>CM062805.1:245723745-250523745 GCA_031772625.1 Pinus tabuliformis
GACCAATATTCCATGCATATAGAAACTATGCAGAGGTGTCCTCCCAGAACCCCATCCCACAGCAGTGTCTTTCATCCCAAAATTGCACAGTGTTGTCCCAACTGTCCAGATTGCCTTGCATTCAAAAACTATGCAGATGTCCTCCCAGGAAATCATCCCTGCAACAATCACTGCCCATTGAAACTACACAGATGTATCTCTAAGTGACCAAAAGGAAAGATGACATGCTAGATGATTCTCAAGGAGTTGAGGGGAAATAACAAGGAACCGAGTTATCATAAAAGATTGGGACCACATGAAAACTTCGTTGAATGCATAACCATCTAGAGGGTAAGTATGGTAGGAAAATCTCATCCTTTTGAGATACATCTCTTATTTTACCTTGAAGTATTATTGATCATCATCATATCATCCTGTCTTTAATGAAATTCATGGTTGCAAGCACTGAAAGTCATTCCATGTGTTTCCTCTATGTGTCTTTCTCCCTATTGTTTGTTGGACCAGCGGTCCTCTTTTGTCATATCGATTGCTTTGTCATGCTTGCAATCTTGTTCTAGTGATTTTGAAGGTTTGTATTTGTGTGCATGAGTTTTCTTTTCTATGTGAACATTGGTCGCACTCACACACAAAGTTGTAAGCACAGTCGCCAAGTGTCGCCACGGTCATTCGAAGGTCTACCTCAAGTGTCACACTTGTCTCTCTTAGCTTTAAGACAGTCTCAATGAGCACATGTTTTTTCTTATTGGTATGTTTTGTCTTGTTGCCAAGGTATGCTAAGTGTGTGATCACAATGTCAAGTTTGCACTCACTCACTTGCCTCCCACGCTTAGCCATTTTCCTAAAAATCTCTCCTACCGAACAACCTCCTTCAACCAAACTTCAACTAAGCTACACTACACAGTCTCAGCCCTCAGTGACCGTACTCTTCTTCCTATAACTACGCAGTGCTTGAGGTTGTCCTCCAGGTTAGTTGCACTACGCAATCCCAAAGGTGTGCAGCCTGTCTGCCTCCTAGAACTGTGTAGAAATTGCCTCCATTCCCGAGCTAAACTGTGCATTTATCAAGCACATTTATTCAGCCTCTCTCTGATCTGCTAGAAACCTACACTGCACTAAGACCTAGGGCTTCACTACTCTCTAAAACTACGCAGACATGCCCAGCTCATTTCCCTACTTCCTGCCCCACACTCCCTTCAGAAACAGCGCAGTCGTGATTAGCAATGCCTCTGTTGCCTTTCTCTACACTGTCTCTAAAAACTGCGCAGTCAAGTCTGGCAGGTCCTCTATTGGCTTTCTGTGCACTGGTCTAGGAAACTTCACAGAATTTCCAATTGATCCCTTGAGTAGCCTATCCTATCTTCCCCTTAAAAAATGTGTAGCAGTTTCCTCTTCAGCATTACTCTTTCGTCCCTCTGGAAAATGCGCAGAACTATCCAATAGTCTTGCTTTGTCCTCCCTCTGGAAATTGCGCGAAACTACCCAGAAGTTCCTTTGTAGCCACGCTCTGTCTTCACTCAGGAAACTGCACAGAAATTGTTCCCCTCAGGGTCCCATCTTGCAGCTGACACTAGTGACTTTCACTGGTAATTATGCCTCCTAGTGATCATTGTGCATTTTTTCCCGACAGTACAAGCCGAGCTCCAAAATTCCTCATCCCAGCCTGAGTTATGCTCTGCGCAGTTTCAATGTCCTTTCCTTTGTCTTGATCACCTGGACCCAAACACGAAAAACAATTCATCATTCTAGACTAGGATATTTTTGGGTTTGGTGTTGTCCCGTCATGAGTGAATTACAGTAACAAGTACATTGATGGAACATGGCGAGATGACAAGTGGGATGGAGAAGGAATGCATGCTAGAAGACTTGCTTGCAACTGGATAGACATACAAAGAGAGAAACAAGTGAAATGAGTACATGCATGGAACCATCTTGCAAAGACCAAGACCATTGAAGACCCCAAAACATCAAGTTATGTGGAGGTGAAGACAAAGCACATCCAAAGACACATACACCACTTAGAAGCATAATAGCTTGACATGGACACCACAGTCAGCTAATACATGTCAATAGTGTAATGTCGAGTTGTGTTATGAGTTGTCTCGGCCACCTCACTACTATAAATCGTATCTGTTGTAATCAAATATAATGTAAAGTGAAATTCCAAGTGTCATTAGTGGAATGAAAACAGACATATGTAATGTAAAGAGTTATATGTAATGAAGTTGAAGAGTCATGAGGGTAGTCCAAGAGTCAAAGGGGAATGTCAAGGGTCACCCCACCCTTTTCTATATATAGAACCTCATATAACATGCTTTTGGGAGCCAAGCTTTTGGCTAGGCATTGCTTAGAGAAGGCTTGGAAAGTATTGTGACGAGTCTTGGCTTCTCCAAAATGCAGAGCAAGTACATCTCTCTGGAGGAGCAAGTGGTGTTGATTGTAATGTTCCACTATTGGGGCTAGTGGTTGTCAATGGTGTATGTATGAATGGAAATTTCACTTTATATATATATATATATATATAGATATATATAGATATCTATATATATATATATATATATATATATATATATATAGATATCTATATATATATATATAGATATATATAGATATATATATATATAGATATAGATATAGATATATAACAGAGCCAGCACGTCTTCATGCATATGTTGTTATTGTAGTTCGACTATTGGGGTACTTTAGCAATATATGTTGTTTAACTTACGCATTTGTGTATGAACTATTTTGTATACGATTGTATGAATATCGTTGAATTCGTATTGTTGGTTTAACCCATCACTTTGGATTGTGGACTATTCTACTTTTCAGCTTGTGATGTCATTCAGCTTATGTGTTCCTTTCAGCCTGTGTACTATTACATGATTCTAAGGGACACACTTCTTCTTCCCCCTTCGTGTGTTATAACCCTCATGCATCTCACTTGACTCGTTGCAAGGTCACACATTTTATTCTGACAAAGATATCACACTTACCTCTACACGTTATCCCAGTCAAGGAATATCTTTACTACCCATTGTTGGGACTCCTACTCCAAACAGTCAGAGGTCTAGTTGGGACTTCTTACCGAGGAGATCCCATGACATGTTGGTAGGTGAAACACCGTCAATAAACCCTCACCCATACGAGGGGCATGGATACATCATTGTGAAGGTATATTATTTTACCAAGTGAGCTGAAGTGATGCCTACATATAATCACACTGGCAAAATAACTTATATTTTTCTTTTTAATCATGTTATTGCTAGGTTTGGTATACCAAAAGCCATTGTTACATACCATGGGAGAGATTTACAAAATCACATGATATATGAGCTTACTGCCAAGTTCGACCTTCAACGTGACATCTCAACTCCCTATTACCCACACACAAATAGCTAAGTAGAATTTATTAACAAAGTTTTGGAAACTATGCTACAACGCATGATAGGATCCACAAATCGGCTTGGCACCTCATCCTTTATGCAACCTTTTGGGCATATCAAAACTCTATCTAGACTGCAACTAGATTCACGCCTTTTCAACTGGTGTATGGTCTAGAGGTGATCCTTCCCATCAAATGTAATATTCCATCATTGAAATTTGTCATTGATCTTCTCCCAGCCACTTCCACAGAAGAAGAGTGTCTCTTGCATCTAGAACGGTTAGATGAAACCTGGCACGATGTCACAATGGCCAATGAGACCCACAATAAATGCATTAAAGCACAATATGACAAGAATGTTAAACCACATGCCTTCTCAGAAGGTGACCTAGTTCTGTTATATGACTAGGAAGCTGATAAGTTAGGGTCTGGGAAGTTCGAGCCGATGTGGCTAGGCTCATACATAGTTAACCGTATTCTTGCGAAATGAGTTTATGAGCTTATTAATTTTGATGGAATTCCCTTCGCACAGTGTAGAAATGGTTTGTACCTCAAAAAATATTATGCTTAAATCATTTTTGCATAATCGTTGTATACATACTATCTATAGGAGTGTTGAGTATGTTTGTAATGTTTTCATAGTTTCCTAACATCTCTATTAATCTTGTTTTACATTTGTTTTTCATATGTCATCGTCCCTTTAGCCATATGTTGGTTATGATAATGGCGCTAGCCGTAGTACTCAGAACCTTTCCTCTGGAGCATGAGATATCTATGCTCTGAGTGGCGATTTAGTGAGTTTACAAGGGATTTGTATTGGTCGATGTACAAATAACATCGTTGAGTATAGTGCAGTGACTGAGTTGTTGTCTGATGTTATTTCTCATGGATTTTGTTGTATAGTAGTAAAACTTGACTCAATACTTGTAGTACTACATTTAACTATTGTGTATTCAGTATGAAGTCCAACTATGCTTCGTATGTTTTTAAGGGTTCGCCTTCTGGAAAGACATTTTGATTATATCCAATATAAACACATTCCTATAAGTCTAAACACATTAACTTATGCATTGGAAAAGACATACATCTGTGACATATTTAAATAAAATACAATCCACATCATACATTGATTGAACAAGATAATAGAGAAAATCAAAAATTTCGATAGATAGATAATTGTATATAAAGTTTGGTTTTCCTAAAACTTGTGTTTGAGACACATATTTCCACATGACCTATCATATAAAAAATAGATCTAGTCGAAATATGGCTCTATGGCCTCCTAGTAGACTAGTCCTAATGGTGTTCAGAGTAACAAGAGCTACTTTGCACAACTAACTAATCTAATCCAGCACCCCAACGGTGTAACACTGCAATCTCATAGGAATCAAATTGACCTTGGTCTCTGGTATAATTTGGTTCAATCCCTCAACATGATGCTCAAACTATACAAGAGTCTCATCTGTTTTCAGATCTTGCATCTCCTCATGTGCCCCTACAGCCACCTATGCTTCAGTTTGTGCAAATAGTGGTTCTCCTAATTGCTAAAGGTCAGATGAGCCCACTAGTCGAACTAGTCCAACATCTACATGTACAGTCAATATTTAGTATTGGATACTTGAAAATAACAAAAATACTATAAAACCCAAAAATAAAAATAAAAAACATTCAAAATGATTTTATTTTACCTATGTCACCCCATTACCCTCCTTCAACTAGCACGAGCTCTGGGGATCCTCGAAAAAAAATTCTAGCATATGGGTAATCATCAATTATGATGAACTACATACCTAGCCATTGAAATAAAACAGGAGTGAAAATCATGGAAGAAGGACCTACATATCGAGACATGAGGTCTACCCATCACCTCATCTATGGATTCGCTGGATCCAGAAGCTCAAGAGATATATGTTGAGGATGTAGCAATGGAATCCTCTCTAAGGAAAATGATATCAAGATGGAACTGTATCTAAAGTTTTTCAACCACCCATCCTTTGCTTTAGTGAGTTGTTCCTTCATATTTGCTAACATCCCCTCACTCCAATTGAACAGAGTTGGTTCTATGCATTCTAATGCATATTGCATTTGGGACCTGTTAGCCAAATGCAGAGTAGCACTACCAGCCAATCTAGTCATGATAAAAAGGATTGTCCTGAGAGGAAATTAGACCACATCCTTGATCTCAATCTTCCCATATTTTTTTGGTTGGGAATGAGGCCTACAATGTGCAGTAATATAGTATTTTATAATCTCACCAACCCTTCTCGAACTAGATAACGAGATAGGAGATCCCCTCCTTGATAAACCTGTCAAAAAATAAATATCCTCCACCTATATACTAAGGGTATGTGCACCAAGCCTGAAACATTGTGCCTGAATGTTCCATGCCCTGACAAGATATTCCAATAATTCCAACGGGGCTATCATGCCAGGAAGCTAAAAGAACTTGAGAAGTCCACAATTTCTCAAACCCTGAATAGTTGTTGGATCATTGGCAACATCCATGTCATGGGTCTCATGTTCTCTTTCTCACCAAATCAAATCCAATTTTTTTCTGATGCATACGTGAAATACAACAAGAAGAATCCTTTGAACAAATCCCATGCAAAAAATTGAGAAAAATTTGAGTGAAAATCATTAAACCCCTTTTTCAATTGTTCCCAGTGGACCTTGCTAAAGGAGGAAAGAGTGTTGTAGCGCACCCTCCCTTCTTTGGGAGGTTCACTGAAGCGATCTTCTCATTCATAACATTCCTATCCCATACTTCTGACATTGAAAAGGTGCGCTGGACTTAGGCTCAAATCTAATGCCCAAATGCACTCAAAACTCAAAAACGTTTTCATGAAATAAAAAATAGAAACCTTCAAAAGAAATAGAAAGGTAAGATCTCCTACCTAGAACTAATGACACTCAAAATGGTCCACCGGATTGGCCGCAATCAACTACTAAAGTTCGAGGGAAAAAAGCACTCAAAGCTCACTCATCAAGAGGTAAAAATGAAAATGGTTAAAATGGAATTATTTTTCACCTATTTATGGTCATTTTTATTATTATTTTGTTATTTTTTATTATTTTCACCTAATTTTACCATGTATCATATATTTTTAATATTTTGGTGGTGTTCGAAGCAGGTTAATAGTTCAGTGAAGGATTTAATGACATTTTTGAGTTGAAACATGTCAATTTTTACAATGGTGCATACTTGTATCGCTTTTCCGAACTGTAAACTCAGGAAAAGGGAACCCCCTTGAGTCCTCTTTCAGCGCTTTTCAAACTCCCTAAACATGAAATGATTCTTGAGCACTTGCCTTTTTGAACTCGTTAAAGTAAATGAAAAGACATCTACTCAATATAATTTTAACCCTTTTCCGGACTGGGATAGACTATTTACGA
Organism: Pinus tabuliformis; assembly: GCA_031772625.1. Classification (NCBI taxonomy): domain Eukaryota; kingdom Viridiplantae; phylum Streptophyta; class Pinopsida; order Pinales; family Pinaceae; genus Pinus; species Pinus tabuliformis. The sequence goes on from CM062805.1 coordinate 245,730,521, forward strand.
AAAAGAAATACCTTTGTCGAACATGGCTAAGAGGTTCTCTTGAGTACCATTTTATGCCTTTTCAAACTCAAAAGACAAATTTACGAAAAGGAACCTTTGGAGTTTTCTTTTTCGCCCTTTTTTCAAACTCTCTAAACATGAAAAATAAGTTGAATTTCACCTTCGTTGGACTCGTAAAAACATCGAACAATGATGGACTCATCGAACATCAAGAGACAGAACTTCTCCTCCTCAGGGTTCGTTAAAATACTTAGAGGAATTCATCCAAAGGATCAACTTATAGATCAAGCATATGTTATCCTCCTCAAGTTTTTTCAAAATAAAGAGGTACTAACTAGAAATGGTGGGAAACTTCGGAAAGCTGGGTAATTTAACTTGTTTATAGCAGTGAGTTGCTCCTAAACATGACACTCTTTCAATAACATCTTTGTGATTGATGGGTTGCAAAATTTCTTGTCTCTTTGGTTCATCATACCATATCAAAAGCAGTCATAATCAATTTTGGGTCAATGTTGCCAACTCCATAAAGTGTCGTCGATATGTTCAAGAGAAGTCCCTTGGTTGATATCTACTAAAATACATTTAAGCATCCATTCATGTCTTTCATTCCTAAACTAGGTCTACATCAACATCATTTTGTCTCAAATCTTGATACCTATTTCGTGTCAATGATGGGGATACAACAAGTCCATTTTGTGATAGGTCACTTCCTGTCAACATAAGCTCATTATCCAGGAAGTTGACTTAGACACTCCCTTTTGTACCTTGGATCTTGCATGCATAAATGGTAAGTTTCATTGCTTTCAGTGACAGGTCTTCATCATTGGCCTTCAATTGAAAGATTATGTGTGGTGTTTGACTTCAGCTCATCTATTCATACCACGTATATTCTAATATAGTACCTTAAGAGCCATTAACATCATCAATGGTTTCTCCCGTGTTTTTCAATGGCTTACATCACTAGCCAGTAATCAAATGGTTTCTACCGTGTTTTACTTCAGCTCATTTATTCGCATGGTTAGACTCATATATCAAACGATCAAGTGAATGAGATAGAAGACCCTGGATCTAGTTCCATCCATCCGAGTTGTGATTTCAGAATTAATACAAGATCACAAAAGTATGATGGTTATGATCATACAGAATATTTTCCAAGCATGGGTTCACACTTCGTCATCAGTGGACAAGACTTCTTGATTATTGTACATGTAATATTGGCTTATATGATGAGCATGCGTATGCCTCCCTCACAAAAGATATCATGATGACAATGTATTGTAACACATGTTGATCTTGACTAGTTTCTCTTGATCCAAAGCACTTCATTCCTTAGAAATTGATTTTGAATTTGTACTTTAAGGCACAATCTGTCACAGGACATTTTGTCACATCAAGCCAAAAGACCTGCAAACCAGATCAATCAACATCTATGAACATTTTTTCCTCATCCCTTCATAAATCCCTAAGCTTCACTTCTCCAAAAACTCTGAGTTTCTAGGACAAATTGCTCAAAAACATTGTTTTTAGCCTCAATGCTCCCTCCATAACTGGTCATCTACATTCAGCGCAGGTTGCATGCTTGTTCACCAACGTTGTTCAACACCTATTGCTCCCTTTTGTAGGTGTGTTGATTCTATAAATTTGGTAAAATTAAAATATTTCCCAAACTTCCTCTTACAAAAGCTTCCAAGGTAGTTTTAACTATTTACCTCATATAGAAGGCTAGAATTCCTATATGATCCTATCTTGGATACCTCATCTCTTATCCCTTGAGCTCATCCTTTGATCATAAGTGGATATCAAGACTATATTGGTAATTGGATAAGAATTCCTAAACTAACACACTCCTCCTTTAAATTTACTACCTCCCATAAGTTCTAGGTTGGATTTTGGAGATTGATATTACCCTTATGTTATTGCTTTAAGTCTAAAGGAGTCACCATATTCATCTGTAATGTTCCTATACAGTAATTTAAGTTATAAACCAACTAAACAAATAGTGCAACAGTGAAAAATTAAAAACATTTAGCAAACACCCATGAAATACTATAATACTGGAACTGTTGATCCATACATTATGAAATATGAGAGCATGCATACAATATATAAATGGAGTAGTGAGCATGGGCTTGTCTCAAAGACAAGCTGGACTAAACTAGGGGGTAAAATAGCTAGAAAGATGGATGTTCAACTGTTGCTCTACTATATTATGCGTCGTCTCAGTAAATTGTTGGTTTTTTGAGTTCGGCCTGCTGGAAAGTGCCCAAACACTACCCAGAAAATTTTTCACCTTTTAACCTTAGACTCGTTGGACAAAACCCAAAAAACCCCAGAAGGGAATTTCTCTTATTTTGACTTTGGATTTTTAACCTCTTGGGAGCTACTCTCCAACTACATCTGCTGACTTTTGGCCTACTGGAAAGTGCCAAAAACTGCCCAAAAAATTCCACCCTTTTAACATTAGACTCCTTGGACAAAACCTAGAAAAAGCCAAAAGGGAATTTCTCTAATTTTGACTTTGGATTTTCGGCCACTTGGGCACTGCTCTCCGACTACATCTACTGACTTTTGGCCTACGAGAAAGTGCCCAAAAACTGCCTAGAAAATTCTGCCCTTTAGCCTTAGATGCCTTGGACAAACCAAAAAAAACCCAAAAAGGAATTTCTCTAATTTTGAATTTGGATTTTTCGGCCTCTTGGGAGCTTGCTCCTCTCCAACTACATTTGCTGAGTTTTGGCCTACTGGAAAGTGTCCAAAAACTGCACAGAAAATTCTATCCTTTTAGCCTTAGACTCCTTGGACAAAACCCAAAAGGAAATTTCTCTAATTTTGACTTTGGATTTTCGGCCTCTTGGGTGGCTGAATCAACCTCTGCATATTTCTAGCTACCCAGAAAACATGCAGTCCCTTCCCCTGCGTGGCTGGCTGAGCTGTGAATCGCTACTGGAAACTCATGCAATCTCTATGGAATAGGCTCCCTAGGGTGGGCACGGATGGTCCCCTGAAGTAGAGGTTGAATCTTCCCCGTGGAAGACTCGTGGCTAAACAGTCGGTAGACTCGCTAAGCAACAAAGTGTACAAGAGTGAGTTTGTTTGTCAAATATTCAGAATGAAAACAAAATGAAAGTTGATCTCTCTTTATAACTCCTTGGGCCCCCTTAGCCTCATGTTGGCCCCTCCATCCACCCATTCATTTTTCCCTCAAAGCATATCAAATGGCTAATTCAAAATCCTATGTGGGTGGCCCCCACATTCCACTAGCAGCAAAATAAAGTCGATTTGGCCCTTAAGTCCTCAAGTCAAAAGTGTGGGGCCCTCTTCCTTAGTAAAAAATGTGCAAAATTGTGTAGCAGCACCCTGTTACTAATGTGTTTGAGAAGGGACATGATAGCCCTCCCCTCCCAAATGTTGCTTTCCCTCAAGCAACCTCAAAGATTGGTGCTCCAAAATAAGCTCACCCTCCCAGGCGGCATCCTCATCTAGTAGGTTCTTCCAATGCACCAAACATCAGTTGTCCTCAAGCAATGGTGAAAAAACACCCTCTCTTACTGTGGACCCCCACTATCACTGCAAACTTCACCAGGGTCCCAAATGTGCCATTGGATTGTCCCTGATCGATGTATTATCCTATAGTGAAGGAGTCCCTCGATACTAGGATCCCAAGCCAACCTGATCAATGTGAAGCCCCCCTTGCTCCACTCACTATCCTGCTAGCTATGGGAATTATAATTGATGTGTCTATCACCAATATGTAGAGCCTCCTGACGATGTAAAAATCTGCCCAAATCCTCATGAAGGTTCTCTACCAAATAGTCCATCTCATGCACTACAAGAGTAAACTCCTAAAGATGCAATCCAATCCTGGTGAAATTGAACCCTCGCCTACACGAGCCTCCCCTGATCTCCTCCTATTGATCACCCTGCCACACCATCAATGAATCACTAAAACCAAATGGAAGATCTGCGTGACCCTCCCCTATAGAAACTAGCTCACCTCTACAAGTAGTTGAACTGTTCAGCCCTGTTATGCCAAAATTCTCTGCCCATCGTAGAAGGAACCTATCCTGCTGACATCGTAACACTCTGGTCATGAATGACTACCTAGCATGCTCGTACCAGAATCTCCTCTTCCATAACTCTCGTCCATAATCTATGCGATGATCAAGGCTAAGAAAATCTTACCAAAGCGACTCAACAGTGCGAGCGCCTATCACTCCATTGCTAGCCTAAATCCTAAGCTAGAATCTACCTTGTCCTATATTGAGGACTTCAGTGATCACCCATGTGTCTGCCTGTTAATGAATCAATCCGCTTATTATCCCAACCATGCTCATTGAGGAGTGGAGTATCCCACCAATCCATTGGATCCCTAAATCCCATAACCATACTAGAGGTCCACAAACCCAAATCCTCTTTGTCTGTCGCTGTGATATGATGCTAGTTGTTTGGACCCCTTTGTGCCCCATCTCTGCCTCCTGTAAGTATCCAATAGGTAGGCACTAAGCATCAAGAACCATGGTGCAAATATCTAGTTGTTTTGTTCCTCCAAATCACACAGTGCAATCTGCTATCCCAGCTCCTAATGATGTGCTCGGGTACTACCAGAAGCCTAGGCATCATCCTACCAACAAGGACTATTTTCCTCCACACCTCATGCTCCCCTACGCCTCAAGCTCTCTAACTGAAAAATCACCATGTAAGTCCCCCTCGGTCACCTCCCCAAGTGTGAACCTAGGGGTGGAACATATGTTACCTCGAAAATCAACCATGCCATCCCTTAGTCTATGACCGTCAACTCGTGCACCTACCAAGTGTCTCAACTGGAGAGTCTCCTCTCGGCCCATGACACGTGGTGTCTCACCCAAGTGCCTAAGGTGAGTCCCCCATGCCCTGCTGCGTGAATGGAGAGTGTCAGTGTAAAACAACCAAACTCTATGTGATTGTAAGCAACACCGGAGGATAATGGGTGGGTATGTCCCAAAGAGTATGATCAAGAGTCTGTTGGAATGCTCAAGAATAATCCTACAGATGACCCTCTCTCTGCCTTGAAACTACTGATAACTCCCTCGAGGCTCTGCCTCCACTAAACATGGTGTCCCCAAATGCTCGATAATGTCCTCATCGATCATAGGTGAGTTGCATCCAATGGTACACCTATTATCCCTATCTGTAAGTCTCTCTTGAGGCAAAGCTCCAAGAGCTTGTTGCACTGCATCATGTGTCACTGCACACCACCAAGTACCACCGCACTCCATGAAATTCCAATGTATGCCACAACCTATCCCTGTACACCACTGGATACCCCCGATTATGGCTATACCATCTTGTAGCCTCATATGTCCTACATGTGTCACTGCACCTGTCACTCCCTGCACATCCTCAATGTGATGCGAGTCACTCTTCCTACCCCACAGTGTAAACTGGCATGCTATGGTATACCACCATGTATCTCCATGCTCCTCTGTAAACCACTTCTCCTCGCTGCATAGCCCTACACACCATTGGGTGATATGGCCTAGAATTAGGTCTTTATGCATAAGGCCACATCCATCTATATAACACTGAATGCTACAACCTAACTCTGTGTAGTCCTGTGTAAAATTGATTACTATCATACCACCTGTTGTGTTAGGTAAACTTGACTCGGGATAGAGTCAAAAGTTTACCAGGTTAAACAGTGATGGTTTTGGGGCACATGGTATTGTGCACCCATGGTATTCTGCCCGTGGTATTATATGTAATGGAGCCTATAAAAGGCTGGAAGGACTTCATTGTAATGCAAATGGCCTGGAGGTGAGTGGTGAATGCTCACTTGGCTAGATTGGCCAGGGTTTTGGCCAAGGATAATGAAATTTCATTATGATCAGGTTTTTCCCCATATTTGGGGTTTTACCGGATAAACATGTGTGTTTATGTGTTTATGGTCATTGCTGGTTATTTTTATATTTGTTTCTCTTAGTAATTCTCCGTAATTAATTTGTGTTCTCGGGTAAATTTCTTAACAATTGGTATCAGATCCGAAGGTCTATTTGGCTGATAAACTCGCAGGAAAGAAGGGCTCCTGGTTCGAGTGGGAGAAATGGCGGAAGATGGTAAGTTTAGGGTCGAGAAATTTAACGGCAAAAACTTCTTGTTGTGGAAGATGCAGATGGAAGATTATCTGTATCAGAAAGATCTATACCTACCATTGGGCAGAAAATCAAATATGTCGACGGGTATGACAAACGAAGAATGGAACCTTCTCGATAGAAAGGCACTCGGAACAATACGGTTGTGCCTTGCTGCGTCAGTCGCCTTCAACATTTCGAAGGAAACCACGACAGAGGGTTTGATTCAGACGTTGTCGAAACTATATGAAAAACCCTCGGCCTCAGACAAGGTATTTCTTATGAAACGGTTATTTAATATGAAGATGTCGGAAGGTGGATTTGTTGCAGACCATTTAAATGATTTTAATACAGTTACAAGTCAGTTAAGTTCTGTAGGGGTAAATTTTGATGATGAAGTTAGAGCTCTATTATTCTTGTGCTCATTACTAGAAAGTTGAAATGGTTTGGTAATGGCCATTAGTAACTCCGTTTCTGGATCTAGTACTTTAAAGTTTGATGATGTTGTTGGTGCTATCCTTAGCGAGGAAATGCGATGGAAAAGCTCCAGTGAGACATCGGGAAATGCTTTGAGTGCAGAGTCTAGAGGAAGAAAAATGGAAAGAGGAAAGAGCTCAGGATATCGCAGTAAATCAAGGAAAGGCAGATCCAAGTCCAGATCGGGGATAGTGTGCTGGAAATGTGGAAAGAAAGGACACCTAAAGAAAGACTGTAGATCTCGGAAGGGAAAAGAAGGAGATGCACAACAAGAAAACAATCATGAAGCAAATGTGACAGGTGAGGTGTTACAAGATGCTTTGATTCTTTCTTTCGAAAATATTACTGATTCCTGGGTGGTAGATTCAGGGGCTTCATTCCATGCCACACCTGATAAGAAATACTTTCATGACTATGTTCAAGGAGATTTTGGACAAGTTCGTCTGGGTGATGATAAACCCTGTAAAATCGTTGGAATGGGTAAGGTTCTTGTAAAACAGCAGAATGGAAACCAATGGCTATTAAAGGAGGTAAGGCATGTTCTAGATCTAAAGAAAAATCTGATTTCAACAGGGCAGTTAGGCAGTGAAGGTTGTATGACAAATTTCATAGATAAAGCTTGGAAGGTCACCAAAGGAGCCCTGGTAATAGCAAAAGGCGAAAAGGTTGGTACATTGTATTTATGCAATGGTATTTCTAACTCTGTTAATGTTTTAACTTCCAAAGAAGCAGATGCAACATTATGGCATCATAGGCTCGGACACATGAGTGAAAAGGGGATGAAGATTCTTCACTCAAGGAATTTTTTGCCAGGTTTGAAGAATGTTGATTTGGACTTCTGTGAGAATTGCATTTATGGAAAACAGAAGAGAGTTAGATTTCTCAGAGTTGGGAAAGAAAATAAGAATGAAAAATTAGAGCTTGTGCATACAGATGTATGGGGACCTGCTAAGGTATGATCTCTCGGTGGCTCTCGTTATTATGTTACTTTTATTGATGATGCAACTAGAAAAACTTGGATTTATTGTATTAATAATAAATCTGATGTATTTGATACTTTCAAGAAATGGAAAGCTTTGGTTGAGATTGAGACAGGAAAGAAATTGAAGTGTCTTAGATCAAACAATGGAGGTGAATATTGCAACAAAGAGTTTGATAGGTATTGAGAGCATGGAATTCGCAGAGAGAAGACAGTTCCAAGAACACCACAAGAAAATGGTGTGTCAGAAAGGATGAACAGAACAATCATGGAGCGTGCAAGGTGCATGAGATTGCATGCAGGATTGCCTTTACAGTTCTGGGCAGATGTTGTAGATACTGTTGTTTATCTAATAAACAGAGGGCCTTCAAGTTCCTTGGATGGTGGTGTTCCAGAGGAAGCATGGACCGGTAGAAAGGTAAACTACTCTATTTTAAAGCCTTTTGTTTATGAGGCCTTTTGGGGTAAAGCCCAAAAACAAATCCATGAGGGCTTAGGCCCAAAGTGGACAATATCATACCATTGTGGAGATATGTGGAGAGAAATATAAACACAGAAAATGCACAAAACAAGAGAAACACAGATATACGTGGTTCACCCAGTTTGGGATACGTCCACCCCGAACAGCCAGTCCTTCCTTTCTATTATCCAGCAAAATGAAGAGACACAACCTACAGAAAATCCGCTGTAATATCCTATGTTTTCTCTCACAGTCTCACCTCTCTGTTTCTCGCTCACAGAATACACATCTATCACACAGCCTCAAATACAATACCCTCATACAAAGAGAGGGGTTGCCTTCTAGGGCAAAAAACCCTAAACTAAACATAAGTTCTACCATCATATCATCTGCCTAATGAATGGCCTAGATTGACTAGAAATTACTATACTTTTACAAGGCAATTTTACAGTTGTTTTTAGCTTCGGGGGCGTTGCCCCCGAAACCCCCCGCCAGGGGGGGGGCTCCCAATGGTCGCAGCCGCCCCCCTGGACCCCCCCTGCAGCGAATATTTTACGGGCGGCGTTGCCACCCCCATTTCGAACTAGGGTCCTATGTGGCGATACCTTTGAATATAGAAGATAATCAGGCTCCACACCCAACATGTTGGGCCTTGAAATTGTCATTCACTTCCATTACATTTTCATTTATATTTCCATATTGTCACCTTCACTCCACCTTTATTTCATTACATTTACCTCCATTTCATTACATTTACCTTACCATTATCATTATTGGGTCACATTTATGTTTTTCCAAACTTTATTAATTCTTAGCATTTTTAAGTGAATTTATGGTTAAAATTAGAAAATAATGTGCATATGCTTATACCTAACAAGTGGGATGAAATTTTTGACATGTGTAGGTCAAAAGGAAGCTTCTAAAAGACACTTATGTGGCATCCTAAAACCAAATTCGAATTTGAGTGGAAAAGATCATGGGATCATGAGGATATGTGTCTCATCATTTCCTATTTGTATTGAAACTCTAAGAAGATATGTGTCTTATTATTTCCTATTTTGATTGTAACTCTATAGATATAGGGAGAGATTCATGGACTCTCATTAATGAGATAGCTTCTCATCCTTTTGTATAAATAGGGGAAGATTTCTCCTATCATTTTAGATGTGAAAAGTTGGGGAAATGCTCTTGTTTTGAATATAATATTTGGATTTGGCACCATGCTCATGAGTGATGTTCACTTTGATTTGGTTATGCTTGCATTTGGAGCTTCTCAACTTTCCATCCCTCATGCTTTTGGATTGGCCATCTATAATGTGTGAGATTTATTGTTTTTCATAGATTAAGATTTATTGCTTTCATAGATTAAGATTTATTTATTTCATATATTTTCCTGTGTGAGAGGTTAAGAGTGATTGTTTTTATTTTCTTTCATATCTAGAGGTTAAGAATTATTGTTTTTGCTTTCATTTCATATAATGTGGTTTTGATTATTCATTTCATAGGATCCTGATTTGCTAATGCACACATGATCCCTTAGAGTAGATTTCAATTCATGCAATTTCATTTTTGAAAGAGTGGTGTGCTTTTCAATTCCTGCAAGTGTGGTAGATTAAGGTTTTAAATCCTACAAGTGTGATAGATTAAAATTTCAATTCCAAACACTGTACTATAATTTCCTTTAAATTGATTGTTGAATTAGAATAGGTGAAGTTGGTTTATCATTATTTGGTTTAGTAGTTAGATTGATCTAAATTTGAAGTTAATTTCTAGCATATATAGTGCACGCATGCTTCGCAAGTTTTACAAAACCCCCGGGTTGACAATTAAATGATAGGTAATTAATTTGCCTCAACATTTTGGCGTCGTTACCGGGGAAGTGTGCATAGGAACTAGCTTTCAGTTTAGAGTGTATTTTATTTGTTTTTGTTTTTACTAACCATTTATGGATAAAGGGTCTAGAATGCAGCCCAAAAACTACATTGATAAATGGTATCAAAAAGCATTTACGCTACAATATTTATCAATTCTTCAAGGTATCCTTGCGGAAAATCGAAAGGTCAAGTCGATTTCGCATATCCTTACAAACAATCAGGTACATTTTTTAGGTTTGGATATGAGCATTTCAAAAATTCTAATCTGTAAATGACTTCATTGGAAGCATGAATATACTTAAAAATAAAAAATAAAATAAAATAATAGTTTTTTGATAGGTAGAAAAAAAAAAAAAGGATTGATAAAATCTTGACTATGCTAACAAAACAAAATAAAATAAAATTATCAAGTATGTTCTCCTCCTGCACTTTGTGTGACCTGGAGGATCAGGAAAAAAAAAAGAGAGAAAAAGAAGAGATAAAAAAATAAAAAAAATTGTTTTGTTAGTATATCATATAAATTATTTAGCTACAGAATGCAATTCTGCAGCTAATTTCTGTTTTCATGATTTGATTTAATTTAGTTTGATTTTTCAATAATAATATAAAAAACACATACACACACAAAAAAAAAACATCAAACAAAAACAAAATAATTAAAAATATAACAAAACACATAAACAACATTTAAAAAACAAAACCAACAAAAAAAAACAATGAATAATACATAATCCATAAAGGGCCGAGAGAACACAAATAATACATAACCAACAAATAATAGATAACCTATGTTTTAAAAAAAATGCACTATATATGCGAAAAAACCAAGGGTTCAAATGTTAAACGACTAGGTCACAATGAGGAGGTGAATGCAAATTTGTAGGTCCACACTGACTCCATTGAGGGGGCCTCGACATTGTTCCAACTTGAAAATGAATCGATGAGCTACAAGTTCAATGCAATTATTGTTGCCACTCATATTTCCGCCACCTACAAAAAAAACAAACCTGCAATATAAACAATTTGAGGTGTGAGCTTCAACAAAATTATTAAATTGTTGTTTTAAATATCCAAGGTACAAATTTGGATTAAAAACAACCACCGCAGCAATTGTTTAGCAACCCGTTGGGTTGGGGGTCATTGTCGTTTTGTTGATATTGTGGGGGTAGAAATCATGGTTTGATCCCGGTGCATGCTTCAACGTTTTTCCCAAAATCAGATATTTGTCATTAAAAAAAAAAAAAAAAAAAAAAAATGTTTAAAATTTAATGTCACATGTTAAATGAATTTTTTAATGGTAAGGTGTCTCATTTGTGATGAAGAGGTTATGAATTCAAATAATGTGGGTTTTGTTGTGTATAAAACGAAAACATTAAAAGACATCATTTTAAAGCTACCACATGGCAATTATTGAGCGGTCCACATGGTAGTGTATCATTAGACCATGTGCTTGCTAGATTCACCCGTCATCACCATTGCTAGAAATCAGTTTTATTTCCAGATCACCATTGCCAGAAATCGCACTAGTTTATACACACAATTTTAAAATACATTTTCCAAGCAAACCGAGGCAAATTTGAAAAATCCAAGACACGGGCTTTTTTGGAACAAGGTGAATTAGGTAACCCAAAAATGGTTTTCCGAATTTCACAACCATTTGAGCGAATTTTATGGTTCTTCTGAGATTTAGTTTCCAGATTGCGTGAGAAAAACAGATTTTCAGATTTAATGCACAGTTGCAGCCATGATCCAATTTCTCTGATCTTCAGGAGAAATATCCACCCAAATCTGATTTCCCTGGCTAAATTCTAGCTTGAGACAGTTGGAGCAAATGCTTTGAGTTTGGGTGCCCCAATCGCTTGTGCCAAGTCATGCGCTATGCGTTGGCCTTGTTAATTTCCTCTATTGAAGGAGCCACCATGAGAGAGAAACTGGTGATGGTGCAGATAAGAATGTCGATGGTAATTCACAACCGCTGAAAATCCTATCTGGCAGCGGACATGGCAATAATTCTAAGAGGAGTGGAATCCCTTAACGTTCAGAAGTCCATTACATTGCATGCGCCACGTCTAAACATTGATTTTTTGTGATTATTACAGACAGACAATCCCGGTGCAAAATAAAATCGAATAGGATTTTGAGTTGTTTTTTTTATATAGATAGCTACAGTGACTCATAAATGAGATTTAGTTTCTTCAGTATTTTTGTTGATTTCGCTTGTCAGTTTTAATGGACCCCTGCACTTGTTTTGGCAAGTTGCAGCAATATCTTTTGTTGCAAACTTTCATTATTAATGCTAATATTCTCATCTAATTGCTATATCTTGCTGATGGTTTTTGGATCTTTTCAAAATAATAATAATAATAAATTATAAAATTTTAAAAATAAAAATATGATGATTAATACATATGCAATCAATTTATTGAAGCTATTTATAAAGAGAAAAATACTTGCAAAATTTGATTGAAATAATTTTTTTTTTGTACATGTACTTTCTCATATTTTTCCGGCTCAAATATTTTTGACAACATGTTATTTTTGCAGCAAAAATGACGATTCAATAATGGCTTGCAAAACAATTGAAAAATTATTTAGATGATTTATGAAAATTTGGCATTAATATTGTTGCTGTGTATTTTTCTATGAAGTTTTATCTTGCAGAGCACAACAAATATTTGTGATGCCAATTGTTTTACTGAGCACAATGCATGAAATCATCTGGCAATAGGGAGTTAATTTATTTTTCATGGTTATTTCTTAAAAATGGATTGTTATCGATACCATGAATTGGACTGAATATAAAACTTGATTTTCCTTAGTCTGTTCATTTGACATTTTGTGTAAGAATCAAAAAGGAACTTATCATTTCTTTTTTAACATACTTATGTTCTTTATGTCAAGTTTTTTTGTAGGTTTGGGATGATCGAATGATCATTGAAGAAAACTAATTGTGTGCACAATTGGTCTTCAAAGGACCGATTCCATGAGAAACATAAGAACAAGTCCATGTCCATATCCATCAAAACCATTACCTTTCCTCCCTTTTGAATTATAAATCCAACCAAGCAATTCAAAGCAAGCCACAGTCATTTTTCCTAGCAAGAGTCAGTTGTTCATTTTCCTTTATTCACATACACTTTCCGCCTGACCCACAAATAAAAGCAAGAAGCTCACTTACATGCTTATTGCCCATTGTCATTATTATTTTCCATTGTCATCTTCCATTTTCATTTTTCCTTTCCTATCCTTTTTCATTTCGCAAATAAACCCTGCTTCAATGCAAATTATTGAGTCCATAGTCCTTTGAGTCTAAAATCCTTGCAAAACACATTGAGACTTGCATGCCTTAATGGCAAGTCCTCATGCCGACAAACAATGGGAATACATCAATGTCCCTTGTTCATCGGATCTTCTAGGTACTCGACAACAACAAAATTATTCCTACTTAGCAAGATGTGTTTGGAATCTTGACTCTCATTTTCATCAATGGTGAGAGTTCTCGTGTTGACTAGTGGCATCCATTAATAGCCACTAAGTCAACAATTTCCTGCTATGTTCGACATCAGAACATTTATTCACATAGCAGGAATTGTATCAATGAGTTTTGAAGACATGAAGACTATCATTTTCAGCATTTTGGAACAAATGTAGAAGATATGCAGCTACAGAACCAGATGGTAGCTGCGGAATCAGACAGCAGCTGTAGAATCAGATGGCAGTAGTAGAATCAGCACTATTCCATAGCAGATTCAGCAAGTTTTAATAAAAGCAAATAAAATTTCATCTTGACTCTTTTCTCCATGACTTGTCTAGCCACTTGAAGAAGATTATGATCAAAATTTTGTAGCCACCACACATGCAGCTCATCCATTTCTAAAGGGTAAGTTAGGTATGTCATTTTCTAAATTTTTACCATAAAATTCCTTGAAAAGCTAGAATGATAATTTTTGGAAAAAACATTTCTCTTCCTCATCTCATAAAATTGCCAATATCATTGGTGGGGGGGGGATACATTCATATTAATATTTTTCCATATTCACATCACATTCAAAATCCCACATACTTTCAAAGGTATTAACTATTACATTATTGTATGAGCATACACAAGCTTGTCAAAAGTACAAAAAAGATAATCGAATACAAACACAATCATGGTTGTCACACAAGAACCAACTATGATGCAATCCAATAAAAGTATACTTTGCAACAATAATCAAATTATCATTATGCAAATTTCAATGATCAAAAATGAATGCAACAACAAAATATGGTTGTAACACAAGAACCAACCATGTTGCAATTCAACTAAAAGATTTTACAAAAGTATGAAGTTATCAAATGATATCATGCAAAGTTAAGTCAAAGCTCAAGGATAAAAGAGAATTAATGTAATAGCATGAGGACATGCAATAGCTTCAATTGAGGGGTATGTTGGGCCTTTAAATTGTCATTCACTTCCATTACATTTTCATTTATATTTCCATATTTTCGCCTTCACTCCACCTCTATTTCATTACATTTACCTCCATTTCATTATGTTTACCTTACCATTATCATTATTAGGTCACATATATGTTTTTCCAAACATTATTAATTCTTAGCGTTTTTAAGTGAATTTATGGTTAAAAATTAGAAAATAATGTGCCTATGCTTATACCTAACAAGTGGGATGAGATTGTTGACATGTGTAGATCAAAAGGAAGCTTTTAAAAGACCCTTATGTGGCCTCCCAAAACCAAATTCGAATTTGAGTGGAGAAGATCATGGGATCATGAGGATATGTGTCTTATCATTTCCTATTTGTATTGAAACTCTAAGAGGATATGTGTCTTATCATTTCCTATTTTGATTGTAACTCTATAGATATAGGGAGAGATTCATGAACTCTCATTAATGAGATAGCTTCTCATATTTTTGTATAAATACGAAAAGTTTTCTCCTATCATTTTAGATGTGAAAAGTTGCGGAAATGCTCTTGTTTTGAATATAGAATTTGGATTTGGCACCATGCTCATAAGTGATGTTCACGTTGATTTGGTTATGCTTGCATTTGGAGCTTCTCAACTTTCCATCCCTCATGCTTTTGGATTGACCATCTATAATGTGTGAGATTTATTGTTTTTCATAGATTAAGATTTATTGCTTTCATAGATTACGATTTATTTATTTCATATATTTTCCTGTGTGAGAGGTTAAGAGTGATTGTTTTTATTTGCTTTAATATCTAGAGGTTAAGAATTATTTTTTTTTCTTTCATTTCATATCATGTGGTTTTGATTATTCATTTCATAGGATCCTAATTTGATAATGCACACATGATCCCTTAGAGTAGATTTCATTTCATGCAATTTCATTTTTGAAAGAGCGGTGTGCTTTTCAATTCCTGCAAGTGTGGTAGATTAAGATTTCAATTCCTGCAAGTGTGATAGCTTAAGATTTCAATTCCAAACATTGTACTATAATTTCCTTTGAATTGATTTTTGAATTAGAATATGTGAATTTGGTTTATCTTTATTTGGTTTAGTAGTTAGATTGATCTAAATTGGAAGTTAATTTCTAACATATATAGTGCACACATGCTTCGCAAGTTTTACAAAACCCTAGGGTTGACAATTAAATGATAGGTAATTAATTTGCCTCAACACCACCCTATAGCATATGGTATCTTGTATGTTCCAAAGTGTCTGCCACTCTAATAGTGACCCCACCATGACACGTGTCATGTCCCCTCGTCCATCCTGGTAGACCTGAGCACCCTAACTCCTCTCCTATTAGGGGGGATATCTCTATTGTGTCGATCGTCTGTGACCCCTGAGTCCTAAACCTCAATGGGAGAACATCGTCTCCATACAATATTCGTCTGGTGGCCTACCCATGCCACCTCCTCGAACCCGCTCCTGCTAGAGAATGTTAACTCATCCTGCGCCCCCATGTGCAACCAACATGCCAAAACAACCAATGGATTATGCCCACAAACCACCTAGCCACTAGTGTCAACTGGAGCTCCCCTAAGGAATGCATGTGCTCAGGCATAGAGTTAACTACCTCATTAATTCCATAGCCATCTCACATTTCTAATATCGGATAAGAAGCCCCGCCTAGATCCCAATGCCAACTTGGGCCTCCAACACCCTCAATGTCTGAGAGCTCCCACTAAGATTTACTCCAAACTACGACCATCTCCATGAGTCTAGCCCACTCCCAGGTATCAACTTAGAATCTCTTGCCATCCAACCCCAAGAGAGGGATCGAATGCAAAAACTCTAGCACATAGAACAAGCTTGACATGCGAATGTTGCATCTTGTGCAACTCTGATCGTATCATCCCACTACCCAAGTCAACACATGAGATCTGACTAGGTATCTCTGTCTCTCTCTCCAATGGGAAAAGGTGACCCAACGGTGCTGCTAACCTGGTCATCACCTTAGTATGTCTAGACAACTCCATCTCTCTCAATCCAATGCGTAACGATGGGTTAATAACACTGTAGATCATATCAGTGTGCCTCTGAAGCAAACTGTGCTAAAGTCCCAACGTGTGGTATCTATGATGCCCCTCATCAATGGATAGCCTAAGGGATGGTTGCACATCCTCCTCCATCACGGGATCGACATGAGCCTTCGACTACTCCTCCATAGAAAACCCAATATGCATGATATGCTCACTAGTCAGTTGTAGGCGACTATCATCTGGAAACTCCGTCATAGATCTGGAGGCCTCTATACCTATCAGCTCCTCAACAACAGTGGAACTTTCTTCCAGCACCTCACTGACCTGTGGTACATTGTTATCACCTGAGAACTCATTCACAACCCTGAATAACTCATCAATGGATGATGCCTCATCAATGGGTGTATGTTCAACTATCTCTTTTCTAACCATGGCCCCTTCAACTACTGTTTCATATTTTTCTTAATACTTATCATCCATGTAAAATCCCACTGAATCTCCATTGGTTTGTGCATAACCCTTAGTTCACAGAATTCCCAGAGAGAGGGACGCTTGAATTCCATGACCCAATGCTTGGTATGCCCTCTAGTTTTCCCCTAATAACTCCACATCAGTTGCAATCATGTCCGGATTCCCAACTAAGGAATGAATCAACTTCTTCCCCGCATCAATCATCATTTGTTGTATCCTCACCACCTCATTCCAAGTGACCGCCATGTCGTTTGATTCTAATCTTTCCCACATGATGAGCCAAGATTATGGCTCTGATAACACTATAATGTTCCTATACAAGAATTTAAGTGATAAACCAATTAAACAAATAGTGCAACAGTGGAAAATTAAAAACATTTAGCAAACACCCATGAAACATTGTAATACTGGAATTGTTGAGCCATATATTATGAAATATGATAGCATGAGTACAATATATAAATTGAGTAGTGCACCTGGGCTTGTCTCAAGGACAAGTTGGACCAAACCCAAGTGGTAGAATAGCTTGAAAGATGGATTTTCAGCTGCTGCTCTACTATACTCTATGCTATCTTAGTAAATTATTGATCTGCTGACTTCAGCATGCTAGAAAGTGCCCAAAAACTACCTAGAAAATTCTGCCCTTTTAGCCTTAGACTCTTTTGAAAAAACCCAAAAAAACCCAAAAGAGAATTTCTTTGATTTTGACTTTAGATTTTTGACCTCTTGGAAGCTGCTCTCCAACTACATCTGCTGACTTTTGGCCTCCTGGAAAGTGCCCAAAAACTGCCCAGAAAATTCCGCCTTTTTAGCCTTAGACTCCTTCAACAAAACCCAAAAAACCCAGAAGGAAATTTCTCTGATTTTGACTTTGGATTTCCCCCTCTTGGGCACTGCTCTCCAGCTACATCTGCTGACTTTCGGCCTACTAGAAAATGCCCAAAAAATTATGCCCTTTTAGCCTTAGACTCCTTGGACAAAACCTAGAAAAACTCAGAAGGGAATTTCTCTGATTTTGACTTTGGATTTTCAGCCTCTTGGGAGCTCCTCTCCAGCTACATCTATTGACTTTCAGCCTACTGAAAAGTGCCCAAAAACTGCCCAGAAAATTCTGCCCTTTTAGCCTTAGACTCCTTAGAAAAAACCTAGAAAAACCTAGAAGGTAATTTATTTGATTTTGACTTTGGATTTTTGGCCTCTTGGGTGGCTAAATCAACCTCTATGTATTTATCGCTGCCTAGAAAATATGCAGTCCCTTCCTCTGCGTGGCTGGCTGAGCTATGAATCGGTGCTAGAAACTCCTGCAATCTCTGTGGAACAACCTCCCTAGGGCAAGCACATATGGTCCCCCTAAGTAGAGGTTGAATCTTCCCTACGAAAGACTCATGCTAAAATAGCCGGTAGACTCACTAAGCAGCAGAGTGTAGAAGAGTGAGTTTGTTTGTCAAATATTCAAAATGAAGACAAAATGAGAGTTGATCTCTCTTTATAACTCCTTGGCCCCCCTTAGCCTCATGTGGGCCCCTCCATCCACCCATTAGGTTTTCCCTCCAAGCATATCGAATGGCTAATTTGAAATCCTATGTCTGTGGCCCCCACATTCCACTAGCAACTAAATAAAGTTGATTTGGCCCCTAAGTCCCTAAGTTGAAAGTGTGGGGCCCTCTTCCTTAGTAAAAAATGTGCAAAATTGTGTAGCAGCACCCTGTTACTAATGTGTTTGAGAAGGGACATGACATCATGCATTGGGGTTAATGTTGAGGTTTTCTTTCTAACAAAGAAGGACAAGTCAACTTGGGGAGATGTCTTCAAAGTCAACTACTATTTATAGTTGTAAACTCTCTCCTATATTTTTCAATACAAAGAGTATCTTGTTTTCGTATATTTTTTGTGTTATGTTTGCACTCATGTATTTCAATGCCATGTTGATTCATTGAATATAGATATTATATTATGATCCCTGGAAGTTTTGGATCCTTTGCTTATTTTAGTCGTGTGTGCAGGTTCTAGTTATAACACTTGGAGCTAGAATTAGAGCTTACAAGCGAGTATTAAAGGAAAGCTTGCTACAAATTTCAGGTAGGCTTCTTTCCCATACTTTTATTTCTCAAAGGAAAACTTCATGCTTTTTGTCTTCAATTGTTCTATATCATACCGCTATATCTAGGGAATTTACTTTTTTTTGCAATCGTGAAAATTCAGCATAAAAATCCTGATTCACAAATGGATATTGTAAACTGTGAGAAATAGATTTTGAATCAATACCTTGCAAATACAAACCCTCGTAAGAGAAGATATCATTCGATATACTTGAATGTTCACCGCCATATGTGCTAATGGAAATAGGAATTTCATTGTGATGGTTATCCAAAGTCTCAACTTAGATGTGAGGTTTAAAGTCGTTTGATAGTTTATTAAGGTTAGAAGATCTAGAAAGGCAAGATCATCATCTTGAAAGAGGGAGGAAAGATAATACATATCTTCAACACTTTTCTCCTCTACATGTGAAATATAACTACCTTGTTCTTTATTACCACTTGAAACAACAAGTTGAACATCATTATGAATTGAAGTGAAACAAGCGGATCATGAAATAAGGAATCATGAAACATACGTGGTAGATATTTTAGAGTATCCCTAGAGACAATCAAGTTTTCCTTTGGATCAGATTCAAGATTGGACATATGTGCATTACTATGATCTTCAAAACTAGAGGGATCAACTTGCACTTTAGACTCGATGCAATTACTGAACCATTCCAAGTTATCCCCCACAGGATTTGAAGCATGAGAAGGGGATGAAAGTGGAGAAGGAATACAAACAACTTGATTTTCAAATTTCCCAACTTTAGCATCATCACTAGGGGGCACCCAAATTAGTACTGGAAAATGAGGAGGACGATGAACAAAATGAATAATAGGTTCCTCCTCGGAAGATTGAGGTATCCCATGGTTTGAAAAAGTTAGGAAAAGAGAATAATCTAGGGGTTCAGATTCAAAAGATCTCAAAGAGAGTAGAATAAAATTCCAAATTTTTTCCATAATGAAATCTGAATCAACCATTTCTTCAGAAAAATTCATAGCAAAGGTGAAGAAACCGATTAATAAACTCCTCTGCAGATTCACCAGGTTCAATTATAAGAAAATCAATTCTATCACATACATCTTGATAATCATACTTGTCAAAGGCTTCATGAATCTCCTTAACAAGTTTCTCGAGTGAATGGATAGAAGAAGCAGGTAATGTATGACACCATTTCTTAACTCGACCTTCAAATGTGAGGGTGAACAACCTGTCCATGACATATTTACAATGTATTCCATTAGAGAGACAAAAATTCATAAATTGAAACAAGTGTCCAAGGATAGTTAGTTCACTCTCGCCATCGAACTTGAATTGAGACAAGTCATGAATGATTTCCACATGGATGGTAAAATCAAGCTCCTTAGAAAAATATCTCTGGATTATGATCTAAGAAAGATCCATTTGAGATAAGACATTCAAAATAGACTTAATAGGCACAACTTGTCATTTGGCCCTCCTTCTAGTTCCAGAATGTTGATGGTGTTGGATATTGCCAACATACAAGGAGTCTCCCTAATGTGAAGTCCCAATTAGACCTCACATCATTTGGAGTAGGATCCTCATCTGGAGTATCGTCCTGACCACCATAACTTTAATGTTCTCCTTCGTTTCAATAAATAACATAATAGATTATATACATAACCCTTGAACAAGCAAGTTGACATTGTTAAACATTGCTTGTAATGTGTAAAAGGAGACTTTCACGAGGAGGGAGACAAAAGTGAGCCTCTAGAAGGAATTAATAGTACTAACCTAAGGGAGACACACGAGTGAAGAAAGATTTGTTAGTTATCTAGAGAAATAGTTCACATAGATACAATTTTCATTAAACAACATACAACACACCTTCAACAAGATAAGTACCAAGGCCACAGAAATAGTTCAATTTCCTTAGTACATATGAACGAAACTGTTACAGATCCATTTGGCCACATCACTCCCATCATTCAAATCAGCACTATTGGGGCTCATCAAACCCTAATTTGGTTGCTACATGCCCTAGACAAGTCATCACTTTGAATGCCTCCTTCCCTGAGAGTTTCTTAGCCTGAAGCCCTCCAAAAATGCCTCCTTGAGGGACTAGTGCAACCTTGGTTAGGGGTAAGTGCACTTTAGTGTAGGTAGGCCCACGTCAGGGTGCATTTCAGAGCACCTAGGCCCACTTTGACCTGCGTTGGACGAGATTGAGCGAAATCCACATAGGGTTCTAGGAATATTCTTATCTTCTGGAGCTTTCTAGAAGATTCCCATACTTATCATCTCCTATGAGCTCGAAAATAGATAGGGAATGAGTTAAGTAACCTCCTATCCTCTCATCCCTTCCTCCATGGAAACTAACTCTAAGTTTGGAAGGCCATTCAATACCCTCATTTATGACCAAACTTCCTCCATTTTCCTATAAATTGAGCACTCATCTAAATGATCATGGGCTGGACTTTGATAATTTGTAAGGAGATACTATTGGTGTGAGGTTTGAGATTATAAGCAAGTATTGTTATGCTATAAGAGTGTTGTGCTTTTGATGTGGTGTTGGTTGGAACCCAATCTGGGGGAGTGACATTGGATCAAACTTCATGGTTGTAACTCTTCCTTCTACTTAATAAATTTGTTTACACCTTTTCCCATATTATTGTCTTTATGTATGATGATTATATGTGTAAATGATTTCGATTCCATTTGCTTATAGTAGATAGATCTCTTGCTTTGATTGGTTTTTTTCCTCTGTTTATGATTGCAGGTACTTGTCGAGAAAATTAAGTTCGAGAAGGAGCGACGAGAGACATACAAAGGAGACAAAGGGAAATCGAAAGATAACAAGTAGGTCCCTTGTCTTATTTATCTTCTATAGAAAAGGGTTAAGTGCTTTAAATCTGTTGTTCTAGGAGTAGCTACCCACCTAGGGAAATTGTGTTTATCCATAGATGCAAAATTCCACATAACAAATTGGCAACTCCACTAGGGAACGATCATCATTCCAGGTAGTTTACCTTAATCCTAGTACACCCTAGTAGACTTTACTTGCTTCCATTGATCTTATTTCAGCCCTTTTGAAGATTTTTTTGGTAAAAATTGTGCTTGAAAGACCCTAGGATGGCCTCTCTGCCACCAACACAGGCTTGTTCAGGAGACAGAGTGTTGTATAGCACCCTTGGCTTGAGGATAGTGCTCTAAACTGCACTTCCTCCCATTCAGGGCTGCTTTGATCCTCCTTAGGTCAAAAATCCCACCTTTGACTTGATTTCTCCCAAATTTCCTTCTGTTTTTACTTGTTGAAAGATCAATGATTGTTGTGTCTCTGAAATCAATTTGTATTTCTCTTCCTAGCCCTACTATGGCCTTGATTATTAAGTGTTTCTTTATGATTTCTTTATCATTATCAATTCATTCTCAAAGTTAGCTTATAGTTGATTAATCTTTGCTCAAAAGAAAGTATCGTAAAAGTCTTCATTTCTTTCGAAAAGGAACTGTCGTAAAGTCTTCGTTCTTGCAAAAAGATTGATTGATTGTATGTGCATTAGTTTCCTTTTGTTCATCTTAACATTAAGGGAATTGAAAAGAAAAACTTCCATTATGCATTGAAAAAGTTTTTGTGTGCTCATAGGAATAGTTTAGGGAAATTGCATTAGATGTGCTTTTTGTTCTTTGATTAAAAGAATTTGATTGCTCTATCCCTACTAGCGAAGGTTTTCATTGTTCAAATTGAATGAAAAGAATGCTTATCATATTAGTTGCATTCTAGGAATTTCAAAAAACATCACGTGGTGAACTTGAAAGGCAAATTCTTAAGCAAGATCAACTTAAAATTAATCTCAATTAACCTAATGGAGCATTGTCACCTAACGCAAAACATTTAGAGGTTCTAGGCTAGAGATGTGTTTTGGCATCGTAAAACATAGCAGTTGTCGCTAACTTGTTTACGATACATTCCGAGTGTGATAACTCAATCCATGTACGTGAGTATATCATAGCTCATCCACATACCTTCGAGTATATAGGGCGGTGTTACAATACGTAAAATATAAGGGAATGCTCTCACTGTGTCCTTTCACATTAGACAGCGCTAACACGGATTGGGCCTCCACGTACTTTCTAGTATATATGGGAGGACTACATTAGGTTGCTATCCATCCTTAGGTAACCAAGTCAGCCGCCTTATACACTGTGATACACTGAACACAGCATTCGGGGAGATTGCCTGCACGTATGTTTAGTCCTTGGTTTACTGAGGCAGTCTATTGCAGTTCACAGTTGCTTGGTAATCCTTTTGCCTAGATTATCCCTCTTTTGTTTTTTTATGTTATTTTGATTAAAATAAATTAATTGACCACGGATAACATCCTCCACGTCACTCCTTAGTTGATCTTAGGTTGAAACATATTGCAACAACTTTGGAGTCCATCGATCAAGGGATTCCTTTTGATGGGAATCCTAGTCCTTTTCCTCCTTACAGAAATATTGTTTCTCCTTATATGGCTACATTATCCCTTCTGGGACTTACCATTGGCTTGCCAGTATGGTTGATCTCAACCTCCTTGGCACCGCAACTGAATATTCCTACAACTGGATAAAATCAACCTCCAGTTGATCCTAAAGTTGACCCTTTTCCTTCTTCCTCGGTTGTTTTTTCCTCCCCTTCTTCCTCTTCACCTAGTGAAAGTATTGGCACTAGTAACCAGGTGGCTAAGAAGAAGAAAGGGAAGAAGAAGAAGAAGCAAATTCAGCAGGGGGCCAACCAAGTAACCATTGCTTTGAATGCAACTTCTGATGAGAAACCGTCTGATAAGCCTCACAAACTTCGATATCCTTGCAAACTTTGTACGGGATACCATCTTGTTCAAAATTGTCCTAATATTCCTCAAATCTTAGAAGAATGGTCTTCTCATTCACATTGTCTTGTGTCATCAACTTCTGAAGATCATGTTGGTGACACACCATCAACTAGTGGTAGTAAAGTTCATGGAAAGAAGGGTAAAGTTAAGTTTCCCTGTAGGTTATGCGAAGGGAATCACCCCATTCACTTTTGTCCCTATCTAAATGAAGCCAAAAAAGTGTTGGATAACCGTCCTGCTTATCCACACCCGACTTCCAGCTGGTTACAGGAGACTCTCCCTTAATCCTTCACTAGTTGATGAAGTGACTGACCCAAATCAACCATCGGTCAAACCCACTCTCTCTGAATGTGAATCCCATGAGTCTATACCTAACCAATCACAAGTCAAGGAAAAAGTTGACCCGATTTCACCTTCGGTTAATCGTACCTTTCCCATAGAGAGTGAGTATGATGTCACATAGGTTCTTTTCGTTTCATCATATTCAAATGAGCTTAGGGGCAACCCTCCTATTCCATCAAGACAGAAGGAAAATACTCTCGTTCCAGTAGCTCAAGGGGGTAATTCTCTCGTTCTTACGATACCCCCTCCAAGTATTCTGGTCACTTCCTTTTATTGGAATCGACTGGCAAGATTTCGTCTTCCTTCTTATGTTCCTTTCCAGATCATAGTTGTAGAAAATATCTTGTGTAGGTTAACCTGATAATGCAATATAAATCAAAGCAAAATATTATAACCTACTTCTACTATCAATTTGCGGAAGATTAAAGATCGAGTTGAACAATATAACCAGAAGAAGAAGAATCAATCGCACAATACACATGAAAATACTTTGGGGAAAGCCTCATCTAAAAACCCCACTATATGTATTATCATACAAGGTGGAAATACATAAGAATCATACAAAGCCTTAGCTCTCACAGCTAGCCAGCTCTTAGTACAATCCTCATAGATGCTCACAGGAAATTTTGGCTGCTCTCCAGCCTTCTTCTATGACCTCCAAGCTCCTATTTCCTTGTGTTGTTCCTCTGGGATGATCTCCTTCAACCAAGTGGAAAACCAATTTACCAAGTGGATGATCTCCTGATCTCACACACAGTTAGAACTACGCAATCCTCAAGGAATGATTCCTTACTGCATGCATGAGTTTTCTTTATAAGAAAAAACATGCAACTGATAGTACACTATCTGTGACTTTAATCTCAACTGGGTCTTTCTCAGAATAGACATGCATGAGTTTCTGATGAGGGAATATTCAGTTAACTGGAGTACACTAGTTGAGTGCATGCATGCATCAACTGACTATTAACTCACTATTAATTCCTTAAATAGTTTGGAACTAATTTAACTGGACTTAGCTCAGTAAACTGAGTTAACTAATTACAACTCAAATATAACTCAATCTTATCTCCTTAATTTAAGTCTTATCTCCTTAATTTAAGGGATAACTCTTGCATGACTTCAGAAAGACTTCTAACTTGAATTTCTCCAACTAATTAAGTCAAACTAACTTAATTAATTATTTCCAAGTAGTTGTTAATACTAAATTTGATTTTAATTCACAATTTAATTCAAGGACAAATTAAATTGGAATATTCTTGTTGCCACATTTCAACACTCCCTCTCAACATGAAAGGGATTATCTGCCACCCCGATCCTATCTCTATGGAACTCGAATTTACACTTTGACAATGCCTTTCTCAAAATGTCAGCATCTTGCTCCTATGTCGAAATATACTGTAGCAACATGATCCTCCCATCATCAGTAGCTTGTTTTACCTTGTGAAGCCAATGGGAACTCACAACTGACTTGTTCTCTGGTCTTGGAACCACGTCCCAAACACTGTTACAAACCATGGAGGCATACTCCTCCACCATAGCAGCAACCCAAATCAGCTGCTGCATTGCTTCCTCAAAGGAAGATGGCTCGGTCTCAACACATTCCCCAGCAAGGGCCATGTATCCAGTGTACCTCTCAGGTGACCTCCTCTGTCTGTGCTGAGAAAATGGTGCTCCCAAATTCTCTCTCGCATCCTCCAACAATCTGTCAACTTCTCTTGTGCACTTCCTTCCATCTCTGGAAGACTCTGCTTGAGTGGATGTCTCCACTCCTAGAACTTTTGCATGTGGCTGCTCCGCATCAGTCTGAGGCTCCTCCTCCTTAGGAACCAACAGTTCCTCCACAGACTGTAGTTGGAGCTCCCTCTCAAAGGAAACTTGCATGGCCTTCTGCTCATCAAACTTGAGGTCTCTGCAAACCACTGTCCTCCGACTGGTAGTCAAGTACACCTGATAGTTGTGAGGTGTATTAGTGTACCCACAAGTATCCTCAACTCTGTTGTTGGCTCAAGCTTCTTTCGTGCATCCTTTGTCCCACGGCAATATACCGATGAGCCAAAGATCCTGAAGTGACCCACACCTGGTCTCTTATCAAAGAAAGCTTCCTCTGGTGTCTTCATCCCAAGTATGCGATGCGGGCTTCTATTCTACAAATATACTATTGTGTTACATGCCTCAGCCCACAAGTGAAGTGGTAGGCCTTGGTCATGCAGCATCGCCTGTGCTACCCCTATAATAGTTATGTTCTTCCTCTCGACCACCCCATTCTATTATGGGTTATGAGGTGTCGCCATCTCTCGTTTAATTCCTTTTACTGCACAGAAGTCCTTAAACTCTTGAGAGACATATTCTCCACCATTGTCACTTCTCAAGGCCTTGATCTTCTTCCCTAACTCTTTCTCGACCAAAGCGTTGAACTCACAAAACTTTGTGAAGGTTTGGTCCTTCTTCTGCATGAAATAAATCCAACATTTACGAGAATAATCATCAATGAAAATCACATAATACCTTTGCTTCGTTGTGGATGCCGTCGAGAATGCTCCACACACATCAGTATGAACTCACTCTAAGATAGCCTTTGCTTGACTTTCTCGATCATGAAAGGAAGACTTGGTGTATTTTCCCAAGGTACAACCTTTTGCATGTGTCAACTTGCTCAAGTTTACCTTTGGGAAGTCCTGTAGATATCTGTTGCATTATATTCAAAGCCCCATGATGCAAATGGTCTAACTACCTATGCCACAACTCGCCAATGTCTTGGCTTTGCACCAATTATGCTTTCGTACTCAATGTTGCACAATCATCTACCTCTAGTTTATAAAGATTTTTCATCCGAATCCTTATCCTCTTGGTCTGACCTATGGCTATGTGTCTTAGGAATGCCTTTCCTTTACTAAAGACAACATCGTAGCCTTTGTCCTCCAACATCGCGACCGATACCAAGTTCTTCTTCAATCCAGGCACATATTTCACATATGTCAAGGTGATAGGAGCTCCATGCTCCCTCTGAAAAGCAACCGCGCCCACTCCTGAAACACTATACCTTCCATCATCACCCATCTCTATGTGCATCTTGAGGTCTTTCTCCTCTAAAGCATTGAATAAACTTTTATCACCAGTCATGTGGAATGAGTCTCCACTATCAAGATACCAAACACAACCCATCATCGATGACACCATACATGTGATGAGGGTAAAGTCCATTTCGAACTGAGAGGCTAATGCCTCACATTCCGATCCTACCGAGGATCCCTTCTTGGACTTCTTCAATGGGCAATTAGTCGCATAATGTCCCATCTCGTGACAATTAAAGCATCTCACTTTAGACTTGTCACCCTTCTTCCCTCCATGAGAAGAATTCGATTTGGAATGGGAAGCCTTCCCCTTCCCTTTCCTAGACTTACTTTCTAAGGCCAAATTTTCTTCATTATCATCCTTGGATGAAGAACCATCTTGTGTGTTCCTCCTGATCTCCTCCTGCATGAGATTCGACCATAATTGTTCCCAATCCGGAAGTTTATCCCTTCCATTCACAGGGTCCTGGTAACTATTCCAACTCTTTGGAAGGCCAAGGAGAGCGAGGCTCACCACATCATCATCGACAATGGTTATTCCCACACTGCCAAGCTCATTTCTACAGGTGGTGAGCTTGTTAAGATATGTGGAAATAGTATCACCTTTCTCCATCTCGATTCTTCGAAGCTTATCCTTGACCGCCAATTTCCTCTGGTCAATATTGTTCTGGTAGAGGTCCTTCAATGTCTTCCACATTGAAAATGGAGTATCCTTCCCATGGAGCTTCGAGACAATATGATCTCCAACTCCCTCAAGGATGATCCGTCTCATCCTTGCCACACACTTCTTCCACTCAACCAATTGTTGTGCATTAGTTGAAGCTTGCTTTGGAATTTCTTGATCAATGAAATCCTTCAAGCCATTGTCTTCTAATATGGCCTCCATTCTATCTTTCCATGCTATGTAATTCAAGCTACCTTCCAAGGCATACTCAAGTCTCAAGCCATAGAATGCCATTGGCCAATCTTGAAGTATGATATGAATTCGATTTGTACCTGCAACCCCGAATTTCAAACTTCGAATTCTCTTCTCATTATACTGTTCACAAATCCGTTAATATGTAGAAAATTTCTACAAATCCAAATCTGATACCATGTAGAACATTTGTTGTGTAGGTTAACCCAATAATGCAATATAAATCAAAGCAGAATACTATAATCTACTTCTACTATCAATTTGCGAAAGCTTAAAGATCGAGCTGAAAAATATAAACAGAAGAAGAAGAATCAATCGCACAATACACATGAAAATACTTTGGGAAAAGCCTCAGCTAAAAACTCCACTATCTGTATTATCATACAAGGTGGAAATACATAAGAATCATACAAAGCCGTAACTCTCACAGCTAGCCAGCTCTTAGTACAATCCTCACAGATGCTTACAGGCAATTTTGGCTGCTCTTCAGCCTTCCTCTCTGCCCTCCAAGCTCCTATTTCCTTGTGCTATTCCTCTGGGATGATCTCCTTCAACCAAGTGGAAAACCAATTTGCCAATTTGATGATCTCCTGATCTCACACACTGTCAGAACTGCACAATCCTCAAGAAATGACTCCTTACTGCATGCATGAGTTTTCTTTATAAGAAAACACATGCGACTGATAGTACAATGTCCTTGACTTTAATCTCAACTGGGTCTTTCTCATAATAGACATGCATGAGTTTCTAATGAGGAAATCTTTAGTTAACTGGAGTACACTAGTTGAGTGCATGCATGCATCAACTGATTGTTAACTCACTATTAATTCCTCAAACAGCTTAGAACTAATTTAACTAGACTTAACTCAGTAAATTGAGTTACCTAATTACAACTCAAATATAACTCAATCTTATCTCCTTAATTTAAGGCTTATCTCCTTAATTTAAGGGATAAATCTTACATGAATTCAAAAATACTTATAACTTGAATTTCTCCAACTAATTAAGTCAAACTAACCTAATTAATTTTTTTCAAGTAGTTGTTAAGACTAAATTCGATTTTAATTCACAATTTAATTCAAGGACAAATTAAATTGGAATATTCTTGTTGCCACATTTCAACAATTGTACAAGTTTGTAATATGGTTGTTCCTGGCACTATTATAGATGAAGGTGCATCAGTGAGTATCCTTTCCTCCACTGCTTGGCAAGCGCTCGATTCGCCACCACTTGTGCCTATTACCCAGAATTTGTTGGCTTTTAACAGAGGAACCAATCAACCATTAGGGATCCTCCCTCAGTTGCCTATTACTTTGGAAGGAAAAATTGTTTATCTCAATGTGATGGTAGTCCCAGGCCCTTTAGATTACAATTTACTTCTTGGGCGTGACTATGTTTATGACATGGGAGCTAGTGTTTCAACACTATTTCAAGTGATTTGTTTCCCGCATGAAGGCAGAATTGTCACCGTTGACTAGCTTTCATTTCCCTGTCCAAATATGGCTTCCAGCCAACCATCTTCCCGAACTGGTCCTTTTGTCCCAATGGTATCTTCCCCGCCATGGGTTAATTATGTGGCAACCCATTCCATGCCTACATCAACAGACAATCAATTCCGTGATGTTGTACATTATGTACTGGGGGCATTAGAACCAAATCTCTCCTTCCAGAGCATTGTTCTCCCATCTGATGAGAACCTCTTGGAAGTCATGACCTCTTATGGGTTGTGAACAAAGGAATATGAGGATAGTTCTTTTACTATGTCAACCTCATTAAAAAATGAAACAGCTCCCAGAGCATATTACTTTGTCTTGTGTCAAGCTCGTTAAAAAATGAAACAAGGAATATGAGGATAGTTCCTTGTCTTGTGACAACCTCGTTAAAAAACAAAACAAAGGTTACGAGGATAGTTCCTTATCTTGTGTCAACCTCGTTAAAAAAATGAAACAAAGGAATATGAGCATATTTCCTTGTCTTGTGTCACACTCGTTAAAAAATGAAACAAGGAATATGAGGATAGTTCTTTTACTGTGTCAACCTCATTAAACAAATGAAACAGGTTCCAAAGCATAGTTCCTTATCTTGTGTCAAGATCATTAAAAAATGAAACAAGGAATTTGAGCAGAGTTACTTGTCTTGTGTCAAGCTCATTAAAAAATGAAACAAGGTCCCCTAGAGCAAAGTTCCAATTCAAGATTTTGATTAGAACTCATAAAATCCTGGTCGAGTCTTTCACTTGATCTCATATATGAACCTTCATTCCATCCACCTCATAGCCATGAGTAGTCTACTTAGGTGAATGCAATGAATCTTGGGGGGCATGCACCTAGAATCAAGTCATCATGTTGGGGGCATGTAAACCAATCTCAAGCATAGTTTTTCATTTCAAGCTTGTGTAAAAATGAGATTGAATCCAAGCATAGTTTTTCATTTCAAGCTTGTGCAAAAATGAAACTGAATCCAAGCATAGTTCCCTATGGTTCAAGCTTGTGTAAAAATGAACCCATCTCCATTTTAACTCTCGTGATTGACATTCTATTAGCCTCTTCCATTAGATGAGCCTTGGTTATTCTCCTTCCATCGTCACTATCTGCTTGGCCGATCATATGCTTTCACTTGGTTTTTTTACCCTTTTTGAGGAACAGTTGCAATGAGTGGTCTTATTAGCCAACCTCTTCACATAAATCAACATGTTTTGAGAAGTTCCAACATCATTGGAACCAGTTGCTATCCTAGACACCACTCGTTCCTCTAAGCTGAGTCCTCTTTAAGCTCTTTTCAAACTCTCGAAATATGAAAAGATTTACGAGTTCTTTTCCTTTTCAGCATGTTAACGGATTGGAAACGACATCTACTCAGTATAATTTTAACTCTTTTCTGGAATGAGAAAGATTCTTTATGAAAAAGGAATATGTTGATCGAACATGGTCAATAGGTTCTCTCTTGTATTATTTTACGCTTTTTGGGACTTGAGAGACAAACTTACGAAAAATAACTTATGAAGTTTTATTTTTGTCCATTTTAAAACTCTCTAAACATGAAAAGGACCGAGTTATCATTGTCGTTAAACTCGTTAAAAAATCAAATAGCGACAAACTTGTCCATCATGACAAGACTGAGTTTCACCTTCACTAGACTAGTTAAAACATCACATAGCGATGGGTTCACTCAAAGGGTGGAATTATACAACAAGCATATTTTATCCTCCTCGAGCTTGATAAAAAATAAAGAGGTATTGGTCACCAATGATTGGGGAAAATTGGAAAAGGGGTAAACCACTTTATGGTTGCAAGTCGTTCTTGAACATGACACTTTCACTTCATCATTGTGACTATTTGGGTTGGGTTATCTGCTTGATGGTTATCATACCTATGGTCTATCACACCATCCATCACTTTTGTTTTGGGTCAATGCTACCAATTCATTCATACTATTTGGGTTGGGTTATCTGCTTGATGGTTATCATACCTATGGTCTATCACACCATCCATTACTTTGGTTTTGGGTCAATTATGCCAATTCATTTGATGTCACCGACATGTGCAAGAGAAGTCACTTAGTTAAATTCATCCTTTGCAATACTCATAAACCTTCATTTTCATGACCGCCATTCCTAAATCTTGTGTCGTCAATCACATTCCATCTCCAAAAATCATTACACTCGTTTCATGTCGTTGATGTGGGATACAACAAGGCCCTCCTGCGACGAGTCGCTTCTTGTTGACATCAGCACATTATCCAAGAAGTTGACTTAGAAACATCCTTTCAGTACCTTGGGGCTTGCATACATCAATGGAAAGTTTCTCACTTCCAGTGATAGGTTTACATCACTGCCCTTTGACCGAAAGTATTTATATGGTGTTCGACATCAAAAAATCCATTCACACCATGCAGAATTTACTACAGTACCTTAAGGATCATTATCATTATCGGTGATTTCTCTCGCGTCTATTAACAGCTTACATCATTGGCTGGTAATCGGACGATGTCTTCCCATGTTCAACTTTAGATCACATATTCACATGGTTAGACTCGTACTTGAGCGAATGATTGAACGAGATAGAAGACCCCAGATCTAGTCTCTTCCATCCGAGCTGCGATTTCAGGAAAGTACCAAATCATCCGTACGATGGCTTCACACTAATGGTCATCCCATCATGGGTCTATATCTGTAGACGAATATCTATGTACTTGTAATCAAAGTTTATATGCTGAGAATGGGTATTCCTTCCCTCAGCAATTCATGAGAAAAAATAAAAATATCATGATATTATGTATTGTAATTAATGCAGGTCACCATCCGCTTCGGAACCTCCTCATCACATCGTAAAGCATATCACTTGAGATTATCATTTTCGATTTCATGCTTTAGGGGGCAACTGTTACATATCCATTTGGGCACATCACTCCCATCGTTCAAATCAGTACTATTGGGGCTCATTAAACCCTAATTCAGTTGCTACATGCCCTAGACAAGTCATCACTTTGAATGCCTCCTTCCCTGAGAGTTTCTTAGTCTGAAGCCCTCCAGAAATTCCTCCTTGAGGGACCAGTGCAGCCTTGGTTAGGCATAAGTGTGCTTTAGTGCAGGTAGGCCTATGTCAGGGTGCATTTTAGAGCACCTAGACCCACTTTCACCTGTGCTAGGCGAGATTGAGCGAAATCCACATAGGGTTCTGGGAATATTCTTATCTTTTGGAGCTTTCTAGAAGACTCCCCCATTTATCATCTCCTATGAGCTTGAAATTGGATAGGGAATGAGTTAAGTAACCTCCTATCCTCTCATCCCTTCCTCCATGGAAAATAACTCTAAGTTTGGAAGACCATCCAATACCCTCGTTTATGACCAAACCTCCTCCATTTTCCTATCAATTGAGCACTCGTCTAAGTGATCAAGGGCTGGACTTTGAGAATTTGTAAGGATATATTGTTGGTGTAAGGTTTGAGATTATATGCAAGTATTATTATGCTGCCAAAGTGTTGTGCTTTTGATGTGATGTTGGTTGGAACCCAAGTTGGAGGAGTGACATTGGATCGGACTTCATGGTTGTAACTCTTCCTTCTACTTAATAAAGTTGTTTACACCTTTTCCCATATTCTTGTCTTTATATATGATGATTATATGTGTAAATTCTTTCAATTCCATTTTATTATAGTAGATAGGTCTCTTGCTTTGATTGTTTTTATCATATGTTTATGATGGCAGGTACTTGTTGAGAAAATTAAGTTCGAGAAGGAGTGACGGGAGCCATACAAAGGAGAAAAAGGGAAAGCGAAAGATAAGAAGTAGGTCCCTTGTCTTATTTATATTCTATAGAAAAAGGTTAAGCGCTTTAAATTTTTTGTTCTAGGTGTAGCTATCCACCAAGGGAAATTATGTTTATCCGTAGGTGCCAAATTCCACATAACAGAAACATATATATGAAACATCTAAATAATATTCCTAAGACATTCAAAATACATGCATGAAAGTGTTTTGGATCATAAAGCTTCAATTATAAGGTGAAAGATCCAAGTACGCAGTTACAATGGTGAGCCATTAGTTCCAATAGTGGAACATTAAGTC
The DNA here is from genome assembly GCA_031772625.1 of Pinus tabuliformis. Classification (NCBI taxonomy): domain Eukaryota; kingdom Viridiplantae; phylum Streptophyta; class Pinopsida; order Pinales; family Pinaceae; genus Pinus; species Pinus tabuliformis. The sequence goes on from CM062805.1 coordinate 245,764,149, forward strand.
ACTTCTTGCTTCTCCAATGAATAATTTTCTCTCATATGCCAAGTAGAGAAGCCAAGACTAGTTCTCCAAAGCTTAAGCCTCCAAAAGACCTTTTCTTGAGTTATGAGGTTCCTTTTATAACAAGGGGAATGACCTTTAATATCCCCATGACTCTTGAGTTACCCTCATGACCCTTGGATTTCTATTAAGACCTTTGGACTTCTATACAACTCTTTTTTCCATATATGACTATGTGACTCTTCATATTCCACATATGACCCTTGGACTTCCACACATTACATTTTGTCCTTTTCTTGATAATACATCATTACATTCCACATGATGATGTGGCATGACACATGGACACACATTGAATACTATGATGAAACTTGTACAAGCTACAACTTGACAATGACAACATGGACTTCGTGATGAAGTGACAATGATAAGTTGTCTCCCTTATTAGTTAATCTTGCATTCTTGATGGTAAATATGGTCTATGTTGCATCTTCATGAAAGATCTACCTTTTTTCTTATCTTCACCCTCCAAAGGATCTTTGATCAACTTTGGAATCATTTGAGTCATCATGCAATGTATTTTTTTGTCTCGGTCATGATCTACTTCCTATCACCATGAAAGCTTTCTTTTCTTATTCTTCTCCGTGTGTTCTTCTTTATGTTTTTCTACTTTCTATCTGCTTTGAGTATCACCTTGTCATGCTAGGAAGGTACTCCTTCCAATCAAAATCATTCATGACAAAGAAAAAAATAGTCTTAAGAACATCTATCCTATCACTACCTAGCTCATGGAATGATCAACTTACAATAGGCTTGTGGCAGGGTTAAAAGAAGGAGGCTTGAATAGGAAGGAAAATTCAAACTCATTAATGGCTTAGGAAGGCTCCACTATCCATTTTTATTGTGCTAAATGTAGTGATAGGTCAAGGTGCACAGGGGTCCTTCAAGGTGCGCTTGTGCACTCGGGAAAGAGAGAGAACTCAAGGGCGTAGGGCTCAAGTTCGAAGCACGAAGGATAATCATTTGTTGGTTCAGTGCGCTTGTGCACTCAAAGGGACTAAGGAGGGTGCAAGGGAAAATGATGAAGGAACTAAACGGTTAGACTTCTATCCTTCCCATTGTGCTACTTCTCTCAAGAGGAACTAAGAGAGCGCAAGGTGCATAATCGAAGCATGAAGGAGAAATCATTCATTGGTTCAGGGTGCATTCATGTGCTCAAGGAGGGTACAGTTGTTCGAGTCAAAGGAGTGCACTCAAATGATGGCTCCAGGCTTCAAGACTATGCCATGCACTCTAAGAGAATGGGGAAGGGTGAAGGATTTAGTTTTCATGATTGCACCATGCACTCTTGCTTCAAGACTGCACCATGTGCTTTTTAAGAGATGGAAGGTTCTTGTTCTTAAGTGCGTCTTGTTGTTCCGAAGTGGGATTTCATTGTTCCAAAGTGTGCTTTGTTGTTTCAGAGTGTGCTTCATTTTTTTGAAGTGTGTGTCATTTTTTTTAAGTGTGCTTCCTTTGAAGTGCACTTTTGAAGGGAGAAAAGGTCCTTGTCCTTTAGAAGTGCACTTTTTCACTGAGTGAGGCAACAAAAGGCTATGTCACTTAACCTAGGAAGTACTAATGCACTGTGAGAGGGAGGACACCTTAGAAAATACTTAGTGCCAAAGTATGGGTGGGAAATATACATCAATAAGGATCATGAATAGGTTGCTCCCATCACCAAGTAAAAGGGCTAATGCCTTCACAACTTCCACTAGGCTAAAGGACTAAGAAGGGATACAAAATGGCTAAGTATGAGACCAACAAAGTAAAAGAGAGAGGTACATCCAAACACAACTCAAACATGGATCACACACATAAAACTATCAATACAACCCATAAAGATACATAGGTCTCATGGATAACAATAACATCTTGAAACAACAGAAAAGCGACACTTATTTATAAGTGTGATAGTTGTAACAACACATTATGACATTTAGAACACAAGTTAAGAAAAACGTGACGACTATGACCAAAAGGTGTGCTAAGTTGTAGAAATGTGTCTAGCACATATTATAATGATATATAATACTATCTAATGCAGAAGAATGTGTCATAAATAAATTGTGTGATCTACAAAGGTGTGACACATACATGAGTGAAATCAACAAAGTGACACCTGCAACAGGAGGAAAACAAGAAGACGACAGTTGCAAAATTTGAACAACCTTGAAAGAGACACATGCTAGAGCAAACATAACATGAAAAAAAAAATTATTAAAGTGAAAAAAAAGAAACCGTGAATGTGAAAGAGATACTGAAAGTGCGCAAAATATGATAGTTGATAAAACTCACCAAAATATAAGTACAAACACAACAAAAGTGAGGGGGGTTGTTAATAAAAGTGCACACTAACTATTGATATGAATTGAACATCGCATAGGAACTGTCCTGATGGATGGTGTTATGTCTATTCAAGATTTCATAAAGGAAGTGTTATCATGAACTCATCGAAGACTGAGCATGTGTGTGCAAGTGAATTGACAGTTTAAAACTAGGAAGAAGACTTAAACGCTTTACAAAACATAAAATGACCATGGAGTAACAATAATATGACAGACCGTAATATCCTTTGTGGGCTCCAAAATTCATGTTTGGAAAAAAATTTAGATGGTGTTGATTGCACATCAACATATTGTTAAACCCATTCATAATCTACTAAAGCAAGGTCTAAATTTCCTTTAGGATGATGCCACCCAAGAAGCCTACGTGGCTATCAAAGAAGCCATAAGCTCAACTCCCATTTTAGAAAAACCAAATTTTGCTAAAGATTTCATTACATACACCAATGCTATAGAGGAATCCATTTCAAGCATCCTTATTTAGAAGGATGATTAGTATAAAGAATGCCCCACAACTTCTATGAGAAAAACCTATCTGACAATGAATTAAGGTATTATGTTATTAAAAAACACACTTATGATTTAGTCATTGTTATAGAGAAATTTCAGAACTATATCCTTAGCAAGTTCACAGAGGTAAGAGTCTTATTACCTACTATGAAACTTTTACCTTCTCAGACTCTACTTTTTGGAAAGTTATCCCATTGGATTGCAGAGATCCAAGAACATGATCTAACAATTGTTACAACTAAAATAATGAAGGGATGTGACCTTGTCCTACATTTGGCCCAATACCCCGAGCCAAATAAAGGTGTTGACAAAGATGATTCATTATCAACCTTGTTTCTAATCAATGGTGATTAGGTTGACCTTGCAGAACATCCTTAGTATAATTATATTGTTTATTATCTGCAAAGGATGTCCTGATAACTCAAAAACTCTCAACAAAGAAGACTGCATCTTGAAGCCTCCAAATACTTGATTCTTAATACTCTCCTTTTTCACAGATCTTTTAATGGACTCATTTTATGTTGTGTAGATGACAAAGTGACCAACAAACTATTGCAAGTATTGCATGGGTCCACTTATTCTAATATGCACATTGGTGGCCACTTCATTTCCAAATCTACAACACATAAGATTTTAATAGTGGGTTTTTACTGGGTGAATCCAAGAATATGGTTTACACTTTTGGGCCAAATTAGGTGACAAAATTTCAAAATTTTACTCTTTTATTGAATTGAAGCCTGAAAAATTCATATAAGCTTTTGGATTGGACTAAAAATACAATTTGTGGAGAATTATGTTGTTGTCCTGATGATAACTTTTTCAAAAAATATTAGTGCCATATAATCTTTCAATTTTCCATTAAATTAAATGTTTTTCCTTGCAATTTTTCGCACATCTTAATATGTATGTGTGTGTTCATGTGCTTATATATATATATATATATATATATATATATATATATATATATATATATATATATATATATATATATATATATATATATATATATATATATATATATATATATATATATATATATATCGATATATATATATATATATATATATATATATATATATATCGATATATATATATATATATATATAGATATCATATATATATATATATATATATATATATATATATATATATATATATATATAGATATATATATAAGCATGATCTACACAAAGAAACTAAATTATGCATATTGAAACTTTATTTTTTTATGCAAAATTATATCAATTGAATTTTGTAGACATAAAATTCAAAATAAATTAGATGAAAAATATCATATGAATTCGAAAATGTTAAACTCATGTGTCATTGAATGGAGGACTCCTTCATGAATACAACATGATAAACTCCACCACCTAAGGATAAATATTTCCTTATGTTTGTCATGCTACAAGATGGTGTTGCAGAGAAACCTATAGAAGTCGAGCTAAAACTCTATTTTTTAGGCCCTCGACAGCTCGATCGAGCACTTAAAAAGATCGATCGAGTGCTTTAGGTATAATTAGAGATAGTTCAATCGAGATTTTAACAAACCCTTGAACAATATTTTGATATAGTTAAACAAGGGCTCAATTGATTTGTTTCTCTACTGGCCACCGCGCTTTAGGGACATCTACAAGTTTGTCCAAAGTTGCGAAGAATGTCAAAGCGTTGCAAGAAGAGAAAATTTCTATGCATTACTTCTATTTCATGTCATTCCAAAATTTCCTTTCTGTAAATGGTGATAAGATTTCATCAGTCCTATCATCCCCCCTTCATCCGTTGGGCATGTTTTCATCCTAACTACTTCTTATTATTTAACAGAATGGGAAGAATCAATACCCTTAAAGAATTCTAGGAATGAACAAGTAATTGAGTTTCTCTAGAGTAATGATACTTTCTAGATTTGGTCAACCTCTTGAAATAGTTTCTGACAATGGACCAACTTTTATCTCTACAAACTTTACTCAGTTTTGTACCAAGTATAGAATCAAACACTCCACTTCCTCGACCTATTACCCACAGGGTAATGGCCAAGTTGAGTCCACTAACAAAAACCTTATTAAAATCCTCAAAAATGTCATTAATGACAAGAAAATAAATTGGCATACCCTCTTAAATTATGCTCTTTGGGAAGACAGAACCACTGCCAAGTCAAGCACTAGGTTATCTCCCTTTCAACTTATTTATGGCCAAGAAGTTGTCATGCCTATTGAACTCAAACTAATTTCATTATGTTTAGCACTACAGGTTGAATAGTTGAATGCTACTAATGTCCCTTAACAAATTCTTTCTTTGATGGCTCTAGAAGAGAAAAGGAATTACTCACTTAATAACCTGAAGCATAGGAAACAAACTGTTAATTTGATTTTTGATAGAAAAACTAACAATGTTAATTTTCAGGTTGGTCATAAAGTGCTGCTATGGGACTCTACTCATGCTGATAAACGGAAGCACTCGAAATTACAAAAATTATGCATAGGGCCTTTTGTAATTGTTGCCATTGTTGGGAGTAATTCATATCTGCTTAAAGACAAAAATAAACAACTATTTTCCTACACCACTAATGGGTCTCACCTCAAGCCCTATATTGACATCGATAAAAGATAAGTAATATGGTTCAATACTCCTTTCTATACATACAATTTTGTTTTTGTGTATATATTTTTATTTATGCGATGTTTTTTTATCACAACTGTTATGCCTTTGCTTACTTTTACCAGTTATGTTTTGAGTGAAACATTATCTTTCCTGCATCTGGAACATTTTGTTGAAAATAGCAACAAGAAATGCTAAAAATAGAAGTGCTAAAAATATCATTCTATAGATAGCATTTCAGGATATATTCCAATTTTAATTTGTCCTTAAATTAAAATTGAGAATTAAAATTCAAATTTAGTCTCATCGACTGTATGAAAAATAATTAATTAATTCATCTTGAGTTAATTAGTTGGAGAAATTGAAACATGAAGTCTTTGTGAATACATGCAACAGTTATCCCTTTGATTGAGGAAGTTATCCCTTAATTAAAGAGATAAGGATGAGTTGTATTTGAGTTGTAATTAGTTAGCTCAGTTAATTGAGTTAAGTCCAGTTAAATTAGTTCCAAACAGTTTGAGGAACTAATTGTGAGTTCAGTTAGTTAATGCATGCATGCATGCAACTAGTGTTCTCCAGATAACTTAATATTCACTCATAAATAACCCATGCATGTCAGTTCAGACAAAGACCCAATTGAGATTAAAGACAGGGACATTGTACTATCAGTTGGAGGAATTTTCCTATAAAGTAAACTCATCCATGCAAAAGGAAAAAGGTTCCTTGAGGATTGCACAATTCTGACAGGGTGTAGGATCAGTGTGGGTGATCAGTCTTCCACTTGGTAACAGGATGATCACCCAGGAGAAACTGTGCAAGGAAGTAGGAGCTTGGAGGGCAGAGGAGAAAGCGTGTGAGAAGCTTTGTTTTCCTGTGAGCATCTATGATGATTGTATTGAGATTTGGATAGCTGTGAGAGCTAAGGTTTTGTATAATCTCTATGTATTTCCTATCATACAGATAGTGGGGTTTTTAGCTGAGGATTTCCCCTGAGTATTTTCTATGTTTCATGTGCATTGATTCTTCTTCTGGTCATATGTGTTCAGCTCTGATTCAGCTTGATCTTTAAGCTTCCACAAGTTTGATAGTAGAAGTAGATTATAGTATTTTTCTTTGGTATATTGCATTATCAAGTTAATCTACAGTTAGATTTTCTACATAGATCTCAGAGGTAGATTGTAGAGAATTTGCAGGAAATTCTACATGGTATCAGAGCTATCTGGTCTATAGAGAAATTTATACATGGTATCGGAACCAAGTTTATCAAAGTTGTGAACTGTATATGGAGAAGAGAATTCAAAGTTTGAAGTTCAGGGTTGCATGTGCAAATCGAATTATTTTCATACTTCAAGTTTGGCCAATGGCGTTCTATGGCTTGAGACTAGAGTATGCCTTGGAAGGCAGCTCAAATTACATAGCATGGAAATATCGCATGGAGGTTGTATTAGAAGACAATGGCTTGAAGGATTTCATTGATCAAGAAATCCCAAATCTAGGTTCAACTAATGCACATGAATTAGCTAAGTGGAAGAAGTGTGTGGCGAGGGCGAGACGGATCATCCTTAAGGGAGTTTGAGACCATATTGTCTCGAGTCTCCATGGGAAGGATACTCCATATTCAATGTGGAAGACATTGAAGGACCTCTACTAGAATAGTAGCGACCAGAGGAAATTGGCGCTCAAGGATAAGCTTCGAAGAATCAAGATGGAGAACCGAAATACTATTTCCACATATCTGAATAAGCTCACCACCTATAGAGATGAGCTTGGAAGTGTGGGAATAATTATTTCCGATGATGATATGGTGAGTCTTGCTCTCCTCGGTCTTCCTAAGAGCTGGCATAGCTACGAGGACTCAGTGAATGGAAGAGAGAAACTATCGGATTGGGAACAACTGTGGTCGGATCTCATGCAGGAGGAGATCAGGAGGAGCACACGAGATGGTTCTTCATACAATGAGGATGAAGAAAATCTAGCCTTAGCGAGTAAGGAAAGGAAAGGGAAGGAGAAGGATTCTCATCCTAAATCGAGTTCTTCTCATGGAGGGAAGAAGGGTGACAAATATAAAGTGAGATGCTTTAATTGTCACGAGATGGGTCATTATGCAACTAATTGCCCTTTGAAGAAGTCCAAGAAGGGGTCCTCGGAAGGATCTGAAGGTGAGGCATTGGCCTCTCAGTTCAAGATAGACTTCACCCTCATCGCATGCATGGTTTCATCGATGATGGGTTTTGGTTGGTTTCTTGACAGTGGAGCCTCATTCCACATGACCGGCGACAAAAGTTTATTCAGTATCGTGGAGGAGAAAGACCTCAAGATACTCATAGAGATGGGTGATAATGAAAGGTATAGTGTTTTAGGAGTGGGCACGGTTGCCTTTCAGAGGGAGCATGGAGCTTCTATCACCTTGACAGATGTGAAGTATGTGCCTGAACTGAAGAAGAACTTTGTATTGATCACGATGTTGGAGGACAAAGGCTACAATGTTGTCTTCAGTAAGGGAAAGGTTTTCCTTAGGCACATCACCATGGGACAAGTGAAACAGATCGGTTCATGGGTACAAAACCTGTATGCTCTTGAGGTTCAAGATGCATGCAAAGCCTTGAGGACCAAGGCCAATATTAGAGACTTGGTGATTAAGAGGGAGAGTAAATTAACTCTCAACATGCAGTCCCAAAAGAAGTCTCAGACAATTGTGGAGGAGCCACAATTGGAGATGCTGAGAGGAGACCGAGTGGAGGCATCCACTCATGCAGAGACCTCCAGTAGGGGGAAATTTCGAGCCAAGTCAGTAGAGGGATCACATGCAGCCATACCTCCAGGTGTGAGGTGGGGCGATGTGAAGTGATAGTCCCAAGAAGGCTGAAATATGGGGAAGGATCCTTGAGGTACCCAGCCTCTTTGATTAGACCTTACTACTGGAGCCTCGATGAGGAGTAGCAGGATTGGCTAAGTGGGTAGAGACAAATGCGGATGGAGCGGCAGAGGGAGCTTCAACATCAAAGGTTGTTTCTAGCCCAACAGGGAGGTCAGTTGGGAAATCAGTTACTTATTTCTCAATAACTGAGTTGCAATGCAGCAGTGGGCAGCACGATGTAACATGATGAGAGGAGGTGCAGTGCGGATGCAGTGCTAGGAGATAGGACCGGTAGCAACACAGATGCAACAGGAGGAATCATTGTGATTGATGCAGTTAGAGATCAAAGTGACAGAGTCTAGAGCAGTCAGATACTGAATAGCACAGAGGTGCATAGTTTTCAGTTGACATAGGCAATAGCAGTTAGAGACTTTGATGACGGAGGCATCATTCTGATTCAGGTTTGATAATTTTTTGTTTCTAGAGTTGCTAGAGAAACAACACTTGAGAGAAGTGTTGCATGCAGAACATTCCAAAGGTTCAGGATCAGGATCGAGTTGAATTTCTTTCTTGTTGAGAGGGAGTGTTGAAAATAGCAACAAGAAATGCTAAAAATAGTAATTGTTATAGATAGCAATTCAAAATATATTCCAAATTTAATTTTTCCTTGAATTAAAATTTGAATTTAGTCTCACCAGTTGTTTGAAAATTAATTAATCAATTCATCTTGAGTTAATTAGTTGGAGAAATTAAAACATGAAGTCTTTGTGAAGACATGCAACAGTTATCCCTTCGATTGAGGAAGTTATCCCTTAATTAAGGAGATAAGGATGAGTTTTATTTGAGTTGTAATTAGTTAGCTCAGTTAACTGAGTTAAGTCCAGTTAAATTAGTTCCAAACAGTTTGAGGAACTAATTGTGAGTTCAGTCAGTTAATGCATGCATGCATGCAACTAGTGTTCTGCAGATAACTGAATATTCTCTCATAAATAACTCGTGCATGTCAGTTCAAACAAAGACCCAGTTGAGATTAAATACAGGGACATTGTACTATCAGTTGGAGGAATTTTCCTATAAAGTAAACTCATCCATGCAGAAGTAAAAAGGTTCCTTGAGGATTGCCCAGTTTTGATAGGGAGTAGGATCAGTGTGAGTGATTAATCTTCAACTTGGTAACAGGAGGATCACCCAGGAGAAACTGTGCAAGGAAATAGGAGCTTGGAGGGAAGAGGAGAAGGGTTGTGAGAATCTTTGTTTGACTGTGAGCATCTGTGAGGATTGTACTGAGAGCTGGATAGCTGTGAGAGCTAAGGCTTTGTATAATCTCTATGTATTTCCACCTTGTATGATAATACAGATAGTGGGGTTTTTAGCTGAGGCTTTCCCCTGAGTATTTTATGTGTTTCATGTGGATTGATTCTTCTTCTGGTTATATGTGTTCAGCTCTAATTCAACTCGATCTTTAAGCTTCCTCAAGTTCAATAGTAGAAGTAGATTATAGTATTTTTCTTTGGTATATTGCATTATTGAGTTAATCTATAGTTAGATTTTCTACATAGATCTCAGAGGTATATTTGTAGAGAATTTGCAGGAAATTCTACACATTTCTGATAAGATTCTTAGATGCTATTACTTCTACAAATTTCGTACTAATACCTTTTGAATAGCTAACTTGTTATAAAAGAAGGAAAACATGGAAACCTTTTTCTAGTTTGCAAGGTGATGTTGCTACAGTACTCGTCACAACCTTACTTTTTCCTCTGCTTGGAAACTCAATAGGTGATACCTCATCCCATTTGCTCATCCCCCTTGCTTCCTTTCCCTACATTACAAATAGCATACCCTCTCTCACTTATTAAAATCTTACTTGTTTAAAGAGATTATGAGTTATGGCCTGCTACATACAATCCTCCTCATGAAGTCGCTAGATGTTGACACATGACTAGCTCATGAGTCACCTTTGCAAAGACTGTGACATCCCCTAGTCAATATTTCTCTCATTGTAAATACCAATGATTGTTTAAATGGCTAAGATAGGGACACATATTCCATTGTTTGATGAAGGAGATTGCTTGAGGGATTTTTTATTTAAATATCAATCTTGGTTGTTTGAGTGGTTTTAAATGGCCTAATTGTGCCATAAACTAATTGAAATAATAAGTGACAGGTCTAGGTGTCCTTTAGCTCCAATGATAAGCAAGAAGAGGAAAAATTATTGAAGGCAACATGGGTTGTGTTTTCTTGGGGCGTGCAATCATGGAAAATGATGGTTGGTTAGACTATTGTGAAAATAAAGAGGACCTCCATTCATTCAGGCACACTCGCTCTCATGCATGCACATAGGTATATGCAAATAGAACAAGATCTTTAAGGGTGCACACAAGCAATGGAATAAATCAGATAGAGAATGTTGTGGTAAGAACAAGAGAAATTACTCCAAGGTTGGAGGTGAGAATGTAGAGAAGGAAATGACTAGAATTCGATGTTGTTAAGCTCTAAAGAGATTAAAAACTAGGTGAAGAATCCTCACAAAGGCTTGCTAGGTGAAAGCATTATGGAGAGAAGTGGTTTTCCTGGAGGCTAAAGAACTAGTAGAAGCTTGTGGTTTGATGAACTATTTGCTAGGAGAGAAGCGACTAGGTATTTGGGGAGTTAATGAATGACCAAGTGATGACAACACTGATGCTTTCTCTCACTGATGAATTATCTAGTAAAATGGATTTTTTGCTCCTATGGTGGCTTATCCACTAACGAACCTTCCTTTATTGTGGACTCTCTTCTCCTGAAAGTGATTTGAACTTGCTATATTGTGGTATCTTGGCATGGATGTTCATTGTGTATGAAAAGTATGAGAAAATTGAGTGAAATCTTGGGTAGCTGGTGGTTGAAGGCAGAGTAGCCTTGTGGTATCCCATTTCAGTTGTTTACTTATTGAAGTTTTTCCTCAGAAATAACTCCACCTCAAGCTTTGGAATCTGACTCGGGGGTCATAGCTACAAGTAATAGTGGTTATAGTTTGTCTATGATTGGGTGGAGAGTTGAAGTTGCACTCTCAATTTCCTGTCTATTTGTCATATTAGATTAGTATTTAGTTATGTTCCATTGATTTGAATGACATATGTGCATGGAAATGGATCAATGTTCCTGTTGATATTAAGGAATGTGAACTCTTATATGCTAATGGATATTAGATTTCCTATATGCATGTCTGAATAATGGTTAAATTCCTATAAGTGTTGTGTGAGCATAAATTGTTGTGTTCCATTCATGAAATTGTTGAGTGTGACATGTTGGTTGTTTTCTATTTATTTCTCTTTGTATGTGAGTTGATTTATTACAAGAACATGTTTTAGGTCGTGCGAGGGAGTTGCTCAAGTTCTATGTGATTCTCAAGAAAAGCCCTTCAATTCACATTCACTGAGTGCATATTGTTGGGCATGTTATTAGTTGAAGGTCGCATCATCCGTGTAAGCATTAGAAAAATTTTGAGGTCAAAAATGGGCCTCAAAAAAAAAATGTACAACCAAAATCAACTTTATAAGAACCAATAGAAGTGAATATTATGATGTCAATCATAGGAGAGGATTCACCATTTTTGGATTAAAAAGGTAAAATAATAAAAAATAAACAAATGAAAAAAATACTTTTTCAACTTGTATTTTCAACCTATCTCATTACGGTTTTACTCAAATTTCGAGAAAGATAACTCGTTGGATGCAGAATTTAATTCTGCATCCAATGGGTATCCATCTTGAATACTTAATATGGATCCCACTACACAAAAACCTTAAAATGCATGAAAAATGTGATTGCAATAACATTTTTTCATGTATTTCTCATTTTTTATCTAACAAGATATGTTGAAAGTATTTAACATGGGTACTCCTTGCATGTGAAATTAAATTTTGCATCCAATGAGTTCTCCCACTCAAAATTTGAGTAAAATTGTAGGAAGTTAAGTTGAAAAAGTAGTTTTCTCTTTTTCCACTCCAAAATTTGATGAGGTAATATAATCTTATTTTATTATTTCCACTATTATTTTATAATTTTCCTTAGGAGGCCCATTTTAGACCTCAAAATTTCTATAGTGCCACGAAGGAACTTGTAAACTTTTCTAAGTGTAAAAGGCTTGCAAAATAGTCTTGAATTCAACTGTATGACCAGCCGAAGTCGGGGGTCAAGAGGGTCGGTTGAAAAGCCTGAATCTCGGGTGAAGTCGTGTTCGACCCACGTTGTGTAGATCGAGAAATCGAGTGGTCCCGTTAGTCAGAATTTGGGCCAGTCGAGGTCATGATGCATATTCAACCTCGGAGGTAAGGTCAGGCGGGACCTCCAGGTCAGGGATCAAGCTGAGAAGCCAGGTCAAGGCCCTGGCTAGAATTTCATTTCATGGATTGAAAATGAGTTCAATCTCCACCTTCCTGAAGAAATGTGTCTACATGCCTACATGGAGATCATCCACAGTGGCAGAGCAGCCATGTAAGGCACCATGCAAGTTATTATGTAATTGCCACGTGGGAATCAATGATGACGTGGTAAGGTTTGTAGTTGGCCTATCTTTGAATGGCCACATCTTTTGGCTTGTAAGTTGGGTCAAAGTAAAACTTATATCATTGGAAAGGTCTCAAAGAGATGAGCACAATGATGTCATCCATTTTAAGTTGTTAGGAAGCTGAAAATATCAAAAAATTTGGATCCCATTTCCATAACGGGACCATGCAGATTTGGTCAGCATCATAACTACCTCCTTATAACCTTAGGTCGAGGTTGGGGTTAGGATTTGGGTACATTACAAATATGTGCAAACCATTGCACTTCATTATTATCCGTCCACTGGAAGGCATACTAATAACATATTAAAACAAAAAAAACTAAGCCTTGGTAGGTGGGGTCGCCCCAGAGCAATAAGGAGTTGACAACTTATGATCATCTAACATCACTTCCTAATTTTATGTTTTCAAACAAATATATGGTGTTATGAGGATTAATATATGTGATAAAATGATAGTTATGACATGACAAGTCATCCATAGTATCAATGTTGGAATTTTTTTTATTATAAAGACATTATAAATTTGGTGCAATTAATTTCATTGGGTTCAAGTTATAACATGGAAAAAATGATGATTGAAGAAAAAAACAAATGCCTTACAAAGCAACTCTACACTATAACAAACCTAGGACCAAAATGGTTTCTAATAACATATATATGGGTGTGAAAATTAATGTAGAATAGGAGGTCCAAATGCATTAAATAAAAATCCTTTGAATACAAGTTGAAGGCATGGATAGTATGAAGTTGAAATTGCAAATTTTTCGTTGAAATATTATACAACTTTGTCATATGTTGATAATAAGGTTGTAAGCACTAGCACACAATATGACATTCTTGTCAAACAAACATACCTTAGCTCAAGCATGAAAAAACCAATACATCGTTCAAATGGGGCATTTAACATGCTATACTACACAAAATTATATTTTTCATGAATTACCTGCACATATAATAAATTGAACCTTGTGAGTGGTATGAGAAATATGATATGGTGTTTAACAATTCCATTGTATAACATATAGTTGTAAGAAATATAGAGCAAGGAAGGTGGTGAGTACGGTTTTCTATTTGACATGACATGTGGTTGATGCACCAGATCTCGAGGCACACATCAAGACTCCCAATGACATAATTGTAGTTGGCAACAAGGTTTCCAACTTACATCTATTTGGATTGCCAAATTTGGAGCTCTTCATGTTATTTCGAGCTTGGAAATTTGATTGAACCCTAGTTCAGCATTCTGGAACTATTGGGAGGAAATGTTGATAATTGCTAACAGACTCCTAGGAAAATATAGTGTGATTGGTTACATGTACGAGAGAAATATCAACTTGAATTGAGTATATTTATGTATTCACTCAACAAGTTTTGGTTTGTTTGATTCTATTGAACTTTCTTGGTATGAGTTAATCATGCTCTAATGTCTTTTTCATGCAATTTCTTCCATGTCGTATGTTTTTCTATTTATACATGCAAAAGAAGATGAGTTCCTCTTTTTCTAAATGAATCCTCTAAGTTCATGTTTAATTGCATTTCAAGAAAGGGGAATTTTTTTTTAGCATACAGTTAGGAAAACACCATCACTATGTTTTTGGCCTTTGAAGTTAATACCCACTCAAAAGCTTATCCAACCTCCATTATGTGACCTAGGTTAGTCTCCACGTTTCTTAAGAAGTTTTATTTCCCAACAAAAAGAATCCAAAGTGGTGGAATTCTTTGTCTCAATAGTTAAATCTCTAAATAAAAAAGTAAAACCCCCTTGTCGTGGCTAGAAAAGATGAATGAAAACCCTAGTGGAAAGTAATTCCTTGACTAGTGAATGTTATACTTGTTGTAGGTTTTAACCCTGTACAGAAATTACCTGCATACGAATTCTAAAACACAGAAAATAAACAATGCGAGAGCATAACACATAAAACACATATACACAGAGATTTTCCCCTAGATCCCAAAAGTGGGACTACTAGCTTGATTTTTCATTATATTCCTTTCAATGTTACAATACATATTTAATACCATGGACCGAAAAACCATCGCGTCCAAAACCATGGACCGAAAACCATCGCGTCCAAAAACATGTGAAAAAATCATGCACAAAACCATAGGTGGGTCCGCCCAACCTAACATAGGGTCCAAAACCAAAATTTTCCAGGGCGCTGCCCTGGACCCCATAAAGTGGGGTTATGAGTGCCCCTCAAACCCCCTGTGACCTCCCCCCCTCTAACCCCCGGTTAACTATGTGGGCTAGTCATGGAAAGAATATAACACAACCCAACATTCTCCCACTTATTGTTTTCTTTCCACAGGGGGCCACAAGAGAGCTTAGTCATTTATCCAGCCCTGCAATGCCCATTGTTTCTCTACACCAAGAGAACTTCTCATAGCTCACATATTTTGTCAATGCATCTGCAGTATTCTTCAAAGTGTCCACCTTTACCAGCAACACCTTTTTGTCTTCTATCATATCCCTCAAAAAGTGATACTGAACATCAATGTGCTTTGTCTTTGAATGATATGCAGGGTTCTTTGCCAAGAAAATTGCACTTTGGCTGTCACAGTCTATGTTTATAGCTTCCTGTACTAACCCCATACTTGAACACAATCTTTACAACCAAACTACTTCTTTGCTTGCATGAGTGGCTGCCATGTATTATGCCTCTATAGTTGATAGTGCCACTACAGATTGTTTCTTACTCATCCAACTGACTGCACCTCCAAATAGGTTAAACACATACCCACTTGTAGATCTTCTCTGATCCAGATCTCTAGCCCAATCTGCATCAACAAAGCCACGAATATCCAACACTTTGTCCAATCCTGGTCTTCCTTGGTAGCACAAACCATAATCACTAGTGCCACGCAAATACCTGAAAACCCGCTTCATTATTGTCCAATGCTCCTTTCCTGGTTTTGACATAAACCTACTCAATACTCCCACTGCATGTGCAATGTCTAGTCTAGTACATACCAATGCATACATCAGGCTACCAACTGCACTTGCATATGGAACACGGGACATGTCCTCTTCCTCTTCTTGCGTCTTGGGACACTGTTCAGTAGATAACCTCACACCTACAGGAATAGGAACCTTCACCAGTTTACTATCCTGCATATTAAACCCCTGTAGTATTGTCTCGACATACTTCCTCTGGTTTAACCAGAGCTTCCTCTTTGCCTGATCTCTTTTAATTTCCATGCCAAAAATATAGTTTGCAGCACCAAGATCTTTCATGTCGAATTTGGAGGACAATTGGGTCTTCAAATACTGGATAATTTCTTTGTCATTTCCAACCAGATATCGTCCACATACAAGACCAGATAAATAGCACAGTCACCAATTAATTTAAAATATGCACAGTGATCTGCTTTGCTTCTGGTGAAGCCAAGTCCTCATATCAATGTATCAAATTTCTGATGCCACATCCTTGGTGACTGCTTTAACCCATACAGAGACTTCTTTAATTTGCATACCAGTTCTTTCTTACCCTTCACCGAAAAGCCTTCAGGTTGCTTCATGTAGATCTCCTCTTCCAAATCCCCATGAAGAAATGTTGTCTTCACATCCATCTGTTCTACCTCAAAATCAAAAGCAGCAACAACAGATAAAAGTAATCTAATAGAAGTTACCTTGGCAACAAGAGAAAAAATATCACCAAAATCAATTCCCGACACCTGGGAATAACCTTTTGCTACCAACCGAGCTTTGTATTTCTCCACTTTACCTTCTGCATTTGTCTTCTTTTTGAACACCCATTTGCTTCCAATGGGTTTTCTTCCAGCCGGCAACTCCACCAGATCCCAAGCCTCATTTTTGTGCAAAGATGCCATTACATCAACCATGGCCTCTTTCCAGAATTTTCCATCCTCTCAATCCACTACTTCCTTCACAGTTTTGGGATCATCATCAGTAATAGACAAAGAAAAATTTGAACAGAAAGCAGATGGGCTATACCTTTCTGGTTGCCTTCTTTCTCGAACTGATCTTCTCACAGCCGGAGTTTGTGGCTCTTCATCTTAAGATTCCTCCTCTGCTGTAGAGTCTGATTCTTCCTCCTTTAGCTCAAACTCTATCTTCTCAGGTTCCTTTGGTTGGACTTCATGTTTAATAACATCTTTCACCTCTCTGAAAACCACATCTCGGTTGTACACAACCTTCCTTGTTACTGGGTTCCAAAGCTTATAACCCTTTAAACCATCCTTATACCCAATAAAGATGCACTTTTCATATTTACTATCCAACTTGGTTCGTTTCTCCTTTGGAACATGTACATATGCATCACATCCAAATACCCTTAGATGTGAAAGAGAGGGTTTCATACCAGTCCATACCTCTTGTGGAGTCTTATCCTCCAATGCTGATGAAGGTGACCTGTTGACCAGGTAACATGTAGTATCCACCGCCTCTGCCCAGAATTCCTATCCTAACCCGGCACCACTGAGCATGCTTCTTTCCCTTTCCATCAATGTCTTGTTCATTCTTTTTGCAACTCCATTTTGTTGAGGTGTATATGGAGTAGTCTTTTGTCGTGTTATACCACACTTCTTATGGAATTCTTCAAATTCCATGTTGCAAAACTCTCCACCATTATCTGTCCTCAACACCTTTATCTTCTTCTCTGTCTGATTTTCCACAAGAACCTTAAATTGTTTAAACCTGTCAAAGACTTTAGATTTCTTCTTAAGGAAATATATCCATGTATTCCTTGAGAAGTCATCTATAAATGATACATAGTACACAGACTTACCCAGTGATGGAACCTTCACAAGTCAAAACACATCACTATGCACAAGCTCTAATATCTATTTCGCCCTCTTACTACCAGAGGGGAAACTCACCCGATTCTGCTTCCCATGTACACAATTTTCATAGAAATCAAAATCCAGAGAGCTATTACTTATACCTTCTACCATACCTTTACCATGAAGTATTCGAAGGCCCTTCTCTCCAATATGTCCAAGCCTTTAATACCACAACATGGTCTTTTCTCCAGAGACCACTAGATTTTCTGCTCCACTTTCAGGAACCATAGAACTGTTGCACCCATCAATAACAGTGCTACCTTGTAGCTTGTACAGAGTTCCAATATGAACTCCCCACATCAACACCAGTGCTCCCCGAACCATTTTGCGGGTATCCTTCTTGAACATTGTTTTTACACCTGCATCATCCAGCGTGCTTACAGAAATCAGATTTCTGGCTAATGCGGGAATATTTAGAACACCTGGAAGCATTCTAACCCTTCCACCTTGCAACTTCAACTTTACTTTTCCGCGACCAACGATTCTAGCCTTCTTGTCATCCCCCAAGAAGACATCACCACCATCATATTTCTCATACTCGCAAAACCACTCTCTATGGGGAGTGAAGTGAAAGGATGCACCTGAGTCAATCAACCATGCCTCATGATCTACATGTGTACTTGAAGAAGCCAAGTACACATCCCCACCTTCATCTGAGGTGGTTTTCACCTCTGCAGAAGGAGCCTCATCAGATCCCTTTCCTTTGTCAGGAGCTTTAGATTTATAGTCCCTTTTGTAGTGCCCTTCCTTTCTACATTTCTAGCACACCACCTTTACAAGTTTTCCTGGAGATTTAGATCTCCCACTCGATGACTTAATTTTGTTTCTATTCTAGGTCTGCTCTCGTATAGACAAGGCATCACCATTTTGGCTCTCCATATTTTTTTGTCTCATCTCCTCCGTCAGCAAGGATGAGACTATTTCATCAAAATGCAAGGCAGTTGCATTGCTACCTATTGCAATAACCATATTATCCCATGAATCTGGTAGAGAACACAACAAACTAATGCACTTATCTTCATCTGAAATTTTAATATCAACAGATGCTAACTGACTTACCACAGTATTAAATGCATTCAGATGCTCTGTCACCAAGTCTCCATCTTTCATCCTCAAGTTATACAGCTTTTTCTGCAGGAACAGTTTATTCACCAGAGACTTAGATTTGTACAAAGTCCCTAACTTGTCCCACAAAGCCTTTGTCGTAGCTTCCCCTGATACATTCAGCAATACTGAATTTGAAACACACAATCGTATTGTGTTCTTTGCCTTCTGATCCAACTTCTTCCATTCTTCATCGGACACTCTCGTTGGTTTAGTACCTAGATCTACCGCGATCCACTGATATTTATCCACCAACAGATCCTCCATCTTGAGCTTCCACAATTCAAAAATCTGACCATTAAATTTCTCGATCTCTATCTTTCCACTACTCACCATCTTCTTTCACCACCAGAATCGATCTCGCAGATATCCCATTGAACAGGGTCTACCATAGGCCCAAGTGAAACCCCTCAGCAACAAAGGCATCCCCTTGAAGCCAAAACAGCTCTGATACAAAATGTAGGTTTTAACCCCGTACAGAAATTACCTGCATACGAATTCTAAAACACAGAAAATAAACAATGCGAGATCATAACGCATAAAACACATATACACAAAGATTTTCCCCTGGATCCCAAAACCGGGACTACCAGCTTGATTTTTCATTATATTCCTTTCAATGTTACAATACATATTTATACATGTCAAAGCATCCAATACCATGGACCGAAAAACCATCGCGTCCAAAACCATGGACTAAAAACCATCGCGTCCAAAAACATGTGCGAAAATCATGCACAAAACCAGGTGGGTCCGCCCAACCTAACATAGGGTCCAAAACCAAAATTTTCTGGGGTGCTGCCCCCGGACCCCATAAAGTGGGGTTACGAGTGCCCCTCAAACCCCCTGTGACCTCCCCCCCCTCTAACCCCCGGTTAACTACGTGGGCTAGTCGTGGAAAGAATATAACCCAACCCAACACTTGTTGGTTATAAATTTTATTCATTATTCTTCATCACATACAATTCTATTAGCTTGCACCACTCTCCTTGCCATGGAAATATCATTTATTTGACCCATATGCAAGTAATACTCCAATATTATTTTACCATGAATCCAGGTAGTTTCGTCTTGGTAATTATTTATGTGTTGAAAAATGTAGCAAGAAATTTTCAATATGATTTTTCCTTGATTAAATTGAGAAAAAAATGGATTTCCACATCAGCAGACAACTTGGATGCAGTTTACTTGTGTGACATGGCTTGTGTCACCTAGTTTAGCTCAAAAAATTTGAGTTGGAGGAGTTAGATTTATGTTAAGCATGCGTGATTGCTAATTTGTAGCAATCAATGTTAGTTATTTCAATTTTTTTCAGTTAAACTAGTTCTAACTATTGGAGGAACTAGTGGAAGGTAAGTTGTGTGGTGGGACTTCACTAAAACTCAGAGATCATCTAGTTAACTAATCAATCAGCCCAAAATAGCTAGTGCATGCAAAGAATTCAAGTTCCCCAGTTGTGGTGGAGATTCCAAGGCAATGTAACATTAGTTGTAGACTATTCTTGAGTGTATAGATGTTGCATGCGGTCAGATGATCAACCTTGGGAATTGTGCAATCCATTTTAATTAAATTCCTGAATAATACGGGCCTAATTTCTCAAGGAATTGTGCAAGGGAATAGATCTCAACCGGAGGTAGAAATTGACTAAGTTTGGGTCAAAGATTCTCAGTGAGAAAAGGGATAGGTTATTCACTTGTAGGTTGTGCTCAGTTGAGGAAAGAAATTGTAATACATCTCTATTCATCATATTAATGCAAGCATGCATTGGGGTTTTTAGCATATTTCTTTCCCCAGGAAAAATATTGGGTGCATTTGTGTTATTTCTCATTGCACATTTGTGATTGATGTTCTAAATTGTGAATTGAATACCACGGAGCAATAGTAGGCTTGTGTCTTGTGGTTTTTATTAAAACTTCATGAGAAAATGAAAATCTACATCATAATTTCTACATGGTATCAGAGCAGGATTCACATTAGAGTAGGAATTTCGAAGTTGTTTCTTAGGAGGATCGAATTTTCAGTTCAATGTAGCAAGATCTCTAAAAAGTTGGGAGGATGACCTTCAATGGGTTGAGGCTAGAGTATGCCTTGGAAGGCAACTCTAAATTCCTCGCATGGAAGGAACATATGGAGGCGTCTTTGGATGAAAATGGATTGCTATAATACATACAGACAGATGTTGCAAAAGCACTAGCATATGATTCCCACAACCTAGCTCATTTGAAGAAAGATGTAGCCAAGGCGAGGAGAATAATCTTGGAGGGAGTACAGGATCACATTGCCTCAAATCTCCATGAAAAAAAAACTTTGTTCGCAATGTGGAAAGAAATAGTAGAATTGTTCAAGAATATTAGTAACCACAGGAAGCTGGCACTCAAGGATAAACTTAGAAATATCAAGATTAAGAATAATGACACTATTCTATAGTATCTGAGCAGGTTCACACAAGCTTGTGATGAAGTTGGCGGGGTTGGTGTAAATGTTGCAGAAGATGACTTAGTAATCCTAGCCCTTCTAGACCTTCCCAAGAGTTAGTATAGCTACCAAGATTTAGTGAATGGGAAGGATAAACTACCAAATTGGGAATGCTTGTGGTCTAATTTAGTACCAGAGGAAATAAAGCGAAATACCAAAGATGGGACTTCATCCAAGGGAAAGGATGAAGAAAAATTTGCATTGGTTGGAAAGGGAAAGAAGGTAAAAGGGAATAAATCTCAAACAAAACCAGAATCCAGCCAAGGGTGCAAGAAGAAAGATTTGTCCAAAATTAAATTCTTCAATTGTTATGAATTTGGGCACTACACCACGAAGTGTACACACAAAAGGTAAAGCAAGAATACCTCAAGAGGAGTGGCAGGTGAAGCTTTGGTTTCACAATTTGAGCTTGACTTCACCCTTATCACATGCATGGCAAGAAAAATGATGGGGAGTGTGTGGTACTTGGACTCAAGTGCCTCGTTCCACATGACAGGGTGTAGAGAATTTTTCAGTGACCTAGAGGAGAAATATCTCCAGATTCACATCGAGATGGGGGACGATGGAAGGTACGACGTGACTGAGATTGGTACATTCACCTTTCAGAGGAAGTCAGGATCCCCTCTCAGACTCAAGTATGTCATGCTTGTTCCGGGCCGAAAGAAAAATATCATATTTTTTGAAGTTTTGGAAGACCATGGTTATGATGTGATCTTCATCAAAGGAAAATCATTCCTGAGACACATAGCCATGAGAAAATTGAAGCCGAATGAGATTCGTGTGAAGAACCTTTATAAGCTAGATGTGGAAGACTATGTTGCATTAACCACTAAGGTGGAGAAAGTGCAGGGTTGCGATTATGGTGAACTTTGGCATGGAAGACTTATCCATTTGCATCATGGTGCCTTAAATATTATGCAACAAATAACCATTGGCGTCCCCAAAGGAGAACTTGAGTAGCAGGATGTATGAAAAGGATGTACCTTCGGGAAGTATGAAAATTCCACATTTCATGATGGGGACAACAAAGCACATGTAGTCTTGGAAAGGATCCACTCTAATGTGTTTGGACCTTTCTCGACATCTTCCACTTCCAGACACAAATATTTTGTCATTTTTACTGATGACTTCTCTAGGAAGTGTTGGATCGTCTTCACGTGGAAGAAGGATGACACATTCTCTGAGTTCATAGAATTCAAGGCATTGGTTGAGAAAGAAACTAGCAAGAAGTTGAAGGCTCTTAGGAGTGATATTGGAGGTGAGTACATTTGGAATGAATTCAAAGATTTGTGTGCAAAAGAAGGCATTAAAAGAGAGTTGACAGCACCCCACAACACACAACAAAATGGGGTGACTAAGAGAAAGAACCATAGAATTATGGGAGATGTGATGGCTATGTTGCATGACCAAGGCCTACCACTGCATTTGTGGGTAGAAGAATGCAACACAATGCTCCACTTGCAAAACCAGAGTCCTCATCATATTCTTGGTATGATTACATCGGAAGAGGGCTTCTCAGGGAGAAAGTCGGATGTGTTGGACTTTAGTATTTTTGGATCCAATGTTTACTGCCATCTCTCTAAAGAATCAAGCAATAATCTTAAGTCGACATCAGAGTTGAGGGTATTTGTGGGTTACATAGAAACTCTTCAAAACTACAGTGTGTACTTACCTTCCCTCATAATGAAAATTGTGCAAAGGGATGTAAAGTTTGATGAGGATAAAGTGACACAGTGCTCTCTTGAGAGGGAGATTCCAATCCCACCATAAGAGGGGCTTTTAGCTCCAAAGGAGGAGCATTAATAAGTTGTGGAGAAGCCACAAATAGAGGATTAGAGAGGAGGCAGAGTGGAGGCATCCACTAAAGCAGAACCATCGAGAGAAGGTAGGAAAAAAACCAAGGAAGTTGATAGACTTGTGTAGGATGCGAGGGAGAATGTGAGAGCTCCTTCAAATTTGCATTGGAAAAGGAGGTCACCTCAAAGGTACACTAGCTACATGGCTCTAATGACTGAGCTTATAGAGACTGTGCCATCCTCTTTTGGAAGTAGTAGAGAAACCTTTATGGGTTGATGCTGGAAGAGTATGAATACATTATGAAGAACAGTGTTTAGGAAGTGGTCCCAAGACCAACAGATAAATCAGTTGTGGTTTTGAGATGGATCTTCAAGGTTAAGCAGGTAGCAAATGGAAGCATAGACAAGTATAAGGGAAAATTTGTGGCCAAGGGGTACTCTCAAGTTGATGGAATTGACTATGAGGAGACATTTGCTCTTGTAGCAAGGTACTCATCCATTAGATCAATTCTTGCTTTTACTGCCGAGATGGGATGGAAGATCCACCAAATGGATGTAAAAACGAAATTTCTCAGTGGGTTTATTGAGGAGGAGGTGTACATTGAGAAACTAGAAGGTTTTGAGATATTTGATCAAGAGTCTCATGTGTGTAGACTCAAACAAGTGTTGTACAGCCTTTAACAAACACCCTGTGCTTTGTACACCAGGATCAACAATTATCTCACTTGTTTGGGCTTCGCCAAAAGTGAAGTAGATGCAAACCTCTATCACATCTTGGTAGAAGGTAAATTGCTTATTATTGTCTTATATGTTGATGATTTGATTTTAATTATTGATGAGAATTTTATCAGATCTTGTAAGTAGGACCATGCAAGGGAATTTCAAATGAAGTACATCAGTCTCATGCACTACTTCCTCATAATGGAATTACAAAAAGGCGATGGGGAACTGTTTGTTTCTCAAGGCAAGTATGAAAATGAGATACGACAGATATTCTGCATCGAGAGTTGTAAACCCATGGAGGCACCTCTAGTGATCAACTGGAGGAAGGAGGACTCCACTTCAGGTGAAGAAGTAGATGCTACCATTTATCAATAGCTATGGGATTCATTGATGTATCTTGTGAACACCCAACTAGATATGTGCTATGAAATCAACTAGTTGAGCCAAGCTATGGTTAGGCCAACCAAATTATTTTGGAAGGTAGCTAAGCATGTTTTACGGTACCTTAGAGGCACTACAATTTAAAATATGGTATAAACAGACAAAGGGACTGAATTTGTGTGGTTTCACAAATGCAAATTAGGCAGGGATTCCATCAAACTAGAAGAGTACATCAGGTGGAATTTCTAGTGTTGGTTCCACAATGGTTTCCTAGTACAACAGGAAGCAAATATCTATGGCGCTTAGCTTGGCATAAGCAAAATACATGGTTGCAAGTCAAGAAGCATGTCAAGTGATCTAGATGAGAAAGATACTTTTGGGATTGTTTGGTTAGATGATGGATCCAACTGTGATCTACTGTGATAATCAGAGTTGCATCAATCTCTCTAAGGATCCTATATTTCATGATCGATCTGAGCATATAGATATTCGGTATCATGATTTACAAGACTGTGTGTAGAGGTGCATAATGTTGCTACACTACAATTGAACAGCAGATGCTAACAATTTGACAAAGGAATTGTCAAGAGGGAAGTTCGAGTTCCACAAGTGCAGGATAGGGGTTGTTGATAATCCTTTCTTTCTAAGAGGGAGTGTTGAAAAATCCAGTAAGAAATTCTCATTTTGATTGGGCCTTGATTAAATTGAGAAAAATCGAATTTCCACATCAACATACAACTTGGATGCAGTTAACTTATGATAAATGTCTTTTGTCACCTAATTTAGCTCAGTAAATTCAAGTTGGACGATTTAAAGTTCAGTTAAGCATGTATGATTGCTAATTTGTAGCAATCAATGTCAATTATTTCAAGTTGTTTTCATTTAAACTAGTTCTAACTATTGGAGGAACTAGTGGAAGGTCAGTTATGCATTGGGACTTCACTCGAACTCTATGATCATCTAGTTAACTGACCAATCATCCAAAAATAGCTAGTACATGCAGATAATTCAAGTTCCCCAGTTGTGGTGGAGATTCCAAGGCAATGTAACATCAATTATAGACTAGACTTGAATGTACAAGTGTTTCATTCAGTCAAATGATCAACCTCGGGAATTGTGCAATCCTTGAGTAGTTATGGATGCTTCTGTATAAAATTCTTATCCTCCCATGTGTAATCTTCAGCGAGTAAGTTCTTCCACTTGATGATGTACTCTGAAATTGCTCGATTTTGTAGTTGTCGAGTTCTTGTTTTTGTGACCGCTTCAAGTTCCAATATGATTTTTCCTTCCTTATCAATTTCTAGCAATATTGTTTGAACTGGGAGCTTTTCACCTATAACCTTCTTTAAGCATGAAACATGGAAAACTAAGTGCACTCGGGAAGATGCAGGAAGCTCTAATTTGTTTTCCATAGTACCAATCTTTTGAAACACTTTGTACGAACCATAATACTTTGGTGATAATTTATTATCCCTGTTAGCTCTTTTGAGGGACATTTGTTTGTATGGTTGTTTGTAGAAATACCCAGTCACCTACATCAAAACTTATTTCATTGTGATGTTGATCTGCCTGTTGTTTCATTATATTATGTGTCAAATTTAGGTTATCCTTTAAGAGTTGGATAACTTGTTGTTGATGCTCGATGTGATCTTCCACTTCTTGAACCTTAGAATTTTCTCTCAAATACGATATGATGGACGGTGGATGATATCCATAAAGTACCATGAATGGGGTCATTTTGGTTGCAGTATGGAAGGAAGTGTTAAACAACCATTCATCCAGAGGCAACCATTTGATCCATTGTGTCTATTTATTAGATACGAAGCAACGAAGATATCCTTCCAAAAATTTGTTCACTATCTCAGTTTTCCCATCAAATTGAGGATGATAAGATGAGTTATGAGCTAACTGTGTTCCCCAACAAGAAAATAATTCTATCCAAAATTTTCTAGTGAAAATGGGATCTTTGTTTCTTACAATTATCTTTGGGTTTCCATGTAGCTTTTGAATTGTTTCCGTAAATGTAGTAGCAACTATATTGGATTTAAATGGATGAGATAATGCACAAAAGTGTGCATACTTGGTAATTCTATCAACCACCACCATGATGACACTCTTTCCTTCTGAATTGGGTAAATCTGTGATAAAATCCATTGAAACCTCCTCCCAACATTAACTTCGAATGGATAAATGTTGTAATAGACCTCGGGTCTTAATTGTCTCAACTTTATTTTGTTTGCAAACCAAACATTCCACCACAAACTTTTGAATATCAAATTTAAGGCCATCCCAAAAAAAATCCTTCTTAACCCTCTGGTAGGATTTTAAAAATCCTGAGTGCCCTTCTATGGGAGAGGTGTGCAATTCCATAAGAATATTTTGTTTGAGTTGGAAATTCTTACAGAGGTATAAGTGATCTTTGTACCATAACGAATCATTTTTCCAGCTAAATGTATTATATGTACTAGGATCTTGTTGTAACTTTCAAATGAGTACCCACACTTCTTCGTCATTCTTCCATTCATCCCTTGCTTAGTTTATCCAATCTAGTTGGATAATATAAATGGCACAAAGGAATGCTTCCACATCCTCATCCTTTCTTGAGATTGCATCTACAACAACATTTTTCTTCCCTTTTTTGTAGATGATTTCAAATTCATAACCCAACATCTTGTGACCCATTTTTGCTGCTATTTAGAAGATAATCTTTGTTCTAAAAAGTATTTAAGACTATCATGATCCGTTTTTACCTTGAAATGTCTTCCCATTAGGTAAGGTCATCATTTCTTACGTGCATGTAGTATTGCCAACATTTCCTTCTCATAAACAGATTTGGGTAAATAGTTTCCTTTGATTGGACGACTTTTGAAAGCAATGGGTCTTTCTTCTTGCATTAAAATAGCACCAATTCCATTTCCTAAGGCATCATGTTCCACAATAAAGGTTTTTTTGAAGTCTGGTGTAGCTAAGACAGGTTCTTGACACATTGCCACTTTAAGATGTTCAAAGGCCTTTGTTTCTTCTGGAGTCCAAGAAAATGCGTCTTTCTTCAGTAATTTTGTTAAAGGTCTCACTATTCTCCCATAATTCTTAACAGACTTGCAATAATACCATGTCAACCCAAGAAATCCTCGCAGATTCTTCATGGATGTGGGGATTTTCCATTCCTTAATGGCTTTAATTTTTCTAGGGTCTACCTTAACACCTTCATGAGATACAATGTGACCGAGATATTCCACCTCTTGTACTCCAAAGAAACATTTAGAGTTTTTTGCATATAATTGTTTCTCCTCCAATAGTTTGAGCACCATGTCAACATGTTGAACGTGATCCTTCCAAGACTTGTTGTAGATTAGTATATCATCAAAAAATACTAACACAAATTTTCTAAGGGTTTGAAAATGGAATTCATCAAACCTTGAAATGTAGAAGGTGCATTGGTAAGGCCAAAAGGCATGACCAAAAATTCATAATGACCCTCATGAGTTCTAAACGTTGTTTTTAAAATGTCTTTAGTCTTCATTCTGATTTGATGATATCCTGAAGGAATATCCAACTTGGTGAAGTAAATTGATCCATGCAATTCATCCAATAATTCATCAATGACAAGAATGGGAAATTTATCTTTAATATTGAGCTTGTTGAGCTCCCTATAATCTGGGAACATGCGCCATGATCCATCCTTCTTGTGCACCAATACTACTGGAGTAGAGAAAGAACTTTGCCTAGGTTGAATTATACCAGCCTCTAGCATTTTTGCAACCACACATTCAATTTCACTCTTTTGGTCATAGGGATATCTATAAGGTCTGATATTTGAAGGAACACTTCCTGGAATCAAATGAATAGCGTGATCATGATCATGAATAGGTGGGAGGCCTTTAGGAGTCTCAAATACCTTGGAATAATTGTCCAATACCTTTTAGACATCTGGAGATATAGATGCTTTCGATGTGGGAACCTCTAGCGAACATAATTATGCAATTACGCCTTGTTGCTCTTTCTTTAGAAGCTTTATCATGACGTTAGAATCGATTATATTTCTTGGTTTCCCTGTGATACATCTTAATTAAAATTCCTTTCCTTCCGAAAAAAATTCAAGAAAATTTCTTGAAAATTAAAAGCTATCGTACCCAAATATTGTAGACATTGGAGTCCTAGTACAACATCAACACCACCCATTGGAATGGAAATAATTGAACTATTCAATACATATTATCCCTGGATAGCTTGATATTATGTCACTTTCTAGAGAAATTTATGGTTCCTCCATTTGAAACCATCACTTGACACTCTGGTGCTAGATATAGGAAGCAATTCAATTCCTTGGCTATCTTACAATGAACAAAATTATGGGTACTACCTGAATCAATCAACACCATTACCTTTTTCTTCTTGATATGTCCTTCTATCTTGAGAGTTTGAGGAGTGGTAATTCTAGCCAATGCATTACAAGATATGGTCGGATTCATTTCTTCTTTCTCTATGGTTTGTTCCTAGTGTGTATCATCTTCTTTTGAAATTTCTTGTTCCTTTTTTTCCTCCTCTTCACAATCTATGTAAAATAATCTCTTCTCAACACACTTATGACCTTTAGTGTATTTTCTATCACAACTGTAACAAAGCCCTTTTTCTCTTTTTTCTTACAATTGTTGTGGTGTCAACCTTGTAGGTTGTGGAAGGCTAGGGGCAACAACACTTCCATATTTCTATTTGTGAGTGGTACGCTTCCTTGTTTCCAATATTTTGCTTTCAATTTTTCTTGCCAACTTGAATGCTTTCTTCAATGAATTAGGTTCCCAAAGGAAAATATCATGTTGGATGTTATACTTTAAAGTCCATATGAACACATCAATCTTATGCTCCTTTGGAATATCTTTTACACTTATATTCAATTTTTGGAATTCCTCAATGTGCTCTACCATTGAACCCTTTTGTTTGAGATTTATCAATTGCCTAAAAAAGGTGTTGTTTTTAGTATCCTCATAATGTGATATCATTTCTTTATTAAAAATTGTACAAGTGACAATTTTTTATGAGAGAAAAGCCATTGATGCCATACAAACTGATTGGGTTCTAAATATAAAATTGCAATGCGTACCTTTTGCATGTTTTGTACATTAGGGAGATAGAAATATTGCTTCATATGTAGCATCCATTTTACGGGATCCTTGCCATAAAATTTCCTCATATCAATCTTTGGAACATGGTGGGTCTTCAATCCAACGTTAGAGTCTATGAAATCATGATTAACATTTCTTTTGTTCTCATCATGAGTTTCCTTTACTACCCTTTTGCCATTAGTAAGCATATCTTGTAGAAACTTTGTCAAATTTATCTTCAAATCTTCCATGTTTCCTTTAAATTTTGCTTCTATACCATCCATCTTATCTTCCATGCTATCCATCTTAGATTCCATTCCATTCTTTAAACCATCCATCTTAGCTTCAGTTATTTTTTGTGAGAGCAAAATTTGTTGCACTTGGTCTCATAATTTTGATATATCATGTTGCATTTATTCCTCTTCTTCATGTGTCATAGTAGAGGCTTTGGGTTGCTTATTAGGTGTTTCCATTTTCTTTCATAGGGTCATCAATTAATGATAATTATGCTTCACAGTACCCTTTGAATCACTTCAAACTACTTTCTCAAACAAAACTTATGCAAATTTTAAAAAACTACACACATTTGTTTTTCCCTTTGTATGATCCTGATCTTGAAATGACTGTAACTATGTAATTTTAGATATCCAAGTTCTGAAATTTTGGCCTGTGATATCCCTATGAGTCCTCTTTCCAACCCCATAAGTCTAATCATCATTTGATTCTCCAGGAAATAGTTATTCCCAATCTCCCACGATGACTTGATTATAGAATAGTTTAGTAGAGCGAACTTGTACGACATGACACATGTCATTTTTTAAACCTTCGGCCCTAAAAATGATACCCAACAAACTAAAGTCCATCCTCTTTCCACCACTTTTTATGAAATTTAAATCTGATGCTCAGAGAGAAATCTATGATGATTTTCCCAAGGTGACCTGTTTGAGATCGAATTCTAGAGCTGCAAAAACCCTAATTACCTCAATTCATATCTCCAAAAATATAGCGAGGCAAGATCTGAAATTATGTCATGAGGTTCATCACAATTACTTCTCAAATGGGTTTTATTTTTAGATTATGAAGCTTCATAGAAAAAAAGTTATAGCTAAAATTCCACGATGATATGTTTGAAGTAGTGAAACCCTAGAATCCAAACCTCTGATACCAATTGTTATGCATCCAACTCACAAATTAGAAGAAAGAGATAGATC
This sequence comes from Pinus tabuliformis, assembly GCA_031772625.1. Taxonomy (NCBI): domain Eukaryota; kingdom Viridiplantae; phylum Streptophyta; class Pinopsida; order Pinales; family Pinaceae; genus Pinus; species Pinus tabuliformis. The sequence goes on from CM062805.1 coordinate 245,794,639, forward strand.
AAAGACTTCAAAAGTAGCCTCTTCGAGGGGGAACCTCCTTTACATTACATAAATGAACAATTCTTGGATGATACAAATTAAAATACCTCCTTTCTATATATAGGAGCCTAATGGGTCACAATATAATCATAGTCGACATAACAATAATAATGTAAGGGCACAACAATAACAATAGTGGGCTTCGATGGGGCACAATAATAAAAATATGGGGACAACATGGGCACAACAATAACAATAAGGGGTTACAATGATAAAAATAATAAGGAAATACACTAGTATTATAAGGACCTAACAGCATGTATGAAAAATTCCTTTCCTTGCATAGTTCATTTTTCCCTATGTGTTTTTATTAAGCACTCTAATATTTGCGTAATACATGATATCAGATAATACTTTTACTTTTTCTATGTATGCTCATGTTTCGAGATTAATGGTTTCATAAAAAAAATCTTGGTCATAATGCACAATGTGTTTCTTTAACAGAGGTTTTCAGTGTGACTAAAGAGGTCATGGCATAATGACAAATGTGTTATGTAGGGAAAATAGAAACAAACCAATTGGGTTTTCTATAAACTTTTATGCAGAATTCAAGTAGTTCAACCAATTAACTCGGACAAGACATTTATACCTTGGGGATGCTCCTCCTTATCCTCCTACTCCACATGCCTCATTGAATTCACCTCTACCACATCCCAGCATTATGGAGATCTCGGAGGCTCACTAGCCTCAACAACAACAAATGCAACATGATAGTTGGTATCCCAATCCCGTCATACCAGCATCCAAATTTTTCCATTGCTTGATTATATCTCACCATATGGCTCCTCCTCTTATTTCCATACCTCATGCACCTTGTGCACTCTCACGGGCTATGTCCTCCCATGCCAACCATCTTATTCACTCACCTCCCCACATTGTGGTTGGCAAGATTCATTTTTTTTATGTGCCTATGTATTCCCCTTCTTAAGCCATATCAACACATTCTCATACTAGTGCATTAGGAACATATGGAAAGAGAGAAATATGTTTTAAATATATGCACCCGGAGGTACAAGGAGAAGGAAAGAATGAAGAACAAGGGTTACTTTACATGGTTGGTCCTAGTAGACCACCTAAGATGAAATAAGTTGTTTGAGATTATTTTATCATGATGTTTTTGCTTGACTTTACTTGGAAGGTTCTGGTACATTTTTATATTTTTTGGACAACATATTACTTTTCACCATGCTATATTTTTAATGACATTACTACTTGTGGGAGGCACATATGGTTGTTTATGTGATGATGGATGATATTCTATATGCATGTTTTTATGGCATATTTAATGATGATATGATTTTATGATGCCTTATTTATACTTTATTCACTTTCACTAGAGTCATAAGGTTTTAAACAATATTTGATAAAAGAAGATATATTTGGGGACTGCACCTACTAACTAAAATTAAATTAAAACACCCCTTCTAGATGACCCTTTCTCAAATTTTAAAAAGAAAAGAATCTTATTTAATAAAATAAGATTTCTTCTAAAACAATTACCTTGTCTAATTGTCCTAGGTGGATACAAAATTATCTAGAAAGCACAGAAGAGGGGATGGAAAATAAGGGTGAAGAGAGGTATGCTTAAATTTTAATAGTTATCATTTCCCTTGATAAATTACTTTCTTAAGTACTCAAGCTTACCTATTTTTTCTGATAATAGAATCATTCGAGGAGTGACAAGGAAGTAAGCACATCATTCATGGATTTATTTATTCAGGTTGTTCTATTTTGAGTACATTATTTGTGATGTTATAAAGCATGATGTATTTCATATCAATGCTATTTGGTACACCTTTTACAGAAATATATGTTCATTCAATCTTATCATAGAGGTCCAAGCCTTCCCTGCTACATTATCTTACCCTTTTTTTTAGCATTCAATCTCCTATGTGTGAGTATGTTACATCCTAGGCATCTATAATAAATTCTGGTCAAGATTTTCACATAAATATGCCATAACAATTTTTTGTAATAGTGTATTTTTAATAATAAAAAACTCAGCATTTCACATTCTCCCTTATTCAACATACACCTCTAAATTTTCATGTTTTATTGTTTGAATATTATGTGAAGATTTACTAGCATATGTTGTTGAAATTGTGAATTGAATTGAGCTAATTTTAATTGTATTCATGTAATCTTGTGGCCAACAAAATATAATTATGAATCTGCTAAATTTATTTTATCAATTTGTTTATTATTCTGCAATTTGATCGTTCGTATAGTGCACATATTGTACAAATTGATGTTTTAATTTCACTTGTTGTACACACTTCTTTCCTTTGTTTTAGCTTATCATACATAATTAGAATTACTATGCATAGGGAATTAAACATTGAGCTCTATCCCATTATATCACCTTCCTTGTTGTTGAATTTTGCAGCTATGGTCGGTCTTCATAATTAATATTTTAGCCCTAGAAATTTATGTAATTATAAATAGTAAGCATGTTCTTCATGTCCTTTCAAAAGTGAAATTTTGTATTTTAGAATTTGAATTTTTGGCTCCAAACAAGTCAACTTGGTCCACCTCCTAGTCAAGTCAACCCTAGTTAAAGAGGAACCCATTTGACCAACCATACTTCTATAAATAAAGACAAGTTGTCCTCCACTTTTGGGAATCCAATCCAATCACTTCTAAGGAAGAATTTTGATTATCTAAGGCACTATTCTGATGAAGAGGAATAATTTTGATGAAGAGAAGGACAAATTTTTAAGGCACAAAAAGCCCAAATTTCTAAACATATAAAGGAAATAAGATCGATATTCTTGGGATAATAATAAGGCTAGATTTTGGCCCTAGCATATCAGTTCAGATCGAACTTCTTAGGCAATTGTTTGACTTGACCAGGAGGCAGTTTGACCAAGTGTGACTAGGGTCAGGTTTCTAGTCAGTTTGAATTCATATTTGACTTGAAGAATTAGATGTGTCTCTGTTGAACTGAGTGATTTTTCTAAGGAAAAGGTTTGTGGGTTTTCCCAACGATAAATGTGTGTGTTCTTGTTTGGCTGTCTCTTTCTGATCCTATTAGAATTTAGTTTTTATTGTTGAAATATTCTGTGTAATTTCTTTATGGTGAATATGAATGAAAGAAGAGGAGTAACTAAATAAATAATAAGAAGTAATTATCAGTTTAGAAGATTCTTGGAAAATCAACATGGGATCAGAGTGTGGGTTATAGATGAACCATTAAGGGAATTTCCAGAACTAAGTCTAAAGCAAGTTGAATATCTAAAGTTGCAATGAAAGGAAGATCATCCAGTGCCAAGGATAACTTATTGTTAATAAAGCAATATATTTTGGTGGAAGCAAAGTTTTAATGACTACACGAAGAGGGTCGAAGCCCTAATTCTCAACCTTAGTCCATTTTCTAAAGGATTGAAGGTCTAAGGTCTTGAATAGGCTAAAATAAACCTCATTTTTATTTCATAACACTTAATAGCCTCTGAATTAATCTTATAAAGGTCAAGAAGGCCTCAAGACTAATGGTAGAGGACTGAGAGGTCTCATAAATGACCTCATAAGATTTGAAGTGTCTCAGACTGAAATACTCTTGTCAGTGTAAAATCCAGTTTAATTTATTTTGTGCATAAGGTCATCTAAGATTTGTTTGGAGGTTTATAATCCCTTGATTATTGAAGCCACTTTATATTCAAGTCACAAAAATAAGCCCCTATTAAGAAGAGATTTGAAAAATATTTCATGCACCACCATGTCAACAAGAAGGAAAGCTACAATCCTAACATCATACCTTGTTTTTCGGATGACTTCAACTCATCAACAAGGAGAAATCTTGTTAATAGGAGCATAAACTTGTGATGGTATATTTTTTTGTCTTTTACTTACACGATCATGAGTGTATTTGATATCTAATCCTCTATGACTAAGGCCGAGAAGTCTTAAGAATCATCCAAAAGGAAGTTTGAAATTCACTGTCTAAGAAGAAGGATTCAGATGGTTTAGTTGAAGTGTTGAAGATCTATTTTGGCCACCAAGCAAGCATGACTCTGTTTCCATGCATACACACTACAATGTTGAGTTAGACAAGTATAAGGCCTGACCAACAAAGTTATAAGTATACAATTTAATTCTTAAAATAAAATAACCAAGTATAGTTTGTAGTAAGAATTGTATCAAAGTTTTATGTGGGAACTATTGATATCTAGTTCATAAAGTTAGGTTGAATTTCAGTATACCTTGAAGGTTGAAAATAATCATTGTGAGTTATTCATAGGACTGCTAGGGATCCTTAAATAAAACCTTAAGAGAAGCTATGATGATTGAAGGAGTCCCTTCACCCACAATGAGACTCACTTATGATCTTCAATATTGTTCATATAATCATATGAAAATATTATTGATATTTAAAATGATAGCATCATAATATGGGTTTGGCTCAAAACAAGATAAGGACAGTAATGAATGTTAAAGTATAACAAACATGTGATTTTCCTTGAAGATGTTACAGTATATTTCAAAATCTGTTTAGACGCGGGATGTTGAAGTTACAAGCTCGTAAAGTATTAACACCATTTTTTGTCATGGAACTTGCACTGTTAAGAAAAGGCCCTAGAAAATACATTGCATATGCTGATCATAAGGTATGTCCTATGTTTTATTCTTTAGGAAGTCAAAATTCGTAAAAAGGATCACTATCACTAATATGAAGAAACCACACCTTGATGGAACAAGTTCACCTTTGAGCTTACATTGAAGAAGAAATTAAGTCCCCTTCAAGTTTGGAGACCAAAATCCTCTCAAGAAAGATGAGTTATGTGCAAAACTTGATGTGTCATTATTATTACTACTATGAGGAAGTATAGGCTACTTGTATTGAAAGGGTCAAAACCAATGTTCAGCTAAGAATATATGGTTTCTAGAATGTCACTACTAGTAACACTAAGGCAATAACCAAGTATGTTATGGGTCTATCATATTTCTCTCCTAATGAAGATATATAATTGGAAGCTCCCTGACCTTTACACATTTTTGTAGTCTGATATTACGATGGAATATCCTTGATTGTTTGCTAAGGCATTGGGACTCTATGATTTTTGGACATTTGGATATGGAAAGGAGAATTAGCACATTAGAAATTATGTTGGACTTGCAAGAGGTGTAAAGTGAAACAAGGTTTTATCCTAGAAGACTAAAAGTCTTGGATGTGAAAACCCTAGGGTTTGTAGGTAAAATCCTATATCTGAATCTATATTAATGTTTCCTCTAAAATAAGAGACACTAGCTCATGCAAGGAAGGAATGACATCATGTTGATGATGAGTAAATTATGGATGCGAGGGTAAGATCAAGAGGGAGCTGACATCTACCTATAATCCTCAAAATATAAGTACCTTATATCTCTTTTCCTTGATTATTATTATTGATGTTGTTTTATTATTAGTTATCCTCTTATCTTTGTTTTTATTTTACTCGGTTGTAATCATTCTTCCATCGCCTCCTAGTGAGGATTGCAAGTACATAAGGAAGGCTTCCAAGGATCTTGCAGCATATGGAAGTGGTGGAAGAATGAAGCAAAGATTATGAAAAGATGACTCTCCTAGATTCGGTGATTTGCATTGAGAGATATTTTACTAGATGATATTCGAGATCAAAGGGAGTATGAAGATCAAAAAATTTAAAGTATACCTTGAGTTTTCCAAAGGGAAGTTAGTGGTGGCTTCCAAATGGATCTACAATATCTAGCGTGCACAGATGCTAGCATAGACAAGTACAAAGAGAGAATTGAAGGTTCTCCCGGAAAGAGGGAAAGGATCATGAAATGACATTTGCTCCAGTTGAAAGGTACACTTCTATTAGAATTATTGTTCCTTATTTATGAAATTACATCAGATGGATGTAAAGACCATTCTTCTCAATGATAAAATAAAGGAAGAAGTGTACATGAACCACCTCAAGGATTTGAAGATCATAAAGGAGTCCCCTACCTACAAATAGAATATTGCACCTAAGACTTGGATTGGTGGATCAAGGTTGATCCTTTATGATTTGTCTCTGAGAAAATCATAAGGACTCATCTGATAGAGGGAGTAGTCAGGGAGAATTGTTTTAGCTTCAACGGGAGTTGACCTCTGAGTTCGAGATGATGGGTTGTCATTGAGATTGTGAGGCTAGATAGTTGAAAACAATTGTGGCGGAGGGAGCAGCCAAGATTTCCAAAGCATAAGTTGTTTTAGAAATAACACCCAATTAGGGTAACCAAAAATTTATTTATCATCTTATGATTGAGCCAAGGCATGTGGCCCAACATATTTTAAAGTGTCAGCATGGTATGGTTGGTCATGGAACAATCAATTATGGTTTGAGATATGTCTCAAAAATAGAAGTACAAATGCAGGGATACACATATTCAAATTCAATAGAGAGTGCGGAAGACAAAAAGATTTTGTCAAAATATTTCTTTAGTTTTGGATTCGTTATCATTTCTTGGATAAGCAAGAAGAAAACAACTATTGCACTTAGTACTACAGAGGCCAAGTATATTGCAGCTTTATTAGCAAGTTATGAAGTTTTATGATTTCAAAAACTAGCAGGATTATTTGATCAAGTGATGGTGATGACCATGATAGGTCAAAGCATAGTGAGATTTAGTACTGATACATGGTATAGAAGGAAGCATTATGGCTCCAATACTATTCTACAATCAAGTAGATAGCTGACAAAGCCTTTGTCCCAAGATGAAGTTTGTATACTTCAAGGACAAGCTTGGAGTGATTGAGCATGTCTCTCTCAGCAAGAGGGAGTGATGGAGTTGTAGCATTAAGGACAGTAATTATCCCTAGGTCAAGTTGACTAGGATTAGGGAAAATGGTCCATAGTGGTTATGTGATAGCATCATGAATAGAGATTTCCCCTCTGTCAAGTATGTTAATTGAAATTAGGAAGAATGGTCCTAGAGGCCCAAACGCGCAGTTGAGTGGGTGCCTTTCAGCATCAATCTCAGGCTCTCTAAATAGGTCGAGTAAGCACATTTAGCATCAAGCCCAGAATTACTTATGAATAGTGAGGCCTTCATAGATTCACCATGTGTCAAATATATTGATTGGAATGATGGTGAACCAAGACTAGTCAGTATATCATGTGTCAAATATATTGGATCTATGGTGACTAGTTGATGATAATGGTGTACCATCTGTTAGGAGTACCAACCAAGATTATGGTGATGACGCATCATAGGTCAGAGGTCTTGACTCGAATAATGGTACCTAGTTGATGTTGTAGATATCACCATAGGTCAAAGTTGTTGACCAAGATTATGGTAATTGTAAATGATGTTGATGTTAATGATGAATTGTTATAACCTTTTCTTAGAGAAATTTGTTAACAAGAGAACATCTAGATAGTCATTATGAATACCACCCTAGCTAATAGGGGGTGTTGAATTTTGTAGCTATGGTTGGTCTTCATAATTAATATTTTAACCCTATAAATATATGTAATGATAAATACAAGGCATGACCTTCATGCCCTTTCAAAAGATAGATTTTTAATTTTGAAATTTGATTTTTCGGCTCCAAACAAGTCAAGTTGGTCCTCCTCCTAGTCAAGTCGACCCCAGTCAAAGAGGAACCCATTCGGCCAACCAGACTTCTATATATAAAGGAAATTTTTCCTCCACTTTTGGGCATCCAATCAAATCCCTTATCAGGAAGAATTTGAATTATCTGAGGCACTATTTTGATGAAGATAAGGATGAATTTTTTATGAATAGAAGGCGAGTTTCTGATGAATAAAGGGATGAATTTCTTAGGCACAAAAAGGCTAAATTTTTTAGCATATCAAGGCAATGTGACTGATATTCTTGGGTTCATGAGTAGGCAATATTTTTGCCCTAGAATATCGGCTTAGACCGAACATCTTTGGATATTGTTTGACTTGACTAGGAGGAAGTTTGACTAGGTGTGACTAGGGTCAATTTTCTAGTCAGTTTGACTTCGTATTTAACTTGAAAAATTAGATGCATCTCTTTTGAACTAAGTGATTTCTCTGAGGAAAATGTTGTTTGGTTTTCCCCCATGTGGGTATTCCCAAATAAAATTCTTGTGTTCTTGTTTGGTTGCCTCTTTATAATCCTACTGACATTTCATTTCTACTATTGAAATAATTTGTGTAATTGATTTATGATGAATATGAATGAAAGAAGAAGAGTAACTAAAGAAATCATAAGAAGTAATTATTAATTTAGAAGATTCTTGACATATCAATACTTGTGAGATTCAAGGGTATTGTCAGCAATGTATATAGACTCCCCTCATCAACGCCACTCATTGAAGCAGGAAGAAATGTGATTATAGAGATTGTGTTCAGGCGTTGGGTTGGTATAAAAGGTTGTCAACATAGATTGTTATAATTATTATGCAATCATCCTATAAAATAACCCAACATATCATTCTAATACAAAGCATACTGAAGTTCAGTATCACTCTATGAGATATATGATTGAATACATGAAGGTGTTGCTAGTGAAGGTGGACACTTTGAAGAATGTTGTAGATCTATTAAAAAAAATTAGCACTGAGAAGTTCTCTTGGAGTAGAGAAACAATTAGCATTATTGCCCTATATTGTTAATCATGCACTCTTGTGACCCTATGTATGCAAATAAAACAAGTGGGGAGAATGTTCGATATGTGTTATATTCTTTGTAAGACTAGATCCACATGTTGTATGTTACGTCAAGCATAGTGCCCCTAAAAAAAAATTGGGCGTCTTTTTACATATGTTTTTGGTGATTTTCAACACATGGTTTTCACCTTTAATAGTTTTGTGGTGCATGGTGGTCTAACCCATGGTAAATGGATTAGAAACTTATGGATGTTGTGGGATATATATATATATATATATATATATATATATATATAGATATATATATATATATATATTGCAAAGAAGAATATAGTTAAAAATATTTTTGGTTTTCCTTGTTTGGGTTTCCAGGGTAAAATATCTATGTTAGTGTGTTTGCATGTTTTCCACTAAATCTTTTTTGTTTTATTAAGAATTTGTTTACAACAATTAACTGTACAAGGTTAAAACTTGCAATTTTCATGTTAAATTGGTATACAATTATCCATGACATGTGATAACAATAATATATTGGTTGAGCTTGGACTTTGTTACATTTTGTAATGCAAGAAGCCTCCCTTTCCACCTACCACATTCCCTTACTTCTACCATTTTGCAACTCTAACCACTATATTTATTCTCTCTTAAGGTTTATATTCCAATAGGTTCTATCAGGTAATGGATTGATGATTTTAATCTATTTCCCAGTGTTTTAATAATTGTTTAGCTTATTTTTGGAAAGAATTGTGTGATAGTTCAAAATTAAAGTAGCAATCTAGCTTCTATCCTAAAGTTATCTACTGGAATTCCTATAGTTTCTGATTGAATTCCTACAACTATTAATCTTCTAGAATTATGAATAACCCCTCCATGTTTTTCATATTCTTCCCATCCTAGGAAACAATCGAGCATATGGGTTATGTTTGGAATAATGTCAATATGGTTACTTGTTATCCATCCAACCACAAATCTCATTATCAAGAGTGTAGGTTCTTGGTCAAAGAGTCCTCCCTTCAGGGGATTGAACTAGAGATGTATATCCTCTATTTTAGATGTAAAGAGATTAAGATCCATGAGTGTAGGATCGAGCATGTATGGGATGTACCTCCCTCTATGTTGTAAACTTTATAAAGAACGATGTGATGATGTCTTTATGGGCCATGAGGGGTCAATTGGAAGACAGTAAGTCATGATGTCTTAGGAAGGAGAGAGATGAATGGGATGTGATCATTATATTGTCTAAAACTTTGTACTTAATTTTTTTAAATTTAATATAAGGTTGTTGTTAGTTTCATCATAACATTACTAGTCACTTAATACTGAAGTTTTCTTAAGCAATGTGTGTTGAGTGAGGTAGGGCCTCCTTTGTTTGGCATATGTTGCCTTGTTGCATATTAGTTATTAATCTCTATGTATTTTGTTCTTGTGTTTATATATTGCCTCATGAGTAGATTTATCATCATATTTAATCCTTGTTCACTTTATTTCCATGTTCTTTTGTGTTCCTATTAGAACCTCAATTTGGCTTGAGATGTAATTACACTCCATATTTATAATAGAGAGGTGTACCTTATGGTTCATTTGATTTGCATCTATACTTGCATTCATCTCTATCTTCATCCATTGAATTAATTAGACTTTGAAAAGTTGTAATCTTAAACATAAAGTTGTAGTTATGGTGGATGTTTCCATTTGGTTAGCTTCTTAGATATAAACTTTGATCTTGCACATAATCATAACATAGTAATTAATGAATCCAAAAACCTATAAAGGAGAAATTAACCCTCATAGTGTAGATTTTGGATTCTAAATATAATTTCATTAAAGATGTTGTGATAAACTATCTAGTGGAATATCCACAACAATTTACAGATTAGGCCATGAGAATTTGAAATTGACAACTAAAATGAATATTGGATATCTGATTGCATGCATTTTAACTTGAACTCGCATAGCTAATGAATTCAACGATCCAAGTTCTTCGCAATTAATGGTTGTGATTGATGTCATATTGATAGTTACATGTGTATTAAATTTTTGTAACAACCTCATGTAACAACCAATTAATGTGGTTCATCCTCAGGGCTGTTGAAAATGTCAACAAGAAATGCTAAAAATAGAAGTGTTAAAAATAGCACTGCTATAAATAGAAGTTCAGGTACCAGTGTTGGACTGATCAACAAGGAATGAAAAATGGAAGTGCTAAAAATAGCAGTTGGGGGTAGATTCCTATTTTAGTTAGTCCCTGAACTAAAATAGTGAAGTAAAATTCGAATTTGATCTTAGCAGTTGTTTGTAAAATAATTAATTAATTCATCTTGAGTTAATTAGTTGTAGAAAATCAAACATGAAGTCTATGTGGGGACATGCAACAGTTTCTCTATTAATTGAGGAACTTATCCATCAGTTAACGGATAAGGATGAGCTATAATTAGTTGGCTCAATTAACTAAGTCAAGTCCAGTTAGATTAATTCAAACAGTTTGTGGAATTAATTGTGAGTTCAGTTAGTTAATGCTTGCATGCATGTAGCTGTTGCACTTCAGATAACTGAATATTCTCTCATAAATAACTCATGCATGTCAGTTCAGACAGAGACCCAGTTGAGATCAAAGAAGGGACATTGTACTATCAGTTGGATGGATTTTTCCTATAAAGGAAACTCATCTATGCAGAAGGATTTATCTCCTTCGGAATTGCGTAGCTGGATCAGAGGTTAGTGAGTGTGTGAAGAGGCCAATTCACACAAGTGGCTGCACTGGACCCCAAGGAAAATTGTACAAAGAAATAGGAGGCTTGGAGGGCAGAGGAGAAGGTTTGAGAGAGGCCTTTGACTGTCTATGAACAGCAGAGGGATTGCAGAGAGAACAGGATAGCTTGTGAGCTGATTCTTTTTGTAATCTGGACTATATTTCCACATGTATGATAATACAGAGTTGGGGTTTTAGGCTGAGGGTTTCCCCAGGTTATATCTTTTGTGTTATGTGTGATTGATCGTGCTCAAATTGATTAAGATTCCGTAAAGTGTTGTAGAAGTAGATCTTGTATTGTGTTTTTGTATATTGCATAATCTGTTGATCTAGTGGGAATTTCTACATGGTATCAGAGCGAGGTTTTGTAGAAAAGGTTCTACATGGTATTAGAGCAAAGGTGATCAAGGTGGAGAAAAATATACTAGAGGAGATTTCGAAGTTTTGAGTTTTGGGCCGCGAGTTTTCAAAGCAGATTTGGAAATTTTTGTGCAAAATTTTCGAAAACAAATAGAAGATATGGATTCCTTGTAGAAAAATACCCAAAATAATAAAAATAATGAATAAATAAATAAATAAAAAATCAGCTGAATTGGAGTTCGGAGGAGGGAGATATCACTGATTTAAAATCAACTCTTTTTCCAGAAAATTTTATGATAACGGGAAAGATGAAACAAATTGGTGTGCTCGCCAAGAACCTATATGCACTTGAGGTACAAGATGCATGCAAAGCATTGAGGAGCGAGGCAAAGGTTAGATACTTGGTGGTTGAGAGGGAGAGTAGATTACCTCTCAACATGCAGCGCCAGAAGAAGTCTCAGACAATTGTGGAGGAGCCACAATTGGTGAAGCAGCTTCAGGAGGTTGTGGAGTAGCCACAACTGGAGAAGCCGAGAGGAGATCAAGTAGAGACATCTACTCATGCAGATACCTCCAGTAGGGGGAAATTTTGAGCCAAGTGGGCAGAGGGATCACATGCATCAATACCTCCAGGTTGGAGGTGGGGCAATGTGGAGTGATAGTCCCAAGAAGGCTAGAATAGAGGCAAGATCATTGAGGTAGCCAACCTCTTTGATTAGACCTTGCTACGAGAGCCCCGACAAGGAGTAGAAGGACTGGCTGAATGGGTAGAGGCCGATGCAGATGGAGAAAAAGAGACATCTATGGTGTAGGAATCCCTAGACAGTGCAGAGCTAGCAGGCTGCAACAATGCAAGAGGCACAGGAGTGTTGCACCAATGCAGGATGGCACAGAGAGGTGTGCAACGGTGTGAGATGCATGGAGTGTTGAAGAAAATCAGAGGTAATAAAGGGAGCACTTGTCAGTGGCAGAGGAAGCTTCAGCATCAGAGGATGTTTCTAGCCCAATAGGGAGGTCAGTTGGGAGAGTTTTTGTTTCTAGAGTTGCTAGAGCAACAACACTTGGGATAAGTGTTGCATGCAAAACATTCCAAAGGTTCAAGATCGGGTTCGAGTTGAATACCTTTCTTGTTGAGAGGGAGTGTTGAAAATGGCAACAAGAAATGTTAAAAATAGCACTACTATAAATAGCAGTTCAGGTACCAATGCTTGACTAAGAAACAAGGAATGAAAAATGGAAGTGCTGAAAATAGCATTGTCATTTTTATCAGTTCGGGATAGATTCCTATTTTAGTTAGTCCCTGAACTAAAATAGTGAAGTAAAATTTGAATTTGATCTTAGCAGTTGTTTGTAAAATAATTAATTAATTCATCTTGAGTTAATTAGTTGTAGAAAATCAAACATGAAGTCTATGTGGGGACATGCAACAATTTCTCCATTAATTGAGGAATTTATCCATCAGTTAAAGGATAAGGATGAGTTGTAATTAGTTGGCTCAGTTAATTGAGTCAAGTCCAGTTAGATTAATTCAAACAGTTTGTGGAATTAATTGTGAGTTCATTTAGTTAATGCTTGCATGCATGTAATTGTTGCACTTTAGATCACTGAATATTCTCTCAAAAATAACTCATGCATGTTAGTTCAAACAGAGACCTAGTTGAGATCAGAGGAGGGACAGTGTACTATCAGTTGGATAGATTTTTCCTATAAAGGAAACTCATCTATGCAGAAGGATTTATCTCCTTCAAGATTGTGTAGTTGGATCAGAGGTTAGTGAGTGTGTGAAGAGGCCAATTCACACAAGTGGCTGCACTGGACCTCAAGGAAAATTGCCCAAAGAAATAGGAGGCTTGGAGGGCAGAGGAGAATATTTGAGAGAGGCCTTTGACTATCTATGAGCAGCAGAGGGATTGCAGAGAGAACATGATAGCATGTGAGCTGATTCTTTTTGTAATCCAGACTATATTTCCACTTGTATGATAATACAGAGTTGGGGTTTTAGGCTGAGGCTTTCCCCGGGTTATATCTTCTGTGTTATGTGTGATTGCTTCTCATTCTTAGTTATATGTGTTCTCATTGATCGTGCTCAAATTGATTAAGCTTCTGCAAAGTGTTTTAGAAGTAGATCTTGTATTGTGTTTTAGTATAATGCATAATCTGTTGATCTACAGTGGGAATTTTTACATGGTATCAAAGCGAGGTTTTGTAGAAAAATTTCTACATGGTATCAGAGCAAAGGTGATCAAGGTAGAGAACAATATACTAGAGGAGATTTCTAAGTTTTCAGTTTTGGGCCGCGAGTTTTTAGAGCAGATCTAAAACTTTTTATGCAAAAATTTTAGAAACAAATAGCAGATCTGGATTTCTTGCAGAAAAATACCCAAAATTAAGAAACAACTGAATCGGAGTTCGGAGGAAGGAGACATCGCTAATTTAAAATTAGCTCTTTTTCCATAAAATTTCGTGACAGCAGGAAAGATGAAACGGATTGGTGTGCTAGCCAAGAACCTGTATGCACTTGAGGTACAAGATGCATGCAAAGGCTTGAGGAGCAAGGCAAAGGTTAGATACTTGGTGGTTGAGAGGGAGAGTAGATTACCTCTCAACATGCAGTGCCAGAAGAAGTCTCAGACAATTGTGGAGGAGCCACAATTAGTGAAGCAGCTTTAGGAGGTTGTGGAGCAGCCACAACTGGAGAAGCCGAGAGGAGATCGAGTAGAGACATCTACTCATGCAGATACCTCTAGTAGGGGGGAATTTCGAGCCAAGTGGGTATAGGGATCACATGCATCAATACCTCTGGGTCGGAGGTGGGGCAATGTGGAGTGATAGTCCCAAGAAGGCTAGAATAGGGGCAGGATCATTGAGGTACCCAACCTCTTTGATTAGACCTTGCTACGGGAGCCCCGACGAGGAGTAGAAGGACTGGCTGAGTGGGTAGAGGTCGATGCGGATGGAGCGGAAGAGAGAGCTACGGTGCAGGAATCCCTAGACAGTGCAGAGCTAACAGGCTGCAACAATGCAAGAGGCATAGGAGTGTTGCATCAGTGCAGGATGGCATAGAGAGGTGTGCAACGGTGCGAGATGCATGGAGTGTTGCAGCAACTCAGAGGTCATAAAGGGAGCACTTGTCATTGGAAAAGGAAGCTTCAGCATCAGAGGATGTTTCTAGCCCAACAGGGAGGTCAGTTGGGAGAGTTTTTGTTTCTAGAGTTGCTGGAGCAACAACACTTGGGATAAGTGTTTCATGCAGAACACTCCAAAGGTTCAGGATTGGGTTCGAGTTGAATACCTTTCTTGTTGAGAGGGAGTGTTGAAAATGGCAACAAGAAATGCTAAAAATAGAAGTGCTAAAAATAGCACTGCCATAAATAGTAATTCAGGTACCAGTGCTGGACTGAGCAACAAGGAATGAAAAATGGAAGTGCTAAAAATATCAATGGATAGATTCTTGTTTTAGTTAGTCCCTGAATTAAAATAGTGAAGTAAAATTTGAATTTGATCTTAGAATTTGTTTGTAAAATAATTAATTAATTCATCTTGAATTAATTAGTTGTAGAAAATCAAACATGAAGTCTGTTAGAGTCGGTCTAGTAGCCCTCCATCAGCGATCAAAACTCTTTGCATTTGCATAAGTAGGTATCTCATCAGTGTCAATTTTTGCATTCCATTAGGCATGCCATAACCCTGATGGAGGAGCTGGTGTTTTTGTCCCCCTCTTGGCATTGCTGGATCAAAGTTGTTTCAGTCCTTAAACTCTTTTAAAGCTTACTTGTCTTGTCTTGAAGTCAAAATTCTAGGTCTAGGGTTTTGGTCAAGTTTGTCTTCAAGGTCATGTCTCTGAAGGTCAATAAGTGCTCAGCAAGCCAGAGGGATGATTTTCAAGGTGTTTCTTCGAAAATTTCTATCTTGTACAGTTAATTTTCACCTTGGATTTAAAAACCCTGTTTTTAAAGCCAAGGTCATTTTTCAAAATTTTGTAAAAAATGGTAAAATTTCAAAAGGCTTCAAAGGACAGCATGTAACCCTGGCTCCCTTGCCAAGATCCCTCAGATGTTATCCCTGCAAAAAGTGTCGAGCAAAAGCATCAAATTAGTCAATTTCAGGATAAAAGGAAACCAAAAACATCAAGTTTATAAAGTGTCAAAGAAAAACATTATAAAGTGGGTTTGGGCATGAAATTAATTCAAATCAAGGTTATAAAAGCCCAATCTCCCTCCATCGAGCCTCATTGTGCATCTAAGTCACTTGCAAGAGAGATTGGGTGAGAGATTGGACGAAACTTTTGAGTTGGACAGGCGCGCGACCCGTTGAGCGCCCTCCAACAGTGCAAATTTATAACGGGCACGACCCGTCAGTGGCGCGCGACCCGTTGGGTGAAGCGCGCGACCCATCAGCGCCCTCCTTATAAAACCGCCTGCAAATTTCACCAAGGAGCCACAAAATCATCGGATTGTGTGAGGTAGGCCCTCAAGCTTAAAAATTTGTTGCTTGTTATGGTTAAAAGAAATCATGAGTACATTTTCAAAGATCTCCATGTGCAAGAGAAAAGATCCATGTTGCTGTAGTTTGAAATTGTAAAAGTGGCTAGGGTTTTATGCTGTTTTAAGGTATTCCCTTGTAATCATTTTTTCCCCATTCCCATTTCTTTTTCCTTGACATTCCATGTAAATTTCCCTTGCAAAATTAGTGAAAAGCCCTAAACCCTACCCCTCTTCCCTAACAAGTAAAAATCAAACCCTAACCCTACCTCTAATAATATCCATGTTAATAAGTTTGTATAATGGTATATGTGCAATGATTTTGCAATGATTTTTCCCAAAATCCCTGTTTTATATATTTATTCCCATTTTCCCTTTAAAGCGTCCCTCCCCTAACATTCCCCTCGTGCTCCTTGTCCCCTTGAAACAGCATTTTAATCAGCATTTTACCAAGCAGAAACAGCAGTACATTTCAGCCACTTTTCTCCTTAAACAATGTCAGAAACCAAAACCAATTACGAGCAAAGTGATGACTAGGCATCAGCTTCAGAGTTTGAGGTACAGAGGAGGCCTCATAAGGGTGGAAAGGGTGGTCATCATAGGAGAGAGGAGCCCACTTCTTTGACAAATTTACAGGCTTGTCCTATGGCAGTCTCATGTTTCCGGTATATGTCTTGTTATGAGTTTTGCGAGAGGGTCTCTCGGATTCAGCATCACAGAGAGTTGGCTCGCCTATTTGTTTTACATTTGCATGATGGACATGTCAACCTTGCCGGGGTGGACTTTACATTGACACCCGAGGTGATTGCACAGGCCACAGGGATACCTAATGTCGGAGAGGTATGGGATAAGCGCAAGGTGTTGGACAGTGTTCAGTTTGAGCCTTTCGTTAGGCCCGCACTCATGAGACACTTGACAGGTGTGTTTCCCTTCAGATTTCTCAGGAGTGAGTATGCTCCCATGATGAGGCTTATCATGCTCTATTTTACCTGTGAGGGTAGATTTTCACAGGTATATTCATACCATATTCGCCTATTGATGCATTTCACACGGGTACGGATGATGAACATCCCTGTTTTCTTCTGCCAGAACATTGAGAGGATGGTGCCCGTGATGCAGCGGAAGAACCCGGCACAGCAGTATAGGAGCCTCTACCATAATGGTTTGATTCAGCTTGTGGTCTTACATCAGTTGGCTCAGCAGGGCATCTCATGGGAGGAGTTCATCTCTCGTGAGTTCTTTACAGCACCACCACCACATCTGGAGATTGTTCATGAGGAGGGAGGACCATCACAGCAGCATGATATCCCCGGGATTAGCCATGTCAGCTCTCCTCCGCTTTTCACTTATCAGAGAGGCCAAAGGGCCTTATTTGCAGCAGCTCGGCGAGTATTTTCTCCACATCATGTGGAAGGGGTCTCGCCTTCTTCATCAGCTCAGCGAGTGTTATCTCCACAGCAGGTGGAAGGGGCATCGCACAGGCAGCACAGAGGGGCAAGCAGCCCAATATTGATGAGGGGCCATCAGGTGTTCCAGATATAGAGCTTATTGATCTTGATGTCAATTCTCCTAGCCTAGAGTCGAAGGAGATCATTCAGCACCTTAGAGCTGAAAATGATGCATTGCAGAGGAGATTAGAGGGGGCACAATGGAAAATCTCATATCTAGAGCAGTGCAACAAACAGTTGGAGGATGAGCAAGCTCTTGATGAGTTGTGGAGGATTCGTAGTGACCGCAACTTGAATCGAAGAAGACCCGGTGATCTATTGCCCGCTGAGCGAGAGTCTATGCTTATCCAGCTCAATGCTCACTTGGAGAGGCTGTTGGCTAAGGCCAACCAAGATAAGAAATTGTTGAGAAACATGAAGAACCATTATTGGGCGCGGATGCACGTGTGCAAGGCGAAGATGAAGATGTTCCAAAGGCGGTTGGCCAAGGCACAAAAAAGGAGAAAAAGGCCCGATCCCCTCCACATCTTGGCCGAGGCTTCCTTGAAGGAGCAAGGCACTAAATAGCTCAGTCACAGCACAAATCCCAAGATTTTTTGAACATTTTGGGTCAATTTTGGTTTTTTCAGGCAATTTACAGGTTTTGTCCTTTTAACGAGTCTCACCCCCCGCGCGACCCTTTCACTTGGCAACTCCATTTTGCAAAAACTCAACATTTCCAGATTTTTCATGAAAAGTTACACATGCTCATCCATTGCCAAGAGATTTTATGAAGTTTTGGGCCTCTAGAAGGTCAAAAAACAAGCAAAAAATGACTTTCTGCCATATTTTTGACACACAGAAAGCAGTCTTGGGAGATTGCAATTTTGGAGGGGAAAATGACAACAAATTCAGAAATTCAAGTTGGGTTGGAAAGTAGACTCACAGACCTTTCCAACAAGCCTACTCTTGCCTCATTTGGACACCTAGAAGTGCCCCGAAATTGCCCTCAAAGGCGCGCGACCCGTCAGGAAATGGCGCGCGACCCATCAGGCAAATTTCTCAAAATTTCAGTGTACAGCTCAGCAAAACGCAGTTTTGACTGTGTTTGATTTTTTGGAATGGATTGTCATCCTCCTTGATGTAAATAATGTAATTTTATGACACTTTTACACTTATGTATCTCTTCTAGAAGATTCATTCATGAAATAGGTGAAAATTAAATGAATGAATTGGTTTCCTAGTTTATAGAGGCAAGTTGTTTTGACTTAGTTTAGAAGTGGTTGAAACAACTCCTAGGATAGTGAGCTCGACCCCTAGAGGCAGGGAAAGATGTTAGATGATCTATGTGATGTACTTTCTTGCTCATTTTCATGGTTGGACTCTTGAGGGAGAAGCTATCATTGTATTATTCAATGTATCTCTGCAATTTTTGGCTAAGGAAGACCAGGGTTTTGCAGTCCTTTTTGGGATTCTTGTGGTTACATGTATTGATGGTGTGTTTCTCTATGTACTTGTAAGTGTGTTATGTGAATTATTTCTTTTCTTTCCTTCTGCACATTAGGCAAATGAAGTGTTAAAGTAGAACTCATGATTGTCATGCTCTGCTTTTAAGTTTGCTTAATTTAAATGTTTTCTACTGTTTAAGGAGAATTAAAAGTTATTGTTTGCTCTCCTTAGCTCCTCACCTGTCTTTATCATCCATTCACCTCAATCTAAGGCATCAATACTGTCTCCTATCTCTCCCCAAAGAACCCCCTGCAGAAACTGTGTCCAATCCCCGCACCCAAAATTGCCATCTCCTCAATTTGCCACCAAAAACCCTAAAAACCCCAAATCAACCCTTTTGATCAGTTTACTAACCTAAAATCAGTGTTACCCTATTGGTCATCTCACCCATTGAAAATCTTTACCGAGATAGACCGGAGAGAGCCCTCTCCTGCCCCGTAGGGCTTTCTACGAGGCTAGGTGGTTTGATGTTGCCTTGAGGTTTACCTTTCTCAACCTGAGGTGAAATTTCAAGCGCTAACAAAGTCTATATGGGGACATGCAACAGTTTCTCCATTAATTGAGGAATTTATCCATCAGTTAAAGGATAAGGATGAGTTGTAATTATGAGTTGTAATTAGTTGGCTTAGTTAACTAAGTCAAGTCCAGTTAGATTAATTCAAACAGTTTGTGGAATTAATTGTGAGCTCAGTTAGTTAATGCTTGCATTCATGTAATTGTTGCACTTCAAATAATTGAATATTCTCTCATAAATAACTCATGCATGTCAATTCAGAAAGAGACCCAGTTGAGATCAGAGGAGGGACAGTGTACTATCAGTTGCATGGATTTTTCCTATAAAAGAAACTCATCTATGCAGAAGGATTTATCTCTTTCAGAATTGCGTAGTTGTATCAGAGGTTAGTGAGTGTGTGAAGAGGCCAATTCACACAAGTGGCTACACTGGACCCCAAGGAAAATTGTGCAAAGAAACAGGAAGCTTGGAGGGAAGAGGAGAAGGTTTGGGAGAGGTCTTTGACTGTCTATGAGCAGCAGAGGGATTGCAGAGAGAATAGGATAGCTTGTGAGCTGATTCTTTTTGTAATCCGGGCTATATTTCCACTTGTATGATAATACAGAGTTGGGGTTTTAGGCTGAGGCTTTCCCCGGGTTATATCTTCTACGTTATGTGTGATTGCTTCTCCTTCTCAGTTATATGTGTTCTCATTGATCGTGCTCAAATTGATTAAGCTTCCGCAAAGTGTTGCAGAAGTAGATCTTGTATTGTATTTTAGTATATTGCATAATCTATTGATCTATAGTGGGAATTTCTACAAGGAAAAGGTGAGAAACCAATCGATCTGAGAGAATAAATAGCAAGGATGCATCATTGTTCACGGTTAGTCGTTCAAAATTAGTCGTTGGTGAAATAAAATTATTTAGAAATATGTGAAGAAGAGAAGTTTATTAAATTACCTAATATTTAGTTAGAAATAACTCTTATGTCATAATTAATTATTTAATATTGAATTTGTAAATTATTTACAATTTAAATAATAATATAATCTAAGAATAACTTATTTATATAACATTATTAGCTAGGGTTGACCTATTCAATGTGAATTAGGTAGAAGACTAGCCGTTATCATGATATAATAAATTAGTTAATAATAATCTTAAAAATAATTAATATATTTATCAATTAAAATAAAATATTATCTAAGCATAATTTATTTATATAATATTAATAGTTAGGGTTGACCTATTCACTGTGAATAAGGAGGATAACTAGCCGTTATAATAAATTAGTTATTGATATTATTAAAAATAATTAATTTATATAATAATATTTGGTTGAAGATTAGTTGTTATGTAATGAATTAGTTAATAATAATATTAAAACTAATTTATTTATCAATTCAAATAATACTATTATCTATGACTAGTTTATTTATATTAATATTGTTGAATTGGGGCTTTTGTGATCCATATCAAGTTTTATGAGAAGAATTTTCCGGGGTAGATCACATTATAATACATTTGTCGATGCATTTCGAACCAACAAGTGTGGTTCATCCTTAGAACAAGTTGAAGAACCAGATCATGGTTGCATGTTAAATAGGGAGAGCAGATCTTCCAACAGCTATGTTTGACTCGAAAACGATTATATAGGACTAGGAAACTAGAGTAGACCAACAACTATATTTGACTATGAAAGGGCTAAATTTGACTAGCCAACCCGACTGGACCAAAGGATAGGGACATGGACTAATATTATATTTGATAATATTATTTAATTATAATAATATAAATAGATAAATAATTATTAAATGTATTAATACATATTATCAATATTATTAACATAATATTTTTTTAATGTTCTGAATATTATTAATAATAATTTTATAAATGCTATTTATGAATACTTATTTTAATACTTTTATGTTAGTCGTGTTTATTATTTATGTAAAATGTTAATTATATTTATGTTAATAGTAAAAATATTAATAAATCTAGGGATTATTAATATTAATGATCTTATAGACGTAGATAGTATGGATTTATTATTACTCTTAATATTCCTAAATATATATCTATAATAATAATATTATAAAAATAATTATTATTTTATAAATTATATTATTATTATTATTATTATTATTATTGGTTTGTATAACTTATTAATTAAATATAAACTTAAAGCTAATATAAACTTAAACTTTCTAATTAAATATAAATTTTATATCAATCATAATCTATAATAGACAAAATTTTAAACCCATTAAGTTAGTTAGATAATGGACCATCTAATAAATTTAAGGAACAAAATATTATTAGTTAGGATTCACGTAATCATTGTGAATTAGGTAAGAAACTGGCAGTTATCATGATATACTAAATTGGTTAATAATATTATTGAAATAATTAATCTATATAAAAATATTTGGTTGAAAATTAGTTGTTATGTAATAAATTAATTATCAATTTATATAATATTATGACCTAAAATAATTATTCAAGATTCTATTAGTTGGGGGTGACTTAATTAAAGTATATTTGGTTGAAACTTCATTGTTAGCAATGATTCAAAATAAATTTTATTTCGCTATATTTAAGAATCTTTTATTAAAATCATCAAAACCTCTATAAGGTCTATTTGACAGAATTATACATTAAATGAGACCATCAAAGGATAGAGGATGGTTTATCCTCTAACATCAGATTCGATCCTTTCAAGGACTGCATGTGCTTTGCTATCTCGATAATGGATATGGATTTTGTGTACTTCCCCAAGATACATCCTTTGCATGCATCTTGTTGCTCAAGCGCTCCTTTGCGGAGGGTTGTGGGTATTGGCTGCATAATATTCAGGGTGCCATAATACAAATGGCCAAGTCTTTATGCCTGTTGAAAATAACTATAAGAAATGCTAAAAATAGCATTCAGAATATTCCAATTTTAATTTTTCCTTGAATTAAAATTCGAATTTAGTCTCACCAGCTGCTTGGAAATAATTAATTAATTCATTATGGATTAATTAGTTGCAGAAATTCAAGCTAGAAGTCCTTGTGAATTCATGCAACAGTTATCCCTTAAATTAAGGAGGTTATCCCTTGATTAAGGAGATAAGGGTGAGTTATAATTGAGTTCTAATTAGTTAACTCAGTTAACTGAGTTAAGTCCAGTTAAATTAGTTCCAAATAGTTTGAGGAACTAATTGTGAGTTCAGTCAATTAATGCATGCATGCATGAAACTAGTGTACTCTAGATAACTGAATATTCTCTCATAAATAACTCATGCATGTCAATTCAAACAAAGACCCAATTGAGATTAACGACAGGGAAATTATACTATCAGTTGGAGGAATTTTCCTATAAAGGAAACTCATCCATGCAGAAGGAACAAGGTTCCTTGAGGATTGCACAGTTCTGACAGTGTGTTAGAGCAGTGTGTGAGAGAAGTGTTACACTGGGTAAAGGAGATCATCCCAGAAGTAATTCCGCAAGGAAATAGGAACTTAGAGGGTAGAGGAGAAGGCTTGTGAGAAGCTTTGTTTTCCTGTGAGCATCCAGGAGGATTGTACTGAGAGCTGGCTAGCTGTGAGAGCTAAAGCTTTGTGTAATCTTGATATATTTCCACCTTGTATGATAATATAGATAGTGGGGTTTTTAGTTGAGGATTTCCCCTAAGTATTCTTCTGTGTTTCATGTGCATTGATTCTTCTTCTAGTTATATGTGTTCAGATTGATCTTGCTCAATCTTTAAGCTTCCGCAAGTTTGATAGTAGAAGTAGATTATAGTATTTTTCTTTAGTATATTGCATTATCGAGTTAATCTACAGTCAGATTTTCTACATAGATCTCAGAGGTAGATTTGTAGAGAATTTCCAGTGGGAATTTCTACATGGTATCAGAGCTAGCTGATATACATGGTATCAAAGGAAAGGTTATCAAATCTATGAATAGTATACAGAGAAGGAAATTCGAAGTTTGAAGTTCTTGGTTGCAGGTACAAATCGAATTCATCTCATACTTCAGGTTGGTCAATAGCGTTCTATGGCTTGATACTCGAGTATGCCTTGGATGGCAGCTTGAATTACATAGCATGGAAAGATCGCATGGAAGCGGTATTAGAAGACAATGGTTTGAAGGACTTCATTCATCAAGAAATCCCCAAGCCAGCTGCAACTAATGCACAAGAGTTGGCTAAATGGAAGAAGTGTGTGGCGAGGGCGAGACGGATCATCCTTAAGGGAGTTCGAGACCATATTGTCTCGAGTGTCCATGGGAAGAAGACTCCGTTTTCAATGTGGAAGACATTGAAGGACTTCTATTAGAACAGTAGCGACCAGAGGAAACTAGCGCTCAAGGATAAGCTTCGGAGAATCAAGATGGAGAACGGTGATACTATTTCCACATATCTGAACAAGCTCACCACATGTAGAGATGAGCTTGGAAGTGTGGGAATAACTACTGCCGACGATGATATGGTGAGCCTTGATCTCCTCGGTCTTCCAAAGAGCTGGCATAGCTACCAGAACTCTGTGAATGGAAGGAAGAAATTGTCGGATTGGGAATGACTGTGGTCGGATTGGGAACGACTGTGGTCGGATCTCATGCAGGAGGAGATCAAGAGGAGCACACGAGATAGTTCTTCATCCAAGGAGGACGAAGAAAATCTTGCCTTAGCGAGTAAGGCAAGGAAAGGAAAGGAGAAGGATTCTCATCCCAAATCGAATTCTTCTCATGAAGGGAAGAAGGGTGAAAACTCTAAAGAGAGATGCTTCAATTGTCACGAGATGGGTCATTATGCGACTAATTGCCCATCGAAGAAGTCCAAGAAGGGATCCTTGGAAGGATCTAAAGGTGAGGCATTGGCCTCTCAATTCGAAATAGACTTCACCCTCATCGCATGCATGGTGTCTTCGATGATGGGTTGTGGTTGGTTTCTTGACAATGGAGCCTCATTCCACATGACAGGTGATAAAAGTTTATTTAGTACCTTGGAGGAGAAAGACCTCAAGATACTCATAGAGATGGGTGACGATGAAAGGTATAGTGTTTCAAGAGTGGGCACGGTTGCTTTTCAGAGGGAGCATAGAGCTCTTATCACCTTGACTGATGTGAAGTATGTGCCTGGCCTGAAGAAGAATTTGGAATTGATCGTGATGTTGGGGGACAAAGGCTATGATGTTGTCTTCAGTAAGGGGAAGGTTTTCCTTAGAAACATCACCGTGGGACAAGTGAAACAGATCGGTTCATGGGTACAGAACCTGTATGCTCTTGAGGTTCAAGATGCATGCAAAGCCTTGAGGAGCAAGGAAAATGTTAGAGACTTGGTGGTTGAGAGGGAGAGTACATTACCTCTCAACCTGCAGTCCCAGAAGAAGTCTCACACAATTGTGGAGGAGCCACAATTGGAGATGCTGAAAGGAGACCGAGTAGAGGCATCCACTCATGCAGAGACCTCCAATAGGGGGAAATTTCAAGCCAAGTCAGTAGAGTGATCACATGCAACCATACCTCCAGGTGTGAGGTGGGGCAATGTGAAGTGATAGTCTCAAGAAGGTTGAAATTGGGCAGGGTCCATTGAGAGGTTTTATCTCATGGATCGTACCTTGCTACGAGAGCCCAAAGTACATAGTAGCGGGAGGAATCTGTGGGAATGATGCAGTCAGAGATCAAAGTGATAGAGGCTAGAGCAGTTAGATACTGAAGAGCATAAAGAAGGATTGACAACAATGCAGAAAGGTTGAGTCAGCAGAAGCGCAGAGTTTTCAGTCGATAGAAGCAATAACAGTCAGAGACTTTGATGACAGAGGCATCATTCTGATTCAATTTGGATGTTTTTTTTTGTTTCTAGAGTTGCTGGAGCAACAACACTTGAGAGAAGTGTTGCATGCAAAACATTCCAAAGGTTCAGGAACAGGATCGAGTTGAATTCCTTTCTTGTTGAGAGGGAGTGTTGAAAATAGAAACAAGAAACGCTAAAAATAGCATTCAGAATATTCCAATTTTAATTTTTCCTTGAATTAAAATTGAGAATTCAAATTCAAATTTAGTATCACCAGCTGCTTGGAAATAATTAATTAATTCATTACGGATTAATTAGTTAGAGAAATTCAAGCTAGAAGTCTTTGTGAAGTCATGCAACAGTTATCCCTTAAATTAAGGTTATTATCCCTTGATTAAGGAGATAAGGATGAGTTGTAATTAGTTAGCTCGGTTAACTGGGTTAAGTCCAGTTAAATTAGTTCCAAACAGATTGAGGAACTAATTGTGAGTTCAGTCAGTTAATGCATGCATGCATGAAACTAGTGTACTCCAGATAACTGAATATTCTCTCATAAATAACTCATTCATGTCAGTTCAGACAAACACCCAGTTGAGATTAAAGATAGGGACATTGTACTATCAGTTGGAGGAATTTTCCTATAAAAGAAACTCATCCATGCAGAAGGAACAAGATTCCTTGAGGATTGCGCAGTTCTGATAGTGTGTTAGAGCAGTGTTACACTGGGTGAAGGAGATCATCCCAGAGGTAACTGCGCAAGGAAATAGGAGCTTGCAGGGCAGAGGAGAAGGCTTTTGAGAAGCTTTATTTGCTTGGAGCATCCAGGAGGATTGTACTGAGAGCTGGCTAGCTGTGAGAGCTAAAGCTTTGTGTAATCTTGATATATTTCCACCTTGTATGATAATACAGATAGTGGGGTTTTTAGCTGAGGCTTTCCCCTGAGTATTCTTCTATGTTTCATGTGCATTAATTCTTCTTCTGGTTATATGTGTTCAGCTTGATCTTGCTCAATCTTTATGCTTCCACAAGTTTGGTAGTAGAAGTAGATTATAATATTTTGCTTTGGTATATTGCATTATCGAGTTAATCTACAGTCGGATTTTCTACATAGATCTCAGATGTAGATTTGTAGAGAATTTCCAGTGGGAATTTCTACAATGCCAAATTTCACCAACATCGTGACTTTGTGCCTTCCCCGACTTAGTGCTTAATGCAACACATTCTTCCACGTCTAGCTTATATAGGTTCTTCACATGAACCCCAATCTGCTTCACATGTCTCATGGCTATGTGTCTCAGGAATTCACTTCCCTTGCTAAAGCTCACATCATAACCACGGTCTTCCAAAACTACAACAGAGATGTGATTTTTCTTTAGGCCTGGAATGACCATGAAATCCTTGAGTCAGAGAGGGGATCCTGACTCCCTCTAAAATGTGACTATACCAATCCCAGTTGCGATGTACCTTTCATCGTCCTCCATCTCGATGTGCATCTGTAAATCTTTATCCTCCACGTCACTAAAAAAATATCTACACCTTGTCATGTGGAACGATGCACCTGAGTCCAAATACCACACACTCCCCATCATTGTGTTGGTCATGCATGTGATGAGGGTAAAGTCAAGCTCAAATTGTGAAGCCAAATATTCACGTGTTCCTCCTCCTGAGGTCTTCTTTCTTACCTTTTTGTACGGAAACTCTGTGGAATAGTGCTTGAATTCATGACAATTGAAGCATTTAATTTTGGACAAATATTTCTTCTTGCCCCCTTGCCTGGATTCTAGTTTGGTTTTATATTTCTTCCCTTTTCCATTGTTTCCCTCTCTAATCAATGCATAATTTTCTTCATCTTTTCCCTTGGATGAAGTCCCATATCTAGTATTGTGCCTTATTTCCTCATGTACTAAATTAGACCATAAGCATTCCCAATTTGGTAGTTTCTCCCTCTCGTTCACCGAATCTTGGTAGTTGTGTCAGCACTTGGGAAGGCCTAGAAGGGCTAGTCTTACCAAATCATATTCTGCAACATTAACATTGACCCCACCAATTTCATTGTGACATTGTGTGAACCTACTCAGATACTACGGAATAGTGTCATTCTTATGCATCTTGATATTTCAAAGTTTATCCTTGAGCATCAGCTTCCTATGGTCACTACTATTCTCGAACAATTCTCTCAGTGCTTTCCACATTGCGAACGAAGTTTCTTTTCTCTGGAGATTTGAGACAATGTGATCTCGTACTCCCTCCAAGATTATTCTCCTCGCCTTGGCTACATATTTCTTCCACTGAGTTAGGTCCTATACATCAACTAATGGTGGTTGTGCAATGTATGTCTTGACATATTCCAACAATTTTTTGTCATCCAATACTGCCTCCATGCGATGAAATTAGAACTACCTTCCAAGGCATACTCTAGCCTCAACCTGGTGAAGCTCATCTTTCCAACTCTGAAGAGATCCTGCAACACTGAACTGAAAATTCGATTCTACTAAGAAACAACTTCAGAATTCGTGTTCTATAGTGAATCCTGCTCTGATACCATGTAGGAATTATGGTGTAGATTTTCAACTTCTCATGAAGTTTTAATCAAGATCACAAGACACAAACCTACTCTACTACTTTGTGAAATTCAATTCATAATCTATAACACAAATCATAAACATGCAATAAGAAATAGCACACATGCACACTGTATTTTTCTCGAGGAAACCAATATGCTAAAAAACCCAATGTCTGCTTGCATTAATATGATGAATAGAGATGTATTACAATTTCTTTTCTCAACTGAGCACACCCTACAAGTGAATAACCTATCTCTTTGTTCACTGAGAAGCTTTGACCCAAACTTAGTCAAATTATTCCTATGCTTGAGCCCCTGTTTCCTTGCGCAATTCCTTCAGAAATGATGCCCCTATTAATTAGGAATTTCTCCAAAATGAATTACGCAATTCCTCAGGTTGATCATCAGGTTGCATGCAACACCTATACACTTGAAAATAGTCTACAACTAATGTTACACTTCCTTGGAATATCCACCTCAATTGGGTAACTTGAATTGATTGATCAGTTAACTAGATGATCACTGAGTTAGATAGAAGTCACACTACACAACTGACCTTCCACTAGTTCCTCCAACAGTTAGAACTAGTTTAACTGAACACAACTTAATATAACTAAATTAGATTGCTACAAATTAGCAATCACTCATGCTTAACTAAACTCAAGCCCTCCAACTTGAATTAACTGAGTTAACTGAGTGACAAGAGCCATGTCACCTCAGTTAACTACCTCCAAGATTTTTGTTGATGTGGAAATTCAAATTATCTCTAGTTTGACCAAGGCAAAGTCAAACTGAGATTTTCTTGCTGCATTTTTCAACAACCACCACTTAGTAGATATTACATAGGATGCAATGGTCATGTTTAGGTGCTCAATTCTTAATTAAAATTTATGAGGGAATATTGACTACTGTGGATCTTTTCCATTTACTCATGCCATCAACTCTCAACCATTTCTACACTATTAATATAACATCTATCATGCACTTTCAAATTTATATACAACTACCATGATGGAGCTTTAGGTATCTTGAACCTTTACATCTACCACTAGGTCCTCCAATAATTCCACCCCTCCATATAGTGCTTACACATCCATATTAACAAGGTTCGGAAACGTATCTTGTTCCACCAACAACATCTTATCCAAATAATAATATCTTCAATCAACATTCCAAATGGCCATTTCTAGAGAATTCAAACACTTTAGCAAAATATTAACAATATTCAACCATGAAATTCTGAAGCATAACCTTCCATAGCATTATTGAACCAAATATATATTACTCTTGTCAATTCATGATCATAGGTCTAGATCTTTAATAGTTTCTCAGTGTTCTGCACATTTCTTGGACATAAAAACCAATGCCAAGGATGCTCTATGAGCCTTTCCATCCGTTGATACTTCACAAAAAATTCTACCCGAAATATTTCATGTAAAAATTCGCAAATACTTATCCTTGAATCTAGCACAATATTCATCCAAATGGCACTTCTTTGACACAAAAATTCATGAATATTTTTTTAAGCCGATTTTGAAGTTTAGCTTCCACTGCATTTCTACTACTTTCATATGTCAAGGTCTTGTTTGTTCGATCTTTTAGATACCTAGTGTCCATGGAAGGTGTTAAATAATAGTTCAAGGTAGTTAGTATGCCAACATATTCAACCTTCCAAAGGAAGGAGGTCTCACTCAAGGCATGTTTTATTATTGTCATTTAATTTTTGCACAAAGTATTAAGAAATGGTGAAAGTGTAAATCCATTAGTTATCCTTTAATCCCATTCATTTAAACAAAAGGATACAATACAAAAAGGTTTCCTTTAATCATTGCATTGGTTGTCCTTGCACCTTGCACCTTACACCTAACTAGAGCTCAATAATCTCATAGACAAAACAAATATAAAATAACATAGAATACACACTCTCAACCGAGAACCAAACCAATCAACAACAATAACAACCCCCTATAATGTTGAATTAATACATATGTATAGAACCACTAAGATAATTATATAATATTCTAGACTAATATAGAATCAACAACTATAATCCACTAGTACAAAAGTGCTCTATGCCTTTAATTAAATGAGTAGAGGGTCTTAGAGCCTTGCTTCCATCGTTGACCTTAAATCTACATGCATACTCAATATTCTATGGATTAGGGTATTCCTCATTTGCATCCTTTCTCCTCTGTCAAAAAGTAGCCATGACAATTTTCATCTAGCATTGTCTACCACAAGAAGTGAATAATGACTTGATGGTGCAGTGGAAGAAGGTTTTTGGGAGATGAAAGTCCTTGTCATGATTGTTGGGCTTCTCTAGTATCAAAGAGAATTATAAGCCCGTGGTTGATGACTTTCCTCTCACAACTTTCCTTAACATACTCTCATATGGGATTTAATTCTTGCATTTAAGCTACCTAATTCTTAAATTGGAGCATTTCCTTATCATAATTTGTAATCCCATTAAATGTACTCTAATTAGTGTCTAATATGATAAGTGGTGGTCCAACTATGTTTCCCCCCTCTACCATTTAATATGACAAGATATCACCAATCTATCCCTTTCCAGCCATGACACTTAGGCTTGTTATGGGTTTCTTAGTTGCCTTGTTTAGTTTTCTTATATGAAGGAAGACACAATTAATCATAGTGGTCCTTTGTGTCTTTGGTGCATAGGTTTCCTATCATGGGATGTTTGTGTCTCTCCTCCATATTTCCTTAGTTGATGGGGTTCCATCTCCCTAATTGGTGTGGGTAAGTTGAATAAGGATATATTATCCTAGTAGATACTTCACAATTGATTCGATTTTGAAAGAGCTTTGCATTTTGATTGTGTCTCTAAATCAAAGAGAACACAAGTTTTCCACAAGGGACCCTAATATTATATGGACAACTCTATCCTCTTTATGAAGTTTGGGTATTAGGGTTTTAACCCTGACATGGTATCCTTAACAAAGGTCCTAAAATGGATAGCATTACCTAATCTTCCTTTATAATTATAGAACCATGCTTCGCTTCAAACCATTATCAACACTCTAGGTAAATTTATCACCTTCAATGCAAAAAATACAAATTTAATTTCCAAAACCTATCCTTGATTTTTATTTGCATTCATTTAAGTAAATGTCTTCCTAACCAAACTATGTTGGAGACCAGGGACAAAGTTTCGACACAATAATTGGAGTATGAAAGCATCACCTTCCAACATAGAGAATTGTGTTGAAAACATTGACATGGTTATGATTCAGGAAGAAACAACTCTAATAAATGACTACAAATCTCCCAACAATGTTTATATACTTTTGAACTAGATTTATCCTCCATATATGTGTGTGGTGGTGATGATGAAGATTATTGTCATCGTACACTAAGATCAACTTAGGTTTATTGGATCATGCTTAATGAAAATGATAAGTACCTAATTGGATTTCTTTAGAGATTTATGTGCTAGAAAAGATTGGAAAGAAGTTTTAATAAATCTCCATAGTTTTATTGAGTTGATAGGTTAAGAAGGTTAATATTGTACACATATTTTAAAATTGAGATCTATTGTAGGAATATGCAAGGAATTCTAATTTGTTATCCTCCACCCTCTTAGAATCACAAATATGACAAATTCTTCAACACAACATTTAGGAATTGTGTAACATTTTGTTTCACTATGGAGCTCATGAGAATTTTCTCTTATTTTAGCAATGTTGATTTTCTTCATAAAGAAGTTGTTAAACACACAAAAGTAATAGCCAATTTGATAACTCGTGTGATTGCATATTACTCACAAAATGTACATATAAATACATTTTTCATTGACCATTGGTTTTCATATTTCAAAAGGTCTCTTGGACTTCCCATAATTGTTGGCATTCCCTTGAGGCTTTTTGTTTTTCCTCTCAAGTGAATGTATCATATACACATAACCCCAAAGGATCATGTTTCTAACATTCACCCCCTTAATCTGAAGGTGTATATGAGTCCAAGAAGAGAGATAAAATACAACATAGGATAGCCATCAATGGCTCGATGTGCAATGGTGGTTTAAGGAAGACCACAAACCAAACGAGTTAACAGAACTTGAAGTTTCTACTGGTGGTCATTTAAGGCTAACCACCAACTCTAGAACTAGGTTCGAAGCTGTTCCTAGAACAATTTTGAATCTCACTAAAATTTGAACTCTTCTGTGAAGTGGAAGTGCTCTCCGATGATGTTTTTAAAATGTCCACAAACTGATGAGACAGGTAGAATAAGTTGAAGTCTTCTACGAGTGATGGTTTAAGGTTGTCCACCAACCAAGTCATGCTCATGGAACATGAATTTGTCTCTGGCTACAACTCTGATCCTGGCATTGGCTGACTTTGGCTCTAGACTCTGGTAGTTGGCTCTAGTTCAGGTTATAGCTTAGACTTGCTTGATTTGACTTTGAATTTGGTAGCTGATGTTGGAGATAATGGAGAAAGCTAAACTTAGATTATTGTTATAGTGATGATAGGATTGAGACTCTAATTTTAGATCTCAGATCCTAATATCCAGGGAGTGGTTCAAACCACCCTAATTGTGAGAAAGCCTATATATACTAGGTTGTTCTCCTAATTGTATACAGTGTGTATGTGTGAAGTGCTTGGGCACTCTCCATCTATCTTACCTGGAGAGCCACTTAATTAATAGAACATCGTTTTTTATCATGGTATCAGATCTGTGGCTGTGTGGTGGCCCCTCGTCTGCCTGAGGGAGAAGTGTGGATCGTTGCTTTCAAACTCATTTCTGGGGCCGTTGCCATCCTCACTGTAGCCTTTGAAACTGTTGGTCATAACATTGGAGTTTTGGGCATAGCTTGCGAAATCAGTTAAAATGTCGTTGGCGTCCTTCCCGTAGGTGGCGAAGTCATCCCTTATGACATTGGAGTTGTCGTCGTAGCTGGTGAAATCCTGTTTGGCCGCGTTACTGTCGGTGCCATAGTTCTTGAAATGGTGATCGGGAACCATACGTCGTAAAACCTTTGATCGTTGTAGATGCGTTTGGGTGTTGGTGGCGATTCAAAAAAAAATAGTGTTTGACACTCACAAAGTTATCCAATGGGCTCTTGGCAATGACCTACTTCGTTGACCAGCATGTGGGAGCTGGATCTACTGGTGTGATGCCAGGCAGTTAGATCTGCCCTTTTGCCGATCAAGCTCGTCAAGGTTGACAGATCGAGCTTTGAAGATCTATATTAGAGGTTGTCTGTTGGTGGATCCGCGCAGTGGAACAAATCTGGTGCAGTGGAGGTGTGGTGTGGCCACTGCATAGTGAGCGCCAAGGGTTTGGTTTTGTGCGGATCATATTATGATCAGATCTCGTGGTGGTTGGAGAATATAGATGATTAAAGGTTAAGTATAGCATGCATACATGTCCCTTCAGCAATCTAAGGCAGAGAAGAACAAGTCCCAGAGTAGGAAGCTTGGAAGATCCGTGGAACATTGGTGTGGATCTTGAGGCAGTGCTGCAGAAGCAGCGTTCTACCCATGGTGGATTAAATTTGTCTGATGTTTGTGTCGTTTTTTAAATTTTCAATTGTCTGGAAATTTTATTGTCTTGAGTAACCTAGAAGGTGCAGGTTGTGGAGATCTGAAAAACAATTTGGAAAATTTTCTTCTAAATTATTATATGCCACAGAAAAAGCAATTTTTTTTTTTTTTGCTGCTTTGAACCCATCTTCAGAAATATGTGCATCAGAATTACATACTGATAGCGTTTCCAGTTTGTGAGAGGTCGTTTAGTTGCTCGTCGCCAGAGTCGAGGGAACTAAGATCTATGTGGCACAGAAGCCACAGTCTACAAGGTTCTACAGTTGAAGAGCTACCAAAGGGAGAACTTTCCCACCTGCGTGGTAATGGGGTTGTTGGAGCTCGTTAGAGGACCGTGTGGAGTCAAAAAGAAATCTCGAAGCAAGATAAGCTGGACTTTAACAACATGTCTTTACTTGAAGATATTTTTAATTCTGATGATATTCGTTTTCTCAGGTGGGCATTTGGCATTAACATGGGTAGTATATTTGAGTCAGAAGAAATTTCAAAAAAAACAATGTGGTTCTGTTGATGACCACGAGAATCAACAAGCGCACTCTGTTGTGCAAGATTCACAAGCTGATCTTCAAGAAGGGTGTGAAAAGGAACAAAGTGTTGAAGATCAATGGGACGAGCCAGATGAAGCTGATTGCAAAGATGTGGCAGAAGAAGATAAAGCTGGAAAAAATTTAAATTATGATGATCTCATTAATATTTCTGTGTGTGCAGATGATACCAACAACAACAAGGAAAAAGTAACGAAGTTTGAAGAAGAATTGAAATTTCTTGAAGCATGGCTTGAAACACCATGTCTTTATGAAATCAACACAGAAGTTGCAGTAATGAATGGTGAAGACATCATCGCTGGGGTTTAGATGGTTGACACTGGAAATAGTGAGAAGGAAAATTCTCCTATCCAGCCTGCCATAATTCTGAGAAGGCGAAGAATAAGAATTCAAGCTTTCCTTCACGAGGGAAGAAATGAGGTGAAGATATAGCACTACCTCATGGTAAAGAAAGTGAAGATGAAGCTTCATCTCACAAATGAACAAGTATGGGCTCTACTACAAGAAGACAAAAATGAAAGCTCTGTCTTTTACCATTGTATGCCTAGCTAAGACTAGACCAGCGGGCGTATGTTATTGTTCAGTACCCTTTCTCTATTAAGGGGGAGTGTTGGAGATAATGGAGAAAGCTAAACTTAGATCACTGTTATAGTGATGATAGGATTGAGACTCTAATTTTAGATCTCAGATCCTAATATCCAGGGAGTGGTTCAAACCACCCTGATTGTGATAAAGCCTATATATACTAGGTTGTTCTCTTGATTGTATACAGTGTGTATGTGTGAAGTGCTTGGGCACTCTCCAGGTATCTTAACTGGAGAGCCACTTAATTAATAGAACATCGTTTTTTATCCGCTGACCATCAATTCCCCATGTCAACTTCAATTGAAAATGCACCCACTTATAGTGCAAATCAACTAGTAAATTTACAGAAATATTGACTATAAATTACTGCTATTCTTGATATTGAATTTGAATTGATTAGACCTCTCCTTGAATAGGGGTAGTAAGATAACAAAACTTCCCTCTAATTTGTTCTTGTCAGAGCATAGAGCAAGAATAATGCCATACTCCCTAAATACTTGTGAAAAAGAATAACATGTGAAATTTATGATATTAATCATATTTCCGCCGTGCTTATATGGCCTTCATTAAGAAATCCAATCAGTACACACACAATAATGCCAATTCCAAGACATGCTGATAAACTAGTGAGAAGGAAGACTATGTTCTAATCACTATATCAAATGAGTGTTGGCCAAGTTTCTGAAATTGAAGCTGATCTATCTTAAAATCGTTAAGGATTTGAAAATGGAACCTCCAACTGTTGCCCAACAAAGGAATGAAGGGACATTAATTCTGTTGGTAAATTATGCCCACCAACATTGTTGGGTGCAGGTGCAAATGGGGGAGGGCAAGCTTCATAATTTTAGTGGTTGAGCATCTATAGTAGATTCAAAAACATCAGTAGAAATGCCATGAATACCTGGCATTCGTGGAACATGGCAGCAATTGTACGAGAAGAAATCTCGACTGGAATGTTCCAACACTAATTCCTAATTCCCCTTATATCACCTATGGATACACTTGCAATGAGCAAAAATGGCCTGTCCAATTTATAAAATCCCAAACCAGTTACGGACCTTGGAAAATATCAGTCAATTGCGTTATTCCAACAAGTCCCAGATGGCCTAGATCCACAAGTTCTTCGACATCCTCGACATCCACAATTCGGTCATAGTTCCCATCAACTGTTCCTATGTCAGAATTCACTCACAGGCCAATACAACCCATGTTGTTCAATAGGGCGACATTTGAAATGGTATGAGCCTCCACGCTCTCAGATGCGCTGGATTTGGTGTTACAGAAACCCTCCAACTTGGTATTGAATAGTCCAGGTGTCCGGCAACAATCCTTAATCTCTGACAGTCAAGTAATAGTAGTTCAGGCTTAACTATTTACATGCTAGTACTTTTTAGGAATTCTTGGTGGTTTTCATGGTTGGTACACAAGTGCTGAAAGCTTCTATATTGAAATCCCTTTCTCATAGAAATTAACTGCATACCTCGTAAGGAAACAGGGGAAGAGAACACCTGATTCATGTCAACATCTCATGACATATATCGACATAAATTAATGTGTCTGTCCTTTGCCAAGCACTTCAGGGACTCGTGATCTCTGTCATCCAACTCCTCCAATGGTATCCAACCTTGTTTCACACTATGCAGTCCTTTAACTTTCCGATGAGCTAACGTAGAAATATTGAAGTTTAGCTAGAGGACAAAGCCCTTCTGTTCCTCTCAATTCCAAACACTCCACCAGAGGCAACTGAGAGGCAGCAGAAGCACTAATTTCAGAGGCAACTGAGCATGGGAATGGGCCGTAGAGAATGGATACACATGGTGGAGCCAACTGAGAGGCAGCAGAAGCACTAATTTCAGAGGCAACTGAGCATGGGAATGGGCCGTAGAGAATGGATACACATAAAATAATACGGAGATCAAATGGGTTTATGAAGCATTAAGAAAGAAGAGAACCACAAAAATAGTGGTGGAGGAAGGCTCTCACATAATCAAGCAGGGAAGGAAGATGTTTGCTCTGATACGGTGTTACGTACACATAAAAGTAACATGAAAATTGGATAACTCTCGGGGATTTTATATTAATTACAAAATTTACATATAAATGCATTTTCTTTTTACATTTTCTATTTACATTTAGTTTTCATATTCCAAGATGTTTTTTGAACTTTTCAAAATGTGTCAAATACACATAACTCTAAAGGATTATGTTTCCAATAGAAGTTATTAACCTCAATTTAGAAGATTAAAATTACATACACATATATGTCTAGATGTGACGTCATCAATCACTTTTCCCAACAAAGTATTAAGTATTTACCTAAAAATTTCGTCCAACATAAATCAT
Organism: Pinus tabuliformis; assembly: GCA_031772625.1. Lineage (NCBI taxonomy): Eukaryota > Viridiplantae > Streptophyta > Pinopsida > Pinales > Pinaceae > Pinus > Pinus tabuliformis. The sequence goes on from CM062805.1 coordinate 245,831,662, forward strand.
TAAGCCCTCAATCTAGAAGATCAAAATTACACACACATATATGTCTAGATATGGCGTCATCAATCACTTTTGCCAACAAAGCATTGAGTATCCACCTAAAAATTTCGTCCAACATAAGTTATTAACCTCGTCCAACAGAAATCATTAACCCCAATCTAGAAGATCAAAATTACACACATATATGTCTAGATGTGAAGTCATCAATCACTTTCCCAACAAAGCTTTAAGTATCCACCTAAAAATTTTGTTATTTTAATTAACCTAGGATTGCATGCAACTTCAACCATGTCTTATGAAAATACATGAATTCCTTAACTTATAAAGTTATGTCAATTTGATAAATTATATGTGTATCAATTGGTTATACCAATACTAAATGTGTATTATTTTATTTACTAGCGCAACCATGTAAAGTAATAAGCATTAAAATTTTATACATCTTAATTGCTAAAATTTTAAACTAGCAATTGCCCCAGATGTTGCAAAGGAAACGTCGTAAGGCATAAATTTAATAAGAATCATGATGGACATATAGAAAGCATAAATTTAAGAAGAATCATGACATACATAAATTTAAGAAGAATTATGACCTATAAAAGATCACTGAATATAAAAATTTTTAAGAAGAATCATGACATATAGAAGGCATAAATTTAAGAAGAATCATGGCATATAATATATTGGCAACTTGAAAGGTCTACTTCCAACAAACTATTTACCATATCACCTAGCTCTTGAGGCAATTTTTTGAATTGTTTGTGGAATTGAAATTGACTTTTAAGCTAATTTAAGAAGAATCATGACATATAGAAGGCATAAATTTAAGAAGAATCATGTCATATAATATATTGGCAACTTGAAAGGTCTACTTCCTGCAAACTATTTACCATATCACCTAGCTCTTGAGGCAATTTTTTGAATTGTTTGTGGAAGTGAAAATGACTTTTAAGCTAAGCTCTTGAGGCAATTTTTTGAATCGTTTGTGGAATTGAAATTGACTTTTAAGCTAAGCTCTTATTGCGAAATTGAAATTGACATATAATCTAAGCTATTATTATGGAATTGTCAATTGTGGAATTGAAATTGACATATAATCTAAGTTTTCATTATGGAATTGAAATTGAAATTAACATATAATCTAAGTTTTTATTATGGAATTGAAATTGACATGCAAGTAATAATCTAAGCTATTATTATGGAATTGTCAATTGTGGAATTGAAATTGACATATAATCTAAGTTTTCATTATCTAATTGAAATTGAAATTAACATATAATCTAACTTTTTATTGTGGAATTGAAATTGACATACAAGTAATAATCTAAGCTATTATTATGGAATTGAAATTGACATGCAAGTAATAATCTAAGCTATTGTTATGGAATTGTCAATTGTGGAATTGAAATTGACATATAATCTAAGTTTTCATTATGGAATTGAAATTGAAATTAACATATAATCTAAGTTTTTATTATGGAATTGAAATTGACATGCAAGTGGTTTTAAGTTGTTAGGTTTATTTTTAAAAATAAATATTTCAACAATAATTTCTATATTAGAAAATTAATCTAAATACCATAATAAATAAACATAATATAGAAAAAATTATTTGTTAAAAAACAAAATAATAAATATTTCAACAATAATTTCTATATTAGAAGATTCATCTCAATACCATAATAAATAAACATAATATAGAGAAATTTATTTGTTAAAAAACAAAATTTCAAAATTGTCAATGTAAGATAGATTTTGTAATTTTTGATAGAATATTGTAAAAATTTGCAGTTTTTTTGGGTGGAGTTTTGAAAGATTTAAAATTTGATTAGAAATTTAGAAAATTTTAATTTTAAGTTGTTGAATTTAATTTTAAATATAATTTTAGTGAGTATAATGATTGATAATATGTATTTAGTTATTGATATGTAGTATGGATGATTAAGATAAATGTTGTTATCTTCTCGACCTAGGTCCAATATTGTAACAGTTTAAACAAGTATATTCTAGTAATAACCAACATCTCCAACTTTAAAATAATTCCAGTAAAACTTAAATATAAGTTCAAAGATATTCACCCTAATCAAATCTAAGGTATATATTTGTAATAAGTAACATCTTTAGAATAATTCCAGTAAAACAAAAATATAACTTCAAAAATATTGTAACAGTTTAAACAAGTATATTCTAGTAATAACTAACATCTTCAGCTTTAAAATAATTCCAGTAAAACTTAAATATAAGTTCAAAAATATTCACCCTAATCAAATCTAAGATTCATTCGTATGTTATTCGAAGTGGCTTTGAGTCAAACGTCGTTATCGGGACTGAGGTTCTGAACTTCTATTCCAAGTTTGGAAGAATAAATAATGCATGTCATATATTTGATAGAATCTCTGAGAGAGATGTTGTACTATGGACCGAGATGATTGGTATGTGTACCAAGAATGAGTACAGTGTTGAAGCATTGAAACTTTTCAAATAGTTTCCCAGACTCCTTAAGTTGTCAAAAAAGTTTCGAAAGTTGTGAATCAAATAAAGTTCTGAAAACTGGTTGAACGAAAATTACAGGGATTTATTGAACCACCCAACATAATATTGACTCTCAAGTTTTAAGTAGATATCATTTAAGTTCTCAATATGTTCTCAATATAAAAAAAACATGAAACTTCTTATACAAGTTGAGTGTAAGTGTAGAGTGATTTGGTGAAATTAACTTTCCATGAAGTGAATCTGGCCTAATGTACCCCAATATAAAAAGGGGCATGTATGTTGAAGATTGCCACACTGCTACCAAGCTAATTTCCAAAATTGTTGGACGAGAAATTATTGTGAGAGATGCCAACCGTTTCCATCATTTCAAGGATAGATTGTATTCTAGTGGGGATTATTGGAGACTAAAGTCAAAAAAAAAAAAAAACTTAATGACAATGCCATGCATATTACTGGCAAGGTCAATACAAATTCAAATCAGATGCTATTCTGCATTTTCAGATGATGCAATATAGGCCTTATGACTGGCAAGGTCAATACAAATTAAAATCTAATGCTATTCTGCATTTTCATATGATGCAAAATAGGCCTTATATCACGGTGGAGATCATGGTTTATTGCATCATCAATGTAAATAAGACATCTATTTGAAGAATAAGGTACTTAATTTTTAACAACATGTTATTCTCGACAACGTCATGGTTTATTATGTGTGCCAATTTGCATACAATCTCTTTGCTTTTTCCAAGGAGTGATGTTCTTCACAAGATATCTCCCTATGGGTGTCCTTAGTTCAAGTTTGGTGTCATTGGTGCACACAAAAACAAGTTTGCACCAAAGTGAGTATATAGTGAGATAGTGATAGCAAGGATTTTCATATATGATACATGGAACCAACAAAGAGATTTTTTCCAATATTTTGATACTCAATGGAGACGTAGTGTGTGCATATCATTCTACAACATTCCCATCTTTGTCCACCAGAAACTTAGTGAAGTTCCACTTTATTCCATCACCAAAAAGCCCACCTTTGCTTGACTTCAAGAACTTGTAGAGAGGAGCTGCATTGATACCATTAACTTCGACCTACATCACAAAATTGCTACTTAACACGAAGGATCCAATGAAGCAACCAAATGGGCTGGTTAAGTTTAAACTTTAAATGAATCCTCTAGCATAAAGAAAGAAGAAATCCAAGATGGTATAAAGATAAGAAGATGAATACCTTGTCGAATATGTGAAACTCTGCTTTAAAGCGAGTGCAAGCCTCTTCTTCAATTTGAGCATTATCACCTTATAGTGACCAACCTAGGGTGCTAGATTAGGCTAAATTTATTATCGACCAGGGTAAGTAAACTTCGAGGCATGCGTCTAAAATCTATAGACATAAAGGATTCCTAACTAAGTGTTCATTGTGGTAGGTTACAATACTTCTTTACGGAAGGTTAAGATATGTTCCCTATCACCTTGACACTCAGGTCACTCAACTCATCTAACTGTCCTAAAGACACTATGTATTGCTAGACCGAGATTTTAATCCCCTTACAAGGATGCTATGCACAAAAGCTCTGTCTAGTTAACACTCAACATTCATGAAAGATCAAAAGCATACTACAAATTTAAATACATGTAAACAGAGTTTATGAGGATGCTTTAAAAATATAACGATGGATCAGATCTCTTACAAGATATGGTTCAATGTTCTTAACGATAAATCCTTTAAGCTATCACCATAAACATCATTCGTAAAGATTGCTAATTAAACCAACAAAATTATAAGCATAACTCTAATCACTATTCATGCTATACAATATTCAAAAGCTGCTAATGAAATGAAAATGACAATATACCCGTCCACGCAGGGCCCGTCCGTGTTTCAATGGTATACTGGAATACGCTCAAGCAACTAAGGTATTAACGCATGAACAATGTTATAATAAAACCGTGACTGTAATCGAGTTCTGGTATTAAGTTCTAAAGATCATACAAAAGCTCTGTTTTCAAAACGATATACAGAGATCACCAACCATGTAACTGTAACTATATCCGTGTTTTTAAAAACAACTAATACATGGCTTTCATTTGGATTGAATGTACATTCACTATGCAGTTGTTTCCGCTTTTACTATGGAATGATTTTTGGGTCATTTCCATTCTAAACCGATTTCCAAAAAGAAACAAAACGAAACCGGTTTGGGAAACCTATGGCTGTTGCTGCCTTTGTCACCAAAGGCTGGGGTTTTGACCAGCGTTGACCGCATAACCAGGAGTGTTTGATTTGTTGTAGGATCGATGTTTCTCCATGCTTGTACATTCTAGTTTTCGTTCCTATCCCTTGCTTTAGCTTGCCTGTCATGCCACGTGTCAGATGATGAACCATTTACAGGATGTTGTGACTTCCTATAACCTTTTTATTAAAAATTCCTAATTTCTAACATAAAAACTCATAAATTAACTTTAATGCAAACTAACAACTATAATACTGTTAACTAATCAATTTCAAGGAATATAAGGGATCTATGGAGGAAAAAGGTAGACAAATGATGTGTTTCAAGAAGAAAAATATGGTCATGGAATGGTACCAACGTCTCCCCCAAGCTTAATGAATTAGCATGCCCTCATGCTAATCCTGATGCGCTGCCTCTAAACTCTGTCCCAGCCTACACCTCTGATGCTTTCAACAATGCATCCATGTTCTTCTTAGCTTGGGCATCTTTCTGACTGTGGAGCTCATGCTTTAAACTCTTGTACTTCTCCTTGAGGGCTTTCTTTTGGTTATACCATTTGGTTGCCCACTTGCAAATGTCAGTTTTTTCAGCCTCGAGTTCCTTGATCTACTCCCTCAACTTCTCATTTTTCTGTTGAGTCTCTTTACTCCGTGCTCTTAGCATTTCATTCTCTTTCTTGATGACTTTTTCCAACATGTTGGCCTCCATCAGTTCTTCTTTTAACTTTTCAATTTTCTTTTCCAACCTCCTTTGTTTCTTAATGGCGGGTGGTGACTCTTTTTCTTGCCTATTGTTGCTCTCAACCTCCATCTCAGCTTCTGGTCCAGGTTGTGAGTGAGCACTGCTCTCAATGTCCATCGGTGCAGGTGCATTCGATTCTGGTTGGTCTTCTTGTAGCTGGGTCTTTTGTGCTCTCCTGGATCTTCTTGTATAGGTAGTAAAAATTTTATCTTGCTCTGCTTTCTGGGCATCCTCTTTTCTCATTTTCCTCATCCTCACACTACTAATGGGTGGAGGTACATTGCTTGATTTGTGCACAGGAATCTCTTCATCAATGTCATGCATAAATCCTGAGTGCTCTTGTTGTTCTTGCTCATCCTCTTCATCTTTGATTTGGTTGGCAGCCAAGAATTCCTTCCACGTTCTTCCCCTTCTCTGTAATTCATACTCAATAAGAATTTTAATTAGCCCGAAATGATATAAGCTCTTGTCCTCGTTACCTTTTTTCTTTTGGATGGTTTTCGACATTTTAGTTAGGCTCTGCAAGAGGAAATATGGTAAGCTAATAGTGCACTGCCCTTTCAAATGTAACAGTAGTTTGATGTGGTATAAATAAACGATGTTGTAGTGGCCCTCACAAGTAACAAATTTTTGGATGATATACACCATTTCGTCCCATGGATGCATCAGCTAGCTCCTAGGGACACATTTCTTCCAGTTAACGGATGAGACCCTCGATCTGGACATGAATTGGGTCCATGATTTTTCTTTGAATTGTTTTGTCTTGAAGTATTTCTCCCCTTCTGGGCTGATCCCTAAGGACTGTGCTATGGTGTCTTCTGAGACCCTGAATGAAAAATTACCTATCAAGGCTTTCTCCCCATTGAATGTAAAGGCAAATTGTTTAGTGACTTCCTCATTGCTTCCATTAAACTTCTCCAAGAAGGGTAGCCATTGTTTTTCTTTTAAAATTGCAATGCAGTCATCGTGGTACTGAGAACTGTCAAATGTGCTTGGCTCTACCCTATTAGTCATTTTGACAGAGAAATTTTGCTCTAACCCTCTTCGTTTATGCTTACGAATTCAACAAAGGTATTTTGGTTTGTTACCTTTGTCTTTTGCTCCACACTGCTGACCTGGTGGCGCCCTCTGTTCTTTGAAACTAGCTCCTTCAGTGACTTAAGCGATGCCCAGGTGGAGGTTGAAACTTGTAAACCCAAATGACTGTGTTTTCCTCTCGTAGCACTTGCTACTCTCAGTCTTTGTTGTTGAAATCACAGAAGTCGAATTGCTAATATAGAACAACTGAGAATGAAATGAAATTTTTTTTAATAACCGACCCGACTCAATTCATAGCATATTCATATTTTATGACAGAGGAGTAGTTGTACTGGGTCGTATGAATACCATCATGAGAACGCTGGAAGCATGTATGGAGTACTGGAGTATGATATCAGATAGTTGTTTGCATCATTCGACTTCGTCGGGTGGTTATGTTATAATTTGGCCGATTCAAACATAATGAACAAAACTGTATAACATTTGGCTTTCAAATAGTTCACCACATGTCCCTCGTTCATTGGTACCTGGCCGAATAGGGAGATGTTGGACCGGCAGTAGGGTTTGATTGGCCGATAAAGAGTTGATAACAAAGGCTGGAAGGGTGATATAAGAGGGGATTGAGAAATCGTATGGAGAGTATGGGGATTTTAAAAATCGTATAAATATGGGATAGGCTAGAGTGTTGGGAGATGATAGGGATTAAGAATATGATAAGGGCCGATAGGTATGTAGGTGTTTTTGAAATTGATCGTAGCAGTCATAGTCATCACATTTAACATTAAAAATAATCTAAGAATTTAAATGTTAAAAATAAAGAATACATTACACTTTTATTGGTTGATCAAGCGTTGAATTGGCATGCTAGGTAGGACTAGTCTTTCTTGACTAATCTTTGTTGTTCATGACAGGTCCCTCTGAGATGAATTTGAATGCAACAGGTCCCTCTGAGATCTGGAAAATGTTTGTGCAGCTTCTTTGAAATCTGGAAAAGAATTATATGTGTGCAAGTTCCTCGACCTTTGGTGTTTGATGAAGCCTCGATGACAAGCAACCTTTGAATCTCTGTTGAAACTTTGTTGAAGCTTTGCTGAAGTAACTTGAGATAAAAATCTCTTAACAGGTCCCTTTTATATATGTTGAACAGGTCCCACTACTGTTGGTGCTGGTAACATGGTCTTCTAGACAGAACAGGTCCCACTGCATAGTGTTTTTAAACAGGTCCCTCTGATTAGAACAACGACAAAAACAACTTCTTTATTGAAATCTGGAGTGCTGAAACAAACTCTTTGGAAATTTACAGTGAGAAGATGAGATAATAAATCTTTGAGAATTTACAATGAGGAGATGAGATAAGAAATCTTTGAGAATTTACAATGAGGAGATGAGATAAGAAAACAAAATGCTGATGCTTCTCCCCCACTAAAGCGTTGACTTGTCCTCAATTCATTATTCAAGTGATGAATCAATCAGGAAACAAAAAGAAAAGGAATTCTTACCAGCCAAAGAATTGGTTTTCAAGTAAGAATTATGGGTTAGAGTGTGCCAGAGTCTGGTTTTCACATCTAACCCATTTTTATTATTATTATTATTATTATTATTATTATTTTTAAATGTCTTTTGGATTTCTAAATTGAAATGAAATGAACTAAGGTAGAGATACTACAGCTGAAGGCTGCAATATCTCAACCTCTCTCTGTTGAGATACTGTTTGAAGAAAATTTTGCTTGCTGATGGGCTTATTGTAAAGTTTCAAGCGATGACCATTGACAGTAAAGGAGTGGCCTTCTCCATCAATAGTAATGAGCTTGACTGATCCATTGTCATAAACTTGAATGATTTCGTATGGGCCCATCCAATGTGTGGTAAACTTGGCTTTATGATCTCTGAATTTAGAATCAAAGAGTAAAGCCCAGTCTCCTTCTTTGAACTGCTTCTTCTTGATATGTGCATCATGCCACTGCTTCCTTTGTTTTTGCATGAGGATTGTTGTTTCCTCTGCTTGCTGCCTCATTTCATCCAGCTGGTTCAACTGCTGAATTCTTTCTTGTTGTGCTTCGTTCAGATCAATTTCCAAATCTGCAGCCATCTTAAAAGTATGTATCTAAAACTCAATAGGAAGCATTACCTCTTTGCCATACACCAACTGATATGGTGTAAATCCTGTAGTATTCTTCCACGTGATTCTATAAGCCCAGAGTGCATCTTTTGTTAGGATATTCCGACACATAGGATATAGTTAAGTTCAACTTGGTCTAGTATAGAGTTAGGTTAGAGTTAGGTAAAGTGTGTTTCTTTACCGTTGTACATTTTGTAACTTGCAATCCGACGGTCACGATATGTAGTGATCCGACGGTTCACTCTCACCTCGGTATTACCGACACTTGATCCGTGGCTTGACACCCGATTGGTCCATGAGTTCTATTTAAAGCGCATGGAGGGTCATTGTTCGGGTAATCCGTGCATGAGAGAAGCTTATGTAAATTTTCATTCTTTGATTAATAAATTGCCTGTAGTACCCACGTTGGGACAGGCCGTGGACTGTTTCCCTCCTTGCACTCTGAGGGTTTTAACCACGTCAAAAATACTGGTGTATTGATTTGAGATCTGGTTGTGAGCGGTGTCCTTTTGGTTTTCTTTCTGAGGAACTTACCCTGTAAATTCCTACATGGTATCCGAGCTATTTGAGGGCCGCGTCCGTTGGTGATCCAAATCTGAAGCCGGTAGAACTGCATGCGGCTGTCGTTTCCTAGATCTGCTGTTTCTGACTGCTTTCGGGCCGAGAGGACTGCTCTGTTGCGTTCGGAGCATCTGTTCCAGTGAGGAACCCCTTTCGTTTCACGCGAAAAGGTTTCCGGTAGCCCTAGCTGCGTCATTTTTCAGATCGGGAGGTATACAATGTTTTTTTTTGCAGTTTACTGTTATTTTCTCTCTGCTTATTTCGGTTTCGATTTATTTAGCCTTTTTTTTAACCGGATCTATACCTTTCATTTCTGCGTATGCTCTTTGCCCTGCGACTCTGTGCGATCTGGGCAAATCAGAAACAGAAAGGAAGGATTTTTCTCATGCGTATGCTCTTTTCCCTGCACCTTAGTGTGATCTCGGAAAATCAGAAACATTGAGAAAAATATTTAGTTTTTCGGCTAAAGCTAACTTTGAGATTTTTTTTAAAATTTCTAGTTTTTTTGGCTAAAGCTAACTTCGAGCCGCAAGGTTCGTTTTTCTTTGCATATTCGTGTTGGGTTTTGTGTTTTGTGTTTTGTAGGGAAAAAGAGCTTTCTCAAGGCAAGCACGCAAACCAAGGCTCTCTCTCTCTCTCTCTCTCTCTCTCTCTCTCTCTCTCTCTCTCAAATTTTTTATATAGATCAATTGGTTCAAAGCTATTTTAAGAGAGTAGAGGTCTTGGGTTCAAGTCTCCATTTTGTGGGGGCGGATTTTTTCATTCCCGCACATTCGCGCACTTTGCCGGCAACTTCAACAATTATTTTTCAAAAAGCCATAACTTCTTCATCCGGAAGCCTTTTTCAGAGCCGTTTTTTTTAAAACCGCCTATTTTTTCGAGATCTATCCATTGGAACACTCACTTTCAGCATCTTCAGCTTCAGTTTTTTTTTAAATGGAAAGTCCATGCCAAGTCATTCTTGACAGCACTAACTACTTCCAATGGGTAGCCTACATGGAAGATTTACTTAGAAGTAAAGGTCTCTTCAGAATAGCCACAGACCAAGAGAAGAAACCAAAAGATGAAGACAAGGTTGCAAAATGGGAAAATAGACAAGATCAAGCACGTGGTTTGATAGGGATGTCTATTTCTCCTGATCTTAGATTCCACATTGCAGACCTTGAGACTCCTCATGAAGCATTAGAAAAACTCGCTAAAGTTTTTGGGATTAAAAATGAAATTAGAGCCCATCAACTTGAAAATGAGTTGCTTACTTTGGATCCTAATAATTTTTCTTGCATTGAAGATTTCTTGTCCAAATTCAAGACCCTTAGATATCTCTTGGAAGGTGTTAAAGTTAAGAAAGAAGATGGTAACCTTATTTATTCCATCCTTACTAAGTTGGGACCAGCCTACTCTGTATTTGTTTCCACTTTCCATTCTACAAGGGAAGCTTTCATTTGTCAAGGAAAAGACTACAAGGCCCCTTCCTTTGACTCCTTTTGTGATTCCTTAATAAGAGAACAAGAAAAAATCTTACACCTTGGTCTTCTTAATCTTGGAAACTCTTCCACGAAAGCGTTAGCCGCCCAGCAGCAACCAAATTCAAAGAATCCTAAGAAGTCATATCCTCAAAAGAATGGTCCTAAACCATCTCAGCCTCAAAATGAAAGATCATTTCAGCAAAATGATAAGACCAATAAAAACAAATGGAAGAAGACTGATAGACATTGTAACTTTTGTAATCGAGATGGCCACTTAGAATCTAAATGCTTTAAGAAGATGGAAGCCTTGGAAGCCGCAATGAAGAAACATAACATCCATGTGGAGCCTACTTCAACTTCAACTTCCGGAATGGCACTTTCTGCATGTCATTGTCAATCATCTCAGTCTGGTTATGCATTAAATGTATCTTCTTCTTCTTCTCATTCTCATGAGTGGCTCATTGATTCTGGAGCCTCTTGTCACATGGCCAAAAACCAAGCCATGTTTTCTTCTTTAAATGATTGTAACACCAAAAATATATATGTTGGTGATGATAGATCTCTTAATGTTGTAGGGACTGGAACTGTTCATCTAGACAATGGTCAGTTTAATGATGTATTATGTGTTCCAACCTTATCCTGCAACCTTCTATCTGTCTATCAGATAACTCATTCAGGTGAAGGTAAAATTGTTGAATTTTCACCTCATGATGTTGTAATCAAGGATCTAAAAGATCCTAAACAGATTCTAGCTACTGGTCTTGCTGATGATTCCAAAAGGTTGTATAAGTTTCACAACTTTGGGTCATCAAATCTTCCCTCAGTATTTGTTGCTCATAATGATGAAGTGAGCAAACTTTGGCATGAGCGATTTGGTCACTTAAACTATCGCTCCCTTCAGCATCTATGTAAAGAAAATATGGTGACAGGTCTTCCTATGGTATCTTGCAGAGATGGTGTTTGTTCCGGATGTGTACTCGGAAAACATCATCGGGACAGTTTTGACAAACGTGCCTCTTGGCACGCCTCAGCCCCTTTACAGCTTGTGCACAGTGATTTATGTGGTCCTCTTCCTGTTGCTTCATTCTCTGGCTGCAAGTACTTCTTAACCTTCATTGATGATTTCTCCAGACGCACTTGGGTATACTTCTTAAAACTCAAGAGCGAAGTATTTAACACCTTTTTGGCCTTCAAAGCCTTTGTTGAAAAACAATCTGGACATCAAATTCTTAAGCTAAGAACTGATAATGGTGGAGAATATGTTAAAAACACATTCATCAACTTTTGCACCGAAAATGGAATTCAAATGCAACATACTGTTCCATACACTCCACAACAAAATGGTGTAGCTGAAAGGAAAAATCGCACCTTAAAGGAAATGGCTAATTGTATGCTGCAATCTAAAGGACTCAGTCTTAGTTTTTGGGCCGAAGCAATTAATTGTGCAAATTATATAATCAATCGCACTCCTACTAAGGTTCTAGAGAATATCACTCCAGAAGAAGCTTGGAGTTCCATTAAACCAGATGTAAGTCACTTTCGTGTGTTTGGAAGTGAAGCATGGGCCCATATTCCAGATGAAAAGCATAAAGCTTTAGAACCTAAGAGTGAGAAATGTACTTTTGTTGGATATTCTGAAGATGTAAAAGGTTATAGACTTATTCCATTTAAGTCCAAAAATGTTATCATTAGAAGAGATGTAAAATTTGATGAAAATAAATCGGCCTGCGAGCCTAGTCCGGCGGATGTGCCCCTCTTCCTATCTCTTCTATTTTTGAAAACATTTCTTCTTCAGATGATGAAAGCGAGGATGATAATCCTCCCCCACCTTCTCAGGATCCTCAACTTCCAAGATGGGTCCGTGCTACTCGGGATGCAGCAGGTGATCTTGCCGGTGATCCTACAGATCAGCGACGTACACGTTCTCAGTTTGAAAGAGCCTCTTCTTTACTGGCTCAAGCTCCAGTAAATCATGATCCTGACACTTTTGCAGAAGCTTCAGGCCATCCACATTGGGAAGCAGCTATGAATGAAGAATATCATTCATTGATGACAAATGATACATGGGATCTTGTTCCTCTACCAAAGGGACGCAAACTTGTTAGATGTAAATGGGTTTACAGAACCAAGTATGGACCAGATGGGAAAGTTGATAAACATAAAGCTCGTCTCGTTGCTAAGGGCTTTTCACAGGTTGAAGGCATTGACTACACTGAAACCTTTCCCCTGTTGCCAAAATGAACTCTATCCGCCTTGTTCTTTCCCTTGCTGCCTCTTTAAAATGGGAAGTCCATCAGATGGATGTTAAATCTGCCTTCTTGCATGGGGACTTGCAGGAAGAAATCTATATGGAACAACCCATTGGCTTCATACAAACAGACTCCAGCCTTGTTTGTCGACTTAAGAAATCCCTTTATGGCCTCAAGCAAGCTCCTCGGGCTTGGTATGCCAAAATGGATAGCTTTCTTTTAGAATCTGGCTTTTCTAGGTGTCATTCTGACAATACTGTCTACACCAAGAAAGTGGGCAACTCTCTTATCATCCTTGTTCTTTATGTTGATGATCTTATTCTTACTGGTAGTGATCCCAACCTTATAAACCATGTGAAGTCCAGCCTTAAAAAGAAATTTGAAATGACAGACTTAGGACACTTACACTATTTTCTCGGTCTTCAAGTCTTGCAATCCCAGGAGGGTATTTTCCTTTCCCAGTCCAAGTATGCTTGTGATATTCTTCATCATTTTCACATGGAAGACTGTAAGCCAGCCCCTTCTCCCTTTCAGTCTGGAGTCAAACTTTCAGTCTCTTGTACTTCTCCTGAAGTTGATGCTACCTTATACCGTCAACTTGTCGGAAAACTCTTGTATTTAACCCATACTCGTCCTGATCTTTCCTTTGCTGTTGGCCTTGTTGCTCGTTTTATGCAAAACCCCCATGAAAGTCATTGGAAAGCAGCTAAAAGAATACTTCGTTATGTTCGAGGTACAGTACAGTTTGGGATTCATTACAGTGCCAAAGCAGCTCCTCTGTTAGTTGGTTTCACTGATTCTGATTGGGCTGGTGACCCTGATGATCGGAAGTCTACTGTCGGTTATGTCTTCACTCTTGGTTCAGGACCTATTACATGGGCTTGTAAGAAACAGGCTGCCATTTCTCTTTCGTCAGCAGAAGCAGAGTATCGTGGTGCCGTGGAAGCTAGTAAGGAAGCCTTGTGGCTTCGTCAGATCCTATCAGAGTTTGGCTTTGAGCAGCAGCATCCAACCACACTTTGGTGTGATAATCAAAGTGCCATTCAGCTATGCAAAGATCCAGTCCAGCATCAACGCAGCAAACACATTGAACTACACATGCACTTCATCAGAAAGCTCATTCATGACCATGTTCTTGAAGTGCAATATTGTCCAACAGATGATCAGGTTGCAGACATCTTCACAAAGGCTCTCACAGAGGCGAAGTTCACTAGACTTCGATATATGCTTGGAGTTCAGGAAGTTGTCACTAAGGGGGGATAGGCTCTAGTGCCTCCTTCCTTCTCCTATTGTGTCATATTTGTAAATCCTTCAATCCTATCCCAAGTTGTTCTTAAGGGGGGATGTTAGGATATTCCGACACATAGGATATAGTTAAGTTCAACTTGGTCTAGTATAGAGTTAGGTTAGAGTTAGGTAAAGTGTGTTTCTTTACCGTTGTACATTTTGTAACTTACAATCCGACGGTCACGATATGTAGTGATCCGACGGTTCACTCTCACCTCGGTATTACCGACACTTGATCCGTGGCTTGACACCCGATTGGTCCATGAGTTCTATTTAAAGCGCATGGAGGGTCATTGTTCGGGTAATCCGTGCATGAGAGAAGCTTATGTAAATTTTCATTCTTTGATTAATAAATTGCCTGTAGTACCCACGTTGGGACAGGCCGTGGACTGTTTCCCTCCTTGCACTCTGAGGGTTTTAACCACGTCAAAAATACTGGTGTATTGATTTGAGATCTGGTTGTGAGCGGTGTCCTTTTGGTGTTCTTTCTGAGGAACTTACCCTGTAAATTCCTACATCTTTGAGCTTCTCTTCCCAATTCTTTCTGTTCATTGCCACCGTCTTAGTGATAATTCCTTCCAAAGTTTTATTTGTGGATTCCACCTGGCCATTGGCCTATGGATGGTAAGGTGTGCTTCTTCTGTGCTTGATTTGATATTTTTCTGTGATGTCCTTAACTAACTTTGAAGTAAACTGAGTACCTTGATCAGTCACTATCTCCCTTGGTACTCCATACCTTACAAAAATCTCTTCAAAAAGGAAGTTTACCACTGTTTGTTCAGTTGCTCGAACTAGTGCTTTTGCTTCAGCCCATTTTGTTACGTAATCAGTACATACTAAGATGTACTTCTTACCATTGGAGGTTGGATTAATGGGTCCTATGAAATCTAGAGCCCATTTTTCAAATGGCTCTAGGTGCACTTGGGGTTGAAGTGGCATCTCATCTGTAGTTGTTGGCCTACCCATTCTTTGGCAGCTATCACAACTCTTCATGTACTTTTTAGAATCCTTGAAAATAGATGGCCAGTAGTATCCAAGACTAAGAATCTTGAATGTTGTTCCCTTAGCTGCAAAATGCCCACCACACGGTTCATCATGGAAAGATTTTAAAATATCAATTATCTCATCATTTCTTACACATCGTCTAATAATCATATCATAACCAGTGTAAAATAAATCGCCATTAATCCATGAGTATCGAGCACTTTGTTTCACTAGCCTCTTCTTTTCCTTTGGAGTAAAGTATGGAGGTGTTCTTCCTGTAGACAAATAATTGGCCAAGTCAGCATACCAAGGATTCACTATTGAAATTGCAAATAGATTTTCATCTGGAAAAGAATCTTCAACCAGAACAACCTCACCTTGATTTTGCAATCTAGAAAGAAAATCTGCCACCTGATTCTCCTTACCTAGTCTATCTAACACTATGATGTTAAATTCCTGTAACAATAATAACCATCTGGTAACTCTACCACTAGTTACTAGTTTATTCATTAAATTCCTAATGGCAGAATGGTCAGTATGTACAAAAATTTCATAACCAGTTATATAATGTCGGAATTTATTCACAGCATGTATGATGGCAAGCATTTCTTTTTCTGTGACTGTGTAGTTTAATTCTGCAGGTGTTAGATTTTTGCTAATGAAATAGATGGCATAATGACAAGACTCCTCTTTCTGGCCTAATGAGGCACCTACTGCAGTATCAGAATCATCTGTAAAGATGTGAAATGGTAGGTTCCAGTTAGGTCCTTTTAAGACTGGTGTGGTTGACAACTTCTTTTTGAGTGCTTCAAATGCTTGCTGGAAATTCTCATTCCAGTTGAAAAGTACATCTTTGGCTAGAAGCTTGAACAAGGGTGAAGCTATTTTACTAAAATGTTGAATAAACCTTCTGTAATAGCTTGCATACCCAAGGAAACTTCTTACCTCTTTTTGAGTCTTCGGAATTGGCAAATTGACAATGATCTAGATTTTTGATGGATCAACTTCAATGCCTTGAAAAGAAATATAGTGGCCTAATACTATCCCCTCATTTAACATCATAAAACACTTTTCATTGCTCAGGGATAGATTAGCTTCAATACATCTCTTCAAAACTTTTTCAAGGTTCTCTAATGCATGCTCAAATGAATCGCCATACACTGAAAAATCATCCATGTAAACTTCAACGCAATCATGAACTAAATCAACAAAAATAGCTAATACAGCTCTCTGAAATGTAGCTGGAGCATTGCAAAGTCCAAATGGCAAAACATTATAAGCATAAGTGCCCCAGGGACAAGTAAAAGTGGTTTTGTCCTGGTCCTCTAAGGCTATCCTGATCTGGTTGTAGCCACTGAAACCATCAAGAAAAGAGAATGATGATTTCCCAGCTAATGTGTCTAGCACTTGGTCAATAAATGGTAGTGGGAAATAATCTTTGAGCGTTGCTTTGTTCAATTGTCTGTAATCGACACAAATCCGCCACTTACCATTTTTCTTGGGCACTACTACCAATGGGGATACCCACTGACTGTCAGAGATAGGATAGATAAAATTAACTTTCAACAGTTTTTGTAATTCCTCTCTAACAATATCCTGGAGCATGGGGTTCATTCATCTCTGCGGTTGCCTCACTGGTTTGATAGTACTATCGGTATAAATATGGTGAGTGCATGTTTCAGGGTGAATCCCGTGCATATCGGTGTAGTCCCAAGCAAATGCTTTCTGGTATTTTCTCAATAATTGAATCAATTTCTCTTGCTGAGATGAGTCTAGGTGAGTGCCAATATTCAGAGTTTTTCCTGGACTAATCTCTATGGTCTTACTCTGTGTGTTTGTGATGGATTGAATGGGAAAAATATTGTGGAATGTTGTTTGCAAAGATTGAATGGTGCATGTTTCCTGAAAATTTTGGGCTAAAAGTTCATCTGCAGCATGATATTGGTCATTTCTCAAATTTTCGGAAATATCAGGTTAAGAAAGGAACAATTCTACCAAATCATCATTATTATGTTCTTGAAAATCATAGATCTGGTTGATGCTAAAAACAGATTGTACTTCTTCTTTGTCATTGTATTTATCGTCAAGCCATAAATTGTGTGCTACTTCTGGTGATTGTGCTGATGGGTAAAGAGTGAGTTGTTTTCTTTCAGTTCCTCATGAAATGATCATATTACCCAATCGACATCCTATGAATGCATCAGCAGTTGCTAACCATGGTCTACCAAGGATGATAGGGTGCCCTCCTAAATTGGATTTGGGTTGAAGAACTAAAAAGTCCACTGGATACTCCCAAGAGTCCAGCGAAACAATTATGTCCTCCAAAATCCCTTCAGGAATCACTTTAGACCTATCAGCGAGTTCTAAAACAATTGTTGTGTGCTGCAAATTTGTGAGCTGGAGTGTTTTCATGGTTTCAAGAGTCATGACATTTATTGCGGCCCCAAGATCTATTAAAGTGTTTGGAATATGTATGTTGTTAATGATTGTAGTGACCCTGGGAATACCAGGATCAACATACTTTTCCATTGAGATGGTGTTTGTCATAAGGCCAGCTAAATGTCCAATAACATGAATGGTTTGTGGATCAACCCTTTTCCTAGTAGGCTTCTTAAGGCACAGTTCTTTGATTGCTTTAGTATATATGGGAATGTCTTTTATGGCTTGTAGTAGTGGAATTTTTATATAGACATTCTTGAGCTCGTCTAAAACATCAAACTGTGGTATAGACATTGGAAGTTTTGTTTGGACCAATCGGTCTGGAAAAGGTGGTGGATGCAATGGTTGCATTTGTTTATTTTTGGTGTCATCGTTTTGTTTTCTTTGATTTGAAGTTTCATTTTCATTTTCTTCGTTTTCTTCTTGTTTATCAGCTGTTGGAGATTCTTTGTGGAGTACCTTACCAGACCTCAAATTGATATTTTGCAAGGGTAATGTGGGATATGAGGTTCCCTCATCTACATTGTAGGCTGGTCTCTCTGCTCTGTTATTTGGATTTGGCACAGGTTGAGCAGGGATTTGAGTAGGTCTGGGAGGTTGTGAGTTAGATGGGAGTTGTAATTGTGGTGGATTTATTGGTGGAGGAGCAGGCAATTCTTGTTGAGTGGGTTGAGGTTGGTGTGGGTAAACAACTTGCTGCTGAGGATATTGTTGATATGATTGAGGATATGGCGAGTATGGCTGATGATATTGTTGATATGGCTGCGAATATGGTTGGTATGATTGAGGATATGAATGATATTGTTGAGAGTATTGTTGAGATGGTCTCCATTGTTGTTGGGGGTAGTTTTGGTGCTTCCATGGCATGGGTACATTCCATGAATTCTGAGCATATATCTGATCATGTACAGGAAATTGAAAATTATGATTTGGGAACATATCTTGAGGTGTTGGTTTTGGCTGCCATGGTCTCTTTGCGCCCATGTAATACACATATTCCATATCTGCATTAGCTGCCACATTACAATTCTGCAAAACCTTGACTTTAGAGCAATGAAATATATCATGATTTTCAGTACAAAAGGCACAAACTTGAATGTTTTCTAATGGGCAGTCTTTTAAGGCATGTTTCTTCTGGCATTTTGGGCAAAAGATAGCCATCATATGATCTTCCTCTTCTTGTCTCTTCTTAGCCTTTAGAGTGTCAATTTGGGTTCCTAAGGTACTTAACAGATCTATTTTGAATTCTTCTAACGGGTTCCCTATTTCAGCCCTTGTGACACTTGCTGAAGCAGATTTTGTGGCTTTGGATGACATGGTTCTTTTTCCAATTTTGGCTTTGCTCCTTGAATACTTTTCACATAACTCAGCAATTTCTTCAAAAGGTAAAGTAGAAATATCACCTTTTCCCATCAATTTAAGATCATCTAAGTATTCCTCTCGAATGCCTTTCAAGAATATTGCTCGAATCAAATCAAGAGGCATGGTTCGGTGTTTGATTTTTGTAAATTGTAAACAAACCGTTCTAAGTATTCCTCTAAATTTTCATCCTCTTGTTGGTTCATCCTAAAGATATCATCTTTGGAATCTTTCGATCTACAATAAGGTTGGTATTTCTTTAGGAATATTCTTCTCATGCCATCCCAATCAGTTATCGCATGTTCACCAAGCCCCATGAACCATCTTAATGCTGATGCTTTTAATGTTGCTGGGAAGAGTCTAAGCCTATGGGCATCATCTGTGTAACCATATGTTCGACATACAATGTCAAACTCAAACAAGAATGAATCTGGGTCTTCTGAAGCCATGCCATAAAAGTTTGGTAGCACAGATGGAGGTATGTTTTTCATTTTTATTTCATCATCTTCTTGTGGTTCTTGAATAGGAAATTTAAAGGTTGACTCTTCCTCGTCTCTTCGACCTTGATTTGGTACTGATCCATCTCCTTCCTCAGCCATTTTGATAGGTTCCTCTGTTTCTTGTTCAGTGTCACTTGTTTCAAAGAGAAGATTAAAGAAAGATTGTTGAGTCACTGTGCTACTTTCTCCTTGTATAGAGGATCTAGGGAAGTGTTTCTTCTGTGATTTGTGTGCTAATAGAATTTGCCTCTCGATGAGTGTGAGTCTTTGCCCTGATTTTTGTTTATCCTCTAATTCTTGTATGGTGACTTCCTCAGCTGGTGTTGTGTGTTCAATTTTTCCCAAAGGGTCTGCTCCTGATGGTAGGTTAGTTTTTGGATGGGGGGTTTTTATGAATCTACCTTTATTATCTCTAGATCTAGGCATAAGTAAACATGACTTCTAAATCTATGTTTTTGCTTGTTTTTGTTTATTAAAAAAAAAAAACTATATTTTAATTTTTTTCGAAATCCTCTAACTACGCCTCCCCGGCAACGGCGCCAAAATGTAGTGACCAACCTAGGGTGCTAGATTAGGCTAAATTTATTATCGACCAGGGTAAGTAAACTTCGAGGCATGCGTCTAAAATCTATAGACATAAAGGATTCCTAACTAAGTGTTCATTGTGGTAGGTTACAGTACTTCTTTACGGAAGGTTAAGATATGTTCCCTATCACCTTGACACTCAGGTCACTCAACTCATCTAACTGTCCTAAAGACACTGTGTATTGCTAGACCGAGATTTTAATCCCCTTACAAGGATGCTATGCACAAAAGCTCTGTCTAGTTAACACTCAGCATTCATGAAAGATCAAAAGCATACTACAAATTTAAATACATGTAAACAGAGTTTATGAGGATGCTTTAAAAATATAACGATGGATCAGATCTCTTACAAGATATGGTTCAATGATCTTAACGATAAATCCTTTAAGCTATCACCATAAACATCATTCGTAAAGATTGCTAATTAAATCAACAAAATTATAAGCATAACTCTAATCACTATGCATGTTATACAATATTCAAAAGCTGCTAATGAAATGAAAATGACAGTATACCCGTCCACGCAGGGCCCGTCTGCGTTTCAATGGTATACTAGAATACGCTCAAGCAACTAAGGTATTAACGCATGAAAAATGTTATAATAAAACCGTGACTGTAATCGAGTTCTGGTATCAAGTTTTGAAGATCATACAAAAGCTATGTTTGCAAAACGATATACAGAGATCACCAACCATGTAACTGTAACTATATCCGTGTTTTTAAAAACAACTAATACACGGCTTTTATTTGGATTGAATGTACATTCACTATGCAGTTGTTTCCGCTTTTACTATGGAATGATTTTTGGGTCATTTCCATTCTAAACCGATTTCCAAAAAGAAACAAAATGAAACCGGTTTGGGAAACCTATGGTTGTTGCTGCCTTTGTCACCAAAAGGTTGGGGCTTTGACCAGCGTTGACCGCATAACTAGGAGTGTTTGATTTGTTGTAGGATCGATGTTTCTCCATGCTTGTACATTCTAGTTTTCGTTCCTATCCCTTGCTTTAGCTTGCCTGTCATGCCACGTGTCAGATGATGAACCATTTACAGGATGTTGTGACTTCCTGTAACCTTTTTATTAAAAATTCCTAATTTCTAACATAAAAACTCATAAATTAACTTTAATGCAAACTAACAACTATAATACTGTTAACTAATCAATTTCAAGGAATATAGGGGATCTATGGAGGAAAAAGGTAGACAAATGATGTGTTTCAAGAAGAAAAATATGGTCATGGAATGGTACCAACACACCTGGTTCTTGTCCACCAACCTGATTGCATGGGAAAGCTAGTATTTCTAACCTTGCAAACAGTTTCCCAAACTCCTTAAGTTGTCAAAAAAGTTTCGAAAGTTGTGAATCAAATAAAGTTTTGAAAACTGGTTGAATGAAAATTACAGGGATTTATTGAACCACCTAACATAATATTGACTCTCAAGTTTTAAGTATATATCATTTAAATTCTAAATATGTTCTCAATATAAAAAAAAAACAGGCAACTTCTTATATAGGCTAAGTGTAAGTGGAGAGTGATTTGGTGAAATTAACTTTCCATGAAGTGAATTTGGCCTAATGTACCCCAATATAAAAAGTGGCATGTATGTTCTTGTTAGGGGTACTATTACATGCCTTCGGGATTTTCTCAATAACACACTGGTTAACAAGATCTTAATTATTTTGAGTATCAATTTTTTTATTTCTACTGTATGCAGATTCAGAGTTGTCCTTGTGTAACAGAAATAACAGGGTATTACTAAGTATCTAATAATTGCCTCTGGAGATTAATAGTTAGAGTAATAGAGTGCACTAGATGAAAATAATTGGGTCGCCAAGAAAGTGACCTAAAATGTGGGCTACATAAACTAATCCATTGAGAAAAAATCCCTTATTATAAATTGGAGAGGCTAGGAAACTACTGAAAATAACACAGGCTAGGAATCAAACCCCAGGATTTTCCCCTAGCTGGTGGTCTGCTCTATCACCAAGTTATATGGTATTTTCATGAGAGGCATCCTTACCTACTAGTTTAGTTAAATTTAACTTAATTTAAAATTAAAGTCCAATAGAGACCAAAATTAAACCATTGGACTAGAACCCAAAGGAGTACACTACTCCTTAAGGCTTATAATGACCAAGTGCTCAGGCAACTCCAGGCTTATAGTGACCAAGTGCTCAGGCAACTCCAGGCTTATAGTGACTGAGTGCTAAGGGAACTCCATGGATTACAAAGAAGCAAGAAATCTTCGCCTCAGTTAAAAAAGACCCTTTAGCCCAATAAAAGGATCATAACCATCAAAGAAAAGCCTAATAAAAGGAAGAACATCCCCTTCAAAATAAGGAAAATCAAACAAGAAATTTACATTCAAAGCTAGAAATGTGCATGGTGGATGTAAATCCAATGGTATCCCTTCATATGTGACACCTCACAGACCAACCTCGGAGCCAAGATGTTGGTTAGGGGATCTCCTCCAAAATTAAAAGCAACAAACATGACAGGGGTGGACATAGGAACATAACCAAAAACCAATCTATCGGTCATTCCAGTGATAGAGGACTCTACGACAACATTACAACATATTGTTTAACCTGATGCAAAGACTTTTACGACACTTGAAACCCATGGATTCAAAGAAATCGAGCACATATTCACATCTCCTGATAAACAATTTTACCCTCGGAAAGCAACACGATATCGTCGAAGAAGGTTCACTAAATTATATATTCTCCTAAATGTTTGAATAAATAAGTACCCTACTTTCTAAGGTAGCACTTTTGAAGGACAAAAACATCCTTGAAATTTACTGATGGACCATCTGGAAGGTAACTATTCACTGCAAGATCAGTAACTACTGTCAATGCTTTTCTTAAAAAAATAATGCAAATTTAATTAATCAATTTGATGAAAACTTGTTCCCATGTTGATTGTTCCCATATATTGCCGAGAAAAAAATTTCTACAGCATTTCTATTTAAGGGAGAAATATTCACAACCTTTTATGATAAGAAAAATGACTTTTGAAGGGAGCAAAAGGTGAACTTCGATCCTATGAGATGGACAATTGCACTAATAATCCAAACAGACAAACAATACAAAGCTCTCAAATAAGTTGAAATCAAATACTTTATTAGCACTTTCTAAAGCATTATCGCCCTTGATCAATACACCTTGGGAAGCAAATTTCCCCATTGCAACCATTACTGCAGTTGGAGTTGCAAGTCCCAGAGCACAGGGACAAGCAATGACAAGCACTAATATTCCAAACTGCAATAACTAAGGTAGCACTTTTGAAGGACAAGAACATCCTTGAAATTTACTGATGGACTATTTGGAAGGTAATTGTTGATTGCAAGATGAGTAACTACTATCATTGCTTTTTTTCAAAAAATAATGGAAATTTAATCAATCAATCAGATGAAAACATTTTACCTATTGTTCCCATATATTACTAAGTAAAAATTTTCTACAACAATTCTATTCAAGGGAAAAATATTCACAACCTTTTATGATAAGAAAAATGGCTTTTTGAAGGGGGACAAAAGGTGAACCTCGATCCTGTGAGATGGGAAATTGCACTAATAATCTCCTCCAAAATTAAAGACAACAAACAGAACAGGGGTGGACATAGGAACATAACCAAAAACCAATCTGTCAATTAGGTTTCCGATAACAGAGGACTCTACGACAACATTACAACAATTTTGTAAACTAATGCAAATATTTTTAAGAGGCTTGAAATAAAAACTAGACCTAGAAAGTTATAAAATTCTGACCTTCTTGGTATAAGATACACTCTTATTAACACCAAAAAATAAAAATACAGCCACAACGAAGAGTACTTTAAACATTGTCGGAACTAATAGATTCTAGAATAGTATAAGTTTGGATAATACCTTGATCCTTCTACTTTGTATACACTTCATTTAGCTCTGTATAAAATCTTATCTAATGGCACTTGGAAAACACACTTAAGAAAACCCACAAGAAGACTGCATTAATAGAGTCTTATCTAATGGCACCTGGAAAACACACTTAAGAAAAGGCTTTGCTCAAGAAATTGCATAGCATTATTTAAAGCAATAGAAACCATACTATTCAGAGTATGTTCGAGACAAAGACCCAATTGGCTAAATAGATCCACATTTCGGTTTGGGGTTACACAAACGCTTGTGACTGGTAATGGCACCCAATTGAGGTAAATTGAGTGCGTGTGTTGTACCCCATCCATATTATATTTATCAATCAATGGAATAATCAATGCATGCACCTCTTCTCTATATTCCACGATTAAGGAATTATAACCCTGGCTACTTGTTTATTGGGGCTAACGGGTGGGTTGAATAAATGATTGAAGCCGCAACTAACTTAACTATGTAGTGAACCCACACATATAATATACATTATTTTGGTTGTAAGGTGGGTGGCCATCAGAACATGAAGCTCGAACAAACACCTCTCCCATATTCACTCACAACCAAGCAGCATACGGGCTCGGTTCAAATTTTACACCAGTCATTTCAGACTTTTCTTCTAATTAGCATACATGTCTCTTTGTACTCTGCTTGTGCCACTTCTGGAATTACTGAATTACCAATTCTAGAATTACTGAATCACCAACTGCTTGCTTCATCGACTGAACCAACAGAATGAACAGGTCAGAATCGACTTCTCGTATTGCTAGTGCTGGTGCCATTGTTGGTACAGGTAGTGGATAAGCTGGAACGGGAGAAGCTGAAACTGGGATTGGCTACCATGCTACCTCTTCTGTATTTGGGGATTTTATCGATATCCTCCAATGTTGAGGAGATTGTGTACTCAGTTACTCCAACGCCTTCTTCCACCCGTGCCTGACTAACTGCAAGTCAAAAACTGAGTCAGAATCACTAAAGAGAAACAAAACTCTAATGAAATGCCGAGAAAAAACCTAATACTTACCCAAAAGAACTCTGTTGGCCACCATGATATTTATTCTTCTAAACAAGAACCAAAACTCTAATGAAATGCCGAGAAGAAACCCTAATAAAATACTACGCTAATAGGGATATGGTACTTACCCAACGGAACTGGTCACCATGGTATTTGTTCTTCTTTCTTGCAAGATGCCAATGGGCCAGTTCAAATGTATTCAGGACCCTGAACGAACAGGGCCTACAAATTTTAAGTCCAGATAATGCAAGGATAAGGCAATGGCGGATGGACAGTGAAAAATGCCCAGTATTGCTACTGATCCTTTTTTGAAGTAACCTGCATACCAAGAATTGCATAACAAGAGCCCAATATTGCTACTGATCTTTTTTCAAAGTAACCTACATAACAAGAACTGCATAACAAGAACAATCAAGATCGATCAAGAACAGTGTATTGTCACTTTACTTACTTCCTGCAAGAAATCTGCCACGCCCTTACGGTTAGGGCACTTGAAACCCATGGATTCAAAGAACTCGAGCACATCTTCACAGCTCCTGATAAACAATATGGCCCTCAGAAAGCAACACGATATCATCGAAGAGGTCATAACTAACTTAATATCGATCGAATCAATCAGATGGCTCAAAATAGTTTAATCATCTAACACCTAAATCAAGGGCCCACAAATGCACACATAACTTGGGAGGGGAGTTGATTTCAAAGGGAAACGTCTTACGGCGTAAAAACTATAAAAACTAACTAAATCATAACTTTATTTTAAATAATACAAAAACTTAATATATAAGTTAAACATATATACATTTAAAAAAATATGGAACAAGATTCTTAACCATGGAAATTTACCCCCACTTTACCATTGAGATTCTTAATATGTAAATAGGCTTTGTTACAATAGTATAGGCCAATACCATGGCCTATCAATACCACATACCTAAAAAACCATAACTCACTTCATTTGACACTTTTTCATATCATAAAAAAAAATAAACCAAAAGGAGCATTTGTAATAAATAATCCTACCCTGTTCACGGAAAATACATAATGTATTACACAGTTAATTCATCAAAATTTTCCAATTGTTTTCTCCTTTACAATAAGAATACATGACTTTCTTGAGGATAGTATATCTGAGCAACAAAAAAAGAGGTTTTGTAGGTGAATACCTTACAAAACCCCCCCAAAAAAATACAAAATTTACAACACATAATGCTACTAGTGAATTTTTTTAATAGACTTCATCCACCATTAGGGATATATAGAAAGTCTGATTTGGACATTAATCTATAATTTACCTATCTTCAATTTAAACCCTTAATTAACATACTTGTGTGTTTCTCTGTTGAAGTCTCTTAAGACATGGAAACTTGCTTTGGATGGGATATCTTCCACAAATTTCTTGATTCTTTTCATGATGTTTTCCATAGATTTCTCATTGGGAGGTAGCCTTTGACCAAATTATACATAATTAGGAGAGAATCTCCCATAACCGTAAGTGTGTCCACTTGTGAGACTTATTTTTAAACCCTCCAAGGTTGCAATTTCACTTTGAGACTCATGCCACTGTTAGTGATAAAAATTTACCAACAACCAAACCCCACCACAACAAAATACCATGCTTATGTAAATTGCACCAACTTGTGTGAATGCTAGAGCATGTGTGAATGAAAAACCCCAGAAAACTGGTGCTTGCACACCCAGTTCAACACTAGCACCAACATTAATTGTTGAATTCAAATGTCACCCATCAATTCACGTGACTGCACCAAAGATACAGGACCCTCCTCTAGTGGAAGGGTTTCCGTTGTCAAGAATTCCTCCTCGACTTAGCATTGGGTTGATAGGACCTCCTTTCTCTTACCACACCCAATCTCTGCCATTTAGAACCAAGATTCCATCACCGACGTAACACCCTCTTCCCACATCTACCCAAGCAACTGTCTAGCCAGGGTAAACATGCAACGAGAGGCCACTATGATATGATTCAACCTCCTAAGTCATGTTAAGGAAGTGGAACCGATGGAAACACACAATGCAGACATTAATCAAAAGCTACAGGACCCTTAGGTACCAATCCAATACTTTAAACAGCTTGCATTGGGGTCCCACTAAGATTTTGGACAATTTAAGGCTCATTCTTTCCAATGCTATAGGCATGAGGGCAACGAGAAACCAAAAGTCACTCTCACAGGCTTGCCTACTAGTGACCAAAGCCCAAAAATGTAAGTGCTATGCCATTGAAGCCGGGATTTGAGCCACTTTTTCGGGACCAGAACCCAAGTCACTGCCCAGAATTGAACCATCTCTTCAAATCACTAAAATGGCATGGAAATGACAGTACTAAAGCAAATACTTGTTCAAGACCTTGACTGGACCCCTACTAGCCATGATAAGCATTTTGTCAAACATATTGTGAATATGCAATCTACAAATGTAAATAATAGTTTTGAGCATAGGGGTCTCATACTTAGCTTAGAATCGCTAAAAACCATTGATGCCTCAACACATCAACTACCAGTCCATCCATTAGGTCATAGATACATTGATCATTCAATTACAAGAAAAAACATGATGAGATCCACACAAATTATTGTCATAAAACACATACATAACCAGCATAATAGTAGCAGAAAATACTCATGAAAGTACAGTCATATAGACCACACATAATCCATCAAAATAGTCATAGAAATACAAGGAGAAATAACCTTTCATTAATGATGCAAAATCCAAACCCAAGATGGGACTTCCACGTTCCACTCGACCATAGAATGGCTGAGCCAAATCTCTCTTCAGCCATTCACCCTCGTGCCATATTCCAAGCATGAATGTGGGATCTCATAGAACACATCAATCAAAACTCATCCAGGGCTTCCAGAGGCCATCCACCTCAACCCATCAAATAATGATTCTACCTCATGGTCGGACATCACAAAACCATCACCATATCAGTCTTTGTCCCATCCATCCAGATCTCCATATCATTTTTCCAACCCGGCTACGGGACTAGTAACTCAACCCATAACTTTTACCGGGCTCTAGAGAATTTGTCCAACCAAGACTACGAAACTAGTAATTCAATCCACCAAGGGCTCCAGAGCATTTGTCCAACCCAGGCTACAGGACTAGTAACTCAACCCAAGTTGTTCTAGGGCTCTAGAGCATTTGTCCAACCAAGGCTACGGGACTAATAACTCAACCCAAGCTACAGAAACATGAGAACCAACCAAAACAAAACACGGAAATAAACCCATAATCATCATGGCTATCCAAGAAATGACAAGGTTAGGCAATCCACTATCAATCTCGGCCATCCTCCATGCCAATGACATATCACAACCAAAAATCCACATGCATATGCCATGCATGTCAAAACTAGTGAAGGAAACATGCATGCAACTCAGTACCTGCAAGAAAATCTGATGTAGTTGTTGATCCCGATGCCCTCTTGCGCTTTCCTGCTCTTCCTTTGCCTTCTTGCTCCAAGAATCCAAGTATGCCAGACCCTCCAAGAGTGATCCAAGAAAACTATAAGTTTCCAAGAGTATGAGAGAGGGAATAATGAGAGAGAGCTCCAAAACTGAACTAACAAAATTTTACCAATTGATCCTCAGAATCCTTTTTATGAATGAGGCCTCTATTTTCTTCATTTTCCATTATTTTCCTTCATTTTTCTCCTCACATGCAACCTATGACCTTTCACCTCCTTTTCCTCCCAATTTCCATTATTTTCATATATAAATGTGTCAAAATGCCATTTTGCCTTTCCAAAGCCTTAGTCATTTCCTTTGTCAATTTCCTTAGCCATAACCAATCACAAGTGATCCCCATCATTATGATTATGCTCAACATTCAACTTGGAATAAGTGGCTCATCATTCGTGGTTATTATTTTGCCTTTAACTACTTTTATTACATGGAATTTTCACCAGGGCTGTTACAAAACCCTCCCCCTTGGGGGAACATTTTCCTCGGTGTTCAACAACACCTATCACCATAAAAATATTGTAAGCAAAATATATACTTTTGATGGAGCTTTACAACTTAGCTCGATGCAGTATTTACAATGATTACCCTACTGAAAAGCAAACCAACATAACGACATAATAACATGACATCATAACAACATACCGCATAATGGAGCTTTATAACACAACTCATGGTGGTATTTACATCCATATACATATGTACATAAGCCAACATCATCAAAACATATACCGAAACATATACCAAAATCACACCAAAACATCAAGCCAAAATTGCTTTGCCTCAACCGACAAACAAGGAAGGATACATAGCCCGCATCTGATCTGCCATCTCCCATATAGCTTCATCGAGCCCAATGTGTTTCCACTGCACCTTAACATGCTCGATTGCTCGGTTCTGAATCATGAGCACCTTTTCCTACAATATACACTGAGGCTTTAGCTGGAATTCTCCATCTAGTTCCACCTACAATATAGACCAGTCAATCACATGATCAACATCCTTAACATACTTGTTAAGAAAATATACATAGAATACATCGTGGACTTTCACTATCGGAGGTAGTGCAAGTCGATAGGATACTGACCCAATCCTCTCAATGATACTAAAGGGTCCAAAAAACCACGGTGCTAGCTTGACACATGATCCACTCTTCAAGGAGCTCTTCTTTGGTTTGATGCACAAGTACACTTGTTCCTCAACCTGAAACTCCTTGAAAAACATGTTCCTATCTGCATAAAGCTTCCGCCCATCTTGTGTTGCCTCTATATTCTTCTTGATCACCTACATTTCCTATTCCATGCCTGCCAACATGTCTGGTCTAATCAATACTCTGATAACCGGATCACTCAAGCTGATGGGAGTGTTGCAACTTCATCCATGCAATGCCTCAAAATGACTCATCCTTAATGATTCCTGATAACCATTGTTGTATGTGAACTCTACCAAGGAGAGATACTCTTCCCACTTTCATTGTTGATGCATTACATACATCCTCAACATGTCCTCTAATATCCTGTTGACACTCTCTATTTGTCCATCTATCTGTGGATGATAAGTCGTACTGAAGGCCAACTCTGTGCCAAAACCTGCAAATAACTCCTTCCAAAGCTTGGAAGTGAACTCCACATCCCTGTCTGACACAATATTCTTTGGAACACTATGCAACCTGACCACATCTCGGATGAATACATGTGCCACACCGCTAGCTAAGAATGTAGACTTAATCAGAATGAAATGTTCAACCTTCGTCAACCTATCCATAATAACCATGATGAAATCATGTTGCCTCATAGTCTTCAGCAACCCTGTGATGAAATCCATGGAAATGACCTCCCATTCCCATTCTAGAATTGCAATTGGCTTTAGCGGTCCACCTGGATGCTTACATTCTACTTTCACTCGCTGGTAATCAAAACATCTAGCCACAAACTTTGCTACATCCCTCTTCAAATTCGGCCAATAATAAATTTCTTCACTCTTGTCAATGTCTTTTGATACCCTGGGTAACTCAAATAGGTTTCGTATGAAACTCCCTCAAGATCACCTTCTTGAGCTCACTATTTTTTGGCACATATATCTTGTCTCGGAACCTGTCTAATCCATCTATCATAAGAAAATAATCCATATCTTGTGCACCTACACCTACACCTATACCATCACCTGTACCTATACCATCACATGTACCTGTACCTTTACCATCACTTGTACTTGTACCTATACTCTGTTGCAACATGTGCACAATATTCATATATCTAACATAATGTTGATCTGCCCACAAAATCTTATCCTATAAATATGTGCCATAGGAGCTCATAGCTACTAAGTGATGTACCTATATCCGCCTGCTAAGAGAATCGACCACTTTGTTCTCTTTACCTTTGATATATCGAATCTCAAAATCAAACTCACTGATCGTGGCCAACCATCTAGCCTACCTGGCATTCAAATTTGGCCATTTAAACAAATACCTCAATCCAATATGATCACTCAAAAGTACAAATCTCCTGCTAAGAAGATAGTGTCTCCACATCTTCAATGCATGTATGATCGCTGCTAACTCCAAATCATGTGTGGGATAGTTCTGCTCGTGCCCGTTTAGTTTCTGAGACTCATATCATACCACTTTTCCATCTTGTATAAGGACTCCACCAAGCCCTTTCTTGCAAGAATATGTGTATACCACAAACTCTTTGTTCAGATTTTCAATTTGTAGTACCAGTGCATGTGTCAACAACTACTTAGGTTGTTCAAAGCTAGTCTCACACTCCTGTGTCCATTTGAACTTCTTACCTTTCCTTTGCAATGATGTAATAGGATAAGCAATCTGCAAGAAGTTCCTGATGAACCTCCTATAATAGCCTGCCAAACCCATGAAAGATATCACCTCATCCACACTCTTAGGAGCTGCCCACTCCATGATGGCCCTTATCTTCTCTGGATCAACTGAAATGCCATCCTTGGAGACAACATTCCCCAAGTAGTTTACCTTAGTATGAATGAAACTACACTTGTTGAGCTTAGCATACAACTAATGCTCTCTCAACAACCTCAACATTGTTGCTAAATGTTTGGCATGCTCTTCCTTGTTTTTAGAATATACCAGTATATCATCAATGAACACAATAACAAACTTACCCAAATATGGATGCAACACATTATTCATCAAACACATAAATGTGGTTGGAGCATTAGTTAAGCCAAATGGAACAACAACAAACTCATAATTCCCATACCTAGTCCTGAATGCAGTCTTGTAAATGTCCTCCTCTTTGATGCATACCTGGTGGTATCCAGATCTCAAGTCAACCTTTGAGAACATTGTTTCTCCCTTCAGCTGATCAAACAATTCATCAATCCTTGGAAAAGGGTACATATTCTTGATAGTCACTTTGTTCAACTGCCTGTAGTTAATGCATAATCTGAGATTACCATATTTCTTCTTCACAAACAATACCAGTGCACCCCATGGTGATACACTTGGCCTAATGTATCCCTTATCCCTTATCCAACATTTCCTTCAACTGTGGCTTTAATTCAATGTTGAGGGAATAGGTCCCCTAGGGCTTTGGGTCAGAACCCTAGTAGAGCATGAGTAATCGACAGCAAGAAACAAGCATTCAACTCAGGCAACATGCTTAAACAAACTAACTATGCAAGGATGAACATACTCGGATGTCCTTCGTTTGGGTAGTTCCAGCCAGGGTTCAAACCCTCTGCATCTCCTAATGATCTTCGAACCTGCAAATTAGCCAATTCAAATACACATAGTAGCATATAAATAAAGCATTGTAGTGAAATCAACTTTATATCATATAAGTAGATGGTTATTTATACATTGAAATAGTCATTCATATATAAACCATAACAATAACATCAGATGCATAAACAAAGTTGATATTAGGAACAAGACAGTGTTTCTTTTTATTGTAGAAAACTATAATAAAAACATGGAAAGAATTCACCTGAGTCTTCCTCTTCCAGCTCCAAGCGGAACCGTCCTCCAGGTCCGTCCAGTCCCAGTCTTCAACAGCCTCCTTCCATAACCAATACCATGATATCTCCAAGCATATGAGAGAACATCAAAACTCAAGGAAACAAGGATTTCCTGAACTTGGAGAAGTGCTTGAAGCACAGGGATTCTTCAGACTTGACTAGGGGATAATCTCAGTATAGTAATTCTATAATTTCTCTCCTCCTTAAGGCCTTCCCATTGAAGTCTTTTTATACTTCTCCCAAATTACTTTTTTAGTTGGGAAACAGTTGGGAACAGTTGGGCCACGAGCACTAATAGGTAATCAACAGGTAAAACCCGTGATCTCTGCCCATAGTTAAGGAAATTTAATTTTTTTAAGTGTTTTAACACATATACGCAGGTTGGGTATAGACTAACCCGCGTGTACACGCTTTTAACACAAGGAAAAGTAGTGTATAGGGAGTACACTGTTTTTAAAATATTTGGACCAAGTCTGGAAGGAGGGGTTGCCCTAGGCCATAAACCAAGCATCACAAATACCAAGGGTGATATTTGGAGCTATAACAGATGCCCCCTAATATATGAGGTTAGAAGGGGTACATGATGGCTGAAATGTATTAAGTATATGGAAAGGAAACCTGTCAAAAACTGAGAAGGACTTCACCAGATTTCAGCCTGCCAAGCCAGCAAAAGAAGATCAGAAAGAAACAACTGTCTGAGGCAGGCATACCCATGCTCAGAGAAAGTAAAGCATGTCTGCATATCAAGTACAAGCGGATCCACTATGTATACAAGTATAAGGAACTGAAAGTACATAACGGATCATCTGATCATGATCGAACAAGTACATGTCTGAATATCACATATAAGAAGATGATCAATGAAGCTGATCACTGATGTCAAAAACTGATCCCAATAGTACCAAATGAACATGATGGAAAAATATGATACTACATCGCAACTCGGATGCCAGCATATCGGATGTCGTTGTGAAGGACTGCAACATATAATGTGGAATGGTGTCAGCTAGCAGCAACAGGAGCAACTAACAAGTGAACCAAAGAATGTTGATGCAACCCGAGGTCTTCACCGACCGTCGTGGTACAATTCTAATTCTACACAATGGGGATAAATGATCTGAAGTCGACCATGTGAGAAATCGTTTGATTACCGGTCATTGATGTATACTGTTAACAAACGCAAGACTATTGTTGGGTGTGGAGCCTGATTATTTTCTATATTCAAAGGTATCGCCACATAGGACCCCAGTTTGAAATGGGGGCGGCAACGCCGCCCGTAGAATATTCGCTGCAGGGGGGGTCCAGGGGGGGGCGGCTGCGACCTTTGGGAGCCCCCCCCTGGCGGGGGTTTCGGGGGCAGCGCCCCCGAAGCTAAAAACAGCTGTAAAATTGCCTTGTAAAAGTATAGTAATTTCTAGTCAATCTAGGCCGTTCATTAGGCGAATGATCTGACGGTAGAACTTATGTTTAGTTTAGGGTTTTTTGCCCTAGAAGGCAACCCCTCTCTTTGTATGAGGGTATTGTATTTGAGGCTGTGTGATAGATGTGTATTCTGTGAGCGAGAAATAGAGAGGTGAGACTGTGAGAGAAACTTGGATTTATTGTATTAAGAATAAATCTGATGTATTTGATACTTTCAAGAAATGGAAAGCTTTGGTTGAGATTGAGACAGGAAAGAAATTGAAGTGTCTTAGATCAACAATGGAGGTGAATATTGCAGCAAAGAGTTTGATAGGTACTGTTCAGAGCATGGAATTCGCAGAGAGAAGATAGTTCCAAGAACACCACAAGAAAATGGTGTGTCAGAAAGGATGAACAGAACAATCATGGAGCGTGCAAGGTGCATGAGATTGCATGCAGGATTGCCTTTACAATTTTGGGCAGATGCTGTAGATACTGTTGTTTATCTAATAAACAGAGGGCCTTCAAGTTCCTTGGATGGTGGTGTTCCAGAGGAAGCATGGACAGGTAAAAAGGTAAACTACTCTATTTTAAAGCCTTTTGGTTGTGAGGACTTTGTTCATATTGATAAAGAAAATAGAACAAAGCTTGAGGCAAAGTCAAAGAAATGTACCTTTATTGGATATGGTGTTAATGATTTTGGTTATCGCTTATATGATTACGAAAATCACAAAATCATTAGGAGCAAAGATGTAATATTCAATGAAAAGGTCTTGTATAAGAATCAGTTGCAGGAAAAGAAACAGGAAAAGGAAAACAAGGAATACACAGTTCTTGATGAAATCACTGAAAAAGCAAAGGTGCCTGAAAATAATAATAATCAACAACCACAACAACAGCAACCACCACAACAGCAACAGGCACCCCAAACACCTGAAAGTGGTGTTAGAAGATCTACCAGGATAGATAGACCCCCTGAATGATACTCTCCTTCATTATATTATTTATTATTCACTGATTCAGGTGAACCCGAACGTTATGAAGAAGCAATGCAGGTTGAAAGCAGGAAGAAGTGGGAGGTAGCCATGGAAGAAGAGATGGACTCCTTAATGCATAACCAGACTTGGGATTTAGTCAGGTTGCCTGTAGGAAAAACTACATTGAAGAATAAATGGGTTTACAGGCTGAAGGAAGAAGATGGAGGAAAACAGAGGTATAAAGCTAGACTTGTGGTGAAGGGGTTTGCACAGAAGAAAGGTATTGATTTTGATGAAATATTTTCTCCTGTTGTTAAAATGACTTCAGTTAGAACTATTTTAAGTCTTGTAGCAGCTGAAGATTTGCATCTTGAGCAGTTAGATGTAAAGACAACCTTTCTCCATGGGGATTTGGAGGAAGAGATATATATGCAGCAGCCACAAGGATATGAGGTAAAAGGGAAGGAGAAAATAGTGTGCAGGTTGAAGAAGAGATTGTATGGCTTAAAACAGGCTCCGAGGCAGTGGTATCTAAAATTTGACAAGTTTATGTCTGAACAAGGTTATACTAGATGTCACTCTGATCATTGTGTTTATTTGAAAAAGCAAAATGATGGAAGCTATATTATATTGTTACTGTATGTAGATGGCATGCTTGTTGCAGGATCTAACATGCAGGAAATAAATGTGCTCAAAAGAAAATTGGCAAATTCATTTGCAATGAAGGATTTGGGAGCTGCGAAACAAATCCTTGGTATCAGAATAACTAGAGACAGAAAAATCGTAAATTAACATTGTCTCAGAATGAGTACATACAAAAGGTGTTGAAAATATTTAACATGCACAATGCAAAACCAGTTAGTACACCTTTTGCTAGCCATTTCAAACTTAGCAAGGAAATGTGCCCAAAGACCCAAGAAGACATGGATTATATGTCTAAAGTTCCATATGCATCAGCAGTTGGAAGCTTAATGTATGCAATGGTCTGCACAAGGCCTGATATTGCACATGCAGTGGGAGTTGTAAGCAGGTACATGAACAATCCAGGAAAGGAACATTGGATGGCAGTGAAATGGATTCTCAGATATTTGAAAGGTACCACAAATCAAGCATTATGCTTTGGTGGTTCAAACATCTCCCTACAAGGATATGTTGATGCAGATATGGCAGGTGACAGAGATAACAGGAGGAGCACTACAAGATATGTATTTACTGTTGGAGGAACAGCTGTCAGTTGGGTTTCAAAAATCCAAAGTGTTGTTGCACTTTCAACAACAGAAGCAGAGTATGTTGCTGCTACAGAGGCTAGTAAAGAAATGATTTTGTTACCAAGGTTTATGGGTGAATTGGGTAAGGAGCATGATATGGGCACGTTATACAGTGATAGCCAAAGTGCCATTCCTCTTGCAAAGAACTCAGCATTTCATTCCAGGACTAAACACATACAGCTCAAGTACCATTTCATACGATCAGTGTTGGAAGATGGAGAGTTGAAGCTGGAAAAGATACACACTAGCCAGAATCCTGCAGATATGCTAACAAAAGTTGTAACCAGGGAGAAACTGAGAATATGCTCAGTTTCAGTTGGTCTTCAAGGATGACGATGAAGATGAGAAACAGCCAGGTCCAAAGAGGAGTCATTGTCTAGCAAATGGAGCAGCGGTGGAGTTGCTACAATCAGTCTCCAAGTGGGAGATTGTTGGGTGTGGAGCCTGATTATCTTCTATATTCAAAGGTATCGCCACATAGGACCCCAGTTCGAAATGGGGGCGGCAACGCCGCCCGTAAAATATTCGCTGCAGGGGGGGTCCAGGGGGGGCGGCTGCGACCTTTGGGAGCCCCCCCCTGGCGGGGGGTTTCGGGGGCAGTGCCCCCGAAGCTAAAAACAGCTGTAAAATTGCCTTGTAAAAGTATAGTAATTTCTAGTCAATCTGGGCCGTTCATTAGGCGGATGATCTGACGGTAGAACTTATGTTTAGTTTAGGGTTTTTTGCCCTAGAAGGCAACCCCTCTCTTTGTATGAGGGTATTGTATTTGAGGCTGTGTGATAGATGTGTATTCTGTGAGCGAGAAATAGAGAGGTGAGACTGTGAGAGAAAACAGAGGATATTACAGCGGATTTGTTGTAGGTTGTGTCTC
Organism: Pinus tabuliformis; assembly: GCA_031772625.1. Classification (NCBI taxonomy): domain Eukaryota; kingdom Viridiplantae; phylum Streptophyta; class Pinopsida; order Pinales; family Pinaceae; genus Pinus; species Pinus tabuliformis. The sequence continues at coordinate 245,868,632 of CM062805.1, forward strand.
TTCATTTTGCTGGATAATAGAAAGGAAGGACTGGCTGTTCGGGGTGGACGTAGCCCAAACTGGGTGAACCACGTATATCTGTGTCTCTCTTGTTTTGTGCGTTTTCTGTGTTTATATTTCTGCAATATTTTATGTGTTCCATTGCTCCGTAATATATAATTTCCTAACAACTACTCACCAATAATGATAATGAGAGTCAAGGTACCCAATACAATCTAACAAGTGTGAATAGATGAGTTGAAGTCGAACACCTGGAAGAATCTATCAATCAAGAGACAATGATGGTTTCTAACTGTCAACAACGAAGGATTTGCCACTGATGACTACAAACCCCAAGGTACTGCCAAATGGACTCTAGACCTTTGCCCCAAAGCAATGAGTCGTAGTCGATGGGGAAAGATCCACTAGAAGGAAGGCATTAAGGCATCCTTCATCAATCTAGCGCGAGTGCAACCCGTAGGCCAATAATGTGGAAGGAATCGGACGAAAAAAGATGTAGTAACCCCACCGAAGCATGTTTTTGACATACATAAGATGTAGCTAACGCACGATAGAAACCCTCTGAACCAACCAATAATGAAAGCTGACACAGAGGTGAGGAATCCACCAATAGGGTCAAATGGAAACCAAGGCACTACACGAATCCCAATGTGTGATAATGAAAGCTGATGTCAAACACAAGGGAAACCTCTTAGTCAAATACCCATGATACTGATCGATGCTAAGCACAAGGTGACCTATCAATAATGAAAATAGGGCCAGGGTGCGGCTCTAAGCCTGTCCTCAGAGCAATATGTCATCATCGATAAGGACAAGACCCGCCAGCAAGAAGTCAATGGAGACCTTCTCAAACCAGCACGAGTAAAGGACCAATATAACTGATGTGATGATAGACAAGACACTGACAACCAGGGATGGCCGACTGAAAAATAGGTCAAGAGACACCGCAGAGAGGCCGACTCAAGCTTACTTTCCTTGAACAAAAGCACGACTCAATGATGACCATGTGGCAACATATGATAACTCTATATAAGTTCGTCATGTAGGAGGCACGAATGAACTCTCCATATGATTGGAAGAGATAACCAATCAGAGGAGAACTAACTCAATAACAAGTTTAAGGCTTACCTAAGTCAAACTAAATCCCACCCAAATGGAGGAGAGACTTTCTTTTGAGTGCTTTTTTCAAAGGCGACATGACTGACTCTAGCTGCCAACAATATATGGAAATGTTGTCATGTTCCCGCTCTTTTTGGAATATGTAATTTTTTTGTCTTTTTCTTTAAGCTGGAAAAAGAATAAAAGAATGCTATAGTACAGTGGAAAGAACGAGTGTCAGTGAAACAGATGATCTAGTTCCTAGGATGGGAACATTCCTATGCTCAATGCAGGGAGGTGAAGCTAGTCAAGGACACTAAAAGGGATGTTCCTTCCATGGGTCTGATGGTGTGTTAAGTTGTCGAAGCTAAGGGATTGCAAGTTTTGAGTTTGTAGAAGACATGGTCAAAAAGTGACTTAAACACGAGTTCAATTGAAGCCGGCTCAAGGCCAAAAGGTCAAATGGTCAAAATGCAATGCAGTAGTACAACTCAACACAAAGGAGCCTCTAGGGTATAAGGCTAGAACGAAGTGAAGAATCAAAGAAGAATGAGTCTTCAACGCACAAGTCATGGTGGGACTAGAGAGGACTCTCGAGCCTACTCAATGAAACAGCATGGGAAACCAATGTTAGTGAGGTGCTAACTACGATGCCCATGTAAAGGATGGCTCTACCATCGTGTCATGATTTAAAAATTGAAGAGTGAACATGGCTTACTAACCATAACACGATGGGATCGACCCTATGGCAAGTGTATCAACAAATGGAGGCTAGTATGCAAAATGCAATGGATAAAATTATCTCCCTAACCTATATGCCAGTAAGTAAACAATACCTACCATGATGGGTCAGCAGTCATGGAACCGATGTGAGATTTCCGAAGAAGCGTCCAAAATATCCTGACAAAACAACCTATTCTCGACAATCCAAGCTCACAAGTTAAAAGATTCATGAGACGAAAAAAATCAAGTTTTGAAAAAAATTGACATTTTCAAAGCTTATAAAATGACCTTTTGACTCACCATTTGTACCATTTGTGTTGAGAGAAAAAGCTGTGGAGAAAAAAGAGCAAACTTGCCCCCCAAAGAATTGGACCGTTCAAATTGGATAAAATCCATCAGCTAACCCCCAATCTTAGCTTTCATTAATTTATGATCATTTTTAGAAATTTTTATTGGGATTTTACCGTATGAATTTATGTTAAAAATTTGAACGCGGTGTATACGCGGGTTGGATATTATAAACCTGTGTACACGCAGGCCCTATACGCGACTGTGTATGAAAGGGACCCGCGTATACGCGGTTTTAAATTTAAACACAAAAAACTAACGATTGGAAATCAATTTTCTTTCAGGATGACAATCACCTGGGGAGAGAGGGAGCATACTACCATTGATAATGAAGTTACAAATGATCAGCAGGACTTAGATGCATTGAGGGGATGCGGTTTATTGAAAATTTTCAAAATGCCAAATATGAAGGCCAACACCCACTTTCTTGAAATGTTAATCCACTGCTGGAGTATCGAAGATGATGCTTTTATGATTGATCGAATGCCTTTGAGGATAGAGGTAGAAGATATTTACTTATCACTGGTCTCTCCCGAAGAGGAGAAGTTGTACATTCGACTGGCCAAACACGAGGTAGTCTTCAGTGGAAGACTACGTACATATATACTGTCTGGGGCATCCTGAGAAAATTGGAAGCCAAATTCCAATAAAACATGTAGAGAGTTTGTCCCTGAGGATCTTACTATTCACCATAGCCAGGATAAACGGATCAGCCTCATTGCACCAAGTGTCATGACTATCCATGAGTTTGGCCGTGGAGTGTCTCACTACAGTATTTGATTGGTGTACACCTCTTCTTACCAACATGAAGAGCCAGTTTTCCTCCATACAGAAAGAACAAACCAAAAAATTTGGATACGGGACCATTTTGTATTCCTTCTTCTTCGAGAAGGTTCCAGGGCTACGTCCCAAAGTATCAGCTTCTATCAATAGCCCCAGAGATCCTCGGACAAGTGGGCCGACCTGATGAAACGCCTTGGAGGCAGAGATGTGCCGAGGACTGCTTTCAATGATGAGTTCTTCTCCTGGTGGGAACAACAAATCATCGTTGTGGATGACTATCCCTATGCTGGCATGGATTTCAGAGGAGATCCAGACTTGGTGCTGCCACCAAACACCGCATGGGGAGAGATAGGTAACCATTTTTTAAGTTTTATCAATTTTAAGATTTTTTTATGTTTTTTAAATATGAAAATAAACTTAAAGATATTTTTGATGGGATTAAAATACTGACATAATGATCATGTTCCAGATGTGGGTTCGGTACGACCAGATGGATTTCCGCGACACAAGTGTCGCGGAAGAGGTGTCGAAGAGGTGACTACCAAGACAGAAAGGGCTTTATATGCAGTCCAACGAAACTTGGTGAGATTAACTCACCGGGTACCGATGGAGGCCATAGAAGACCTACCTGAGGATATGCAACGCCGTGTGGTAGGAGTGCCACGCGACTGGGTTCGCATTTTTCGGCGTGTGGTTAAAGCAGTAGTCACCTACTTAGCTGCTCATCATGAGCCAGGTCATTAGATATACTGGAAATGATTATGGGCATTTAGTCCCAATTTTGTATATTATTTTTGAAACACTTTATGTACACACGGGCGATTTTATGATATATATATATATATATATATATATAGTTCCAAATTTGTTTATGTTTGCTTTTTATCTTGATGAATGAATGATATGCCAATCTCATGCTTGATTAGTGATAGAATCCGCTAATGAATTGTCAGATCGTGGAATGTGCAAATAAGTAACAAAAACAAATGATCTTTGCAACACCCTCACTCTCAAAAATTGGCGATATAAATAAGGATCTCAAACCCGATAAATGTTATTCAATTGTGACACTACCAGCTGTGAGTCAAGATACACTACCAAAGAATCAATTCCATAAGAAATAGCTTTAGATAGTAAATTAATGACAACAGTATATTTGGAAATATTATTTGACGTAGAACCAATACATACTCCCGTTGACACCATCAACTGACCAGATGGATAATAAATCACCCAAGCTGTGGAAGCGAGATTCCGAGTGTGCCAACTAGCACCATCTGCGAATCCGAAATAGACCAAGTCATCCATCAACACCTTCCAAAGCAGATCAAAAAAGTGTCGATATCACAAAAAACTCCCAATAAAATATGTACAAAAATACAAAATATATAGAGAATCCATTGCTTAGCCATAACCTAAGCAAAGTACTTCTTGAGGTAGAGCCCATTTCGGGGCTCCGCCAACGTGTTCGCTTCAAAATCGACTAATTCATAAGCCCCTTTTTCTAAAACTCATTTCACTATGAAGGTACCATACCACATAGACTTGAATTTTCCTGCCCCCAAGGCGTCTTTATCTTGGTCGTAGACCAAGACAAGGTCGCCTTCAGAAAATACTCGAGGACAGACAACTTTATCGTACTGAGTTTTAACCCTTTTCTTATGAGCCTCATTGATTATGGTAGCATCTCGACGCTGCTCATCGAGATGTTCCAAATGAAGGAGGTGCTCTTCGAGACTAGAGGTCTCGGGAAGGAGCTCAACAACCAGCTTAAGGGATGGAATTTCGCACTCAACAAGAAAAATAGATTCCAGCCCGTAAACTAACTGAAAAGGTGTAAAACCGATGGCAATCTTTACCGAGGTTTGGTAGACCAAAGAGCCGGATACAACATGAGATGCCAATTGGAGCGATTTTTTTCAATTGTCCTTTGCAAGATCGTCTTGAGGGACTTATTCACGGCTTCGACTTGCCCATTGGCCTGAGGATAATACGAAGATGAATGCTCCTGCCGGAAGCCCAATTTAAGAGCCAATTCGGACATCAATTGGTTCTGGAAATGACTACCATGATCAGTGACAATCTCTCTCAGGATACCAAAACGAGAAATAATCTGATTGAAGAGGAACAATGTCGTTGTTTCACTATCATTTTTATAAGTGGGCATGGCCTCAACCCACTTCGTAAAGTAGTCTACGACCACTATAATGTACTTGTGATTCACTACTGAAGGCGAATTACAAGTAGTAAAGTCAATACCCCACTTTGTAAAAGGACCGATAGTGATAACAGGGAAAAGAGGAGTTGGATGCGCACGCATCTTCCGAGTATAGAATTGACAAAGGTGGCAACGTTTGACCGCTTCAATACAATCTTTGAAAAGTGAAGGCCAAAAGTAGCCAGCACGCAAGATTTTCTGGGATGTAGCAAGCCCTGAAAGATGACCACCACAAGCTCAATTGTGGCAATCATTAAGTACAGACTTTGCTTCCTCTAAGGTTAAACAACACCTACGATTGAATCAACCCCTCGGTGATATAATGTATCACTAATGATGACATAGTTCTTAACCAGGTGACGTAATTTTCGACATTCATCCTTGGAGGAAGCGGGAGGGAAATTCGAAGTCTAGAGATAGATTATGATATCTCCATACCAGGGATCTTGTGAAGAGATGAGGAACAGATGTTCATCGGGGAAACTTTCCTCATAAATGGTATCTTCTCCACAAGGCAACTCGGAAATTAATTCTGCGAAAACTAATGATTTCTTAGACTTGGCCGACAAGAACTCAAGATCGAATTCTTGTAAAATAACAATCCATCGATTATATTTGCCCCTAATCACTCGCCTACTGAGGACAAATTGGAAAGGATTAACTGCCACTAAGACAAATGTTTTGCATAGCAGAATATAATGGTGAAGCCGCTGGACAGCATGGACAGCTGCCAAGGCTAATTTCTCAACTGGAGAATAGCGTAGTTCAGGGCCTACCAAGCCTCGACTCAAGTAGTAAATCACATGCTCCGTGAGAGCATCATCTTCCTGAACTAGAACCATACCTATGGTTGATTCTGCAGCTGCAAGATATAAAAGGAAATCTCTACCATAATCTGGTGGACTCAAAAGCGGGCCAAAGATTAACACCTACTTCAAGGCATCAAAAGATCATTGTGAAAAGTCATCCCATAAAAATGGAACTCCTTTCTTGAGCAAATGCATAAATCCTTTATTTATCTCAGCATAATTCGCTATAAACCGTCTCAAGAAATTTGCCTTCCCCTGAAGACTTTGAAGTTTTCGGATGGAAGACGGGGGAGGCAACTGAACTATTGCCTCTACCTTGAAGGGATCAACTCGAATCCCTTCAGTTGAAACAATGAACCCTAACAACCGACCAGATGTAACTGCAAAAATGCACTTATTTGGATTCAACCGGATCTTGTAAAATCGACATCTCTCAAAAACCAACCGAAGGTGACTAGGATGATCAATTCTCTTTCAAGAACAAGCAGCTAAATCATCCAAGTATTCTTCGATGACATGCTTGATGTCGTGGAAAGCGTATGACATGGCCCACTGAAACGTGGCTCCAACATTTTTAAGACCAAAAGGCATCTTTTTGTATGCAAAGGTACCCCAAGGACATATGAAAGTTGTCTTATGCTGGTCTTTTGGATGGATAGATATCTGATTATAACCGGAGAATCCATCCATGAAGGAAAAAATATCATTACCTACACATTCATTAACTATCTAATCAATAAATGGTGTGGGGTAATTATCTTTCGGACAAGCTTTGTTCAAATCCCTAAAGTCAATGCACACTCGGATCGTTCCTTATTTTTTATCAACTGGGACTGGATTAGAAACCCAATCCGTTAGAGGAACGGGGTATATGAAACCCACCTTGAGCAGCTTTTCTACTTCAGCTTTAATAGCTGCTGCTTTCCTAGGATTGACCGGTCGAAGCTTCTGACGAATCGGCTTAGCGTTTTCATACGTCTTGATCTCATGTTAAATGATGGATGGATCAATACCAGGCATTTCTTCATAAGACCAAGCAAATACATCCCAAAACTCTTTAAATAGGTCGGTGTAAATTTGAATCTCTTCAGGGGAACACTCGGCTCCGATGAAGACATTTTCTATCACATTAGGGTTCCTAGAGATGTTTATCAGTACAGTTTTTGAAATGACCGACATATTACCTTCGGCACGGATGTGTGTTGGAGCCAAAGGGTTTGAAACCGTACAAACATCGCTAGTAAGCAGATTGGAGAACCTGGATTCGACTTCCTGCAATGGGGGAAGAAAGTATGAACGATGGTGTAAATCTTCCCAAGGTCGATCTACACCTGTCATTGCTTCTAAGATTGCTTCCTCAGATGGTAAGACCATATCTAAGCAATCCATAGCAGAAGTAGAGTCAAGGGTCCAAGCTGGGGCCACATCACCATCTAAATCTTCCTCTAAAAAAGGAGTAGGATGGTCGTCTACAGAGTTAATGATAGGTTGATATCTAAGCTCTGTTGCAGACATAGGGAATGCCATTCCACCAATTTGTCCTTCATCTAATGTGGTTGTAGGCGAAGGCAAGGTCCAAGGGTCTGAAAAATAATGATTCCGTAAGAACTTTTCCCATGACGACTCTTTGGAGGATGAAATGACATTGATTCTAGCTATAGGAGTGGGAAGATCAAATGTACCCATCAATGAAGAATACATCCCAACTCCTAGATTCTCGATAGGTTGACGGGGGTTATCCACTAATGGAACATTAGAATTCGAAGTTACATGAGGATCAATTGGAGAATAATCCAATTGATCAACCTTAACAATTTTTCCCTCATGAGGAAAACAAAGGACTCGAAACAGAGTCGAAACTACGACATCCATTTCATAAATCCAATTTCGTCCGAAGAGGAGATTGTAATCTAGGTTGGCATCAACGATTTCTACTTCGATATTAACGACCTTTCCTCCAAAACATATAGGAAAGGTCGGGATAATCCCATGTGGCCTATGAGAATGCCCGTCAAATGCTATCAAGAGAGTGGGTGAAGGAACAACCGAAGGCGATCCAATGGCCTTCCAACATGACATAGACATTATGCATGTGGAAGCTCCCTCATCTATAACTGTTCGAAAAATATTAGTTTTCTAGTAAGTAGACTTTATTTGAAAAGCCATATGATGAGGAAGTCCCTTTTTGACATTGAGCATGTCAAAAGTGAGCACTAAAGAATTGTTTGGATCAACTGCCCCGATCGCTGAAAGCAAAGCACTTCGTTGAGCTGGACATGACTAGAGTACCTCTAAAGCAGACATAGCGCATGGACTTTGAGCCAGATCTTCTATAATGGAGTAGTTCTAGGCTGCCCTAGCATTAGGGTTGATAGTTGCGCATTTGGCGGAACCTTTTGGTATCCGAGGTATAGACTCGATAGAGGGTCGCTCAATATGAAGTGGATCCGTAGTTCCGGGAACAGATTTATCCTTGGATGTTTCAGCTTCACCATAATCACGTGACCGTGTAGCCACATTGATGTGAGAACCCATCATGAAAACATTTGAGGAATTTTCCCCCTCCTAGTTGCCCCCTACAGAGGTACCAGGGTTTGAGTTCGTGCCAGCAAGCAACTGCTGCCCTTGGGGGAAAGGGTTAGTTAAGACAGCTTGGGAGCTAGAAGACCCTTGTTGCACTAACAAGTGCTGAGCATCTTGAATTTTCAAGTAGAGATGAGTCAAATGGTCTCCATTGCATAACTTGCATGGAAACTTAACTTTCTTCTTAGACTCTTTTCCACCCTCACCAGCACTATTGTCAGGTTTTTTCACATTACCCTTCCCATCTTGATTCTTCTTTTTACCTCGTCCCTTCTTCTTCCCATCGGAATTTTTATTTCCTTTGGGGTTAGAAGCCTGAACGACGTTTATGGAAGAAGGTTGAGAAGGTGTAGGAGTAAATGGTGCAACATGATTGGAAGAAGCAGTTTGTATAGACAACTGCTACAATTGGCTTAGAAGGTTCACCGCATTTGCATCAATCGATCCAACAATACCATCAGCATGTGGAATTGGCTTCTATTTGGCTATATCAACCGTGGATCTAGGAGCATCGGCCAAGATTTTCTGAAGAGTCCCAGACTAAGAATATATCAGTTCTAACTGTTGGGCGCGAAAGATAACCTGCTCTTTGGAATAAACTCCGAACATAGAAACATCCTTGGAGATCTCGGGTTGTAATGATTTTAAAAACCATTCGAGATGGAATTCAAGTGGAATTTCGGCTTTGATGAGCCTCTTTCTCCGTCTCCATTCCTGGATATGATCCAAAATGTGAGTAGTCGTGTCTTGATGAAAATTGGCCAGAAGTTTAGTTTTGGCTTTGCAATGGACAGGCAACTGAAAATGGTTTAAGAAAATGTTAGCCAAATTGGCAAAAGACGTAAAGGTACCCCCTGGAAACTCTATATACCACTTAGCCGCATTCCCAGTTAAAGTGCACTGAGATAGTCTCAGCCTAATCAAATCATCGATCAGGGAGTTAGATGAACACCATAAATGGAACGTGGTTACATGGTCGCCCGGGTCTTCACCACTCTTCCCTTCAAATTTTGGAATATCCAATGGAAGTTTGGTTGGGACCAGAGGCCAAGCCAGATTGTATCTGATTGGATAATTTGTCAACTTAGTCAAGTCTGGCAGATTAAGCGTGGCCAAAAACGGAAGTCGTAGAGGACCTTGGGGATTCCACCCAGATTGGGCAAGGTTCCCGAAAATCTGAAAAGAATGACCTGGATTTTTAAAGGCACCAGGTTTCCCAAAGTAACTGGTAGAACCTGCTAAACCAAAAGATGAACCTTGTGGTCTAGCAAAACTCAGAGTTTGACCAACTCTAGCCGAAAAACCTCCGTAACCGGAAAAGTTTCCACCTAATGAATTATTGTAAGGAGCGGACAGCCCCTGGTAAGGGTTCCAAGCATTAGCTAAGGGTGGAAAACTTTGAAATGAATTGACCAAGGAATACGACACATTCCCTTGTTGGCCGAAAAACTGATTCCCAGTTCCTATGCCACTAACTGCAGGGTTTGTCCAACTATGAAAAGTATTAGTACCTTGACCTGTGAAAGGAAAAGGCATAGACCCTATCATCGGATTTGAATGTGGTATATGACCACTTCCAAAGGGGAAACCCTAAAAAGAAGTCGATCCACTCATCATGGACGTGGAGGCAGTTAATGGTACACTTAATGGAACTGAAGGAATACCTTGAGAGGGCATTCCAAAAGGGAAGAATCCAAAACTGGATGCATTAGCTTGAGAACTTCCACTCATCAATGGAATGGAAGTAGACCCAAATAGGGATGTGTTGGCAATAGACCCAAATAAAGATGTAGAAGGGATGGAAATAGTTCCTCCCCCTTGTACTAATATAGGAGTCTGCATACTCGTAGCACTCGTGGTGGATGCCATGCTTCCAGTAGTGGTCATCGAAGGGATGTATGTGTGTGGACCTGGGCTTGAAGGCCTATGTGTCAGAGTTCTGACATATAACAATATGTTTGGATGATTAGAAGGGAGAGGAGAATTCGGAGCCGCAATTGACTCTGAGAGCTCTTCTACCTCAATATTATCTTCCGACTGGAAGAGTACTCGAGAAAGAACTGGTGTGTTCCTCTCTAACTCTGTGGTAGTACCAGGTCTACCTTGTACACTGATGCCCCCAAGCGGAGGATCAATCTCTGATGTGCCAGCTGCCACTAGTTGAAAACCACTGGTAGAATCGCTCCTACACCTTCTAGGAGAAGGCTCTAGACTTGCAGGTGAAAGCCCATGAAGTCTACGGGACCGTCTAAGTGATCGGTCAGCCACTTTGAATTATTTTAATAAGATCTACTTAAAGACTCAAGAAAATTGAAAGCTAGGCCGACTAGGAGCACAGAACACACACTAAAAATGTCCCTAAAGAATTCAGCAGTCAAACAACTTCCAAGTATTTCCACTCCGAGTGATTAGGACCGGACACCAAAATACAAGAAAGTGAATATAAAGGGCCTTCCGAAAATAGACTAGGGTAATTACGCCCCAGGTCTACTAGCGAAGGTATCAGAGGTAGTTACGCTGACCTCCAGACAACAGCCTTTGCCGGTGCAAGCCCCCAAGCTTCGCAAGGGTGCCCTCCAGAAGTACCATTGAACATGATGCAACGTCAACCTCAGGTGCCACATGATTCCCCTCTGTAGCCACCTGTGTAAATCCCTAGGATTGGCAACTAAAGACACCAACTCGTATCAGAAGCCAGGCAAAACAATCGTGAGGTAAGATCCGACAAGTAAGAGAGGGGGTATCTCTCGTCCTTATCTTCACAAACCCTCATGCTTAACTCCCAGTCACGGAGCTTTCCTGGTCTCCCTAATGCTATTGGATTTCACTCTTTATTCAGACTTCTATGTTTCACAATTTAGAGTGGCCTTCGAGATTTTACTCTCCTCTTGCCTAATCCAAGGCCCTAAATAACCTAAAACTTGGATGTGTATCTGATTGACAATATAAAAAGTTCTAGTTTATTTTATTAAGTGCTTGATTTTAAGTGGCTGTTCTTTTTAAGTCAAAGGGACAATACGGAAGTGAAACTGATGGTGTTCTTATGACGCAAAAGAAATTAATGAAAAACTAACTTATATGCAATGCACTTGTTTTTTCTTCGATGAAAAGCAACTTCTACTTGGGTTCTAAGAAACTTCTATAAAGCAAAAACATTTCCTTTTATTTTCTTGTAATATACTTCACACTCACAAAAACTAAAAAACTATCGATGCTTTAATAATGCAAAACTTACCCTAATTCAAGGTTTATATGATAATGCAAAAATTGTAGATTACTCTAAAAGTAATGAAAGAAATTTGTTTATAATCCAACTTAAGTGTTTGAAAGGAATATGAATATTGAACACAAAATCTTTCCCAAACAAGAAGGAATAATCAAAAAGATCTCAAATCACTCTCAAAAACCAAAAGAAACCAAACTCAAATTCGGCAAAGAAAGCAAAAACAATGTTTTTGAAGGACTTTTCTTTTTCAAGAAACAATAAAAACAACTTTTCGAAGGCACTCAAAATGCCACCAAAGACTCAAAAACCGAAAGCAAACCATAAGGAAACTTTGCAAGTTATCAATTCAACACGAATGAAAACTTGAACAAAATAGGTGTTTCAACTTGCACTAAACGATCCAAAAGTAGCAAAAAGAGTTTTGAGAAAACTGATCAAGAAATCAGGAAAGACACACTTTCAAATTCATCAACAAGAAACTTTCGAAAAGCAAGAAAAAGTGAATGGCCAAAAAATTGACAAGAAGCAAAGCAAGCAAACCATAAAATGAACTTTGACACTAAGATTACAGACAATCTTCTATTCCAGAAGACCAGAACGATCAAGAACCTCTATAAGAAGCCTTGTGTGTTCAAACACAAATTATAAAACTCACTATAAAGCAAACCGAGGCCAAAAACTTTTCAAAGCAGGAGAGAATTTGTAACAGTAAGCTCACTGAAAAATTAAATTCTGAAAACAGACACTGACCACTTAGAAATCACACAGACCAAGAAATAAATCTTTCCAAAAAGAAATATTTGAAAAAAATCATGCAAAAAATTGTATACGTCCCTAGTGGAGTTGCCAATTCTGTTGAGGGAATAAGTCCCCTAGGGCTTTGGGTTAGAACCCTAGCAGAGCAGGAGTAATCTACAGCAAGAAACAAGCATTCAACTCAAGCAACATGCTTAAACAAACTAACTATGTGAGGATGAACATACCCGGATGTCCTTCGTTTGGGTAGTTCTAGCCAGGGTTCAAACCCTCTGCAACTCCTAATGATCTTCGAACCTGCAAATCAACCAATTCGAATACACATAGTAGCATATAGATAAAGCATTGTAGTGAAATCAACTTTATATCATATAAGTAGATGGTTAGTTATACATTGAAATAGTCATTCATATATAAACCATAACAATAACATCAGATGCATAAACAAAGTTGATATCAGGAACAAGACAACGTTTCTTTTTATTGTAGAAAACTATAATAAAAACATGGAAAGATTTCACCTGAGTCTTCCTCTTCCAGCTCCAAGCGGAACTGTTCTCCAAGTCTGTCCAGTCCCAGTCTTCAACAACCTCCTTCCATAACCAATGCCATAATACCTCCAAGCATATGAGAGAACATCAAAACTCAAGGAAACAAGGGTTTCCTGAACTTGGGGAAGTGATTGAAGCACATGGATTCTTCAGACTTGATCAGGGGATAATCTCAGTATAGTAATTCTATCATTTTTCTCCTCCTTAAAGCCTTCCCATTGAAGTCTTTTTATACTTCTCCGAAATTAGTTTTTTAGTTGGTAAACAGTCAGGAACAGTTGGGCCACGGGCACTAATAGGTAATCAACAGGTAAAACCTGTGATCTCTGCCCATAGTTAATGAAATTTAATTTTTTAAAGTGTTTTAACACATATACATGGGTTGGGTATAGACTGACCCGTGTTTACACACTTTTAACACAGGGAAAAGTAGCGTACGAGTAAAACATTGTTTTTAAAATATTTGGACCAAGTCTGGAAGGAGGGGTTGCCCTAGGCCATAAACCAAGCATGACAAATACCAGGGGTGATATTTGGAGCTATAACACTCAACCAACTCAGGTGTGCTCAGCCTGTAAGGTACTTTTGATGTTGGTGTTGCCCTTAGCACTAACTCAATAGAAAATTCTACCTCCCTATGAGGTGGAAACTCTGTAATGTCTTCAGGAAATACATCTTGAAACTGCTGCAAAACTGGGTACCCGTTCAACACATTTGCATCCTCATCCTCCTTACCCTTATCACTAGAAATGTATATTGCAAATAACATACACCCTTTCCTGTGGGTACGCTTTTCTTGCATAGTTGTCACCATCCTAACTGATGTGGCTTTCTTCTTACCCTGTAAGACTCTTGGCTCCCCATTGTCATCAACAAACTCCATAGATTTATCATAATAGTCTACCTTGGTTCTATGGAGATAAAACCAATCCATAGCCAACAACATATTGTATGATCCCAACGATAGTACATTTAGATGTGTTGCAGTAGGCATACCATTCAATTCAAATTCGCAAGCTCTTACCCAATGAAGAACTCGTTTCTTTGTACCTATAGCCAACTGCACTAACCAAGACTTTGCATGCAATTCCTTACTCAAACCACACTTATCCACCAATTCAGGATTAACATAGCTATAATTAGATCCAGGGTCGGTAAAAATAGAAATAACTTGATCACAAATCTTACGTCCATCTCAATGATAGATGTCTAATGCTCTGCATGTTTTTTATCCAATGCTGCATAGATATGTGGAATACCCTAACCAACATCTCCAATAGTTTGTGCCTCCTGCACAATATATATCTTAGGCCTACCACTCTTGTACTTTGGATAATCCCTCCTACGATGATCTCCTCCACAAGTCCACACACGGGCTCCTTATTTTGCTCCTCAGATATGTGTCCATGTCCTCTATCTCATGAGTTGAACCTCTTAGGTGGTGAAACATTCTCCTTGTTACCTATGTCTTGTGGTTGTACTCACTTCTTGTCCCATTTTCCTTTGTTCTTTGCATTAGCTCTCCATTCTTTCTTAGTCTCAATTCTGCACTTCGATTGTTCATAGCAATGCTTCACTTTTCGAATGGCCTCCTCCAATGATCTAGGCTCGCCGAACTCAATCCTATATTTGAATGCAACCAGTAACCTACTAAAAAATCTCTAAATCTTAGCCTTCTCCTCCTTGAGGTAAGGCACATACCTCAGCAACTCCAAGAACCTACTATTGTACTCATCATCTGTCATGGATTCCATCTTTAGCTCATAAAATTATTTTTCTCTGTCATCAAAGTATCTCTCTGAAAAGTACTTCTTCTTGAATAGCCGCTCAAACTCACTCCAAGTCAAATCTTCCTCACGTATGCCTCTGACGTTCTTCACATATTCCCACCAAATGTTCACTTTACCTTTGAGACTGATTGTATCCACTCTAGCCTTCATGTTCTTTGAGTAGTCATGCAACCTGAAGAACTTCTTCATGCCTATCAACCATGCTTCTGCATCTTGCAATTTCTTCACCTCTCCATCATGACAATCATAGTGGCTATCTGAATAAGAACTAGAATCATACTTGTGTCTATCCTCTCTCCTATTCGAAGTGTACAACAATCTTCCATCTCATTTGTGTCATCTCTATCTGGTCTGTGACCACCATGTGATCTACTACCATATGCCCCATTAGTTCTATCCTCATGCTCATGGATTATTTGAAGTGGTTCATGTCGCTGCAAATCTGACAAGCTCTGAAGTATGACTGCATTTACCTCTGCTAGCTTTTCCTGGGCCTATATGATTCTATCGTTATTTTCCTTACAACTCCTTATTTCTTCCTTCAATATTCTCAATGTAAATGCCAAATCGGAAGGGTTCCCAACACCATACTTCTCTTCGGATTCATAGGGAGAGACTTTGTAGTCAACCATCTTGCTAGCTATTTGATATTTCTTCCTGCAAGGTATATCATGTCATCTAAACCAAATCACAATAAACCAACGTACCTTAGTATAGCTTGGGGAGGATACCTTGTCTGCAAGATCAACAAATCAACGTGATACATGTATAACATAATCATGACAACATATAGAAACATAAAACATAAGCATATGACCATGCAACCGTCATTCTAGATAGGGTACAGTCATCAATGCATGACCTCATAAACAACACACACCACTACCTCATGCATAACAACCACCATCATTATGTCACTATACACTTGACCACATGTAAACATGAATCTGCATAAGTGATGCATAACTATCCACACAAATGCATAAATACGTATGATCAAGCATGAATGAACAATACTTGAAATCAAACCAGCAAGAAGGATACATGCAACCAAGCATACAAAAATGCAACCAACAAGCAAGATTGCAATCAAAATACTACAATGATACATGTGAGTGACATAAATCGACATGTAACCAGTCATACACTCACGATGTTGCATTCCACCACAATAACCTCAAGTACCACATGGCAACATCACTACAAGCATGATCAACATCATGCAAATGCAACAAGCACATGAAATGCAAGTGTGACAGACACACATGCAACTGGCATGCATGCACGACCAACACATAGCCCATCCAGTCTGAGGGGTGAACCTAGCTCTGATAACTCTATAACACCCTCCTCCCACCTACCCAAGCAACTGGCTAGTTGGGGTAAACATGCGATGAGAGGCCAATATGATATGATTCGACCTCCTAAGTCATGTTAAGGAAGTGGAAGTAGCGGAAACACACCATACAGGCATTAATCATCAGCTACAGGACCCTCAGGTACCAATCCAATACTTTTGACAACTTGCCTTGGGGTCCCACTAAGCTTTTGGACAATTTAAGGCTCATCCGCTCCATGCTATAGGCATGAGGGCAACCAAAAACCCAGAGTCACTCTCACAGGCTTGCCTTCTAGCAACCAAAGGCCAAAACTGTTAGTGCTATGTCAACGACTTCGGGATTTGAGCCACTTTTTCAGGCCCAAAGCCCAACTCATTGCCCATATTTGAACCATCTCTTCAAATCTATAAAATGGCATGGAAATGATAGTACTAAAGCAAATATTTGTTCAAGACCTTGACTAGACCCCTACTAGCGATGATAGGCATTTCATTAAACATAACGTGAGTATGTAATCTACAGTTGTAAATAGTAGTTCTAAGCATAGGGATCTCATACTTAGCTGAGAATCACTAAGAACCATTGATCCCTCAACACATTAACTAACATTCCATCCATTAGGTCATAGATACATTGATCATTCAATTCAAGTAAAAACATGATAAGAGCCAAAAATAGTTGTAGTCATAAAACATATACATAACCAACATAATAGCCTTATTACTCATAAAAGTATAGTCATATAGACCACATATAATCCATCAAAATTCTCATAGAAATACAAGGAGAAATAACCTTTCATTAATTATGCAAAATCTAAACCCGGGATGGGACTTCCACGTTCCACCCGACGGTAGAATGGCTGAGCCAAATCTTTCTTCATCCATCCACCCCTATGCCATATTCCAAGCATGAATTTGGGATCTCATAGAACACATCAATCAAAACTCATCTAGGGCTTCCAGAGGCCATCCACCTCAACCCATCAAACAGTGATTCCACCTCATGATCAGACATCACAAAACCATCACTAGATCGGTCTCTATCCCAGCCATCTAGGGCTCCAGAGTGTTTGTCCAACCTGGCTACGAGACTAATAACTCAACCTACAACTTTTACTGGGCTCCAGAACTTTTGTCCAACCAAGACTACGAAACTAGTACTCAACCCACCAAGGGCTCCAGAGCATTTGTCCAACCCAGGATACGAGACTAGTAACTCAACCCAAGTTGTTCCAAGGCTCTAGAGCGTTTGTCCAACCAAGGCTACAGGACTAATAACTCAACCCAAGCTAAGGAAACATGAGAACCAACCAAAACAGAACACGGAAATAAACCCACAATCATCATGGCTATCCAAGAAATGACAAGGCTAGGCAATCCACTATCAATCTCAGCCATCCTCCATGCTAATGACAGATCACAACCAAAAATCCACATGCATATGCCATGCATGTCAAAACTAGTGAAGGAAACATGCATGCAACTCGGTACCTGCAAGCAAATCTGATGTATTTATTGATCCTGATGCCCTCTTGCGCTTTCCTGCTCTTCCTTTGCCTTCTTGCTCCAAGAATCCAAGTATGCCACACCCTCCAAGAGTGCTCCAAGAAAACTATAATTTTCCAAGAGTATGAGAGAGAGAATAATGAGAGAGAGCTCCAACACTGAACTGAAAAAATATTACCAATTGATCCTCATAAGCCTTTTTATGAATGAGGCCTCTTTTTTCTTCATTTTTCCATTCTTTTCTTTCATTTTCCTCCTCACATGCAACCTGTGACCTTTCACCTCCTTTTTCTCCTAATTTCCATTATTTTCATAAATAAATGTGCCAATAATGCCATTTTTCCTTTCCAAAACCTTAACCATTGCCTTTGCCAATTTCCTTAGCCATAACCAATCACAAGTGATCCCCATCACTAGGATTCTGCCCAACATTCAGCTTGGAAAAATTGTCCCATCATCCGTGGTTATTGTTTTGCCTTTATTTACTTTTATTACATGGAATTTTCACCAAGGTTGTTACAACCGAATTCCTCTCTTGCTGCTAGAGGCACCCTCCTCCCACCACTTCTCCAACACCAGACACAAAAACCACCTCGTAGAGCACAGACTAGGGACATAATTAACCCAGAAATTCACCATGCCATAGACATACAAGACACCCTCCTCCCCCTACTTCTCCAACACCAGACAATAAAACTTCCTCACATAGTATAGACCATGGATGGAAATGACCCAATAATTCACCATGTTCAAGACAATCCATAAGGCTAACGACAAGGAGTTCGACTCCTTGACCTCACGCTTGTGATATCCCACCACCTCCACCTCCCAAACAAAAACACAAACCAACAGCTATGTATCCATATTTAATATAATCAGGTGAGTAAGTGATAGACATAAACCCCTACCCCCTTGTGACATATGCACACCCCATTAGGGAATTTACAAAAAAACATTGACCATCACATCATTGGACAAATAATAACCACTTTACAAACTTGACTCTTAAAACACTATAACCCTATTATAAATTATTAATAAAAATAACACCAAATACCTCAAATGTGTATTCTTTTGTTTGTTATATAAAATAAAAAAAATAAAAATAACAAACACTTCCTACTTGAACTTACTAATCATTTTATAATTTCAAAAAAATAATTTAACAAACATTTTATAGTTCCAAATATGTACAAGGAGGCACCAAACATCACATCATTGAACAAATAATAATCACTTTGCAAACTTGACTCTTAAGAAACTATAGCCCAATTATAAACTATTAATAAAAAAGATAACAGACAATACCATAAATTTACATGAAATAAACAATCGTAATCTACCAGATAAAACTATTAAAAATACACGAAAACAACTATGGCGAGTATAACACATGAATAAAATATAAACCAAAAACAATACCAAAATATAAGAAAAAATAAGGTACCTAACATTATTGTTATGTCCCGGCAGTGGTATATGGTGGTCATGTTTGGGCATTAAAATAAATTTATAAACGAAATATAATTTTAATTACCAAATAATTAAAATAACATATTTGGAATTATTTTTGGTGTGATTTTTTAGATTTTCTGGTGCCAGAATCTGGTGGAAAATTTTGAGATAAAATCTTGATTTGGGTTACTTAAACTAGTTTTTTGACTATATATATGGATTCAGCACCCTGGAAAACCTCTAAGGCACTTCGATTGCATAGGATTACCCATCAAGCTTGTGATTTCAATAAATTTCTACCGGATTTTAAAGAAATTACACCGGAAAAACCCACCATAAAAACTTCCAAAAAATCGCACTAAAGACAACTACAAAATTTAATCGTTATGTTATAATATAAAAAATGTTTATTTGACTCCAAGATTATAATATTTGAGGAAAAAATTATCAATGGAATTTTTTATATAAGTAAAAATATCAGATCAAATGATATCACATCATTTTATTATATTGATAGATGAAATGTGTGTTCAAATAATTTCTCTTTTAGGTTAAATATATTATATATTTAACCAAGCTATTATTCTAAGCAATCATTCCAACCCTAATCCTCTTTGATTAGACGAAGAGCCTACTCTAGCTAGTAGGTACAAAAGGAGCTCTGAAGACCTCGGGGAAAATTTATTTGGGTCGGAGCTAGTCAAGCTTTGTAGTGCTCAGGATCTTATAATTTGCAACGGTCTAAAGAAGTGGCCCAATTCCAGCAAGATGACCTGCATCCATGGACTTGGTAGCAGTGTAGTAGACTATGTTATTTCCGATCTCCCATTATACAACGAAATAATAAATTTTGACATCTTAAATGACCACAAACCTGACTCTGATAATAGGCCTTTACTTATAACTCTCAATTTTGTCATGCATAGAGTTCCCACAGAAAATAATACTTACAGCCAAAAGAACTTAATATTTGATCGAAATAAAAATGATCTCTTTCTAAATGAATTAAAAACAAATTTGCTTCCTTCATCTAGTATAGACAACATAGAAGACCTCTATCATAATTTTACTACAACCCTCTCATATTCTATTAGCAAGTTCTCAATTGAAGTTTCAAATAATAAAAGAAATAGCAAAATCAATCCATGGTATGACAAAGATTGTAAAAGTGCGAGGAGAGCAATTAAGGAAGCTGTTGATGAATCTCTTAAAATGGACAAGATAAAAATACACAAAGCCCTAACTAAAAGGAAAAAGAGGCAGTACATTCATCAAATACAGGAGAATCTCTTACACCTCTCTAAGGTAGCTCCTAAGAAATTTTGGAGGCAGATTCTGACTAGGAAGACTAAAGATAATAATAAAATTGCTCTTCACGATTGGAATTCCTATCTTAAAAAGCTTTATGAATCTCCAAATGTCATGGATAATTTGGAAACCCTGCTCACAACAATCTTTAGAAGACATTAAGTTTGGGGTTAATCGCCTCGCTAATGGGAAAGCTAAGGACATTGAAGGTTACCAGACGGAAATCTTAAAAATTGGAGGTCCTGTCCTCATCCCCCACATCCACAAGCTTTTCAATGAAGTAGTCAAGCAAGGGTTCCATAAACCTTGGACTGAGAGCCTCATTATCCCTATTTTTAAAAGTGGGGATACAAATAACCCCTCTAATTATCAGACAATTATGATCAACCCTCTCTTAGCCAAGTTATATGGTAGTATTTTGGAAAAGAAGTTAAGCATATGGCTTGAAAGTGAAGGTAAGCGGGCTAAAGGCCAAGCAGGTTTTAGAAGGCATCACTCAACAACAAACCACCTCGTTACGCTTAGGATCATTGCGGAGGAATGTCGTAATGATAAATCCAATTTATTTTGTTGCTTTGTGGACTTTAGAAAGGCTTTCGATACGGTTCCTAGATACAACCTTTGGAATAGATTAGAAGAGCTAAAGGTTCCTCTCGAGTTGAGAGTTGTCGCTATAAGGTTATACGAGAATGTAATTGCCAAGCTAAAGAGCAATGAGGGGTGGTCGAAAGATATTAAGTGTAACATCGGAGTTAAACAAGGTTGCCCCCTCTCCCCTACCCTATTTGGCATTTACATCGATAAGCTCGAAGGCTATTTAGAGGAAGCAAGATGTGATGGCACAATCTTAGCTAGGATAGTCATCATCCTTCTTCTCTAGCTGATGATATTGTTCTTTTCGTAAGGTGCCCATCTGATCTTGATAAGCAACTCAGGCTTCTTAAGGATTTCTGCACTACCATGGGTATAACTATTAACACTGAAAAAACAAAAGTTATGATTATCAAATCCAAGAAGGACACTTACGCTAATTTTATGTATGACAATAATAACTTGGAGGAAGTGTATTCTTACAAGTACCTAGGAATTGATAATCACAAGCTCAACTGGAACCATAGCATTGAGAAAAGGATTAATGGGGGGTGGAAAGCTTATTTTGGTCTTGAAAATAATTGTAAAATAGCAAACCTCGTAATGTGGGATAAAAAGAAGTTCATCTTTGAAACTTTAGTCACTCCTGTTATCTTATATGGCTGTGAGGTTTGGGGTTGCAGCATCTCCAGAGAATCATGGAGAAGGATTGAGCAAATCCAGAAGCATTTTCTAACTTATAACCTGAAAATTAAAAGTAATACACCCTATCCTATTCTCCTTATAGAAGCAGGTCTTTCCCCTTTTGAGAGCCTAGCTATGATTAGGTTTCTATTGTACAAGCATAAACTCAATAACATAGATGATCATAGACTTCCTAAGCTAGCTTTAAATTCCAGCCAAAACCACCTAAGGCTCAATTGGGGGTGGCATAAAGACACAAGGGCCTAGTTAAACTATTGGGAGATCAACGAGAATGATGCATTGCAAAACATAAATAACATTAAAGATATTGTTACTTCTAAGTTGAAAGAAAAAATGTGGTGTGAGAAATATTTAGCAGCTAAAAGAAAATTAAGTTATTATAAAAAGGTCATCAACCCCACCCTAGAAGATCAAAAGTATATCTCTATTTTAACTAGCTCAAAGAAGAAAATTAATATAGCAAAGATTAGAACGAATTCTCATGAGATCCATAGTGAAACAGGTCGTTGGGCAGTTCCTAAAACGCCATGGATGGAAAAGATCTGCCATATATGTGAGAATAGGAACATCGAGGATGAAAACCACTTCCTCTTAGAGTGCCCCACGTACAACCACATTAGATCTCAGTGTCACAATCTTTGTTACAATACCGACCTTCCTAGCCTTTTACAATGTCAAAATTATAGTCAACTCGGGAGGCTTCTCTCCAAGATTTTTGAGCATAGGAATAAAATCTTAAATCAAAATAAATAATTTGTTTCTTTAGGTTCGATAGACCAATGTTTGGTCTCAGCGGACATTAACCATCATCATCATCATATTATAGTTTTTATATTTAAATATTTAATAAAATTAAATTTATTTTAATTTTTTTATTGAAAAAAAATTTAGATTAAAGATTTGCTGAGGAATGGAAAAATATTTTTGAATAAATGAGAAAGAATTCAATAGTAATAAGCAAATAAATTGTAAGTAAATATGTTTTGTATACGAAAATTATTCCATTAGATAAGAATTAAACAAGAAACTATTTTGAATAAATGAGAAAGAATTCAATACCAATAAGCAAATAAATTGTAAGTAAATATGTTTTGTATGGAAAAATTATTTCATTAGGTAAGCATTAAACAAGTTATATAAATCCTCTGATTTCCAAAGGGCGACGTAATTATGAAAAACAACTCTTAACAAAAGCAATGACATGTTCTTTGACAGCTACAATGTTCACATGAGACTTTGGGATGATAAGAATATTTTACATGCTTTATTCTCACAATTATTTTCATAGATAATTTGGAAACCATTTTGGCTGGTAGGCTTTTTATTTTTATTGAAACTTTTACGCTAGTGTACTATCTTAACAAATATGGTTAATTTAAACTAATATTATATCAACCACATTAATCATTATTAGATGTATGGTAAAAATTTAATACTAATATTAATGAATATATGATTATATTTTTCAAATAAAATAAAATTTTATTATCAAATTATTTAAAAATAAATCAAAATTTTAAATAATATTATATATATTAAAATTTGTTTTAACAAAAAAATTTAAACTAAGAAAAAATCCCTATTTAAAATTAAACTAATATAATTTACTCCATTTTTCGGATCAATAAAAAGAACCCTACAATACGCACTTAAAAAAATGAGATATTAAAAAACATGCTTACTTAACTTCCAAATTAGCATAGTATTAGAATTCACTTAATTTCTAAATCACAACATAACCAAATTAAACTTTTGATCATATATATATGAATTTCTAGAATTTTGTGTTTATTATTTGGGAAAATATAGTAAAATAATAAATACATTTAAATTTTTAATTTACAGTTTGTTTATTTTGTATCTTTTTCTCTAACATATTCTATTAATTGTTTTATCTTTTTATTAAATTTATTATAACAAAATTCACCCAGTGGCAATGGGCAAAAGAGCAAAGCAGTGGCATTGCCACCATGTGGCTTTTGTTTATATTATGAAACTCTCATCTTTTAATACTCCCCAATAAAATGATCTCTGCATATTTTTTTAATGATTTCATGATTAATATTAAACTAGCATTTGTATCAAGAGGTGCAAAGGGCACGTCGATAATGTTTTTGGGTTTCTTTACCTTTCGAACATATATACAATAACATTTGAAATAGAAGAGTTTGTAATGTCTCACTAGAGGTCGGGTATCGACTGGTCGAATAGGCTCGAAGATTGGGTATCTCTTCAAAGATCCAATATGTTGAGGGGCTCGACCATGTGGGGTGTAATTTTATAAAAAAGGTTTGTACGCAATCCATAACTTCTGAGATGCGAGGTAATATACTATTTCTCTATTGTCTTTGTTTCTATTTCTCTTTGTCCATGTGCTTTTGTGTCTCTGTCCTTCTTGACTGGATTTTAAACATCTCAACCCAAGATTTTGTTTCATCTCATACCCACCTATGGCCTCCATGTTAAGAATTATATTGTTTATACTGGAAATCAAACTCCTTATTTCCTTTTCGCAACCACGATATCTATGTTCTATTCACGTCTGGATGAAATCTACATCAGTACACTATTAATGATACCCATTGTTGTTCTTGCAGATAATTCTAATAAATGGGCAATTTCCTAGCTCCCACACTAATAATGTCACCAATGATAACATTATTGTGAATGTTTTTAACAACCTTTTTTTATCTCCCTTCTGATGATTTGTCTGCATTTTTACAAGTTGTTTAATAGGGCCCATAGTTGTAGCCAAAGGTATCCCATGTAGTGTATAAGGTGGTTTCATACGATTCATTTGGTGGATTGCATGCATCATGATTGTTCTACATCTTATAGAGGAGTTAAGGAAATTGGATGAAAAATTGAATGCTAATGAGATCTTTCTTGAAAATAGGGTATGTTCCTTAACTTGAACTATTAGATTGGTCTTCCTTTAGTTGTCATTCTAGGTTTTCAAGAGATATTTTAAAATGTATATCATGATTACCATACATCATGCTTATTACTGCAGAAACTTAAACTAAAGAATAACCAATGAGAAGAAAGTTGCATTGGTTGTGCAATTTGCAACAGACGCTAAACTTCGAAGGGTGTATGCTACTCAAAAATATGATGACATGCCATTGATTGAAGCTATTCTTGCACCAGTGGAGGCAAAACTTAAACTTGCCTGTGAGAGGTGCTTCTTGCTTGTGGAAAAACCCGTGATTTGTCTTTTGTGCGGTAGTTACCCCCTTTAACTCAGGGATCATTACAGGAACCAGGTTTGCCAGTAATTGTTTGTCAATTCCTAAGTAAACCTTGTTCCCCACTGATATACCTATGATCTTTGTGGCTGGTAAGTAATCTTAAATGTTTCCATTGACCCATTTAGCAGCTAAGTTTGGATCTTCCATGTTGCCAACGATTTCATTTCCCACTCCAACAATAAATTCTAGTTTGCAAATGCTTGCAGGGCTGTCTCATTTACAGCGTAGAGTTTTATTCTATTAATATTATTGGTTTGCAAAAGGCCCACTACTAATTCTCGTGGTGGCAAGTCCTCTGCAACTTGTGTTGAGAAATATCGGGCAGCATCTAGACTAGGTTCTTTAGCTCAATTTCCCTTACACTTTGACAAGTTCTTGTGATTAGTATATTTGATATTTGTTATTATTATTATGTTCTTTTCATCATCAAGACAAATTCCAAACAAGAAGATCATAAAGAGACCAAATATAAGTGCTCAGCCAGGGCAAAACCCTTATGAAGAGGAAAACCCGGTCAAACTCTTCCACTAGTAGATTCAAATCAACTTGAGACAACCAAGACCTTGACTCAACAATAGGACCTCCTATGTCCATCAAATCGGCCTTCCAACTATCAAGACAAAGATAAAATTGTAGAGACAAATCAAATCAATGCAAACTGGCTTCAGTGAGCATCTCATCCTACCTTCTATTGATTGCACCCTCGACCTTGTAGTCTTTGCCATTTTATCTCAAATATCACATATTTTTCGGTCCATTAAAGAGTCCCCTCCTTGTCGTATATATATTTCTCCCTTATGCTATTGGTATGTACTTCTTTGCACTCCTATAGATTTCAGATTGAAGTTACTTCATGATCGTGTTCTTCACAAGGTCAAATGTATCTTTTATATATAGCCTTTTGGAGGTCGAATCATTTTCTTGAGGCTGACTTGTAGGAGAGGGTAAGGCAACTTAACGGAGGAGGGACAAGCATTAGAGAAATTTTGAGGTCTAAAATGGGCCTCATAAGGAACATTATAAAATAATAGTGGAAATAATTCAATACGATTAGATTACCTCATCAAGTTTTGGAAATAAAAAAGAAAAAACTACTTTTTCAACTCGTATTTTCAACTTATCTCTCTACGATTTTACTCATATTTCAAGCAAGAGCACTTGTTGGATGCGGAATTTAATTTTTCATCCAAGGAGTACCCATGTTTCATACTTCTGATGGACCCTACTACACGAAAAATGTGAAATACATCAAAAAAAATGTGATTGCAATCATGTTTTTTCATGTATTTCGCATTTTCATGTAATAGGCATTGAAAAGTGTAACTAGGTTCAGTCTTCATAATGACATGTAAATATGATTTTATGTAAGGAGATTTAAATAAGAAAAATGAAATTATTTTATTGACTTTCTTCATGGGTTTCATGATCAAGGATTTTGTTTTTGAGTCAAGACCCATTGAGAGTCTTTAGGATTTATTTGTCATCTAGTCATAAAATGTAAGATTCATTGTCATGTAAATGAAGTCATGTTACACTTTGTAAAAGGCCAATATTGTCTATGTAAAGAATCCTCCAAGAAATTTTTACCTAACCTCTTCAAGTCAGCCTACAAATGATGAAGAAGCTGCTAGATAAAGTCGGCCTAACTCCAACTGTCAAGTCGACCTAAAGGTCAAGCGAAGAAGTGTATAAATGGCCCTACTTGGCCTCATTTGGACACACACAATTCAGACAAGCAACTCAAATTACATCGAGACAAGAAGAAGTATGAAGAAAGGGAAGAAGCAGAAGTGTGAAGAAGGAAGAGAACATGAGTGAGAAAAAGGGAGAGAAAGGACTCTTCTGGGTAATGTGAAGTTATGGTTTCTTTTGGGCTAGTGAAAGTAACTTTCTTCTAGGGCAACAAATTATCTTCTGGGTAGTGTGAAGTTAGGGCAACAAATTTTCTTCTAGGGTAGTGAAGTATCTTCTGGCAGTTACTTCTGGGGCAGCAAATGAAAGACTCTTCTGGGTAATCAAAGTAGAGACTAAGTTTCTCTACAAAAGATCTAGAGACCGAGATTCTCTTAGGAAGTTGTGAAGGTGCAACAAAAAAGGATAGAGACAGAGTTTCTCTAGAAGGAGCCAAAAGGAAGAAGTTCTAGATTAAGAAGAAAGGTGAAGGAAGGAACAGGCATATCATCAAGGTTGGTGACAAGGTTCTTGAGAGGATACTAGATTCAAGGGTCTGTGTCAAGACCTTGTTACTTATCAATTGATGATCTAGAAGAAGAATTTTGATCGGGTTTTCCTCTCAAGAGGTGAGAGGTTTTTGCCCTGGCTATAGAAGCCTACATACTATGTCCCTCGTCTTTTATGCATTTTGGTAATTCTCTTGATGAAGGAATACATTAATAAGCTAACAAAGAAAAGACTATAAAATAAGAAGCAAAAGTGCATCACAAGCAGTTATCAAGCAGAGAAATTGTTAACTTTGAATGCCCTACATTTCTCAACGTGGTATCAGAGCTTAGGAGATGAAGGCAAAGGGGGCAGTCAAAGTAAGTTGATACACAAGAATCAATCTTCAAAGAAATCATAAAAGAAAAGCGAAGGATGTCAACAAGTTCAAGATCTACATCAAAGAAACCCTAGATCGAAGGAAGCATAAAGAAAACCAAAACCCTATATGTACTTCAAATATCATCACATCATCAAAGGATCATGAATCAAGATTTCTCTCATCAATCACTCAAGAAGAAGGTCCTCTATCAACATCTAGATAAAAGAAGAAGCAAGCATAAATATGACAAGTAAGTCTATGACTATATCTGATAATATAAAAAATTCTTTTTGCAAGGAAATAAATAAATTGGTTGGGGCTGTAAATTTCCTTGCATGGATGAAAAGGACTGACCTAAATCTTATTGAGAATGAGGTCATGGATTACATTAAGGGATCAATAACCCTGCCTCCAAAATAATATACTCATGTTCATGCTAGATACATGAAGGGAGAAGTGACAGCCCAAAGGATTCTTATAGAAATCTATAAAAGACTCTCTAATCCCATATATATCAAAATTGGAAACTGCAAAAGCTATATATGAAAAACTGGTAGAGTTGTTTTCTATAAGTACTGCAGGAGAAGTAATCTCCTTAAGGAAATAACTATACAAAATAAATATATCCAAGGAAGACGGAATAGCCTCATACTTTATGAGGATATTATAAATTCGAGATCAACTACAAGAACTAGGAGAAGTTATGTCTGATAGAGAGATGACCACAATGGTACTAAATGCACTACCGAAAGAATGGGGTAACTTCACTTCAAGTTTATATGGGAAGAAAGAGACTACCCATTTCAAGATCTATGGTCACTCTGTAAGATCAAAGAAACTAGTTTGAAGGCAAAGATTGACGTCGGACCAAGTGAGCAGAATCAAGCATATGCTACAATGACAAGAAGAAAGGAAAATTTGGAAAGTTTGGTCCTCCAAAGAAGAGGAAGAACATGGATAAGATAAGATGTTATGGATGTCATGAACTTGGACACTATAGAAGAGATTGTCCTGACTGTGGAAAGGACAAGAGGAATATAGAAGAAGCACACATTACCGAGGAAGTGAAAGAACCCGAGTCAAAGAAGCCTAAGAATGAAGAAATACAAGATCTCTACTATGATTAAGATGATCTTTTTATAGAGAAGGTACTTTCCACTTGTAAATTATGGATAGGGTGAAGGTTAAATAAGATAGGATGCATCAGGTTAGAAAATAGTATAGAATCATTAGAAGTAAGAGCTCGAGACATGGGAAGTAAAAGGTATGTCTGGTACAGGTCCTACTGATTTCAAAGGATAGAAATCTCTTAGGAAACATATTTAATACTTATAGAAGTAGAGTTCATCATCGACTAAGATCATCTTAGAAGAAAGCATCTACCGAGTAAGGATATGAAACATCCTCGAGTTTCTCTGATAGAATTCTCATCAAAGGATTCACCGATGTAGAAAGGAATCAAAAGGTTTTCATCAGGAATTCCAACTTGTGGGATTCAAGGAATGATGGTATGATGACATAACAGGAAAGAAAGGCTGGAGAATAAAGTCTCTTCAAATGAAGAAGTATGGATGACTGAAAGAAATATGAGGTATGTTTGCTAACATAGGATATTATAAAAGTCATGTCATACGGTTGTAGATAATATGGATCATTATCTCCATCTTGGGAAACATGATCAAAATAAGAAACGATCTACTCCTCTGAAAGATTGCAACAAATCATAAGTCACTCTAGATGAAATCAACATAATATTTTCTCACATGAATCATGAGGAAGATGACCACAATCAAGGAACTATGATTGAATGCTCTTGGGAATGAAATGTGTGTGAGATAGGAAGAGATCGTGATAATATGCAACGAAGGTAAAAGAAATTCAACATCAAATTCCAAGAATATTTGACTAAAATATCTCTTGGAAGGATGTGAAGGCTCTAATGGAAGTTAGAAAAAGAGAAGACCCTTGACAAAGGATATCAGTGGGAGATATGTCAATCCGCCTACAAGATGTTGATACTTACAAGACGATGTCATGGTGAAAGATCATCACAAAGGTAATTCTAATTTGAAATGATTGGTTATGTTTAAACTAACATTTGGTTAGGCTTATGTAGAACTATCGAAGGGAAGGTCTATGGATGACTTCCAAATAGGCCATATAAAAGGATGTAATTTCCTTCTGAAAAATATGGGATAAAAATAGAATGACATGAAGCAAAGCCAAATGGAGAATCTAATGGATCACTTTTTGATAAGTTGAGGACATGTTTGACTCATTAACAAAAGTGATGAATGATCTATGCCCTCTATAAAGAAGTTCCCAAAGAATGAAGACTCCTTAGCAAAGAAGAAAATTCATGACATCAAAGGAAGGAGCTCTTCAGATAGCCAATTGTTTCAGGAACTCCACATAAGGAGTTGTGATAGGTCCCTGGTTAAGCGAGACCTTATAAGAAGTTTCTTACTTGGAAGAAACTTGGAAATTCCTAAGTTGGAAGCTTAGGTACATTCCTCTGTGATAAGAATGAGTACATTCCTTTAATGGAATAAAAGCTCTTGGTATAAAAAGGAGTGATAGACATGTTATTCTAATCTTCACTTGGGAAGATAGAATGGAGGATTGTGTAATCATTTGGCATCCGATGCTCTTAGGGGATGAGATAGGGCATCCCATGAAAGAGTAGTCGTGGAGGACCGATATTCTTTTGGGACTGGGGAGTCCAAGAAAAGAATAGTCCTTATGGAGCATATCCTTGGTGAACCCGGGTGGGGTATGTTCCTAGAGAGACAATGATGAGTATGTCTATAAATCATTGTTCTCACCAACATTGTGTTATGATCTTGTGGATAGATAGATTTGTTAGTCAATGCCTTCCTATATAGAACAATGTTGGTTGGTATGATGATATACAAATGAGTTACAAATCCTAATTCTTCTTATGAGAGATTCTTCAGATTGAGAAAGTCCAAGTACCATTATGAATACCTCCCTACTTAGGAGGGAGCATTGAAAAGTGTAACTAGGTTTGGTCTTCATAATGACATGTAAATATGATTTTAAGTAATGAGATGTAAGTAAGAAAAAAGAAATTATTTTATTGACTTGCTTCCTGGTTTCATGAGCAAGGATTTTGTTTTTGAGTCAAGACTCCCATTGAGAGTCCTTAGGATTTATTTGTCATCTAGTCATAAAATGTAAGATTCATTGTGATGTAAATGAAGCTGTGTTACACTTTGTAAAAGGTCAATATTGTCTATGTAAAGCATCCTCCAAGAACTTGTCACCTAACCTCTTCAAGTCGGCCTAAAAATGATGAAGAAGGTGTTAGATAAAGTCATCCTAACTCTAGCTGTCAAGTTGGCCTAAAGGTCAAATGATGAAGTGTATAAATATCCCTACTCAGCCTCATTTGGACATACACAATTCAGACAAGAAACTTGAACTACATTGAGACACGAAGAAGTGCGAAGAAAGGGAAGAAGCAGAAGTACGAAGAAGGAAGAGAACAAAAGTGTGAAAAACGGAGAGAAAGGATTCTTCTGGGTAATGCAAAGTTAGGGTTTCTTTTGGGCCAATGGAAGTAACTTTCTTCTAGGACAGTGAAGTATCTTCTAGGCAGTGCGAAGTTAAGGCATCATAGTTTCTTCTGGGGCAGCGAAGCATCTTAAGGGCAATAACTCCCGGGGTAGCAAAGGAAAGACTCTTATGGGTAATCAAAGTAGAGACCGAGTTTCTCTATAGAATACCTAGAGACCGAGAATCTCTAGGGAAGTTTTGTGTTAGGTACCTATACTACTAGTGTAACCCCTTATTGTTATTAGTACAACCCCCTTATTATATTGTTGTGCCCATGTAGTCCCGTATTGTTATTATTGTGCCCTTACATTATTATTGTTATGTCGGCTCTGATTATATTATGACCCCTTATACTCCTATATATAGAAAGGAGGTCTTGTCATTTGTATCATCCAAGAATTTTTCATTTGTGTAATGTAAAGGAGGTTGCCCCCTCGAAGAGGCTTATTTCTAAGGCGTTCATCTATCTTTTCTATCTTTTTGTGAGCTGGTTTCATAACATTTGGTATCAGAGCTTTGGATTCTAGGGTTTCGCTGCTCCAAACAGGTCATTGTGCCATTTTCGCTATAACTTTTTTTCTGCGACGTTTCAGAAGCTAAAAAAAAACCCATTTGGGCTGAAATAGTTCTGAACTTCGGGTCCAAATTTCAGAGTTTTTCTCACTATATTTGCGGAGATATGATTTGAGGAAGTTGGTGTTTTTGCAGACTCCCGAATTACATTCCAAACAAGGGACCTTGGGAAAATCGTCATAATTGTTGTTTTGAGCATCAGATTGAAATTTCGTAAGAAATTTCAGAAAGAGGACGGCCTCTAGTTTTCTGTGTATCAGTTTCAGGTACTAAGGTAGAAATAGTGATACGTGGCACTTCATACAAGTTCGCTCTTCTGAAAAGGTATATAATCAAGTCATCTTGGGAGATTGTGCATAACTCTTTCCTTGGAGAATCCAAATTCGATCAGACTGGTGGCATTGGAAAGAGGACGCAGAGAGATACTGCAGGAAGAAATTTCAGAACTTGGAGATCCGAAATTACAGAGTTACGGTAATTTCAAGGTCGAGCTCCTAAAATCAAGAAAAGACGATATGAGGAAGTTTGATGGCAAGGATCTGGTAAATTGGATACTACAGATGGAGCAATATTTTGATCTACATGGTGTACCACTGTTACAAAAGGTATGTATTGCATCTTTATATTTAGAACCGGATAAATTTTAATGGTATAAAGGGCTTTTTTCTCGTAAACAACTTGTTACATGGTCAATTTTCACGGAGGAAATGATAGCACATTATGAGGATACAAAGAGCAACACCTTCTTTAGAGCAACACCACAACAATTGGAAGAAAAAAGAGCAAAAGGGCTTTGTTACAAAGTTGAAAGCAAAATTATGGAAACAAGGAAGTTTACCCCTCACAACTATAAAGATGGAAGTGTTGTTTCTCCTAGCCTTCCACAACCTACAAGGGTTACACCACAACAATTGGAAGAAAAAAGAGAAAAAGGGCTTTGTTACAATTGTGATAACAAATACATTAAAGGTCATAAGTGTGCTGAGAAGAAATTATTTTACATAGATTATGAAGAGGAGGAAGAAAAGGATCAAGAAACATCAAAAGAAGAGGATATATACCAGGAACCAACCCCAGAGAAAGAAGAAATGAATCTGACCATATCTTGTAAACCATTGGTAAGAATTACCACTCCTCAAACTCTAAAGATAGAAGGACATATCAAGAATAAAAAGGTTCAAGAAGTGAAAGATCACATCAAGAAAGAAGAAATGAATCCAACCATATCTTGTAATGCATTGGCCGGAATTACCACTCCTCAAACTATCAAGATAGAAGGACATATAAAGAAGAAAAATGTTCAAGAAATGAAAGATCACATCGAGCATCAAAAAATGAATCCGACCATATCTTGTAATGCATTGGAAGAAATTACCACTCGTCAAACTCTCAATATAGAAGGACAGAACAAGAAGAAAAAGATTCAAGCAGTGAAAGATCACATTGAGCATCAACGACAAGTTCTCCAACTTTAAAATGGTAACGTCACTTGGTGCATAATCGAATGAAACAACAGATAGATCAACATCGCAGTGAAAGAAGTTTTGATGTAGGCGATTGGGTATTTTTACGGCTACATCTAAAGCAAGATATTATGAGAAGGAAATGTTGAAATACTACATGCACTTAAGAAATGGCAACCCTATCTAATGGGAAGACACTTCAAGGTAAAAACAGATAATGATAGTCTTAAATACTTTTTAAAACAAAGATTATCTTTAGAAGAGCAGCAAAAATGGGTCACGAATATGTTGGGTTATGACTTTGAAATCATCTACAAACAAGGGAAGCAAAATGTTGTTGCAGATGCACTCTCAAGAAAGGATGAGGATGTGTAAGCATTGTTTTGTGTTATTTCTATTATCCAACTAGATTGGATAAACAAAGCAGGGGATGAATGGAAGAAGGACGAAGAAGTGTGGCCACTCATTCAAAAGTTGTAGAAGATCCGAGTTCAAACAATATTGCCAGAACTTGACGAGGAAGGAAAAATCATTTTGGAACCTGGAGCAGTCACAGAAACAAGAACCCGACAGCTACGAAATCGATCAATTTCAGAGTATCTCATCAAGTGGAAGAACTTACCCGCTAAAGATTCCACACGGAGGACAAGAATTTTATACAAAAACATCAAGAACTACTCAAGCGTTGAGGACAAAACTTTTTGAAGGAGAGGGGCATGTTAGGTCCCTATACTACTAGTGTAACCCCTTATTGTTATTAGTACAACCCCCTTATTATATTGTTGTGCCCATGTAGTCCCATATTGTTATTATTGTGCCCCATAGAAGCCCACCATTGTTATTATTGTGCCCTTACAGTATTATTTTTATGTCGGCTCTGATTATATTATGATCCCTTAGACTCCTATATATAGAAAGGAGGTCTTGTCATTTGTATCATCTAAGAATTGTTCATTTGTGTAATGTGAAGGAGGTTTCCCCCTCGAAGAGGCTTATTTATAAGACGTTCATCTATCTTTTCTATCTTTTTGTGAGCTGGTTTCATAACATTGTGAAGGTGCAATGAAAAAAGATAGAGACCGAGTTTCTTTAGAAGGGGCCAAAAGGAAGCAGTTCTAGATCAAGAAGAAAGGTGAAGGAAGGAAGAGGTAGAGCATAAAGGTTGGTGAAAAGGTGCTTGAGAGGATACCAGATTCAAGGGTCTGTGTCAAGGTCTTGGTACTTATCAATTGAAGATCTACAAGAATAATTTTGATCGGGTTTTCCTCTCAAGAGGTGAGAGGTTTTGGCCCTGGCAGGAGAATCCTACATATCGTGTCACATGTCTTTTATGAGTTCTTGATGAAAGAACACATTAATAAGCTAACGAAGAAAATACTATAAAATAAGAAGTAAAAGTGCATCACAAGCAATTATCAAGCAGAGAAATTGTTAACTTTGAATGCCCTACTACAGTAGGGTCCATTGGAAGTATGCAACACAGGTACTCCTTGGATGCAAAATTAAATTTTGCATCGAACAAGTGTTCTCGCTCGAAATATGAGTCAAATCATAGGGAGATAAGTTGACAAATAGTTTTTTTATTTATTTTTATCTTTTTATCTTTTTATTCCAAAAATTGTGAATCATCCCCCATGGTTAACATCATCATATTGAATCCTATTAGTTATTATAAAGTTAATTGTTTTTTGTACATTTTTGTTTAGAGGCCCATTTTTTACTTCAAAATTTCTCTAATGACATAAAAAAAAA
The DNA here is from genome assembly GCA_031772625.1 of Pinus tabuliformis. NCBI lineage: Eukaryota > Viridiplantae > Streptophyta > Pinopsida > Pinales > Pinaceae > Pinus > Pinus tabuliformis. The sequence continues at coordinate 245,903,584 of CM062805.1, forward strand.
ATGTTTCTTTGATACAATTAGCCCAAGAAGGGTTTTTTACATCACCATTTTGACTTTGAAGCTATATAACACTTAATGGGTGCTTTTGACCTATTGACCATTGACCCAAGCATGAAACCCATGCTTTAATAAGTCAATTTATTTTAACAATAAAAAAATATTTTTCTTTCTTTTGACAAATAATTATGATCAAGACCGACAATAGTTACATTCTTTAACAACTTGTCCATAGTTGATTCATGTTGTGGTGGCACTTGTGTTGGACAAAGCATTTGAAAGAGCCAATCCTAAAAAGGATTTAATGTCAAATGTAAGATATTGTATCCTGATGTAAACATAAATGCAAACATTAAGATATTTACAATAGACTAGGACAAATCCCATTGACAGGGGAGGATATCTCCCACAGACTACTGTGTAAGGCACTTCCAAGATGCTTCCTTTTGTGGCACAATTTTTATCCTTTTTCGTTTCACTGCCTATCAGAAAAAACTCTCAAATACTAGCATATTTAAGGCCTCCCAAGAAATCATGAGGACATAGGTGTTAACATCCATGGAGTTATATTTCAGCCCTTATCGTTTTGTTTCACTACCAATTAGAAAGACTTGTAAAAGATGACATATTGAAGACCTATGAAACTAGGGTGATAGCTGGGAGCCCATATTTATGTTTCAGCCCTAAACTTGTTTTAACAACTCCAAAAGGATAAAGAAAAATAAGAAAAAAAGTTGCAAGGTTTTGGTTTAAGGAGTGTTGTGGATGGTAAATATCATGGACTGAAATCATGTTTTCTCTTTTCCTCTACTTTTGCATCAAAGATAGATACTTTGAAAAGGAGAAACACTTGTAGGAGACAGTATCTCTTAAAGAAGAACTTCAGTTCAACAAGTATAAAATTCTTAGATTTGGGAAATTCTCTTCATGGAAATTCATAGCCAACATTCACAATCCACCAGTGTGAACCTCTTAATCCACAGTAGAACATAATAAGTACCTAACCACATAATTTTCTAACAAGCATAGACTTACAAGTTTGTGCCCCCCTCTTACTCTAAATCTAAGGCTCTCAAACCTTATTTACCATGGAAACCTATAGCTATCGTTATCCTCAATTCTGATTTCTCCTTCAGATAGTTGAGACATCGTGTGGGTATCATAGAGGCTATGCCTAGCTAATGAAAAACATTCATGTTTTCCTCTTTCTTGGCTCGATGGATCTTCAAAGGAGAAAAAGAGGGAAAAATACTATGATCTCATGGTATTCCATTGGGCATCAAGGCCCTATTGAAACATAAAATTGTCCCAACTTAGCAAACCTTGCAAGGCCTCCATAAAAGAATATGCAAATAAAATTGTTGAATTTAGAATGAAAAAAGAACCAAAACTACCCGAATTGCGGAAGATATGAAATCTATAAAGATGGGTGAGAACATGGGTTCCTAATAACATAGAGTAATGTTTCAAGCCTAAGCTACACTAAATTAAAATTAAAAATTAAACATTAAAAATTGAATATTCATTGGATGTAATTAGTGATGTGGAGAGTAAATATTTCGGACTGGAACCATGTTTTCTTTTATCTCTACCTTCCTCGAAGAGAAATCCTCTCGAATGAAGAAATACTATAAGGAACCATGAGTATATTTTGTTGAATGATACCTCCTTCATTACGAATAATGCTAAGATTCACGAAGATTACCTTCATGGTAATTAATAAGACAAGTTCACAAGTTGCCAATGAGGACCCCTAAGTCAAAGTAAGAACATATATGTTTATAAGCACAAATCTACCTTTATATACACTCAAACTTAAACTTATATCTAAAATTCTGAAAATGCTTCATATAAGAAATAGAGCATTGAGAAGTGTCAATCCAATAAGTCCCTAACCAACGCTTCTTGATTTATCCATTAAGAATCCACAACATGAAGGAATGTGCAAATGAAAAACAAAATGAATAGAATGCAAACAAACATTTACCAGACAACAAAATCGGAGCCCACAAGTAACTCATTCTAAAACTTCCTCTGTCCATTACTGAAACTCCCATGGAAACAACCTCTATGTGCCCAAATTTTCTTGCATACAGAAAATTACGAGAAATTAATCGAGTGGGCCTTGCGAGTGTTGTGATAACACATACACTCTTCATAAGTACGCAATATTTTTATTTTCAGAATTGCACAACATTAGTGATAAATGGTGTCCATCCACTAGATAGCAACTAAAAGGTTGAAAGGTAGGAAAGAAACTTTTTAGGGCTCTTCTATGGACATGAAGCATCCAAAATTTGATAAATGACAATTAATTTGAAAACTAATTTAGAAGAATATTTAGGGATATGATAACAAAAATTAATTGCAAGATATAGTTTGGGCAGTAGGATGAAAACTTGAGAACAAGGCCAATAAACATTGTTAGTCACTGAAAGCCACATAATGCACAAATACATATCTCAACTTGGCACATTGACAGATTTTGGCCTTGGTGGGAGAAGCCTACATACAGTGTCACATGTCTTTTATGCATTTTGGTAATTGTCTCGATGAAAGAATACATTAATAAGCTAACAAAGAAAATACTATAAAATAAGAAGTAAAAGTGCATCACAAACAATTATCAAGTAGAGAAATTGTTAACTTTGAATGCCCTACATTTCTCAACAATAGGGTCCATTGGAAGTATGCAACACAGGTACTCCTTAGATGCAAAATTAAATTTTTCATCCAACAAGTGTTCTCGCTCGAAATATGAGTCAAATCGTAGGGAGATAAGTTGACAAATAGTTTTTTTATTTTTTTCATCTTTTTACTCCAAAAATTGTGAATCATCCCCATGGTTAACATCATCATATTGAATCCTATTAGTTATTATAAAGTTGATTATTTTTTGTACATTTTTGTTTAGAGGCCCATTTTTTACCTCAAAATTTCTCTAATGACATAAAAAAAATTGTTTCTTTGATACAATTAGCCCAAGAAGGGTTTTTTACATCACCATTTTGACTTTGACTCCGTAGAACACTCAATGGGTGCTTTTGACCTATTGACCATTGACCCAAGCATGAAACCGATGCTTTAATAAGTCAAATTATTTTAACAATAAAAAAATATTTTTCTTTCTTTTTACAAATAATTATGATCAAGACCGACAATAGTTACATTCTTTAAAAACTTGTCCATAGTTGATTCATGTTGTGGTGGCACTTGTGTTGGACAAAGCATTTGAAAGAGCCAATCTTGAAAAAGATTTAATGTCAAATGTAAGATATCGTATCTTGATGTAAAAAGGAAAAATATTTTTTTCTCAATAATGATAGTTGCTTAGAATCTCAATCAAAATTATTGTGCCTAAGTGTGAGCAAGGAGTGATTCCAATGAGCAAGGAGTGATTCCAATTTGCAGGTTTAAAGAAGAAAAGTATTCCGTACTTTTCTCAAACACTCTTTTTCTACAAGTAAATAGAATCATATTCTTAATATTTTTAAAATACAACAAGAAAGGCTACTGAAAATCCTAATTCAATGAGTATACAAATAATAGAGAGACTATGATTTATGCTTCAAATTTTATTTAACCTCATTCTCTATCTTTATAAATGGGCAAAGAAAACTGAATCCAATTCAAACAGGATACCTGAACACATGTTGTCCCTTCACATTGTGTCTCATCTAGACGATATTCATGCATCACCCAATATGTTCTTCTTCGCATGGTACATACCGACCATAGAAGAGTAGGGTCTTCTTTGTTCCAATCATAGATGACTTTGAGTTTATTTTCATGTCCTTTCTAGTTGCTTTCCAATAACCAGCTTCAATGGCCCTCTTTGTGCATGTTCCATTAGGATACTTCTTATCACATGGATTGAAAAAGTACCATTATAAATCTCTTTTAGGCAAAAAGGACTTATTTGAAAATAGGCGTGAAAAATGAGTTAGATTTGCAGCATAACTCTAAGTCATGTTATATCTAAAACTTTGATTGTCCATGCCTTAAACTAAACTAAATTTCCATACAAGATATTTGTAAAAATTTTGTCATAAACATCATGCGTATTCTAAATAAATAAACTCAATACTGATCTATCTAAATCCTAACCAGCTAGTTCACCATATTTAATTGGCAAGTGAAATGGGACATCTGACATTATATCACCTTTTCTATTAATACCATGCATTTTTTAAACAAACATTTTGCAGGCATGATTAGCCCATTATAGTCATATTTTTGAAAGAGCCAAAGACATACACAACTATGTCAAGTTTCATATAAGAAAAATAAACCCAACCTCAACCTACATTTGTTATTTTATATTTTCAGGTGCTTCTATCCCTCCCTAACCCATCCGATGGTTGGTGCATGCTATACTCCGACACCAAAAATCAATAATAAGATGGTTAATGGATATCTAAGGCCTTTATAACCAAATTGGACTCTGTAATTTTCATCAGATGACTATTTCTGATCCTAGAAATAAAGTTTTGGTAGCAACATTTACAGTATGTTAAAATTGACTCACTAGTAGTGGGCCAAATGACTCTACTTTAATGAGGCATCGATAGTGACACACTCTGAATTAGTTCATACTTAGACATGTATGGCTAGAGCTTCCACAACCTCACAAGAATCACACTGAAATGCATTAAAAAAGATAATTATAGCATATTCACAAAATCATGGCATAATTCGGGAGTCCATAAAAACCAACACTTCGACACCTCAAGGATCCTATACCTAGACTAATTTCACAAGTGAATTGAAAACTTTTGAGGGCTTCCAAATATGGATATTTTGAAGCTAATTTCAAGAATATCTATCATATACATGCAAACTCAGACCTGAGAAAGAATTCCATAAACACAGAAGAATAAGTTTCACACACCGGTTGAGCCAAAACATATTACACATAAAGCACACAATTTCCCTGAGCACGAACCCATATGTGCTTTAATCTCAGGGCAATATTCAGGAGCTAAATATGTAAGATACTAATATTAGGGAACCCAAATGAGCTTCAATGCGAAATTCAAATAGCTGTCTCTCAGAATTATATTTTTCTAGCTCTAGTAATGGTGGGAAGTAAGGATATTCCATATTCTCGGTTAAACAGAACCAACAATTTCCACCAGAAACCAAAAGTAAATAACACCTAAGAATTTCTTATCATAGCCTTCCAATCACCTTAGGAATCTATGTGTGGACACAATTTTCATTAACTGTACTGAATATTATTATTGATGGGTGCAATGTAGAAAAATGCAATTGCACTCAAATCAAACTGTAAGCATTGACCGAGACAATACATAGCAGAAAAATATCAATGCCTAGAATCCCAAAACATACCAGGCAAATCCCAAGGTTCAAACTTATACAATCAGCTTCAGGGATAATTTCCAATTCTATCTTACGTCCATGAACTTTTCTCTTCAAATAATAAACCACAAGCTACCCATCACTGGGATGGAACCTGAAACCAGGGGCAATTAAACATGCGCCATTCTGTAACAAAATCTCTGAAAAGACTCTATAATGGAATGCACAATACATGAATGAAGGAATTGATGGAACAAACCCTGCCATCAATAATGGAATTTATATCAGTAAAACCCAGTGGCCACAACCAAAAGTTGGACAATATAATTTGAGATGGCAAACAAAGTGAGAGCAAAGGGTGGAATTTGTTACACCCCATTCATACAAGACAAAAAAACATCCATTTCTTATATATAATGTTTCAAGATGTTATTTTGACCATATTCATGCATGCACAATTATTGTTCATCACATCTCATGTCATAAATCTCTCTTTATTTGCAATTTGTCGGTTTAGGAAAAAAAATCAAAACCGAAAGAAGAGAATGTCGGGATGTATTTTCTTCGATGTGCTCTGCTTGGTCCTCAAGTTTTCATTCTTTTTAACTTTAAAATAGAAACTGATATGGTTTCTTTGGTTTCTTTGCACAAATAAACAACATCTCTCTTTTCTTTCCATTTGCTTCTAGAATTTATGAGAAAATCCTATAAAAAAATAAAAATAAAGCAGTTTGCTTGATATGGTGGTGGTGTTTTCGAAACTGAAATACAACCACGCAAGTGATGTCCTGGCGATTACGATGCCTCTTGGCATATAGTTTTTTATTTAGCTCATACAACATGTATACACGCTGCATCTAATGACCTCCACTTGTTCCACATGCAGTTTGCATGGATCTTACCCGTGCATTGGCTCGCATGCATCTGGCTCATGACCTAATTGTGACCGCTACTCTCTTCATCATTGATGGTGGTCCTATTATTGGATCTCTGAACCACTATGTTTTGGAATTAACTCATTCCATATTTTGATCAAATTTTCATATAAGTCCAAGAATTTTGTGCTTAAAGAAGGAAAGTTGCAAGTGTGGATCATTGGTTCTATAGCTAACAACCATATCAATCTGATACATGCATTCCATCCATTGTATTCCCATAATCCTCATTTCATTCCATCGGCCAATCCTAAATCATTCTAAATCGGTCATCGAAGGAGAAGTGAAAATCTCCGTGGCTTTTAGTTTCACAATTTTTTCAGTTTCCGGTTTTACCCAATAACCATCCAGGTAAAAATTTTCAAGTCCGAAACTTCGTGCATCTGAAAACCAAGTTGCAGGTGTGGATCATTGATTCTGTAGCTAGCAACTTGTTGACGGTGTTGGACCTGCCAACATCAGGGAATCTCCCCGATAAGAAGTCCCAACTAGACCTCAAACTGTTTGGAGTAGGAGCCCCAATAGTGGGTGGTAGTGTAGTTCCTTGACCACAATAGCGCGCAAAGATAAGTATGATGACTTTAGGTGAGATCAAGTGTGTGACCCTGCAGAGAGTCAAATGTGATGCATGAAGGTTCCAACACACGGAGGGGAAAAGGAAGTGAACCCCTTAGAAGCTTATAATAGTACGCAGCTTGAAAAAAATACACGAGAGGAATGACATCACAAGCTCAAATTTAGAATAATCCACGAATTAAAGTGATGAGTTAACCCAACAACACACATTCAACAAGATTCATACAATTGCATATAAAATAGTTCATAAGAAAATGAGTAAGTTAAACAACATACATTTCTAAAGCAACCAGAATAGTCCAACTACAATAAGAACATATGCATGAAAGCGTGTTGTCTCTGATATTATTATTATAAGTGAAAGTTACATCCATACATACACCATTAACGACCACTAGCCCCAATAGTGGAACATTACAGTCAAGAACACTTGCTCCTCCAAAGAAGTTTATTGCTCTATGCTATGGAGAAGCCAAGGCTCATCACAATACTCCCAAGCCTTTTCTAAGCCTAAGCCTAGCCAAAAGCTTGGCTCCCAAAAGACTCTTGTATGAGTTATGAGGTTTTATTTATAATAAAGGGTGGGGTGAACCTTGACATTCCTCTTTGTGACTCTTTGAATTCCCTCATGACTCTTCAACTTCTTTACAAATAACTCATTACATAACATGATGACCTTTCACATTCCACTAATGACACTTGGAATTTCACTTACAACATATTTACAAATAATATTACATTTTCCACATGTACCCATGTGATACAAAATAGGCTAGAGACAACCTAACAAGACAAAACACTTGCGAATTTTGAGGAAAGACCATGTCAACAACCTTCACTTGGTGCTTCTCGATCACATATTGATGCCAAGCTTGGTACTACATGATGGTGTCCCCAAACTGCTTGATGGTGTCTTTCTGAAAGCGGACTCTTGCCTCCATGGAATCCAAGTATATGGTCTTGGAACCTGTATCCAACTTGTTCTGAAGCATGTGCAACATGGTGTTGACCATGATAGGACCATAAATGTACTTATGCATATTATATGGACTCAACTCCGAGTCTTTCCCGGTGGCCTCTCGTATTAGATGTTCCATGTACTCATCGATCTCTAGCCGGATTTGGTTCGTGGATTTAACCTCAGTGAGGGAACTGATTGATGGGATATTGTGCATTCTCGCCATGACATCCAAACCATTGTACAATTGTGCATATGAGGCTTGTATGCTGCTGATGAATGGGATGAGCTGCTCATAGTTGTGGATCAACATCCAAACCTTTTCTTTCTCCAACTGTACCTGTGGCTTCATCTTCTTAACTAAGTGAAGCGGGGGCCCTTTGTACCGCATTGTCCACTCTTTCACATTGGTGATGGCAGCATGTATGTTCTTAAGAGTTGAACAAACTCTTTTCTTCGCTATTGTAGGTCATGTACATGTATAATTGCTTTATGCACGGTGAAAAATATGTCATGGAGCTTCTGCATGGTCTCCTCTAGTGTTGATACTTCAATGAGTATTGATTTCCTCAACTCCCCCATTGTGGGAACTACATTATGCGTTGATGTTCGGGGTTGCTTTGCCTCTTGCCTGACAACCATAAAGTTCTTTGCCAATTGTTAATTCTCGACCGTCGGCTACTTAAGATTTTAGCTTGTTGCTCTTGCATAGGCTAAGCTAGCTTCAGCAAGGGAAGCTAGATGCTTCCTGGTGTCTAACACTATCACACTTTCTTTGATGAATGCAGGTGATGCGTGATCATTCGGAAAGTGCTTCCTCCGCTCCTATACAATCCTCTTCTATGGCTCGTCAAATGATAGATTGTACACATCCATGACCAAATCATCATCAAGGAGAACAATATCTCCTTGCATTTGTTCACCATCTTCCTCAGCTACTGGTTGTTCTGACTTGTCAACCTGTATGGGCATTGTTTGCTTTTTCATTGCGCCTTTCCATTCTTCTTCCTTCTATTTTTGTTTGTCTTCTCTTTCTCTCCTCCTCAGCTCCTGTTTTTCCTTCAAATTCTTCTTTGTTTCCTACACTTTAATTATACTTCCTGCAACCTCTGATTTTCTCTCTTCCTTCGCTCTGTTCTCTTTATCTGTTGCGCCCTCTTTGCTTCCATTGCCAAAGATGCCTTCTCCAAGAGAGGATCTTCCTTCATCTTACATCTTTTCTCTACCTTTGGATCTTCAACAACCTTCCTCTTGCCCTTGTCCTTCACTGGATTGCTGCTTATTGTTGTTGTTGTTATTGCTTCTTGAGATGCTATGTCTGTAGAGAAACATTCCAAGTTGTTTCTATACTAACCAACTCATGGAGCTTAGAGGCATTGTAACAGTAACTCCTAGGGTCCTCCTTGTGCCAGTGAAATGTCTCATGGATCCATAGATAATACAAATTCACACAATGGTCCTTGAAAATACAGTGGGGATCATACGGATTCAAGTCTTTGGTTCTGAACTCGAATCTCACGATCTCCTTAGCTTCAGCATCTGCATATTTCAAGCTCTTAATCTAGTATAATCTGATCCGCAAAGGAAGAGCGGGCCATGATGCTTTCTTTTTCCTATGCAGTCTTGTTAATAACCCTGTGGAGACATGATATGAAACCTCTTACATGATCAACTTGTCAGTCGCATACCTTGGTAGAACATGCAGAGGCTTCTCTCTGCCAAACACTCTAATGAAGGTGCCACCTAGTGAGGCATACCAATTTACGATATTTACGATTGCCTCCATTACTTCTCGGGACTTGCAAGGTGGATCCTGCTCAAATATAATATTGTACAACGGGATGATAAAATGGTCAGTTCCTTGCCATCACTCCTCGATAGCTACAATCAGAAAGCAACTTGAAATAGACGTTGACGACAGTGTCTTTTGGTGTCCATGTCCAACTCATGCCAGGAAAATGTTATTGGGCACAGATTGCATCTAGTAAGTATACATAGATGTAAAACCTTTCTTGCTCATTCTTGGGCGGATTCCGAGTGCTAGTCATATGGATATTCAAATGACGAGCCAACAAATATTACCATTTGAATGGCTTCCCATCACTCACCAATTGGTCCAGTACGACTACCCAAACTTCAAGAAAGGTTTATGTGTTCTCTTGATCGTATATTTTGCAGGCAAAGATGATCAAGAATTGATAAGCCTTCCTAAGAGACTTTGTCTTGTAAACATGATTGGGTGTCCATCTAAACTTTGATGGTGCTTTCACCCATCACTTGATGATATCTCTAGTGTTCACAAATCTATGGGTGGCATAGAAAAATGAGTCCATATGCTTCACCGACTAGGGTAAATGATACATTTGTTGAAATTTCTCTGCCCTAAATGTGGCAAGCTCTATTCTGCTAGCACTGCTCAATGTCATAGTCTGTTCATCTATGTGTGATAAAATCCAGTTGATAATGTCCACACATGGGAAGGCGAGGTACCTGCATGCAACCTTGTATAAGCCTGACATTGGATACTGATATACACCTGTTAGTCCTCTAAGGCTTCCTTGAAGTCCTCTGCGAAAGTATCTTTGATTTGTTGCCATGTTAACTTGGTACCCTTCTCAATGAACAACTGAGTATCTATGTAAATTGGTAGATCAATTGATATCTACTCAACTGCTTCCCTAGTACTGCTCTCGACAATTTCCTTTGATGCAACTATCTTGGATTCCATGTTAATTATAACTTCTTGAGAGATGCTCAACAACTGTTGTACCTGTGAGATAGAGAGGACACTCATGGAAAAAAATTCTCAGCTTAAAAACCAAAGCAACTTGAAGACAAAATCAATCAACAAGTCAAGCTCATGATGGGAAGGATTGTACAATTCTGGCTGTCAAAGGTGACTGGTTGACTGTGGGAACTATGCATTGCGCAGTCCCAACAGTCAGTTGTGAAGCTTACTGACTGGAACTACGCAATGCGGAGTTCAGTCTTGGGCCAAGGCTCGGAGAGACTGTGCATTGCATAGTGTCAATGGCCAATATGGAAGGATGGCTCCTGGAACTGCGTAGTGTGTAGTTGGAGCCAGGATATGATAGGCTCTAAGCAATTCCAGAAGCCAAGGCAAAGGCCTTGAGCTCCCAGATTATGCAGTGAATGCAATGAAGTGTGAGATCCGAGCAAGGGGGGCCCAAATATGCCCATGGGGAGTGTGAAAAAAGGCAGATATGAAGGATGATGTGATGTTGAGTGTAGATCGGACTAAGTGTTGATGCATACATGTGACACAAGGGTAGGAATCAATCAAACTGAAGGAAAATGAAGCATGTGAAGGGAGTCATCGCAACGTCGACCATTGGTGCAAAAACAGGAAAACACACACGACACTTGGGAAAGACAATTTAAAACTTGAAACAACACTTATACAAGCTAAAAAAATTTAAAACACCAACAATCATTCAAAGAAACAAGTGAAACAACACTCTCATAAGCTAAACAACAAAAAACAACCAAAAAAGCAACAAAATACTAGAAAAGCAAAACTCACCTGGAAAAGCGATGACCGTCGCACTGAAGTTTCCTTGATCTCCTCAAGACTGCCAAATCTCTAAGATTGAATGTGAAAATGAGCTCTAACATCGTCGATTAAATAGATTTTTTCAAGTTAGGGTTTATGACATGAATGCCAAAAATTAAGGAAAAAGTGACACTTGGTGGAATTTTAGAAATTAACTCAAGTGCCTCCTTCGGGTTGCTAAAAATATATCCCTATTTTAAGGGATGTTTTTTTTGCTTTTTACTTTTTTCTTTTTCAAGAAAAACTGCCATGAATTTACTAGAAATATTGTGCAGTTATGGGAAATATCGGGCAACTCGCTGGTTCATGCATTGAGTAGTTTCTGAGCACAATGGGTTCTGCGCAAATTCTGGGAAGAGTGGCTTTGGGTTGCCTCTCATGTTTGTGCAATTTCCTAGCTCAAGGTTGGTTTCCATCTAGTTTTGTGCAATTCTTGAGCTCAAGGCTCACGGGCAGTCAGGACTGCGCAATTCCCAAGAGCAAGGCCAATTTCCCTCAAGAATTGTGTAGTTCTCTATGGAAAGCCGGGAACTGTGAAAACACTAAGTCAAGATATCAGCTTGTGGGTTAGAAAGTAAAACAAGTAAGAAAACACAAGTCAATATGCAAAGTATGAGGCTCAATCAAAGCACAATACCAGGCTCAGTGCAAGATGAGTTGCTGTGGTTTAGAAGGGAGGCTCCAAAATGAAGCATAGGCAAAATTTTGGAGGGTGGTTGTAGTCGCTAGAACACAACCATATCAATCTGATACAATAATTCCATCCATTACATTCCCATAATCCTCACTTCATTCCATCGACCAGTTCTCGATCATTCTAGATCGATCATCCACGAAAAAGAGAAAAGCTCTATGGTTTTTAGTTTCACATATTTTTTAGTTTCTGGTTCTACCCAATAGCCAATCCAGGTAAAAAGTATCTAAATTCTTTGATATTTGAGTTTGAATAACAAGTTACTTTCAAAAGGGTCTTGTTTTAAAGATAGAAATGTGAGCTCTAATAGTCTCGTGAAAGATGGAGCATGTGTTGGTATATTTTTCTGCCTTATTAAAGAAGGTGAGGAATAAGTCCACTGGTTTGATCAAGGCGAAGTATGAGTTTAAAAAGTTGAATGAAATTGACGTGGAAAAAACAATTAGTACAGGGAGTGAAATGGTTGTCAAAAGTGACTCAATATCGGGAACACTGGACTTTGTTCAAAACAAGCTCAGAGGTGGGATCAATGTTCTAAGTAAAAACCAATTTGATATATATGTTACGACATAGTAGGTGACCTTAACTTACACACTTGAGCACGATTAAACCATGATTTCATTGGAATGTGATCCAAATATCTATAATGGAGGACGACGAATCTCTATAGTATCACCGAGAAGAACCTCATAATAGAATGCCTATCAGTGTAATTATGGTTTCCCCCCAATGGGGTGTCCCTCAACATTTATAATATGCATTGTGATGTGTGCTTTACTCACACTCATCATCTCGGAGTAAAAGCATGTCAGTGGACAGTTAAGATGGCAGGGTTTGATGTGGGAGTGGTTTTTAGCTTTAAATGCTCAACATGAAACATTGGTTGACGTACGAGCTATGTGCGAGTAAAGGCAAGGATTTCTCCTTGCCCACCAATTTTGTCTACCCCCTAGGACCATACTGTTATATTCCATGTCTACGACACAGGTTTTTTTGGACCCTTTCTTCTGATTGGACCATGGTCTTCCTTTAACAGCTGGTGAGTATCGTAGGTCTCTAGTTATTTGCATGGGCTCAATGTTCTGAAGGTAGTATGCTTGCCCTTTTATTTGTTAAGTTGGTGAGAAATTCTATGTTTCGCTAGCGGGTGTGTTTGGTTTATGGTGTGCGTAATGATGATAACATGTTTGTCTTTTTAACTCCTGTGTCTTTGAGTAATTTTCTACTTCATCGGTGGGTGTTTATGGTCATTGGGGTTATATTGTTTCGTAAGATTTTAGAATGGGATTGTTATACAAGATTTACGATTGCAGACAAAAGTATCTCCCTTAGGTCAGTGGCTAACCTAGAACAAAAGAGAGACAACGAACACAATGCTTTTCCTTAAAGTAAATAGATGACAAAGTGACGCCTACTTGGAATCCTTTGCACACTTCGTTCCTTCTTTAGCTTGGAAGCTCCAATTCCAGCTCCAAATGGAAAAATTAGAACCTGCACAGTCAGATAACAAAATCTAAGAAACTAAGAGATCTATGCAGTGTCATCTAAGTACGTAATTCAATAGATCAACATGGTATTGAAATAAGTGAAATAAAAACATCACATATAGGAAAATAATGAATTCTTTTCATTAATATAAATGGAAGGAGATTACAACCATAAGTAGCAGTTGATCTTGTAGAAGAGCTTCTTCAAGTTGTTGACTTGTCCTTTCCTTGTCACAATATGCACCTCCAATCACCATAAATGCATGAGATAATAACTATTCACCACATAAGAATAAGGGCATAATCACTCGCCAAAAGCCAACCCCCAACCACATAGAAGGATGGGAATGTATAGAGAAATAGGGTAAGTTGGGAGTTCTTATCCAATTACCATTCTAAGGTTTGAGATCCACCTTTAATAGAGGGATAGGATCAAAGGATAATGGTGAAAACTCCAAAGTAGGGAAGGATAAGATCAGAATGTTTTATCTAAGGTAAGTAGTTAAAACAACTTCTGGAAACTCCTAGAGGGGGAAGCTTCAAGAATCCCAACCATTGTCCCGTATTTCTAGAACCAACGCAGTTGAAAAGGGGAGCAACCTGTTGGTGACCAACATAGGCCACAGTGGATCAACTTGTAGGTGATCGTACCCCAGTAGGCATACAGGGATCATTGGTCCTAAAATTGGCTCAGATGATGCAGTTTAGCAGTTGATCTTGTAGAAGAGCTTCTCCAAGTTGTTGACTTGTCCTTTCCTTGTCACAATATGCACCTCCAATCACCCTAAATGCATGAGATAATAACCACTCACCACAGCAACATAAGGGCATAATCACTCTCCAAAAGCCAACCCTAACCACATAGAAGGCTGGGAACATATAGAGAAGTAGGGTAAATTGGGAGTCCTTATCCAATTACCATCATAAGATTTGAGATCCACCTTTGATGGAGGGATATGATCAAAGGATAAGTGGTGAAAAATCCAAAGTAGGGAACGATAGGATCTGCATGTTTTATCCAAGGTAAGTAGTTAAAACAACATCTGGAAACTCCTAAAAGGGGAAGCTTTCGAAATCCCGATAATTCTCCCGGATTTCTAGAACTAATGCACGTGCAAAGGGGAACAACCTATTGGTGACCAACGCAGGCCACTGTGGAGTAACCTGTAGGTGATCGCACCCCAGTAGGCATACAAGGAGCGTTGGTCCTAAAACTGGCTCAGATGATGTAGTTTAGGGCTGAAATTATGGGAGATGAAGGGAACATGCTTAGGGATTTGTGCAAGATGGTGACAAGGGGAAATATGATGTTGATTGATCCCATTAGGAGGCTCACTGATCGGATGTGACAAAATGGCCTATTACAGGGATGTGCTAGGCCCTGTATTTCTGTGTTTGTTTCATTTGAGGCAACCTTTTTAGTGGCAGGGGTTTACTATGAAATTCCCAAGTTTAATTCACATTTTGGGCTTGCCTTGTAGTATTGCTGGAGAACTTCTTGCTCTTAGGTGTTTTTGTTGATGGTATTTGTATTATGTTATGTCATTACACTGTGGTAGCTTGGATTATTGGTTGGCCTTGGGCCTGGCTGCGTGCTCTGTGGGTGACGATATTGTTGTTTTCAGAATCAGTTTTAGTGGTCCTTTGCCTTGTCCTTTTGCAGTCTTTTCGGTAGACATTCTTCTTATTCTTGTTGTCAATGCTCCTTGGTGTCATTTATCATGCATCTAAGGCAAAGAATGAGCTCTAGAAGGGGAGTGGTATTAATTTTGGGCATAAAAGGGTCTACCCTTTTGCCTACGATTTTGTGGCAACTTTTTTCGATGTTGTGCCTTTGGAGGTGCATAAGGAACTTCTATTGTTGGAGGCAAAAGAATCTGGAGATAGACCGTATCACTCAGATTCTGAATTGGCAGAGAAGGATATGCAATGGGTAACTAACCCTAGTCGTTTTCAGAAGCAACAACTACATTTTATGATTTCCTTAACACTCCATAAACAAATGGCTACCCTCTTGTGCCTTATTTTTAAGGACAAGCAGGTGGAGAACTATAATGTTTTTTCTTCTTTGAAGGATATCAAGCATATGTTGGGAAATCTACGCTTCTGTATGGATAATGTCAACCAACATCTGACTTGAGTGGAAGGCTTTATGGTGAGCGATTGTGCTTCTAGAGACTTCGCTGACCTTGCTCCGGATGAGGGCAAGGAGCTGCATGTTTCAATTTCTTTGAACCATGATTAGTGATGGCGTTATCTTCAAGTATTTTGTTATTAGTCTTCATATGCTACAACTTGGTTTCTATAGGACAATCTACCTTTTATATCTGTTATGGGGCATTGTATGGTTTGGCTTTTGTGTGCACCATATATTTTGCTTTCTCTGGAAACCAAGCACATCTGAATTTTGATAGGGGCACAAAATCTATGTCAAGTGGTTGTTGTGTTTTATATCTCTCTGCAACTATTATCGTCACGTTTCTCAGTGTTGGAAGGGAAACAATGCGTTTTTGGTGCCAACTTTGGTGTCTTGCAACATTTTGGAATGGTTTTCATTATAGATTTCTATGGTGTTAAAGGTGGTTGTTCCTTTTTCTCTATGCTGGTAGACAACAAGGAGCTCTTTTGGGAAGGTCATTTGGCAGATAACAAGGAGCTCTTCTTCGTGACTGCATGACTCCTCAAGGACTGGTTTTGCTTCAAATGCCTTCCACAATACATGGAGAATTGTCTGCGCATTGTCAAAATTGCTTGGAGTTTGAATTTCCACAACAATATGTTTTTGCTATAACTTTTTTGTGGAAAGTTTGTATTGATAAGTTATAAATCCATTGTTTCTTTACTAGGATCTTGGGTTTTTGTCCTATAATGATTATATTTGGTTTAAATGGTTAGATCATAAGTCTTTCGCTTTGTGTTTGTGGGATTGGATCTGGAGATTTCTATGTAAACCTTGACATCAGATATAAACTCTTTTAATTATGAATATGATTGATAACAATTTAAAAAAAATTATGATTTTTCACGCTTCTTAAAATAAAACTTTAAAAAATTAACTCTTATCATATCCTAACTCCATGAAATAACATACATTTTTATTTTCAATTCAAACAAAATTTGAATTTTTATGCCATTTTTCATTTTTATTTTAATTATTATAACCACAAAAATATTATTTTAAATTAATAAAAGATAAAAAATAAACCTTTTTCATTCAAATTTTATAAATATTATTTATTTGTAAATTATAAATTAATAAATATTATATATTATTTATTTATAAATTATAAATTAATTAATTTAACAAGTTAACATGTTATTTTATAACTATGTAATGTTTTTGATTAGTGCAACATTTCAAAATAATTTATTTATTTATCTAGTTATGAAATATTATTATTAAAATTATGTGAGACTCAATGAGTTTATGTTGGAGTTGATTTTAATATTAATTAAAATGATAATTTATTGAGGCGAGATGCTCATTCTACAATTTAGTATAGAGGCTATGTGTAACTATCTCTGTGCTCAACTTGGAGTTGACACGTGTCCCACTTCAAATAAAATAAAATACAATATTCTCTAAATAGAAAAGAAATGTGAACAATAATAAAAAAGAAAAAAGAAAAATTACAGATTGAATTTTGCACTCTAAAATAACTTTGCACTCGAAGAAATTCCATCCCTCTTGGCTCATTTTATATCAGTGCTTAAGATGGATCTATGCTCGAGTTCTAGAATATTATTAAAATTATGTGGGACTCAATTTAACTTTAAATAGTCATAAAATATTTTTTCCACTAGTGATTCCCATCTTTAATATTTTCTCATAAAATTTAAATCAATAATAAAAACTAAATGTATGGTTGAAATGACAAACATTTTTTTTTTGTTAAATTTAATCAAAATCAGATATAGATTTTTGAAAATTTGAGTTTAAGTTTTTTAATCTGTAAAATTCAAATATCCCAAAGTTTTTCAAGGTGCTGAATCTATACGTTGAAAAATATATTTTAAATAACAAAACATTACAATCTTGTTTGAAATTGTATTGCTAGATTTTCATGAAAAAACCATTTCATCTATAAGTTAAAGTGCCCTAGAGCTAAACCCCATACATACTCATTAATATAAGCCTCTTAAATATGTGTCCTTCCTCTCTCTCTCAGTAAAATTAAATTATAGTTTGATTTGCATTTCACCCCTCTTAAATTAAATCTTTGGAAATTTTAAAAATAATTCATGTCATATCCTAAATTCATAAAATAACATATCAGTTTTTTTAATTTTCAATTTCAATAAAATTTGAAAATTTTATTTTAAATAAAACTAATAAAAAAATTAAATTTAAGTGGAAGATTATTTTTGCTTGGTTAACATTTATTTGGATGTCAAAAACAAATTAATGGTCCAAAACCTCAAGACATGTGACACAAGCATACAAAGATAATTCCAAATAGAGTGACTTTCATTAAATAACAATGATAAGTCAACTTGCATTCATGTATAACACCTGATGATAGCTAAATATCCTCCAAAAATAATTCCAAATAGAATGATTTTTGTCCAATAATAGTCTAATTTTCAATTTCAATAAAATTTGAAATTTTTATTTTAAATAAAATTAACAAAAAAAAATAAATTTAAGTAGAAGATTATTTTTGCTTGGTTAACATCCATTTGGATGTCAAAAACAAATTAATGATCCAAAACCCAAAGGCATATGACAAATACATACAATGATTATTCCAAATAGAGTGATTTTCATTGAATAACAATGATGAATCAACTTGCATTCATCTATAACCTTTGGTGATAGCTAAATATCCTACAAAGATAATTCCAAATAGAGTGATTTAAGATAATTCCAAATAGAGTGATTTTTGTCGAATAACAATAATGAGTCAACGTACATCCCTGTATAACACCTCATAATAACTAACTCACCACTAATTTACCAATTAAATTATAATAATTTTTCTTACTACTAATTTGACAATTAAATTACAATAAATTAATAAATATTCCTATTGCGTTAAAATTAAAATTAAATTAAAAAGAAAGAAGAGAAAAGTAACACCAATATTCTATGAAAGAACATACTAACACTAAAATTGTGTAAAAAATACCCTGAAAAAGCCCACATAAAGTGGTAGTTTAAAAATTATGCTTTTTTGCTCTGAAAATTATAGAAATTCCACCTGTATTTTGAAAAAATATGGTAGAGATTTTTGTAAATCTAAATAAAAGCTGTAAAAATTCATAATTTTTGAAACAATATGGTAGGGATTTTTGTAAATCCAAGTAAAAACTGTCAAAATTCATAATTTTAAGTGCCCTGAACATTTTTAATGGTGCTGAATTTATTTCCACCATCAAAAACATGATTCAAACACTGAATCTACAAAATTTTTTGATTTTCTTTTGCCCAGATTCCAGCGATTTTTAACCGACCGGACAATTCTTCAACCAGAGTAAACAACTCCCCGCATAAAACCACATATTCTTAAACCATCACAATCCTTGGCCCAACAACTTCCGCATAAAACCACATATTCTTAAACAATCACAATCCTTGCCCCTCCATAACTTTTTCCCAAAAACTTTGACGCAATATCCTATGCTCAGAAACCTAAAAATCTCTTGGTTTCACTGGGCTTAGCTGCACCTTCAGGTCAAGAAACTCAATACCAAGGACCGAATCCTATAAATATAAATATTCAAAATAAGAAAATACCTACCGTTGCGCTGAACCTTACAAACAATGCAAGGTTGTTGGAGGTCCATAAATCGCCACGTGCAGATGGTAGATGCAGCGGCTCTTCATACATTCAATTTCTCGTCTGTCTGGGTCTTCCCTCCATTATAAATAATGGAACCGTAAGTAATCAAACCGTCTATACCCAAATCCCAAATGCATGCAAGCCATTTTTGATTTTGGGGTGGGCGTTTTCAGAAACTGGTTTCGATTCAAACTCTCATAATATCTGTAAGCTCTCTGTCAAAGGGCTCCTTAATTTCTGCAGTTAATTTTCCCGAATGTTTGGAGTTTGAATTGTATCTGTGCCAGATTTATGCTGCATTAATATTGTCTAAATCGAATGCAGAGCAGCAATGACGGTGGGTTCAGTGGCCAGTGGGATGGATGTTGAAGGCGTCACGTTTCCTCCTACTGTGGCGCCCATGGGATCCAGCAAGGAACTCGTTCTCGGAGGAGCTGGTAAGGCACTGCCTATGCCCATGCAGCTCCAAGGGATTTCTCAGTTCTGTTTGCCATAATTCTTCTTGTATTTGCAGGTGTTCGAGGGCTCATGATCGAGGGGAAATTCGTCACGTTTACAGCAATTGGTGTTTATATCGAGAAGTCCATTATCCCCCATCTTGGTTTCAAATGGAAGCACAGCACGGCCGAAGAGCTGGTGAATAGGGTGGATTTTTTCATGGACATTGTCACATGTAAGCTTGTTATGTTCATGGGCATAGATTCCTCTTGGGGTTTAATATATGCTTAGGTTAAAACTGTTATGAATATAACAGTTAAATTTCTGTTTATCTGTGCATATAAGTCTCAACCTACCATTATTTTTATGGAAAGGTTTTCTACAGAAAGTGATGTGTTCTTACTATCATATCATATTATTATATATAATAATGGTTGTTTAGTGGAATGTGAATATGCATGCTTGCTTAGCCTTTATACTGTGAGTGTATAAATCAACCATATGATATACATAGAATGGATTTTACAATTGTAAAATCTCCTTTCTCCTCTGCCAAGCTGCACCTCAGTTCCACATAGAGTTACATGGGTGGAATTTCTACCAATGATTTGGTATTTGTGGAATACTCTGGTTTATTGTTTTGATTAAAGATTGATATCTATGGATAATTGCCTTTGAGTTCTTGGATCTTAATACATTTGAAATGTGTTTTTGGGGTATAATACATTCGAGATTGAGGTTTTGTTTTCTTTATTGACCTTAGAGCATTTTGCTTCTCGTAGGAGTCTGAAAGCATTTTGCTTCTCTTAGAAGTCTGAAATTTTGCTTCTCTTAGAACTCTGAAAGCATTTTGTTTCTCTTAAAAGTCTGAAGTGAGGTGGCTGTGGGAATCGGAAACTTGCAGGTCCATATGAGAAATTCGTGAGAGTAACACTCATCTTACCGCTCTCTGGAGCTCAGTACTCTGAAAAAGTGAGCGAAGGGTGTAAGGCAGCTTGGGAAGCTGCAGGCATATATGGCGAAGCTGAAGCCAAGGCGATCGAGCAGTTTAAGGAGATTTTTAAGGACCAGAATTTCCCCCCTGGTTCCTCCATTTTGTTTACTATTTCGCCTAGCGGGTTAGTGGTATGTATGATCACTATCTCATCCTGCAGAATTCATAATCTCTTGTTTCGGTCTGTCTATGGAAGGATGTTGATTAATTAGTTTGTGTTGGTAGATTGCGTTCTCTAAAGATGGTTCGATTCCCGAGAAGGCCACAACAGTGATAGAGAACAGGATCATGGCTGAAGGGGTCCTCGCATCTATCATTGGCAAAAGTGGTGTATCTCCTGCCGCCAAGGCTTCAATCGCAGATCGGGTCTCCAAGCTGGTAAGTGCCTAGAAATAAAATTCATTGTATGGGAATATATGAAAATTTTGCATTGATACAGTTTGGAAGTTGCAGTGATCCACATGTTTGTTTTTGGTTTGTGCATTGGGTGCGTTGAATGTGGACAGTAACACAACCATATGAACTTCAAGGCTAAAAAGTGAGGGTGTATATGTAAAATTTCATAGACTATTGGAATATTGAAATCCCCAGATTTTTAACCTTGAAAACTGGAGCTTCTAAACATGGAAATGCATATTTTTTTTATCAATTCCATTAAATAACCCTTTCTCAACCACATATCAGACCAAGATTTAGATGGGTCTATGTTGGATCTATGAACACCACTGCAAGAAGCAGAAACCATCCTCCCAATTTTTGGCCGAAACAGGATTGAAACTCCTAAGACCTATTGCTTTTGGGATTCTCAGGTAAATTCTAGATAGGAATATTGAAATCCCCAGATTCTCTAACTTTGATACCTTGAGCTTCTGAACATGGAAATGCTTTTTCAATTAATGGATTCTATTAAAAACTCTTTCTCAACCATATACCAGACCAAGATTTAAATGGGTAAATGCTAGTTTTTTTGTCCCCTGTGAACACTGCAAGAAGGCTGAAACAGGATTGAAACTCTTAAGACCTGCAGCTTTGTGGATTTTCAGGTAAATTCTTCTGTAGGAAATTAGGAATATTGAAATCCCTGATTCTCAACTTTGAAACCTTGAGTTTCTGAACATGGAAATTCATCTTCTATTAATTCCATTGAAAAAACCCCTTGTCAACCACTTATCAAACCCAGATTTAGATGGGTATACTCTGGTTATGTGTTCCATATAGTAATTTATGAACTCCACTGCAAGCAGCAGAAACCACCTTCCCATTGAAAAAAGTCCTTTGCCAACCACATGTCAGACCCAAATTTAAATGGTTATACTCTAGTTATATTTTTCATATAATATTCTATGAACTTCACTGAAAAAGCAGAAACCATTCTCCCACTTTTTGCCTGAAACAGGTTTGAAATTCCTAATGCCTGATGTTCTGGGGATTCATAGGTAAATCCTATATAGATTTTACCGAAATCCCCGGATCCCCAACTTTGCAATCTTCAGCTTCTGAACATGGAAATGCATGCATCCTCTTCAATTATGAATTCCATTGAAACACTCTTTGTCACCCATATATCAGGCCAATATTTAGATGGGTATACGCTGGTTATATTTTCCATTTAGTAATTTATGAACTAGACTGCAAGAAGCCGAATCCACCCTCTCAATATTTAGCTGAAACAGGATTGAAACTCGTCAGGCGTGTTGCTTTGGGGATTCTGAAAAACCAAACTTGAATGAGTTATAGTAAACTTCTATGGATCTAACAATGAAACTCAGCCAACAAAAAATTAAACTCTGTTAAAGGACATGGGGACCTTTTCCCAATCATAAATCAGACCAAGATTTATATCGTTAGATGCTCGTTATATGTTGAATTCCCTATATTAATTTATGACGACAGCAAGAAGCAGAGACCACCTGCCCAATTTTTGACAGAAACAAGATCGAAGCTCTTAGGACTTGACATTTTTTGGATTCTCAGGTAAAGTTCACTCAGGTATGGGCTGAAAATGAAACTTGGGGTAATTGTAGTAAACTCCAACTGCGTTTTGACCCAACTCAGTGGACAAGAATAAAGCTCTTTGTTAAGGGACATGTTTTGGGATTCTCCTGTAAAGTCTATACAGTCTATAGAGTAATGCCTTGAAAACCAAACTTGGACTAGTTAAACTCTCATGGCTGTATGACCTTAACCCAATGGACAAAACTAAAGCTGTGTGTTAAAGGACATGCTCTCCACTCTGTGCATATGGACATCTCACTTGATGAATTGTGACTCTATCACATCTTAACAGCCATTATGGGTTCTTTTAGGAAGACCATGTTTGTAACATTACCAATAAAAGAGCAAAGCCCATTTTACACTTATTTCTTGAACGAGTGAAAACCCATATTATACGGTACGTGGGAATAATATTTCCTGCAGATTCATCGATTTGTCCACGCGCAAATTTCTAATGAATTCATTTGTTTAACAGTATTTTCCCGAGCTGGACCGCTGTTTCACTACTGTGCTCAACGGCGTGGAGCTTGAGGGCATCGCATTTCCACCCACGGTTCGACCCCCGGGGGCCACAAAAGACCTCGTACTGGGAGGAGCTGGTAAACAGCTTTTGAATTAAAGGTTGCTCTGTTAAGAATTGATTGTTTGAGTTCTTAGCTTTTGAGGTGGATGTTGCAGGTGTTCGACAGCTACCGATCGAAGGCAAGTTCATCACCTTTACGGCAATTGGAATTTACATCGACAGCGCCATCATTCCTCACCTCGCAAGCAAGTGGAAAGGGAAGACGATTGAGGAATTGAATGATAGTGCAGAGTTCTTCATGGACATTGTTACCTGTAAGCAGTTTTAATTTCCATTTTGGTGCTCTGTTGACAAACTAAATCTTTATAAAGCCCTGTAACAATTACGTCAGAGTAATAGCGGTGTGTGGAATACCTGGGCAGGCGAATACGAAAAATTCACGAGAGTAACCATGGTTCTCCCGTTAACCGGAATTCAGTACTCTGAAAAGGTCGCCGAGGGCTGCAAGGCAGCATGGGAGGCTGCAGGAATATATGGCAAGGCCGAAGCTGAGGCCATCGAAGATTTCAAAAAGGCATTCAAGGATCAGAATTTCCCCCCTGGATCTTCCATTCTCTTCACGATTTCGCCCACAGGCTTGGCGGTAAGTAAGCGCAGCTTAATAGGTTGGTTGTGCTCAATATTGCTCTGCATTTTGGCTACTTCCTATTAGTAGGTATCTGGTTTGATATGCTAACTGGTTTGAGATGAATCCTTTGATTAGTAACTGGGTCGATTTTGTATGGGTTTTATATTCGTGTGATACAGATATAGAAACACTTTCTATAGACACGGCTTAATTGGGTCCATTGGCATGGGTTAATTGGGGAATTTGAACATTGGTCCACAGACATGGGATGCATTAATTGGGGAATTTGAACATTGGTCCACAGACATGGGATGCGTTAATTGGGGAATTTGAACATTGGTCCACAGACATGGGGATGCGTTAATTGGGGAATTCGAACATTGGTCCATAGACCTGGGATGCGTTAATTGGGACTTCGAACATTGAATCTCATAGTTTTACATGATACTCCATGACACACCACCGTTGCTAATTTAATGCCTTGCACTTAAAAATTAAAATTATCAAGAATATGTGAATAAGTTTTGATTGATTGTATATGTCTGAGAAATCGTGTGGGCAATGGCAGATTGCATTCTCTGAAGACTCTTCGATTCCGGAGAAGGGCAGAGCAGTGATAAAGAACCGAGTGCTTGCGCAAGGAGTTTTGGCTTCAATTATTGGGAAAAATGGTGTATCTCCAGCAGCCAGAGCTGCATTGGCGGCTCGACTCTTTCAAGTTTGGACAGTAATCGATTGAGGAAGTGGAGGAAAGAAATCTGGCTGGGATAGAACTCTGTCATGGTGATTAAAGCGGGGTTCAGTTATTTGAGGCCTTTCCATCTAGGAGCATGGCCGCCCGTCATCAAATTTCTGCCATACGATGAATAATGAATTCCATGTATGCTTCAATTTTTGTTTTAAAATGTTTTGTTTACTGCTTCAGTGCTATGAACCCCGTCTTGAGTTAACACCATGTACACTATATAATATATATTCTATCTCTATCTCTATGATCTAATGTCATCAATGTCCAGTATGGGTATCAATGTTTTCACTTAATATGGCATCCACTTCAACCACATTATTTCAAGACTATTGCATCTACCGACATTGGGAAGAGATTAGTCTTTAGCACAACAGAAATTACAGTGCTTCTCACTTTCTTATGAATATGTTATGATGAATAAAACAAACCACTGAAATCACAGAAACAGTGGCTTGACCAATGACATACCAACTGGACTTCAAAGTTCAATTAGTATCGAGAGAGGCAATGTGCACCAAGAATATGACCAGTTGATTGCGAGTAAACTTCAAATTTCAATTAGACAACGAGTCGACTTCAAATTTATATGGACAGAGGTAATGTGCACCAGGATTATAACCACTCGAAGGCTTATTAGTCTCTGCCTTCAGTTGCTATAGCATTTAATTCATATCAATCCTTGCCATCAGCAAGGCTTTATTAGACCCTTAGCTTCAGTTGCTATAGCATTTAATTCAGATTAATCCCTGCCACCAGCAAGGCTTTGTTAGACCCTTACCTTCAGCAGTTACTGTACATTTAATTCATATTGGTCCCTGCCACCAGCAAGGCTTTATTATGCCTTATCTTCCGCAGTTACGATAGCATTTAATTCAGATTAGTCCTTGCCATCAGCAGTTGTGATAAAATAACATAAATAAATAAAAATGAAATAATAGTAAAAATAAAAATGACTTATGTTATTCAGTGTAATATAATATATAATTTATTTAAAAGGGATATTAAATCAGTCTAGTTCCATTTTATCCTTGGATCTACCAACCATGGGAGGGATCAAATCTCTTGAGATGCAAATCTCTTTTAGAATTGCACCATTTTAAAGCAAGTTTCAATACAACAGTATAAAAATGTTGGATCCAATAGTGGAAAGCAAAGAGTTTTTCATTATTGAGCAAGGTTCAATTCCCATGAGGGCCTAACCTTGAAGCCACAGGGGCACTTTGAGGTAGTGATTGAATGTGTGGTTGCACCCATAGAAACTATATTAAAAATGATTATGTGTCCCGTGCACACATAAGTGGATCAAAGCCCACCTCGAGATCGTAAGACTTAGAGATGCAAACACAGGAAATGCAAGATTAGAGCCTAAGTTAATCTAGTTGAGAATACAAAACCAACTTTTAAAACTTGACTGGAAATGTGGATGAGTTGTAGGCCTACCTAATCTAGCCTCTGCCCTCGTTCCCCTAGTTTGGCTCCAGAACTACTATATTTCACTGTTCATGACAGGTGCTCAAGTGTTCAATGTAGGTTGGATCAACTAGTAAAGAGGTTCTAGTTCTAGTTCCAAAACTTGTTAAAACCAAATGTTGACAGGAAAATCAAGGCATGTAAAGTAAATGCTTGAAAGGAAATTTCGTTAAAAAACTATATTAAATGCTGAAAGAAAAAACAAGGCATGTAAAGAAAATGCTTGAAATGAAACCTCATTCAAAAACTATACTAAACAATGAAGTACAGATTGCTAGTGACTAATTGCTAAATGCTCGAGCAAGGAAACTAGCCTAAGTCTAAACATTGTTTTTAATCCATGACTTCTTTACATATATGCAACCAAATGAGATTCACACCAATTAGTGAGATCATAATACTTGCAAAAAAATCATTACATAGCCATAACATTCCAAGTATCATTATCCATTCATATTATATTCAAGATATATCACAGGATTCAAAGTAATATCTTCAATGAGTAACTCACACCTTGTACTATCATACCAAGATATCAAAGCTTTGTTTAAAAGAAAAAGACTTTCACAAATGAGATATTCACAAGATATTCAGATTATACTTTGTCACAGACCTGCTCTATATCAAAACCCAAAACAAAAAATTTCAATTTCAAGTAAAACACAAATTCAAGATTGAAATTACTAATAATAATAGGGTTATGATGAAGAGGTTAAATTGAATTAGACCCCAAACCACAATGCAAATTTTATGTTTATTGTGTGTGAACACAAAGATATGTATAACAAATGGAAGCAACGAGAGACGAAACACTCAGTCATATAAATGATGTATCTTATCACATATATAAACAATAGCAAATCTGAAACTATACAACCGCACAAAGGAAGAAGAGAGGAAATCAAATTAAATACACAATATAATGCTAACTATTGAACAAATGAAATATAGCAGCACTTACCCACACTAAGGGGCCCTTCTCAAGTGGTCAATGTTGTCAGGAAAGATTAGATCAAGCTAAGATGTACCACAATTTAAGAACCATCAATTCTTTATTCACATCAAAAAATCTATTAGAAATTAGCTCTCTTAATCTCTCAAAAACTAATCATTGATCTCTTCTATTACAATAATAAACAACCTTCCTTCTTTTTCCCTTTGAGGCTTTATTTATACATAAAATCCATTGAGGAAGGATAAAATCTGTTATGCAACCAACTCACAAAATAGAAGAAAAGAGAGATCAATGACTTCAAAATCAGCCTCTTCGAGGGGGGCAACCTTCTTTACATTACACAAATGAACAATTCTTGGATGATACAAATGACAAAACCTCATTTTTATATATAGGAGTCTAAGTGTTCACAATATAATCAAAGCCAACATAACAATATTAATGTATGGGCACAACAATAACAATAGTGGATTTCTATGAGGCACAATAATAATAATATGGGGATAACATGGACACAACAATAACAATAAGGGGCTACTATGCCAATAATAATAAGGGAATACACTAGTATTATAGCGACTTAACATGCCTCTCTCTTTCAAAAGTGTTGTCCTCAACGTTTGAGTAGTTTTGGATGCTTCTGTATAAAATTCTCATCCTCCCATGTGGAATCTTTAGTGAGTAAGTTCTTCCACTTGATGAGATACTCTGAAATTGATCAATTTCGTAGTTGTTGGTTTCTTGTTTCCATGACTGCTTTAGGTTCCAATATGACTTTTCCTTCCTCGTTGAGTTCTGGCAATATTGTTTGAACTGGGAGCTTGTCACCTATAACCTTCTTTAAGCATGAAACATGGAAAACTGGGTGCACTCGGAAGATGTAAGAGCTCCAATTTGTATGCCTAGTACCAATATTTTGTAACACCTTGTATGGACCATAATACTTTGGTGATAATTTATTATCCTTCTTAGCTTGCTTGAGGGACATTTGTTTGTATGGTTGTACTCGTAGAAATACCCAGTCACCTACATCAAAACTTCTTTTGTTGCGATGTTGATTTGCTTGTTGTTTCATTCTATTCTACGCCAAAGTGAGGTTATCCTTTAAGAGTTGGAGAACTTGTTGTTGATGCTCGATGTGATCTTCCACTGCTTGAACCTTAGAATTTCTTCTTAAATATGATGTGATGGATGGTGGATGATATCCATAAAGTGCCATAAATGGGGGCATTTTTGCTAGAGTATGGAAGGAAGTGTTATACCACCTTTCAGCCAGAGACAATCACATGACCCATTGTGTCCGTTTATCATATACAAAGCAACGAAGATATCCTTCCAAACATTTGTTCACTATCTCAATTTGCCCATCAGATTGAGGATGATAGGATGAGCTATGAGCTAACTGAGTACCGAGACAAGAAAATAATTCTGTCCAAAAAATTCCAGTGAAAATGGGATCTCTGTCGATTACAATAATCTTTGGGTTTCCATGTAGATTTTGAATTGTTTCCATAAATGCAGTAGCGACTGTACTAGCTTTAAATGGATGAGATAATGCACAAAAGTGTGCATACTTGGTAAGTCTATCAACTACCACCATGATGAAACTCTTTCCTTCAGACTTGGGTAAACCTGTGATAAAATCCATTGAAAGCTTCTCCCAACGTTGACTTGGAATAGATAAAGGTTGTAACAGACCCGAGGTCTTAATTGTTTCAATTTTATTTTGTTGGCAAATCAAACATTCCACCACAAACGTTTGAATATTATATTTAAGGTTGTCCCAAAAAAATCCTTCTTAACCCCGTGGTAAGTTTTTAAAAATATTGAGTGCCCTTCTAAGGGAGAGGTGTGCAATTCTTGAAAAATCTTTTGTTTGAGTTGGGAATTCTTATAGAGGTATAAGCGATCTTTGTACCATAACGAATCATTTTTCCAGCTAAATGTATCATATGTACTGGGATCTTGCTGTAACTTTTGAATGAGTGTTCACACTTCTTTGTCATTCTTCCATTCATCCCTTGCTTCGTTTATCCAATCTGGTTGGATAATAGAAATTGCACAAAGTAATGCTTCCACATCCTCGTCCTTTCTTGAGAGTGCATTTGCAACAACATTTTGCTTCCCTTTTTTGTAGATGATTTCAAAGTCATAACCCAACATCTTTTTGACCCATTTTTGTTGCTCTTCTGAAGATAATCTTTGTTCTAAAAATTATTTAAGACTATCATGATCTGTTTTACCTTGAAGTGCCTTTCCATCAGGTAAGGTCGCCATTTCTTAAGTGCATGTAGTATTGTCAACATTTCCTTATCATAAATAGCTTTGTGTAAATACTTTCCTTTGATTGGATGACTTTCAAAAGCATTGGGTCTTTCTTCTTGCGCTAAAACAACACCAATTCCATTTCCTGAGGCATCACATTCCACAATAAAGGTTTTTGTGAAGTTTGGCGTACCTAAGACCGATGCTTGGCACATTGCTTTTTTAAGATGTTCAGAGGCCTTTGTCGTTTTTGAAGTCCAAGAAAATGCATCTTTCTTTAGTAATATTGTTAGAGGTGTTGCTATTCTCCCATAATTCTTAACAAACTTGCGATAATACCCTATCAACCCAAGAAATCCTTGCAGATGCTTTATGGATGTGGGGATTTTCTATCCTTAATGACTTTAATTTTGTGAGGGTCTACCTTAACACCTTCATGAGATACAACATGACCCAGATATTCCACCTCTTGTACTCTAAAGAAACATTTGGAGGTTTTTGCATATAATTGTCTTTTCCTCCAATAGTTTGAGCACCCAGTCAACATGTTGAACATGATCCTTACAAGACTTACTGTAGATTATTATATCATCAAAAAATACTAACACAAATTTTCTAAGGGTTTGAAAATGGAATTCATCAAACTTTGAAATGTAAAAGGTCCATTGGTAAGGCCAAAAGGCATGACCAAAAATTCATAATGACCCTCATGAGTTCTAAATGTTGTTTTTGGAATGTCTTCAGTCTTCATTCTGATTTGATGATATTTTGAACGAAGATCCAACTTGGTGAAATAAATTGCTTCATGGAATTCATCCAATAATTCATCAATGACAGAAATGGGAAATTTATCTTTAATAGTGAGCTTGTTGAGCTCCTTATATTCCAGACCCATGTGCCATGATCCATCTTTCTTGTGCACCAATACTACTGGAGCAGAGAAAGAACTTTGACTAGGTTGAATTATACCAGCCTCTACATTTCTGCAACCATACGTTCAATTTAACACTTTTTGGCATATAGATATCTGTAAGGCCTGATGTTTGGAGGAACACTTCTTGGAATCAAATGAATAACATGATTATGATCACGAATAAGTGAGAGGCCTTTGGGAGTTTCAAATACCTTGGAATGATTGTCCAAAACTTTTTGGAGATCTTGAGAAATATATGATTTCGATGTGGGAACCTCTAGTGAACATAATTGTGCAATTACGTCTCGTTGTTTTTTCTTTAGAAGCTTAGTCATGTTGTTAGAGCTGATTATCTTTCCCGGTTCCCCTGCGATACCCCTTAATTCAACTTCCTTCCGATTTTTTTTTCAAGAAAAGTTCTTGAAAATTAAAAGCTATTGTACCCAAAGATTGTAGCCATTGGACTCCTAGTACAACATCAACACCACCCATTGGAATGGAAAGCATTGAACTATTCAATAGATATTCTCCCATGGATAGCTTGATATTATGGCACTTTCAAGAGCAATTTATGGTTCCTCCATTTGCAACCATTACTTGACACTCTGGTGCTGGATATAGGAAGCAATTCAATTCCTTAGCTATCTTACAATGGATAAAATTATGGGTACTGCCCGAATCAATCAACACTATTACTTTTTTCTTCTTGATATTTTCTTCTATATTGAGAGTTTAAGGAGTGGTAATTCTTGCCAATGCATTACAAGATATGGTCAGATTCATTTTTTTCTTTTTCTAGGGTTGGTTCATGGTGTATATCCTTTTCTTTTGATGTTTCTTGTTTATTTTTTCCTCCTCTTCGCAATTTATGTAAAATAATTTCCTCTCAGCACATTTATGACCTTTAATGTATTTGATATCACAACCGTAACAAAGCCCTTTTGCTCTTTTTTCTTCCAATTGTTGAGGTGTCAACCTTGTAGGTTGTGGAAGTCTGGGTGCGGCAACACTTCCATCTTTATAGTTGTGAGTGGTAGGCTTCCTTGTTATTATAATTTTGCTTTCAATTTTTCTTTCCAACCTAAATGCCTTCTCCAATGTTATCCTTTAAAGTCCTTATGAACACATCAATCCTGTGCTCCTCTGGAATATCTTTTACCCTTATATTCAATTTTTGGAAGTCCTCAATGTGCTCCCCCATTGTACCCTTTTGTTTGGGATTTATCAATTGGCTAAAGAAGGTGTTTTTTTGTATCATCATAATGTGCTATCATTTCCTCCATAAAAATTGACCAAGTGACAATTTGTTTACGAGAGCAAAGTCATCGGTACCATACAAATTGATTGGGTTCCAAATATAAGGTGCAATGCGTATCTTTTGTGTGTTTTTCACATTATGGAGATCGAAATAGTGCTCCATTTGTAGTATCCATGTTACGGGTTCCTTGCCATCAAACTTCCTCATATCGATATTTGGAACATGGTGGGTCTTCAATTCAACGTTAGATTCTATGAAATCACAATTAACATTTCTTTTGTTCTCATCATGAGTTTCCTCCACTACATTTTCGCCATTATGAAGCATTTCTTGTAGCAACTTTGCCAAACCTCCTTTCAAACCTTCCGTGTATTTCTTCAAAATTTCAATGTTTACTTCTAAACCATTCATCTTAGCTTCCACACCTTTCTTTAAACCATCCATCTTAGTTCTGTTACTTTTTGTGAGAGTTAAATTTGTTGCACTTGGTCTCGTAATTTTGATATATCCTGTTGCATTTCTTCCTCTTCTTCATGAGTCATGCTAGAGCTTTTAGGTTGCTTACTAGGTGTTTCCATTTTCTTTCTTTTTTTCGCTTTGTAGGAGCTTGATATTAAATTTGTTGTATCTCTATAATTTTGGATCTACAATGTCTGAAATTTCGTCATGTGATAGTCCTCTGTGTCATATTTCCAACTCCACAGGTCTAATCATGATTGGAGTATTCAAGAAAAAGTTAGGCCAAATCTCCCATGATGACTTGATTATAGACGGGTTCAGTAGAGCGAACTTGTATGAAGTTCCACGTGTCACTGTTTAAACCTTCGGACCTGAAAACGATACACGATAGACTACAGTCTATCTTATTTTGTACCTTCTTATGAAATTTCAGTCTGATACCCAAAGAGAATGCTATGACGATTTTCCCAAGGTCACCTGTTTGAGATGTAATTCGAGATCCTGCAAAAACCTTAAATTCCTTGGATCATATTGCTGAAAATATAGCGAGACAAGATCTGAAATTCAGACTCGAGGTTCAAAAAGATTTCGGCTCAAATGGTTTTTTTTTTAGCTTCTGAAACTTCGTAGAAAAAAAGTTATAGCGAAAATGCCATGATGATCTGTTTGGAGTAGCGAAACCCTAGAATCCAAAGCTCTGATACCAAATGTTATGCAACCAGCTCACAAAATAGAAGAAAAGAGAGATCAAAACTTCAAAATCATCTTCTTCAAGGGGGCAACCTCCTTTACATTACACAAATGAATAATTCTTGGATGATAAAAATGACAAAACCTCCTTTCTATATATAAGAGTCTAAGTGGCACAATAATAATCATATGGAGATAACATGGGCTCAACAATAACAATAAGGCGCTACTATGACAATAATAATAAGGGAATACACTAGTATTATAGGGACCTAACAAAGTCCAATCCCTTAAACACAAAAAACGAATTTACAACTTTAGAGGAAAACCTCATCAATCTGATTTTTGTGTAACTTTATACAAATTGGTGTTAAAAAACTCGCCATATCTTCTCAACCATGGTGTACCTTGGGGATTTTCTTTTATGGAGCCTAAGTTGTCATATTATCAACAAAAACCTCTCTTGGAATTTCTTGATTCAATTTGTTAAAATTGATAACTAAGGCCAAACTCCACCTTGGACAACTTATATGATGGAGACGATATTTTTATTGGATTCCTCTTTCTGAGAGGTGTAGGATTAATCCAAAGATTATTTCATTATGACAAATATAAATGGAATTATGAATTTATTTCTTCTATGGACAAAATGTCAAGGTTGGCCAAATGTCTAATGTAGGCTCATCGAGCACGACATACGTGTATCTTCACCCTCAACGTTGTGTATATATACAAGAGTCATTTTCCTCATTTGGTCACTCATCACTCACACATATTTCTCTCTCTTTATCTGATTGAGTCGTATGAATTGCAGGGTAGCCCGTTCCTCTCCACACGTGCGAAAGTTTGACTGGGTTTTCTGATTTTTGCATTGACCAAGTTGTAGCCAACTTTGACCAGCATTTACCAAGCAGTGTTTAACTTTGTTTGACCGCATTTTTTGTGGGAATATCTCTGTTTGGTCAGGCTGCATATTTGGGCACATAAACTGAGATTTTTTGGGCTGTTTGACTAGTGTTGACTACAACAAGTTTGACTGCAGAGTTGACCGTGTGTTGACCAACTTTGATTGAGAATTTCCAGATTGTTTTGGGCTGCTTTGGACTGTCCTTGAAGGCCAAGTTGACTGGGTTTGACCAAGATGATTTGGAAGAATATTTCTGCTAGTTTGACTAACGTTGACTTTCTAGTTAGGGCATCCCGTTGACTGTTGTTTTGCTGCACTGTTTTGACAGTGTTTCGGCAAGGAAATTTTGTATGTACTCTCTCTCTACTGAAATTTTGAAGAATAATAAGAAGATTTGATCAAAGTGTTTTTCCCTGGCATCCGCCAAATATTGTGTCCTCTTGTCTTGGCTTGTCTTCTGCTTATTATTTATGTTCTATCTGCGTTTACTATTGTGTTAATGTGATTGCTAATATGGAAATTGGTATTGGGATAATAAGAAAAATTGAAGTAAATTGCTCTAAAGCATAGAACATACCATTTTTATCTAAAATTAACACAGTTATATGGCATCGAAAATTGTGCATGAAGTTGACTCTTTAGATATTTTTGTGAATCTGGGTTTTGCATAAATTTTGCACAAATCTGCTTCAAAAAACCAATTGTAACTTTTAAACCGTATGGAATTTTTGGAAATGGTTTGAGATCTAAGTAAATTTTTATGTTGTGAAAAAACCCATTTTCCATATTCTTGAGATTCGCCACCATATGCATGGAAATCGAGGCAGAACATGGCAATTTCAAAACTGTTACCTATTTTTGGCTCTAGCTTAAATCATGTGCTAGGATTCCACACATGTGAGCTAGGTATATTCCAAGGCTTGTACTAGCATATTAGGCCCATGTGGCACCTAATTTACCATGCTAGAGAAAATAAAAACATATTTTATAATTTTAGACTTTTTTTTTCCTCCATTCGTGCAAGTACAAAATTATATACAGAATAGCTAAATCGATACAAGGATAAAAATTTTCGTAGTGGAACATGCTCATTGGCCACATAACCACATTAGTAAACATTCATTGATAAAACCATATAAAAACTCATTTAATCATTAAAAATACAAGAAATCATTAATAATCAACCACAAGGTTAAATGAATGCATTTAGTGAAAATTGGTAATATACTAGTTATGAAATATGTTGTAAGGGTATGAATATGGCTTATAAATTGAAGGTTTGGTCCAACAACGGGGAGGGGGATGACAATGAAGGAGGACAATTACTATCCACAAATTCACCATGTGCTAACATGTCATAATGCTTGAGTCTTAAGACCACATAGTCATTGATTTTCGTGGATGCTATAAGTGATCGTAATTTCACTCAAACACGTCACCTCACATTGAATTTTCCATGAATTGCTCATTGGGTTTGGAGGCTGCCATTGAAGGCAACACGTACTTTAAGGTTGGCTCTAGTCGTTTTAGGCAATAGGAAGGAATATTTGCCATCTCTAGGGATTTTTATAAAAATCAGTAGAATTATAGGCTTGAAAACTTGCAAATTTTAAAGGCTTTTGCCTACCCATTTTCTCCTTCCAAGCAAGAGTAAAGACCAGGTCCTCCTAGCTTGGTTCCTTCCTTCTTGTCCTTGCATCACCTTTGGTTTCTCTTGTGCTTTTGCAAGCTCTTGCATTGCGAGGAGACTTTGTTCAATTTTTATTTTGAATGAATTGGATGATCATTCAACCCCCTTTTTCAGCTTCGAACTCTCATGAAGAGAGGAGTCTCAACTGGCCTTTCGTTCTGACTAAGGAAAGAGAAGATGTCTCCGACTTAGAAATCCTAGAATCCATCCCAAGTTAGGTCCCTGATCTCTATTGGCGCCCTAAGGAGATGTTGGGAATTTTTTTATTTGAACATAAAGAAAGTTGTGATGAACTCCTTTGAATGGAGGAATTACACTTGCTATACCAGATCATGGGCGAGCATGTGCAACACATGGAGGTCGTTCTCTTATGTGACCACGACCCACCTTCTCTAGTCAATCTTGATCCTCCAGCTTCGGGAAATTAGCACTGATGTTCTTGTTGGTCCTACTGCAGATGGCACTTGATTTACTATATATGTTGCAACTAGATTTTATGTGTTTTTTGTTTTATGTAATTGCAGTGTATATGGTTGAAAAGCTCAGTTTTTTGTACTATTCATTACACATATCATGCAAATTATGCATATTTTGATAACTTTATGCTGGAACCTTTGGTTTCTAGATTGACCGACAAAGGAATTTTGAGGTGCTATCCTATTATATGCAATGTAAATATTTTCCTAATTAATAATAGAATGTGAGCTTACAAGAAAAAAAGTTTTAATGTAACAAAAGCAATACACCTTGATATTTAATTATATTTTATGAGCAGTGAATATCTTGCATGTACATAGCCTAGCATGTTTCCACTTCTCACTAAGCCATAATTGCCACCATGGTAGTTTAATTGTCATTTGTGAAAAAGAATCATAGCCTTCTTAACTTTCTTAGTTAGTTATGAGATATGTCTTTTCGATAGGTACTAGACATGCTCCATGACTCTTGGATAATGTTTTTGAGATATGAATTTGTTATGCAACCAGATCACAAAACAAAAAAGATAGATCAATGACTTGAAAATTAGCCTCTTCGAGGGGGAAAACCCATTTACATCACATAAATGAACAATTTTTGGATGATACAAATGACATGACCTCCTTAGCATATATAGGAGTCCAAAGGGTCACAATATAATCATAGCCTATATAACAATAATGATGTAAGGACACAACAATAACAATAGTGGGTTTTTATGTGGCAGAACAATAACAATATGGGGCTACATGCACACAACAATAACAATAAGGAGGCTACATTAAGAATAAAAATAAGGGGGCTACACTACTATTATAGGGACCTAACATAATTCATTCATTTCATATCCATTATAGGTTACTTATGCCTTTTAGATAAGTACTAGACATAACCCATGATTCTTGGATAATGTTTTTGAGATATGAATTCATACATTTCATGTCCATTATAGGTTATTTTTTTTAGATACCTGCAAAATTTATACAAGGATTAATTTGTTAGAGCCCATGATAATATTAGTAAAGCAAGTGTACTTTAATTTCATCATTTTTGTAATGAGATTTGATAATATGATCTCTCCTCTCAAATCGAAGCCCTATGCCATAATCTTGTAGCTTGTAATGAAAATAAAAATTTAACTACTACGTATGCAAAACTCAATGTTGTAGCACTGCAATGTGGCATTTATGGATGCAATATCATTTACACCATTGTTTACATCTTCTAGCTTTATTAACCCTACATTGTGTCATATTTTCTTGATCTATAGTGGAGAACCATGCTTGGGTGTTAACAATCCTTATGAGCATCCAACTAGAAACATTTTCTTTCTTACATCTAAAATGAAACACGAGACTTTCCTACGAAGAAAATAGAACCAACCCCGTGAAATACATATCCAATGAACTCTTGGCTCATTTTTCATGTGAAGGAACCCTAGAGAAAAGAGAAGAGGACAAGGAGGTTCAACTTGGGTAAAAAGTTTTCATGCTTCCCTAGTTGATCTTAGTGGCCTATTTAGGGATCCTTTATTACATCGTCCTTGCCTCTTGCATGGCCTCTAAGAGCTCAACCCGTTATTTTCTTAAACACTACTTACTAAATAAGTTATCTTGATCATTGCCAACCAAAGGAGTGGCTAACAATAGATATCAACCCCCTTTTGATGCTATACAAGAAAATTGATACTTCTAGCGAAAAGAGTAAAGCATAAAAAGATTTTAAACAAAAATGCACATAAGCTCGGGTGGATTGACCACTAATATGTGACCCCAATTTGCTTGTTTACTTACTATGTAAGATTGAGACAACTGGATATTCCCCCCCTAGAGCCAAGTGTAGACTCACTGGTGGAGCGGGGGTAATGGTAGGTGTGATCGAAAAATGTGTTTTCCCTTGCCAATGTGGACTTATTCCAAGTGGGAAACATGGCACTCGTAGGTGGGACCATATGCAACAATGATAGGTTGGGGCCTATGCAACAATGAAATGTGTGGTGGCTAGTATAGGTTCCCTTATGCAAACACAACTCATGGTTTTATTTCTTAAAACATGTGTCTGAAGAATTTGATAAAACCATGCAAGTCATTACTCAACTCAATTATCACTTAGATTGACGTACTCTCCAATACCACAATATCGTTGTGAATTACAATTGTTTTACCCTCTGAGCAAAAGCACACAATGAGAACTTAAAGAAAACCTTCAAATGTAAGCCTAGAAATTCCTTCTATGGCCACTCATCATTGCAATTGAAGAAGCCTCATTCTTGTCATCACATGATAACATGCATTCCTTACATTTATTGAGGGCATGAAAGTGTTGTGCCCAAACCTTTCCCCTCAAAATTTAGTAAATACTAAACAATTATGAGGGCCCCCTCCACTTTTTCCAAAATATTCAAAGTGTGATACCTAAGGGCCCTTGAAGAACCCTCCTCATAGGACCCAAGGCCCTAAGGCACTTGTCAAACAATTACTCCATATTTTAGTGATGACTCGTATCAGACATCCAAGATCGAAAAAAAATTCATTACAATAGCTTTTGAATCCTCATCCTTCCGAACTTCTTGACGCTGATGGTTGATTTTAAAGTTCCTATCAGATGATCCTTGATGATCATTTGCGCAACCTTCTCAACCGATCCTTCCAGCCACCAATGGCCAAGTATTATCTTATATTGTTCTCGATTTATAATTGAATCTTAGTCTTTTCCTTTATCAGATGTTTCTGATTAGACAATTATGTAAAAATCATAACCTATTATTTTTTGAATCTCCAACCTCAATGGTTGGTCTCACGTACTCTTATCACTATTTGATATATCCCATCAGATTATTCTCCCTTTCATTCCCTTTGGTCCCTTTTGATGAACTTCTTTTGACATATCACCATCGGACAAGAGTCATCCATGAGCACATTGCTCCACTTCATGAACTTCCAATAACGATCTTTTGATTTTCACTTGAACTAGGCTTTACACTACACAATAATGCTCTAGCATACTTGGAATGCACTAAACCTTTCCCACAATTTCCATTAAATGCTACAAATAAGGGTTTTAGATTCCATATCTACCCATCCATTGCCATTTATCCACATAATTCTCTCTGTTGAGCCTCTCTACAGTAGCAAAGTTGCCCTCCTAGATGATAATTTGCTTGTGATTATTTGAAATTTTGTAGGTGTGAGAAGCTTTATCTTTGTGTTATTATTCTAACTTGGAATGACACACATGTTTTGGAGCTTATATTTGTTTATTGTATGTAGGTTTCGAAGGCATAAGAAATGAAAAGATGTGGAAAACACACAAAGAGAGAGGGAAAAAGTTGAATCTCACATAACCCATTGTGCAAGTTTCATCAACAAATGAAACCCACTTCATGGATATCAGATTTTTCGATGGAGCTAATGTATGCCTGGACTAGTGAGAAATTTACAGAACCTATGCCAACACATAGTTCCCTAAAGAAGATTAAGACTTTGGTGCAATGTGTAATATATAGAGGTTGGAGATCTATCGTGTGGCAAAGAGACCAATGATTATGCCATACAACAATATGTCAAGGTGGGCTACTCATGTGGATTTGGAGAAAGAGGCCATAGGAAACAATACTGGAGAAATTATAGACTCTTTAAATCCCATGGTATTCAATCAAACTTATCACTTGAAACCTCTAGAAATCAAATTAAACAAGAAATTCTTAAACAAATTCTTTACATAAAATCTGAAGTTCATCAAAATTATAAAGGGATGGTGGTGGGATAGTGACTTGTTCAAGGAGCACACCAACAAGCAATATCCTACCCAACACCTTCATCCACCATTCCACCATTTGATGACCATGATCAACATATCATATGGTGAGTTCAATGCATCCCATTTCAAATTTAAAGGGTTACCTTTCACTGTAGAGATGGCCTTTGGTCGTATTTTCAATTTGTCAGATATATTGTCGGAAAACTTGATAGTTGTATTTTCAATTTGTCAAACACTTTGTCAACAAAATTGATAAAGGTTATTTAGAAGATAAAGGAAGACCTAGAAAACCAAGGTGCATCTTTTTATATGTCAACCTATCTTATAGATGTCTTTTGTGTGGCTAATGAATTCCCCAACATGAATTATAAGTGGACACCCAAAACGCCACCAATTCACATTTACTATCAAGAGTTATGGGCCAACCATCATCCCAAGTTATTTCATGAAACCTATGACCATTTCCTAGCATAGACACACCAACTCATCTTTTGTCATCCATCCCCTAGAGTGTTTGAAGAAGTCGGGAAAGCCCTGAATGGGTTGGGGAATTGGTATTATGAAGAAAATTACACTTATATTTGTATCTATGGATGTTGAAAACTCCCCATTTGATGTTGCATTTAGTCCTCGACCAATTGATGATCAAAGAAATTTCTTATCAAATTTTTGAAATAAATTTAGCCTTGGGTTTTTCCAATAATTCCAAAAAATCATGGCCAAGATTCCCCTTAAAATTGGCCATTATGCATTAATTAATTTCCCACAGGAGAAAAAGGAAGTAGAAAACCTTAAAGACCAAAAGTTGTTGACTGGTGTTTTCAGGAGACATGATCCTCATGGTGTGATAAAGGAACATTGCAAGTCGGTAAATATTTCATGGGTTTATGAGCATGAACTCTTTCTCAACAACTCAACTTTTCAGGATGTTTTAACATATGAGGAGGCGAGGAAAAGAATCGAGGTAAGAGATGTTGAATTTCTAGTTGCAAACAAGACTAAAATATCTTTCAAACTGATAACTACTTCGAATGATACAATTTTGACTTCTTTAGAGCATTCCAATCATTAGGCAGTTATACTTGAAAAGTTCAACCATTAACTTCAATAGAGCAATAAAGATCACAATAAAAACAATGAAACAAGAGACACCAAAATTTCTTGGGACAAAACTCCACAAGGGGGAAAGCCTGATAATCTTTCCTTATGAGAGAGAGAATTCAATTCATCAAATGCATAGTAGAATATTCTAGTCAAAATTCCAACCTTTGACTGCAACAAATGCCAAGTCAAAACTAGT
Source organism: Pinus tabuliformis (assembly GCA_031772625.1). Classification (NCBI taxonomy): domain Eukaryota; kingdom Viridiplantae; phylum Streptophyta; class Pinopsida; order Pinales; family Pinaceae; genus Pinus; species Pinus tabuliformis. The sequence continues at coordinate 245,944,379 of CM062805.1, forward strand.
AAAATGAGAGAGAATAAGTCAACATTTGGTCACAGTCAAACTCTGCACAAGGGGGCCAAATATTGGCTTGAGGTTGTTGGTCAAAGGGTTGAAATTTAGTCCTGCATTTTCCATAAAGAATTTGGTCAAACCTTAGAGTTTTACCTATGGTCAAACCTCAATCAATGGACCAAAACAAATACAAAACTTCAGTCAATGAACAATCAACAAACCAAAAATATTTAGCCTTCAAACCTTAATCTATAACTTGGTCAAACAAGAGAGAAAAAAACCAAGTCAATTCTGGTCAACAGAAGTCAAACACGTTGGTCAATGTAGACATAAATCCTCTTCGTCTTCTTCACACGTGTGAGTAGATAGACTTCTTGTGGTTGATCAAATGATTGAGTTGTGATGATGCCAAATGAGGTCCAACGAATGCCACTTTATATGTGTGTTAAGAGGTGGGTTTTAACCTCAGGGTCAAACCCCTTTAAGTGGTGGGGACGACTTGTCCAATTGAGGCTGACATGGACAACTGGAAGATAAATAATTCCTCCTTTGATTTTGAAAATGAAAATACCTACGACAACTACTATTTTTCAACAAGAGAAAAGAAAACTATGTCACCTATGTTGGAAATACTGAGAGGGGTGTGAACCAATATTTCTTAGCAATTAGCACTTAATTAATCTTTTCAGAGCATTAGTTAATCTTCAACAGTATTATAATTATTCAGTAAGGCAGTAAACAACAATGTAGAAAGATAGAGACAATTGGCACAAGTTTTTTAGGTGGAAAACCTCCTCCGGGTCAAAAACCACTGAACACTTTTCTAATAAATTCTTTAATATTCAACTCGAACTGAAAAGAAAGCTACAACTTCCCAAAATTCTAGAAAAGTATTCTTCGTCAGATCCCACTGGAAGGACGCCCCAACGCCCTAGTTTTATCAATAGTCAGCTGAATGGATTCCCCAACACCCAAGTGAGCCACAACTCATCTTAGCACCTCCTTACCACCTTGAAGTGTCTACAGGCCTCGACCTGTAGATGACTTCATTCACCTGCCTAGCACCACCCTACTACCCTATAAAGATGAAAATTAAATACAAAAGTGTGGACTCCCATACCACAGACAATGATCCATGTTACAATGATATTACAATGATTTTCTTTGACTGATCAATAACACTAAGACCTAAACCCTTGTCCCGACAAACCAAAAACCTACCCAAAACAAATTTGCCTTCTTCAACTTGAGGCAATGACCCAAACTCTTTATAAACGTGGGCTCCCTTACAAGGGATAATGTCCCATTTACAATGATATATAATATTTGACAAATGACACTAACCCTTGGACAAACTTTTTACAGGACAATAGATATAGATGATATAGATGTGTATATTGTTGAATTGCTTCTGGTCTTGGTCACTTGCTTGCTTATCCTTTTACTGCTTGATCTCTTCTTCAATTTTCACAATTTTTTTGCTTATGGCTAACATCCTTATTTTCTATCATTGTTATTGCATCAATGTTTGAACTATGTTGAAACTTTGCTTGCTTTAGGTGAACTGCTGTTGCTTCAGACCTTCACTGCTCTAGTGCATACTGTATGAAGATGTTACTGAATGGTACTAATGTTGCTTGCCATGACTTGCAATTCCTTTTAACCTTGCTGCCACAAATTTTTCAAGTCTTCCACCTGCCAAAGTCGAAAATACCCATACCAATCCCAAAACAATATTCAAGGGAACCCTTGACTTGACCGAGTATGATTTGATCCAATAGACCTATACCTGCAATATAGATATTTAACGAAATCTACTCCTATATGAATCTTATGAACCCAAGAGAAAATATTAAATTGAAAATCTTGAATAGTTCATTTAAACAAACACACAAAATTACAAAATTGACCTGAAATATGCACTCTTCCACCTGTAATAAAAGACATACAACGAGTTTAAAAACTAAGAACAAACAAAACACATGACTTACCTTGTCTTGGATATTTTATCAATAAAAATCTTCAGATTTGATCTCCTTTACCTGTGATAGCACCGATGTTTATAAAAGACATATAATGGATTTACCTTGACACAGTAGTAGGAGGGTAGTAATTTCAGATGTTTGTCACCATAGATCTGAGCCAAAAAGGACACAGGAGGATGAACCTAAATAAATGGATCAGAGGACCTAATTAGAGGTCCCAAGCCTTTGCTACCCTTAAAAAATTTATGGAACAACCCTCAACATGCTTTTGACTGACCTAAACTAAGCCCTAAGTAGACTAGTCTTGAACTTAAAGAGATGCCCAAACTTTTGCTATCCTAAGACCTGCACAAAATAGTTCCAAGTTTATCATGAAAAGGCCTAAAATTTCTTTGATATTTCACTTTCTTTGAGGCTGATATGCTGTGCCAAAATGAATAGGAATGATATATATAAAATGTTACCCCAGTAATTAATCTTACCAAACCTTGCACACTGTGTTGTGTGAGCTATGCCCTAGATGAGGGCCGAAGATATGAAGGGAGACTTGTACCTACAATTGAATAGTTCTTCCACACTAAACCAAAAACCAAATAAAATACAATTACCTAATAAACTTACCTGAAATGTCTGCTCACCTCCACCACAGATCCAAAGTAGAATACTTACTACAGGTCTATTTGATGTTAGAAAATGTAACTATGTTCGGTCTTCAATAACGTACTTGAGTCATTATGTAATGTACTTGTCAAAAGAATAAATAAAATATTTTTTATTATTTTAACAATGACTTATTAAAGCAAGGGTTTCATGCTTGGGTCATCATTATATTAGTCAAAGTCCCCATTATGGACTTCTAGGATTAATATTGAGTTTATAGAGTCATTGTACATTTGAAGAGACCCTTCTTGGGCTTTCAAATCATATAAAAATGTTTTGTATCAAGTCAAATACGAATTATGTACCCTCCACATCATGTCAGCCTAAGGGAGATCAAGCTGGCCTAAGGACCCCCATTCAACCCATAAGAAGCCTATATATTCAAGGAGGTTGAAGTCATTTGAACCACTCACTCTCAAGCAAGTTTGATATCTCAAGAAGAGATGGAGAAGTGCGAATTCTGTTGCTAAGAGGACGAAAGAAGTGCAAGTTTGGGGAAGTATTTATAGAAAAAGAAAATTGAACTTTTGGTGCCTCTCTCTCTATGTTTCGTGGTCTGGGTTAGTAGATCGATGTCTTCTAATATTTCGCTATTGCCAGAAGTTGCATGTTGCCGGAAGCTTCTGCCTCGTCGAAGTTGCTGGAATGGGTCGAAGATCTGGGAGGTTGACATGGTGTGGAGGGAAAGTCTGGTCTTGGTCTAGGGTAAAGAGTCTCAAAGAATACTATTGAAAGGAAGAATTATCTTGACTGGATTTTCCCCTCAAGGGGGTTTTTTCAATGGCATGTGCCTATATCTTGTGTCTCTTGTTTTGTGATCTTCATACACATATAACATGGTAATTGCTTGATGAAATATAAGATAATAAATAAGTAAAAGAAGCCAATACACTCAAGTAATTATCAAGAAAGGAGAATCAAACCATAATATAATATCTTTGATTTTCCAACATGGTATCAGAGCTAAGGTCAATAGAATTTGAAGATCACTTTTTTGGCATGGATTGTCCCTCTATGGCGAACTACATAAGATTGGGTTACAACACTGCCGGAAGTTGGATCAAGAATATCACCTTATACTTATTCAAGAATGCATGGATCATTGATATTGGAGCATCGAGACACATGACAGGTGAAAGAAATCAACTTCACACACTATCAAAAGAGCCATCGTCTCATGCAGTGGAATTGGGTGACAAAAAAAGATATGTTGTTAGAGGCTTGGGATCAACATCATTGAAGCTCGATAGTGGGCCGAAGTTGCATCTCAACAACATTCTCTATTTTCCAGGTTTGAAGAAGAATTTACATTCTATTTCTTATTCAGAAGATAAAGGGGAAAGGATTGCTTTTGTTGATGGAAAAATATTGTTTTGGGGGAAAGACTCTAGCATTGATAAAGCAAGGGTTATTGGAGTTCGTGAAGGAAGACTTTACCGAGTTATCACTCCATCTCCTCAAGCTTTGGTTCATATGGAAATAAGTCCCGTTGAACTATGGCATCGAAGGTATGGTCATCTTCATTATAGGGTCATCCCCACTCTTAGTCAAATGGTTCATGGTATTCCTAATATGAAGTTGGATCATGAAGGTGTGTGCAAGGGATGCTCTTTAGGGAAGCATACTAGAAAGCCATTTCATAACAATGAAACTAGGTCCAAATAAATATTAGACCTCATCCATTCCGATGTGTGTGGGCCCATGTCTGACGAATCAATTGGAGGTCATCTTGACTATGTAACATTCATTGCTGATGATTAGAGGAAGACATGGATCTACCTACTCAAAACTGTAGATGAAGTATTCGATAAGTTCAAGGAGTTTAGGGCTGAAATAGAAACCCTAACCAAAATAAAGATAAAGACTCTGAGGTCTGACAATGGTGGGGAATACACTTCTAAAGAATTGATTGCATATTGTAAGGATGCAGGTATTAAGAGGGAGCTCATTGTTCCCTACTATTCCAAACAAAATGGATTGGATGAAAGGAAGAATAGGTCGATTGAAGAAGGCATTTGAACTATGCGCTTTGATCAAGATCTACTGAAGTTCTTATGGGGTGAAGCATCAACGACTGCCGTGTACATTCACAGACTCTGATTGGGATGGCAGTGAGATCGATGGAAGGAGCACTACTAAAGGATGATTTAGTCTGGGAGATGCTATGATCTCATGGATGAGTAGGAAGCAAGAGCATTGAGTAGTGCCGAGGCAGAATATGTGGTTGCATGTGAAGTAGGAAAAGAGGTTGTTTGGTTAAGGAAGATTCTGACAAATTTGTTCGAGAAGTCTCTGGGTCCTATTGTGATTAATTGTGATAATCAAATTTGTATCAAGATGTATGGAGATCACGTCTTTCATTAGAGGATGAAACATATCAATAACAAGTTCCACTTTATTAGGAACTTGGTGCAGGATGGGATCGTGAAGTTAAAGTATGTTTCGATAGATGAACAGGTAATAGACATACTGACAAAGGCTCTTCCTAATAAGAAGTTCGAATATCTAAGGACCTGCTGGGTTTGGTAGATATTGGTGATTCTATTGAGGATAAGGAAATGGAAGAGATTTGTTGAGGCTTTGCGAGTGAATCATTGTTTGGGGAGACATTAGGCCGACACTCTGTGTTGATGTCTGGATTCCGGAAATGAAAAGGTGGCATTGGTTATTGGTCTTCTTTTTGGATACACACTTGTATGTTTGTGTTGGTGGTTAACAAGTAAGCTTGATGGTGCCTAGAGGGGCTGAAAGCTTGAGTCCACCTTAGTCCCACTTGGATAGATTGCCCTGGTCAGGAATCTAGTCCATGGCATTGCAGCGCCTAAATTGATGAGTGACTGGTTGGATAGATTGCCCTGGTCAGGAATTTAGTCCATGGAATTGTGGTGCCTAAAATTTCTTCATGTTTTCATATAGTTTGAGATCTTCCATTATATTTTTACGTTATGAATACCTCCCTAGTTAAGAGGGAGTGTGTTGACAGTGCTAGACCCGCCAACATGTCAAGGGGATCTCCCAGGTAAGAAGTCCCAATTAGACCTCAGACCATTTGGTGTAGGAGTCCTAGCAGTGGGTCATATGGTAATGCCTTGATTGGGATGTCACGCAGAGGCAAGTAAGATAACTCTGTCAATAGCAAGGGTGTGACTGCTGCAGTGAGTCAAGGAAGGTGTATGAGAGGTTCTAACACATGGGGGTTGACATGAGTGCACCCCTTGGCAACCTGTAACAATACTCAGCTAGGAAGGGAACACACGAGCGAAGATGAATCACAAGCTGGAACGCAGGTCCGCCAACAATCCAAAGTGATGGTTAAACCAACAACACATCTACAACAAGATTCATATAATTTCATACAAAGCAGTTCATACACAACTACGTAAGTTAAACAACATACATTGCTAAGCAACCAGAACAATCCAACTACAATAACAACATATGCATGAAAATGTGTTGACTCTTATTATATAAAGAAGTGTAAGTTCCAATCATACAATACATCCATGTAAACCTGCTAGCCCCAACAGTTGAACATTACAGCGACATCCGCCTGCTCCTCCAAAGAGATGAACTAGCTCTGTGCAGTGGAGAAGCCAAGGTGCATTACAATACTGCCCAAGCTCTCTCCAAGATAGTCTTATCGGAAGCTTGGCTGACCAAAAGCCTCTACAATGTGTTATGAGGGACTATTTATAGCAAAGGGTGGGGTGACCCTTGACATTCCCCTTTGCGACAGTTCAACTACCCTCATGACTCTTCACCTACTCTATGACTATTACATCCAACTATTGACACTTGACTTCAACTTGACATGACTCAACATTACAATGCATATGTACTCATGTGAGACAACATGGATTGAGAAAGCCATGCAAGACATCACTGACACTCGGTCCATTGTGATGAGACCAACTCTTTGACATGCTTGTGATGGATAAGGTGGTGAGCTAATGCCAAGATTGGTCGTCTGTGATGGTGTGCATGCACCCCATGGTGACATCGTACTGAAATGAACCCTTTCCTCCATTACAACCGGTGCATTGGTTCGGCCCCTTCATTTAACTCGTTCGCTAACATGCGGATGGTCTTCTTGGGTGTGGCTAAACCGAAACACACTGATGCATAGTGTCTATGCTGATCTTTAAGTGTGTGCTGGAAGTCATGCACATCAACTTTCTGAAGTACATGTTCAGCTCCAATTGGACTTGCTTCTTGTCTTTGCCTTGGTGAGTGTGTTGAATGGGTTGGATCACATGCATGCGCACAATGACATGCATGTTGTTGAATCCCTTGCATGTGATCAACGACACTGCACATCATGTCTACTTCGTGCCAGTTGCTGGGATGAATCTTTAACTTGTATGGGCGCAATTTCATCCGTGAGTGCATGTTGTGCTCACTGCTGTTCATGTTCTTGCTGCAACCCATTCGTCTTTCTGTGCAGATTCATGTTCTTCATTAAGTTGCTGCTTCAGCACATGCAACTCCTTCTTTGTTCCATTCTCTGTCTTCTTGCGATATTCATGTCACTCCATCACCTCATAGCCCAAGTCTCCAAATTTGCTTTCATCACCAGTGGATCAACTTGAGCTTGCAACTTTGTTCCGCCTCTGTATTGTCAACAACCTTCCTCTTACATTCATTGCATTTGGTATGCTGCCTTCAACTACTGTTCATGATGCTGCTCGCTGTGATGCTGCTACTGTCATATCTTGATGTCCTTGTCTACGAACAACTTGATATCTTTGTGAGTAGGCATGCTTATAGACATTTGATCGACTGCATCTCCAGGTGTGCTCTGAACGGTGTCTTTGACTCTGATCTCTTGGAAACCATTGTACCTGCACTTGCTGAGGGATAGATCAACACCTACAATACCTAGAGACATGACAACACTCATGGAAAAAAATCTATTAGTCGAAAACTAAAATGAACTTGAGAGTTGGCTTGCAACATACCTGTGTGACTGATCATGAAGGTTGTGCAATTTCGACCAGGAGTTCGGGAGACTGACTTCCAAGACTACAGAAGGCATAGTCTGGGCGGATGGGAGACTAATTGGCTACTGGAACTGTGTAATTAACAATCCAACCTAACTGCTGGAATTGCTCAATGCATAATTTCAACTAGCAATGGCTGCAGGCTCAGTGACTGCATTGCACAATTTTTTGTGCCAACGGTCACTATTCCTCAAGATTGCGCAAAGTAGGCATGGGGAACAGATGCTCAATAGAAATGTGCATTTCCTGAGAGGAAGACAGAGCCTTCCTCTCAGGATTGCACAATGCTATCTTGGTGAGGCAGCATCCGAGCCAAGGCTGCCCAGACTCACCGACGAGCAACTAAGTGCGAATGCATGGTGATACTAAGTGTAAGCATAAGTCAATGATCATGCATGAAAATGACGAATGACAGATTCAAAAAATGAAACAACATGCATGTGGGTGAGGCGAGTCGCCGAATTGGCGACCGTTCGTGAAAAATAATTTCATGCATGCGACAACAGTGAGATAGCAACGAACAATGAAACAGTGCTAGGACAAGCTAGTATACATGTAAACAACATTGAGTGTTCAAATAAATCAAGCAAACAATACTCATACAAGCGAAAACACAAAAAGCAACATAAATGCAACACAAGGCATGGAAAGCGGGCTTACCCCAAAACAACTGAGCTGGATATGCCGACAACTCCTAGATGTGATGTGGGATGTTAGAGTTGCAAGATTCATGTGAGGAATGAGGTCTGCATCATCCAGTTGATGAGTTTGATAACATCGAGCTTGTGATGCGCATGCCACAAATATAGGGGAAGCGACACTTGGTGGGAGGTTTCTGAAATGATCCTTGCACGTAACCTCCAACTGCAAAAAATAGATCCCTAAAACAAGGGATGCCTTTGCATGCTGCCTTGGGAGAAGAAACCCATGCATGCAAGTCTGTTTTGCTCGGTCCCGAAGGGAATCAGTCAACTCAGCTGCACATGCAAGAGGTTGTTCGACTGCTCAGAGAAAATGCGCATTTCTGGTTGGGAGCTGAGTTGGTTGCCCATGAGATTTACACATTTTTTTGGTAGAGCAGATGAATGCTGCCCAGCTTTGCACAAATTCTGGGATGAGCATCCCTTCTAGGGAAAATTGCGCAATTTTCACTATGAGTGTTCACTGCCAAAATTGCGCAATTCTGGAGCACAACAGGCTACTAGTTAGGATTGCACAATTTCTTGGGGGAGCTGCTCAGCCTGCAACTAGACCAAGTCTGGGTGATCAACTTGTGAGGGGAATGCCTTGAGCTATGATCAACAGGCTGCCTTTGTGCAAGAAAACACTTAAGCTTCTGTACTTGACGAAACAATACAAGGTCTAGGTTGGTAGGGAGGCTACAAAACGGGCTAAGGAAAAATTTTGGAGGGTGGTTGTGGCTGCTACAACACTTGGCAACACACTGGTAGAAATCCAACTCTCTGAATGGACCTTGTTCATGAAAAGCAAGTCTAACAACTCCGGAAGTATTGTTCAGTTCTCAACTCATCTTGGTTTCACACTAGCTTGATTGTAAGATGTAGCATCGACTAAACTCTTGGTTGATTAACACACATTCCAAGCCAAGGCAACATAATTGTTTTGATTGGGGTTGAGGGGTACATTGGTGCATAAGCAATATAGTCCTCAGAGTCTTAGTTTCATCTCTGGTGTTGCTTCGCTACTAGCATGCATGAATAGTACCTCGGCAGAGTCACATAGGAACACAAGCATGGCTCCACTACCATCGAGCCTGGTTGGTACCCTGGCGGAGTTACTTGCATCACCTCCGTGCGCAGGAAGCCTTTCTCTTCTTTCGCCTTATTCATTTTTCATTTTCAATTTTTTGACTTTTCATTTTTTTCATTTTTCATTTTCACTGTGCATAGCACTTATTCATTTCAAAGGTGGAAGAGGGAACCCAACTTATTGAGAGAAGAAGAGGTTGTTCGTGCAAAGAAGTAGTTTATTGTATCTCTGATGTGCCTTCTAAGGTTTTCCCCCTCACCTTACTCTACTTGATTGAGGTGACAAGGATTGACCCAAAAACAATTGACTAGAGAAGGTGACACTAGTTAGCAGGCAACCGTTGTGTTTTCACCAAGGTTCGCTTTGAAAAATACGTATTTTCCTTCAATGTATCATGGAGTAAAAGTAACAAGCTCTTCATATAGAGGCAAGATGAAAGATAACCAAGTTGTGATAGTTGTACAAGCCCTCTTGTACTTCACCCAGCTCGTTTCAAGAGTCATACATGGCTTCATGCGAAACTAACCTACGGACGAAAAGAGCGAACTATTCGAAACAAGCGAACTAACAAACAACAAAGCAAAGCAAGAGCAGAAGTGAAAGTTAAAGCAAAGAAAGTAAGCAAACAAGCAAGAAGACAAACAAACAAACAAAACGAGTAAGCAAACAAGCATGCAAGTAAACTGACTGAAAGCAAACACTACTCCTACTCCTACACTAACAATGCATGGGCCTGATCACGTGAAGTGATATTTCCAATGCAGCCATCGACGCATTGGATTATCCATGTTGGTGAAGGTTTGGGCTGCGAGCAACCTAGTTATGCGAACCAACAAGCAAGGAAGATATAACAATGAAGATAACCACACTTCATGTTTGCATGTTTGATAGTTCCCACTGGACATAAGTGAGTGCAAGTGCAAGATGAGCAGTCTGTGGACTTATCATGGTGCTGTGTGACACTGCGTGCAACTTTGGAGCATAAGCACACTCTTGATTGTGACATGCAAGCAAACGAAAGAAAAAAAGATAACTTGCGTCACGAATGAGTTCTTGCAATGTAAGATTCCTCCAATACACGAGCGATAGGATCATGTAGTTCGAGTGGAGGAAGTGTGATCTGTGTGTGAGATGGATCTTCAATGCATACAGATGAGTGATGAGGAGCCTTGGGTGATTGAATAATTTCATGATTGGAAGTGAGACTAACCCCAAGAGAGCGAGGACTTGACATAACCATAAGCTCAGGCTGAAGTGCCTCGACTGTCTTGGTGTTTCAACTTCATCATTAGATAGATCATTATAGAGTAGTGGCTTCAAAATATCAACTATGATAGAGTCATGATCGTGATTAAATATGGAAACAAATGGATCACAACCGCCACGATCAGAAAAATCAATGAATTCATCGGCATCCTCCTGATTAGATGAATAGAGGGGTAGATGAAAAGCGAACAAAATCATCCTCTGTGTTTCCGGAAAATACAGATGAAGTATCCTGTGGATTTTCAATGAATAACTTATCCTCTTCGTTGTTGAATGATGGACCAACATCTGGTGAGTCTTGCGAGTGATCAACAATGGGTGCATTTGTGGATGAAAACACACATGCGAAATCATGGATGGTAGGTTGACCAAATATGTTAGGAAAGAATGGAGGGGGCTCGGACGGGAGGGAGTCCTCCTTCGCCAAGTGTTGATGCTCAAGATCCCACTCATACTCTTAATGAATGATATTGCATGTTGGTTGTGAAACATTAACTATGTCAATGGGTTGTTCCTCGTTCACAACAAGTGAAGAGTTCAAAATGGACGAACACAAGACAATATCATCTGGAGGAACACCCGAGTGCGAAGACGGACACCGTAGAACATAATGCATATGAGAACTCAAAGGACTCACAACCAAATCTGCGCAAAAATTGAGTGAAGTGATGTTGGGAGAATGTGGAAGATGAACAAGTGTGTGAGAATGATCCTCAACATCACTCAGCAGTGGTGGAGCTGTTGAAGGAGAGGGAGGCGGACATTCAGTCGAGACAATGACTACATCCACATGAGATTGTGCAGCTCCATCAGTGAAGAATGTTGAGCGAGGCTTGATCTCAAGCTTCTTCTTGGGACGGGCAGATTTCTTAAGGCAATACTCGAACTGGTCCCAAAGATAGGAAAATTTCATCTGGCTCCTCGGAGCTTGAAACTACAAGTCATGGAAGCGCTGCCAAAAATCAATAACCGATTCATGTGGAGCCTTCCATTGCTGTAACAGTTTTTGGTCAAGATAGTCTGGATCAAAATGATAGAAAGTGTCTTCAATAAGATCACAGAAGTGCTCAAGTGAGTGCACGCTGTCAGCCGGTAGGCTGAGCAGCCATCGACGTGGAGATTCGTGAAGTGTGTGTGCAAGCAACAAGTTGGCCTATTTGTCAGAACACCCATCTTCCTCATGAAGCATGGAAAGAAAGTCATGTAAGTACTCAGGCTAGGCCACTTCGCCTTCATCATCATACATGTAAGTGGACAAGAGATCGCAAAACTCCCCCATGATGGAGACATCTTCACGATTCGAAAAAATTCATGGAGGGAGAAGAGTGCAAGAATCCATGAAAGGTATGCAAAGGTTCAAAACTAGATGAGAGGACATAGCTTGTCATCTGGCCCTCCTTCTAGTGCCAGAAATATTTACGGTGCTGCACCCACCAACATGTTAAGGGGATCTCCCTAGTAAGAAGTCCCAATTAGACCTCAGACCGTTTGGTGTAGGAGTCCCAACAGTGGGTCGTATGGTAATGTATTGATCATGATGTCGCACAGACGCAAGTAAGATAACTTTGTCAGTAACAAGGGTGTGACCGCTGCAGTGAGTCAAGGAAGGTGTATGAGAGGTTCTAACATATGGGGGTTGACATGAGTGTGCCCCTTGGAAACCTGTAACAATACTCAACTAGGAAGGGAACACACAAGCAAAGATGCATCACAAGCTGGAAAGTAGGCCAGTCGACAATCCAAAGTGATGGTTAAACCAACAGCACATCCACAACAAAATTCATATAATTGCATACAGAGCAGTTCATACACAACTACGTAAGTCAAACAACATACATTGCTAAGCAATAGGAACAATCCAACTACAATAAAAACATATGCATGAAAACATGTTGGCTCTTATTATATAAATAAGTGTAAGTTCCAATCATACAATACATCCATGTAAACCCACTAGCCCCAACAGTGGAACGTTACAGCCACATCCACCTGCTCCTCCAATGAGATGAACTAGCTCTGTGCAGTGGAGAAGCCAAGGCGCGTTAGAATACTATCCAAGCTCTCTCCAATATAGTCTTATTGGAAGCTTGGCTGACCAAAAGTCTTTACAATGAGTAATGTGGGACTATTTATAGCAAAGGGTGGGGTGACCCTTGACATTCCCCTTTGTGACAGTTCAACTACCCTCATGACTCTTCACCTACTCTATGACTGTTACATCCAACTATTGACACTTGACTTACAATTGACATGACTCAACATTACAATGCACATGTACTCATTTGAGACAACATGGCTTAAGCAAGCCATGCAAGACATCACTCTTTGACATGCTTGTGATGGCGAAGGTGGTGAGATGATGCCAAGCTTGGTCATCCGTGATGGTGTGCATGCACCCCATGTTGACATCTTGCTGAAGTGAACTCTTGCCTCCATTTCAACTGGTGCATTGGTTCGGCTCCTTCATCCAACTCATCCACTAACATGCGCATGGTCTTCTTGGGTGCAGATGAACTGGCAAAAAACTGATGCATAGTGTCCATGATGATCTTCAAGTGTGCGCTGGTGGTCATGCACATCAACTTGCCGAAGTACATGTTTAGCTCCAGTTGGACTTGCTTCTTGTCTTCGCCTTGGTGAGTGTGCTGAATGGGTTGGATCACATTTGTGTACAAAATGACATGCATGCTGCTGAATCTCTTGCATGTGATCATCGACACTGCTCACCATGTATAATTTGTGCCAACTGCTGGGATGGATCTTTAACTTGTATGGGTGCAATTTCATTCATGAGTGCATGTCGCGCCCACTGTGGTTCCTATTCCTGCTGCAACTCATTCGTCTGTCGGTGCAGCTTCATGTTCTTCATTGAGTTGTTGCTTCAGCACATGCAACTCCTTCTTTGTTCCATTCTGTATTTTTGTGTGATATTCATGTTGCGCCGTCACCTCATAGCCTAAGTCTCCAAAGTTGCTTTCATCATCAGTGGATCAACTTGAGCTTGCAACTTTGTTCTGCCTTTGTAGTCAACAACCTTCCTCTTGCATTCATTGCATTTGTTGCATTCGGTATGTTGCGTTCAGCTGCTGTTCATGATGTTGCTCACTGTGATGCTGCTGTTGTCATATCTTGATGTCCATGTCTACGAACAACTTGATATCTTCGTGATTGGGAAATCTCATATACATTTGATCGACTACATCTCTAGGTGTGCTCTGAATGGTGTCTTTGACTCTGTTCTCTTGGAAACCATTGTACCAACACTTATTGAGAGGCAGATGAACACTTAAAATACCTGGAGACATGGTAACACTCATGGCAAGAAATCCGTCAGTTAAAAACCAAAATGAACTTGAGAACTGAATTGCAACATACCTGTGTGATTGATCATGAAGGTTGCACAATTTCGGCTGGGAGGTTGGGCGACTGACTGCCAAGACTGTGCAAGGCAAGTCTGGGCTGTTGGGAGACTAACTGATTACTAGAACTATGCAATGCACAGTCCAGCCTGACTGCTGACTACTGGATTTGCGTAATGCACAATTTTAGCTGGCACTGATTACAAGCTCAGTGACTGCATTGCGCAATTTTCTGGGCCAGCAGTCACTGTCCCTCAGGATTGCACAAAGCAGGCTTGGGGAATAGCTTCTGGGTAGAAATGCGCATTTCCTAAGAGGAAGATAAAGCCTTTCCTGAAAAGATTGCGCAATGCTGTCTTGGTGAGGCTCTTGGTGTGGCAGAGTCCGGGCCAAGGCTACCCAAACTCACCGATGGGCAACTGAAAGTGAATGTGAGTGTGAATACATGGTGATACTGAGTGTAAGCGTAAGTGAATGATCATGCATGCAAATGGCGAATGAAAGATTCAGAAAATGGAACAACATGCATGTGGGTGATGCGAGGCACGAATCGGCGACTGTTCGTGAAAAACAGTGTCATGCATGCGACAACAGTGAGTTAGCAACGAAAACTGAAACAGTGCTAGGAAAAGCTAGTATACATGTAAACAACAACAAGTGTTCAAAAAAATCAAGCAAACAGTACTCATACAAGCGAAAACACAAAAAGCTACAGAAATGCAACACAAGGCATGGAAAGCGGGCTTACCCAAAAACAGTTGAGATGGATGTGCTGACAACTCCTAGATGTGATGTGGGATGTCAGAGTTGCAAGGTTTATGTGAGGAATGATCTCCGCAACGTCCAGTTGACGAGTTTTGACAACATTGAGGTTGTAACGTGCATACCACAAATCTAGGGGAAGCGACACTTGGTGGGAGGTTTCTGAAATGATCCTTGCATTTAGCCTCCAACTACTAAAAATAGATTCCTGAAACAAGGGATGCCTTTGCATGCTGCCTTGGGAGAAGCAACCCATGCATGCAAGTATATTTTTCTCGGTCCTGGAGGGTACCGGTCAACTCAGATGCACATACAAGAGGCTGTTCGACTGCTGGGACAAAATGCGCATTTCTGGCTGGGAGACGGGCTGGTTGCCGAGGAGATTTGCTCAATTTCTGGGTAGAGCAGCTGACTGTTGCCCAAATGTGTGCAATTACTGGGTAGAGCAGCTGACTTCTGCCCAGATTTATGCAAATTTTGGGTTGAGCAGCCCCGTTCGAGAAAACTGCGCAATTTTCACTGTGAGTGTTGACTGCCAGAATTGCGCAATTCTGGAGCCCAGCAGGCTGCCAGTCATGATTGCACAATTTATGAAGGGAAGGCTGGTTTCCCTCCATAATTGCGCAATTTCTTCGGGGAGCTGCTCAGCCTGCAGCTAGACTAAGTCCGGGTGATCAACCTGTGAGGTGAATGCATCAAGCTGTGATCAACAGGCTACCTTTGTGCAAGAAAACACTGAAGCTTGTTTACTTGACAAAACAAGACAAGGTTTTGTGGCAGGTTGGTAGGGAGGCTCCAAAACGGGCTAAGGAAAAATTTTGGAGGGTGGTTGTAGCCTCTAGAACAGAGTGTTAGAAAATGTAACTATGTTTGGTCTTAAATAATGTACTTGAGTCATTATGTAATCTACTTGTCAAAAGAATAAATAAAATATTTTTTATTATTGTAACAACGACTTATTAAAGCATGGGTTTCATTCTTGGGTCATCATTATATTAGTAAAAGTCCCTATTGTGGACTTCTAAGATTAATATTGAGTTTATAGAGTCATTGTACATTTGAAGAGACCCTTCTTGGGCTTTCAAATCATGTAAAAAGGTTTTGTATCAAGTCAAATATGAATTATGTACCCTCCACATCATGTCAGCCTAAGGGAGATCAAGTTGGCTTAAGGACCCCCATTCGACCCACAAGAAGCCTATATATTCAAGGAGGTTGAAGTCATTTGAACCAATTACTCTCAAGCAAGTTCGATATCTCAAGAAGAGCTAAAGAAGCGCGAAGTCTGTTGTCGGGAGGACGAAATAAGTGTGAGTTTGGGGAAGTCTTTATAGAAGAAGAAAATCAGACTTTTGATGCCTCTCTCTCTCTATTTCATGGTTTGGGTTGGGAGATCGAAGTATCCTAAGATCTCGTTGTTGCCGGAAGTTGCTGCCTAGTCGAAGTTGCTGGAAGGGGTCGAAGATCTTGGAGGCTGAGTCTTGGTCTAGGGTAATGAGTCTCAAAGAATACTATTGAAAGGAAGAATTATCTTGACTGGGTTTTCCCCTCCGGGGGGGTTTTTCCCTGGCATGTGCCTATATATTGTGTCTATTGTTTTGTGATCTTAATACACATATAATATGGTAATTGTTTGATGAAAGATAAGATAATAAATAAGTAAAAGAAGACAACACACTCACAAGTAATTATCAAGAAAGGAGAATCAAACCCTAATATAATATCTTTGATTTTGCAACATATGACAGGGCTGAAAGTATGGATCTTCATTCTCCTTTGCAAGGTAACTAGCCATGAAATAAATCCTCAACCAAACAAAACCCTAACCCCTATTGAATTTTTAGATGCCTACAGTGATTTCTCCTTAGGGTGACAGAATAATTTCAGAGAGATAATTCCTTAGATTATCCATTCAAAATCTTGTCTCTCAAGTGGTGATAAGGGTTTGTTTTTATAGTCATACGTTGGTTGGTAAGGATAATCGTTAAGTTTTAGGAAGGGAATTTATAAGTGACCGTTAGATATTAGAGAGGGTTTCGTAGAGGAATTATCATATTAAAATATTAATTTTATTTATGTCTTATGTACTAAGGAAGGGAGGTCGTGAGCCTTATGCGAAGAGATAATGTTTGTTAATGTAGGAGGGATACTTTTTATGGGATATAATTAATTTAAAATGATTCCTAAGATGATTCTTTCATAATTACCCTTAACTTAATTAATTACTAATGCAAATAAATATTTGTCATGAAAAAGGTGTCATGTCTCTACCACCTGGGGTTTTAGCCCACAAAAATGGGTCTTCAACTTCAACCCTAATTTTCTCTCAAACCAGGAGGAACCACGAGGCGTACCATATATCAACGAAAACATCTCATCGAGGAGAATCTATATAGAAATATATTAACAAAATATCCCATGAATTTCCATGTCAAATTTTCCATGGAAGATTAGGGTAGCTCCAAGTGTTGCTTGGGTTGACATTAATGACAACCACTTATCAACAATCTCGCCCTATGACATTTATGGAAGCACAAGCACTCCCCCTGACATCATGCTTCTAACCTTCCTAATGCTTTCTCTACCCTTTTGACATCAATGGAAAATGGTAACTCCCCTTGAAAAGTTGCCTCTCTTGCGGACCTGTAACCTACCTTAGCTCCCCATTTCGACTTGAATGGATAAAAGCATTCCGAGATTTTGGAGAAGATAGTCAAATTCCTCACATGGTAAAGGTTTGGTAAAGATGTCAGCAATTTGTTCTTTCATCCCAATGTATTCAACCTTGATGTTTTTCTCAACAACTTGTTCTCTAACAAACTGGTTTTTGATCAGAATGTGTTTCGTTTTTGAATGCATCACAGGATTCTTGGAGATATTGATGGTGTTGGTGTTATCACAAAAAAATGGAATGGGCTCATCAAACTTCACTTGAAGATCATGCAAGGTTTGTTTCATCCATAAGACTTGGGTACAACAAGCTAATGTTGCTATGTACTTTGCTTACACTGTGGATAATGAGATGGAAGATTTTTTCTTTCTCAACCATAAAACAAGACAACCACCTAGATAGAAAGCTGCTCCACTAGTTCTCTTACGATCATCAACACTTCCTTCCCAATCTGCATCGGTATAAGTTTCGATGGTTAGCTCATTTCCTTTAGGATACCATAGTCCATATTTTGTTGTCCCCTTAAGATATTGAAAAATCCTTTTTACTACAATGACATGGGATTTCTTTGGTACTGCTTGGAATCTTACAACTTGGTCAACTGCCAGCATCCCATCTAGTCTAGAAGTTGCTACATATAGAAGACTACCAATCATAGATCTATACATCCTCTAATCCACATCTTTGGATGATTCATCGATGCTCAACTTGCAACCTGTCACCATTGGGGTGGGAATTATTTGAAATCTCTTCAACATTTCCTTGATATATTTGGTTTCACAAAGAAATATTCCCTTGTCTTGCTGAGATATTTGAAGTCCTAAAAAGAATGTCAACTCACCAAGTAGTGACATCTCAAACTCACTCTGCATATTTGTAGAATATTTTTTACCTAACCAATCATCATTACTCCCAAAGATTATATCATCCACATATACTTCAATAATCGTCAGACTATCATGTTCAATCCTTCCATAAAGGTTGTTATCCACACTTCCCTTCTTGAATACTTGTTGCTGCAAATACCTGTCAAGAAAGGCATACCATGCTTTGGGTGCCTATTTGAGACCATACAACGCCTTATTTAACCCACAAACATAATATTTCTTGTCAATGAGAAAAAATCCCTCAGGTTTTTCTATATATAATTCTTCTAATTCTCGATTTAGAAATGCTAATTTCACGTCCATTTGATAAACTTTGATCTTTCTTGAACATGCATAAGCCAAGAACATCCTGATAGCTTCCATTCTAGTAACGAGCACAAATGTTTCTTCAAAATCAATTTCTTCAACCTATGCATATCCTTTGCAAACCAACCTTGCCTTGTTCCTGGTAACCTTTCCATCCTCATTTAACTTGTTCCTGAAAACCCATTTTGTCCCAATGAAATTTTTTTCTTTTGGTCGTGGGACCAATTACCAAATGCCATTCTTCTCAATTTGATCCAATTCTTCATTCATAGTAGCTACCCAATGTTCATATTGACTGGATTATTCAAAATTGTTTGGCTCAAATGCAGCTAAGAGAGAAAGATGGGCTTGTTGTGGTACACAAATTGGGGATTTCTTCTAGTTCCTATTCCTTCATTGATATCCACAATGACTTGATTTGATGGATGATTCTTTTGATACCATTCTTTGGGGGCCTTTGGGGGTGTTTCTTGTTCAACCTGTTGTTCGTCTCTTATCTATTCCAGGTTGGTAGTTGTTTCCTTATTCAACTATGCTTGCTTTGGGACTTCTTCTTTGACCTTATCTGGTTGTAACTCATGTGTCTTTGGTTTGCTTGAAGAGGAGCTTTCCTCATTAACCTTTGAGCCATAATCTTCATTAAATGTTACATTGATGCTTTCAACTATTCATTTAAGTCTTTGATTGTAACATTTATAAGCTTTTATTTTGCGTGAATAACCAACAAAAATACCTTTGTTTACTCGAGAATCAAACATTCCTGTTTCCTGATCTTCTCTTTTAATGTAGCATTTGCTTCCAAATACCCTAAAATATTTGACATTTTCTGGTCTTCCTTTCCAAAGTTCGTATGGAGTCATATCACAATTGTTTCTAAGCAAACTTCTATTCAAAATAAATACAATTGTATCAACTGCTTGAACCCAAAATTTGTCATCTAATTTTGAATCATTTAGCATTTTTCTGTCCATTTCTTGTATAATTCTATTCTTCCTTTCAACAACGCCATTTTTTTCGGTGTCCTGGCTGTTGAGAATTTTATTTTTATTCCATTTTCTTCACAAAAATGATGAAATGCGTAGGAGTTAAACCTGTCGCCGTTATCAGATCTTAAACATTTAATCTTTAAATCAATTTCATTTTCAACCATTTCATTGTAGATCTTGAAACATTCAAATGCCTTAGAATTTTTCTTCAAGAAACTAACAACCATCATTCTGGTATAATAATCTATCATTAGCATAAAATATAATTCACCATTTAATCCGTTAGTCCTCATTGGTCCACATAGATAATTTAGTATGTATTAACTACAATGGCTGTGATGTGAAGTGTTCTTTTCTCTTGAATTTGACTTTTGTCTTCTTGCCATGTCGTCAATGTTAACATACAACGTTGGTTGGTTTTGAAATCAATGGAATTTCTCTCACAACTTCCTTTTTTCTAATTCTAACAAGGTTGTCAAAGTTTACATGTCCCATTCGTCTATGCCATAGCCAACTCTCATCTTCTTTTGCCAATAACCATCCTTTAACGACCTCATCCAAGTTGTATATGTCATTTGGAGCTCTACTTGCAGTAGCCACAAGTTGACTGGATTTTTCTTTTCTTATTTCACATTTCTTCGAGTCAAATAATATTGTGTGTCCTTGATCACACATTTGACCTGTTAGCCTCCTATTGCAATAGGTTTCATATTTCATGATTGACAGTGGAAATGCCAAAAATGTTCATCTTTTCCATGCTACAAAAGTTCCATTTTCGAAACGTTTCTAAATTAAGGGAAGGCCAAATAGTTTAATCTTGGCTTCCCTAGCTTTAAATTGCTGTTGTAGAATAGAGAAAGAGTATTTGTCCAAACAGTTTAAACTTGGCAGATCAGTAGCTGGGTAGAGAAAATAAGGTGCCCAACTGTCTAATCTGGGCCCTTGGAAGCAATAAGGGTAGTTTTAGATAGCAGGACAGTTAAAAAAAAAAAAAAAAAAAAGCAATCAGGGTTTGCAGGTCTAAGTGCACCCTTCCTGAAGTAACGAAAAATGCTAGGTGTATTAAGCTGGGTAGGCAGCCTGGGGTTGCAGAAGCAAGATCATCTTCGGTTTTGGCCTTGAAAAAGAAAGTTCATCTCATTAGTGGCAGAAGTACCAATGCTGTCTTATGATGGAAAAGTTTGGAAGCATGTCTAATTCCCTTTCACTCCCCCTAAAAAGTCTCTTACTAACATCCCCCTAAAGGACCTTGGGATCTGCCCAACAAGTCCTAGTTTTAACTTCATTTTTTTGAAACATCATGTTAAATGTTGGCTTTCTTCAAAGAAAAGAAGCCACATTTCTTGTGTAAAATCAGTCCCCCACTCTCATTTACCCCTATGTCTAAGTTTTACTTTTGAAACTTAGCCTTCTGCTCTACTTTCACCTCATAAACTCATATTAACTTCTAAATCTATTATATAGCTCCCTAACATCTTCCCTATCCCTATTTTACTAAAACTATATAAAATCCAAAAAATAATAATATTCCCACTCCTTGGCACTATAGCCATATATTCTAAAGGTTTGGGGAAATGTCAAATCCATCTGGGACTTGCATTTAACCCTTCCCCATTTGTCCCTTGGGATCAGTTAACCCCTGGTTGAACTGATAACCATTTATCCCCCCCCTCATCAACCATTTTCTATCACACTACGCGTTCACATTTTGGGACATAATTGCCTTAACCCACACCCATGCCGCATTAACCCATAAAACCCATTTTTATTAAAGTTTCCCCCCGCGCCGTATGAATAAACAAATAAAATAGCGCTGCGGGCCCCGTCCCTAACCATCTGCCGCGTTAACTGTCCCGTCGGCCGTTAGATCTGGCGCACCCAAGATCTACGGTGGGCGGGTCTTTTTGTGCCCCAATGTGCCGAGGGTTAGCGTCTGGGAGATGGGCGGTTTTCCCGTCGTACTCACGCCACGCGTCACCCTCCCGGCTGTGGTGGAGCCTCCTCCTCTGAAACCGCTTCTACACAAAAGCAGTGCGATAAAAACCAGATACCACTCCCCCGCCTGTGACGTCACCCCCGCGTCCCCGCCGCTGCTCCACGTCACCGCCAGCTCATCCCTTTCGTGCCCGCGCCCTGCTATCGTGTCATTGCCACGTCACCCGTCCGTACCCGGGACCTGCCGATGATGTCATCCCGAAAAAGCACCAAAAGTGCCAAAATGTCATTTTTTGCATAAAAAGCGCGCAAACGACCGTTGTATTTCACCTCTATTGGTTCTTTTGCAAAGCTTTGGTTCGTTGTTTTTACCATTTTCTCATTCCCAAAGCTTGAAATCGACTAACCAAGCTGCTACGGCCTGTAATTCGACTCCATAGCTTGCCATTGCACCAGCTCGTCCACCCTCGGCGCCGTTTTAACCAGGTATTTGCCAATTTCTCCTCTCTTCGTTCCTGTTCTTCCATGTTTCTTTGCTGTACATGCTACAAACCTGCAAAATTCCTCAATTGGCAACTCTGCTACACCTAAGACTTCACTAAAACCCACTGATAAGGCTTCACCTCAAAAGAAGCCCAGTAAGCCCACGCCCGTTTACAATTTCACCGTCAAAAGCTCCTTTTAAAGCTCGGCCTCCAGAAAAAATCTTGTAACAGCCCGGCATTGCCTAGTTCCGCCTCATCCCACTGGAAATGTCAGTCCTCTAAAGCTGCAATTATCCTTTTCCCCTATGCATTTTGCCCCCACAGTCCCTAAATCCAGATAATTTTCTAAGGAGAAAGGAAGTTGGCCTAAAAACTCTGCAAAGATTGCCTCTTTCATCATAGTGCCAAACAGTCAAAGCTATTGTTACATTGGAATTCAGTCCTAGGTTCCTCTGCTAGTCCTCACAAACAAGTTTATTTAGCCCGCTGTTGCCTTGATCCTCCTTCCAAGCTCAAACATTGAAAAGTTGCGTAATGGCCACTCCAACAGCTCTCAGTGTCACTCCTATGAATCCACCAAACAAAGAAATTGAAGCCATGCCTCTGGCTGATAAGGATTACCTCATTCAAGATCTAGTTGGGGACAGAAATCACTTGAAGACCTTCTGCCAACTAAGAGACAGTTTTATAAACAAATGTGACATCTATGGCATATGGGAGTCCAATTTGCCTTATTATTTCCTTCCATCTGTTAATGTTTTTCCTGAGGTCATCCATTTGTGTGCTGAGAACTATGAACCTAATCAGAGAGCTGTCAAGTCTCCATCTGGGAGCATACTTTTTCATATCAGTCCTGACTCCATCAACCAGATGCTCGACTTCAAACAGACTCAGCTATTGACTCCTTTCTCCATGAACTATTTGCTGAATGAAGGCGCCAAGCTTTCCAGCTCTGAAATTGCAAGAATTACCAAGACATTCATGAGGGCAGACTGCCAGCCAACAGGCCCACCTCCTTTCTTATATGACAATTTCAATGAGGTGGGCAGGCTGCTTATAGATATGATTTCCTCTGTGCTGGGTTTTAAAACAAGTGAGCACATCGATGAAACAGCGCTGGTTCTGCTGTCTACATACAACCCAGGACAGTCCCCTGTTGTTAAATATAATTATGCCAAGTTCATATCCAACAAAATACATGATCAGCTATTGAGGTTGGACAGGGAGGGAGTCTTTAAATATTCATCATATATCTATCATTTGTTCATGTATTACCAGTCTGAATGCTTCCAATGCCCCATTAAAAAGCTGGATTCTAAGGGGGAAAGAAGGTCTGTCATCTTTTGGTCATCAGTTTTCCATGAGGTTCAAAACTCTCCATTTTCCTACTGTGAGTTCATTGACCAGTTTGTTTACTCAGTCTCTTGACTTCTAAAATGGTCCCCTCCTCCTAGATTGTCATTTGACATACAGAAGACCTTACTGCTATCTAAGAGTTACAAAATAGGTGATTGGTATCTCTACCAAGATCACACTATCATTAGAATCTATGGCTGTGAGCTCTGTCCTTATAGGCTCCCAAGATATGTACCAATGAGACTGTTTGCATTGGAGTACTATAGGCATCTCATCAATGCTGATCTTACTCATTTCCATAGTGCCAAGAAGAAGGCTCATCTGAAATTCAAAGACCATCTAGGCCCCTTCGTTATGAACAAGAAAGAAGGTTGGCAAGATGCCGATCAAATACTGAGGGACAAATATAAGTTAAAGAGGAGTTTCTGGTGGGTCCCTTATGACCTGGAGGGTTTTATCAATGCCAGAAGAGTTAAATACAGGCTGATGGCCTATGACCATTGTAAATTACCACAAATTGAACAATATGCCAACCAAGATGAGTGGCTGCAAGACACATTAGTTGAGGAATTGACCCAAGAAGAAATTATGGAAAGCAATGTCAAAGATTTAGAAAAAACTCTTGACTTGGATTCTGCTGACCAAGTAACTTTCAAACTGCTGCACCAAGTCGGAGAAGGCACATCTACTGCTGCAGCTTCACAAGCTGCCCAGGGAGCATCTACATCAGTAACAGGTACAACTAAAGGAAAAGAGCCAATGGATACAGAACAAGGAATGGTCACAGAATAGCCTGCCACTTCAATGGAGCAATCTCAAGGACAAGCTCCTCCATAGCAAACAGAGGCACCACAAGTGCCTGTTTTACAGACTCCTGCCCATGAGGAAAGAGGCAGAAAACGAGACCGAGAAGACTCCACACCTGCTAGTGGGTCTACACAACAACCCGAAGCCAAGAGGCAAAAGGTTGACTCTCCAATTGAGGAGGAAGTCAGTGAGGAACTCCTTGGAAGTCCAAGGAGAGACAGAGAAGGAAGTCAACAAACAACTACAAGCTCTTTCCAACAAGAACTAGACAGACAGCATGGCATGGAGGTATCTTCCTCTGCACAGCGAAGTAAGAAGCCAGATAGCATCAAAGCCACCTTTAAAGAAATCAAGGCTCAAAATGAGATATTAAGAGTACAATTGTATGACCAATTTCTTAAAGCAACACCTGCCAAGCAGGAAAGGTTGATGGCAGCATATGACATCAAAGAAGAAAGGATGATTCTCAGCCACTTCAAGCCCAAGGTTCAGCAGCCACAGTCAGCTGCAGACTATGTGAAGACAAGATTAGAGGTCCTAGCCAAGGACATTCACCCCATGGATCAAATAGAGTTACATAAGAAAACAGGGGAGATGGTTTATGCCACCTTGGCAGAGAAGGCCACGCTGGCTCATGAGTTGAAGGAATCTTTAAAGAATACAAATAGTCAGCTTGATTTGGAAATAATTTCCTCCACAGCCAAAGACAACAGAATTAAAACCTTGGAGGACATTATTGTGGACCTAGGGCATGATCCTAAGAACCCCAAGGCCATCAAGGCCCTAATGAAGAAAAAGGAGGACGATATTGCTGCTCTGAAAAAGCAAATGAGGCTCACCTCAACTATGCACCCACAAACAGGAGAACTGGTTCGAGAGAAAGAAGCCAAAGATTCATTGGACCTGCTAATGCAAATGAACCAGAGAATAATTGAGATGGAGGGAGAGTTGGAGAAAGCACTACAAGGCAAGCAGGGAGAGTTGAACTCCCAGCCACCTCAAACAGTTCCAACTGTTGTTACTGTTCCTCCTACACAAGCAGCAGTGACCCCTCCAGTTATTCCAGTAGCTACAATAGCTACAGATGCTACAGCGGCAACAACAACAGCTCCTGAGTCTAGCATGAACATGGATGAATTGACAAAAGATGTCAAGGAGCTGGAGCTTTAGGCAACAGAAATAAAAGAGGCCAAGGAAAATTTGGCCAACCTAGAAGGAAAATATGATAAGTCCAAAATGACAGTGGCTGAGCAGACAAGGGAAATTAAGGCCCTAAAGGACAAAATAAAGGCCTTGGAGGAGGGGCTAACTTTGGACAAGACACTAGCTGAAATAAAGAAGATTCTGTGGGCCAAGATTAATCAATCGATCACTGACCAGTGGTGGTCAATTCAGGCCATACATGAACAAATAGATCTAATTGGCCTAGCTCAGTTTGAAAATCAGAGAGCCAGAGCAGCGTTGGGAACCATGCCTGAACAGGCCAACAGAATGATTAATTTTTTGAACCATCAAACTGAGGAAGAGCTAGCAGCCATGCAAATTATGAATAGGACGGAGGCTATACTCACAGCAAAGAAGGTGCTGATTCTGAGAGGTTTTGTACAAACACTAGAAAGAAAGTGTCAAGAGATGCAAAGGGACATAGATGATTTTAAGTGGAAACTTGCATCATTACAAAGCAAAGGTTTGCCCAGTTTGCTGACCAGTGCTGGAAGGCTGTTAACACGTGAGAAATATGTCACTAGAGTGAACAACTATGTTACAAATCAACTTACTGCATCCTCAGGCTCTACAGCAGAGCCAGGGCCACCTTCTGGGCAGAATCTCTATGATAAGTTGGAAAACTTATTTTTTATTGAACATGAAATTACTCATTTTTTTCAGACGCCACCCAACTATTATAGGTATACAGAGGCTGATGAAACACTCATCAAAATACAAAAGCATCAGTTACCTCCCGAGGATTGGTGGCAGGCAATGCTGGCCATTGTGCCCAGGTAATTTCAGTTTTTTCCCTTTTTGTTATTTAAAATCTTGGTCAGTTATGAGTCAGCCAAATGAGGCACGGAAGCACCAGACAGAGCGGTTAAAGAACAGGCAGAGCAGGTTGGAGCAGTGACAAAGAAAAGACATGGACGACAAACCCAAAATACCGCAGATTTTAAAAGTGCAGCCCAACCGACTCAATTGGACTCGAAAGTCAATTTTCTCTGACAGGAATGAACAGCTGTTATATTCATGTTTACTACAGCATTTACTCTTTCAGCTACTATCCCTTAAGAGTTGGCGAAGAAGTTATGAGCTATTAACTGATCATCTAGATATTTTTGTATCTTATTTTTGTATATATACCTCCCCACTGAACGTTTAAGGGGTTGGTTGGTTGTATAGTTCCAAGAGAGACTCGCTTTGTATACTTGATGTTTTCATTAATCAAAGACTGCTGAAAAGTTTGGAGGATGGACTGTCTACTGTGCTATTAATGTTTTGAAGAATTAATATGGAATTCTTGTGTTGCAACATGACTCAATAAGTGTTTCTTATCTCTGTTTTAAATTCATATATGTTTTATCATACATATATCACCATCTAAGTTACAGAAAGAAAGATTAGTTTAGAATTTGCGTGGCTGCACTCTATGCTCAGTTTCTATGACTTCTATATGTTTTCTTCTGATTCAGGCATAAATATGAATTCCTCATGGCTCGTATTTTCTTTGTTTCATTCATGTTTGACAGTTATCTAGGGATTCTTTATTGCTCCTAGATAGAGCTCATTCACCTTCCCTCTGTTAAGCTGAAAGAGAGATTCTTAACTACCTCTCATTCCTTAGCCTTCAATCCATCTCCATTTAGCTTGAAAGTTGTTTCATGTGTAACTGTCTTGCTCCATATTCCTCTTGTGACCAAGAAAATGCACCAGCAGTCCTATTCCATGACTCCATGCCCAATGGTTTGTACTTATCATACTATACATTTCCTCTCTGCTTGAAAGCATCATCCTTCCCACCAAACTTAAACAAAACCCCTTGAACTCAATAAATAGCCTAAAACCATCATCAACAAAGTTAAATTATAAAGAGAGAGCCCTCTCTGATTGCAGGTAGGCTAGGACCTGCAGTCCAAAGATTGGTTTGTGGTTACCTCGGCCGTATTCCCTTGGGAGTCAAAGGGAACAACCTGAGTGATAACATGACCTACACTTAACAAATTGTGATTCATATTTTCAACAAGAAGCACATTTTTTTCTATAACATCCTTGCTTCCAAACTTGACAGTACCTATTCCTATGACATTTGAAGATCCATCATTTCCAAAGGATATTGTTCCATATTTTCCTTCCTTTAAAGATATAAATGTATTCCTATCTCTAGTCATATGTGTAGAACAACCTCTATCGACATACCAAACATTCTTTTTACTTTGAGCCTTTAATGCTAGAGCACACCTTTTAGTTTTCTAGTTCCAGACTTGTTCATTATGATTTTTTTGTGATTCCCTTGAGAGGAGCATAAACCTGCAATCCTTAGCCAAATTTCCAAATTGTTGCATTTATAACATTCTACTTCATTTCTTAACCAGTCAAATCTGTTATAATTTTGCCTAAAGTTTGCTTGCGGATTTTTGGAATAGATATTCCTAAAATATCTTCCAAAGTTGCTTTCATAAGTACGACAATCTATAACTTTATGCCCAAACTTTCTACATGAATAACAAAAACCATAAAAGGTGGGTTGATACCTGCGAGGAAACCTTCTTCATGGAATCATTTTCCAAGATCCTTCTTGTCTATCTTGAACCTTTGTTTTGGCTAGGAAACATCCTTGCTTGGTAGATCCTTCAGCATAGGTTTTCTGTGTATTTTCCCTTTTAGAGTTTGAACTCTTTTCAAGGATTTGTTTATGGCCTAGACCACTCTTGTCATTGTATGACCTTTGGTTGCAGATAAGATCATACAAAGTTTTAGAATTGTTAGCAAAATTTTGCAGAAAATTTCCCTTTTTTACTTCCTTTCGAAGAGATACTATTTGGGCTTCTAGTTCTTCCCTTGCCTCGTTGCTTTATTTTAACTCATCCCTAAGTGATTCTTCAATTATTTTGACTTCTTCTAAATTTACTCTAAGGTTGATGATTTTTTCTTCTTTCCTTTTGTTTAAATTATTTACCTCCTTCAATTTGGTTTCCAGAGAATTAACATTTTTCCTTTCTTCTTCGAGTTCTTTTATAATTCTGACAACCTCGTTTTGAAATTCAATTTCAGCCATTTCTTCTCCTTCGTCTTCTTCTTTGTCATATGCTTCCATCTTGTTATGCTTAGCCATAAATAATACTCTTTCTTTGTTTTCTTCATCACTGTCACTTTCTTCTTCAGAGGAGGAACTATCTTCCTTGGAGAGGAATTTTTTCTTAAACTCTTTCTTCTTACCTTGGTTGTTGAAATTTGTTTGACCCTTCTTTCCTTCTGTAAATGTTTTATTCTTATGCAGACACTTAGTAGCAAAATGACCTATCTCACTACATTCAAAACATACTAATGGAAGTTTTCCTTTATACTTACCAGTTCCTCTTTTCATATTCCTCATAATGTATGTTATCACTCAGGTTGTCCCTTGGCTCCTTAAGGGATACGGCCGAGGTAACCACAAAACAATCTTTGGACTGCAGGTCCTAGCCTACCTGTAATCAGAGAGGGCTCTCTCTTTCTGTTTAACTTTGTTTTGGGTTGATCTTAGGCTAGTTATATGCTTCTTTGGGTTTTTGTTTAAGTTTTGGTGGGATGATTGATGTTTTCAAGTAGGGAGGCATGCATAATGTGAGAGGTTCGAACCATTGGGCATGGAGTCATGGAATTGGGCTGCTGGTGCGTTTTCTTGGTCACAAGAGGAATATAGAGCAAGATAGCTACACATGAAACAACCTTTCAAGTTAAAAGGATGAAATGAAAGCTAAGGAATGAAAGGCAACTAAGAATCTCTCATTCAGCTTAACAGAGGGAAGGTGAGTGAACTATATCTAGGAGCAGTCAAGAATTCCTAAATAACATTCATACATGAATGAAATAGAGCAAATATGAGCCATGAGGAATTCATATTTATGCCTAAATTAGAAGAAAACATATAGAAGTCACAGAAACTGAGCATAGAGTGCAGCCAAGCAAATTCTAAGCTAATATTTCTTTCTGTAACTTAGATGGTGATATATGTATGATATAAACATATATGAATTTAAAACAGAGGTAAGAAACACTTATTGGGCCATGTAGCAGCGCAAGAATTCTATATTTCACTCTTCAACCATTAATAACACAACAGACAGTCCATCCTCCAGAATTTTCAGCAGTCTTTGATTATAGAAATTCTCAAACATACAGTGCGAGTCCCGAATCAGGATTATCCACCAACCAACCATTTAAACAATGAATTTGGGTGGTATATATAGGGAAAAATCTAAAAATATCTATTACAGCTGACCTTAAACATGTCTGAGGGAAATGAGTTTTTTAACCTAATCTTGCCCTGAAATTAATGCAAGAAAATATCTTTGAGCTGCGCTGGAGGCAGCTGTATCAAAATGAGTTAATATGGTGTCCTTATGGCTCTATGCTGTTCATTTAGCCATAACTGTGCTTTGGGCTTTGATCCTCTGCTCTTGAGTGGCTTTGATGTGCATTAACTGTGATATGAGAGCCTTAAATGGTTTCACTGCTTTTTTCTGACTTTGCTTGGGGGCCTTTAATGTTCACCTGCTTCGATCTGATACTCTTTGCCGCTTCGCTGATACTCTTCAATTTAATCGAGGCTTCATCTTTCCTCTGATACTCTTTTACAGTTGAATTGGGCCACTTTCTCTCCCTTGACGGGTTTGAAACTGTCAAATCGCCCCTTTACTGCCCTTTCAAGGCAAAAATGGCTGTTGCAAATGCTTTTTGTGGCCTCTGGGATGCTATCAGCGTTGGCTGATTTGAATAGGAATCATAAATGAAGAATTTCTGTCAAACTACGAGTTTTCGGGCCTGCTGGTAGCCGAGCGATATGAAGCCTTCCATTTTGGTCATTTTTTCTTAGCGATGCGCGATTAGCGCTTATCGAAAACTGCCTCTGTTTTACATTCCGGGCTCTCTTTGCTGCGATTTTCGCCCTTCACGCCTTCTTTTAGTGATGACGTCAGCATGATGCCAGCGGTGGGTCCTAGTACGACAGTGACGTGGCAGGGTGATGTGGCAGTACGGCGGGGACAGGGGGCGATGGCTTTTATATGTGCGGGGTGATGGGAGCAATCGCCAATATCAGACAAAGCGATAAGGCATGCGGCTGTGCGAAAATGGGAAATATTGCGGAAATGAGCGGGACGCGATGCGATATGCTTTCGGGTGCGATAGCAATATCGCGTCGGCAGATGAGAGGGGGGATATATATACAGATACAAAACCTTGCGAGTGCCGATCGCAAAATCGCATCGGCGAATTGATATCGGGGATTTTATAAAAGGGGGGCCGATGAATGAAAGGTGCGACCTCCGACAACGATATCGCGTCGGAGGGGAAGAAAACTCATCGGAGGAGGAAACACTCAATCGGAAGAGGGTTAATGCGATCAGAAAATGATTTATGTGATCGGAAAAGGCTTTTTAAAGCTTTGGAAGGGTTCTTGAGGCCTCGGAAGGGGTCCGATAATCAAAAAAGAGGGATTTCATGCCTTGGAAGGAGTCCAAAGACACTTTGAGGGAGTTTTTAAGAAGCAAAACTGAGGGTTCTTACTTAAGTTTCAGGCAAACTTAGTAATTCCCAAGATATTTATGGTTATATTTCAACCAGAGGAGGGGATATGTAAATAATGGGGATTTTTACTATATTTTTTAGTATGGGAAGGGGAAATAAGGAGGGATTTACATAATAGAGTTAAGAGTTAATATGAATTTTGTGAAGAAAGCGCTAAGGATAGGAATATTAGGCTTTAAAGGGGAAACCAGACCTTTCTAAGAAATATAAGTATCTTTAAGCAAAGCAGATCTTTACTTAGGCAATGCTATGAAAAATGATGAAAGTAAAGAGATATCAAGCAGATCTTGACCTCTTTGGGGAGGTTAGTGAATGATTTGGGGAACAAGAAGAAGGGGGAGTTAGTCATGCCTCGCTTGAGCTGCTCCAAGGGAAAACTCTCTTGTATTTGTGATCTGAAGTAAAATAACACTTTGAGATACAAAATTGATCACGCTTATTCATTCTGCAACCTCAAAAGCTACTTACCCAGCCTACTTACCTAACATTTTTTCTTCTTTTTGGTTTGGGTGCACTTAAACTTGTAGACCCTGATTATCTTCTTTTCTTTTGACTGCCCTGCTATCTAAATGTACCCTTATATCTTCCAAGGGCCTAGATTAAGCAGTTGGGCTCCTTTATTTCTGTACCTAGCTACTGATCTGCCAAGCTTAAGCTGTTTGGACAGATATCCATTCTCTATGTTCTACAACAAGAAATTGAAACCTAGGGAAGCCAGGATTAAACTGTTTGGCCTTCCCTTAACTGGAAATTCTTCAAAATGGAATGACTCATCAAAATTGGAGTACAATAGTGGCAGTTAGACTAGCACACTTTCATGGCCTCTTCTTTGGCCTCTTAAGGAAATATGGAACATTGCAGCATGCAAAGTATGACATATTTGGCATGTAAAAATGTCGATCATGAAAGATGAATACCTGTTGCAACAGGAGGCTAACAATGTACACAAATTCTTCATCTGAAAGTCCTACTTCTTCTTCTTCTTCCTCTTTGCAACAACTAGATCTAGGTTTCAATACCTGTTTGCCCTTCTTGGTTTACTTAGATGATGTGAATTCATTTTCTATATTAGATGATCCATCGTCTTCTTCAATCCTCATTTCATAAGCTATAAGTATCCCATGTAGTTCGCCCATACTCAAGTTGCTTAAATCTGATCTATCTTCTAATATTGAAACCTTAGGATTAAATATTGATGGAAGAGTTATGAGGACTTTCTGAACAATGTCCTTCTTATCAAATGGTTCTCCTAATCCTTCCAAGTCATTTGTTATTTCATCTACACATTGAAAGTAAGTTGCAATGTTCTCATATTCTTTCATCCTTAGTCGTTCAAATTGAGCTCTGTAAATTTGAAGTTTCCTTGACCTTTGAGTCTCTTACATATATATTCTGAATCTTGTCCCATACCTCATTAGTTGTTTTACAACCAAATACCTTAACATAGACAGATTGAGTGAGTCCACTTATAGTAAGATCCTTTTCTTTAACATCATTTAAGATATTTTTCTTACCTTTTTCATCTTTTATTTCTTGGTAGCCCTGCTCGAGAATTTCCCAAACTTCATATCCTTATGCAAGTAAATGAAATTGCATCCTTTTTCTCCAAAGTGGATAATTATCTCCATTAAATAGAGGAAATCTATTCTTGGTGTACTCCATGATCTCCTTCCAGTTAAACTGTTACTGCAGGAACCAAGCTCTGATACTAATTGTTGGAAATACTGAGACGGCGGGGGGGGGAGTGAATCAATATTTCTTAGCAATTAGCACATAATTAATCTTTTCAGAGCATTAGTTAATCTTCAACAATATCATAATTATTCAGTAAAACAATAAACATCAATGCATAAAGATAGAGACAATAGGAAGAATATTTGTATGTGGAAAACCCCCTCAGGGTCAAAAACCACAGAATGCTTTTCTAATAAATTCTTTAATCTTTAGCTCCAACTGAAAAGAAGGCTACAAATTCGTAGAATTCTAGAAAAACATTCTTCTCTAGCTCCCACTAGAAGGACACCCCAACACTCTGGTTTTATCAGCACTCCACTGGATGGATGCCCCAACACCCAAGTGAGCCACAACTCACCCTAGCACCACCCTACCACCCTGAAGTGTTTACAAGCCCCAACCTATAGGTGACTTCATTCACTTTCCTAGCACCACCTACCACAATATAAAGATGAAAATTAAATACAAAAGTGTGGACTCATGTACCAGGGACAAGGATCCACGTTAAAATGATATTACAATGATTTTCTTTAACTGATCAATAACACTAAGACCTAAACCCTTGTCTCGACAAACCAAGAACATTCCCAAAACAAATTTTCCTTATTCAACTCAAGGCAATGACCTAAACTCTTTATAAATGTGGTCTGCCTTACAAGGGATAATGACCCATTTACAATGATATATAATTTTTGAAAAATGACACTGACTCTTGGACAAGCTTTTTACAAGACAATACATATAGATGTGTATATTGTTGAATTACTTCTGATCTTGGTCACTTGCTTGCTTGTCCTTTCATTGCTTGATCTCTTCTTCAATTTTCACAAGTTTGTTTCTTGTGGCTAGCATCCTTATTTGATATCACTATTCTTGCATGAATGTTTGAACTATGTTGAAACTCTTCCCGCTTTAGGTTAACTATTATTGCTTTAGACCTTCACTGCTCTAGTGCATAATGTATGAAGATGTTACTGAATGATACACTTGTTTCTTGCCATGACTTGCAGTTCCTTTTAACCTTGCTGCCACAAATTGTTCAAGTCCTCCACCTGCAAAAGTCAAATATACCCATACCAATCCCAAAAGAGTATCCAAGAGAACTCGAGTATGATTTTATCCAATAGACCTATACCTGCAATATAGGTATTTAACGAAATCTACTCCTATATGAATCTTATGAACCCAAGAGAAAATATTTAATTGATAATCTTGAATAGTTCATTTAAAGAAACACACAAAATTACAAAACTAATATGAAATATGCACTCTTCCACCTATAATAAAATACATATACTAAGTTTAAAAACTAAGAAGAAACAAAACACATGACTTACCTTGGAATTGGATATTTTCTCAATAAAAATCTTCAGATTTGATCTCCTTTACTTGTGATAACATTGATGTTTATAAAATACATATAATGGATTTACCTTGACGTGGTATTAGGAGGGTAGTAATTTTAGATGTTTGTCACCATAGATCCAAGCCAAAAAGGACACATGATGATGAGCCTAAATAAACAGATCTGAGGACCTAATCAGAGGTCTTGAACGGTTTGCTACCTTGAACAAATTTATGGAATAACTCTCAACATGCTTATGACAGACCTAAACTAAGCACTAATTGGATTATTCTTGAACCTAAAGAGATGCCCAAACTTTTTCTATCTTAAGACTTGCACAAAACAGTTCCAAGTTTATCAAGAAAAGGCCTAAAATTGCTTTGAGACTTTGCTTTCTTTGAGACTAATATGTTGTGCTGAAATGAATAGGAATAATATATATAAAATGTTGCCCCAAGTCTTGTAATTAATGAATAGGAATAATATATAGCTCACGTTGCGTTGTGTGAGTTATGCCGTAGACGAGGGCCAAAGATATGAAGGGAGACTTGTACATGAAATTTAATAGTCCTTCCACACTAAACCGAAAACCAAATCAAGTACAATTGCCTAATAAACTTACCTAAAATTTTTTCTCACCTCCACCATAGATCCAAAGTAGAATACTTGATACAGGTCTATATGACATGGCTGAAAGTATGGATCTGTGTTCTCCTTTGCAAGGTAACTTCCCATGAAATAAATCCTAAACCAAACCAAACCCTGACCTTTGTTGATTTTTTAGATGCCAACGTTAAGTGCTCCTCACAGTGACCGAATAACTTCAGAGAGATAATTCCTTAGATTATTCATTCAAAATCTTGTCTCTGAAGTATTGATAAGGGTTTTTTTTTTTATAGTCATACGTTGGTTTGTAAGGATGACTCTTAAGGTTTAGGAAGGGACTTTATAGGTGAGTGTTAGATATTAGAGAGGAATTCATATAGGAATTAGCATATTAAAATATTAATTTTATTTATGTCATATGTGCTAAGGAAGGGAGGTCGTGAGCCTTATGAGAAGAGATAGTTTTTGTTAAGGTAGGAGGGATAATTTTTATGGGATAAAATTAATTTAAAATGCTTCCTAAGATGTTTCTTTCATAATTACCCTTAATTTAATTAATTACTAACACTTATTAATATTTGTCTAGAAAAATTTTCAATTCCACTAAATTTTGAATTCAATGATGGGCTTAGTGCATATGGTCCTACCTGAGTGTGAAGTCAATGATTGGTTTACTACCTTTTCATCTTGAAGTTATTCAACTTATATGTGGTGAGATTATGGTGAGAATCCATGTCATATATTGACAACTATTGGTGAATAAGGTGTCATGTCTCTACCCCCTGGGGTTTTAGCCCACAAAATGGGTCTTCAAATT
Source organism: Pinus tabuliformis (assembly GCA_031772625.1). NCBI lineage: Eukaryota > Viridiplantae > Streptophyta > Pinopsida > Pinales > Pinaceae > Pinus > Pinus tabuliformis. Next base: position 245,979,887 of record CM062805.1, read on the forward strand.
CAACCTCAAATTTCTCTCAAACCAAGAGGAACCACGAGGTGTAGCATATATCAACGAAAAAATCTCGTGAAGGAGAATATATCTAGAAGGATATTGACACAAGATTCCATGAATTTCCATGTTAAATTTTCCATGGAAGATCGGGGTAGCTCTTGGTGTTGCTTGGGTTGACATCAATGACAACCACTTATCAACCACCTATTCAATATCCAATTGAAGAACAAAGAGAAAAAAAGGAAAATCAATTTTATGAAATTGATGCAATCTGTAAAGTTAAAGAGGAAGAATAGAGAATAAAAGCTAAAGCCTTAGAATAGAAGAAACTTGATGTAGAAGCTCAAAGAAAAGGAAAAAAAATGCCTAGGCCAAGGCTGAAGCAAAGGAACAAGTTGAGAAGATTGAAAATGAGCCACCAGAAAAATTGAAGAAATTGGGAGAGGAGGGCAGGAAGGGAAAAGATCCATAGCTTTTCCCTGAATCCTCTCAACAAGAAAATGTTATTTAGGAAAATACTTTGGAATTGACTTGATACAAAGCTCAATCATTAACCCAATTCCCCATTCTTCTATTCCTATAATTTCCAAATTGCAAGATAATGTTCCTATTGTTGATAACCCCAGGGATACAAATGATGAAGTTGATGAATTGGGAGACTATTATTACAATGAGTCCAAGAAGGTTGTTATTCAAAATATTCCTAAATGGAGAAAAATAGAAGCATTCGGTGAAGAGGAAATTATCTTAAAAGGCCATGAACTAAGAGTGATATGGAGTATTGCTAGCCAGAGTAATTGGAAGGTTACTGTAGATATTGCCTCAGTTATGGGATCTCTTGCTAATGCAAATAAGGAAAAAAAAACAAAATTTATTGATGGATGTTGAACAATTAACCCAGTTGATTACATCGTTGTAGGAGAAATTGAAGGAACAAAAGAAATGGATGGAGGCTTAACGCAAAGATAGGTTGGAAGAGTAGCACATCACACTCTCAAAGTCTCTAAAGGATAAACATGAGCTTCAAGTAGCAATGTTAATAGAAGCCCATGCCACTGAATTGAAATCGATGAAGGAGAGTCACAAGAAAGAAGTGACTGATAAGGTTGAGAAATCCCAAAGGGCTCAAGATGATCTTGAAGTGCTTAAGGCATAGGATGTGAACAGCAATAATGATCTTAAAAAGGCTCAACACTCTTTGTGTTGAAATTAGGTGAAATTCAAGACCACTTTGTACAATTAGAGTAAATAACTAGTGAAAACAATGCCATATTAGAATCTCATCGTGTAACTAGTGGGGCATTGGACCATATCATCGATTGAAAAAAGAAGTATTGGGACACTCTAGATTCACTTCCCATATTAAATGAAAGGAAAAATGCAAGGGACGAGTCCCCAGTTGATGTTTGGAAGTTGGAATGCAAGATACTTATAGAAACTGCTAAAGAAGCTATGGTTATAGCCAAACATGTGTGATCCATTGCTTCCTGTGGAGTACTAAAAAGGTATGTTTTTGATGATCATTTCAATAGCTTTTTCAGTAGAACTTGTGAACCTTTTTACATCATGAACGTGGAAAACAATAAAGAATTATAACAAAACATGTGGGATTAATATGCAAGACTTAACCGCTGATAGTTGTCATTCTCCTGTGCAGGAAGGGGTAAAAACAAGGAGCTGATGTTCCAAAGAAAAATACAAGAACAGGGTAACTGTTGTCCCTTTGACGAAGGACCGAGTGCAAATGAGGCTAAGTAGGATGAAGCAAACCGGTCCGGAAAAGGAGGAGAAGACACCAGCTTGGCGGAGGAGAAAAGAAGTGATTAAGGATTAACAGTTTGGCGAATCCCTCAGGATCTTTCATCCTGAGGGATTGCTGCTTTATTTATCTTATTACTTAGACATCTCCGCCATCACCCTTATATAAAAGGACGAAATTGTTAGCTTTGGGGGATTATGCTTTTATGTAACTTACTGTTAAAGATCGAACTTTGATCATCGAGTCTCGTTGAACTTGGCTCATTGTACTTTTTGTTTTATGCATTAATATAAACTTGGTGATTATCTTATCTCTGCGTCTGGATTAACTTAAAGCAGTGTACCCTTGGAGGCTAAGGGCCCAGCCCCGGAGGACACTTGCTTCTGTATCACTATGATTTGATTTCTGCGTGGTTTGCTTATCGTCATTATTTGGTAATCTGACATGCTTTATAAGTTACATCATATGCTCTGTTAAGATTCATTCATTAAGGTTTTTACAAACAATAACTGTTGTATTGACTCTGCATTATATCACTAATTCTTTCAGAGTTAATTGAATATTATTAGTCTTGACTGAACATTGTTACTATTTTGCTACAGATCTCTTATGATGAATATTCGTGTTATGGAATTTCTCTGAAAGTTGTGTTCTTTACGATTCAGGAGTAATGTTGTTCCATTCTGAAATGCAGTTGTATTCCTGTTGATGACGATTGGTGCTAGATCAGATTACTCTTCAAGTGTGTTGTGTGTGTGTATGATTTCCAAACGCTGTTCCATAACTTATTAGTAATTAATGCTGTTCCATTAGTGCGTGCTGCTTGATTTGCCTGGAGAATGAAAGATTGATGTTTGATTACAACGAGTGTATTTAAGTTGGTAGGATTACTGCTCACGAGACTTAGTTGTTCGATTGCTGTTCCATTTCAGAATTGCTGTTCCATTTTAGCATTGCTGTTCCATTCCAGATTTGCTGTTCGATTTCTTATTTGCTGTTCCATTTTTCTACCTACCATTTCATTTACTCGCATTTGTTATTTTGGTGTGAGAGACGATCTGTGGCTGTAGTGAGCCTCGGCATTTACTGTCTAGCTCCCAGACCCGTGGTCCATGCTCTAATTTCCTTTCCATCAGTTTCCAAAGGGATGGGCTATTGCTATCGAACCCTTGACTGATAAGTTGCCTAGTTTTGGAATGTGTGATTTATTCATTTGAAGTAGCTTAGTTCTAGACAAACATCCGTTTACTCTTGTATTTTGTTGAACGCTGTACTACTAGCATTACTCTGACAAAATGATAACCTCATATTGAGTCACTCTTTGAAATAACAAAACGCTCCCGGATTGACATATTAATGTGAGGTAATTAGAGGTGAAAGAGACCCTTTTTATAGCTCTACATTTTGGCGCCGTTGCCAGGGAAAGAGTGTAGCCATTTGTCTTTTTCAGAGTAGTGTACGAACCTGCTAGGGAAGAGTTGGATCTTAAAAGCGGAAGGTAAGAACCTGCGTGCGGAGCATGTAAAAGCCCTGCTCCACTGTCCGCTTTCCTAACAGATTTGTTGTTGCTTTGTTTGAATAGAATTTAGTAGTTCATTTAAGTGCATGACTAATCAGAAAAAACCAGAAAAGAATATTAAGCTTCCATCCAAACCCGAAAAAGCTAAGGGGCCGGTGACCCTTGGCCGAACGACCTTCATAGACGAAATCTATAAGAAAACAGAATCTCGGCCATCAGTAGGCCCCAGGAAAATCATTTCTAAACAACCTACTAGTTCCCCTCAAGCCACAGGATCACCATCTGTAGCCTTTGCTGAGGTGCATCGTCAAACTGAAGAGCAGGACTTTCAAGAAATTGAAAATTCTACTCCAGAACTATTGCAGGAAGGGAATTTCAGCAACTTTTGTGAAGGAGAAGGAGAAACAGGGGAAACCGAGGAACCAAAATCTCCCATTGGAACAGATCAGCCATTAAACAACCCAGATAAGGGAAGCGCTGCGAAAATCATTGTTGAAGGAGTCCAATCTCCTCAGACAACAGGTATTCCCCTTATCCCAGATAAAGGAAGTGCCATTAAAACTATCCCTGCTAAAACCGTTCCCTCTCAACCTAGGAATACCCTCCTAGATATCCCAGAAGGTTATTGGCATATATTCGATCCTATGGCTCAGAACCAGCCAAATACTCAAACCTCTACATTACAATATCCTATAGTGGATTCTGCAGCAAATGCGCCCATGAAAGCTATCCCTCTTCAACATATCCCTACATTTCACGGTCTCACATCAGAAGATCCGGATGCATTTTTATTCGAATTCGATGTGTTGTGCAGGGGATATGATTACACCACCGATCCCCAGAAATTGAAATTGTTCCCCTCTACATTAAAAGGGGCTGCTTTAAGATGGTTTAGGGGACTAGGTGGTGGGGTCATCAACAACTAGGATCAAATGAAAGAATCCTTCTTAAAAAAATATCAGGATTATTGTAGGTCTAGAGAATTGAAAGACAAAATATTCCAAATGATAGCCAAACCGAATGAAACATTAGAAGAGTATGTGGAACGTTTTCAGTACAATCTACAAAGATCTCCTTATGCATCACTACCTTTACCTGATAATGTGTTAAAAACTGCATTGATAAGGGGCAGGAAGGAACAGTGGATTGAAACATTAAACATCATGGGAAAAGGGGATATTTATCAAGAGAATTTTGCTGACATTATTGATTTATGTATTAGGAGTTCGAGAGGCAGCACAAGAGTAAAACCGACAGAATATGATCGGTTTGCAAGAGACAACAAAATATCAACAGAAGGAGTAACATGTGTAGAGATTGGAAATTTATTAGAAAATTTTAAAACTGATATTATAGGGACACTAACTACACAACTTGATATTATGCAGGCCAAACAGAAGCAGATGGAGCCAGAATAGAATTTGGCAATCTTCTGCCCCTGATGCAGGAAAAAGCATAGTCACAAGGAGTGTCCACTGGATACAGTCCAAACATGTGCCATCTGTACAAAAGATCATCTTACGGAAAGCTGCCCCTCACTTCCTAGATTAAAAGCAGTATATAAGGAAGCGGAGGAAGAACCAGAATCGGTGTACTTGATCAACCAGCGCCGCCAGTGGCAGCCGAGGCAATTTGGCATGTTTCCAGACCCAACTTCTTCTTTTCAGCCTCCACAATATAATGCTCAACAATATAGTATGTGGCAAAGTCAATCCCAACCCCCATTTTCAAACTGGTCACCACCATCGTTTCCTTCTTCAAACCCGTGGCTGAATCAGGCAAGCCAATCTGGTTGGCCGAATTTCCCTTACACTCCACCATATTGGAAAAATAGCCCATATCCTCCACAATGGACTCCCCCTACTTCACAAAGTTCACCCTGGCAGACAAACTGGAAAAGACCGATGCATCAGCCAGTAGGAACTATTCCGCTCCCTCAACCTACTCTGCCAGCTTTACAACAAAATCCCCAGTTTAATCTGAGACCGCAACTCCCAGCCCAACCCAACCCCAATCCAAATAACAGACCGGTCCAACCTCTTCAAATCATAGAATCACCAGAAATAGGACCCGGCCTGAGGGAGTGTAATGATCTTCAGTTACGATCTGGACGTATCATTGAAACTGAGGGAGATAAAACAGTTCATATTGAAGATCAGTTATCAAGAGAACATCAGTTGCAACAAGAGGATGTAAATAAGCAGCAGACTCATAATCAAGAAACCACATCCTCTCCTCCGTTCCCAAAATGATTAGTCATACCTCGACCTCTACAGTATCCTGACTTTGACATTCTGGGAGAATTACAAAATTTGTACATAAAAATCCCATTCCTCCAAGCCATTCAAGACATTCCTATATACGCCAAAACTATCAAAGAATTGTGCATAAAGAAACCAAGGAGGAATATAACAACTAACCCAAGAGTCCAAGTAGTCGGTACTTTATCTGATTTATTATCCGGGAAAGAAACACCCATTAAATATGAAGACCCAGGAAATCCAATTGTAACTGTTCAAATTTATGGCCAGACCCTGCCTAATGCCTTAGTTGATCTAGGAGCTGCAATCAATATTTTAACAACCACTACCTGCCAAAAGCTCGGCATTACATCTGTACAACCCACCTCTACTTTGTTAGAATTGGCTGACCGATCTGTGGTTAGACCAGAGGGTACTCTACATGATGTCATGGTCTCTGTAGATTCCTGGGAATATCCAACCGATTTCCTGATAATTAATCCAAAAACCCGACTTGATGGACACCCGCTAATCCTAGGTAGACCTTGGCTTGCCACTGCCGATGCTTACATTGGTTGCTGGAAGGAAACATGACCATAACCAAAGGACCTGATATCAAGAATTTAGTTCTATACCCTCCAGCCTAGCCAAGTGTCACAATAATTAAAACTAACAAGCATCCTGTATCATACCTTACTGATAACATTAGATCTCCATTGACTATACAAGAGGCACTTGATTTTAAAGATCAAACAGAAGATGATGCCATTAACAACTTCGTTAGTCAAACTGAATCCGGATCCTGCAGACAGTGTCACGTGATAGAAGCAACATTTGATAATGAATTAGAAGAAGATCCCTTGAAAGATACACATGATCAAACAATACCTGTTACTTCTGTCGCAAATAGTAAAATTGTGGAAATTGAATCGGGAAAAAATTTAAATATCAATGCCAACCTCACACCTGAACAAGAAACGAAGCTCATCCATCTGTTAAGAAAATATCAAGAAGCATTTGCATGGGATTACCCTCATATGAAAGGAATCGATCCACAATTGTGTACACACCACATTTATATAGAAAAAGATGCTAGACCTGTTCGTCAACCGCAAAGAAGACTTAATCCTCATCTAAAGGATGTGGTAAGAGCTGAACTTCAGAAAATTTTAGATGTCAATTTTATTTATCCTATTTCTGATAGTAAATGGGTCTCTCCGCTTGTGGTGGTACCAAAAAAGAATGGGAAATGGAGAATTTGTGTGGATTACAGGGAACTCAATAAAGCAACACAAAAAGACCACTTTCCTCTCCCGTTCATAGACCAAGTGCTAGATACTTTGGCAGGAAAGAAATTCTTTTCTTTCCTGGATGGCTTCAGTGGATACAATCAGATTCAGATTGCCCCTGAAGACCAGGACAAAACTACTTTTACTTGTCCTTAGGGAACATTTGCCTACCGAGTTCTACCTTTTGGCCTATGTAATGCTCCTGCCACATTCCAAAGGGCTATCCTTAGAATTTTTGCAGATTAATAAATGATGGACTTGAAGTATATATGGATGAATTTACACCATATGGAGATGATTTTGATCCAGCACTAGGCACCCTAGAAAAAGTCCTACAACGCTGCACAGCTACCAGGCTTTGCTTAAGCCACGAAAAATGTTACATGATGATGACTGAAGGACTTATTCTAGGACACTATGTTTCAGTAGCTGGCATTCAGGTAGACCCGGCCAAAATCCAAATACTTTTGCTTATTCCCACTCCTACTACTCAAACAAAGGTACGCAACTTTCTTGGATTTTCTGGTTATTATAGACGATTTATAGAACATTATTCACACATTGCTGCACCTTTATATGCACTAACTGGTAACGTTGATTTTCTTTGGACAGAAAAATGTGAACGTGCTTTCAAGGATTTAAATAAGCTCGTATCCACAGCCCCAGTCCTTCGAGGACCAAACTGGGATTTGTCATTTCAAATATCATCTGATGCCTCAGATACATCCATTGGCGCAGTCCTTGGGCAGGAAGAGGATAAAAAACCATACGCTATCTATTACATCAGCAAAAATTTATTCCCTGTTGAATTAAATTACATTGTTACTGAAAAAGAATTCCTAGCTGTAATACATGCTGTCAATAAGTTTAGACATTATATTACAGGCTATCCTGTTATCTTGTATACAGATCATTCCGCCATAAAATATTTAGCAAATAAGCCTGTCACAAATGCCAGAATAACTAGATGGTTGATTTTATTGCAGGAATTCGATATCACAATCAAGGATCGGCCTGGCAAAGAAAACCTTGTAGCCGATTTTCTCTCAAGAATGCCAAAGCCAATTGATGCAGCAACAGTTGAAGATCAATTTTCGCACAAACATCTGTTTGCTATTGCCGTTCAAACACCCTGGTATGCTGATGTTGCCAATTACCTTGCAATAGGTAAACTACCAAAACACCTAACCCCTAATGAAAAAAAACAGATTGTTCAGAAGAGTACTCGATTCTCCTGGATTGGGGGCTATTTGTTTCACACAGGGGCAGACATGCATATCGGGAGATGTGTTTGAGAAGATGAAATCTTTGACATCCTAAAAGCCTGTCATGATGGACCATGTGGGGGACACTTCGCTGAGCGTAGAACTGGACATAAAGTATTACAGACAGGATATTATTGGCCCACGATTTTCAGAGATGCAAAGAAATTTGTCCAAGCCTGTGACAGCTGCCAGCGAGCAGGACGTCCTGGTCAAGCTGACGAGATGCCTCTGAAACCACAGTTAGTCATCGAACCATTTGAGTGATGGGCTCTTGATTTCGTTGGACCCATCAACCCCTCATCAAATCAGAAAACATATATCTTGGTGGCAACAGAATATGTCACCAAATGGGTTGAAGCAGAAGCATTGCCAAGAGCCACAGAGGACTCTGTCATACAGTTCCTGTTCCATCTATTTGTACGTTATGGCCTTCCAAGGGAAATAATTACAGACGGAGGACCACAATTTGCTGGGAATAGATTAGCTGCAACACTTAATAATTATCATGTCCAACATAAAATCACTACTCCATATCACCCACAGGCGAATGGACAAGTAGAAAGCAACAATAAGGTAATAGAATCAATCCTAACGAAAACCATTGCGTCACATAGGCATGATTGGGCTGCCCGACTACCTGAAGCACTCTGGGCCTATAGAACAACATGGAGAAGCACCACTGGTTACTCACCTTATTAATTAGTGTTTGGAAAACAACCCATTTTTCCTATAGAATTTGAAATCCAAACATTACGAACAACACAGGAAGTTGGCTTAGATCTAAGCGAGGCACAGATTAATCGACTATAGCGGATCAATGAATTGGACGAAATTAGGCTCTTTGCACTACAAAATACAACACTGATTCAACATCAGCGAGCTAAATGGCATGATGCGCTCATCAAAAACAAAGTCTTCCACGAGGGAGACTGGGCTCTGTTGTACGACTCTCGGTTTCAGGACTTCCCTGGGAAACTCCGGACTCGTTGGTTGGGACCATACGAAATCCAGAAGGTACATGATAATGGGACCCTCACTTTAATCACCATTGACGGTTCTGGATATGCCTTCAAAGTAAATGGCCGCCGAGTTCGTCTCTATCGTAAACCACTCACTCGGGAATCCTTCTGCCAGCAGCTACGCAGAGACACTGATATGGAGATTTTAGGAGAGGAAGAGAAGTCTTCCTCACCTGTAATTCATTAAGGAATTCATTTCTTTTTACAATTTGTACATAAGTTCTTTTCTTCAAGTCGTTCGTGTACATATGCTTGAACTAAATGTGTTCTTGTCATTTTTTGCTCAAAGATTTTGCTTTTCCGTTTATAAAAGAATGGCATTTGCATGTTTCTGCTGTTCCTTTTCAAAAGGAACAACATTCTTGATTTTTCTGCTGTTCCTTTTCAAAAGGAACAACATTCTTGATTTTTAAGGAACATCACTCTTGATTTTTCTGCTGTTCCTTTTCAAAAGGAACAACGCTCTTGATTTTTGCTGTTCCTTTTTCAAAGGAACGACATTTGCTTGTTTTGCTGTTCCTTTTCTAAAAGGAACAACACTTTGGTTTTTGCTGTTCCTTTTCTAAAAGGAACAACATTTTGATTTTTGCTGTTCCTTTTTCAAAAGGAACGACACTGCGGAGTGTTTGCTGTCCCTTTTCCAAAGGCGCAGCATATTTTTGATTTCTGCTATTCCTTTTTCAAAGGAATGGCACTTTTGTGTCTTTTGCTGTTCCTTTTTCAAAGGAACAACATTTTTCATGGCTGCTGTTCCTTTTTCAAAAGGAACGTCATTTCGAGTGTTTTGCTGTCCTTTTTTTTCAAGAAAGATAGCATTTTTTTTTTATTTTCTGCTGTTCCTTTTTCAAAAGGAACGGCATTGGTGTGTTCTGCTGTCCCTTTTTCAAAAGGAACGACATTTGCACTTTTGAGACCTATGCTCCTCTGTTGTTCCTCTTCCCAAAAGGAACACTTCTAGCATACTTTTTCCCTCCTTGTGAAACAGTTTATCCCTTTGGTTGATCTAAATTGAGGATGCTTCTTGCTCCTGTTCTTTCAAAGTCTTTTAGAGACAGCTATGCACTTATGCAATGAACACAAAATCACAACATACTGAAATCAGAAAATTATAAATCGCTATCTTTATAAGGCTCTGTATTAGTAAGAGAACAAAAGGAAGGACATACTTATTCATCATCTTTTGTTGTCATTGTCTTACTAATTTTGCCTTGATTGGTTATCTTTATCATGACATTCTCTTTAATCCTCTTTGATTATTGTGTAGGAATAAGAGCAAAGGGTTTATATCTTCCTATTGAGATGATAAGACTTCTTCCACCATTCCTACTCTTAAGGAGTGTTGAACCACCCTTTGTGTATAAATAAGGAAAAGTGCTTTATGAAAAAAGAAAGTAAAAAAATGAATTATAAGTTGTCAAATGCAGGATAGGGGGTCTCATCAAGAGCCAGCCTACCATGATCATGAGGATGGAAGTGAAGTGGCATTCCCACTATGGCCACCACACCAGGGATATGGTCCAAAAGGTATATCAAATAAACAAACCTTGGAACAGGAGGTCTCATCACGAGCCAGCTTGCCCACTCTTCGCTCCCTCCTTGTGAATGGCATTATGGCTAACTGGTTACCAAGCCAGCATAATGGCCTACACTTTGACATTACATTCCTTAATATGCACATAAAGGATCATGGTTCCAGGGGTGAAATAAACAAATCTGCCAAGGTTATGGACACCTGTCGGTAGCAGAGCACTTTTAATGGTATTGAAGTCACATTGATTACACCAATAGGTAAGATACTAATACTCTTTTGTTTCTTATATCCTAGGCACTAATCATACATTATTTCCCGACTTATATATCACATGAACATTTATTACCACCAATCATGGCAAAGGAGGTGACAATGACCACTTGAGATTTGGCAAGTACGACAGACGTCCTATCCCCCAGCCTCGCATCATATCATAGCAGCCTCTTACGTAATACGCGATCCAACTTTATGCCTCGATTTCGGTAATTCGTTGTTTTTCTAAACATGGCATATTTTCATACGCTGTTCCTTTATGACTTGGTTGTAGATCGGGTGCTGCTCCTTTCTTTGACGGTTGGGAAAACCTATCACATTGTGGGGGGTGAGGTTAACCTCATTATTCCCCGGGTTATGTGTCAGCTCACTATTCGGGAAAGATAGTGTACTAGGGAATGGCACGCCTTAACGGCATGATATTTCTATTTTTTTTACACAAGTTGCTGTTCATAAGCCATTTCTGTTGCATACTCTGTGTTTTTTCGAAATCTTGCGATTATTACCCTTTCTGTGTTTCAAACAGCAAGCAGTTGCTGTTCCATTAAGAATCCACAGTGAAACCATGGGAGGAAGGGCAATTCGAAGGGAACCTCAGGAGTTGACAGTCTCCGTTGCTGCCCGGGAGATCCTGGAAAGAGCAGGGTGGCTGACTTATCTCAGTCGCTTGCAGGAGTCTAATGAAATAGTGGCGATTGAATTCCTGCGGAATCTGTAGGAGGATCACTCCATAGTAAGGGGGAAGCAGATAGTGGTCACCGACGATATAATCTCAGAAGTCTCGGGACTACCAGCCACCGGACCTGTATGGACACTAAAGAAGGAAAGGTTACATAAGATCATGGAAATTTTCCAGGACGAAGGCCAGAGCTTGACGATTAAGGGGAAGGGAGTTCTGCCAGCAACGCTAGGAGAGCCCTGGGCAGAATTAGCAAGAACCGTGCAAAGCTACATCACCTGCAGGGGAGAAAAGACGTGGTAAGACCATGACATCTTAAACTCTTAGCTGTTCTAAAGCAGAAATGCTCTGTAAATCTGCCTGCACTTTTGAATTCATTACTTCATGACATTGCACGAATCCTAAAAAAGGCACAGCATGTACAGTCAGTTGTCAGCCACCACGAGCTAATTCGATTAATAGTTAGTCATAACCTCACCCAGCAGCAAAGCAGCTGGGAAGAGCTAATTGCAATAATTGAGGGGAGGGTGACAACACCATCCCCAAAATGTAAACATACTACAAGCACACCAGAACATCTGGAAAAACGTAGAGAATTAGTAAAACAAAAACATGTTGCGAGCACATCTGAACGACCAGAAACATGCCAGGAATCAGCAAAGCATAAGCATGACACCGGTACACCCGAACAACCAGAGAAACGCAGAAAATTAGTTCGGTTAGCTCGGATAAGAGGAAGGCTGGAAAAGCTCCAGGAAAGTACCAGCCAGCCAGTGGAAATTGAGGACGAGCAATCCTCATGGCTAGAAGTAGAAGAAGAGCAAGCTGAAGGAGAAAAGAAAGGAGAGCCTGAGGAGGCCGAGAAATCTGAAGAGGAAAATGAGGAAGAAGTTGAGCATTCTGAAACAGAAGCTGAGCATCCTGAAACAGAAGCTGAGCATTCTGAGGCAGAAGCTGGACAATCCAAGCAGGAGGAGGAAATGGGACAACAGGTAGGTAGCCCACCACAGGACCCAGTGGGAGAAGATGAATTGGCCGCAGTCTTGGCCAATATGGGTGAGTATGGCCAACCTTCCACTCCATCAGACCTCCACGGCAAACCCCAAGAAGAAGATGCACCTGAAAAACCATATACAGAAGAGGCAGAAGAAGGAAATCTACCTGTTCATGATGAAGAGGAGATAAGAGACACTGAACGGGAACAATCTGTTCCCAAGGCACTAGAGGAAATTCCAGAGGAAGTAGGAATAGAAAAAGAAGTCGCCCAAGAAGTGACGGAACCAGTTAGGGTTCCTACCCCAGAACAGCCAGAACAGAACAACGAAGAAGCACCCCAGGAGAAAGATCCAGGGACTAGTCACGGCCCAAAACGCAGCAGAAAGCCTGCTGTTCCTTCTAATAAAATGCTGGAAATTAGGGAATTACGAAAGGAACAACGAAGATTATTGAGCATAATAGCCCAGCTCCACCAGTAGATCAGGATCCTGAAAGCGAGGCAGAGGGTAAGGAAGACCGCAGGGAAGAAAAAGATGACCACTGCAGTAAAAATCCGCAAGATAAAAAGGCGGAGGACCAAAAATCGCCCTGCTATTCAAAACCCTGCTGAAGATCCAACTGCTGTTCCAAATGATGCTGAGGAACAGACTGCTGTTCCATTTGAAAAGGAACAGCAACAAGCTGATATTCGTGTTAAAAAAGAAACGGACAACAAGAAAATTCAGACGGAGGCACCACCCTCAGGGGTGATAAGGGTTCTGAACTCGAAACAACGCAATAAGAAAGTTCAGGTAAAACTCCTGGCCTCCACTGCTGCATGGAGAAGAGATCCAAAGACAGTGACCTTGCGCAAGGGATTGAAACAGGCTCAGCAAGAAGCAGAAAGGCTTAGAGAGCAAATGGTCCCTCGCGAGAAGTATGAAGAACTACAACAGCAACTAAGGAACGTCAATCAATCCAAAAGCCAGGCCTTTGAAGGGTGGCGAAAGGAACAAGAGAAAGTTGCAAAGGTAACTCGTAGGCTAGATATTGTTATCAAGCAGATGGATACCTTGTGTTCTTTATACAATGACGTTTTAGCATGTAGGGCCCCTACCAAAAACTATGCTCTATTTTTACTGGAACGATATTTACAATTAAAAATAAAAGCTGTTAAAGCAGGCGCCCCTATACAAATTAACACTGTCAATGACTTTATAGACTGTTGTAAACATTATGGGGTGAAGGTCCAGAGATTGCTGTGTGAATTCTATTTGCATAACCTCGTGCTAGATCAGGAGACTGAACTGAACCCTGGCCCTTTTGTTGGAGACATCCAATTGCAAGCATTCATCTCATTTGGGGTTAATCAGATTAAATGGCTCAAAGCCTATAATACTTTCCAGAGGCAGGAAAACGGCCTAGACTTGTGGGTTAGGGCTGAGCCTAGGGACCCAGTACAGTTGTGGAAAGCACATAGAAACCTCATGAGAACTCCAGGTGTCATTGAAACGTTAGGACCCATGCACGAGGCACTCATTCGACAAAGTTTAGAATATCTTCTTTCTATCAAAGAACTCACCATTGATGCAGCCAAATTTCGGTACCGAATCTCTAATCCAAACATCCAGCTCAGGGAGCCATTTAAGTATGAGAATTTTCAATTAGCTGCCAACCGTTTGAACCTCTATGGCGAAAGAATTTTGAGGGCAGGGCCATCCTGGTTAGGATATAGATTCCGCAGTCCAATTATCTGGCACCCTGCACCCGGATACCAAGCCCTATATGAGATGCCTGAGGGTCAAACAGGCCAGTTCTTTGACTACCTAGTCACTCACCACGGCTGTAGACCTTCGCATGAGATTCCTTCTCCAGCCTATTCTCTCACTGCTTTGCATGTCAACTACAACGTTTTCATGAGGGCATGAAACAATGTAAGCAGGGGGGTGTGTGGAGTACTAAAAAGGTATGTTTTTGATGATCATTTCAAAAGCTTTTTCAGTAGAACTTGTGAACCTTTTTACATCATGAACGTGGAAAACAATAAAGAATTATAACAAAACATGTGGGATTAGTATGCAAGACTTAACCGCTGATAGTTGTCATTCTCCTGTGCAGGAAGGGGTAAAAATAAGGAGCTGCTGTTCCAAAGAAAAAGACAAGAATAGGGTAACTGCTGTCCCTTTGACAAAGGACCGAGTGCAAACGAGGCTAAGCAGGATGAAGCAAACCGGTCTGGAAAAGGAGGAGAAGACACCAGCTCGGCGGAGGAGAAAAGAAGTGATTAAGGATTAACAGTTTGGCGAATCCCTCAGGATCAAATCACTGCTTTATTTATCTTATTACTTAGACATCTCCGCCGTCACCCTTATATAAAGGGACGACACTGTTAGCTTTGGGGGATTATGCTTTTATGTAACTTTCTGTTAAAGATCGAACTTTGGTCATCGAGTCTCGTTGAACTTGGCTCATTGTACTTTTTGTTTTATGCATTAATATAAACTTGGTGATTATCTTATCTCTGTGTCTGGATTAACTTAAAGCGGTGTACCCTTGGAGGCTAAGGGCCCGGCCCCGGAGGACACTTGCTTCTGTATCACTACGATTTGATTTTCGCGTGGTTTGCTTAACATCATTATTTGGTAATCTGATATGCTTTATAAGTTACATCATATGCTCTGTTAAGATTCGTTCATTAAGGTTTTTACAGACAATAACTGTTGTATTGACTCTGCATTATATCACTAATTCTTTCAGAGTTGATTGAATATTATTAGTCTTGACTGAACATTGTTACTATTTTGCTACAGAGCTCTTATGCTAAATATTTGTGTTATGGAATTTCTCTGAAAGTTGTGTTCTTTAAGATTCAGGAGTACTGCTGTTCCATTCTGAAATGCAGTTGTATTCCTGTTGATGACGATTGGTGCTAGATCAGATTACTCTTCATGTGTGTTGTGTGTGTGTATGATTTCCAAATGCTGTTCCATAACTTATTAGTAATTAATGCTGTTCCATTAGTGCGTGCTGCTTGATTTGCCTGGAGAATGAAAGATTGATGTTTGATTACAACGAGTGTATTTAAGTTGGTAGGATTACTGCTCGCGAGACTTAGTTGTTCGATTGCTGTTCCATTTCAGAATTGCTGTTCCATTTTAGCATTGCTGTTCCATTCCAGATTTGCTGTTCGATTTCTTATTTGTTGTTCCATTTTTCTACCTGCCATTTCATTTACTCGCATTTGCTATTTTGGTGTGAGAGACGATCTGTGGCTGTAGTGAGCCTCGGCATTTACTGTCTAGCTCCCAGACCCGTGGTCCATGCTCTAATTTCCTTTCCATCAATTTCCAAAGGGATGGGCTATTGCTGTCGAACCCTTGACTGATAAGTTGCCTAGTTTTGGAATGTGTGATTTATTCATTTGAAGTAGCTTAGTTCTAGACAAGCATCTGTTTACTCTTGTATTTTGTTGAACGCTGTACTACTAGCATTACTCTGACAAATGATAGCCTCAGATTGAGTCACTCTTTGAAATAACAAAACGCTCCCGGATTGACATATTAATGTGAGGTAATTAGAGGTGAAAGAGACCCTTTTTATAGCTCTACACTTCCAAGCCAATAGAAGAGTGGGACCTCAAATACATAGAATATTTTCCCAATGCCACACCCATTAAGCGCAACCTGGAGTAGATAATCAAGGTATGATCAAATGTGGCTGCTGAAATCATACAAATTTTGATGGTTGACGATGAGGCAATGAACACGCTCATAACTACCCCTACTAAAGTTGTGGTCCAACTTGACTATTACAAAGTCGGCATGAAAAATGGCATCAAAAAATTAGTTGATTAAGTGCTTAAGGGTAAGAAATAATTATAGAAGATGGAATGCCCCTAGATATTTGAAAGTTTGGACATTCATGCACAATGGAAGGTCAATTGGTAACAATTACTCTCTAAGAAGTCTCAACGTTGCAATGGTAATAGTGGAGTTACCAATAGATAAAACTTTAATAACTATTTTGTAATGTATAAATACGTAAGCACCTCGGGGACTAGGGGGGACAAAGGAAATAGGTAAAAGAGGGGGTGTAAGAAGAAAGGGTGATTGTTTTATGTAAAGAGATCTTATTGCAATATTTTCTAAAGAAGGATTTGTTGGCTATTAATGCAATTAACGATTTAGAAGATAGATATGTCTCCTTTTGTGTGGTATTGTTAGCATCGATTGTTTTTTATTCTTGTCTATAAGTTTATGAGTGTTTCATGGTTTTTCTACAATCAATTATTCAACCACAATATTGAATACAGTAATAGTGATTGTGGAAGAAATCAATATTTTGGCTAATCGAAAATTGTTGAATGCTTTGTTTTTATTGAAGAAAAGAGTCCCTGATACAACAATTTGAATACATCTGGTCTATAAATCAACCTCCCCAATTTATAATTAGCATTCCACTAATATAGAATAAGATATATAGATACAAAGGCAGTGATAGAAATCTAACCTAAAAAGGAATTACACTAGCACTTAGGCATAATTTACAACTAAAAATCACTATCCTACAGTGGCAATAAGGCCCACATTCTAGTTGAAGATTACCATACCAAATGAGAATAGGTCTAATTTGGGCATGTGATTGGGTTTTATCCCTTGTTGACGACTGCTTACATAAGAATTCATCAACAAATGGTGTTAGAACGAGATCTTGAACCTCCGATAAGTTTCAAAACAATTTTATAATTCAACCCTTAAATTGAGGCAAAGCCCTAATCAACATTTGGAAGAATAAGCCTAAAAGAGATGAATGGCCGAAAAATAAATTGTAAATCCTTTTATGCCACTTTCATCTTCTTCCCTGTATACGTGAATCCATTCTCCGCCTGAGATACAAACTCAATAGAGGTTGAATCCTTTGATAAATTTCCTTCAAACCTAAACCAAAGCTCTACCAGAAAACACTCTTGGTAGTGCTTTTGGACCTATAAATCCTAAATTTTCTCACTTACTCCAGAATAGTAGAAATATAACCTAAGCAATAACACGTGATCGAGGAATAACACCCATTGAATACACCTAGAGGGATATATAAACCGAATAGAATATGGCTACAAAATCTAAAACCCTACAGAGTGGAATGTCAAATTACCATAGGGTGAATGCCCTAAGAGGCACTGAAAACTCTATTGACTAACAATTATAAAATAAGTTAGCAAGTGGTTCAGGGCCACCACCATCTCCACCTTATTCTCCACCTGAAGCCCCACGAGCTCATTTATCATCTAGAAATTCTCCTAAATCACATTCAAAAAGCTCCCCACCTCAAACTCCAAGAAACAATCGGCAAAATCATATGAACCTAAACATGGCCAATAGACCTTGGCTAGCCCAGGACGTTGTTGCAGTGCTCAGAAATGTCCATCCTTTGCCTAAGCATTCTAAGAAATTTCTCCCAAAATTTGACCTCGATAAGAATTATTCCTTCAATGATCACATACAAAAATTCATGTTGGATGTGTGAATAATGAGTGTGGAACATGAGAACATGGTTAGTCGGTTATTTATTATATGTTTTAAATATTCCTCATGGTATTTTTTCCTAGCTCCTAGGTCAATTACAAATTGAGGCCCATTTTAAAACATGTTTCTTGATAAGTTTGGGGAAGATAATGTTCGAAAATCAGAAAAAAAGTAAAGATTTTCTTGATCTTGATAATTACTTGTGATGTTTCTCATCTTTAAGATTCCTTATATCTTATTTCTTTAGTTCATCAAGCAATTACTAAAAGCAACATCACATAAAAAAATAGACACCAGATGTAGGTACATGCTAGGGCAAAACCCCCCTCGAGGAGAAAAACCAGTTAAGATAATTCTTCCTTTCAATAGTATTCTTTGAGAATCTTCACCCTAGACCAAGACCAGACCTTCCCTCCACACCAAGTCAACCTCCCACAGTTTTGACCTCTTTCCAGCAACTTCGACTACGTAGCAACTTACGGAAACTAGCAGCTTCCGATAACAACGAAACTTGGAAGACTTCAATCTCCCAATCCAGGACATGAAGAGAGAGAGAGAGAGAGAGAGAGAGAGAGAGAGAGAGAGAGAGAGAGAGAGAGACCAAAATTTTGATTTTCCTTGTCTCTTTAGACTTCCCCAAACTCACATTCACTTCGGCTTCCTGACAATAGACTTCATACATTTTCCCAGCAACAAGAGAACTTCACACTTCTACCCAACAACAAGAGATTTTTCACACTTCTTCCAACTACAAGAGAATTTGAACTTGATGAGATAATGATACTCCAAATGAATTCGATGTGATTCCTTTTATAGGATTCCTGTGGGTTCAAATAGGGTCCTTAGGCTGACTTGATCTTTACTTAGGCCGACATGTTGTGGAGGTTACATAATTCATAATTGACTCAATACTTAACCTTTTTACATGATTCAAAAGCCCAAGAAGGGTCTCTTTAAATGTACAATATCTCTATAGACTTAGAAAAAATCCTATAAGTCCACAAGCGAGACTTTGACCTAAAACAAGGTGACCCAAGCATGAAACTCGTGCTTTAATAAGTCAAAGTAATAATAATAAAAATTATTTTCTTTATTCTTTTGACAAGTACATTACATAATGACTCAAGTACTTTATTGAAGACTGAACATAGTTACATTTTCTAACAGATAAGACTCTTGTGAATCTCCTTCATGAACTATCTTAGACAAAAATGGAATCTAAAAAAAATGTTAAAGATTTCAATGATACATTTTTACTTCATAGAGACAAAATTCCTCATGCTTCTCGGGGCACTGGTGAAGTGGCGATTTAATTCTACACTTCTAGTCTACCATCATCCATGGTTATGTTCATAAAAAGAGTAGATAAATCTACCCTATAAGAAAACTTTCAAGAGGCGATTAAAGTTGAAAAAGATTTATTGAGTGTTCATGGGAAAATGACTATGGATGAGGATAAACCATCAACATCTTAAAGAATGAAAGGAAATAAAAAAACAACAATATTAATACAAAAGAACAACCATTTCCCAATATCTCTAATGTTATTCAACCAACTCACAAAATAGAAGAAGGGATAAATCAACCACTTCAAAATTATCCTCTTCAAGGGGGCAACCTCATTTACATTACATAAATGAACAATTCTTGGATGATACAAATGACAATACCTCCTTTCTATGTATAGAAGTCTAAGGGGTCACAATATAAGCAGAGACGACATAACAATAATATTGTAAGGGCACAACAATAACAATAGTGGACATCTATGGGGTACAATAATAATAATATGGGGACAACATGGGGACACCAATAATAACAACGGCTACAATGACAATAATAATGGGGGAATACACTAGTATTATAGGGACCTAACATGACCCTCTCCTTCAAAAAAGTGTTGTCCTTGTTGTGGGGAAAAGTATCCAACACGGAATGACCCTATCCCACTCTAAGGGTGATAGTTCCTTAGCAACAGCTGAAGCAAAGCTATCTAAAGTTACTTCTTTATGACATGCAAGAGATGAAAGGAAGAGATCCACTTACCGATGTCTTGTGCAAATGGTCGATCCAATCTCCTCTATTTGCCGCTCGCTCCCAGCTCCAAGTCTTCTCACGGGCCCAGCTACACGAGATCCTGCGAACAAGACAAGAAAAGGAAACTACAAGAAGCATGCATTCATAATTGATTCAAGGATTAGCATAAATCAAATACGCAAGTAAGACAATACACCATTGAAACACATGCGAATAGAAGAACCTCAAATGCTTTATTAATATAAGGAAGTAAGGTTCAGGCGGTGATACAACCGTGAGAGGTCCAATCCAGCATCACCTTCCCGACGGAAAGAAATCTCCTCTTCACCTCCCTCAAGCAATCACCCAATAATCTCAACTGTAAACCAACAACAATTCTTTGCACAAAATTCCGGCCTCCAGATCCCATGGGATGAGATCCTTATATAGAGTTTTGGAGTGAAGATAAGTCAGCTTGATGTGTGACTTGTTGTCCTCTTCAACTCCAGTTGTTCTTCAGTCCTTGAGTCCACTCGGAGTTTCTACCTTCCACTTGGAGTTTTAGAAGCTCTTAACTCATCATTAGGCGAATCTTCTGATCCAAGTGTCATTTTGGAAGCTTCCTGGGCACTGGCACATTGAGAAAAGATTCCTCCACATGTCAAAGTACGCCCAGCGCAGGTAGCCTTTGTTGCACTTGCTATGCAGAGCAGGTACACCATAGAGCTTTTGACATTCAACGCAGATGCTTAGTGGAGCAGCTGCTTTGATCCAAAATTGACCTGTTTTTGAGTGTTTTTCAGTGGAGAACTGATCTGTAGTGCTGTGGTTTGCTGACCTTGTTCCTCTAGGGGTAGGAACAACATGTTTAGGGACTTTGGATCCCTCAGATTATTGACATTTCATGCTCTATGCTGTAAGGCACAAAAATGTCTATAACAGTTGCCCCCTAAAGTATGAGGTCGTTTATCGGGTGAAATGCTTTATTAGGAGGATCCGAAGTTCATTCAATCGTCGGGAGGTGACCTGTAACAAAATACAATACAATACATTATCTTTTCATACTTTCTTTTCATGATCTAGCTGATGCGGGCATTTCCCATGCTCAGCTTTATAAATACATTTGCTGTACATAAACAGACGATCGTCTGATAATAGACTGATAATTCTCTGCTTTTAATTATCATCCTTTTAGTAGGATGATCATCTGCTGCACATGTCTATGTTTTTATCTCCTGAATATATATCGCAGCCCGGATGGATGAAACTAGATCCGGGGTCTTCAAACTTGTCCGATCTTCACTCTAGTACAAGTCGATCCATGTGAGAATTTCTTGAAGTCGAACATGGAAAGACATCGCTTGATTACCAGTCAATAATGTAAACTGTTAACAAGCGCGAGAGGAATCACCGATAATGATGATGACCCTCAAGGTACTGCAGCACAATTCACGTGGCGTGAATATAGGATCTGACGTCGAACACCACGCAAAGTCTCCTGGTCGAAGGTCATTAATGTATACCTATCGCCGGAAGTGAGAAACTTGCCATTGAGGAATGCAAGCTTCAAAGTACTGAGGGGGGTGTTCCTAGATCAACTTCTTGGATAATGAGCTGATGTCGACAAGAAGTGATCCGTCAAAGGAGGGCCTTAATGAATCCCACATCAGTGACACGGAACGGAGCTAGTGATGATGGTGAAAACGATCTGTGAAATATGATTCAGGGTGGCGGTCATGGAAGGATGAAAGATGATGTATGGTAGTGGATGGGACCCGGTTGACACTTTCTGAATGACATCTCTTGAACATATAACGACACTGATGTGATGGATCGGTAGCATTACCCCATGTATGGATGGTATGGCGAGACCATGGTGAAGGGACCGGTGAATGATAATAACCCAACCCGATATTTACGGAGGCAAAAGTGTCATGTTCAAGAGCGACTTGCTACCATTAAGCTTTGAGGTTCTCCCAATTTTTCCCCAGTCATTTCTGACCAGTACCTCTTTATTTTTGGCAAGCTTGAGGAGGATAACATATGCTTGTTCTATAACCTGCCCTTCGGGCAAGCCCATCGCTATGTTTTAACGAGCTTAACGATAGGGAAACTCGTTCTCGTCTAAAGACAAGTTTGTCGCTATTTAATGTATTTAACGAGTCTAGCGACAAAGACAACTCGGTCCTTTTCATTTTTAGAGAGTCTAAAAAGGTACATAAAGTTAACTCCAAAGGTCCTTTTTCGTCATCTAATCCCTTAAGTCCGAAAAAGTATAAAACAATACAGAAGGGATGAATGTTCGATAGCTTTATCGAGCCGAACTAGACAAGTGCTCGATCTTTTTGTGCAATAATCCCTCAGGTCCAAAAAGATTAAAATCTAGAGGAGGGATAGCTCTTCCGGTCCTTTTAACGAGCTGGAAGGCCAAAACTCGGCAAACTTTTCATATTTTACGAGTCAGTGAAAAGAGCTCAAAGAAGACTCGTCTTTTGAGGAACGAGTGATAAACAGGGATAGCAGCAGATTCCAGGTACAGGTTGGAATTTTCCAATCACGGCAGTATTACAAGGATGGCTAGGTGGGATCACTCTTCGCAGCTGTTCCTCAAAATAGGTAAACAATCAAGTGGATGTGAATGATTGGCCAAATGAAAAGTGGAGGTGACGGTGCACAAACACGACCAAGGCTTTTATGGCTGATGAATTTACGGTCTCAAATGGTTATTTACCAGTTCATTTTTTCTGGATGAGCTTGAACTCTGGGGGGGAAGCCTGCTCACATGCTTATCTTTATTTTTTAACGAGCATGAAGTCCGCGTTAAAACTGCTCGGATCTTGCGTTTATTTTTTAACGAGCATGAACTTTGCCAAAACTGCTCGTTTTTACCAGTCATAAAGTAGGAAGGTCTCCTGGTAGATTGCTCGCCATTTTTTAAGGAGCTTCATCTCGCTATGCTTTGCTCCATATCCTCTCTTTATGCAAGCTGGGTATCGGCTAATCCTACGAGTTTAACGGGTTAGACCTACAGGTTTAAAGGGGGGACCTAAAAGACTAAAAAACAAAATAGCCGCCCGTGCTTGCATTCCAAGAGGTTTGCATGCCCCCAGGTGTAAGTCTAATTTCAAGGTCGCCCCTACTTGTCCGTCAAAAACCCTTGTTTTCAACGGGTGAGGCTTACCTCTTTCTGGTTACCCAAAGAATGGTTTTGTTTGCTGCCGCAAATGAAACTCTTCCTTCGACGATGTCTATCATTAGGTTACACAAAGATGGTTACAATTTGTTGCAGCAATAGAATCTCTTTCTTTGGAGGCTGCCCCTACTTATCCTCTAAAACATTTGTTTTAATGGGTGAGGCTTGCCTTTTACCCAAAGATGGTTACTACTTGCTGCCGCAAACGGATCCCCTTCTTTGGCAGAGCCTACTTATTTAGACAAAGGTGAATGACCTTTGTCAAACAAGTAACCTTGACAAAAGAATCCTGTTCCAGAACAACCCCATTCCTAACTGCCCCTTCTTCTGCATGAGAGCTCTTGCCGGCTCTTCTGTTTTACGAAGATGAAGGAGGGGATGGGGTACGGACTAGTCATATTCTCCCGCGGAAATTCTACTTTACACCCAAGGTTTTTTCTGCCTCCAGAGCAGACCAGGATGCATGCCCCCTGGGT
Organism: Pinus tabuliformis; assembly: GCA_031772625.1. NCBI lineage: Eukaryota > Viridiplantae > Streptophyta > Pinopsida > Pinales > Pinaceae > Pinus > Pinus tabuliformis. The sequence goes on from CM062805.1 coordinate 246,003,637, forward strand.
TCCAGCCTTTCTTTCCCGAATCACTCGCACTCATCAGGAAGAAGAACTGGAGGGAGAGACCTTTCTTGATCGAAAAGACCATTGAGGATAGGTATGTGACTATTTGCGATGCGTGATCCCGGAAATGAAAGTTGGTCTACGAGCTTGACCATTCTTCCTTCGTATGGAAAACACATTATTCGAAAGAGTGAGGAGACTATTGCTTCCATGCAATATATGTAGTCTCGTCCAAGGAGTAGGTTATAATCCAAGGGTCCTTGGACGACCATCAAATTCATCTTGACAGCCTTCCCTTTCAAGGTAATAGGCACATTAGGTAGAATCCCTAATGGTCGACTGGTTCCTTTGTCAAAACCCGAGAGATTCCTTATCTCAGGCAAAAGCGCTGGGCAACCGAGTGCTTTCCAAGCAATAGAGGACAGGATACTCACAGATGCCCCTTCATCAATGATAGTCCCAGCCATCACCATTTTGTATATTTGGACTATAATTCTAAATGGTATACTGGCTGGCAACCGGGGTCTGCCTAGTTGGTTCCAATCAAAGGACACAACCAGGTTGCTTGGTGGTGGGACCGAATATACGGCCGGGTATGATCCTGACGATGCTCCTTCCTGCGATAAAGGAGTGGGCACATTGCCCTGATGTTCATCAGAATCGGTGTTGATGAAAAGAATCTGGACGGTGTCATCCTTACTCTCTTCGGTAGGGGTGTCAGCTGAAGATGAATCCTCAGTGACTGTGGTATTTGAAGATGAAACTTCTGAAGGGAGAACCGGGTCAACTGCCGTTTCGACCTTTGGACTTTCGTCCGGTCCGGATTCAGTAGGTTCACTTTCAGTGACTGACACTTCAGCCAGCCCTATGAGCGGGGCAGCTGTATTTTCAACCAACGAAGGACTTGGCGCGAGTTTTTGATATCCAGGAGGAAGTAGCAACGGTGCAACCGGTTGATCTTCCAAAACTCTCTTTGCTTCGTCTAAAAAGGGACAACAGCGGAGGGTGTGATTGCCTTCACACAGTTCGCAGGGGAATCTCATTCCCCTTCGTCGTCTAGAACCTTCACTTTCGTTGGTCGACGGTAAGCATTCAACCTGGTTGTCAGAGGTTGACGCTTCCGAACTGTGCAAACGAGGGGACCAGTCCCTTAGTATCCGGGGAATACTGGGACAATCACGGTGGAGGTGGTCTCCTCTACATATGACACATGGCAATTTGGGCCCGGTCCGTGCTGTGTGTGGATTTTTGTTAGATGCCTTTTGCTTGCCCCCAGGCGCCTTTGGCTCCTTCTGCTTCTTTTCTTTCTTCTTCTTTTCCTTCTTCTTTTCTATGGGAGCTCCGCTTTTGGCGGCTTGACCTTTCGAAGAAGAAGGATCGGAGGAAGGCTTATAAGAAGTGGAAGGCTGGAGGGTAGCTCTAGACTGGTCTAACTGTTGACTCGACTGTTCAGGAACCGTGGTGGTCTGAACTACAGTGGTTGAGAATAGCCAAACTGGCAGGCCAATTGTCAGTCCTGGAAGCGACAACGTGGCCATGTGGGGCGCACCAACTTCTCCCCAAGAGGAGAAAGGGCTAGGGGTCCCATCATGTGGAATCCCTTGGTTGGTGTGTTCCATGTCCTCAACCTAAAGATCAACGTAGGAATAAGGGGTGATTATGTTCCGTTTAGAATGAATTTTATATGACGACGCTTTAGACACAACTTGCTTTTTCACTTTTTAAGAGTCGAGAAAAAGCTAAAGATGACTCTAGTCTCCTTCGATGTATTAACGAGCCCGAAGTGACAAATGCTCGGATGGACTTTTTCAGTTATAGAGTTTGAAAAAGGCCAAAAGAAACTACTCTGGAGTTCTAGGCAGAGGGTGTGCCAAACCTTTCGCGAAACCACAGAATACGTTTTACGGTACGAGTGGTCGATCTTCGTGAATGCTGTGTTCACTGCATCGCGATCAGTAGGGCGGCCGACACGGCTTCCTATGGATAAAGGCTTTGTTCCTATAGGGGTCCCCCAATATAAGCGACGGTACGCGGGGGCACAAGTCCGTATTAGTGCTATCGTCCCTCAGGAGGAATCACCCACCTTCGTAGAGATCGACAGTCACTATGTTTAACGACGCCGGTTCACATCTCTACCTAGACCTCTACTGTGTTTCGTTATGTTTCAAAGCGTTGTTATGTAAATTCAGTTCGTTTTAGGTTGATCTTGCTTAGCAGTTTGCCTTTATGGATCACCACGTGATGTATGATACAACTCCTAAATGCAGTCTAAGAATGATAAGCAAGCTTTTTCAATTCTTTCAACTTATGAAAATCTTAACTACTGAAGGAAAAGAAAGACATCATCTTTTCAAACAGATCATAGAGCACACACTGATGCACTTTCCTAAATCGACATGCAAACTGTCAAAATGCACATGCACAATGCAAGTATTTCTTTTCTTCTTCCTTAATGTTGATGTATTACAAAAAGAAAGCTGTTGTATAATTTCGAATTCAATTTCAAGCGAAAGCAAACAAGTTTTTGTCCAATAATCAAAAGAACACCTTAAGATTCACCCGTTTCGACACAAGAAATACTGAAATTCGAACCATATAACGAAAGCAAATGTTCAAGCAGCTATGAACAACAATAAACTAGCTCTTAGAATCACAACGACACTTTCTTACAGGCCTAGATCCAAGAGGTCACAGCAAGACTAGTTCACTTTCGCTACGGGAAACTGTGAATGAAAGCAAGAAATACAATAAGAACAATCACGGTTTCTTCATACAACTGAGGCGGAATGAAGGCAAAGAAAGGTAGTTTCAGCTGGGTATACAGGTTGACAACAGGCTGCAAAAACAATACTGAAAACTGGGCAACAGACAGTAGGGAACCCCGGTTGCACAAGGCAAAACTGGATCAGCGCAGGTACTGCACTGTCAATCTGACATGCAGCGCAGGTAGCCCCTTCGGGACCTGCGTTGCAGTGCAGGTAGCCTTTGCTGCAGCTGCACTGAAGAGACAACTCTCGTCTCTCTCAGATTCCGGGTCACAGTTTGCTCAAAAATCAACTGTTTTTGGCCAAATCAGAGACTATCAATCAAGTATACTCTAGAGGATGATTGAGGAAGATGAACACTATCACAAAGAGCTAAAAAGAGTCCTTGTGGATCAGCTCTTCAAATCATAAACATGCCCAGCACTGAGCTAGAGTAGCTGCCCTCTACTTTGCATTCGAAGGATTCGAATGCAGTTCGATTTGGTACTCCCTTTGTTTAGGAAATGAATAGCAAGAAACACAAGCTACCAACAAGACACGATCCCCAGCGGAGTCGCCAGTCTGTTGTGGGGAAAAGTATCCAACACGGAATGACCCTATCCCACTCTAAGGGTGATAGTTCCTTAGCAACAGCTGAAGCAAAGCTATCTAAAGTTACTTCTTTATGACATGCAAGAGATGAAAGGAAGAGATCCACTTACCGATGTCTTGCGCAAATGGTCGATCCAATCTCCTCTATTTGCCGCTCGCTCCCAGCTCCAAGTCTTCTCACGGGCCCAGCTACACGAGATCCTACGAACAAGACAAGAAAAGGAAACTACAAGAAGCATGCATTCATAATTGATTCAAGGATTAGCATAAATCAAATACGCAAGTAAGACAATACACCATTGAAACACATGCGAATAGAAGAACCTCAAATGCTTTATTAATATAAGGAAGTAAGGTTCAGGCGGTGATACAACCGTGAGAGGTCCAATCCAGCATCACCTTCCGACGGAAAGAAATCTCCTCTTCACCTCCCTCAAGCAATCACCCAATAATCTCAACTGTAAACCAACAACAATTCTTTGCACAAAATTCCGGCCTCCAGATCCCATGGGATGAGATCCTTATATAGAGTTTTGGAGTGAAGATAAGTCAGCTTGATGTGTGACTTGTTGTCCTCTTCAACTCCAGTTGTTCTTCAGTCCTTGAGTCCACTCGGAGTTTCTACCTTCCACTTGGAGTTTTAGAAGCTCTTAACTCATCATTATGCGAATCTTCTGATCCAAGTGTCATTTTGGAAGCTTCCTGGGCACTGGCACATTGAGAAAAGATTCCTCCACATGTCAAAGTACGCCCAGCGCAGGTAGCCTTTGTTGCACTTGCTATGCAACGCAGGTACACCATAGAGCTTTTGAAATTCAGCGCAGATGCTTAGTGGAGCAGCTGCTTTGATCCAAAATTGACCTGTTTTTGAGTGTTTTTCAGTGGAGAACTGATCTGTAGTGCTGTGGTTTGCTGACCTTGTTCCTCTAGGGGTAGGAACAACATGTTTAGGGACTTTGGATCCCTCAGATTATTGACATTTCATGCTCTATGCTGTAAGGCACAAAAATGTCTATAACAGTCCTCAACGCTTGAGTAGTTTTGGATGCCTCTGTATAAAATTCTCATCATCCCATGTGAAATATTCAGTGGGTAAGTTATTCCACTTGATGAGATATTATGAAATTGATCAATTTTGTAGCTGTCAGGTTCTTATTTCCGTGACTTCTTCAGGCTCCACTATGATTTTTCCTTCCTCGTCAAGTTCTGACAATATTGTTTAAACTGGGAGCTTGTCAACTACAACCTTCTTTAAGCATGAAACATGGAAAACTGGGTGCACTTGGGAAGATGCAGGAAGCTCCAATTTGTATGCCATCGTACCAAACTTTTGAAACACCTTGTAAGGACCATAGTATTTTGGTGATAATTTACTATCCTTCTTAGCTTGATTGAGGGACATTTGTTTGTATGGTTGTAGTTGTAGAAATACCCAGTCGCCTACATCAAAACTTCTTTCGTTGCGATGCTGATCTGCCTATTGTTTCATTTGATTCTACACCAAAGTGAGGTTATCCTTTAAGATTTGGAGAACTTGTTGTTGATGCTTGATTTGATCTTAGATTGCTTGAACCTTATAATTTTCTCTTAAATATGATGTGATGGATGGTGTATGATATCCATAAAGTGCCATAAATGAGGCCATTTTTGTTGAAGCGTTATACCACCATTCAACTAGAGGTAACCACTTGACCCATTGGGTTTGTTTATCATATAAAAAGCAATGAAGATCTCCTTCCAAACGTTTGTTCACTATCTCCATTTGTCCATCTATCTTGAGAGTTTGAGGAGTGGTAATTCCTACCAATGCACTACAAGATATGGTCGGATTCATTTCTTCTTTCTATGGGGTTGGTTCTTGGTGTATATCCTCTTCTTTTGAAATTTCTTGATCCTTTTTTTCTTCTTCTTCACAATCTATGTAAAATAATTTCTTCTCAGCACACTTATGCCCTTTAGTGTATTTTCTATCACAACTGTAACAAAGCCCTTTTTCTCTTTTTTCTTCCAATTGTTGTGGTGTCAACCTTGTAGGTTGTGGAAGGCTAGGAGCAACAACACTTCCATATTTATAGTTATGAGTGATAGGCTTCCTTGTTGCCATAATTTTGCTTTCAATTTTTCTTGCCAACATGTATGCCTTCTCCAATGAATCAGGTTCCCAAAGGCGAACCTTATGTTGGATGTTATCCTTTAAAGTCGCTATGAAGACATCAATCCTCTGCTTCTCTGGAATATAATTTACCATTATATTTTTGGAAGTACTCAATGTGCTCTACCATTGAACCCTTTTGTTTGAGATTTATCAATTGGCTAAAGAAGGTGTTGCTCTTTGTATCCTCATAATGTGCTATCATTTCCTCTGTGAAAATTGACCAGGTGACAAGTAGTTTACGAGAAAAAATCCCTCTATACCATATAAACTGTTTCGGTTCTAAATATAAATATGCAATACATACCTTTTGTAACAGTTGCACTTCATGTAGATCAAAATATTGCTCCGTCTTTAGTATCCAAGTTACCGGATCCTTGCCATCAAACTTTCTCATATCTCTTTTTCTTGCTTTTAGGAGCTCGATCTTGAAACGACCGTAACTCTATAATTTCAGATCTCCAAGTTTTGAAATTGCATACTGTAGTATCCCTCTGAGTCCTCTTTCCAACCTCACAAGTCTGATTGAGATTGAATTCTTCAAGAAAGAGTTATGCCCAATTTCCTAGAATGGCCTAATTATAGACTGGTTCAGTAGAGTGAACTTGTACGAAGTGCCACGTGTCTCTATTTTGACCTTCTTCCCTGAACACGATACCTAATAAACTAAAGTCTGTCCTCTCTCTATTCCTTTTTACAAAATTTTAATCCAACGCTTAGAGAGAAATTTATGACAATTTTCCCAAGGTCACCTGTTTGAGATGGAATTTGGGAGCTTGCAAAACCCTAACTTCCTTGGATCATATCTCTGAAGATATAGCGAACCAACCTTTGAAATTCATACATGAGGTGCAATATGATTTCGGCTTGAATGGGTTTTAATTTCAGCTTCTGAAGCTTCGTAGAAAAACGTTATAATAAAAATTCAACGATGCTCTATTTGAGATGGAATTGTGGAGCCTACAAAAACCCTAACTTCCTCAGCTCATATAACTGAAAATATAGCGAGACAAGATTTGAAATTCAGAAATATTTCAGCTCAAGTGGGTTTTAATTTTAGCTTCTGAAACTTTGTAGAAAAAACTTTATAGTGAAAATTCCACAATGGCCTATTTGAAGCAGCAAAACTATAGAATCCAAAGCTCTAATACCAAATGTTATGCAACCTTCTCACAAAATAGAAGAAGGTATAGATCAATGACTTCAAGATTAGCCTCTTCGAGGGGACAACCTCCTTTACATTACATATATGAATAGTTCTTGGATGATGCAAATGACATGACCTCCTTTCTATATATAGGAGTATAAGGGGTCACAATATAATCAGAGCTGACATAACAATAATATTTTAAGAGCACAACGATAACAATAGTGGGCTTCTATGGGGCACAATAATAAAAATATAGGGAAAACATGGGCACAACGATAATAATAAGGGTTACAATGACAATAATAATGGGGGTATATATTAGTATTATAAGGACCTAACATCAAATGTGACTAGGCTGATAAGAAGTTTGACAAATACAACCACTAACATGGATAGGGCAGCAAGAGAAGGTCAACCTAGATCAAATAATAAATCTTATTTTAGAAGATATAATCCATTGACAAGTAAAAATAATGTTCATCCTAATGTATTCCAATTATAGAATATAAATGACACTCTTAAATCCATGGAGATCATTTTAAAGTTTGAAAAATAAAATCAAGAAGAAAAAGAGTTAGGAATAGAAGGTTAGGAAGAAGAACAACTAGGAGAACCACAACAATCATTAATAAAAGGGTTATGGGATATTAGACTTGATCCAAATCAAATAATTAGGGAAGTTTGATCATATAATAATCGAAGTAAAGGTTTAGTTTCAATAAATAAATCTCCATTGTCGAGTGCCATAACCAAAATTGTTGGATCCTCTCCTTCGCATGTGAAAAGGAACATAAACCCAGGCATTCCCCCATTGGGATATAGTGTCATTGATGATCTCAAGAAATCTATGTGGAAATATCTAACTAGGTTAGGTCTTCATAATGTGCTATGAAACCCTGATTTTATGTATTTGATGTAAAGAGAAAAGAAAATTCTATTATTATTATTTATATCATGGGTTTCATGCTCTAGGTCAATTTGTTTTTAGGTCAAGCACCCATTGTGTGATTCTAGGGCTTTGTCATAGAGTCAAAGAAGTCAAAGAGTTATTGTCATATGTAAAAGACCCTATTGGGCATTTTGTATCAAATTCAAAGAATTTATGTAAGTAAAATTTATGTCATAAAGTCCCTCCAAGACCAAGTCGGTCTACAAGAAGACAAAGTCAACCTGCAAGAGGACAAGTCAACCTCATGATGACAGTTTGAGCTCCAAGGAAATCCTATATATAAGAGGCACTCAACATCATTTGAGATATCATCCAAGACATTCTATCAAGAGACAAAATAAGTTTGATCATAAGGAGAAAATAGACTAAAAAGGCAAGCGAAGTTCAAGGAAGAAAAGTCAAATTTCTGAAATCTGTTTTGGGCCTCTAGCTCTCACACGTGCGAAAACTAGGTCACACTTTTGTTGAAGTAGGACCGTATTGCGGTCATCTCAAAGAGCTAAAGTTTTTTGTCAAAGAAGATCAAGTTTGAGGATTGAATACCTAAGGAAAGAGGATCAAGCCAGGCGAAGGAGAAAAGGACCTTATTCTTCCCTAAACCACTCACATGTATGAAAATCAGCTGCTGTAGGAGGGATGAAAAGTTGTAGACCTGTAATAGAAGCCGAAATTATGAAATGAGGACAAAATCTAAAGTTTTCAAGAAATTTGACTTGAGTTGAATTTGTGGAAGATAAGGTTCATTAAAGGAAAAGCTGACTTGGTCTTGGAGGGGTTTTTGTCTTGGCTGTTAGTTCTTGGAATTCATCATTTTAAGATTCTATAAGAAGAGAAGAATTCTTGTGGTTTTTATTCTCAAGGGAGAGGTTTTGGCCCTAGCTAGAAACCTACATCTTGTGTCCTCTTGTTCTATTTGATATTCATAGTTTGGTAGATGTTTGATTATAATAACACTATAATAATCAAGTAAAGAATAATTTAACTACAATTACATCAAATTGAAGTAAAGAACATCACAAGCATATATCAAAGTAAAGAGAAATCACCCTAATCTAGCTTCCCTTGATTTCTCAACATGGTATCAAAGCTACGGTGACAAGAAGAATCAACTTGAATATCATTCAATTAAAGAAGGATACATAAGGGCCAAACATAAGTAGAGCATCAAGGAAATCTAATCATTAAGGAGAACTAAGAGCATCAAGGAGATTTAAAGACCCTATCATCTTGGAATAAGAATAAGACCTCAAATACCCTACCTCCATATCTAAAGGACTCTACACATTTGAAGCATATTGGGAAGTATCTCACATTCTACATTGAAAGGAAGAAAGAAGAGCACTTCATCATCAAAATCAAAATGATCTCCCTCACATTGAATAAAAGAGTATCTCAAACATCTTTGAAACATCTCTCCTTATATTTAAAAAAAATCATTGAAGAAATCATCAAGGAAGCATCTAGTGGAAGACACCATCAAGGAGGTATCTTCATTTGACAAGTAAGTAGTTTATATTTTATGCCTCAATCTACAAACCAAATGACTTCTTTCTTCAAGGTGAACAATAAACTTGTTGGGACATCAAACTAACTTGTATGGAAGAAGAGAATGGATTTAATTCTCATGGAGAATGAAGTTATTGAATATGCCAAGGGCTCAATCACCAAAACTCCAAAAGAAAATTCTCAAGCATTATAAGATATATGAAAGGAGAAATAAGGGCTCAAATAATCCTCATTGAATCAATCAAGGATTCTCTCATCCCCTATGTAGCAAAGTTGAAGACATCAAAATAGATCTATAACAAATTGGTGGAATTGTTCTCTATAAGTACTATAGGAGAAATAATATCATTGAGAACTGAATTATACAAGATGAAAGTATCAAGAGAAGAAGGGATAGCTTGATATCTCATAAAGGTATCTCAAATAAGAGATCAACTACAAGATCTAGGAGAAACAATTTCAGATCTAGAGATGACAAATCTTATACTCAATGCGTTACTGGATGAATGGGGAAACTTTTTATCGGGCATCTATGGAAAGAAGGAAGCCACTCCATTCAACGATATATTGTCATTATGTAAAATTGAGGAAATCATATTAATGGAAAATAATGATGTTATATCAAATGAGAAAACTCAAGCATATGCAGCTATGACAAGGAGGAAAGGGAAGTTTGGAAAGTTTGAGCCTCGAAAGAAATTTAAAAGGAAAATTGACATGTCTAAGATTCAATGCTATGAATGTAATGAATATGGGCACTTCAAAAGGAATTTTCCTAAACTTAAGAAGGGAAACAAGGAAATAAGTAAAGCCCATGTGATTGAATAAGTAGAAGAATCGAAAGAAGAGAAGTCAAAGAAGCAAGAAGTCAAAGAACTCTACTATTGAAGGTCTCACAATTAGTTTAGTATATAGAAGTTAGCAAGTCATGGTAGGATGAATTATAGTCATGATAAGATGCATTAGAGTGGTATTTAAATGACGTCATTGTAGAAGCGTGGAAGGATAACTATAGTAGAAGTTTGTGTAGTTAAATAAAATCATCTAGCAAGATAGAAAGAGAAGATTATCATCACACCTAATCATCATTAGAATAATCATTTGCAAAACAATGATCCTCAAGATCCTCCATTGGAATCCTTGTTAAAAGGTTTCATCACTTGAAGAAGAAAGTGTCGCATAAATAGTCTACGTTTCACCTAGTATGGAATCCACAATTTAGAAGGATGAAGGTATGGTGACAGAAAAGTGAAGCATGTCAAGTTGGTTGAAGCATTTTCATCTTCAAGCAAGGAATTGGAAGTTATTGAAGGAAGCCTAGGTGACCACATGAAGGAAGAGGTATGCATATATTTGTTAACTTTGATAGATGTATAAAGTCATATCATCACTTGATTGCAAATAGAATGGTTATAATTCTCTATCTCATGAGCATGATTGAAGAAGAAGGGACTATTCCTTATGGATGACACATGAAGGCATAAATAAAATATGCCTTGAAATCTTCTACATGATGACAAGATGGAATCAACATTACATGACCTCATGAAGAATATGAGGTGGTTGGAAACCATTGTTCCTATAATGAAGGAAATATGCATTGAGATCCCAAGGAAGAAGTATATGATAAAGCTAAAAGAAGAGTTCATAAAGATTTAGTCACTTGAGATAAAATGAGTAATCAACATCTGATGATGATTAGAAGGATTAACTATGACATCTCCATGAAGAAGGTATGAAGACCTTGATATGTATGATGAAGGAGAACCTTGATAGTAAATGTATTGGAGATGGATTTGTACAATATGCAGGATGCTGATGTTGTTGAAGTTGATATTATGATGAAAGGCCATCATAAAGAGGTAATTACATTTTTGAAGTTCACTTTTTGATTTTTGAAAACAAGTATCTGGTTGGGTTGGAATAGGGCTACTAGAAGAGGGTTCTATAAATTCACCTACAACTAGTACACATAACATTGGATGGAAGATCCTGAAAGAAACATGACTTGGAAGAGGTAGAAATATAAAGGATAGCCAAATGATGATGAAGAAGGTCACTTCTCGATGAAGAGAAGAATGACACAACTATCGGTTGAACACTATGTTTTGTTGAAGGGAAGTGATGTAAAAGATGGTTGAAGACCTACGAAGAAGATGGCTCCATGATGAAGAAATTGAATTTCATCCATGACATGATGATGCAAAAAGGAGGAGCCCTACAAGCAACTTATAGTACCATGATCTCCACCAAAGAAGCAGATAATTATTGTTGGAAACAAGTCCCTAGTTAAGAGGGAGGTTGGGTATATTCTTTTTATACGAATGAGTAGATCCTCCCTAGTTGAGAGGAAGAGATAAAAAATATCATTCTTGCCTTCACATTATGAATAAATAATGGAGGATTGGGTAAGAATATGAGACTGATTCTGATGCTCTTTGAGGATGAGATAGGGCATCCAATAGGTAAGAGTAGTAGAAGAGGAAATTCCTTTAGTATGTGTAAATCCAAGACAATAATGGTCCTAAAAGGACATACCTTGTGAAAATTTGGATGGGGTATGTGCTTTGAGATACAATGATGAAGGTGTTTATAAGTCATTGTCTCCCCAACATTGTGCTATAATTTAGTGGAGAGATAGAGATGTTAGTCAAGGCCTGCTATATGAAATTGTTGGTTGATATGTTGAGATGCACTGAGATAAGTTGAATAGATAGATTATGAGATGGCTTACCAATCTGACTCTTCTTATGAGAATTCTTCAGTAATGCCCATGTACCTTGTATGTATTATGAATATCTCCCTAGTTAAGAGGGAGTGTTAAAATATGTAACTAGGTTCGGGCTTCATAATGTCGTGTAATCCTGATTTTATGTATTTGATGTATAGAGAAAAGAAAAAAAATATTATTATTATTTATAGCATGGGTTTCGTGCTCTCTAGGTCAGTTTCTTTTTAGTTCAAGCACCCATTGTGTGCTTCTAGGGCTTTTTCATAGAGTCAAAGAAGTCAAAGAGTCATTGTCATATGTAAAAGACCATATTGGGCGTTTTGTATCAAGTCAAAGAATTTATGTAAGTCAAATTTGTTTCATAAAGTCCCGCCAAGACCAAGTCGATCTGCAAGAAGACCAAGTTGGCCTGCAAGAGAACAAGTCGGCCTCATGATGACAGTTTGAGCTCCAAGGAAATCTTATATATAAGAGGCACTTGAACTCATTTGAGACATCATCCAAGACATTTGATTAAGACAAAAATTAAGTTCGATCATAAGGAGAAAGAAGACTAAAAGGGCAAGCGAAGTTCAACGAAGAAAAATCAAAGTTTTGAAATTTGTTTTGGGCCTCCATCTCTCACACATGTGAAAACTAGGGCACACTTTTGTTGTAGCAGGACTAAATTGCAGTCATCTCAAAGAGACGAATTTTGTTGTCAATGAAGATCAAGTTTGAAGGCCGAATACCTAAGAAAGGAGGATCAAGCCAAGCGAAGGAGAAAAGGACCTTATTCTTCCCTAAACCACTCACAGATGCAAAAATCAACTGTTGTATGTGGGACAAAAAGTTGCAGACTTGTAATATAATCCGAAATTCTAAAGTGAGGATGAAATTTGAAGTTTTCAAGCAGTTTGACTTGAGTTGACTTTGTGGAAGAGAAGGTTCATCAAAGGAGAAGCTAACTTGGCCTTGGAGGGGTTTTTGTCTTGGGTCTTAGGTCTTGGAATTTATCATTTGAATATTCTATAAGAAGAGAAGAATTATTGTGGGGTTTTCTCTCAGGGGAGAGGTTTTGACCCTCACTAGTGGCCTACATATTGTGTCCTCTTGTTCTATTTGATATTCATAGTTTGGTAGTTGTTTGATGATAATAACACTATAATAATCAAGTAAAGAAGAAGCTAACTACAATTCCATCAAATTGAGGTAAAGAACATCACAAGTTGTTATCAAACTAAAGAGAAATCACCCTAATCTAGCCGCCATTGATTTCTCAACAATCTAAAGAAAACATTTCAGTATATGATTTTCTTTCTCTAAATCAACTTGATCTCCTTAAAAAAAAATATTCTGAATAATGAATCAAATGATTCAACTAACAAAGTTTCTCAAGATGCAAATTATCTTATCAATGAACCAATCATCGGTTATGCTATCTTAATATGAAAAAGGTCTGCTTCTGGAACACCTCCTTTTCTCTAGACCTTTCAAATCCACAACAAAAATGTTCAAAATTGCATGGTTGATTTGAGGGCCTTGGCCAATGTTATGCCCTTAGTTATTTCTAAAAAAATTAATGTTTAGCCTCAAAAATGTGAAACTCAAATTGTTTAGTTGGACAGATCTAGTGTTATGGTTCTAGGTATTCTCTCGAATGTTCTCATTAGGCTAGCTTCCAATCCTAAAGTTTTACAAACAATTGACGTATTTATAGTAGATATCCTTGATTAAAATGGTTTGATGCTCAATTGTGATTGGACATCCAAATCAAAAGGATATTTTGCAACCGACTAGTCTCGTTTATTTTTACCTTATAAGGGACAAGGTAACAAAATACAACTAGATCGAGAGAGGTATATGAAACATATGGTGACTTATCTAGAAGCCCCTAATGAGTCTGTGTTGTTCAACGACACTATACTTGGGAATTTTGGTGTGGACACATTGTTCAGGGACTTTTAGGATTATTTCTTACCATACGCAGATTCACCACGATAATCGGAAATAATTTATTGTACTCATATTTTAGGCATGGACTGTTCTTCACCATATTCAAATGTTGCTAATGTAGAATCAAATGTTGATTTATGGTCCTTATATTTCGATGGTTCCAAATCCAAGGAGGGTGTAGGTTCTGGTTTCATCCTCAAAGATATGTAAAACCCTTATTGCTTGCATATTGGAGTTCGATTGCAACGAGCAAAACTATTGAATATGAGGCATTAATACAAGGACTCGAGAAAGCAGTTGATTTTGATGTAAACTTCCTTAAGGTATTTGGAAACTTTGAAATAGTGGTCAAACATGTATGCAATTAATACATTGTATTTTGAGTCATTTAAAAAATTACCAGCACGAGGTATGGAATCTAACCAACCATATTTGTGCATTCAAAATTTGTTCCATTCATCATTCTCAACATTTTAATGCTAACCTACTAGCAAATGTTACCTCTAGATTGATTCCCTCTGAAAATTTCTCTAATGATTTTTTCTCCGTGGAATTGATCTATAGGCCCATGATCCCTGATAACACCATGAGTCAGGAAGTATTTGATGACGATGCTCATATTATAAATTTCCTCCATATATGGAAGGAAATTTCAAGGATTCAATTATTGATGAAGAGATACATGATCAATTTGTGAAAAAGAAAGCATTAGTTCATGGTATTCAAAACCGATTGGTTCAAATTGTAAACCTGTCAAACTGGGTGGTTCATTAGAAAACTCCATCAAACTGGTAGAAAAACCCAGTTAGATTGCCCTTCTTGCCATTTTCTTGTCAAATCGGGCATAAACCGACCGGTTCACTACTAGGCTAGCCGTGGACACAACAAAAAGTGGTTTTGTGAGTTTTGAAGTGGTTTTGAGGGAAACTTGGGCCTCTTTTCCTCCAAAAACAACCCCTCCAAGAGAAACATGTCTCCCCTCTCATTTTCCCCATGCATCTTAACCCTAGGAACATTGATAATCAATGATAACATTAAATTCCTAAAGTAAAAGAGACATTTCCTTTATCTTTAATTTTCATCCTTTTACTTAAATTTTTAACATTACCATGAAATGAATCAAGATGTTTGAGAGTGGTTTCAACCTCAATGGATGTCATATGGAGAAACTATAATTTTAGATTTCACTCAAAATTTAATAGACTTAATGGTTTTTAGGATTTCATGGTTTGGGGTTTTGTAATGTTTCCATTTGATTCTATCACACGTGAGGGTATTAGATTGGAATTTGATCAAGAGCATGAAGCACTTTAAGAACATTGATGTTGGTGACATTGATTATTGAACATTGTTGATGTTGGTGGTATTGATTGTTGAACTCCTCTACCATGTGCTTAACAAAAATGTACCTTTGACTTAAAGGAAAATAACTAGTTAGGCATGGTAGGATTTTTCTACCACATTATAAGGATGAGGACATGAACCTTTCACTCAAACCAAAATCACTGGTTAGGCATGTTAAACTTTTCAATTTATATCATATTTATATAAGGTTGATAAATCCAAGTTTGCAGACTTTGAGCTTGATGATGTTTATGTATCCCTTGTTGATGATCCCATTTATAGTAGCATTGAATCAATGATGAGTTTCATAAGTGATCATGTTGATAAGTGATTTGTTGTTTTGATGTTTAGTTTTTCTGCTACTACTACCACTACTATTAAGGTTGCAGAGGAGTTTTAGGAGTCCTCAAACTCTAAGCCAGATTATTTATGTAGCTCATGTTAACGACCCCATGTCTACTAGTGGTGATGAGTTTGAACATGATGAGGAGTGATCATGTTGATCACTGATATGTAAACTTGTAGTAGGCTAGTGGTCCCATAGCTTGTAGCACTGTTTTTGGACTCTATTTTTCATGTAGCAAGGTCCATAAAAAATATGCAACATGGGTACTCCTTGGATGAGGAATTAAATATTTCATCCAACCATTGCTTCTGCTCGAAATTTGAGTAAAACCTTAGGGAGATAAGTTGAAAATACGAGTTGAAAAAGTAGTTTTATTATTTTATTATTTTTTAATCTTTTTAATTTTTTACTCCAAAAATGTTGAATCATCCCCCATGCTTGACATCATCGTCTTGAATCCTATTGGTTTTTATGAAGTTTATTTTGGTTGTACATTTTTCTTAGGAGACTCATTTTAGACCTCAAAATTCTCCTAATGATGACATAACAGTTTATTCGGAAAGGAGTTATCATTTGTCTAACTTGAGGCATATTTTTTATATATGCCAAAAGTATGGGGTTTCTTTAAATCCTAAAAAGTCCATTTTCATTGTTAATGAAGATAAGATCTTAGGAATCATCATATCTAAATTAGGAATGATGGTCAAGTCTGGAAGAATGGAAACAATAGAAAAGCTTGAAATCCCTTGTAGCAAAAAAGCCATACAATCCTTTTTTGGAAAAATCAACTTTGTCGAGTAATTTATACCCAAATTTGCAAAAATAGTAAAGCCTTTGCAAAAAATGATTAAGATAAATGTAAAGTTTAAATGGAAACCTAAGAAAAAAGAGGCTTTTTCAAAAATAAAATAAGTGCTTGTTGAAGCATCGATCCTTGAGTCTAGATTATAACCAAGATTTAATTATGTACACGTTTGCCTCTAAAGGATAATATGTTGAAGTATTAACTTAAAAGTATCTAGAAGGTAACTAGTTCCTGGTCGCTTTCATGAGTTTGGGACTCAAGGGGGAAGAAATAAGATATCTAGAGGTCAACAAACAAGCCTTCACAATATTCAAAATAGTGAAGCTTTTTAGGCCATATCTTCTCAAATTGAGAACCAAAGTGATTGTTCCTTACCTTGGAATCATAAATGTACTAATCCAAAAGGACTTAGGGGAGAAAATGGAACATTAGATAACATCCTGCAAAAGTATGAATTGGAGATAAAGCATGCCAAAATAGTTAGAGGACAAGGTCTGTCCAAGTTGATAGTAGAAAATGGAGATACTAGAATACAAACAAGGGGTGGGAAAATGAGGCATCCATGATTGAAAAAGAAAATTGCTACATTCTTGCCGTAACCGATTTATGGTATTGCGAACTCAAGTATTATTTTACTCATGGTTCGATCCCTATGTATCTTACTCTTAAGCAATGAAGGCCCTCCAACTCAAGGTTGCGTCATACCAACTCATCAATGGGATCATTTTTCGTTACAATTATGATGATTTTCTCCTGAGATGTTTAGAAAAGTTTTTTTCAGAGAAGGTGTTGGCATTATGATACAAGTGTTGTCCTTGATGGCAACTCACTCAGAGACAGGTACAAGTGATGGCAACTTGATCAGAGGACAGATCTCAGTACAGCAGGACAAGAAAGAGATATACGCAGGTTCATTAAGGAAAATCAGCGTGTACACGCAGGATGGCTTCACTAAAAGCGCGTACATGTGGAAAACTTACCTTTGGTCCGTGGCGGTTAGTCCTTGGAAGTTGTACCTATGGTTTTGGACCATGGTGTCTTGACAGACGTGTTGATCCCTAGTTTTGAAGTTGATGGTATTATGTTACTATGGTTTTGGACCGTGGTATTGTGAAGGGCCTAAGCCTATATAAGGAGAAGATCATTAGGCCAGATGAGGAGTGAGAGTGTGTGAGTGACGAATATCTGATGAGGTGAGAAATCCAAATGCTGGTTATGGGTTGGTGATCTGAACCAAGGTTTCACTCATGTGGAGGATGATGATGAACGATGGAACGGGATCTCAAGGCTTGGAATGATTATCTTCATATGGTTTGACTGTGAATAGACTAGATCTATTGACGCATGTTTATTGTTATGATCTGGGTATGTTTTGATGTCTGATATAGCTGCGGAGTTTTAAGTTTGAATTTACAGATCTGTACACGGGTTGTCTTTGGTAAAAGAGCATATACACGCAGGTTGGGTTCGTCGAAGTAGCGTATACAATGTGAAGTATGAAGATGGAGTTGGATCTGGTTGTTGTTATGTTGTCTGTGTTCTTGACAGGGTTTCAGTGATTCAGTATTGGGTGATTCAGAGATTGATGATGCAGGTTGTACTACAATGGTGATTGTTTCATGGATCCAGTATGAAAATGTATGAAACATGGTCCCGGGAAGATCGTAGGCCGGCACCTACGTACTGGTAAACATATCAGCTAGTACAAGAGCCAGGGGGTTGTAGCTCCCTTCCAGGAACAGCTGGAAAACGAGTGAAGGTTGTAGCCTTCTGTAGGGTTGGCACCTACGTACTAGTAAATGGATCGGCTAGTACAAGAGCTATGAGGGTTGTAGCCCTCTGCAGGTTGTAGCCTGCGTGCTGGTAAAGGACTGCACCAGTACATTGTAAAAGAAGTTTCTTATTAAAGAAGAAAGAGACGAATTGCAGCAGGTGGTTTTCACCCACATTGGGTTTCCACCTTATATCATGGTGTTCATGTGTGTGGCTTTTGTGTGATGATCTATTCTGTTATATTGCACCTGTTTACTGTTAATATGGTTAATAATGTTCTGATGCATTTACTGAAGATAAGCTAACTGAATCATAAGATTTCTGGATATACGCAAGTTTCTTTAGACACAGTAGCGTGTACACGTGGGTTCACTTAACTGAAGTAGCGTATATGTTTCTGAGTATGAAATTGAAAAGTTTTATTGATCTGATAATACTGATTCACCCCCCCCCCCCTCTCAATATTATTTCCAACAATTGGTATCAGAGCAGGTCCTTCAGAGAAGCTTGATCGCTTGAAGGAGATTCGTAGAACAATGGGGAAGAAAGCGCGTCAGAAGAAGAAGACAACTCAAAGGAACAATGACAACCTGCCGTTGAGTGGAAGCAAGTATTCAGATCCTGAATCACCTCAGATTGAAGATGGACAAGCAAATGAAGCATCAGATCAAATCATAGATCAGCAAGATCTACCTAGCAAAAGGGAGAATGCCCTCAAAGAAGAAATCATCAGATTAAAAGATTAGTTGGAATTTGACTCCAGAATTCGACAAATGCTGCAAGCGGTGAATGAAGAGAAAGAAAACGAGATCCTCAAACTAAGGCATCAGTTGGATGAAGGAAGGAAAGCTGAAGAGACCTTGAAGAAGCAATGTCTGGAAAAAGAAGAACAACATCAAGTTGAGGTAAATATCTTGAAAAGTAAATTAGAAGAAAAAGATAAACTATTACGATTTCAAGATAGTACTAAGATCTTGGATGATATTCTTAGTAGTCAAAGGTCCCCTGCTATCAAAACTGGTCTTGGTTTTCATGAGTCTATTGAAGGAGAATCTGGTTCACAAAGTAAGACAAGAATCTCTAATGCAAAATCTGAAAGGCTCTACAAGGAGATGAAAGGACAACCCCATCAACAATCAAGGAAAGAGACTCCTCAAAGAAAATTTTTTACTCCTCCCATGAATAATGTTGAATGCCATGTATGTCATAATCTTGGACATGTTGCAGCCATATGTAGAAGAAGAAGGTTTCAAGACCATCATGCAAAAAGATCATCACATTCAAGGTACTTTAATGGATATTACTTTTCTTGCAATAGGTTTGGCCACAAAGCTGCTGATTGCTATAGGAGGAATATGAAACATGTAAGATGCTATGCATGTAACAGGTTTGGACATAGAGCAAAAGATTGCAAGAACAAAGCTCATGATAAAAAGAAATCATCAACATGCTTGAAGATATGGAAGAAGAAGGAAGTTCAGTCAGAAAGACGTGGCACAGCACAAGCTACTCAGCACAACACAGACATAACAGACTCAGGGGGAGCTGAAAGTGTAAAACTTCAGTGTTCTAATTCTCATACGCAAGTTTCATGAAGGAAAGCCGCGTATATACGCGAGTTTCATACTACAAAGTCGCGTATATGTCAGTTTGTGAAAAGCAGTGGGGACAGACTCAGAAAAGGGGTCTGATATGATCCAGTCCAGTATATGCTCTATTGGTTAACAGTTACAGTCTGCTGAGGATGTATGGAAATGTCTTGATACTTGTAAGATGTTAGAAGTTTTTTTTTAATCCTAACTTGATGATGATGATATCTTGATGCTTATTACCGATGTATGCATGATCAGATCTAACTGAAAACAGATGGCACAGGCTCAGGGGGAGCATATACTTCAAATAATGCATTGTTGGCATTATGGTTAGAAGTTGTTGATAAAATCTATGAAGCTAAATGATACATCTTGTTGTTTGATCAAAGGAATGGTATTGCAGGCTGATGCTTATGGTACATATCATGATGCTGGTTGCTTTCATAAGTCTTGGTCTAGATATTTCATCACTATGTCATGTATCTCTTTTGTGATATCTCTTTTATGATGTCAAGGTCATGTAACGGCCTATGTTGGTTTCCCCACTATGCCTGGGATGAATGATGTAATGTTCATGTCTTATCATGAGTAAACTCTTAATGTATCTCCACATGGTTAGGTGGATGAGTCAATATTGGTATATCCACACTAGGTTGGGTGATGAACGTATGTATTGAGTCTTTTGGTGATAGGAAGGTCTTCTATGATGTATAAGTCTTTGTTCTTCTTGAAGAACATCTTTTGCAGATCTTGCCTACAGTCAAGGGGAGCATGAACAACACAATTCAGCAAGAGCAGGATGGATAGATTGGTACACTTTGGCATACACAAAGGGGGAGCACATTTGGAGATTTCAGCAGGTACTCAGGGGGAGTATGGACAGCAGAAGGTATACCAAAGAAGAGAATATCTTGGTCCGCCCTTTGCCCTTGATGTTAAAGGGGGAGAGTGACTTGGTGTGGTGGTTGCCATCAAGTCCAAAGGGGGAGATTGTTGGCATTATGATACAAGTGTTGTCCTTGATGGCAACTCACTCAGAGACAGGTACAAGTGATGGCAACTTGATCAGAGGACAGATCTCAGAACAGCAGGACAAGAAAGAGATATACGCAGGTTCATTAAGGAAAATCAGCGTGTACACGCAGGATGGCTTCACTAAAAGCGCGTACATGTGGAAAACTTACCTTTGGTCCGTGGCGGTTAGTCCTTGGAAGTTGTGCCTATGGTTTTGGACCATGGTGTCTTGACGGACGTGTTGATCCCTAGTTTTGAAGTTGATGGTATTATGTTACTATGGTTTTGGACCGTGGTATTGTGAAGGGCCTAAGCCTATATAAGGAGAAGATCATTAGGCCAGATGAGGAGTGAGAGTGTGTGAGTGACGAATATCTGATGAGGTGAGAAATCCAAATGCTGGTTATGGGTTGGTGATCTGAACCAAGGTTTCACTCATGTGGAGGATGATGATGAACGATGGAACGGGATCTCAAGGCTTGGAATGATTATCTTCATATGGTTTGACTGTGAATAGACTAGATCTATTGACGCATGTTTATTGTTATGATCTGGGTATGTTTTGATGTCTGATATAGCTGCAGAGTTTTAAGTTTGAATTTACAGATCTGTACGTGGGTTGTCTTTGGTAAAAGAGCGTATACACGCAGGTTGGGTTCGTCGAAGTAGCGTATACAATGTGAAGTATGAAGATGGAGTTGGATCTGGTTGTTTTTATGTTGTCTGTGTTCTTGACAGGGTTTCAGTGATTCAGTATTGGGTGATTCAGAGATTGATGATGCAGGTTGTACTACAATGGTGATTGTTTCATGGATCCAGTATGAAAATGTATGAAACGTGGTCCCGGGAAGATCGTAGGCCGG
The DNA here is from genome assembly GCA_031772625.1 of Pinus tabuliformis. Lineage (NCBI taxonomy): Eukaryota > Viridiplantae > Streptophyta > Pinopsida > Pinales > Pinaceae > Pinus > Pinus tabuliformis. The sequence continues at coordinate 246,025,150 of CM062805.1, forward strand.
CACCTACGTACTGGTAAACATATCAGCCAATACAAGAGCCAGGGGGTTGTAGCTCCCTTCCAGGAACAGCTGGAAAACGAGTGAAGGTTGTAGCCTTCTGTAGGGTTGGCACCTATGTACTAGTAAATGGATCGGCTAGTACAAGAGCTATGAGGGTTGTAGCCCTCTGCAGGTTGTAGCCTGCATGCTGGTAAAGGACTGCACCGATACATTGTAAAAGAAGTTTCTTATTAAAGAAGAAAGAGACGAATTGCAGCAGGTGGTTTTCACCCACATTGGGTTTCCACCTTATATCATGGTGTTCATGTGTGTGGCTTTTGTGTGATGATCTGTTCTGTTATACTGCACCTGTTTACTGTTAATATGGTTAATAATGTTCTGATGCATTTACTGAAGATAAGCTAACTAAATCATAAGATTTCTGGATATACGCAAGTTTCTTTAGACACAGTAGCGTGTACACGCGGGTTCACTTAACTGAAGTAGCGTATATGTTTCTGAGTATGAAATTGAAAAGTTTTATTGATCTGATAATACTGATTCACCCCTCCCCTCTCAGTATTATTTCCAACAGAAGGTTCTAAGGGGTTTGCATGATGACCTTTCTAGGGGACATATCAGAGGAGATATGACTCATAAGATCCTCTTGTTGCTTATTACTAGCCAACCCTATTCAAGGATGCACATGCTTATGTTCGCAACTGTGAAGCATGTTAGAAAGTTGCATGGCATGAAAGGAAACCCACATTCCCTCTTAAGGTAGTTGAAGTAGAAAGACACTTTCAACAATGGGGAATGGATACAATCGAGGTGATTCGGTTGAATTCTTCACAACAACATAAGTGCATCCTAATTGCAAAAAACTACTTCACAAGATGGATTGAAGTTGTGCTCCTCTATCAAGTAAATGGAAATTAGGTGATGTCCTTCCTCACTCAAAATATTATCACCAAATTTGGGTTCGTGACTCATTGAATTTTCTCTATAAAATGGAATAAAGATTAAATACTCAGTGAATTACTACCTACAAGGGAATGATTTTTCTACGTCATCAAATAAGAATTTTATTAATATCCTTAAGAAGAATGTGGCACAACATTAAAGAAAGTGGCATAATATGGTTCCTTATTCCCTTTGGGCAGATAGAATCACCGCCAAATCTTCCATAAACAACTCTTATTATTGATCTATGTTTAAGAAACAAGCTTACCTTTAATAATCTTCCTACCATCACAACTATCTCAATTTGTTCAAGAAATCAAATGCCCTGCCATGCAACGGTGAATCGACACTTTTCTTAAATTAGAAGAGGGATGTAAAAAAGCTAAACATAAGTTCCATGAACATCAAGCCATTGTAAAGAATTGGTTTGACAAGGGATCTGTAAGAAACAAATAGTTTCAAGTGGGAGACAATCTTGAAATGGCACAAATCCCAAGAGCCAAAAGGAAAACACACAAGATTCCAAAGGTTATAGCTTGGACCATTTCATATTGACCAACAACTCAGTATTAATATTTTCAAACTTAAATCCTTGGATGGGAGGTTGGATGAGCTCCTTGTCAATGGTCAAATATTAAAGCCTTACTTCACCTAACCACTCGGGTTGTCTTGTAGTTTTGTATATAGTAGGTTGTTTCCTTTTGCTCTTTTATTGTTAATCTAGGGTCTTCCTTTGGAATTATTATCAATCAATCATCTCGACACTCCACTTCTCTAAAATAAAACTTTGTCTTTAGCCCAAAATATTTGTAACTTCTTATCTGATCCTAATATGTCTAATTCATTCAGGTCAAAGGTTTAGCACTCAAGGGGTTTCTCATTGATGGAACATATCATACAATCGTAATTGATTTTCAAAATTATGTCAAAAGGGAACATATTTAATGGTTGAAACCAATCATTATCATTTTCCCTTATTTGGTGGAAATATCACCAAGTCTTAGAGCTCAAACACCAAGAAAGTCAATGGACTATTGGAGCCATTTCGGTATTATCTAATAACTCCACCCACATAACACTAATAAAATTTAAAGCTAACCATAATTTATAGTGGTTTACCCATTAGCACAATGCACAAACCTGGATGCTTGAGAATCAAGAAAACTCCAAAATACTTGTCATCTCCTTAAGCCACTATAAATCAATATAAAAAAGAAATTGTTTGACAAATTTTGTATGGAAAATATAAATTTCATCCAAAGTCTGTAAGGTTCCCTTCACATTTTTATTGGTTAAATTTCCTAGACATTTTTTGCAAGAAATACTTCATGAAAACTTGCCAAAAACACTATAATTTTGTGTGATAGAAATTGTCAGCACCTAAATAACTATTGCAATTACAAACTTGGAAAATTGGAGAGAAAATAATGCAAACCCCTACTTATTTTATTAGTAACAATTCTGGAGAAAATTACATGGATATTTGAAGGAAACCTAATGAAGAGATTTCTAAAGCCCCTTATTATACTTCATCCCCCCCTGAATATTTGTAGTGCCCTTGGTTGGAATAATTCATCCCTCAATTCGGCCATTAAAGAGTGAACAATTCAGCGCTAAATATAATGAGTTTGACCTCATAGAGACTATGATTTCAACCCCAAGATCGCCCTCCACTTGGATTGCTCGTGCTAGGGTTATTTTTAGTGTAACCCTTCTCCAATCCCGTGCTATGAAACTCAACCTCCATGAATTATGGGTTCATTTTTTCAACAATGAAAATTGCTTAAAGGAATGAGTCAATATAGGGTTTCATCGTATGAGACATATGCTATAAACTCATCCCATCACCCAAGCCCTCAATATAGTGTAATTTCATCCCCTGGAACACCAAGTTTTGACCTCATTGGAAAATCGTGAATTCGGCCCCTGTAATATGATGGATTTGGCCTCTATGAAAATGTGAGATTCAACCTTCTTCCAAGACTAACAATCAAATTCTTTAGATAACACAATAATCTTGGACTACTTTGAGAGTATAATCTTGGCCCTAGAAAAACAAAAATTTAGTCCATCATGAAATATGCATTTTGGCCCTCTCACTCGATGAATAAATTTACCACTTAATGGATCAATTCGATATCCCTTTAAAGATCACAAATTATTAGCTAGGGTGGATTTACAACCACAAAAACCAACCGCCACCAACTAGGGTGTGTATTTTGACACCGAAACGGGGAATACTTGAGGTTTCCCTCTCACAATCTACTCGTGATTCTATCAAATTCACAAATAATTCTTCACATGTCCTCCTCTTGAGTCTCTTCTTTTAATAACAACTTCCTTATTCAAAAACCATGGGTCACTTTATTTTTCTAAAGTCACTTTTACCACCTTTATTTAATTATTTATTATTTTATTATGTTGACCCCCTATTTCTTGTCAATGGCCCATGGGATCCAAATAGGTTATGACTCCAAACTCCTCACACTTTTATAGATTGGAAAGAGACATTACAATCCTCCCTTCTCGGATTTTCTTATCATTAAGCAATTGCAGACTGGAGTGTTGCAACACTTGTTCACCTTCCCATGTAGAATCTTCCACCAACAAGTCCTTCCATCGAATTAAATACTCTTCGATGACTCTACTGCTCATCTTCCTCTCCCTTACATCCATGACCTCTAGAATGAGGACCAAGTTCCCTTACTCGTCAAGAGGTGGAAGCTTTGTTGTGGCCTCGACTTCTTGTCCAAGAACTTTTTTAAGGCAAGATACATGGAACACATTGTGAATATTGCTTTCTTTCGATAATTCTAATTCATAAGCAACATCCCCGACCTTCCTGATCACTTTATAAGCTTCATAAAACCATGACTCCAATTTTTCGTAAACAATCTTTTTTAAGGATGTTTTCTTATATGGTAGTAGTCTCATGAAAACAAGATTCCCCTCCTAGAAGTTGAGCTCTACCCTATGGAAATATACATACACTTTTTACTGATTTTAGGCGACCTATAGGTTCTCCTTGGGGATTCTAAGGATATCGTGACTCTCCTACAACCAATCCCTAACTATTAGTGCCTTACTATCTCCTAGTATCATCTAAATGAATGTGCAAGCATCATATTGATACATTTATTTGAAAGGATTCATCTTGATAGACATATCATAGGTGGTGTTATAACAATACTCACCCCAAGTGAAATCAATTAATCCAAGTTTTATGTCGCCTGACCACATAGTTCCTCAAATATCCTTCCACCCACTTGTTGAAGATCTTTGTTTGGTCATTTATCTGCAAATGATAACTGGTACTTGGAGTAAGCTCTGTTCTAACTAATCTATATAGTTCCTGCCAAAATGCGCTGAGGAATATGTTATCTCAGTCACTAACAATGTGTTTGGGAACTCCATGCAATCTGAATATCTCCTGAAAGAATGTCTCTACCACATGTGTTGTCGAGTAGTCAGAGGATATGGCCATGAAATGAGAAAATTTTATTAATCTGTCCACCACCACGGAGACACAATCTCTCCCCTTACACCTTTGAAAGCCCTGTAATGAAATCCATTGAAGTGATTTCCCATTTTTTTATCTGGGATTGACAATGATTGTAGTAGTCTTTCTAGATGTGTCTGCTTTGTTTTATTTTGATGGAAAATGGCACATTCCACTACATGTCTCCAAACATCCCCCTTGAGTCCCTTCTAAGCAAATATCTCATGTGCTTTCCTATATGTTTTGAATAATCCTTGGTGTTTGGATAGAGGTGAGTCATGGATGGCCTCAAGATCTTATCCTTGAGTTTCGACTCAGGGACCAACAATATCCTCCCTTTGTAGAGGATTATGATGTTGACAGCCCTGTACTTGTCACACTGAACTATTCCATCCATCAAATCGCATCCAAATTTATTCTTTGAGTACTCATCTAGTAGGAGTGCCTTCTAATCACTGGTAGTCTCCATGAGGGAACAAGATATTAGTATCCTAGTGAGAGCACAGACCACCACATTCTTCTTCCCCTTCACATACTCAATGTCGAAGTCATAATCATCAATCCCGCTAACCCATTTCTATTGCCAGTCATTGAGATCCTTTTGCTCCAAAAAGTATCTCAAGTTTTTGTGTTCATTCATGACCACAAAACTTCCTCCCACCAAGTACTTCCTGAACTTTTCCAAGGCATGCATTATGGCAAACATATCCTTTTCATATATTTAGTAAAGTCTCTCTATCTCCCTTAGCTTCTGACTCTCGAAAGTGATCGGATGCCCATCCTACTTCCTTGCACCTTTAAAAAGTGTGTTTTTCTTCCCTTAGCTTCTGACTCTTGAAAGTGATCGGATGCGCATCCTACTTCCTTGCACCTTTAAAAAGTGTGTTTTTCTTCTTCTCTCCATCTGAAAGCCCTTTTCTTTATTAAATATATTAGGGGTTCCACCATTTGAGAGTAGCCCTTGAAAAAATTCCAATTGTAATTGCATATCCTCATGAACCTTCTCAGCTATGTGAGGTTCTTGAGTGTTGGTCACTCAATTATAGCCTAGATATTTTCCTGGTGGAATTCACTCCTCTTGTGTTGATGATGTGTCTAATATGCAAAATATTTATCATTCCAAATTTTCACTTGGACTCCTTGGAAAAGATATATTTCTTCTCTTATATCCTTAGCACTTCCTCTAAGTGTCTCAAGTGTTGTTCTTAGGTTTTGTTATAAATGAGGAGATCATCATAGAAAAAAAAAGGTTCCATAAATGCCTCCTGCATATATGGTTCATACATGATTATAAAGTAGTTGGTGCATTTGTCAATCCAAATGGCATGATGAGAAACTCATAGTGCCCATAATGGCAATGGAAAGTTTCTTTCTGTATGTCTTGCTTTCGAACCCTGATTTGATGATAGCTCAACCTAAAATCTTTTTTGGAGAAATACATCGCCCCATGCAGATCCTCCAATAGATCATTGATCCGTGGTATTGGGTATCTATCCCTTGTTGTCTTCTTGATGAGGGCTCTTGAATCTATACATATCCTCATTGCCTATATTTCTTCTTAACTAGTACTATAGAGGATGCAAATGGGATAGTGCTAGGCCTTATGTGCCCCATATCCAACAATTCTTTAATGGCCTTCTCGATCTCCTCCTTAAATATTTTGGGGTGCCTATATGGTGTGGTGATGACTAGCTTTGCCCCCTCCTCTAATTCTATAGTATGCTTAAAACCCCTATTTGGTGGTCTTCCTAACGGAATATTCCCAAAGACTTTCTAGTGCTTATTCAACAAAGCCTGGATATCTATGGAGTAATGCCTATCCCCGTCTGATTCCTTTTGTTGTGTTACCATGCACCATGCATGCCCATGTTATGTCTCCATGTCGAAAAATAGCTTCCACTTTCTTAGCAATGACCACTATTGGAGCATCGGTGGTCATTCCTCTTAGAAGCACCCTTTATCCTTCAAGCATGAAAAATTCCACTTCCATGGTACGATGATCCTTCCAATTCCTTCCTCTGGAAATGATCCATTATACTCCCAACACCACATTGGTGTTAGCAAGATCTACTACACAATAGTCATCCACTTGGGTGTAATTTCCCATCTTCAATTCCATTTGAGGAACGTTCCTCAAAAAGTCCATCCTTCATCCTCATGCTACCTTAATGTCATAACCCTCAAATTATTTTGTAACCAAATTCCTCCTAGTTACAATGGCTACATCAATGAAATTATGCATGCATCCAATATCAATGAGGGCTGTGGCCCGTTTCCCTTGTATTACTCCCCATACTCTAAAGGTGTTATACCTAGGAACACATGATAGCTTGGCTATGGTGGCCCCTTTCGTCTCTCTCCTTGGTGACTCTTCATCATTGTTGTTGTTGCTATGCTCCTCCTTCTGTGTTTCTACATGTTCTTCCCTCTCTTCGTTGTTACATTACTTCTATATATTGGACCTTTCCCTTTCCCATGCATCTATATTTTGGGACCCAACGTTATTTGCAGATGTAGCAACAATTTTTTCTTCTTAGCTCACTCCTCATTTCTTCCAACAGATTCTTCCCATACCAAGGCTCTTATCCTTATTCTTTTTTTGGGGAATGAATTTGGTTGATGCCTTCTTTGGCACTATATCTTCTATATCCCTAGTTCTGGCAATAACATCCTAAAGTATACTAGGCTTAAAATCCTTAACTCAATCACACAATGGATTGCTTAGCCCCTCCAAGAGTAGCATCACCAATCAATCTTGGAATATATCCACTTCTTCTTGGTCTTTCTCACGATTTATGGTTATTTGTTTATTGGGTTTCTTTGTTCTTCTAGTCATTCTATGGCTAGTTTGCAACTCCTAGTCTATTCTCTCAGTTGTTACTTATTGTCATAAGTTGTTATCCTGCTTTGTTAGTCTAGGAAATCTATTTTTTGAGACAATTCTTGTTGGGTTGTGTTATATTCTTTCCACGACTAGCTCCCCTAGTTAAATTGGGGGGTTAGAGGGGTGGGCGGCAGAGCCCCCCCTTCGTTGTGCCGATTGTGCAGCGGGGTGGTCACAAGGGCGCGACAGCCCTCCTGTATGGAGGGTTTGAGGGGGTCGGTTAGCCCCCCTCTACGAGGTCCGGGGAAATGGCCCGAGGAATTTTTTTTTGGACCCTATATTAGATGGGCATACCTACCTATGGTTTTGTGCATGGTTTTCGCACATGGTTTTGGGTGCGATAGTTTTCGGTCCATGGTATTGGATGCTTCAACATGTATATATATGCATTGTAACACTGAAAGGAACATAATGAAAAAGCAATCTGGTAGTCCCGGTTTTGGGATCGAGGGGAAAATCTCTGTGTATATTTGTTTTATTGTTATGCTCTCGCTATTGTTTATTTTCTGTGTTTTAGAATTCGTATGTAGGTAATTTATGTACGGGGTTAAAACCTAGATTTGGGATCAGAGCTGTTTTGGCTTCGAGTGGACGCCTTTGTTGCTGAGGGCTTTCGCTCGAGCCTGTGGTAGAACCTGTTCAGTGGGAGATTTGCGGGATCGATTCTAGTGGTGAAAGAAGATGGTGAGCAGTGGAAAGATAGACATCAAGAAATTTAATGGTCAGAGTTTTGAGTTATGGAAACTCAAGATGGAGGATTTGTTGGTAGATAAATATCAGTGGATCATGATAGATCCGGGTACTAAACCAACGGGAATGTCCGATGAAGAATGGAAGAGGTTGGATCGGAAGGCAAAGAGCACAATACGATTGTGTGTCTCAGATTCAGTATTGCTAAATGTATCAGGGAAAGCTACGACTAAGGCTTTGTGGGACAAGTTAGGGACTTTGTACCAATCTAAGTCCCTGGTGAATAAATTGTTCCTACGGAAAAAAGTTGTATAACCTGAGGATGAAAGATGGAGACTTGGTGACAGAGCATCTGAACGCATTTAATAATGTGGTAAGTTAGTTATTATCTGTTGATATTAAAATTTTAGATGAAGATAAGTGCATCATTTTGTTGTGTTCTCTAATAGATTCGTGGGATAGTCTGGTTATTGCAATAGGTAGCAATGCAACTGCCTTGCAATTTGATGAAATAGTCTCATCCTTGCTGACGGAGGAGATGAAACAGAAAAATACGGAGAGACAGAATGGTGATTCTTGTCTGTACAAGGAAGGTCGCAGAACAGAAACAAAAATAAGTCATTGAGTGGGAGATATAAATCTAGAGGGAGATCTAAATCTCCAAGAAAACTTGTAAAGGTGTGCTGGAAATGCGGAAAGGAAGGGCACTACAAAAGGGACTGTAAATCTAAAGCTCCTGACAAAGGAAAGGGATTTTATGTTGCTCCTTCTGTAGAGGAGAAAACCACCTCAGATGAAGGTGGAGATGTGTACTTGGCTTCTTCAAGTACACATGTAGATCATGAGGCATGGTTGATTGACTCAGGTGCATCCTTTCACTTCACTCCCCATAGAGAGTGGTTTTGCGAGTATGAGAAATATGATGGTGGTGATGTCTTCTTGGGGGATGACAAGAAGGCTAAAATCATTAGTCACAGAAAAGTTAAGTTGATTTTTCAAGGTGGAAGGATTAGAACACTTCTAGGTGTTCTGCATATTCCTGCATTGGCTAGAAATCTGATTTCTGTAAGCAAGCTGGATGATGCAGGTGTAAAAATAGTGTTTGAGAAGGATACTTGCAAGATGGTTCGGGGAGCACTGGTATTAATACGGGGAGTTTGGATTGGAACTTTGTACAAACTGCAAGGTAGCACTATTGTTGATGGGTACAACAGTTCTGTGGTTCCTAAAAGTGGAGTAGAAAATCTAGTTGTCTCTGGAGAAAAGACCATGCTATGGCATCAAAGGCTTGGACATATTGGAGAGAAGGGCCTTCAAATACTTCATGGTAAAGGTATGGTAGAATTTATGATTAATAGCTCTCTGGATTTTGATTTATGTGAAAATTGTGTATATGGGAAGCATAATCAGGTGAGTTTCCCCTCTGGTGGTAAGAGGGTGAAATAGATATTAGAGCTTGTGCACAGTGATGTGTTTGGACTTGTGAAGGTTCCATCACTGGGTAAGTCTATGTACTATGTATCATTTATAGATGACTTCTCAAGGAATACATGGATATATTTCCTTAAGAAGAAATTTTAAGTCTTTGACAGGTTTAAATAATTTAAGGTTCTGGTGAAAAACCAGATAGAGAAGAAGATAAAGGTGTTGAGGACAAATAATGGTGGAGAGTTTTGCAAGAAGGAATTTGAAGAATTTTGTAAGAAGTGTGGTATAGCATGGTAGAAGACTACTCCATACACACTTGAGCAAAATGGAGTTGCAGAAAGAATGAACAAGATGTTGATGGAAAGGGAAAGAAGCATGCTCAGTGGTGTCGGGTTAGGACATGAATTTTGGGCAGAGGTGGTGGAGATTGCATGTTACCTGGTTAACAAATCACCTTCATTAGCGTTTGAGGATAAGAATCCACAAGAGGTATGGACTGGTAAGAAACCCTCTCTTTCACATCTGAGGGTATTTGGATGTGATGCATATGTACATGTTCCAAAGGAGAAAAGAACAAAGTTGGATGGTAAAGCTGAAAAGTGCATCTTTATTGGGTATAAGGATTGTTTAAAGGGTTATAAACTTTGGAACCCAGTAACAAGGAAGGTTGTGTACAGTCGAGATGTGGTGTTCAGAGAGGTGAAAGATGTTATAAAACATGAAGTCCAACCAAAGGAACCTAAGAAGATAGAGTTTGAGCTAAAAGAGGAAGAATCAGACTCTACAACAGAAGAGGAATCAGAATATGAACATCCACAAACTTCGGTTGTGAGAAGATCAGTTCGAGAAAGAAGGCAGCCAGAAAGGTATAGTCCATCTATTTTCTATTCAAATTTTTCTTTATCTATTATTGATGATGATCCTAGAATTGTGAAGGAAGCATTAGATTCAGAGAATGGCAAACTTTGGAAAGAGGCCATGGTTGATGAAATGGCATCTTTGCATAAAATTGAGGCTTGGGATCTGGTGGAGTTGCCGGCTAGAAGGAAACCCATTGGAAGCAAATGGGTGTTCAAGAAGAAGAAAAATGCAAAAGGAAAGGTGGAGAAATACAAAGCTCGGTTGGTAGCAAAAGGTTATTCCCAGGTGCAGGGAATTGATTTTGGTGATATTTTTTCTCCTGTTGCCAAGGTAGCTTCTATTAGATTACTTTTATATGTTGTTACTACTTTTGATTTTGAGGTAGAATAGATGGATGTGAAGACAACATTTCTTCACAGGGATTTGGAAGAGGAGATCTACATGAAGGAACTTGAAGGCTTTGCAGTGAAGGGTAAGAAAGAACTGGTATGCAACTTAAAAAAGTCTCTGTATGGGTTAAAATAGTCACTAAGGATGTGGTATCAGAAATTTGGTACATTTATATGGGGACTTGGCTTCACTTGAAGCAAAGTAGATCACTGTGTGTATTTTAAATTAATTGGTGACCGTGTTATTTATTTGGTCTTGTATGTGGATGATATGTTGCTGGTTGGAAATGACAAAGAAATTATCCAGGATTTGAAAACCCAATTGTCCTCCAAATTCGACATGAAAGATCTTGGTGCTGCAAACTATATTTTGGGCATGGAAATTAAAAGAGATTGATCAAAGAGGAAGCTTTGGTTAAACCAGAGGAAGTATGTCGAGACAAGACTACAGAGGTTTAATATGCAGGATAGTAAGCCAGTGAAGGTTCCTATTCCTGTAGGTGTGAATTTATTTTCTAAATAGTGTCCCAAGACACAAGAAGAGGAAGAGGACATGTCCTATGTTCCATATGCAAGTGTAGTCAGTAGCCTGATATATGTGATGGTTTGTACTAGACCAGACATTGCACATGCAGTGGGAGTATTGAGCAGGTTTATGTCAAAACCAGGGAAGGAGCATTGGACAACAATGAAGCGGGTTTTCAGGTATTTGCGTGGCACCAGTGATTATGGTTTGTGCTACCAAGGAAGACCAGGATTGGACAAAGTTTTAGATATCCGTGGCTTTGTTGATGCAGAATGGGCTGGAGATCTGGATCAGAGAAGATACAAGTGGGTATGTGTTTAACCTATTTGGAGGTGCAGTCAGTTGGATGAGTAAGAAACAATATGTAGTGGCACTATCAACTACAGAGGCATAATACATTGGAGCCACTCATGCAAGCAAGGAAGCAGTTTGGCTGCAGAGATTGTGTTCAAGTATGGGGTTAGTACAAGGAGCTATAAGGGTAGACTATGATAGCCAAAGTGAAATTTTCTTGGCAAAGAACACTGCTTATCATTCAAAGACAAAGCACATTGATGTTCAATATCACTTGGTGAGGGATATGATAGAAGACAAAAAGATGTTGCTGGTAAAGGTGGACACTTTGAAGAATACTGCAGATGCATTGACAAAATTTGTGAGATCTGAGAAGTTCTCTTGGTGTAGAGAAACAATGGGCATTGTAGGGATGGATAAATGACTAAGCTCTCCTGTGGCCCCCTGTAGAAAGAAAACAACTAGTGGGAGAATGTTGAGTTGTGTTATATTCTTTCCACGACTAGCTCCCCTAGTTAAACTGGGGGGTTAGAAGGTGGGGGGGGGGAGGGGGAGCCCCCCCTTTATTGTGCCAATTGTGCAGTGGGGTTTTCACAGGGGTTTGAGGGGGGTGGTTAGCCCCCCTCTACGAGGTCCGTGGCAGCAGCCCGGGGAAATTTTTTTTGGACGCTATATTAGGTGGGCATACCTACCTATGGTTTTGTGCATGGTTTTCGCACATGGTTTTGGGCGCGATGGTTTTTAGTCCATGGTATTGGATGCTTCAGCATGTATATATATGTATTGTAACATTGAAAGGAACATAATGAAAAATCAATCTAGTAGTCCCGCTTTTGGGATCTAGGGGAAAATCTCTGTGTATATTTGTTTTATGTGTTATGCTCTCGCTATTGTTTATTTTATACGTTTTAGAATTCGTATACAGGTAATTTCTATACGGGGTTAAAACCTACAATTCTTGGGATATTGACTTCCTCTTGGAATGATGCTTTGTTGTTTTGTTAGTGGTCTAGTTTCCCAAATGGAATTCCATTGACAAGCAAAGTGTTTGGCTTGATGTAATCTTTAACAATGAAAATAAACTTATCTTTTAAAAAATAAAATTATATAATGCACTTAGAAAACTTTTAAAATAAAATAAGTCTTAAAAAATTATTAACATTTCTCTCTCTCTCTCTACACACACACACACACACACATATATATATATTATGAGGAAATAAACCAATCTCCATCTTAGCCTGAGGGCTAGAGTGAGGTTGTCAGTACTAGCCCAACCCACAAGTATACTCACTTAAGATTTCACAAGGCATGAAGCTAATACAACAATATTCATTGGCATGAAGTCACTAGTGGGGATTTGAACCTGGGTGGGAAAGATAACAACCATTCCACCCAACTACCCAAGATAACCCTAATTGACGATATATATATATATATATATAATTTCTATTAGAATTATCTATTTTAATTGGATTTATCTGGGCGGTTGTGATAATTTTGTTATCCTTCTCACAAAAATTCAATTCCTAAAAGTTATATGTGTGTGTGTAATGATGATGATTAACATTGCTTTTTTACTGATTAAAAAAATTAATTTTGAAATAAATATAAGTTGATTATTTCATTTATATCAAAATTTACAATCCATTTAAAAATGTTTGTAAATAAGCTTCTTTCTTTTAAAGTGATACCAAATTATATACTATCAAAATCACTTTTCCATTGTCTATTTTTCCGGAGAAAAAAGCGAACTTTTTATATATAAAATAGATAAAAAGTTACAAGCAGATGCAAAGCATTCAGTTGCAGTGAGGGAAAATGCGGAGCATTCCCTTACTGCCGAGTAAGCAGCCACATGGGCACGAGTGCTTTCGCACCCCACGCAACGTTAGAAGACTAACGTGCACAAAGAATAAGAAAAGAGAAAAGAGGGGAGAGAGAAAGAAAGGGCAAATCAAGTTTTTCTCCCCTTTTTCTTTTCAACCTTGCGCCACTCTCCTTGAGTGGGCTCGATCGAAGCAATGACTAGCTGAGTTTCTGCATTCTGTAGGCCTGTTTCTTTGTCTGAGTCTGATGTATCTAAGTGATGATGTCGTTTATTGCCTCCCATGCTTTGGTCCATGCTTGTCATCTCTGACTGATTTAGGTGGATCGTTGTGTTCTTATTTGCTGATGTAGTGAAGTTCCCGGCGCCTGAGGACAAATGTTCCTGAATGTTTGCCGTAGGGGTGGCAACCGCGGCATTCTCCCCGATAGGATCATCATGTTGTTCAGGTGGGGGGATGAGCTCCTCCTCCTCCTCTATTTCTTCTTCTGGATTCACTGTGCTTTGCCAACCTCTTGGTTTGTGTACTTGTTTCTTGTTCCTTCTGTTTTCTCTTTTGTTTTGCGGGCAGTTATCACGTAAATGCCCTGTTTGTTGACAGCCTCGACATCTGAAGGCCGTGTTTTCATAATCAAGGGACTGTTTCCACTGAGAGTTGTTATGGATCAAAGTTATATTGTCAGGAAGCCCTTGACTAAGATCAACCTCCACGCAGATTCTGGCGAAAGTATGAATGCCTCTTTCTATTCTGTCCACGTCTTGCTTGATATATGAGCCTATGGCATTCCCTATCGCTGCAAAGACATCAGGAAACCAGAAATGTAAAGGAAGGTTGTGGAGCCTGACCCAAACCGGCATTTTGGAAACCACCATAGAAGAGGGGTCAAAACCCGGAAACCAGGGGGTCATGAAGAGACCAGCATTGCCCCAGAACCATGGCCCCTCATGGAGGGCAAAATCTTTTTCCTTAACCGAGTCGAACTTTACAATAAAGAAACCCTTGGAGCACAAATGGATGTCACAATTTGGGGTCCATGTGGAGAAGATCCATTGTCTTAAAGCATCTGTTTTAGGCCAAAACCCATTGAATCTGCATATGATAGCCAATGAAGAGAGATCAGAATGAAAATTTTTTACCTCAGGCATGTCGATTTGCAGAACAGGATTCTGTAATCTTTGCTCCACAATGTAGGGACCAGGAAGATCTGGTGTTGGTGGTGGTTTGTTTCTGATTCCCCCCTTCCCTTTGACCGCATCTTTAAAAGAGCCACTGCCTTTAGGGCCTGGGCCAGAGCTTCCCCCTCTCAGCCTTGTGCTAAGAATGATAGTTGAGTCTCGGCCAATGCCATAGTGTTGAACTGTATACTTATCCTGCAGGATTTTACCTGCATGTATCAAGCTTAGCAGGTTTGTTGAAATGCCTATGTCTGCTTGTATTTCATCCTTTAAATTTTTTATCAATATTCCTGTCCAGATTTGCTTGCAAATGGATTTTCCTGACAGGGATCTGATGAAGATTGGGACTCTGCTCGAACTATGAATAGTGCCTTTGATCTGCTGCTTGGGGGCACTCTGAGCTCCGATATAGACTAAATCGCGTGGATCTGCGCCAAACCTGCACAGATTGGGCCCGTGAGTTGACAAAGGGAGCGGATCTGCATCCTGTAGTCCCTCCCTACCTATTCTCCACGCAATCTCTGATAAACAAAGCCCAGCCTCTAGACTCCACACGCCAGGCAGGTCTCTTTGTTCAGGGCTGCAGATTGAAACCTCAATCTTTCGCAGGAGGAAACCCTCCTCGAATCTCCACGCAGCAGAAGGAAACTCCGTTAACGCCTTCACCCCTTCTTGCTGCAGACTGTTTGCAAAGCCACGCAGATCTGAGAGGATTTGGACCATACGCCTCCGTGAGATCGACTCTTTCTCTGCAAGAGCTTGCAGAAGTGACGACCTCCCAACAACAGTTGCCGTTTCCTCAGTCCCTGGTTCGCCTTCGGCCCTTGAGGCAAGCTTTGGATCCGATGCGGCGGCAAGCAGATCTCTGTTCAAAACCCTAACCATCGCCATTTTCCCCCCGACTCAATTACCACAGGTTCTCTCAGAAAAATGCTTTTCCATTGTCTATTAGATTATAAACCATACTAAAAACAAAATTTAATGCCTTTTGCTCAAATGTCCATATACTAACTAAGTATACAAAGAGGTATATTGACCAATAATTCATTATGCCACAATTTTTGTAAATTCCAAGTGAAGTAGAAAAACCAGAAGTTAACCAAAACCATCAAGAGGATATTGAAATATCAATAATGCCTAAAATGGTTGTATTGACTAAAGGTGCAAGGTTTGATTTTTTATAGAGTTTCTCATCAATGCAAGCCAATTCTTCATGTTCCTCCACCCCTAGCAAGGTTACACTCCATTTAAAAGTTATAAAAGAATGTAATTTCATTTTTAATATAAATATTATTACATTGAAAATAATGAGTATTTTATAACCCAATATAAAGCAGGTATTGTTACATGAAATTGCATTAAAAAATACACTATTGGGGGTGCAAGAACATAAATAACTAGCTAACATTGAGATGCATCTCTACAACAAATCAAATTGTGCACTTCCAGTAAATCCATCTACTCCAAACACTATCAATATTTCCATGTCTTCTCGACAATTTTAGTTAACTTACATTTTTTCTACTTCACTTGGAATTTACCAGTATTGTTGCATATAATATATTGCATAATTAATTCTTGATTAATATACCTTTTTGTATGTATCTTATTAGTATATAGACATTTAGGATAAAATACATTTTCTTTTCCATTTATTTGGTTTCCAATCTGGAGGACCAAGGAAAAATGAATTTGATATTGTGTAATATGTTATCAATTTAATAGAAAAAAACTTATGTAAAAAAAATATTAAAATTTAAAAATAAATATCTTAAAACATTAAAGTAACTTAAATTCATTTTACCCTAATGGGGATGTTGGAACATGTGTTCAAGGGAGGGTAGAAGGCCCACCACCACGCCATCACTACATGAATTAAACAGGGGGATTTTGTGGCCAATTGTGTTGATAAATAGAGTGCAATGGATACATGCACTATTTCTGAACTATGGTAATTACTTGTGAATATATATTATAATTCTTTCATCTTCAGCAAGCGATCACACTTCAAAAATTCAACCAATAACCATGAAAGGAAAGTATAGATCACAATGTTGAAAAATTTAGGATATGTGAGATCATGTGTGTAAGTGATATGAAATCTTGATAAAGATTTAAACACTTATAAAGAAGATATTTTGAATAAATAGATGAGATTGTAAGATTAATTTAAAATTCATTCATAAACATGATCATTTCATCATAAAATTGTAACTTAAAACTCATTTAAAATAACTTGATCAAACCATGAATATATAAAACATGAAAACATCAAGGTTGATAACGAACTTCACCCCCTCCATTGGGCTACATCTCTGGATTCGCCTCCAACAGTTGAATCATTTTTATTGCCTTTTCGAAATGAGAAAGATGTACAATGCTCTATTACAAAAAGTAACCAAACCTAGAGTTGTCTTGTTAATTTTAGGTATGTTCTATGCTTAGAGCAATTTATCTCAATTTTCACAGTTAGCTCAATATCTTTTCCAGATTAGCAATCACATCAACATAATAATAAATTGTAGATATAACATAAACATAAATTTCAGAAGACAAGCCAAGACAAGAGGACACAAGATGTGCACTAGCAAGGGACAAACCCCAATGTGGGGAAACCCTTGATCAATTCTTATTTTATGTTCTTCAATAGTTCAGCATAGAGAGAGAGATATATATTACATATACACCAAAAGTCAAAACTTTGACTTATCTAAAAAAGAGCATAGACCATCTCTATGAAGATGATACATGAGGTAGTTGAACTCAGTTGAAGACATGTTGCTTCAACTGATTCTCCACGGTGACTCCCTCACCATGTTACACCTATCATTGTGCTACACCTCATCATCATGTTGCACCTCACTATGCTGCACAATGTTGCACCCATCATCACTATGCTACATTTCATCATGCTTCACTAATCATGACTGTACCCATCACTGTATTGCATCATGTACCATTGTTGTCCCATTGATGTACCAATGTTGCACCATGTCTAGCAACTACACCATGCTACTCCATTACTTCTGTCATGCTGTCACACTACTTTAGTCATGCTACCATACTGCCTTAGCTGCTGGCTATGGCCTATGGCCTAGCCCAGCAACAAGAAAGACTATGATCCATGCAATAGTCAACTCTTTGACCCAATACACGACAAACTCTTACTTCAAGTTTGCTGCCCAACCATTTTGAAAACTATCACTAGTCTAGGGCATCTAAACATGAGATCTGCCCTCAACTCATTGACTTCCACATGCCTCCTTAACACGATCCAAATCAGATCCTCATCTAGGATCCAACACCTACAAGAATCATTGTTGCAATATTGTTGTACTGGTATTCCTAGTTAGGGCACGTGCACGCTGCAACAATCCTTATCAACCCACACAAACAGCCTACAAATGACTGCGGCCTATTTAAGATAAAGTGTTGCCTCCATATGGTGCTATTCTGGGCATATGCAAAACCTCTCAAGTCTACACGCAACCTTGTTTTGGAGTGGCTAGGTTTGCAGCCTACCACAGATCTCTGTGACACCCTAACAACCCTCCAAAACATTCAAACCTTACCTCTTTCTTCCCTCCAACGGTCTGCAATTCTCCTTTCCTAACTCAGCCTCCCTGTAAGTGTGAACAACCCTGATTTAGAATAGCGTATGACTGTGAATGATAACATCTAGGGTACTCTACAACAACAGCATTAGACCTATGTTTAGGCCTATCCATACAACGTTATGGAAGCCTCCTTCACAGCGTTAAAAATTCTCCTCCCAGACAGTGTTAAGGTCTTCTTTGACTGTGATAAGGTTTCTCCTTCCTGACTCCAATTAGGACGTCTCCTTATCTATGATAAGGCCTCTTCTAGGATAGCATAGGACAGCCTCCTTAAGGGCAATGTAGGTACCTCCCTTCAATGGTAATCATCATTCAATACTGCGTCCATAGTTCTTGCGTCTAGGTCTCTTTAGACAATGTCTAGGGCTAGGGCATCTCCTCTAGGACAACTCCCTTAGTCTCCTTTCCTCCTGCGTCTAGGGCTTCATCATCTATATTTCTCTTGCCACTAAAACCTAGAACAAGTGGAGAGAAATCGAGAGTGAAGTGTGTGTACAAATGACTATCAAGTCACGTCCTTATATACTAAAACATTGAACACACATGTGGGTTATTTGGTTGTTGGCCGACCTTGACGAATTGTCCCATAACACAAAGAAATTTAGATCTCCATGAATACTTATCAGAATCAGATGATCTTTAGATCAATCCTACACCTCTCGATGATAGGGATCCAAGAAAAATATCAGTTGCCATAAATAAGATGACCCACATGGAGTTTGGCCCTAGTTGCCAATTTTAACACTCCCTCTCAACTAGGGAGAACTCCATCCGCTGATCCATCTGCCAGACTGTACTATCTCTACCATCAATGCCCTGCACTGCTCTACTCTACTGAACCATGAAGAAGAATAATTTATCGAGAATGTCTCATACCATTCTCTATTGACCCAAAGTCAGTCCCATATGAAGAGAGTATGTCATACCACTCTTACTGATCCCATATCAGTTCCAAAAGAGAGTGAGTTATATCATTCTTACTGACCTGAAGTTAGTTCCAATTGATCCCAGATCAATATCAAAAGAGAGTGTCTCAAACCACTCATACTAATCCCAGATCAGTTCCAAGAGAGAGTGATCTATATCACTCTTACTGGCCTGAAGTCAGTTCCAATTGATCCTAGATCAATGTCGGTCATCCTAGCATACGAATTATGGTAGATACACGATGCGCCCATCGGTACTACTATGGTCCCTATCCTGATTTTCCTGCTCATTGGGAAAATGAGAGGTACTTCCCAGGAGTCCTAGATTGCATGGGTAAGATGCCTCGGTAGGAGAACCACTCATCCTTCCCACAAGTCGCCACTGGGTATCACAGGGGAAGGTTGAACCATTCATCCTATACACAGCACACCACTAGGGGAGGGTGAGTCGCCCTGTGGTCACTTGTTGCTCCAAGAAGTACCCCAAACCCCCTGAGCTCCAAAGGCTCAATGCGTGCATCATACAAGACCCTCATAAGAGGGTCTCTCAACAACTCCAATTCATTCTGGAAAGTCACAAATTTTACCTTTCATCGAGGCTTCGACAGAATGTCTGTGACTTGCACATCAGTCCCAATGCGATGGAGCCTTCTTGCTCATTGATGTACCATATCCCAGATAAAGTGGTACCTGATGTCTATATTCTTGGAGCGATCATAACACACAGGATTCCTCAATAGTCGAATCCCCCTATGGTTGTCACTGAAGAGCTTCCTCAACAAGGCAGCTTCAAATGAGATCATACTAGTATCTATGTATTCGGTCTCAACAGTGCTCAAATATACCCTCTTCTGCTTCTTGATCATCTAGGACATCGAAGCAGAACCCAAAGAGAACCAACACTTAGAGGTGCTCTTGTGATCCTCCACACTACCTGCCCAGTTAGCATTTGTATAATCATGCAGCTTCACATTTTCAGTGGTGTATCTCGATTCATGAGAGATTATGCCCCTAAGATATCTCAGAAGATTCTTGGAACCAATCTAGTGAGGCTCAACCATATATGAGCTCAACATGCTAACTGTAAAACATATATATGGATGGGAGTTCACCAATAACATCAATGCTAGAATGAGTTTGTGAAACTCAGAGGCATTTCCCAAATCAGGTCTGGCATCCCTACCACATAACTTTTGAAAGTTAAGATCCATCGAGGTAGTCACGGGCTTGCAGTTCATCATTCCAAATATGGAATCCAATTCCCTCTTACTTTTGCAAATGAGAGGGTCTGCACCTATTAGAAATAGGTCGTCCTCATAAGGTGAAAGTATGAGAGGTCTATCATCCACAACCTTCAAGCAATGGTTTGGATCGGCTTCACTCTTAGTGAATCTCAGCTTCATCAGACAACTATGAATCCTCTCATATTAAGCCCGAGGTGTTTTTCTTCAAGCCATAGAGGACTTTCTTCCACCTACATGCATGAGATTCCTGATCATGAATCTCAAACCCCTTGGGTTGTTTCAAACCTGTGGACTTGCTACATGAGGGGAATGGTCCTCTTGTAAGTTTTTCCTTCGGTACATCTTGGACATGTACCTTCATGCTCTTCTTGAATTCAGGCATCCTTGTCACCATCTGACTCACATCAGGTAGGGCCCCATAATAAGTAGACCTCCGGTGCTATAGATGAGATATGTCAACTGAAATGGTCCCTAATGGACTTCCTGCAACTTGCTACAAATTTCCAACCCTGAACCCATGAGTAAAGCATCTTTCAAAATTCTATTTTCAAACGTGTACCTTTCCATCGATGAATGCCACCCTGAAACCTTTGATTTCCATTGTCAAAATGGACATCAGGTTCTTCTTGCGATCAAGTACATAAAAGAGATTCTTGTAAATGAATCGAGTTACCCTCATTCAATTGAGGGGTAACATTCCCTACACCCTTTCCAGGATAGGTGCATTGACTCGAAGTATAATTCCATGATTGTTTCCATCTCTACTAATTTAGAGAGAGCACCCTTCTATCCGATGAAGTGCCTTGAATCACTACAATCAATAAGCCAGATTCCCAAAGAGTTTGGAGGAGAGGGCCAATATAAGATAATGTTGCTTTATCTTGTTATAAATAACATTTGATTCTTCATACTTGGAGTTCCTTTCTTTTGGTCATTTCCTTGATGACCTGCATTACTTTTCATTCCTCCAATCATTGAAGATGTCCCTGGAATGATTGTTATCATCATCAAGTGATGTGTCCCTACCATTCGGGCACTCCTTCACATAATGACCGAACTTATTATAACCAAGGCATCAACCTTTCCTTCCACCCTTAGATCCATACTTCTCATTGAAGTGATCTTTAGGTAGGCCATCAAAAGCTTCCGTTGTGCCATTCTGATAATATTGTCTACTTCGACTTCACCCTTGGTGGATTTGAAGAGGGATGAGGAACCCATTGAGCCTTTTTTCCTTTCTCAACTATCTTCGATGATTTCTCTTTCACTTTAGCTTGGGATTTTTCTTCACCTCAGCATTGATACCATGTTATTAAATTTTAGGTATGTTATATGCTTAGAGAAATTTATTTCAATTTTCACAGTTAGCTCAATATCTTTTCCAGATTAGCAATCACATCAGCATAATAGTAAATTGTAGATAGAACATAAACATAAATCGTAGAAGACAAGCCAAGACAAGAGGACATAAGATGTGGTGCTAGCCAGGGACAAACTCCAATGTGGGGAACCCTTGATCAATTATTCTTTAATGTTATTCAACAGTTCAACAGAGAGAGAGAGAGATAATACATATACAACATAAGTCAACACTTTTACTTATCTAAATAAGAGCATAGATTATCCCTAAGAAGATGATACATGAGATAGTTGAACTCAGTTGAAGACATGTTGCTTCAACTGATTCTCTAAGGTGACTCCATCACCATGCTGCACCTATCATTGTGATGCACCTCATCATCATGCTGCACCTCACTGTGTTGTACCATGTTGCACCCATCATCACTATGTTGCATTTCATCTTCACTAATCATGACTATACCCATCATTGTACTGCATCATGTACCATTGCTTTACCAATGATGCACCATGTCCAACAACTACACCATGCTGCTCCATTACTTTTGTCATGCTGCCACACTACTTTAGTCATGCTGCCATACTGCATTAGCTGTTGGCTATGGCCTATGGCCTAGCCCAATAGCAAGATAGACTATGATCCATGCAATAGTTAACACTTTGACCCAATACACAACAAACTCTTACTTCAAGTTCACTGCCCAACCACTATGGAAGTTGTCACTAGTCTAGGGCATCTAAACATGAGATCTTCCCTCATCTCATTGACTTCCACAGGCCTCCATAACACGATCCAAATCTGATCCTCATCTAGGAACCAACACTTACAAGAATTGTTGCTGCAATACTATTGTACTGTTGTTCTTGGTTAGGTCATGTTCACTCTGCAACATTCCTTATCAACCCACACAAATAGCCTCCAAATGACTGCAGCCTAGTCAAGGTAAAGTGTTGCCTCCATATGTTGTTGCTCTGGGCATATGGCAGCCTCTCAAGTCTACACATAGCCCTTTTTTGGAGTGGCTAGGCCTGCGACACCCTAACAAACCTCCAAATTAGTCAAACCTTACCTCTTTCTCCCCTCAAATAGTCTGCAATTCTCCTTTCCTAACTCGGCCTCCTTGCAAGTGTGAACAGACTTGATTTAGAATAGCGTATAACTGTGAATGACAGTGTCTAGGTTACTCTAGAACAACAACATTAGACTTGCGTTTAGGCCTCTCCATACAGTGTTATGGAAGCCTCCTTCACAATGTTAAAGCTTCTCCTTCCAGACAGCGTTAAGTTCTTCTTTGAATATGATAAGGTTTCTCCTTCCTTACTGCAATTAGGACGTCTCCTTATCTGTGATAAGGCCTCTTCTAGGAAAACCTAGGAGAGCCTCCTTAAGGGCAGCGTAGGTGCCTCCCTTCAACGCTAATCATCCTTCAAGATTGCATCCATAGTGCCTGCGTCTAGGTCTCTTTAGACAGTGTCTAGGGCTAGGGCATCTCTTCTAGGACAACTCCCTTAGTCTCCTTTCCTCCTGCATCTAGGGCTTCATCATATAGATTTATCTTGCCACTAAAACCCAGAACAAGTGGAGAGAAATCAAGATTGAAGTGTGTGCGCAAATGACTATCAAGTCACCTCCTTTTATACTAAAATGTTGAGCACACATGTGGGTTATTTGGTTGCTAGCTGACCTTGACGAATTGTCCCATAACGCAAATAAATTCATATCTCCATGAATACTTATCGGAATCGGATGATATTTAGATCAATCCTACACCTCTCGATGAGAGGGATCTTGCTTCCATAAATAAGATGACCCACATGGAGTTTGGCCCTAGTTGAAAATTTTAACATGTTTACTACACAAAGGAGTTCAAGACTTGTACGTAACAAGCACTTCCTTTGAAATACCTCTTGAGCTCTTCAAGCTCTCCAAGTTCTCCTCAAAATGAAGCTCTCAAAGACTTCTCAAAAACTCTCTCAAGCTCTCTCCTCCTAAAATCTCATACCACACAAAGTACATAGGAGGGTTTTATATAGCTTTCAAGATCCAAAAACAAAGGAGAAAATATCTCCTTAGATCCCATTCCTACTCCAAGGAGAAAATAACTCTTGAAATCCCTTAAAACATGTACCATGAGATTCTTGAGGAGTAAATCTCTCAGATCCACCTATCAAGGACCTTATCCAAAACTCAAGGGATGAGAGAAATCCCTTAAGACTCTCAACTTCATCATAAATTTAGAAATTGAATTTTGAGGAAATCCTCTCATAAATCAATTTCTATTTTACAAATAAAAACATTCAATTGTGAGCACATCTTCATTCAAATTTGAAATACCCATAGCCTAGGCTTCAATGAGCTTGTATTCACATGGTGCTCCTTGGAGAATGTGTCAATATCCTCCTAGATCATATAGAGAAAGATATGTGAGTGATAAGTGAATGTGTAAAATGAAAAGTTTCAAATGTAGTTTATACTCAAGATACCCAAGAGACATGTCTCTTTGTAAATTAAATTTTAGTAAGTCTGCACATTTACATTTTTACTCATATTTGTTAAAGTTTTGAAGAACACATAAATAATGGTGGGCAATAACTCATGGTAAGTATATTTATTTACATCTTATTCCTATTTCGTCTTTTATGAATTTTTTTTGCTTGAATTATGGTGCGTAGTAATTTATGGTAAATATGTTATTTATGTGAGTATGAGCTATTTTCAAGAATTTTTATGTTAGGTGTTTTTGTTGATTTCATTTCTTTTAATTTTCTTTCTTCTAATTTAACATTTAATTTTCTTTTGTGTTTTTACATAGTATTATAAATACATCAAGTATTATGAATACCAACCATAGCTACATTCTTCAACACTTCCTCTTATCTAGGGAGGTATTCATAATGGTTGTCTAGTTGTTTTTTGTATACATGATATTTTTAAAAAGAAAGGTAAATATCATTGATAACATATTTATATAGCTCAATACCCTTGACCTACATCGGCATCATCATCAATATGTACCACAACCCAGGTTAGCTATCTTAACTGATGGTACTTTCTCAATTAGTCACCATGATCTGGTGGGTGCCTCACCTCAAGGTACTCTGACTAGTTCAGGGTTGCCATCTCCCATGGTCAAACCCTAGGGAAACCCATGTTCCAAATCCAAAGGCCTCCCTCTAGGCCACGATGCTAAAAAGGCACCCACTCCATTAAGTGTTTAGGCCTCAAGGACCATTCTCTGTTTGTCCCTCATGTTATCTTATGAAGACACCCACTCTATTGAGTGTCTGGGCCTTAGGGACCATTCTTTCTAGAATGTTTTTCCCTCATGTTATCTTACCAAGGCACCCCCTCTATTGAGTGTCCGAGCCTCAAGGACCATTCTTTTTAGAATGTTCATCTCTCATGTTATCTCATCAAGGCAACTACTCTATTTAGTGTCCAACATCAAGGACCATTCTTTCTAGAATGTTTATCCCTCATGTTATCTTAGCAACGCACGCACTTTATTGAGTGTCCATGCCTTAGGGACCATTCTTTCTAGAGTGTTCGTCCCTCATGATATCTAACCAATAGTCCAGGCCATGCTCCTATTGTCATCAAAAGCTCGAGCCATGCCCCTATTGTCCACCCATCAACAGTTTGGGCCATGCTTGTGTTGTCATGAGTAGTTTGAGGCATGCCCCTATTGATGTCTCATCAATTATCCCTCTCACTCATATATGGGTTCTCCAACATTCCAGGTCATGCTCCTATAGTCACCAATAGTTCAAGCCATACCCCTATTGTCCACCCATCAATTGTTTGGGTCATGCTCCTATTTTTACCAACAATTTGAGCCATGCCCCTATCGATGTCACATCAATGCTCCCTCTCACTGATAGAGGAGTACTCCACTAGTACAAGCTTGTATATGAAGTATACAAACTTCACCCGAGACGAAGGCTTTGTGATAATGTTAGCCTTCTTCTCATTAGTGAATATATATTAGAGCCTCACCACTCCCTTCAATCCCATATCACAATTGTAGAGGTACTTGATACCAATTTGCTTCAACATGCCATGCAACTTTGACTGCCACAAAATATCATGGTTGATTTCAGCACCTTCTCAAACATTCCGAGAAGCCAAACTAATTCACAACAAATTGCATAGCTTGCCATATGTTCAACTTCAGCAATACTAATTTCCACATAAAACTATTTCTTGATCATCCAAGAAACCATTGTTGAGCCCAATCAAAAACATCTGTCGGATGTACTCTTTCCATCGACGACACTTTCAACCCAATCAAAGTCAGAGTATTCAAGTATCATAAGCTCATTTCCTACCATATACTTCAAACAATAATTAGCAGTACCACAAGAGTATCCAGTGATCATACTTTGGCTTCATCTGATTTAATGTATTCACTATAAAGAAAATATTTAGACAAAGTTCATTAAAGAACCAATTAACTACCTATCATGATCAACATTTTGTAAAGAATATTTCATCAGGTTTCATCAATTCAAGATCACATTCAGTGACCAACTCCTTCTTAATCTTAGACATATTCTACTGTGATCATTTTGAGCTCCCTGTTAGCATTCCGTAAAGTTTCCTAGGCCGACGAGAGAAATCCCAGAGGTAACCACAAAACCATTTGTAAGCTAGAATCTAGCCCTTCTAGCCTTGGAGAGGGCTCTCTCACTTAGTCTGTTCAAACAATCTAATATTAGGCTAGTTATAGTTCTCAATAAGGTTTGAATTTCAAAGGTTTGCTGGTAAGAAAGGAGACAAATCCATTGGGAATGGAGTCATGTCAAATTAATTATTTGTCTAATGATAAAATGAAGAGAGAAAGGGTTTTTCCACAGGGGCAAGGTAGGCAGTCTTAGTGATGGAATTAATTCATTGTAGGAGGACGAGCGAGAAAAATGGAAACAACACAAAGAGTATCAAAATGTAGAAAAATTATGAATGTTGTTTGAAGAAGAAAACATAGATTCCTTGGGAAACTAAATCAAAGAAAATTTTAAATGAATTCTGAATTTATTTTCTAGTTCATCCAAGCATGAAGACATACATTTAAGGCCTGAAAATAATATAAGGTAAACTTACAACAAGAAGGGAGCACAACACCATCAAGATCTGACACAAAAATCCTTGCAAGTCACCTTCAATCTTTCATTCACTGGCAAGTATTTAGAAAAGTTACAACATACACAAGTCTCTTGCTCTCTAATCTGACTAAAAAAACCCTATTTACATTCAGATTCACGAATTATATACAACATGCTCTTCCTAAGTCAAAGGGGGTCGAAATACATCCTTTTCCCAAAGATATGAAGATTTTACAATGCTTTAGGAATAAAATATTTGGAAAATCTGCCCATATCCTACTATCTACGGTTTGGTTTTTGACTAACCAAAAATATGTTAACTGAAGAGAAAATCATGACATTGGATAGAAAAATATTCAAACTTCATCATCCAAGTCAGCTTGGAATCAATTATGACAAGTTGGAGGTCCACCAAGTCGAATTTAAAAAATATAAACTCTGTCAACAAATTTGGCTTGGCAAAGTGACACATGTAATTCCCAAACTATAATTCTTGTACAAAAACCGAGAGAGGTTTTTTTAATTTATCTAGTGATAGACACTGTTGTTGGGAAAAGTATCCAATACGGAATGACCCTATCCCACTCTAAGGGTGATAGTTCCTTAGCAACAATCAAAGCAAAGCTATCTCAGATTACTTCTTTATGAGATGTAAAAGAGGGGAGAAAGAGATCCACTAACCGATGTCTTTCGCTAATGGTTGATCCAATCTTCTCTCTTTGCTGCTTGCCCCCAGCTCCTTGCTCTTTCACTGGCCCAGCTACACCAAGATCCTGCAAAATGGCAAGAGAGGGAAACTACAAAAAGCATACATTCATAATTGATTCAAGGATTAGAATAAATCAAATACACAAGTATAACAATACATCATTGAGACACATGTATATACAAGAACCTCAAATGCTTTATTAATGGAAGAAGTAAGGTTCAGGAAGTGATACAACCATAAGAGGCCCAATCCAGCATCACCTTCCCAGCAGAAAGAAATCTCCTCTTCACCTCCTTCAAAGCAAATCACCCAATAGTTCTAAACTCAAACCAACAGCAATTCTTTACCTTCACAAGATTCCAACTTCTGGATCTCATGGGAGAGAGATCCATATATAGGAGTTTGGAGAGAGGATGAGTCAGCCTGAGATGTGACTAGTGTCCTCTCCCACTCCAGTTCTTCTTTAGTTCTTGAGTCCACTTGGAGGTTCTTGCTTCCACTTGGAGATCTAGAACCTCTTACTCATCACCAGTCGAATTCCTTGATCCAAGTGTCATTATGGAAGCTTCCTGGGCATTGACTCATTGAGGAATGAGACTTCCACATGTCAAGACTCGCTCAGCGCAAGTAGCCTTTGTTGGAGTTGACATTCAACGCAGGCGGTCCATGGAGCAGTTGACATTCAGCGCAGATGCTCAGTGGAGCAGTTGACATGATCCAGAATTGCCTTGTTTTTGAGTAATTTTCAGTGGAGAACTTGTTTGGATTGTTGTGGTTTGCTGACCTTGTTCTCTTAGGGGTAGGAACAACATGTTTAGGGACTTTGGATCCCTTAGATTATGGACATTTCATGCTTCATGCTGTAAGGCACAAAAATGTCTATAACAGTTGCCCCCTAAAGTATGAGGTCGTTTATCGGGTGAAATGCTTTATCAGGAGGATCCGAAGTTCATTCAATCGCTGAGAGGTGACCTGTAATAAGATACAATACAATACATTATTTTTCATACTGCTTTCATGATCTAGCTGAGGCGGGCATTCCCATGCTCAGCTTTATAAATACATTTTTCTGTACATAGAACAGACAATCGTCTGATGGTAGACTGATAATTCTCTGTTGAAATTATCATCCTTTGAGTAGGATGATCATCTGCTGCACATGTCAATGTCTTTATTTCCTGAATATAT
The DNA here is from genome assembly GCA_031772625.1 of Pinus tabuliformis. Classification (NCBI taxonomy): domain Eukaryota; kingdom Viridiplantae; phylum Streptophyta; class Pinopsida; order Pinales; family Pinaceae; genus Pinus; species Pinus tabuliformis. Next base: position 246,053,813 of record CM062805.1, read on the forward strand.
ATCGCAGCCCGGATGGATGAAACTAGATCCGGGGTCTTCAAACTCGTCCGATCTTCACTCTAAGTACAAGTCGATCCATGTGAGAATTTCTTGGAGTCGAACATGGAAAGACATCGCTTGATTACCAGTCAATGATGTAAACTGTTAACAAGCGCGAGAGGAATCACCGATAATGATGATGACCCTCAAGGTAGGGCAGTACAATCCACGTGGTGTGAATAAAGGACTTGGCGTTGAACACCACGCAAAATCTTTCGGTCGAAGGTCATTGATGTATACCTGTCGCCGGAAGTGAGAAACTTGCCATTGAGGCATGCAAGCTTCAAAGTACTAAGGGGGTTGTTCCTAGATCAATTTCTTGGATAATGAGCTGAAGTCGAAAAGAAGCGATCCATCAAAGGAGGGCCTTAATGAATCCCACATCAGTGACACGGAACAGAGCTAATGATTGTGATGAAGGTGAAAACGATCTGTGAAATATGATTCAGGGTGGCGGTCATGAAAGGATGAAAGATGATGTATGGTAGTGGATGGGACACGGTTAACTCTTTCTGAACAACATCCCTTGAACATATAACGACACTGATGCGATGGATCGGTAGCATTACCCCAAATGTGGATGGTTTGGCAAGACCATGGTGATGAGACCAGTGAATGAAACAACCCAACCCGATGTGGTACGGAGGAAAAGTGTCATGTTCAAGAGCGACTTGCTACCATTAAAGCTTTGAGGTTCTCCCAATTTTTCCCCAGTCATTTCTGACCAGTACCTCTTTATTTTTGTCAAGCTTGAGGAGGATAACATATGCTTGTTCTCTAACCTGCCCTTCGGGCAAGCCCATCGCTATGTTTTAACGAGCCTAGCGATAGGGAAACTCGTTCTCGTCTAAAGACAAGTTTGTCACTATTTAATGCATTTTAACGAGTCTAGCGACAAAGACAACTCGGTCCTTTTCATTTTTAGAGAGTCTAAAAAGGTACGTAAAGTTAACTCCAAAGGTCCTTTTTCGTCATCTAATCCCTTAAGTCCGAAAAAGTATAAAACAATACAGAAGGGATGAATGTTCGATAGTTTTATCGAGCCGAACCAGACAAGCGCTCGATCTTTTTGTGCAACAATCCCTCAGGTCCAAAAAGATTAAAATCTAGAGGAGGGATAGCTCTTCCGGTCATTTTAACGAGCTGGAAGGCCAAAACTCGGCAATCTTTTCATATTTTACGAGTCAGTTGAAAAGAGCTTAAAGAAGACTCGTCTTTTGAGGAACGAGTGATAAACAGGGATAGCAACTAATTCCAGGTACAGGTTGGAATTTTCCAATCACGGCAGTGTCACAAGGATGGCTAGGTGAAATCACTCTTCGCAGCTGTTCCTCAAAATGGGTAAACAATCATATGGAGGTGAACGATCGGCCAAATGAAAGTGGAGGTGGCAGGTGCAAACACGACCAAGGCTTTTATGGCTGATAAATTTACGATCACAGTGGTTATTTACCGGGATAGGTTCATTTTTTTATTTAAAAATGAGCTTAAACTCTGGAGGAAACATTGCTCACTGCTTATATTTAGTTTTTAACGAGCATGAAGACCGCGTTAAAACTGCTCGGATCTTGCGTTTATTTTTTAACGAGCATGAACTTTATGCTAAAACTGCTCGTTGATAAGTTTGCATGCCCCCAGCATCATAACACAAATCGAGGTGCATGCCCCCCAAGCTTCATTGCATTCAACTCGGTGGTTGGAATGAAGGTTTACCTTTGTGAAAGGGGATTTGTTTCATTTTTTAATGAGGTTGACACAATAAAAGAACCATCCTCAAGACTCCTTGTTTCATTTTTTAACGAGGTTGACACGTGGTAAGAACCGTCCTCGGAGCCCACTGTATTTACAGTATTTCTATTAGGGCGATGATCCATGCCGACAAAATATTTAGGAATCTTCCGAATCCATTAGATACAAAAGATTTCATTTTGTAGGTTTCCACCGTGGCCACTCCCGCCAGATTACTTGGAGGCGGTAGGGCGAAAGTACCCATTAAGGCAGGGTCTTTTAGGAGGCCTACCCCAATATTTTGAAGTGAATGATTGCTTCCATGGATCATTGGAATGCTTCCCGTAACTTGTGAACTGTCGGGGAGGAAAGTTTGTTGGTCGACGACTGTAATTCTTCCTTGAAAGGGAAATACAATTTTCCTGAAGTAGGTCGACACGACTGCGGCCATGGCATATATCCAGGGCCTTCCCAGTAGGATGTTGTAATCGAGGTTTCCGTCGATTACTTCAACATCAACTTCTACTGTTTTACCCCCCAGTTCAACTTGCAAGTTACTTAAAATCCCGTATGGAGTGTATGATCGCCCATCAAATGCTTTTAACATCGTTGACGATTTCGACAAGGGTGGTGAGCCTAAATTTTTCCAGCAACTCATCGACATAAGACATGTAGATGCCCCCTCATCAATAATTGTTCGATGAACAGTTTTGTTGAGGGCTTTCACTTGAATAAGGAAAGCTAGTTGAGCTGGTAACTGAGGGTCATATCCTTTATGATCAAAGGCCACAAGATTGGAATCCATTGCGCCAATCCCACCTATTGCTGATAATAAAGCTTGCTCTTGGGAGAGGCAATTTTGCGGTACCTCAATTGTCGACATAGCGGACGGCGATTGGGCCAAGTCCTCTACTATGTTATAATTCTGTGCTACTTTTGCACGAGGATTAAATGTCAATTTGTGTACTACTCCCTTTGGCGACTTTATCATTTGTTCAGGAATGATGGGTGGCACAACTTTGGTCAAAGTTGTCGTCGAACTACTAGGTTTTTCATTAGCCTTGTTATTCGACAGCTGTGGATTCCCGTAATCTCTATTCCTTGTCAAAGCATCATTCTGCTGCTTCGAGACAGACAACATAAGCACTTGGGATCGGGAAGCATTTTGATTAGCAACCAGATTTTGACCTGGGTTGGGAAACGGATCCGTCAATACTGCTGGGGTTTTTGGACTCTTAAAGAGTTTCTTAACTTCAGCTATATGTGGACAATCTTTCGTCCAATGATCCTCATCGCATATATGACACCCTTCCGGGGGTTTCCTTTTTCTCCCTTTCTTTTTCTTCTTGCCCTCTGGTTGCTTCAGTTGTTTGCCCTTGTCGGTCGACATGGCATTTACTTCTAAGGCAAGAAGTTCTTCATTTGCATTTTGACTAGAAATTTTGTGTTTTCTAATCACGCCATCGCCGGCGTGAGAGTCATTGTTTAATTTAGGAGGAGGAGGAATTGAGAATTCCGGTTTAGGGGCGTCAGGTATTTTGTCGTAGAGCGTGCCAGACTGAGTATAGACCAAGTCCAGATATTGCGCACGAGCGATAACCTGCTCTTCCGTTACGACTCCCCCCTTTGCCACATCTTCCGTGATGGCAGGAAGTAATGACTTGATAAACCATTCAGCTAATAGTTGATCGGGAACGTACATTTTTACCATCCTACGACGATGTCGCCACTCATGTATATGATCAGATATGTGGGTGGCGGTCGTCTGTTTGAAGTTGGTAAGGAGTTCTGTTCCCGTTTCATACCTTATCGGTAATTGAAAATGGGTTAAAAAGGTTGTGGCTAAGGTACTGAAGTTGTCGAACAAAGCTCTAGGCAATTCAATGTACCATTTTGCTGCTGGACCCGTTAACGTCCTCTGAAAGAGGCGAAGTCTTATCGAATCATCATTCAGGGTGTTTGATGAACACCATAGATGGAATGTCATCACATGATTCGACGAATCTTCACCCGGATTTCCATTAAATTTAGGAATATCTGACGGAAGTTTATGCGGAATCGCTGGCCACCAAGGGGCATAAGCAATTGGATCATTCGTCAGCCGGTTTAGATCTGGTAATTCTAGAGTTGCTACAAAGGGCAACTGCTGATTCAGGTTCGGCGAAGCATACCCAGGATAAGATGGGATCGCCTGAGCAATGGGTCTTTGCAAACCAGCATAATGCTGGCAAGGTTGATGGGCATAACCATTATAGCATGGTTGCCCATTACTTACAAAGACTTGTTGCTCAGGTCCTTGATATGATTGCTGGAATGGCGGTTGTTGAGATTGAACCAGCTCTGGTTGTTGGACCATTTGCTGTTGACCAATACTGGATGATTGACCAAGATGAGGGGTCATAGTACTCGTTTGAGCCTGAGTCACTCCAGATAAGGAGGCACTACCCTGAGATTGTGATTGAGTCGCTGAGACAAGAGGTTGTTGTATCGTAACCTGAGAAACCTGGGGTTGACATACAACAGGTAGCGCTTGTACTTGCGACGCATTCACCATAGCAGGTGTGGTGGGAATATTCGACACAGGGTGTACTGGTTGCATTGAATATACAACCCCTGGTTGTTGAGGCAGTATTGGTACCCAACCGCTGGATGTAATTCCAGTTTGACCTAAACTTTGTTGTAAACTCCCATATGGTTGTTCTCTGGGAGGGAACAATGAAAGAGCATACTACCCTCCATATGGTGGAAATCCAGTACTTAAAGGGTAAATTGGCCTTTGAAGACACATTGGATCAATTTGTTGAGTTTCAACATAAGAAATACCAGATGATAATCCGGATGAAGAAATAGGAACTAACCATGTCGTCGTCCCTGATTGGACTCCGGCTTGTTGTTGACAATTTGCCGGGACAGATGGTATACCAGCAAACATCGTTGGAGTAGTAGCAGAAGGCTCTGCTGCTGCTGTGTCGGACGACACAGTCCTAGATGTCGACGGTTGTTCAGACATATCTAGTCTATCCAAAAGATTTATTAGCGATTCTACAAGAACTTACGATGCCAAAAGACTAAATTCGAAGATCAACGAGGGAATGGTGATGATTATCCCGTTTAAAATAAATTTTAACGACGCTTAGACACAACTTGCTTTTTCACTTTTAAAGAGTCGAGAAAAAGCTAAAGATGACTCTAGTCTCCTTCGATTTTTTAACGAGCCCGAAGTGACAAATGCTCGAATGGAATTTTTCAGTTATAGAGTTTGAAAAAGGCCAAAAGAAACTACTCTGGAGTTCTAGGCAGAGGGTGTGCCAAACTTTTCGCAAAACAACAGAATACGTTTTACGGTACGGGTGGTCGATCTTCGTGAATGCTGTGTTCACTGCATTGCGATCAGTAGGGCGGCCGACACGTCTTCCTATGGATAAAGGCTTTGTTCCTATAGGGGTCTCCCAATATATACGCGACGGTACGTGGGAGCACAAGTCCGTATTAGTGCCACCGACTCTCAGGAGGAATCACCCACCTTCTTAGAGATCGACAGTCACTATGTTTAACGACGCCGGAACACGTCTCTACCTAGACCTCTATGTGTTTGCGTTATGTTTCAAAGCGTTGTTATGTAAATTCAATTCATTTTAGGTTGATCTTGTTTAGCAGTTTGCCTTTATGGATCACCACGTGATGTATGGTACAACTCCTAAATGCAGTCTAAGATGATAAGCAAGCTTTTCAATCTTTCAACTTTGAAAATATTAACTACTGAGGGAAAAGAAAGACATCATCTTTTCACACAGATCATAGAGCACACACTAATGCACTTTTTCCTAAATCAACATGCAAGCTGTCAAAATGCACATGCACAATGCAGGTATTTCTTTTCTCTTTCTTAATGTTGATGTACTACAAAAAAGAAAGCTGTTGTATAACTTTGAATTCAATTTCAAGTGAAAGCAAACAAGCTTTTGTCCAAAATCAAAAGACACCTTAAGATTTACTTGTTTCAACACTAGAAATACATAAATTCAAACCATATGACGAAAGCAAAAGCTCAATCAGCTATGAACAGCACACAAACTAACTCTTAAGATCAAAACGACACTTATCACAGGTCTAGATCTAAGAGGCCACAGCAAGACTAGTTCACTTTCGTTATGGGAAACTGCAAATGATGTAAGAAATACACAAAGAACAAATACAGTTTCTTTATACAACCGAGGCGGAATAGTGGCAAAGAAAGGTGGTTTCAGATAGGTACATTGACTGATAACAGGCAGCAAAAACAGGGATGAAAACAGGGCAACAGAAAGCAGAGAACCCCAGTTGCACAAGGCAAAACTGGTTCAGCGCAGGTAGAACACTGTCAGTTTGACATTCAGCGTAAGTAGCCCCTTCGGGACCTACGATGAAATGCAGACTGCCTTCACAGTGCCTGCAATGAAGAGACAAACTCTCGTTTTTCTCAGGTTCTGTGTCACAGATTGCTCAAAAATCAACAGTTTTTGGCCAAATCAAAGCTATCAATCAAGTACACACTAAAGGATGAAAAGGAGGATGAAAAGCTATCACTAAGAGCTGTTCAGAGTCCTTGTGGATCAGCTCTTCAAATCATAAACATGCCCAGAAACTGAGCTAGAGTAGCTGGCCTCTACTTTGCATTTGAAAGATTCAAATGCAGTTCGATTCGGTACTCCCTGTGTTTAGGAAATGAATAGCAAAAAACACAAACAACCAACAAGATACGATCCCCAGCGGAGTCGCCAGTTTGTTGTTGGGAAAAGTATCCAATACGGAATGACCCTATCCCACTCTAAGGGTGATAGTTCCTTAGCAACAATCAAAGCAAAGCTATCTCAGATTACTTCTTTATGAGATGTAAAAGAGGGGAGAAAGAGATCCACTAACCGATGTCTTTCACTAATGGTTGATCCAATCTTCTCTCTTTGCTGCTTGCCCCCAGCTCCTTGCTCTTTCACTGGCCCAGCTAAACCAAGATCCTGCAAAATGGCAAGAGAGGGAAACTACAAGAAGCATACATTCATAATTGATTCAAGGATTAGAATAAATCAAATACACAAGTATAACAATACATCATTGAGACACATGTATATAGAAGAACCTCAAATGCTTTATTAATGGAAGAAGTAAGGTTCAGGAAGTGATACAACCATAAGAGGCCCAATCCAGCATCACCTTCCCAGCAGAAAGAAATCTCCTCTTCACCTCCTTCAAAGCAAATCACCCAATAGTTCTAAACTCAAACCAACAGCAATTCTTTACCTTCACAAGATTCCAACTTCTGGATCTCATGGGAGAGAGATCCATATATAGGAGTTTGGAGAGAGGATGAGTCAGCCTGAGATGTGACTAGTGTCCTCTCCCACTCCAGTTCTTCTTCAGTTCTTGAGTCCACTTGGAGGTTCTTGCTTCCACTTGGAGATCTAGAACCTCTTACTCATCACCAGTCGAATTCCTTGATCCAAGTGTCATTATGGAAGCTTCCTGGGCATTGACTCATTGAGGAATGAGACTTCCACATGTCAAGACTCGCTCAGTGCAGGTAGCCTTTGTTGGAGTTGACATTCAACGCAGGCGGTCCATGGAGCAGTTGACATTCAGCGCAGATGCTCAGTGGAGCAGTTGACATGATCCAGAATTGCTTTGTTTTTGAGTAATTTTCAGTGGAGAACTTGTTTGGATTGCTGTGGTTTGCTGACCTTGTTCTCTTAGGGGTAGGAACAACATGTTTAGGGACTTTGGATCCCTTAGATTATGGACATTTCATGCTTCATGCTGTAAGGCACAAAAATGTCTATAACAGACACAAACCTCTTTCACTTTTTCAAATCCATCTCCCTTAGGTTAGAAACTGATTTTTAAGTGAAACTGTCAAAAGCATAGCATTTCCCCTGCCTCCTTTGCACATCAACTGTGTTTTTTAAATATCTCCCAAACGGTGAGTTTGATGGACCTGAATTTTTTACAACAAGTTACTATCATCATAACTCTTCTCCAAAAAACATTTGAGCCAAATATAACTCACGAATTTGGAGAAAATCTGAAAATGGATGTAGATGATGGTGATCCATTTCTCGGAAACCATGAAGCATTTGGACCTGAAACTAAGTGGGTTTATTCATCTCATCCCCATGCATCTATTGTAAAAATTTAAGGGAAAATGGGTACGAGGTTTAAGAGTTATGGTGAAAATACGTTTGCTTAGTGAGTTGTCTTTGCATGGCTTTAATCACATGCTTGAACTTTGGTCGAACAAAAATGGATGATGATGATGTTTCCACCCTTGTAAATATTTTTTAAGTTCCCACACACAAAAATAATTCAAAAAAATTGATTTTTAATTAAACCCTAATGCTTCTCACAATTTCACAACAACTTGTTCAACATTCCAAGTTTCGTATACTTGCAACCTATCTCTGACAAAATAAAACTGATGGGTCATCTTAGAATGTCCCTGTGAATCTTATGAACCTATGAAACAATGCCAAAACTAAAAGTAAGCCTCCAAAACACTATTTCCCTTTGTTATCAGATTCACAACAACTTTCGCAACACTTATCACTAGGGTTCTTTGAGAGAGACAACCAAATAAGGGGTTGACCAATGATACTCAATTTAAGTTCCAAATAGAGATATGTAGGGTTCAAGGCACACATTGCCACCGACTTGATGGTTTATTGAGAGGCACAATGAGTTTCTCAACTTTCGCAACAAGTGCCTGATTTTCACAGCAACTCATCTTTCCAACCCTGTAATGTTCTTCTTTGACATCCCAAACCGCTCTAGAGCCAAGATGAATTATGTATTAGGGGAAATGAGGAGCCACAACTAGATTTAAACTCCTCATGCCACGGGAGACTTCTTTTAAATCATGATGGCCCACTTGTTGATGTGAGAGATGAGTAAGGGATATCTTTGCAATGATGATCGTGACATGACACAATTGATCATAACTAACTCTCACAACTAACTCTTATAACTGACATGACATCAACATAACTAACTCATGATGACCATATTTTTAATGACATAACCACTAGACTCTTCCATGATGACATAATGACCCCTCGTGATTACCCTTTCAAATCATGATCCTTTATGACATTACACTTTGAATTATGACAAATAGACCCCTTTTGACTGATTTTTTTTACATGACACTCAATCCAAAGCTAGACCCTTTTTTACAATAAATCCCTCTAGACCATATCACTCATGAAACCAAGATGGGTATTTAGAAAAATGACCTCAAATTAATAATAAGACATAAATGACTGAGATTCCTATAATATAGGACCTTAACATAGGCTCCAATGGGGATGGCATCCTCCCTGTGACGTTCTGTTGATGCCTCCAAAATCGTAGCACCAACATTTGGGGATAACCACCTGGTCTGGACCTTAGTGCAGCTCCTTATTCGTTTGGTATGGTGGCTTCGACTGGATATTAAGGGACCAGTTTCCAAATAAAGTATGATTTGATGAATGGGTGTTTTAAATATGTAAAAAGATGATAGGTGGTTTAATCTATAAGCTCTAAAATATACAGATATATCTATATAACCCGGGTGATCTCATAATAATGCAATTCTTGATGATTCCTAGCAGAAAAATAATAATATAGATTATTTACTTATCTACAGAAAGATGCATTTAAATAGTGTTTCCTTTGTTTAAGAAATTAAACAAAGTAATATGAAAGCATATCGCATAACATACTAATATTCACTGACATATGTATATAATATAACAATTCTAAATCATTCAGAAGTGAAATAATATAGAGTTGTTTGAAAACATGTGAATACATCAACAATAGCAAATAAATGGAATGTTAATCACATAAAACAAGACAAAAGAACAGTGATAGAAGTACCAAATGCATTTGAATCTCATTTATGCAAGTAACACTCTAGTTCAATCTTCTTATTCTGGAAACTCCAAGGAGATACAAAAATGAGAGTCTTTGTGAAGCTCTTTCACAAAACTCTGAACCTCGATCCACGGCTTATAAAAAATAAATTAAGAAGTGCAGAAGTGAAAACTTCTCAAGTCTAGTTGTATACAAATTGAGGACCCTTTCTCAAGTGACATGAAAGGGTCTTTATAGTAAATTAAAAACAAACTGTCAATAAAAATTGTTGATAGTTGTTGGAATTGCCTTTATCAAAATATGGGATTTTATTTCAAAAATAGAATTGCGATAAACTTTGAAGAGATTCATCGCATCTAGGCTTTCTCTTGAATCTTTAACTGACAAATCGAGAGCATGCTTTGGATCTCTGGAGGATGACTCATCCTGGAGTGTAACTATCCTGTGTATGTGGCATCTGAGAGCTCGGGCATCATGCGATCAATGGCATCAATAAGGCACTTGATAGTCATCTGTTGGCTGTGCGGCTTGACCAGAAAGGACCAATGCGCATCCCAGTTAAGACCTTGAATTCTATTAAGCTGCTCTTCTTTGCTGTCCAAATCTTGCTTCCATTGCTTCTCTAAAACTTTCGCCTTCGAAAGTTTTCCTGGGGAACAATCAGAAATTAAATTGGCACCATATAAGTTATCATTTACCAACTCAATAACATTATTCATTATAGCCCTGGCCCTGGAGGTAGCTCTTTCTGCTTTTATCAACTGTGTTTCCCATTCCGAAAACAATATCTCTTTATGAGACTCTTCAATCTTAGGTAAGTTAGCAACTCTTCCATCTTTTGTGCTTTGCCAGGAGAGAAAATTTGTGAATTTATCATCTGCATCTTCAAATTCTAACTTGGTATTAACTGCTTGGTCAATCAATGATGTCATTATGATGCATAATGGTTCAATAAAAGGTATCTTCTGTCAGAGTAGATTCAGTTGTTGAGATAAAACCTTATTTTCCTCTAAGGCTTCCTTTTTGAACTCTTCAACCTTGGGATAATCTTTGAATTGTCCCAAGGAGAATTGTAGTTGTGTGATTTTCTCTTCTTTAGACTTAATTTCTTGCTAATGCGTAATTTTAAGTTGCTTGAGTTCTTGAGACAACTGGTGTTGTCTATGAATGGCCTACTGGTCAATTTTCTATTTTTCTAGATTTAATTGTTGCTCAAGCCCATTAACCTTTTGCTACTCTGCTGCCAACTATTCTTCAAGCTGATTAATCTTTTGATCCTTTTCTTTGATCAATTGATTCACTTCAATTGCCTTATCAATTGTAGCAGTTGTGTATGCACCTGCAAATTGAGATAACTTAGTCAAATCCTCAGAAAGATTGACCTCTGAATCTTTCCATATGACATTCATAAATTCTGATTGAGGAGCTATGGATGATGTTTGATCTATTTTCCTCTTTTTCCTCTGCCTTTTGACTACAACCCTGTGTTTTGGGCTGTAAAACACATCCAAGGGTGGAATGTCCTCGATATTCAATGTAATCTCTCTTGAAGGATTTTCAGGGATTATTTCTATCTCTTTTTGAGTTGTGCCTTTGTTGGGTGTCCCTTCGATCACAATATCTGGAATAATGGGCCGTTATGTTTCGGGAGATGTTGATGTGGTAATGTTTTGAGGATCATTTTGCCTTTTGATTTGTTGATCAAATTTCTCCCATTCTTTAATCAATATGGGATTGATATGAACATCAGTGCTTAGTGGCTCACTGGTCTTATCACTTGTCTCAACTTCTTCAGAAACCTTCTTAATTACCTACTCTCCGTTGTGTTCTGCCTGCTGAATGATTGGTGTAGTACTTAACAAATCCAAAGGTACTGTCAGTAACCTTTGTGTCCTGTATTCCATGAATTTGTCAATTTTGTTAGCTCCCAATTTGAATCTTGCCAGATAACTTACTATTGAGAATAACTTTGCTGAAGAAAATAAGTCGTCAAACTCATCATTCTCATGTATAAATTTACTAATTTTCACCTAAGTTGTGAAATTGAAAGCAACCTTATTTGGATCATATTGTCTTTTAGGGATAACTGCTAGACTCAGATCCTTTGCTTTCTCTGATTCTTTCCCGGCATGTTTAAAATCATGCAATGTGTAGGTGCCACAACGGAGGGGAAAGGGAGGCCAAAAATGTTTCTTGGATTCTTTAAGGTTTCTAGAAATCCTTTTTTCCACTATTTGGTAGGCTACTTCCCTGGCTAATAGCTTATCTAGAATGTAAAGTGGAAGGACATGAGGATCTGTAATACTACCAAAAACCCTAATATAGGTGAACTTCTCCTCCCCGAACCAACTGTCGATTGAGTTTAAATCGATGCTAGCCTCATCAGACAACCGAGGAGCAGGTTTATTAAATATATCTTGATGGACGGGTAAAATGAAACCATGACAAATCCTGTATAAATGATTCTTGTATTCAAACTTCCATAAGTACTTATGACAAATATGAATGGGGGTTGGATCTTGAACAATCCATTTCCAACCTAGGATGGGAAAGTCGGAATTAAAACAAATTGTGTCCATTATGTAAACAATCATATGGAATGGGGGCACGACTCGGGTAGTGACAAATCTGTTCTTTCTATAATCCAGTATTTGACTAGCTATTTTTTCGTTGCCCAATCCATGAAAAAGGAGTTTATCGTTGCTTCTATCAATGGAACCATCTCAATAGAAAATCTAGCAGAATCGGGGCTTCTGAAGAGTCTACACATCATAGTATCAACATAACAATATGGAGATGCCAAGGAGTCCACGGAATACATACCAGATGATTCATGTTTGTGCTTGTTAGGAAAATGTCTCCATTGCTTGATAGGGTCTGATTCAATGTCATTTTCCTTGGTGAAAGCTTCCAGGAATGCTTTGTTGTAGTGTCACTAGGGTTTAGGCAAGTGATACATTCTCTTGACATCTTCAGGTTTGAATTATTCGAACATCCTTCCATTAGCTGTGAAGAAAGCTCTGTTTGTTATATTAATGCTCTCGATTACCCATCTCACTAGATCATTATATGGTAAAACTTTTGCACGGGCTGCTATTCTATGGAGGAAAGAGCTGGCCAAATCACTGAGCGTGTTTTCTGTTTCATCAGTTCCATCAATTGTTGCTTCTTCTTCTATCTCCTTTGGATTTTCACCTTCAAGCAAAGCATATATGCCTTCCCATGAGATCTTACCAAGGCCTTGATAGGTAGTATATGAGATTAACACCAATTTTCCTTGTCCTTCTTCCACTATAATGGGAACCTTTGTCTTTCAAGATTTCTTAGACATCTTGACTAACTATGTGATTTTGGATTAACACTACAAAATGAGAAAGAGGAGCGTGATAGGCGAAAAAATTTGAGAGGAGACAATACAACAAATTGTAGACTAAAAGTATTTATGCGCATTAGATGCAAAAGATCTCACATTGTACATAGTCCCCACAAATGAAATCCTTAAAGGGCTGTAACCATAACTGCCCCTTAATGCTTTACCGTAACTTCATAACGTGAAAATTTAATGTCAAAGTAATATATGTCGCATCGCAAGTTTTCCAATGGTCCTTTTAGAACAGGTGCCGTGACTTTGTGATTTGCGATTAGCGATTGCATTATTTTAATATTTGTGGAACCATCACATATCGCAAATCGGGAGTTACAAGTGCCTACTCAAAATAATTCTTTATATTGTTGCGATTACGATGAGTGGTGAGCTGGCAAGTGGAGATGGCGGATTCCTTTTCAAACTTGGCAAATCACGTTTTTTCTTTATAATTGATTTATCCCTATATCGCGCGTGTTCATAGTTTATATTACTTGTTTTTATTGAAAGTGCGATATGCAATAGTGATATCGCATCGAAAAGTTTCAATGGAGTGGTTCCAATGTTTTCCTATGGATCAGCGATATGCGATTTCGATAGCCTTATCGCATCGCAAGGTTTCAACGAAATGTCGTGAGTTATTCCTTGGGATTAATGATATGTAAGATGTGATAGTTATATCACATCGTATTTTTATAAATGGATCATTTCGATTAAAACTTCGTGATGAGGGATTTGCGATGACTCTAATCGCATCGCGACTTTTCAAATGGATGTTTATTGGTCTTAAACAATTGTGATTTGTGATGAGCGGTTCCAAATTCTCATAAAGCAACTTTTATATGAAAAATATGGAAAATCTATTTTATTCAAAAGTTTTATTGCTTTTTATATCCTAAAGGGGACCTATTTCTTACTTATCATATTTATACTAAGATCAAAATTTTGAAATGAGGGGGGGGGGGGGGGGGGGGGGGAGGGGGTGTTGTTGTATAGACCAACAATTGGAAATTCACTGTCAGAACCAGTTATCTCTGAAAAAAATAATGAAATTTCTAACACTTTCTTAAGTAGAATCAATTGAGGAAAAGAAAACTATCTAGGAATTGGTTAGATAAAATTTTTACTCTGAATAAAACAAAAATATAAACTTTGCAATTTCTTTTACAAACCTTAATAATAAAATAAAAACATTTTTTGGTTTCTTCAAGCTTTGATTGGTTATTAAAGATAAAGTAGGGGGCTCTTCCAAATTAGCTTTTAAATTTACTCCTTTGTCACAGGTAGTGCCATTACTGCTAGCAAACATCTATAGTCTTGATAGGGTTACCTTTTAACCATCAATTATTCATTGTCTCATTCATCTAAGAGTACAATCTTTTAAAGATAAATTCAGAAAGATATATCTACATACATATATATATATATATATATATATATATATATATATATATATATATATATATATATATATTCATATTTTGTTTTATTATTTGATTAAAAGCCATTGCCCTGGTTTGGTAGCCAGAAGATGACAATGCCATTCACTGGTTGTAATTAAACTGAACAAGTTGGCTCGTGATGAGACCCCTTGTCTTTTGATTTAAGCCATTACCCTGTTTTGGTATGCAGTATTGGTAATGTCAGCTTAACTAACTCCCTATGATCATGGTAAGTAGGCTCGTAATGAGACCTCTTATCTTTTAAATCAGATATATTTTAGAATTACACTCTGAAAAATCATAAACCTAGTGGATGGGGTGAATATCTGACTCCTTAAGAGTTTATGGATGACAATTAAAGAGTTGTAGATGCTTAGTTGGAGAAATTCTTTACTTTTTTATAAATAACCTTTCTCGACTGATAAAACTCAAAATGATTTACTGTGTTTTCAAGGTTTGAAAGATTTCACAAATTTAAAGAGGATTTCAGAGTTTTCTGTTTTTTATCCAATTTCCAAAATTGTAATCATTTCCTTAAAAGTTTCTATTTTTTAAAAGCAAGTAGTCACAATATTCTTTCAAAGAGATTTTCAATAGTAGAAAGCCAATGGTAGACTATTTACAACCTTATTTCTAAAAGAAACCACAATTTGCATAAAGAATATGTACAGGTAAGAAGGGGTTACCTCCTTAGGAAAATAATTTCTTTAAGATAAGCCCATTCACAGGAAGAGAATCTCTCTTTCCTGATAGGTCTTGTAGTAGAAACGTTGATGAGCCTATCTTTTCAATGATCTGAAATGGTCCAAGCCACATCTTCTGAAATTTGGTATGCTTACCTTTGTCTTCATGTGCTTTATCCCATTTCAAAATGAGATCACCAATTTGTAACATTTTTGAGCTGACTGAACTTGCATCAAAAGAAGATTTAACGACTCGTTGATGTTTAGCATGAGTAATTTTGGCCTTTTCCCTTTCCTCATCCAATTTAAGAATTTGATCAAACCTTAATTGAATAGAGGAAGAAGGAGTTTCTTCAATAAATTGTACTAGGGCTAGAGATGGGAGGGATAAATTTGGTGGAATTACAGCTTCTTTCCCATACACTAAGTTAAAAGGAAGTACCTATTGAGTTCTTTTGAGATATACGATCTGCCCATAATGCAAATATTAAATATTTATGCCAATTCTTTTGGTTTTGGTCAACAGTGCTTTTAATAATCCTGAAGAGATTTTTGTTAGTTGACTCTACTAAGACATTTCCTTGAGGATAGTAATTTGCAGAGTATTTTAACTTAAAACCTCTCTTAAGAGCAAATTCAACTATATTATTTCCAGAAAAATAAGATGCATTATCAAAGATAATCGTGTTAGGTAAACCAAACCTTGTAATGATGAACTGATCAATAAATTTGATAATCGCATCAGAATTGGCTACCTTTAGTGGAATTTCTTCTACCCACTTTGTGAAGTAGGTTGTGGTTGTGAGGATGTATTTGTGTTGCTTGGAAGAATGTGGAACAAACTCTCCTATAATATCAAGCCCCCACTATTCAAATGGTTGCTCAATGTTAATTGGTTGTAAAGGAAAAGTTGGTTTCCTTTGTCTTTCGGTAGCATTTTGGCATATCTTACATTTCCTCACGTAGTCATGGGCATCTTTGAACAAAGTCGGCCAATAATACCCAGCATGTAGTATTTTGTGGGTTGTAGTGTATCCTCCAAAATGTCCACCTGTGGGGCCATCATGTAGTTCCTGCAAAACCTTCTGCGCTTCAGATTTTTCAAGGCATCTTAATAGAACATAATCATAATTTCTTCTAAATAACACATCATCAATGATTTCATAGTGTTTGGATTTCAACCTTAAGACACGTTTGTTTTTGTAGCTGAATTTAGGGGGAGCATATCCATTTTTTAAGTAAAAGATCAGATCAATATATTGAGATTCAGAATCAATGATACTTATCTTGTTTACTTGTGCAATACTATCTGAGTCTTCATGATCTAGTATATTGGAAGCTCCTGCCAATAACATGCAAAAAAATTGCACTCTAACAATTTTCGCTGGTTTAATATCAATATCATACTCTTGTAAGGTTGTTACCCAGTTAACTCTTTTCTCTCCTACTTCTCTTTGAATTAGCAATTGTCTCACTACGGGGAATGGGACTATTACTTTAGTGTGTGTTTTTAGGAGGAATGGTCTAAAATGTTTAACAAACTTAAACACAATGAATGCTTGTTTTTCAACTTCAGAATAATTAAGCTTAGCACCCTGCAAATTAGAACTAAAGAGTGATATTGGTGCTTCTACTTGTTGATCGTTGATTTGTGTTAAAACAACAACATAAGATGTTTCAGTGGCCAAAGTATAAAAAATAAACTGACTAGAAAAATTCAGAGAACTCAATGCAAGAGAATTAATGATTGCTTGTTTTATCGAGTCAAAAGCCTCTTTTTCATTATGTCCCCATTTGAAGACTGAATTTTTCTTAATCATGGATTGCAAGGGTAAAACAATATGAGAAAAATCAGGAACAAACCTTTTTACAAAATTTATCTGTCCCAAGAATGATTGCATAGACTTCTTATTATGTGGCAAAGGAATATCAGAAATTTCTTTTATCCTGTCAGGATCAATGTATATGCCATTTTTGGATACAATAAACCCTAAAAGTTTACCTTCATCAAGAGAAAAGAATGATTTCTTGGGATTTAAGGAAATCCCATATTTTTTGCAACGTTCAAAGATCTGCTTTAAATCATGTAGATGATTGCTATTTTTCTTAGAATAGACAGTTATATCATCTAAGTAAACAATGACCGTCCTATTGATCAAACCTTTGAAAGCAATTTCCATAGCTCTTTTGAAAGTAGCTCCAACGTTTATCAAACCAAAAGGCATTTTCTGATAAGCATATGTTCTCCATTTGATTCTGAATGTCGTCTTTAATCTATCATCTGGATGTACCAAGATCTGATTATATCCTGAAAAACCATCAAGAAAAGACATTAACTTTGAGCTGCTACTGATTGAAGTATTTGCTCCATTGTTGGTAATGGGAAATTATCTTTCTGACATGCTTTTTTGAGATTTAAATCTATGCAAATCCTAATATCACCATTCTTTTTTTCACAGGTACTAAATTTGAGACCCATTTAGAATATCTGATAGGAAATATTATTTTGGCTTTAAGGGGTTTATTCAACTCTGCTTTGATTTGGCTTTCAAGGTTTGGGTGAATTTTCCTTAGTTTCTGTTGTACAAGTTTCTCATCAGAAATTATTGGAATTGTGTGTTGAATGATAAAGTTATCATAAGTTTTCAGATCTTCATAATTCCAAGAAAAAACATTTTTGTATTTCTTCAATAAACTGATGAAATAAAATCTTTCAAGTGATGAAAGTCCAAGTCCAAGATTTACATTTTGTGGTTTGGCATCAGCGCCAAGATTTATTAATTCAAACCTTAAAGTTGAACTTTGAAGTTTTGCATTAGTGACCTTTTTGAATCTATCCTTAATATCATAAAGATCTTCTAGCTTGACCACAAATTATGGAATAGGATTTTCATTGAGTCTCTGCTCTAATTGAAGATCATGATCGCTTTCATTGATAATTTGTTCGTCATAAGATCCTTCAGATGTCAATAAATTTAAGATATCCTCATCATGATTGAACACACGCCAATTGGTAACATTATCTGGGACAGATGGTCAAAAAATTAATTCAATAGAAAATCTATCTGGACTATAATCTTCGGATGGAAGGAGTTTAGAAGCAACATTAGCCAAAAGATATGCTGCTGCATTCTGTGATCTAGGAATATGAGAAATGTCAAATGCTGGAAAATGAGTTATGAGATCTTGAACAAGTGATTGATAATGTTTTAGATGCCCCGAAAGACAATGGATAGTATTTCTCACTTGTTTAATGACAATTTCAGAATCACCAAATACTTTCAGATATTGGATATTCAGGCCTATTGCTTTATAGAGACCTTGAATCAATGCTTCATATTCTGTAGTATTGTTGGTACATTCAAATTCTAATCTACATGATAGCATCGTTTTTTCTCCTTCAGGACTGACTAAAATACATCATGCTCTTGCACCATCATTAGATTTAGATCCATCAAAATACAAAGACCAAAATAAAGGCTTATTTACAAT
Organism: Pinus tabuliformis; assembly: GCA_031772625.1. NCBI lineage: Eukaryota > Viridiplantae > Streptophyta > Pinopsida > Pinales > Pinaceae > Pinus > Pinus tabuliformis. The sequence continues at coordinate 246,072,448 of CM062805.1, forward strand.
TTTATCTACAAGTTCATCTACAACACTAACACATTTAGAAGTATCGGTAATGGAGAAATTTTTGACTTGTGATATCACATTATTAACAGGAAACATGGATTGTTAAGCATTGAAATTCCCAAAAAATGATTCAGCCGAATAGTGTCCAAGAATGTTATTATTGAAGGCTACAGGTTGATTTTCTTCTTCATAATCAGTTACTGTGTGAGTCAAATGTTTTTCATGATCAATTCTGATTTGATTTGGTTTCCCATTATAGGGAAGCCACATGTGAGACCAATCATTTGAAATATAACCATGAAGTTTTTCAGACCAATCTCTGCTAAGGATCAAACCATAAAACTCAGGGATGTCAACAATTAATATATCAATTCTTTGGACAACCCTGGGATCAGCAAATAATTTGATAGTAACTGAATTTATTTCTCCTAAAACTTGAACCTTAGTTCGATCTAATTGAACATTATGAACTGCATATTTTTGAGGTTTAATATTTAATTTGGAGCAAACTGATGCTGGCACTATATTTGATGAAGCCCCTGAATCAATCAAGCAATTATGCAAATTTCTATTGTAGATCTCATAAGTCAAGAGAAAAGGAGGAGTATGAGAATTTTCCCTATCCCCAATAAAAACAGCATCGGTAGCATCTACCTTATCAGATGGTGGCTTACCTGATCCTCTAACAGCCTTTGATAATACACTAGTTGGAAGAGGAGAAGAAGGTACCGCATTTAATTCTTTAAGCAACAACTTTTGTTGATGTTTGAGCTTGCTCAGTTCATGCAGAGAAATATTTTCTCGAGTCTTCTTCATATCTTCCACAATGTTATAATCCATGGAATCCGAAACTAATAGCATTTTAGATGATGAGGGAGGGTTGGAGGATGATGGTTGATTATGGGGAGATACAACTGGAGCTTTCTTTGTGGGAACTTTCTCTTTAGTAACAGGGTTTGAGTTTTTCTTCTTTTGATTTGCTTGACTAGGCTCTACTATACTTTTACTTCTGGTATTTACTGGAAGAGATTCCTGTTCACTTTCATTATTAGAGTTGGGTAAGATAAAGTCCCACATTCCATGACATTCAATTGTTCAATCTTCTCCCATTTCTTCAGTTGATAAAACTGTATCCTCTTCTTCATCATCATCCAGGTTAGATTCTGCATTAGATATAGCATTGGGTGGTTTGGGATCAGTAGGTTGATTTCTTTTAAAGTTCCTAAATGGTATTTTCGTTGAAGTTTCAACTAATTGCTTTTTTATTTCAACCATTTCATTAGACATAGTTTTAAGAACTTTTTGTAAGCCTTCCATATCATATGGATCCTTGGTTTCCTTCTTCTTTGAATCATCTCTAAAGGTTACTTTCTTGGATTTCCTTTCTTCTAGAGCGTTTTTCTTTTCCAAAGCAAGGATGTGTTTTTCAACAGCTATTGCTTCCTTCATATTTTCTACTAATGTTGGTTTGGCAGCCCTATCAATGATGATGGCTATGTTTGAAGGAAGAGTAGAAATGTACCATTCATTTCGAACCTCTTCACTAGGCTTGGATGCTGCAGGGGTTTTTCCAACAACTTATTGAAGCGTGAGTTGAAGTCCTTAATGGGCTCTTTTGATTTGGCTTTCAGGTTGGAGAGGTCATTAATCAAATTTGTTGTAGACCTATTTTCTCCAAACTTAGTTAGAAATTTCTCTTTGAAAGCATCCCAGTTATTGATAGAACCTGGTGGTAACGAAAAGTACCATGATCCTGCTGCTCCTTGTAGAGTGTATGGAAATAGTCTAACAACAACATCTTCTTCCATTACTCCATTCAAGTTAATTGATAACATGAAATTGTTTAAGTGTTCTTTTGCTAATAGGCCATTGTCAGGATTAAATTTAGGTAGCCATTTTCCAGGATGTGCTAGCTATTGGGTCAAAGGTGCAAGCATTCTGATAATTCCTGAGTTGGTCCATGGCCTTGGTTGAGGTTGATTATGTGCCATTTTTGAGCTAATAGTAGAAGAGGGTGACAAAGGAGTTGAAAGTGATTGGGTAGAGGATGTTGAAGTTCCTGTACCTATTTGGAATATGATTTGAAGTTGGGAAACAGATGGATGACCTTGCAATGGTATGGAGGGAATTCGACTTGGTAAAGGGAATTCAACTGGTGGAATGTCAAGCTTTTCACTCTTTGCCCTAATAAGCGGATGGGATGGGATATATTGGGAAGTAACACTGCCTTGGGATAACTCAGACTCTTCTTTGGATAATGAGATCCCCTGGAGTTTATGAATCAAAGATTGTACTTCAAGAGGTTCAGGAGAAGAGTTGTCTGGCGTGTTTAGGATTTCAGTAGTGGGTTTTATATTTTTCTTTTCAACTTCTTGCTTAGGAATAGGGGATTTAGAATGCGAAGGAGAAGTTGGAGGTGATGGTGAGGGGGAATTACTCTTGGAATGGCCTGTAGATTTAGATTTACTCGCCATTCACAGTCTGGCCCTCCTTCTAGCGCCAAAAATGTTGATGCCTCTAAAATCGTAGCACCAACATTGGGGGATAACCACCTGGTCTAGACCTTAGTGCAGCTCCTTATCCGTTTGGTATGGTGGCTCCAACTGGATATTATGGGACTAGTTTCCCAATAAAGTATGATTTGATGAATGGGTGTTTTAAATATGTAAAATATTATAGGTGGTTTAATCTATAAGCTCTAAAATATACAGATATATCTATATAACCCGGGTGATCTCATAATAATGCGATTCTTGATGATTCCTAGCAGACAAATAATAACATAGATTATTTACTTATCTACAGAGAGATGCATTTAAATAATGATTACTTTGTTTAAGAAATTAAACAAAGTAATATGAAAGAATACCGCATAACATACTAATATTTATCGTTGACATATTTATATAATATAACAATTCTAAATCATTCAGAAGTGAAATAATACAGAGTTGTTTGACAACATGTGAATACATCAACAATAGAAAATAAATGGAATGTTAATCACATAAAACAAGACAAAAGAACAGTGATAGAAGTACCAAATGCATTGGAATCTCATTTATGGAAGTAACACTCTGGTTCAATCTTCTTATTCTGGAAACTCCAAGGAGATACAAAAATGGAAGTCTTTATGAATCTCTTTCACAAAAAGTCTGAACCTCAATCCACGGCTTATAAAAAATAAATTAAGAAGTGCAAAAGTGCAAACTTCTCAAGTCTAGTTTTATACAAATTGAGGACCCTTTCTCAAGTGACATGAAAGGGTCTTTATAGTAAAATTAAAAACAAACTGTCCATAAAAATTGTTGATAGTTGTTGGAACTGCCTTTATCAAAATATGGGATTCTATTTCAAAAATAGAATTGCGATAAGCTTTGAAGAGATTCATCGCATCTAGGCTTTCTCTTGCATCTTTAACTGACAAATTGAGAGCATGCTTTAGATCTCTGGAGGATGACTCATCCTGGAGTGTAACTATCCTGTGTATGTGGCATCTAAGAGCTCGGCCATCATGCAATCAATGGCATCAATAAGGCACTTGATAGTCATCTGTTGGTTGTGCGGATTGGCCAGAAAGGACCAATGCGCATCCCAGTTAAAACCTTGTATTCTGTTAAGCCGCTCTTCTTTGGTGTCCAAATCTTGCTTCCATTGCTTCTCTAAAACTTTCGCCTTTAGAAGTTTTCCTAGGGAACAATCAGAAATTAAATTGGCACCATATAAGTTATCATTTACCAACTCAATAACATTATTCATTATAGCCGTGGCCCTGGAAGTAGCTCTTTCTACTTCTATCAACTGTGTTTCCCATTCCAAAAACAATATCTCTTTATGGGACTCTTCAATCTTAGGTAAGTTAGCAGCTCTTCCATCTTATGTGCTTTGCGAGGAGAGAAAATTTGTGACTTTATCATCTGCATCTTCAAATTATAACTTGGTATTAATTGCTTGGTCAATCAGTGATGTCATTATGATGCATAATGGATCAATAAAAGATATCTTCTCACAGAGTATATTCAATTGTTGAGATAAAACCTTATTTGCCTCTAAGGCTTCCTTTTTGAACTCTTCAACCTTGGGATAATCTTTGAATTGTCCCATGGAGAATTGTAGTTGTGTGATTTTCTCTTCTTTAGACTTAATTTCCTGTTGATGTGTAATTTTAAGCTGCTCGAGCTCTTGAGACAGCTGGAGTTGTCTCTGAATGGCCTATTGGTCAATTTTCTATTTTTCTAGATATAATTGTTCCTCATGTCGATTAACCCTTTGCTGCTCTGCTGCCAATTGTTCTTCAAGCTAATTAATATTTTGATCCTTTTCTTTGATCAATTGATTCACTTCAGTTGCCTTATCAATTGTAGCAGCTGTGTGTACACCTGCAGATTGAGATAACTTAGTTAAACCCTTAGAATCTTTCCATATGACATTCATAAATTCAGAATGAGGAGCTGTGGAAGATCTTTGATCTATTTTCTTCTTTTTCCTCTGCCTCTTGACTACAGCCATGTGTTTTGGGCTGTAAAACACATCCAAGGGTGGAATCTCCTCGATATTCAATGTAATCTCTCCTGAAGGATTTTCAGGGATTATTTCTATATCTTTTTGAGCTGTGTCTTTGTTGGGTGTCCCTTCGATCACAATATCAGGAATAATGGGTCATTGTGTTTCGGGAGATGTTGATGTGATAATGTTTTGAGGATCATTCTAGCTTTTGATTTGTTGATCAAATTGCTCCCATTCTTTAATCAATATGGGATCGATATGAACATCAGTGCTTAGCAGCTCACTGGCCTTATCACTTGTCTCAACTTCTTTAGAAACCTTCTCAATTACCTGCTCTTCACCGTGTTCTGCTTGATGAATGATTGGTGTAGTACTTAACAAATCTAGAGGTACTGTCAATAACCTCTGTGTCCTATATTCCATGAATTTGTCCATTTTCTCAGCTCCTAATTTGAATCTTGCCAAATGACTTACTATTGAGAATAACTCTGTTGAAGCAAATAAGTCATCAAACTCATCATTCTCATGTATGAATTTACTAATTTTCACCCAAGTGCTGAAATTGAAAGCAACCTTATTTGGATCATATTGTCTTTTAGGGATAAATGCTAGACTCAAATCCTTTGTTTTCTCTGATTCTTTCTTGGTATGTTTAAAATAATGCAATGTGTAGGTGCCACAACTGTTTCTTGGATTCTTTAAGGTTTCTAAACATCCCTTTTTCCACTATCTGGTAGGCTACTTCCCTGGCTAATAGCTTATCTGGAATGTAAAGCGGAAGGACATGAGGATCTGTAATACTGCCAAAACCCTAATATAGGTGAACTTCTCCTCCCTGAACCAACTGCCGATTGAGGTTAAATCGATGCTAGCCTCATCAGACAACCGAGGAGCAAGTTTATTAAAGATAGCTTGATGGACGGGTAAAATGAAACCATGGCAAATCCTGTATAAATGATTCTTGTATTTAGACTTCCATAAGTACTTATGATAAATATGAATGGGGGTTGGATCTTGAACAGTCCATTTCCAACCTAGGATGGGAAAGTCGGAATTAAAACAAATTGTGTCCATTATGTAAGCACTCATATGGAATGGGGGCACGACTCGGGTAGTGACAAATATGTTCTTTCTATAATCCAGTATTTGACTAGCTATTTTGTTCGATAGGATAGTTGCCCAGTCCATGACAAAGGAGTTTATCGTTGCTTCTATCAATGGAACCATCTCAATAGAAAATCTAGTAGAATCGGGGCTTCCGAAGAGTCTACACATCATAGAAAAAACATAACAATATGGAGATGCCAAGGATTCCATATAATACATACCAGATGATTCATGTTTGTGCTTGTTAGGAAAATGTCTCCATTGCTTGATAGGGTCTGATTCAATGTCATTTTCCTTGGCGAAAGCTTCCAGGAATGCTTTGTTGTAGTGTCGCTGGGGATTAGGCAAGTGATACATTCTCTTGACATCTTCAGGTTTGAATGATCCGAACATCCTTCCATCAGCTGTGAAGAAAGCTTTGTCCATTATATTAATGCTCTCGATTACCCATTTCACTAGATCATTATATGGTAAAACTTTTGCATGGGATGCTATTCTATGGAGGAAAGAGTTGGCCAAATCGTTGAGCATGTTTTTTGTTTCATCAGTTCCATCAGCTATTGCTTCTTCTTCTATCTCCTTTGGTTTTTCACCTTCAAGCAAAGCATATATGCCTTCCCATGAGATCTTACCAAGCCCTTGACAGGTAGTACCTGAGATTAACACCAATTTTCCTTGTCCTTCTTCCACTATAATGGGAACCTTTGCCTTTCAAGATTTCTTAGACATCTTGGATAACTGTGTGATTCTGGATTAACACTGCAAAATGGGAAAGAGGAGCATGATAGGTGAAAAACTTTGAGGGTAGATAATACAACAAATTTCAGAATAAAAGCACCTATGCACATTAGATGCAAAAGATCTCACATTGTACATAGTCCCCACGGATGAAATCCTTAAAGGGCTGTAACCATAACTGCCCCTTAATGCTTTACCGTAACTTCATAACGTGAAACTTTAATGCCGAAGTAATATATGTCGCATTGCAAGTTTTCCAACGGTCCTTTTAGAACAGGTGTCGTGACTCTGCGATTTGTGATTAGCGATTGCATTATTTTAATATTTGTGGAACCATCGCATATCGCAAATCGGGAGTTACAAGCGCCTGCTCAAAAGAATTCTTTGTATTGTTGTGATTGCGATGAGTGGTGAGCTGGCATGTGGAGATGGCGGATTCCTTTTCAAACTTGGAAAATCACGTTTTTTCTTTATAATTGATTTATCCCTATATCACGTGTGTTCATAGTTTATATTACTTGTTTTTATTGAGAGCACGATATGCGATAGTGATATCACATCGCAAAGTTTCAATGGAGTGGTTCCAATGTTTTCCTATGGATCAGCGATATGCGATTGCGATAGCCTTATCGCATCGCAAGGTTTCAACGAAATGTCGTGAGTTATTCCTTGGGATTAATGATATGCGAGATGTGATAGTTATATCACATCGTATTTTTATAAATGGATCATTTCGATTAAAACTTTGCGATGAGGGATTTGCGATGACTCTAATCGCATCGCAACTTTTCAAATGGATGTTTATTGGTCTTAAACAATTGTGATTTGCGATGAGCAGTTCCAAATTCTCATAAAGCAACTTTTATATGAAAAATATGGAAAATCTATTTTATTCAAAAGTTTTATTGCTTTTTATATCCTAAAGGGGACCTATTTCTTACTTAGCATCTTTATACTAAGATTAAAAATTTGAAATGGGGGGGGGGGGGGGGGGGGTGGGGTTGTTGTATAGCACAACGGGTTCCAAGAACACCGTAGACTAGTATCATAATTCATTGGGTTGTTCCCAAACTTGAAAACCTGCAAATTGGTTGCTGCTCTTATTTGCAACCAATTTATTTTGTAACCAAATCCATTGAAACCTGAATCACTGTACAAACTGAAAATGAATGTTGAAAAATACTAATATTCCAAAACAAACTGATGGAAACTGTCACACTATTGAAAATGTTGCTCATAGTGCTGAGCTTACTCACACTTCTATCTACGCTAAACTATTGAATAACCTGCTCAGTTAAGTGATACGAAATTTCCAGTGAAGGCAAGCAAGGAGATGGCCACTCACTAGAATTCTTCTCACACCCTTCGTAAGAAAAAAAATGATACATAATGGAAACTAAAATTCCAAATGAAAATGAAACCCATGCTTTATAAACAACACCAAATATGACTTCACTGATGATTCAAATAGGTTGGAAAAATAATTTTGAAGAATATGCAAAGTCATCTCTTCAGGATGAACAAAAACAGTATGAGAAGCTTCATATATTACTATTGGTTGTTCTATGTTTTTAGTTCAAAAACCATTCTCATATATATTAGCAGACGATTCATTTTAACTTTCAAAAGAGTGAAGAGAAACAACTTCTTGCACCTGATCCTCCTCCATATGTAATAAGCTACCAAAAAGGACTAATTCACTACCTAAATTTTCCATGCAAACAAATTCAGAGATTTGATTTTCATAGGCTTTTTCATGAGGCAATAATTCAATAGAGGAATTACATGAAGGAAAATTTGAAAAAATGTCTTCATCCCTATTTTGGCCACATGAAAACTGACAATCTTGCTCCAAATCATCATTAAAATCATGGGATGTAACATGGCTTTCATTATGAAAATTGAATTGGTCTTCACTCAAGTGTTAGGTCCCTATAATACTAGTGTGTTCCCTTATTATTATTGTCATTGTAGCCCTTTATTTTTATTTTTGTGCCCATGTTGTCTCCATATTGTTATTATTGTGCCCCATAGAAGCCCATTTTTATTATCGTTGCGCCCTTACATTTTATTGTTATGTCGGCTTTGATTATATTGTGACCCGCTAAACTCCTATATATAGAAAGAAGGTTTTGTCATTTGAATCATCCAAGAATTTTTCATTTGTGTAATGTAAAGCAGGTTTCCCCCTCAAAGAGGCTGATTTTGAAGTCATTGATCTATCTTTTCTTCTATTTTGTGAGCTAGTTGCATAACATTTGGTATCAGAACTTTGGATTCTAGGGTTTCGTTGCTTCAAACAGGGCATTGTGGAATTTTAGCTATAACGTTTTTTCTACGAAGTTTCAGAGGATGAAATTAAAACCCATTTGTGTTGAAATCTTGATGAATCTTAGGTCCAAATTTTCGATGTTGTCTCTCTATATTTTCGGAGATATAATCTAAGGAAGTTAGGGTTGTTGCAAGATCCTGAATTATATCTCGGACATGTGACCTTGGGAAAACCATCATAACTTTCTCTCTGAGCATCAGATTGAAATTTCGTAAAATATTACAGAAATAGGACAAAATTTAGTTTTCTATGTATCGTTTCTAGGTTTGAAGGTCAAAATAGTGAGACGTGGCACTTTGTACAAGTTTGCTCTACTAAACCAGTCCATAATCAGGTCATCATGGGAGAATTGTAATAATGCTTTCTTGGAGAATCCAATATTGATAAGATGTCTGGGTTTGTAAAGAGGATAGATCGATCTACCACAAGGAGAAATTTCAGACCTTGGAGATCCGAAATTACAAAGATACAACATATTCAATATCGAACTCCTACAAAGAAAAAAAAATGTGTGTAGTCTTTTTAAAAATTTGCATAAGTTTGGTTTGAAAAATTGGTTTGAAGTAATTCAAAGGGAATAGTGAAGCATAATTATCATTAATTAATGCCCTGAAGAAATAAATTGGAAAAACCTAGTAAGAAACCTGAGATCTCTACCATGACTCATGAAGGAGAGGAAGAAATGCAACATGATATATCAAAATTACGAGACCAAGTGCAACAAATTTCACTCTCATAAAAAGTAACAGAAGCTAATATGGATGGTTTAAAGAAATGCAAGGAAGCTAAGATGGATGGTTTGAAGGCTAATATGGATGGTTTAGAAGTAAACATTGAAGAATTGAAGAAATACATGAAAGGTTTGAAAGGAGGTTTGGAAAAATTGCTTCAAGAAATGCTTCCTAATGGATAAAAGGTAGTAGAGGAAACTCATGATGAGAACAAAAGAAATGTTAATCATGATTCCATAGAATCTAATGTTGGATTGAAGACCCACCATGTTACAAAGATCAATATGAGGAAGTTTGATGGCAAGGATTCCGTAACATGTATACTACAAATGGAGCAATATTTTGATCTCCATAATGTGCAAAATACGCAAAAGGTATGCATTCCAACTTTATATTTAGAACCTAATTAGTTTGTATGGTATCGATGGCTTTGCTCTTGTAAACAAATTTTCACTTGGTAAATTTTTATGGAGGAAATGATGACACATTATGAGGATACAAAAAGAAACACCTTCTTTAGCTAATTGATAAATCTCAAACAAAAGGGTCCAATGGTGGAGCACATTGAGGACTTCCAAAAATTGAATATAAGTGTAAAATATGTTCTAGAGGAGCATAGAATTGATGTGTCCATAGGGACTTTAAAGGATAAAATCCAACATAAGGTTCACGTTTGGGACCCTGATTCATTGGAGAAGGCATTCATGTTGGCAAGAAAAATTGAAAGAAAAATTATGGCAATAAGGAAGCCTACCACTCACAACTATAAAGATGGAAGTGTTTTTGCCCCTAGCCTTCCACAATCTACAAGGTTGACACCACAATAATTGGAAGAAAAAAGAGCAAAATGGATTTGTTACACTTGTGATAGAAAATACAGTAATGGTCATAAGTGTGTTGAGAATAAATTGTTTTACATAGATTGTGAAGAGGAGGAAGACAAGGAACAAGAAGCGTCAAAATAAGAGGGTATACACTAGGAACCAACCCTAGAGAAATAAGAAATGAATCCGACCATATCATGTAATGCATTGGTAGGAATTACCACTCCTTAAACTCTCAAGATAGAAGGACATATCAAGAAGAAAAAGGTAATAGATTGATTCGGGTAGTACCCATAATTTTATTCATTGTAAGATAGCTAAGGAATTGAATTGCTTCCTATATCCAACACCAGAGTGTCAGGTGATGGTTGCAAATGGAGGAACCATAAAATGCTCCAGAAAGCGCCATAATATCAAGCTATCCATGGGAGAATATGTATTGAATAGTTCAATGCTTTTCATTTCAATGGGTGGTGCTGATGTTGTACTAAGAGTCCAATGGCTACAATCTTTGGGTACGATAAATTTTAATTTTCAAAAACTTTTCTTGAAAAAAAATTGGAAGGAAAGGAAATTGAATTAAGGGGTACCACAGGGAAACCGGGAAATTAATCAACTCAAACAGCATGACAAAGCTTCTAAAGAAAGAACAACGAGGCGTAATTGCACAATTATGTTCACTAGAGTTTCCCTCATCGAAGTCATCTATTTCTCCATACAAAAAGTTTTGGACAATCATTCCAAGGTATTTGAGACTCCCAAAGGCCTCCCACTTATTCACGATCATGATCATGCTATTCATTTGATTCCATGAAGTCTTCCTCCAAACATCAGGCCTTACAGATATCCATATGCCCAAAAGAGTGAAATTGAACGTATGGTTGCATAAATGCTAGAGGCTGGTAGAATTCAACCTAGTCAAAGTTCTTTCTTTGCTCCAATAGTATTGGTGCACAAGAAGGATGGATCATGGCGCATGTGTCTGGATTATAGGGAGCTCAACAAGCTCACTATTTAAGATAAATTTCTCATTCCTATCATTGATGAATTATTTGATGAATTACATGGAGAAATTTATTTCACCAAGTTGGATCTTCGTTCAGGATATCATTAAATCAGAATGAAGACTGAAGACATTCCAGAAATAACATTTAGAAATTGTAAGGGTCATTATGAATTTTTGTTCATGCCTTTTGGCATTACCAATGCACCTTCTACATTTAAAGGTTTGATGAATTCCATTTTCAAACCCTTCCTTAGAAAATTTTTGTTAGTATTTTTTGATGATATACTAATCTATAACAAATCTTGGAAGGATCATGTTCAACGTGTTAACAGGGTGCTCAAACTATTGGAGGAGAAACAATTATATGCAAAAACCTCCAAATGTTTCTTTGGAGTACAAGAGGTGGAAAATCTGGGTAATATTAAATCTCATGAAGGTGTTAAGGTAGACCCTAGAAAAATTAAAGCCATTAAGGAATGGAAAATCCCCACATCCATAAAGCATTTACGAGGATTTCTCAGGTTGACAGGGTATTATCACAAGTTTGTTAAGAATTATGGGAGAATAACAACACCTCTAACAACATTACTGAAGAAAGATACATTTTCTTGGACTCTAGAAGAAACGAAGGCCTTTGAACATATTAAAGAGGCAATGTGCCAAGCACTGGTCTTAGCTACACCAGACTTCACAAAAACCTTTATTGTGGAATGTGATGCCTCAAGAAAGGGAAATGGTATTATTTTAATGCAAGAAGAAATACCCATTGCTTTCAAAAGTTGTCCAATCAAAGGAAAGTATTTACACAAAGCTATTTATGAGAAGGAAATGTTGACAATACTACATGCACTTAAGAAATTGCAACCTTAACTAATGGGAAGACACTTCAAGGTAAAAATAGATCATGATAGTCTTAAATACATTTTAGAACAAAGATTGTCTTCAGAAGAGCAACAAAAATGGGTCACAAATATATTTGGCTATGACTTTGAAATCATCTACCAGAAGGGGAAGAAAAATGTTGTTGCAGATGCACTCTCAGGAAAGGATGAGGATGTGGAAGCATTGTTTTGTGCCATTTCTATTATCCAACTAGATTGGATAAACGAAGCAAGGGATGAATGGAAGAATGACGAAGAAGTGTGGGCACTTATTCAAAAGTTGCAGTAAGATCGCAATACATTTGATACATTTAGATAGAAAATTTATTCGTTATGATATAGATATTGCTTATACCTCTGTAAGAATTCCCATCTCAAACAAAAGATTCTTCTGGAATTTCACACCTCTCCCTTAGGAGGGCACTCTAGATTTTTAAAAACTTACCACAAGGTTAAGAAAGATTTTTTTTGGGATGGCCTTAAATTTGATATTCAAAAGTTTGTGGCAAAATTTTTGGTTTGCGAAAAAAATAAAGTTGAGACAATTAAGACCCCAGGTCTGTTACAACGTTTATCTATTCCAAGTCAACATTGGGAGGAGGTTTCAATGGATTTTATCACAGGGTTACCCAACTCCGAAGGAAAGAGTGCCATCATGGTGGTAGTTGATAGACTTACCAGGTATGCACACTTTTGTGCATTATCTCGTCCATTTAAAGCCAGTACAGTTGCTACTGCATTTATGGAAACAATTCAAAAGCTACATGGAAACCCAAATATTATTGTAAGCGACAGATATCTCACTTTCACTGGAAATTTTTGGACAGAATTATTTTCTTGTCTGGGTACTTAGTTAGTTCATAGATCATCTTATCATCCTTAATCTGATGAGAAAATTGAGATAGTAAAAAAATGTTTGGAAGGATAACTTTGTTGCTTTGTATTTGATAAACATACACAATTTTCCAAGTGGTTTCCTCTGGCTGAATGGTGGTATAACACTTCCTTCCATACTACAGCAAAGATGACCCCATTTATGGCACTTTATGGATATCATCCACCATCCATCACATCATCTTTAAAAGAAAATTATAAGGTTTAGGTAGTGGAAGATCACATCGAGCATCGACAACAAGTTCTCTAGCTCTTAAAGGATAACCTCACTTTGGCACAAAATAAAATGAAACAACGGGTAGATCAACATCACAACAAAAGAAGTTTTGATGTAGATGACTGAGCATTTCTACAACTGCAACCATACAAACAAATGTCCCTCAAGCAAGCTAAGACAAATAATAAATTATCACCAAAGTATTATGCTCCGTACAAGGTGTTACAAAACATTGGTACTATGGTATACAAATTACAACTTCCTGCATCTTCCAGAGTCCACCCAACTTTCCATGTTTCATGTTTAAAGAAGGTTATAGGTGACAAGATCTCAGTTCAAACAATATTGCCAAAACTTGACGAGGAAGGAAAAATCATATTGGAACCTGAAGCAGTCATATAAACAAGAAATCGATAGCTACAAAATTGATCAATTTCAGAGTATCTCATCAGGTGGAAGAACTTACCTGCTGAATATTCCACATGGGAGGATGAGAATTTTATATAGAAGCAACTAGAACTACTCAAGCGTTGAGGAAAACACTTTTTTGAAGGAGAGAGGCATGCTAGGTCCCTATAATACTAGTGTATTCCCTTATTATTATTGTCATTGTAGCCCTTTATTGTTATTGTTGTGCCCATGTTGTCTCCATATTGTTATTATTGTGCCCCATAGAAGCCCATTATTATTATGGTTGTGCCCTTACATTATTATTGTTATGTCAGCTCTGATTATATTATGACCCCTTAGACTCCTATATATAGAAAGGAGGTTTTGTCATTTGAATCATTCAAGAATTGTTAATTTGTGTAATGTAAAGTAGGTTTCCCCCTCGAAGAGTCTTATTTTGAAGTCGTTGATCTATCTTTTCTTCTATTTTGTGAGTTAGTTGCATAACATCAAGGAAGAAAACATTGTTTGCTGGAAATTTTCTTGTGTATCAAGGTTGTTAAGCTCTACTAGTTCTTCCTCTTGATCACTTAAAAGCTGACAAGATTTTTGAACATGTTCATTCAACACAGGAGAATAAACATGAAGATCTACATCAAGATCCTGATCAACTTCGTTGGCATTTAAGGAAAAAACTACTACTTGTTGAAAATTTTCTTGAGTTTCATGGAAGCTAGATTCTATAGTTTGACCTTAATGATGGAAAGGTTTCTCATGAAAAGGATCTAGTATATCTTCATCCATGAAGTGATCATCTTCATAAAATCTCTCCAAATTCCCAATAAAGAATTTAAAATGAGTGCAATAGTATTTGACCAACAACAAGGACGGATGGCATTCTTTATATCTCTCATAAAACACTGTATGAAAATATCGAAGAGAAGAGAAAAAAGCATTTGGCAAGATTTCATACCATGATTGTGCATTTCCCTCCAAGGATACCATGAATGATCTTCATGAGACAATATTCTTGAAAATCACCTTAATTCTATGTACATATATGTGAAATTTGACCAAATTAAGAGCATCATCATCTCCTTTCTGATCTCTAAATTTCGGCAAATAAGCTTGCAAATCTACATTATGCATATGATTTGGAAAACCTGGAATATGCATACGATTTAAAGGAGCATACCCTGTGGATATAGAATGCATCTTGAGCTAGTAGAGTCACCAGTAAAACCCTGAATTATGGATCCTACTGCTAGTGGAGTCTTTCGATCAGGTTGAAACTTGATTGGATTCGCCAAGTGAATGATACAACCTTCATGTGTCTGACTAGTATCCACCATCAACAATCAAATTTGAAACTTTGATGATATTTCCAAGGGAAAATGGAGCCTTTCGTTCCCCGAAAATGACACCAAAATGTTAGCACTCCGTAAATTTCCCTAGGCTAAGGAGAGAAATCCCAGAGGTAACCACAAAACCACTTGTAAGCCAGAATCTAGCCCTTCTAGCCTTGGAGAGGGATCTCACACTTAGGTTGTTCAACTAATCTAAAATTAGGCTAGGTATAGTGCTCAATAAGGTTTTAATTTCAAAGGTTTGCTAGTAAGAAAGGACACAGATCCATTGGGCACGGATTCATGTCAAATTGATTATTTGTCCATTGATAAAATGAAGAGAGAAAGAGTTTTTCCATGGGGAAAGGTAGGAAGTCTTGGTGATGGAATTAATTCGTTGTAGGAGAATGAGTGTGAGAAAAATGGAAATAACACAAAGAGTATCAAATTGTAGATAAATTATGAGTGCTATTTGAACAAGAAAACATAGATTGCTTGGGAAACTAAATCAAAGAAAATTTTAAATGAATTCTGAATTTATTTCTGGTTCATTTTGTTGAGGAATCTAGGGCTGTTAGAATTAGTGATATTCTTCTTGCATGATAAATATTTGTGAGGTATTCAACTTTACTTCTTAGCACAATATTCACTTGTTATTATTATTAGAATGTGTCTTCTTAGTTCATCAAATAGCTACTAAAACAAAGAGATAAGAATACACAATGTTGGCTTTCTGCTAGGGCCAAAATCTCTCTCTCTTGGAGAGGAAACCCCGCACAAAATTCTTCTTATAGAGATTCCAATTGACGAATACCAAGATCGTGACCCTTGACCTATTATGCCACTCCAAGGCCAAGACACCAATCCTCTTATTTGTCACTGCTTAGATCATCATCATTGTTGCACCATTGAGGCCATCACTACTGCACCACTAAGATATCCATTCATGTTGCACCATGATTGCTCCATCATCAAGATCTTCATCATTGCTACATCATGATTGTTCCTTCATTGATATATCGTTGCACCAATGCTTCACCTTCACCAAGAACTTTATCACACCAATGAGGTCTCCATTTAGAGGTATATATGTATGGCAGTTATACCGAAGTCTTCACCTTCATTAGGATAATGACTGATATCATGATTACAGTGATGTTGAGGACATGACTGTGTCTATGATGTATGCTTCATCGAGTTCCTTCATCAAACATGAATATTGATACTATTACTGTGATCTTAACCGAGACTATAACCATGTTTTCCTTGCACTAATATTTGTTATAACTATACCGAGACTGTATCACTGTGACCTTGTAACTAGGTCAAGACTGTAGAGATATATGTGAGAAATTTATTGTAATTATCATCTAGACTGCACCTCACTGTACCATCCGAAGTCACAAAGTAATTCGAGATTCTGTTGTCATTGTACCATCCAAAAATTATAGACAGAATCTGAGTTTTTCTTGCACTTTTGCGTTGACCCTAACTGGGTATGTATAGTGGTTAGTCCTCCATAATTAGTCTATGTGTCAATGAGCCGATGTGTCTCCTTTTTTAGCCAGATTGACATTTATATTCATTTACAGGCCGACATGACTTTGTTTTACATCGTTTAGCTTGTTGCCTTCTTCAAGAGGATTGTGCTTGTCTAGAAGGGTTGATCTAGACTCTAGGTTGACTCATATACATTACATATATGCTCAAGAAGAGATATTTGAATATTTTAATTTCCTATAGCACTTCAACATGAGTTTGACCTATGTAATGAGCAAGAAACTCATCTTATAATTTTACAAAAATAATATTTCTTTTCTTTTACAAGTACAAAGATCAAAATTACATTTCTGAAGACCGAACCTAGTTACACTTTCTTCAACACTCCCTCTTAACTAGGGATGTATTCATAACAATACTTGGTCATTCTCAATCTGAAGAATTTATCATAAGAAGAATCATATTGATAATCCCATTTGTATAACATCATGTCAACCAACATTGTCATAGTGCAAGGCCTTGACTAACAACTCCATCTATCCACGAGATCATGAGCTACAATGCTGGCGATACCAATGACTATAGACACCTTCATCATTGTCTCTCAAGGTACATACCCACCCGGGTGTTCACTAAGTATGACCTTCTAGGAATATTCTTATCTTGGGTTCTCAACCCTCAAATAATATCGGTCCTCTTGCCTACTCTTATCTTGGTTGTTCTACACATCCTCAAAGAGCATCGGATGCCAGATGATTACCCAATCCTCCATTATTTCTTCCTAAGTGAAGACAAGAATGTTGTGCGTATGTCTCCCTCTTAATTACGGAGGATACATCCATCATGTGTCTATATTTCTCTTCATGGCCTTCACTAAGACTTATGACTGTTAGTCCTAGTCTAGTGCATGACACATGAAATAGAAAAACACAATTGTTGCTCCTTTTTAATCAGAGGTGACCCAATCCAAGCTCCCTCTTGATCAGGGACCTGTCAAAGCTCCCTCTTAACTAGGGACTCTCATTTTTCATCAACAACTTCTTCTTTGTGTGTCCTTCAGCTGCTTGATCACTTTATTTCCTTGATGTCATAAAATTTAGTCAAGCTTCTTCCTTGTAGGGCATAGGCCATCGATAACTTTCCTTCTTGGTTTGTCATGTCATTTTTTTCTTCATGGAAAGTGGCCTTATTAGTATATATCTGGAGCCTTCTTCATATGGCTACTTCTTTCTCATCATGCTTCTTTCAGGAATTTCCATCCACCACATGAATGCTAGTTGTACTTGCACCTACAATTCTTGTTCTAGTAGCCCTACATGAACTCATCTAGATATTATTCAAGAAATCAAAACATAAAATTAAATAATGTTAGGTCCCTATAACACTAGTGATTACCCCATTACTATTGTAGTTATATCCCTTATTAGTATTTTTGTGCCCCATAGAATCCCTCTATCGTTATTTTTGTGCCTTTATATTATTATTGTTAGGTCGGCTGGGTTATATTGTGATTCATTAGACTCCTATATATAGAAATGAGGTTTTGTCATTTGAATCATCAAAGAATCATTCATTTGTGTAATGTAAAGGAGGTTTCCCCCTTGAATAGGCTGAATTCTAAGGCATTGATCTATCTTTTCTATCTATTTGTGAGCTAGTTTCATAACATTTGGAATCAGAGCTTTGGATTCTAGGGTTTTGCTGCTCCAAATAGGTCATCGTGGAATTTTCACTATAACTTGTTTTCTGCAACATTTCAGAAGAGAAAAAAAACCCATTTGAGACGAAATCGCACTGAAACTTGGGTCTAAATTTTAGAGCTTTTCGCGCTATATTTGCGGAGATATGATATGAGGAAGTTGGTATTTTTGCAGACTCCTCAATTACATTCCAAACAGGTGACCTAGGGAAAATCATCATAACTTTCTCTTTGAGCATTTCGTAAGAAGGTACAGAAAGAGGACAGACTATAGTTTCTTGTATATATTTTTCAGAGCCAAAGGTCGAAACAGGGACATGTGGCATGTCGTACAAGTTCGCTCTACTGAACTAGTCTATAATCAGGTCGTTGTGGGAGATTTAGCATAAATATTCCTTGGAGAATCCGATTTGGATCAGATTGGTGGCATTGGAAAGAGGACACAGAGTGCTACTGCAGGGCGCAATTTCAGAACTGGATGATACAAAATTACAGAGATACATCAAAGGCAATATCGAGCTCCTACAAAGTGAAAAAAAGGTGTGTAGATTTTTTAAATTTTTGCTTAAGCTTGGTTTGAAAATTTATTTTAAAGGAATTCAAAGGGAATAGTAGAGCATTATTATTGGTAACTAATGCCCTGAGGAAAGAAAATGCAAACACCTAGTAAGCAACCTGAAATCTCTAGCATGACTCATGAAGAAGAGGAAGAAATGCTACATGATATATCAAAATTACAAGACCAAGTGCAACAAATGTCACTCTCACAAAAGCTAACAGAAGCTAAGATAAATGGCGTGGAATCTAAGATAAAGGGTGTGGAAGCTAAGATGGACAATTTGAAGATAGATTTGAAGAGAGACATGGCAGATTTGAAGACAGACATGGCAGATTTGAAGACAGATTTGACAAATTTTCTACAAGAAATACTTACAAATGGTGAAAGGGTAGTAAAGGAAACTCATGATGCGAACAAAAGAAATGTTAATCATGATTTCATAGACTCTAATGTTGGATCGAAGACCCACCATATTTCAAAAATTGATATGAGGAAGTTTGATGGCAAGGATCCCGCAACATGGATATTACAGATGGAGCAATTTTTTGATCCCAATAATGTGCAAAACACACAAAAGGTACGTATTGCAACTTTATATTTGGAGCCAAAT
The DNA here is from genome assembly GCA_031772625.1 of Pinus tabuliformis. Classification (NCBI taxonomy): domain Eukaryota; kingdom Viridiplantae; phylum Streptophyta; class Pinopsida; order Pinales; family Pinaceae; genus Pinus; species Pinus tabuliformis. Next base: position 246,091,788 of record CM062805.1, read on the forward strand.
CAGTTTTTATGGTATCAATGAATTTTCTCTCATAAACAAATTATCACTTGGGCAATTTTTACGGAAGAATTGACAGCACATTATGAGGATACAAAAAGCAACACTTTTTTTAGCCAATTGATAAGTCTCAAACAAAAGGGTTCAATAATGGAGCACATTGAAGAGTTCCAAAAATTGAACATAAGGGTAAAAAACATTCCAGAGGAGCATAAGATTGATGTGTTCATAGGGAATTTAAAGGATAATATCCGACATGATGTTAGCCTTTGGGAACCTGATTCATTAGAGATGGCATTCAAGTTAGCAAGAAAAATGGAAAGCAAAATTATGGCAACCAAGAAGCATACCACTCACAACTATAAACATGGAAGTGTTGTTGCCCCTAGTCTTCCACAACCTATAAGGTTGACACCACAATAATTGGAAGAAAAAAGAGCAAAAGAGCTTTGTTACAGTTGTGATAGCAAATACACTAAAGGTAATAAGTGTGTTGAGAAGAAATTATTCTACATAGATTGTGAAGAGGAAGAAGAAAAGGAGCAAGAAAGGTCAAAAGAAGAGGATATACTCCAGGAATAAAGCCTAGATAAAGAAGAAATGAATCCGACCATATCTTGTAATGCATTGGCGGGAATTAGCACTCCTCAAACCATCAAGATAGAAGGACAAATCAAGAAGAAAAAGGTAATAGTGTTGATTGATTCAGGAAGTACCCACAATTTTATTCATTGTAAGGTAGCAAAAGAATTGAATTGCTTCCTATATCCAGCACCAGAGTGTCAAGTGATGGTTGCAAATGGAGGAACAATAAATTGCTCTGGAAAGTGCCATAATATCAAGCTATCCATGGGAGAATATGTATTGACTAGCCCAATGCTTTCCATTCCAATGGGAGGTGTTGATGTTGTACTACGAGTCCAATGGCTACAATCCTTGGGTAAAATAGCTTTTAATTTTCAAGAACTTTTCATGAAATTTTCTACGGAAGGAAAGGAAGTTGAATTAAGGGGTATTGTAGGGAAACTGGGAAAGATAATCAACTCTAACGGTATGACAAAGCTTCTAAAAAAGGAAAAAAGAGGTGTAATTGCACAATTATGTTCGCTAGATGTTTCCACATCGAAATCATCTATTTCTCCAGATCTCCAAAAAGTCTTGAACAATAATTCCAAGGTATTTGAGACTCCCATAGGTCTCCCACCTATTTGTGATCATGATCATGCTATTCATCTAATTCCAGGAAGTGTTCCTCCAAACATCAGGCCATACAGATATCCCTATGCCCAAAAGAGTGAAATTGAACGTATGGTTGCAGAAATGCTAGAGGCTGGTATAATTCAACCTAGTTAAAGTTCTTTCTATGCTCCAGTAGTAGTGGTGCACAAGAAGGATGGATCATGGCGCATGTGTCTAGATTATAGGGAGCTCAACAAGCTCACTATTAAAGATAAGTTTCCCATTCCTTTCATTGATGAATTACTGGATGAATTGGATGGATCAATTTACTTCACCAAGTTGGATCTTCGTCCAGGATATCATTAAATCAGAATGAAGACTGAAGACATTTCGAAAAAAGCATTTAGAACTCATGAGGGTCATTATGAATTTTTGGTCATGCCTTTTGGCCTTACCAATGCACCTTCTACATTTCAAGGTTTGATGAATTCCATCTTCAAACCCTTCCTTAGAAAATTTGTGTTAGTATTTTTTGATGATATACTAATCTACAACAAGTCTTAGAAGGATCATGTTGAACATGTTGACAAGGTGCTACAGCTATTGGAGGAGAAACAATTATATGCAAAAAGATCCAAATGTTTCTTTGGAGTACAAGAGGTGGAATATCTGGGTCATATTGTATCTCATGAATGAGTTAAGGTAGACCCTAGCAAAATTAAAGCCATTAAGGAATGGAAAATCCCCACATCCATAAAGCATCTACAAGGATTTCTCAGGTTGACAGGGTATTATCGCAAGTTTTTAAAAATTATGGGAGAATAGCAGCACCTCTAAAAACATTATTGAAGAAAGATGCATTTTCATGGACTCCAGAAGCAATAAAAGCCTTCGAACATCTTAAAGAGGCAATGTGCCAAGCACCGATCTTAGCTACACCGGACTTCACAAAAACCTTTAGTATGGAATGTGATGCTTCAGGAAATGGAATTGGTGCTATTTTAATGCAAGATGAAAGACCCATTGCTTTTGAAAATCATCCAATCAAGGGAAAGTTTTTACACAAAGCCATTTATGAGAAGGAAATGTTGGCAATACTACATGCACTTAAGAAATGGCAACCCTACCTAATGGGAAGACACTTCAAGGTAAAAACAGATCATGATAGCCTTAAATACTTTTTAGAACAAAGATTATCCTCTGAAGAGCAACAAAAGTGGGTCACAAAGATGTTGGGTTATGACTTTGAAATCATGTACAAAAAAGGGAAGAAAAATGTGGTGGCAGATGCATTCTCAAGAAAGGATGAGGATGTGGAAGCATTGTTGTGTGTCATTTCTATTATCCAACCAGATTGGATAAACAAAGCAAGGGAGGAATGGAAGAATGATGAAGAAGTGTGGGTACTTATTCAAAAGTTACAACAAGATTCCAGTACATCTGATACATTTAGCTGGCAAAATGATTCGTTATGGTACAAAGATCGCTTATACCTCTGTAAGAATTCCCAACTCAAACAAAAGATTCTTATGGAATTGCACACTTCTCCCTTAGGAGGGCACTCAGGATTTTTAAAAAGTTACCACAGGGTTAAGAAGGAATTTTTTGTGATGGCCTTAAATTGGATATTCAAAAGTTTGTGGTAGAATGTTTGGTTTGCCAACAAAATAAAGTTGAAACAATTAAGACCCCGGGTCTATTACAACCTTTATCCATTCCAAGCCAACGTTGGGAGGAGGTTTCAATGGACTTTATCACAGGTTTACCCAAGTCTGAGGGAAAGAGTGTCATCATGGTGGTAGTTAACAGACTTACCAAGTATGCACACTTTTGTGCATTATCACATCCATTTAAAGCTAGTACAGTTTCTACTGCATTTATGGAAACAATTAAAAAGCTACATGGAAACCCAAAGATTATTGTAAGTGACAAAGATCCTATTTTCACAGGAAATTTTTGGACAAAATTATTTTCTTGTCTCGATACTCAGTTAGCTCATAGCTCATCTTATCATCCTCAATTTGATGGGAAAACTGAGATAGTAAACAAATGTTTGGAAGGATATCTTCGTTGCTTTGTATCTGATAAATAGACACAATGGGTCAAATGGTTGCCTCTGGCTGAATGGTGGTATAACACTTCCTTCCATACAACAATAAAGTGACCCAATTTATGGCACTTTATGGATATCAGCCACCATCCATCACATCATATGTAAGAGAAAATTCTAAGGTTCAAGCAGTGGAACATCACATCGAGCATCAACAACAAGTCCTCCAACTCTTAAAGGATAACCTCGTGTTGGCGCAGAATAGAATGAAACAATAGGCAGATCAACATCGCAGTGAAAGAAGTTTTGACATAGGTGATTGGGTATTTGTACGGCTACAACCATATAAACAAATGTCCCTCAAGCAAGCTAAGAAAGATAATAAATTATCACCAAAGTATTACGGTCCGTACAAGGTGTTGCAAAAGATTGGTACTATGGCATACAAATTGGAGCTTCCTGCAGCTTCTCAAGTGCACCCAGTTTTCCATGTTTCATGTTTAAAGAAGGTTATAGGTGACAAGCTCCCAGTTCAAACAATATTGCCATAACTTGATGAGGAAGGAAAAATTATATTGGAACCGGAAGCAGTCACAGAAACAAGAACTCGACAGCTACGAAATCGATCAATTTTGGAGTATCTCATCAAGTGGAAGAACTTATCTGCTGAAGATTCCACATGGGAGAATGAGAATTTTATACAGAAGCATCCAGAACTACTCAAGCGTTGAGGACAACACTTTTCTGAGGGCGAGGGGCATGTTAGGTCCCTATAATACTAGTGATTACCCCATTATTATTGTAGTTATATCCCTTATTAATATTGTTGTGCCCCTATTGTCCCCATATTGTTATTACTATGCCCCATAGTGTTGAAACCTAATCCTTGTGATTGAGTGAATTATTGTAAATAAATAATTGAGAAATGTGAACAGTCATCGGGAGATGAACTGAACAGTCTCTCCCTCATGTATATAACAGACCTACCTGATTGAATGAATATACGAACCAGTTTTTGTTTTGTGGAGTTACTGCCTGGCCTGACATGGTATTAGAGCCCGCTCCTTGTTTTAGCTATTATGCTCCTGTAACTCCTCTGTCCTGGCCTCTGCCTCTGCCTTATTCCCCTCTGTCCTGAAATAACCTACCTCTGCCAGCGCTGCACATCTGTCCATACTGTCAATTTTTTATAGCGCTGTCATTTCCTGTTTTAGCGCTGAGCCCTGACCGTGCCACTGCAGAGATACACCACCATCGATGAAGGTCCGAAGTTTTCCAGCTCCTGGTATGCGTTATTGAATGGTATTAACGTTGTGGTATTGAATACGTTTACAGTTGAATGCATTTCCATTTGAACGCTGTCCATATCTGTTGAACCATATTAACACTGCGTTTCTATTTGAATGCGTTTGAATATTAACGTTGTGTTTCTATTTGAATGTGTTTGCTGAATAATAACATTTGAATAAGCCACTGGTCCTCCTCCCCAACTGCCATTCATGAGTCACCATGAGCCATGGGCGCAACACGAAAATGTTGTATCAGTCATCCTTTTGCTGAAAGTGGTATCTCTGCGTGGGAGACAGCTCATGGTATCAACATTTTAACGCTGCGGTATATGTTGAATGTTGTATATGTTGAATGCTCTGATAACGTTTGGTAATGCTGTCCCATTGGTAATGCTGTCCCATTTTAACGCAGCGTTTGAATTATTGAATGGTATTTGAATGCGTTATTGAATGGTATTAACGTTGTGGGTTTATACATATGCATGTGTTGTTGAAGCAATGGCACCCGTCCAAAATCTGTATATGCGTTGAACTATACAGCGCTCTGCGGTTTTTTTTAAATCATTTAAAATCATTTGAATGGTAAGCTTTGGCGGTTTTCAGGCGCTCATTGGTATTCTTTTGATTTGGCTGAGAAGAGTTTTGGTGAATACAAAAGTGGTGTATGCGTTGAACTAATTTGGTGTATACAGCACTTGCATTCACTTGGTATATGCGTTGTTCAAAATTTTATATGTTGAATGCGTTTGAAGTGATATGTAATATATAAATATATTACATTTTAAAACATTGAAGTGATATATCAATGAAATGTTGGATGCTTTTATCAAACATTGGAGGGATTTGAAGAAAATAAGTTTGAAGAAAATATAGTGCATAAAGTTGTAGTGTAAGGAAGAGATTTGAAATCTTTTGAGAATGCCCTTTTGAGTACAATTTCACTGTATATCAGCAGAAGTATTTTTTCTATCAGCAGAAGTATTTTTTTTTACAGAATGCATTCAATCATCTCTATGGTAGGAATAGTTCTCACTGGCAAGGAGAACTATCCTGAATGGTCCCGGATGATAAAACACACCCTCGTCTTCAATGAGTTGTGGAAAGGAGTGTGTGTCGTAGAAGGAGACAAAGACCCAGTACAACCTACCTCAGACAAAGAGCTCATCATTTGGGAAAACAAGAACAGCAAAGCCTATGCATTAATCGTAGCATCTGTAAATGAAAAGGTGAGTCACCATATTTCGTCGTATTCAACTGCCTTTGAAGCCTTACAAAAGCTGAAAGAACTTTATGACTCACATTCTGCACTTGAAGTTGTTCAGCTCATGATTAAACTCTTCACTCTTGAACTGAAAAATAATGATATTCTTGCTCTTGCATCTGAAGTAAAGTCTATAATGCATGATATCAATTCCACTAAGGTTGAGCTGGATATCCATCTTATTGCTTTTCTCAAGGCACTCTATCCTACTTACTCTAATTATCTTGAGTCTTTACAAGCAAATGGAAATCTCAAAGATATAACCTTTGACTCTCTTGTGAAAAAGTTTGCTGAAAGAGAGAAAGCTTTTGGAAAGAAGACAACCCCTGAATCTTCTGAAGAGACTGTGTGCCTTGCTCATAAAGAAAAGCATCCTGCTCAAGATTCTACAAGAGGAAGAGGTGGACGAAGAGGAAGAGAAAGATATTTCAGAGGCAGGGGGGGCAGACATTCTCAAGGAGAAAAGGCAGATCTGCACTGCATTCGCTGCAAAAGAAATGGATCACATGATGCCTCTACATGCAAGCTACCATGGGACAAAATTGAGCAGAAAAGAAACCAACATAAAGGTAAAACTGATGACACAGACAAAGGTAAAGCACCTGAATCCGCTCACTATATTGAGGCACAATGTAACATTGGAGTAAATGAAGATTTGTTTAATGCTTCACTTGCTTCTTCGAAAAATGATTGGTTGCTTGAGTTAGGAGAAACCTGTCACATGACTCATAGAAAAGATTTTTTTGAAGATTTCACTAACAATGTTGATGGAGCAGTATACTTTGCAGATCAATCAAAAATCAAGCCATCGGGGCTTGGCACAATCAGGCTTAAATTGCCTAGTCTTCCAGACTTTCTTCTGGATCATGTTCTATATCTCCCACAACTCAAGAGAAACTTGCTGTCCTTGGTCCACATCTGCCAGCAAGGTCACTCCATTCATATGTTTGATGGCAAGCTTGAGGTAAGAAAAGCATCTGACCACTCACTTGTCATGAGGGGAATAGAAGAAGAAATGCTTCTCAAACTGCAAGGAACCTCTGCTCATGCACAACATTTCTCATATATTTGTCATCATGAAGAAGGTACAATTCCATCAAGTTTATTATGGCATGCTACATTTGGACATTTAAACTATGACAGTCCCCGCTTATTGAAGAAAAATGGTGTTGCTGGTTTGCCTACAATTCCTAGGAAACATAAGCAATGTGATGCTTGCATTCTAGGAAAGCATAGCAAACAGTCTTTTCATGATTCACATTCAAGAGCACATAGGAAGCTTGAACTCATTCATTCAGATTTATGTGGTCCAATGCCTGTTTCTTCTACAAATGAAATAAATATATCATGACGTTTATTGATGACTACACCAGAATCTGTTGGGTTTATTTATTGAAGAACAAATCTGATGCTTTCCAAACATTCAAGAATTTTCATAAATGGATTGAAAATGATGCACAATCTCATATTGGGCCTATTCGCACTGATAATGGAAAAGAATATACATCAAATGAATTTGAAAACTATCTTCGACAACATGGGATCAAACATCAAACAACTGTGCCTTATAATCCCCAACAAAATGGTGTAGCTGAAAGAATGAATAGAACAATCTTGAATATGGTACGATCCATGCTTTTCTTCAAAAAATGTAAAGATAATGTTTTGGGCTGATGCTGTTCTATGTGCTGCATATATAAAGAATAGATGTCCATCTAATGCTATAAGAAACAAGACTCCTTATGAATTATGGTATGGACATGTTCCTTCGATAAAACATCTCAGGATCTTTGGTTCCACCTGTTATGCTTTGATACCAAAGGTACATAGAAACAAACTTGGTGCTAGAAGTCGTAAGTGTATCTTCCTGGGGTATTCAAACACCTCCAAAGCATACCGCCTCTATGATGAAGTACATAATAAGTTTGTTGCATCTAGAGATGTAATTTTTCTTGAATCATCCAAATCTGACAATGTTGTTGAGCGGCAACTTGATCGCTTGGATATATTCGCAAAAACGAAATCATCTCAAGAATTTGATAATCAGATTCCACATCTTGAAGGGGGGATTCCTATACTAGATCAACATGTGGAATCTTCTTCTGAAGAACACTCTCCCCCAACTGAAACTCCAACAACGGATGATGCTTTAAGTGATGTAATTGATAGAATTGGGAGACTCAATCTTGATTCAGTCCCAACTCAATCAACAGAGCAGCCTGGACCATCTCAGAAAGGTCCCCCAAAGTGGCTGACAAAGACACTTGAAAGTGTTCATCCTGATGAAATTGGAAAAACAGGAACCAGAAATTCAAACCGACAAAATGGAGGTGATGTAGATGACTCTAATTCACCTGTTGATATGGATGTTTCTTATGATTGTGAATTGAACTTGTCTACAGATTTTGAACCAACTTCCTTTAAAGAAGCTACTTCTCATGATGAATGGAAAGAAGAGATGCAAAAGGAGTATGATGCCCTCATAAAGAACGGAACTTGGAAGCTGGTTGATCCTCCATTTGGAACCAAACCAATTGGCTGCAAGTGGGTCTACAAGAACAAGTACAAAGCTGACAGCTCACTTGACAAGCACAAAGCTAGGCTTGTGGCAAAAGGTTTTTCACAAAAGGAAGGGGTCGATTATGAGGAAACTTTTGCCCCCACAGCAAAATGGGCCACCATCCGGACACTCTTTGCACTAGCAGCTTAGAACGGTTGGAAATTCCATCAAATGGATGTAAAAACTGCCTTCTTGAATGGAGATCTAAAAGATAATGTTTTTATGTCCCAACCTGAAGGATTTGCTGTGAAAGGACATGAACATAAAGTATGCAAACTTGTGAAGTCCTTGTATGGCCTCAAACAAGCACTGCAATCCTGGTATGAAAAACTAACTGAGCATCTTCTGAAACTCTACTTCAATCATTTTGATCTTGATGATGCAACTTTATTTGTCAAGAAAGTTGGCAAAACAATTGTATATATTGTGGTATATGTAGATGATATTTTAATGACAGGAAACAATGAAAGCTACATTGCATCCATAAAGAAGGAATTGGGAAAAAGTTTTGAAATGACTGATTTGGGCTATGTTCGTTACTATCTTGGCATTGAAGTAACCCAACATCCAAAGTCCATATTTCTTTCTCAAAAGAAATACATTGACAAAGTGCAATCCTCTTACTACTCCAATGGAACAAAACTTAAAGCTCACATCTATTGAAGTAAAGGAATTTGAGGATGCAACAAAGTATAGACAGCTTGTAGGAAGTCTCATCTACCTCACTACTACCAGACCAAACATTTCATTTGCTATTGGAATCCTCTCCAGGTTTATGCAAAAGCCTTGTGAGGGACATTGGTCTGCTGCAAAAAGGGTTCTAAGGTACTTGAAGGGAACTCAAGACCTTGGAATCAAGTATACACAGGTGGATGACTTCAGCTTGATTGGATACTCTGATTCAGACTTCGATGGAGACAAAGAAACTAGGGTATCTACATCAAGATATGCTATGAGTCTTGGATCAGGAGCTGTCTCCTGGAGATCACACAAACAATCAGTTCCAGCAGATTCCACAACAGAAGCAGAATACGTGGCAGCAGCTGAAGCAACAAAAGAAATTGTGTGGCTCAGGAAAATTCTTGAAGATTTGTAGGTAAAACAAGTACAATCAACCCCACTCATGATTAACAATACCTCTGCAATAAAGTTGGCCAAGAACCCAAAGTTCCATGATCGAACCAAGCACATCAATACTAAATATCATCTGATTCGACATCATGTTGAGGCCAAAAGAATCCATCTCCGTCATTGTTCCACAAATGAGAAAATTGCAGACATCTTCACCAAAGCGCTTGGAAGAGAAAAGCTTGAAAGATTCAGAACGATGCTTGGACTCACCAACATCCCTTCAGATTAAGGGGGGGAATGTTGACACCTAATCCTTGTGATTGGGTGAATTATTGTAAATAAATAATTGAGAAATGTGAACAGTCATCGGGAGATGAACTGAACAGTCTCTCCCTCATGTATATAACAGACCTACCTGATTGAATGAATATACGAATCAGTTTTTTTTTGTGGAGTTACTGCCTAGCCTAACACATAGAATCCCTATATTGTTATTTTTGTGCCTTTATATTATTAATGTTAGGTCGGCTGGGTTATATTGTGACTCCTTAGACTCATATATATAGAAAGGAGGTTTTGTCATTTGAATCATCAAAGAATCATTCATCTGTGTAATGTAAAGGAGGTTGCCCCCTCGAAGAGGCTGAATTCTAAGGCGTTGATCTATCTTTTCTATCTTTTTGTGAGCTGGTTTCATAATAAATAAATTAGTACCTTTCAAGATAGATCTTCATCATGACATCTTCCTATAGGTATCAACATCCTTCATACATGTTGACACATCTCCTAAAGATATCCATTGTCAAGGGTCTCCATTTTTTTTCAGACTTCCATCAGATTCTTCATATCTTTCTGGGAGATTTCCTAGTCAAATATTCTTGGTCCTTTGGATGTTGATTGCCTTCATCACAATTGCATATCTGATGATTTATTCCTTGCTCACACATTCAATTCCTAGGAGTTTTCAATCATATTTTCTTTATTGTATTCAACCACCTCATACTTCATATGAGGGCATATTATGTTGATTTCATCTAGTGTGACTTATGCCTTCTTGCATCCTTTCAGAGAAGGAGATCCTTTTCCCTTGATCATGCTTCTCGAGGTATAAGTAATGATCCATGTTACCTGCAACCATATGACATAACATTATAATATTAAACACAAGCATGCATACCTCGTTTTACCTTTAGGTCATCTAGGCATCTTCCAGCAGCTTCCTTGATTGAAAAGGTCTTCAATCCCTTGATTTGCTTCATGACATTATACCATCATCCCATGAATTCCATAAGTTGGAGTTCCTGATGAAACACTTGCTTCCTCTCTAGATTAGTGAACCCTTCAATGAGGATTCCATCAGAGAATCTTGAGGATCTTGCATATCCTCATCTGGCAGATGTTTCCCTGTTTGACTTGATGTATGATGAGCCTTGTCCTGGATGACTTCTTCCTTTCCTTCATGAGGTTCCCAAGAGCTATATCCTTCATGTTTGACTGCCATGGATTTTTTCCTTCATGATTACCATGGTGATGTCACGAATTATTGTTTCTAATGCTTCCATGATGCCAAGATGCATCTTATTATCATTTTCATATCTTATAACAAAAGCTTATGATAGGACCCTTTTGTGAGGGATACTATCTCAATCATAGTAGATATTTGTTACTCCCTCTTTCCTTGGCCCTTTTCTTCAGCTTCCTTCATCTATCTGGTGATATGAGCTTCCATAATATTTCCATAATTTTAGTTATACTATTCTGTCTTGTTTGAGGACCAAACTTCCCTTTCCTTTCTGCACATGATTTAGTCCTTTAACCTTCAATACTTTTTCCATCAACTTGTCTTTCTCTATTTAGCATAGAGACCATAAGTTGTCGAATGAGGTAACTTTCTTATCCCATGGATATTTTTTACCTTGATTATCTATTAGTGCATTATAGATCAGTGATGGTTATCTCCCTTCCTAGATCTTGTAGATGAGACCTTATGAAGATACATTTACTTTCATGTAGATTAGATTTCATGTGACCTTATTCATTGCACCTTCAAAGAATGAGGTTATCATATACATCTCTTTGATGTCTCCAATGTTCCTATATGAGGGGATCATTCATAAGTATCCCTTTCCATGAATTCAGAGGAGACATTTTGATATGTTCAATGACTTCAGCTACTTAGATGACTATGTCTATCCTCCTTCTTCATGCAAGGAATCTTGATGACCCATCCAACCTATAGATTTCCTTGCAATAATGAAGTCATTTTACCAAAATTGATTATAGAATGAAAAGATACTTATTTGATTATGAAGATGAAATCTTCACCTTGATGGTTGTGATGATGGTTGAAGAAGATGTATTAGTACTTCTTCTTGAGTGACCTTCTTTTGAATGAGAGATTCTTTCCTCAATAGAAAAGGTTGTTCCTTTTGATGAGGATGATTTTCTGCTTCCTCAGATGATCTTCTTCTAGGGCAAGGAGATGATCCTTGCTTGATTTCATAACCTTGGATATGATAGTGCCTTCTTGCCTTTAATATGTTTTGCCTTCTTTTGTAGTGTAGATCAGGATTTCTTCTAGGATTTCAACTTGTTCCAAGATGATGTGATCTTTGTTTTGAGGTTGTTTGATTTACCTTGATTTGTATACAACTTGATGAGGGCCTTGGTGGCCTTTTGATGAAGATTGTGGAGACATGTTCTTGTTGTTGTAGACTGATTCTTGATTGATGTTGTAAACTGTTGTTGTAGACTAATCCTTCAATATTGAAAAAGCACTTAAACCTTGCTTTGATGCCCTTCTTGAAGACTGATCCTTGTATGTCTCTTTTTGCTGCCCTTCCTTTGACTTCAACATGTTATCTTTGATACCATGTTGAAGAATCTAGGGCAGTTAGAGTTAATGAGATTCTTCTTGCATGATAGCTAACTGTGAGGTATTCAAAATTACTTCTTAGCACAATCTTCACTTGTTATTATTATTAGAGTTTGTCTTCTTAGTTCATCAAATAGCTACCAAAACAAAGAGACAAGAATACACAATGTCAGCTTTCTGCCAAGGCCAAAACCTCTCCCTCTTGGAGAGGAAAACCCGCACAAAATTATTCTTATAGAGATTCCAATTAACGAATACCAAGATGATGACCCTTGATCTATTATGCCACTCCAAGTCCAAGAGACCAATCCTCTTCTTTGTCACTACTGAGATCATCATCATTGTTGCACCATTGAGGCCATCACTACTGCACCACTGAGATATTGATTCCTGCTGCACCATGATTGCTCCATGATCTAGATCTTCATCATTGCTGCATCATGACTATTCCTTCATTGATATCTTACTGCACCAATGCTTCACCTTCACCAAGAACTTTATCACACCAGTGAGATCTCCATTTAGAGGTATATATGTATGGAAATTGTACCGAAGTCTTCATCTTCATTAGGATCATGTCTGATATCATTATTACAGTGATGTCGATGACATGACTGTGTCAATGATATATGCTTCACCGAGATCCTTCCTCTAACATGAATGTTGAGACTATTACTGTGATCTTAACCAAGACTCTAACCATGTTTTCCTTGCATCGAGATTTGTCATAACTATGTCGAGACTATATCACTGTGACCGTGTAACTAGGCCGATATTGTAGAGATATATGTGAGGAATTTATTGTAATTATCACCATGACTGCACCTCACTGTACCATCTGAAGTCACAGAGTAATCTGAGATTATGTCCTTGTTGTACCATCCAAAAATTACAGAGAGAATCCGAGTTTTTCCTGCACTTTTGCACTGACCCTAACTGGGTATATATATTGGTTAGTCCTCCACATTTAGTCAATGTTTCAAGGAATCGATGTGTCTCCTTTTTAAGCCGACTTGACATTTATATTCATTTGCAAGCCGACATGACTGTGTTTTACATCATTTAGCTTGCTACCTTCTTCAAGAGGATTGTGCTTGTCTTGGAGGGCTGATCTAGACTCTAGGTTGACACATATACATTACATATATGCTCAAGAAGATATCTTTGAATCTTTGACTTTCATATAGCACTTCAACATGTGTTGGACCTACGTAATGAGCAAGAAACCCATTTTATAATTTTACAAAAATAATATTTCTTTTCTTTTACAAGTACAAAGATCAAAATTACATTTATGAAACCAAACCTAGTTACACTTTCTTCAACACATCCAAGCATGAATACATACATTTAAGGCATCAACAATAAGGGAGCACAACACCATCAAGATCTGACACAAGAATCCCTGCAAGCCACCTTCATTCTTTCATTCACTTGCAAGTATTCAGAAAATTTACAACATACACATGTCTCCTCCTTTCCAATTTGACCTACATAACCCTTTTTAATTCTAGATTGATGAATTATATCCAAAATTCTCTTCCTAAGTCAAAGGGGGTCAAAATCCATCCTTTTCCAAAATATAGGAAGAGGTTACAATGCTTTAGGAATAAAATATTTGGAAAATCTGCCCATATCCTACTATCAAGGGTTTGGTTTTTTTTACTAACAAAAAATATGCTAATTGAAGAGAAAATCATGGAATTGGGTAGAAAAATATTCAAACTTCATCATCCAAATAAGGTTGGAATCAATTATGCCAATTGGAGGTCTACCAAGTCGAATTTAAAATTTTCTAGAACTCTGTACACAAATTTGGCTTGGCAAAATTGGGAAAAATGGGTCTCAAAGTTACACATTTAATTCTCAAACCGTAACTCCTGTACAAAAACCGAGATAGGTTTTTGAAACTTATCTAGTTGTAGACACAAACCTCTTTTACTTTTTCAAAATTTATCTCCCGTATGTCATAAATATATTTTTAAGTGAAACTATAAAAAACGCAATGTTTCCCCTGCCTCCTTTGCACAACGACTGTGTTTTTTGAATATCTTCCAAACAATGAGTTTGATGGAGCTGAATTTTTTACAGAAAGTTACTATAATCATAACCCTTCTCCATAAAAGGATTGAGCCAAATCTGACTCACGGATTTTTAGAAAAGCAGAAAATGGCTGTAGATGACAATGGCCCATTTTTCGAAAACTGTGAAACATTTTGACGTGAAATTAAGTGGGTTTATTCATCTCACCCCAATGCATCCTCTGTGAAAAATTTAGGGAAAATAGGTACAGGCTTTAAGAGATATGGTGAAAATATGTTTTCATAACGTACTTTTGCAGTGAGCTGTCATTTCATGGATTTAATCACATGCTTGAAATTTGTCAAAGAAAAAATGTATGATTGATGATGTTTCCACCCTTGTAAATATTTTTTAAGTTCCCACACACAAAATAATTCCAAAAATTTGTTTTTTATTTAAACCCTAATGCTTTTGATAGTTTCGCAACAACTTGTGCAACATTCCAAGTTTTGTATAATTGTAGCCTATCTCTAACAAAATGAAATTGATGGGTCATCTTGGAATGTCACTATGAAGCTTATGAACCTATGAAAAATCCCCAAAACTAAAAGCAAGCCTCCAAAACACTATCTCCCTTTGTTATTAGATTTGCAGCAACTTTCACAACACCTGTGACTAGGGTTATTTGAGAGAGACAACCAAGCAAGGGGTTGATCAATAATACTCAAATGAAGTTCCAAATAGAGATATGTAGGGTTCAAGGCACACATTTTTGCCAACTTGATGATTTCTTGAGATGCACAACGGGTTTCTCAACTTTCGTAGCAAGTGTCTGATTTTTGCAATAATTCCTCTTTCCAACCCTGCAACATTCTTCTTTGACCTCCCAAACCGCTCCAGAGCCAAGATGAATGAGGGGAAATGAGGATCCACAAGAAGATTTAAACTCCTCATGCCAGTAGAACCTTCTTTGAAATCATGATGGCCCACTTGTTGATGCGACAAATGAGTAAGGGATATCTTTGCAATGATGACCATGACATGACACAACTGATCATAACTAACTCTCAAAACTGACTCTTATAACTGACATGACATCAACATAACTAACTCATGATGACCATATTTTTCATGACATGACCACTAGACTCTTCCATGATGACATAATGACCCCTCATGATTACCCTTTCAAATCATGATCCTTTATGACATTACACTTTGAATTAGGACAAATAGACCCCTTTTGACTGATTTTTTTTATTTGCATATGACACTCAATCCAAAAATAGACCCTTTTTTACAACAGACCCCGCTAGACCATATCACTCATGAAACCAAGACTGATATTTATAAAAATGACCTCAAATTAATAGTAAGACATAAATAATTGAGATTCCTATAATATAGGGCCTTAACACTCCCTTTGAAGCTAACCTAAGTTTTTATATCTACCCCTTCTTTGGTATATCATATCATAGTTTCTCCACATGAGTCCTTAAGGGCCTTCTTAAAATGAGACTTCTTCAAAGTCTTGACAACTGGAGCAAAAACATGATCTCCCTCTTTCTCGGAGAATCTTGTATTCTCTCATCTCTAGAAATAGATAGGAATATTTCAAATTTTCTTATCCGTCTGGTTCATCTTAAGCTTATACATTCAATCTCAATTCTAGGACAAATATTTTTGTCACAAGCTTTGCTTCATTCTTCCATTTCTTCTCCCTCTGTTGTCAGATCCATTCACAACCTTCAATACATACCTACAATCCTCACTAGGATGCCATGGAATAACAACTTTTGAGAAGAATGTTATCTCCCTCTTGATATTGGCCTTTTTTCATCAAATTTATCCACAATGTCATCATGATGCCATATCTTCCTTGCATGAACTAATATTTCTATCTTCAGCAAAAATGATCATTTTAAGATTTTGTTGATTGTTAGGGTTTACAAACCTCAGATTTTCAATTTCATAATAAAATGTCAGAATCCTAGAATTGGCATGCCCTTCACATATCCAACATTGTCAATAATCAATCAAGAGAGTCCAATAATGATCCACTTTCTCTAAATCATTATAGTAGTAGTATTTTGTTCATAAGAGCTTGGCCTTCATTTCAATGTACAAAGAATAACTTCGTCATTCTTAAACAATAGATGGAAGATATATTTCCTGGCATCAATGCTTTCTCTACCACAAAATTGTCAATGTCTTTAGTCATTTGTGTCATTGACTTGTCATAGTGTAGGGTTTGCAAATGAATTTATTAGGAAAGCCTTAGAACTTCTAAGCTTGAAGAAGGGCCCATTCTTTCCTTCTGAACTCAAGATATTTGAGCCAACTAAGTGACCTTAAAAGAATCATCTTTAGATTCTACAAGGCTAATTCAATTCAACAATTTGATATTTTGGGCTTAGGTAATCTTATGATAACTTCTCCCTCTATTTCCAAATATATCATCATGATTCTTAAGAGACAATTCAACATCTTTTTCACTTGTAAGCAAGATTTCTTCAAAGATATACTTCAAATATACTTTCAGTAATCATTTTCAATGTAGGGTTTATATGACACTGTAACATTTTTCAAATAAATCATATGTTCAATACTTCAATCTAACCATAGGTCACAAACTTTCTTTATGTGGTTGTGATCTAATCCATCCCTTTCGTAATAGAGGTGCCATTACTCTAAAGAATTAGCTTTATGGTTCTTCTTGTAGGTTTGAATTCTCATGACTAATTCAACATTGTGTAGCACCAGTTCTTCCTTCAGACATGTATTGGTCATGAGGTCCATAAAGACACTTCATGTTGACATATCAAGCCAAACTGAGACATTTTCTTATTGCCTTCCAAAAGTTCACAAAAGGATGACTTTGCTAGCATTTTTAGGGTGACATCATTTCATATCCTTATGATATTAAAGGACTCGATTCAAGATTAAGATAAGCATCATCATCAATATCATAAACACCAACACCAAAATCATCCAGGTCGACCCTATTGACATATAACAATCATGGTGTCCACTCAGTACATATCATATAACATCAATATTAGCTAGTCACCATGATTCGATCGACGCCTCAACCTCATGGTATCCAGACTAGTCCTTATTCACCATCACATGACTAGTGCACATAGTTCAGGTGAAACTCCAAATGACCTCAACCCAGGCTGGATGCAAAAACATGCTCTCTCTAAAGAAATTTCTGAGTGGGTTTCTCGGAGATCCGAGTAGTTCTCTTAGAGGTCCAATTAACTCTCTCAGAGATCTGAGTAACTCTATCTAAACAAAGATATGAGCAGCTCTCTCAGCGATTTGAGTAGCTCTCTCATAGATATAAGAAACTCTTTAAAATATCTAAGCATGATGTTGGGAGACACCAACTAGCCTATACCAGACCATTATCCCAAAAACGGTCATAGTACATGACATAGGGATACCCGTTGAGAAATCTAGGTGGAAACAAGTGTAGGTGATTTCTCTTACTTTGATAATTGCTTGTGATGTATTTTTACTTTACTTGATTAAATTCTTCTTTCCTTTATTATTATTAGTCTTCTCTATCATCAAAAAACTACCAGATCATAAATAACAATGAGACAATATGACACAAGATATAAGTGATCATCTAGGGCCAAAACCTCTCCAACTGGGAGGAAAACCCACCAGAATTCTTCTCTTCTTATAGAACTTCAATTGATGAATTCCAAGACCTATGACCCTTGACCGAGACCCTCCAAGACCAAGTCATCCTTCCTTCTTGATGAGCTTTACTTACACAGCTTCTAGAAACAATCTTGGACCTTCCATCAACTTCGACCCCAACAACAATTTATGCAACTTCAACATAGCGGCTTCAGTAACTTTTACCCAACAGCTTCACAAATTCGACCTTCATGCAACTTCGTCAACTTTGACCTAACAACTTCACAACTTCGATCTAGAGGCAGCTTCACAACTTCGACCTTGCAACTTCATAGCTTCAACCTTGCAGCTTCAAAGCTTCGATCTAGAGGCAACTTCACAAGTTTGATCTTGTAGCTTCGATCTTGCGGCTTCACAACTTCAACCTTGCAACTTAATAATTTCATCTAGCCCAGAAACTGTAGAAACCCTAACAAAAGTGTGAGAGGGAGAGGCCCAAAAACTTCGATCTTGATCTTCTTCTTATTCTTCATCTTTTTCTAGCTTCTATTTTGAGGAGATCGAACTTGCTTGAGTGAGTGTGCAAATGAGGTTGAATTCCTTCTTATGTATAGGTTTGTGAGGGCTACAAATTGCTATCTTGAGGCCAAATTTTCCCTTCATGTAGGCCAACTTAATCTTTGTGCCATGACGAGGTTGTGGAGGGTCTTTTGACTCTATTTTGACTCAATAAAATTTTATTTACAATATGTAACGTGCCCAAATCGGTATTCAATACATTACAATGACTCAATTGATTTTATGACAAACCTAAAATCACTCAATGGGTGCTTGACCTAAAAATAAATTTCCCTTAAGCATGAAACCATTGCCTCAAGAACATAAATAATAAATTTTTTCTTTTCTTTTCATTGAATACATAAAATCATGATTACATATGCCATTATGAAGACCAAAGCTAGTTACATATTTCAACACTTCCTCTTAACTAGGGAGATATTCATAATCCATACAAGGTACTTGGAGATTCTCAATATAAAGAATTCCCATAAGAAGAGTTGGATTGGTAACTCATTTGTATAGCATCATATCATCTAGCATTGTCACATAGCAAGGCATTGACTAACAACTCTATCTCTCCACAAGATAAGAGCACAATGCTAGCGAGACCAATGATTTATAGACACCCTCATCAATGTCTCTCTTAGAACATACCCCACCCGAGTTCTCTCAGTGTATGTTCCATTAGGAGTATTCTTATCTTGGATTCCAAGTCCTAAAAGAATATTGGTCGTCTATGACTACTCTTATCTTGGATGCCCTAACACATCCTCAAAGAGTATCGGATGCCAGATTCTTACCTAATCCTCAATTCTTTCTTCCCAAGTGAAGACAAGAATGATGTGTCTACATCTCCTTCTCAACTAGGGAGGATATACCCATCCGAATGAAGGAATGCACCCATTCCTATAAAAGGAATAGTAGAGGAAATTTTAGCCTAAAAGTGGCCACCTAAGGAAAAATAATAAAATTATATTTAAAATTATAAAACACGAGTTATAAATTTTGGAGGGAAAAGAAGAAAACTATTTTTTTTAATTGTATTGTTGGCTTATCTCCTTACATGTTTACTCAAATTTCAGGTGTAGACACTCATTGGATGCAGCATTTATTTCCGCATCCAATGAGTGTCTACACTTGAAATTTGAGTAAACATGTAAGGAGATAAGAAAAAAGTACAATTAAAAAAATAGTTTTTCTTATTTTTCCTCCAAAATATTTACATGTGCCTATTTTTAAATTTAAAGGATTTTGATTGGTTTACATATTTTGACATGGAAATTAGGTGAAAATTTCAGGGCACTTTTAGGCTAAAAATTCTTGTAATGTGTACCCAAGCTCCCTCTTAACTAGGGACTTGACCAAGCCTCCCCTTAACTGGTCACTTGCTTCCAGCAGCTCTCTAGGTGGAGATCATGGGATAACCAATTACTTTTAGGACTCCTCTTTCGATGCCACGAATTTCTTCTTTGCTATGGAGCTTACATCTTTTGGGACTTCTTCGTAGGGCATCGACCACCCATCACTTTCATTCATGAATCATGTAAGTCATGTCATACTTTCTTTCATCGGAAAGTGATTCACTAATGCATATCTGGATTTCCTTCATACAACTACCTTATCCACATCATGTTTTATTCAAGATATTATCATCCCACCACATGAGTATTAGTTGTAGATGACATTTATGACTCTTCCTTTGGTAGCCTTGCTTTAGCCCATTTAGATATTGTTCAAAAATAAAAAATGAACATCAAATTACCTTTGTGATGGTCTTACATCATGGCATTTTCTTGTTGTATCAACACCCTACATTCATATTGACACATCTCCAAAAAGATATTAAATTTCAAGGGTCATCTTCCTTTCTAGACTTCTTCAGAGTCTTCACAGCTTTTCCATGGAGATGTCATGGTCAATTCTTCTAGTTATCAGATGTTGGTTTCCTTTTCTATGTGACTGTAGTTTCATTTTTCACGATATCTCCTTAATTTCTTCACATATTTCATCCCAAGAACTTCCATTCATAGTTCCTTCATTTTTATCAAGCACCTCATATTCCATATGAGGGCTTATTATGTTGTTTTCATCTAGTCAACTTGTGAACCATGCCTTTATGCATCCTTCCAAAGGAGGAGATCCCTTTCTCTTGATCATGCTCATGAGGTGGAGCATTTAACCATGTTGTCTACAACTAAATGACATGACTAAATGTTATCAAATACAAGCATACACATCTCATCTCTTCCTTTTTGTCATCTAGACTTCCTTCAAAAACTTCCTTGACTGAAAGAAATTCAATCACCTTGACTTGCTTCACTTATTTTGACATCATACTATTATTCCATGAATCCCATATAAGGTGGAATTCTTGGCGAGACAGTTGCTTCTTCCAGTAGGTGAACCTTCTGATGAATATTCCAATGGAGGATCTTGATCATCCCCATCCTAAAATTGCTCCTTTTTGAATGATGTATGATGAGATATATAATATATTAATTTCTTTTTCTGTAAGTACTACTTATGCTTCTAATGGGTTTACCAAGAGCTACATCCTTCTATAGGTGACAACCATAGACTTCTATTTTTATCTATCTTTCATGCTTCTTTATGATGATGTCATGAGACCTTGCATTCATTCGTATTCTTCTATGATGCCATCTCCTAACATGATGCATCCTATCATGCTTCTAATGATTTCTACCATGATAGTTATACTTTACAACAAAAAAATTGAAACAAAAACTTGAAAAGAACTAGGTGAGGAAGATTATCTCAATCATAGTAGATATGTTTTACTTCCTCCTTCTTGGAATTATTCTTTTCAGCTTCTTCCACTTCTTCAGTGATATGGGCTCTACCCTTCCTCTTTTTTTGATTTCCTTCTTGAGATTTAGACAATCTCTCTTGTAGTGCCCATATTCATGAAAATCATAATGTTGAACCTTCGACATGTCCTTCTTATTTTTCTCAGGACTAAGCTTCCCAAACTTCCATTTTCTTCTAGTCATGGTAGAAAATGATTGAGATTTCTCGCTTGTTCCTATATCAATTTTTTCCTTTAGCCTAGTTTCTTTGATTTTGCACAATGACCATAGTTCATTGAATGGAGTATCTTTCTTATTCCCATAGATGCTTGATTTGAAGTTGCCCCATTCCTCTGGTAGTGCATTGAGCACTATGATAGTCATTTCCTTGCCAAACATTATTTCTCCCAACTCTGGGAGTTGGTCTCTTATTTCTAACACCCTCATAAAGTTTGAGGCTATTTCTTCTTCTTTTGATATCTTCATCTTGTAGATACTGAGATTTTTCTTTCAGCAGTTCGACAATTAAACCCTTAACATGACCAAAAACTTCATTTTCTATGAGGATCAAATATATCCACTTCTTCCATGCAAGAAAGTTTGATGACCCAACCAATTTGTTGGTCTCATTTCAATATGAATTCATTTTGACATATTCAAATATAGATATAAAAATACTTAGATGTCAAGTGAAGATACTCCTAGATGATGAAATGTTCAACTTGATGCCTTCTTGATTTTGATGATGATATAGATAATAAAAGATGTCTTCTTGGTGAAGATGTCTTTCTTCAAAAGTGATCATTGGCTCAAACGGAGATCACATTTATTCCTTGATGATGATGACAATGTTTTTTCTTTCTTTTCATCCTTCAAGGCAATGCTAGTTAAACTTGTTTCACAGCCTCACATTTTGGCCCTTCTTTAGAATTTCAGCTTGATGCAACAATTTTGGAATTTCAGCATTTTTTGCAATAACCATAGTTCAAACGTTCGGCTAGAATATGGAAAAAAGTTTCTTCCTTTCTACTTTTCTTGACTTTTTTTTCTTGTTATTTTGACTTGCAAAGGAGACCTTTCTTGGCGCAAAACTTGATCCTTGATGGTGGATGCAATTCGATACTTGTTGTTGCAGAAGGATGTCTTAATACATTGCATGTGTGGAGAATATAACCCAAAAAAAATAGACCCAAAAGTGCTTCGATCTTCCTTCCTTGTGCTAATGATTGTAGAATGTGTGAGTTTCCCAAGAATGCTTTAAGTCTGGAACCCTTCTTTAGATGAGCTAGGGTTTTGAGGTCTTCTTTAATGCTCTTAATTATTCCCTTTCAATATGATGAGAGGGTTAGTCCTTGATGATTGATGCTCTCAATGCTTCCAAGATGATCTCGTTATACTTTAGCCATAGAGTATCCGTATTCGTGTTGCCCTTCCTTGATGTAGTCACCTTAGCTCTGATACCATGTTGAGAAATCTAGGGGGAAACAAGTATAGGTGATTTCTCTTACTTTGATAATTACTTGTGATGTATTTTTACATTTCTTGATTAAATTTGTCTTTCCTTTATTATTATTAGTGTTCTCTATCTTCAAAAAACTACCAAGTCATAAATAACAATGAGATAATAGGACACAAGATATAGGCAATCAAGGAGGGCCAAAACCTCTTCAACTGAGAGGAAAACACACCAGAATTATTCTATTCTTATAGAACTTTAATTGATGAATTCCAAGACATGTGACCCTTGATCGAGACCCTCCAAGACCAATTCATCCTTCCTTCTTGATGAAATTTCCTTATACAACTTCCAACAAAAAACTTCAACCTTCCAGCAACTTCAACCGCAACAAAAATTTCTGCAACTTCAACATAAAAAATTCAACAAATTCAACCTAGCAACTTCACAACTTCAACCTTGATGCAGCTTCAACAACTTCGACCTAGCAGCTTCACAACTTCGATCTAGAGGCAACTTCACAACTTCGACCTTGCAGCTTCACAACTTCAATCTAGAGGCAGCTTCACAACTTCGATCTTGCAGCTTCACAGTTTCGACCTTGCAAGTTCACAACTTTGATCTTGCAGCTTCACAACTTCAACCTTGCAACTTCACATCTTCGATGCAATGTCATAATTTTTTCTAGACCAGAAACTGTAGAAACCCTAATGAAAGAAAGAGAGAGAGGCCCAAAAACTTCGCTATTGATCTTCTTCTTCTTCTTCATCCTTTCGTAGCTTCTATCTTGAGTATATCAAACTTGCTTGAGTGAGTGTGCAAATGAGGTTTAATTCCTTCTTATTTATATGATTGTGAGGGGTACGAATTCCTATGTGAGGCCGACTTGTCCTTATGTAGGCAGATTTGATCTTTGCGCATTGACGAGGTATTGGAGGGTCTTTTGACTCTATTTTGACTCAATAAATTTTTCCTTGAAATATGTAATATGCCCAAATGGGTCTTCAATACATGACAATGACTCAATTGACTTTATGACAAACCCAAAAGAACTCAATGGGTGGTTGACCTAAAAGTAAATTTCCCTTGAGCATGAAACCCATGCCTCAAGAACACAAATAATAAATTTATTTTTTCTCTTTTCATTAAATACATAAAATCAAGATTACATATGCCATTATGAAGATCGAACCTAGCTACACATTTCAATAATACCTTCGCTAATTCTAGTCACAGTACTTGACACAAGGAGAATGTTTCTACATGATGTTATCTCATCAACACTCCCTCTCAATGAGAGAGGCATTCTCAACTTTCCCCGAAGTATATCAACAGAATTCATTAGGGGACAGAGGTTTTGCTAACAATCTGCTATACTGTAGAGTAATACTGGAGCCACTTTGCTTCTTCATGTGCCATATCTTGATATTGAATCTCACGGTGCAGCGTGCTTTAACCTATCATCATGGTCATCACTTGCATCTGATCATGACAATCCTCCAAGTAGCCTCTGAAGTGATATTGCTTCTCAACTTGCCAATCCAACTGCAATATACTTGGCCGCTGCAATATAGAGTGCGACAAATGTCTGCTTCATGCTCATAATCATAATTTATCCTAGACATAAACAATATCCCGATGAACTATTTTTGTCTTCAGCACTCTCTAACCAACCTGAATCTGTTGTTGTACTTCACTGTTTGAGACAAATCTCGAAACATAACTGAATTTGCGATGACCAATTGTACCATGTCAATACACCAACCCTTTTACTGGGTCTATCACCACAATTGCTTCCTTGTCATCCTGACTAGGTGCTCCTCTCACACTAAGACATCATGTTGTGGTAAGTTTGGTTTCTCCCTTTGCCACTACAACCTTTTAGAATATTAGGTATCTAGCATGAAAATGTCAATGACAGTCCATATTTCGAACTTAGAGATCTACTCTCTCCGAAGCCAATACGAGGCTCTTTGACTTTCCCCAGAGGAAATTCTTTCTGCCACAACTACTCCCTCTGACAAAATTCCTCCAACTTTCATCATATACAAATTATATGAGATCAGCTATGCCTAACATGTCTTGCTTGTAATAGTCTTTTTGTGAACTTGTTCCCTTGACATATCACAAACCACAAGTAATTTTGAATTTGCCCCTTATTGTCACCATTCTAGATTTTGAGGCCATAACTTTGGAACAAAAATAACTTGTTTATGTTGGATCTGAGCCCTAGTCTAAGGTGCCTCTATCTTTAGCTTTGTTGGTAGACAAAGATCAACTCATTTCCTTACATAGGCTTACATGTGATCTTCAACTTCCTTGCTTCACCAAAACTCTAATACCATGTTGAAAATAGAGTGCAGTGGATACAAGAACTATTTTTGAACTATTGTAATTACTTATGAATATATATTATATTTCTTTTATCTTCATCAAGAAATCACACTTTAGAAATTCAACCAATAGCCATAAATGGAAAGTAGAGATCACAATGTTGAAAAATTTAATATATGTGAGATCACACATGTAAGAGAGAGAGATATGTGAGTGATAAGTGAATGTGTAAATTAAAAGTTTCAAGTTTATTTTATACTCAAGATACCCAAGAGACATGTCTCTTTGTAAATTAGATCATGTTTCTTTGTAAATCAAATTCTAGTAAGTTTGCACATTTACATTTTTACTCACATTTGTTAAAGTGTTGAAGAACGCATAAATATTGATGGGCTAGTAACTCATGATAAGTATATTTATTTACATCTTGTTTCTATTCCATATTTTATGAAAATATTTTCTTAAATTATGGTCGCTAGTAATTGATGGTAAATATGTTATTTATGTGAGTAGAGCTATTTTCAAGGACTTTAATTTTAGGTGTTAGCTATGGTTTTTATGTTACACCTAGCAGCTATTTTGCAAGCTCTATGAGGATACTAGCATACATTTGTCATGGCCTAGAGATAGTCTTGTAGTAGTTTTAATATGGTTGATTTTTATATACATGATAACTTTACAATATATTTATTATCACTGGTCTAGTTTCCCTTGTGACAAGCCATGACAATAAGACTACTATTTTTGGATGACTGAATTATGATTCAGTGAAGGTTAACGCAAAAGAAAAACTTAAATTCATTTTAAACTTGAATTTATCACATATTTAGAAGGATAAAATTTGTATTGGGGAAGCCCGTGTTATTGCCAAGATTGCGCCTTTTCATCACCGGAAGTTTAGGGAGGCCATAGAAATTGAAAAAAGGTCGAGCAATCTCAATAGGGATGACGGCTGGAAAATTAACAGTTGTTGGATCCCTGCCCTTTCATCCTAATTGCCCCTGCCCCCACCCCTTGTTTTGTTATTTTTATTATGGTCTTCTCTGGTTATTTTTCCCCCTAGTCTTCTGGACTGTTTGTTTTTCCATTTTATTCCTTCTCTTCTCTTTGATTTTTATTCAGTATTTTAGTAAATTATTTTAATATTAATTGTTCCCTTACATTTCTTCTAGCTTAAAATTAGGAATAAGATGTTTTTATTTGAATAGGTTCTAAAAAAAATTACGCCTTAATTATTTAACATAATATATAAATAAATAATTTTTATACCTAAACATAGATGAAAGAATTATAAAGATAGAAACTAATTAATCCTGTTATACCTTTAAATATAAATAAATAAAATTAATAATCGAATTAACTAACTAATTGAAAATAGTTATATTTTATCCATAATTCTTCATTGACTTTAATTTATATTCTAAGTGGTTTTAAGTGAGTAGAAATTGCTACATATTTAATATAGTTAGATTCATTAAATTTAGAATTAAGTCAAAGATTTAACTAACTAATTAGGTTATCTATTTAATAAACATTTATTAATTTTTCTTATTATTTCATATAATAATAATAATATAAGTTTTTATATAGTTTATGTAGTTTTAAATAATAAAAAAGGTCTATTAATTAGTTCTTGGTTTATACTCAATTTAGTTAAATACAAGCGGTTACATTTAATAAAAAATGGAAATAAATATAGCAAAACTAACTAATTAATTAATTAACTAATTATATTTCCCTTTCCCTATCTCTTGGTCCAGTCCAGTTGCCCAGTCCAATGTAGTCGTTTCTTGGTCAAATATAGCCATTGAATGATCTTCTCTCTCTATTTAACCTGCAACCATGATTTGGTTCTTCAACTTGTCCTGATGATGAACCACACTTGTTGGTTCGAAACGCGTCGACAAATGAATTATGATGTGATTTTTGTTGAAAACTCTTCTCTATAAACATAAAATTAAAATGTTTTTTAAAACCAAAATAAGAATTTTTATATTAAAATTTGCATCTAGAACACAATGGTATCACTTGGGAGTACAATTCTTTGCATCAAGTATTGCTAATTATTCTACCTAAACCATCCAGATTATATCTATTTCTACTTTTTCCTTGTACAATACATGGAAAAGGGATGTTTTTTTAAGTAAAAACCTTACAAAATCGATCCCCCAAAACAAAAAATTTACTAACCATTAGCTATCTAATTAGAAATGCAAATTAGGTTGTCCATGTTTTGAGTAGGCTCATTTAAATTAAAGGACTTAGTTGGCTTTGGTGCACTTGAGCTAGTTGCAACTAGCAGTCTTCCAAGCTCTTCAATTGTGTCTTGAGGTCCTTAATTTGTTGGTGTCATTTCCTCATTTTTACGGCAAAGTGCATCCAACTCATCATATTGTTTGGCCATACAAGACTCCATTCTTAATTATTTATCCATCAGAGAGGTTGTTATGGTTTACTATTCACTATTCTTCAGATTCAAGGTGAGGAAATCAGTGTAGATATCCATTCTCTCCATCAACTAGTGAACCAATTTATCCTTAGTACCTTCAATTTTCCTGTGATTTAGCTCCTGAACCTTCCTATCATTTAGTACTTCCATATTCTACGTCCCAGTGTACCTTGGGCTTTGCCAAGCATAAGAGAAATCCTATGTGAAAGGCTTATCCCACACCAGGCAGATACTTTGAACGCATCATTGTTGATAATTTCTCTTCAATCAACATTAATTTGTAGCTTCTAGAGTGAGGTCACTATTATAGCTCCATTTACCACCCTTGATACTTGTGATGCTTGCTTTATGGCCTAGGGCAACCCCTCCTTCCAGACTTGGTCCAAATATTTTAAAAACAATTTTTTATTCCCTGTACGCTACTTTGCCTTGAGATAAAAGCGTGTACACGTGGGTTAGTCCATACCCAACCTGCGTATATGTGTTAAACACTTAAAAAAATTAAATTTCCTTAACTATGGGCGGAGTTCATAGGTTTTACCTATTGATTACCTCCTAGTGCCCGTGGCCCAATTGTTTCCCAACTAAAAAACTAATTGGGAGAAGTATAAATAGACTTCTATGGGAAGGCCTTAAGGAAGACAAGAGATAGAATTATTATACTGAGATTATCCCTGACTGAATCTGAAGTATCCCTGTGCTTCAAGCACTTCCCCAAGTTTGAGGAAACCCTTGTTTCCTTGAGTGTTGATATTCTCCCACTTGCTTGATATATCATGGTATTGGTTATGGAAGGAGGCTATTGAAGACTGGGACTGGACGGATCCGGAGGATAGTTCTGCTTGGAGCTAGAAGAAGAAGACTCAAGTGAATTCTCTCCGTGTTATTTATAGCGTTCTACAATAAAAAGAAACATTGTCTTGTTCCTGAGATTAACTTTGTTTATGCATCAGATGTTGTTGTAATTCATCTATGAATGTTATTTTGATGTATAACTAATCATTTGCTTATATGATATAAAGTTGATTTCATTAAAATTCTTTATCTATATGCTACTATGTATGTTCGAATTGGTTAATTTTGCAGATTCAAAGATCATCAAGAGTTGCAGAGGGTCTGAACCCTGCTGGAACTACCCAAATGAATTACATCCGAGTATGGTCGCTATCGCATAGTTGTTTATATAAGCATGTTGCCTGAGTTGTATGCGTGTTTCTTACTGTAGTTTGCTCTTGCTCTTTTGGGGTGCCAACCCAAATCCCTAGGGTACTTATTCCTGTAACAGAATTGGCGACTCCATTGGGATAACAATCTTGTTATTCCTAGTTTGGGTTGTTCAGTGTCAATCAGGGCTCAGTTCTTGGTTTGCTTACTGTGACAGTATTGTTTGGTCCAATAGAATCTCAGACCTTAAGTCTGATCTTTTTTATCTGGATTTATTTTTTATTTTTCTTGCAAAACTCAGTATATGCACTTTTTCTGTTTACAGTAGCGTACACACGCTTGTTTCTGTGAAGTGAACCCGCGTATACGCGAGTTTCCTTTAGCAAAAGCGCGTGTACATGCCTCTATGCTTGAACACAGTCGCGTATACCCTTTTTTGCATGGTTTTTTCAAATCTCTCTCCCCAAAAAGATTTGGTTCTTGGTCTGTTTGGTTTCTGAGTGGTCAATTTCTGTCTTTAGAATTTTATTATCCAATGAGTTTACTATTTCGAATTCTTTTCCGTTTTGAAAACTTTTTGGCCTAAGTTTGCTTTTGAGTGAGTTTATGATTTGTGTTTTGACACACAATACTTCTTATAGAGGTTCTTGATTGTTTTTGTCCTCTAGAACAGCAAATTGTTTTCAATCTTAGTGTCAAGCTTGATTATTGGTTTACTTGATTTGCTTTCTGTCATTTTGTAGCCTTACACCTTTTCTTGCTTTTTGAAAGTTTCTTTTGACAAATTTGAAAATGTTTCTTTCCTGACTTTTTGGTTTGTTTGTCAAATCTCTTTGCTGCTTTTGGATCGTTTAGTGCAAGTTGAAGCCCTTTTTGTTCAATTTTTCATTCGTTGTCGAATTAGTGACTTGCAAAGTTTCCTTGTGCTCTTCTTTCTGTCTTTGAGTCTTTGGTGACATTTTGAGTGCTTTCGAAATGTTGTTTTCATTACTTCTTGAAAAAAGAAAAAGTCCTTAAAAACATTGCTTTTGTCTTCTTTTACCAAGTTTGACTTTGGTTTCTTTTGATTTTTTGAAAGTGAATTGTAATCTTTTTGATTTAGTCCTTCTTGTTTGGATAAGATTTTGCATTCAAAATTTGTATTCTTTTCAAACATTTAAGTTGGCTTATTAAAGTTATAAACAATCGCTTTCGTTCTTTTTACAGTAATCGAGGATCTTACATTTTCATGTACACCTTGCATTAGGGTAGTTGTGCATTGTTAAAGCATCAATAGTCTTTTTAGTTTTTGTGAGTGTGAAGTGTGCTTTAAGAAAAGAAAAGAAAAAGTTTTTTCTTTATAAAAGTTTCGTAGAACCCAAGTAGAAATTTCTTTTCATCGAAGAACAAACATGCAATCATATAAGTTAGTTTTACATTAATTTCTTTTGCGTCATAAAAACGCCATTGGTTTCATTTCCATCTATCCCTATGACTTAAGAACAACCATTTAAAATCAAGCGCTTAATAAAATAAACTAGAACTTTTTGTATCGTCATCAGAATACACCAACAATTTTAGGTTTATTTAGGGCCTTGGGTTAGGCGAGAGGTGAGTAAACTCTCCAAGGCCACTCTAAATATTAAAACATAGAATTTTGATTAAAGAGTGAAATCCAATAGCATTAGGGGGACCGGGAAAGCTCTGTGACTGGGAGTTAAGCACGAGGATTCGTGAAGATAAGGATGAGAGATACCCCCTCTCTTACTTGTCGGATCCTACCTCACGACTGTTCCGCTCGGCTTCTGATATGAGTTGGTGACCATAGTTGCCTATCCTAGGGATCCACATAGGTGGCTGCGGAGGAGAATCCCATGGCACCTGAGGTTGACATTGCATCATGTTCAACGGTACTTCTGGAGGGTACCCTTGCAAACCGGCAAAGGCTGTTGTTTGGAGGTCAGCGTAACTACTTTTGATACCTTCGCTGGTAGGCCTGGGCCACCATTATCCCAGACTATCTTCAGAAGGTCCCTTATTTCACTTTCTTGTATTTTGGTGTTTGGTCCTCATCACCCGGAGCGGAAATACTTGGAAGTTGTTTGATTGGTTGTATCTTTAGGGATTTTATAGTCAAGTGCTCTTTGCTCCTTGTATATAGTTGGCTTTAGGTATTTTTGTCTAGTCACTTTTGGACTTTAGATTCTGAGTGACTGACTTACCACTCCACCGATCTTGAAAGGCTTTTGATCTTTCTTTCGAAAGTTGTGGAGTTGCCTCCTCAAGGGCAAAGGTTTTGATTGTGCATCTATCTTCCTTGAAAATTCATTTGTACATTCCTATAAGGGAA
Source organism: Pinus tabuliformis (assembly GCA_031772625.1). Lineage (NCBI taxonomy): Eukaryota > Viridiplantae > Streptophyta > Pinopsida > Pinales > Pinaceae > Pinus > Pinus tabuliformis. The sequence goes on from CM062805.1 coordinate 246,122,846, forward strand.
GGATCTGTGAATAAGTTAGATATGGCCAATATTCCCGTGGAAACCAACCAAGGTACCCTCCCAAAAGGGGATCCTTGTGCTTTTCCTTTCTTTGGAAACGTTGGTACTCCCTTGATGGCCACTTTGAATATTCCTGGATTGAATGTTGGACTACCAATTTGGCTATGGTCCACTCCGAATATTCCAGATGTTCTTGAAGCTTCTCAAATGAATGCTTTATTTCAGGGGCATCACATGGATGTTAATTGTTCATCTTCTTTCAAAGATAAATCTAGGATTCATCTTTCTCCTCCTTGTAATAAGAGATCTAAAAAGAGGAGGAAGAGGAAGATGAAGAAGAAGAATAATTCTATCCATTCATCATCAACCTCTGCTAGTCATGTTGAAGATGAGCCTTCAGCCATTGCAAGTCATGTTGGGGACAAAAGTCTAGTCACTGCGAGTCATACTAGCAATTCATCATCAACCTATGCTAGTCATGTTGAAGATGAGCCTTCTACCAATGCAAGTCATGCTGGGGGCACAAGTCTAGTCATTGCAAGTCATACTAGCAAAGAGTCACTGACCTCTGCAAGTGATGTTCGGGACTCTCTGCAAACCACTGCTAGACATGTTGGCGGAATGGATGTTGATAAGAGACCTGGGAGTAGAAGTTTTAAACCTAAGTTCCCTTGTAAGATATGTAAGGGAGACCATCTTAATCACGTGTGCCCTGGTATCCTAGAGATACAAAGGAGATGGTCTGAGTCTAAAATTTCTTCTACTCCTGGATTTGATATGGTTTCTCAACAGTCCCATCAACCATTGGTTGATAATGTGGTGGCGCCAATCCAATCTCTGGCTGATTACACTCCTCTTTTTGGGGGTGAAGTGCCTAACAACAGAGTCTTCTTGATTTCTAGTACAGAGTCTTCTGGTATAGGGGGAATTATGGTTGCTTTGAATATTCCCCCTCCAAGTTCTAGGAGTTTCTCCTTTGATTGGGATAGTTTTGTCGAGCCTCGTCTTCCTTCTGCTGCACCTTTCCAAATAAAGGTCAGAGTTAATTCCACAAACATCTATCAATGTATGGTGGATGAAGGATCCTCTGCAAGTATTATATCCTCTTTGACTTAGAAAGATTTGGGTTCCCCAAAGTTGTTGACAGCTCAGAGTCAGTTGTTAGCTTATGATAGAAGACCTGGTGAATCTATGGGTGTTCTTCCTCAATTGCCTATTACTTTAGGTGGGAAGACTGTCTTAATCGATATGGTGGTGGTTGATAGCCCTTTAGACTTTAATATGCTACTTGGGTGTGATTATGTCTATGCTATGAATGTTTTGGTGTCTTCACTCTTTCGAGTGATGTGTTTTCCTCATAAAGGGAATATTGTCACTATTGATAAGCTTGCATCTGATAATCACCATCCTAATTTGAATTTATTGCAGAATACCCCTTGGTTTGTTCCAAGTGTTCAAGTAGACTCTACCCCTCCACGGGTAAATTATGTGGCATTGAATCCTCAATGTTCAATCGCTTCTGAGAAGGATCCTTTGACCTATGATTCTCCTTCTTGGGACTTGGTCCCACAGTTGACAGAGAGATTCTTCCTATAGGGACATGGGACTTCTTAATTCCCTCTTTTGATCCTTGTAGTTCTCATGATTTCTTAGAACTTGATTTACCTTCACGGGAGGAACTCTTTGAAGCCATGAGTTTTGACTACCAAAGGAGTCCTTGGCCTGAGACCTGTAAGGGGTTTGTCCAGAAGAACTATTATGCGTAAACCACAAGGTTGCGTGGTTCCCTGTACCATATTGTATATATAAGGTACGCATTTTCAAGTTTTATATTCTATAACACAAGATTTTATTTGAAGTTTATATGTGGGATGTATTAACTTCTTGTCTAGTGTTCCTATTGATGTCTACAAAGCTTGGAAGATTTCTCCTTTGGAAATTTTTGTGGTTGACCTGTCATGGCAAGTATTGTTCACTTACTAGCATATAGGTTAGGGAAACCATTTTTTCCATTGCATCTTGCATACTAGCCTCCGTTCAACGATACATTAGCCATAGGGTCGACCCCATCGTGTATTGGTTAGCAAAACATGTTCACTCGCTAATTTTTTAAATCATGATGTGATGGTAGAGCCATACTTTACATGGGCATCATAGTTAGAACCTCACTGACATTGGTTGCCCATGTTGTTATACTGATTAGGCTTGGGAGTCCTCTTTAGTCCCGCCATGACTTGTGCGTTGAAGACACATTATTCTTGCTTCTACGCTTATTTCTAGCCTTATACCCTAGAGCTCCTTTGTGTTGAGTTGTACTGCTGCATTGCATTTTGACTATTTACACCTTTTGGCCTTGAGCCGGCTTCACTTGGACTCGTGTTTAAGCCACTTATTTAACCATGTCTTTTGCAAAATCAACCATGCAATCACTTATCTTTTGCAACTTGACACATCCTTTGACCCTTGGAAGGAACATCCCTTTGAGTGTCCTTGTCCAGTTTCGCCTCCCTGCATTGAGCATAGGATTGTTCCCATCCCAGGAACTAGATCATATGTTTCTCTAACACTCGTTCTTTCCACTGTACTATAGCATTATTTTGTTCTTTTTCCAGCTTAAAGAAAAAGACAAAAAAATTATATATTTCAAAAATAGCGGGAAAGGAGAAATCCACTATGAAAAAGTGGAAACACTATTTGATGGGAAAGGAGGGAGAAATCCACATAGATCACCAACCACTATAGTACATACAAGCCCAAAGTAGGTTACAACAAACCAGGATTTACAAGTGGATGACTATTTTAATGATAAATTACAAGAAGGGAAGCACAAACAAGTTGGTTGACATGATTTCAAGGCCACCCACATCAAAATTCATAGTTTTGGGAAATTTAATGTGCATGAAGTCTTTCACCCATGATGCATATAGAGGGGCATACATAGAGGATGATGACCTCGAGAAGTTGTTTCAATAGTTGCAAAGCTAGGGTCATGTGCACAATGGTGACAATAGAGTTGAATACCATATCGAAAGTGTGTTAGTCCATAGGCTAAAAAAATTATGTGATCCTAAAGGTGAGAAACTGCAACTAATTACAAAGGTCCACACCACCTAGGCTGCACAGAAATTTGTTGTAAGGACGACAATGACCAACTTACAAAGGTATATGCACTGGCCTACAACGCAATAAGATGTAGCTATGTTCATAAGAGGATGTATGCTTTGTTGTACCAACAAGCCTAGTAACATGAAATAAGGTTTATACAATCCATTACCTATACTCATTCATCGTTGGGAAACCATATACATGCACCTTGCAGGAGGTTTATCGACAACTAGGAAGGGACATGACAACTTGTTCATGGTATTTGATAGGTTCAATTAGATGTGCCCTTTAAAGATACCATCAATGGGAAAAAAACAGCAAAATTTTTATTTGGATAGGTCTAGGTGCACTTTACAACCCCAAGGAGAATCATTTCAAATAGGGACACAAGATTTCTCAATGCGTTTTTGAGTACATTATGGGAGAAGATGGATGCGAAGTTGAAGAGGCCTATTACATTCTATCTGCAGACAAATGGGAAAAAAAAGTAGTCAACATGAATTTGGTGCAAATTTTAAGATTGTGCAATCAAAATCATTTGAAGACATGGGATGAAAATATGGTATATATATACATCACTCTTATAACATAGTAGTGTACACTTCTATTGGTATTTCCCCATTTGATATTTGTTTTGGATACTTTCTGCCTTCACCTTTAGATATTGCACGTGGACAAAAAGGAGTGAGGGAGGATCTTATAGGGGATTCCTTAAGAGAAAAAAAAATATTTGTGAAGATTAGGTAAATCCATCTATAGGTACATGACACACTACAAAAGTCACAAGAAAAATACAATGTTAGACATGATCAACACAAAACAAAAAATTCCTTCAAAATTGGAGATAGATTGATCTAGATCTTTTACTTCAAGGATGCATACATAATTGCATTGAAAAGAGCATATAACCAAGTGACATAAACACATAAAATAAGCAAAATTCAAAAGCAACCATCAGATCAAAGGCACAAAAACAACTTGATAATGGATTTTACCTAGTGTGGGCTACATCTCTAGGCCCTGCTCAATGTGGGGAGGCCTCTTTCATTAATTGGCAGTGAAATCAATTTACAATCAATTACAAAATGACACCTTATACCTCCATTTTTGATGATGGCGTGAAAATGTAAAGCTCTGTTGCAGAAATGGACAGTACCGTTGAATTCATGGCATGAAATCATGTAAAATGACTATAAAGTCGGCCCTGTTCTGGCTTGGTCAAACTCTGGCCCCCAAGAATCTCAAAGATTCCCTCTCGAGGGTTGACTGGAGTTCGACTACCCAGATGATGAAACTAATTGCACTAATGCATTCCTGGTGGAAAACTGAGTAAAATGGGTATAAACTCGGCCTATTTCTACTCTGGTGAATTCTGAGGCTCTAGGGAATCTAAAGATTCCCTAGAATATTCCTCAAAAGATAACTTGAACCTGGATCTCAAAATCTGTGCTAGGGACGCACGGTTCTAGCTCTTGATGGTGCTCGGTTCCTCTTCTTAACATACTCGGTGACTCTCTCCCTCCGGCTCGGCAGCAAAGGCGTGTTTAATTAATATGTAAGTGGCTTTGAAATTGTCGACCACTTGGTAGTTTGTTGGTGGCAGTCCCGGTTTGTGGACCGGAGGCCACAGGTTCAAACCCCGTGGGCCTACTAGCCATTAACAATTTTAATATAATTTTGTCCATTTTTCTAACTGTTGGGTTTGTCATTGACATATAACACTAACCGCCACCGTTAATAACACATTGTTTTAACCGTATGGTTTCGTTGTTGGCATATAGTGTTAATTGTGGGTTAGCGGTTTAAACCACCATTTAACAATAACATGCATTCAAACGCTTGTAACTGCCTAGTTTTATTTCTTGAATAAAAACTATAACCGTTTGTCCACCCATCAGTGGAAAATCCGATGGTCATTGGGGGTCACCGCAAAACTAATGAGGCGAAAATTTCACTGCCACTAGTGGCCAGATTCCGGCGACCTAGCTGGTCTAATTTGTCACTTGTTTAATCTGACTGCCAGCCAGCGACACATGGTAGCTCCTCATTGGTCATTCATACGCTGATGCCAGTCTTCCACGTGTCACCCTACGATTGGTCTGTACTGCCCTGTCATCCTGCCACGTGTCATGTTGCAATTGGTCCTCCTTTGACTATATGGCCATGTCACCTTGTTGACATCATCAGTCCCATGTATAACCTCATGATCTGTACTGTTGATATAAGCATGCCAAGTGGCACTATGGGTCTAGCCTGCAAAAATTTCAGAAATTTGTCCTGATGATGAGCCTTTTTGTAGGCTTGAAACATCGACTCAAAAATTGATACTCTGGAATGAACTCCAAACTCCAAAAACAATCAAAATTTTCGTTGTTTTGGAAAAACTTCAGCAGGTGATAACCTTCACATACGGTGTCTATTTGAGGTGTCATTCGTGTCGTTGGATACAGAATGACGAGCTCTTTGATTTGAGATTGGTTTTGTTGAATTCCTTGGACTTAAAAAATTTCACCTTTCGGGATCCTCTTGCATGTTTCCTCCCCACTAATGATCTTTTGGGCCACCAAAAGCTCTATCATTAGTTAGAAAGTGAGAGAATTTCTCCCTCACTTTATACTTTTCAATCCAACGAGCCTTACTTGGATGCATTCCCTTGAAACCAATACGAAGGTACTCCACGTCTCCCTGACGTGTAGTCTTAGTTCTCTTCCCAAGAATGATATCCTTAGGTAGTTTGGCCAAGTATTCTAGTGAAAAGTTGTTCATTGTAGGAACCTGTCTAACCTCTTCGGTGTCCATGATCAAAGGAGGCTCATAAAGCTTCAAGTTTTCAACATTCACCACTGAGTACATCTGCATGTACGCTAGAAAATTAAGATGAAAAGCATTGCTCCAATCTTCTCTAATACGGTGAATGGGCCATATGGGATTGGTGTCAACTTTGTTCCTTCCCCTTTCATTATGTCTTCGCTAATTTGGAGCTGCACCCTGTCTCCAACCTGGAATTGGTGATCAATGCAGTGCTTGTCATGTCGAGCTTTGTATTGATCTTGACTTTTCTCCAACTTCTCCTACACTGCCTAGTGAATCATCTAAATTCGTTGAATGAACTTGTGTGCTTTGTCCCGGTCATCTTCCTCAATGGAATATTCATCTCTCCCAAAGACCATGTCTAAGGGATTCTTTTGGAAATACCTAAAGCGTGTCTCAAACGGTGAGCTCTGAGTGGACAAATACACTGCCATGTTGTATGCATGTTGTACATAAGGAAGTTGTTTGTCCCACAACTTGGGATGCTTGCACAATATACCCTAAGTAAATGTATCACTATGCGGTTGACAACCTCTATTTTTTCATCAGTCCATGGATGAAATTTTGTGCTTCTCTTTAGTTTGGTGTCCATCATTCTCCACAAACTCGTCCAAAACTCTCCAAGGAAATGAGAGTCTCAATCAGAGACAATGGATGTGGGCAACCCAAAGTGGATCCATACAAATTGGAAGAAAAGACGAGAAATATTCTATGTAGTGATCTTCTTTTTACAAGGCATTAAGACACATTTTGCTAAATTGATCCACAATGACATACACATAGTCATGACCTCTCCTAGAAAAAGGAAAACCACCAACAAAATCCATTGAGACACTTTCCCAAGAATGACTCGGAATACGGAGTGGTGTGTCGAGCCCAAATTTTCTATTAGTGGGCTTGCAAACTGAACACAACACACATCCCTTTACATAATGAGTCAGAATGTTTTTCATGTGAGGCCAAAAACAAAACCTCTGCAAATGACACAAATTTTCCCTACACCAAAATGACCCTACATAAGAAAGATGTGTACCTCTCTGATTACAAGTATTCTTTCATTGGTGGGGACACAAATTTTTCCAAGGTGGTACAACAATTTTCCCTTCAAATGGTAATTTTCTACCTATGATCCATGAGTCATCTTTGCATAAATATCCTTAAAATATTCACCATCAACATATTGTTCAGAATAACTTTGAAAAAATAAACAAGCATTTTGCAAAACTATATATGAAGAAATAGGAGGGTGAGAAAGCATATCGCCCACTTTGTTGTTGGTGCCCTTCTTTTATTTCATTACCAAGTGAAACTGCTGGACGAATCCCATCCATCTAAAATGGCGCACTTGTTGAAGCTTGGTTTGCGACTGGAGGTACTGCAAGGGTTGGTGGTCTGTGTGAATGATGGTCTCCTTTCCAATCAAATATTGCTTCCACTTCTTCATGCTTTGCAGCAAGGCATACAACTCCTTATCATATGTGGGATAGTTCACAACAACTTGGGAGAATGTCTCTAAATGGTAACATACAAGTTTCCTCTAATGCATCAACATTGCTCCCATGGAGTACCCACTAGCATCTTGGAGATCTCAAAAGGCTACTAGATGTCAAGTAAGGCCAACATTGGTGTAGTACTGATCTTTTGATTTAGTGTATGAAAGGCTTTATGTTTCTTTCCTCCCTACTGAAAGGTTTGGTTCACACTTGTCAATGCATGCAAAGGGTATGCAATGATGAGAAGTTGGCAATTAACCTTCGCTAGTATTGTATTTGTTGAAGGAAATGTAACTAAGTTCGGTCTTCATAAATGTACTTTTGATATTTTTACTTATTCAAGAAAATAAATATTATTTTTATAATATATGTCAATGACTTTCTTAGTCATTGAAAAAGGTCTAGCACATGTTAAGTGCTATAGGTGATTCAAATGGTCAAAAGAAAATGTTAAAGACCTTAAGGGCATGTTACACCATGTGTACATTTGTATAAGAGTCAAAGAATATCTCTGCAAGAAAATTCAAATTTCTCTCCATGCAACAACATCATAAGCAAAGCTATTCCAATGCAAAAGAAGTTAAGTCAACCTAATGTCCTCAAGTCAGCCTCAAGTCGGCCTAAAGGAGGAACAATCCTCTATATATAGAGGTTTTCCAGTCCCCCAATGACAAGCATTCATACGTCTGCAATTAGTGAGCAAGAGAAGCTGAGAAAAAGTGAAATAAGTCAAGAAAAGGATCCTCTAGTGCAGCGAAGAAGGAAGAGACAAAACCAAGTGATAAGGGGTTGTTCTAAGTGTGTATTACTATCACACTTGCGAGAAAAGGAAGGGTAATATGCAGTCATTAACAACAACCACATAACAGTTACATATCTCTCTTGTTTGGGCTAGAAACTTAGGCCTATAAGGCCTCCTACTCAATAAAATAAGAGACTCTCACAAGCGAAGGAGAAAGGAGTGAAAACCTAAGGGAAACCTCCCACATGTGCGAAAAACGTAGGGCTGCAGTGTTGTCACATCAAGTCTACAACCTCGCATCAAGAAGGAGCTTGGTTGGTTAAGAGAAGGAAGGCATCATCTTATGCAAAAGAGTTCACTAAGGATCAAGGAGAAATATCTCTTCTAGAACTAAGCATAAGAAGTTCTATCACTAGTTGTCGAAAGAATTAGGAGGACGAAGTGTCAGCAAGAAAAGTGCCAAAAGAAGGAGGACGAAGTGCCAGAAGAAGGAGGACGAAGTGCCAGGAAACAAAGTGCGGAAAGAAGGAAGGACTTTACTTGTGCTTGCAGGATCTTCTAGTCAAGAGTCTAGGGTTTGGCATTGATCAAGAAAGAAGCTTTAATAAGAGAAAACTTACTGAAAGGTTTTCCTCTCAAGAGAAGAGAGGTTTTGGCCCTAGCAAAGAGAAAACATCTTGTGTTCTTGTTTTATGTTTAGATAGAAGTTGTATGAAGCACACACACACGTATTAATAAGAGAAGAATAATATTAAGCTAACAAAGACAAATTGTAAAAAGACATCACAAATTGCTATCTAGTCCCGAAGGATCATTCTACACCTAATTTCCCCTAGATTCTTCAACATGGAATCAGAGCTAAGGTGACACATCAAGGAAAGGGAATCTCAAGAACACTCATCAAGGAAGGACATCTACAAAAATTAAAGCATAAAGCCAAGAAGTCTCTATCACATCAAGGAAAAGAAGTTCTATCATCTATCATTCATCAGGGGAGGCTACAAAGCTAGAAGAACAACCTTATATAAAGGCACCTACAAAGAAGAGCAGATAAAAGAGGTACCTTCATCAAGCCATAAATCATCAAGCAAGCCCACTTGGAGAAGACTTCTTGAGGAACATCAAGATTCAAGGAAAGCAAGCCATCAAGACTTCAAGGAGAAAAGAAGTCAACTACATTTCAAAATATATCAAGTAAGGAAATTTCCCCTTCTAAATATACATCAATGTATTTTTGCAAGGAAAACAACAAATTGGTAGGTACCAATAACTTTCTTGCATGGAAGAAGAGGATTGATTCACTTCTCAAAGAGAATGAACTTCTAGAACATGTCAAAGGAAATATCACTACCTTGCTAAGGAACAAATCCAAGCCTTAGCCAAGTACAATAAGGATGAGACAAGAGATCAAAGGATTCTAATAGAATCTATCAAGGACTCTCTCATTCCTTATGTCTCCAAATTTGAAACATCAAAAGAAATTTATGATAAGCCAGTAGAGTTATTCTCAGTATCCATGGTCGGAGAAGTGATATCTCTAAGAAATGAATTGTACAAGATGAAGATATCCAAGGAATGAATAGCTCCCTACTTCATGAAGATCTTTGAGATGAGGTGTCAACTTCAAGAACTTGGGGAAGTCATGTCTGGTAGAGAAATGAAAATTGTAGTACTCAATGCTCTACCTGAGGATTGGGGCAACTTCACATCAAGCATATATGCCAAGAAGGAAGCAACCACACTCAGTGAAATGTGGTCTCTATGCAAGACAGAGGAAACTAGACTTAAAGAAAAGGAAGATGTGGGATCAAAGGAGCAATAATTTTCTACCATGGCCAAGAGAAAGGGAAAATTTGGCAAATTTGGTACACGAAGAAAAAACAACAAAGATATGTCCAAAATCCAATGCTATGGATGCCAAGAATATGGACACTACAAAAGGAATTGTCCTAAGCTTAAGAAGGACAACAACAACAAAAGAAAAAGGGAGGAAGCTCACATGACTCAAGAGGTGAAAGAAGAAGAAAATAAGCAAAAGAAGGAAGATCCTCAGGATCTCTAATATGACTAAGTCAAACTCTTTAATTTAAAGTCTTCTTTCAAGGTTTCGAGTAGGATAGGAGAATGTAGGAATAAAATAAAAATTGCATGGCTAGAAACATCTTCTAGAATATAGAAGCATGAAGTACATAGAGTTCTAGATACTCATGTAGAAGTAGCATTTATAATGAGAACAAAATGCATGGTTAGAAATATCTTCTAGAATATAGGACCATGGTGGATATAGCTCAAGATATTCATGTAGAAGGAGCATACCTAGTATAGGACCTCATCCACGATGAAAGAAAATTGATCATGATTAAGAATCTTAGAAGGCCTCCATCGTCAAAAGAAAGGAAAAATTTGCAAGGCAAGGGTCTTTAAGATCCCATGATGGAATCTTCAAAAGAAGGTTCATGAACCAAAGCAGATGTCTCATTTGGAATCCCACTCATGGGATTTAAGAAAAGGATGATATGCAAGCAAGCTAAGATGAAGCAAGAAGGGCCACACCAAGGACAATGAAGCTAAGATGATCAAAGGAGAATCAAGATGAGGTATGTATGCATCAAAGTTTAGTCATGTTGTCATATGTATATTATTGAGTCAAGGGAATAGTTCTATAACATGATCAAGTATGAAAGAATCTCTTTCACCAAGGACATGCTCGAAGGCATGTACTACAATGCAATGAAGATCAACAAAAGGATATGCTCACAAAAGGAGTATAAGATTGTTGGCTAAGAAGAAATTAAGAAGTTCTCTCACAAGGAGCATAAGGTGGTTAACCAATCTATCCAAGAAGAAGCAAATGAAGAAAGATATCAAGCATGTGAATAACACCATGATCACAAAGAATCACTATCTGACAAAGAACCATTGAAGATATCTCTCGAAAGAAGGCAAGACAACTTTGATAAAGGAAGGAAGGACCTTTGACACCTATGAAGGCCTTGGAGATATGAAAGATGCAGATAACTAATTCTACTCTACGAAGATGCCATGATGAATAAGCCATCCATCAAAAGCACCATTTAATGTTGAGGAAATATCAGGGTGAAGTCATGATAGGCTACTAGGTCAAAGCATGTAAACAAACAAGTACAACGAAGCATCCATAAGAATAGTATTCTAAAGCATGGACAGATGACAAGAAAACCTTATATATGACAAGAAATCCACTTTCCACGAAGGGAGGAATGAAATGAAAAACCAAGAGGGAAAGTGATCAATGGATGGTTCCCTACCTAGAAGAAGTTTGAACAAAGACTTCATGACATCAAAGAAAGGAAGGAGGTCAAGCAGCTGAAGGGCCCATGAAGAAGAAGTTGTTGATGAATGAAAGAGTCCCTAGTTAAGAGGGAGCTCTGACAAGTCCCTAATCAAGAGGGAGTTTTAGATCACCCCTGATTACAAAGGAGTGACAATTATGTTTTTCCATTTCATGTGTCATGCACTAGACTAGGACTAACATTCGTAAGTCTAGATGAAGGCCATGAATGGAAATGTAGACGCAAGATAGACACAACATTCTTTTCTTCAATTGGGAAGAAAGAATGGGAGGATTGGGTAATCATTTGGCATCCGCTACTCTTTGAGGATGTGTAGGGCATCCAAGACAAGAGTAGGAAAGAGAACCAATATTCTTTGAGGGTTGGGAACCCAAGACAAGAATATTCCTAGAATTTCATACTCAGTGAACACCTAGGTGGGTATTTACCTTGAGAGACAATGATGAAGGTGTCTATAAATCATTAGTCTCACCATCATTGTAGCTCATGGTCTCATGAAGACATGGAGCTGTTAGTCAAGGCCTTTCACTATGACAATGTTGATTGATATGGTGCTATAACAGATGGATTGAAAATCTATTTTCTCTTATGTGAACTCTTCAAGATTGAAAACATAGCCAGACACCTTTTAATTTTATATGAATACCTCCCTAGTTAAGAGGGAGTGTTGAAGGAAATGTAACTAGGTTCAGTCTTCATAAATGTACTTTTGATATTTTTACTTATTCAAGAAAAGAAATATTATTTTTATAATATATGTCAATGAGTTTCTTACTCATTGAAATAGGTCTAGCACATGTTAAGTTCTATAGGTGACTCAAATGGTCAAAATAAAATGTTAAAGACCTTAAGGGAATGTTACACCATGTATACATTTCTATAAGAGTCAAAGAATATTTCTCCAAGCAAATTCAAAGTCCTCTCCATGCAACAACATCATCAAAGAAGCTATTCCAATGCAAAAGAAGTGAAGTCAACCTACTGTCCTCAACTCGGCCTAAAGGAGGGACAATCCTATATATATAAAGTTTGTCCACTCCTCCAACAAAAATAATTCATACCTCTAAAATCAGTAAGCAAGAGAAGCCAAGAAAAGGTGAAAGAAGTCAAGAAAATGAGCCTCTAGTGCAACGAGGAAGGAAGAGACAAAACCGAGTGATAAAGGGTTGTTCTAAGTGTGGATTATAGTCACACATGCGAGAAAAGGAAGGGTAATCTGCGTCATTAATATCAAGCACATCATAGTTACATACCTATCTTGTTTGGGCTAGAAACTTAGGCCTATAAGGCCTCCTACTCAAGCAAAGAAGGGACTCTCACAAGCGAAGGAGAAAGGAGTCAAAGCCTAAGGGAAACCTCCCACACATGCAAGAAATGAGGGTTGCAATGCTATCACATCAAGTCTGCAACCTCACATCAAGAAGGATCTTGATTGATTAAGAGAAGGAAGGCATCATCTTATGTAAAAGAGTTCACTAAGAATCAAGGAGAAATATATCTTCTAGAACTAAGCATAAGAAGTTCTATCACTAGTTGTCGAAAGAAGTAGGAGGACGAAGTGTCGGGCAACAAAGTGTTGGGAAAAAGGTGCAGGAAGAAGGAAGGACTTGACTTGTGGTTGGAGGATCTTCTAGTCAAGGGTGTAGGGTTTGGCATTGATCAAGAAAGAAGCTTCAATAAGAGAAAAATTACCGAAGGGTTTTCCTGTCAAGAGAAGAGAGGTTTTGGCCCAGGTAGAGAGTCAACATCTTGTGTTCTTGTTTTATGTTTAGTTAGAAGTTTGATGAAGCACACACACATGTATTAATAAGAAAGAAGAATATTAAGCTAACAAATACAAATTGTAAAAAGACATCACAAATTGATATCTAGTCTCGAAGAATCATTCTACACCTAATTTCCCTAGATTCTTCAACATTATTGCACCCAAAAAACTACAAACCTTTGTAAAATTGGTGGGTTTAGGCCACTTCACAATCACATCAACATTAGAAGGATCTATTTTCAATTGTCCACCTCCAACAATGTGACCCAAGTAAACCAAAGAGGTCTTACAAAATTCACACTTAGACATTTTGACATACATTTTTTTATTTTTTTTCAAACATTAATCACCTTTTTAACATGACCTACATGATATTCCCATGTTCTAGTGAAAAAAAGTGTTACGGGATAAAACACTCTAGGGTCTGGGTTGAAAACCCCAACAGATCGAAGGGCATTCACCAACAAGAAGAAAGAAAAAAAGCAGTCCTAATGCTTAAAATACTAAAGTGGGATGAAGAGAGAGTACCAGTAGGTCCTACGTTTGAAGATGTTCCTGCAAGGTTCAAATCCTCTGCTTCCTCCAATGCTTCAAAACCTGCAACACATTTCAGAAAATAATATATACTAGCAGTAGTTCAAAGCATGTTCAAGATATGAATGTTAGATAATATAAGCATATGGATATAAAACATGATATCATACATAATTAGATCATAACATGAGTTAAAGATTAAATATCATAACTATCAGGAATAGGACAAAGCTTCTTTATTGATGTTTGCAAAGAAATCTGGAATAATACAACCTGATTCGACCACAACTCCAAGCGAAACCTTCCTCCAGATCCGTCCAACCCAAACCTCAACAATCCTCTTTAAAATGCATGCACATAGATGCCATATAAATTATATGGTCATCTCTATGAGGAAACAAGGGTTTCCTATACCTGGGAGTGTAGGAGGCACAGGGATAAATCAGACTTGATCAAGGACCAATTTGATATAATATCAATATCCTATCTTTCTCTCCCCTTAGGCCTTACCATGAGGTGTATTTTTTACCACCTCAAAATAGTTGTTTCAGTTGGGATACAGTTAGGCCACGAACTCTTATAGGTGTGCTTCTGGTGTAACCCATAAACCCCACCCAAAAAATGGGGGATTTTATATTTTTTTTATTTCAAATTATATACACGAGTTGGGTATAGATGGACCCGCTTATGTACACATTTTTTGAAGGGAAGAGTTGCGTATGGAATTTAAAATATATTTTCTTAGTAAAAGGACCAAGTCTAAAGGGAAAGGGCTTCCCGAGGCCATGACTCAAAGCATCAAGTATAAAAGGGTGATAAATGATGCTATAACAGATGCCCCAAAATATATGAGGTCAGAAGGGGTACATGATGGCCAAAATGTATTGTGTCGAAAGAATCATGCGAGGACTTGGGAGGAGATCACCAGATTCTAGCCTACCAAACCAGTGGAAGAGATTAGAAAGAAATCTCATGTCTAAGGCGGGCATACCCATGCTCAGATATAGTAAAGCATGTCCACATATCAAGTGTAGAGAGGATCCAATACGTATACAAGTACAAAGGAATTTGAGAAAGACATAGTGGATCATCTGATCATAGCCACAAAAGTACATATCAAGGCCATGCCACAATATCACATATAAAAGAACTGATCACTAATGTCACATAACTCATCCTCAAAGTACCAATTCAAACAGTGGAATAATGTTACTGCATGCAACTCGAGTGCTATATAAAATGCTTTTGTGATGAACTGCAACATATAAGGTGGATGGTGTCACTGGAAGAAAATTGGAGGAACTGAAAAGTGAACCAAAAAATCTTGATGCAACCCAAAGTCTTCATCGACCTCCATGGTACATTTCTACATTATGGGAATAAATGACCTAAAGTCAACCATGTGATAAATCATTTGATTACCGGTCATTGATGTATACCATTAACAAACGCGAGACAACTCACCGATAATGATGATGAGAGTCCAAGTACCCCAGTACAATTTAACAAGTGAAAATAAATGAGTTGAAGTCAAACAGTTGATAGAATCTACCAATCAGGAGACATTGATGTATTCTCACTGTCGATAGTGAAGGAGTCTTCCACTGGTGACTGCAAACCCTAAGGTACTAAGAAAGGACACTAGACCTTATTCCCAGAGAAATGATTTGGAGTCGATGGGAAAAGATCTACTGGAAGGAAGGCATTAAGGCATCCTACATCAATCTAGCACAAGTGTAATCTACAGGCCAATAATTTGGAAAAAATCAGGTGAAGAAAGATGAAGTATCCATACCGAAGCATGTTTCTGGCATACACAAGATGTGGATGTTGCATGACATAAACCCTCTAAACCAACCAATAATTAAAGTTGACACAGAGACGAGGAATCCACCAATAGGGTCAAATGGAAACCAAGGTATTTCATAAATCCCAATGTGTGATAATGTAAGATGACGTCGAACACAAGGGAAACCACTCATTCAAAAACCCATGATATTGGTCAATTGTTGAGCACAAGGTCACCTATCAATGATGGAAATAGGGCCAAGGTGTGGCTCTAGGCCTACTCTCAGAAAAAAAATTCGAAGTCAATAAGAGTAGACCTGCAAACAAGAAGTCAATGGAGACCTTCTTAACTAGCATGAGAAAAGGACCAAATATTGATGTGATATTGTTGGCTTGATGGGGCCTGACCAACGTTCAGCTTTAACTACACCAACCAAAAAAACCCTAAACTGCTGGCCCTTTCGGCAACAACCTGCGTAGCGCAGGCTGCAATCTCACCCGAAACAATATTGGGAGATGTTAGAACCAGGTTTCTACATCCAAAGGCATATGTGATGGTCTCCTAAAGTTCTTATGGCTTAGATCTTCCTTCACTTAGCTTTATCCCTTCTGGATAGACAACTACTGCAAACCTATATAAATGACTTCCAGATCTTCGCAAAGGTAGTTAATTATACTTATCATGTGTGAATATTAGAGATCTACCAGTTTTGCATAGTAACTAAGCATTAATTCATATAAAACAGATTACAGAGCGAAGATACATAAACTTTGCAGAAGTAAATAAAAAGGACACATATGCATCAATTTCAACCCAAAACAGTCTTTATTAAGTATAAACATTTAGATACAGACTGTGTATCCCTGCGCACCCAACTGTAGGGGCCCATGCACTCAGCCTGCAGACTTACCAAGGTCTCCGTGCACTCAACTGCAGGAGCCCTCCCCTTTTGCCTAAGTACAGGAAACAGACATTTCCTACCTTAGCACCTTTCCCTTAAAATTATTATTCAAGTTAAGTTATCTCCTACGACTCACTATGACTCAACATTATATAGCATTTTCTTTACAATACCATGGTCCGCGGACCATGGGTGGGTCTTAAAACAACTCTAACATCTACCCAATTTAGGGACTAAAGTCCTTTTGACTTCTATTAGCTTCACACTCCACTTCCACATTTCACGGAGACTTTACATTTGTTACCAACATAACTACAAACTTTACCCAAAACTTAACAAAATTGACCCCATGGACCCCATCCCAATAGGCCCCCAACACAAATTAGGTGACTCACCCTCAAGTCACTCAATTAACACATCTATCTTGTTGTGGAGGTCACTGAACTACACCTTCAACACATGTATGTCAGCAGTACCTTGCACTGCAGCCCGTTGCACTTCCTCTACCATATTTTTTGTAGTTGTGCCTTCCATTGTGAGGCGCATCTTCCGTTGTGTTTGTTGGATGGTCTTCAAATTATCTTGGATTGACAGAGTAAGCTGGCTTGCTTCCTCTGTCCATGGTTGTATTCTTGCCTTCAAGATGACCTCTTTCGTTTATAGCTCCTCGATCTGTATTTGAAGTCTTTTTCCTTCTGTCAAACAAGAGAAGCACTGGACTGGTGCCAAAGTGCATGTAGTCACCCTTAGTTCATCAAAATTTTGTTGCATCTCCCGGATATATATGCCAAGTTTCTGCAGGTTTGGGTCCTCCTGCAGAGTCGTCCATAATTCCATTGTCTGCTCGAAGACCAGTTTGCAGCCTATGACTGTTGCATCCAAAGTGGCCATGCTCTCCTTCATGGCTACTCTGTGTTGCTCTCGGACTTCTGGCGGAGTGGTTGGCTGCGATTTCAACTCGAGCTCTGAGATATTCATTTGGAATTCAAATGTTACGCGACAGACTTCATCCTTCGATTCTCTGACTGCGGCAACCAACTTCTGAATCTTTGCTACTACTTCTGCATATTCTGGAATGTGAAGTTTTGGAAGTGTCTTACATGCATGTATAATAGTTTCCTCCAAGCTCTGGCTTCGCACGACCAGTTCTTCCTTTTCCTTCAGCACCTGAGCCTTTTCGATGAAGATCTGTTCATTGTTCATTTTCACCTTGCTAATAACTGATAGCGTGTGCTGCTTCCTGATCCTAAGCTCGTCTAATACCCCTTGATGAAGTGCGTGGAGGGTCTCAATAGGCAGTGGGGCTAAGTTGACACCGACATCCTTGATCTATCCTCGTTGGGTGTTTACTTCATCTGCTTCTACGTGTAGTGATCCCTTTGGTAAAGGAATGACTCTGAGGTCCAGAGTTCTATTTGTTTCCAGCACAGTCGTACTCACTCGTTGCAAGCTCTCTTGAATCTCACTCGCCTGTCCTACGCTCACCTGAAGTCAACCTGTTTGAATCTGCAACTCGCAAAGATCTTTCTACACAGTCCCCAGCATCTACAGGTATTGTTGTTCGAGTTGTGTCCACTACTCCATCATTGTGTCACGGACCTTGTCTCTGATCTCATCCAATTCCCCCTCAGTGAGAACCATTGGCTCCACATGTGTATGCTTATCATATTTTTGTTTCTGTCTTGGCCCGGAAGTGGTCTCCCTAGTCCGCTTTTGCAATTTAAAGG
The DNA here is from genome assembly GCA_031772625.1 of Pinus tabuliformis. Classification (NCBI taxonomy): domain Eukaryota; kingdom Viridiplantae; phylum Streptophyta; class Pinopsida; order Pinales; family Pinaceae; genus Pinus; species Pinus tabuliformis. Next base: position 246,141,045 of record CM062805.1, read on the forward strand.
GAGTGCTTTTCTCCTTTCCACCACCTCTTTCCTCCTCAGACCCTTCCTTGTCTATAGTATGTTGAGACGCATACTCCTCAACCTCCAATGTGGACTCCTTTGCGACGCGCTCCTTGTCAGTAGTTGCCTTAGCAGCAACTTCCTTCTTTTTCTATGTTGTTGTTTCTTGGGTTGTTGCCTACTCAACCTCTTTCTTTTTCTGCGCTTCTTTCTCTCGAGTAGCAGCCTACTCATCTTCCTTTTTATTCTGTGTTTTTGTGGCCTACGGAAGAACTTTACTCGACCTTTGCTTGTTCCTGCACTGAGATTTGATGGCTTCCGCCACTCACATCGTCATTTCCCCACAACTTCTTATACATTTGCATCAGTGACTAGGTATGGAAATCTGTACCATACTTTCTTAGGATCTTGCCTCACGCATATGGATACATTGTGAAAATCCACTTTAAACTCTGCGTGGGCTTCAAACTGGTGAAACAGGGTAGGTGACAACCTCAACCTCTAGCTTATCACGATGCAGAGATCCATTTCTACCAGCACCCAGAATATTTTTTTCTCCATGACCCTCTCTGGGTCCTTCGTTTCCCACAACGAAGTGAACTTCTCTACCTTTGGTAACTCCTCATCTTGTGGAGGGAACTGACTATCCTCTAGGGGCCTCCATGCGACAAGGGCAATCAATAACAGCAACCAGGCATAATGGAATGCATTGTCATCATTCTGTGCTTCACAAAAATTCAATAGGAACTCTTTGCAAAGGTATTGCGCACATTTGTACTGCACCCCCTTTGCACATTGTGCAGCCAATGAAATGACTGGCGTCGACACCTCATCCGCGCGACACTTTCTCATGACCTTGCAAGCCAAGATCTGGGTAGCAAAAGACACCGCCTTGTCTGTGATGGAATGAATAGAGTATTTGCACAGCTTCTTCACTAAGCCAAAATCATTCTTCATTTGAACCGTGAGTTGTATTTCTTTACTCTTGCCACCAAACTCCTCGACTGGATCCACCCCTTGATAGGGCAACCTTGTGATGTGGTGGATCATCATATCTGTGATGGGGATGGGTTCTCCCATGCAGAGACACCCATCATGAACTATTGTAATAAATTGGAGTATGTACACCATGTTGATAGTGGTTCTACTAAAATGCAGTACCCATAGCAGATTTAGCAACCCAGCCTTCTCAACCCCCACAACCCACTTCATAGTCTCCAGTTGCGTGAACCCGGTCTCCTCGTAATATATCTTCGCTAGATATTTTTTTGTCTCCAAATGCAGAAATTTCTCGTGGTCAACTAGATCCCAATCCTCCATTTTTAGTGCAAGGATGCGCACTAAGGGTGCACCTTCAAATGGCACCTTCTTCAGCAATAACGATGTAGAGACCATAAACTTACCGTTATGGGGATTCTTTGACACCTTCGCTTTGCCTTTCTACGGAGGGATATACTTCAGGATCCTAGTGATCGGCTCACCCTCCTCAGCATCTAGTTCTTCCACTCGTTCGTGAAGCTCTTCTTCATCTAAATCTAAGGGTTCATGTGGCTGCTTGGATTTGTCCATCTTCCCTTTCTTTCGAACCTTTGTAGGGTTCTTCCTCGGTGATTGCCTCACCGGTACAGCCTATGGTTTCTTCTGTTTCTCCTTAGTAGCAGATTCTTTAGGTCTAGGAGACCTCGGCATCATAGGCACAGACATCGTAGCTTCCATCTGTTATCACTCAGGTTGTTCCCTAAACTCCTCAAAGGGAATACGGTCGAGGTAACCACAGAGCAATCTTTGGGTTGCAGATTCTAGCCAATCTGCAGCCAAAGAGGGCTCTCTCTTTACAATTTAGCTTTGTTTTGGAGTATTTTAGGCTAGTTATGAAGTGCAGGTATTTGTTTGGTGTTTGGATGGTGTCATTCAACAAAACAGGTCTGCAAAGTGTGAGAAGTTCAGACCATTGGGTTAATGGAGTCAATGAAGGTGAACTGCTGGGTGTGATTTCTTTGGCAAGAGATAGGACTACAGAGCAAGATAGTTATTCATGGAACAATGGTCAAGCTGGAATAAGATGGACTCGGGTCAGGGAATGAAAGGAAATTAAGAATCTTTCATTATGCTAACAGAGGGAAAATGAATGAACATTACTAAGGAGCAGCTAAGAATTCCTTAATTATATTCAGAGTGCAAGAACCAGGGAGACAAGAGCAATAAAGAATTCTTGCCTATGCTAGTCCTGAAGAAAACATAAAAAATGACAGGAATTGAGCACAGAGTACAACAAAGTAAATTCTGGGCTATTCTTTTTTCTTGTAATCTAGAATATGATACTTAGATGATATAAAAACACAGAAATAATAACACAAGAGTTAAAAACACTTATTGATCCATGAGGTAACACGAGAATTTTGTAATATATCCTTCTGCCATCAATTCCACAACCAGCAAGTTCATCAGCAAAGCATTCCAGCAATCTTTATTCAGAAGGGTTCTCAAAATTTACAGCGCAAGTCCAGAATGATATTCACCAACCAACCCCTAATACAACGCTTGGGGAAGTATTTATATCACAAAATATGTACAATCTATATCTCATAAAAGCTCTGAGATAATATCTAAGTTTAACCTAACGTAATTTACAAGCAAGGTAGAAACAGCTAGCTTATGCTGTGTTGGAGGCTGGCTCTTTAGGGTTCAGCTTGCAGGTGTCCTTTGTAGCTCTGTGTTGACTGTCTGTAATAACTGTTCTTTGACTTTTGATCTGCTCCTCATAGTCGGCTCGGGTGTTCATTAATTCTAATTTGATTTAGCTTTTAATTCTCCATTGATACTCTTTGACTTGTTTGGATCCTCTTTAATGTTCCTCTGATACCCTTTATTGCTGAACCGCCCTTGCTTACCACTGTATGGAAAAATATAACTGCTATCATGTCCCTTTTATTTGTTTTTCTGTAGGCTAGGAAGTCTTACAGCGCTGGCTCAAACGATATTTAACAAGGAGGAGGACCGTACAATGGCAACCTTGGTTGAGGCAACGAGCTCGTTGTTTGGAGCTTTTCTAGTTGGAGGCGGTCGAAACGGCTGAAGATGGAATCTTGGTCCCTTTTTTACCTGGATCGCGCGGGGGCCCTGAGTGAAAAAATATAACAAAATGACCTCTTTACCCATTTAATTGACAAAAATGACTTTAAGCGGGAGATTTTTGGTTTGAAGGACAGATGACGTCAACGGGAGGTACGGGCCAGACGACGTGGCAGGTGGGAAGGTGGTAAATTGTTTTGCCCGTATTGCTTTTGGGGATGAAATGATTTTGGGCCGGGAGATAGTGATATCAATATATGCCATTGGATGTGCGGGGGTTGATCGGACGGCGGACAGGCGATCGCAATATCGCAATGGTGGAGGACAAGGGGTGAAGGAGTCTTGATACATGCGATATGTGATTTTGCGATATGTGATCAGATCGCATTGCGGAATAGCATATCGGATGGTAAGGGGCGAGGATTTAGGTGATAATGCGATATGCGGTATGCGATCGCGGTATGCGATCGCGAAATCGCATCGCGGAATTTTCAAAGAGGAAAACGGAGGTGGCAAAGTGAAACTGCGATTTTGCGATTTGCGATTGCATCGCGGAAAGTAAAATGAGCGTGGTAGTATGGGTTAAGAGCTCGGGGTTTGGTTATTAATCAGCCAGATGTTGATTAATTCCATTGGATGTGTGGAAGGGGGGTTCTTAATAAGTTTCAAATAAACTTATTAATTCCCAAAAAACATACTTATGGTTATATTTCAACCAGGGCGGGGATATATATTTATATGGGGATTTTTATTATATTTTTAATACGGGGGAGGGTATAAAGGGGATTTATATAATAAAGTCAAAAAATTTAATATGATATTGAAAGGAAAGCACTAAGTGAATTGTTAGGCAACTTAGGCTTTAAAGGGGAAAAAAAATTTATACAAGAAATATGGCCAGCCCCTAAGTAAAACAAATTCTTACTTAGGCAAATGTTTATGGAATGAGATGAGTGATTCAGTGATATTAAGCAGATCTTAATATCTCTGGGGGAAATTAGTAGATGATTTGGGGAAGTGTGAAGGGGAGTTAGTCATGCCTCACTTGAGCCGCTTCAAGGGAATCTGCTTTGCACTTGTGATCGAAGCAAATTTAACACTTTGAAAGACAAAATTTATCACAAGTCTCATTCTGCAACATCAAACTGCCTACCCAGCCTATTACACCTAGCATTTTTTCTTCTTCTTGATTGGGTGGATTTGAACTATCAAACCTTGATTCTCTTCTTTTCTTTTAGCTGCCCTCCTATCTAAGTCTACCCTTATTTCTTCCAGGGGCTCAGATTCAGCTATTGAGCACCTTTGTTTCTCTACCTAGCTAATCACCTGCCAAGATTGAACAGTTTGGACAGGTTTCATTCTCTATTCTAAAACAAGAAATTTAAACCTAGAGAAGCCAAGATTAAACTATTAGGCCTTCTCTTAACTGTGACAGAAATCACTGTTTGTACACAATGAAATTTTTTCAAGAATGGAACAGGAGTGGCATCTGAGCTGGCACACTTTCTTGGTCTTTTCTTTGGGGTTCATTTTTCTTTTCCTTGACCAATTCATTTTTCTTGCCCTTTGATTTTTCTTTTAGGGCATACCCTCTTTTCATTTTTCAATTTTTGATTTTCTTGGAAATATGGAACCTTTGCACCATGGAAAGGATGACATATTTGACACTTTCACAGTCAATCATGAAATATGACACCTATTGGTATAGGAACCTAATAGTGGCTCCACTTGGGGATGGCTTTTCCAGATGAAAAGCCAAGAACAGCAGGTCAGATGGCCTTATGTTCAACTGTTGCTGCAATCTGAAATTTACTTGTGCTGCAAATAAAACCAAACTGTATCTCTGCTACATATATGCTTTTTATAAGCTGATTGAAAAAATTGCAGCTCTGTCTCTACTGATTTGTTTGAATGTTTGTCATAAATTTGCAGCTTTCAGGTCTCCTTTTTCAACTTCTTCTGATACCTTCAAAGTGCCATGTTTATTCGGTGTCACCACTCCTTGCCTTCTCTCAAAATCTGTTGCATATTCCTGCTAACTAATTGTTGTAATAAAGTGCAAAAAATAAATAGTAATATGTAAAAAATACAGTGTTGTTCTCTTAACATAGTGGATCAGTATAATGTTTAAGCATATGACCATTGGCAGGCCCGTCTTCAGCTTTTGCAGCATCCAGGCTTCTCAAAAAATAGGTGTTATTTCCTTGTACAGCCTGAATGATAAAAGGTCCTCTCCATAGGAAATCAAATTTGTCGTGTTTTCCTTTATCTTCCCTTCTGGAATCCCATTTCAGCACTTTGTCTCCAATGAAAAAGTCCTCTGCCTTTGTCCTTTTTTCAAACATCTTTTTCAGTTTCTTTTGTAAAACCTGAGCTCTTTGATAAACTTCTTCTCTAGTTTGTTGCAAGTGAAGAGTTTGATTGATCCTTCTATGAATATCATTAGGCTCTGCTTGTATTTCTTGCAGCAACTTTATGACTAGGATTCCCAAAGATGAAGGGAATATTGCCTCCATGCCATAAACCAATTCATATGGGCTTGTTCCAATGGATCTTTTAGTGGTCAATCTGTCTGCCCATAGTGCATTTACAAGTTTTTTGTGCCAATTTTTCTTATTCTCCTCCAAGACTTTTTTGATGATATTGATTAAGCTCTTGTTGGATGACTCAGCTAAACCATTACCTTGAGGGTAATAGGCTGTGGAATGGCCTAAGGCAATGTGGTATTTATGGCAAAAACTGATCATTCTTTTGGATTTAAAGGCAGCAGCATTGTCTGTTATTATCTTTTCCGGACAGCCAAATCTAGACAAAATATTGGTTTCTAGGAATTGCATGATGATTAAGTCATTGGCTTGCCTACAAGGGATGGCCTCTATCCACTTGGTAAAGTAGTCTGTGGCTGTCAGAATCCATCTATGCTGGCCAGAAGAGGAAGGGTGGATTTTTCCAATGAAGTCTAAACCCCGTTGTTGAAATGGCCTTTCAGTTGACATGGGTTTGAGGGGCAAAGGCAGGAGCTTTCTCTTGCCTTCAAAGATCTGGCATTTATGGAAAGAAACTACAAATTTTCTAACATTAGCAAAGAGGGTGGGCCAATAAAATCCTGCCCTTAGGATTTTATCAACAGTTGATTTCCAATATAAATGTCTGCCGCAATCTCCTGCATGAAATTCTTTAAGCACATTGTCAGTTTCATCCTGTGTTAGGCAATTTAGCAAGATACCTTCATGATTTTTCCAAAACAAAACATGATCAATGATACAAAACTTTGAAGCTTTCATTTTCAAAAATCTCTTTTTAGTTCTGGATAACCCTGGAGGAGCCTGCAGGTTTAACAATACATAAACTATGTCAGCATACCAAGGTGATTGTGAAAAGGCTTGATTGACCAGTGGAGTCGCCAATGCTGTTATCACTCAGGTTGTTCCCTAAACTCCTCAAAGGGAATACAGCCAAGGTAACCACAGAGCAATCTTTGGGTTGCAGATTCTAGCCAATCTGCAGCCAGAGAGGGCTCTCTCTTTACAATTTAGCTTTGTTTTGGAGTATTTTAGGCTAGTTATGAAGTGCAGGTATTTGTTTGGTGTTTGGTTGGTGTCATTCAACAAAACAGGTCTGCAAAGTGTGAGAAGTTCAAACCATTGGGTTAATGGAGTTAATGAAGGTGAACTGCTGGGTGTGATTTCTTTGGCAAGAGATAGGACTACAGAGCAAGATAGTTATTCATGGAACAATGGTCAAGCTGGAATAAGATGGACTAGGGTCAGGGAATGAAAGGCAATTAAGAATCTTTCATTATGCTAACAGAGGGAAAATGAATGAACATTACTAAGGAGCAGCTAAGAATTCCTTAATTATATTCAGAGTGCAAGAACCAGGGAGACAAGAGCAATAAAGAATTCTTGCCTATGCTAGTCCTGAAGAAAACATAAAAAATGACAGGAATTGAGCACAGAGTACAACAAAGTAAATTATGGGCTATTCTTTTTTCCTGTAATCTAGAATATGATACTTAGATGATATAAAAACACAGAAATAATAACACAAGAGTTAAAAACACTTATTGATCCATGAGGTAACACGAGAATTCTGTAATATATTCTTCTGCCATCAATTCCACAACCAACAAGTTTATTAGCAAAGCATTCCAACAATCTTTATTCAGAAGGGTTCTCAAAATTTACAGCGCAAGTCCAGAATGATATTCACCAACCAACCCCTAATACAATGCTTCGGGAAGCCTTTATATCACAAAATATGTACAATCTGTATCTCATAAAAGCTCTGAGATAATATCTAAGTTTAACCTAACGTAATTTACAAGCAAGGTAGAAACAGCTAGCTTATGCTATGCTAGAGGCTAGCTCTTTAGGGTTCAGCTTGCAGGTGTCCTCTGTAGCTCTGTGCTGACTGTCTGTAATAACTGTTCTTTGACTTCTAATCTGCTCCTCATAGTCGGCTCGGGTGTTCATTAAGTCTAATTTGATTTAGCTTTTAATTCTCCACTGATACTCTTTGACTCGTTTGGATCCTCTTTAATGTTCCTCTGATACCCTTTATTGCTGAACCGCCCTTGCTTACCACTGTATGGAAAAATAGAACTATTATCGTGTCCCTTTTATTTGTTTTTCTGTAGGCTAGGAAGTCCTTCGGCGCTGGCTCGAACGGTATTTAATAAGGAGAAGGACCGTACAATGGCAACCTTAGTTGAGGCAACGAGCTCGTTGTTTGGAGCTTTTCTGGTTGGAGGCGGTCGAAACGGCTGAAGATGCGATCTTGGTCCCTTTTATACCTGGAGCGCGCGGGGGTGCTGAGTGAAAAAATATAACAAAATGACCCCTTTACCCCTTTAATTGACAAAAATGACTTTAAGTAGGAGATTTTTTATTTGAAGGACAGATGATGTCAGCAGGAGGTACGGGCCAGACGACGTGGCAGGTGGGAAGGTGGTAAGCTGTTTTTCCCGTATTGCTTTTGGGGATGAGTGATTTTGGGCTGGGAGAGAGCGATATCAATATATGCCGTTGGATGTGTGGGGGTTGATCGGACGGTGGACGGGCGATCGCAATATCGCAATGGCGAAGGACAAGGGGTGAAGGAGTCTTGATACATGCTATATGCGATTTTGTGATATGTGATCAGATCGCATCACGGAATAGCATATCAGACGGTAAGGGGCGAGGATTTAGGTGATAATGCGATATGCGATATGCGATATGCGATCGCGGAATCGCATTGCGGAATTTTCAAAGCGGAAAACGGAGGTGGCAAAGTGAAACTGCGATTTTGCGATTTGCGATTGCATTGCGAAAAGTCAAATGAGCGCGGTATTATGGGTTAAGAGCTCGGGGTTTGGTTATTAATCAGCCAGATGTTGATTAATTCTTTTGGATGCAGGGAAGGGGGGTTCTTAATAAGTTTCAAATAAACTTATTAATTCCTAACAAAACATACTTATGGTTATATTTCAACCAGGGCGGGGATATATATTTATATGGGGATTTTTATTATATTTTTAATACGGGGGAGGGTATAAAGGGGATTTATATAATAAATTCAAAAAATTTAATATGAGATTTTGAAAGGAAAGCACTAAGTGAATTGTTAGGCAACTGAGGCTTTAAAGGGGAAAAAATGTTTATACAAGAAATATGGCCAGCCCCTAAGTAAAACAGATTCTTACTTAGGCAAATGTTTATGGAATGAGATGAGTGATTCAGTGATATTAAGCAGATCTTAATATCTCTGGGGGGAAATTAGTAGATGATTTGGGGAAGTGAGAAGGGGGGTTAGCCATGCCTCGCTTGAGCTGCTTCAAGGGAATTTGCTTTGCACTTGTGATCGAAGCAAATTTAACACTTTGAAAGATAAAATTTATTACAAGTCTCATTCTGCAACATCAAACTGCCTACCCAGCCTATTACACCTAGCATTTTTTCTTCTTCTTGATTGGGTGCATTTGAACTAGAAAACCCTGATTCTCTTCTTTTCTTTTAGCTGCCCTCCTATCTAAGTCCACCCTTATATCTTCCAGGGGCTCAGATTCAGCTATTGAGCACCTTTGTTTCTCTACCTAGCTAATTACCTGCCAAGATTGAACAGTTTGGACAGGTTTCATTCTCTATAAGAAATTTAAACCTAGAGAAGCCAAGATTAAACTGTTGGGCCTTCTCTTAACTATGACAGAAATCACTGTTTGTACACAATGAAATTTTTTCAAGAATGGAATAGGAGTGGCATTTGAGCTATCACACTTTCTTGGTATTTTCTTTGGGGTTCATTTTTCTTTTCCTTGACCAATTAATTTTTCTTGCCCTTTGATTTTTCTTTTAGGGCATACCCTCTTTTCATTTTTCAATTTTTGATTTTCTTGGAAATATGGAACCTTTGCAGCATGGAAAGGATGACATATTTGGCACTTTCACAGTCAATCATGAAATATGACACCTATTGGTATAGGAACCTAACACCATCGCTGACGCAATTTTAGGGGTTGCGGCATCAGAGACAACATCTTCTACGGGATCAGTAATTTTCTCAAGGATGATCTTCCATCTCCAATCAGGCAAGTTTGTGCACCACGGTTTTGAAAGAAGTTCCTCCCAATATTCTCGATTCATAGAGTGAAGGTAAGAAAATTCACAAGCGATTTTCAGAAGGAAAAGTGTTCTACTGCAAGCCAGCATGCCAGATTTATAGGTGATTTCAAATTCAAATCCGATCGTTCCCTCCAATTTCTGATCATAAATGCATCTTTGGTGGCAGATTGCCAAATATTTGCGTCATAAATGTAGCCTACCCACTCCTCCTAATGGGATTTTTGCCATCCATTCAACTACACTGCACGCAACGACTATTTTTGGACCCATCTATGCGGCACCAACTTCCATGGTGCAGCTCTCTTTGCACATCTCCTCTTGGCGCACTTATGGCTTCCCTCGCACAGCCCCCTTACTTTGTTTTCCCAGTCTTTAGCAAGTGTATTTTATAGTCTCGTACTTCCTTGCAGCTACCTGAAGTACTAAGATTGTCCTGCTATCATGTAGTCATTGCGCAGGGGCAGGATCCCCTCTATATATCTTTAATTGACTTCCATTGACTCTTCCCGGAAATAATTTCCCATTCAACTTCGCGAGTTGAACTATGTCACCATCTGTAATTTCCTTGACTACAAAGGGTCCCAACCAGTGCATTTGAAACTTCCCAGGGAACTTCATGAACTTGTTATCATACAGTAAGACCAAATCATTCACCTTGAAGGTGTGCAACTTAATATGTCGATCATGCCATGCCTTTTCGTGCTCCTTTTACACCTATTGGTGAAACCCTGCTAAAAACCTATCTTCTTATAACTCCAAAAATTACGCGAGGCACTCCTCCATAGTCTTGCGATCTACCATATCATTCAATGTTGCAATTCACAAACTCATCACAGTATACTCCATGGGAATCACAACCTCTATCCCATAGACCAACCTGAACATGGTTTGTCCAGTCAACTTCTTACACATCGTCCTATATGCCCATAGGACCGTTGGTATGCGCACATCCCAATCATTCCTCTGTGGCATTGCAAATCCTAGTCAATACGTTTTTGAGAATTTTATTGAATGCTTCAACTGTACCATTTTCCTAAGGATGATAGGGCGTACTCTTTTGATGATAAACCTGAAATTCATCGAGCATTGCGGCAATAGTTTTGTTTAGAAAGTGCATACCCCTATCACTCATTAGTATCTTAGGACACCCAAACCATGTCAAGACATACTCAAATAGGAACTTCACCACTGTAGCAGTGCTACAGTCCTTCACCAGTTGTGCTTTTGCCCATCCTGTCAAATACTCTGTCACAGTACTAATGTACCACACGCCCGTCTTTTTCCCTGGTGGTTTTATTGGACCCACAAAGTCAATCGCCCATTTTTCAAACACATGTAATGAATTCTAAGGATTTAAGGGCAATTTATCCCTTCGCGAGGGCTTCCTCATTCTTTGACAAGCATCACAAGCCTTGCAATATGCCTTAAAATCCTTATGTGTCATCGGCCACCACAATCTAATAGGAAGAATCTTCTGTGTGTTGCCCTGCCTGCATAGTGTCCTCCCACCACTCCTCCATGTGCTTCAGTGAGGATACTAGAGTGTTTGAAATCTAGAACATATCAATGCAGTATTTCATTAGTGCCTATCTTATACAAGTATCCCGCAATCACAGAAAAGTCATCTGCGCGGACCACCAGTTCCTTCTTCTGTTGAGTAGAATATCCTTTCGATGTCATTCCAGTAGTCAAAAACTGGATTATATCAGCAAAATGATCATCCGCGATGTGTATAAAGAAGAGTTGTGCATCTGGCAACCCTTCCTCCAAAATTAGTCGTTTCATCACCTATCTCAATTCTCAATAGATGATCTCGTCCCGTGTTTAACCGTCCAGGCTTCATAATCACCTCAAAGTCATATTCCTAAAATAGCAGTAACGATCTGCAAATCTTCCCCCCCAACACAGGCTTGTTGACTAGGTACTGAGAGCAGAGTGGTTTGTGTACATTTTGAAATGTGCGCCTAATAGCTAGTGTTGAAATTTATGCAGTGCGTAGACCATCGCCAATCCTTCACGTTCTATAGTTGAATAGTTCTTCTCAACCTTTGAAAATTTCTGAATTGCAAAGGCTATAGGGTGATCTATCTCTCCTTTGCCTGGTTGAGTCAATACCACACCCAACGCAATGCAAGAGGCATCCACGTGCACATGAAATTATTTTTTCCAGTCGGGGAATACCAAAATTGGTTGAGTCACCATGTTTTCCTTTAACACATCCAGGTTGTACTGACACTCCTCATCCCAACAAAACTTTGTGTCCTTCTTCAGTAATTTCTCCATCAGCGTTGTTATCTGCACGTAAGATTTGATAAACTTCCTATAGTAGCCAGTGTGCCCTAGCATTGCGCCCAACTTCTTTAGATTCTTTGGAGCTTCTAAATTGATAATCACCACAATATTTGTTGGATATACCATCAGTCCTTGCTTACATACCACATGACCTAGAAATATTCCATAAGGCACACAAAAGATATATTTCTTCAAGTTTATAGCAATTTGGTATCTGCGATAAGTATCCAACATAAGGAGCAGGCTTGCAACATGGTGCTTTACCAATCCAAACACGGTCCAATCATCAAAATACACTTCTAAGAATTTATGGATGAATTCCTTTAATGTTGCAATTACAACCCTTGAAAAGATCGCGGGCATATTTTTCAATCCGAATGGAATCACTGTGTACTAGAATCATCCCCACTTCTTCATGAAGGTCGTCTTGTTGCAATCCTCCAGCGCTATCTTAATTTGATGGTACCCTGAGAACCCATCAGTGAACAAATAAGGTTCCTGTCTACCAACACTATCCAAAACTCTGTTTGTAAATGGTGCTAGAAATGGGTCATGAACACATGCATCATTGAGCCTTCTCAGGTCTATGCATATTCTGATTTCACCTTATTGCTTCTTCTCCTTAATCACCATAGGGATCACCCAATCAGAATCTTCAACTAGCTCAATAATTCCAGCTTCTAGCATTTTGTCGAGCTCTCTGCACACCTTCTTATACTTAGGATTTAGACGGTAAGGTCTCTATTTTACAGGCTTCGCATTGGGTTTTAAGGTGATTTTCATCACTCCCAGATCCCCTACTATTCCTTTCATGTCCGAGAACTTGGTGGGAAACAAGTCCTGGTACTCGTGTAGCAGCTCTGAAACTTTATCAACTCTATATTCATCCCAATAATCGCCTATATTTGCAAAGTTAGGCTACGCGTTGGAACCCAATATTTACTTGCCTGGTCTTCAAAGGTTTTGATATATCAGGGTTCGTTACTTTAGGACCTTCAACTGCGCGTTGTCCTTGGTCTTCGGAATGTTGATTTTTCATGGATCTTCTTCTTCTTCTTATGCAGTCACATTGTAGCGTTCCAGTGCATGGCGTAGCTTTGTACTCCAATATGGTTGAACCCATTCTACTGGTTCTTCAGGCATTCTAAAGATAGCGACCTTAATTTCCTGGAGCGCTTCATCAATTCACTCAAATCCATCCTCAAAGTTGAAAGTTAATAAGAAACTCTCCCTCAAGATATCCCATTCGATCGTTCCATGGCATAGCTTTGTTTCTAAATACAAATTCATTGGAATAGTATCTAGGGTATGACAAAAGCCATGTACCCATTCTGGCTTAGGCTCTTCTCCCTGAGCTCTAGCCCATTGCGCCAAATGCTCGCCTGGATCATCCTTTCCATTATATTTCTCAGTCATACGGGTATTAGCGTATTCAAACCTTAGCTTCATCATTTTCTTGTATTCCTTCCAGTAATCGAACCTATCCTTATGCGTACCCCACCAACGAGAAGGTGTAGCACGCAATGCCAATTCTAGGGCCTGGAAACGATGTTCCTCCAACACCTACCTTTCAAACTTATCCAAAAATAAATTAACATATTCTAAGCCATCATAATGCGGGAGATTCCTTACCTCCGTAGATACGCACCACACTGATTTTGTCCTCATATTGCAACGTAGCATAGAGACTTCATGCAACCTATTCTTTCAGTGTTCAAGTTCTTCATCTAAGTCTAAGGTACAGGAGTTGTCTCTATCCCACGTGATCTGCCCATCTCTAGTGGTATTGATCCAATCTTCGTCGCGCACATTGATCTTATAGATTTGATCCAAGTCATCATCCTCCTCATAATCACGAACCGGTTCAGTGTACCATGCTCCTTCAGCGGGATCCAGTGGCACAATAACCCTAAGCATCTTCTTCTCAAATGCATCCTTCGCTTCTTCAGATTAATGATTGCATCCATGGAAAAGGCCCAATCAATCCCTAGTATTGAAGGGTAAGGATTGTTGTCATCCACTATTTATATTACTTCAAAATTGGCTAGAGTGCTTGCTCCTTCAATATCAACTGTTACCCCATACAGGCATCTGATAGGAATGATCTTTTATTGATTGTCCATGTGTATCTGTATAGGAGACCATTGCAGCGCAGGTCTCCCCATCCTCTCCCATGTCTACTTAAGTAGTACGTTCGAATATGACCCAAGATCCAAGATAACTTGATTCATTTCATACTCTCCAATTTGTGCGGTCAGCCTCATCTCATGCCCTATTTGTTTCTTATGTTTACCCAGTTTCCTTACAGCCCATTGTTTTGAAGGAATCTTATTTTTTCCCGTGCAATTGTCGATTAGCTCCTGGAGCCCTTCCACTTCCTTCTTATCCTTCAACAAATTTATACAAGTTTTCATAAAAGTCGCTAATAGCGAAGGATCCACATCTTGAACTTCACTTTGTAGGGTTGTTTTCTCCTGACTCCCTGACGTAGAAGCCTCAAAAAAACTCTTTTTAGCTTCCATGAAAGTTTCTTTAGCGCGGTTGAGGTCAAACCCAACTTCCTTTTTAGCAGCTTTGGACACCCATCCCTCGGTCTCTGGTTGCTTTCCTTTATCTTCTCCTGTGGCCATCCCACGCGTTACGATATTAATACTATGGTCCTCTTCGCGAGGCTCCGCCCTCATCATCTGGATGTTCTTCATAGGTTGTTGTGTCTTTTTCTCTTGCATCTTGACAATCAGTACTAGGAAATCTTCTATCACATGATCAAATTGTCTACAATATTGACAAGATAGATGCGTTCGATTCTGACAATCGCACGCAAAATGTCCTGCTTCACCACAGTTATAACAGATGATTGTCCACGACCTCTGCCAGCCCCTCCTCCTCTTCCTCTTCATCGACCTTGAAATCCCCCATTCGCTGCACCTGTTCCTTAATCCTAAGGCCGATTTTATGCCTGCATTCGATAGGTAGGTGTCCTTTCCATCATCAGTTCATAACTTCGGTAGTTTCACTCATCATGTCAAACCAATTTGCAGAAAGTACACAAGAATTGTTGCGGTGTCTGAACAAACTTCTGCAAGAGGTGACAATTATTAGTCGTGTGCTTTCCAGTGATCTAACAGATAGCGCACCATAATGGTACTCCCGTGCTCGGTCCCACAAATTTTTCAAGCTTCAGAGGCACATGACCTCCTCCAATCAAGTAATTCTGATAAACAGGGCAATGATCCTTATCATGTTCTTTGTCTTTGCATTTTATACACCATACTTCAGCACGCGCCTCAGTCTAAGCATCCTTTCCTGTCTTCAAACTCTGCAACTCCATTTGTAGACTCGCCAGTTGTGACTGAATCTCTTGCACTCCAACATTTGTATCCTATACTGGTGAGGCTTCTAATCTCATCGCTATCTCCATAGCCTCCGCTGGCGTTCCTATCTTTTGTTGTGATAATGGTAATCTCATATGAGGAAACAACAAAGAAATGTACCAGTCTCTGTTTTGATCATCTATGATCTTCATATTAGCCTGTCGGATTAGGAATTTTAGCCTCTGAATGAAATCCCATGAGGACTCATTTACTCTCTATTGTATTTCCTTAAACTCGGTTACAGGTTGTGCCTGAGAATTAGGCTTCTTAAACTCATTTTTCAACGCTTTCTGAGTCTCAAGCAATGTCATATCAGGTTTGTGTTGACAGAACTTCATATACCAAGTCAGCCCCCTATCCTGCAGCGCTGTGACCAGCTGTGCTTTCTTTAGATTATCATTAGTAACTTTTGCGCTGTCCACACAGCATTTACAATGAACTAGAATTGTTCAGGGTCTTCGTTCCTTGCCCCTTTAAATATTGGCATCTTCATTGTGCTCTTCATGTTGAATGGTTGGTGTGGAGGTGGAGGTGGAGGTGAGGGTGTAGGTGTATGCAACAGACATGGAGGTGGAGGTGGAGTGGATGGGTGAGGTGTCCTCAGGATACCCTGACTTACTATATGCAACACACTTCATGGTGTATTCAAAATAGTTCCCTCATTGTCACTGGAAGAGGATCCTAACAGTGGAATGTACTTAGAGCCCGATTCTTCATTCCTTCTAAAGGGTTTTCCGCTTCACGTAGTCCAAAACATCAAGGTAATGGCATAACCCTTTTTTCACACAACGACATCTTAATCTAAGTTTTCTGATATTTTAAATACTTACCTCGCAGTCCCTTGAAGAACATGCGCTCTGCTTTTATAGCTGATGGTCGTGTCAATCGTAAGCTCAGTGATGAATCCTCCTAAGATACGATCAATCCAGTGATCAACAGCCCACGCGATGTTATTTTCTAAAGCTTCTAGGTGCTTCACCATCTCTAGAGTCCACACAATATGCCCAGCAAGCCTTCATGTACCTTGACTGTCTGCTAATTTAGACAGCCACTCGTGAAATTCGCAAGGAAAGAAATAGAAAAAGGCTTCGGTTTCATCGGTGTACAGGTATATATTCAACCAATGTTCCTTGGATAACCACGGGTTTATGTTCTCCTGAGCTGCAAACGCGTGCAACTTCTTATCGATCCATTTTTCGATTTCCTTATTAGTAGGGAACCACTTATTCGACATCACACATTCCTCAGATAGATCTTGGTCCCGATAATGGAACCATTTGTTGGCTTGATGGGGCTTGACCCAGGGTCATCTTTAACTACACCAACCAACAAAACTCTAAACTGTTGGCCCTTTTAGCAACAGCCTGCATAGCGCAGGCTACAGTCTCACCTGAATCAGTATTAGGGGATGCTAGAACCAAGTTTCTACATCTATAGGCCTGTGCGATGGTCTCCTGAAGTTCTTATGGCTTAGATCTTACTTCGCGCAGCTTTATCCCTTCTGGATACACAACTATTGCAAACCCATCTAAACGACTTCCATATCTTCGCGAAGGTAGTTAATTATACTTATGATGTGTAAATATTACAGATCTACCAATTTCGTGCAGTAACTAAGCATTAATTCATAGAAAACAGATTACAGAGCGAAGATACATAAACTTTACAGAAGTAAAGGAAAGGACACAAATGTATCATTTTCGGCCCAAAATAGTCTTTATTAAGTATAAATATTCAGATACAGACTTCTTATCCCTGTGCACCCAGCTATAGGGGCCCGTGCACTTAGCCTACGAACTTACCAAGGTCTCAACTCACTCAGTTGCAGGAGCCTTCCCCTTTCTCCTAAGTACAGGAAACAGACCTTTCCTGCCTTAACATCTTTCCCTTACAATGATTTTTCAAGTTAAGTTATCTCCTACGACTCACTATGACTCAACATTATATAGCATTTTCTTTACAATACCATGGTTCACAGACCATGGGTGGGTCTTAAAACAACTCTAACACCTACCCAACTAAGGGACTAAAGTCCCTTTCACTTCTACTAGCTTCGCACTCTGCTTCCACATTTCGCGTAGACTTTATATTTGTTACCAACATAACTACAAACTTTACCCAAAACTTAACAAAATTGACCCCAGGGACCCCATCCCAACAGATATTGAACATAACTTTGACAGACTGGGTATGGCTGACTGAAAATGAGTCAAGAGAGACCGTAGAAAGGCCGACCCAAATTTACTTCCCTTGAACAAAAGCACTACTCAAATGTGATTGTATGGAAGCATATGATAACTTTGTGCAAGTTTGTCATGCAGGAGGCATAAACATACTCTCCATATGATTGGAAGAGATAACCAACCAAAGGATTATTGACTCAATGACAAGGTTATGTCTCTCCTAAGTCAAACTGAAGCCCATCTTGATGGAGGAAAGATTTGCTTTGAGTGATTTTTTCAAGGGCGACATAACTGACTCTTGCTGCCATCAATTATGGAAGTAATTCCCCATTCCCGCTCTTTTTTTTTCAATATATAATTTTTTGTCTTTTTCATATTAAAAAGACAAAAAAATAATAAAATAATGCATATGGTACAGTGGACATAACGAGTGTCTAAATACAAATGTGCTAGTTCCTAGGAGTGGAACATTCCTATGCTCAATGCAAGGTGTGAAAACTGGTCAATGACACTCAAAGTAATGTTCTTTCCATGGGCATAAGGTGTCAAGTTACAGAGGCTAAGTGATTGCAAGGTTGATTTTGTAGAAAGACATGGTCAAAAATTGGCTTATACACAAGTCCAAGTGAAACCGATTTAAGGCCAAAAGGTACAAATAGTCAACATGCAATGCAAAAGTACAACTCAACATGTGGGAGACTTTAGGGTATAAAGCCAGAAAAATATCGAAGAAGAAGAGGAATGAGGCTTCACCGCAAATTCATGGCGAGATAAAGAGGACTCTTGAGCCTAAGAACAAAATTTCAACATGGGTTCCAAGTGACAACAAGGTACTATCTAAGGTGCCCATGATAAGGTAGGCTCTACCACACAAGTTATGACACTTCTAAGCAATGAGAAGGTTTTGTGTCATATCTTGGTGGGGTCGATCCTAAGGCCAAAATGGAAAAGGAAACTGATAAATGCACAATGTAGGTGAAAAACCTAACATATATGCCAGTTTCGAGAACCAATACCTATCAGAGCAGATCAACCATAAAAATGCCCAAAGGAGAAGTCTTCCAAGTTTTGTAGACATAATTAGGAACACTAGACAAGAAGTTAATACATCCCATATATAAACTTCAGATAAAATCTTGTGTTATAGAATACAAAACTTGAAAATGCGTACCTTATATGTACAATATGGTACAGGGAACCATGCAACCTTGCGGCTTACGCATAATAGTTCTTTAGGACAAGCCCCTTGCAGGGCTCAAGCCAAGGACTCCTTTGGTAGTTAAAACTCATGGCTTCAAAAAGTTCCTCCTGTGAAGGCAACTCAACTTCCAAGAAATCATGAGAACTAGAAGGATCAAAAGAGGGAATTAAGGGGTCCCATATCCCCATAGGAGAAATCACTCGGTCAACTGTCGGGACCAAGTCCTGAGAAGGAAAATAATAGTTCAAAGGATCCTTCTCAGAAGAAATTGAACATTGAGGATACAATGCCACATAGTTCACCCATGGTCAGGTAGAGTCTACCTGAACACTTGGAACATACCAAGGGGTATTCTATAGTAAATTCGAATTGGGGGGTGATTATCATATGCAAGCTTATCAATAATAGCAATATTTCTGTTATGAGGAAAATAAATCACTCGAAAGAGTGAAGACACCACAGCATTCATAGCATAGAAAAAATCACGCCCAAGTAGCATATTAACGTCTGAAGGGCAATCAAACACCATCATATCAATTAAGAGAGGCTTCCCACCTAAAGTAATAGGAAATTTAGGAATAACGCCCATAGATTCACCAGGTCTTCTATCATAGGCTAACAACTGACTATCAGTTGCCAACAACTTTGGAGAACCTAAAGATTTCCAAGTCAAGGAGAATATAATACTTGCATAGGATCCTTCATCCACCATACATCGATAGACGTTTGTGGAATTAACTCTAACCCTTATTTGGAAAGGTGCGGCAGAAGCAAGATAAGGCTCAACAAGGTTATCCCAATCAAAGGAGACACTCATACAACTTGGAGGGGGTACACTTGAAGAGACCAGAATTCCCCCTAGACCAGAAGAATCTGTACTAGAAATCAAGAAGACTCTGTTGTTAGGCACTTCACCCCCCAAAAGAGCAGTAGAATCAGCCAGATATTGCATTAGCTTGACCACTTCATCAACCAATTGTTGATTAGACTGTTGAGAAACCATAGCAGATTCAGGAGTAGAAGAACTGTCAGACTCGGACCATAAAATTTGTACCACTAAAATACCAGGGCACAAAGGAGTAAGATGGTCTCCTTACATAGATTACAAGGGAACTTTGGTTTAAATCTTCTACACCTAAGTTTCTGATCAACATCCATTCCGCCAACATGACTAGCAGTGGTTGGTGGAGAGTCCCCAACATGACTCGCAGAGGTTAGTGACTCTTTCCCAAGAGAGAAAGGACTTGTGCCCCCATTCCTACTCACATAAGCAAGTGAGTCAACAGAAATATGACTCATAGAAGTAGGTGAGCCATTACTAGCATGACTTGCAGTGACTAGACTTATGCCCCCAGCATGACCTGCAGCAGCCGAAATATCATCTCCAACATGACTTGCAGGGGTTGGTGATTATTCATGGATAGAACTATTCTTCTTCTTCTTCCTCTTCTTTCTCTTCTTTTTAGATTTATCTTTTGAAGAAGATGAACAATTAACACCCATTTGATGCCCTTTAAATAAAGCATTCATCTGAGAAGCTTAAAGAACATTTGGAATATTCAAAGTGTACCACAGCCAAACTAGTATTCCGACATTCAATCCAGGAATATTCAAAGTGGCCATCAAGGGGGTACCAACATTACCAAAGAAATGAAAATCACAAGGATCCCCGTTTCGAAGGGTCCCTTGGTTGGTTTCCATGGGAATATTGGCCATACCCAACTTATACGCAGATCCTTCCCTTAGAGGATCGTACAAATCGCTTTCCAAGGAAGAGAGGTGAACAATCAAACCTTTTCCCTTAAGGAGGCAACTCCATAACTTTCAAAAGAAAAATCAAAATCCTTTCAAGACCAATGGAGTGGTTGGTCAGTGACTCAAAATCTAAGGTCCAAAAGTGACAAGACAAATCCACCAAAATCCAACTAAATATAGAGAGAAAAGAGGACTCCACTATTAAGTCCCTAAATATGCAACCAATCAAGAAACTTCCAAGTATTTACGCTCCGGGTGATGAGGACCGAACACCAAAATACAAGAAAGTGAAATAAAGGACCTTTCGAAGATAGTTTGGGTTAATTACAGCCCAAAATTACCAATGAAGGTAACAGAAATAGTTACGCTAACCTCCAAACAAAAGCCAAGTACCTTAGCTTTGCAAGGGCACCCTTCACAAGTACTATGAAAGTGATGTAACCTCTGCCTCAAGTACCACAAGTATCCCCCCCCCCCGTAGTCACCTATGTGGTCCTTAGGAATGGAAACTAAAGTCACCAATTTGTTTTGGAAGGCGGGCGGAACAATCTTTAGTCGGGATCTAAGATGTAGGAGAGGGGGTATCTCTCTTCCCTGCCTTCACTCACCCTCGTGCTTAACTCCTAGAAGAGAAGAGCTTTCCCAGACAACTTAACGACACTGGATTTCACTCTTTTAATCAACTTCTATGTTTAAATTCAGAGTGGCCTTGGAGATTTAACTCTCCACACACCTATTCCAAGGCCCTAAATGACCTAGACTAGTTGATGTAACTATGACAAATAAAAAAATTCTAGTTCATTTTAGTTTTAGCGCTTGATTTTAATGGTTGTTCTTATGGCAAGGAAAATGGAAGTGCAACTTAGGATGTTATTTGACGCAAGAATAAATCAATAGAAAATCTGGCTACATGCATGTGCAACTCTTTTTCTTCAATGAAATAAATTTCTACAAAAGGTTCTACTAACAAACTAAGAAAGAAAAAATTTATTTTCTTTTTCAAAATGCACACTCACACACACTCAAAATCTATAAAAAGACTAAAAATGTTTACAGTGCAACCATCCTAGTGAAAACTAAAAATGCTTAATGTAATATTCTAAGGATTAAAAACAAGCAAATGTGTTTCTCAAAGAGATCAAGAGGCCAAAACTTGACAAAAAGGAGGAAGAAGTTCAATCACAAACGTTTTCCCAAAATCAAGCAAATTCAACCTAATGAAAAGTCTTCACACTTACTCTAAAATGATAAGAAGGCCAAAAAGAAAACCAAAAAGAAAAAGAAAGGCAACAAAAATATGTTTTTATCTTTTTTCCTTTTAAGGGCACAAAGAGTTCTTGAGAAAACAAAAACTACTAAAGACTTCAAGATCAATATTCAAGCATAAAGAACCTCAAATTTCACAAGCCATAGGAATCATTAACATGATAAGACTTAAAGTGAAAATATGTTGCAAACTCAAACAAACTGATCTGAACAACAACATAAACTCTAGCAAAGAAAAAATATTTCAAGAAGACCAAGAAAAACTTTTCAAGATTGCAAGGACTTTCTCAAAAACAAAGAAAAAACTAAATATGTCAACTTTCAAGAAAGAAATGTAAAGGTTGGGTTATAATTGAATTGAGACCAATCCCCTATTCCAAAAGCTTAGAACAGCCAAGAAATTCACTAAGAAGCCTTGAACCCAAACACAAAAAACTAACACTTCACCCAGAAGTAAACCCTAGGTTGACTAGGTTTTTCCACAAAGAGAGATAGGAAACTGAAAACATACAAGAAACTGACTCTCCCAGACAATCAATGACTAAACAAAAGCAATAAAAATTAGGCAAAATCGTTTACTGGACTCACAATCTGAAAAAATCATTCAAAACCAAACATACGCGATTGTGCAATGACAGACCCGCGTGTATACTCGACTGTACTAAAAAAAACACACGTATACGTGTGTTTCTTTGGACAAAAGTGCATGTGTATGTGACTGTGTGAACTAAAAAACACGTATAAAAAGGCTAGCAAAGAAAAATAAAAATTTTAGGCCTGATCCAGAAGATCAGACTTTTTGCCCAGATTGCAAACAAGTCAAAGATACTAGAAAAATCAAGAAACCAAACAAGAAGGCCGGGACCAAGAGAGAAACAACCCAAATAAGGAAATACAAGATTGTATTCCCTAGTGGAGTCGCCAATTCCGTTACGGGATAAAACACCCTAAGGTCTAGGTTGGAAACCCTAATAGATCGAAGGGCATACACCAACAAGAAGCAAACAAACAAGCAGTCCTAATGCTTAAACTACTAAAGTGGGATGAAGAGAGAGTACTTGTAGGTCCTACGTCTGAACATGTTCCCACAGGGTTCAAACCCTCTGCTTCCTCCAATGCTTCAAAACCTGCAACACATTCTAGAAAAATCATATATACTAGCAGTAGTTTAAAGCATGTTCAAGATATGAATGTTAGATCATATAAGCATATGGATATAAAACATGAGATCATACATAATTAGATCATAACATGAGTTAATTCATAAAGATAATAACTATCAGGAACATGAAAAAACTTCTTTATTGATGTTTGTAAATAAATCTAGAAGAATACAACCTGATTCGACCACGACGCCAAGCAAAACCTTCCTCCGGATCCATCCAACCCAAGCCTCAGCAATCCTCTTTCAAATTCATACACATAGATGCCATATAAAGGATATGGACACCTCTATGAGGAAACAATGGTTTCCTATACCTGGGAGTGCACGAGGCACAGGGATAAATCAGACTTGATCAGGGACCAATTGGATATAATATCAATATCCTATCTTTCTCTCCCCTTAGGCCTTCCCATGAGGTGTATTTATACTACCTCAAAACAGTTGTTACAGTTGGGATACAGTTAGGCCAAGGGCTCCTGTAGGTGGGCTTCCGGTGTAACCCGTAAACCCCTCCCAAAAAATGAGGGATTTTATATTTTTTTATATTTCAAATTATATACACGGGTTGGGTATAGATGGACCCGCGTGTGTATTCGCTTTTTGAAGGGAAAAATAATGTATTGAATTTAAAATAAAAAAATTTAGTAAAAGGACCAAGTCTGAAGGGAAAGGGTAGCCAAGGCCATGACTCAGAGCATAAATTATACAAGGGTGATAAATGATGCTATAACAACAAGAATTTCATCAAGATACACAAGTACAATTCATTAAGAAAAGGCTTGAAAATATCATTCATCACCCTCATGAATGTGGTTGCAACATTACATAACCTAAATGGAATCACCATCCATTCCAACAACCCCTACTTTGTCTTGAATGAAATACTCCATACATCTTGTTTTGCAATCCTAACCTGATGATAGCCACGACGCAAGTCCAACTTTGTTAAATAGACATCATTTTTCAATTGATCTAATAAATCATTAATGTGAGGGAGAGGGTACCGATTCTTCATTGTTATTTTGTTGAGTGCCCTGTAGTCCACGAACATCCTCCATGTGCCATCCTTCTATGGCTCCAACACAATGGGTGAACTGCATGGAGAAGAAATCGGCCTTATGACCCCTTGGTTTAGCAATTCCTACACCTGTTTCTTTATCTCCTCCATCTCAATGGCTAACAACCTATACATACCAATATTGGTTAAAGGAGTATCTTACTACAAGTGAATTTCATGTTGGATCTTACACTTCGGAGGCAACCCACTTTTTTCTTGAAAAAGCCCATTATAGTTAGAAACAGTTTGATACAATTATTTTTTATGACTGGGATCACAACCTTCGAAAGCTTCAGATGTCTCCGCATCTTTTTCTCTCACAACCATGAGCATGCACCCTTTGCTGGAATTAATCAATATTTTCATCTGACCCACACTTACAAGACTGGCACTGACCTTAGCACGATGAGATCTAACAATGTATTCCACCCCATCTTTCATTAGATGATACTTATTTTCATGGCGAAATAAAATTGATTTCCTTTCATACAAATATGGACTCCCCAATACAATGCCACATATATCCAAAGATACAACATTAAGGTCAACCTCATCTACTAGTTTGGATGCAATCACAAATCTAGCTCTACGCTGCTTGGTTACATGTAATTTGGCTTTATCACACACCCAACCAAGAGGGTAGGGTTTTGCATGAGGTTTGGTCTCTAACCCTAATTTCTTACCAAGGATCCTGAAATCATATTTGCTTGTGATCCCAGATCAAATAAGGTTTCCACTTGTACTTCAAACAAGAGACTCATTGGAAGAAATTGGAAGAAATTGTACTTGCATGCAATTCATAATTTTCATTAGCGTTACGAGAAAGGGTACCTTGTATTCCCACTACTATGATCTATGTCTCGTCACCAGAGTCAGATCCAAGATCTGGTTGTATGGTTGACAACATCTTTTGCTTGTTCTTTCCACCAAATCTCTTTGGGTTGAACTTTGTATGCAACTTCCAACATTTTTCATAATCATGGCCTTCCTTCTTGCAATGTGTGCAAGATGGCGTTGCTCCTTCTTCCTTCTTGGTTGTAGCTACCTTATTGTCCTTTGCCTTGCCTTTTCCCTTGAACTTATCATTATGAGGTTTGAAAGATGATTTCTTGGGTTGACCTTCTTTGTCATTCTTGCACCTGCTTTCAAGTTAAACGGCCTTCAAACGGGCTGCATAAATAGTAGTGGGCTCAAATAACAACAAAGAATCTTTGATGTAACTATGTAAAGCACTAATATACTTTGTTACAATTTTCAGTGAATCAAGTGAAATGCCCAAATTTAATGCTTGTTTTCTAAACTCTTCTGTGAAGCTTTTTACATTCTGACGCTTTCCTTCTCTCAAATATTCCCATTCCATTAAAGCCTTTTGTTGATAGCCCAAAGGATAACACTGGTATTTTAATACATAAACAAAATTGGACCAAGAAGAAAGGATATTACACAAGATTTTTCTACCTTTTTGCAACTTGCTCTCCCACCAAATGAGAGTAGTACCACTCAGCCAAAGAGATGCTAATTATATCTTGGCCTCATCTTCCTCGATCTGTTGAATCTGGCAATAAACATTGATCAATATAATCCAATTGTTTAATTTCTTTGCTTTACATTCTCCATTATATGTGGGCAAATCAAAATTTACATCTAGCTTAAAAAATAACTTCTTAGATGCATTCCTATGATGCCTGTTAGAATGATGAGAAGAGGAAGAAGAAGAACTATCACTGGTTGATGGACAGGGAGGGGGCTCTTTTCCTCCACCTCCATGGTTTACTGAGGCATGATCATCTAGCTCTTTCTTCTCAGGATTGATTGTCTCCTCATATTCTGCAAACAACTTGTCAACTTTCTCTCCCACAGTGAAGAAGATTTTGCGATAATTCTTCTCTTCCTCCATTCGAGCTTCCACATCTGCCATGTTCCATCTTCGTGTTGCATGCCCTGCTTCAGAATTAAAGGATTTGAGTTTTCCTTCTCATCTTTGGAGCTTGTTCTTGGTTAGAATTTACTCATGCAACTCGGATCAAGAAGACCTGCTCTAATACAAAACTTAATCCAGATCATTTACTTCAGGGATGCATAAAAAATTGCATTTAAAAGAGAATATAACCAAGTGACATAAACACATAAAAGAAGTGGAACTAAAAATAAACCATGAGATCAAAGGCACAAAAACAACTTGATAATGGAGTTCACTCAGTGTGGTCTATGTCTTCGGGGCCTTCTCAATGTGGGGAGGCCTATTCCATTAATTAGTAGTGAAATCAAATTACAATCAATTACAAAATGACACCTTATAACTCCACTTCCGGGGATGGCCTAAAAATCCAAAGCTTTGCTTCAGAAATGGACAACACCATTGAATTTGTGGCATGAAATCATGTCAAATGACTATAAATTTGACCCTATTCTGGTTTGGTCAAAATCTGACCCCTGGGAATCTCAAAGATTCCCTCCTAAGGGTTGACTGGAGTTTGACTGCCCAGATAACGAAATAGAATGCACCATTGTGTTCTTGGTGGAAAACCAAGTAAAATGAGTATAAACTCGACCTATTTATGCTCTGGTGAATTCTTAGGCTCTAGGGAATCTAAAGATTCCCTAGAATATTCCCAGAGAATATTCCTCAAAATATTACTTGAACCTAGATCTCGAAATCCATGCCAAGGACACATAGTTCTGACTCTTCGTGTCACTCAATTCCTCTCCTTCACGCACTCGGCGGCTCTCTCCCTCCGACTCCGTGGAAAAGGCGTGTTTAAATAATATGTAAGTTTCTTTGAAAATGTCGACCACTTAGTGGTCTGTTGGTGGTGGTCCCAGTTTGTGGGCCGAAGGCCACAGGTTAAAACTTAATTGCATAGTATTGATTTTCTTGAGACTGAGTATATTGGTTTGGTCAGTGTTATGTTTGCATAAAACATTGTATGGTTTGAAGCAAGCTCCAAGCCTGGTATGTCCACATTGACAGTTACTCGGTAAATCTTGGAAAATGTGTCGATCAAAGTGGTCCAAGGTATGCCTTTGATTTTAGTTTTATATGCTGACAACCTATTCTTGACAGATAATTAGCCTCTAATGATCAAAGTAAGAGGGAGTTGGCCTCTGAAGTTCGAGATGAAGAATCTTGGCATGATGAAGTACTTTCTGGGATTAGAATTTTGGAAAAGGAAAATATATTGTGAATCTATTTAAGAGAATTTTGGAAAGTAGAAATGCAAATCCTTGGACATCCTGATGGAATTGAATTTCAAGAAGTTATGCAGAGATATTGTTGAATTGGAAATTGTCATTTTATTAAGCATTGATGTTCCTTGTAACACCCATACAGACGTATGTTGTGCAGAGAAAGAACTGAGTAATTCATGATTAAGTTGCTTCATACACATTCGGTGGTCGACAAGCACTTTTTGAGATATTTTCATGGGACAATAATTCTTGGTCTAAGATATACTACATGAGATGTACGATTGCATGAATGCACTAATGTTGACCGGGCTGGAAAGAATTATTGACAGAAAGAGCACATTTGGGTGTTACTTTAGCTTGGGATTTGCCATGATATTTTTATGAGCAGGAAATACATGTTTGTAGCTTCAAGCACACCCGAGGTTGAGTATATTGTTGCTAGCATGACTAGTTGTGCAGTAGTTTGGATAAAGAAGCTCTTTGGAGAGCTATTGGAGCAAGTTCTAGATACAACAGTGATACATTGCGACAATAAAGAATGGAATATGATTGGCAGAAAATCTCTTATGTTGTTGGGATTGAGATACCTCCTTATGTTGAGGCAATGTTGTTGTATGAGATAAGCTTAAGCTTGTGATTGTTTCCTATGTACGAGGGAGGATGAATAAGGTATTCTAACATACTAGTTGATGTAATGTCCTGCATGAACGGGAAATCAAAGGATTGTTTCTCTCGGTAATGTATGAGGCGGTATGATTGAACTCTTCAGTGAGTTATTTAAGCAAGTACCATCTTCAAGCACGTTGATATGTTTCTGATCTACAAAGAGCAAGGTTGATCAAGGACACTAATCCATCTCTTACCCTCTCTCTAAGCTCCCAGGGTAAGGAATTGGGATGTAGGGCTCCTCGGGTTGAGGGATCTCAAGACAATAGGGTATCGTTCCTATATTTCACCCATAGGGTATAAGGTGTTGCTCCCCTATCTTGTTCTAATAGAGTATACCCCAATTTGCATCATACCCACAAGTTGTGCTTGTTGGGATTGTATCTCTCATTCTGGCTAATGGGTTGAGAGGGCTTGTGGGTGTGTGATCCTTACCTTTGGTAAGTCGGGTATCTCACCCAGGATTATGATGCAAGGTGTTCTACCACATGACTCTTGAGGGTCATTGTTGGGAAGATCAGAAACCAATAGGATGGATGAGATATTGTATCTCACATATTGCTCGACATAAGGTGGAAGACGTATGCTCCCATATGAGATGAATTGAGGTAAGATTGCCCCATAGGACCTTCCTCGTTGTCATTGGATTCTGAGTTGAGATGTGCTCCCCAATGGATAGAGGCGGTAGCTTAGACTCCCCTTCAATATCAAATTTCTTCTTCTTAGAGATTCGAGAGTGTTCAGCATATGAGAAAAGATACATAGACAAGCAGAGATGAGCATGGATGAGAAAATATGCGTAGAAATGAGAAGAAATAAACAAAGGAGAAATTTAATGATAATGAAATACTTGTGGAGAGGCATATGTTGCAATCGGTAATTTCTCCATAACTTAAATGGAGTGTTAATTTTGGTAGCTTGGGGACAAATTCCCTCCTTTGGACAATCTTCCTCATCAAGGAAGACCCATATTGAACCTTGGAATAATTTAATTTGGTTAAGGAAAAATATATTTTAATATGGAAACTCCCATGTGCACAAAAAGGATAGGTCGGCTCGAAAGGGAATTGGACACCCTTGGATGGCTATAAATATAAGTCAAGTGACCCTCATTTGGAGATCATCAATCATTCTTCTTTCTTCTTTTTTTCTCACAAAGGTCTAAGGTTGGTTCACGGAGATTGGTTCATACAAGTCCGAAATTCCAAGGTCTAAAGCTTGCTCGTGTGATCTAAGGTTTTGATTTGAAGTAGTAGGGTTGCCACAACAAATTTTCGGTTGCAAACGTAGACACGCGGACTTATCTGTATGGTTGGAGGGTTTTAGTTGCACGCACATACACTCTCTTCGTGTGGTTGTGTTGTACTGTTCAACAAACCCTATTTTAATATATTATAAATTTCCTATGAAATTTATTATATTAAAATAGGGACCCTTCAATTTTAGAAAAGTCTTTGATTATCCAAAAAACCAAATTAAATAGCCCCCAAGACACAAACTATACTTAGGCTTAAGTATTAAACATTATGGGTAATTTTATTAAAAAACAAAATAAAAAGGATTTTTTAAGATTCCCGAAGGTTTAAGTCTTTACAATCTCTAACACTCTGTTATACCCCGCATTGCATATCCCATAATAAAAGTTCCTAAAGGTAAAGACTTCCCTGCTCTACACCATAATTGCGATTTTTATTAGACCAGAACCAACGGGAAAATATACATCTCAATTCATAATTCCCCACGTCCGTGACTATTGCGGAAGTTGCAAAGGCTTAAGTCCATGCCCCATTACCTTAATGGAATTGTGATTGCGATTAGGCCAACCGAATGCGATTGCAACGAAGCCTGGACTTGACGGGATAATTAAAACAATTCATACATTCCTCGCGTCCACAGCTATCGCAATAAACCAGAAAATCTTAAGTCTTGCCTCCTATCTATTTTGATTAGACTGGAACAGATGGGAAAATCAACTGTAATCTATAAAATCCCGCATCCGCAAACTATCGCAAAAGTTCCAAAGTCCATACCTTACTCCCTTCTCTATTGCAATATGCGATAAGGCCCGGACCCGCCAGGATTATTCACTACAATTTATATTAATATCGTGTCCAAGGATTATATCGCAATCGCAAAGTTCTTAAAATCATGCCTCATGCTAATGCCGATTGCGATATGATGTCAGCAGTGACACCATGCCACGTTGTCTGCCACTTCACCTGCCACATCATTCGCCACATCATAGTGATGTCACCATGACGTCATCCCGCATATCACAAATCGCAAGTCTTTCAACCACCTCTTATAGTCTGCAACTCCAATTTTCGATTGCTATAATCCTGTGTATTGCGATATGTGACAAAGCCCTGAACCCGATAGAATTATACATTACAATTCATTTAATTCCCGTGTCCGTAGCTATCGCAAATAACAAAGGATCACCATATCACTGCCTCCTGTTGTATCATGATTGCGATATGCAATTAGGCCGGACCTGACGAGATTATAAAATCCATACCATAAAACCATGCATCTAGAGCTATCGCAATTACCAAAGGGTCCTACCTCATTTCGATTACAATTGTGATAAAGCCTCATACCCACCGG
Organism: Pinus tabuliformis; assembly: GCA_031772625.1. Classification (NCBI taxonomy): domain Eukaryota; kingdom Viridiplantae; phylum Streptophyta; class Pinopsida; order Pinales; family Pinaceae; genus Pinus; species Pinus tabuliformis. Next base: position 246,171,474 of record CM062805.1, read on the forward strand.
GATTATTCACTCTAATTCATAAATCCCCCACATCCACGCAATCGCAAAAGTCACAAACCTTAAGCCATTCCTCCTCTACCCATTCCAATTGCGATTTGGTCTTATTCAAATTTTCATCTATTTCAATAGGGATTCTCCTTGCTTGAAATATGATTATAATTTAACCCCCAGTCTAAAAGAGATTGTGATTTTGTGGTAAAACCGTAAAAGTCCGACTTTTCTTACCATGGACCTGACTCCACATGACTCTCCATGATGGTTGTCTTTGGGATTTATTGCGCTCTAGATTTTTCCTGATTTCCTGCAAAAGTGATTTGTTTCAAATAAAACTAGCTTATCAGTTTCATTTATTTCTAGCGTATCGATTCCTATTTTTCTTTTTCAGGTTCATGAAAGAAGAGGACAGTTGTGTTGACTTGAGCAACAATTCAATTCAAACAGACAGACAAGCATTTAGATAATTTTATGGAACAAACAAAGTTGATGAAGACAACAAATCACATTCAGAAATTTCCACCAAAAATTGTTTTCCTTTAAGCAATGTTAAAGGGATCTTTTTAAATGCCCTCAACGCTCTGCAAAATAGATTCAGTTTTATTTTGTTATTTAAGCTTACTCGTTGTATGAAATAAGTGTCCAGAATTTTATGAAGAAAGGCTTATGAAAGCTTGCACTATTGTACTTTCACACTTTTCTCAATAGAATCACTGGAACATTGTTTTAGGAATTTTCATAAAGAATTTTGAGAAGTTGCACTATTGTACTCCTGGAATCATCTTTGTGAGAAAGACTAAACTGTTGCTATTTCTTTTATGAGTTGAGCAACATGCATCTGGTATTTCTATATTTGTGCCTCTATTTTGTTCATAAATAAATAGTGAATTTATCTTTTTAGATTGCTTATTACATGGTATTTCTATTCTTCTCTGCAATTCACAAATTCTTGAAGGCACTATTGTATAAAGGATTTAGAGTTGTAGGATAGAGGAGAAAACTCATATCTGAAGGATTATTGAGGATTTTTCTTTTGCACTTTGAATTATGTTTTGATGGGCAGAGTTCATACTATTATGGCTCTAGTTTTAAAAGCAGAAGTTCAAGCGTTGTAAAAGATTGGTGGAGACCAAAGCCAGAGAAATGCATTTAATAAATTGGTACTTTTAATACTATTTTTTTAAGTACTAATTTCATTTTATGATGGTAGGAATGTATCATTTTATTCATATTTTTGCACTATTTTCGCTATGAGTAATTTGTTTCAATCATATGTTATTATTTATCTCTACTCTTATGTGTTGAATTCTGATTTCTGAGTAACTATTTACTTAGGAATATGTCTTTTAATATCAATTTAACAAATAATGATATGTTGTGAACTATTTCCTCATATTCTTGTTTACTTATTCGAATTATTGATTTAACAATCAATATCATTTTGTGAACTACTTCCTAAATGTTATTGGTTGACTATTTCAATTACGAGGTCTCTAAATAGAATATGTTTTGGTATTCATAATGTTAGTTAATTGAACTATTTCATTAGCTTCATATTCATTATAAACCAAAAATATTTAAATCCCAAATCATTTAAATATCTTGCTTTCGGTTGGGTTAGATCTATAGCTGCCTAATTGAGATAGGATTAGGATTTAGTTCATTTTCTTGAATTTTAGAATTAGTTTGCATTTAGATTAAATCTACATTCCTATATGTCCTCTTTTGAGGCAAAACTTTAGATTGGTTTGGTTGTTCCACAAAAACAACTTAAGGATGATTCTTCTTGCCTGATCAGCTTGAAGAATTGATCTAATGGCCCTAGCTATTAGCAATTGAAGACATATTTAAAGCTGATAGTGGTTGGGAGAAGGTAACTGGACCTAGTTAAACCAATCAGAGCCACTATTCAAATGAAAAAGGAATTGCTTTAGGGTCCGGACTGGGTGGTTTTCCCCAATGTTGTTGCAGCGATTTTCGAGGCCTCAACATTTTTGGCGCTAGAAGGAGGGTCTTGAATTAGTTATTTGTTTAAATTTTGTTATATCATTTTTTAACTAATCATGGCTCCCATATGCATTCTTACACTTGGTCATGCATTCATTTCACCTAATCCTACACAAGGCATGCTCAAGAAGTAGATCGAGTCCTTGTGATAGTTAAATTTTGATGGTGAGAGTAATATTTCTGCATTAAATCATATTGTTGGTTTTGTTAATAGATGTAAATAGTTTAATATAATCATTGATAATGAGATCTACACGCTTTTCATTCTCACATTTAGAGGATGAATCCGCAAATTGTTCTTGGTGCTTCCCGAGAAGTCGATTCATTCATGGAAACATTTTTGCCAGGTATTTCTCAAAGCACATCAAAATTATAGTTACAATAGTTTGTGTTTAGAATTAGATAATCTTTACATGTATGATAATGAATATTTAGATGATTTTTATAAAAGATTTTGGTCATTTTGTTATAGATTTCATTTAGATGACTTTCCTTCAGCTGAAGATTTAATTGAACGTTTCACTTCTCTTGTTTCTTCCCATACTGAAAATAATGAATCAATTAATGAAGAACAAGACACATCTAATTCATTAACTAGTCTTGAATCACTAAACAGTTTTATGGAACCCGAACCTGAAACTGTAATTGAATCACAACGTTCTTCTTTAGAAAATTTCAATTCTCATTTTCTTTTTGAAGATGCAATTGAAACAAATTTTAATAACGCATGTGATCAATCAGTAGGTCCAATAAAATCCAATCTACAAGACTTGAAAAATGAACACATCATTTTATCTTCTTTGAAGGAAACTTTAGAAAATTCAGAACATGTAACTACAATTGAAAGAATTTCCTTAAACCTAGATTATAATACGACAAGTTCTATAAACGATTCATTTCAGTCGTCATTATATTCTAGAATGCATTATTTTCTTTATCCTGATGTCTTTTCAAATCAGAGTATAGTTAATGATGATCACGCTAATCTTTCAGTTGATAATTTTCCTAGTTCTTGTTCTGAAAATTCTACATCTAGCAATCATTTGAATGATAATCCTTTAATTGCAAAATATTCTTCTTTTGTATTTTCTGATTCTATTATTTCAGATCAGTCATTTGATTTTCATAAGAAGAAGGTAATTTATGACGATTATCATGATGATGATGACAAAGAATCACATATTGTACAAACTGCACCAATTTTGAAAATTGATTTATTTCGTGAAGATTCACATGCTTTAATTTTGTCTCTTGAACACAAACTTAGTTTTGAGAATTTTGATGAGTTAATTTTGTGAGTTTCTAATGTATTTCATTCTGATTCTCTTTTAGAAATTCGCATTTTTAAATTTTTCAAGGAATGTCCTTTTAGTGGCAATTCATTGACTGAAATCCACGATAGGTTCCAGAATTTCCTTGTAAAATTATTTTGTAATTTTAGCTTTCATAACAATTTAATTGTTTTTCCATCCTCTTATTTTAGAAAGCATGTTAAATCATTCAATATTGAATATCATCGAGATTTATTAAGTGAAAATGATGAATTTGTTTCTTATGATCCTGAATATAAAAACTATTTCATTTCCAATTTAATTTGACATTTAGAAATTCTTTTCAATCATTTCATCATCAGTCAAATTTAAATCTTGAGAGTGTTATTCCTTCCACAACATGCTTTTCCATCATCTCCTTTGGAAAGTTTTCATTCTCTAACAAATATTCATCAATTCTTTGATGATCCCATTGATATTTGTTTAGAGCATGCTTTCCAAAAAAGATGGTTTACTAACAGGTTAATTGTAAATAAACTTGTTTTTGTACATAATTTTATGCTAGATGTAAATAATAAATTTTGTTTCATTTTGATTGTTTTCATTATTTGGTTGCTAATGTTTGACTTGTACATACAGGTAGGTAATAAAAAGAGACAATGGTTACATTGGAAGTATGATTATACATAGTCGTGTTTCCTTCATTAACTTAGAATTATGAGTAGATTAGTTTACATTAGATTCAATAAATAATGATTTTGAGTTAATTGCCTTGCATTGGAGAAAGTCATATCTTTCCGGTAATATTAAATGAAATTCTTCAATGGTAAGTCTCTTATACTCACTTTCATTCACTTCTTTACTTTTTAGATTTAGTTTTGTTTTCTTATTTTCTGTTGATATGTAACTCTCTTTTTCAGCTCTTCACAAGCATTTTCACACCTTCACCAGATCAAATTGCGATCTCAAAGAAGCAGTAACAATTTTCATCAAATCAGCTAAAATGGGGAAGTTCTAAACCTTAATATTTTTCTTCAAAAGCATTACTCTAATTAGAAAATGGTTAAAATGCTTTTTTCAAAGTTTTGCTTTTAAAAAGGATAAATAAATAGCAAATTTCCTCATTCAAACTGAATTATTACTAAATGATTTTAACTTTGCAAATTCGATTTATCTAGATTTCGACATAAGAAGAAATGTTTTCTTCATTATCTTTTTCCTCTTTTGTTAAGAAATTTGCATAAACAATTTTGTAAAGTTTTCCTTTTAGATTTGGTTTTGAGTGATTTTATCATCATACTTGTGAATGGTTATATCTTGAGAATTCAATTATCATATCACATTTACTTTTTCTTTTAGATAATAATGTTAAATGACATACTCTTGGCCTTTCATCAACATCTCTTGAAAACCATTTTATGATTTTTCAATTTGAAAGTAGGAATTTTTCAAGAAGTGGTTATGAAAATTGAAAATTAGATAAAAATTATTAACTTTGAATTTTTTTCCATTAAGTTGTAAAATCTTTAAAAACCTCAAAAATTATATCCTTTTACTCTAGTTTCAGTAAAAAAAGGTTATCCTTAAAAAGTAAAGACCGTCTTATGACTAAAACACTTTCAACTTGGATTTGTCATCCAAAACTCTTAAGGAGTCAACGATCCTCCCATCCATTAAAAAGGAAATTTTTAGAGTGTAATTCTAAAATATAAAAATTATAAAAAAATAAGAGGTATCATCACGAGCCTGCTTACCATGTTCATAGGGAACCAATTAAACTGACATTACCACATTGAACACCAAATCAGGGTAATGGCTTACGATTTTTAATTGTAAGACAAGGGGTCTCATCACAAGCCAACTTGTTTAGTTTGATTGTTACCAGTGAATGGCATTGTCATTATCTGGCCACCAAACCAGGACAATGGCTTTTTAGCATTAAAAAAAAAAATTACCTCTAATTATTGCACTATTAAATGGATGGGATACTGGATTGTTGTTGGTTAAAAGGTAACCCTGTCGAGGCTATGAATGTTTGTTGGCAGTAGTGGCTCTACCTGTGATGAACGAGTACATTATAAGCTAAGTTGTAAAAGGCCCCCTACTTTATTTTCACAACTGATTAATGACTGATACAAGTAAATATGAGTTTTTCATTCACAAAAGGTTTTTAAGAAATTGCAATTTAATGAGTTTTATAGCCAGAGTAATTTTATTTATCTAAATATTTCGAAAAATAGTTTTCACTTCTTAAATTATTTTTACTAAATTTTTGGAAAATTTCATTATTATCAGAGATAACTGGTTCTTCTAGTGAATCGCCAATTGTTGTACTGTTCAACAAACCCCATTTGAATATATTATAAATTTCCTATGAAATTTATTATATTAAAATAGGGACCCTTCAATTTTAAAAAAGTCTTTGATTATCCAAAAACCAAATTAAATATCCCCCGAGGCACAAACTATACTTAGGCTTAAGTATTAAGTATTATGGGTTATTTAATTAAAAAACAAAATACAACGATTTTTTAAGATTCCCGAAGGTTGAAGTCTTTACAAACTCCAAAACTCCGCCATACCCCACATCGCATCCATACCCCGTATCGCATATCCCATAATAAAATTTCCTAAAGGCAAATACTTCATCTCCCTACTCCAAAATTGTGATTGCGATTAGACCAAACCCAACAAGAAAATATACATATCAATTCATAATTCCTCGTGTCTGTGACTATCGCAGAAGTTGCAAAGGCTTAAGTCCATGCCCCATTACCTTAGCCGAATTGCGATTGTGATTATTCCAACCGAATGTGATTGCGACAAAGCCTCGGACCCGATGAGATAATTAAAACAATTCATACATTCCCCGCGTCCACAGCTATCACAATAAACCACAAAAGCTTTAGTCCCGCCTACTACCTATTGTGATTAGACTGGACCCCACAGGAAAATCAACTGTAATCTATAAAATCTCGCATCAGCAGACTATCACAAAAGTTCTAAAGTCCATACCCCACTCCCTTTCCTGATTGCGATATGCGATAAGGCCCAGACCCGCCGGGATTATTCACTACCATTTATATTAATATCACGTCCGGGGCTTATATCGCAATCAAAAAGTTCTAAATATCATGCCTCATGCTAATGTCAATTGCGATATGATCTCGATTTTCTATTGCGATATGATGTTAGCAATGACACCATTCCACGTCATCTTCCACAGCACTTGCCACATAATCTGCCACGTCATAGTGATGTCACCATGACATTATCCCTAACATCATCCTGCATATCACAAATCACAAGTCTTTCGGCCACCTTTTATAGTCTGCAACTCGGATTTGCGATTACGATAATCCTATGTATTGCGATATGTGATAAAGCCCCGAACCCGATAGAATTATACACTGCAATTCATTTAATCCCCGTGTCTGCAACTATCGCAAATAAAAAAGGATCACCATATCACTTCATCTTGCCGTATCCCGATTGTGATATGAAATTAGGCCCGAACCTGACGGATTATAAAATTCATACCATAAAACCCTGCATCCAGAGCTATTGCAATTACCAAAGGGTCTTGCCTCATGCCGATTGCGATTGTGATAAAGCCCCGGACCCAACGAGATTATTCACTCCAAGTCATAAATCCCCTGCATCTGCACAATCGCAAAAGCCACGGACCTTAATCCATTCCTCCTCTGCCCATTTCAATTGTGATTTGGTCTTATTCAAATTTTCATCTATTTCAATAGGGATTCTCCTTGCTTGAAATATGATGATAATTCAACCCCCGGTCTAAAAGTGATTGCAATAAAACCGTAAAAGTGTGACTTGTATTACCACAGACCTGACTCTGCATGACTCTTCATGATGGTTGTGTTTGGGATTTATTGCTTTCTACGTTTTTCCTGATTTCCTACAAAAGTGATTTGTTTCAAATAAAACTCGCTTACCAGTTTCATTTATTTCCAGCTTATCTATTCATGTTTTTCTTGTTCACGTTCATGACAGAAGATGATGGTTGTGTTGAAAAGTAGCAATTCAGTTCAAACAGACAGACAAGCATCCAAATAATCCAATGGAACAAACAAAGTTGATGAAGATAGAAAATCACATTCATAAATTTCCACCAAAAATTGTTTTCCTTTAAGCCTTGTTGGAGGGATCTGTTTAAATGCCCTCAACGCTCTGCACAATAGATTCAGTTTTTTTCTACTATTTAAGCTTACTCGTTGTATGAAATAAAGGTCCAGAATTTAATGAAGAAAGGCTGACGAAATCTTGCACTATTGTACTTTCACACTTTTCTCAATAGAACGACTAGAACATTGTTTTAGGAATTTTCATAAAGAATTTTGAGAAGTTTCACTACTGTACTCCTGGAATCATCTTTGTGAGAAAGACTAAACTGCTGCTATTTATTTTATGAGCTGAGCAACGTGCATCTGGTATTTATATCGTTGTACCTTTGTTTTGTTCATAAATAAATAGTGAATTTATCTTTTCAGATTGCTTATTACATGGTATTTCTATTCTTCTCTACAATTCACAAATTCTTGAAGGCACTATTGTATAAAGGATTTAGATTTGTAGGATAGAGGAGAAAACTCAAATTTGAAGGATTATTGAGGATTTTTCTTTTGCACTTTGAATTATGTTTTGATGGGCAGAGTTTGTACTATTACAACTCTAGTTTTAAAAGCAGAAGTTCAAGCATTGTAAAAGATTATTGGAGACCAAAGCCAGAGAAATGCATTTAATAGCTTGGTATTTTTAATACTATTGCTTTAAATACTAATTTTATTTTATAATGGCAGGAATGTATCATTTTATTCATATTTTTGCACTATTGTCAGTATGAATAGTTTGTCTCAATCATATGTTATTATTTATCTCTGCTCTTATGTGTTGAATTCTGATTTTTGAGTAACTATTTACTCAGAAATCTATCTTTTAATATCGATTTAAAAAAATAATGATATGTTGTGAACTATTTCCTCATATTCTAGTTTAATTATTTGAATTATTGATTTAACAATCAATATCATTTTGTGAACTACTTCCTAAATGTTATCGATTGATTATTCAATAATAGGTCTTTGAATAGAATATTTTTGGTATTTATAATGTCAGTTAATTGAACTATTTTGTTAGCTTGATATTCATTATAAGCCAAACATATTTAAATCCCAAATCATTTAAATATCTTTCTCTCGATTGGGTTAGATCTATATCTGCCTAATTGATATAGGATTAGGATTTAGTTCCTTTTCTTGGATTTTAGAATTAGTTTGCATTTAGATTAATTCTACATTCCTAGAAGTCCTCTTTTGAGGAAAAACTTTAGATTGGTTTGGTTGTTCCACAAAAAAACTTAAGGATGATTCTTCTTGCCTGATCATCTCAAAGAATTGATCTGATGGCCCTAGCTATTATCAATTGAAGACATATTTAAAGCTGATAATGGTCGGGAGAAGGTAACTAGACCTAGTTAAACCAATCAGATCCACTATTCCAAATGGAAAAGGAACTGCTTTAAGGTCTGGACCGAGTGGTTTTCCCCAACGTTGTTGCAACGATTTTTGAGGCCTCAACAGGTTGGAAACTAGGGTTTCATTTTATGAGTTAACTGCAACTTTTGATAGTTGACCACAGATATTGACAACTAGCTGCAGGCTTCTGAATCAAGGTTTTGATTATTAGTATTGTTGGGTTCATCTCTTGGATGTTGTTTAATTGATTTTGTTGGATATTTTTTGTAGTTGAAGATATGGATCATTGTACTATCCCTTTGTTGAAAATATTATGATAATCTAATAACAAGAATAGTTTGAAAGGGTTTTCCCCCTTGTGGGGTTTTTCCCTGGTCTCCGACCAATCCTGGGTCTCTATGTGTGAATGTTTTTCTTTTATTATTCCTTTACGTTCTGCTACATTGATGATGGTATTGTTCTTTGTATACAATTTCATACGTTGTTGGATAATGTTATGATGTTGTGGGGTGAATTCAAGTATATATGAAATGTAATTATCCAAAGAAAAGAAAAATATATCACTAAGAAAAAGTACTAACAGAAAATTGGGCTTTGGTACCACCTTGTAATGTCCCCAACCTGTTGTTGGGCAACGCTATCACAATCATGCCACTTCAAAATACATAAGTTATCTAAAGAAATGAAAATCCATAACCCTACCATGATTATTTCTATGTCTAGCAATACCTAGTTAACATGAATGCAATTGCATAATGTACGTAATGTAGATTTTAACACATATAAATCATAATTATAAAATTTCACATTGAAATCAAATTAATTAACCACAGTTGAACTATATACAGTATAAAAAGCCATTTAGCTTCATATTAACCAACAATTATGAAATATTTATACTGAGTGAACACACATAATGGAATACAAAGAGATTATGAACATTATAACACAAAACCATGAAGCTAGGGCTTCAACCATAAATTCATAAATTGGAACAACATCAACATGAACACTTATCTGAAAAATGGAAACTAGCTACAAGCTCTCCACATTCCACCCAGCCATAGACCTTGTGGTTCATCAATCTCAATCATGTGTCATCCCCGAGTTGGGGCTGCAACTCCAAAGGCAATAGTAAACCAGGAAACATCAATATATCCACGACCAAGTCAACAACTCAATAGTCATGTCTACAACCACATTGCTCTTCTTCCCCTGAACTTGCGTACAAGTGACACACCCCTTCACTATTCCCTACAAGTCCCCCGACAGTGTGAATCTTGTAGGGAACCTTACGGCCAGATAGGAACTTCTTAGCACAAGGCTTACAAAAGCTTATGTTATTTCTAGGGCTTCCAAACACCCTTCCAAGCGATAACCAACTTGGCTCTCGGTTAGTTCTAGAACCTAAGCACATATCTCACTAACTAGTCATATGAAAAGAAACAACTCCAAGCCAGTTCTAGAACCCAAGCAAAAGGTTCACTAGCTGGTTGCTAAAAATAGAGTTCACCAAAACTCCAGTCGGTTATAGAGTCCAAGTACAAAACTTGCCGACTAAAATCCCTAATCAGATCCAAAACCAAACATTGGGTTCACTGACTGGTTCATAACTAAAATTCACTATTTAGCTCCCTGAACAATAGATAAATGAGGAATACTAATCATGATGATGGAATGAATGATGATGAATGGTAAACTACATAAGTGAATAATGAACAATGATGTTGATGGATGGCGTGTGAATAGTTTCCCTAAATTCTTTTTTAAAATGCATGGCCCTTCTCTGCCATGTGATATGCATGGCCTTTCTCCGCCATGCGACACCTCTATGAAACCATGTGGGTCCCTAGATTCCCTTTCTCCCAACATCGAACATAACAACTCATTCCCTGTCACCGCGGAGTTGCACTGACCCCCATACTCTTTTCTGTGGAGTTGACTTCGCAACCAACCATTATCTTATTATTATAAGAATATGTACAATATGTACAACATATTTACAATCTGAACCTTTGGCCACTTAGCCAAAGATGACATATATGCTTGGGCACGTTGGCCCCAAAATCCATATACACATATACATAGGCATGTAGGCCTACAAAATAAATTTGGATCACTAGCCTAATACCATTGTACATATGTTTACATCATCATAAACTGGCAAGGGCATTACAAATTAACACAACTAGTAAGGTACAAAAATAAACCCCGGATGCGGGTGTTAGCACGTCTGGCAGGGAAAGGCCACATGCCAAGCATGTGCCGCCTCGTGTTCAATTAAGGCATTCATCGCCTCCTGCCGCCGAGGAATGAAGAACAGATACGCGAGCTCTGTGCATTCAATGCAACATAAGGTGAAGTGCGGTGGTCGCAGAGAGCAGTTATGGAGGGCAGTTATCGAGAGAATTTTGAAAGGATTAAGATGGGCGAAGGATTATTGCAGGCCCATTCGCAATGTAAGGTTCACGCAGTGCAGGCTCTTGAGGGCAATCTTCTTGTGGGCAATCTTGTTCTTCAGGCTTCAGCTCCTGCTGTCACAGACAGCCATCAAGAAGCCAAGGAACATCTCGAGTTCGAATTCCCTATTGGTGGCTGTTTATGTGCTATTAAGCTTCGTCCCAGATCTGTTGGGAGGGGTCTCAATTACGTGGGGGGGCGACTCAAGCAGGGTAAATCTTCATCGGACGCTCTGCTCCACGCCACCAGCATCACAGCAAATATGGTCAAACCAAGGCAAAGGTTGCTCAGTCGGCGAGGCTCCGCTCGTGGAGGCTCTTCGCGCCACCCTGCTGCGGAATCCCATCACCACTGCTGCTGTTGTTATTGCCACAGAAGGGCAGGGGCCACTCCCATACAGGTTAGTCAATTTATGGATTCGGGCAGTCCCAGTGCTGGACCGCCCCCGCTGCCAGCGTTTGGAACTGCCATTTTCACCCTCGGCAGCTCGAGGAATAATGCACGCATCAATGCACACATCTCAGTCCTCTTCATTGAGGACTCTCCGGAAGATGAAGGTGGTTCGGGCAGCAAGGAGGCGCTCTCAGATGAACAACCGGAAGATGAAGGTGGTTCGGGCAACAAGGAGGCGCTCTCAGATGAACAACCGGAAACTGTTGAGGCAGAGCCAGAGGGAGTACCTGAGCAGATTCCCATCCAACCTCAGGAGAAGGAGGCGTCGACCTCCAAAAAGGCCGAAGTGGAAGAGTGGGAAGGCCGCCCTGAAGGATACGGGTGGTATAGAATTCCCGAGGAGGAGCCAGAGGAATAACATCCAGCGGCACGCTCCGTCATCCTCCTCTTTTGCTCAGGTCTGGTATAAGTCTTCAGTCTCCGTCTGCGTCGGGTATAGGCCAAGTGTCTCTGTCTGGGTCTCTCTAGTTCTTATATATGTTTATGTATGCCATAGTCCTGCTAGCAGGACTCGTAATCATGCTGTCACAGGTCCTCTGTCGCCCCTGCGAGGGAAAATCTATGTTTTTGTTCCGAAGCCCCTGCGTGGGATGCTTTTGCATGGTCTGATTATAATTTTGTGTTTTGTCATGGGTTGGAAGAGGTTATGTCTGGTAACGCTGCCCCTGCGAGGGCTAATACTGAGTTGTGAACTGCTACCCAAAGAGCCACAGTCGGCCTTGGGCAACCTGTCTTTCTGATTGTAATGTTTTTCTGTACATAATATAATAGAATAGTATAGCTTTAACGAGAAAAAAAAAAGGTACAAAAATAAAAATGACAAATATAAGAACAAAACTAGAAAACGGACTTCATAAGCCATTGAACTTAAGAGCCATACACAATTAAAACCTAAAAATTATATGGAAGATGATTTTGTCCAACTAGATTCAAAATAGAAGCAAGAATCAAAAGTGAGAAACCCTACAAGAAAAATCACAACAAGTGGAAGGACACAAATGCATGGAATTCCAAATGGTGGTAGGCTCTACGAAAACAATGGGGCCCCAAGTTGTTCAAAAAAAGGAAAGAATTTGACCACTTTCAAGTGGTGCTAGAAAAGGAAACAAAAACAACAAAGAGCCAATTTGAAGAAGATCTACACAATTCCAATGTTAACAACACAAGTTGTGTAGAGTAATTCATAGAGAAGATATTGGAAAAATTATAAATGGCATAAGAGGCCAAGCTTAGGGTTGACATGATAAAGGAAAATATTCAAATAATGTTTTCCAAGTATGTGGTAAATTTTGAGGTCAAACAAGTTAAAGAAGAAATCAAGTGATTCAGTTGGCTTCAAAAAAGCTCAAAAATCAAAGTCCTTGTATTGCAGCAAAATAAGGATCAGATCAAAGAGTTTGTCACAAGATTTCCAATGGCACAAATGACACCTCAATCCAAGTTCGTATGCAGAATTTATGGCCATTCAAAGTTTTAGTCAACTTGGCCCATTGTCTAAATTTAGCAGAGAACCAACTAAATTTGGAAGACAGCTAAATCTGGAAGAACCACCAAATTTGGCGACCAATAACAAGGCGACAAAATGACACTTAACAGAGATGGTTTTCAAAGGTCAGAAATGGCGAAATTTTCGCCTACTTAAAATTTCCATTGACCCCTAAAATCCAACCAGTGGTTTTTTGAATGACTATTTTAAAAATAAAATAAAATAAATATATTAAATAGGGGTGGCGCCACCACCGCGCCAACCCCTCCCATGACCAATTTTTATACTTATTATATATGGCCCACGACCATACATATTGTTGCACCAGCGAGACTTCAACCCACACCAGTCGAGGGTCGGCCTGCCAACTAGTGGCCCACTTGAAAACACAAAACAAATCGTAAAAAAACTATATGCCACATATGGATCAGGCAAGTATTGAACTCGGAACCTCCAACAACCTAATGACCCAAACAGTAAGTGTCAATCGAGATGCCAGCAAGTCTGGCTTTGGCATTAATTCCAAGCAAAAAATTTATATAAGTCAAGATTTTTATCATTTGCCCAATGGGAAGCCCCATAAAAACAGTATGTTATATGTAACAAATGGAACCATAATCCAACGCCCATCCAAATAAAAAAAACAGCAAGCGCCTATGTGTGGGTATGGTAGGTATTGAACCCAGGCCACCCCCATAACATTTGGACCCACTTGCCAATAGGCCAATGAAACATTCATTGGAAATCATGCCAACCAATGCATATAAAACTTGAGATTCGTCATTTAATGGGGACCGCGAACGGAAGCTCAACGAAACCGAGCACACAGACAAGAGGAATTAAATGTCAGAACCACGTGATGGTGCACGATTTTTGAGAACATCTCTAGAGAATATTTTAAATTATATTCCTATGCAGAATCTTAGAGGAATCTTTTAGATTCTTTGGGGCTCAATTTTGACAACGACAAAATTATGCCAATTTTATACTCAGATTGATTAGAATTTCATCACGATTCTGATGGCATGATCATTTTTATGATTTGAGTAAGATATTTTTCAGAAGCAGAATGTTGAGGATGGAACCATGAAGTTGGAACCTTGACGTAGGAATCTGCATGGAATTTGAAATATTCCCTAGAGGTCCGAAAATGACAGTTCCAAAACCAGACCAAATTTATACTCATTTTTATCATTTTTTCGCAAAGAACATGATGATGAGATCAATTTCTTTGTCTGAGTAGCTGAATTTCAGTAAGCCCACAGAAGATAATCTTTGAGGAATCTTTGAGATTCATGCAGAGCCCAAAGTTGACCGAGTCAGAAAAGGGTCAAGTTTACATTCAAATTTCACGATTTTTCACTGGGAATTTAATCGTGTAGTATGCTTCTTCAACACATGTGTACATTTTCAGGTCGTCACCCTAAGTGGAGGTATAAGATGCACAGATGCCATGTCTTCTTTTGATTTTCACTGAGATGATGATTTGATGTTGAGATCCTTGTTTACCATTTTGTTGGAGAATCTTTGTATGCCACTTCATGTGAGAGTTTGATATTTTTTCATGTTGAAGGAGAGCTTATATGAGTGTGAGTTCTTATAAGAGAACGTCTCGTGGAGAGACATGCCACTCTAGTTAAGGGATTTCTTCCCTGTATTGACAAAGAATATATCATGTACTCATCATCATCTTGCAGCATTTAATAAAGCGGCCTCCCCACTCTTGACATCGGGCTCGAAAACGTAACCCACTGGGTGAAATTCGTTATCAAGTTGTGTGTGTTCTTTGATTTCATGGTTTCCTTTATGTTTCCTCTTCTTTAAATTATGCACATGTGGCTTTTTATACTCTTTCACATGTAATTCTGCTAACATCACATAAGTAAAAGATCTTAGTTAATTCTAGTAGCTGAGAGAATCTGGATCATCAAGGTAGGCAGTAAACATGTACATCAACATTGGAGATAAAATAATACTATTAAAAGCATCAAGCAAACATGAAGCAAAACATATAATCAAGACAATCGATAATCGTTTTTAGAAAGATTTCCAATAAATATGAGAGACTAAACATGACTAGCAAGAGTTTGAGGACACCCATTATTACAAAAAAAAGTAGCAATAGTATAAGACAAAAGAAAGCTTGGATAAACCAAGAAAATATGGCCATATAGGAGGCTACCAAGCATTCCAATGTTATATAGTGTTTGGGGTAGATAGACCCAATCAACACCAAAGTAACCTCTCTCTAAATAATATGAGCAGAAGAAGGGGTTTGCTTGGGTTAACCTAGTAAGAAAATAGAATATGTGTGTGTGTGTGTTTTCACAATAAAAGGATATTTGAGTAGATCTGTATTTGTATGTTTTAAAATGAGGAATAGGTTTATATTGTAATATAGGCATATCTATTAGGAATACAACAAAATTGAACTAAGATAAGTTTTACTATCTTTGAGATACGTTTTTCTTTCGTCTTGAGGTTTTTCCCACCATAACTTGTGTTTTCATTGATTAAGATGTGTTTATTTCTATTTCAATGTTGTCAATGATTATAATAATATAGAATCAATGATGTTTCATGGATGAATAGATGATATTATGTTCTTGTTATGCTCATTTTGCAATAAATTAAGATTGCAACTACAAAAATAACCATCACTTGTAATGAGGAACGCCATCTCTTAGTAAAATGCTTACCATTTTAGAGCACACCCCCATTTGGAGTGATTCAATATGTGTTGAAATTATATTTAAAGTGATATTTATATGTATCTTTATAAGCATGTATATGTTTCCCATTTTAACATCTACATTTTGTAATGCAACATAAAATATTTAATATGACTTGGGGAAATGTAATTTTGGAGTAAACATTGTGAACACTCTCAATTTCAAGAAAATCTTGTAGATTCACAAGCTCATGCAATGTACTAAAGCACGGGACAAGAATCTACTTCTACTTTCAACTAGCGGAAGCCAATAGATCGATGAAAACAATATGAACAAGAAGAAGATAAATCAATGGCACATAACGCAAGATGTATCTAGGGAAATCCACTGCTCAAAACCTCGTTATCTGTATTGCATATATTAGAAATATGAGTGAAGATACAAGTCTTGTTCTCACTAGAACAATTCTGCACAATTATGCCCAACTCTCTTAGCTCACAAGCAAGCTCTTGGCCAACACTTAGCCAATTATGCAGCTCTCCAAGCCCCTATTTCCTTATGTAATTCCTAGGATGAATAGCCCGTGTTTAAAGGGAATTCATGCTTCCAAAACTGTACAATCCAAACATAGTTCCTTATTTGATTGTATGCATTATATTTACAACTCAGTAAATGACACAACTGATAATACAATATCCCTGCACTCTAGTCTCAACTGGGTCTTTCTCAGAATCGACATGCATGAGTTTTTGATGAGGGAATCTTCAACTAGAGTGACACTTGTGGATGCACTAGTGCACCAACTGACTATTAACTCTCTATTAGTTCCTCAAACAGTTTGGAACTAATTTAACTGAACATAACTCAATAAACTGAGTTATCTAATTTACAACTCAATTTAAACTCATACTGGACCCCTAAAATTTAGGGAGAACATATACATGACTTCAGAAAGACTTCCAACTTGAAATTCCTAAGCTAATTAATTTAATTAAACTTAATTAACTATTTACAAGTTGCTATGAGAATAGAATTCAATTTTAATTCTCAGTTTAATTCAAGGACAAATTAAATTGGAATTTCTTGTTGCCATTTCTCAACACTCCCTCTCAACAAGAAAGGGATTATTAGCTACCCCGAGCCTATCTCTGTGAAACTCAAATTTACATCTTAAAAATGCCTTTTTCAAAATGCCATCATCTTGCTCAACTGTGGGAATGTACTCTAACAACATAATTGCCTCAATACACAATCTCTGACATATGGCATCAGATATCAATATGCTTGGACCGATCATGAAAAACTAGATTTTCAGAGAGTTTGATACAACTTTGATTGTCGCACTAAATCACAGTTGGATCCATTTGTTGACAAAAAAAACCAACCAAGATCTTCATCCTCCATATGGCCTCACATGTTGCCTGACTTGCAGCCATGTACTCTGCCTCTACCGAACTAAGTGCAACCGATCTTTGTTTCTTGCTGTACCAAGAAACTATCGTTGACCCAATAATGAAGATCCCTCCTGATGTTCTCTTTTGGTTAGATGGACTCCCTTCCCAATATGCATCGGTGAAGCTTTGAAGCTTCACTCCCTCTGTTTGTTTGTACCATAATCCATACTGACAAGTTCCCCTAAGGTATCTCAACACATGCTTTGTCGCCTTCCAATACAGCTTGGTAGGCCTGACCATCATTTGACTAAGCTAGTTAACTGCATAGCACATATCCGTTCGTGTGTTCACCAAGTACATGAGTGAACCCACAAGCTTCTTGTAAACAGTAGCTTCCACTACTTCCTTTGAAGTAGCATCTTCCTTCCTCCAGTTACCTGCTATAGGAGTCTCCATGGGTTTGTTGCTCTCCATGCGGAATCTCCTGAGTATCTCGTTGGCATACTTTCCCTGAGACACAAACAACTCCCCATCTCCCTACCATACCTCCATGCCAAGAAAGTAATACATGAGCCCCATGTCCTTCATCTCAAACTCTCTTGCAAGGTCCTCCTTGCAATACTTGATCAGTTTATCATCACCTGTCAGTATGAGATCATCAACATAAATTACAGTGATCAACAATTTACCTTCCACCATTATGTGGTACAGGTTCGCATTCGCTTCACTCTTCGTGAAGCCCAACCCAATGAAGTAGCTATCTATCCTGGTGTACCAAGCACGAGGTGCTTGCTTCAGTCCATACAATGCTCTTTTGAGCCGACACACATGTGACTCACGGTCAAAGGTCTCAAAACCTTTGGGCTACTCTATGTACACCTATTCCCCAATCATGCCATTAAGGAAGCATGTCTTTACATCCATCTGATGTATCTTCCAACCCATTTGTTTTGATAGTGCCAATATAGATATGATCAACAAATACCTTGCAATAAGAGAAAAGGTATCATCATACTGAATCCCCTCTACTTGTGAAAAGCCACAGGCCACAAATCTAGCCTTATGATTCTCCACACTACCATCTGTAGCTTGCTTTACCTTGTAAATCCAACAGGAGCTCACCAGTGACTTGTCCTCTAGTATCGGGACCACATCTCAAACACTATTACGAACTATGGAGTCATACTCCTCCACCATGGCATCAACCCAAACCAGTTGTTGCATTGCTTCCTTAAAGGAAGATCGCTCTATCACAATACATCGCCCATAAGAGCCATGTATCCAGTGTACCTCTCAGGTGACCTCCTCTACATGCGCTGAGAAGTGGGTACTCCCACATTCTCCCATGCATCATGCAACAATTTGTCAGCCTCTCTG
Organism: Pinus tabuliformis; assembly: GCA_031772625.1. Classification (NCBI taxonomy): domain Eukaryota; kingdom Viridiplantae; phylum Streptophyta; class Pinopsida; order Pinales; family Pinaceae; genus Pinus; species Pinus tabuliformis. The sequence goes on from CM062805.1 coordinate 246,190,086, forward strand.
GTGCACTTTCCTCCCTCTCTCGAAGACTCTACCTGAGTTGATGTCTCCACTCTCGGATCCTCTATATGTGACTGTTACACATCAATCTAAGGCTCCTCAACTTAGGAGCTAAAATATCCTCATCCACATGTAGCTCAAGCTCCCTCTCAGGGGAAACTTGCATGCCCTTCTCTTCATCGAATCTAACATCCCTGCAAACCACTATCATCTTGTTGGTTGGCAAGTACACCCAATAGTTGTGAAGTGTATCAGTGTACCCCACAAATATCCCCAACTCTGTTATCAACTCAATCTTCTTCCATGAATCTTTGGTCACATGGAAATATACCGATGACCCAAAAATCCTGAAGTTACCAACATCTGGCCTCTTACGGAATAAGCCTCCTTTGGTGTCTCTATCTCAAGTATCTGATGTGGGCTACGGTTCTGAACATAAACCATTGTGTTGCATGCCTCAGCCCAGAAGTGTAGTGGTAGGCCTTGATCATGCAACATCGCCCTCGCTTTCCCTACTATGCTTTTGTTCTTCCTCTCGACCACCCCATTCTGTTGAGGGTTATGGGGTGTCATCAACTCCCATTTAATCCCTTCCGCTGCACAAAATTTATTAAACTCGTTTGTGACATACTCACCAACATTATCACTCCGTACAGCTTTAACCTTCTTGCCCAACTCTTTCTCCACCAATGATTTAAACTCACAAAAATTTGTGAAAGTTTGATCCTTTTTCTGCATGAAAAATATCCAACATTTTCGAGAAAAGTCATCAACAAATATAACATAATACCTATACATAATTTAGGGAGAACATATACATGACTTCATAAAGACTTGCAACTCAAAATTCCTAATCTAATTAAGTTAATTAAACTTAATTAACTATTTATAAGTTGTTATGAGAATAGATTTCAATTTTTAATTCTCAGTTTAATTCAAGGAAAAATTAAACTAGAATTTCTTATTTCCATTTCTCAACACAATTTTGGGAAAAATTAGTTGTTTGTAGCAAAATGTTCTATTTTTGTGTGTATTGTTTCTCTTTATTTTTCAAGGAAAACCTTATCAGTAAACTTAATGGGTGTTTTCCCACACTCATTGATGACATTCCTAGTAGACTTGTCATTGTAGACTTGTCATTGTAGACTAGTGCACCTCACATAAGACGATTTGAATCAAGCACCTATCATCATAGAACCAACCAAATGCCCAACAATATCAGTTGCAATTAGTTGAACTAACCCCTTGGGTTGAACTTTTACATCTATTGTAGAAACTTTTAATTCACTTTAGTTCATTGTTTGTTAATTATTCTCTTCGATTGTTATAAATAGTGTTTACTAAATTGTATGCCCCAATGTTAACCAAATTTCTTGAGAAAGAATTTGGATGAGATTAATAATACATAACCTAAGCTTAGTTGTCCAAAATTCATGCTTAAGTGACTTCATATTTCATTTGGAAAATGCATGCAAATGTCTTAAATGGAAATACGCCTTGAGAGAGATATGTGTGCTTGGGTCATTTAATTGAGAAAAATAGATCCTCTAGTAACTTAATAAGAAGGGGTAATTTGAATTATTTTTTCACGCTCCTGAGAAACCTAGCGCGCGTGCGCTGCCTCCGCCTTCAGATCTCTGGTCTACGCCCCCATTCTTCCTGATGGCCCCTCCGAAGGCTCCGCCGGAGAAGGTTGCATAGCAGCAGGCTTTCTCAGCCCTTGTCAGTTCCCTGCTGCCTCAACGAGATCGCCCAGCCCTTTCAAAATTTGTAAAAAAAATAGAAGGACTTCAAGAGGTTTCCCTTCCTCCTACTCTGCCTAGAATGGCTGCTCTTGCTTTGGCCGAAAAGGGTCTGATAGGGAAATTCACTGGTCTTTGGCCCTCACCTAAAATTGTTTAGAGGTGGGTGGAAAGAAATTGGTCGGACAAAATCCAAGGAAAAATTGCTATTAGATTCTGCGGGAAGGGCTACTTTACCTTTCACTTCGAGACAAAGAATGAAAAGGATCCGATCTTTCACAATGGACCTTATTTTATGGACTCCAGAGGTCTGTACTTAAAAAAGTGGATGCCAGATTTTGATCCAGAGCTTGGCATTCCTAATGCAGTTCCTGTTTGGGTACATCTCCCACATCTCCCATTACACTGCTGGGGAGATGACTCTGTACGAGCCATTGGAAATGCAGTCGAAAAATATATTGACAGAAGCGAACCAATAGACAACATGCAAGCATGCGCCCGTATCTGCGTCGAGGTCGACCTGGGCAAAGGACTTCCAGAAGCTATCAAGATCAAAGTCGATGAATGGTCGCACATACAACAGCTCGATTATGAACAAATCCCCTTCAAATGTAAGGTATGTCACGAGTATGGTCATTTTGCCAATCGCTGCTCTAAGATTATTAATGTGGATAATAATACTCAAGATCAGCAATGGGAAGTGGTAAAAAAAAAAAAAAAACAGCCCCTAGTCCCTCTTTACCCAATGAACCTGGACCCTCCTCTCTTAAAACCTCTACCCAAATCCCATCTCCTCCGCCTTTCCCTCCTCATCAATCTCATTCCCCTGGACTTGGAAAACCCCTTCTTTCTCCTCCATCCACCAACCCTTTCCATGTTCTTTCCCTCCCTGAAGGTGACCCTTCTCCTTCGAACCCTCCTGATCAGCCCTCCTCCCCTCATTCTATGAGTGCCCTTCCTCCCCTCTTACTTGAACCACTCCCCCCTAGAATAACCCGAAGCAACTCCAAGGACCAGGGCTCTTCCTTTGATGGTCAAAAGAAGCCGGGGAGAAAGACTACAAAGCAGCATAGGGATGAAAACGCGCAGAAAGACATAGCCCTTGGTCTACAGCATCCAATAGAATCTTACATTCAGGCCACAAAAGATCAAGAAGTAGCAAGCAAAGACAAGGGAGGCAGAGCACCTCCTCGAACCACAGGTCTGAAATGATTAAAATACTTTCTTGGAACAGCAGGGGACTTGGGCACCCCGCTAAAATCAATGCTCTAATAGACCTTATAGTGCAGGAGAAACCATCCATCATATTACTACAGGAAACAAAGCAAAGAGAATCAGAAATCAGCAAAATCATTGGAAAGTATAAAAATTACAAAGGAAGCATATGCGAAGCAAGAGGAGCTTCTGGCGGAATTACCACCATCTGGAATCAAAATGACTGGCAAAGTGAAGCTGAGTTAATCGATCAGCATTGGATAAAAATAGTCCTGAGAAATAATATCAGCAACCAACATATTGTCATCTTCAATGTATATGTCCCCAATCACTATAGGGATAAAGGAAAATGTTGGGAAACTCTTAGCAATCACATCATGGAAGGAGACAGCATCAACACCATAGTAGGCGGTGACTTCAACTTAATCCTGCATGCTAATGAAAAGCGAGGGGGGAATTTTCTGCCAGACCCTTTCAGGAATCAAATGGGAAATGTAATGCACATTGGTGATCTGATAGACATAGCTCCAAAAAATCGCAAGTTGTTATAGATTTTACCCAAAAGTATATGATAATATAAATAAACCCAAGAAATAACAAGATAGAAATAGATAGAAATGCTTCTTTATTATCAAACTCTTAAGGTAGGGCAACACCATACATTCACTCCTTAAGGAAGGAGAACACTCCACAAGCCATATGCATGTTCATACAATAATCCTTGACTATCTTGACATGGAGTCTCTAGCCTCTATATAGGCCTCATACATACAATACCATGGGTCATTACCATGGTTCCCTCATACCATCAAACTAATACCATGGGCCCATTACATTATTATTAACTACTTGTGGTCCCTTACATGATATGGGTTAACCACCTTATTTATTACTATGGCCCATCCCATTATTACATTATTACCTTGGATACCTCCCTTGGTACCCCATATTATCCCCCCTAGGTATATAACATTCCACCCCCCTAAGCATGTTTCGTCCCCGAAACATGGGAAGAACACAAATAATAAGATCTACTCAAAAGAGTAGTCCACTGATACCATGCACGTGCATCTAGCCATCCAAGAGAAAGGTGAACCCTCGATCTCACTGATGCCTCGCTCGCTTGAGATGGAAGTTGACCGTGGCAGCTCTTCTGTGTTGATGTGTAGTAGGTGGATCTTCTCTCCTCGCTATCCGTCATACGGGGGTTGTTGTCCTTGTGACTACTTGGTTTCCATCTTGATGGTTGTCTTGCGGGGTGATGTGGGTGATGATATGTTGAAGTTTTAACCCACGATGTCTTTTTCTTTAATTCACCCTGCTGTGGTGCCTGTTGTGGTGTCTTCTTTTCCAATATGACTTCAACCACTGAACCCTCATCATATGTGTCATCACCTGTTACCTTTTCGGCTTCAGCCTCTATTTGTGTTTGATTGTCGACCATCAACTGCTCATCATCTGATATGTCAGTCCTTGGAACATCTTCTGTGTCAACCTCCGTGGACTCTACCTGTTTATTGATGGAAATATCCTGTAATGTAATTTTCTTCTTTTTATACCAGAGTTTCAGGAATTTCTTCTGCACATTAATATTGACCGTACCCATAGATTCCATCCAAGGATATCTCAAAACAACATCCATGTTATCCATATCTGAAGTATAAAAGTCACAATGCAACACATACTTATCAATAGAAAGCTTCAAATCTTTATAAACTTGAACATCCTCATTATCAACCTGTATGTTTTCAATGTGTTTTGTTGGAACCTGCAATTTTTTTGCCAAATTAACATTGATAAAATTATGCTTACAACTAGGATTTATAGACACAACAATCTTCTCCTTTTGAATGAATCCATGAACCTGCAATAAGGAGATACCAGCAGAAAATAACCCTTTAGGTTCCTTGGTTTCCTTCTTTCCTGTAAAAATAAAATCTTTGCTAGGTTGTGTGTCTGTCTGTGTGAGCTTATCCACAAGATTAGCTTTACGGTCAAAGTGGTCCATAAGAGCTTTTGTGAATTTGTCCCAAGTCAAGGGCCTTCGACAGCAACGTTGATGCCCTTGCCACCATTGCAATCTTTCAATGTCCAAGTACATTGTTCCCACACTCAGCTGAGTCTCATCATCCATGATGTAATTCAATCTAAAACATTTCTCCATTTGTGCTATCCATTTGGCTGGATGAGAGCCATCAAATGGATACAAGTCCCTCAAATTCAGATCTAGGCGCGCCATCACAAAAAATTGGCGAAAATTTGAAATGGTCACAATTCCGTCAATATTGCTCAGAATCCCTATTATAACCTGTTTCCAGAAATGGAACAATCATTCTGCATCTTCCCATGTGATAGAAATCTTGATCCAGACACTAGAATTTCATATCTGTGCTGCAACTCTCCCGCCGTCACCAAAATTTCTGCAAAAAAGAGCTGATTTTAAATCAGCGATATCTCCCTCATCCAGACTCCAATTCGACTATTTTTTTTTTGAATTTGGGTATTTTTTCACAAAGAATCCATATCTACAATTATATTTTGTAGATATTGCACCAGGATGTCCAGATCTGCGCCGCAAACTCGCTGCCCTGAAAAATTGTCTGCAACCCCACTGATTTTTAGATCAGCAATATCTCCTTCATCCGAACTCCGATTCAACCGATTTTTTTTTTGAAATCGGCTATTTTTTCACAAATAATACAGATCTGCAATTAGATTTTGTAGATTTTTCACCAAAACATATAGATCTGATCTGCAAACTCGCCGCCCCGGAAATCCTGCAAAAAATTAAAAATAAAATAAAATAAATCTCCACTTTTGTGCCCAAGAAAGTGCTCTGATACCACTTGTTATAGATCTAACCAAGAAATATTATGATAATAGAAATAACCCAAGAATAACAAGATCAAAATAGATAGAAATTCTTCTTTATTATCAAACCCTTAAGGTAGGGCAACACCATACATTCACTCCTTAAGGAAGGAGAACACTCCACAAGCCATATGCCTGTTCATACCATAATCCTTGACTATCTTGACATGGAGTCTCGAGCCTCTATATAGGCCTCATACATATAATACCATGGGTCATTACCATGGTTCCCTCATACCATCAAACTAATACCATGGGCCCATTACATTATTATTAACTACTTGTGGTCCCTTACATGATATGGGTTAACCACCTTATTTATTACTATGGCCCATCCCATTATTACATTATTACCTTGGGTACCTCCCTTGGTATCCCATATTATCCCCCCTAGGTATATAACACAAGTTCACATGGATCAATCGAAGGTTGGGCAACCATAATATCATGGAGAGGCTGGATAGATTCTTGGTTAATATTTCACTCCTGTCTACCTTTTCATCTGTTAACTCCACCATTTTTCCTTTTGCTGCTTCAGACCACTATCCAATCACCCTCACCTTGAATACTCACTGCGCCCTTGGTCCGCTGCCTTTTAAATATAATCATATTTGGAGTGATCAACAAGCTACCCGAAACATCATCCAGCTCACCTGGAGACAGCATATTTAAGGTTCCCCAGGCTACATATGGGAGACAAACCAAAGAATGTGCAAAAAGCGCTTAGACAATGGGCCAAATCGCACTACAAGGAGCTAGAAGAGGAAAAGCATGAGCTAAAACTTCAAATCGCTGAACTCCAATGCACAATCGAACAAAAGGATTACTGCCACAGCGAAAAAATCCAAGAAGAATAGTTGTACAATAAACTAAGCAAAAATTAAAAGGCAGGAGGAAGAAAAGTGGCGCATCAAATCAAGACAAATATGGCTGGAAAGTGGGGATAAGAACACATCATTCTTTCATAAACAAGCCACCGCAAGACAAGTCAGAAACACCATAACTGCCATCTCGGACAGCGCAGGGACTCAACATGTGGAACAAGCAGATATTAAAGAAGTAGCTACAGAACATTTCAAGGACCTCTTAACCGAAGTACAGGAGGAAGAATCTTATGATGACCTGTTACAGCATTTGCATTCTAAAGTCACAGATGATCTGAACAAAAACTTGATAGCAGAAATAAAAGAGGAAGAAATCGTTGAAGCAATCTAGAACCTCCATCCCAACAAGGCACCTGGTCCGGATGGGTTCCCAATTAGCTTTTACAGGGATTATTGGGAGTTGATAAAGAAGGACCTCATAAAATACATCAAGTGGATCCAAAAAAAAGGAAAAATAGGAGGATATACAAATTCTACCCACTTTGCTCTCATTCCGAAGGAGAACCGGCCATCCAATTTTTCTCGCTTCAGGCCCATATCTTTATGCAACTCATCTTACAAAATCTTCACTAAAATCATAGCCTCTTGGCTCAAACCTCTTCTACCGATGTTGATCTCAGAAAACCAAGGAGGCTTTATGGCAAACAGACAAATTTCAGATTCTATTCTTTTAGTTCAAGAGGCCATACATTCAAGTCATGCAAGGAATGATAAAGGCTTCATTCTAAAACTAGATTTGGCCAATGCCTTTGACAGGGTAAGGCATTCTTTTTTATTTGCAGTTCTTCAAAGGATAAGATTCTCACCTCTTCTTATTAATGTCATAAGATGCTGCATTTCTGGACCTTGGATCGCCCCCCTCATCAACGGAAGACCCGGACCTTCCTTCCAATCCTCAAGAGGACTAAGGCAAGGTTGCCCCTTATCCCCTTATCTATTCATCCTCATGGTAGAATCATTTAGTTGTGCCCTTGATCAAAAGAGACAGTCAGGCCTCATTACGGGCATCAAGTTTGAAGATGGCATTAAAAATATAAATCACTCTCAATTTGCCGATGACACCCTTCTGCTAGGGGGGGCAACCACCATTATTGCAAGAAGATTCAAGTCCCTGCTTGACAAGTTCATGAGATATTCAGGAGGTAAAATAAATTACCTTAAGAGCTGTATTTATGGATGGAATGCTTCATCCCAAATGATACAAAATATTGCCAATATTTTTGGTGTCCCTGCAAGTTAGATTGGGACTGTTTCAATTATTTGGGAATGCCAGTAACCATAGGGAAAGCAAAGACTGGAGTTTGGGACTTAACGCTAGACAAAATGAAAAGGAAACTTCAAAGATGGGGAACTCTATGGCTCAATCCAGCTGGGTGACAGGTTCTACTAAAATGAGGGCTTTCCTCCCTTCCTTTATATCATTTTTCTCTGGCCCAAGCTCCAACTTCATTCCACCGAAAAATGGATAGCATCCTCAGATTTTTTTCTCTGGCAAGGGGGCAAGAATGAAAAGAAAAAATTCAACTTAGTAAACTGGAAATAGGTTATACAAAGCCCTGAGAATGGAGGTCTGGGCATCAGGTCCCCACCTATTATGAATTTAGCATTCGGTGGGAAATTGATTTAGAGACTCATGGACAATCAACCTGCATGGTGGGAAAAAGTCCTAGAATCAAAATATCTTAATCAGCCAAGATCGCAAATTCTCAATGCTAAAATCCCCAACAGACATTGTACAAAGATATGGAAATTTTGTAAAAAAGCCATTGTCTTCATGGCGCAAAATGTTTCTAAAGTGCCAAAAGGAGGTGAAACGGTGAACATTGGTTCGAACAAAATCATGGGGAACCCTCCCATAAACAGTCTTCCAGATATCGACCCTATTGTTCATTATCTCCACAGCAAAGGCATATCTAAACTGAGTCAAATCTCTCAATGGAATGAATCAACTAATGCCTGGGTTCAATGGGAATTCCCACCCATACCCCACCATCTCAAAGGTAGCTTTGACTCTCTTTGTAGTTGTCTGCACAGTATTGCACCCACCATCAAAGGTGCAAAGGACGAGTATTGTTGGGATCCTTCAGGAACAAACTATTCCATCAAAGCAGGGTACAGCTACTTGAGCAGCAAGGAATACCCCACTGGTGTCTGGGCTCATGGGAAGATTTAAAAAGAGCTGAAGCAATTCCAAGGATCAAATTTTTCATGTGGACACTTCTCCATGGTAAAATTTTAACTGCAGAGAACCTCAGGAAAAGAGGCATTTTCGGACCCTCTAGGTGTCCCAACTGTCAAGCGGCGGAGGAAACCATACAGCACTTATTTATATCTTGTCCCTTTGTTGCCTCATGCTGGAACAGCATCATACCTTCTGCTCCCTCCATTTGGAATCCCCAACATTCTATTGTCGAAGCCTTAAACAACTGGAGGAGTAGCTATCCTTGGCATTCAGCGAATCAAAACCCAGCTAAAAGAGTTTGGAACGCCATTCCTTTTGTTCTTTTGTGGCGCATATGGATCACCCGAAACAGTATGATCTTCCGAGACAAAGCAACTACAATCAGGCACATAATCCTTAAAGCTTCAAGTCTTGCAGCGGAAACTATAGCAGCTAAGATAACAAAGAGAATCGATCCCGTCAGCCTATGGACAGAGGAGCGAAACTTTATATGGAATCTGATAGACAGGACCAGCACCATTTAAGCAACAAAGATCAGTAAGTTCAGTGGCAAAGCTGACAACCCAGAATGGAAAATCCGCCTCACAAAAGATGATTTTGGTAAATGGCTCCTTTCAAAGAATTCTCACTCTTTATTTTTTGACGGAGCTTCCAAATCTAATCCGGGAGCTGCCGGCGCAGGGGGCATCATTCTGGATCCTTCAGGTGAACCGGTGTCCTCCTTTGAATGGGGTCTGGGAAGACTAAGCAATAACCGAGCTGAAGCTCTGGGTCTATTCCAAGGTCTTTTGCAGCTTCAGAACCAAGGTATGAACAAAGCCCTCATCTTCAGCGACTCAGCTATAATAATCAGTTTAACGAATAGCAACAGACAAGCACCCGATCTCTTTCTCCATCAAATCATCAGCTGCTGTAAAAATATGTTATCTCAGGGCTTGGAGTGCCAATTTTTTCATGTCCTTTGATCCAACAACCAGGAAGCGGATAAGAGAGCTAGTCATGCCAGCTCACGGGAAAAAGGAAGCCTCTTATGCAATCAAGCGAGCCTGCACCAATTCATCCCTTGATCCACATGATTGCCCCAAATCGCCACTCTCCAAGGAACTGCGCTTCTATTATCAAGGATTCTGATCAAACCTCCATCTGCAGCAATCTCTGTCTACGTCGTTTATTCTCATTCTTGAAGACTTTGGAAAAAAATAAAATTGGATCTTATTCAGCAGAACTCGTGACTTTTGACAGCCAACCTGAGGCCTCCATCGACTGACATACCAGATATCTCACTATTGTTTAAATGTATTGCAAAACCAATCTTTTGCTGTCCCAATTCATAAGAATCTATACTTGTTCTAGGATCTTACAAGTGAACAGTAAAGGCACTCATGTGTGCAGCCACAATGAAATACAAACACAAGCAACTACTATAACTCCATCTCTTGTAAAATCGGAGCTTAGACTCCTCCAACTTTTTTGAATATATCAAGCAACCGATTTTGTATAAAAAAAATAAAAAAATAAAAAATAAAAATAAAAAATGAAAAAATAAAAAAATGGGGGTAATTTGAAAATGCATTCTTTCATACTTTTCCAAATTTTTATTTCCTTTTTTTTACAATAACTAGGAGATATTATAAACTAAAATCTATGTCAAAATGGCATAACATAGTTACATAAGTAAGATAGGAAACAAAAATAAGCCATTCTGGAGTTTTATTCTCATAAATAATTCTTCAAGGAACTGTATGAGAGAAGTTCCAATGTCTCAAGAAAAAATTCATAAAGCCATCCCTAAAAAATCTCCTACAATTAAAATTACAAAACATGTCATCCAAAGAGACTAGGGTTTTGAAGAGGGCCATTATTCAACATTGTTGTGCTATGTATTATCTTAAACTAAAGTAGCCAGAGAATGAAGATATGGTATAATAGGAGCTATATAGGTTGATGAAGCCATGTTTAATTGAGTTGGTGAAGAATTGTTGAGCATTCAAAACTATTGAGCCTCTATGTCATCCACAAAATATGACTAAAGATCCTTGCATTCATATTAAGTCTATTTGATGAGATTCTTATGCTAAAGGAGATTTCCATAAATATTGACACCTAGGATTCTAAACTAAAGAAACATATTTGTTGTTGTTGTTAAATTTTTCATAGTGTTCTATGCTGATATAATCACTTAAAACAATTTTCTTCAATTCCAATCACCCTAGTAATAGATAAGCAATTATAGATAGAGCAGTAAACAATAAATGCACAATAGACGATAGCCAAGCACAATGAGACAAATATTTGGTCAAAAAAAACCAAGGAAAAACCCCACAAGGGGGAAAAGCTTTTGATCAATTCTTCTTATTATATTAGTCAATCAATGTTTAGCATCAGATACATAATCCAAATTTTACAACCATGAACTAGTCAAAGTCAAAACCTTAACTTCCCAAATTAATCAATCCAAAATGAGTCAGCAATGAGAGATAAAGTCAATTATGGTCAAAGGTACAAGTTTGTGAAATGTCGGCCTATGGAGGAATAGTCAACAGACTTCCCTAACCAGAAAAAGTCAACAGTCAAACCAGCAAATGAATTCGATATTCCCTCCTCAGTGAAAACTAATCAAAATAGTAGCAAAATCTCGGTCAAAGGAGAGAATAAATATTAGATCTAACCTGCGGTCAACCTCAACCAACATGCCCAAAAAGTATCAGTCAAAACCTCAATCAATGCGACCTCCCAAAACATAAAGAATGTCATTCATACCAAGTGAAATTATCCCAAGTCAAATAGAGTCAACACTAGTCAACACAACCCCAAAACATAAAGTCAACTCAGTCAAATCAGAAGTCCTCCTCGTTCGCACATGTGAAGTCAACCTGTGAATTTTAGATCATATCAAACTCAAGTGGATGCGATGGATGATTCCCAATGAGGATTCAATGATGGTATACTTATATGAGTTTTGGGAGGACCAATTATCACTTCTGGGACCGACTAGAAGGGTCATGAGGCCAACTTGTCAAACTTGCCAATGTGACTTCAACCCAAGGTTTTGCAAATGATTTGACGGTGAAATTCATACCATAGCTTCTCCAATTTTCAACACTCCCTCTCATCTAGGGAGGAATTTCCGGCTACACCACAAGTCTCATCTCGGATGTACATGTCTCAACATGAGGGAAGCTCATCCCATCTACTCTCATCTCAGCTAAAAAATTGATGACGTGATTCATGGAAGAAAAAGAATGATCCACACAACAATAGGGGAGATCAATCTACCACTACCAAGTCCATGGAAATCATAAATGACCTTCGTAAAGATCATCCAAACCCTATGTCCACTAATTGACCCTCTCCCAACTTGATCTTCATCGATCAAGTGGTATAACACCTACATCCAATACTTAGAGGAGATCAATTTACCACAATCATGTCCATGGCAGGCACGTCCTCCCTTGGTAAAAATCATCCAAACTCTAAGTCCCCTCTCCCATGTGGCTAAGATGGGGGCCAATCCCAACAAGCTCAACCACCTCAGTATGGCCCTTGGTCAATAATGACATGAAGGTGACTTGTGTGTAGGATTCATATTGGGGTATGTACTCAGCCAATCCCATGGCTTCAAGGAGTACCCTCATACCCAGGATTTTTTCATTCCCCCTTCACCAAGTCCATGGTTATTCATAAATACAAGGGAAGACCATATGATTAATTTCTCAATTAGCAGTGTTCCCTCACTAGGAGGGATACATTCTCCTGCAATCCAAGTTTCTCTCTAAATAATAAGAATTTCTCTTTTGTAAATGACTTGGTGAGAATGTATGCAACCTGTTCATCTATCGAGACATGTTGGAGCCTCACCATTCCTCTCAGTACCATGTCTCTGATGAAGTGGTACTTGATCTCGATGTGATTTTACCTGTCCTGGAAAAATTGATTCTCTGAAAGTCTTATCTCACTTTGATTGTCATAGTATATCACATTCGTATGAAGAACCTACTCAAAAATATCTGCAAAGAGCTTCCGCAACCACACTGCCTCACAACTAGCCATACTAGCTACAATGTACTCTGCCTCGATTGTACTGAGAGTGACAAATTTATTCTTCCTTCTCATCTAGGAAATCATGAAATATCCCAAGCTAAAGCAACATCTTGATGTGTTATTTATGTCATTAATGCTCCCAACCCAATCTGCATTTGTATATCTATGCAATCTCAACTCATAGTTGGAGGTGTATCTTAATCCATAGTTGATCGTCCCATGTAGATATCATAGCATATGTTTTGTAGCAACCAAGTGAGAATGCAAAGGCTCCACCATAAACTGAATCAAGGTGTTAACAACAAAACATATGTCTGGTATTTTGTTGACCAAAAACATCAGAGCCCCAATTAATTGTCGGTACAAGCAAGGATTTGTAAAATTTGGTCCCGCAACTTCACCACATAACTTCTTGAAATTTGCCTCCATAAGTGTGACCATGGATTTGCAATCCACCATCCCAAATCTCTCCAAAATATTGACAGCATATTTTCCCTGGCTAAGAAAAATATCACCAGGTCTTTTTCAACCCAATATCTTTCATCTCAAACTCAGAGGCAAGCTCCCTCTTACACTGGATGATCAAAGGCTATGCTCCTATCAAGAATAAGTCATCAAGATATAAAACCAAAATCAAGGGCATACCTTGGACAACTTCGAAGTAGAGGTTCGGATCAGCACTGCTTCTGGTGAATCCCTGCTTCATCAAGTCGATATGAGCATACCAAGCCCTGGCGGCTTGCTTCAATCCATAGAGGGCTTTCTTTAATCTACAAACATGGGTTTCCCTGTCATGCTCCTCAAATCCCTGAAGTTTTTACACGTACACCTCTCTTAAGTATGCCATGAAGAAATATTGTCTTCACATTCATGTGATGAAGACTCTAACCTTGGTTAGAAACAAGAGATATGACAGACTGGATGGTAGTATATTGGGAAACAGGAGCAAATATCTCATCATAATCTTCTCCCTCTTTCTGGGAGAATCCTCTAGCCACAAATCTCGCCTTAAATTTCTCAATGTCTGTTATGAATTAAATATATACAAATAATATAAATAAATTATATTCATAATAATAGTTACTTAAACAATAACTATTTAATGAAGAGGTGTGTCTCTAAAGGACATGGTCTTTCATGAAGGGGCACCTACCTAGGTATATAATCAGGCCCTCATTTGTAACGTCTCATATAATCTCGTATCTTTTGTACATTCTTATCTAATATATTACTGTCCTATCATGGATATTTACATATATTAGATCTTTTGAGTATTTTGTTGTGTTTATGAACTTTATCCATAACATTGGTATCAGAGCTATTCGATCCTCTAGCTACTCAATTGTTGCACAGATCCATTCTGATCCAGCCTTTGGCCATCAACCTTTCGTCAACTTTGTTGTTGTCGCAATTGAAGCATTTCGCTACACAAAGTTTGGAGCTTCTCCATTTTACATGTTTCATCATCAATCCTTTGGAAAGTAAATAAAAATAAAACAAAAAATGGAAAAGAAAACGAGAAGTATAATATATAAGGATTAAAAAACAATTAATAAAAAAAATCATATGATATTTCATTTGTCGACGCGTTTCGAATCTCTGATGATAAGAGCTCCGAGAAAGAGAAATCCCATCTCCTTAATGTCTTTGTTGAAAATAGTTATAATAGATACATGGGTCAGAAAGCTTTCCTCAAAGCTGCCAAAAATTCATTAACTAAAAGAGAACCGAAAGAGCGGGTCCTAGGTGTCCATATTCCATTTGTGCAGGGGACCACTGATAAGATTGCGAGGATTCTTGAAAAACATAATGTTCCCTCGACCTTTAGACCCCTTAACACCATTCGTAAGCCCCTCAGATCGATGAAGGATCCTATCGACCCTAAGGACATGAAGGGGGTTTATATTATTCATTGTTCTTGTGGGACCCCCTATATTGGTGACATTGGACGCTCCATTAATCAAAGGATTAATGAGCACGTTGCTGACCTTAAACATAGGAGAACCAAGTATTCCGCTTTAGCAGAGCATGCGGAAAAAACCAAACATCATGTTTGTATCGAGGAGGCCCGTGTTATTGCTAGAGTTTCGCAGTTCCATCACCGTAAATTTAGGGAAGCCCTTGAGATAGAAAAAAGACCGACCAATTTCAATAGAGAGGACGGTTGGAAGATCAGTAGTTGCTGGGTCCCAGCCCTCACTTCTTAGTCATTTTCTTCCTTCCCACCCTCCCTCTTTCTATAGCTTGTTCTATTTTTATTATTAGTTAGTTTCCCCTTGTTATCCCGTAACCTTCTCTCCTTGACCTTTGTTCTTTGATGGGTTGTTTATTTAGTATCAGATATTTTAATAGCATTTAGTTTATGCTAATAATTTTTAACTTAATTAATTAAAGAAAAATAAGTACTTTAGTATTGAAATCAATCTATGATAATATGTTTTTATTAATTTATAATTAAATATACAATTAAATAAATTGATAATTTAAAATATTAAAGATTTATTCTTACTATATTATACTAAAATTAATTTATTTTAATATTTATATATATATATATATATATATATATATATATATATATATATATATATATATATATATATATATATATATATATATATAAAAAAAATAAAAAATAAAATAAATATAAAATAGTTAATACCTTTTTATGTGAATTCACAGTCCCATGAACTTTTAATTTAATAATAGTATAACTAACTATTAATTTAATAATTATTTAAATCCATAACTTTAACTTATTTTAATTTTTAATTTTTAATTAAATATAGTGTTATGCCCCCCCTTTTCCCTGGGTCCAGTCCAACTAGCCATTTCCTAGTCAAATTTAGCCGTTAGTTAGTCAACATAGCCATTGCCAGGTCAAAAAATTTAGCCATTGGATGTTCTGCTCTAACTATTTAATATGAAATCTATATTTGATTCTTCAATTTACCCTGATGATGAACCACACTTGTTGGTTCGAAACGTGTCGACAAATGAAGTATCATGTGATTTACACAGAAAAATCTCTCATAAACTTGATATGGATCACAGAAGCGTCATTTCAACAAAAAAAATCATATAAAAAAATATTACAAAAGATAAAAATAAAAATATTATTTATTAAAAGAAATTATTTTTAAAAAAAGTCCAAAAATAGAAAAACAAATTTTATATATATATATACATATAGATAGATAGATAGATAGATAGATAGATAGATATAACAAAGTCTTAAGATAAACAAAACAAAAAACAGTAGTAATAAAAATAAAATTTGGCATGTGACCATCTCTGCGACCACCACTGCCATTGATGGTCGTCATAACCACCACCTTGACCCAGCCTTGGGCGTCTCCCCTATGTCCATCAACACCTTTCACAACCACTACTACACCTACAGTCTCCTCCACATGCCCATTGTTGCATGTCGACGACAGACCATCGCCGTATATCCCTGCCACCACTCTCTGTGGCACCTTCCAACGGGAGGTCACGAGTCTGCTATAGGACAGATTGAATTGCTTGAAAGAAATTCATTTAACCAAAGGAGATTTCTATGAACACATGGGAAATTAATTTAACCAACTAGGAATTGAAGCCATAATTCAAAAGAAACTCGCTGAATTTAAAATTCTAGATGTCCATTGTAAGTATTTAAATAAAAAACATCAAGGGTCATCATAAAAAATCGAACCAAGTCAAGCTTGGGTAACAATATCAGGCGTCAATTTCCATTGGAAAGTGAGCCATAAAAACACCACAACTGCAACATTTGAGGGGATATCGTGATGATTTGAAGTTATGAAGGTTAATCTTCGCATTAGTTGAGACCAAAAAACTACATAAACCCATGGGTTAATGCATTAGCCGAATGCCCCCATTTTTAGACAGCATGACACTCCCAAACAATAATTGAATTTTCAAAAAAGAGTATTCGAGAGAGAGAGAGAGATATATATATATATATATATATATATATATATATATATATATATATATTTATTTATTTATTTATTTATTTATTTATTTATTTATTTATTTATTTATTTATTTATTGGAGATAATAAAATTTATTATAATATTCCCCCGATCGGGGTGGGTGCCCGAGGACGCAGGACAGATATGGTTGTCAGGACAACTAAGGGCCGGGTACAGCCCACCGCAGCCCACACGCTCATGGCGATGGGTGTGGTGGCCTCCCGCATGACAATGTACAGAGGGGAATGGAGAAGTGGCAGCCAATGCTAGGGTAGTGACGAAGGTGGGAAGGACAGGACAGGAGGATGGATGGGACAGAGAAGGAAGGAAGGGGATTATGAAGGAATGAAGGGTGATGGGGAGAGCATAGCTACGGAGGAGATACGGATAAACGACGAGGAATATTAGCCCAAATACCTGCAATGACACCTTTGAAGCGGCACCGGGTATGTTATCTGGCTCTACTCATCTATTGCAATGTTGTCTGTGCGTTTCCATGGAGGGGGAATGAGGGATCAGACCAGAGAGAGGTGTAGGGAAATAGGTGGGAGAGACCTGGGCATGCTGGGAGGGAAGGGGACTGGGGTTGAACCTGTAAATGGCAAAGAGAGAGACCATCAGGGACAGGACCATGAGGAAACACCCGCAATTAAGCTAGCCAGCCAGATTACCAGTGAGGGAGGAGAGCAGGTAGATAAGCAAGTGTGAGGGAGGGTAATTGGGAGTGGCAGAGAGGAGCAGAAGACGCATGGGCTAGAGGGGCGAGGGAAGGGGAGGAAAATGAGTGTAGTGGTTATCTGGTTCGAGGGGCAGGTGGTTAGTTCCGTAAGTTTCATTCGAATTGGGCACCAGGACACTACCCCCAGGAGTAGAGCAGAGAGAGGAAAACACCAAAAAGGCAGAGAGGCTATTGCTTGGTAGGGGAGAGGCGTTGATAATCCTGGCAGAGGAGAGGCACTGCAGCCTTGGGCAGAGGGGCACCAGGGCAGAGACGAGTGTGGCAGGAAATGCGAGGAGAGGGGAAGCGGCAGCATTGTGGAAAGGCCGGAACTTACAGTCTATGATCTAATCCGAAATGTATGTGAACAGGTTTGCACAACAGGAGAAATGGCTAGACCAACCCATGGAAGAGGACGAGGCAAAAGGGGAAGGGATCTACCTCGTGCAGCTGACCCAGGCACCTCGGATCCCAAACGTGGAAGAAAGCCAGTAGAAAGGCTTATCAATGAAGTGGCAATAACGTACAGGGTAGGGACGGATGCAGGCATCCGAAAGATCTTAGAAGATTGGGAGGAATAGATAAAAGAGGAGGCGGATTCAGAAGAGGAAATGGAGGCCTGGCATGAGGTAATCCCAGACCCAGGGAATACTAAGGGAAGACTCACACAATTTAAGCAGACTCTATACTTGTATTGGCTCATGAAGAGCCTTATGGGGAAGGCAATGGAGCAATTATCAATGGGGATGGCAATGACCCTCTAGGACATGCCAAACTACAAGAAAGACCTGCAGACCATCCAGTTCTAGTTGTGCAAGCAGGACATTCACCTAGATCGTATTCAAAGGCATATCCCTTGTATTATCAAGCTGGTAGATGCACTAGGAGACTCAGCTGAAGACCTGGCCCCGGTTGACTCAGCCTCAGAGGATCAAAAGGAATAGTCAGGTTCCTGAATGTTTTTTGGTTTTTAGCGGATAGCATTTACTTTTACTAATGTATGCTTATGATAGATAGAAACTTAGACTCTTATCATGATATAGATGTATATATAGCTTGGGTAGATTGCCTTAAACTATATTATTTTTGGATGGCTTATAATGAGGATAGGTGGTCAACAGACTTGGTTTCCCACTAGGCAAGTTGAGGCCACCTATCTCATCTATGTGGTGTAAACTTGTCTTTTATAAATAGAAAACAAAAGGTCCTACCAAGATTTACAAAATATATATATATATATATACCAATAATAATATTATAATAAATATATATATATATATATATATTATAATATTATTATTGGTATATATATATCTATATATATATATATATATATATATATATATATATATATATATATATATATATTAATTATAATATTATTACTACCAATATATAAATAAATATATGAAATAAAATCAAAAGAGTATTTAAAGGTTCTTTAAAAAAATGACAATTGTAAAAAAATATTATTATAAAAATTAGAAAGGGTTACTCTTAAGCCTAATTTCATCTTTAAAAAAAACAAATGGCTAATTCAAAAATGAACAAAGAAACCATTGATTTCAAACATAGTTCTATGTTTTGGACCAAATGTCTGTTTTGTCGAACATAATTTGAGTATTCGTCGGCATTTAAAAATCGCACAATTTTTTTTCCAGTATGTCAGAAATCATTTACTTTGGAAGAATATCAAGGTAATCCACATACAAAAATTAAAAGAACAAAAGAAGAACTCATAGAACTTCAGCAAAAAAATAAGGCATCAGAAAAGAAATATAAAGATCTCGAAGATCAGCGTTGCGAAGCATCAATGGCAAATAACAGAGAAATTTTGTCTCTAAGGGACCATAGTCATAAATTATTTACAAAGATCAAAAGGCCAAAGCTACAAAGAAAAAATTAGAACATGAAAAGGAATGTCTCAATAAAAAATTCAATGAGAATCTATCAGAGAAGGAAGAATAAAATTTGTGTTTAAAAGACCTAATCAAAAGTTATTAGAACAAATCAAAGGTTTAAAAGGTGAAAATGTTGAATGTCAAAACACTAAATATAATATTGATCAATCAGAAATTGATATACTCTTACATCTCAAAAATCATAATCAAAATCTACTCACTCAAATCAAGAAACTTAAAAATGATAAGAAATCATTGAAAAAAAATTAGAAGAAATTATCACAAAAGAAGCATCAAAGTCTTTAGATGTAACAATTCAAGTTGAAGAAACAAGAATGAATACCGATCCAGTCAATATCACAACTCAATAAGAGGACAAACCATTTGAAATAAAAACATATTCAGATGTCACAGTTCAAACAATGGAAATTTCAAGTGAAAATCAGAAATTGATGAACTCTTACATCTCAAAAATCATAATCAAAATCTACTCACTCAAAATCAAGAAACTTAAAAATGATAAGAAATCATTGAAAAACATATTAGAAGAACTTATCACAAAAGAAGCATCAAAGTCTTCAGATGTGACAATTCAAGTCGAAGAAAAAGCAATGAATACCAATCTAGTCAATATCACAACTCAAGAAGAGGACAAACCAGTTGAAGTTAAAACAAATTTAGATGTCACAGTTCAAACAACAAAAATTTCAAGTGAAAATCTAACAATTAGCCAAGTAACCTATGTATTTGAAAGAAATCAAATACCTCCAATAAACCAAGAAATCACCACAAACAGATTAAGGGGAGATCAAATCACAAGAACTCCTTATCATCATCCAAATCATAAAAGAAAACATCTTAACCAGTTTGTATACCCAAACTAGAAACAAGTGACTTATTTTTCGAAGAACGTCAATGTCACCATAATCGAGTCTTATGATAACAATTCATCCTAATTTTTCACTAATCACAAGATTCCACAAATGATTAATTTTGGATGGTTAGACAGTTTCACAGTACAAAAATTTTGCATCACACTCAAAATTTCATATCATCTTATATCATGAAAGATGATAAGTTCCACAAATTGAAAAGACGAAGAGACAGTGCAAGACATAAAAAGATATCAAGTTTTCTCAACATTAAGCTTCGAGGACAAATATTTTCTACAGGGGAAGGCAATGTTATGAATAAAATATATTCAAACAATATAAATAAACAATAATCATAATAATAGTTACTTAAACAATAATTATTTACTAAAGAGGTGTGTCTCTAAAACACATGGTTGTTCATGAAGGGGCACCTGCCTAGGTATATAAGTGGGCCCTCATTTGTAACATCTCATATCATCTCCCCCCAGGGGTTTGGTCTATTGGCCAGCAAATGTACCGCTAAGGCATTTGTGTCATTGCGCAGGTCACAGGTTCAAACCTCACTTTACCCATGCTCTGTTCTTGGGGGTGAGCGGTTGCACCTGGGGTTATAGTAGCAGCTGATGGGTATCGACCTCATGTCACCCGAATGAATCGTCGTGTTACCGATTCCTCTAGATAAAAATAAATCTCATATCATCTCATATCTTATGTACATTCTTATATAATATATTATTGTCCTATCATGGATATTTACTACATATATCAAATCTTCGAAGTATTTTGTTTCATTTATGAACTTTGTTCATAACAATGCTACAATCAGTTGAATGTTTGATTTTTTACAACCACTTGGAAGTCACAACATACTTCCCTTCATATCTCGAAACCACCTCCCATACATCATTCTTCGTGATAAAATCATATTCTTCGGCCACGACATCTTTCCAAACCTATTCCTTCATTGCTTCCTCATAGCTGCAAGGTTCAAATTGTATAATTTCACTCATCAAAGCATCATATCCCATATATATTTGAGGCTACTTTCTTTCTTTGAAGGTGCCTCTTAGGGCTAAGTGTCTCTCAACATCCTATAATGTATCACAAAGCCATAGAGGTCTCTTCCTCGTGGTAGGTGTTAGCACCCAGGTTGTTCCCTATGACTCCCAAGGGAATACGGCCGGGGTAACCACTAACCAATCTTTGGATCACTGTTCCTAGCCAAACTGTGATCAGAGAGGGCTCTCTCTTTATGATTTGCAACTGTTTGTAATAGGGTTTTAGGCTAGCTATTATGTACTGATTTTTTGTTTATGTTTTGGTTGATGAAACTCCTTTTAGGTTCTAGTGAAGTAGTTTTCTGAGAGATTGAGTACCATTGGGCAATGGAGTCTGTGGCTATATGTGTTTGAAACTTTGAGATGAAAGATGGAACTTACAGGGCCATTTGAGTGCTTAATAGAACAGGTTTTTGATTAAATTACTGGAAACAGGTAATACAAACAGTGAAAGCATTTAAGAATTTTCACTTGTTATCTATATGTTCCCAACAGACAGCTTTGAGAGGAGAAAACAGAGGTCTTAGGGGAAAATTCAATCCCTGAGAATGACTGTCACAGTAAAAGACACAGTTTTGAAATGCAGCAATTAAGAATTACAATTCTGTCACTGTATCTGAGGAAAACATGTATAATAGCTCAGTTTGAGTCCAGGGTAAACATTGTTAAATCCTGGGACTATCCTTTCACCTTGCTATCAAGTGTAAAAACATTTGAACAACAAAAGAGAACAAAAGACTCAAAAACACATAACAAAGAGATTTGAGAATACTTGTTGTTTTATGCAACACCCTGGAATCCTGTAACATTCATCTTTCACCACAATACATCAAAGAACACCAAGCCTTGGAAATTCCATTCTTCCTTTGTATTAATTCTCTGAAAATATTACAATGAGCTAGAGCTTTTCCAAAGAAAATAACAACAACCATTTTTCACTGCTCTGAAGGGTGAATATATACTTGCGGTTATTTACAAAATATCTGAGTCCTGAGTTATCTCAGATTTTACTTTCTTACCAACTACTTAAGATGTTATGGCCAAAATTTAATACAGCATTGACTACAGAGTATAGGCATTTTAATGCTCTGTCAGAAGATATTTTAGCCTTTGGAGACAGCTAAGTCGGTCGAGATTTTCTGAGTAAATGCTGGAAAATCTGTCTTCAATGCTTTGTACGTTGTGTCTTGGACTTGTCACCTGTGATTGTGACTGTTGCTTGTGGTGAGTCAATGGTCCTGCTGAGTTGGCTCAGCCTCTGCCTCTTCCCTGTAGATATTTTCCTCAACACTGTGCCTGCGCATGTGTGCTTATTTAGCTGTAGAAATAGCGCTACTGATTCTGGCCTGACAAAACTGTCTGTGTCAAATTTCTCCAGGCATCCTGTGTGGGCAGTTGGTGTGCTAAGATTGCCCTAGAGTTTCATCTGCTTCTGTGAATTTGAAGAAGTTAGGTGGTGTATCAAACAGATGGTCAACTTCATTCATGAGGAAAAACAGGTTCTCCACTCTGTCATACATACTCTGCCCGGTGGCTGGCCCTGGTTCTGCTGAAGTGCTGGGCGGTTGTGCAATCTCTGCTACTGCCTGGGCATCAATTCTCTTGTTGTAATTCTCTAGGGTGAGCAGTCTTCCTACACTGCTTAAAATGCTGGGGAGGCCTCTGTTCTGTAGTGCCACGAATTTCTCCAGGAATCTGTTGATTTCAGTTTGCATATCCTGTGTCCTCCTCTCCAGTGTTCCAACCAAGTTCCTCAATGTAATGACTCTTTTGGC
The DNA here is from genome assembly GCA_031772625.1 of Pinus tabuliformis. Classification (NCBI taxonomy): domain Eukaryota; kingdom Viridiplantae; phylum Streptophyta; class Pinopsida; order Pinales; family Pinaceae; genus Pinus; species Pinus tabuliformis. Next base: position 246,213,326 of record CM062805.1, read on the forward strand.
TACAGCAATTGTTTCTGTCCTGTTGGTGATTCCCATGACAGCTAATTGAGAGCTAGTCTTATAGTTCAGAGTATTGATTATCCTAGTAGCAGCTTCTGGCATGTGTCCAAGGCTCGCCCTGGCTCTCTGTATTTCTTTGTTTGCTTTAGTGATGAGCACCATTTGCTCATCCATGGTCTCAATATATTGCCACTGTTTGGCAATGGACCTTCCAATGTTGCTCCATAGCACTGCTTTCATTTCAGCTGTCACCTTTTCTAGTGCAAGCTCCTTCTCTAGTTCAGCAATTCTTCTCTTAAGAGCTTTTACCTCTCTGTCCTTGGCTGCCTCATTCTGTTTGCTCTTGTCAAACCTTTCATTTACCTTAGTCAAGGTTTTCTTAAGCTCATCCAGCTCTTTGATTTGAGATTCCATGGCTTGGATCTCAGCTTGCAGCTTTTGCATGTCTAAGCTAGCAGCCTGTTCTGATGTTGTAGTTGTTGCTGCTGTGGATGGTGCTGTAGCTTCTGTTTGCTGAGGAGGAGGAGTAGTCTTTGGAGGGATTTCCTCAAGATTTATTATGACAGGAGGAGGCTGGGAGGGTTGGCCCTCTTCTCTTTGCTTCAGTGTTTCCTGTAGTGCTGCCTTTGCAGCTTCAGTTTGTCCTAGCTGGTCCTGAGTCCTGACCAGCTCTTTGTATAAGGATACCAGCAGATCTGTAGCATCTTTCTCTTGCCTTTGTTGGGCAACTTCATCTGTCTGTGGGTGGATGGTGGCCGGGAGTTTGATTTTCTTTCTTAGGGCTGCCATGTCTGCATCCCTTATCTTCAGGAGCTCTTGGATGCCTTTGACATCTTTAGGATCATGCCCTATCTCTATAATTACCTCTTCCAAGGACTTGATCCTATTGTCCTTGGCTTGTGATGAAGCTCTTTCTAACTCCAGCTGAGAAGCTGTGTTGTCCAGGCTGCTCTTTAATTTATAATTCTCCAATGTCTCATCTGCCAGGGAGGCGTACACCATTTCACCAGTCTGCTTATGTAGTTCAATCTTGTCCATGGGGTGTATGTCTTTGGCAAGAACCTCCATGTTGGTTCTTAGATAGTCTGAGGTGGACTGAGGCTGCAAAGTTGTAGGCATGAAGTGGCTCATTAACATTTTGCCTTCGCTCACATCGAAAGCAGACATGAGTCTCTGCTGGTTGCTAGGAGCTAGGTTCAACAAGTGATCGTACAGCTGCACTTTTATTGGATCACTCCTCCTTTTTATGTCAATGAATTGCTGTTTTATACTTGACTGTCCTTTTCTTGTTTCACTGGAGGAGCTGACCTCTCCTCCCATTGTCATGTCATGTCCTCGCTGGGATGAGCTGGCCGAAAGTTCTCCACTGGGTGGGCCCATGCCCATGGCTTGCCTTACTGCTATGTCCTCCTCTTGGGAGTCATTCAGTCTCTGTCTCTTCTCACCCCTGATGAAAGATGAGGTGTGGGGGGTCTCTCTCTCTCTTTTCCTTGTCACATCCTCCTTTTGTGGTGTTTGGAGGACTGATGTGTCTATATTGGTGTCTGTCCTGGGAGGCACATTTGTTTGAGGCTGCTGCTCAGTATTGCCAGGTTGATCTGTCCCCTTTTCCTGCTGCAAGGGCTGTTCACTGGACTGTGCTTTTTCTTGTTGCTGCCCCAGTTCCTGCTGTTCCATTTCTTCTTGCTGCTGTAGCAAGGTGTCCACTTGTTCCTCTGTCAATACAGGTGGCTGTTCCACCTGTTTACCTTTGTCTTTGCTTGCTGCCTGGGATGTCTTCTCAGTGGTTTGCTGCTGTGCTGCTGAAGATCCAGCAGCTGTTCCACTTTGCTTTCTATAGGAGTGGGGCACCTGTGCACAAGTTTCCAAGTCAGTTTCCTTTTGTACATTCCTGGCTTCTTTCTCAAGCAATTCTACCTCAGTGAGTTGTTCTATTAGTGTACCCTCTTCCCAATCTAGTGCATTGGCATACTTTTCTATTTCCGGTTGTCTTTTATGTGCATAGTTGCCCAGTCTGTATCTAATTCTCCTTAGGGAAATACTATGATTGGGGTCATAAGGAATCCACTCAAAACTGGTCTGCAATCTGAGGCCTTCCAGCATGCTGTGTGCCTCTTTCCATCCTTCCTCTTTCTTGTTATACAGGAAGGAACCTAGCTGACTTCTTACCTTCAATTGTGACTTCTTGTTTCTACTCTGAAAGTGAAGGTAATCTGAGTTCCCAAACTGCCTGAAATACTCCAGGGCAAAAAGCCTCATGGGGACATACCTTGGCAATCTAAATGGGTTCAATTCACAGCCATATATCCTAATGACTGTGTGGTTCTGGTAGAAGTACCAGTTGCCAATATTGTAGGATTTGTTCAGATGTAGAATCCTCCTCATTTCATCGGTTAATCTAGGAGGAGGAGTACCTTGCAGAACTGTTAGGGCCGGATGAACAAATAAATCAATGAACTCACAGTATGTATAGGGTGATACTGAGGTAAAATGAAACACAGAGGTCCAGAAAACAACTGATCTTGGGCTTCCTTGGGCATTGAGTGGCCTCAAAGGAACTGAGAAGGTAGCTGGCTGATAGAAAAGGAATAAATGATAGATATATGAGGAGTACCTGAACAGTCTCTCCCTTTTCAAATTCATGAACTGATCATGGATTTTCTCTGCTATGTAAGTTGCATAATCATACTGCACAGCTGGAGGCTTACCAGGGGCAAACATGGACAGCATTGCCATTATACTTTCATCTACATCTTCCAGCCCCCTGAACCCTAGGACATAGCTAATTAGGTCCACCAGCATTCTGCCCAACTCATTCAGGCAATGGTACCCAATAGGAGGGGTTCTGACTGTTTCAGAGCCTGATATGACAAACAGTTGGTTGATTTTGATAATCTGGTCACTGGACAGCTTGATCCCTGTGTTAATCAGATTCTGCATGGACAGAGGGGTCAATTTCTTGGCTGTATTGAAGTGCAGCATCTGGTTTATGCTCTCTGGGGTGATCTGGAACAGGACTAGGCCTGTGGGGCTTATGACTGCCCTTTGGCTGGGGTCATAGCATTCCTGGCAGCTGTAAATGAGCTCTGGCATTGGATTGACTTGGGGAAGGTTGTATATGGGCAAATTTGACTCCCAAATCCCCAAGATATCTGCTCCACTGAGGTGCTGGGCTCTTAGTTCATTCAGCATTAACACATTATACTTGGTTCCCATGGGAAACCAATCCAGCATTTGGTAGTCCATGTCTCCCAGGGCTTTCCATGCTAGTTCTTGGTGAGGTGCATTGATGGGCTTAATGTTTAGTGCAATAGGGGTCTCCATAGCTGTTCAGGTTACCAAAATTGCAAATAGACAGGTGGAATGGTGAAAACACAGTCTGGAGACAGTCTTCTGTGGAAACAGTTGAGGTTTTGAGTATTCAAGGGGAATTCTCTCAGTAGCAATTGAAATACTACTGGAGTCTAGTGATAGAACCTCTCTGTGGTGTGACTGAACTCTCTAACAGGGTGAAATATGTCTATTAGCAATTCTGCCGGGAAAACGCAGAATTACAGAGGTTTAATGGGAATTGCAGGTTTTTAGGGCTCTGCCAGTGTTTCTTGGCCCTCACAGTGACAATGCTGGATGAATGAAGGGGAATGAACGGTGTAAATCTAGTCTTTATGGTTCTATTATCCCTGTGAGCAATTTTGAGCTTAATGAAGGTCGTATGGAGGGCGAAATGGTCTAAATACCTGTAATTCGACGAGCAGAGGTTGAGACACGGGTGCACAGGTGCTTTCTGAGGAGGTCGCCCGGGCTAATCGACTGGTTGGCGAAAATTCGAGCTCAAATGGTCAAGCAGAGCGCTCAGTAAAAAACACAGTGAAAATGGTAAAAACACGGGAAAATTTGGTAAATATGGGTCATTTTACCATTTGGCGCTTTTTTCTGCTGACGTCAGCATGACGTCATTGGTGGGTCATGGTGAGGTGACGTCAGCTGACGTCATCGGGCGACGTGGCAGTGGGCGACTGGTCAAAGGTGAGGCGAGGTGGAAGCCCAGTCAGCAGTGAGGTGGGCCAATAACATAAGCGGGTACGGGCAGGCAACGACGTGGCGGTGAATTAGCGGCGGGTAGGTGGCGGTTAACGTGCAACGGTCACGGTTAAGGCCTTAACCGTCGCAGTCTCCCGGGGCGGTTAAGGTACGGCGCGGAGGATGTCAGAGCGGGCTCCGAGATGGTTTAACGCCCGACGCGTGGAGGAGGCGTGACAAGGCGCAACGTCACTTCCCCGGAAGTTAACGTGCGGTCACGGGAGGCGCTCCGATATTGATGTAGGCCGTCGGATCTGGTGGGCTTGATCCGACGGCTGGCGGAGGGGTAACATGCGCCTTTGATATTATGGGCGGAAAAATCAAAATTTGTGGGTTTTATGTGGGTTTTTTCAAATGTTTTGATTAAACCACAATGCGGTAGGATTGGGAAACGTGCCAGAGGCGGGCATTTGACCTTTGCAAAGGTTTTATAGGCAAAATGGGTTCGGAAAGTGGGTTTTAGCAATGCAGAGGTGATTTGAAGGCAAATTGTCTTGCAGCAAAAGGGAAATGGGTGGAATAGGTTCACCAAAGTGGCCAGATGCCATTTGGTCCCTTTTTTGAAAAATACACGGCTATTATGCCTAGGGGAGGGAATATACATAAGATTTGGGGTTTTATACACCTTAGTGTTAATACTATTAGGGGTAGGGGTAAGATAAGGGATGTTATATAGTAGAATTAGGAGTTAATATGAATGAAGGAGGGGGATTTAGAAAGGGAGTGTTAGTGATGGAGTAGAGAGGGAAAGAGAAGAAGTTAGTGATGCTCTTTGCTGTAATTTCATGGAATTCACCACTTTGTTTGCTGATAGATCAATTGCCTTGGCAAGAGACCTATTGATACTTGTGTAATGGTGATCATATTCTTTCTGCAACCACAACTGCCTACCCAACTATTTTGCCTAGCATTTTTTGTTTCTTCTTGGAGGGGCACTTGAACTTGCAACCCTCAATTGCCTTTTCTTTTCTTTGGCTTTTTCCTCTTTTTCTCTATCTACTTCTACCCTTATGTCCTCCAAGGTCCCAGATTAAACTTTTGGGAACCTTTGCTTCTCTACCTGAGCTACTTGTCTGCCAAGATTAAGCTGTTTGGACAGACCTCTTTCTCTATTCTACAACTCAAAATTGAAACATGGCATGATCCAGATTAAACTGTTGAATCATCCACAGAAATTGAAATAAGGTCCTCAATACTTGAAACACTTACCCAGCTCTTGCTTTCTAGGAAATATGGGATCTTTGGGATACCAAAGCAGAGCATATTTGGCTTTTCTCTTGCCAATCATGAAATATGAAACCTATTACTATAGGTATCCAACAGTAGGATCGCAAGGAAGAGGATCCAAATGATCCAAGGGTGCCATAGAATCATCTACAAGGTTAGGATTAGGAATGGATGGCTCGACATCTACATCCATAGCATAATCTCATCTCTCAGTGCTAGCAGGGACAGGAGAGTCCCTTGCTTTCCCAAGGGTAGAATCCTCATCAAATGTCACATCACAACTAAAGTCAGTGTTTCTTTGGCCTTGTACATATATCTTGTAAACTTTAGAATTTCACAATAACCAACAAGCATACCTTTCTTTCCTAAAGCCTAAAGCTTTGACCTCTTCTCCTTCAGCACAGGAAAATAAACAGGGCAGCCAAATATTGTCTAATTCTCAACTTCTTGTTTCACACGTGAAAACACTTCTTCAAGAGTCTTGTTTTCCAAGGTATGATGAGGACTCCTATTTTGGACATATACAACAATGTCTGTAGCTTCTCCCCCCATAAACATAGGAATATTTTGATGATGAATCATGGCTTTGGAAGCTTCCACGATGGTATTCTTCCTCCCAACAACTCCATTTTGTTGAGGGTTGTATGGAATAGTGACCTCCCTCTTAATCCTAGCTTCTTTGTAGAAGTCTTTGAACTCATTTGAAGTATATTCTCTTACATTATCTAATATACCTGAGACCTTAATCTTCTTTCCTATTTAATTTTCCACAAGAGCCTTGAAATCTCTGAACACATAAAAAACATGATCCTTGGTCTTCAAGTAGAAGATCCAAGTTTTACAAGAGCAGTCATCAAAAAATATTGCATAGTATAATATCCTCCAAGAGATTTCGCTGGAATGGGTCCACAAACATCAGAATGAATAAGGTGAAGGACCTCCTTAGATCTACTCCTACTAGAAGGGAATGGTCCCTTGACATTCTTCCCACTAGCACATCCCTAGCATACACCTTCATGATCAACTTGCATCCTAGGTATCCTTGTAACCATCCTACTCACAATAGGAAAAGCTTTATAATTAAGGTGAGAAAATATTTGGTGCCAAAGTTCACATTGATTTGTACTATCATGTAATAATGTTGGAATTAGTCATCGACAAACCTTGTATATTTCATTTTCCCTGACACCAATAGAGAAGGTTTCCCTCATGGTATAATTCCTTGGCCAAGAAATGACTTTTCCATCAATGAATGAAACTCTAAACCCCTTGTCTTCCATGGCAGAGATGGAGACAATATTCTTCTTTAGGCTTCGCACATATAACATGTCATGTAGATGAATGGTTTGACTAGAATTCAAATAAAAAGAAGTAGATACCGACCCTTTTACATCATGAGAAGATTTATCCCCGAGTAAAATTTTCAAGTTGGTCTCCCTCTAAACCGAATTTGAGAGGACCTCATGATACCCAATGAAATGTCTAGATGCCCCACTATCCAACAGTCATTTATCTATGTTATCTAGAGAAGAGATATAAAGAGAAAAAATGAGATATATAGCTTGAAAACGTGTAATAATATTAGCATACCGTGAATTTCTTGTCCTCTTTTGAGGGCACGACGGCTCTTCAGTATTTGCATGGGCAACAGGACCTCCTCTTTTCCTTCTATGGTTGAATTAGTTGTTGTTTCCATTATTGTTATTGTTACTAGGCCTTTGAGAATTTATTCTATTAGGATAATCTCGAGCAATGTGGCCCAATTTTCCACGCCTATAACATTGGACTCTTGAAAATTCCCTTCTATTGTTGTTGAATGGTGGGTTTGGCTTCTTTTCCTTCCCTTTGAAAGGTATTCCTTTTCCTTTTCCCTTCTTCACGTTAGTTGCAAAGGTTGTAGGCTCTTCTTCATCTTGTCTCTGAATTCTCCCTTTGGAAATGAGCCTGGATTCTTCTTGAGTGCACAACCCCAAGAGTTCATCAAATGAAGGGATCTCCTTCCTGCAACTAATGCTAGTAATGAAAGTCTCCCAAGACATGGGGAGCCCACCAAGGGTCATATGCACAAGCTCCTTATCAGATACAATTTCTCTAATAGAAAGAAGTTGATCCCTTATCTTGGAGATCCTCATGAAGTAGGTTGTAATAGATTCTGACTTAGATAGCTTGATATCACAAAGTTGACTCTTCAAAGAAATGACTTGGGTAAGATTGTTGACCTCATACATCACAATCAATTTGTCATACATTTCCTTTGAATTTTTCATCTTGGACACATAAGTAATGATATGATCTCTAAGAGAGTCAATAATAATTTTCTTGGCCTTGATCTCACCTTTCTTGTACTTGGACTTGGCACTGGCATTGGCATTCTCCAGAGGTTCAACTATTTGGCCCTGCACATATTCCATCACATCATTCTCATCCAGTGTAATATCCAATCTAGTCCTCCAAGCTGCAAAGTTGGAGGCATCATTCAACTTCTCCTCAATCTTGAAATAGGAGGTAGACATCTTGCCCAAAAATTTGATCACCAATATGCAAAAAGAGTGTCTCCAAGGGGTCCTCTCTGGTCTCCTTAGGCTAATCTTCACCTAAATTTTGATACCATGTTAAAATTTTCACATTTTTCTATGCTAATATAATCACTTAAAATATTTTTCTTCAATTCCAATCACCCCAGTAACAGATAACCAATTATATATAGAAAAATAAACAATAAATATACAATAGAAGATATCCAAGCATAATGAGACATGGAGATTTGGTCAAAAACTAGGGAAAACCCCCACACTAGGGAAAACCCTTTAAGCAATTATTCTTCTTTTATTAGTTAATCAATGTTCAGCATGAGATACATAGTCCAAATTGTACATCCATCAAAAAAAAGTCATAGCCTTGACTCTTGAAATTAATCAATCCAAAATGAGTCAACAATGAGATATTAAGTCAATTCAAGTTAAAGGTATTAGTCTGCAAAATTGCATTTTGTAGAGGCGCAGTAAATAAAAGTTAACGAACTTCCCTAACCAGTCAATTTCAATGGTCTAGTTGCTTAGAAAACTTTGGTCAAGCCATAATTGAATTTGTCCTTCCTTCCTCCATCAAACCCAGTCAAAATAGTAGCAAAATATTGGTCAAAGGAGAGATTAAATCTTAAGTTAGACCTGTGGTAAAACCATAGTCAACCTTGTGTTCAACATGCCTAAGAAATATTAGTCAAAATCTCAGTCAATGTGACCTCCCAAAATAGAAATAAATTGTGTCCAACCAAGTCAAATCATCCCAAGTCGAACAGAGTCAACACTAATCAACACAATCCCAAAACATAAATTCAACTCAGCCAAAACAAAAGTCATTTTCCTCCTTTGCACATGTGAATTCAACTTGTAAATTTCAAATCAGAACGAACTCAAGTGGATGTGATGGATGATGTCAAATGAGGATTCAATGGCAATCTACTTATATGAGTTTTGGGAGGACTGATTATCACTTTTAGGGCCAACTTGAAAAGTCATGAGGTCGACTTGTCAAACTTGCCAATGTGACTTTAGCCCAAGGTTTTGCAATGATTTGATGGTGAAATTTGGACCATAGCTGCTCCAATTTTCAACAGTTGTTGAAGGGAGAAAGATAGCTCCTCAATTTCTTCACAAAGAGGATGGAAGGTCGCTATGAGATTCTTCCTATTCGGAGAAGCCACAAAGCTAGAGGAGACTACAAAATTGTTAAGCAGGCAATGGAAGGCAAGAGAGGGGAGAGGAAAGCAAAAGTTGAACTATGGACAAAGGTAGGGATGAAGCCAAATATCTAAAGGGAATGAACAAGAGTGATCCATAACTACTTGTCCTTTCTTCTATGGGTTCCTTGAATTTCTCCCATAATTACATAGTCATAAAAAAGCATCCATCATCGTAGGGAAGATCCCACCACGGTCTAGGAGGAAGTGAGGGAGTGGAATATAATGATTAGAAAAGTGAGTGGAAATAATGTGAGTTGATGGGAAGAATTTCCTAGCTATGATGTGAGGGTGGTGGAGGGTAACCACCTAGAAAATAGTTGCATTCTTGGTGATTATGTCCCACTTCATTTAATGGAACCACAAGGTCAGAACAATGACTATTAATTGAGATAACCCCCACATATTCTTATAGGGCTAAATTAGCATAAATAATTAGCATGGGAGTTATTTAAGAAAAGGATGTGATAGAATAATACTTGGTTTAGTTTTGTAGGATTGATCAAATTCGGGTGAAAAATGAGTGTGATCTAACATTAGAGAGAGAAGTGCCTAGGCAAAGGTGCCAAATTATGTTTTTGGGTCTCTAACAACAATAAGGTTTTGGATGGCAAGAGAAGAGACGAGGTCCATTCCTTAGTACAAGGCGTAGGCTTAAACTTTGTTGTTAGAAGCCCTGTTAAGTTTCCAAGAGAAGGAAAAGTTCAATATTTCCACTAGGGTCAAAGAGCACCCCTCCCGCAACTACCACCCCAACCAAATTTTTACTTGTAATGTGAAATACCCCTCAATAAAATGCATGTCATATTATGATCATAACTTTATTTGGTTTAATTCAAGATGTGTGGAAAATTAAGTTCAATGGGTTATCCATGTCTATTTGAGTGGCATGCATACATTTCTCATGTTAACACCCATATTTTTACTTCCAACCTAAAATTTTATGTAAGATTAGGGAAAATGTACTCTTGGAACAAAAACCATGAATATTATCAATTTTAGTAGAAATTACTTAGCTGAAACAAAATGTTTACTTTCATATTGATATTTTCTCTTTATCACAATCACACTAAGTATGTAAATTGTATGCTCTATTCAGATAAATTAATTGTTTAACAAATACTCGATTTTGTTTTCTAAACAATGTTTGTAAAAATATATTTCAACAATAATTAATTGCTTTTAAAATTCCTATCAACTTTAATTAAGTTATAATTTAGCTCACTTGTCCAAAATGCATGTTTAAGTAACTTGATATAATATTAATAAAATGCATGGAAAATTACTTAAATGAAAAATTAGTTTTTTATATATATAAATAGATAGATAGATATATAAAACAAATACATGCTCTAATGAATATATCAAAAAGTATAATTTGAAATGCATGCTCTCATATTTAGTGGACTCTTCATTTATCATGTCAAGCACTTCTTAGTAAAATGCATGACATTTTATGTCTGCACCTTTGTTTCTATCATGATTCAAAATGTGTTGCAAACTAGATTCAAAGGGATATGTATGTATTAATAGGATGTGCATATATATTCCATTTCGGAAATGTATGTTATTAATAAGGTGCATATATATACCATTTGAACATATCTATATTGTAGGTAATCTAAAAGCTTCAACGTGATTTGGGAAAATGTGCTTTTGAAGAAAAAATCGTGAATGATGCCAATTTTGGTTGGATTAGTTATATTTCAATTTTTGTTTTGTTTGGATTAGTTAGTTGCAGCAAAATGTTATCCTTTCATTTTTACCTTTTTTTTCTCTCCTACATGCATAATAAGTATGTGAAATGCACCCCTAATTCACTTAAGCGCATTGTTCACCAATTATACACATTTTATAAACAATGTTTATAAAATCGTAAGCCGTGATGTCAAGAAAATTTCTTTTTAAATATGATCAATGAGATTGATTTTTTTATACTTTTGATTCACATTCAAAGGATTATATATATCTCTTTAATGGGTGGCAAGTTGTTTTCATTGAAGCTCTTACTTTTGACATGCAACATAAAATATAATACAATGTTAATACACACTATATATATTAAGAGTATTTGTTTCTAACAAAATCGCAACATAGGGATATGTCACTATGCTAGGTAGCCTATAACATCCAATAGATTACAAGCTTCGGTCAAATATGACACAAAGGTATGCATGCCACTAAAACTATCGATGATGTTAGCATTAAATTGAGGGAGGATGTTATCATATCAACCTAAGGACTTTCACTTAATGGGTTTGGTCACTAATGTTGCTCAGGTTATTGGATTAGGTGCATCCACTTCATATACACAATAGTCAACATGTGGATGTGGTATATGCCATGCAAGTTAATTTTGAGTGTGTTAGTTGTTAGTTATGGGGCATGGCTTAGTTGTTAGCATGATTAGTGTTATGGGGCTATGAGTTTACTTGTCAATTGCTGACATCCATTTGTTTTTTTTTATCTGATGTGTTACAGGCTATTATTATAATGGTATATCCCTAGTAGGTGGGATTTCATTCCACACTAATAAAATCTCTACTCTTGCCTATGTCCATTTGTGTATGAGTTGGTTGTGTGCATGTGTGAGTAAGCACACATGCAGGATGATTACGGGATGAAAGGGATTTAAGAGGAATTAATTATATTAGTTATCTACTAAAAGTTGTATTTGGGGTGAAAGTACATAGTTTGATGTGATAACATTTTCTCTCTTTATTATACTAACATCATTGATGATAATTTTCAACGCCATGTCTATTGTTCATGAAATAGTCTCTAATTTGCTTGACTACCTCTAACTCACAACCTCTAACCCACTTCCCCCTAACCAATTGATGATTGATTAACCTAAACCCGCTAACCTTGAATTTCTTAATCCATAACACTAGACATGCTACCCCTTAATCTTGAAACATCCATCTCATTATCCCCTAGACCCTTTATATGATTATTGATTGATGTGATTACTAAGAAAGACTCTTAAGATGTAATACCACTTAAGTTATTCCTTCATAGGGTGGACAAATGAACTTTAATTAACACATATAATGGTGAACTCTAATATATGTCAATGGGTCAAGGTCAACTTTAGTAAATACATTAGTTAAAGAAGGCCAACAAAGGTTGATGGTGTTGGCATTAGATTTCGTGACAAATCAATTATTATTATGATGTTTGGCTTGATAAGGACATTGATTGAGGCATGCAACATAGTTAGGCAACCTAGGATATTAATCTAAAGGAATGAAACTCAAATTACTTGGCCACTCAAGATAGACCACAAAGCTAAACAAAAATTTATATATAAACTATATATACATAGTAACAAACATTTTATTAATAAATTAACATATGCCCATCTTAACCTAAGATTTATCACTTTTTAAGAGGGCCCACGTGAGGCATCCCAATTGGTAATGGTCGTGTTAGCGAGGACTTTGGTCTCCATAATCCTTTCATACTATGAACTTGAAGTTTTGATTTATGAATATGGAGTTAAAATGAGTCATAATTCTATCCTTCTGCTTCAAAGTTAACACAAAGAATAAAAACCCATATGATATAATGACACATGTGGAAAAACATAAACTTGGTCATTTAGTTTTTGCGTCTAAATTTGATGTTCCTCAATCATGTATGGTACAAATATGTTGAGTATTTTTTGTATTACTACTACCATACATAGATAATGTAACAACCCTGGTGAAAAGTTCATGTAATAAAAGTTAATAAAGGAAAAAGAGCATTTTTTGGCACATTTATTTATGAAAATAAAGGAAATTAGGAGAAACGTAAGGTGAAAGGTCATAGGTTGCATGTGAGGAGGAAAATGAAGGCAAATAATGGAAAATGAAGAAAATAGAGGCCTCCTTAATAAAAAGACTTATGAGGATCAGTTGGTAACCTTTTTTTAGTTCAATTTTGAAGTTCTCTCATTATTCTCTCTCTCTCTCACTCTTGGACACTTAAAGTTTTCTCGGAGCACTATAGCTTTGGAGCAAGGAAGGAAAAGCAAGCAAAGGGGAAGGAAGGAAAATAAGGATCAAGGAAGGAAGAGTAGGACCAAGTAGCTTCAGCAAGAATACTTGCAGGTAACATATTGCATGTGTGATTTCCTAGCTAGTTTTGACATGCATGGATTTGCATGTTGGTGTATAGTTATGTTGTTGTCGGTGGTATGGTTTTGTTGGGTTATGACTATGGTTTTTAGCCTAGCCTTTCCTTTTCCAGATGCCATGGTGTGTTAGGATTTTTATCTTGGTTTTGAGCTTTGGAATTGCTGGATGGATTTCGAAATTTGGGGCAGAAGTGCTCTCAATGTTCATTCCCAAAGGCCTAGGAATCCCTTGATCAATTTTGGTGGGATACACGGTAAAGCCTGAGGGAGGAGTCTCGGTTTAGGGCCTAGTGATCCGGTGTGGATTGCAGTAAATCTTGAGAGGATGATGTCATGGTTTAGGGTCTAGTGATCCATGATTAGATTGCGGTAAAACGTGAGAGACAAGGAGACGGAAAATTCCTCAAGATAATGATGGATTCCGGATGGCATTCCAAGTTCGGTTCATTTTTGTGATTGGAGCACCGGTTTTGGTGTGATAATGGTTTAGTGAGGGTGGAGATGGTTTAACCTCTGGATTCGCTTCATTGTTTTTAGATTGGTTTATCCATGAGTTCCCACGTTCATGCTTGGAATATAGCATGAGGGTGACTAGCTGAAAGAAAGATTTGGTTCAGCCATGTCTGCGGTTGGTTGGTACGTGTAAGTCCTAAACCTGGTCGGATTTGCCTATGGTTAATAAAAGCTAAGTTCTCTTGCTTTTTTTACTTGTTTATATGTGGATTTAATGGTTGTTATCTCAATGTTATTTCCATGGTTTTATGTTGGTTATATGCATGTTTAATTGATTGGTTCATGTCATGGTTACTTCATGTATTTACTTGCAATGCTTAAAATTATGGATGCAAAGCCTAATTGATCTCATAACAGTTTGAGGGAGAAGGTGGTGATCCTTATTGTCATGTTTCATAACAGTTTTCATGTTAGGTCCCTATAAGACTAGTGATTCCCCCATTACTATTGTCGTTGTATCCCTTATTGTTATTATTGTGCCCCATAGAATCCCACTATTGTTATTATTGTTCCTTTATATTATTATTGTTAGGTCGGCTTGGTTATATTGTGACCCCTTAGACTCCTATATATAGAAAGGATGTTTTTTCATTTGTATCATCCAAGAATTGTTCATTTGTGTAATGTAAAGGAGGTTGCCCCTCGAAGAGGCTGAATTCTAAGGCGTTGATCTATCTTTTCTATCTTTTTGTGAGTTGGTTTCATAACATTTGGTATCAGAGCTTTGGATTCTAGGGTTTCGTTGCTCCAAACAGGTCATCGTGGAATTTTCGCTATAAAAAATTTTCTGCGATGTTCCAGAAGCGAAAACAAAAACCCATTTGAGACAAAATCTTGTTGAACCTCAGGTCCGAATTTCATATCTTGTCTCGCTATATTTTCGAAGATATGATCTAAGGAAGTTAGGTTTTTTCCAAGCTCTAGAATTTCATCTAAAATAGTTCATTGTGGAATGTTCGTTATAATGCTTTCTCTACGAATCTTTAGAAGTGAAAAAAAAAATAATAATAATAAATAAATAATATAAATAAATAAAACAATAAATAAACAAATAAATAAAAAAATAAAAAATAAAAAACCATTTGAGAAGAAATCAGTCTGAACCTCGGTTCCGAATTTCAAATCTTATCTCGCTATATTTTCAAAGATATAATCTGAGGAAGTTAGGGATTTTGTAAACCCCGAATTATATTTGAAACAGGTCACCTTGTGAAAATCGTCATAATTTTCTCTCTGAGCATCATATTGAATTTTCGTTAGAAGTTATAGAAATAGGACAAACTGTAGTTTTTTGGGTACCATTTTCAGATCCTAAGGTTGAAACAGTGACCCGCAGCATGTCGTACAAGTTCGCTCTACTGAACAAGTCTATACTCAGGTCATCGTGGGAGATTTGGCATAACTCTTCATTGGAGAATCCAATCTTGATCAGACTTGCGGAGTTAGAAATATTACTCAGAGGGTTACCGCAGGAAGATATTTCAAGCTCCTACAAAGTGAAAAAAAAATGTGTAGTTTTTGTTTTTTTAATTTTTACATAAGCTTGGTTTGAAAAATTAGTTTGAAGGAAATCAAAGGGAATAGTGAAGCATTATTATTCATAATTGATGCCCCGAAGAAAGAAAATGGAAACACCTAGTAAGCAACCTGAAATCTCTAGCATGACTCATGAAGAAAAGGAAGAAATGCAACATGGTATATCAAAATTACGAGACCAAGTGCAAAAAATGTCACTCGCACAAAAAGTAATTGAATCTAAGATGGATGGTTTAAAGAAAGACGTAGAAGCTAAGATATATGGCGTGGAAGCTAAGATGGATGGTTTAAAGAAAGGCATGGAAGCTAAGATGGATGGTTTAAAGAAAGGCATGGAAGCTAAGATGGATGGTTTAAAGAAAGGCGTAGAAGCTAAGATGAATGACGTGGAAGCTAAGATGGACTGCGTGGAAGCTAAGATGGACAACGTGGAACTTAATATGGATGATTTGAAGACAGATTTGAAGACAAGCATGGAAGATTTGAAGACAGATTTGACAAAGTCTCTACAAGAAATTCTTACTAATGGCGAAAGGGTAGTAAAGGAAACTCATGATGAGAACAAAATAAATGTTAATCATGATTTCATAGACTCTAACGTTGGATCGAAGAACCACCATGTTCCAAAGATCGATATGAGGAAGTTTGATGGCAAGGATCCCGGAACGTGGATACTATAGATGGAACAATTTTTTGATCTCCATAATGTGCAAAACACACAAACGGTACACATTGCAACTTTATATTTGGAACCAAATCAATTTGTATGGTATCGATGGATTTGCTCTCGTAAACAAATTGTCACTTGGGCTAGTTTTATGGATGAAATGATAGCACATTATGAGGATACAAAAAGCAACACTTTTTTTAGCCAATTGATAAATCTCAAACAAAAGGGTTCAATGATGGAGCACATTGAGGACTTCCAAAAATTGAATATACGGGTAAAAGATATTCCAGAGGAGCATAGGATTGATGTGTTCATAGGGACTTTATAAGATAACATCCAACATGAGGTTCACCTTTGGGAACCATATTCGTTGGAGAAGGCATTCAGGTTGGCGAGAAAAATGGAAAGCAAAATTATGGCAACAAGGAAGCCTACCACTCACAATCATAAAGATGGAAGTGTTGCTGCCCCTAGCCATCCACAACCTACAAGGTTGACATCACAACAATTGGAAGAAAAAAGAGAAAAAGGGCTTTGTTACAGTTGTGATAGCAAATATACTAAAGGTCATAAGTGTGCCGAGAAGAAATTATTTTACATAGATTGTGAAGAGGAGGAAGAAAAGGAACAAGAAACGTCAAAAGAAGAGGATATACACCAGGAACAAGCCTTAGAAAAAGAAGAAATGAATCCGACCATATCTTGTAATGCATTGGCTAGCATTACCACTCCTCAAACTATCAAGATAGAAGGGCATATCAAGAAGAAAAGGGTAATAGTGTTGATTGATTCGGGAAGTACCCATAATTTTATTCATTGTAAGATAGCCAAGGAATTGAATTGCTTCCTATATACAGCACCAGAGTGTCAAGTGATGGTTGCAAGTGGAGGAACCATAAATTGCTTAGGAAAGTGCCATAATATCAAGCTATCCATGGGAGAATATGTATTGAATAGCCCAATGCTTTCCATTACAATGGGTGGTGTTGATGTTGTACTAGGAGTTTAATGGCTACAATCCTTGGGTACAATAGCTTTTAATTTTCATGAAATTCTCTACAGAAGGAAAGGAAGTTGAATTAAGGGGTATCGCAGGGAAACTGGGAAATATAATCAACTCTAACAGAATGACAAAGCTTTTAAATAAAGAACAACGAGGCATAATTGCACAATTATGTTCACTAGAGGTTCCCACATCGAAATCATCCATTTCTCCAGATCTCCAAAAAGTCTTGGACAATCATTCCAAGGTATTTGAGACTCCCAAAGGCCTCCCACCTATTCGTGATCATGATCATGTTATCAATTTGATTCCAGGAAGTGTTCCTCCAAACATCAGGCCTTACAGATATCCCTATGTCCAAAAGAGTGAAATTGAACATATGGTTGCAGAAATGCTAGAGGCTGGTATAATTCAACCTAGTCAAAGTTCTTTCTCTGCTTCAGTAGTATTGGTTCACAAGAAGGATGGATCATGGCACATGTGTCCAAATTATAGGGAGCTCAACAAGCTCACTATTAAAGATAAATTTCCCATTCCTGTCATTGATGAATTATTGGATGAATTGCGTGGATCAATTTACTTCACCAAGTTGGATCTTCATTTAGGATATCATCAAATCAGAATGAAAACTGAAGACATTCCAAAAACAACATTTAGAACTCATGAGGCTCATTATGAATTTTTGGTCATGCCTTTTGGCCTTACTAATGCACCTTCCACATTTCAAGGTTTGATGAATTCCATTTTCACACCCTTCCTTAGAAAATTTATGTTAGTATTTTTTGATGATATACTAATCTACAGCAAGTCTTGGAAGGATCATGTCCAACATGTTGACGTGGTGCTCAAACTATTGGAGGAGAAACAATTATATGCAAAAATATCCAAATGTTTCTTTGGAGTACAAGAGGTGGAATATATGGGTCATATTGTATCTCATGAAGGTGTTAAGGTAGACACTAGCAAAATTAAAACCATTATGGAAAATTCCCACATCCATAAAGCATCTACGAGGATTTCTCAGGTTGACAGGGTATTATCGCCAGTTTGTTAAGAATTATGGGAGAATAGCAGCACCTCTAACAACATTATTGAAGAAAGATGCATTCTCATGGACTCCAAAAGCAACAAAGGCCTTTGAACATCTTAAAGAGGCAATGTGCCAAGCACTAGTCTTAGCTACACCGGACTTCACAAAAACCTTTATTGTGGAATGTGATGCCTCAAGAAATGGAATTGGTGTTGTTTTAATGCAAGAAGAAGGACCCATTGCTTTCGAAAGTCATCCAATCAAAGGAAAGTATTTACACAAAGCTATTTATGAGAAGCAAATGCTGGCAATACTACATGCACTTAAGAAATGATGACCCTACCTAATGGGAAGACACTTCAAGGTAAAAACAGATCATGATAGTCTTAAATACTTTTTAGAACAAATATTATCTTCAAAAGAGCAGCAAAAATGGGTCACAAAGATTTTGGGCTATGACTTTGAAATCATCTACAAAAAATGGAAGCAAACTGTTGTGGCAGATGTGCTCTCAAGAAAGGATGAGGATGTGGAAGCATTTCTTTGTGCCATTTCTATTATCCAACTAGATTGGATAAACGAAGCAAGGGATGAATGGAAGAATGACGAGGAAGTGTGGGAATTCATTCAAAAGATACAACAAGATCCCAGTACATTTGATGCATTTAGCTGGAAAAATGATTTGTTATGGTACAAGGACCGGTTACACCTATGTAATAATTCCCAACTCAAACAAAAGAATCTTAGGGAATCGCACACCTCTCCCTTAGGAGGGCACTTGGGATTTCTAAAAACCTACCACATGGTTAAGAAGGATTTTTTTTGGGATGGCCTTAAATCGTATATTCAAAAATTTGTGGCGGAATGTTTAGTTTGCCAAAAAAATAAAGTTGAAACAATTAAGACCCCGGGACTATTACAACCTTTATCGATTCAAAGCCAACGTTGGGAGGAGGTTTCAATGGATTTTATCACAGGTTTACCCAAGTCCGAAGGAAAGAGTGTTATCATGGTGGTAGTTGACAGAATTACCAAGTATGCACACTTTTGTGCATTATCTCATCCATTTAAAGTGAGTACAGTTTATACTGCATTTATGGAAACAATTCAAAAGCTACATGGAAACCCAAAAATTATTGTAAGCAACAGAGATCCCATTTTCACTAGAAATTTTTGGACAAAATTATTTTCTTGTCTTGGCACTCAGTTAGCTCATAGCTCATCTTATCATCCTCAATCTGATGGGAAAACTAAGATAGTAAACAAATGTTTGGAAGGATATCTTCGTTGCTTTGTATCTGATAAATAGAGACAATGGGTCAAATGGTTGCCTCTGGTTGAATGGTGGTATAACAATTCCTTCCATACTGCAACAAAAATGACCCCATTTATGGCACTTTATGGATATAATCCACCATCCATCACATCATATTTAAGAGAAAAATCTAAGGTTCAAGCAGTGGAAAATCATATCAAGCATCAACAACAAGTTCTCCAACTATTAAAGGATAACCTTACCTTGGCGCAGAATAGAATGAAACAGCAAGCAAATCAACATCGCAGCGAAAGAAGTTTTGATGTAGGTGATTGGGTATTCCTACGACTACAACTGTATAAACAAATGTCCTTCAAGCAAGCTAAGAAGGATAATAAATTATCACCAAATTATTATGGTTCGTACAAGGTGTTGCAAAAGATAGGTACTATGGCATATAAATTGGAGCTTCCTACAGCTTCCCGAGTGCACCCAGTTTTCCATGTTTCATGCTTAACGAAGGTTATAGGTGACAAGATTCCAGTTCAAACAATATTTCCAGAACTTGATGAAGAAGGAAAAATCATATTGGAACCTGAAGCAGTCAAAGAAACAAGAACTCGACAGCTACGAAATTGATCAATTTCAGAATATCTCATCAAGTGGCAGAACTTACTCGTTGAAGATTCCACATGGGAGGATGAGAATTTTATACAGAAGCACCCAGAACTACTCAAGCATTGAGGACAACACCTTTCTGAAGGAGAGGGGCATGTTAGGTCCCTATAATACTAGTGATTCCCCCATTACTATTGTCATTGTATCCCTTATTGTTATTATTGTGCCCCATAGAATCCCACTATTGTTATTTTTGTGCCTTTATATTATTATTGTTAGGTCGGCTTGGTTATATTGTGACCCCTTAGACTCTTATATATAGAAAGGAGGTTGTGTCATTTGTATCATCCAAGAATTGTTCATTTGTGTAATGTAAGGAGGTTTCCCCCTCGAAGAGGCTAAATTCTAAGGCATTGATCTATCTTTTCTATCTTTTTGTGAGTTGGTTTCATAACATTTCAGTCATTCATGTTATGTCTTGTATCCTAGACCCATATATTGCATTGATGCCAAGTGTTTGATAGAATGTTAGTCCTGGTTGGGGATTTTCAGGCCTAGTTCTAAAGTTGATTTTTGGTTTATTAGTATTTTCGTCATGTGTTTAATGGATTCTGGAAGTTACAGCAAATTTTGGACACTGGTCAGAATTATGGGCTAGAAAAGTGCCTTAAATTTCATGGGCGTTGGCACAAGTCTATTGGGAAAGGTCCCTGGATGCAGGCATGCAGGCTTGTGGGAGCATCCAAAGGTCCCTGGAGGCTGGCATGCCCATAGCATGAGAGCGTCCAGAGGTCAAGAGGTCTAAAAACTCAGTGGGACCCAGGGGCAGGATGCCTGAGTGGCTGGGTTGCCTCCTGGGAGTGTTGTTGCTAATGTGGCAAGTATGGTTAGTCTGTTTCCATTGATTCCATTTCCTTAAGGTCACCAAGGATGTTGAATCCTATCATAGTAGTGTCTCGTCAAATTGATAAATCCCATTCCTATTTATCAATTTGATGTAGAACATAAAAATAGTTGTATGTCAAAGGGTGCTTAGTTCAAGTGGTATGGATGGTGGTTTGTCATCCCATCCACCCGAGTTCAATTCTCTGGAGACATGGTATGTCCTAGTAATGCTAGAATAATAAGCCGCACATTGGAGTATGGTATGTCGGCTCTAGTTCCATGGTCTTATAATGTATTAGTCCTAGGTTGAACTATGAGTTTCTAATATATATAGCTTGTAGTTTGTTACATATATTTAAGGAAGTTGCTAGTTCCCTATCAAAATTTTTCCAAAAAATAATTGTAATATTTTTCCAAAAAATAATTGTAATAGTAATTACCATGGTTTGGATGTTTAGGATTTCCATTGTTTCTAAAAGTTGACACCTAATCTTTGGGATTATGAAATTCATGTAAATAATGTAAATAGAAAATAAGGATATTAGGAATATGAAGAGGCACTGGGAGGTGAAGCCCAAGAGTCTCTTCTGCCATGTATATGTCCATGAGCAATATTAAGGAAAAAACACAATTATCATTGAGGAGTTACCACCTGGACTGACATGGTATCAGAGCCAACTCCCAAATTAGTTTATGTGTTGTAACTCCTGTCAGTTCTTTACCATATTTTGTTCCTATATTCCTTGCCATATTCTCTGCAAGATTTTGTGCATTCATATTCCTCAAGGCTACAGTGAATATCCACTATGAGTGTTTTTTTTTTGTGAAGGTTGAAGTTATGTATTTTATACATTTTATATTATGGCTTATATTGTACAGTGATATTCCTTGCCTAGAGATTGGTATTACTACACTCTCCCTCTCCTAGTTTCTCCATGATGGAAGCGTGGTCAGTCAATACGCTCTCCCCCATCCACACAGTGCAGTTTTTTCCACCAGAACTCTCCCTAGTGTTATTGCACTCTCCCTCAACCCATACAGTGATATATCACCTCGCTCTCACCTCATAGTCAGCCTATGAAATTTGATCTCACATGCATTGTCGGCCTTCGCCGGTATCTCGACTATCATGCTCTGCGGCTCCGGTCCTGTGTAATACCGCTTTCCTTACCTCAGTCACGCATACCACTATCTAGTTCATGCTGCCTCCATACCACCCATACCCACTCATGCATTTGGTGATACATTTTCATACCATTGTCCAATTTATGCTGCCTCCATATCATCCATACTCACTCCCGCATTCGGTGATACACTTCCATGGTTTGAATCCACTCCCGTTTTTTTTAACTGTTATATATGCATTAATATATGCAGTTTTGTTAATATATGCACAGTCTGCCATAACATATAACTCCACTCCAAAATAATATTATGTTGTCATATCCCCATCGGTTAATACCTCCCCCCATATACTCCCTACCCCAAATACTCCCTCCCCCACATACTCCCTCTCCCATATAGCAACTACCCCAAATAATACCTCTATCCTATATATTTCAGAGTGCGATTTTAACACCATAAGTGCATTTTTTGCCACCAGAACTACATTTTTTTACCACTAGAAGTGCAATTTTTTATATATTGGCAGCAAAGTACATTTTTAAATGCATTCATTTATATATATTGTTGGAGTAGTTCTCTTTGGAAAAGATAACTATCCTGAATGGTTGTGAAATAAAAAACACTCATTTTCAATGAGTTGTGGAAAGGAGTTTGTGTAGGAGAAGGAGATAATGAATCTACGATAAGGATATCGTCATTTGGGAAAACAAGAACAGTAAGGCCTATGCCTTGATTGCAGCATCTGTAAATGAAGAGGTGAGTCGCCATAATTTCATCATTTTCAAATGCTTTTGAAGCCTTACAAAAGTTGAAGGAACTCTATGGCTCACACTCTGAACTTGAAGTTGTCCAATTGATGATTAAACTGTTCAGTCTTGTATTGAAAAATGATGACCCTCTTGCTTTAGCATCATAAGTAAGATCTATTATGCATGATATCAAAACCACTAGTGTTAAAATATACATTCCTCTCATAGCTTATGTCAAGGCAGTATATCCCTCTTTTGGTAAGAAGATAGCTCCTTAGTCTTCTGAAGAAGTTGTGTGTCTTTCACATATAGAGAATAATCATGCTCAAGATTATTCTAGAGGAAGAGGTGGCCAAAGAGGAAGAAGTGGTTGTAGAGGACGAGGAAGAGGAAGAAGAAAATTTAGAGGTTGGCGGGGTAGAGAGTTTCAAGGAGAAAATTATGATCTTCATTGCCTACACTGCAATAGAGATCGACATGATGCACCCACATGTAAGTTTCCTTGGGACATAATTGAGCAGGAAATAAATGAATTGAAAGGTAAAACCTGTGACAAAGAGAAAGGTAAACCACTTGAATCCGCTCATTATGTTGTGGCACATTGCAATATTGGAGTAAATGAAGACTTGTTCAATGCTTCACTTGCTTCATGGAAATATGATTGGTTGCTTGATTCAGGAGAAATTTTCCACATGAATTTTAGGAGAGATTTTATTGAAGAATTCACTGACAATGTTGATGAAGCAGTATATTTTGCAGATAAGTCAAAACTCAAGCCATTAGGGCTTGGCAGCATGTTGTGGCCACCAACAACCCCCCTCTTTGTTTGGTATTAGCAATAACACCAAGCAAATGGCGACCCTTAATAAAAAAATCCAAAAAACATTTTATGAAAATTTTTGTATTTCAACTCCTTAAAGCTGTATCGCATCGCGAGAAGAGAATGAAACGTTTTTTTTATGAGCACAATAAACTACGAAGAAGCGACGCGAAATTCATCGCATCGCATACGTTATGAAGCGTTCTTAAAAGAAAAATCTTAAGAAACCTCCGACGGCCGATATGCGACGTCGCATATCGCAACATCGCGTAAGCAGCACACAATGATTGAATGACTAAGCGCGATCTGTGATCTGCGATCTGCGATGAGTGCGATTTGCGATAAATGCGATCATAAACTTCTGCGATGACACCTCTTGATGACGCGATCCGCGATGCTACGACGCGAGTCGCAGAAATCACCCGTCGCAAATTTTCCTCGGCGCAGTATTCAAGGAAAGCTGTCCGTAAACCAAAATTGGGCATGCGCCTTAAAAGAAATTAATGATTGTACGCCAAAGTATTCAAGAAGGACAGTTGTGTGTTTTTCGAAGAGTCAGTTCGTTATGAGTGTCATGATTATGCATTCATAAGAGCTTAAAGCTTTCATGTCAATCTTTATTATCGTTATTATTTTCCTTTGCGTAAACTGTAAGACAGAAAATAACATGAAGCAATGTGCAGGAAACATCTAAGGAAAAGGGGAAAGCGTCAATGCTCGGAGAACAGAGAAGAGATCCCTTCAGAGACGGATGCTGCATGCAACAGGACCACAGATTCCAGAGTATCACTCAACAGATGTTGATGTCAATAGGCCATCCAAAACTTAGAGTCAAAGGCACACAAAAGCAGCATGTTTACAAAAGATCTTGAAGCTTATGGGTAAAGCAAAAAGAAAAAGACGCTAAAGAAGGAAAACGCACCAGAAAAGCCCGGAACAGAAAATGGAGGCAGTTTTCGATGCAGAAAATTGTTCAGAGAGCAAAGTTGTTATAGACAATTTTGTGCCTTGCAGCATCAGGCATGAATTGTCAATAATCCAAGGGATCCAAAGTCCCTAAACATGATGTTCCTACCCCTAGAGGAACAAGGTCAGCAAACCAACAGCTCTCAGATCAGTTCTCCACCTGAAAACACTCAAAAACAAGCAATCCTGAAATCAAAGCAGGTGCTCCACTAGGCTTCTACGCTGAAACTCAACTCCTCCATGGTGTACCTGCGTTGCAAAGCAGGTAGAACAAAGGCCACCTGCGCTGAGCGAGATGGGACAAGTGGCACACTGAGTCATTGCTCTGGAATCTTCCAAAAATGACACTTGGATCAGGGATTTCGCCTTGTGATGAGTCAGAGGCTCTGTTTCTCCAAGTGGAAGCAAGGTTCTCCAAGTGGACTCAAGAACTGAAGATCAACTCAAGAGAGAGAGGACACAAGGCAGCTACACATCAGTTGCAAGCTGACTCATCCTTTCTCAATTCATCTATATATTGAGCTCTCTCCTATGAGCTCAGGAGGCTGGAATTTTGTGCAAAGTAATGATATGTTGTTGGTTTCACTATAGAACTATTGGGTGATTGCTTGAAGGAGGTGAAGAGGAGAAATTCTTTCTGCTGGGAGGTGTTGCTGGATTGGGGCCTTCAATGGTTGTAACCTTCTCAGAACTTTACTTCTTCCATTAATAAAAGCTATTGAGGTTCTTCTATATGCATTTGTTTCAATGATGTATTGTGATGATTGTATATTTGATTTATGCTAATCCTTGAATCAGTTATGAATGCATGTTTCTTGTAGTTTCCTTCTTTGTTATTTTGCAGGATCTCATTATAGCTGGGCCAGCAAAAGAGCAAAGAGCTAGGAGAAAGCAGCAAAGAGAAGAGATTAGAGCAAATATTAAGCGCAAGGCAACGGTTAGTGCATTTCTTCATTCTCTCTTGCTTTCATAAAGAAGTAAACCTTAAGTAGTTTTGTTTACAGTTGTTGCTGAGGTACTATCACCCTTAGAGTGGGATAGGGTCATCCGAATCGGATACTTTTCCCTACAACAAACTGGCGACTCCGCTGGGGATCGTATCTGTTTGATTGTTTGTAGTATTTTGCTATTCATTTCCTAAACAAAAGAGTACCAAATCGAAAAGCTTTTGACTATATCAAAAGCGAAGTAGAGGGCAGCTACTCTAGCTCATTTCTGAGCATGTTCATGATTTGAAGAGCTGATCTACAAGGATCCTTGTAAGCTCTTAGTGATAGCTTTTCATCCTCCTTGTCATTCCTTAGTGTGTACTTGACTGATAGCTTCTGATTTGAGCAAAAACTGTGAATTTTTGAGAAAATTGTGACCCGGAAACTGTGAAAACGCAACTTTCGTTTTCCAAAGCAGGTAGTACACAGGCTACCTGCTTTGCAACGTAGGTCCCGAAGGGGCTACCTGCGCTGAGAGCCAGACTGGCTGTGCAGCACCTGCGTTGGCCCAATTTTGCCTTGTGCAGTTGGGGTTTCCTCCCTTTTTATTGCCTTTTTCACTATAGATTTTGCAGCCAGTTACCAGTCTTGTACCTATTCTGAAACCAACCTTACTTGCCATCATTCCGCCTCTGTTATATAACGAAATTGTACTTGTTCTTTTGTATTTCTTACCTCATTTACAATTTCCCATAACGAAAGTGAACTAGTCTTGCTTTGGCCTCTTAGATCTGAACCTGTGTTAGGCATTTTGCTGGTCTAAAGAGTTAGCTTGTTTGTTGTCCATAGCTGATTAGTCTTTTTACTTTCGTCATTATGGTTTGATTTCATGTATTTCCAGTGATTAAACAAGTAAATCTTAAGGTGTCTTTTGATTTTGGACAAGCTTGTTTACTTTCGCTTGAAATCGAAATCAAAGTTATATAACAACTTTCTTTTTGTAATACATCAACATTAAGAAAGGGAAAAGAAAATACATGCATTGTGCATTTTGCATTTGACTGTTTGCATGCTGATTTAGGAAATTTTGCATTAGTGTGTGCTCTATGATCTGTGTGAAAAGATTTGCCTTTCTTCTCCTCAGTAGTTAAGATTTTCAAAGTTGAAAGATTGAAAAGTTTGCTTCTCATCTTAGACTGCATTCAGGAATTTGTTACATACATCTCGTGGTGATCCTTAAAGGCAAACTGCTAAACAAGATCAACATTAAAATAAATTCAATTTACATAACAACGCTTTGTAACATAACGCAAACACATAGAGGTCTAGGTAGAGACGTGTTCCGGCGTCGTTAAACGTAGTGACTGTCGATCTCTACGAAGGTGGGTGATTCCTCCTGAGAGTCGGTGGCACTAATACGGACTTGTGCTCCCACATACCGTCGCGTATATATTGGGAGACCCCTATAGGAACAAAGCCTTTATCCATAGGAAGCCGTGTCGGCCGCCCTACTGATCGCGATGCAGTGAACACAGCATTCACGAAGATCGACCACCCGTACCGTAAAACGTATTCTGTGGTTTCGCGAAAAGTTTGGCACACCCTCTGCCTAGATCTCCAGAGCAGTTTCTTCTGGCCTTTTTCAAACTCTATAACTGAAAAAGTCCAACCGAGCATTTGTCACTTCGGGCTCGTTAATACATCGAAGGAGACTAGAGTCATCTTTAGCTTTTTCTCGACTCTTAAAACATGAAAAAGCAAAGTTGTGTCTAAAGCGTCGTTAATAAAATTTATTTTAAACGGAACATAATCACCTGTTATTCCCGCGTTGATCTTTCAGTTGAAAAGTATGGAGCCCACCAACCAAGGAAGTCACCTTGGTGGAAGTCCCAGTCCCTTCTCCTCTTGGGGAGATGTTGGTGCGCCCCATATGGCCACATTGTCACTTCCAGGATTGACAATTGGCCTACCTGTATGGCTCTTTTCAACTAATGTATTTCAGACCACCACTCCTGAGCAGTCGAATCAACAGTCAGACCAGTCTAGAGCTGCCCACCAGCCTTCCACTTCTTACAATTCTTCCTCTGATCCTTCATCTTCACAAGGTAGAGCCGGCAGAAGTCAACCTCCCATGGAGAAGAAGGAGAAGAAGAAGGAAGAAAAGAAGCAGAAGGAGCCTAAGGCGAAGGCGACTGGGGGCAAGCAAAAGACATCTGACAAAAATCCACACACTGCACCGACCGGGCCTAAATCGCCATGTGTCATTTGCAAAGGGACCCACTTCCACCGTGATTGTCCTTGTATTCCCCGGATACTAAGACTGGTCCCCCAGGTTGCACAATCTGGTAGCATCAACCTTTGGTAGTCATGTTGATTGCAGTCCGTCAACTAGCGAGAGTGAAGGACGAAAAGGGAGACCAAGATCACCCTGCATGCTGTGTGAAGGCGATCACGCCATCCACCGTTGTCCATTCTTAGATGAGGTGAAAAGAGTTTTGGAAGATCTTCCGGTTTCACCGTTACGACTTCCTCCTGGATACCAAAAACTCGTGCCAAGTCCCTCGGTAGTTGAAAATCCAGCTGGCCCGATCAAGTGGTCAGCTGAAGTGTCGGTCATTGAGAATGAACCAACTGAATCCAGACCAGACGAAATTCTAAAGGTCGATATGGCAGTTGACCCGGTCCTTCCTTCAGAGGTTTCATCCTCAAATGACACCGTCGTTGAAGATTCATCTTCAAATGACACCCTCACTGAAGAGAATAAGGATGACACCATCCAGATTCTTTTCATCAACACAGACTCTGATGAGCATCAGGGCAATGCGCCCATTCCTTTATCGCAGGAAGGAACATCGTCAGGGTCGTATCCGACCGTGTATTCGGTCCCACCACCAAGCAACCTGGTTGTGTCCTTTGATTGGAACCAACTAGGCAGACCCGGGTTACCAGCCAATATACCATTCAGAATCATTGTCCAAATCTATAGAATGGTAATGGCTGGAACTATCATTGATGAAGGGGCATCTGTGAGTATCCTTTCCTCTATTGCTTGGAAAGCACTGGGTTCCCCGGCACTTTTACCTGAGATGAGAAATCTATCAGGTTTTGATAAAGGAACCAGTCGCCCTTTAGGGATCCTCCCCAATGTTCCAATTACATTGAGGAAGAAGACAGTTCATATGAATGTCGTGGTCGTCCAAGGACCCTTGGATTATAACCTACTCCTTGGACGGGACTATATATATTGCATGGGAGCTATAGTCTCCTCACTCTTTAGAGTAATGTGTTTTCCACACGAAGGAAAGATGGTCAAGCTCGTAGACCAACTTTCATTTCCGGGATCTCGCATCGCAAATAGTCAAATACCAATCCTAAACGGCTTATTCACTCAAGAAATGCCTCCACCCCCGGTTCTACTTCCCGATGAATGCGAGTGATTCGGAAAGATAAGACTGGATCCCAGGGGGCATGCACCCTGGTCTGCTTTGGGCAGAAGAAACCTTGGGTATAGGGTAGAATTTCCGCGAAAGAATATGACTAATCCGTACCCCGTCCGTGGATGGAAGAGGGGTTGTTCTGGAACAGGATTCTTTTGTCAAGGTTACTTGTTTGACAAAGGTCATTCATCTTTATCTAAATAAGTAGGCTCTGCCAAGGAAGGGGATCCATTTGTGGCAGTAAGTAGTAACCGTCTTTGGATAAAAGGCAAGCCTCACCCATTAAAACAAATGTTTTAAAGGATAAGTAGGGGCAGCCTCCAAAGAATGAGTTTCTATTGCTGCAACAAATTGTAACCATCCTTGTGTAACCTAATGATAGACATCGCCGAAGAAAGAGATTGATTTGCGGCAGCAAATAGAACCACTCTTCGGGTAACCAGAAAGAGGCAAGCCTCCCTCGATAACATTAATGTTTTGTCTTTGAGTAGTGTTCTTCTCTTGTCACAAATAGCTGTTCGTTAAAAGTTGGGCCGACGGGAAGACAAGTACCGCGTAAGATCCCTTAGAATAACAAGAAGACAAGTATCGTTAACATTAGATTGGCAAGATGACAAGTAGCTCGGAACACCCAAAGAAAAGCAGAGGTGAGGGAGAGGAGGGGCAGCCTTGAAATTCTATTTTATACCTGGGGGCATGCAAACCTTTTGGAGTGCAAGCAAAGAGCGGTTATTTATCTGTTTTTTGGATTAGTCGTTTCCGAACTTGCATGAAGAAAGGATGTGGGGCAAAGGTCAAAATTTGCTAAAGAGCATAGCTTATGTGAGGTGCAAGCTCTATAAAAATTGGAATCTTGCAGGAGACATTTCTTATCTTATGACTGGTATTATCGAGCAGTTTTAGCACACAGTTCATGCTCGTTAAAAAATAAACGCGAGATCCGAGCAGTTTTAGCGTCATAGTTCATGCTCGTTAAAAAATAAACATAAGCTTTTGAGCAAGTTTAAGCTCGTTAAAAAATGAACTGCCCGGTAAATAACCATTTAAAGAATGTAACCTTTGACAGCCATATAAAAGCCTTGGTCGTGTTTTGCTGCAGCCATCACCTCCACCGTTCATTTGGCCAATCGTTCATCTCCATATGATTGTTTACCCATTTTGAGGAACAACTGCGAAGAGTGATTTCACTTAGCCATCCTTGTGACACTGCCGTGATTGGAAAATTCCAACCTGTACCTGGAATCTGCTGCTATCCCTGTTTATCACTCGTTCCTCAAAAGACGAGTCTTCTTTGAGCTCTTTTCTCCTGACTCGTAAAATATGAAAAGTTTGCCGAGTTTTGGCCTTCCAGCTCGTTAAACGACCGGAAGAGCTATCCCTCCTCTAGATTTTAATCTTTTTGGACCTGAGGGATTATTGCACAAAAAGATCGAGCGCTTGTTTTGTTCGGCTCGTTAAAGCAATCGAAAATTCATCCCTTCTGTATTGTTTTATACTTTTTCAGACTGAAGGGATTAGATGACGAAAAAGGAATTCTGGAGTTGACTTTATGTACCTTTTCAGACTCTCTAAAAATGAAAAGGACCGAGTTTTCCTTGTCGTTAGACTCGTTAAAATGATTAAATAGCGACAAACTTGTCTTTAGACCAGAGCGAGTTTCCCTATCGCTGGGCTCGTTAAAACATAGCGATGGGCTTGCCCGAAGGGCAGGTTATAGAACAAGCATATGTTATCCTCCTCAAGCTTGACAAAAATAAAGAGGTACTGGTCAGCAATGACTGGGGAAAAATTGGGAGAACCTCACAGCTTTAATGGTAGCAAGTCGCTCTTGAACATGACACTTTGTCCTCCGTATCACATCGGGTTGGGTTGTTTCATTCACCGGTCTCATCACCATGGTCCTCGCCACACCATCCACATTTGGGGTAATGCTACCGATCCATCACATCAGTGTCGTTATATGTTCAAGAGATGTTGTTCTGCAAAGAGTCAACCGTGTCCCATCCACTGCCATACATTGTCCTTCATCCATTTCATGACCGCCACCCTGAATCATACATCACAGTTTGTTTTCACCTCATCACAATCACTAGCTCCGTTCCGTGTCAATGATGTGGGATTCATTAAGGCCCTTCTTTGACGGATCGCTCCTTGTCGACATCAGCTCATTATCCAAGGAGTTGATCTAGGAACAACCCCTTCAGTACTTTGAAGCTTGCATGCCTCAATGGCAAGTTTCTCACTTCCGGCGATAGGTATACATCAATGACCTTTGACCAGAGGATTTTGCATGGTGGTCGACGCCAAGTCCTTTATTCCCACCATGTGAATTGTACTGCTGTACCTTGAGGGTCATCATCCTTATCGGTGATTCCTCTCGCGCTTATTAACGGTTTACATCATTGACCGGTAATCAAGCGATGTCTTTCCATGTTCGACTTCAAGAAATTCTCACATGGATCGACTTGTACATCGAGTGAAGATCGGAAGAGATTGAAGACCCCGGATCTAGTTTCATCCATCCGGGCTGCGATATATATTCAGGATATAAAGACATTTGATGTGTACATCATTACAGCAGATGATCATCCTTCTCAAAGGATGATAATTTCAGCAGAGAATTATCAGTCTACCATCAGACAATCGTCTGTTCTATGTACCAAAATGAATTTATAAAGCTGAGCATGGGAATGCCCGCCTCAGCTAGATCATGAAAAAGTATGAAAAATAATGTATTGTATTGTATCTTATTACAGGACACTTCTCAGCAGATTGAATGAACTTCGGATCCTCCTAATAAAGCATTTCACCCGATAAACGACCTCATACTTTAGGGGGCATCTGTTATAGACAATTTTGTGCCTTGCAGCATCAGGCATGAATTGTCAATAATCCAAGGGATCCAAAGTCCCTAAACATGATGTTCCTACCCCTAGAGGAACAAGGTCAGCAAACCAACAGCTCTCAGATCAGTTCTCCACCTGAAAACACTCAAAAACAAGCAATCCTGAAATCAAAGCAGGTGCTCCACTAGGCTTCTGCGCTGAAACTCAACTCCTCCATGGTGTACCTGCGTTGCAAAGCAGGTAGAACAAAGGCCACCTGCGCTGAGCGAGATGGGACAAGTGGCACACTGAGTCATTGCTCTGGAATCTTCCAAAAATGACACTTGGATCAGGGATTTCGCCTTGTGATGAGTCAGAGGCTCTGTTTCTCCAAGTGGAAGCAAGGTTCTCCAAGTGGACTCAAGAACTGAAGATCAACTCAAGAGAGAGAGGACACAAGGCAGCTACACATCAGTTGCAAGCTGACTCATCCTTTCTCAATTCATCTATATATTGAGCTCTCTCCTATGAGCTCAGGAGGCTGGAATTTGGTGCAAAGTAATGATATGCTGTTGGTTTCACTATAGAACTATTGGGTGATTGCTTGAAGGAGGTGAAGAGGAGAAATTCTTTCTGCTGGGAGGTGTTGCTGGATTGGAGCCTTCAATGGTTGTAACCTTCTCAGAACTTTACTTCTTCCATTAATAAAAGCTATTGAGGTTCTTCTATATGCATTTGTTTCAATGATGTATTGTGATGATTGTATATTTGATTTATGCTAATCCTTGAATCAGTTATGAATGCATGCTTCTTGTAGTTTCCTTCTTTGTTATTTTGCAGGATCTCATTGTAGCTGGGCCAGCAAAAGAGCAAAGAGCTAGGAGCAAGCAGCAAAGAGAAGAGATTGGAGCAAATATTAAGCGCAGGGCAACGGTTAGTGCATTTCTTCATTCTCTCTTGCTTTCATAAAGAAGTAAACCTTAAGTAGTTTTGTTTACAGTTGTTGCTGAGGTACTATCACCCTTAGAGTGGGATAGGGTCATCCGAATCGGATACTTTTCCCTACAACAAAAGTCCCTAACTTATTCAGTCATTCGCAAGGCCGAAAACCGAAATAGCAAAAGCAGAATCAATTTGATAGAAATTTGGGTTATTACCAAGTATACACGCAGTGAATACACCCAGCCAGAGGAAGATTCTCGAAAATATCTTCTAGTTTACCAGAAAGTGGTGCCAGCACTTGTTATTTCTATTTTCATAGCTCAAACGAAATCAGAAGGTGACCAGCCGACTCTTCCCAGGCGAATGTTGCATGCTTGCAGCACTAAGGAGCAAATACATAAATGGTTAGGAATTAGATTCAATTTTTAGAAATAGTTTTGTTTTAGTAGAAGGGCGGACATTTAAAACCGTATCCTAAATTTATGTAATTAAGTTAATTAGTTAGCAATATTTAAACCCTTCTCATGCATTTGGAGAAGGGTCCAAAAATTTGTCAAAAAACTTGTCCTCAGAACATGCACTTTTGCACCCTCGGAGGGGGTTTTGATGAATGGATGGATCAAGGTTTATTAATGTTTGCATTTGATATCTGCTACTGATGTTGCACTTATGTACTCTTAGTAGATGTTAGAGCAAGGAGAGATAAATCATTGTTGCTTGAAGCTTATGAGTGGAACCAGTCATAAATGGTACTTTTATCTCTTGACTGTTTCTGTTTATATTCTTAAAGTGATATACAGTTTTTAGTTGTTTATATGTTACTGCATGAATGTATGAGTTACCATTTGGCACTTTTGTACGGTGGAGTCATTTATTTATGTCTGATATATGAATAACTTATTATGCGATATGTTGTTCACAACTGTTTTGCCTAACTTTTTATGCAAAGTGGTTTATCTTAATTGATTTCTATTCTTATGATAGTTGAATGATCTTTATTACCAGTTATTGTTTGAAATCTCTTTAGATCGCATAATAGAAGAAATTCACCCCGGGTTAGCGTAGATTAGATGTGTTGTTTCTCATTAGATTACAATAGCATGGAGTTAGTTTAGAAGTTTGAATTAAATTAGCTTTAAGTACTCTTAGATCAGCATCATCCAACTCTACACACACACACACCCTTAGATTGGGAAACTGGTCCCATTATCCCTAGTCGGACCCGCTATACCAAACGGATAAGGAGCTGCCAACCAAGGTTCGGACCGGGTGGGTATCCCCCTTGTTGTCAACCCGATTTTCGGGGCTTCAACACAGCATCAGGCTCAAATTGCCTGGTCTTCCAGACTTTGTTCTACATAATGTTCAATACCTACTAGAGTTGAGGAGAAACTTGTTGTCTTTGGTCCACATCCGCCAGCAAGGACACTCCATTCATATGTTTGATGGCAAGTTTGAGGTCGGAAAAGCATCAAATTACTCATTTGTCATGACTAGGAAAAGAAGAAGAAAGACTTTTGAAGCTATAAGGTACCTTTGCTCGTGCACAAAACTTCTTATATAGTTCTCATTATAATGAAGGTACATTTCCATCAAGTCTTTTATGGCATTCTAGATTTGGACACTTGAATTATGACAGCCTTCATATGTTGAAGAAAAGTGGTGTTATTGGTTTGGTTATAATTCCTAGGAAACTTAAGCAATGTGATGCTTGTATCTTAGGAAAGTACAACAAACAATATTTTCATGATTCACATTCCAGAGCACATAGAAAACTTGAACTTATTCATTCAGACGTATGTGGCCCAATGCTCGTTCCTTCTACAAATGGAAATAAATATATGATTACATCTATTGATGACTACACCAGAATGTGTTGGGTTTATTTATTGAAGAATAAATCTAATGCTTTTAAAACATTCAAGAACTTTCATGCATGAATTGAAAATGACGCATAATCTCATATTGGCTCTATTTGCACTGATAATGGAAAAGAATACACTTCAAATGAATTTGAAAACTATATTTTCCAGCATGGGATCAAACATAAAACAATTGTGCCTTATAATCCCCAACAGAATGGAGTAGTTGAAAGAATGAACAAGACAATCTTAAATATGGTATGTTCCATGATGTTTTTCAAGAAAGTAAAATTGATGTTTTGTGCTGATGCAGTTCTATTTGTTGTGTATGTAAAGAATTAGGGGAATGTTGATGTCTAAAATGGGTCTCCTAAGGAAATTATAAATAATAGTGGAAATAATAAAATAAGATTAGATTACATCATCAAATTTTAAAGGGAAAAAAAAAAAAAAACTATTTTTCAACTCGTATTTTCAACTTATCTCTCTATGGATTTACTCAAATTTCCAGTTGAAATACTCATTGGATGCAAAATGTGATTCCCCATCCAAGAAGTAGCCATGTTGCATACTTTCGATGGACCCTACTACATGAAAAATGTTATTGCAATCATGTTTTTTCATGTATTTCTCATTTTTTGTGTCGCAAAATCAACCAAAAGTATGCAACATGGGTACTCCTTGGATGAGGAATTAAATTTTGCATCCAACAAGTACTCCCGCTCGAAATTTGAGTAAAACTTTAGGGAGATATGTTGAAAATACAAGCTGAAAAAGTAGTTTTATTATTTTATTATTTTTTAATATTTTTACTTTTTTACTCCAAAAATGGTGACTCATCCCCCATGGTTGACATCATCGTCTTGAATCCTATTGGTTCTTATAAAGTTTATTTTGGGTGTAAATTTTTCTTAGGAGGCCCATTTTAGACCTCAAAAGTCCCCTAATGGAATAGGTGTCCATATAATCCTATTAGAAACAAGACTCCTTATGAAATGTGGTATGGCCACATTCCTTCAGTAAAACATCTCAAGGTCTTTGGTTCCACCTGTTATGCCTTGATACCTAAGGAACAAAGAAACAAAATTGGTGCAAGGAGTCATAAGTGTATCTTCTTGGGCTATTCAAATACCTCCAAAGCATACAATTTCTGTGATGAAGTTAATAAGAAGTTTGTTGTATCTAGAGTTGCGATCTTTCTTCAATATTCCAAGGTTGACAATGTTGTTGAGCGGGAGCATGATCGCTTGTATAGATTCAGACATGAAAATTTGTTTCAAGAATTTTATAATCAAATTCCACATCTTGAAAGGGGGGTTCCTATACTGGACCAATCTGTGGAATCTTCTTTTGAAGCACTCTCTCCCCCACATGAATCTCTAGCCACTGATGACAATTTGAGTGATGTGATTGACAGAATTGGGAGACTCAGTATTTATACAGTCCCAACTCAGTCAACTGAGCAGCCTCGGCCATCTCAAAAAGGTCCTCCAAAATGGCTGACAAAGATACTTGAAATATGAATTTGATCCACCTGTTGATATGGATGTTTTTTATGATTGTGAATTGAATTTGTCTATATATTTTGAACCAACTTCCTTCAAAGAAGTCGCTTCTCTTGATGAATGGAAATAAGTGATGCAGAAAGAATATGATGCCTTGATAAAGAATGGAACTTGGAAGCTAGTTGATCCTCCATTAGGAACCAAACCAATTGGTTGCAAGTGGATCTACTAGAACAAGTATAAAGTTGATGGCTCACTTGACAAGCACAAAGTCAGGCTTGTGGAAAAAGGTTTTGCAAAGAAGGAAGGGGTCGATTATGAGGATACATTTCCTCCCACAGCAAAATGGGCTACCATCCGGACACTCTTTGCCTTGGCAGCTCAAATGGATGTAAAAAATTATTTCTTGAATGGAGATATGGAAGAGAATGTTTTTTGTTCCAGCCAGAAGGATTTGTTATGAATGGCCAAGCACACAAAGTATGCATGCTTGTGAAATCTGTGTATGGCTTGAAGCAAGAATCGCGAGCATGGTATGAAAATTTAATTGAGCATCTTCTGAACCTCAACTTCAAACATTATGATCTTGATGATGCAACTTTGTTTGTCAAGAAAGTTGGAAAAAAAAATGTATATATTGTGGTGTATGTAGATGATCTTTTGATGACAGGGAATAATGAGAGCTACATTGCATCCATAAAGAAGGAATTGAGGAAAGATTTTGAAATGACTAATTTGGGCTATGTTCATTACTATCTTGGTATTGAAGTAACCCAACATCCAATGTTTATATTCCTCTCTCAGAAGAAGTCCATTGGAGATCTGTTGAATAGGTTTGGCATGGTTGAGTGCAATCCTTTGACTACTCCAATGGAATAGAACTTGAAGCTCACATCCATTGATAGAAAAAAAAAATTAGGATGCAACAAAGTATAGATAGCTAGTAGGAAGTCTCAACTACCTGACTACTACCAAACTGGACATTTCATTTGATGTTGGAATCCTCTCCAGGTTTGTGTGAAAGCCTTGTGAGGGACATTGGTCTGCTGCAAAAAGAGCTATAAACTATTTGAAGGGAACTCAAGAATTTGGACTCATGTATACATAGGTGGGTGATTTCAGCTTGATTGGATGCTCTGATTCAAACTTTGATGGAGAAAAGAAATTGGGGTATCTACTTTAGGTTGTGCTATGAGTTTAGAAAAGAGAATTTTAGGCCTAGGAACTTATACTTGGGATAAAATGAGGGTCTAGGCCTAAAATAGAAAACAAGGACAATATGAATGTTTAGGAATAGGGGAATTTTAAGATAACAAGGGAATAAGGGTATAGGAAGGAGGGAAAAATATGATGTTTGACATCATTCCTTTGACTGTAGACACATGATCAAGTATACATCCTAACAAACTCTCAATACCCTGACTCAATAGTCATCATAACAGCTCTCAATTCTTAGACACCCCTTCCCATGATTGAACTTTAATGATCAAGGTGATGACCCAGCTCATAATGACTTTCCAAGCAGTAAAAGTTCAAACTTATGACAATGAAAATATTTATGAGTTTGACCCTTTGTATGACAGCAAAACTCATGAATTTTCGAAGACCTTCGACTAATAAACTAACCTACTCTAACAGCATGTGAGGAGGAAAATGAAGGAAAATAATGGAAAATGAAGAAAACAGAGGTCTCATTAATAAAAAGGCTTTTGAGGGTCAGTCGGTAACCTTTTGTCAGTTCAGTTTTGGAGCTCTCTCATTATTCTCTCTCTCTCTCACTCTTGGACTTCTAGATTTTTCTTTGGGCACTCTAGCTTTGGATCAAGGAAGGAAAAGCAAGCAAAGGGGAAGGAAGGAAAGCAAGGATCAAGGAAGGAAGAGAAAGATCAAGCAACTTCAGTAGGAATACTTGCAGGTAACATATTTCATGTGTGACTTCCTAGTTGGTTTTGACATGCATTGCTTTGCATGTTGGTGTATGGTTCTCTTATTGTCGGTGGCATGGTTTTGTCAGGTTATGATAGTGGTTTTCAGCCTAGCCTTGCCTTTTCCAGATGTCATGGTGTGTTGGGATGTTTATCTCGGTTTTGAGCTTTAGAAT
Source organism: Pinus tabuliformis (assembly GCA_031772625.1). Classification (NCBI taxonomy): domain Eukaryota; kingdom Viridiplantae; phylum Streptophyta; class Pinopsida; order Pinales; family Pinaceae; genus Pinus; species Pinus tabuliformis. The sequence goes on from CM062805.1 coordinate 246,251,266, forward strand.
TTTCAAATGGACTTCGAAATCCGGGGCGGAGGTGGTCTCAAGGTTCATTCCCAAAGGCCTAGGCATCCCTTGACCATTTTTGGCAAGATACACGGTAAAGCCTAAGGGAGGAGTCTTGGTTTAGGGCCTAGTGATCCGATGTGGATTGCGGTAAAGCCTAAGAAGTTGGTGTCTTGGTTTAAGGCCTAGTGATCGGATTTGATTTCGGTAAAGCATAAGAGACAAGGAGACGTAATATTCCTCAAGGTTAGTGTTGGAATTTGAATGGCATTCCAAGTTTGGTTTACTTTTGTGATCGGAGCACCGATTTTGGTGTGGTCATGGTTTGGTGAGGATGGAGATGGTTTAACCTATGGATTCCCTTGGTTTTTTTTGGATTGGTTTATCCATGAGATCCCACATTCATGCTTGGAATATGACATGGGGGTGACTGGATGTAAGAAAGATTTGGTTCAGCCATGTCTACGGTCGGGTGGTACGTGGAAGTCCTGAACCTGGTCAGATTTTCCTATGGTTAATAAAAGCTAAGTTCTCTTTCTTTTGTACTTATTTATATGTGGATTTAATGGTTGTTATCTCATTGTTATTTCCATGGTTTTATGTTGATTATAAGCATGGTTATTTGACTAGTTCATGTCATGGTTACTTCATGTATCTACTTGTAATGGTTAAAATGATGGATGCAAGACATAATTGACATCATAACAGTTCAAGGGAGAAGGTGGTGACCCTTCTTTTCATGTTTCATAAGAGTTTTCATTCATTCATGTTCTGTCTTGTATCCTAGACCTATAGATTGCATTGATGCCAAGTGTTTGACAGAATGTTAGTCCCGGTTGGGGATGGTCAGATCTAGATCTGAAGTTGATTTTTAATTTATTAGTCTTGTCATCATGTGTTTAATGGATTCTAGAAGTTACAGCAATTTCTGGGCAGTGGCCATAATTATGGGCTAGAAAAGTGCCTTAAATTCCGTGAATGTTGGCACAAGTTTGCTGGTAAAAGTCCCTAGACGCAGGTATGCAGCCTTGTGGGAGTGTCCAGAGGTCCCTAGATTCTGGCATGCCCATAGCATGAGAGCGTCCAGAGGTAAAGAGGCCTAAAACCTCAGTGGGACCTAGGGGCAGGATGCCTGAGTGGTTGGGTTTCCTCCTGGGAGTGTTGTTGTTGATGTGGAAGGTATGGTTGAGGTGTTTCCATCAATTCCATTTCCTTAAGGTCACCAAGCAGGTTGAATCCTATCATAGTAGCCTATTGTCACATATTTACCTCGGTTGGTCAGTTACTTAGGTAGATGTGGGAAGAGGGTGGTTACAGATAGTATTTCCTATAGGTATTAGAGATTTCTTTTTATATTATCAATATTCTTATTAAGAAATCATTTTCACACAACTTTAAAGTTAATTCTTATTACAAATTTCTATATTGAGAGTTCTTCTTCCACTTTACCATAATTGATTGGTGTGAGATAAAAGACACTTAAACTATTTATTTAAAATGAATTAAAAAATAAAAATAAAACATAAATATCGTTATAAACCTTATAAAATATAAATTATGTTTCTCTTACATACATATAAGTTTTTTTTAATATATTTTAAAAGAGATCATTTTTATTATAAATTATCTTATCATTCCTATATATGTGTGTGTGTGTGTGTCTATGGGGCCTTACATAGACGATGATCGAGTGTTGTGTTAAGGCACTCCTTAATGTGTTGGACATGATGAAGATGTAGTCCTACCAAACTTACAAAATAATATATATATATATATATAACATCATTATTATTTTCAACTATTTTAACCCCACACATATAACACTAAATCAAGATATGTTACAAAATAAAAATAAAAAATTCCTGAAATAAAATTATTATTATTATAAACTTCTTTACCTCACATACACATATAACACCAAATTAAAACATACCATAAAATGAAATGTTATCCTAAAATAAACATTACTATTATTATAAACTATTTTACCCCACATATATAACACCAAATTAATACATATTGTTGTCCTAAAATAAATAGTACTATTATTATAAACTATTTTACCCAAACTCACACATAACACCAAATTAAGACATGCCGCAAAATGAAATATTATTATTATAAACTATTTTACCCCAACACATAAACATATAACACCAAATTAATACACGCCACAAAAAATAAATGTTATTCTAAAACAAACATTATTATTATAAATTATTTTATTCTTCACACATATAACATCAAATTAAGGCATGCCATAAAATGAAATGTTTTCCTAAACTAAACATTAATATTATCATAAACTATTTTAATCACACACATAACATCAAATTAAGACTTACAACAAAATAAAACATCATATTAAAGTAAACATTACTATTATTATAAAACTAATTTGGACCATAGCTGCTCCAATTTTCAACAGTGGTTGAAGGTAGAAAGAGAGCTCCTCAATTTCTTCACAAAGAGGATGGAAGGTGCTATGAGATCCTTCATATTTGGAGAAGCCACAAAGCTAGAGGAGGCTACAAAATTGTTAAGTAGATAATGGAAGGCAAGAGAGGGGAGAGGAAAGCAAAAGGTGAATTATGGCCCAAGGTAGAGATGAAGTCAAATATCTAAAAAGAATGACCAAAAGTGATCCATAATTACTTGTACTTTCTTATATGGGTTCCTTGAATTTCTCCCATAATTACATAGTCAAAAAAAAGTATGCATCATGGTGGGGAAGATCCCACCATGGTCCAAGAGGAAGTGAGGGAGTGGCATATAATGATTAGAAAAGTGAATGGAAATAATGTGAGGTGATGGGAAGAATTTCCTAGCTATGATGTGAGGGTGGTGGAGGGTAACCACCTAGAAAATAGTTTCATTCTTGGTGATTATGTCCCACTTCATTTAATGGAACTACAAGGTCATAACAATGACTATTAATTGAGATAATCCCCACATATTCTTATAGGGCCAAATTAGCATAAAAATTAGCATGGGAATTATTTAAGAAAAGGATGTGATAGAAGAATACTTGGTTTAGTTTTGTGGGATTGATCAAATTTGGGTGAAAAATGAGTGTGATCTAACATTAGCGAGAGAAGTGCTAGGCAAAGGTGCTAAATTATGTTTTTGGGCCTCTAACAACAATAAGGTTTTGGATGGCAAGAGAAGAGACGAGGTTAATTCCTTAGTACAAGGCGTAGGCTTAAACTTTGTTGTTAGAAGCCCTGCTAAGTTTCCAAGAGAAGGAAAAGCTCAATATTTCCGCTAGGAAAGCACCCCTCCCACAACTGCCACCCCGACCAAATTTTTACTTGTAATGTGAAATACCCCTCAATAAAATGCATGTCATATTATGAGCATAACTTTATTTGGCTTAATTCAAGATGTGTGGAAAATTAAGTTCAATGGGTTATCCATGTCTATTTGAGTGGCATGCATACATTTCTCATGTTAACACCCATATTTTTGCATCCAACCTAAAAGTTTATGTAAGATTAGGGAAAATGTACTCTTGGAACAAAAACCATAAATATTATCAATTTTGGTAGAAATTACTTAGCTGCAACAAAATGTTTTACTTTCATGTTGATATTTTCTCTTTATCACAATCACACTAAGTATGTAAATTGCATGCTCTATTTAGATAAGTTAATTGTTTAACAAATACCCGGTTTCGCTTTCTAAACAATGTTTGTAAAAATATATTCTCAACAATAATTAATTGCTTTTTAAAATTCGTATTAAATTTAATTAAGTTATAATTTAACTCGCTTGATGCATGTTTAAGTAACTTGATATAATATTGAGAAAATGGATGGAAAATTACATAAGTGAGAAGTTGAATATATATATATATATATATATATATATATATATATATATATATATATATATATATATATATATATATATATATATATACATATATATATAACAAATGCATGCTTTAATGAATATGTCAAAAAATATAATTTGAAATGCATGCTCTCATATTTAGTGGACTCTTCATTTATCATGTCAAGCACTTCTTAGTAAAATGCATGCCATTTTATGTATGCACCTTTGTTTCTATCATGATTCAAAATGTGCCGCAAACTAGATTCAAAGGGATATGTATGCTATTAATAGGATGTGCATATATATACCATTTGAACATATCTATAATGTAGGTAACCTAAAAACTTCAACGTGATCCGATAAAATGTGCTTTTAGAGAAAAAATCGTGAATGAATGGATAGCTTTTGAGCTGATTCTTTTTGTAGTACTGGCTATATTTCCACTTGTATGATAATGCAGAGATGGGGTTTTAGGTTGGTGCTTTCCCCTGGTTATATCATATGTGTTATGTGTGTTTGATTTCTCCATATTGGTTATATGTGTTCTTATTGATGTTGCTCATGTTCGATTAAGCTTCCGCTAAATTGGTTGTAGAACTAGATCAAGTATTTTGCTTTAGTATATTACATTATCAGGTGATTTACAGATGGGAATTTCTACATGGTATCAAAGCGAGGTTTTGTAGAAAAATTTATACATGGTATCGAAGCAAAGGTGATCAAAGGAGAGAACAATATACTGAGAGGAGATTTCAAAGTTTTGAGTTTTCGGCTGAGAGTTTGCAAAAAAAAAAAAAAAAAAACAAAAAACAAAACAAAACAAAACAAAAAAAAAAACACAAAAAAACAAAAAAACACCAAAAAAAACAAAACAAAAACAAAAATAGCATATTTGGATTTCTTGCGATATTAGTTATATGTGTTCTTATTGATGTTGCTCATGTTCGATTAAGCTTCCGCTAAATTGACTGTAGAAGTACATCAAGTATTTTGCTTTAGTATATTACATTATTAGGTGATTTACAGGTGGCAATTTCTACATGGTATCAAAGCAAGGTTTTGTAGAAAAATTTCTACATGGTATCAGAGCAAAGGTGATCAAATGAGAGAACAGTATACTGAGAGGAGATTTCAAAGTTTTGAGTTTTGGGCCGAGATTTTGAAGGGAAAAAAATAAATAAATAAATAAATAATAATAAAATAATAAATAATAAATAAATAAAATAAAATAAAAATAAATAAATAGCATATCTGGATTTCTTGCGAAAAAATACCCAAATTCAAACAAAAAAAAATCGTCTGAATTGGAGTTTGGATGAGGGAGATATCGCTGATTTAAAATCAGCTCTTTTTCCAAAAACTTTCGTGACGACGGGAAAGATGAAACAAATTAGTGTGCTAGCCAAGAACCTGTATGCACTTGAGGTACAAGATGCATGTAAAGCCTTAAGAAGCAAGGCAAAGGTTAGATACTTGGTGGTTGAGAGGGAGAGTACATTACCTCTCAACAGGCAGCGCCAGAAGAAGTCTTAGACAATTATGGAGGAGCCACAATTAGAGAAGACAACAGAGGGATCACATGCATCCATACCTCTAGGTGGGAGGTGGGGCGATGTGGAGTGACAGTCCTAAGAAGGCTGGAATGGGGGTAGGATCATTGAGGTACCCAACCTCTTTAATTCAACTTTTCTACAGGAACCCCGATGAGGAGTAGTAGGATTGACTGATTGGGTAGAGACATATGTAGATGGAGTGGCAGAGAGAGCTACAGTGCAAGAATCCCAAGATAGTGCAGAGCTAGTAGGCTGCAGCAATGCGAGAGGCACAAGTGTGTGGCATCAGTGTAGGATGGCACAAAGAGGTGTGCAACGGTGCGAGATGCATGGATATGTTGCAGTAGCGCAGAGGTCAAAGAGGGAGCGCTTGTCAGCAGCAGGTAGAGCTTCAGCATTAGAGTATGTTTCTAGCCCAATGGAGAGGTCAGTTGGGAGTTTTTTTTGTTCTGAGAGTCGCTGGAGCAACCACACTTGGTAGAAGTGTTGCATGCAGAACATTCCAGAGGTACAGGATTAGGTTCGAGAGGAAGCCTTTATTGTTGAGAGGGAGTGTTGAAAATGGCAATAAGAAATACTAAAAATAGAAGTGCTAAAAATAGCATTGTTAAAAATAGTAGTTTGGGTACCAGTGCTGGATTGTGCAATAGGGAATGAAAAATGGAAGTGCTAAAAATAGCATTCTATTTTTAGTAGTTCATGATGGATTCCTATTTTAGTCAGTCCCTGGACTAAAAATAGGAAGTAAAATTCGAATTTGAACTTAACAGCTGTTTGAAAATAAATTAATTAGTTCTCCATGAGTTAATTAGTTGTGAAAAATCAAACATGAAGTCTATGTGAGGACATGCAACAGTTTCTCTATTGATTGAGGAATTTATCCATCAGTTAAAGAGATAAGGATGAGTTCTAATTTGAGTTGTAACTAGTTGGCTAAGTTAACTAAGTCAAGTCCAGTTAGATTAATTTAAACATTTTGTTTAAATTAATGTAAGTTCAGTTAGTTAATGCATGCTTGCATATAACTGCTGCACTTCAGATAACTGAATATTCTCTTATGAATAACTCATGCATGTCAGTTCAGATAGAGACCCAGTTGAGATCAGAGAAGCGAAAATGTACTATTAGTTGGATGAATATTTTTCCTATAAATGAATCTCATCAATGATGAGGATTTATCTCCTTCATGATTGTGTAGTTGGATCAGAGGTTAGTGAGTGTGTGAAGAGGCCAATTCACAAAAGTGGCTACACTAGACCCCAATCAGAATTGCGCAAAGAAATAGGAGACTTGGAGGGCAGACCAAAGGTTAGATAAAGGCCTTTGACTGTCTATGAGCAGCAGAGGTATTGCAGAGAGAGTAGGATAGCTTTTGAGTTAATTCTTTTTGTATTACTGGCTATATTTCCACTTGTATGATAATACAGAGATGGGATTTTAGGCTAGTGCTTTCCCATGGTTATATCTTCTGTGTTATGTGTGTTTGATTTCTCCATATCAGTTATATGTGTTCTTATTGATGTTGCTCATGTTTGATTAAGCTTCTGCTAAATTGGTTGTAGAAGTACATCAATTATTTTGATTTAGTATATTACATTATCAGGTGATCTATAGGTGGGAATTTCTACAGTTTACTAGTCAATTGTTGACATCCATTTGTTTTTTTTATCCGATGTGTAGGTTGCATAAAATCCATAGTAGGTGGGATTTCATTCCACACTAATAAAATCTCTACTCTTCCCTATGTCCATTCGTGAATGATTTGGGTGCGTGTATGTGTGAGTAAGCACACATGCAGAATGACTATGGGATGAAAGGGATTTAAGTGGAATTAATTATATTAGTTATCTACTAATATAGAAGTTGTATTTGGGGTGAAAGCACATAGTTTGATGTGCTAACATTTTCTCTCTTTATTATACTAACATCATTGATGATAATTTTCAATGCCATGCCTATTGTTCATGAAATGATCTCTAATTTGCTTGACTACCTCTAACTCACAACCTCTAACCAACTGCCCCCTAACCACTTGATGATTGATTAACCTAAACCCACTAACCTTGAACTTCTTAATCCATAACACTAGACATGCTACCCCTTAATCTCGAAACATCTATCCCATTATCCCCTAGACTCTTTAAATGATTATTGATCGAAGTGATTACTAAGAAAGACTCTTAAGGTGTAATACCACTTAAGCCATTCCTTCATAGGTTGGACAAATAAACTTTAATTAACACATATATGGTGAACTCTAATATATGTTAATGGGTCAAGGTCAACTTTAGTAAATACATTAGTTAAAGAAGCCCAACAGAGGTTGATGGTGTTGGCATTAGATTTAGTGACAAATCAATGATAATTATGATGTCTGACTTAGTAAGGACATTGAGTGAGACATGCAACATAGTTAGGAAACCCACGATATTAATCTAAAGGAATTAAGCTCAAACATTGAGTGAGGCAAGCAACATAGTTAAGAAACCTAAGATATTAATCTGAAGGGATGAAACTCAAAGTACTCAGCGACTCAAGATAGACCACAAAGCTAAACAAAAAATTATATATAAACTATATATACATAGTAACAAATATTTTATGAATAAATTAACATGTGCCCATCTTAACCCAAGATTTATCACTTTTTAAAAGGTCCCACTTGAGGCATCCCAAATGGTAATGGCCTTGTTAGCGAGGACTTTGGTCTCCATAATCCTTTCATACTAAGAACTTAAAGTTTGGATTTACGAATATGGAGTTAAAATGAGTCATAATTCTATCCTTCCTCTTCAAAGTTCACAAAGAATAAAAACCCATATGATATAATGACACGTGGAAAAACATAAACTTGGTCATTTAGTTTTTGCGTCTAAATTTGATGTTCCTCAATCATGTATGGTACAAATATGGTGAGTGATCTTTGTGTTAATATTACCATACATAGATAGTGTAACAACCCTCTTGAAAAGTTCGTGTAATAAAAATTAATAAATGAAAAAAGGTGTTTTTGGCACATTTATTTATGAAAATAAAGGAAATTAGGGGAAAAGTAAGGTGAAAGGTCATAGGTTGCATGTGAGGAGGAAAATGAAGGAAAATAATGAAAAATGAAGAAAATAGAGGCCTCCTTAATAGAAAGGCTTATGAGGATCAGTTGGTAACCTTTTTTCAATTCAGTTTTGGAGCTCTCTCATTATTCTCTCTCTCTCTCACTCTTGGACACTTAGAGTTTTCTTGGAGCATTATAGCTTTAGAGCAAGGAAGGAAAATCAAGCAAAGGGGAAGGAAGGAAAACAAGGATCAAGGAATGAAGAATAGGATCAACCAACTTCAGCAAGAATACTTGCAGGTAACATATTGCATGTGTGATTTCCTAGTTGGTTTTGACATGCATGGGTTTGCATGTTGGTGTATAGTTCTCTTGTTATCGGTGGCACGGTTTTTCAGGTTATGACAGTGGTTTTCAGTCTGGCCTTGCCTTTTCCAAATTCCATGGTGTGTTAGGACGTTTATCTCGGTTTTAAGCTTTGAAATTACCGGATGGATTTTGGAATCCAAGGTGGAGGTGGTCTCAAGTCATTCCCAAAGGCCTAGGAATCCCTTGACCAGTTTTGGTAGGATACATGGTAAAGCCTGAGGGAGGAGTCTCGGTTTAGGGCTTAGTGATCCAGTGTGGATTGCGGTAAAGCTTGAGAGGATGGTGTCTTGGTTTAGGGCATATTGATCCAAGATTAGATTGCGGTAAAGCATGAGAGACAAGGAGACAGAAAATTCCCCAAGGATAGTGATGGATTCTAGATGGTATTCCAAGTTCGGTTCAGTTTTGTGATCAGAGCACTGGTTTTGGTGTCATCACGGTTTGATGAGGGTGGAAGTGGTTTAGCCTCTGGATTCCCTTGGTTATTTTTGGATTGGTTTATCCATGAGATCCCACATTCATGCTTGGAATATAACATGGGAGTGACTGGCTGAAAGAAAGATTTGGTTTAGCCATGTCAATGGTCAAGTGGTACGTTGAAGTCCCAAACCTGATCGAATTTTCCTATGGTTAATAAAAGCTAAGTTCTCTTTCTTTTGTACTGTTTTATATGTGGATTTAATGGATTTTATCTCACTGTTATTTCCATGGTTTTATGTTGGTTATAAGCATGGTTAATTGACTGGTTCATGTCATGGTTACTTCATATATTTACTTGTAATGGTTAAAATTATGGGTGCAAGACCTAATTGATGTCATAACAGTTCAAGTGAGAAGGTGATGATCCTTCTTGGCATGTTTCATAAGAGTTTCCAGTCATTCATGTTTTGTCTTGTGTCCTAGACCTGTAGACTGCATTGATTCCAAGTGTTTAATAGAATGTTTGTCCTGGGTGGGGATGGTCAAGCCTAGTCCTGAAGTTGACTTTTGGTTTATTAGTATTTTCATCATGTGTTTAATCGATTTTGGAAGTTACAGCAAGTTCTGGACAGTGGCCAGAATTCTAGGCTAGAAAAGTGCCTTAAATTCTCCAGGCGTTGGCACAGGTCCGTTGGGAAAAGTCCTCGGATGGAGGCATGCAGGCTTGTGGGAGCATCCAAAGGTCCCTGGATGTTAGCATTCCCACAGCATGAGAGTGTCCAGAGTTCTAAAAACTCAATGGGACCCAGGGGCAGGATGCCTTAGTGGTTAGGTTGCCTCTTGGGAGTGTTCTTGTTAATGTGGAAGGTATGGTTGGTGTGTTTTCGTCGAATCCATTTCCTTAAGGTCGCCAAGGAGGTTGAATCCTATCAGACTAGCCTCTCGTCACATGTTTACCCCGGTTTGTCAGTTACTTGGGTAGAGGTGGGAGGAGGGTGGTTACAGATTGGTATCAGAGCATAGTTCACCCCTTAGATTGGATGGCATGTGTGTTGGTCATGCATCCATGTCGGTTGCACATGTGTTAGTCATCCTTGAATGCTTGTTGCATATGCATGGTGTTGGTCATGGTCGTAGTGATGTCGCCATGGGAATAATGATGTCATTGTGTGAAGTGTGTTTTCATGGGTGTATGATTGGGTACATGTTGTTTATGTTTTTTTACGATCAATATACAATTATATGGTTGTTTTTTTCACGCATGAGGCCATGGCATGTTTAGTGTATATGATTGTGCATTAATAAATAGACTCTAGATAGAATGATGGCCATATGGTTACATGCCTATGTGTTATATTTTATATGATGTCATGATTATACCGTACATGTATCACATTGATTTGTTGATCTTAAAGACAAGGTATCCTCCCCGAAATATACTAAGGTACATTGAATTATTGTGATTTTGTTTAGCTGACATAGTATTCCTTGTAGGAAAGAGATAAAAATGGCTTGCAAGATGGTAGACTACAAAGACTCTCCCTATGAATCGGATGAGCAGTGTGGTGTTGGGAACTCTTCTGATTTGGCAGATACATTGAGAAGCTTGAATGAATAAATAAGGAGTTGTAAGGCAGACAATGAAAAAATCATGCAGGCATAAGAGAAACAAGCAGAGGTTAATGCAATACTACTTCAGAGTTTGTCAGAAGTGTAGAGACATGGACCACTTCGTATTAGTCATGAGAAAGAGGACAAAACTAATGGGGCATATGGCAGCAGCTCTTATGGTGGTCACAGGTTGGACAAAGATGACATGATCAAAGATGGCAGGTTGTTGGACACTCTGGATAGGAGAGGTGATGCACGCATGTACTATTCTAGTTCTATTTTGGAAATACATCATGATAGACATTGTTATCATCCTTATAGGAGGAGTGATATGGGATACTTGTCAGATGAGTTTAATCAAGCAAAGCCACCTACCTTTGATGGAGATATGAAGAAATCACAAGATGTAGAGGCATGGTTCCTTGGTATGAGGAAGTTTTTCAGATTGCATGAGTATTCAGAAAACATGAAAGCAAATATAGCCACTTTCAGTCTCAAAGGTAAGGAAGATATTTGGTGGGAAGATGTGAATAATGTTAAAGTTATACATGAGGATAATTTCACTTGGCATGAGTTTGAGAGGATCTTCAAGAAGAAGTATTTGTCAGAGAGATACTTTGATGACATAGCTAAGGAGTTTTATGAGTTGCAGATGGGTTCCATGACAAATGATGAATATACTAGTAGGTTCTTGGAGTTATTAAGATATGTGCCTTACCTTAAGGAGGAGAAGGCTAAGGTTCAAAGATTCATCAATGGACTGCTAGTAGCATACAGAGACCAGAATGAGTTCGATGAGCCTAGATTATTGGAGGAGGTCATCCAAAAGTTGAAGCATTGTTAAGAGAAATTGAAGCACAAAGTTGAGCCTAAGCGTGAATTGAAAGGAAATGAAAAAGCTAAAGGAAAATGGCCACCAAAGCTGGGAATACCTCAAGATGCAAGTGAGAAATAAAATGTAGTCCCTTACAATAAGTTCAATACACCTGAAAAGGGATATGGAGAGCAACAGGCTAGAGGCAGTGGTAGAGAACCATCGCAGTGTTGAATATGTTGCAAGGATCATCGTAAGAGGGATTGTTTGCAGTCAGGGTGGTAGACCCTAGATCTATAGTGCTCACGAGACGCATACAGTTAGTGATGTTGGTCATAGAATTCCTCAGATCTATGTAGTTGTGGACAATAGGCAGGCAGATCATCAAGCATCTATCATTGAGATGGACGGTAAGCTTTGTGATCAAGTTGTTTTTATTTTGATTGATCTTAGATCTAACTGTAGTTATATTAATCTTGACCTAGTGGATAAGTTTGGTTTGAGAAAAGAAGTATATGCAGAATCTTGGTCGGTATAGTTGGCCACAGGTACAAAGAAGAGACCTCACCATTGGGTAATATCTTGTGCATTTGAGTTAAACGGTATGCCTACAACATCACATTTGAATATATTTCCATTGGGATCGTATGATATGATTTTGGGTATCGATTGGTTGTACCTTCACATGACCAAAGTGGATTGCTTCGACAAGGCCATTGAATGTGTGGATGATAGTGGGGAAAAGAGAACTTTGCAGGGGAAGAGGAAGCCTACATCAATGAGGATGGTTACCGCTATGTATGCTAAGCATAGTTTCAGAAAAGGTTATGTGATGTTTGCAGTACATATATCTAGTGACAAGGGAAAAGATATTGAGGATGCAGAAATATCCAAGAGTTACCCTGTATTGTAGTAGTATTGGGATGTGTTTCCAGCAAAGATTCTAGAGTTACCTCCTCACAGGGAAGTGGATTTCTCTATTGAGTTGGTGCCAGGGGTAGCACCAGCATCGAAGGCACCTTACAGGATGAGCACTCTGGAGCTAGTAGAGTTGAAATTGTAGTTAAAGGAGATGCTTGACAAGGGATACATTAGGCCAAGTGTATCGCCTTGGGGTGGACCAGTGTTGTTCGTAAAGAAGAAAGATGGTACTCTCAGATTGTGCATTGATTACAGGGAGTTGGACAAGGTAAAAATCAAGAACAAGTACCCATTGTCGAGGATCAATGATTTATTTGATCAGTTGAAGGGAGCAACAGTGTTCTCTAAGATCGAATTGAGATCAGGATATCATCATGTATGCATAAAGGAAGAGGATATCTTCAAGACTGCATTCAGGACCAGGTATGGGCATTATGAGTTTATTGTAGTTCCATTCGATTTGACTAATGCTCCAACTACATTTATGTGTTTGATGAATAATGTGTGGCATCCTTATCTAGACAATTTTGTTATTGTATTCATTAATGAGATATTGGTATATTCTAAAAATGAGGAAAAATGTGCTCAGAATTTAGTAGCAGTGTTGAGATTACTAAGAGAGCACCAATTGTATGCTAAGCTTAGAAAGTGCAGCTTCTTTCACATAGAGGTGCATTACTTGGGACATGTTGTTTCCAAGGAAGGCATAGCATTAGATCTAGAAAAGATAAGGGCCATCATGGAGTGGGCAGCTCCTAAGAATGTGGATGAAGTGAGATCATTCATAAATTTAGCAGGTTACTACAAGAGGTTCATCAAGAACTTATCACACATCGCATATCCTATCACATCATTGCAGAGGAAAGGTAAGAAGTTCAAATGGACGAAAGAATGTGCAACTAGTTTTGAGCACCTCAAACAGTTGTTGACACATGCACTGGTACTAAAGATTCCATATCTAGAGAAAGAATTTTTAGTGTGTACCGATGCTTGCAAGAGAGGACTTGGTGGAGTTCTCGTGCAATAAGGACAAGTAGTGTGCTATGAGTCACGGAAATTGAATGAGAACAAGCAGAACTATCTAACGCATGATCTTGAGCTAGAAGCGATCATACATGCATTGAAGATGTGGAGGCACTATCTTCTTGGAAGGAGGTCTGTATTGATGAGTGATCCAGGTCCGGGTGTGAAGAAGGACCCTTCCATGACCTTTTACTTTCGTGATGTGTTAAAATTGCATCTTAAAATAACACTAATTAATACATCTGCATGCAGAAAAGAAGAGGAACATAACAATCATCAACACATGAACACATTAGCATTGATAATGAAGTTCGTCCGGGAGGGACTACGTCTCTGGGCCCCGGTGTCAAGATGGTGTAGGCCGCTACATTAAGTGCTGTCAATAATGGTGATGTACACAAGAGATGTTGTCTCAATCATACAAGGAAAAATTCCCTCGCACAGGAGTGGCTCTAAGAGATATTTCACAACTTGGAACTCTCAATCAAAATACTCCTATCAGTATGACACAAAAACATGCATGGTAAGCATCCCGCCAATATGGCACAAAAGGGATGTCAAAACAAAACACATGCATGATGACAACAAGAGTATACCAGCAACATACAACAAGGGATCTCAAAGCATAACATAATGAGTTATGATAGCAAGTACATCATATGAAAGATTCTGCATAACATGAAGCAAGGAATCATGACAACATGAAATAAACAAGATCCAGCATCAATATCAATCAAGGATCCATGTAGCATAATGTACAAGAATAAATACATGAATAATAATCATATACCTCTCCCTACGGGCCATCTGAAGAAGTGGATGAAGAAGTGGATGTCCATAAGACAATCCACGGTCAATACATTGTTCACATTATCAATGCGCAGGCCCAACCCACTACCAATCTATCACGGTCTCACTACAAATGACCATATGAAGAAGCGGGGCATCTGAAACAGCTATCAATAAGCTAAAGCTCGCTGACACGTTGATTCTCACAGCATCGATTAAGAAGAATCAATCTCAACGAGAATAACTGCTCTGGACTCTTGGCTCTGTAGCTCGCTGGCTATTTGGCTCTGTAGCGCTCTGGCTTATGTCACTACAGCTCTGCGATCTGCCTGAAGTTCAAGCTTTGTGGCTCTACGCATCTCAAGCGTAGCTCTGGCTTCAAATTTCCCTGCATAATTTGCAGCATAGTCTAGCTATCTCTGCATAGCCTCATTTTGTGACTATTCATCGAGCGCAACCTCCTTATGGCTCTCTAGCACTTTAGGCTCTCGGGGCTCTCTAACTCAGGGTCTCAGGAACTTTAACACAAGCTCTCTAGTCCTCTGTCATGCAGCCTCTCGGGCTTTTTGTCATACTACTCTCGCCCACTGTTACGCAACCTTTTGCCTCTCCCGGCTCTCTGTATCCATGCTCTTGGCACTTTAGCATAGGCTTTCGAGCTCTCGGGCACTCTCTGGCATGCAAGCTCTCTCTCCCTTCTCCAGCCTCGGCTCTTTGTCACCCATCGTGTTTTATAACATGTTTGGGACAAGGTTGATTCAAAATCAGAGGTCTGTTGCTTAAGAATAGAAGTCGTTTATATAGAACAATCAGTGGGCGCAACAACCTTTAAAAAATAGCCTTTTATCGTTTTAAAGCGATAATACAAAAACCCGAAAAACACTGAAAAATGTTGAAAAATCCGAAAGTTAGGATTTCAAATTTTATAAAATCAAACATAAAAATCGATCAAGTCTGTGCTATATTGAAAGTCGGGATCGCTACGGCCCGGGGTCCTTCCTTCGACATCCGTCGACGCTGATCGTTATGATCGCCAATATCGGCGATCGCTAATCGCATTCGCTAATATCCAGGGGTCCTGGTCCTCGGCCTTTGGGTTCCACCGACCCAATCTGCCGATCTCACACTCCATCGTCGATTCACAAGCGCCGATACCATCGCTCGCTGCCTGTATAGTGCCGATATCGGCCATTGCCCTGCCTCCAATTGTGATTTGCCTTATAAAGGCTTAAACCCCATTTTTATGAGAAAAACCTCCTTTTTTCAAAGGAACCAAGGCAACTTTTTTCGTGATAAATTCATCATCCGGACTCGGATTGACGAACCGTTCGCACCTCCACGATCAAGAAGACGAGATCTACGCTCTGGTCCTATGTCGACATCATTCAAAACATTTTTATTTTCAAGATTTTCCATGCCATGGTGTCTGAAGATCCACCTAGATCAATCCTCCCCACTGAGGAGATTTTGGTCCTCCAAAAGCATAAAAAGTAATCTGAAACTCTCTGTACCCTATCTACATCACAAGCATCCTAAAAATTCTCGCTTCCATCTCCTTCACCGTTGTTCTTCGGAGCCTTAAGCGACGAACTGACACCTGCTACACCTGCAACCTGTAGCACATTATTTCGCAAATTACATGCTTAAATGACATGACCACTAATGACCCAAACGTCCCATACTTGCCACGAGTTTATAACTCATACTCGATGGTGAAGTTTATAACAAGATGGAAGTAATACCCCAGTTATGACAACAAGGCCCACTCATCATGGTTGCTTCAAAAAGTGATGGAAAACACATCATCACTGCAACACATGACTTACATACATAAGGCCAAACACTATTGTTTCGACACGTGATGGAAACATAACATCACTTTCAGAGTTTTAACGTGCAACTCAAAACATGACCAAACATCATTGTTGTTGACTACGTGATGGAAACACATCATCACGTTTACATTTTAAAATGCAACAAGTGATTTACAAAAGAATGACCATGAAATGACAACATGTCTAGAAACCATTTTTCACTCATCAAGGTGAATGGGTCACCTCTTTGAGGTGGTTTTTCTTGTCGAACAACTACTCTTCCTGGTTCACGCATCGATGCTTTGTCTTTAAGGCACTGCTCTGGATGGAGCTTCCAACAAGTGGCTCTTTGATGGCCATTTATGTCACAATGACTGCAGTATGATTTCTTCCTCCATATCTGCTTAGCCTGTTTCTTCTCATGTTGTTGAGAGGGTATTTCATGCCTCATGAGTGCTACCATCCTTTTCCAACACTTAGAAAAGGTATGATTAAGTAAACCACAAAAGGTGCATGTTTTTCGATGCCTTAGTCTTTGTTCATTATTAAAAACATGATCAAAATGAACATTCGAAGATCGAAAATGGTTATACCTTCCTCTACTGTCTCTGATGTCAGTATGGCGATGAGAGCTTGTCTCAGCTCTCTCCCTGCAAAGGGAACTTCCATGTGATGATGGGGATGTTTTCCCATTATTCTCTTTCCTCGATGAAGTCTCGGAAAAATCTAACACCTTTGAGCACTCTACTTTGGCGTATCTCGAGCCTCCAAATCGATGCTCATGCACAACCTCCAAAGGTTGAGTGATGCCTTGGTTATTAGCACCAAGTTATTTCTCCTCATGCCTTGTCTTTGTAAGGAGCCTCATATTTTTCCCTATAATCAGGATATCCAAATCTCCAACAGACATCATACTATAAGAAGATGAAATCAAAAGGAAATCAACATCTTTTACCTTCTCTTTCGATTTGGAAAGAACTGATGAGGGCTACTCATCATTTGTTGTTGGTGGATCGCATTCCCCAACTTATTTCCTGACATACCCAAGTCCTGCTCGACACAGTAATTCCTCTACTTGGATGGGATTGACAATGCCTTAGCCATTAACGCCCAAGCCTTTCCCTTCATAGCCCATTCTCTTCAACAGTTTGGATCCAATTCCTGTGGTATGATTTTCAAAAATGGTGAAATCATCATGAAGATGGAGAACTACTTTTTACCTCACATGGGCCTCGTTGCAGCTTTTCCAAGGCCTCTTCCTTTGCTTGCAGATGTCGTAGCAAACTTTGTTTTTCCTCTTTCTCTTCATGTAGATGCATCTTCAATTCAGCATTCTCTGTTTGAAGATTATGTTTGTTTTGCTTCAGTTCTTTCATGGCTTCTTATGTGGATTTTAAATGAAGTTGTAATCGCTCCTTTTCCTATGTCTCTTTCTGTAGAGTTTCATATAGGATTTCCACTTTCTTGTAAATGTTAAGCATGGCCTCGTACATTGCTCTTTCATCCTTGTTGAGATTGCAACAAGATGATGGAGCTTAGTGAAAAGAGTCGCCTTCACTAAGTGGGCCCGCAGGCTATTTTTGGCGCAAGTCTATTTTTAGACTATGTCTATTTTTAGACATATGGATCATGTCTATGTTTATGGATGATTGATCAAGTTGGAAAAAATAGATGGACTTCTATTTTTTATGAAAGTGTGAGTGATCACAGTGTGAGTGATCAAGTCTATTTTTAGACTGGCTGTCAAAAATAGAAAAGTCAAATATTATTATCTCACAATAATATTTGGACTATAAACTTAATCTTATTCTCTTGGAGCACTTCAGTTTGAGCTACAGAAGTGGCACATGAAGCTGTCAGAAGGAAATTCGTTTTTCTTATGAGTCAGTTGAGTTGTTGCATGCATGACTTCAGTTAGAACTCAAGTGAGTTGAGTTTAGTGGACTGGAGGTACAGTTGATGGAGTTGTGTTCAGTTTAACTTAGTTAAACTGGTTGTAGTTAGTCTAACTGTAGATAGACTAATGATGAGTTGTTAAACTAATTATTAACTCATAATACAACTAAAGAATACATCAGTTAACTCAGTTGCATGTCAGTGTATGTTCAGTTCAACAGGGACAGGTGGTAGAGAATCAGATTGCTATCAGTTGTGACTATAGTTGTGCACCAGATCTTGCACAATCAAAGGATTGAGTATGCCAATGAGTTTGCTCACGTATTTGGCCCGCATTTTAGCCTTTGCTCACATCCACAAAGAGTGAGTGACTATTTTGCAGGTGAAAATCGAGTTTGGGAAGCAATTCTCATCAGTTCTTGAGCAGGTATTGAGCAGTGGAGGCAGGCAAGCAGTGGAAGAGATTTGGAGATCAGATCTGAGCTGTATTGTGTGTAACAGAGGTGGAGATACTTGTGAGAAGTATTATGCTGTGTAATGTTACATGACTCAATCATTAATATACAGATAGTGTGGGGTTTTTAGCGAGATGCTTTCCCCGTGATACATACTGTGTTAATGTGTGAATGCTCTTGATGTTTTATTGTTATTGATGTTGCTATATTCTTGGTCAACGTAGAGGAGCTTATGTATTGTGTATGTTTTCCGCAATAGTACATGATCAGGATAATCTCTGTTGAATATGTGTTAAATTATTCAAAATTTCTACATGGTATCAGAGCTAGATGATTTGTAGAAAAAGTTTCTACATGGTATCGGAGCAGCTTGATTTGTAGAAGAGATTTTTACAGGATATCAAGCGAGGGTTGATCGGAAGAAGTTGAGTTGGTTGCTGGTGGAATTCGAATTTGCAGCAGTGTTTTCTTGGTGACAACGCAGCAATGTCTTTCAACGGATTGCAAATGTTATTCCAAAGCAAGAGCGACCTGGAGCTCAAGGATAAACTCAGTAACAATAAAGGTGAGAATGGATCTTCATCAAAGGTATCTGATGAAGAGAATTGTGCTTTGGCTGCCAAAGCAAAGAAAGGGAAGAGCAAGAAAGCTTCTCAGTCTGGTGCGAAAGGCAAGAAGCAGGATATGTCCAAGGTGAAGTGTTTTCACTGTCACCAGCATGGACACTATGCCACAAATTGTCCGCAGAAGAAGAAGAACAAGCAAGCTGCTGGATCTGCAGGGGGAGAGGCTTTAGCTTCTCAGTTTGAGCTTGATTTTTCATTGATCGCATGCTTGGTTTCAAGTGTGATGGGATCAGTGTGGTTCCTGGACAGTGGTGCGTCTTTTCACATGACGGGAGATAGAGATTTGTTCTCTGATCTGGAGGACAAAGATTTTGGAGTGCACATCGAGATGGGCGATGATGGTAGATACAGTGCGACCGGTATCGGTACCATTTCCTTTGAGAGGGAGTCTGGTAAACCCTTTGTATTGAAGGAAGTCATGCATGTTCCAGGATTGAAGAAGAATCTCATCTCAGTGGCGATGTTAGAAGACAAGGGGTATGATGTTGTTTTCAGCAAGGGAAAGGCCTTCCTGCGCAGCAAGACAACTGGTGAGACCCGGAAGATAGGGGTTCGAGTGAGGAACCTTTATCAGTTGCATGTAGATGGATGCGCAGCAATGGCAGGCAAGGCAGAAGGATTGGTGAGCCGGGATGATGGCGAGTTGTGGCACAGGAGATTGGGTCACCTTCACCATGGAGCCTTGAAGATACTGCAGCAGATCACTACAGGGCTTCCTAAAGGCACACTTGCGCAGTCAGATCAATGCAAGGGGTGTACTTTGGGGAAGTTTGTGAAAGCCACCTTTCACGAGAAGGATAGTCGCACCACGACAATCCTTGAGAGAATTCACACAGACGTGTGTGGACCTTTCTCAGTTGCTTCGACAGCAAAACACAGGTATTATGTGATTTTTGTTGATGATTTCTCTCGTAAGTGCTGGATCTTCTTCATGCAGAAGAAGAGCGAGACATATTCAAAGTTCTGTGAATTCAAAGCACTGGTCGAGAAGGAGTCGGGGAAGAAGGTGAAGGCTCTTAGGAGCGATAATGGTGGTGAATACATCTCGGACGAGTTCAAGGATTTCTGCAAGGCAGAAGGGATTCGTAGAGAGCTCATAGCTCCCCATAACCCACAGCAGAACGGGGTAGCTGAGCGGAAGAACAGAACGATTGTGGGTGCTGCACGGGCAATGTTGCATGATCAGGGCCTACCCCTTCACTTGTGGGCGGAAGCATGCAATATAGCAGTTTATGTGCAGAACCGTTGTCCTCATAGGATACTTGGCATGAGTACACCCGAGGAGGCTTATTCTGGTAAGAAGCCTGATCTTTCTCATTTGAGGATTTTTGGTGCTAACGTTTACATGCATGTGACGAAGGATGCCAGAAAGAAGTTGGAGCCAACTGCAGAGGTTGGGATATTTGTGGGGTACACTGATACGCCCCACAACTATCGTGTGTATTTGCCAGACAGTGGTAAAACTGTTGTGCGACGGGATATAAAATTTCAGGAGGAGAAAGCCATGAAGTGTTCGCTTGAGAGGGAGCTACACTTGCATGCAGATGAGGAGCTATTAGTTCCTAAGGATGAGCTTCAGGACGTGGATCAGCCACAGGACGAGGTTCATGGAGTGGAAGAGACCACTCATGCAGTGCCAACCATCAGAGGGTGAAAGCGCTTGACAGAAGCTAAGCGACTGGCTCAAGATGCAGAGAAAGTTGTAGGACCACCTACAGCCCAACGCAGGCAGAGACAGTCACCTGATCGGTACACTGGATACATGGCTCTTATGAGCAAGTGTGTTGTGACTGAGCCATCCTCTTTCGAGGAAGCTGTGGAGGATCCCGCATGGGTAGACGCCATGGTTGAAGAGTATGATTCTATTGTCAGAAACAGTGCATGGGAGATTGTTCCTAGACCGGAAGGGAAATCAGTGGTAGGTTCGAGATGGATCTACAAAGTTAAGCAGGCAGCTGACGGGAGTGTGGAGAAGTACAAGGCAAGATTTGTTGCCCGAGGCTTTTCACAGATTGAGGGGATCGATTATGAGGAGACCTTTGCACCTGTCGCAAGGTATTCTTCCATACGGACGATTCTTGCTCTCTCAGCGCAGATGGGATGGCACATTCATCAGATGGATGTGAAGACTGCGTTCCTCAACGGAGTCATTGAGGAGGAGGTGTACATTGAGCAACCCGAAGGCTTTGAAGTCTTCAGCAGCGAGTCGCATGTGTGCAGGCTCAAGAGAGCGTTGTATGGGTTGAAGCAAGCACCACGTGCTTGGTACACACGGATAGACAGCTATTTCACAGGACTTGGATTCTCCAAGAGCGAGGCGGATCCGAACCTATACCAGATTGTGGTGGAGGGTAAGTTGCTTATCATTGTACTGTATGTTGATGATTTGATTCTAACGGGTGATGAGCTGTTGATACTGTCATGCAAGAAGGATCTTGCTACAGAGTTTGAGATGAAGGATTTGGGCCTCCTTCACTATTTCCTAGGATTGGAAATATGGCAGCGCAGTGGTGGACTGTTTGTTTCTCAGGGCAAGTATGCTCGGGAGATACTGGAGAAGTTCAACATGCATGGCTGCAAGCCTGTTGATACTCCTCTTCCTGGAGGTTGGAGGAAGGAGGATGCCACTTCGGGAGAAGAAGTGGATGCCGCTGTTTATCGACAGTTGGTGGGGTCGCTGATGTATTTGGTCAATACACGACCTGATATATGCTATGCAGTTAACCAGCTTTCACAAGCTATGGTTAAGCCTACCAAGCTCTTCTGGAAGGCGGGCAAGCATGTATTGCGCTACTTGAGAGGCACATCGGGATATGGTTTGTGGTACAGACAGGAGGATGAGGTGAAGCTATGTGGCTTCACGGATGCAGATTGGGCAGGGAGCCCAACAGACAGAAAGAGCACATCAGGAGGGGTCTTCAGTATCGGATCGACAGCAGTTTCTTGGTACAGCAGGAAGCAGAGATCTGTGGCACTCAGTTCAGCGGAGGCCGAGTATATGGCAGCAAGTTTGGCTGCATGCGAGGCTATATGGATGAGGAAGATCCTGGTTGGTTTGTTCGGTTCTCATTTGGATCCTACTGTGATTTACTGTGATAACCAGAGTTGCATTAAACTCTCGGCTAATCCTGTATTTCATGATAGATCTAAACATATTGACATCAGGTACCATCATATCAGAGATTGTGTGCAGCGGAGGATCATGTTACTTTCGTACATTCCAACGGAGGATCAGGATGCTGATATTCTGACGAAGGCTCTCACCAGGAGCAAATTCGAGTACCACCGAGGCAGGATAGGGGTTGCTGATAATCCATATCTTGTCGAGAGGGAGTGTTGAGATTGCAACAAGATGATGGAGCTTAGTGAAAAGAGTTGCCTTCACTAAGTGGGCCCGCAGGCTATTTTTGGCGCAAGTCTATTTTTAGACTATGTCTATTTTTAGACATATGGATCATGTCTATGTTTATGGATGATTGATCAAGTTGGGAAAAATAGATGGACTTCTATTTTTTATGAAAGTGTGAGTGATCACAGTGTGAGTGATCAAGTCTATTTTTAGACTGGCTGTCAAAAATAGAAAAGTCAAATATTATTATCTCACAATAATATTTGGACTATAAACTTAATCTTATTCTCTTGGAGCACTTTAGTTTGAGCTACGGAAGTGGCACATGCAGCTGTCAGAAGGAAATTCGTTTTTCTTATGAGTCAGTTGAGTTGTTGCATGCATGACTTCAGTTAGAACTCAAGTGAGTTGAGTTTAGTGGACTGGAGGTACAGTTGATGGAGTTGTGTTCAGTTTAACTTAGTTAAACTGGTTGTAGTTAGTCTAACTGCAGATAGACTAATGATGAGTTGTTAAACTAATTATTAACTCATAATACAACTAAAGAATACATCAGTTAACTCAGTTGCATGTCAGTGCATGTTCAGTTCAACAGGGACAGGTGGTAGAGAATCAGATTGCTATAAGTTGTGACTATAGTTGTGCACCAGATCTTGCACAATCAAAGGATTGAGTATGCCAATGAGTTTGCTCACGTATTTGGCCCGCATTTTAGCCTTTGCTCACGTCCACAAAGAGTGAGTGACTATTTTGCAGGTGAAAATCGAGTTTGGGAAGCAATTCTCATCAGTTCTTGAGCAGGTATTGAGCAGTGGAGGCAGGCAAGCAGTGGAAGAGATTTGGAGATCAGATCTGAGCTGTATTGTGTGTAACAGAGGTGGAGATACTTGTGAGAAGTATTATGCTGTGTAATGTTACATGACTCAATCATTAATATACAGATAGTGTGGGGTTTTTAGCGAGATGCTTTCCCCGTGATACATACTGTGTTAATGTGTGAATGCTCTTGATGTTTTATTGTTATTGATGCTGCTATATTCTTGATCAACGTAGAGGAGCTTATGTATTGTGTATGTTTTCCGCAATAGTACATGATCAGGATAATCTCTGTTGAATATGTGTTAAATTATTCAAAATTTCTACAATCCTCTGTCATTGCACGTTCCATTGTTCACACTACAATTCACATCAACGCAAATACTGCTTTGATACCACTTGATCTGGGTCCAGGTGTGAAGAAGGACCCTTCCAAGACCTTTTACTTTCGTGATGTGTTAAAATTGCATTTTAAAAGAACATTAATGAATACATATGCATGCGGAAAAGAAGAGGAACATAACAATCATCAACACATGAAAACATAAGCGTTGATAAAGGAGTTCGTCTAGGAGGGACTACGTCTCCGGGCCCCGGTGTCAAGATGGTGTAGGCCGCTGCATTAAGTGTTGTCAATAATGGTGATGTACACAAGAGATGATGTCTTGATCATACAAGGAAAAATTTCCTCACGCAGGAGTGGCTCTAAGAGATATTCCACAACTTAGAACTCTGAATCAAAAGACTCCTATCAGTATGACACGAAAACATGCATGGTGAGAATCTCACTAATATGGCACAAAAGGGATGTCAAAACAAAACACTTGCATGATGACAACTAGAGTATCCTAGCAACATACAACAAGGGATCTCAAAGCATAACATAATGAGTTATGACAGCAAGTACATCATATGAAAGATTCTGCATAACATGAAGCAAGGAATCATGACAAAATGAAATAAACAAGATCTTACATCAATATCAATCAAGGATCCATGCAGCATAATGTACAAGAAGAAATACATGAACAATAATCATATACCTCTCCCTACAGGCCATCTGAAGAAGTGGATGAAGAATTGGATGTTCATAAGACAATCCATGGTCAATACATTGTTCACATTATCAATGCGTAGGCCCAGCCCACTACCAATCTGTCACGGCCTCACTACGAATGGCCATATGAAGAAGCGAGGCATCTGAAACAGCTGTCAATAAGCTGAAGTTCACTGACACGTTGATTCTCACAGCATCAATCAAGAAGAATCGATCTCAACGAGAATAACTACTCTGGATTCTTGGCTCTGTAGCTCGCTGGCTATTTAGCTCTGTAGCGCTCTGTCTTATGTCACTGCAGCTCTACGATCTGCCTAAAGTTCAAGCTCTGTGGCTCTACGCATCTCAGGCGCAGCTCTAGCTTCAAGTTTCCCTGCATAATTCGCAGCACAGTCTAGCTATCTCTGCATAGCCTCATTCTGCAACTATTCATCGGGCGCAGCCTCCTTATGGCTCTCTAGCACTTCAGGCTCTCGAAGCTCTCTAACACAGGCTCTTGGGCACTTTAGCACAATCTCTCTGGTCCTCTGCCATGCAGCCTCTCGGGCTTTCTGTCATACTGCTCTCGCCCACTTTTACGTAGCCTTTCGCCTCTCCCAGCTCTCTGCATCCATGCTCTCGGCACTCTAGCACATGCTTTCGAGCTCTCGGGCACTCTCTGGCATGCAGGCTCTCTCTCCCTTCTCCAGCCTCGGCTCTCTGTCACCCATCGTGTTTTATAACACGTTTGGGACAAGGCTGCTTCAAAATCAGAGGTTTGTTGCTTAAGAATAGAAGTCGTTTGTATAAAACAATCGGCGGGCGCAACAACCTTTAAAAAATATCCTTTTATCGTTTTAAAGCGATAATACAAAAACCAGAAAAACACTGAAAAACATTGAAAAATATGAAAGTTCGGATTTCAAATTTTATAAAATTAAACCTAAAAATCGATGGGGTTTGTGCTATATCGCAAGTCGGGATCACTTTTGCCCAGGGTTCTTCCTTCAGCATCCGCCAACGCCGATCATTCCGATCGCCGATATCGGCGATCACTAATAGCATTCGCTAATATCCAGGGGTCCTGGTCCTCAGCCTTTGGGTTTCGTCGATCCGTCACTCCATCACCAATTCGCAAGTGCTGATACTGTCGATCACTGCTTGTATAGTGCCAATATCGGCCATCGCCCTGCCTCCGATTGCGATTTGCCTTATAAAGGCTTAAAACCCATTTTTATGAGAAAAACCTCCTTTTTTCAAAGGAACCAAGGCAACTCTTTTCGTGATAACTTCATCATCCTGACTCGGATTGACAAACCGTTTGCACCTCCGCGATCAAGAAGACGAGATCTACGCTCTGGTCCTATGTCGACATCATTCTAAACACTTTGATTTTCAAGCTTTTCCATGCCATGGTGTTTGAAGATCCACCTGGATTAATGATTAATCATAGTGGGTTGAGGTATTTGTTTGACCAACCGAATATAAACGCCAGGAAAGCTAGATGATTGGCCACCCTTAGTGAGTTCGACTCTGAGATCAGATACATCAAAGGAAAGGATAACTAGGTTGTGGATTCTCTTAGCGGGAAGGTACAGGTAAATCATACAGCAGTTATGAGATCTTATGGGACAGATTTATAGGATAGGATCTTGCAAGCAGGACAACGGGATGACAAGTACATGGAGATCATGCACATGTTACAGTAGAGTACAGGTACAGGCACAGGTATAGGTACAGGTACATGTATAGGTACGAGTACAAGTGATCAGGATGCAAACTATCATCTCACGACAGATGGTTTGGTGAGATTCAGGGATAGGATCTATGTGTCTAATTGCAGTGAGCTCAAGAAGCTTATCTTGAGCAGGTTTCATGTGAATCCATACTCGGATCACATAGGATATCAGAAGATGTTGACAGTGGTGAAGAAGTTCTACTATTGGCCGAATCTGAAGAAGGAAGTGACAAAGTTCGTGGCTAGATGTTTAGATTGTCAGCAGGTAAAGACAGAATGTAAGCATCCAAGTGGTCTACTATAGCCTATTGTGATTCTGAAATGGAAATGGGAGGTCATTTCCATGGATTTCATTACAGGTCTTCCGAGGACAGTGAGACATCACGATTCTATTATGGTCGTGGTCAACAGGTTGAGAAATATAGCTCACTTCATTCTAGTGAAGACTACATATTTAGTTAGTGAGGTGGCACAAGTTTTCGTCAGAGAGATAGTGAGATTACATGGTGTTCCAAAGAATATTGTGTCATACAAGGATGCAAATTTCACTTGCAAGTTTTGGAAGGAGCTATTTATAGTTTTGGGTATAAAGCTGGCCTTCAGGACATCTTATCATCCACAGAAAAATGGAAAAATAGAGAGGTTCAATAGGATATTGGAGGATATGCTAAGGATGTACGTGATGCACCAACAGAGGAAATCATAGGAGTATCTTCCATTGGTTGAGTTTGCATACAAAAATGGTTATCAGGAGTCATTAAGGATGAGTCATTTCGAGGCATTGTATGGATGAAGTTGTAATACTCCCATCAACTAGAGTGATCTAGTGAGTAGGTACTTATTGGACCAGATATGTTGTAGGCATGGAACAAGAAATGCAGGTTATAAATAAGAATCTAAAGGAAGCACAAGATATACAAAAGAGTTATGCAGACCAGCACAGGGTATTCAAGAAGTTTTAGGTTGGGGAGCATGTGTATTTGGGCATCAAGCCTAAGAAGGGATCTTTGATGATTAGGTCATGTGCCAAGTTGGCACCATGGTATTGCGGGCCTTTTGAGATCCTTGAGAGGATTGGACCATTTGCCTATGGACTTGCACTGCCTCCAATAGTGAAATGCCATGATGTTTTCCATATTTCATTGCTTAAGAGGTATATAAAGGATGTTGATCATGTTATTGATTGGTCTGTATTGCAGGTGGAGCAAGAACGAGAGTTCCAACCAGAGTCTCAGTGTATGTTGCAGTAGAAGCAACTCATGCTCAGGAACAGAGCCATAGAGAATTTTAAAGTCCAGTGGAAGCACTTTGGGCCCGAAGAAGCTACATGGGAGATGGCAGATTAGATGTGGACCATGTATCCTTCATTTTTTGTCGGTTGAGGCAAATCAGTTTTGGTTTGATGTTTGGTATATGTTTGGAATATGATTTGTTGATGTTTTGGTATATGTATACATATGGATATAAATACCGTTATGAGCTAAGTTATGAGGCTCCAATAAGCGATATGGTTGTTATCTTGTCATGTTGTCATGATGTTTTTCTTTTGAGCAGCCTCTTCATTGTAAATACTGCAACAAGATAAGTTATAAATCTCCATGGGAAGTATGTTTTCTTTTTAGCAGTTTTGTAAGGTCTTGGTGTGGTTTAACACCGAGGATGGTGTTCCCCAAGGGGGAGGGTTCTGTAACAGCCCTAGTAAGAAGTTCATGTAATAAAAGTTAAAAAAAAAAAAGGAAAAAATAAGACCACGGGTAAGCGACATGTATTCCAAGTTGAATGTTGAGAAAATACATCCTAGTGGGAATCACTGGATGTGCTTATGGCTAAAGGAAATTGGCAAAGGCATAAAAATGCAAAAAAGGCATTTTTGGCACATTTATTTATGAAAATAAAGGAAATTAGGAGAAAAATAAGGTGAAAGATCACAGGTTGCATGTGTTAGCACTCCCTAGTTTTCTCCAGGCTAAAAGGAGAAAGCTTAGAGTTAACCACAAACCTCTTTGGGTTGAGAGACTGGCCTTCTCCAACTGGAGGGGGCTCCCTCAACTTATGAAAACTGAAGATTTTGACTATATGGTATATAGAGACCAGATCTAAAAAGGGAATTTGAAATGTTTGGTTGAAGTATGAATGGCCGAAGAGGATGGAAATATGTGATCAATTCGACTTACTACCCACTTTACTTATGCAAGTAAAACCAATATCACCCACAAAGGCTTGTCAAGCATAAACTTTGGAGAGAAATAAGTTGTAGTATAGAGGAGAGAACAAAAACACAAATCCTTTCTTTGCACATAAATATACTACTTATACATCATAAAGAAATTGAACAGAAGTAACAACATGCACATGTATGTAATATTTCATTTGCAACTGAAATATGGACACAATTGTTTTAGAGAAGTTTAAACTGAATTCCAACACAATTGAAATCACTATACCCATACACAAGAAACTGTAGAGAAGAATTGATTGAATAACTGATAAATATATAAAAATAAATCCAAAGTGTCATACCATAAGTATCCTTGCAGACAATAATTGATAAACCCTCAATTCATAAGCATTCCATACATGAAAATTGATCGCGATCACATAATCTCTAATACCAATCCACAATAATGTTAAACGAACAACAACCACTTCCATATGTATTAACTGGTTTAAATAGACTAAAACATAATATGCTAAATGTCTAGATTCGCTGCATGACTGATCCAACAGTGGATCGAAACAAAACTTAAAAAGAGGAAAGCTTTTTGATGTTCGAAATCCTTTTTCTCTTTTGATAAAAAAATAAAAAACATAAAGCATGATGACTTCAACTAAATGTTTCAATAAAACAAGCTTATCTTTGAAGATTATATCTTCATGAACCAAATGAAAATAGCAAAAGCTAAATTATTGAATGTTGATTATGCCAAGGCTGCATAGCAGTTGTGCAATGATCGATGCTTTTTGCTTTCAAAACTAGTACGTGGTTGATCGCTAAAGGCTTGAGCTGACTACCACATCTACTCCATGTCAACCCCTTTAAACCCTGACAAGTGGCTTCCTTCCAATACACTTGCAAGAATGTGGGCATGGTTTGCGCAACAGTTGCGCAGAGACTACATAGCAAATTTTCAAAACTTCTTGTTGAATGCCCTCCAGCCTTAAAAAAAATGCCACTTTACTACTAAATGTCGCTCCAAAATACCAAATTTATACTATTGTTTTGAATATAAACGGCATCAGCAAATTTTGAAATTAAAACAAAACTTTAAAAATAAAGTGAGGCTTGATTACCTCCTATTCCTTTTGCTTGAAGTCTTGCTACTGGAGGCTTGTGTCTATGGGGCTTTAGGAGTAGGGTCATTATGTTCAATAGGTGATGGAAGAGTAGGTTTAGCTTCATTCATAAGCTTAGACCTTAGTTTAGAACCCTTTAAGGAGAAGATGCTTTAGCTACTTATTTATACTTATTTACTAATCCCCATGCCTTATCTAAATTCTGCTTCATGCTCCTTAGCTTTTCATCCAACACCAAATTCTAGACATACAGATTTTTACATTGTCTCCTCACTGGAATGGACCATTTTGCAAAGTTCTTACCTCTGTCAATGGCTTTGGATGCCTTACAAACTTCTTTTTCAAAATTCTCAAGAATATGTTGCACAGATCTCTTGTAACTTTGATTTTCTTGTCTGAACCTCTTGACTTGTTCTTGACTCTCCTCCAAATCTTCTAGGCATCTCTAATATTCTTTCCATTGATCAAAATGTGGCTTGACAGGTGCTTGAGCCACCTTTTTCAACTATTGTACATAGCTGAGTTTTGATTTGGATGCTCTTGTTGAGGGTCCACTGGATTCCATTGCAATATCCTTGGCCTGTTCAGAAAATGAGACATGTTTCCCTTTGTCTTTGGCAAGAGATTTAGGAGGTGTTTCAATCTTTCCAACTGCTAGTTGACCTATTTGCTTCAAATCTCTATTTTTCTTTTCAAGAAAAGATATCTTCAGTTGGTATTTTGAAAGGGCTTCTTTCATCCTGACCATCTTGGGGTCCTCTTCTTCATATTGTATAGCACCTTTTTCAGATTATGTTATATCTTCCTTCTGCTCTGGCTAAATTATTTCAACTCCTTTCACTTCTTCCTCTTTTCTATCTTCTTACCTGTCTCCCTATCTATCTTCAGAAATTTCTACCACTATGTGAGGGGCTGCCTCTTCTTCATTCTTTTTACCCTTGACCTTGTCCTAGGTCTCATTACAAATTACTCTTGGATTGTATCTTCAACCTTTACCTTAATCTTGGTAGACAATGTTGATGCCAGGGGTGTCCAGGGGAGGGGGTCGTTCATTAGGCAGAAATATGACAGTCGTAGTTATGTTTAATTTAGGGTTTTTTGCCCTAGAAGGCAACCCCTCGCTATATATGAGGGAATTGTATTGCGTCTATGCAAATGTTTATTCTAAGCGAGAACAAGAGAGGAGATTGTGTGAGAGTGAAGAGGGAATTACAGCGGATATGTTGTAGGTTGTATCTCTTTAGTTTGCTGGATAATATAAAAGGAAGGACTCGTTGTTTCTCTGTGGGCGTAGCCCAAGTTGGGTGAACCACGTATTTTTGTGTCTCTCTTATTTTATGCATTTTTGTGTTTATATTTATGCAATATATTTTATGTGTTCCATTGCTCTGTAATATATAATTTTATAACACTCTTACTGTTGTCTTCTGATTTGCTGCAACATGGATCAGATCTGGAACTTGTGGATCAGCTTCCTTCTCCCTTCCTCCTTTCTTCAAACTTCACTTGCCCAAAGTAATACACTAGCTCAATTGTTTGTTATCAATGCTAGAATTGAAGCAAAGTGATCTACTTCATAGACATGTACTGATCAATAACCCATACAACATATCTGAAGATGTCTTTATCTTTCCACATGGGAGTTGTTATCACTGAAAATTCTGTTGCCAAATTTTTTTAGCCTAGCTTAAGGACAGGGTGTTTTTGCAGCGCATGAATCCTCTTTTAACAGTTTCGCAGCGCAACATGCTTCAAGTGATTTCGTAGCGCGCTACGAAATTGGGGATTTGCTCGAGTTTTCAGTAGAAGGTTCATATACTAAATTTCGATGATGAGCAGAGTGATGCAAAGGCCCAAAAAGGGAATGCAGTGGCAATGTATAAAGTTGGTGTTTTCTACTACTTTGGTTTGAAGGGGGTTCCCCGTGACCATGCGAAAGCATTATCATGGTTTCTTAAAGCAGTTGAGAAAGGAGAATATATTGCTAATGTACATGTGCTGAGTGTTAATCAACTATTAGAATCGGCTCTGGACACAGCACGGCATGTGGCAAGTAGTATATTCACCTCGACTACTCCTGTACCTTACACCCAAATGACAAGCCAGCGTGAAGCTTTTGTAATTGGCAAACAAAGGAAAATGTCGGTCGTCATGAGCTTCAAGAGAAATCCAGATCCTTTGCTCCTCCCTGCACCGAATAAATGATTTGAGTGGATTGATTGTGTATAAAGCTGATAGTTAAATTGAAGTATACTTGTATTGGTTTAATGTTCTCATTAGCAGTTGCAAAACAGTGTCTGATGGTTTAGTGGCCAATCTTCTGGGTGAATCAAATGTATTGGCACTTGCTCGAATATAGCATATGCTATCTCTGAACAGCATTTTGCCCCCAACTTATTCAATATTTTTGAATATTGGGATGTTTGCTTGCGAGATACTCATGCTTTGTACCATCACTAAGGCGTATGGCTTCTTTCAATGGCGGCATCCTCTTCTCTGGTAAACATACGTGGATGGTCATATGGATCATCACCATCCACATTCTTGACCGGCGAGTCGAGGGTGTGCGCTAAGTCTGTTTCAGGCCTTCAGCCTCTGCCATGTCGCCTTCATAGCACGACGTGCACGTTGGCCAATCCTGTTGATTCTCCTAATGGCAGAGCATTCACCCATGTATTTCAGAGTCGGGGTTTGACTGGGTTGCTTGGTTCTAGTTATCCACAAGAAAAGGTTCAAAGAGACTTGGGGCATGATACAAGACTACGAATTTTCTCAGGCTCAGCAAATCCTTCTCTTGCACAGGAAATTGCATGTTACTTGGGCCGGGATCTTGGTAAAATTAGAATTAAAAGGTTTGCTGATGGTGAGATATATGTTCAACTCCAAGAAAGTGTGAGAGGTTGTGACGTGTTCTTGGTGCAACCAACATGCCCACCTGCAAATGAGAATTTGATGGAGCTTCTTATAATGATTGACGCTTGTCGTAGAGCATCTGCCAAAAAGATTACAGCTGTTATTCCATACTTTGGATATGCTAGAGCAGACAGAAAGACAAATGGACGTGAATCTATTGCAGCAAAACTTGTTGCAAACTTAATAACAGAAGCAGGTGCAAATCGAGTTCTTGCATGCGATCTTCACTCTGGACAGTCCATGGGGTATTTTGATATTCCTGTGGATCATGTCTATGGTCAGCCTGTAATTCTAGATTACCTGGCCAGCAAGGTGATTGCATCGAACGATTTGGTGGTTGTATCACCCGATGTTGGTGGTGTTGCTCGTGCTCGTGCTTTTGCTAAAAAACTATCTGATGCCCCTCTGGCTATGGTAGATAAAAGGCGTCAAGACCACAATGTTTCTGAGGTTATGAATTTGATTGGTGATGTGAAAGGGAAAGTTTCTGTCATGGTTGATGACATGATTGATACTGTTGGGACAATTACAAATGGGAAGTCTAAGCAGGCCACCTGGGGTAGTTCCTTGCGACCTGTTTACACCTTCAATACAGTCAAGGACTTCTGGTGTGTTTTTAACAATATAATTCAGCCGAGTAAGTTGATAGCTGGTTCAGATTTTCATTGCTTCAAAGCTGGAATTGAGCCAAAGTGGGAAAACCCTAAATGTGCAATTGGAGGAAAGTGAACTGTTACCGCCTTGAAAGGAAAGCCTGTTGTCGATACTTTCTGGCTGCACACTTGGTCAATGTGCGTGCTCGATAAGATAAGATTTGCCATATGGACCAAGAATGTTGCAAATGAAGTTGCATAGATGAACATTGGAAATGCAGGGGTTTTCTCTGTAATACTCTGTTTACTGAAATGCAGGGGTGGTTGCACAGGAAAGAGACATGAATGTTTTCGGTCCATTAATATCTTCAGTTTCCTGGTGTTGAAGGTTTTGCTTTCTATGTTTGTTGCAAGACTTTAAATTATACAGCGGGTAGCCTTGTAAAGGTTTTGTAAGGTGTTCTAACCTAATTGATCTGGAATGTATTCCATATCAATAGTGTTTGTTAAAGACTATGAGCACATCTTGCAGAGGCACATTTATGCCTTGTTTAGTGATCTTTGGAAAATGGGTTCTGTAAGAATAAGGATTCCCACTTAAAGCTGATGTGCTCGATTCAGATTATAGAATGTGCCATTGTTTTGTGCACTTAAGGAATCAGAAATGGAAACAGTTTCAGATGGCAGAGCCAAACATGAGTTTGATTCAGACTTCAATTCAACACATAAGGAAGCAGGTATTGAAACAACAGGACAGTTACATGAGAAGGATGGTCAGTGTTCGGACCTTGCTGATGCTGAAGCTACACACTGGCAATCATTTAGCTATGAGAGGAAGACTGTGTTTTTTAAATCACACAGCAGTTTCGTAGCGCGCTACGAAACTGCTGTAGGTGATGTTTTCAATGCAGAATAAACAGTTTGATCGGGAATGTTAGAAGAGAGACACCTGTACAACAATACAGCCTACAGCTCATCTGGAGACATGGTGTTTGGTAGCAGCGTTCCATACTTTGAGTTATTAAAGAGTTGGGAACATGCTGCTACATTTTCGGAGGATGGTAGGAGACAGGGACCTTAAAAATAGGTGTTTTGATCCTGATGATAAATGATTCATCAGCGCTAACAGGTATCCAAAGTCAGCGTTCCTTGCATCTGTAGCTCAATCATCTTGAGCCTAACCAACAAAAGACAGCTGTCAAAGATCAAGAAAGGAATCAGGCATACGAGGAGATGAAGTTAGAGTTTCAGTGTGATTAGAACTCTATGTAATTACAGTTCAATACCTTATGCATTTAATGAGTTTGTTTTAAAATAGATAAGGTTAGTTAATGATAGGCCATCGAGCTCCCCTCATGCTGGAGGAGGAGACTCAAGGTAGTTTTAGTTTGTTTTCCTATATATAGTGAAAACTCTGATGTAATAGGGGTTGGAGATTTATAAAAGAAACAGAGTTTTTATATTGGCTAATGAAAAAGACTTTTGACAGTAATAGAAAGATTACTTTTTCTTCCCAAGATTCATCTTGTGTTCAAAGGCTCAGAATATATGTGGTTTGTCTTTATCCTTTCTGTTTTACAGCTCAATAGACATGCAATCACTCTGAATTCACCTAGTGCTCAGACTTCCTGTGTATGTTTATGAGTTGAGGTTCTTTTTGAGAAATATTCTGAGTGTTTAAACATTATATGCCTTGGCTTCCATGATTGAGTAGTTAATAGTTTACTGCAGAGGTGTTTGACTCCATGAGCACAATGGAAGAAGTGTTATTTTGTTGTTCCAACCAGCTTATTTTCATGTACTGTTTGAAGAGTTAGCCATCTTTTCTTGTTATTAATCCATATCAAAAATCTGTGAGAGAGCCCTCTCTGACTAAGGAGGCTAAGCCTTAGTCTAAAGCCTGGTTTGAAATAGTTGCATGAGATCTTGCTAAGTAGCAGCCCTTAGTACACGATTTTGTGATAACATTTTGGTGCATCTGCCGGGAGCCTGAAGTCTATTCATTCCCGAAATTTAGAGGCTGAACTTCTGAAGGTAGCAGGAGCTCAGACATCTTTTTGAGGCTGCAAAACTACCTTGGCGACTCCACACATCAAATAACAAATTGTAAGGTGACTCCACTGCTAGAAGATCAGTAGCTTGATGAAGTTTCAAGATGGATTCTACTGCAAGAATGAATGCCAGGTATGCTCCTATGAATCGGTCTCATATCCCTGGTTTTCCAAATCCTATGCCAAAGGTTGATTGGTTAGATGATCTTCCAATATTCAAAGATGAAAAGAAGGATGATGCTGCTCTCCATTTGGTTAGGTTTCATATGCATGTACGCAGTCTTAAGGTTCATTTCCCTGAGGATTGTCTCATGAGGATGTTTATGGCCACTTTAGAAGGAAAAGCATGGTCTTGGTATAAAAGTTTGGAGAATGGTTCATTATCTTCTCTTGCTGATTTCCATGATGAATTCTGTGAAATGTATAAAGAAGGTTATCCTTCCTTATTGATGCTTAAAGATTGCTGTAGACATTCTTTAAGTCTTATTAAGTATTTAGAGGATGGTTATGATGATGATGAATTCACGGATGAAGAAATTTTAGAGGCTCTCCATAACAATGCATTTCAGCACCAAGGAGAAAGTATATCATCCCATGAAACGCAGCATGAGGAGCAGCAGGGGTTCACTTGTAAAAACCATGTTTCATCCCTTGATATGAATGAAGAGATGCAGCAGTATTCTGAAGATGAAATTGATTGCACACAGCAAGAAGAAGTGCTGGAAGATAGCTTTTATGACCCTCAGGCAGAGGAAAAGCTTGTTCAATTTTGTAATTCCTTGCAGCAGCTTTCTTCAAATAATAATCATAATAGTGAGGAAAATTCCATTGTTTGTTGGAATGATTCAGAAAAGCAGTTGGATAGCTTGTCAAATAGAAAAGTGGATAGCACATCAAAGGGGTCTTGTGTGGTTGAGAATCAGTGGCCTGAAAATGAAGAGTGTTATCATGATCATTATTTTCAGCAGCTTTCTATGGCAGAACATAAGGAGACAATGCTGGTTCCTTTCTCTTTTACGCTTGAAGAAATGCACACTGCTGTTGAAGATCAGTTTGCACAGCCGGAAAGTTGCAAGAAAAATCTAGCTGATCATGTATTCTGGGATCCTGTAGCTGACTACATGGAAGAATTTCACTCTCAAGTTTTTCAGTTTTCCTATAAAGATCAGAGACAATTTCAGTGGCAGCGGTCATCACACTATCAGGTTGCCTCTGAACTCCAATGCAGTCAAAGAAATCAAATATCAGATAAAACAGAGGATTGGCTACATTGGAAATTTCATATTGATTGAGCAGAAAGAAGTTGAAATTGTTAGGGTAGGTAGGTAGAGGTAAATGCAAATAAGCTCAAGGTCAACTGAGCATTTTTCAGTAGAAGTAGTTTTCTTTCTCCTACAGTCATGCTTGTCAAGCAAATTTCTGTTTCTCATAAATGGATAAGGCACTGGACCTGCGAGTTCTTAGTGTACCACAAGGGCACATTATCCCAAGTGGAGCCACTGTTATCACTGAAAATTCTGTTGCCAAATTTTTTTAGCCTAGCTTAAGGACAGGGTGTTTTTGCAGCGCATGAATCCTCTTTTAACAGTTTCGCAGCGCAACATGCTTCAAGTGATTTCGTAGCGCGCTACGAAATTGGGGATTTGCTCGAGTTTTCAGTAGAAGGTTCATATACTAAATTTCGATGATGAGCAGAGTGATGCAAAGGCCCAAAAAGGGAATGCAGTGGCAATGTATAAAGTTGGTGTTTTCTACTACTTTGGTTTGAAGGGGGTTCCCCGTGACCATGGTTTCTTAAAGCGGTTGAGAAAGGAGAATATATTGCTAATGTACATGTGCTGAGTGTTAATCAACTATTAGAATCGGCTCTGGACACAGCACGGCATGTGGCAAGTAGTATATTCACCTCGACTACTCCTGTACCTTACACCCAAATGACAAGCCAGCGTGAAGCTTTTGTAATTGGCAAACAAAGGAAAATGTCGGTCGTCATGAGCTTCAAGAGAAATCTAGATCCTTTGCTCCTCCCTGCACCGAATAAATGATTTGAGTGGATTGATTGTGTATAAAGCTGATAGTTAAATTGAAGTATACTTGTATTGGTTTAATGTTCTCATTAGCAGTTGCAAAACAGTGTCTGATGGTTTAGTGGCCAATCTTCTGGGTGAATCAAATGTATTGGCACTTGCTCGAATATAGCATATGCTATCTCTGAACATCATTTTTCCCCCAACTTATTCAATATTTTTGAATATTGGGATGTTTGCTTGCGAGATACTCATGCTTTGTACCATCACTAAGGCGTATGGCTTCTTTCAATGGCGGCGTCCTCTTCTCTGGTAAACATACGTGGATGGTCATATGGATCATCACCATCCACATTCTTGACCGGCGAGTCGAGGGTGTGCGCTAAGTCTGTTTCAGGCCTTCAGCCTCTGCCATGTCGCCTTCATAGCACGACGTGCACGTTGGCCAATCCTGTTGATTCTCCTAATGGCAGAGCATTCACCCATGTATTTCAGAGTCGGGGTTTGACTGGGTTGCTTGGTTCTAGTTATCCACAAGAAATGGTTCAAAGAGACTTGGGGCATGATACAAGACTACGAATTTTCTCAGGCTCAGCAAATCCTTCTCTTGCACAGGAAATTGCATGTTACTTGGGTCGGGATCTTGGTAAAATTAGAATTAAAAGGTTTGCTGATGGTGAGATATATGTTCAACTCCAAGAAAGTGTGAGAGGTTGTGACGTGTTCTTGGTGCAACCAACATGCCCACCTGCAAATGAGAATTTGATGGAACTTCTTATAATGATTGACGCTTGCCGTAGAGCATCTGCCAAAAATATTACAGTTGTTATTCCATACTTTGGATATGCTAGAGCAAACAGAAAGACACATGGACGTGAATCTATTGCAGCAAAACTTGTTGCAAACTTAATAACAGAAGCAGGTGCAAATCAAGTTCTTGCATGCGATCTTCACTCTGGACAGTCCATGGGGTATTTTGATATTCCTGTGGATCATGTCTATGGTCAGCCTGTAATTCTAGATTACCTGGCCAGCAAGGTGATTGCATCGAACGATTTGGTGGTTGTATCACCCGATGTTGGTGGTGTTGCTCGTGCTCGTGCTTTTGCTAAAAAACTATCTGATGCCCCTCTGGCTATGGTAGATAAAAGGCGTCAAGACCACAATGTTTCTGAGGTTATGAATTTGATTGGTGATGTGAAAGGGAAAGTTGCTGTCATGGTTGATGACATGATTGATACTGTTGGGACAATTACAAATGGGAAGTCTAAGCAGGCCACCTGGGGTAGTTCCTTGCGACCTGTTTACACCTTCAATACAGTCAAGGACTTCTGGTGTGCTTTTAACAATATAATTCAGCCGAGTAAGTTGATAGTTGGTTCAGATTTTCATTGCTTCAAAGCTGGAATTGAGCCAAAGTGGGAAAACCCTAAATGTGCAATTGGAGGAAAGTGAACTGTTACCGCCTTGAAAGGAAAGCCTGTTGTCGATACTTTCTGGCTGCACACTTGGTCAATGTGCGTGCTCGATAAGATAAGATTTGCCATATGGACCAAGAATGCTGCAAATGAAGCTGCATAGATGAACATTGGAAATGCAGGGGTTTTCTCTGTAATACTCTGTTTACTGAAATGCAGGGGTGGTTGCACAGGAAAGGGACATGAATGTTTTCGGTCCATTAATATCTTCAGTTTCCTGGTGTTGAAGGTTTTGCTTTCTATGTTTGTTGCAAGACTTTAAATTATACAGCGGGTAGCCTTGTAAAGGTTTTGTAAGGTGTTCTAACCTAATTGATCTGGAATGTATTCCATATCAATAGTGTTTGTTAAAGACTATGAGCACATCTTGCAGAGGCACATTTATGCCTTGTTTAGTGATCTTTGGAAAATGGGTTCTGTAAGAATAAGGATTCCCACTTAAAGCTGATGTGCTCGATTCAGATTATAGAATGTGCCATTGTTTTGTGCACTTAAGGAATCAGAAATGGAAACAGTTTCAGATGGCAGAGCCAAACATGAGTTTGATTCAGACTTCAATTCAACACATAAGGAAGCAGGTATTGAAACAACAGGACAGTTACATGAGAAGGATGGTCAGTGTTCGGACCTTGCTGATGCTGAAGCTACACACTGGCAATCATTTAGCTATGAGAGGAAGACTGTGTTTTTTAAATCACACAGCAGTTTCGTAGCGCGCTACGAAACTGCTGTAGGTGATGTTTTCAATGCAGAATAAACAGTTTGACCGGGAATGTTAGAAGAGAGACACATGTACAACAATACAGCCTACAGCTCATCTGGAGACATGGTGTTTGGTAGCAGCGTTCCATACTTTGAGTTATTAAAGAGTTGGGAACATGCTGCTACATTTTCGGAGGATGGTAGGAGACAGGGACCTTAAAAATAGGTGTTTTGATCCTGATGATAAATGATTCATCAGCGCTAACAGGTATCCAAAGTCAGCGTTCCTTGCATCTGTAGCTCAATCATCTTGAGCCTAACCAACAAAAGACAGTTGTCAAAGATCAAGAAATGAATCAGGCATACGAGGAGATGAAGTTAGAGTTTCAGTGTGATTAGAACTCTATGTAATTACAGTTCAATACCTTATGCATTTAATGAGTTTGTTTTAAAATAGATAAGGTTAGTTAATGATAGGCCATCGAGCTCCCCTCATGCTGGAGGAGGAGACTCAAGGTAGTTTTAGTTTGTTTTCCTATATATAGTGAAAACTCTGATGTAATAGGGGTTGGAGATTTATAAAAGAAACAGAGTTTTTATATTGGCTAATGAAAAAGACTTTTGACAGTAATAGAAAGATTACTTTTTCTTCCCAAGATTCATCTTGTGTTCAAAGGCTCAGAATATATGTGGTTTGTCTTTATCCTTTCTGTTTTACAGCTCAATAGACATGCAATCACTCTGAATTCACCTAGTGCTCAGACTTCCTGTGTATGTTTATGAGTTGAGGTTCTTTTTGAGAAATGTTCTGAGTGTTTAAACATTATATGCCTTGGCTTCCATGATTGAGTAGTTAATAGTTTACTGCAGAGGTGTTTGACTCCATGAGCCCAATGGAAGAAGTGTTATTTTGTTGTTCCAACCAGCTTATTTTCATGTACTGTTTGAAGAGTTAGCCATCTTTTCTTGTTATTAATCCATATCAAAAATCTGTGAGAGAGCCCTCTTTGACTAAGGAGGCTAAGCCTTAGTCTAAAGCCTGGTTTGAAATAGTTTCATGAGATCTTGCTAAGTAGCAGCCCTTAGTACACGATTTTGTGATAACAGGAGTGATCTTCTTGGTCTAGTAATCTCCTCCTTGCTTCGCTATGCTAGAAGCTTCCTTCTAGGCCCACAACCGAATCCTTTTGGCCTCAAATCAACTTCAAGCAAGAAGATGACATAGGAATGTAACACATCCCTAATAGTGACCTGTACCTTGGCACGTGTGGGAGATTTAGGGCTCTTCTATTCCTCCTAAACCTTTGCTCCACTAGTCAATCTTCTTCGCACATATATGCTTTTAGAATAGACCCAAGACTGAATGTTTTCCTTGACAATGAGGGAAGATAGAATGATGCCCTAGCCTCGCACATGTGGAAGAGTTTCCTGCAGTTATGGGTGACATAACAGACTTCTCTGTGGCTCCTTGATCTTCTCCTTTACCTTGCACCCTTAGACAGACTTCTTCGCATGGATTGAGACCGAATTTATCTTGTGATTATGTCCTAATGAGAGATGAGAGACCCATATTTATAGTATCCTTAACGTTGCTCATTAGGTCGACATAACTTGAGGTTAGGTTGACTTACATAATGATATCTAGCCAATGTGAATGGATATATATAAATATATTTAGGCCGAAAATATATTGCTAC
Source organism: Pinus tabuliformis (assembly GCA_031772625.1). Taxonomy (NCBI): domain Eukaryota; kingdom Viridiplantae; phylum Streptophyta; class Pinopsida; order Pinales; family Pinaceae; genus Pinus; species Pinus tabuliformis. The sequence continues at coordinate 246,292,140 of CM062805.1, forward strand.
TTTTATCTTCGCTTGGAGGAGTCTTTCCCTAGCCATTTGATCTTGAACTTGGAGGGTTTTTCCATGTGATTCTGCCCTTGACCTTGGAGTCATACATGTAGGAATTTACAGGGTAAGTTCCTCAGAAAGAATACCAAAAGGACACCGCTCACAACCAGATCTCAAATCAATACACCAGTATTTTTGACGTGGTTAAAACCCTCAAAGTGCAAGGAGGGAAACAGTCCACGGCCTGTCCCAACGTGGGTACTACAGGCAATTTATTAATCAAAGAATGAAAATTTACATAAGCTTCTATCATGCACGGATTACCCGAACAATGACCCTCCATGCGCTTTAAATAGAACTCATGGACCAATCGGGTGTCAAGCCACGGATCAAGTGTCGGTAATACCGAGGTGAGAGTGAACCGTCGGATCACTACATATCGTGACCGTCGGATTGTAAGTTACAAAATGTACAACGGTAAAGAAACACACTTTACCTAACCCTAACCTAACTCTATACTAGACCAAGTTGAACTTAACTATATCCTATGTGTCGGAATATCCTAACATCCCCCTTAAGAACAACTTGGGATAGGATTGAAGGATTTACAAATATGACACAATAGGAGAAGGAAGGAGGCACTAGAGCCTATCCCCCCTTAGTGACAACTTCCTGAACTCCAAGCATATATCGAAGTTTAGTGAACTTCGCCTCTGTGAGAGCCTTTGTGAAGATGTCTGCAACCTAATCATCTGTTGGACAATATTGCACTTCAAGAACATGGTCATGAATGAGCTTTCTGATGAAGTGCATGTGTAGTTCAATGTGTTTGCTACGCTGATGCTGGACTGGATCTTTGCATAACTGAATGGCACTTTGATTATCACACCAAAGTGTGGTTGGATGCTGCTGCTCAAAGCCAAACTCTGATAGGATCTGACGAAGCCACAAGGCTTCCTTACTAGCTTCCACGGCACCACGATACTCTGCTTCTGCTGACGAAAGAGAAATGGTAGCCTGTTTCTTACAAGCCCATGTAATAGGTCCTGAACCAAGAGTGAAGACATAACCGGCAGTAGACTTCCGATCATCATGGTCACTAGCCCAATCAGAATCAGTGAAACCAACTAACAAAGGAGCTGCTTTGGCACTGTAATGAATCCCAAACTGTACTGTACCTCGAACATAACGAAGTATTCTTTTAGCTGCTTTCCAATGACTTTCACGGGGGTTTTGCATAAAACAAGCAACAAGGCCAACAGCAAAGGAAAGATCAGGACGAGTATGGGTTAAATACAAGAGTTTTCCGACAAGTTGACGGTATAAGGTAGCATCAACTTCAGGAGAAGTACAAGAGACTGAAAGTTTGACTCCAGACTGAAAGGGAGAAGGGGTTGGCTTACAGTCTTCCATGTGAAAATGACGAAGAATATCACAAGCATACTTGGACTGGGAAAGGAAAATACCCTCCTGGGATTGCAAGACTTGAAGACCGAGAAAATAGTGTAAGTGTCCTAAGTCTGTCATTTCAAATTTCTTTTTAAGGTTGGACTTCACATGGTTTATAAGGTTGGGATCACTACCAGTAAGAATAAGATCATCAACATAAAGAACAAGGATGATAAGAGAGTTGCCCACTTTCTTGGTGTAGACAGTATTGTCAGAATGACACCTAGAAAAGCCAAATTCTAAAAGAAAGCTATCCATTTTGGCATACCAAGCCCGAGGAGCTTGCTTGAGGCCATAAAGGGATTTCTTAAGTCGACAAACAAGGCTGGAGTCTGTTTGTATGAAGCCAATGGGTTGTTCCATATAGATTTCTTCCTGCAAGTCCCCATGCAAGAAGGCAGATTTAACATCCATCTGATGGAGTTCCCATTTTAAAGAGGCAGCAAGGGAAAGAACAAGGCGGATAGAGTTCATTTTGGCAACAGGGGAGAAGGTTTCAGTGTATTCAATGCCTTCAACCTGTGAAAACCCTTAGCAACGAGACGAGCTTTATGTTTATCAACTTTCCCATCTGGTCCATACTTGGTTCTGTAAACCCATTTACATCTAACAAGTTTGCGTCCCTTTGGTAGAGGAACAAGATCCCATGTATCATTTGTCATCAATGAATGATATTCTTCATTCATAGCTGCTTCCCAATGTGGATGGCCTGAAGCTTCTGCAAAAGTGTCAGGATCATGATTTACTGGAGCTTGAGCCAGTAAAGAAGAGGCTCTTTCAAACTGAGAACGTGTACGTCGCTGATCTGTAGGATCACCGGCAAGATCACCTGCTGCATCCCGAGTAGCATGGACCCATCTTGGAAGTTGAGGATCCTGAGAAGGTGGGGGAGGATTATCATCCTCGCTTTCATCATCTGAAGAAGAAATGTTTTCAAAGGTAGAAGAGATAGGAAGAGGTGGCACATCCGTCGGACTAGGCTCGCAGGCCGATTTATTTTCATCAAATTTTACATCTCTTCTAATGATAACATTTTTGGACTTAAATGGAATAAGTCGATAACCTTTTACATCTTCAAAATATCCAACAAAAGTACATTTCTCACTCTTAGGTTCTAAAGCTTTATGCTTTTCATTTGGAATATGGGCCCATGCTTCACTTCCAAACACACGAAAGTGACTTACATCTGGTTTAATGGAACTCCAAGCTTCTTCTGGAGTGATATTCTCTAGAACCTTAGTAGGAGTGTGATTGATTATATAATTTGCACAATTAATTGCTTCGGCCCAAAAACTAAGACTGAGTCCTTTAGATTGCAGCATACAATTAGCCATTTCCTTTAAGGTGCGATTTTTCCTTTCAGCGACACCATTTTGTTGTGGAGTGTATGGAACAGTATGTTGCATTTGAATTCCATTTTCGGTGCAAAAGTTGATGAATGTGTTTTTAACATATTCTCCACCATTATCAGTTCTTAGCTTAAGAATTTGATGTCCAGATTGTTTTTCAACAAAGGCTTTGAAGGCCAAAAAAGTGTTAAATACTTCGCTCTTGAGTTTTAAGAAGTATACCCAAGTGCGTCTGGAGAAATCATCAATCAAAGTTAAGAAGTACTTGCAGCCAGAGAATGAAGCAACAGGAAGAGGACCACATAAATCACTGTGCACAAGCTGTAAAGGGGCTGAGGCGTGCCAAGAGGCACGTTTGTCAAAACTGTCCCGATGATGTTTTCCGAGTACACATCCGAAACAAACACCATCTCTGCAAGATACCATAGGAAGACCTGTCACCATATTTTCTTTACATAGATGCTGAAGGGAGCGATAGTTTAAGTGGCCAAATTGCTCATGCCAAAGTTTGCTCACTTCATCATTATGAGCAACAAATACTGAGGGAAGATTTGATGACCCAAAGTTGTGAAACTTATACAACCTTTTGGAATCATCAGCAAGACCAGTAGCTAGAATCTGTTTAGGATCTTTTAGATCCTTGATTACAACATCATGAGGTGAAAATTCAACAATTTTACCTTCACCTGAATGAGTTATCTGATAGACAGATAGAAGGTTGCAGGATAAGGTTGGAACACATAATACATCATTAAACTGACCATTGTCTAGATGAACAGTTCCAGTCCCTACAACATTAAGAGATCTATCATCACCAATATATATATTTTTGGTGTTACAATCATTTAAAGAAGAAAACATGGCTTGGTTTTTGGCCATGTGACAAGAGGCTCCAGAATCAATGAGCCACTCATGAGAATGAGAAGAAGAAGAAGATACATTTAATGCATAACCAGACTGAGATGATTGATAATGACATGCAGAAAGTGCCATTCCGGAAGTTGAAGTTGAAGTAGGCTCCACATGGATGTTATGTTTCTTCATTGCGGCTTCCAAGGCTTCCATCTTCTTAAAGCATTTAGATTCTAAGTGGCCATCTCGATTACAAAAGTTATAATGTCTATCAGTCTTCTTCCATTTGTTTTTATTGGTCTTATCATTTTGCTGAAATGATCTTTCATTTTGAGGCTGAGATGGTTTAGGACCATTCTTTTGAGGATATGACTTCTTAGGATTCTTTGAATTTGGTTGCTGCTGGGCGGCTAACGCTTTCGTGGAAGAGTTTCCAAGATTAAGAAGACCAAGGTGTAAGAGTTTTTCTTGTTCTCTTATCAAGGAATCACAAAAGGAGTCAAAGGAAGGGGCCTTGTATTCTTGTCCTTGACAAATGAAAGCTTCCCTTGTAGAATGGAAAGTGGAAACAAATACAGAGTAGGCTGGTCCCAACTTAGTAAGGATGGAATAAATAAGGTTACCATCTTCTTTCTTAACTTTAACACCTTCCAAGAGATATCTAAGGGTCTTGAATTTGGACAAGAAATCTTCAATGCAAGAAAAATTATTTGGATCCAAAGTAAGCAGCCCATTTTCAAGTTGATGGGCTCTAATTTCATTTTTAATCCCAAAAACTTTAGCAAGTTTTTCTAATGCTTCATGAGGAGTCTCAAGTTCTGCAATGTGGAATCTAAGATCAGGAGAAATAGACATCCCTATCAAACCACGTGCTTGATCTTGTCTATTTTCCCATTTTGCCGCCTTGTCTTCATCTTTTGGTTTCTTCTCTTGGTCTGTGGCTATTCTGTAGAGACCTTTACTTCTAAGTAAATCTTCCATGTAGGCTACCCATTGGAAGTAGTTAGTGCTGTCAAGAATGACTTGGCATGGACTTTCCATTTTTAAAAAAAAACTGAAGCTGAAGATGCTGAAAGTAAGTGTTCCATTGGATAGATCTCGAAAAAATAGGCAGTTTTAAAAAAAACGGCTCTGAAAAAGGCTTCTGGATGAAGAAGTTATGGCTTTTTGAAAAAAAATTGTTGACGTTGCCGGCAAAGTGCGCGAATGTGCGGGAATGAAAAAATCTGCCCCCACAAAATGGAGACTTGAACCCAAGACCTCTACTCTCTTAAAATAGCTTTGAACCAATTGATCTATACAAAAAATTTGAGAGAGAGAGAGAGAGAGCGGGGGGGGGCCTTGGTTTGCGTGCTTGCCTTGAGAAAGCTCTTTTTCCCTACAAAACACAAAACACAAAACCCAACACGAATATGCAAAGAAAAACGAACCTTGCGGCTCGAAGTTAGCTTTAGCCAAAAAAAACTAGAAATTTTTAAAAAAAATCTCAAGGTTAGCTTTAGCCGAAAAACTAAATATTTTTCTCAATGTTTCTGATTTTTCGAGATCACACTAAGGTGCAGGGAAAAGAGCATACGCATGAGAAAAATCCTTCCTTTCTATTTCTGATTTGCCCAGATCGCACAGAGTCGCAGGGCAAAGAGCATACGCAGAAATGAAAGGTATAGATCCGGTTAAAAAAAAGGCTAAATAAACTGAGACCGAAATAAGCAGAGAGAAAATAACAGTAAACTGCAAAAAAAAACTGTATACCTCCCGATCTGAAAAATGACGCAGCTAGGGCTACCGGAAACCTTTTCGCGTGAAACGAAAGGGGTTCCTCACTGGAACAGATGCTCCGAACGCAACAGAGCAGTCCTCTCAGCCCGAAAGCAGTCAGAAACAGCAGATCTAGGAAACGACAGCCGCATGCAGTTCTACCGGCTTCAGATTTGGATCACCAACGGACGCGGCCCTCAAATAGCTCTGATACCATGTAGGAATTTACAGGGTAAGTTCCTCAGAAAGAATACCAAAAGGACACCGCTCACAACCAGATCTCAAATCAATACACCAGTATTTTTGACGTGGTTAAAACCCTCAAAGTGCAAGGAGGGAAACAGTCCACGGCCTGTCCCAACGTGGGTACTACAGGCAATTTATTAATCAAAGAATGAAAATTTACATAAGCTTCTCTCATGCACGGATTACCCGAAACAATGACCCTCCATGCGCTTTAAATAGAACTCATGGACCAATCGGGTGTTAAGCCACGGATCAAGTGTCGGTAATACCGAGGTGAGAGTGAACCGTCGGATCACTACATATCGTGACCGTCGGATTGTAAGTTACAAAATGTACAACGGTAAAGAAACACACTTTACCTAACTCTAACCTAACTCTATACTAGACCAAGTTGAACTTAACTATATCCTATGTGTCGGAATATCCTAACATTATACATTTTCAAGTGTAAACATTTACATCAATGACACAAACCTATCATCTAGCCTAGAGCTCATGATGGGAGCTACTAAAACAAATTGCATCATTTCCATTGGCATGTTTCATTATGAAGACTAAACCTAGTTACACTTTCTTCAACACTCTCTCTTAACTAGGGAGGTATTCATACATACATGATCATTGGACAATTTTTCAAGTTCACTGAAGAATTATCATAAGAAGATTGGATTTTCAATCCATCTGTTATAGCATCATTTCAACCAACATTGTTTTCACATAGAAAGGCCTTGACTAATAACTCTATCTCTCACTTAGATCAGAGCACAATGTTGGTGAGACCAATGACTGATAGACACACATCATCATTGTCTTTATTAGGGTCATACCTACCTGGGTGTTCTCCTAGTATGTCCAACTAGGACAATTCTCATCTTGGGTTCCCATCCCTCAAGAATATTGGTCCTCTTGCCCACCCTTATCTTGGATTCCCTACCACATCCTCAAAGGGTGTCAGATGCCAGATGATTCCACAATCCTCCATTCTTTCTTCCAAATTGAAGACAAGAATGTCATGTCTAACTCTCCCTCTTAAATAGGGATGATTTCCAAGTTTCTCGTTACTCAGAAACTTACTCATGTTCCTTTACTCATAGGAATCTTCCAGATCTCCCTCTTAAACAGGGACTCTATCATCAGTACTTTATAGGGTCTTCTAGTTTACTGATGATCCAACACCTTGATGTCATCAATTTCTTCATATGTATGGTTCATTCATCCATCACTTTCCTTCATCATGTCATTCCTTCTTTCCTGGAAAGTATCCTCCTTGGATCTGTATCTGGGGCTTCCTTCATAGGGCCATCTAGCTCCACCTTTCTTTAAGCGATGATTGCTATATATCACAAGGTACATAGTTGTGACATCCTTCACAACTCTTCTTAACAAGGCCCTGCACACATACCCAAACTTATCCAAAAAGTCAGAAACCAAAAACAAATCACATATTACCTTTTTGGTGATGGCCTTTTTCCAGTGACATCTCCTTGTAGGTATCAACACCCTGCATACATGTTGACATATCTCCCAAAGATATTTGTTGTCGAGAGTCTTCATCCTTTCAGACTTCTATCAGAGTCTCCATATCTTTCTAGGAGATTTCCTTGTCAAATCTTCTTGGTTCTCTGGATGTTGATTGCCTTTATCATGGTTGCTTATTTCATGATCTCTACCATCCTCACACCCTTCATTCCTAGGGGCTTCCAATCAGAGTTCCTTAATTGTAGTCAACTACCTCATACTTCATATGAGGACATATTATGTTGATTTCATCTTTAAACCTTTCAAAGGATGAGATCCTATTTCTCTAGATCATGCTTGATCCAAGCTACCTGCAACCATGTGACATGATATTATAATATTAAACAAAAGTATACATACCTCATTTGTCTTGAATCATACTATGATTCTTGCAGCAGACTTCTTGGGAGATCTTTGACCTGCAATGGAGTTGATTGGATCCTTACAGGTTCTCTTGGTACCATCATTCTGACCTGGATTCTTTACAGAGGATATTTGCCTGTAGAAATTCTTCAAAGATTCGGAGAACCAAGATGTTCTCATCTTAGAATTTCCTACACATAACAATTTCATTTCTACCTAGAATCCTTACATAAATAAATACAATATACATTAATCATAACCATTAACAATATTTCCAGAGGATTCAACATATCCTCATTCATCAAATGTTCATCAATTGTTCATCAATTTTTCATCCATGGATGTTACTGAATCCATAGTCAGTTCATTCTTTAAAAGAGTTACTTAAATAACACATAAGAATGTTCATGAATCACAACATGCTATGCTAACTAAGACCTATGAAAGAAAACAGGAGGTGATCTTTTAATCATAGTAAAGATCCTGAGGCTCCTCCTTCTTTGGCTTCTTTTCATTGTCTTGAATTTCCTAAGCGACATGAGCTGCTTCATGTTTCCTCTTTCCATTCTTCTTTCGCTTGGGACAATCTCTTCGGTATTGTCCATATTCGTGACATTCAAAGCATTGAATCTTTGACATGTCTTTCTTGGGATGATGTTGGTGACTAGATCTCTCAAGCTTTCTGAACTTCCCTTTTCTCTTAAACCTAGCAACAAATGATTGCTCTTTGGATCCAACTGCAATATTTTCCTTGGCCTTTAATCATGCTTCTTCCACTTTTCATATTGCCCATAGATCATTGAGTGACGATGCCTCCTTCTTAACCCATATGTTGGTTGTAAAGTTTTCCCATTCCTCAGGTAGTGCATTCAGCACTATCGTATTCATCTTTTTATCAAACATGATTTCTCCTCATTCCTACAATTGATCTCTTATTTCAGAGACCCTCATGAAATATGAAGCTATACCCTCTTCTTTGTTGATCTTCATCTTGTATAACTCATTCCTTAAAGAGATTCCTTCTCCAGCAGTGTTGGCAGAGAATAAATCTATCAATTTTTCATAGATTTCCTTGGTTGTTTAAAGCTTGGCTACATAAGGAATCAGAGAGTCCTTGATAGATTCTATGAGAATCTTTTGAGTTCTCACTTCATTCTTGTTATGCTTAGCCAATTCTTGACTATTAAAAGGAGCAGCAATTTTCTTTTTTACATAATCAATAACTTCTTGTTCTTTCAAATTGAGGTCAGTTCTCTTCTTCCAAGCAAGGAAGTTGGAAACTCCAACTAACTTATTGCTTTCCTTGCAAGAAGACATCCTTTTCAAAAATTAGTCTTGCTCATATGAATAAGATACTTAACTGATGTGATGATTCTTGATTATTGATTTTAGATGGATCCTTTGAATGAGCTTGAGGAAGCTTGATTATCCTTGAATGTAACTAAACCTAATATCTGCTAAACTTATCGTTGAGGATCTTCTCTTCAACTGAAGTGAGATGTAGATCTTCCCGAATGATAGATCTTTGAAAGATCTTGGAGTTTAATAATTTGGATCTAAATCTAGCTTTCCCTTCAACTTCAACTGTGTTGCCTCTTCTTTAATGTTCTTTATCAGCCTTTCCTTGATGTGCTACCAATGCTCTGATACCATGTTCAGATATCTAAAGGCTTGATATATTAATGATTTCTCTTTCTTAGATAATTGCTTGTGAATTATTTTATCCTTTCATTCATTCAAACAAGAATTATCACATATGTATGTGTGTTAACTTCATCAACCAGTTATCATGCATAATAAACAAAAGAACAATAACACAAGATATAGGCAGCAGCTAGGGATAAAACCTCTCAAAACCTGAGAGGAAAACCCACGGTAATTCTTCTTATAGAATCTTCTCTTCACAAAATTTCCAAGATCAATACAAAGACACTTTGACTAAGTTGACTCCAAGATCAAGGCTAGAATCTTCTCTTATTGTTGTCTTCTAATTTGCTTCAACATGGATCAAATATGGACTTGTGGATCAGCTTCCTTCTCCCTTCCTCCTTTCTTCAAAATTCACTTTCCCAAAGTAATACACTAGCCCAGTTGTTTGTTATCAATGCTAGACTTGAAACAAAGTGATATGCTTCATAGACATGGACTAATCAATAACCCTTACAATAGATCTGAAGATGTCTCTATCTTTCCACGTGGGAGTGATCTTGTTGGTCTAGTAATCTCCTCCTTGCTTCGTTATGCTAGAAGCTTCCTTCTAGGCCCACAGCCGAATCCTTTTGGCCCTCAAATCAACTTCAAGCAAGAAGATGACATAGAATTGTAACACAGCCCTAATGGTGACCAGCAAATCACATGTGTGGGAGGTTTAGGGTTCTTCTATCCTTCCTAAGCCTTTTCTCCACTATTCAATCTTCTTCGCACATATATGCCTTTAGAATAGACCCAAGATCGAATGTTTTCCTTGACAATGAGGGCAAATAGAATGATGCCCTAGCCTCGCATGTGTGGAAGAGTTCCCTGCAGTTATGGGTGACAGAACAGACTTATGTGTGGCTCATTTACCTTATCCTTTACCTCGCACCCTTAGACAGACTTATTCACATGGATTTAGACCGAATTGATCTTATGATTGTGTCCTAATGAGATATGAGAGACCCATATTTATAGTCTCCTTAACGCTGCTCATTAGTCCGACATAACTTGAGTTTAGGTCGACTTACATAATGATATCTAGCAGACGTGAATGGATATATATAAATATATTTAGGGCGAAAATATATTGCTAATTTTATCTTCGCTTGGAGGAGTCTTTCACTAGTAATTTGATCTTGAACTTGGAGGAGTTTTTCCACGTGATTCTACCCTTGACCTTGGAGTCATACATTATACATTTTCAAGTGTAAACATTTACATCAATGACACAAACCTATCACTTAGGCTAGAGCTCATGATGAGAGCCACTAAAAAAAATTACATCATTTTCATTGGCATGTGTCATTATGAAGACTGAACCTAGTTCCACTTTCTTCAACAATAACTCTGAAAATCAAACTTCCTGGGAAAAATATACTTTTCGATCCCTGAAAATGATGCCAACATGTTAGCACTCTGTAGTTTTCTCCAGGCTGAAAGGAGAAATGTCATAGGTAACCACAAACCTCTTTGGGTTGAGATATTGGGCTTCTCCAACCAGAGGGGGCTCCCTCAACTTATGAAACTGAAGATTTCGACTATATGGTATACAGAGACCAGATCTAAAAAGGGAATTTGAAATGTTTGGTTGAAGTATGAATGGCTGAAGAGGATGGAAATATGTGATCAATTCGACTTGCTACCCACTTTACTTATGCAAGTAAAACCAATATCACCCATAAAGGCTTGTCAATCATAAATTTTGGAGAGAAATAAGTTGTAGTATAGAGGGGAGAACAAAAACACAAATCCTTTCTTTGCACATAAAATTATTGCTTATACATCATAAATAAATTGAACAGAAGTAACAACATGCACAAGTATGTAATATTTCATTTGCAACTAAAATATGGACACAATTGTTTTAGAGTAGTTTAAACTGAATTCCAACACAATTGAGATCACTATACCCATACACAGGAAATTGTAGAGAAGTATTAATTGAATAACTGATAAATATATAAAAATAAATCCAAAGTGTCATACCATAAGTATCCTTGCAGACAGTAATTGATAAACCCTCAAGTCATAAGCATTCCATACATGAAAATTGATCACAATCACATAATCTCTAATACCAATCCACAATAATGTTGAACCAACAACAACCAATTCCATATGTCTTAACTGGTTTAAATAGACTAAAACATAATATGATAAATGTCTAGATTCGCCGCATGATTGATCCAAGAGTGGATCGAAACAAAATCTAAAAAGAGGAAAGCTTTTTGATGTTCCAAATCCTTTTCCTCTTTTAATGAAAAACAAAAAACATAAAGCACGATGACTTCAACTAAATATAAAAAAACTAAATGTTTAAATAAAACATGTTTATCTTCGAAGATTATATCTTCATGAACCAAATGAAAATAGCAAAAGCTCAAAAGTTGAATGCTAATTGTGCAAAGGTTGCATAGCGACCAGTGATTTTTGCGTTCAAAACTAGTATGTGGCAGATAGTTGAAGGCTTGAGCTGGTTGCCACATCTACTCCATGTCGGCCCCGTTAAACCCTGACAAGTGGCTTCCTTCCAAAACGCGTGCAAGAGTGTGGGCATGGTCTACACAACGACTACATAGCACCTGCGTAAAAAAATTTCAAAACTGCTTGTTAAATGCCCTCCAACCTTAACAAAATGCCATTGTGTTACTAAATGTCACTCCAAAGCACCAAATTCATACTATTGTTCTAAATATAAATAGCATCAACAACTTTTGAAACTAAAACAAAATTTTAAACTTACAGTGAGGCCTAATTACCTCCTCTTCCTTTTTCTTGAAGCTTTGTTGCTGGAGGCTTGTGTCTATGAGGCTTTATCAGTATGGTCATTATGTTCAATGGGTGATGACAGAGTATATTTAGCTTCATTCATAATCTTAGACCTCAGTTTAGGCACCCTTTAAGGAGAATATGCTTTAGTGGCTTCTTTATAATTATTTACTAATCCCCATGCCTTATCTAAATTTTGCTTCATGCTCCTTAACTTTTCATCCAACACCAAATTCCTTACACACAGATTTTTAGATTGTCTCCTCACTGGAATGGACCATTTTACAAAGTGCTTACCTCTGTCAATGGCCTTGGATGCCTCACGAACTTCTTTGTCAAAATTCTCAATAATATGTTGCACAGATCTCTTGTAACTCTGATTTTCTTGTATGAACCTCTTGATTTGTTCTTGACTCTCCTCCAACTCTTCTAGGCATCTCTCATATTCTTTCCACTGATCAAAATGTGGCTTTCTAGGTGCTTGAGCCACCTTTTTCAACTGTTGTACATAGTTGAGTTTTGATTTGGGTTCTCTTATTGAGGATCCACTGGATTCCATTGCAATATCCTTGGCCTATTCAGAAAATGAGACATGTTTGCCTTTGACTTTGGCAAGATATTTAGGAGGTGTTTCAATCTTTCCAACTACTAGGTGACTTGTTTGCTTCAAATCTCTATTTTTATTTTCAAGAAACATTATCTTCATTTGGTATTTTGAAAGGGATTCTTTCATCCTGACCATCTTGGGGTCCTCTTCTTCATATTGTATAGCACTTTTTTCAAATTATGCTATATTTTCCTTCTGCTATGGTTGCATTATTTCAACTCCTTTCACTTCTTCCTCTTTGTTATCTTCTTACCTGTCTCCCTGTCTATCTTCATAAATTTCTACCACTACTTGAGGGGTTGCCTCTTCCTCATTCTTCTTTACCCTTGACCTTGTCCTAGGTCTCATTACAAACTCCTCTTGGATTATATCTTCAAGCTTTACCTTAACCTTGGTAGAATGTCTTGATGCCACCTTCAATTTTGCTTCTTCGGTTGTCTTTTTACCATTTATGCCTTGTTTCTTAGCCTTCTTACCAAGCTTGATTATGAGTTCTTTGCTTGGATTTGCATCCTCCTTTTTCACTAATTTTGTCTCCTTGACTGGGTGGATGACTTCCTTCTTAAATGTTTCTTGCACTTTATGTTCTTCCTCATCCATTTTCACTCATGAGGACCCAACTTGAGGCAAGAAATCAACACTGGAAAGGAAATCTTACCAATAAATTTTCTTCTTTTCAACTACAAACTTGATTAAAATTTTGATAAGAGAGAAATGAAATAAACTGGAAACATGATTGTCCTTCTGAATCTGAACTTTGGATGCCATTATCTCTAAGCTTTTTAGTAAGAAATAGGGTAAATTCATGGGTTGTTTCTCTGTAAAATGCCACAACAACTTAAATGATACTAATATACCCTACTAAATTTTCCTTCATAAGTGAAGTACCTTTGGATGACTTTCAAAAGTTAAATATACTTCTCCTGAAGGTATATAGTGGGAAAAGTTGTAGAAAACTTATCCATGAATTATGGCTTAACAAACTGTTTGAAAGCTAGGATGTCCAGTTCATCTCCTTTAAACCATTTTTCCCATGTTGTAGGGAGATTAGTGGCATCAATAATGAACTTTTCAGTCACAAAAATCTCCAAGTTTCCTAGCTTAACTTTGCCATCATGAAAATTTAGGGCAAACATATTGGTAATCCTCGTATTGTGACCTACCTTTTGGACCTTCTGGCAAAAAGGGACATAGCCTATGTTTTCAAAAGCTACCTACTAGCAAGTGAGTAATTTATTAGCTTTAGGGTGTTAGGCTCACTGCACACTAGATCCCCCACTTTTCTTGCTAACAACAGGAGCCATTTAATTCTAATACCTGGCAGGTCAAACTCAATTTTGAAAGAGGCTACGTGTACAAGTCAGAGGGTCCAAGACTGGGAAATGGTGACAACGCAATTTCACTTAAACAGTTGTATCAGGAAATGGTGATAGGGCAGGTTTCTAATGTTGAAGGTGAGCAGGTAAAAATAAAATCCACTTTACAGTTTACTTTGACCTTTCAGTATCATAAAATGACTACATTTCCCATTTATGAAACATGACTAAAAACTTGAAAATGTGACTATAGGCTTGATGGACAAACAAAGTGTGCGTAGCGATTTTTCATTTAATAGAGAATGTGACAAAGCTTGGCAGAATTCGATCAGAATATAAAATAGTGAATACACAGGCAAGGCCACTAACTCCTAACTCTCACAACTCTAAGAATGAATTGTGCGCTGCTGAAAACCATGCGCAGCACTGCACGACCTTAGTAGCCTTTGCGCAACATTGCACAACCTTAGTAGCCTTTGCGCAACACAATGTCTAAATTTCTCTGCAACCCGCCTTCAATACATGACCAATTCTCAAATTCCCTGCATGAAGAACTAATTCATTCACCTATGATCAGAGATAATGAAAATGGCGGCCTTCTCTAATGATTTTGAAAATGATTCCAAATTTTGATGACACAATTGAACTTGATGTTTAATCATCTCTCCACATGAAAAACACATGAAAATCAATCATTTTGGAGTTTTGGGGCATAACAAAATCTAGGGAAATGATGTGGGTATGATGAATGACTTGTATATAATGGATATGGACAGGGATTAATCATCATACAAAATGATGTTTAGGCAAGGGAATTTTAGGCCTAGAAACTTATACTTGGGATAAAACGGGGGTCTAGGCCTAAAATAGAAAATAGGGATAATATGAATGTTTAGGAATAGAGGAATTTTAAGATAACAAGGGAATAAGGGGATAGGAAGGAGGGGAAAATATGATGTTTAAAGAGGGAAAATATTAGGATATTAATGACTATACTACTTTGACATCGTACCTTTAACTGTAGACACGTGATCAAGTAGACATCCTAACAAACTCTCAAAACCTTGACTCAACAGTCGTCATAACATCTCTCAATGCTTAGACACCCCTTCCCGTGATTGAACTTTAATGATCAAGGTGATGACGAGGCTCATAATGAAATTGCAGGCAGTAAAAGGTCAAACTTATGACAGTGAAAATGTTTATGAGTTTGACCCTTTGTATGACAGCAAAACTCATGAATTTTCGAAGACCTTTGACTAATAAGCTAACCTACTCTAACAGCATGTGAGGAGGAAAATCAAGGAAAATCATGGAAAATGAAGAAAATAGAGGTTTCATTAATAAAAAGGCTTTTAAGGATGAGTTGGTAACCTTTTGTTAGTTTAGGTTTGGAGCTCTCTCATTATTCTCTCTCTCTCTCTCTCTCACTCTTGGACTCTTAGAGTTTTCTTGGAGCACTCTAGCTTTGGAGCAAGGAAGGAAAAGCAAGCAAAGGGGAAGGAAGGAAAGCAAGGATCAAGGAAGGAAGAGCAGGATCAATCAGTTTCAGCAAGAATACTTGCAGGTAACATATTGCATGTGTGACTTCCTAGTTGGTTTTGACATGCATGGATTTGCATGTCGGTATATGGTTCTCTTGTTGTCGATGGCATGGTTTTGTCGGGTTATGATAATGGTTTTCGGCCTAGCCTTGCCTTTTTTGTATGCCATGGTGTGTTGGGATGTTTATCTCGGTTTTTAGCTTTAGAATTGTCAGATGGATTTCGAAATTTGAGGTGGAGGTGGTCTCAAGGTTCATTCCCAAAGGCCTAGGAATCCCATGACCGGTTTTGTCGGGATACATGGTAAAGGCTGAGGGAGGAGTCTTGGTTTAGGGCCTAGTTATCCGGTGTGGATTGCGATAAAGCCTGAGAGGTTGGTGTCTCGGTTTAGGGCCTAGATATCCGAGATTGGATTGCGGTAAAGCCTGAGAGACAAGGAGACGGAATATTCCTTAAGGATAGTGATGGATTCTGGATGGCATTCCAAGTTTGGTTTGATTTTGTGATCGGAGCACCGGTTTTGATGTGATCACGATTTGGTGAGGGTGGAGATGGAGCACGGGGGTGACTGGCCGAAAGAAAGATTTGGTTCAACCATGTCTATGGTCGGGTGGTACGTGGAAGTCCTGAACTTGGTCGGATTTGCCTATGGTTAATAGAAGCTAAGTTCTCTTTCTTTTTACTTGTTTATAATTGGATTTAATGATTTTTATCTCATTATTATTTCCATGGTTTTATGTTGGTTATAAGCATGATTATTTGACTAGTTCATGTCATGGTTACTTCATGTATTTACTTGTAATGGTTAAAATGATGGATGCAAGACCTAATTGATGTCATAACAGTTCAAGGGAGAAGGTGGTGATCCTTCTTGTCATGTTCCATAAGAGTTTTCATTCGTTCATGTTTTGTATTGTATCCCGGACCTGTAGATTACATTGATGCCAAGTGTTTGACAGAATGTCAGTCTCGATTGGGGATGGTCAAGCCTAGTCCTGTAGTTGATTTTTGGTTTATTAGTTTTGTCATCATGTGTTTAATGGATTCTAGAAGTTACAGCAAGTTATGGGCAGTGGCTAGAATTCTGGGTTAGAAAAGTGCCTTAAATTCCACGAATGTTGGCACAGGTTTGCTGGGAAAAGTCCCTAGACGCGGGTATGCAGCTTTGTGGGAGCATCCAAAGGTCAAGATATATAAAAAGTCAATGGGACCCAGGGGCAGGACGCCTGAGTGGCTGGGTTGCCTCCTGGGAGTGTTTTTGTTGATGTGGAAGGTATGGTTGATGTGTTTTCGTCAATTTTATTTCCTTAAGGTCACCAAGGAGGTTGAATCCTATCATAGTAGCCTTTTGTCACATGTTTACCCCGGTTGGTTAGTTACTTGGGTAGTTGCGGGAGGAGGGTGGTTACAGATAGTATTTCCTATAGGTATTAGAGATTTCTTTTTATATTATCAATATTCTTATTGCGGAAAACATTTTCACACAACTTTAAAGTTAATTCTCATTACAAATATCTATATTAAGAGTTCTTCTTCCACTTTACCATAATGCATGGGTGTGAGATAAAAGACACTTAAGCTATTTATTTAAAATGAATTAAAAAAATATATCAAACATAAATAACATTATAAATCTTATAAAATATAAATATAAAAGTGTTTCTCTTGCATACATATAAGTTTTTCTTTTAAATATATTTTAAAAGACATCATTTTTATTATAAACTATCTTACCATTCTTATATATGTGTGTGTCCATAGGGTAAACATAAACATTATTATTATTTTCAACATTTTTAATCCCACACATATAACACTAAATCAAAATATGTTACAAAATGAAATGTTTTCCTAAAATAAAATTACTATTATTATAAACTATTTTACCTCACATACACATATAACTACTATTATTATAAACTATTTTACCTCACATACACATATAACACCAAATTAAAACATACCATAAAATGAAATGTTGTCATAAAATAAACATTACTATTATTATAAACCCTTTTATCCAAAACCACACATAACATCAAATTAAAACATTCCACAAAATAAAATATTATTATCACACCAAATTAATACATGCCAAAAAAAAAAAATTATTTAAAACAAACATTATTATTATAAACTATTTTATTCTTCACACATATAACATCAAATTAAGACATGCTACAAAATGAAATGTTATCCTAAACATTACTATTATCATAAACTATTTTACTCTCACACATAACATCAAATTAAGGACATACAACAAAATAAAACATTAGGTTAAAATAAACATTACTATTATTATAAAACTAATTTACCCCCACATATACATATAACTCTAAATTAAGACATGCAATCAAATGTTATCCTAAAACAAACTTTATGTTATTATAAACTATTTTGTCCACCCCACACACATAATAACACCCCATTAAAACATGTCACAAAATGAAATGTTTTACTTTAACTGTAGTCTAAAGGTTATGTTTTTTTGCTCTGAAAGTTATGGAAATTCCGGTTATATTTTTAAAAAATCTGGCAGGGATTTTTGTAAATTCAATTAAAAATTGTCAAACTTCATAATTTTAGGTGCCATAGAATTCCCGTTATATTTTTAAAAAATCTGGCAGGGATTTTTGTAAATTCAATTAAAAATTGTCAAACTTCATAATTTTAGGTGCCATAGAAGATTTTGATGGTGCTGAATCTATTTCCACCTTCAAAAACATGATTCAAACACTGCCTTTACAAAAAATTTTGAATTTTTTCGCCCAAATTTCAACCACTTTTAATCGTCCAAACCATTCCTCCACATCTATAAACTATTTGTCCACCCTAAACATATAACACCCCATTAAAACATACCCCAAAATGAAATGTTTTACTTTATCTACAACATTTAGCCAATTAAAACACGCCAAAACTAAACGTTCCGAGTGCCTAAGGCCCCGTGCATTTTGGCCACTTAACAGTCGGCCCGGCGGTTCCTAAAATTAACCTATATAACCACCACCACCTCGGTTCTAAAATTTGTGAAGCGAAGCCATTGATGTTCAACTCCAAAGAAACCAACGAACTGAAGATTACGAAAAAGCAAGTTTGCATGCATACGTGCTATAGAATATCTGCCGCACTTCTCAGTCCATAGTTCAACCAAATCGCCTGTTAACACAGACGAACTGTAATCCATTCGAGCAAAACCTGTAGCAGGGAATACAGCCATGCCCGCAGAAAGAGAAGAGTCGCCTAATATATTGCAGGAAAGAAGAAATAAGATGAAGGGCAGTAGATTCGCACGACGTCGTGGCCGAGGGATCGAATCCCATAATATACCTATCCCTGCAGGCGATTCGTATACTTCGTATAACAATCAGTTTTCCGGTCAATGGCAATCCGAGGCACCCGCGGGGGCACCGGGAGTTCCAGTTCGTCCAGAATATAACGCTTTTGGACCCTATCCGGGGAACGGACCGCCAATGAATTCGAACGGACCATTAGGGATTCCCTGGCATCCCACCAATGTGGTGCCCTTTCCGGCTCCAGACCATCGGAATATGGTGAAACCAGGTGCAGATATAACCCTCCCACAGAGTGGAGCGCATTCTCGATATGGGAGCGGTCCCACGAGGGCCGAGCAGAACGATTACTCGCAGCACTTTGTTGACACGGGAGCCCGTCCGCAGAACTTTATTAGAAACCCAGATATGTCGGTGGTGGCAGATGAGTACCCTTATCTGAAGGAGCTCATGAAGATTAAGGACGAGCTCAATGCGCAGCGATCGTTCAATCCTGTGTACTTGAAATGTGATTTGCGTGAGACGGTGCTTTCTCCAGAGCTGTTCGGCACTAAATTCGATGCGATTCTCATAGATCCGCCCATGGAGGAGTATGTTCGCAGAGCTCCAGGCGTTCTTAATCCCGAGGATTACTGGACTTGGGAAGAAATCCAGAGCCTTCGAATCCAGGTAAGGAAAATTTTATTTAGATCGTAGGTTTTGGAATTTTTTATAATATTTTGGAAAGATAGGATTGATAAATTGATAGGTTGTCTTTTCAATTTTTAAAATATAAATGAAATTTCTATTCTAACCATTATGGTACGAGCTTTTGTACATTGTGTGAAAATTTATCAAAATTTAGTTGTCAAACTAACAGTGAAGGCAATTATCTCTGGTTACTAACTCTGGCTGCTAACGGCTAATGTAAGTCGACTCAACACTTCTATTCAAGGAAAACTAGGCCACCTAGAATAATCGGCTCACCTATTTCCTTATGTCCCTATGCAGGTTGACTCATCACTATTATTCAAGGAAAACGAGGCTACCTAGAATAACCTGCCAGTAGTGAGAGCCACCATCTCTAGCTACTAACTGCTAACGCAGGTTGATTCATCACCCTTATTCAAGGAAAATCAGGCCACCTAGAATAACCCCAGTGTGCCTTTCACTCCTACCATATGCCTCTGACTCACCATTTTTCAAAGAAAACCAAGCCACCTAGAATAACCAGCTTGTGGTTTTCAAACCTGCCAAATGCCTCTAGGTTTTGGGTGGATAACCTGTTTCCTTATCTCCAAGAAAGACGAAGCCAGTGCCATGTTGTGAGTTTTTTAATTTTTGAATTAAATTAATGTAATATTAACTGATAAAATAGAAACCATAAAAAGATTGTGATAGTCTGACCCATATTTAAGTTTATTCTCATTTCCAAAAACATTTGCTCCACCTCCAACTTCTTTGACTTGTCCAGTAAGCAAAACTATAATAAAAATCAGATAAACCATATTTGTAGACGTTGATCATCATTTTGTTAAAAAATAAAATAACCAAAAAAAGATAAGATGAAAAAAACAATAATTTTTTTTATTTAAATATGATTTTTTTGGAGGGACAATTGGTAGCTGTTCTTACATCGTATAATTTTGGCTTTCAGGATATTGCAGATAATCATTCCTTTGTTTTTCTATGGGTTGGCTCTGCCGAAGGTCTAGAAGAGGGACGTCTTTGTTTCAAGAAGGTAATAACTGGATAGCTAATAATTATTCATTGTCTCAAATTATTATTTTTTTAACTTCAGTTTATAGTTAGATAGTTCATAAAAGTATGCAGTCAGATATTTTGTTATGGAATTTCACAGATTAGATTTTTTTGTTCTTGACTTGATACAGTGGGGTTTTAGAAGAGTTGAAGATATTTGTTGGATTAAAACAAACCATGAAAACAGTGTTGCTTCAGAGGCTGTTATAAATGACCGAGAAGCTTTATTCAAGCGCACTAAAGTAAGATTTTTATTTTTATTTTGAGTATATTTATTTCATCCGTAAATCTTTGTTGGGATTTGAAACATCGACAAAATTTATTGTTTTCTAAAAATCTAAAATGTTTCTACTCATTCGTTATCCTCAAAATAAATCCGGGTTGAAATTTGAAAAATCTATAAAAACTTCTTTTCTAACAATGTTTGACAACCCATAGCCAAAAAAATTCTTGTGAATAATATTACTCCATAAAATGTGAATGCAGGAGCACTGTTTGATGGGTATCAAGAACAATACCCCACCACATCTTATGCATCCCAACATTGATGTAGACATAATTATAACTGAAGAACCTCCCTTTGGTATGTATTTTTATCATCAAATCTCTTAGTTGGTTTCTCTTTGCTTTAATGAATGAAACCAATCAAATTGTCTGTAATTTTACCAGGATCAACCCAGAAGCCTGAGTATCTTTATCGTATAATTGAACATCTGGTTCAAGGTCGAAGAAGAATTGAAATTTTCGGTGAAGATCATAATATTCAACCTGGCTGGCTTACCATAGGGAATGGGCTTACTTCTTCCAATTTCAATAAGGAGGTATATATAGGCTAAGTTTACATTTTCTTTTGCATGTTACAAATTTTTCTGAAATATCATGTATATGAATGAAATGCTTACTAACTTTAACTGCTTCTGTTCTGTGATTTATATGCAGTCTTATGTAAAGAATTTTGTAGATGCAGAAGGAAAAGTTTGGGATGGACGTTATGGTCCTCCACCTCTTAATTCCCCTCAACTTCTTGGCACCACAGAAAGGATTGAAGAACTTCGTCCTAAAAGTCCTTCAGCCACATAACCAGGGAGATGTATCCAGAACAATTAACCAATGAAGTTTCTTTTAATTTTGTACGTAATTTTATAAACCAATGAAGTTTGAGATGGAGGACTTAACCTGATTTAATTTGATTTAATTTGTTTATGGTAGAGATATGGTAAAGTTTAACATTTATAAGATTAATAATTACAATTATAATTAGTTACTAATTAAAAATGTTTAGATTTATTTTAATTTTAGTTTTATTAAGTTATGAGAGGTATCAAAGATGCAAATCTTTATTAATTTAAAAAGAGATTTGATCCTTTTGATGTGGAATTAAGAGGGGTACAGGTTGGCTATATTCAATTTAATAAAATTAACAAATTTGATTTAGTCTAAATTCATCTTAATTCTGGATTCCACCTAGATATAAATATATTTCATTTTATTTATTTTTATTTGACCAAGTCAAAATGTTTACATGATATTATAACATCTCTTTAGCAGTGGTTGGTTTATATTTTTTATTTTTTATTTGACAAAGTCAAAATGTTTTTATCATAACAGGGTATTACAACATTTCTTCTAGAAAGCACAATTATATTTTATTCATAATAACATTTGAAAATATTAATAAAATATATTAAATATCATGATAATACATTTTGTATTTTAATATATTAAAAATCTATATATATATATATATATATATATATATATATATAGATAGATATATATATAAGTTATTTCTTAATTGTTTTAATATCAAATAATAATAGTAGTTTATTTCAATTTTGCTTGTAAACAATTTTTTGGTATTCATTATTAATGAATTGAAGTTCAGTTTTCATTGTAGCTTTGTGTTTCTTTTTAAATCTATATTTCATTTGGTTCCTGCATAAATCTGGATCAATAGTATTAGAGTGGTCTTCTCTTTCTTTGTTTTTCTGTGCATGTCCAAGGTGGATGCCGATGAAGATGCTTCGCTTGTTGATACTTGCTGAAGCATTTGGGAAAAATTATCCATCTTCTCGTTCCTTTATTGCTTGAGGGCTTCTTTGAACAATTTTTTTGAAAGGATTTCCTCTTCCCTCGTCTTTCTTTTCTTTTACCATGGGAGTCCGTCCATGGTTAGTGAGGTTGGTCCTTCAAAGGTTAAACAATTAAGTCTCAACCTCATTGGGGAAGTGGTGTGAGTTCCACAAGAGCCCCTCTCACAACACAAGTGAGTGTCACACTGGCCAAGCTAAAGGCTTCAGAGTCAGATGCATGTTCCAAGTCTAAGTCAGAACCTAACTAGGGGAATGACAAAGGGAATAATATTATTGATGTGGAGCCCAGTGCCATCGTTGTTACCACCAAGTTTTATAAGATTGAGCTTGAAGATCCATAGGAAGGGGATTGTCCCTTCCACTCACAGATGTGGGTGAAGGGGTCTCCATTGCAATTCATTATCAACTGTGTGAGCCAAAAGAACATCATCTCAACAAAGGTTGTTGAGAGGTTGGGCCTACTGAGCACACCACACCAACCCCTCCATATGACGGCCCATGTTAATCTGGTGAAATCTATATAAAGTGATGGGGTGTACCTCGATTGTCATACAGAGGGGTGGTCCACTATACTAGGTATATTATATATTATAGATATTTATATTAGGTATATTTATAAAATGTTTTATTTGAAAAATAAAAAATATATAAATAGTATTAAATATAACAAACAATAAAATAAAATAAAATAAATAAATAATTGTATTTTTCTGAAGAAAAAAAAAAAAAAATATATATATATATATATATATATAAAATAATTCACTCAAATCATTAAATTATTTAGTTATTATTACAATATCATCGCTTATCAATGGCACATGCTCAAAGAACTATAACTCATTTAATTAATCAATTTAATTACAAGGGAAAAAGGACATAACAACTTTCGAGAAAAATCACAAGCTTTGACTTGTGCATACTATTAAGAATATTCCATGGAGGTTAAATCCATACCATCAACCTAATCATTATTGATAATAAAATTTCCCCGAGGAAAGTGTCTAGGAGTAGGCATTCCCCCCTCACCTTAATATGTTGTCATCTCACACAAAAGGGGATTGTGGCTCTCACTATACTTGGTCCATTGCATGTTCTCCTACCACTTCGGCAAAAATTTAGCACAAGGTTAATTGTTATTTGAATATTGCAAGCCACATAGGGAGGTATATGAGGACTCAGTGGGAGAATTTTACCATATTAGAAAAGTTGGAGGAAATATTAACAATATAGACTATAAGTTGACCATTCTAGCCAGGAGATTAGCCAACATCTCCTTATCCTCGGTTGAGGGTAGTGACCAACCAACGTGGATCTCGGGAGATTCTTCCCAATAGTTTTTATGACTCACTAGTTTTTGCTAGTAGTACTAGTAGTCTTTTTTGTCTTCTCACTTCGATATATGACAAGGTCTAGCAGAGCCAATTTGTTTTTATATGTTTTTATCTACAAGAGCCCCTTTGGGTAGACCAATAGCAAAAAATATTGTTTATATAATCCTCATTTGACCTAATGTAAAGTGCCTAACTTCAAAAAAAATAGTATTGATAATTAAATTAAAATTTTGGAAACCCTATTCCAAAATAGACACCCCTATCAAAAAATAATAAAAACATCTAATTATTATAAATAAATTCAAATAGCGAATTGGGAATAGGTATGAAACCCCTTTCCAATAATTATTTGTTTTGAAGCGTCATGTCAAGATTGGATATCAAATTATGATCAAGTCTATATTTTAGAAAAACTTATCTATGTGAGTGTTCAATTCTAATAGTTATGTTGTTGTTTTGAATCTTAAATGGAGCATAGTGTGGGATTTTTGTCAATTAGAATAGTGTGGGATTCTTTATGAGGGTAAACAATGATGTGAAGTACTGTCCTAGTTTTAACAATTTTGCAAGGGATGTTACGATCCCCTCCCCCTTAAACAAGCATCATCCTTGGTTAAAAAAATTCTGCAAAATTTCGTTGCTAATTTTCTGAATTAAAATTACTAGAGTATTTATGTTTTGTAGTTTTCAAATGTGATTTTACAACAGAAAAAGTTATTTGTAGAGTTAAAGAAATTGACAGGTATTAAATAGTTATAGAAAACTTAAAATTGAACCTAGTATTTAGAAACTAATATGGTATCAGAGCACTAGGAGCTCTAAAGAAAAGGAGATATGTAGCACAAATGTTATAACAACAAAGTTTATTCAACATATTTGTATTTTCAGCAAGGGTTTTGTGGTTAAAGTTTGATGTGAAAAAAATGAGCTCAAGTGCATTGATATTTGAAGAACGACTTGAAGGAGCATCTAATTTCAGCCCATGGAAGGATATGATAACGTTAATTCTCATGGAGAACAGCTTGTGGGAGTTTGTTGAGACCGATATCCACCCTCCTTTAGAAGCTACAACACATGCCACTCATAACTTGAAAGATATGAAGGAAATATACGTCATTTTGGATGTTGTGAAGCATTATGTGATCCCTCACATATCAAGGAAGAAGCTTGTTAGGTCCTTATAATAATGGTGTATCCCCCTTGTTTTTATTGTTAGTGTAGCCCCCTATTATTATTAATGTGCCCATGTAGCCCCCATATTGTAATTGTTGTGCCCCATAGAATCCCACTATTGTTATTGTTGTGCCCTTATATTATTATTGTTGTGTAGGCTCTGATTATATTGTGACCCCTTAAACTCATATATATACCAAGGAGGCCTTGTCATTTGTATCATCCAAGAATTGTTCATTTATGTGATGTACAGGAGGTTTCCCCCTCGAAGAGGCTAATTTTCCATTTGTTGATCTATCTCTACTATTTTCTGATTTGGTTGCATAACATTTGGTATTATAGCTTTGGATTCTAGGTTTCCACTGCTTCAAACAGGCCATCTTGGCATTTTTTCTATAACTTGTTTTCTATGAGGCTTTAGATGTTGAAATTTCTACCATGTAGAGCCAAAATCTTGGTGAGCGTGTAGAAATTTCAGATCTTGGTTTGCTAAGTTTTTGAGATATGGTCTGAAGAAGTTAGGGTTTCTACATGCTCCATAATTCAGTCTCAAATAGGGCCGAAGGCTAAAACAATGACAAATGGCATCCCGTACAAGTTCGCTCTACTGAACCAGCCCATAATCAGGTCTTTGTGGGAAATTTAGCATAACTTTATATTGAAGAATCCAATATTGGTATGACTTGTGGCATTGGAAAAAAGACTCAAAGGGATACCATGGGATAGAATTTTAGACCTTGGGAGTCCAAAAATACAAAGATACAAAAGTTTCAAGATCGAGCTCCTAAAAGCAAGAAAAATATGTGTATTTTCATTTTTATTTTTTATGCATAGCCTTTGTTTGAAAAATCATTTTGAAGTGATTCAAAGGGCATAGTGAAGCATAGATATTGTTGTTTGATTCCAAAATGCCTTGAAACAAAAAAAATTGGATACACCTAGTAAGTAACCAGAAAACTTTACTATGACGCATGAAGAAGAGGAAGAAATGCAACATGATATTTGAAAATTACAAGACCAACTGCAACAAATATCGCTCTTGCAAAGAAAAACCAAAAAAAATGGAAACAATGATGAATGTTAAGATGGATGGTTTAGAAGTAAAAATAAAAAGGGACATGGAAGGTTTGAAGGATGGTTTAAAATCATATGTGAAAGCAATGATGAATGTCAAGGTGGAAGGGTTGAAGGAAGGTTTGAAAAATTTCCTGCAAGAAAGGCTTCCTAGTGGTGACAAGGTAATCCATGAAAATTGTAATGAGGAAAAAAGGAATATGAATTATGATTTTAGAGACTCCAATGTTGGGTTTAAGACCCATCACATTCCAGAGATAGGTATGAGGAAGTTTGATGGCAAGAATTCGGTAACATGGATACTATAGATGGAGCAATTCTTTTATCTGCACAACGTGTCGCACACATAAAAGGTATGCATTGCATATTTATATTTAGAAAAAATCGTTTTGTGTGGAATCTATGCTTTGTTCTTGTAAATCAATTGTCATTTGGACAATATTTACGAAAGAATTGGTAGCACATTATGAGGATACAAAGAGAAATACCTTCTTTAGCCAATTGATAAATCTCAAACAAAAGGATTCAATGGCTGAGCATGTCATGTCAAAGTAAATTATTAGATCCATGGCTCCATCAATCAATGTAGAACAATCCTTTGTGCATCTTAAACCAAGCTTCAAGAGTCTGAGATTATTTTTCCAATTTTCAAGTGCAATTAATTTATCTCTTTCAAATAATCTGGACAACTATTTTGAAGCCATTCGTTGTCTTGATTTCCACGTTATAGTTGTGCAAATTAAATTTATTTTTCACTGATTGTTTGAAAGTGATTATTCAACATGGTTTGTTGAATCTGAAGAAAAAAACTTAGGTTCTTGTAAAATTCTTCTTGATTTAACTTTAATTTCTCATTCTTTTCAATGGAATCTTCTTTGAATTTTAGAATTTAATTAATTCTTTAAATCTCAAAGTTTTTTTGATAGTTGTTGAAGTAAGAGCGTTGTTTTTGGTTTAAATTCTCTTTCCAATAGAGATTTTTGTTGCTAAAACTTGGATTTCAATTCAATAATCTTATCCTTTTGTTGCCTTATTATTTGTCTCAAGTTTTTAACGCACCATTTATCAATTGTGACAAATGCCCCCATTGAATCTGCAATTTCCTCAAAAGAATCCTCTTCTTTATATTTGGAAGCATCTGATACTATTGCCTATTGACCACAGGATTCATATTTTTGTTTTGTTTTTCTTCTTTTAGATCTTTCTTTTATACTAGCCTTCCCTTTACTGCTGAAAAAAATAGTTATTAGGAGGCATATATTTTTTTTCAATGGGCTCTAATGAGTCAACATAGATAATATTAGAGGAAGTGATCCTGAGAAAAGAAGAGATAGGTGTTTTTTTATGTAATCCCTATACTTACAATATTGGTTTTCTCCTTAGCTTTATTTGTTTATGTTTCGTTTGGAGGAGTATTAATATATTGGCTAAGATTCTGTTGAAGTAAAAGACTTGTATGTTGACAGATATCTCTTTGAGGTTGATCTATTGTAGTTTCTTCCCTTTGTTGTTCTTGAATAGGAATAGTAGAAGTTTGTACCATGTCTTATCCTTGTATATTTTGGGCCTGTTCTCTCTGAGCTTTTTCAAATAAATCTCATTCAGCATATAGTTTGTCTTCAATAATTTTTTCATCTTGTAAATAAAATAAGTTTCTTAGCTAGTAGTTCCTCCATTAAAATTTGATCAACTAGATGTTCATTTACTTGAGTATGTCTTTTTTGAATACTTGCAAATTGTGAATGAGTTGTTGATGGTGAAATTGAAACTGTACTACTTACTTGTCTTTGACTTTGTAACTGGACATATGTCATGAAGTGTGCACCCAAGGATATTCTCCTTGTTCTTTGAAAGTCATAAAATAATTATTTTCTTCCTCACATATTGGTGGGTCCGACACATGTCAACAAAATGATATCAAATATTTATTTCCTATGAGAAGGATTACAACCATTGAAAGCATCAGATGTCTTAGCATCTTTTTCCCTCACAAAGCATAAACTTCTTGTTGGATTTGATGAGTCTCTTCATTTATCTTGCAATAACAAGAGTTAAATTGACTTTCATGCAGTGAGCTCTGACAATATATTCCATCCCATCTTTGGTAATATGTTACTTGTTCTCATGCTTGAAAAAGATTACCTACTTGTCATATAAATATGGGCTTTCCAAGGCTATGCCACAAAATTCAAGTGGGACAATATCTAAATCAGCCTCATCTTTCAACTTTGAAGCAATGACAAATTTGACCCTACATTTCTTGGTGACATTGAGTTTTGCATTGTCACACACACAACCAAGAGGATAGGGTTTCAGATGAGGTCTCATTTCCAAACCCAACTTCTTCACAATTGATTCTAAGATCAAATTAAATTAAGAATCCAGATCAAATTAAATTGAGAACCCAAATCAAACAATGTATATATTTTTGTGTGCTTAGATACAACTCTTATATGAAACAATTCACTTATGTTTCTTTCATCGTCGTGAGCTTTACTTTAAGAATGTGAACTAGCATGAAAGGGACCTTTACCTTGTACCCCAACCTTGTGATTTGCATCTCATCACCGGAATCGGAACCAAGGTCTTGTTGCGCTATAGAAACCATATTTTGCTTCCCTTTTCCACCAGACTTCTTAGGATTTAACTCTGGATGTACATTCCAGCATTTCTCATCATCATGCTTGTATTTCTTGCAATGAGTGCAAGAGGGGTTTCCTTCATCTTTCTTTTTTGTTGTTGTCTTATTGCCCTTTCCTTTTCCTTTGAACTTGTTTTGGGACTTGGATGGAAGCTTCTTTCGATGGCCTTCTTGTCCATGTTTTCCCATGTTTTCAAAATGAATTGCTTTCACACTAACTTCATCTAGATTAGTGGGATCAAATAACAACAATGAATGAAAAATATAATTGTGTAAAGTGCCAATGTATTTCATCAAAGTTTATGGTGAGTCTAAAGGAATATTCAATGCTAATTTTTTCTTCCTAAACTCTTATGTAGAACTTTGAACATTCTGACCTTTTCCCTGTCTCAACTTTATCCATTCCATCATTGATTATTACTTGCAACCCAATGGGTATAATTTCCCTCTTAATGTAGAAATAAACTCATACCATGATGAAAGGAGTTTACCACTATGCTTACTACCTTTCTGAAGTTTTCTCTCCCACCATACAAGAGTTGTGCCTTCTAGCTGAAGCGAAAGCCAACCGAATATTGCGTCATCCTATTCAATCTATTGTATATATTGGTAGACTTAGATCTATCTAATCCAATTCTTTAACTTCTCTACATTAGCTTCACCATTAAACATGGGAAAATCAAATTTCACATCTAACTTTAAAAATGGATTTTTAGAAGCATTTTTCTAATGAATATTTGAATGATGAGAACGAGGGGGAGAGGAAGAGCTTAGACTTGAAGATAGAGATTCAAGAGATTCTCCTCCACCTCCTTGGTGTACTGACACGTTATCATTTGTTGAGCTCCCTCTTTCTTGGCCTCTTTTTCCATTCTCCTTTTGTAATCTGCAAACAACTTTTCCACCTGATCTTCCATCTGGTAGAAGGCCTTCTGAAAAGCCTGCTCATTCTATTTTTTCATGTCATTATCCTCCATTTTCTTTATTCACGTTGTACATCCAATCTCGGGGTTAAAATACTTGAGTTTTCCTTCACCCTTTTTGAGTTGAGCCCTAGTAAGTATCCACACTCACAAGTCACATCAAAGAAGACCTATCTAATACCAACATGGTCAGAGATCCTTTATTTATTTATGTTAAACAAAATTGCTTAAAGAGCATGAAAATTCCATAAATGCAACATCCATGAAGAAGCAAAACAAAATGAAGACATTATAGACAATGCACTAATATTTGTTAACAAAGTTCATTCACAATGTGAGCTACGTCTTCGAACACAACTTCAAAGTGGAGAAGCCTATTTATTATCTTAGTAAAATAATAGCAAATACATGGAAATACCTTACTTCTGGAGATGACCCAAAAGTCCACTGCTCAAATCCCAATTCTGACTGCACCAATGGATTCCTTGTGAAAAATTGAGAAAAAATAGTATTGCTTCCTCTTTTAGGTATTTCACACTCCTTCTCTTCTCCTAAAATTGCAGATCGAACTTGATTATGTATATCCTCCAAACGAGTCAAGTAATTTCTTATTAATAGTGGTTTCTAGCTCCCTTTTGAGGTTGACTTGTCTTCTTTGAGGTCAACTTGGTGGAGAAGGCACGAATGACACTTTTGACACGAAAATGAATTTATTTCTTGTTTTACAAAGCCCAAGAAGGGTCTACTAAATAATGACAAGGACTGGGACTCATGACATAAACCATAGAAACCTACAACGGATGCTTAGACCTAAAAATAAAATAGTAAAGCATGAAACTCATGCCAATAAAAAAATCTTTTATAATAAAATTTATTTCTTTCTTTTGATAAATACATTACATAATGTCTCAAATACAATTATGAAGATCGACAATAGTTACATTCTTAAACACTCTAACTAAAGAGGTATTCATAATTACATAAGTACATGGATGAACTCAAAATGATATGTTTCTATGAAGAGCCACAACACACACAGTGCTACAAATTAGATACTTGACCAAGGTATCTAATCGGTTGGGACTAAGGTGTGTTTAAAACTTTAGCCACTATAGGTACCATCGGGATTCAACTCTAACACCAACCTAGGGATCTAGGTATTGTATCCAAGGTCAGAGCTCCATAAGACCAATGATACCCTCCCTACTTCGAGATCTAGACCTCATCACAGGCTGGCTAGAAGTCCTCCCGAGCATCTTGTCACTCTGATATGCTTCATCTCTCCCTATAAACTAAATCATATATATCCATCTTGTCAAAGCATGCTTCCAAGATGTTCAACCTACTTATGGAGAGATATACCTATATCATCACAACCCCAATTAGTTACAAACTTTTTTAAATATATACAAGTTAGCACAAATCTCTAGGGCCTTCAAATATTATGATGTTTCTTAGGTCATCATTATTAAACACATCTCATCTGAAGTTTCCTTCTTCGATTTCATTCTTTCTTCAATCTCTTTTCTTATAGTTGCCACAATATGTCCTCCCTCTTAATTGGGAGAAATATCATTTCTTTAACCAAGTTTCTTCTTTATAACAAGAACCTCTTTCTTCCATCCATGCAAGCTCTTTTATTTGTATCATCATATCATCATAGAAACTTCAATCTTTCAAATCTTTATTCCTTCATGAACATCATTCTTTCAATTCCCTCTTTCAATCATGCTCATCGTTATTATCAAGTTATCTTGAATTATGAGATAGGTAAATATTTTCAACAACAAGTACAACCAAGTACAAAAATACAGGAGCACGAAGTTAACTTTATTAAAATAGGGTATCATGTCATTATAATGTAAGCATCAAAACAATCAAGCTTTAAGATGTCCAAAACCTAAACATAGTTAAGTTCACAAACAAGAGTTACATCTTTTATATCCTAGACTTCCACAACTTTGCTACAGTTTTGTCACAAACCCTAGATTCCATCATCGAGACTTAAAGCCTTAGATATTAGCAACTAAATCAAGTTAGCAATCCGATCATAGAATTTTCAATATTATGCCCTAGAATTAAATGTTAAACTTTACTAGGGTTTTGTCACATACCCTAGATTTCATCAATAAAACTAAATCGTGTGTATCAACAATCAAGTTATCATTCTACCATTTCATATATAGGGTTTCATTATTATTTTCTTATATCAATCTCTTACTAAGGACATTATCATAAACCCTAGATACATACATCAAACTTCAAAATTAGATATACAACAATTTTGACCAGGCTAAGGTTTCAATTATGTGGAATCTCATACACCTAGGCTTTCCTCTTTCATTAACTATTACAAGAGTTTTACTCATAGACCCTAAAAATCTATGGTTTTATCTTATAACCTAGTCATTAGCAACAAACCCTAAAAGGTTAGGGTTCTATAACATCAACAAACCCTAATCGTCAATGGAGAATGATTCAATCATATGTTCCTAGACTTTTATTAACAAACCCTAAGTAGACTAGGGTTTTATTACTATAGACAACATGCCCTAAGCATCAAAAGGCTATGGTTTTGAAATGAACCCTAAAGGATATGGTTTCACAAAATGAACAAATGGAAAGAGATAGTATGAGAAGGGTAGATTCAATCTAGTGATTAATCACCCTAACAAGAATCTTTATGATTCAAAACCCTAGACACAAGAGAGTTAGTAATACAAAGCAAATTCCAAATGAAGAATAATCATACCTTCTTGTAAGAAGAAGATCTACAACAAATCAAACATACATTGAGTTGTTCTTTAACAAACCTTGTAGAGTTTTCCTTGGTTGTAAGCTTGTTTAATAATTTTCTTTTGATGTCTCCCTCTAAGTCTAGCCATAATCCTTATGTATGTCTACAACCTTTCCTACCAAGGAAAATATAAAGAATGAATTATAAGTATGCAATAAAAAGGGACCATAGTAGTACCGATGGACGCATCGTTGTATCTACCGTACTCCCTACTCTAGGATGACCTCCATTGATCTGGGATCAATGATACTGGTCTGGGACCAGTGGTAGGAGTTGTACCATACTATGATGCTGACTTAGGGTCGGTTGAGACTGGTCTGGGACCAGTGGTACATACTCCGAGACTGACTTCGTGTCAGTGCAGTACTGGTCTAGGACCAGTGAGAGTGGTACATACTATGACGCTGACTTCGGGTCAGTTGAGACTAGTCTGGGACCAGTGGTAGGAGTTGTACCATACTATGACACTGACATCGGGTCGGTTGAGACTGGTCTGGGACCAGTGGTACATACTCCAAGACTGACTTCGTGTCAGTGCAGTACTGGTCTGGGACCAATGAGAGTGGTACATACTATGATGTTGGCTTCGGGTCGGTCGATACTGGTCTAGGACCAGTGGTAGGAGTGGTACTTACTATGAAGTTGACTTCGGGTCGGCTGAGACTGGTCTAGGACCAGTGGTACGCACTCAGAGACTGACTTTGAGTCAATGGAGGATGATACTGGTCTAAGACCATTGGAGTTGTACTCACTATGACGCTGACTTCGGGTTGGTTGAGACTGGTCTGGGACCAGTGGTACATACTCTGAGACTGACTTTGAGTCAGTATGATACATCCTCGATCATTTCTTCTTCTTCATAATTCGGACAAAAGCGTAGCAGAACAAAACAATGCAAGAGCAAAGCAGAACAAAGCAAAACAGTACAGATCAGTGCAGGGCAGAGCAAGACAAAGCAGAACAGGCATAATAGAGCAGAGCAGGGCAAGGGTCAGGCTGTACAGGGCAGTGCATTTGATGGATGAATAGTAACGACCGATAGACAGATTGCAGATGAAGTTCTCCATGGTTGAGAGGGAGTGTTAAAATTGGAAACCAGGGCAAAACTTCATGTGGGTCATCTTATTCATGGCTAATAATATTTTTATTAGATTCCTCTCGTTGAGAGGTGTAGGATTGATATAAAGATCATCCGATTCCAATAAGTATTCATGGAGATATGAATTTATTTTGATTATGGAATTATTATCAAGCCGACCTACAACTCATGTAGGCTCAGAAGCCCAACAGTCGCATCTATTCACCCACCAATGTTTTGTATAAATATAAGAGGACTTTTCCTCATTTGGACTCACTCATCTCATCACATCTCTCTCTCTCTCTACTACGCATAAATGAGTCTCTTCTCTACTGCACTGAAATGGGTCTCTCTCTCACACATGTGAAGCCGGAAGCTGTTGAATTTGAAGTTGCAACTGCAGAAGTAAAGATTGTCTTGCGTGGCCTAGAATATCTCCTCTTTGGAACTGCGCTGTAGGTTCAACTGAACCTCCTCTGAAAGCCGCAACTTTTGGTGGTGGAATGAAGTCAATCTGATGAACGGTTTGCAAGATATCGATTGCCCTAGTTTGAAGCCAGAAACTGTTGAAACTGAAACTGCAACTGCAACTGCAGAAGTAAATATTGACCTGCGTGGCCTAGAAGATCTCCTCTTTGGAACTGCGTTGTAGGTTCATCTGAACCTCCTCTGAAAGCCACAATTTTTGGTGGTGGAATGAAGTCAATCCGACGAACGGTTTGCAAGATATCGTCTGCCCTAGTTTGATAATGAAGCCGCTAATGCTGATGTTGTTGATATAGGGTTTGCTACTGCTGATATGAATCAGATTTATTGTACTATTTCTCTCTGCCGAATTATTGAAGATAAAAGAAGATTTGATCAAAGGGTTTCCCCAGACATTGTGGGGTTTGTCCCTGGCTAGCCGCCACATCTTGTGTCTCTTGTCTTGGCTTGTTTTATGTCGATCTTTTAATGTTCTATCTGCACTTTACTTTATGTACGTGTGATTGCTAATATTTGGAATATAATAAGGAAAAGAAGTAAATTTTTATAAGCATAGAACATACCATAACTTAAAATCTACAATTAGATTCATGGCTAAGATATATATTTCCTTGTATTTTTCCTTTCCTGCATCATCTATAAGTTCCTTAACCTTTCCAACTACAAAATCCAATACTTTGTGCTAGGCGAGGATGAGATATATCCTCTTCTTCCATGCTCTATAGTTGGAGGCTCCTTCTAGTTTATTTCCTGACCTCATTAAGGTTGCCATAAAGTTTCTAGATGTAGATTCTTCCCTTTGATAAGCCTTCTTCTTATGATCTTGTCTTGAAACCTTTCCTTGATCCTTCCTTCTTTCAATAGATTTTCAAGCTGTATTTTTTCCTTCTTATCCTTCACCTTAGCTTTGATACCATGTTAAAAAAATCAAAAAGGCAGAAAGGCTCTCTTATGTTGACAATTACTTGTGATATTCTTGTATTCTTATTAAATTTATTTATCTTCTTCTTTTATCTTCTTCTCATCAAGCAATCATCAAATCAAAAGCATGAAGATCAATGACACCATATATAGGCACTTAGTCAGCGCTAAAACGACTATATAGGGGAAAACCTAGTCAAACTCTTCACTAGTAGATTCAAATTAAATTAAGACAATCCAAGACCTTAGACCGGACCAAAAAACCTTCCTCTCTCCACCAAGTCAGCCTTCCAAATTGATTAACCAAACTTCAATAGTCACTTCTAGTCAAACAAGTTCAACCCAAATAAAACTCAAAATTCAGCCCTCCAGCTTCTAGAATTTTGGCCCTACTCCAGACCTACAACTTTGGCCCTCCTATTTGCACGTGTGAGTCAAAAGAGAGAGAAAATGGTCTTCAAACTTCTTCGCTAGGGTTCTTTCTTCTTCACTAGGGTAATTGCTTCCTCTTTTAGGTATTTCACACTCCTCTTCTCCTGCAACTACATATCAAACTTGATTGTATGTAGCCTCCAAATGAGTTGAGTAGTTGCTTATTAATAGTGGTTTTTAGCTCCCTTTTGAGGCTGACTTGTCTTCTTTGAAGCCGACTTGGTGGAGGACGCACAAATGACACTTTTGATACAAAAATAAATTTCTTTCTTATTTTACAAAGCCCAAGAAGGGTCTATTAAATAATGACAAGGACTATGACTCATGGCATAAACCCTAGAAGCCTACAATGGAGGCTTAAACCTAAAAATAAAATAATAAAGCATGAAACCCATGCTAATAAATATTTTTTCTTTCATAATAAAATTTCTTTGTTTTCTTTCTTTTGAAAAATACATTACATCGTGAAACAATTATCAAGACCGACATTAGTTACATTCTTCAACAAATAAGGATCAAGAAGGAATGGATGGCTTCAACCATGGGGTGTCTCTTCATGTCTGGGCATGATCAAAGAAAGAAATCTCGGTTCCAAGCCTTTACAAGCAATTCAATATATCCCTCAATGATGGTTGTGACTGGATGGAGAGATCACAAGGGGTTTTCTTATAATTTTTCTCTGGCAGCGGTGTGTTTCGTCCATTTGGATGCACCAATTGTGTGCTACAGGGATGGCTTTTGAAAGTTCTTTGTTCTGTGTATAGGGACCTCTGGCCTATGCATATTCACGGGATTTGAATCAGCTAAAGAAGCAATCCACTATGGGTGATTTGGGTTTGGTGGATCTGCAAAGTCTCGTGTATATGAGTGATTTAACCTGGAATATCCATCGGTTTCCTCCCTCTAATCCGACCAATAGGAAGATGAAGGTGGTAGAGGAATCATTTTAGGTTTTTCTAAACAATATTAAGGGGAAAACCATCATTTTATGGATTAGGGGTTTGGATATGGTAGGAAACTTAAAACAATGCATCTAGAAAAGCTTTGGTATAGCTGCACATTATCAATGTTTGTTATCCCAAGGGAAATTACTACAAGATTCTATTAAGATGAAGGAATATGGCATTGCGCAGGACTCTACCATTATTTTAAATTTGAGGCTACGTGGTGGAGCTCAACGTTCCAAAAACCCAAGTGGATCAATGTCTTTTAAGGATGCAGTGCAAGGGAAGGCCCATAGATCTGATCATGTCCAAAACAACCCAGGACCATACATCATATATCAAATGGAAGAAGCATGAGACACGGAAGTTAACCTACAAAAGGTGAATTCTTTTTTTTATGTTCTTTAATCTAGGGTCGTTATATGCAAATTCAATGGTTTCTAATCAAAATAAAACACATTACACCAATGGGTTTTCTCCACTTTGACCCCTAATTATGATTTATATTTATGTCTGAAAGGATTTTTC
Source organism: Pinus tabuliformis (assembly GCA_031772625.1). NCBI lineage: Eukaryota > Viridiplantae > Streptophyta > Pinopsida > Pinales > Pinaceae > Pinus > Pinus tabuliformis. The sequence goes on from CM062805.1 coordinate 246,329,054, forward strand.
ATAGTTCAATTTGATACACGTAAATATCTAGATTTCATCCTAAATGAGGGACCATGGTTCTAGATAGAGCAAGGCTCTTCATTACCTCATGGTTCCCAGATTTTGATGCCATAAACATATTGGTCTCAACAATACCAGTATGGGTGAGACTACCCAATTTTCCTCTTCCTTTTTGGAAACACAAGGTCCTAGAGAATATTAGAAAATATCAAGGGGAAAATTCAAAAAGATGGACCTTGAAAGAATAGAAAAAAGGCATATTTACTTTCGCCAAAATTTGTGTAGAGATAGACCTAAGCAAAGGCTTACCTGATACTATCATACTAAAGCATAAAAACTTTCAGTGGACTCAAGTATTATATTATGAGAACACAGCATTCAGATGTTGAATTTGCTTTCAAACATGACACTTAAAAAACCCATGGCCGCAGGCAAAAAATAATCCAAAAAAAAAAAGAGGCCAACCCAAAAGTCAAGGTTGGTAGGTATCCAATCATCATCTTTCGGAAGAAAAAGAGGAAGAGACCATGGAGGATCATAGAAATGTGGATGCCCACGTCCAATAAGGAAATCATGTAGAAGGGGGTATTGTGACCCAGTCTGGAACCACAAGACACATTCAAAAGGGTACCGAATTAGCAATGACCCCAAGCATCAAAGCAGTAAGAAAAGGAATCACATAAAGAAAAGGGTATCATAGGTATCAAGAGAAACCACACATCTAAGGGATTTGATTATGAAAAATAATTCCATGTGCAGACAGTTGGAAATGAATTGACAGTGGTTCCAGTTGATCCCAACCCTGGGGGTTAGCGGAAAGTACAGAAAAAGAAAGGAAAAAAGAAGTTAGGGGATCTTTATGATACCTAGCTTCGGCATATTTTATGTAAATTTCATAGTTTTTATTTATTTTTGCACATAAGTCGTAAGGCTTATATGACCGAATGCTTTCAAGCATCTACATAATGTAATTATTCGTAGCTCTTAAGGGATAGCTCAATTGGTCGAGCCCTCGTTGCTTAGTACCTTGTGTATTGGGAGGTCACAAAGTCAAATCTTCTCGATGCCCTTGGGGTTAGGCTCAATATATTAGGCCACCTTTGATGGATATGTGTGGATTACTACTCTTGGACATATTAGCCACTCAGTGACCGCGAATATATATATATATATATATTTCGTATCCCAAAGGAATCCAACAACTCGCTTAACAAGTAGCTACTCGTAAACCTCTGGGGGTCTACGGTCTGTCTTCGTCTCCGTAAACCAGGTTACAACCAGGGGGATTTGAACCTTGGATCTCTTAATTTTCACGTATTTCACATTACTTCGATCACCAATTCAGCTGCCCCCGGGATTATATAAGTAAATATTTATTTATATACAAACAATGATAATATATTTATAATCATATAAAAATATATATTTTTTAAAGATTATATATATGTGGGAGAGAGATAGAGAAAAAATAAATGTATTTAAAAATAAATTCACATATAAAATATAAAAATAATAATTATTTTATTTTATTTTATTTTTTTCATTGGAAAAAGAAGCATAATTTTATTTATCAAAATAAAATTACATTTTGCATATCCTATAAAGCATTCCTGAGATAAATGTCTTTTGACATAAAGTTAGAGACAAAGGAAACATTTACAAAATTGATGAACATAAGTAGGAGAAACCATAGGACACAGACATTAGTTGGACTTTTTGCCCTTATTTTTTTGTACCTTGTGCCAAACATCTAGAGTTGGTTCTATATGAACCATTACCAAAGCATTTTCATCGATCACCTATGGAGATTCTTTATTAGAATCAGAGCTCACCGAAACATGGGCTCTTTTAGTGACCCATAACCATTTGAAGTTTGCATACTACCAAGGATAGGGTCTTGTTGTGTCTGTATAACTATTCATGTCAGTGACTAGGAGGCCTCTTTCGGCCGATATCTAGAATGGACCATATTATCTATATCTTGTGGGAGGATTCTCTTTGTTTTCTTCTTATTCCTCCTCAGAAAGGGATGGCCATGAAAATTTGCATCATTTTGGATGATTTGGCTACCTCATTTTCTTTTTCTTTTTCAAGTTGTTTTGCACAAGGTTAAATCTCACAGACCCAAACAAAATCTGGCATTTAACTTTTCAGCTAATATAAGGAATAAACAAGCAAGCTCACACACAAAAAATTTACACATGTACACAATTGTTTTTGTTTAATTGACCCTGGAAAAACCCACAAGGAGAAAACTAATCTTTAAGGAGGATTTTGTTTGCTTCTATAATAGCCCTGGTGAAAATTCCATGTAAAATATATAAATACCACGGATGATGGGACACGTATTCCAGTGAGAAAGACATCCTAGGGGGTGTTCATTTGGTTGTTTATGGCTAAGGAAATTGGCAAAGGCAATGGCTAAGGCATTAAAGAGGCAAAAAGGTATTTTGGCACATTTATTTATGAAAATAAGGGAAATTAGGAGAAAAATGAGGTGAAAGGTCACAGGTTGCATGCGAGGAGGAAAATGAAGGAAAATAATTGAAAATGAAGAAAATAGAGGCCTCATTCATAAAAAGGCTTCTAAGGATCAGTTGGCAAGCTTCTTCCTTTTAGTGTGAACCTTTTGTTAGTTCAGTTTTGGAGCTCTCTCATTATTCTCTCTCTCTCATACTCTTGGATACTTAGAGTTTTATTGGAGCACTCTTGGAGAGTGTGGAATACTTGGATTCTTGGAGCAAGAAGGAAAAAGGAAGAGAAGGAAAGTACAAGAGGGCATCGGCATCAACAGCTACATCAGGTTGCTTGTAGGTACCGAGTTGCATATATGATTTCTTCACTAGTTTTAGCATGCATGGCACATGCATGTGGTTTCTTGGTTATGATCTACCATTGGCATGGAGGGTGGTCGAGATTGACAATGGATTGCCTAGCCTTGCCATTTCCCGGATAGCCATGGTGATTGTGGATCTACTTTCATTGATTTGTTTTGGTTGGTTCTCATGTTCCTTAGCTTGGGTTGAGTTACTAGTCTTGGAAGCCTTGGTTGGACAAATGCTCTGGAAGCCCTGTAACAGCTTGGGTTGAGTTACTAGTCCTGGAAGCCCTGGTTGAACAAACGCTCTAAAAGCTCTGTAACAGCTTGGGTTGAGTTACTAGTCCTGGAAGCCCTGGTTGGACAAACACTCTGGAAGCCTTGGTTGGACAAATTCTCTGGAAGCCCTGTATAAGTTGTGGGTTGAGTTACTAGTTCTAAAAGCCTTAGTTGGATAAACGCTCTGGAAGCCTTGTATAAGTTGTGTGTTGAGTTACTAGTTCTGGAAGCCTTGGTTGGAAAAACACTCTGGAATCCCTGGAAGGCTTGGATGGAGACCAATCTGATGATGGTTTTTGGTGATGTCTCTGTGAGGTGGAATCATTGTTTGATGGGTTGAGTTCGGTGGGCTCTAGAAGCCCTAGATGAGTTTTGATTGATGTGTTCTATGAGATCCCACATTCATGCTTAGAATATGGCACGAGCGTGATTGGCTGAGGAGAGACTTGGCTCAACCAATCTATGGCTGGGTGGAACGTGGTAGTCCCATCACCGGTTGGTTCATTGCATTTATTAATGAAAAAATTCATTCCCTTAATAAATGTGCAAATGTATTGATGTATATATGGATTTTGATGGTTGATATGTTTATTGTATTTATGCTCCTATTATGTTGTTTATATGCACATTTACCCTGGAGAGTGTTATAGCTTCTTTAGAAAAAAATTGCGACAAAAATACAACAAGAATCCAACTTATCTCTTCCCTTGAAGAAGCATTTCAGAGGTTCACTTTACACTGAATTTTGTATAGATATTTTTCACCCATAGTCTACTCTCCTTCAGCTAGAATTTCGGCCTCTTTTTAGCTCCTTATCCTCAGGGAATATGACATTTGAACAATCAACATTTTTCTCCTAAAACGCAGACTCAAATAGTAGAAAATATGCACAAATGACATATGGTTCTCCTCTCCACACAACGAGCTGATAATACAGTCAAAAACTGACTTGAAAATCACATTGTTCAGGCCCGAAATACTTGTTATGCATGCTCAGGAAACTCAAATTTCATATGGGCTAACTGGAGGAGAAAATATGCTGGCCTAGGTTGAGTTTTAGCTTGATTTGGCTCATAAATGAACCTCGTCCTATGAGAAAACAATAGTTAGGGTTGCCTCCATAAATTTTGACCTCCTTTATTAGCTTAAACTCGACCTCCTTGAGGGATTTGATCTATTGTGGTGTGGTTGCCTTGTTCTCTGTTGTAGAATATTTCTCTCAAAGCTCCTTTCCTCCTTTTTGTGGCTAGCTCGAGCTCCTTCTTAGTTCTATCTACCTCCTATGCTCTCCTTGAGTTTCTCAATATGACCCATGAGAATAATAAAGAATAACCCTTTATTTTCCTTTTATCTCTTCATAAGGTGAGAAATCTAACCCTAGTGATCTAATGGTTGAGATTAAATCTCAGCTCATTAGATCAAAGGTGGAGATCAATCTCTCTCTTGACCCCCTCTCTCATAGTCCCCCTCACTTAAAGAACATCATAGTCACTTTAACATGTTATTGACCTTGTGCACTTTTTCTCTCATAAAGTGATTTTTAAAACATAAAAGTTACTTTAATATTATAAAGTGCACTTTGTACTTTTTCTTCCTAAAGTCACGATTAAAACATAAAGTGACTTAATTAAAAAGTACCACCTCATAAAGTGACTTTAGCCCATGACATTAATAATGCACATAATGTCCGAGGACAAAAAGGTTATTAATGTGTCTTCCTAGGCCAAAAGGATAAATGCCTAAGAAACACTTCCTTGGTACATTATTTTCAACATTAGTCACTCTCCTTCCTTGGTTCATTTGTAGCTCTTAGATGGTCTGTGCATCATGGCTTCTCCCTAGAACGTGATTCGTGCCTCTGTGTTAAACATTGATTGGCAGCTCCTTGCAGGTCTGAGGTCCGTGACTCCACTTGGGATGATCATTCATGGCTAGTCCCATGTCATTTTATGGTTTCCTATAATCACTGAGTTTAATCATGAATAATTTCTCTCGAAATGGATATGTTGATCAAAGCCAACATTTTTATAACCTTTTGTATAACAGTTTCGTCTATAATCACTCTTTTATTATGTCGGACATACTCATCTCAAAAAATATTTGTAATATGAAGAAGCTTGAGTTGTGTCACAAGGTCAATTTCCCAACAAGGCAACCAATAACACAACGATAATCTCAATCTCTTTGTAATCTTTTGCATCAATAATATAAAATCGAGCCTTAACAAAAAAAATAAAAACATCACTCATAAATAAAGAAATGCATACAAATAATGCAAACACTCTCAATAATACATTCATACACATCATATTAAAATAAATATTTTATTTGTTAATACATACCAATATAAAAAACTCAAACCATTAAATTATAACCATCAAAATACAAAAAAAACAAAACCATTAGTCTAGCTTTCAAAATAATACATTTATACATATGCAAAAAAAAAAAAAAAAAAAATACAACAATACAAAGACATATATAAATATAAATAATATATTTATTATATATAAATAATAAAATTATTACACGAACATTTAAATATAATAAATTTAGAATAAAAATAATTATTTATTTACACGTATTCTAAATAATATATTAATATTTAATAAACGGTTAAAATATTTAAGTTTATAGAAATATTATCGTAAACCTAAAAATTATATATGTGAAAAAATATAATATAAATAATTTAATAATATATTTATAATAAAATAAGAAATTTTGAAAAACAAATCATTAAAGAATGTTATATAATTTATGTGAGCAAAAGTAATTTTTAAAACATATTTATAAATTATTATAACAAAATGATTTTTTAATTACATTTGTTGAATGTGTTAATATATATATCTATATATATTTATTTTTGAGTGTGTATTAGAGTCGTAAACTTAAAAATATAAAAACCATGAGCATATCATAATTTAAAAGAACATTATAATTTTTGGTAGAGTTTTTTTTGGGAGGAGTTGAATTTCCTTTCACAAAAAATAAACTTTTTTTGTTAATGATAATTTATTTTCATGTATATTTGTTAATTTGGTAAATTTGTTAATTTGGTTCATCTAAACAAAAAATAATTAAAAATAAATAATGTTTGTTACTCACGGACAACAGTTGAATTTCTTTTCACAAAAAATAAACCTTTTTTTTAATTAATGATAGTTTATTTTCACGTATATTTGTTAATTTGGTAAATTTGTTAATTTGGTCCATTTAAACAAAAAATAAATAAATTTTCCTAATTAAAAATAAATAATGTCTGTTACTCACGGACAACTTTGTAGAACAGTTTCATCTTGATAAGGAATAATTTAATCCAACTTAAATTTGTGCAACCTACAACATTGAAATGATAATGTTAGTATAAAAGTCTTCATAATATCTTGTACCATAATAAAATGCATAATACATAACTAAAATCTTAAAAAAAAAAACAATAATATCATAAAAATAACTTAATCCAATTTAATTATGTACAACCTACAACATTTCAATGATAGTATTAGTATACAAGTCTTCATAATATCTTGTAACAAAAGAAAATGCATAATACATAACCAAAAAAATGACCAATAATATCATAAAAATACATAATGCATGACAAAAATCTAGGAAAAAACATTAATACAATAATGTAAAATAGTTCAAATATGATACAATTTGCAAGTTTAATATAATAATAATTAGGCATATTAAAAGTAACCAAAAAACAAACTTTATAACTTTCAATCTTAATATAATAAAAAAGTTTTAATATAAGCTTGGAGGGTTAGCGTAATTGTTCAAATTCTTCTTGCTAAAGCACTCTCCTAATAGGAGGTGCAATTGGTCAAATTCTTCTTGCTTTAGTTACAAGGTTTACTTGAAACCCTTGTGATCCTTTCTCGTGGATTTCTTTCTTTAAAAAGTTCAATGTCACATTTGAATAGAAAAATATTTAAAAATAATATTGATAATTTTTAATAATTATGAAATAAAATAAAGTAATAAATTGTTAAATTAGTAGATAATTTTTCTTTCTTTAAAAAAATAAAAATATTTTTATACAAAAGTTTAATATCACATTTGAATAGAAAAATATTCAAAAATAATATTGATAATTTTTAAATAATTATGAAATAAAATAAAATAATAAATTGCTAAACTAATAGATAATTTTTTGTTTAAATATATTAACCAAATTTTAAACAAATTGGAATAAAAAATATAATGGAAAACTTTCCAAACCATAAAATAGATATCACAATGTTTAAGTATAAAGATTAAGATACACAATGTTTAAGTATAAAGATTAAGATACATGTAATTGTAAATTGTTAATAAATAAATAATATAAATTTCAATATATGGATAACCTAACAGTTAGGTATTTGAAAATTTCATTTGGTATTTATATTTAATCTATTTCAACTGTTTTCACCCTCATCTTAAAACCTGCCTACTTTCATTTAATCAATAACCTCCTATCTTGGACATTTGTAAAATTCCTTAATATAAAGAGTTCACAGGTTATAATCAACATGACTGTGATATGTTGGGATGGTTTAGAACCATAAGTCTAGGGTTTTGCATTTTTTTAAGTAGTTGGTTATCTAAATAAGTTACTATTATAAATTTATTTTAAATATTAATTTAATATGAGTTTAGAGAGATCAATTTTTTCAGGTGTATAGGATATATCTATTTTAAATACGGATCTAACATAAGTTCAGAACGACAATTTTTTCAGGTGAAAATTTTGTTATGAGTCGACATTATTTAAATGTTTTGAATAGTTATTTAATTCTTTTAATTTTCAAATTTTCAAATTTTGACCTAAATAGCAAAATTTCAACTTTGATGACTAATAAACAGCTCTACACATCATACTGTGCTGTAGAATAAGCCTCTCCACTTAACAAGATGAGCAAAATTAATTTCAACTTTAATGATAAACAAACAGAGTTACACATCATACTGGGCTATAAAATGAGCCTTTCCACTCAACTAAAAAAATGAAAATTAAAATCCAAAACATTACACATCATACTAACCTATAAAATGAACTTTTCCACTCAACTAAAAAAATGAAAATTAAAATCCAAAAATCCAGTAAAAATTATCAAAACAGCGATAACTATTCCCGCCCATCCGAATGGACTATAAATACCAGAGGGAATAGAATAGGGTCTTCGGCATAAACGTAGTTTATTTTGATATGAATTGCGAGCACACATGTCAAGTATGGACCGCTATAAAAGCTCTGATTTTCGCCCAAAAAACTGAGAAAAGGGCCAACTATATGTCAGACACAGCACATTAGGGAAGTGGAACACCAGAAACAGGAACTTTAATCTACATTCCAAATGGGTTATCATATTCCAAATGGTAATTTCATAAAGAAATAAGAATCCTATATCCACCAATTTCAAAAGCCCAGTGTCAAAGGCCCCGTTGGTTGGAGGTGGAGATTGCCCATAGGTTAAACTACTCCAACAGTCCCAAAACAAATCCCGGCGTCTAAATTTAGCCTTCACATCCCAGATTCTATATATTTCAGAACTAGTTTTGTTCAGTGAGATTCCAGCCTTTATAGATATCGTTTTATAATTTCAATTAGTGGCAGATTTCAACAGTTACATACAGATTCTCAGCCCATATTTGAGAAGAATTCAAATTCCTGGTGCAGATTTCAACATTTACATTCAGATTCTCAAGCAGATTTCTATTGGAACATACATTCATTATTGCACCCTTTCTGACAGTACTCGTGCTTGTAACAAAAAAAAACTCTGTTCATTTTGCGGTCAGACAGTCTCATAACAGAGGTAAAATTGCCACCAACGGATTCCTATCTCAAATTGAAACATACACTAGGAGAACAAATAACTTGATTACTGCACTTTCAACTGAATCTCGAAGCACCGAATACCCAATTGGTTGATCCGGCTATCGAAAATGTTTGTTTTGCAAGAGTATCTGCAGGTGCTTCAGTTTACAATAATTTACCAATATTTATATTAAATCTCATGAATTCAGTTTGTTTTGCATCCATTTGTTGGGGGATATGTATTTTGATACAGATACTACAGTTTTTTAGAAAGTCCCAACAGGAGGTGAGAGGTCATTTTTACAATTTGCTCTTGAACCTTTGTAAAAGCTTTACAACTAAGCGATTTGCATAAACAGAGAGGGTGTGGAGAGTTAGGACTACCCTATCGGAGTTGGGATGATGCTGAGCAGTGCAGCACATAAATTTAGCGTGAGGTCATCACTAAGGTTAGCTTGCAGCACATAAATTTAGTGTGAGTTCATCACTAAGGTTAGCTTGCAGCTGTATCTTTGAGTCTGCATTTGGCTTCACAGACATGCTGGTGTAACATTCTTTCTGCCAAGGACGATACAGATAAATTTAGTGTGAGGTCATCACAAAGATTAGCTTGCAGCTGTATCTTTGAGTCTGCATTTGGCTTCACAGACAAGCTGGTGTAACATTCTTTCTGCAAAGGATGGATGTTACAGCTATGAGACAGAGCATATGTAATTAGGTTACTAAGACATTGCTTTTCCAAGCAATGAAAATAGTGTGCTCCTGAAGGTCCCGCTTATGCTAATAAATACTACTAAATTTATTTCAAATTTTGATTGCACTATTCTTTATTAAATTTGGTTTGTGATAGTGTATTCATTTGGGCATAATGCTCATAAGCCTAAGGTAAAGAAAATAAGGTAACAAGGATGCACATAATCATAATGCCAAAGCCTATCATGTGAATGCTTTAAAACTCTATAGGTTTGCCCAGTAACCCTACGACACCTACACTTCTATTTGGGTCTGAGCAAATGGACAGATATTTGCAAAGCAAATCCGAGCGCTAAGCATAGGCAATTTCTGAAATGTGAGGCTGATCTTGAGCAGTCGATGTAGCATCTAGCTTCCTCTTAGCGAACAGCGACCAGACGTTAACTATTTAGGCTAACCCCGAGATCAATGAAGTCAATGTCACATGGTTTGGGTTTGGCAATGATTAGGTGATTAGGTTTGGTTTGAGTTCGAATTTTTTGATGAGGTTTGCCATTAGGTTTGTATATATATATATATATAAAATGAATTAGAAGATAAAATAGTAAGAAATCAACATTAGTAAATACTAAAAATGCTATCATGGACATGGAAACTGCAAGGATAAATTACAAGTTTGAGTTGTGACATGAAGTTATGAGTTTTGATCTATGGACTTGGGCAATGACTAAGAGGTTCGATGATATTCGCAGAACCTCACATTTTTTTAAGGTTCACCAAAATTCGAACCTCAAAATTAAAATTCGACGAACCTTGTGACATAGAATGAAGTGATAAGGACATAAAGAATCTCTGGTCCTACCCAATGGTACCCACACCCCATAGCAACCTATCTTGCAGTAACCAAATGTGCTTCATGAAGTATCCTGTGGGTGGGCCTGAAACGATTGTTGTCCAAAGGTGAGATTAGAACGGCGATGGAGTGGGTATGAGCTATGAACAGTTCTTGTCCTATGGATGCAGAAAGGCAAAGGCATTGAATGCAAGCAAGGTAGAGAGTAGGTAGGGTAGCAAGTAGTAACCCCTTAACAATCGTGGGAAATGCACACGGTTAAGACATAATTGTAAACTTTATATGTAATTTATACATTGTTGTAGCTACCGGGTGCTGAAAGGCACCCGAAGGTGCTCAGAGGAGGAGGGTCTGCACACCAGCAAAGCTGGGAGATCCCCCTGATAGATATCTGCGTATACCATGGATGTTTGTATGCATTAAAATTTATTTATACATTGTTATATTAACTACATTGCTATAAATCAGTCTGTTTATATTGGCAAAAGAGAGAGGAGTTTGATTCAGTATTGGAAAAGAGAGTGGCGTAGGTCACCAATCTGACTCGAGTCAACCTCTGGTAAGCGTGAACCTCGCCTCCTCTCCAGGTTTCTTGTTTTATTAACTTATTTGACCCTTTCGACCCCACGTTCAAGCCGTTCACGAGGATCACCTTGTATATGATTATAAGGCTGATATCAAAATTAGTCCACAAAAATCCACTCCGCCTGGTCGTTCATGACTCCTCTGAGCTTCCTTTGGAACATTTTCAGTAAAAGAAATCGGGCATGTGGTCCTGGAATCATCTCACTTGGTCCATGATTATAATATTAGATACAAGGGTTTCTGTTATAAGCACTTATAAATTGCCGATTGCAATGAGACCCTTCTAAATTTTTACAAAGATATTGAAAGGCTGCAGGTGGACAGGGTGGAGATTTGGACAGACAAGCTAGTACTGTTTGCCGTGAGTTTCTGCTACTTTCTTCTTGAATGACTAAAAAATTGTGCAGCCATGAAATGAGAAAAGGAGGATCTCAATTGGTGGCTTTGGAATTTGGACAGAGACTAATGCTGTCTATAGACAAAAAAGATTGATGGGCAACAGTTCTTTTCTTACATGGAAAACCACTTAATACCTGTGATTCTACGTTATCAATGCTTATGTGAACACAGACAGATAGAGAGGACTAAAATTGATGGGGAAGTAGACTCAGTTGGCATTCCTATTCTGGGATATTGCTGCAATGGACATGTTCTGTTCCCATAGAATATTGGACAGGTATTCGTAAACTGCAACAAGAAACAGATGAGATCAGCGCACCTCTATCACCAATCTAGACTTCCATTCCCCTGTGAGAGGCAATAATGTGTTCGTCGCAGTAACCGTCTGGGAAATAACTTTGAAAATATCTTGATCTCCGTGTTCCGTTACTTCAATTGCATTGGTTGAATTTAGATTAAGTTCAATTAAGTAATCCATAGGGTTTGATCGGTTTAAACCCTAAAAGCTAGGCGAACTTTCATGTTATAAGATAATGGCTAAAGTTGTACATGGCTTTACACTTGCTTATTGGCATCTTATAAGCCTTGAGAGAGAAAGCTAACTTTGGCATTAACAGAGAATACTAACCTTGTAACAGAGAATAAACTGCCCACAAAACTTTGAAAATTGGTTGTGGCAAAAAAGCTGGAAACTCGGTTGCGGTGGCTTTAGCTCTTTATGTAAAAATTCAACCCATCAAAAAATACAGAAAATGGCGAGGAAGTAAAAAATAATTGAACGACGTGACTATCATGAATACCAAGTCAAATAGTGAGTAAGTAAAAATAATTGAAGACATGAATACCAACTCACTGTGAAGGCATTGTTTGTTGATAAGTTGGCCCATCAATTCTCCATATTCTCCTCTGCCAAAGCTCTCAGCTCTCTCTTTCAAACTCAGTTATCAATGACATGAATACCAAGTCACTGTGAAGGCACTGTTGGTTGATAAGTTGGCCCAACAAGTCTCCATATTCTCCTCTGCCCAAGCTCTCAGCTCTCTCTTTCAATCTCAGTTATCATAGATTCACAATCTCAGTTAGCACAGATTCACAGACACATAACACAAACATCCACACATATACATAACACACATTACAAAAATGTAAATATAACATTACATGAGTGGGACTATTGTAAATTGAATTGGTAATGAGACTGGCTTTAGTATTGTTGGTATCCTCTTACAAAACACATTAAAAAATATAACCCCACACAGCACATTGATGAAAATGCAACTTGGCACATTGATGGAGCTCTCCACCACCCAAACCCATCTTAGCATGAGACTGCCTGATACAGATTTACATTAGACTGCCTGAGAGAGAAAGAGAGCTAATAAGCTACCAGAGTCAAGATATCCCTGTTTAACCTGCTCTATAAACAGAAAAACCAATTTTTTTCAGATCGCCCCATATTTTTCAAGAATGAATTAAAAAAACAAACAAATTAAAGAAACAGAAAATTACCAAATAGATTGTTTATGAGCGATCAGCGTCCATAAGTGATTAAATTGTTGAATCAGAGTGTTCCAGAGTTTATGTGGGATCAGCCAGCCCATGACGACCATCGACTGGGCTGATCGAACGAACCGGGCGGCCTCCTGGGAATCTCCGTCCACATTCCCATATTTTTCAGTTCCCAACTTTCCCCGCCCTCTTTTAATCAAATTCAGAATAATTTGTATAACTACAAGGCGGCCTCTGAGTCGGCTCGAGCATTACAGAATAAAAGCAATTTTCCAGAGCATTTTCAGTGTTTAGTTAGTATCTGGCCATGGCTTCTTACAGCGATTTCACAGGGATGATGCAGTTGACCATTCGACGGCAGAAGATCCGTGGGTGCCATCCTAGTTCTCTATTTACGCGCGCTCGTTTTTCTCCCTCAAACACAAGATTATCAAAGACAAGATTATCACTGGATAGTTTTGTCCACTCGGTGGCCTAGTGCTTTTCTGGTTTTTTTTCAGTGTAAGAAATCCCATCCGGAGCATTTCTCAGGCGTACCTGCTGGGGATTAGATCCTTTTGTTTTTCCGTAAATATACATAATCCTGCTCGAAATTAGACTCAAACCTCCAAACTTATAAATCGCTAGACCAACAAACACTGAGCCGTAAAACCACAGCCTCGGGACTTGCTTTTTTTTCCTCTTGTTTACGGACTGCGAAAATCTCTCTGATGGCATACAGCCCTCTGAATTTCCTCCGTCGTTAAATAATCACTGAAGCTCGGGAGGTTTAGAGGAATCGCTTTTTCCTCTTGTTTACGGACTGCGAAAATCTCTCTGATGGCATACAGCCCTCTGAATTTCCTCCGTCGTTAAATAATCACTGAAGCTCGGGAGGTTTAGAGGAATCGCTTACAAGTTCCGATCCCGCGTTCGTTTTCTGACTGTTCGATTACGACCGTTCATATCGAAGCGTTTGAAATGGTTCCAAATCACCATTAAAGGTAAGATAGGTCGTGAGAATTTAAAATTAAAATTAATCCGGTGATTCTCTATAGTTGTGAATTCTGGGTAGCCGTACCTCCCACATGCACCATAGACAAATTGAGAAAATTCACAAGGGTTTGATTACAAACAAATTTAAGATTAAAAGTGCAGTTCCTTATGATATCTTGTTAAATGAAACAAAGACCGCTCCTATTGAAACAATTGCTATGGTGCGAGTCATAAGGTATTTAAAAAAAGTTGAGCAAATGGAAGAGAGTAGATGGCCTGAGGTTGTCTTTAATGATAGATTGTGCAAGAGCCAAAAAAAACTTGGATGTAGCAAAATAACAAATGGTTTAGTAAATGGGGTATTTGTTTGAATGTGTGTCCCATAAACAGCGAAGAGATAAAAGCTTTTGTTAAGCTTTTGTTATGGAAAAGTTTCACAAACGTACTTGGGATAATGCGCTAGGAAGAAAGAAAAATTACTATATTGAAGTGTTTAATCCCACTCACAATCATCAACCAAAAGCATACATAAAGGCCAATATTTCTTGGAGAGCCAAAATTCTTATTGCTTAGTTAAGGACTAATTCTCATCAACTCCGTTGTGAAAAAGGGCGCTAGAAAAGGCCAAAGGAAGTGTGGGAGGAAAGGGTATGCATTCAAAGAAAGTGTGGGAGGAAGGGTATGCATTTTTTGTTCTTCTGGAAAAGTGGAAACAGAAAAACATTTCATTTTAGAATGCGAGGCATTCAAAGACAACATTGAAAATTATGCAGATATGTTAGCAGCTAGCTCTTGGGATAATCTATTTAGTGAGGGATTTGTCCATAAACTGGGAACATTTATTGTAAAACTTCACAGAAAAATGGTCAAATACATCAAGCAGATAAAGAAGCAATCTGTCTCATAGGCTATCTTTAGCCTCGTGGACGTTAAAATAATTTCTTTCTTTCTTTCTTTATTTATTTTAAATTTATGACCTTTAAAACGCCATAATCTACTCAGTTTTCAAATTTGCTCATAAATTTATGGAAATTCATGTTAGATTTTGATAAAATTAAATAGAATTTTTTTGTAAATTTAGATTAGTGATTAAATTTCAAAAGTTTGGATGTTCCTAATTTTTGATAGTGTTAAATCTATTTTTATTATCAAAAACAAAATTCAAACACTCCTATAAAATATATGTATTTTTTTAATTTACCAAATTAAAAAATTTTAATCATCTTAATATACCATTTTTAAAACTACCATCTTCTAACTCATTATTATTTTAAATTTATTATTATTTTAAACTTATGATATTTAAAACTGCAACGTAAGATGGACTACTTTCATGTACTTTAAAATTTGTTTTTAATAAACGTGTGTTTCCAAATTTGTTAATAAGTATAATAAATACACCAAATATTTTTTATTTTATTTCTATTTATTATTATTTTAAACTTATGATATTTAAAACTGCAACGTAAGATGGACTACTTTCATGTACTTTAAAATTTGTTTTTAATAAACGTGTGTTTCCAAATTTGTTAATAAGTATAATAAATACACCAAATATTTTTTATTTTATTTCTTTGTGGTCCGAAAGAGTCATTACAAAATCTAAAACAGAATAAAAAATTAATAAAATTAAAATAAAAAGATTGGAAAATTTAACTTATTTAAAATTTGTGTTAACATATATATATAATGTTTGTTTGAAGTAGTTTAATTGACAGTGCACCTGGAAATAAAGTCTCACTTAATTGGAAGTTTTGGATTCAAATTTTGTGTTATTTCTTAATCGGAATAAGAAGTTAGACATGATAAAAATATAATTATACCAAATTTACAATATATATAACAAAATAAAAATGAAAAAATTATATTATTTAAATAATATTATATATATAAAAGAAACAGAGATTACACATATATATTTATATTTAGTAATAAAATTTAAATTATATATATATATAGTAATATTATGTATTTTGAAAGTGGTTAGTCTTTTCTATATATCAAATAATGAAAACTAAGTATTATTATTGATAATAAAAAATAATATAAATACTCAAAGACATCTAGTTTAATAGCATGATAAGACTTTTTCATGAGGTATGACGAGTGAATGAAAAGTGTTTTTCTTCCCTGTGTGTTTTCAAATGGGCAACAATTGTCTATACCTACCCTTGGTAGCTCATAAATTTCTTAAAGAAAAAAAGAAAATGCACAATGGTAGCAACAAAAAATATATATAGATCTATGAAACCGGATTCATTCAAAACAAGCCATGTGTCCAAATCCCACTAATCCGACACGATTCGATGGTAATTCGAATCCTAAAATGGGACACCATGTGTCCTAACAGAACACCAACGAATCCCGGTCGTGTCCCGATTTTGGGATTTGAATCCCAAAAAAGTGAGGGTTTATGAGGTTTATGAGGGAGGGATTATGAGGTTTATGAGGGAGGGATTATGAGGTTTATGAGGGTTTATGAGGTTTGGGAGGGTTTATGAGGTTTGTGAGGGTTTATGCAGATATTTGAATTTTGTATGTACTATGCATGTTATAATGTTACTAACTTACTTTGTAAACAGTAAAACTAACATCTAGATGAAGATCTATGTTTGAAATCAATGAATTTGTATCATTAATGAGAATTTGTGTAAGAAATATCTAATTTTTAATACATACATATATATATATATATATATATATATATATATATATATATAAGAACATATAATGAATCCTATGTGTCCTGTTCCGGGGGGTCAATGTGTCTGAATCCGACACTCAAATCCTCGTATCCTACGAATCACGAATCCCCGTGTTAGGTGACTTATATATAGATATTTTTCTCCTATAACCCAAAACCGGGAAAACTAGATTTTTTTTCATTATATTACTTTCAATGTTACAATACATAATATACATGTCAAAGCATTCATAAACCCCCAATCCATTAACCCTGGATTATAATATAACCTTAGTTCCTTTAATTAAATCTACAAAATCATGGGCAAAAGTTCCCAAAAGAAAATTGAGGCATTACCCCGAACCCCGTATAGAGGGGTTGCCACCCCATCTTTGACCCCCGCCCCCCATATTGAATTGTGCATGAAGTTAATCGTGCAAAGTATATAACACATACCCAACATATATGACATGATGGAAAGTACAGTTCAATCCTCCATCACTTAAAGAAAGTTGGATAGTCACTGGTGACAAAGGATGTTTCTTTATTTTTGTGCCACAATTACCGTATGGAATTTTCATGGCTCAAATGTAGTATATGCAACAAAGATATCCAAGGTAAAAAATTATCTTCGAACACAAACGATGACAATTTTGAATCTATTGAAAAATACAAATAAATACATAGTGGCAGTCAAGGTCAATCATTGTTTTACATTAAATACATTATGGGTGGTTTTCAAGAAAAGGGATTAGTTTAACGATATAAGATCCCAGGATCCAGAGGCATGTGAAAGGAATCTAGTAATGCAAGAAACAAATACATTATCACAAGTGAATCGCATGGTTGCATTAATTCATCAAACCATTTGAGGCCATCAAAGAGTCAAAGAGTTAACAAATTGAAACCTAATGTTATATAAAATTGAGTATGTATTGTGTAAACTAGCCAAAGAAAGGCAACTTTATGGTCAAAGTCAAATATCTTAAATTATCTTCAGTTGTTATTATATTTTACGCCATGGTAATTGAAAGTTGAGTAGCCTATTTGGAAGTTTGTGATGTGGGATTTAAAGCAGTGTGAATTACATCTATAGGTGGAAAGTGTTTTTTAATGTTTTTTTTCTATTTGTGTTATGTGTTGTCTTAAATTTGATTGTATCTTTGTTCTTTTATCTTTTAATTTGAGAAATTATATGGATGTTGACCGTATTTTCTGGTTGGTCTAATGAGATCCACATATATCATGGTTTCTAGTAACGTTGTTGTTGTGTGTGAATATGGAGATGCAAGAAAGAATAACATTGTAGCCCTAAAACTTGTTGTAACAACCCTAAGTTAAAATTTTGTGTAATAAAGTTAATAAAGGCAAAATAATACTAAGGTCATGGGACATGTATTCCAAGTTGAATGTTGGGAAAACATGCTAATGGGTGTTCATTTCAGTTTATTGTGGTTAAGGAAATTGGCAAATGATCCAGGTGGCTTTAGAAAGGCTCAAAAACAAAAAGTTTTCATATTTCATCAAAACAAAAATCAGTTCAAAGAGCTTGTCGTCTTGGTTCCAATGGCATAGGCGGCACTGAAATCCGAGTTTGTATGAGAAAGTTATTGCAATTTGAATTTTGTACCAAACAACAACAACAAAAAATCAAAGCCAAAAGTAAACCAAAGGGTACCACATAGCACTCCCACAGGTTGCCACATGGCAGCCCAAGCAACAAACCAAGTGGGCCACAGCAGGTGATATGGAAATATCACAAGTCAACACATGGCATGTAGGTGACAGAAGTGGCATATGATGTGGACCAATGAGAGCCTGCCACATGGCCCAATCACATGGTGTCACATGACACTTCAAATTAGGCCCAAGTGGCCTTTGCGTGGTACAACCTACATTTTTGTCTTATTAAAACCAAAAGTGGGAGTCTATGAGTTTTGAACCCAAAACCTCCCTAACAACAAGTAACTTAATATGACTATACCAATCATTTTGTCAACCACACACTTGGTCTTATTCACCCTCAAACTTTGTTATAAAATGCCATGCAAATGGTTCAAAGGGAACCATGGAGAACACATGGGAAATGAGGGTGCATGCACGCCAATGAAGACATGAATCTCAAGAAGATTCTAGGAATATTGTTAGAGCATATGATAGGGAATATTTCAAAGAATATTCTCTATAAAAAATCTTTGAGGAATCTTTAAGATTCCCTTGGAGCCAAAATTTGATGGTGTCAGAAGTATGTTGAGTTTATACTCAAATGAACCAGTTTTTTGCCAAGAGTCTAATGGCACATTCCATTTTTCATCTAAGCAGGAGAAATTTTCTCATTTCCAAAAGAGAATCTTTAAGATTCCCAGGGAGCACAAAATTGACCAAGTCAAAAAGGGGTCGAGTTTACAGTCATATTTCATGATATTTTGCCTGGAATTCAACCATGCATTCTCTTTCTTCAATAGAGGTGTGAATTTTTAGGCCATCCCCAGAAGTGGAGGTATAAGATGCATTGATGCCATGTCTTCTTTTGATTTTTGTTAAGATGATGATTTTACGTTGAGATCCTTGTTTGTCATTTTGTTGGAGGATCCTTGTATGCCACTTCATGTGAGAGTTTAATATTTTGTCATGCTAAAGGAGAGCTTTTATGAGTGAGAGTTCTTATAGGAGAGCGTCTCATGGAGAGACATGCCACTCTAGTTAAGGGAGTTCTCCCTTGTATTGACAAATAATACATCATGTACTCATCATCATCTTATATCACTTAAGGAAGCGACCTCCCCACTCTTGACACTGGGTCGGGAGACGTAACCCACACTGGGTGAACTTCGTTATCAACTTGTGTGTGTTCTTTTATTCGATGGTTTTCTTTATGTTTCCTCTTCTTTAAAGTATGCACATGTGGGTTTTCATACTCTTTCACATGCACTTTTGCTAACATCACAGAAGTAAAAGGTCATGGTTAATTCTGGTAGCTGAGAGAATCTAGATCAAGCTTGGTATCAGAGTGGTCTTCTTGCTTATGTGAATTTCAAGTGTGAATGATAACCATAGATTGAACTTGCAAAAAAAAGGAAAATGGAGGATCATAGAGATCTCTACAAGGCCTTCTACAAGATGGCAGGCATGGTAGATATAATGTATGCAAATTATGAGGAAAAAATGGCAAAAGAGGAACATGAGAAAGAGAGAGCAGAGGACGATGCTACATCTCCAACTTCGGGTGAATATTCTTCTTCTTCGTCTTCTTCTCATCATTCAAATGAAGAAATCACCAGTGCCTTCAAGCAGAGAATGTTGAATTGAAAAGACTTCTACAAGAAGTACAAGAGGAGAAGCATAGATTGCAACTTCAGTTACGAGCCACTGAAGAGGCCTTGGAAAGGTTGAAATGCAACGAGGGCTTAGCGAAGCCATTATCATCTGCTTCAGAGGTAAAAAAAATTATGGTTCTTCAATTTCATTTTCATGATGATTTGGGTGTTTTTGAAAAGCACACTATAAGCATTGTTTCAAGGTTAATGAAGAAGATGGGATATGAAGGCAAGGACGTAAGAGCTAATGGGCAAGGCATTTTGAATCCCAACCAAGTGGTGGAATTACCACGACATGCATAATTGGGCTATGCCAAAAAGGAAGAGACGGGATAATCTTCAAGCAATAAGTCTGAGACAATGAATGATGTTGAGAGTACATCACCATCCTCCATTGATCGTGATTGCACGTCATTTACAAATGGAAGTGAGAATTCCAAAGAGAGAGACAAAGAAAGGTATAGTGAACAAAACTTGTGGCATAGAAAACCATGTAGTTTTGTGGCTTGTATAACAATGTGGTTGCTAAGTGCTGGAAGAAAATGGCAGTACGAAAAAAGACAAGACATATAAACCCTTATCCACATCAAGGTAGGAAGAATGTGAATCAAGTCTCAAGGAATAAGAATATATGTAGCCATTATAACAAGCATGGGCATCAAATAGCTACATGTTGGGAGCTCCATCCAGAGCAATGACCGAAGGACAAAAGGAACCAACCAGTGAAGTTATCTGACAAAAGAATCAACTCTAGAATTATGACCTATTCACTGAGTTGAGTGAGAGATGGTTTTATTAGAGATAGTAGTTTGTCATGGCCGCATTTTCTAAATAATATGTGAAATGATTGTAAAGGTGATGATGTGTTTGCCATCACTTATGAATTCAACATGATGATGTTTTTGGCCTTTTTGTTGATAGCTGGGGTATTGGTTTCTATTATGATTCTGATGTAAACTTGACCAAAGAGTGTGTTATAAACTCTTGGCAAGTATGGGGTTTGCTTGGGTCATGTTTGGTATTTTAATTGAACATGTATTTTGCAAGATGTACTATAGGTTTACATAAGAGTACAAGTGTCGGTTCAGCACTTATGGCTCCGAAGAACAAAGGTGAAGGAGAAGGAAGTGTGGCATGTTAGGGCACTTGTTATGCAAATAATGGAGTACAACAAATTGCAGATAGTGTTCATGCTTTTGGAGGACCAAAATCTCCTCAGTGGGGAGGAATGATCCAGGTGGCTCTAGAAAGGCTCAAAAATCAAAAGTTCTCAGATTTCATTAAAACTAAGACCAGTTCGAAGAGCTCATCGTCCTGATTCCAACAGCGCAAACGACACTGGAATCTAAGTCTATATGAGAAAGTTATTGTAGTTTGAAGTTTGTACCAAACAGTAAAAAAAAAGTCAAAGTCAAAAGTCAACCAGAGGGTGCCACATGGAATTCCCACGGGCTGCAACATGGCATCCCAATCAACAGACCAGGTGGACCACATCAAGTGATGTGGAAATATCACAAGTCGACACATGGCATGTAGGTGACAGAAGTGGCATATGATGTGGACCAATGAGAGCTTGCCACATGGCCCAATCACATGGTGCCACATGACACCTCAAATTAGGCCCAAGTGGCCTTGGCATGGTGCAACCTACATTTTTGTCTTATTCTCATGGTTTGGGGAGTCGTTACAATATGGTCATACATATACCATATATTATATGGTTTGAAAACTATATTAAAACCAAAGTTTGGCTTTGAAACAAAAAATAGGAATCCATGGGTTTTGATCCCAAAACCTCCCTAACAACAAGTAACTTTATATGAATATGCCAACCACACTCTTTGTCTTATTCACCCTCACTCTTTGTTATAAAACGTCATTCAAATTGTTTAAAGGGAACCATGCAGAATACATGAGAGATGAGGGCACAGACAAGCCAATGAAGGCATGAATCTCAAGAAGATTCTAGGAATATTGTTAGAGCATATGATAGGAAATATTTCAAAGAATATTCTCTATAAGGAACCTTTAAGATTTCCTTGGAGCCAAATTTTTACGGTGTCAGAAGTATGTCGAGTTTATACTTAAATGAACCAGTTTTTCGCCAAAAGTCTAATGGCACATTCCATTTCTTCATATGAGCAGGAGAATTTTTCCCATTTCCAAAAGAGAACCTTTGAGGAATCTTTAAGATTCCTAGGGAGCCAAAAATTGACTGAGTCAGAAAGGGGCAGAGTTTACAGTCATATTTCATGATTTTTTGCCAAGAATTCAACTGTGTAGTTTGTTTCTTCAACAAAGGTGTGCATTTTTAGGCCATCCCCAGAGGTGGAGGTATAAGATGCACTCATGTCATGTCTTCTTTTGATTTTTACTGAGATGATGATTTTATGTTGAGATCCTTGTTTACCATTTTGTTGGAGGATCCTTGTATGCCACTTCATGTGAGAGTTTGATATTTTGTCATGTTGAAGGAGAGCTTTTATGAGTGAGATTTCTTATAGAAGAGCGTCTCGTGGAGAGACATGCCACTCTAGTTAAGGGAGTTCTTCCTTGTATTGACAAAGAATACATCATGTACTCATCATCATCTTGCAGCATTTAATGAAGCGGCCTCCCCACTCTTGACACTGCGCCCGGAGATGTAACCCACACAAGGTGAATTATATTATCAACTTGTGTGGGATCTTTGATTTGATGGTCGTCTTTATGTTTTCTCTTCTTTAAAGTATGCACATGTGGTTTTTCATACTCTTTCATATGCAATTTTGTTAACATTACAAAAGTAAAATATCTTGACTAATTTCAGTAGCTAAGAGAATCTGGATCAGCAAAGGCAAAGAGGCATTAATTAGAATTTATTTATGAAAAAATGGAAAATATGAGAAAAGGAAGGTGAAAGGTCCCAAAATTGCATGTGAGGAATATTTAAGGAAAAATAGAGGAAATTGAAGAAAATAGAGGCCTCAATGATAAAAAGACTTCTAAGGATCAGTTCATAGCTCTTGTTGGTTAACCTTTTGTCAGTTTTAGCTTGGATATCTCTTTTATTCTATCTATTCTTTCATACTATTACACACTTAGATCATTCTTGGAGCACTCTAGCATTGGAGAAAGGAAAGCAAAGGAAGGACAAGAAGGCAAAGTAATGCAAGCGACAAGCAAGAAAAAGTTGGATCAAGTAGCTTCAGAAGGAATACTTGCAGGTAACAAGTTGCATGTGTGATTTCCTAGTTGGTTTGTGAATGCATGGTACATACATGTGTGTATTTGGTTCACTTGTTGTCATTGGCATGGGTTTTTCCAGGTGTGACAGAGGTTTCAACCTTGACTTGCCTTAATGGATAACCATGGTGTGATGGGGTTCTTTTATTTGGTTGAGATTTGGATTGTCGGATGGTTTTGGAACCGGGTGAGGTGGTCTCAGGAAAATTTCCATAGGGCCTAGGAATCCCTTGACCGGTTTTGGTGGGATTGCGATAAAGCCTAAGGGTGGAGACAAGAAAATTCCTCAAGGTATCGGTGAAGGAATTTTGAGGCATCCAATCTTGTTTTGGGCCTAATAATCCCTTGATCAGTTTTGGCAAGATTACAGTAAGCCTGAGAGTGGAGGTGGTTTAATCTTCGGGAAGCCCTGCTTGTTTATGTATTGGTTTGGTTATGTGATCTCTTGACTGGTTTTGGCGGTATCACATGAGCATGAGGGTGGAGGTGGTCTAATATTCAGGAAGCCCTGGTTGTTTTTGTCTTGAGTCCCACATTGATCCTTGGAATATGGCACGTGAATGATTGTCTAGAAGAAATATTTGGTTCAGCTCAATCTATGGTCGGGTGGTACGTGGAAGTCCTTGACCTTATTGGCTTTTGCATATGTTAATAAGAGCTCTTTTCCTCTTGTATTTCATGAGTACTTGTACTTCTTATTATGTGGATTTTATGGTTGTTCTATCACGGTTATTATTCTAGTTATATGATGGTTATAAGCATGGTTCCATAACAGGTTCTAGCTATGGCTCTTTGTATGTTTGATTTGTTGATGAATGGTTAATGAATGCATGAGCTAAAAAATGTGATTGCAGATATTATGAGAGGGCATTAGACCTTCTTGATGATTCCCATATAAGTATCATACCCCTATGTTCATATATGCATTCATGACCTGTAGATTACATGTTCTCAATATGTTTGATGAAATGACTGTCATGGTTAGGCCTGGTTAGGTCAAGTCTTTGATCAAGTTTAGCATGAATTATTTTTTCATGATGTTATTTATCATTCTGCAAAGTCTCATTGAGTTCTGGACAACGGTATGGAGGTTAACCTAGAACTTAGGCTCAGAATCTGAGACTTCACCCTTTGAACTAAATTTGGGTCATAATCGCACCTTGTTAGGATTATGCATGTGGTTGAAGGCCCTCAACCACATGGAGGCCTTGTCATGCATGTGGTTGGGAGCCCAGGTCACTGAAAAAGCATTCCAACTTAGGGTTTGGGCACTGGGAGTGGTTGTTTAGCTCATGGGTGTCCTATAGTTCTTGAGGAAGGTAAGTAAGGTTCCAATTTGTTGATCATGCTTCCTTAATTTTACTTGGGAGGTCAAGTTATGCCATAGTATCCTTCAGCTCACGTTTACTCCGAAAGGCTGACGAAAGTGGGTAAATGTGGGAGGAGAGCGTTACATATTGATATCAAAGCACGGTTCAAATACATCGACTGGATGGGTAGAATGTGTTTATTGTGCATGCATGTTAGTTGTCTATTATGCATGCATTGTCATGGTTGTGGTTGTGGTTGTCTTGCATGAGGTCATGGTATGCAGTTGGTGTTATCATCTATGACTATGTATATACATGTATCGTGCTAATTTGGACTGATTTTGCACACAAAATAACATCCCCTTAACTTCACTGAGATATGTTGATTATGTTTATATTTGGTTGTCTGACATGGTATGTTTGCAATAATAATAGGATCAAAGATGACTAGTGAAATGGTGGATTACAGTTCATGAGACTCTCCTTACAGATCAGGTGGGCAACCAAGTGATGGGTACTCTTCTGACATAGTAGACAATGTAAGAAGTCTAAAGGCAGAAATTAAAAGTTTCAAAGCAAATAATGATAGAATCATTCAGTCATAGGAAATATTTGTCAAGGCACAAGAGAAACAAGCAGAGGTCAATGTAATTATCCTTCATAATTTGTCAGACATGTGGAGGCAGGGACAACCATGGATCCATTATCGATAGGAGAACAGGACTAATGGAGCATATGGTAACATATCTTATGGTGGGCACAGGTCGGACATGGATGACACAGTCAAAGATGGCAAGTTCTTGGATACACCTGATAGGAGAGGCAATGGATATGGGATCTACTCTAGTTCTTGTTTAGACATGTATAATGGTCATCATCCTTATAGGAGGAGTGACAAGGGATATTTTTCCAATGAGTTCAAGAAATACAAACCATCTACATTTGATGGAGAGTTGAATAAACTGTAAGATGAAGAGACATGGTTGCTTGGGATGAATAAGTTCTTTGAGCTGCATGATTACATAGAGAACATGAAATCTATGATAGTTATTTTCATTCTCAAAGGGAAAACAAGAATCTGGTGGGAAGATGTGAAGCATGTCAGATACATTAGGACAGAGGAGTTGAGTTGGCATGAATTCAAGAGACTCTTCATGAAGAAGTACTTGTTAGAGAGGTACTATGATAGTAAGGCCAAGGAGTTTTATGAGCTGAAGGTGGGATCGATGGCAGATGAGGAGTACACGACTAAGTTCCTGATGTGTTGAGGTATGTGTCATATCTTAAGGATGAGAAAACCAAAGTTCAAAGATTTATCAATGGTTTTCCATTAGCATTTAAGGATCAGATTGAGTATGATGAGTCTCGGTTGTTGGAAGAAGTAATTGGAAATTTGAAGCACTTTGTTATGAGTAATTGAAGCATTATACCAAGTCTAAGAAAGGTTGGAAAGGGAATGACAAAACTAAAGGTAAATGGCCATCGAAGTGAGGAAGAACTCAAGATGTAGGTGAGAAAGAGAATGTTTCTCCTTACAAGAAGTTTTATGCAGTTGAGAAGGGACATGGACCACAACTTGGACAACAGCAGAACAGAGTTAGTGGTCCTTTGTAGTGTTAGATATGTAGCAAGGATCATCTCAAGAAGGATTGTATGTTGTATTAGGGTGGTAGGCATTAGAACTACAATGCTCAAGAGGCGCAGAAAGTTGGGGATGTTGGACAAAGAATTCCTCGGATCTATGCAGCATTTAGTAGCAAGTAGGCGGATCACTAGGCATCCATTATTAAGATGGAAGGTAAGCTATGTGACCGAGTTATTTCTATTTTGATTGAACCTAGATCTAATTATAGTTATGTTAATCCTAACCTAGTGGGTAAGTGTGGTTTGAGAAAATAAGTGCATGCAAAGTCTTGATTAGTGTAGTTGGTTGTAGGTACTAAGAAAATAGTTCTGATGGGTTGTGTTATATTCTTTCCATGACTAGCCCACGTAGTTAACCCGGGGGTTAGAGGGGGGAGGAGCACCCCCTTCGTTGCATCGATTATGTAGCGGGGGGCGTCACAGGGGGTTTGAGGCATACTTGTAACCCCACTTTATGGGGTCCAGGGCAGCGCCCTGGAAAATTTTGGTTTTGAACCCTATGTTAGGATGGGCAAACCCACCTATGGTTTTGTGCATGTTTTTTGCACATGCTTTTTGGACACTATGGTTTTCGGTCCATGGTATTGGATGCAATGGTTTTTCAGTCCATGGTATTGGATGATTCGGCATGTATAAATATGTATTATAACGTTGAAAGGAACATAATTAAAAATTAAGCTGGTAGTCCCGGTTTTCGGATCCAAGGGAAAATCTCTGTGTATATGTGTTTTATGTGTTATGCTCTCGAATTGTTTATTTTCTATGTTTTAGAATTCGTATGCAGGTAATTTTTGTACAAGGTTAAAACCTACATTTGGTATCAAAGCAGATTTGGCTTCAAGGGGACACCTTTATTGCTGAGGGATTTTGCTCGGGCCTGTGGTAGACCCTGTTCAGTGGGAGATCTGCGAGATCGATTTTGGTGGTGAAAGAATATGGCGAGCAGTGGAAAGATAGAGATCGAGAAATTTAATGGTCAGTGTTTTGAGTTGTGGAAACTCAAGATGGAGGATTTTTTGGTGCATAAAGATCAGTGGATTGCGGTAGATCTAGGTACTAAACCAACAGGAGTGTCCAATGAAGAATGGAAGAAGTTGGATCGGAAGGTAAAGAGCACAATACGATTGTGTGTCTTAGATTCAGTATTGTTGAATGTATCAGGGGAAGCTACGACGAAGGCTTTGTGGGACAAGTTAGGGACTTTGTACCAATCTAAGTCTCTGGTGAATAAATTGTTCCCGAATAAAAAAGCTATATAACCTGAGGATGAAAGATGGAGACTCGGTGACATAGCATCTAAACGCATTTAATACTGTGGTAAGTCAGTTAGCATCTGTTGATATTAAAATTTCATATGAAGATAAGTGAATCAGTTTGTTGTGTTCTCTACCAAATTTGTGGGATAGTCTGGTTATTGCAATAGGTAGCAATGCAACTGCCTTGCAGTTTGATGAAATAGTCTCAGCCTTCCTGACGGAGGAGATGAGACGGAAAAATATGGAGATCCAGAATGGGATGCCTTGTCTGTACGAGGACGGTCCTAGAACAAAAACAAAAATAAGTCATCGAGTGGGAGATCTAAATCTTCAGGAAAACCTGTAAAGGTGGTGTGCTAGAAATGCGGAAAGGAATGGCACTACAAAAGGGACTGTAAATCTAAAGCTCCTAATAAAGGAAAGGGATCTAATGATACTCCTTCTGCAGAGGCGAAAACCACCTCAGATGAAGGTGGGGATGTGTACTTGGCTTCTTCAAGTACACATGTAGATCATGAGGCATGGTTGATTGACTCAGGTGCATCCTTTCACTTCACTCCCCATAGAGAGTGCTTCTGCGAGTATGAGAAATATGATGGTGGTGATGTCTTCTTGGGGGATGATAGGAAGGCTAGAATCATTGGTCGTGGAAAAGTAAAGTTGAAGCTGCAAGGTGGAAGGGTTAGAACACTTCCGGTTCGGGGAGCACTAAGTATTGATGCGAGGAGTTCGGATTGGAAATCTGTACAAGCTGCAAGGTAGCACTGTTATTGATGGGTGCAAAAGTTCTATGGTTCCTGAAAGTGGAGCAGAAAATCTAGTGGTCCCTGGAGAGAAGACCATGTTATGGCATCAAAGGCTTGGACATATTGGAGAGAAGGGCCTTCGAATACTTCATGGTAAAGGTATGGTAGAAGGTATGAGTAATAGCTCTCTGGATTTTGATTTCTGTGAAAATTGTGTATATGGGAAGCAGAATCGGGTGAGTTTCCCCTCTGGTATTAAGAGGGCGAAATAGATATTATAACTTGTGCACAGTGATGTGTTTGGACCTGTGAAGGTTCCATCACTGGGTAAGTCTATGTACTATGTATCATTTATAGATGACTTCTCAAGGAATACATGGATATATATCCTTAAGAAGAAATCTGAAATCTTTGACAGATTTAAAGAATTTAAGGCTCTTGTGGAAAATCAGACAGAGACGAAGATAAAGGTGTTGAGGACAGATAATGGTGGAGAGTTTTGCAGCAAGGAATTTGAAGAATTTTGTAAGAAGTGTGGTATAGCACGACAGAAGACTACTCCATATACACCTTAGCAAAATGGAGTTGCAGAAAGAATGAATAAGACGTTGATGGAAAGGGCAAGAAGCATGCTCAGTGGTGTCGGGTTAGGGCAGGAATTCTATGCAGAGGCGGTGGATACTGCATGTTACTTGGTCAACAGGTTACCTTCATCAGTGTTGGAGGATAAGACTCCACAAGAGGTATGGACTGGTAAGAAACCCTCTCTTTCACATCTGAGGGTATTTGGATGTGATGCATATGTACATGTTCCAAAGGAGAAACAAACCAAGTTGGATAGTAAATCTGAAAAGTGCATCTTTATTGGGTATAATGATGGTTTAAAGGGTTATAAGCTTTGGAACCCAGTCACAAGGAAGGTTGTGTACAGCCGAGATGTGGTGTTTAGAGAGGTAAAAGATGTTATTAAACATGAATTCCAACCAAAGGAACCTGAGAAGATTGAGTTTGAGCTTAAGGAAGAAGAATCAGACTCTACAGCAGAGGAGGAATCAGAAGATGAAGAGCCACAAACTCCGAGTGTGAGAAGATCAGTTCGAGAAAGAAGGCAACCAGAAAGGTATAGTCCATCTGCTTTCTGTTCAAATTTTGCTTTGTCTGTTACTGATGATGATCCCAGAACTGTGAAGGAAGCAGTAGATTCAGAGGATGACAAACTTTGTAAAGAGGCCATGGTTGATGAAATGGCATCTTTGCACAAAAATGAGGCTTGGGATTTGGTAGAGTTGCGACTGGAAGGAGACCCATTGGCAGCAAATGGGTGTTCAAGAAGAAGACAAATGCAGAAGGAAAGTTGGAGAAATACAAAGCTCGGTTGGTAGCAAAAGGTTATTCCCAGGTGTCGGGAATTGATTTTGGTGATATTTTTTCTCCTATTGCCAAGGTAACTTCTATTAGATTACTTTTATTTGTTGTTGCTACTTTTGATTTTGAGGTAGAACAGATGGATGTGAAGACAACATTTCTTCACAAGGATCTGGAAGAGGAGATCTACATGAAGCAACCTGAAGGCTCTACGGTGAAGGGTAAGAAAGAACTGGTATGCAAGTTAAAGAAGTCTTTGTATGGCTTAAAACAGTCACCAAGGATGTGGTATCAGAAATTTGATACATTTATGCGGGGAATTGGCGTCACCAGAAGCAAAGCAGATCATTGTGTGTATTTTAAATTAATTGGTGACCATGTTATTTATATCGTCTTATATGTGGATGATATGTTGCTAGTTGGAAATGACAAAGAAATTATCCAGGATTTGAAGACCCAATTTTCCTCTAAATTCGACATGAAAGATCTTGGTGCTGCAAACTATATTTTTGGCATGGAAATTAAAAGAGATCGGGCAAAGAGGAAGCTCTGGTTAAACTAGAGGAAGTATGTTGAAACAATACTGCAGAGGTTTAATATGCAGGATAGTAAACCGATGAAGGTTCCTATTCCTATAAGTGTGAGGTTATATGTTAAACAGTGTCCCAAGACATAAGAAGAGGAAGAGGAAATGTCCCATGTTCCATATGCAACTACAGTCGATAGCCTGATGTATGCAATGGTCTGTACTAGACCAGACATTGCACATGCAATGGGATTATTGAGCAAGTTTATGTCAAAACCAGGGAAGGAGCACTGGACAGCAGTGAAGTTGGTTTTCAGGTATTTGTGTGGCACTAGTGATTATGGTTTGTGCTACCAAGGAAAATCAAGATTGGATAGAATGTTGGATATTCGTGGCTTTGTTGATGCAGACTGGGTTGGAGATCTGGATCAGAGAAGATCTACAAGTGGGTATGTGTTTAACCTATTTGGAGGCGTAGTCAGTTGGATGAGTAAGAAACAATCTGTAGTGGCACTATCAACTACAGAGGCAGAATACATGGCAGCCACTCATGCAAGTAAGGAAGCAGTTTGGTTGCAGATATTGTGTTCAAGTATGGGGTTAGTACAGGAAGCTATAAGGATAGACTATGACAACCAAAGTGCAATTTTCTTGGCAAAGAACCCTGCATATCATTCAAAGACAAAGCACATTGATGTTTAGTATCACTTTTTGAGGATATGATAGAAGACAAAAAGGTGTTGCTGATAAAGGTGGACACTTTGAAGAATACTACAAATGCATTGACAAAATCTGTGAGCTCTGAAAAGTTCTCTTGGTGTAGAGAAACAATGGGCATTTCAAGGCTGGAAAAATGACTAAGCTCTCTTGTGGCCCCATGTGGAAAGAAAACAACAAGTGGGAGAATGTTGGGTTGTGTTATATTCTTTCCATGACTAGCCCACGTAGTTAACCGGGGGGTTAGAGGGGGGGTGGAGCACCCCCTTCGTTGCATCGATTGTGTAGTGGGGGGGGTTCACAGGGGGTTTGAGGCATACCCGTAACCCCACTTTATGGGGTTCGGGGCGGCGCCCCAGAAGATTTGGTTTTGAACCCTATGTTAGGATGGGCGGACCCACCTATGGTTTTGTGCGTGATTTTCGCACATGTTTTTTGGACGTGATGGTTTTTGGTCCATGGTATTGGACGCAATGGTTTTTCGGTCCATGGTATTGGATGCTTCGGCATGTATAAATATGTATTATAACATTGAAAGGAACATAATGAAAAATCAAGCTGGTAGTCCCGATTTTGGGATCCAGTGGAAAATCTCTGTGTATATGTGTTTTATGTGTTATGCTCTCGCATTGTTTATTTTCTATGTTTTAGAATTCGTATGCAGGTAATTTCTATATAGGGTTAAAACCTACAAGTTCATCATTGGGTAAGAGATTTTGCATTTGATTTGAATGGTATGCTTACATCAGTGCATCTAAATGTGCTTCCATTGGGATTGTACAATATGATTATGGGTATGGATTGGTTGTACCTTCATAGTAATAAGGTGGATTGTTATGAGAAGGTTATTGAGTGTTTGAATGATGATGGAAAACATAATATCTTACAGGGTAAGAAGATGTCGACATCAATTAGAATGGTTATAATTATGTAGGAAAAGCACAATTGCAGGAAAGGATGTGCATTGTTTGCAGTGATAAAGGTAAGGATGTTGAGGACGCGGAAATCTTGAAGAGGTACCTAGTTTTGTAGCAGTTTCATAATGTAATTCTAGCAAAGATTCCAAAGTTTCCTCCTCATAGGGAAGTGGACTTTTTGATTGAGTTGGTACCATGAGCAACACCAATATCAAAGGCACCTTATAATATGAGCACTCCCGAGCTAGTGAAATTGAAGTTGCAGTTGAACGAAATGCTTGACAAAAGATACATTCGGCCAAGTGTGTCACCTTGGGGTGCACCAATATTGTTTGTGAAGAAGGAGGATGGTACTCTTGGGTTTTGCATTGATTACAGGCAGTTGAACAAGGTGACGATCAAGAACAGGTATTCATTGTCGAGGATTAATGAATTGTTTGACCAGTTGAAGGGAGAATCAGTGTTCTCAAAGATTGTTTTGAGATCAGGATACCATCAGGTATGCATCAAAAAAGAGGACATCTACAAGACTGCTTTTCGAACCAGGTATGGGAATTATGAGTTTGTTGTGGTTCCTTTTGGTTTGACTAATGCTCTAGCTACTTTCATGTGTATCTGGACAAGTTTATGATTGTATTCATTGATTATGTATTGATATATTCTAAGAATGATGAAGAGCATGCAAAACACTTAGCAATAGTATTGATATTTCTAAGAGAGCATCGGTTGTATGCCAAGCTTAGTAAGTATAGTTTCTTTCAGAAAGAGGAACATTACTTGGGACATGTTGTTTCCAAGGAAGGCATAACAGTGGATCTAGAAAAGATAAAAGCTATCATGGAATGGGAAGATCCTAGGAATGTGGATGAGGTTAGATCATTCATAGGGTTAGCAAGTTATTATAGGAGGTTCATCAAGAACTTCTCACATATTTCCTATCCTATTACATCATTGTAGAGGAAAGGAAAGGAATTTGAATGGACAGAGGAATGTGTGGCTAGTTCTGAGCAGTTGCATACAAATGCTCCAGTTCTAAAGATTGTAGATCCAGATAAATAATTTGTGGTGTGTATAGATGCTTTCAAGATGGGACTTGGTGGAGTCCTGATGCAGGAGGGACATGTGGTGTGTTACAAGTCAAGGAAACTGAATGAGCACGAGCAAAATTATGTGACATGTGATCTCAAGTTGGTAGCAACCATTCATGCATTAAAGATGTGGAGGCACTATCTTCTTGGCAAAAGGTTTGTGTTGATAAGTGATCACAGTGGGATGAGATGAGATATTTGTTTAGCCAAACTAATTTGAAGGCCAAGCAAACCAGATGGTTACCCATGCTTAGTGAGTTTGACTTCGAGATTAGGTACATCAAGAGTAAGGAGAACAGGGTTGTAGATTCTCTTAGCAGAAGAGTGCAGGTAAATCACATAGCAACTATGAGCTCATATGGGACAGATAGGATTAGATCTCACAAGCAGGACAACAAGATGATAGGTATAGGGAGCTTAGTATCAGGTTACAGTAGTAAGGTACAGGTGATTAGGATGTGGATTATCATTTCACAGTAGATGGTTTGGTGAGATTTAGGGATAGGATCTATGTGTCTGAAAACAGTGAACTCAAGAAGGTTATCTTGAGGGAATTTCATGTTAAGCCATATTCAGGTCATTCGGGATATCAAAATACTCTAACAGTTGTGAAGAAGTTCTACTATTGGTCGAATCTGAAGAAATAGGTAGTTGAGTTTTTCACAAAGTGTTTGGATTGTCAAGATGTAAATGTAGAGTGAAAGCATATAGGTGGTCTATTGTAGATGATTCTGATTCCAAAGTGGAAATGGGAGGTCATTTCCATGGATTTCATCACAGGTTTGTCGAGAACATCTAGACAACATGATTCCATCATGGTTGTGGTTGACAGGTTGACTAAGGTAGCTCACTTCATAGTGGTTAAGTCTACTTATTCAACTAGTGAGGTAGCTCAAGTCTTCATTAGGGAGATAGTGAGGTTGCATGGTATTCCTAAGAAGATTGTATCTGACAAAGATGCCAAGTTCACTTCCAAGTTTTGGAAGGAGTTATTTGCAGGTTTGGGTATAGATTTTACCTTCAGTACATCTTATCATTCGCAGACAAATGGACAGACAGAGAGGGTCAATAGGATTCTGGAGGACATGTTGAGAATGTATGTTATGCATCAGCAGAGGAGGTGGGAGGAGTATCTTCCATTGGTTGAGTTTGCTTACAATAATGGGTATCATGAGTCATTAAGGATGATTCCATTTGAGGCACTTTATGGACAGAGTTGTGATACTCCCATCAGCTGGAGTGATCCAGTGAACATGGTACTGATAGGACTAGACATGTTGGCAGAGATGGAATAGGAAATGCAGGTTATCAAGAATAATCTAAAGGCAGCACAGGATAGAAAAAAGAGCTATGCAGATCAACACATGTTGTTTAAGGAGTTTCAGGTTGGGGAGCATGTATACTTGTGCATAAAGCTCGAGAGGAGCTCCTTGAGGATTGGATCATGTGCAAAGTTGGCACCTTGATATTGTAGGCCTTTCGAAATCCTTGAGAGAATTGGACTAATGGCATACAGATTTGCATTGTCGCTAACAGTGAAAGTCCCTGATGTTTTCCATGTTTCATTTTTAAAAGTATGTGAAGGATGTTGATCATGTGATTGACCATTCTGTATTGAAGGTGGAGCTAGAATGAGAATTATGGTCATAACCTCAATCCATATTGCAACGGAAACAACTCATGCCTTGGAACTGAGCAATCAAGCAAGTTAAAGTGTTGTAGAAGCACTTTGGGCCTAAAGAAGCTACATGGGAGATAATTGATCAGATGCGGGTTATGTTTCCTCCATTGTTTATCGGT
Source organism: Pinus tabuliformis (assembly GCA_031772625.1). Lineage (NCBI taxonomy): Eukaryota > Viridiplantae > Streptophyta > Pinopsida > Pinales > Pinaceae > Pinus > Pinus tabuliformis. The sequence continues at coordinate 246,363,574 of CM062805.1, forward strand.
TAAGGAAAATGAGTTTTGGTATATGTATATATTTTGGTTGTTGTTGTAAATATTGCAATGAGTTGTGTTATAAAGCTCCAATAAGTGGTACTGTTGTTATGTTTGTTACGTTGGTTTTTCTTTTCAACAGGTTGTTCATTGTAAATAATACACAAACTAAGTTATAAATCTCCATGGGCTGTATGTTTAGGTTTTCAACGGTTTGTTGGTCATAGGTGTCATAGAACACTGAGGATGTTGTCCCCATAAGGGAGAGGGGTCTGTAACAATCCCGAGTTAAAATTTCATGTAATAAAGTTAAGAAAGGTAAAATAAGACCAAGGTCATGGGACACATATTTCAAGTTAAATGTTGGGAAAAACATCCTAGTGGGTGTTCATTTCAATTTATTATGGATAAGTAAATTGGCAAAGGCATTTCCAAAGGCAAAGAGGCATTAATTGACATTTACTTATGAAAATAATGGAAAATAGGAGAAAAGGAAGGTTAAAGGTCACAAAATTTCATGTGAGGAAAATTGAAGGAAAAATAGAGGAAATTGAAGAAAATAGAGGCCTCAATGATAAAAAGGCTTCTCAGGATCAATTCACAGCTTTTGCTGGTTAACCTTTTGTCATTTTTAGCTCATAACTCTCTTCTATTCACTTTATTATCGCATATTATTGCACACTTAGATCATTCTTGGAGCACTTTAGCATTGGAGAAAGGAAAGCAAAGGAAGGACAAAAAGGCAAAGTAATGCAAGCGACAAGCAAGAAAAAGTTGGATCAATCAGCTTCAGCAGGAATACTTGCAGGTAACAAGTTGCATGTGTGATTTCCTAGTTGATTTGTGAATGCATGGTACATACATGTGTGTATTTGGTTCTCTTGTTGTTATTTGATTCTCTTGTTGTCATTAGCATGGGTTTTGTCAGGTGTGATAGTGGTTTTAGCCTTGCCATGCCATTTTCGAATAGCCATAGTGTGATGGGGTTCTTTTATTTGGTTGAGGTTTGGATTTCCAAATGGTTTTGGAACCAGGTGAGGTGGTCTCAGGAAAATTCCCATATGGCCTAGGAATCCCTTGACTAGTTTTGGCGGGATTGTGGTAAAGCCTAAGGGTGGAGACAGGCAAATTCCTCAAGGTATTAGTGAAGAAAGTTTGAGGCATCCAAGTTTTTTTTTGGGCCCAATAATCCCTTGACCAGTATTGGTGGGATTATAGTAAAGCCTGAGGGTGGAGGTGGTTTAATATCCGAGAAACCCTAGTTGTTTATGTATTGGTTTGCTTATGTGATCCCTTGACCAGTTTTGGCGGGATCACGCGAACATGAGGATGGAGGTGGTTTAATATATGGGAAGCCTAGGTTGTTTTTGTCTTGAGTCCCACATTCATGCTTGGAATATGGCATAGGTGTGATTGGTTGAAAGAAATATTTGGTTCAAACCAATCTACGGTTGGGTGGTACGTGGAATTCCTTGACTTGGTTGCCTTTAGCATATGTTAATAAGAGCTATTTTCCTCTTATATTTCATGACCACTTGTACTTGTTATTATGTGGATTTTATGGTTGTTCTATCATGGTTATTATTTTGGTTATATGTTGGTTATAAGCATGGTTCCATAACAGGTTCTAGCTATGGCTCTTGATATGTTTGATTTGTTGATGAATGGTTAATGAATGCATGAGCTAAGCATTGTGATTGCATTATTATGAGAGGTCATTAGACCTTCCCGATGATTCTCAAAGAAGTAACAAACCCCTATGTTCATATATGCATTCATGACCTATATATTACATGTTCTCAATATGTTCGACGAAATGAATCTCATGGTTAGGCTTGGTTTTGTCAAGTCTTTGATGAAGTTTGGCATGAATGGTTTTTCCCTTATGTTATTTATCATTATGGAAAGTCTCATTGAGTTCTAGAGAGTAGTCTAGAGACTGACCTGGAATTTAGGCTCAGAATCCAGGACCGCACTCTTTGAACTGTGGAATTTGGGTCATAACCGCACCCTGGTAGGCTTATGCATGTAGTTGGAGGCCCTCAACGACATGTAGGCCTTGTAATGCATGCGGTTGGGAGCCCATGTCACTTAAAAAGCATTCCATCTCAGGGTTTGGGCACTAGGAGTGGTTTTTTGGCTCCTGAGTGTCCTGTAGTTCTTGAGGAAGGTCAATAAGGTTCCATTTTATCAATTCTGCTTCCTTAATTGAACTTAGGATGTTGAGTCATGTCATAGTAGCCCTCAACTCATGTTTACCTGACAGACTGTTAAAAGTGGGTAAATGTGGGAGGAGTGTGTTATAGTTGTTGAAGCTAGTGCCACTGTTACCAAAAGTAATCCTATCTATGCACTGCAAACTCTTGGGAAAGACATTCCTTTCTTGACCCTATAATATGTAGTTAGCATTGCACTAAACTATTTTTTGTCCATATAAGCAGACAAGTTAGAGTGAAAATGATATAAATCATATAGCTTTCTTTGTAGTCATAAAGGATAGTAGGAAAGTTATTTATATTGATGTTTATGCCCTCAATTTTATCCATAATATGGCCTTGAATACTTGTGGACGAGATTGTTATTTCTGGTTTGACGTTATACTGGAACATGGTTATATTTTTTGGCTTAATACTCAAAATTTCTTATTTGTTATCTTATATAGTGTTTGTCACAATGATGTTAGCAAATTCTATTTTTGTTTAAAATGATGGTTCACAATGAACATATGGTGTAAAATATAAGGATAATTCATATAATACTATTGAGTACTAATTTATTTCAATTCATCGATTCAAACTACTCGTTTGGTTAGCATTATGGTGATAGCATTGCAACTTTGTTTAGAAGCATGTTTTTTACAAATTTGGGATGCTTCAATTTGCTAATGACAACATGTTCTGATGTGGTTGGTTTTTGATTGAAAGATGTTTGACGTCGAGTATTGACAAATACTTTCTCCAAGCTTTGAAACTAATATCGTCTATGTAAGCTCACACATTCGAGTGAAAATGATATAAATTATATTGCTTGCTTTGCAATCACTCTACTAAAAGGCATATTTGACTTCACTAACATGCTATAAAAATAAAATGCAAGTGCAATATATTTAGAGTGAACCATCAAGATCCAAACTCAATGTAGCAGACAAAAAGGAAAAACATATATTTGTACATAATCTTGGTTGCATGTGTAATGGACAAAAAAGAAAAGCATTTGTTTGTACATAATCTTATATTTCATTTGTTCGTGGAATCAAATGCATTAAAGGAAAAATGCACTTCTTTATTTTTAAAAATGATAAAATGATAGGAGTTAATTAGTTCACATCCCTTATCGGTATTCATATCAATATAACTTACTTGAATAATAAGTATATCTTCAATTAGAAACATTCTAATTATAGAGGGCTCATGTAAAACTTGATTATTAAACATACTATATCATTACAGTTGTTTCTATTTCTAAATGCTTTGAGCTTATATTATCAATTAGATTTTATAATTGTAAATACAACATGAAAAATCCATAGCTAAAATGTTATTATCTTCAAAGGCACAGTTTGAATAAAATATGTTAAGTTGTTATTATCTTCAAAGATATAGTTTGAATGTCCACTTGGGGTAGCTCAATTGGCAATGGCCATGGAAATGAAGTGTCACCGAACCGGAAGTCTTGGGTTCAAATCTTGTGCTATCCCCCTGATCCAGGTGAAAAGTTAGACATGATGAAGATGTAGTCCTACCAAGCTTACAATACATACATACATACATACATACATATATATATATATATATATATATATATATATATATATAGAGAGAGAGAGAGAGAGAGAGAGAGAGAGAGATATATATATATATATATATAGAGAGAGAGAGAGAGAGAGAGAGAGAGATAATGGTTTGGAGATTTATGTGGTGTGGTTTTTGAGATTGTGAGCTCGGATATTCCACAGTCTGCATTTTATGTCTATGTTTCGAGTCTAGAACAAGACTCACTCTCAGGATTGAATCTACAAAGGAGAGAAATGGGGCTATATATATGATCTATTGTGCTGCCAAGGTGGGGAGCCGACCAGCTCAAGGTGAAATTCACAAAGGTGGAGCTTGAGAGGGTGATAGGGGAATTTTTAGGATAAGAGGGAGAGTATGATATAGGGGAGAATTCGGGAGGAGCAGGGGACGGAGGTGTGGAAATGATGAAGAATGGTAAGGATGTTGTGAAGGGGAGATCATTTTATTCATTGCGAGGGAGAAGGGAAATCCAATTTCTGCTAACTTCCAAGCCTCCATCCCTACTGAGGTTGTGTGGGTGCTTGATGATTTCAAGTGCCTCCCGCACTTTACGTTTAAAATGATGCTTTTCATTGGCAATGACATTTGTATCTTCCAAGCAGATACGGTGGTTTGTCTTGCCCGCATGCTTTGCTAAAGCTGAAGAACGAGTTCTTTCATTTCGAATATTTACACCATGCTCTTTAAGCCTAATCTTAACAGACCTACCTATTTCCCCAATATAGTATTCCCCACAAGAATAATTGATCATATAAACATGTTTCTACTAGAGGTGCTCCAGGTTGTCCTTGATAGATTTCATTATTTGTTTAATAGTCGTCATGGGTTTGAATGAAGTTTTGATATCTTTCTTGATGAGAACTTTAGCTAGCTTGTCAGTGACTCCACGAATAAAATATATAGTTTGAATAAAATATATTAAGTTGTTATTTGGCAATAACATAAGAAAAATTATTATATAAAGACTGAGGTTCAAAATTAACGTTTGGCAATCCCTCTCAAAGATATGTTCCAAGCAATAATCTCATTGGCATTATGGGCATTGTTACTACTTTATTATGTAAAAAAACTTCTAAAACTAGAGTCATGGGCTAAACCTCTTTAAGTACAACCCATCATAGTCATATATCTAAAATTGAAATCTAAATTTTAAGCCATAAGCACTAATTTAAACCAAAATTTGAAAATATTCCCATGCCTTGGTGCAAATAGTCATACCCTCTGTATTGTGGGGATATGCTTTAGTCCTCATTGCACATAGCTTAGAATAGTATGAGTAACATTTGAGCTATAAATAAATACCTTAATATAAGTGAGAATTATCAACTCCTTAAGTATTATGATTCTCGCTTGATTCAAATTCAAAATGCATTTTACAATTCTCCAAAAAAAAAAAAAAAAAAACCAATGGTTGCATTATCAATTTGCATTTAGCAGTTTTGAAATGACTTGATATAATGCATTTTTCCACCTGTCAAAATGCTTCGGCTTTAAGCAAATCACCACTCCTCACAAGTCATTTCTCTAAATTTCAAATCATCTCCTCCAATAAGATGCACTCAAACTCCTTTTGCAACCATTTAATGTGGGTTATTTCAACCATTCTTCTATTGAAGGCATCCCACCAAAATCTAAAACCAATGGCATTTCACATTGAAGTTATCGCATACTTAGTACCATATATCTCATTATATAATATGACCTCTTCATCATGAACTAATCGTTACAAGAAATTTGATTAAATCTCACTTGATTCAATAATGAATCATGGTTCTACCAATCTATAATTATTTTGCTGCCCCTCCACCCTTATCAGAGTTTCCTCCCCTCTCCGATGCTTTTGTCAATGTTCGGAAAAAGAAGAAAGATAACAAAAAATATTTGGCTAGATATGCCCCCTATCGCAACGTTTATGATGTCTCTTCCTCTCAGGCCCTTGGAGCACATTCGCCCACTTTTGGGAGTTGAGAATGAAAGTCCTTTCTTTGAATATAAGGGGAATTGGAGGCAACTTCAAAATTCTCTCCCTTGGGAGACTATTAGAACCTCATCGTCCATCTCTTATGCTATTTCAAGAAATGATGGTGTCAGACTCTAAATCCCAGGAGTTCTTCTCAAAAATTCACCCAGGCTAGTGTGTCATGTGCGTTAGATGTTGAAGGTCAGTCAAGAGGCCTAGTTGTCGTTTGGGATCCTTCTTTCGTCTCCTTCTCTAGCTTCCAATAAAAGGTGGGGATTATTCTTGAAGGTAACTTCAATGGATTCTCTAGGAAGGTGACTATTGTGAACTTCTATGGGTTGTATAATGACAGAAGGGATTTCTGGGAATTTTTCCAGAACAATGGTCTCCTGTATAATAACAATTTGATTCTTGTTACAGATCTAAACCTAAACCTTTCTGCAAATGAAGTATGGGGCAGGAAAGCCAGGAAAGATCCCCTGGTTGTGTACTTTAACTCTCAGTTCCAGAATGTGGGGCTAATAGATGTATGTCCGGCTCCCTTAGCGCCCACTTGGGAAAATGGCAGAGTTTCCAATGAAGGGATAGTGAAAAGACTAGATCAATTTTTATTGGCAAAGAGTCTCATCCCATGTTTCACCTAATATAGATCTTGGATTTCTCTAGATAGTATCTCAGATCGCTCCCCAATTTTCTTGGAATTCGAGGTCCAAAAATCCTTTTCACCCTCACCATTTAAATTTAATCAAGTCTGGCTTGAATATCAATCTTTTATCAAACTTGTTAGGGATGCTTGGCCTTCTCTGGAGATGCTTTTCCATGAATAAAATATGGATTCTTTCTCAAATAAGTTAAACAGGCTAAAAAAATTATTGATTAAATGGGACAAAAACTAAAAGAAATAGCTAAATGTTGAACTCGGCTTGATTAAAAAGGTAATAAATTTCTTCAATCGTTATTTTTACAAAGAGTTGTTCCTGCCATAATTAAAAGAGCACCTTTGTATTCTGCAATCAAGAAAGATGCATATTTTAAAAATAAATGAGGAAGCCTAGAGAATCAAAAGCGAGGCTAATTGGATAGCTAAAAGTGATGGTAACTCCAAGTTTTTTCATAAATATGCTTCATTAAGGAAAGTAATCAATTCTATCTAGGAACTAAAGGGACATGACAGTCCGACCATTTCTGATATGGATGACATAAAGAACTCAACGATCCCTTACTATTCCAATCTTTTTAAGTGGTCCCTTGTCAATAACCCGATGGAACAACTTCAGGTTATCAATATTTTTCCTCATTTTTTCTCTAATGAGGAGGCAACTTCCATCGGTAGTCAGGTTTATTTGGCAGAATTGGAAGGTATTTTGAAGGCATGTGTAAAAGTAAAAAGTCCTAGGCCTCATGGCTAAAATACAAAAAAATGCATTCACTTCTTTGATATGTTGGGGGGAGATCTTTTGAAATTAGTAGAGGAATCTAGAGTCAAAGCTAGAGTTTGCAGCCCAATCAATGTTGTATTCCTTGCCTTGATCCCCAAATCGTCTAAAGCCCTTTCCTTTGACCAATTTCAACCCATTTCTCTATTTAATTCAGTTTATAAACTAATTTCCAAGGCCATAGCTAACAGGCTTAAAGATAAACTGACTTTTGAAATCTCTCAGAAGCAATTCGGTTTCCTGCCCGAAAGACAAATTCATGAGGCAATTGGCTTAGCTAAGGAATGTCTTCCTTCAATCAAGAACAAAAAGATCAAATCCCTCATTTTTAAATTAGATCTTAGAAAATCCTATGACAAAGTCAACCGAGACTTCCTTAGGATGTTGTTGATTCAAATTGGGTTGGGGACACTTACTACCAGCTAGATAATGATTTGTGTTTCCTCTGCCTCCTTTGTTTCCTTAATCAATGGATCCACTTCCCCTTTTTTCCCCTGATCCAAAGGGCTCCGTCAGAGATTCCCTTTGTCCCCCCTTCTCTTTCTTTTGGTCATTGAAGGTCTTAGCAAACATATCTTGCGGGAAAGAAGGGAAGGTTGAATAAATGGAATTAAAGTCACAACTGCTACTATCATCTCCCATATTTTTTGTTGTTGATGATGTCTTGATTTTAGGGGACAATTCAGTGGAAGAATGGACTGCCTACAAGAAAATTATCTTGATCTTCTACCTGGCCACTAAGATGGAGGTTAGTTTAGAAAAATATCGTTTTCTCCTTCATGAAATAAAGGATTTGGTGATGGCCAACGTTACAGATATTTGGCCCTGTAGGAAGGAGAATCTTGACTATGGGTTTAAATACTTGGGCTTTTTGCTCGCCCAACAATTATAAGAAAGAAGACTAATTATGGATGGTCAAGACTTTGGGAAAAAAAATAGTTGTTGGTGTTACAAGAGGCTCTCCTAGGGGGTCAGTTGGTGCTAGCAAAACCGGTTCTTGAAAGCATCATTGTTTTCTGGATGAGTCTGGTAAGGATCCCTTCCTTCGTCCTCAGTAAAATCAGGTAGAGAATGTTCCACTTTTTATGTTTAGGCAAGGCTGAGAAAGATAAAATTCATCTAGTTGGATTGGAGTCTCTCTCAAAGCCAAAAAAATTGGGGATCCAGGGTCTCAGAAACCTCTTTTGGTTCGAGAAATCCCTCATAGCTAAAAACTTGTGGGTGCACTAGAAAGAAATGGACTATGGAGTGCTTTGATTAAGGAAAAGTACCTCAAAAATCAACCCTTGATTGATTTGGCTCATAAATTAGATGTAGTCATTTATGTCTTTGTTCCTGGTCAATTATATGGAAAAGTCTAATGGCATCCTTCCCTTGGATTTTTAAATGGTTTTCATATTCGCTTGGCTAAAGACCCCTTTATTGGTGGTGTGCCCATTATTTCTTATCTCACACTTTGGTCACTGCACTCAACTCCCATGTTTTGTTCATGCTAGCTCAACCTTTAGTTCCTTTCCTTTTGAATGTGATAGGGGACATTGGCTCTTGTTAGGGTCCCACCCTAACCCCCTTATTTATGTAGTAGGATCGAGTCATAGTTATAGTTAAGTAAGGAGTCAATAAAGCCCATATTAATAATTGTAAGTGGTTAACCCGCAATTAATGACGGGACCACAGTTAGTTGCAAATGGGCCATGGTATTAGATAGATGGTATCAATAAGAACCATGGTATTGATTCATGGTATTGCATGTATGAGTCATATATAAAGGATAGAGACTCGCTGCGAGGGGCATCGTGTCTTATTTTGTAATCGAGCTCTGCTCTATTGGAGGTTGCCCCCTCGAAGAGGCAAGTGAACATTTCTTTCTGAATAATAAAATACTTGTTGTTGTTTCTCATTATTCTATGTTCTGGGTATATTTCTTCGCATATTTTGTATTCTTGTATCGTCTTGCAGGTTAAGAGCATAACAAGTGGTATCAGAGCTCTTTCCAGGGCCAGTGGGATCTCCATTTCTTAGCAATTTTTTTTTTTTTTGGCTAGAGACGTGTTCTGGCGTCTTTAAACCACAGGATTTGTCGTTGAGTGCATAAACCTGCAGATTTGGGGAGGCATGCACACAGGAAATACAAGAGGTGGTCACGCTTGTTGGACTCCCTTGTAACCCCTGTGGGTACCCCTTCGAGTAGTAGCGCATTAGACAAAACCGCGCACGGATTATCTTCCAAGTACCCTCTGGGTATATCGGAAGCCCCCTAGCTCCTTTGAAACCTCACCATAGATAAATCGTCGGCTGTCTCGCTGCTACAGTACATCGAGAACAGCACTCGGAGAGATTACTCGCTCGTATGATAGGGTAGTCAGGTTGTACGGCTAAGGGTACTGTTGATCCTCCTTAGTTAGAGCCCTGAAACATAGGGCCGAGTACTACTGTCAGACCCTTATGTATTTGAGATCTGTAGCACCTGACACTCCTCGAGACCATAGTTCCCTTTTCTATCTCGGGATCACGCACAATCTCTGCCAGATCAGATCTCTCAAGTGGGGTTGCAGCAATAGCAGACATCAGTCCCACAGTTCCGAGTTAGCAGACCAGCCTTTCCGATCTATTAGATCCATCAAATCCGTAGCAGAAATCTATTCCGCCGCTCAGAGTTATCCGATCAGCCATTCAGATCTCTCAGATCCACCATATCTGAGTAGTTGTGTGGGGTTCCTATACCGGGGCATGATTTTCGCAGGACTTTTGGCAGCATTGACATTTTGGGGATTCAGCTACTGCAGTATTCCTAAGCAAGGAGTAAAACTCTGATTTTTCAGAGAGAGAGAAAAAAAAAGCGCTTATTGGTGATCTAGCCCATAAGAATCAGGACGACGAGCTAAGCAAGGTGGTACCATTCAATTGTTAGTGAAAAAACATTCAGGTGGTCCCAAATTTCAAGTACATCGGGTCGGTGCATGGTAGAAACTAGAGCTCGAGCTATGGCCAATGAGAAGATCGACAAACTTGAACAATCCTTGCAAGCCATCCAAGCTCAGCTTGACAAACTAACTGACGCACTCTATAAGGGCAAGGAGGAAGCCTGCGAGGAGGCGTATATTGGCAATGGACACAGTGAGGGTAAGACTAGCCGCTCTCTTCACCTCTGGGGCACCCACCAACAATCCCGTCCGCGACCTCCCAAGCTCGATATGCATAAATTTGATGGTTCTCACCCGGCCGCATGGGTAGCACAAATGGAGCAGTATTTCAATCTGAATAACATCTTAGATAATGAGACTCAGCTTATGGTGGGGAGCATGTACTTGGACAATGAAAGATGGCAATGGTGGGAATGGAATCAATGTTGCAATGGAAGTTTTATGACTTGGGCCACCTTCAAAAAAGCTCTTACAGAGCGCTTTGACCAGGAATCTGCTTTTTTGGGTCGTCTCACTAAGCTCTGACAGACTGGCACAGTGGATGAATATGTTACAACCTTTGAAGCCTTAGCTTTCCGCACTAGGGATCTCCCAGATGCGTTCTACACGGAATGTTTTATCAGCGGTCTTAAAGAGGCCATACAAGCCCACATCCAACTACACCACCCTACCACATGGTCGGAGGCTTGCAAGGTAGCTCATAACGTGGAACGTGTGTTAGCAGCCCAGTCCATTCGCCCAAATTTCACCGCCAAGGGTCGCCCCCCACAGGCTCACAACACGACTCAAACACTTAAGGTTCAAAAGGTGTCACCTGTAGAAATGGTCGAAAGAAGAAAGCATGGATTATGTTACTATTGTGATGAAAAATACTCCGCAGGTCATAAATGCAAGGAGCCTAATTTTTTTCAAATTGATGCCACTGATTACAGCTCATCGGAGGAAGCCCCACCACTTGAGGAACCGGAAGAGGTAGAAGAGGACAACCAGAAGGAAAATGTCCCTGACGAACCAATTATTTCACTACATCCTTTGGCAGGGATTTCTTCACCTCAAACTCTCAAAATCAGAGGTTTTATTAAACATCGCCCAGTAGTAGTCTTGATTGATAGTGGAAGTACACATAATTTCATCCATCAAAAAGGTGCAGAAGCAGTGCATTGTTTTGTACGAGCAATTTCTAACTTCCAAGTCCAAATTGCGGATGGGGGAACAATGAAATGTGAAGGTCGCTGTGAAAATGTCAAACTTCAAATGGGGGATTATCAGTTGAAAACCCACATGTTTGCCATACACATGGGAGGGTGAGACATTGTCCTCGGTGCTGAATGGCTTCACACTCTTGGGCCAATCACAATGGATTTCCAGGAGTGATATATGAGCTTTAAGCAGAACAACTCCACACATACCTTCTGTGGACTCCAGGCGGGAGCTCCCTCTATCATCAGCTCACATAGGATGGAAAAATTGCTAAAAAAGGGCCATCATGGAGTTATAGCTCAATTTAATGCCATTCAGGCCGTCGAACCCAATTCTCTGCCGATTCATCCTGAGATGCAACCGATTTTAAATAACCCTCTGCCAGCCTTTGACAAGCCTCATGAGCTTCCACCCTCGCGAGGGGAACATGATCATAGCATCACCTTGGTTCTAGGGGCCCAACCACCAAATGTGCCCCCATACAGATATCCGTTCACCCAAAAGAATGAAATAGAAAAAATAATCAAGGAACTTTTGGAAGCAGGTGTCATTCGTCCCAGCATTAGTCCTTATTCATCACCGGTGGTCATGGTGCTCAAGAAAGATGGGGAATGGCGGATGTTTCCAGACTTCAGGGCCCTCAATAAGTTGACAATAAAAGATAATTTTCCCATGCCGGTTGTTGATGATTTTCTAGATGAACTCAATGGGGCTCAATTCTTCACTAAGTTGGATCTTTGCTCGAGCTACCAGCAAATTCGCATGAAGGAAGTCGACATTCCAAAGATTGCTTTCAGAACTCATGAAGGCCATTATGAGTTCCTGGTCATGCCATTCGTTCTTTGTAATGCCCCATCTACTTTTCAGAGCCTTATGAACCACCTTCTCAAACCATATCTCAAGAAATTTGTCCTTGTCTTCTTCGATGACATCCTCATCTATAGTTGCACTTGGGCCGCACATCTTCAGCGTGTAGATCTACTCTTGCAACTGCTCCGCAAGCATAAATTATTTGTTAAGATGTCCAAATGTTCTTTTGGCATGGAAGAAGTTGAGTATTTGGGCCACATTGTGGGGCGTGAAGGTGTCAAGGTGGACCCCAAAAAGATCCAGGCAATGCAGGATTGGCCTTAACCTAAGACCTTGAAGAGCCTGAGAGGATTTTTGGGTCTCACAGGCTATTATTGCAAATTTGTCCGCAGTTATGGTCGCATTGCGAAGCCCCTCACTCAACTCCTCAAGAAAAATTCATTCTTCTGGAATGATGATGCACAACAGGCATTTACAGCTCTCAAAAATTCCATGTGTTCCACTCTAGTCTTAGCACTACCTGATTTCACCAAATCTTTTGTCATTGAATGTGATGCTTCGGGTATGGGTATTGGGGTGGTCTTAATGCAGGAAGGTCGACCCTTGGCCTTCACAAGCCAACAACTAAGTGGGAGGAATCTGGGACAATCTACCTATGAGAAGGAAATGATGGCCATCTTACATGTAGTAGATACCTGGCGACCTTACTTACTGAGGCGACGTTTCCAAATCCGCACAGACCATCACAGTCTTAAATATTTTTTGGAGCAACACCTATCCTCCCCACAACAAAATAAATGGCTCACCAAAATGTTGGGATATGATTACGAGATCATTTACAAGAAGGGGCGCGAAAATAGTGTAGCAGATGCATTATCTCACCAATTTGAGGAGGAAAGTACCCTGCTCGCAATTTCCCTTCCCATTCCAGAATGGATTGAAGAGGCTCACAGGGAATGGTTTTCATATCCTTAGCTCTCCCAACTCATTACTCAATTGCAGGCGGATCCAAATTCCACCAAGGGCTACTCGTGGCAGGATGAGATTCTTCGTTATAAGGACAGAGTCGTAATATCACCAACATCCACCCTCAAAAGCTGCATTTTGGCAGAATTGCACTCATCCCCCATTACAGGACATTCAAGCTTTCAGAAGACATATGCTCGCACTAGAAGATCATTTTTTTGGATAGGCATGAAAAAGGACATCCTTACTTTTGTAGCGGAATGCGATGTCTGTCAACGCCACAAAGGGGAGACAGTCAAAGCACTAGGCACATTACAACCGTTGCCCATCCCGGCATCTATATGGACGGAGGTTTCTATGGATTTCATTACAGGTCTTCCAAAGTCAGGAAACAAGTCAGTCATCATGGTGGTTGTGGACTGACTTTCTAAGTATGCTCATTTCTGCACCCTACCCCACCCGTTTACACCGACTTTGGTCGCTCAATCTTTCATGGATCAGATCTTCAAATTGCATGGCATGCCCACTTCTATTGTGTCTGATCGTGACCCGATATTCACCAATATTTTTTGGCAAGAACTCTTCAGGCTACAAGGCACCCAACTAAAACTCAGTACTTCCTATCATCCACAAACGGATGGTCAAACTGAAGCCGTCAACAAATGTCTGGAAACCTACCTTAGGTGTTTCACTTCAGAAAAGCAACATCTATGGGTACAGTGGTTGCCTCTAGCTAAATGGTGGTATAACACCAAATATCATGCCACCACCAAAGTGACTCCCTATGAAGCAGTTTATGGTCAACTCCCTCCTTCCCCTACTTCTTATATCAAGGGGTGCTCAAAGGTACAAGCAGTGGATCAACTCCTACAAAACCTCACAACCATGCTCGCCCATCTTAGAGAGAATCTTCACCAAGCTCAAAACCACATGAAGCAACAGGTAGATCAGCATCGCTCAAAGCGCCAATTTCAAGAAGGGGATTAGGTATTTTTGAGGCTACAACCATATAAGCAAACTTCACTCAAAGACAAGGGTTGTCATAAACTATCTCCAAAACTCTACGGACCATATCAAGTACTTCAGCGCATTGGAGAAGTGGCCTACAAGCTAGCTCTGCCACCCACTGCAAAAATCCATCCAATTTTCCATGTCTCATGCCTCAAGAAAGTGATTGGGAACAATTGCAGAATTCAAACCAGTCTACCTGAATTGGATGAAGAAGGGTCAATATGGCTCCAACCTGAACAGGTCCTAGACACACGAGAATGGCACCTACGTGGCCGCATGATCAAGGAAGTCCTTGTCAAGTGGAAAGACACCTCTCCGGAAGATGCAACCTGGGAACTAGCCACTATTCTTCAGCAGTTTCCGCAGCTTCAGCCTTAAGGACAAGGCTATTCTTAAGGGGGAGGGCATGTTAGGGTCCCACCCTAACCCCCTTATTTATGTAGTAGGATCGAGTCATAGTTATAGTTAAATAAGGAGTCAATAAATCCCATATTAATAATTGTAAGTGGTTAACCCGCAATTAATGACGGGACCACAGTTAGTTGCAAATGGGCCATTGTATTAGATAGATGGTATTAATAAGAACCATGGTATTGATCCATGGTATTGATCCATGGTATTGCATGTATGAGTCATATATAAAGGATAGAGACTCCCTGCGAGGGGCATCGTCTCTTATTTTGTAATCGAGCTCTGCTCTATTAGAGGTTGCCCCCTCGAAGAGGCAAGTGAACATTTCTTTCAGAATAATAAAATACTTGCTGTTGTTTCTCACTATTCTATGTTCTGGGTATATTTCATCGCATATTCTGTATTCTGGTATCGTCTTGCAGGTTAAGAGCATAACAGCTCTCCTCTTCTAACCTAAGACTGCAAGGAAACTTAGCCATTGAATGGGACCATTTCACCCTCAATTTGTCTCTTAATGGTGTAAGCCTATCAAAAGAAAATGATAAACTAATGTGGGCCTGGGATAATTCCTCATAAAGAGTCACTATAAAAGTTGTATATATGGCTATAGCTTCTTCCTTTAGTCAGGAGGACACCTCTTGGTGGCCCTCTTTAATTTGGAAATGGAGTATCCCTTCAAAGCTAAAAAAATTCTTGTGGGCTAGTTATGAAAAACAAAATCCTATCCCATGACAACTTGCAAAAAATGGGCTTCCAAGGTCCCATATATGTGTATTATGCAGCACTAAATGGGAAAGTATAAATCATCTATTCCTCAGTTGTGGAGTAGCCAAAACAATTTGGTCCGCTATAATGGATGTGCTTGGCACTAAGCCCACTGAACATTTCGATTATTTTGTTGAATGCCTTATGTTTTGGGCCTCTAACAAGAAAAGGTTCCTCACAGTACCAATTTTCAATTCCTCGAAAATATGGGGAGTAAGAAACAAAGTGATATTTGAAAACACTAGTCCTGACTTGTGGTTGACCTCATCCAAAGCGATTACTTTCTGGCAGGAATATCCTTCTATATGTAAGAAATCACCAAGGCGAAATGCAATAAGGCCTCTACTCAAATTACAGCGTCTTGATGCTTTTTTTGATGGTGCTACTCAAAGAGAGAAATGTGCACGTGGATTTATTATAGTCCTTGATAAAAATCATGTTATAAAAGATTAGTTGGGTCTTGGCTCGGGCACGAATCCTAAAGCAAAACTTTGGTCGCCTAAGCACTCTTTCTTATAGCAAAATCACTACATATGCCCAAGATAGTGATTGGAGGGGACTCTTAAGTCATCATTGGCTGGCTTTCTGAAAAGGCTGAATTACAGGTTTGGAATTTGATCTATTGGAAATCCAAGGTGATGGTGTTGCTCAAAGAGTTCCAATCCATTTCCTTTTTCACGTTTACAAAGAATTCAACCTTCAAGCATATTGATTGTCAAAGATGGGTCTCCAAATTCAACCAAGGTCCATTCAGTTGGAAGAGTGACTTGATGGTGAAAGGCTTCACACCAATCACTATCAGCTACTCTAATTTTTCTTTCACCTCTTATTCTCAGTGTTATCTAGTCCTCTTTTTTTATTCAAATGGTTGATGAGGATTTGTTAGATGTTAAAGGTTTTAAAGGCACAATTTTGCTTTTTGTTGTTACCCATGTTGGAGTTAGTGACTCTTTGTTTAACTTGCTAGAGAAAGTGATATTTTTGTTTCTCTTGTTGGAGTTAGTGATATTTTTGTTTAAATCCATCTCTTCTTTGAATTCTTCCCTGATTTCAGGATTCATGGATGTATAGTCTCCCTGTTGCTTGTTGTATGTCCGCAAAGATGTCACTTGATGGTTATTTAATTTAACTTTATATAGTTTGTTGTCTATCCTAAAAAAGGTCACTGGTTGGTGTTTTGAACTTGCTTTTGTAAATATCTTTGATTCAACAATGAATATGAAAATATTGTGTTAGCAAATATATATCTATATCTATATATATATATATGAAAAAAATAAAGATATTTGATGGGATGAAAATTTTCTTGAAAGTAAATGGAAAAATAAATATTTACATCTAACCAAATTTCATATTACCATTAAATATTTCATCCCATCAAATATCTTTATTTTTTTCGTAAGATATAAAAATTCATTTTAACCCACCTATTGTATATTGAAAAAGATATAAAAAAATCCAAAAATGCCACCCTTTTGTCACATAAAAAATAGTTAAAATAAATTTATATTAATTTTTTTTATTATTATTTAACATTGATTATATTTTTATTATTTATTTTATTGCATGTCAAACTCTTTCCATTTCATTTATTAGCACTGTCAATGCAACCATCATTCATATCACACATTTCATCCATGGCAAGTTATAGATTTTACACCGACTTCTTTGAATTTAATAATGTTCCTTACTGTCACAACTATTTTCTATGTAACTTTAGTGATCACTAAAAATAGTAAAATGTATAAATCGGCATGGAATTCCTTTGCCTCACGCACGCATAGTAAGGCACACTATTTAAACATATCGAAAGGAAACTTAGAAATATGAATGGAATAATAGCTTACATTTAATTATTTTATATGCTTTAGTTGTTTTTTTTTCTCATTAGAAATTATTCATAGCATTTCTCATAGGTAATATTACATTCCATAATAGTTAGGATTGACTTTATCATTCCATAAAAAAGATCATCTAAGAAGGTTTTAAAGAAAGCCTTTTAAAATCTTAGTTATTCACCTATCAACATCCGGACACAAAACAAATTGTGATATGAGAAAATTTTAAAGTCTAAAAAAAATAAAAAATTATAAGAGACATTTAGCTTTTAGGATAGATTAATGGTATTTTTTTTTAAGGAAAATATGATTTCTAAAGACAACATTTACCGATTTATCGATTTCATTATAAGTTTTGAATCTCTAAATACTCAAATTATCCCTACATTTTTTGTCTTAGCAAAAACTAATATGATGCAAGCTACTCTATGTCTTGCTATGTTATTAGCAACTATATCTATACCATAAGAAAGATATCTATAATATGTGACATAGAAGAAAATGTAGCTCCTACTTCACATGATCCTAGATTACTCTGGGAGGCTTTATAAAAAAACCCAAGGATATCTATTGCCAATAATAATTTTGTGATTTTTCTATGCTTCCTTTTTATCTTGGCCCTCAGAAATTCATCACTAGAAAATTTGATCATATGAGAAACTTGAGTTGAGGAGAAATTGATGTTTTTGAATATCACTTTGTTCCTAGAAATCCAAATTGACCATGTAACTATAGTTGGGAGAGTTAGATTCTAACTTGCCTCTTTGTTATCAACCCACCTCTCAAAGGCACCTTCAATCCCTTGCATAATTCCTATAAATCTAGAAAAATAGTTATAGCTTCCCATATAGTTTAAAGAAGTAACATTAAATGAATAGATGTTATAAGACTCAGCCCTTTCTTTGCACAATAAACACATTATATGATCACTCCTTGATCTCCTTTATAGTTTCGCATGACAATATTTTATTTGTGAGGGAAACCTATAAGATAGTTTTAATTTTCATGGGAGTTTCCAATTTCCATATATCTACCCACCATCACTTTGTCCCACCCTACTTTTCCTTTGGGAAGGTTACAAAACCTCCTAATGATAGATCGACTATTATAAAAATAAGGAGTTTCCCCTCAGGGATGTAGTGTCCTCATAAAACTTGAGGAGGCTAACATTCTTTAAAAGGGTATATGTCTGAGCTACAATAGGGTGAGGGAAATTCCCTCTCTCATTCTCTCACACCTCCTACGCATGTACAAAGTTGTATTTGTTGACATGTAACCTTGAGGATTAGCTCAATTCATCGAGTCCTCATCATTAAGGCATCTCGAAAATGGGAGGTGATGGGGTCAATTCTCCTGGACGACCTCGGGGCTAGGCTTTGCTAATAAGCCAGTGGGATGTGATCTCTTTAGGTGGATCTACCTAGATATTTCCTTGGGAAAAAAAATAAAAATGTGTTGACCTACTACTACTCTTTCTCATGTCATCGTCATCTCTATTCACACACAATTTTTGTTAGGCACATATATAAAGGTAGAAACAATTTTCAATTATAGAAAACACACATATATATCAATTTTGTGTTTATAAGAAAATAAAATTATTCTTTTTTGTAAAAAAATTGTTGAAAAGTCATTGGTGCACCTGTAATAGACAAGGCACCTCACTTACATGGAGTTACAACAATACATAAGTAATAACATAGTAACAACACTTTTTGTTTTAAAACGCCCCACTGCATGTATTTCAATGACAATGACGCTTGTTTCAAAACAAAAAACATGTGCATCACTTATACACTTGTTGTTATTCTTTATATATTGAAAAACACTTGGTGGATTATTTTTTGCCTAAAAATAGATATTTTTGACGATTAATGTGTCCTGAATAAGTGGGCCAGTGCACTTGCGATATTAGGGCCACTCAAGGTGCTTATGATATTAAGGACCCTGTTGTGTAGGTAAATCCTCTCTGCAGACAGAGATGATCCCTCTAGCCCAATGAGTGTGTCTAGCAACAAATGAGACAATCTACAAGACATTTTCCTATACTACAATCGAAATTAAAGAAGAGGAAGGAGGCCTATCCCGTTTTGATGCTATGATGCATTCATTTGTTGAATATCTTGATCGCTTGCTCCCCCAAGCTCAATCCTCGCCACTCATGGCGTTTGAATACCTGCACAAGAGACCAAAAACACAACAAATCATAAAAGTGCAACCAACATAATTCAAATGTAATCCACTTAACAAATCAATGAGCATTAAGATAAATGAAGCATCAACACAAACATTTATGGAAAGTGAACCAGCAGTTGTATATGTTAATAAACAAAAGATGAAGCATACAACCCAGGTCTTGATGTTGGAAGCCCTCCTTGAGTGAATGTCCAAGTCCAAGCTCAAGCTCTCCAAGCACTCCTTCTCTAAGCGAAAATGAATAGCATGTAAGCATTATCTCAACATAAGGGTGCAAATAATCAGATACCAACCATTTGGGAATGGACGAGGATGAATTTATAGGCAGAGAGAGGGAGTTAGGATCTCACCAAAAATAGAGGGAGGTCCACATCTCAAGGGGAAAGCTCATACAGATAAGATCAAAGGGAAATATTGGGAGAATTCAACCACATTCACAATAAACAACATCCAGCCCATCGTTCTGGAAGCCTCTAGATCACGAAGCTTCTCCTCCAGTTTGGGAAAACTTGCCTTAAAGGGTTCAAGGCGAGTATCCAAGCAAAAACCGCGTTGGCGGCACAAGGCTCCTATAATGAAACCTGCCATCAGCATGAGAGGGCAGTGTGTTATGAAACCAACTCACAAAAAGATAGAAAAGATAGATCAACGACTTCAAAATCGGCCTCTTTGAGGGGGCAACCTCCTTTACATTACACAAATGAACAATTCTTGGATGATACAAATGACAAGACCTCCTTTCTATATATAGAAGTCTAACGGGTCCTAATACAGTAAGAGCCTACATAACAATAATATTGTAGGGTCACAATAATAACAATAGTGGGTTTCTATGGGGCATAATAATAACAACATGGAGACTATATGGGCACAGTAATACAATAAGGGGTTACACTAGTAGTATAGGGACCTAACATGCCCCTCTCCTTCAAAAAGTGTTGTTCTCAACGCTTGAGTAGTTCTGGATGCTTATGTATAAAATTCTCATCCTCCCATCTGGAATCTTCAGCAGGTAAGTTCTTCCACTTGATGAGATACTCTGAAATTGATTGATTTCATAGCTGTCGATTTCTTCTTTTTGTGGTTGCTTTAGGTTCCAAAATGATTTTTCCTTCCTTGTCAAGTTCTGGCAATATTGTTTGAACTGGGATATTCTCACCTATAACCTTCTTTAAGCATGAAACATGGAAAACTGGGTGCACTCGAGAAGATGCAGGAAGATCCAATTTGTATGCCATAGTACCAATATTTTGTAACACCTTGTACAGACCATAATACTTTGGTGATAATTTATTATCCTTCTTAGCTTGCTTGAGGGACATTTGTTTGTATGGTTGTAGTCGTAGAAATACCCAGTCACCTACATCAAAACTTCTTTTGCTGCAATGTTGATATGCCTGTTGTTTCATTCTATTCTGCACCAAAGTGAGGTTATCCTTTAATAGTTTGAGAACTTGTTGTTGATGCTCGATGTGATCTTCCACTGCTTGAACCTTAGAATTTTCTTTTAAAAATGATGTGATGGACGGTGGATGTAATCCATAAAGTGCCTTAGATGGGATCATTTTTGTTGTGGTATGGAAGGAAGTGTTATACCACCATTCAGCGGGAGGCACCACTTGACCCATTGAGTTTGTTTATCATATAAAAAGCAACGAAGATATCCTTCCAAAAATTTGTTCACTATCTCAGTTTGCCCATCAGATTGAGGATGATAAGATGAGCTATGAGCTAACTGAGTACCCAAATATTCCACCTTTTGTATTCCAAAGAAACATTTGGATCTTTTTGCATATAATTATTTCTCCACCAATAGTTTGAGCAACATGTCAACATGTTGAACATGATCCTTCCGAGACTTGTTGTAGATTAGTATATCATAAAAAAATACTAACACAAATTTTCTAAGGAAGGGTTTGAAAATGGAATTCATAAAACCTTGAAATATAGAAGGTGCATTGGTAAAGCCAAAAGGCATGACCAAAAATTCACAATGACCCTCATGAGTTCTAAATGTTTTTTTTGGAATTTCTTTAGTCTTCGTTCTGATTTGATGATATCCTGAACAAAGATCCAACTTGGTGAAGTAAATTACTCCATGTAATTCATCCAATAATTCATCAATGACATGAATGGTAAATTTACTAATAGTAATATTTTTGAGCTCCCTATAATCCCAACACATGCGCCATGATCTATTCTTCTTATGTACCAATACCACTGGAGCAGAGAAAGAACTTTGACTAGGTTGAATTATACCAACCTCTAGCATTTCTATAACCATATGTTCAATTTCACTCTTTTGGTCATATGGATATCTGTAAGGCTTGATGTTTGGGGGAACACTTCCTAAAATCAAATGAATAGCATGATCATGATCGCAAATAGGTGGGAGGCCTTTGGGAGTCTCAAATACATTGGAATGATTGTCCAAAACGTTTTGAGATCTGGAGAAATAGATGATTTCGATGTGGGAACCTCTAGTGAACATAATTGTGTAATTACGCCTCATTGTTCTCTCTTTAGAATCTTTTTCATGTTGTTAGAGTTGATTATCTTTCTCGATTTCCCTGCAATACCCCTTAATTCAACTTTCTTTCCTTCCCAAAAAAAATCACGAAAAGTTCTTGAAAATTAAAATCTATTGTACCCAAGGATTGTATCCATTGCACTCCTAATACAACATCAACACAACCCATTGGAATGGAAATAATTGGGCTATTCAATACATAGTATCCCATGGATAGCTTGATATTATGGCACTTTCCAAAGCAATTTATGGTTCCTCCACTTGCAACCATCACTTGACACTTTGATGTTGGATATAAGAAGCAATTCAATTCTTTGGCTATCTTATAATGAATAAAATTATGGGTACTTCCCGAATCAATCAACACTATTACCTTTTTCATCTTGATATGTCCTTCTATATTGATAGTTTGAGGAGTGGTAATTCCGGCCAATGCATTACAAGATATGGTCGGATTCATTTCTTCTTTCTCTAGGGTTAGTTCCTGGTGTATATCCTCTTCCTTTGACATTTCTTGTTCCTTTTCTTCCTCCTCTTCACAGTCTATGTAAAATAATTTATTCTTAGCACACTTATGACCTTTAGTGTATTTGCTATCACAACTGTAACAAAGCCCTTTTGTTCTTTTTTCTTCCAATTTTTGTGGTGTCAACCTTGTAGTTTGTGGAATGCCAGGGGCAACAACACTTCCATCTCTATACTTGTGAGTGGTAGGCTTCCTTGTTTCCATTTCCATTTTTCTTGCCAACCTGAATGCCTTCTCCAATGAATCAGGTTCCCAAAGGCGAACCTCATGTTGGATGTTATCCTTTAAAGTCCCTATGAACACATCAATCCTATGCTCCTCTGGAATATCTTTTACCCTTATATTCAATTTTTGGAAGTCCTCAATGTGCTCCATCATTGAACCCTTTTGTTTGAGATTTATCAATTGGCTAAAAAAGGTGTTGCTTTTTGTATCCTCATAATGTGCTATCATTTCTTCTGTAAAAATTGCCCAAGTGACAATTTGTTTACGAGAGCAAAGCCATTGATACCATACAAACTGATTTGGTTCCAAATATAAAGTTGCAATGCGTACCTTTTGTGTGTTTTGTACATTATGGAGATTGAAATATTGCTCCATCTGTAGTATCCATGTTACAAGATCCTTTCCATCAAACTTCCTCATATCGATCTTTGGAACATGGTGGGTCTTCAATCCAACGTTAGAGTCTATGAAATCATGTTTAACATTTATTTTGTTCTCATCGTGAGTTTCCTTTACTACCCTTTCGCCATTAGTAAGCATTTCTTGTAGCAACTTTGTCAAATCTATCTTCAAATCTTCCATGTTGCCTTAAAGTTTTTCTTCTATACCATCCATCTTAGCTTCCACGACTTTATTTAAACCATCTATCTTAGCTTCCACACATTTCTTTAAACCATTGATCTTAGCTTCCATGCCTTCCATCTTAGCTTCCACACCTTTCTTTAAACCATCCATCTTAGCTTTTGTTACTTTTTGTGAGAGTAAATTTTGTTGCACTTGGTCTCGTAATTTTGATATATCATGTTGTATTTCTTCCTCTTCTTCATGAGTCATGCTAGAGATTTCAAGTTGCTTACTAGGTGTTTCCATTTTATTTCTTTGGGGAATCAATTAACGGTAATAATGCTTCACTATGCCCTTTGAATTCCTTCAAAGTAATTTTTCAACCAAACTTATGCAAAATTTTAAAAAAACTACACACCTTTTTCACTTCGTAGGAGCTTGATATTGAATTTGTTGTATCTCTGTAATTTCAGATCTATAAGGTTTGAAATTGTGTCCCGCAGTAGCCCTCTAAGTCCTCTTTCTAACCCCGCAAGTCTGATCAAGATTGGATTCTCCAAGGAAGAGTTATGCCAAATCTCCCACGATGACCTGATTATAGACTGGTTCAGTAGAACGAACTTGTATGAAGTGTCGCGTGTCATTGTTTCGACCTTAGGACATGAAACCAATCAAAAGAAAACTAAAGGCCGTCCTCTTTCTGTAACTTTTTACGAAATTTCAATCTGATGCTTAGAGAGAAAGTTATGACGATTTTTCCTAGGTCACCTGTTTGAGATATAATTCAGGAGCATTCAAAAACCATAACTTCATTGGCTCCTATCCCTGAACATATAGCGAGAAAAGATCTGAAATTTGGACCTGAGGTTCATTGAGATTTCGACTCAAATGGGTTTTAATTTAAGCTTCTGAAACATCGTAGAAAAAAATTATAGTGAAAATTCCACGATGACCTGTTTGGAGAAGCGAAACCCTAGAATCCAAAGCTCTGATACCAAATGTTATGAAACAAGCTCACAAAAAGATAGAAAAGATAGATCAAAGACTTCCAAATCAGCCTCTTTGAGGGGGAAACCTCATTTACATTACACAAATGAACAATTCTTGGATGATACAAATGACAATACCTCCTTTCTATATATAGGAGTCTAAGGAGTCCCAATACAATCAGAGCCTACATAACAATAATATTGTAGGGCACAACATAACAATAGTGGGCTTCTATGGGGCATAATAATGACAACATGGGGACTATATGGGCATAATAATACAATAAGGGGGGTGCATTAATAACAATAAGGGGTTACACTAGTAGTATAGGGACCTAACACGGTGTCACAGTTGTGTTAACCCATAAATTAGGGGTTTGAGCTTATCTTTCTCAGGAAAGGCTTAATGCAACTTTTCAATAATTCTCCGGAGAGGATTTGGTTTGCATACCAGGATGGGTACACTACATAGTTGTCAATGTTTTGGCACTCTGGGGTATGACACAAGGAAGTTAAGAGGTGTGACAAAATATTGTGTAACAGATGCCCCCTAAAGCATGAAGGCAGAACAGGGAGTGATGGCTGAGATGCTTTACGAGGCAGTGCAAGGACTAGAACAAACACCATCAAGAGACTTGCAAATCAAGAGTGCATATACATATACATATCTTATACCTCTAACATGTATATCAAAACATGAATCCACGGTATGGATGCAACCATCCGGATAGAAAGGACCATGTGAAAAGATCCACGGTATGGGCGCAACCATCCGAATGAAAGGGATCGTCTGAAAATCTGAGATCCAAGGTATGGACGTAACCATCTGAATATACAAGGATCATCATCATCATAGGTATAAGGTCCCATGGTATGATCACAGCGAGCCATATAGGGGAAACAAGTGTACAATCACGAATAACTCATAGCTCCACGCAACCTGAGTTATATCAAACACAACTCAGGGCCTTACGCTCCATCCCAACCCGATCAAAGTACAAACCCTAACATCCGAATGAATGTGTCGAAGTCGAACATGCTATAAAATCATCTAATTACCGGCCAATGATGAAAACCATTAACAGGCATGAGAGAAACCACCAATAATGACAATGGTTCTCAAGGTACGACAGTACAATCCACGAATATGAAAATGAAGCTAAAGTCGAACACTCATGGAATCATTCGATCAAGGGACAACGAAGAAAACCTGTCGTCAAATGTGAAGGACTTTTCATTAAGGCATGCAATCTCTAAGGTACTGAAAGGGAGATTCTAGATCATCTTCCTGGATAATAAGCTGAAGTCGATAGGAAGTGACCCGTTGAAGGAGGGCCATAATGGTTCCCTCATCATCAACATGAAACAAAGAATAAAGTTGAATAAATAAGTATGATCCAGGACTGTGGTGAAAGGTCAGACAATGTATAGGTAGTAAAATTTATAGATATGGCTTCTCTTGAACATATCAACGACATGACTTCTGATTGTGGCAACATTTGACTCAACATCGGACCAAGGGTCATGATGATGAAGTGGAATAGTAAGATGAGAGGAAAAATGGATTACCCAAACACAAAAGGACAAGTGACTAAGTGAGGATATCCGAAACCCAACACGAGAAACAAATGAGTGTTATGTTCAAGAGCAACATGTTGCCTTTACAAGATACAAAAGATGGACACTTTCACTTTTTCCCCACTATCTCTAATGAGTACCCCAATTGTTTTTAATCACAAGCTTGAAGGGGATAACGTATGCTTTCCATATAAGTTCATTCTTCGAATGAATCCATCCTAGTAAGTTTTACGAGTCCTAGGAAGGAGAAACTCAATATCGTCATGGATACAAGTCTTTCGTCATTTAATTTTTACGAGTCTAACGGAAGAGTAACTCGGTGTCTTTTTTATATTTAGAGAGTTTGAAAAAGAGACAAAAAAAAAACTCCATCATGTCCCTTTTCGTAATTTGTCTCTCAAACTCGAAAAGGTAGAAAACAACGTTTGAGAGAACCTCTTGACCAAGTCGATTAAGGTGTTCCTTTTTCGCAAATATTCAATCCCAGCCCAAAAAGGGGTAAATGTATACTGAGACAACGTCAAATCATTTAATTTAATGAGCTCGAAAAGACAAGTACTCGCTATCTTTTCATTTTTCGAGAGTCGGAAAAGAGCTTAAATATGACTCCAGAGAGGGCTCCTTTTTCGTTTATTTTTTAACGAGTCTGAAAAAGAGGTAAAATAAAACTCGTTGTATCGGTCAAGAATGATCAATGTTATTGCCAAAATACCTTGTAACTACATAAAGATAAGCACACATCACTGATATTGAGAAAAAATAATAAAATATTGGTAAAACCGTGTTTGAAAAATTATAAATAAACAAAAAGTAAAAAGGAAAATTACCATTTCACCTTGGGTAATTTCGAGAGTGCATTTTACCCTCTTTTCTTTGATTCTTCAGGCAAGCGGTGTGGCAGATCCGAGAAACCATTTCGCGAACTGTCAATTGTAGGTAAGAGCTTTGTGTTTTCTCTTGTTTTTCATACCATTTTCATGCCATTTCATAAAAGTTTTAACTGATTAGGAAGAGTTTTTTCATTTTTTATATCGAGGGTGATTAGCGCAAGTAAAAACAAAACAAAGCATAAAAAGCCATCGCGCTTCTAGTGCGAAAAAAATCCAGACAGTCACGCTAGGCGCAGAGTAAAAAATAAAATGAAAATATCTCTATTTTAATCAGTTTTTAGAATTTTAATCCATTGAAAGACTTCTAAATGTTATTTATGGGTTGTTTGCAGGAGTTTTCAATGAACATGGCCATTGAATGGAAAGAGAGAGGCCACGAGGTGGAAGACCACCAAGCTGCTCAAAGCGTAGAATGCATTAACGCTTTGAGGGACTGTGGATTACTCAAGTTCTTGCACGCCTCAGGACTCCTAGCTCAGAATGAGTTATTGGAGTATCTCATAGGACTATGGGATGTTGGTCACGAGATTTTCATTATTGGAGATCAAGAGCTCGAAATAGAGATATCAAACATCTATTTCATCACTACTATCTAGGAGAGGGGAGAGGATCCAACTCTTCAGAGCTTGTATTAGAGGTGAAAGCACTAGCACGCTTATCAGAAGACATTGCCCAGATGCAGAGAAAACCACGAGTGGAAAGGTTGATATAAAAACCATCACCAACCTACCATTGAGGACTATTCTGCACACCATGGCCCGTGTAGCTGGGGCCCAAGCATTGCATGAGGCAACGAAATCTCAATTCCAGTACATAGTGGATTGTCTTACCCCAACAATGTTTAATTGGTGCGAAGGATTGCTGGCTAATATGAAAAACCAATTAACTAAGTGAAAAACAGGATGTTTGAAGCAGTTTGGGTATAGATCGATCTTGGTCACATTCTTCTTAGAGTGTGTGCCTTTGTTTCATTACCAATGGATAGAGGTGGACGATCCAGCCTCGAGAGATCTGAGGTTGCTCAAATGGGGTGAGATTATGCCTCGTGTTGGAAGAGGTCAATGGATGCATTTCCCTCCAGTGTTCTTTGGTTGGTTACACCATCAATTGATCGTAGTGGATGACTATGCATATGCGGGCACAAACTTCAAAGGAGAACTCTATATTTCTCTCTCTCTCTCTCTCTACTCATATATATATATATATATATATATATATTTTTTTTTTTTTTTTTTTTTTTTTTTTTTTTTTTTTTTTTTTGTGAAGTGTACTTGAGAATTTGATTATGATAATATTGAAGATATTGGACCGGAAAGACCTCCTAGAATGATTATGCCCCCATGTCCCTCGGGTGAGTGAGGGTTACAAGTCATAGGATGAATACCCCATTGCGATAATGGGAGAACGATAAAGACTCGGTGAGGAGATCTCATGAAAGAAGGAAAGAAAATCTTAAGCTCATGGCGAGGAAAAGATGCCTCTAGTTGAAATATTTTGACAATTTCAGGTTGGACTGAAATGTCAATGGGCAAGGTAGCAATGATATTTCCCATGTTTCCTTTAGACAAAACTTCATGCACCAAGATGGGTGTTTGAAGTGGATGGGTAAGTGTACGGGAAACAAAGGTATCTAGACACGATGAAATCTCACCAAGGCTAGGAAGAAATGAGGAACAATGATGAGCATCATTCCAGGGTGTTTCCTCAAGAGATATAACCTCAGTGATACTTTCATCAGTACGAAATGTCTCGTTCAAAGGATCTGAAGAATCCCAAGAACCAAGCCAAGGAGACTATGAATACGCATCTAGGTGCATACTAAGAGTAGTATGACTTTCAAAAGCAGTCACTGAAGCCAAAACAACAGCTTGGTAAGCTTGTTCTACAGGGCTGAGCGACATAACATCGCCAAAATAATCAACCTGATCAGGAGATGGAACGATCCAAGGATCGTAAATAATAGAGATCATGTTGACATAAGTGACATGAGGAGGTGGGAGGGAGAAATTTCTCATAAGAGAAGAATATTTAAAAATACCTGTCCCCACGCTCTCACAAGGAATGTTGGTATTTCCCACATATGACACGTTGCCATTCGAAGAACCGGAAGATAAAAATGCCAATTGATCAACGGTAACTATTTTCCCTTCATGAGGAAAACGGAGTATGCGGAACAAAGAAGAAACCACACAAAACATATCATGAGTCCAACTTCATCCAAGTAGAAGGTTATAATTAAAATTTGCATCCACGACTTCTACTTCCAATTCGATAGTTTTCCCTTCCAACATGATGGGAAAACTCGTGAGAATACCATAAGGACAAGATCCTCTACCATCAAAGGATTCTAAGGTTTTTGGAGATTGGTTGAGGGGCAAAGAGTGAATGGATTTCCAACATGAAGCAGACATGATGCACGTGGAGGCACCCTCATCAATCACATTTTGATGAATCGTCTTTCCTTAAATAACGACTTGGGTGAAAAACGCAATTTGATGGGGAAGACGAGGAACATGATTTTCCAAGTCAAAAGTGATCAAATTCGAATCCATAGGGGCAATCCCTCCTATAGTGGGCAGTAATGCTTTCGCTACGTTGGAAAAGTTTGGAGAACTTCCAAGGCAAACATCACCGAAGGCGCTTGAGCCAAGTCTTCTACAATATTATAATGTTGGGCAGCTCGCGCATTCGGATTGTATGATGATTTCCGAAGAACACCTTTGGCGGGTGGCCGGATTACAGAGTCATTACTAGGTCTCTCAATATGAAGAGGACCGACACTGGGTGGAGTAGAAGTAGAAGGTGCATCAGTGGCTTCTTTCTCCACGTGTTCTTTTGAGGAGTTTGATAATCTTTTGACCAAGTGGCAACAAAAATAGGCACTATTCCACTCATGTAAATCTGAGTAGCTAAAGAGGCAGAGGATTGTGGTTGTTCTACCAATCGGGTTTGTTGTGATGGAAAAGGTTCCTTCAGTACAGTCGGTGTCCCTTGTGTGCCTTTTAACAAGCGACTAACTTTCGCACAATGGGGACAATCCTTGGTATAGTGATCTTCCCTAGTAGAGTCGCCATTTTGTTGTGTAGGTAATTCCTCTCTACGGACAGAGACGATCCCTCTAGCCCAATGAGTGGGTCTAGCAACAAATGAGACAATCTACAGGACATTTTCCTAGACTACAATCGAAAGTAAAGAAGAGGAAGGAGGCATACCTTGTTCTGATGCTATGATGCATTCCTTTGTTGAAGATGTTGATCGCTTGCTCCCCCAGGCTCAATCCTCGCTACTCATGGAGTTTGAATACCTGCACAAGAGACCAAAAACAAAACAAAGCATAAAAGTTCAACCAACATAATTCAAATGTAATCCACTTAACAATTCGAGGAGCATTAAGATAAATGAAGCATCAACACAAACATTTATGGAAAGTGAACCAACAGTTGTATATGTTAATAAAAAAAAGAGGAAGCATACAACCTAGGCCTTAATGTTGGAATCCCTTCTTGAGTGAATGTCTAATTCCAAGCTCCATCTCTCCAAGAACTCCTTCTCCAAGCCAAAATGAATAGCATGTAAGTACTATCTCATCATAAGGGTGAAAATAGTCAGAGACCAACCATTTGGGAATGGAAGGGGATAAATTTATAAGCATGGAGAGGGAATTAGGATCTTACCAAAGATAGAGGAAGGTACACATATCAAGGGTGAAGCTCATAGGGATAAGATCAAAGGGAAATATTGGGAGAATTCGACTACATCCACAACGAACAAAATCCAACTCATCATTCTGGAAGCCTCTAGATCAGGGAGCTTCTCCTCCAATTTGGGAAAACTTGCCTTAAAGGATTCAACATGAGTATCCAAGCAAAAACCGCACTGGCAACATGAGGCTCCTATAATGCAACCTGCCATCAACACGAGAGGGCAGTGTCACAGTTGCGCTAACCCATAAATTAGGGTTTTGAGCTTATCTTTCTCAGGAAAGGCTCAAGGCATCTTTTCAATAATTCTTCAAGGAGGATTTGGTTTGCATATCAGGATGGGTACACTGCATAGTTGTCAATGTTTTGGCACTCGGGGGTATGACATAGGGAAGTGCAAGAGGTGTGACAATACAATGTGTAACAGAGCCCCAGAGTGCTTATGGTATTGTCATACACAGGGGCACTTGTGTTAATAAGAAGCAACAAAAAGGCCATTTCATTTTAAAATAATGAAAATATATTTAATTTTTCATTTAGTTTTATTTTATGTGTCACAGGCACCAATACATCGTTTAAGGAGTCTCAATGTGCTTAAGATATTAAGGAGTTACAATGCACTTATGATATTAAGGAGCCCTAGTGTGCTTATGATATCATCCTGCCATGGGGCACTTGTGTTAGTGTGAAGCATTGTTCATTTTATTTTATTTTTAAAAGATGAAAAATATTATTATTTATTTTATCTTATTTTATTTTATGGGTCACGAGCACTGGTGCATTGTTTAAAGAGCCCCAATGTGCTTATGATATTAAGGACTCTTAATGCGCTTATGGTATTAAGGAGCCTTGATGCACTTATGATATGGTCCTACACTAGAGCATTTGTATTAGTGTGAATGATCCAGATGTATGAAGGAATGAAATGAAATATAAATTTAAACAAAACACAAAGATACATCGAAAGAATGAAACTTCAATTATTAAATAACAAGTACTAAAATTTGTTTAAATGAAAAATGGAACAAATTAGCTTAGGTGATGGTATCTTATCTCTAAGAAGAGATGTGATGGCTACGTGCCTTCTAAACTATATTACAATGAGGCTCAGAGGCCATTTTTATCATAAAGAAGAAGTGTGAAACCCTAACCCTAGGAGATGAAGCACCAATGGTTTTGGGCCTCGTTGGGGTAAGTTTGATCGCCAACTTCCTTGGGTCGTAACTTTGGAATACGTTCTATATTTTGCTATCATAATACCTCGTTTCAAAGGTATCCATGGGAAGGAAAAACAAACATTTATGACACAAATCCTAGCACTTTTCCAATGTCTCCGTTTTCCCAGAAAATGTCTTTTAGGACCTCAAAGCGTTTCTTGAAGTTTAAGACCCGAAAAACTACCAAAAATAGAAACTTGTGCTAGAATTAAGGAAACTAAAAGGAAACAATGTTGGGGGTCCAAGTGGAATAGGAAGGTGGCCACCAATATCCGCCTGGATTAGTCCTTCCCCCTTAGGAAGTAATGGTTCCCATTGCATTGGGTGCCTCCATGAGATGGGGAAACTTCTGTTGAACTTGTACCTGGTAAACCACTTGCCTTGGTGTAGGAGTTGACTGGCTTTGACAACTCGGTACAGTTGGATCTTATGTTGGCGAGTGTGCTTAATTTGTGTGTCCATGATCCATTTAGTCATGGCATGTTCAATGCAATCAGGGTTGAGCTCTGTTGATGTCAACTGCTCAACAATGTCTGATGTGCCCATGATTCGGACTTATGCAGGAACACAACACAATACAGAAATACACATATACATAGAGATGCAGCGAAAATAGAAATTCATTTCATTAATATCAAAGAACTGAAATATGCTTACATACAAAAATGGAAATAAACTAGCTTGGGCGATGGTAGCTTATCTTTGAGAAGAGATGTGGCGGCTATATGCCTCTGAATTATGCCACAATGAGGCTCAAAGGCCTATTTATTATTGAGAAACAAAGGAAAACCCTAAACATCCAAAAACCTAACCCTAGGAGATGAAACACCAAAACTATGGGCCTCGTTTGGGTAAATTGGTACACCAACTTCCCGGGATCATAAATTTGGCATACGATCTCTCTTTGACACGCACAATACCTTGTTAGAAATATCTATCCGAGGACTACAACTTTCGACTGCAAACATAATTCAAAGATTCATTTTTTCCCATTTTCCACGAAAAATGTTGTTTAGGGCCTATAAACGGCTTCATATGTTCACGACCTGAAAAACTGCCAAAAATAATAAATTGTGCTACAATTAAGGAAACTGAAAGAGACAGTGGTGGCGGTCCAAGTGGAATAAGCAGGTAGCCACCGATATCCACCTAGGTCAGTCCTCCCCCTTAGGAAGCAATGGTCCCCATCGCATTGAGTGCCTCCATAAAATGGGGAAACTTCTGCTGAACTTGGTCTCTGGTGAGCCACTTGCCTTGGTGCTGGAGTTGGCCAACTTTGACAACCTGATACAGTTGTATCTGTTGTTGGCGAGTATTCTTGATCTGTGTGTCCATGATCCGATCAGTTGTGGCCTGTTCCATGTAGTTTGGGTTTAACTCTATTGGTGTGAGTTGTTTTGCAATGTTTGATGTGTCCAGTAATGGTGGAAAGTATGGTCGAAGGCAGCCCACATTGAACACTGGGTGTAGGTCAAGGAATGGTGGAATGCTAAGCTCAAAATCATTTCCCCCTATAGCCTTCATGATGGTGTAAGGCCCATATCAGAGCAGGCGAAGCTTACAGTGGGGCCGAGCAAGGCGCTCCTTCTACAAATGTAACCAAACTTTGTCGCCCACCTGGAACTTGTGTGGCACCTAATGCTGATCATGACACTGCTTGTAATTAGCATTGACTCTGTCCAATATGTCGTGGACCTATTGGCAGATGTGTTGAATGCACTCAATGAAGTTGTTAGCCCTGTCAGCTTCAGACTGGACATGAGCTGAATCTGCCGGAGTAGCTGCAAATGGTATGGCCACATCAATGGGACATAATGGATGGAATCTCAATCCCACATGAAAAGGGTTGTGGCCAGTTGAGCTATGGAGAGCTTTGTTGTAGTTTTACTGGACATAGGGGAGACTTTCATCCCATGTGCGTGGATGCTTTGAGTTGTACATGTGCAAAATTTGTACGATCATCCGGTTAATGAACTTTGTTTGCCCATCGGTTTGGGGGGTGGAAAGTCATGGACTTAGTGAGCTTAGTATCCACCATCGATTAGAGACTTGACCAAAGTGTCCTTAGGAACCTGGTGTCCCGATCTGAGATAATGGATTGTGGGATCCCAAAGTGTACCCACACATGTTCAAAGAAGAGCTTAACATTGGATTTTGTTGTGATACTCTTCTTGCAGGCCGTCAGAATGGCCATCTTAGCGAATTTGTCGACAACCATGAAAATGCAATCGTTGCCATGCTTAGTAGAAGGAAGGCCCGACATGTAATCCATGGATATGGATTCCTAAGTTCGACTAGGAGTAGGCAGAGGAGTATATAGGCCTTGCTTCTTGATGGTCGTTTGGTAATGGCACAGGCAGTGCGGGATTTGATGTACTTCCCAACATCCTATCGGAGGTTCGACCAATAAAAATACTTTTGCAACACTCCACTGTTTTCTCTACCTCGAAATTTCTAGCGACCTGATTGTAGTGTGCCTCCCAAATCATCTTGGCACTCTCGCTTGAAGGAACACAAAGGTGTCCTAGGTGGCATAACAATGCATCTTGGAGGTGAAAATTTGGAACTTGCTTACCTTCTAGGAGCGTCTGGTATGTGTTGTCGAATTCTGGATCGCTCTTGTAAAGATGTGGCCACCCCACAGTCTCGTGCCCACAAGAGTCGAGCACAGTGGTCAACGCCATGACCGACGGTTGGCTGAGGTAGTCTGCAACATTGTTGGTGCTTCCTTTCTTGTACTTAATGTTCAAATGGAATTGTTGTAGGTATGTGGACCATTTTTATGGCGATCGTTCTGCAACTTCCCTTGTGTCTGTATGAACTGTAGGGGTGGATGCCCGTTTCCTTCCTTAGAATGTAATTCTTCCATTTTCAAGAGAGTTGCACAATGGAACACATCTCTTTGTCATAGGTGGGATACTTTTATACTATGTCTAAAAGTGTCTCACTATGATATGCCATTGTTGAGTAAGAACTGCACCAATAGCATAGTTGGAGGCATCTGCCTTGATCTCAAATGGTTGTTGTAAGTATGGTAATGTGAGAACTGGTGTAGATCAGAGGCGATGTTTCAACTTGTAAAATTCCTTCTATTGGGATTCAGAGCAAAAGAACTTTGCTTTTTCTCCTCTCTTGGTGACTTGACTCAAGGGCCAAGTGATATGAGAGAACCCAAACAAGAACCTACGGTAGAAGTTGGCAAGGCCCCTACGGTAGAAGTGGGCAAGGCCCAGAAAGTTGTGGAGCTCTGTTACAGTGGTTGGTGCTAGCCAATCCTAAATGACTTGTATCTTGGCTAGGTCCACATGTGATGAGCCCCAAATTTGGTAACATTTTGGGCTCATTTGGCCTACTTACCCTTGCTCAACCCTTCATTTTTTATCACTTATGCATCATTTCTTAGTATATTCATGTTATTTGTAGGAAGGAGGGCAGTCACTATTCTTAGGTGGCTAATACATGTTTATTTCAGGTTTTTTGACATTAAATGGAGCAAAACCACGCAGATGGAGGCAAGGAGACAGCCAAGGTGACATTGCGGTTTTGTAGGAAGGTTGTCCACAGCGTTGAATGGCCTTCCTCGTGATCTCCACCTCAACTCCGAGCTCCAACAGCTATCACCACCGAGCTAGAAGGCAGCCAACGGATTCTAAGGGAACAACAGTTTACTTTTAGTTGGTCAGCCAAGCCCCACTAATTTAGGAGGCCAGCTTGGCCCTCATAATGTATAAATATTGAGGCTGTAGCCTTCGAAAAAAAACTTTTGAACCTTTGTTGCAGATTCTGAATTACGAGCTATAGCTCTGTTTTGCTTTTTGTAAGCCATTTTTGGCATGTTGTTAGACTTATGACTATGATCTTTTAATAAAAGGCAGGCAGATTCAAGTTCAGTTCTGAGTTCTTAGAGGAGCTATAGCTCTCAGGGTTGGGCCCAACCTGAGAGCAATAGGCCTCCTTTCTTTGTATTGTTACTTCTCTTTCGTTCAGCATTATATTTCTTTTCCTTTACATACACTTGGAAACACAGTTTGCTGATTCGGATTTCTTGGTGTGGTTACACAGGTTAGTGTTATGAACAAAGTTGCTTTCAGTAGTTTAGATTAGAGTAAGGATTGGAGTTAATCAGAGTTCCAAAAAAGGGGTTGAATGCACCCTCACTTTCACCTCTGTTTGGGGACCGGAAGTGCAGCCCGTGCCACCCACCAAAAACACAGTTTTGTATGTTCATGCAAGCTTTAACGTAACATTTTCAGTTGAAGAAGTGTCCATGCATTTAGATCTTGTGGAATAACTATTTGTTTCAGCACCATGCACGATTTTCCCTTAAACTACATGGTTGTTCTTTGGTTTCTAATAAAACAGTTAGAATAGGTTGATGAATTCTCGGTTTTGTGCAAGACACGGGTGATTTGTTTCATTTACACTGCGCAGCACCACTCTATCATTTCCTTATCCTTTTGAGCTGTGCCTGAGCCATCTACTTATCTCCCAGCTAGATCATTTGCCTCCCAACTCTTCTATTATCCATGTTGTTTTATCTTTTCGGCCTCCCATTGCCTCTACCCTCCTATCGACAAACCAGCTTTACACACCCCCTCTCCATCTCATCTCTCTGTCCATAAGCCATCACAAGCTCCCCTCTCATCCTCCCTATCCACCCATACAGCTCATTCACTCACTCATCACCCAAAAATCCTATTGCAGAACATCCTGTAGAAGTTAGCAGACTTCCTGTAGAAATCCTGAACTTCCTGTAGAATCCCCTGCAGACATCCTGTAGAAGCTTGCAAACACGGTTGCCAGGCATCTGAACTTTGTGAACTTCTGTGGAATGTTGTAAGGGATCCCTTAGACCCTCTCAGAGTCTTCCTGACCTTTTCCAAGCCTTCCTCCCCTTTTTCTACCCCTGCACAGTCAAGACCCAGTAAGAAGCACAGTCATAATAACTCCACCAACTTGAGCAAAAATACAAAAACATGTTCTCTTCAGATGAAAGTAGTTTAAACACATGCATCTCATCCCAATAGAAGTAATGGCATCATTTTTAGAAGTTGCATTCCCACCATTGCATCGTAAGGATTAAGCTGGTCAAATTAGGGTTTACTAGGGTTTCTATGTTTTGTTGGCTTTCAGTTCATTCTTGCAAAGTAGGTTAATTCCCTTTGAGATAGCTTTCGTTCATCACTTAAAAAGCTTCTTCTGCGAACATATAGAAGTTGGCTTGAGCCCTAGCGGACTTGTGCCAGCTGACCAAGTGACAGCTGCGACAAGAGCTAGTACTTGTGCATACAACACCGTCGCTTCCAAGTTTGTTACGAACTACCGGGTTGATAAAATTAGAGAAGGAAGCTCCAGGAGTTGTAGCATTATTGCTACAATACTGGAGCCCACCATCTTTTTGGCGCCGTTGCCGGGGAAGCGTCAGAGTATTAGTAATTGTTGCTTTTCTTCTATTTTCCTACTCTCGCCTTCTGCCAAGTAGTTTATTTCATTTCCATTCTGCAAAAGTAGCATAGACATTTCCTGCTTTCATAGATTAACACTTCAATTCCGCAATTTCAATTTTGCAAGCATAGATTAGCATTTCAATTCTGCAAGCATAGACTAGCATTTCCATTCCTGCAATCCCATTTGAGCAAAGTAGATTAGTTCTTTCCTGCTTTCATTTCAATTCTGCATTTTCATTTCAGCAAGATAGTTAGTTGTAGATCAATTTGTTTCAGTTTTTGCACGTACCAGAAAAAGAAACAAAAGCAATCAAAAGTCTTTCCATTTCATGCCTCGTAGGAATCAAGATAAAACAGGCAAATTCTTACCCAACACCCCCACCACATCACTGAGTCACCCTTTTCTCTTCTTCGGTGACAGTGATCCAGAAGAACCTATAGGTGAACCTCCTGAGATATATGAAGATCCTATAGCAGAAGAAGAATTAGAGACCATTCCATTTGAAGCTATGGCTGACAATAGAGGAGAAGATGAGAGAATAGAAGGTGCCTTCCCCATCCGAGAGACCAATGGAGACATGAAAATGAAGAACATTAGCCCCTCCGCTTTACCTCACTTCCATGGACTGACTACTGAAGATCCTGATACCTTCCTGTTTGAGTTTGTTGTCCTTTGTCGAACCTATGACTATACTGAAGATGAGCCGAAGCTTAAACTCTTCCCTTCAACTCTTAAGGATGCAGCATTACGCTGGTTCATGGGCTTACCTGGGAACAGTATCACCACTTGGGCTCAGATGCAACAAGCTTTCAATACCAAGTACCGGGACTACTGTAGGTCCAAGGAAACCAAGGGAGAAATCTTTCGGATGACCATGGGAAATGATGAGTCCTTAGAGGATTATGAGGAAAGGTTCCAACTTAGCTATAAACGGGCCAGGTGCACACTTGACCCTGAATCTCTCAAGTTGGTCCTGCTCCGAGGAGTCCCTGAAGACCTCTTAGATACCCTTCACATGTTAGCTGGGGGAGATATTTACCAACTGCCTTATGAGGACATAAAGACAGTGTTTAGAAACCACTCTAGGGCAGCCCGGAAACGAGGTAGAGGAAACCTCCTCTCAGCTGGTATTCCTTTCTCCAAACATGAGTTTGCAAATCAATTAGAAGATCTCAAGAGTGAGGTGAGACAGACCATTGCCATGCAACTAGATACATTCAGGATCCAGCAGAAGAAGGAAGAAGCTGAGAGGGCCTTGGCTATCTTCTGCCCTAGGTGTACAAGGAGACACCCTAAGAACGAATGCCCATTGCATTCGGTTGAAGTATGTTTCGTTTGTGAGGAGGACCACCCCACAAATCAATGTCCAACCTTACCTGGGCTTAAAGCCATGTATCAAGGGACAGAAGCCCCCACTGAACCTCTCTATTTCCTCAACTAAAGGAGGCCACAAGGACCTAGACCTTACCAGCAGGGGATGCAAGGGGCACCCCAAGCTTATTACAGCCCCAACCAATCTACTCCTATGCCTTCGGGGGTCCCCATGCTCATCCTTCTTGGTCTGTGCCCCCTCCATGGTCTTATCCACCTCAGTACCATACTCAACCCACTACTCATTCATATCACTCACATGCCCAGCCACAGCCTCAGTGGAATGCACCTCAGTAGGGGTGGAGGCCCCAGTACAACACTCCTCCCGCCATTTTGCCTCCACCACCAGTTCAACCACAACCATTACCTCTTGCTCCTCCAAGGCAACCTCAAATGCTTGCTCAACCGAACCCGAACCCCAACAACAGACAGGCCCAGCAGGTATACATTGGGGAAACATCATGCCCTACCTATGCTGTGGAGATCCAGGAGATCAATCTTCGATCTGGAAAGACTCTTCTGGATCGCCAACCTCCTCCCCCAGAGGACGAGGAAGACAAACAGGAAAGTGAACCAAAGGCTATTCCACCCTTTCCTGAGAGACTAACATCCACCACACAACCCAACCCAGAGGAGGATGAGCTTCTGGGAGAGCTCAAGCAGTTGTGTGTGAAAATACCACTTCTCCAAGCCATCAAAGATGTACCGATATACAACAAACTGGTTAAGGAAAAGTGTTTCAGACACCCAGGCAGGCGAAAGAGAGATGCTTCAACCATCAATGTCTTAGGACAACTGTCTGACCTTATGTTAGGACAAGTCATCTGCCCAAAGTACCTAGATCCTGGGAGTCCTGTAGTAGATGTCCACATCAATGGCACCATCATACCTCACACGTTGATTGATCTGGGGGCTGCCATTAATGTAATGACCAGGGATACCATGCTCAAACTCAACCTTCAGGGTTCTTGAGGAAGACCTCGACAATCCTACAACTAGCAGATCGCTCCACCGTGACTCCCGAAGGGATTGTGGAGGATGTCTTGGTCTCTGTTGACTCTTGGGAATATCCTGCAGATTTCTTGGTGCTGCAACCAAAGGCAAAGCTCACTGGATATCCTCTTATTTTGGGAAGGCCTTGGTTAGCCACTGCAGATGCTTACATAAGTTGTCGTGCAGGAAACATGACCATCAAAAATGGTCCTATGTCCAAGCAGCTAGTCCTATACCCTCCTGCCCAACCCTCATTAGAGCATGACTTACCACTTTGGTTGGAGGAAGGAGAAGAAGATGAGGTGTACTCAGCACCTTTGTGCACCTTAGACACCACTAGAAGAGACCCCCCAACCGAGGATGACTTGATTGAGACCTTGATCCAGAATCCACCTCCCAGTGCACTATCCTTAGAGGAATTGGTGGAGGATGCCCAAGCCAGCACCTTAGTGGACCTTTGTGCAACCAACCCTGTCACTCCCAGAGTCAAGAATGTGGAGTTCGGCCCTGAGAGGACGTTAAAGATCAGCTCCTCCCTATCTCCTTCTCAGGAAAAGGAGCTGTGTAGTCTGTTG
This sequence comes from Pinus tabuliformis, assembly GCA_031772625.1. Lineage (NCBI taxonomy): Eukaryota > Viridiplantae > Streptophyta > Pinopsida > Pinales > Pinaceae > Pinus > Pinus tabuliformis. The sequence goes on from CM062805.1 coordinate 246,403,480, forward strand.
GCCAGTCATCTAGATGCTTTTGCTTGGAGCTATAAGGAGATGAAAGGAGTCCATCCTTCGGTCTGTACCCATCACATTTACATCAAGGAGGATTGTAAACTGGTTAGGCAACCCCAGAGGAGAATGAACCCAGCCCTTAAGGACATTGTCAAGGAAGAATTGCAAAAACTGTTGGATGCCGGATTCATTTACCCCATCTCGGATAGCGAATGGGTGTCCCCTCTGGTGTTGGTTCCCAAGAAAAATGGGAAGTGGAGAATCTGTGTGGACTACCGAGAACTGAACAAAGCTACCAAGAAAGACCATTTCCCTCTACCTTTCATTGATCAAGTGTTGGATGGACTGGCAGGAAAGAAGTTATTCTCTTTCCTAGATGGGTTTAGCGGGTACAACCAAATCCAAATCAGCCCGGAAGACCAAGATAAGACCACCTTCACTTGTCCTTGGGGTACCTTTTCCTACCGAGTTCTTCCCTTTGGGCTATGCAATGCTCCTACTACCTTCCAGAGAGCCGTCTTGAGCATCTTTTCTGAGCTGGTCCATGATGCGGTGGAAATCTATATGGATGACTTCACTCCTTATGGGTCCAACTTCAAGGAAGCATTGTCCAATCTGGGAAAAGTCCTAACCAAATGCATTGAGATGAACCTGTCCCTTAGTCCTGAAAAATGTGAATTCCTGATGACTGAAGGGACCGTGCTAGGCCACACCATTTCTTGCCAAGGATTACAGGTGGATCCTAACAAAATTGCTCTCATCAAGAAGGTTCCACCTCCCCAAAAGGTAAGGGATGTTCGGAGTTTCTTAGGATTAGCGGGGTATTACAGGAGATTCATTAAAGACTTCAGCAAGCTAGCCTCACCATTGTTTGGTTTGTTGGCAAAAGATGTGGAGTTTAAATGGACTGACGATTGTCATAGGGCTTTGAATGAATTAAAGGACAAGTTGGTGTCTGCCCCAATCTTGAGAGATCCCAACTGGGCCCTACCTTTCCACATCCACACTGATGCCTCGAACAAAGCCATAGGGGCAGCCTTAGGACAAGTTGAACAAAAACTTCCGTATGCCATTTACTTTGTCAGCAAAAACTTGTCCAAAGCAGAACTGAATTACACTGTAACCGAGAAAGAATTCTTGGCTGTGGTCCATGCACTGAACAAGTTCCGACATTATATCACTGGCTATCAAACATTTGTACATATTGATCATGCTGCAATTAGATATTTAATGAATAAACCAGATGTGAATGCTCGTATTATTAGATGGTTACTTTTGTTGCAGCAGTTTGATTTGACCATTGTTGACAAACCAGGTAAAGAAAATGTTGTTGCTGACTTTTTATCTAGATTGGATCTATCTGCAGATGAGGATGGAACAGTGGATGACCAGATGCCCGATGAACATCTGTTTGCTATCTCAGTACTCTCTCCATGGTTTGCTGATATAGCAAACTACCTTGTTTCAGCACAGTTCCCTCCGCACCTATCCGCAAGAGAGAAGAGCAGAATCATCAGAAAAAGTGCCTCATTTACTTGGATCGGGGGCAACCTGTTCAAGCTTGGCCCTGATCAGATCTTAAGGTGTTGTGTAAGGGAGGAGGAAGTCTTTGATATCCTCCTCACTTGTCATGATGGGCCTTGTGGAGGACATTTTGCGGCAAAGAGGACTGCCTTCAAAATCCTGCAGGCAGGATACTATTGGCCCACACTTCATCAAGATGTCAGAAGGTATATCAGCCAATGTGACCGATGCCAAAGAATGGGGAAACCGACTCAAAGGGATGAGATGCCTCTCCAACCTCAAGTGACTCTTGAGCCATTTGAGAAGTGGGGTATGGACTTTGTGGGTCCAATCAACCCTCCTTCGAGGCAAAGGTCTTACATCATTGTGTGCACTGACTACCTGACAAAGTGGGCAGAAACTAAGGCAATCAAAGCAGCAACAGAAGAGAAGGTGGCTGAGTTCTTAAGAGAGAACATCTTCTACAAATTTGGCTACCCAAGAGAGCTAGTAACCGATCAAGGAAGCCAGTTCACATCCAACTTAATTGAAGACCTACTAGCTCATCACAAACTCAAGCATAGGACTTCCACCCCCTATCATCCACAGGCAAATGGGCAAGTGGAAGTCACCAACAGAGCACTGGAAGGGATTTTGACTAAGGTGGTGAGCAGCAGTAGGAAAGATTGAGCAGATCGCCTGGTTGAGGCCACATGGGCTTACAACACCACCTGGAAGACCACAACTGGCTTCACACCTTATGAGCTGGTCTATGGGAAGAAAGCTTTGTTGTCCATTGAATTTGAATACAACACTTTGAGGATGGCAGCTCAGCTGGACCTAGATCTCAGCCATGCACAACAAGAAAGGTTATTGCAGCTGAATGGATTGGACGAGCACCGAATGCAGGCCCTCCTTCACTCAGAAGTGGTTCAACTTCAGAGAAAGGTGTGGCATGACCAACACCTCAATGACAAGCAATTCCAGCCAGGAGATTGGGCACTGTTGTATGACTCCAGGCACAAAGATTTCAAGGGGAAGCTGAGAACCAGATGGCTGGGACCATATGCAGTGGAAAAATGTCATGACAATGGATCTGTTCTTATTCGGACCATTGATGAGGAGGCCATCCCCATGCTTGTCAATGGGCATCGACTGAAGATCTACAGGAAACCTCTCTCAAGACAGGAGTTCATCAAAATTGTGGAGAAATCAGTGTTGGTCATAGAGAAGGGTTCTGCCTCTGCTTTGGGCATACCCTGAAAGATCTAAAAAAAAAATAAAGATCCTTGGGTGAAAACCTTTCTGAGGCTCCCAAGGCAGGTGGTAGGGGTGAAAACCTCATTGAGGCGCCCCTATTGTCTTTCAAAAAAAAAAAAGATTTGAAAAAATATCCTTGAGTGAAAACCTCTCTGAGGCGCTTAAGGCAGATGGCAAGGGTCAAAACCTCATTGAGGCGCCCCTGCTATCTTTCAAAAAAAAAAAAAAAAAGAGCAAAGAAAGAAAAAAAACAATAAGCAAAAAAGCCAGGGACAGCAAGTTTATAATGTGGAAATGCATGCAGGTTGCAGGTGTTCTGTGAAGGAGAGGAGGTCTCTCAACTCAAAGTCAAGGATCCTTATCATGCTGCCAGGAGACCTCACCAGCACCTCCTCCAAGAATACTCATCTTCTCCAAGGTATGGGCACGATTTCATCACAGCTTAGTCTTCTACAGGAAGTTACAGACTTTCTACAGGAAGTACAGACTTTCTACAGGAAGTTCTGTATTTCTACAGGAAACTTCCTGTAGAAGTTTTGGACGGCCCAGAACTGATTGTATGAGGAGATCTAACGACCAAGGTCCAGTATAGACGCATGCAAGCTACCATCTTCTCCCTCACACACTGCTGTCACCTCCTTCTACCACCCCTGTCGACATGCAATGAAGATACCTGCACCATCAAAGCAGATCATTGAGTTATCAAGAGAAAGCAATTTTTAAAATGAAAAAAACGCTGAGATGCCATACCATATCCATCCCAGCTATCCCAGAGCCCTGTGAGCGAGATCGTGAGGCCACTGTCTTCATCGTCCAGCATGCACCCGAGGAGGAAAAACTGCTACAGGACATCCTGCAGGAGTCCCGTAGCAGTTAAGCCAACTAGAGTGTACACCATTCCGTCGCCTGCAACATGCAAGGATAACGCGGGCACATGCAGCCGAATCATAAGATTCATCGTCAGCGGCCTGTGAAGAGGAACCTCCAGACCTGTGCAATCAAGCAGCAGCAAACAAATCTACTCATCGTCGTCCAAAAGCCTGAAGAATCGTGTCGCGGCCGCACAGGTAAGTACCTCGCCCTTTCTTCCGTCGAATTGCATGAATTTTACTTTGAAAATGTTTGCAAGTGTGAAGTGAATGGGTTGAGCGGTTGTATGGCCAATCGACTGGCCACGTCGACCAGTCAGATGGTCTAGTCGGATGGTAAGCGGTGGTCGTGGCAAAAGGAACGGGCAGTGCACACGTGAGAGCCATCCAGTCGGGGAGAAATGAGTTGTAACAGAATGACGGCGGCGGATCTGCGGGGAATGATGCGGCAGTAAGGGAACTTGCAGAAGAATGATGGAGTGACGTCGTCCAACGGTCCGGCAGGGACAGCTCACCCCCACGCCACGGATTCCGCCGGATTCAAATCTAATCGGCTAAATTGCCACCCCATGCATTTATCATTCGCCGTTTGAAAGTCGAGTGACGATCCGGATTCCTCTGAAGCTCGACACTCCAAGTCTTAGGCCGTTCGAACGCCTGTTAAGCAGCACAGAGAGTGCAGACCCACTGCAGTATCCTCCAGAATTCGTGCGCTGCTTCTACAGGAAAGCTGCTTCTACAGGAAATTGGGTTCCTCACGTCAAAAGGTGGCGGATTAAAAAGGTAAGCCTGAACCTTCCATGCAATTGGTTTCGAGGGTGGCAGAGTCGACGTTCTATAGTCTGGTCGTAAAAAAAATTTGCAAGTATTGTCTGTCGTTGCATGAATTGTCGTCCTACAGGATGTCAGTATAATTAAGCTGTGTTAAGGTCCTCGGGAGATAAGTTTTCGTGAATTGTATGCGTGACAGAGGCGTAATTCTACGCTCTGTCCCAGTAGGCCAATTTTCTTCCGCATTCGCCACCTCCAGCTAACGCAACAGTTTTTCACCATGCCGGGTGGGTTCATCAGAAGGGAACCAACCGATTCAACAAAGTTAAGAGAGAATCCTGAGGTGGTGGAGCTATTCACGCAAGCGCAATGGATGTCGTTCTGCGACAAATTGCAGGGCTATGACGATGAGGTGGCCGAGGAGTTTTTGCAAGCTCTGAAGCCGAAATCCAAAACATTGGCCACCGTCAACTTCAGGGGTTTGAGTCTCAGACTCACCCCACAATTCATCAGCCGAGTTACTGAGCTCCCAATGGGATTACCATGGGATAAAGAAGAAAGGAAATTGGGCCAACAGGCTAAGAAAGAATTCTTTCCACCAGAGGAGGAATTCTCAGAAGATAAAAACGGGGTTCGTAGAACCAGCTTACTGCCACTGTGGAGTGAAGTTAGTCTGCAGATTATGAAGTACATCACCTGCGAAGGTCGTTTTAGCATTGTATATGGGTACCATTTTCGGTTACTCACGGAATTAAGGCACCAGATGGACCTACCTGTAGAAAACAAACTGAGTATCCCCTACTTTCTACTACAGTCTATGATTGAATGTGCCACCAAGTTAAAAGAAGGCACACCAGACCAGGTAGCACACCATGGACTCATTAAACTCCTCGTGGAGGATGCGCTCCACACATACAAGGTTCCTCTCTCATGGGAAGCCTTCAGAAATTTGACCAAGGATGGTGATATAAAGATGTTGACCGAAGAGCTCGGTTCATCTAGCAGTGAGGAGAAGGAGTCAGTGCCCGCAGGGAAGAAAGAAAAAAGCCAGAAGACCACGACCACGGAGCAGAAGAAAAAGCAAGAGAAGAAACAAGAGAAAAAGGGTGCCAAAGAGAAGGATGACACACCCATGTTGACGGCCATAGAGAAAATATTACAAAGCAGAGTGGGCAAGGCTGAGCAGGTCCACGTCAGCAAAGGCACCGCAACAGCAGCATTGACCAAGTCGAAAAGTAAAACACCCTCAGCAAAGCAATCTAAAGTGGTGCCACCTGTCTCTACAGGAAAACCGAAACCGGCTTCTACAGGAAGCCCGAAATCAGCTGAAAAAGGGCCTTCTACAGGAAGCCCGAAATCAACCGAAAAAGGGTCTTCTACAGGAAGCCCTGAGAAAGCGAAACCCAAGGAGAAGAAAGCTGACATTCTTGCAAGGGAGGCAGCAGCTGTGCTGGCCGCCCTCAGCACACCTCCTAAGCCAAAGGAGAAGAGAAAGAGGGAGACCCCTCTATATTTTAAAGCTAGGAGAAGTGTGAGAATAAAGACGGGCAAGCCACAGCCTCCGTCCAGCAGCCCAATCACTATAGATGATGCCCCTACTTCGCCCAAGGAGAGGTCCCCCTCAAGGATATCAGTCACCTATGAGAGGGGGAGCCCGAAGAAAACTACTTGGAAAGAAAGGTTAGACCAATTGGCTTCAAAAGCTCGGCTACAGGATGCTGAGGATGCTCTACAGGAAACCTTAGCCAGGCTTAAAGAAACAGAGAGAATGGAAGGAGAAGCACCCTCATCACCACCGAGGGAGGGCGAAGTAGAGCCACCAAGAGAAGTAGAAAAAGAGCACATTCCAGAGCCTAGCCCTCAGCCAAGTCTGAGTTCATATTACAACTTCTTAGAGGCTGGCAAAATTATACCTCAGAAATTCACTGTGCCACTGTTCTTTGCATTGGAGGAAGAGAGAGTATGTACACACACGTGGATGAAAATAGCCAAGTCAAAGGGTGTGGCGGACATAGGCCCCTTGCAAGAGCAACTTAAGGAGGCCAGAAGTGAATTAGCAATGGCTAAACACGTGGCAAATTGCCAAAGAGTGTTCCTACAGGAAGAAAACGAAAGGCTTAGATTGCAGCTACAGGAGCTGAGGACAGGAACAGGTACACCCTCCAATGACACCACAACAGAACAGCAAGGCAAAAAGGAACTACAAACCGGTCTTGGGGAGCCAACCTTGCATCTACAAGAAGCAGAACAAGCAAGCACAAATTGAGGTGCAAGCTCTCAGACAACATCTGCAGCAGAAAGAGGCACAATTGGCCTGCATGGCCAGTTGGGCCATGGATGCTATACAATGCAGACAGCCGGCCAAATCCTATGGCCTGTACCTGAAAGACCAATGGCTGCAATTTCAAATCAATACCTTGGCGCAAAGAGGTATCTCTCAGCTCCAAGACCCACAACAATTCACTGAAGTATGCAGTACTAGTTCATCAGAGGATAAGGCCAAATTAGCGGAGTTCTACCTCCATAATTTGGCCCTGCCTAATGTAATTTCATGGAATCCCAATACAGCCTTGAGAGATATGCAATTAATGGCATTTGCCTCATGGTTGAACCATGAGGACAAAAGAGCAGCAGAAGCCAAAGCGGTCATGAACCGGGAGCTGAATGAGCCATTGCTAATTAGAGCAGAACCAGGGGATCCAGTTGCACTAATCTCGGCACACCAACACTTGTCCACTGACCCTCAAGCTTCATTGAGATATATGGATCAGCAGGCCCAAGCCATAACGCATTTTGAGGACATGGAGAGACTGTTAGGAGACAACGCTGTCCAAGCTTGCACCTGCAGATGGAATACCTTGGCCCACAGTCTGAAAATCAGAGAGTATCATACCCCAACTCGGATGAGGGAAGCTCTAGTACGGGTGGCCCTCTATAAGAAATCCATGCAAAACCTCCAGGCCAGCTGGATTGGCCTCAAACTAAGCCCACCACTGTTGCTAGGATTGATGGAAGGCAGCACAAAGGAAGATGATAATGAACAGTGGGAAGAGGTGAACAGAAAGGCTGGATTCCATATCAGCAAGGAGGACACTACTACAGAGGCTTGGGATGTAAGGGTGGCAGTAAAGGCAATGAAGGATGAGGAGCTGGACTAGTTGCTCAAGGATGAGCAAATATTTTAGCTGGGGGGTGATGATGAGCCCCAAATTTGGTAACATTTTGGGCTCATTTGGCCTACTTACCCTTACTCAACCCTTCATTTTTTATCACTTATGCATCATTTCTTAGTATATTCATGTTATTTGTAGGAAGGAGGGCAGTCACTATTCCTAGGTGGCTAATACATGTTTATTTCAGGTTTTTTGACATTAAATGGAGCAAAACCACGCAGATGGAGGCAAGGAGACAACCAAGGTGGCATTGCGGTTTTGTAGGAAGGTTGTCCACAGCCTTGAATGGCCTTCCTCGTGATCTCCACCTCAACTCCGAGCTCCAACAACTATCACCACCGAACTAGAAGGCAGCCAACGGATTCTAAGGGAACAACAGTTTACTTTTAGTTGGTCAGCCAAGCCCCACTAATTTAGGAGGCCAGCTTGGCCCTCATAATGTATAAATATTGAGGCTGTAGCCTTCGAAAAAAAACTTTTGAACCTTTGTTGCAGATTCTGAATTACGAGTTATAGCTCTGTTTTGCTTTTTGTAAGCCATTTTTGGCATGTTGTTAGACTTATGACTATGATCTTTTAATAAAAGGCAGGCAGATTCAAGTTCAGTTCTGAGTTCTTAGAGGAGCTATAGCTCTCAGGGTTGGGCCCAACCTGAGAGCAATAGGCCTCCTTTCTTTGTATTGTTACTTCTCTTTCGTTCAGCATTATATTTCTTTTCCTTTACATACACTTGGAAACACAGTTTGCTGATTCGGATTTCTTGGTGTGGTTACATAGGTTAGTGTTATGAACAAAGTTGCTTTCAGTAGTTTAGATTAGAGTAAGGATTGGAGTTAATCAGAGTTCCAAAAAAGGGGTTGAATGCACCCTCACTTTCACCTCTGTTTGGGGACCGGAAGTGCAGCCCGTGCCACCCACCAAAAACACAGTTTTGTATGTTCATGCAAGCTTTAACGTAATATTTTCAGTTGAAGAAGTGTCCATGCATTTAGATCTTGTGGAATAACTCTTTGTTTCAGCACCATGCACGATTTTCCCTTAAACTACATTGTTGTTCTTTGGTTTCTAATAAAACAGTTAGAATAGGTTGATGAATTCTCGGTTTTGTGCAAGACACGGGTGATTTGTTTCATTTACACTGCGCAGCACCACTCTATCATTTCCTTATCCTTCTGAGCCGTGCCTGAGCCATCTACTTATCTCCCAGCTAGATCAATTGCCTCCCAACTCTTCTATTATCCATGTTGTTTTATCTTTTCGGCCTCCCATTGCCTCTACCCTCCTATCGACCAACCAGCTTTACACACCCCCTCTCCATCTCATCTCTCTGTCCATAAGCCATCACAAGCTCCCCTCTCATCCTCCCTATCCACCCATACAGCTCATTCACTCACCCATCACCCAAAAATCCTATTGCAGAACATCCTGTAGAAGTTAGCAGACTTCATGTAGAATCCCCTGCAGACATCCTGTAGAAGCTTGCAAACACGGTTGCCAGGCATCTGAACTTTGTGAACTTCTGTGGAATGTTGTAAGGGATCCCTTAGACCCTCTCAGAGTCTTCCTGACCTTTTCCAAGCCTTCCTCCCCTTTTCTACCCCTGCACAGTCAAGACCCAGTAAGAAGCACAGTCATAATAACTCCACCAACTTGAGCAAAAATACAAAAACATGTTCTCTTCAGATGAAAGTAGTTTAAACACATGCATCTCATCCCAATAGAAGTAATGGCATCATTTTTAGAAGTTGCATTCCCACCATTGCATCGTAAGGATTAAGCTGGTCAAATTAGGGTTTACTAGGGTTTCTATGTTTTGTTGGCTTTCAGTTCATTCTTGCAAAGTAGGTTAATTCCCTTTGAGATAGCTTTCGTTCATCACTTAAAAAGCTTCTTCTGCGAACATATAGAAGTTGGCTTGAGCCCTAGCGGACTTGTGCCAGCTGACCAAGTGACAGCGGCGACAAGAGCTAGTACTTGTGCATACAGCACCGTCGCTTCCAAGTTTGTTACGAACTACCGGGTTGATAAAATTAGAGAAGGAAGCTCCAGGAGTTGTAGCATTATTGCTACAATACTGGAGCCCACCAACATGCACACCCTGTTCATCAATAATGTACCCCAGATATTGAACCCAGGTCATACCAAAAGTGCATTTCTCCAAATTGGCACACAACTTGTGTTGCTGCAAGGATTGGAGGACGTGTAGACTATGGTGGAGGTGTTCTTCCCAACTATGGTTGAAGATTAGAATGTCATCCAAATACACCACCACGAATGAGTTGGTGAAGGGTTGCAAGATGTCTTCCATCAGCCTCATGAAAGCTGTGGGGAAATTTGTCAACCTGAAAGGCATTACCAACCATTCAAAAAGGCCCTCCTTGGATTTGAAGGCAGTCTTCCACACATTGTAGGGTTTGATTGATACCTGGTGATAATCAGACTTCAAGTCAATCTTGCTGAAATATTTGGCCCCCTTAAGTTGGTCCAAAAGGTCACCAATCCATGGGATTGGATACTTGTTGCGGAAAATGATCTTGTTAAGCGCCTGATAATCAATATAGAGTCTCCATGTCCCATACTTCTTCTATAACAGCATGATCGAGCTCCTACAAGGTGGTGAACTTGGCCTATTGTTACCTTCTGCAACAAATACTGGATCTGCCTCTTGATTTCATCATTCTTCGGAACATAGCATCGATAGATCGATCCATTGGGTAGCAGCGCTCCCGGGGTCAAATTGATGGAGTGCTTGACCTAACAGTGTAGATGTACCCCTGTGGGTGAGGTGAAGATGTTCCTGAACTCCTCCACAACCTTGTCCATCTGTTGTTGTCGTAAGAAGGAGCCTTGTCTAAAGGATGTGGCCACGATCTTCTTCTTGCCTCGATGGTGAATCATAAGGAAAAACAAATTTCCTAGTCTGGGAATTGATCTTACTGCATTGCTTCGTAGTGATCAAAGAAATGGCGATGCTACCTTCGGTATCCTGTACAACTTATCACCCAAAGTAATAATAATAGTGTGAGGCCTAAACTCATACATAACATGTCACTTCCACAAGTATGGTTGGCCTAATAATACATCACAAACTTCAAGAGGAGCAACATCACACAGTACCTCATCCATGAAGGGATTTATGCTGTAGGGAAGGCAACATTGTTGGTTGATGCAAAGATCTTTCCCTTTGTGAGGTGACCTAATGATGTACGGTTCCACGTGTGTTGTGGTCGGCAGGCCCAATCACTTTCTGAAATGAGGTTCTTTTGGCTCCCGTTGTTGACAATGAATTACAACGGGAAAACCTTCACCCACATCTACGAGTGGAAGAGTCGCTTCCCCTCCTTTGGATCTTTGAGCTCATACTTCTAGATCTTAGTGGTGGCAACGGTGGCACTAGGCTCTGCATCGATAATCTGCTTCCCTTTTTCCTTTTCCTTGTCAGTTTTTTACTCAAAGTCAGAATATGCATCTGATTCGGAAGCCTTCAACTCGACCACCAGTGACTGCTTGGCTCAACACTCACTTGTGTTGTGAGTGGGGCTCTTATGAAATTCACACCATTTCCCTGTGTCCTTATTTGTCTTCGCGGTGTTGTTCTTCGCTTGCAACTTCATCGGGTTTTCCTAGGCCGCCCTGCCTTGGCTTTGTCCTTTGTTCTGCAGCTTGGGCGCACCTTTCCCTTGCTTCAGATTCGCAGATCCAAAGTCTCTCTTCTTCTGTTTAAATTTCTGCTCAATATTGAAAGTGCATCGATAGGCAACGCCAAGCGAGGAGATGTCTAGGAACTCCATCTCATCCTAGATGTACTTGTGTAGACAGTCGCAATACTTGAGTACCAAATGCTGCTCAGAATCCATGATGCCTAGCTTCATGCGAAGGGTATGGAAACCATTTGTGAACTCTGACACATCTTGGTCCCTTCTTTGCCACAACATGGTCCACTTTATGTATTTATCCTCATAACTCTCGATTGGGAAATATTGTTTCTTGATGCCGTCTCGGAAAGAATTCCAAGTGGGTGTGGTTGAAAATAGTGAGGATTCCCTCGGCGGCTTTGAGAAGTGAAAAAATAATATTTTCCCGATTGGAAAAGTCATGAATTGAAAAATATTCTTCCAATAGATTTAACCATCTATCTATGGCGTCAGCATCTAACTGGCCTTCAAATATGGGAATATCAATGTTAACTTGTACCTTAAAAGGAGTGGCACCTCTAGAGTGGCTACTGGATGAAGATGCGTCGTGTGTGGGTAGTTACCAAAGGATATGGGCAAAGTTATCCATCATCGCATTCCTCTGTCGCTCAAGGGCTTCCTTGAGCAACATTTTGAAAGGATCACTTGCCCCATCGTCTTTCTTTTCTTCCACCATGGGAGGCCATTGGGGTTTGCGAGGTTGGTCTTGCAAAGGTTCAACCAATTTGATCCCTAACTCCTTATACCCTGACCTCGTTAGGGACATGCAAAGAAAAACAAAGAAAGAGAAGATCACTCTGATAACACTAATCCAGAGTTATGCAAGAACACAACAAAATACAAAAATACACATATCCACAAAGATGTAGCAAAAATAGAACTTCATTTCATTAATATCAAATAAATTAAATATGCTTACATACAGAAATGGAAATAAACTAGCTCGGGCGATGGTAACTTATCTTTGAGAAGAGATGTGGCAACTACATGCCTCTAAATTGTGTTATAATGACGCTCGAAGGCCTATTTATTATTGAGAAATAATGGAAAACCCTAAACATCCAAAAACCTAACCCTAGTAGATGAAGCACCAAAACTATGGGCCCTGTTTGGGTAAATTGGTACATCAACTTCCTAGGGTCATAACTTTGGCATACGATCTCTGTTTGACGTGCACAATACCTAGTTTGAAAGATCTCTGAAGACTACAACTTTCCACTGCAAACATAATTGAAAGTCTCGTGTTTTCCCATTTTCCAAAAAAAAAAAAACGTTATCGAGGGCCTCAAAACAACTCCAGAAGTTCAGGACCCGAAAAATTGCCAAAAATAGTAAATTGTGCTACAATTAGGGAAACTGAAAAACTGAAAGAAACAGTGGTGGGGGTCCAAGTGGAATAGGTGGGTGGTCACCAATATCCACTTGGATTAGTCCAACAATGGTGGAAAGTATGGTTGAAGGCGATCCACATTGAACACTAGGTGTAGGCAAAAGAATTGGGGAATGTTGAGCTTGAAAGCATTGTCACCCACAACTTTGGTGATGGTGTAAAGCCCATATCAGAGTGGTTGAAGCTTCTGATGGGTTCCAGTAAGCCATTCCTTCTGAAAATGTTACCAAAATTTCCCGCCCACTTGAAACTAATTATGTGGAGCCTGATGCTGATCATGACACTATTTGTACTTAGCATTGGCTTTATCCATGATATATGGACCTGCTAGCAAATGCGTTGGATGCGTTCAATAAATATTCTGGCTTTATCAGCTTCAAGATGAACATGTGTAGACTCTGCTTATGTAGTCGTAAGAGGCATTGCAACACCAATGGGACACAATGGTTGAAATACCATGCCCACTTCAAAGAGGTTGTTGCAAGTCGAGCTATATAGAGCTCTGTTATAGCTATGTTGCACATAGAGAAGACTCTTGTCCTATGTTCAACGTAGTATGTGCGCTATCATCCTGTTGACAACCTTTGTTTGGTCATCGATCTTCAAATGGAATGCAGTTGACTTCGTGACCTTACTGTCCAATAACAACCAGAGGCTCGACCAGAATGTGCTCAAGAACCTGTTATCCCAATATGATATAATGGTATGTGGGATTCCTAAATGGAAGCACACTCACTTGAAGAAGAGTTTGACAATGTCCTCTGTTGTGATGCTCTTCTTATAGGCCATCAATATAGCCATATTGGAAAATCTATCAACGACCACAAATACACAATCATTCTCATGCTTGGTAGAAGGGAGGCTAGACATATAGTCCATGGAGATGGATTCCCAAGATCAGTTAGGAGTAGGAAGAGGAGTGTACAGGCCTTGTTTCTTAATGGTTGACTTGCCGATGACAAAGAGAGTGCAAGATTTGATATATTTTCCAATGTCCTGTCAGAGTTTTGGTCAATAAAAAATATTTCTGTAGTACTACCACTATCTTCTCAACACAAAAGTGTCCTGCTACCCTACTGTAATGTGCCTCACAAACAAGCTTGGCACGCTCGCTTGAAGGAACACAAAGATGTCTCAGATATAACAACAGTCCATCCTAAAGGTGTAAGTCGGGAATTAGCTTTCCATCCATCAACATATTGTAGGTGGAAGTGAACTCTGAGTCACTTTCATATAGTTGTGGCCATCCAGAGGTCTCTTGCCTACAAGAGTTGAGAACTGTACCGAGTGCCACAATCGAGGGTCGAATGAGTCAGTCTGCGACATGATTGGTGCTTCCCTTCTTGTACTTTATGTTCAGATGAAATTGTTGCAAGTATGTGGACCATTTTTATGGTGACTGTTCTAAAACTTCCCTTGTGTCTGCATAAATTGAAGAGGTCGGTGATTTGTGTGGATGATCGTCTCCTTCTCCAAATTATAATGCTCCAAGTGTCGGGTAGATTTGCACAACATAGTACATCTCTTTATCATGGGTGGGGCACCTACAAACAATATTAGAGAGTGTCTCACTGTGATAGGCCACTAGGTGCCCTTACTAAGTGAGGACTGCATCGATAGCATAATCTGAAGCATTTGTCTCTGTCTCAAATGGTTGTTGTAGTTTTGGCAAGGCGAGGACTGGTGTAGAGCAAAGCCGATGTTTAAGTTTATTGAATACCTTTTGCTATGCCTTGGATAAAAAAACTTCGCTTTTGCGTTGCCTTTGGTAACTTGACTTAAGGACCAAGTAATATGAGAGAACCCCAACATGAATCTCCCATAAAAATTAGCAAGGCCTAAGAAGCTGCGAAGTTCTGTCATAGTCACGAGGGTTGGGTAATCCTGAATGACTTATATCTTAGCCAGATCCACATGTAAGCCTTTCTTGTCGATTATGTAGCCCAGATATTAGACCTAGTCCATGCCAAAGGAGCACTTCTCCAGGTTGGAACATAGCTTGTGGCGCCGCAATGTTTGAAGGACTTGTCGAATATGTTGCAAGTGCTCTTCCCAACTATTGTTTAAGATGAGGATGTCATCCGAATATAACACCATGAATGAGTTGGTAAATGGTCGCAATATGCCATCTGCATGGGGGATCTAGTCAATGAACCTTTGACATATCATGTGCGTTCGTGGCATATTAAACAATACCCTTAATTTGACTACATATTGGAAAATACCTCTAAAAATCACATTATTTAACCCCCTACCAGTACAAACCCAATACACCTTCCCAATTTTAAAACCCCTACTTTCAGTAAATATTGTAGGTATTCATTTTTTCATTAACATTTTTATAGCCCTTTATATTTTTTCATTAACTTTGGGTTCCATTTTTTATACCTACCAATATAAAAACCCTCTACCCCCTATATATCCCCCAATATATTATGTAATTTTTTCCTCAATAAATATCCCCCAATATGAACCCATGTGGTATGATATTGCTCCCCTAGTGGAGCCCTCGTGGCCATCTGTCAACCACATAGAAGTTGCAGGGGCATTTGTCAACCGGAAGGGCATGACTAACCACTCAAAAAGGCCCTCCTTGGATTTGAAGGTGGTCTTCCATACTTATGTGGTTTGTATTAGAACTTGGTGATATCCGTAGTTTAAATCAACCTTGCTAAAGTACTTTTCCCCCTTGAGCTAGTCAAGAAGGTCATCAATCATGGGATTGGGTACCTATTTCTTACAATGATTTTATGTAGTGTCTGATAATCAATGCAGAGTCTCCAAGTCCCAGTCTTTTTTGTACGAGTACAATTGGGCTCCCACAAGGTAAGGAGCTTGGTCAAATGTGCCCTTTTTGTAGCAACTCCTAGATTTTTTGGTTGATTTCCTCATTTTCCAGAAGTGAGAGGCGTTATATTGGTCCATTGGGTAGAAGTGCTTCGGGAGTCAGATTGATCGATTTCTTGACTTGACAGTGTACTCACGTGGGAGAGGAGAATATGTCCCTTTTATTCTTCCACAACCTTATCAATTTGTTTTTGCCATGCGGAGGAACCCTTTTGAGGGGCCATGGATGTGGCCACAATATTACCCCTACTTTGAAAACGAACCAAGATTTTTTTCTTGGTTTGGGAGATGATCTTACTGCATTGCTTAGAAGAGATCAAAGAGATGACGATAGGCAGGGCTCCCTTTGGTATGCTATATAGTTTCCTGCTCAAAGTAATAATAACAGTGTGAGGTCTGGACTCATACACAACATGACTCATCCACAAATATGGTTGGCCTAATAAAACATCACAAACGTCAAGAGGAGCAACATCACATAGTACCTCATTCGTGAAGGACTTAATGTTATAGGGAAGGCGACATTGTTGGCTGACACGGAGGCCTCGTCCTTAGTGGAGCCACCCGATGGTATATGGTTGTGGGTGTGGTGTGGTCGGTAGACCCAACCACTTAATTACCTCTACTAAGATAAGGTTCTTTTGGCTCCCACTTTCGACAATGAGCTCCAGAGGAGAACCCTTCAACCACATCTATCAATAGAAGAGACACTCCCCCTCCTCTGGATCTTCGGGCTTAATCTTTTGAACCTTGGTGGTGGCAATGGTGGCACTGGGTTCTATGTCAATAATTTTCTCCTCTTTGTGATTCCCCTTGTTAGGTTTTGACTCAAAATAAGAACATGCATAAGACTATGAAGCTTTTAGCTTGACCACCAATAATTTCTTGGCACGACACTCATTTGTGTTGTGGGTGGGGTTCTTGTAGAACTCACACCACTTTCCCGTGTGCTTCTTCTTATTCATGGTACCATTCTTTGCTTGTGGCTTCAATGGATTGTCTTGGGTCGTTCCAGCTGAGATTTATCCTTTGTTCTGTGATTTGGGGGGGCTCTTGCCCTGCTTTGGATTCACATATCCAAAGTCTCGCTTCTTTTGTTTAAATTTTTGTTCAATCTTGACAGTATATCGGTATGCTACACCAAGCAAAGAGATGTCAAGGAACTCCATTTCTTCCTTAATGTATTTGTGCAAACAACCATGATACTTGAGCACTAGATGTCACTCATAATATTTGATATCCAACTTTGTGCACAAAGTATGAAAAATATTTGTGATCTCATGCACATCTTGGTCCCTTTGCTACCATAGTGTGGTCCGTTATATGTACCTGTCTTCATAACTCCCAACAGGGTAATATTGTTCCTTGACAACATTTTGGAAAGAGTTCCAAGGGGGTGTGACTGTAAACAAAGAGGGTTCCTCGGTCCTTTTCTCATGGTAAGTTTCCCACCAGTCCTTGACATGCAGGGTAGCCTTAAGTAGTGCAAAAGTAATATTTCCCCTATCAGAGAGATTATGGACCAAAAAATAACCTTCCAACAGACTTAACCATTTATCTATTGCATCTGCATCTATCTTACCTTCGAATAGGGATATCGAAGTTAACCTCTACCTTGAAGGAGGCGACGCCTCTGAAGTGACTACTAGTTGAAGATGCGTCACCTATTGGCATCCACCGAAGGATCCGGGCAAAGTTGTCCATCATCTTGTTCCTTTGTCGCTCGAGGGCTTCTTGGAGCAATAATTTGATAGGATATCTTGCTCCCTCATATTTCTTTTCTTCTGCCATGGGAGGTCATCAATGTCTATGGGGATGGTCTTGCAAAGGCTCAACCAATTCAAGTTCCAACTCCTTATATCTTGACCTCGTCGAGGACATGCACATGAAAACAAAGAAAGAGTAGACCGCTCTAATACCACTAATCCAGATTTATGAAGGAACGAAATGAAATAAAGATTTAAACAAAACATAGAGATACAACGAAAGAACAAAAATTCAATTAATTAATAACAAGTACTGAAAATTGTTTACATGCAGAATGGAACAAACTAGCTCAGGCGATGGTAGCTTATCTCTGAGAAGAGATGTGATAGCTACATGTCTTCTGAACCATGTTACAATGACGCTCGAAGGCCTTTTTATGACAAAGAAGAAGTGTGAAACCCTAACCCCAGGAGATGAAGTGCCAACGGCTTTGAGTTGGACCGCTAACTTCCCAGGGTCGTAACTTTGGCATACGATCTTCGTTTGGCTATCATAATACCTCGTTTCAAAGATCTCCGTGAAAAGGTAAACAAAAAATTTGTGAAACAAATTATAATATTTTTTTGTCTCTCCATTTTCCCATAAAACGTCTTTTAGTACCTCAAAATGGCTCTGAAAGTTTAGGACCTGGAAAACTGCTAAGAAATAGGAAGTTGTGCTAGAATTAAGGAAACAATGTTGGGGTCCAAGCGTGATGCAAGCAGATCGAGAAAACTTCTCGTAAATACAGAATCAAAGATGCGAAAGATATATTAGCTTCTCAGATAATTACAGAATCCAGATATGAGACTAGCGCTCCGTGATGCAAGCAGATCGAGAAAACTTCTCGCAGATGCAGAGCAGGGAGATCTCGTCTCGTCTAAAACTCAAAGAACTCAAACTCACAATACAGACTATAGAGTTAAACTCCGTGATGCAAGCAGATCGAGAAAACTTCTCGCAGATGCAGAGCAGGGAGACTTCACTCAGACTTTAACAATACTCAGACTCTCTCAAACTCTCAAGACTCTAATGCCCCTAATGGGCTTACAATGCTAGTATTTATAATATCCTAGCAGGTCATCCGGTGAAAGGTTTTACCGGGAACTTGAAACTTAAAAGATTCGTTAGATCATCATGCAAGATGTCTATCACGAATCATGAAAGAACTTTGTACAAAAGTAATGAATAGTCCTAAAGATTCGGGCAAGTGGGGACAACCACTTGTTATCTCATCCCTTGGAGGCTAAGCCATATGGGGACCGAATCATGACATCTCTGAAGTGAAAAGATGGCCGGAATCTAGGACGTCTGCTCTTATACAAAAGTAATTACACAGTGGAGATTTTATTCGGACCAAATATATATATATGTATATATATATATACATATATACATATATATATATATGTATATATATATATATATATATATATATATATATATATATATATATATATATATATATATATATATATTGTACAGAGCTTCATTGATCCAGGTGGATATTGGTGACCACTTGCTTATTCCACTTGGACCCCAACATTGTTTCCTTAATTCTAGCACAACTTCCTATTTCTTAGCAGTTTTCCAGGTCCTAAACTTTCGGAGCCATTTTGAGGTACTAAAAGACGTTTTATGGGAAAATGGAGAGACAAAAAAATATTATAATTTGTTTCACAAATTTTTTGTTTACCTATATACATATATACATATATATGTATATATGTATATATATATATATATATATATATATATATATATATATATATGTATGTATATGTTAAAAATATTTCTTTATTTATTTTATGTATAATGACGATCGGTGGGTTGTGTATTTTAAGTACCATCTGAGGGGTAAGCCAAACGATGCACTCGGTCATCGAGGTTATCTAGGAGTGCATTTTTTTTTTTAACAAATTTATTTATTTATTATTTTTTTATGGGTCTAAGGCAAGCCACATGTTTTAAGCCCCTTGTGCTCAATGTCCACTTTTTGTTAAGCATTGGGTTGAGACAAGCCGAAAGGTTCAAGTGCATTATGCAAACAATTTACAAAAAAATGAAAAAGGAGCCAAATTTGAGCCCAATTGAAAATTTAATCTATGAAAAAATAAAATGAAGAAGTAATAAAGGATTTACTTTATCTCTTGATATCCAAGTAGGCATGATTACTTTGTAGAGAAAAAATGAAATATATGCTATTTTTTAAAATTAAAAAACAAATCCAAATGACTGACCTGAAGCATTAACAAACATTGTGGAGCACTAATAATGGGGTGGTCACACAAGAAGAGTCAACAATAGTGCTTGTGTGAGGAAGGTTAGAAGCATCGGATGGAATGCAACAATGAAAACTAGTTTGGTAATTTGTATTTATTTATTTACCCTATCATGATGTTATAAATACATATTAGTGTATTTTACTTAAATGCACTGATGCTTGTTCTTTAAAATAAAATAATAATTTGTAGTGTGTGTAAAATGTCATAACTACTCGGTGCATCTGTATGGAGTACACATCGAAACCATTGCATTTAGGATTTTTTGGTGTATCCTATTGAAGCCAACTAATGTGTTTGTTATAATTAGACGCATTCGAGGTTTTTTAATATCATAAGCACATTGGGTTGCTTTAATATTATAAGTGCATTGATGCAGTTATTTAGGATGCACCGATAATTAGCTTATTTTATTTTTTAAAATGAAAATCTCGCAGTTTTAGTAAATTTGGCTATTGGTGCACATCTAGGTCTATATCAATGTGTTTTTTTCTTTTGACGCACTATTATGTATGTTTTCATAATAACAATGCTTCATTAGCGCTTCCTATAAAAGTTATTTTGGCACCTCATATATAAGTGCATTGGTGCACTCATTGTAACTAAATGCACTGTAGCACTTATTCTATTTTTATTTTTTAAATGAATTTTTGATATTTTAATGATTCATATCTATTAGAGTGCATCTTTTCCAACTCTAATGCAATTTGGATTGTGATGCATTGTTGAGATTTGAATATTTCAAGCGCACTAGTTTAAAATGTTTTGTGAAAACCTTTGGCTACTTTCCTTTGCTATAAAACAAAAAGGGATGAATTTTTTGGGTCGATTCCATAGAAACCTACACTACAAGGTGTTTTCCTTGTCGCGAAGAATGGTCAACCCACTGAAAGTTTTGATGGGAGGAAACCCAAAAGTCGGGCTTATGCTTGCAAGGGGGAGGGAGCTACAAAAATTTGACTAACAGACCAAGAGTCCACCTAACCAGATACAGAGTAAATAAGAGCGTAACCAAGATAGATTATTTTGTGAGGGAAAATAAGGGAAGAGAATCGGGAGGCTAGCTCTCCTAGCCTATAGATAAAGGGATCAATGAGAAACCAAAACACAAAAAAATGAATAAAGAGGGGTTGTAAAAGTCACTTACCCCTAAGTTTGATAGATGTGAGCAATGCGATAGGGACACACAATCCTTTATGCAGGTTGCACTGACATCCATGTTGTGCACCATTGTGCATAAGCATGGTGGTGAGGGTGGATTATAATCATGGAACAATCTAGGAGGAAACAACCAACTCAAAGGCAATGAACCATGTATAGTCCCCATTAAAACTAGAGCAAGTTGCATGTAAAGTGGAGTGTACTCCATCACCATTTGTCTAGGTTACGAAGGGTGAGTTGAAGGTCAACGACAACTCAAAATTGTGATCGTGTGGATAAGTTAGGTAATACTTCATTTGAAGAAACTACTATACATAATCAATACAATCACAATTGAAATATTAAATTATCTAGTTACATATCCAAAGATTGTCATAAAAAAGGTTAATAATCTAAATGAAACATTAGTTAAAAATGTTTATTTTGAAAAAAAAATCTAACGCTTTAAATAAATTTATTTAATAACATTCCATATTTAATATTTTACAATTAACCTTTAATCCAAGAATTCTCTCTCTCTCTATATATATATATTTTTTCCAAGGAAAAAAGCGAACTTTTCATTAAACATAAAAAGTTACAAGCATATGCCTAAGGCATTCCGTTTGTTGTATGACTGAGTCATAGAGCTGCTAAAGAAAGAAGCAAGCTTTTCTGTGCCTCAAAATCTGGTATATCAGCAGCTGAAAAGAAATAAAACAGCATTTCCTTTTCAGCCCTTTTGTGCCCAAAAAACCGTCAAAATGTACAGGTCCCGCTGTGTTTTCCACTTACTATTTCCTGGGCTTCCTCTTATGAGGAAAACAGCCCAAAACAAAAATAGTAAATGACATAATCAGAGAACTGTAAGGTAGTTTCTTCATCAATGTAAAAACAGTATACTAATGTCTTATGTATCAGAAGTTTGTGCCAGAGAAAAACAACAAAATAAAGGTACAAAAATTTTGTGGACAGATTGATTGACTTTAAGAGCATGGCGCCTGATCCGACACACGGATCTGTCCCTGGTCTTCTTCCACTATTTTCCACCTGCCCAAATCTTGTTGTACACCTTCTTTAGAAAGGGTATCTGTTGTACCATTTCGCTCCCTGTAGATATGACAAATAGTAAGAACATTAAATGAGATTTTTAAATACATAATTTCTTCAAGCAGAGGTCTAAGCATATAATTTTGACATCTACTTTTGCCGTTGACCCAATTAACAACAGATAAAGAGTCTCCAAAGATCTGAACTGCAAGGATGTTCCTGTGGATAAGCCAGCATAGCAGGAGTTTTAAGGCTGAGAGTTCTGCATAATTATTTGTCCCTGTGCCTATCCCTACAGATGCTTTTAAAGACTTTGTTTTGCTTAAGTATATAATCATTCCCGCTCCTGCTTTGTTGTTCTGAGATGCTCCGTCAAAATATGCCCAGGGGATCCCCTCACGGATCTGTTCCTCCCTAATCTGCCTGGGGTTGCTTCCTTCCTCTGAGTCTGGGATGCTTTCAAAAATAACAGAGCTTTGAATAGCAATAGGTTCAACTGTGGCTTCCTTTTCCATGAAAATACTCCGATTTCTTGCGATCCATATTCCCCAACATATGATCGGAGGTAAGTTTCGCATTTTCCAGCCTGGGTAGTTGCGCCACCAAATATCCCAAACTTCCTGAATATTCCTTCCCTCCCATTCCATCCTTTTCCCTATAAGCTTTCCGACCTCTACCCAAACTGATTTAACAAACGGGCATGCAAGGAAAATATGGTTTATAGTCTCAGACTCCGCTTTGCATAGATTGCACCTCCCCGGTCCTTGCTTGTATCTAGCCTGAAGCACATCCCAAGTAGGGACTTTTCTTTTTAAGATGCTCCAAAAGAAAAGTCTTGCTTTTGCTGGGCATTTTAGTTTCCAGATCAGTTTGACCCACCATTCTGGTTCCCCCCATCCTTTTCTGTTCATTAGATATTTATATCCGAATTTTGGTGAATACGATCCATTTTCCGCATGCGCCCAGACCAGCTGATCCTGTCTGTCCCTTATTCTTACATTGGACCGAGTTAGTTCCTCGATGTATACCTTCCATTCATTCCACCAGGCTGGTCGGATACCTAGTTCTTCACCAGATTTCCAGGATTGCCCCCAGATCGTTGAGAAGCCCACTTTCTCAACTTGACTTAGATGCCTGATTCCTTTGGATTCTAGATGTCTGATTAAACCTGGAGAGAGGGCATACCTTTCATTGCATCCGACCCAGGGGTCTTTCCCTATCTTCATGCTTTCCCCATTTCCAATCTGCCACGCCAGTCCTTGTTCTATCACTTTGAAAGCTTCCACCGTGGCTTTCCATACTACCGAAACGTTTTTCTCCTTCTTGTTTCCCTTCCTTATCCATTCTTCTAGTGGGGTGGGATCAATATATTTCCTTTTTACTACTTTTGTCCAGAGATTCTCCATCTTGATTATTCTCCATCCTGATTTTGCTGCCAGAGAAGTACTGAAATCTGTAAGGTTTTTTATCCCCCACCCTCCCCATTCTTTTGGTCTTGCTATTTTATCCCAAGCTACCCATGGGAGTACAGAATCCTCCTTTGAGCCTGCCCAGAGGAACCTACTGCATATCTTATTAACCTTCCTTAAAATCCCCTTTGGAACCCATGTTAAAGCAGCCCAATAGACTGGCATAGCTAAGAGGACTGATTTGATTAGAGTCAGTCTTCCTGCTCGGGATAGCCATTTGTAGCTCCATTGAGATATTCTGGATTCAATTTTTGCCACCAGCCAGTTCCAATCTTGGTTCTTATAAGCATTTGGCTTTAACCAAAAGCCTAAGTATTTGAAAGGATTCTCCATGCTATGCACTTCAAAGGGGAGAATGGAGGAAATCAGGCTTTTCTCATTTCTGTTAAGGCCTTCAGTGATAAGCTGTGACTTTCTATAGTTAATTTGCATTCCCGTCGCTTTCATGAACAGATCCAGGATGTTTTTGAATTCCTTGATTTCGTTCTGACCTCCATTCGTGAACAGTAGAATGTCGTCCACAAACAGGAGGTGAGTAATGAACATGTTTACCGCAACTTCCAATCCTTTTACTGCTCCCTCTCTTTTGGCCGATCGAATCAGATTGCTCAGGCCTTCAGCTACCAACAGGAAGAGTAAGGGTGATAAGGGGCACCCTTGTCTCAACCCCCTGAAGCCTTTGAAGAAAGGAGTGGCTGCGCCATTTATTAGAATTGCAAAGTTTGCATTGGAGATGCATCCCATTATCCATCTGATAAAATCGTACTTAAATCCTAAATGGGTAAGAAGCATCCTTATATAAACCAAGTTTATTCTATCATAAGCTTTTGATAAATCTATTTTTATCACTGCTCCCTTTCTTTTCATTTGCTTGACACTGTGGATAGTTTCCTGAGCCACCCCTATAGTTTCATGAATTTGCCGACCATCCAGGAAGCCAAACTGCTCATTTGTGATGCATCTTGACATAATTGGTTTAATCCTTACTGCTATCACTTTGGCAATGATTTTGTAAATACTGTTGCACAAAGATATGGGCCCGAAGTCTTCAAAAGTGTCTGGATTCTCCTTCTTTGGTATAAGTGCTATAAAAGTTGCATTGAAGGGGCTGTATACCTCTCCTTTCCTCCTAGACTCTTCCACTACCTCTGTTAGTTCTGTCCCAATAATTTCGAAGAAGTGTTGGAAGAGCTCTATGGTCCATCCATCTGGGCCTGGGCTCTTGTCTTTTGCCATTGATTTTATGACACTTTCTACTTCCTCCTTGGAGACTTCATGCATTAAACTCTCTGCTTCCTCGTCCTCAATGTATCTAGGGAAACTTTGAGCAGTCCTGATAATTTCTGCTAGAGTGATTTCCCCTTGATCCGCAAACAGGCTCTGAAAGTGATTTCTTCCCATGGCCGCAATTCCTTCGAATGAGTTGACCTCCTCACCCGCCTCATTTTTTAGCTTCCATATTGTATTTGCACTTTTTCGCCCTTTAGCATAGTTGTGAAAAAACTTCGTGTTTTCATCCCCCGCCTTCAGCCATATAGCCCTGCTCTTGAGCCTCCATTCCTCTTCATTTGCCAGAAGAATTTGGTCCCTCTGTTTTTCTAGCTGTAAGATTTTCTCTTTTGACTCCTGAGATCTGTATCCGTCTGTCTCTGTACATTCCATCCTTTGAATCTCATCATTTATGAGGACTAGATCCTCTTTTTGTCTCTCCTTCCTTAATTTTGCCCATTCAATAGTTGCCTTTTTTATTTTTATTTTAATTTTCCATGAACAAAAAGCCTTTCCCCTCCTGGGATCTTCCATCTGGATGAATCCATGTTTCCTTGAACAGTTTCTCATAGGATTCCTCTTTCAGCCATGTTGCATTAAATTTGAATGGCGCTGCTGGCTTCCTGGGTAGTATGGATAACTCCAAAAAGATCGGGAAATGGTCCGAATTTCCCCCTTCTCCCACCCACTGTCGAAACATAGGAATTCTGGCTGTCAAGTCTTCACTCAAAAGAAAGCGATCCAGCCTCTTTGCAATTCTGGCTTCTCCTACCCTTCGGTTCCTCCATGTAGGTTTCATTTTAATTGGATTTATGTCAATTAGATTATGGGAGGTGATGAAGTTTTGGAAGAATTTTGATAGCGAATCTTCTCTGGCCGCCGGACCCCAGGTTTCGGCTCTCCCTAAGGAGAAATTCATATCTCCACCTAGGACCATGTTGCTTCTTCCCATTATATCTTTTGATAGGAGGTCGTTCCAGAATTCCATTCTTCCCTGACAGGGCCCATATAGATTTACAATTGTAAGCGGAACATCAAAATCTGTGGATTGAATCTCTGTTCCCATAGCACGATGCAGACCCCACTGGTTTAAAATCCTTACTCTTCCTTCCTTATATCCTATAGCCAGCCCACCCGAATGGCCACTAGAGTCCAATGCACTAAACCGCCATCCAGGGAGCAGGGCTGTAAGAGCTTTTTCAACTTCAGTGCTATTACCTAGAGTTTCTTGCAAAAGAATAAAATCCGGCTTCGAACTCAATACAAGTTCCTTTAAGGCCAGTTTTTTGGGTTTACTGGCTAAACCCCTGCAGTTCCAGGATAACAGGATCATTTAATAACAGGCTCATGGGGATTCCCTGCTCTAAGCGCCCCGTGGATTGTCATTTGTTTCCCGTCTGCAACATCTATTTTTGCTCTAACCTTTGCATTTGATAAGCTCGATTTCCTACCCCTCACTTTCTTTATTTGAGGAGAGGTTCGACCTATCCCTCCAAAAGATCCTAGACGCTCAGGTTTCTTATCTAAGGATCTTAGATTATAGTGGCATGTTTGGGAGGCCGAGACCGGTTTTACTTCCTCAGGGATGTCATCCTCGCCGATCAGATCAATGGAGGGTATGGCAGCCGTTATAATTTCAACGGAGTTTTCAATTTGTAATTGATCATCAAGCGAGCGTTTTTTAGAAAGCAGACTAGAATTCAAGCAATCATCTTTAGATTCAAAGATAGTTAAAGATGGGTTACTTGAGTCTAGATTCCTACCCGGAGGGTCTCCTGCAGGCGATGGATTCAATGAAGCTGGACGTTCGATGGTGGGCTGTTGAGTTTGGCATTCATTGACAGGCTCTGTTTCGGGCGATCTTGCTTTGTCGTGATCTGATCCGATCCTTCCATCCCTGCCTGGCGGGCTAACCGGGTTCTGTTCTCTTTCCTTCTCCCCCAGCTGGAAGTCCACCTCCATTGCTTCCATCGACGAGTTCTTCATAGTTCCCAGATCCTGAACCTGTGGTTCCTGAGCCTCGAATATGCCTTCATCCTCTGCTAGTTTTTGGTATCTTCTTCTGCGCTTCCCCATGGGGCAGTCCCTTGCTAGATGTCCGTAGACATGACATCTATGGCATCTGAAGGGGAGATGCTCATAGTCAAGGATTTGCTCAAAGATGTATTCTCTGTACTGAATGTTTATCTTTTCCGCCAGGCCCCCCTTTGGGTTTAGGTTCACCAAAATCCGAGCCATCGCCATATTGTGAGTTTGGAGGAACGACATGTCCGCCTCCAGGTAGGTGCCCAGCCTGTTCCCAATAGATCTGAAAACCGATTCTACCCAGAGGAAAGAGGGCAGGCCTGGGGCTCGCACCCAAACTGGAAATGTATCGGTCTTTTCATGCATGGCATCAAACATCGGACTCCATCTCTTGAATAGTATCGGATAATTGCTGAAAGCCCAGTTCCTTGCCATCACCGAGTCTGCCGCTTCTTTGTTTGCAAAACTCACCTTGAACCATCCTTTTGCCAGGGCCGCTACCTTGAATTCCTTGACTAGATCCGTCTGCCATACCTTTTCTCCCCACTTTTCAATAAATTGTGTCGTATATTTCTTTCCTCTTGCTCTCCCAAATAGGGTGCATTCGGCTACTTCTATTGCCTCCTCCACTTGAACATCCATCCCCAGCACTAAGTTGTCAATGACTGCCTTCTTAATGGGCTTCGATTTTTTCCTTTTCTCTCCAGACTTTTTTGCTACCAAGCCCTCCTCCACCGCCTGAGTATTTACAGTCTTCGGGAATATCCTTCCTTGATTTTCAGAAGGTGCCTTCTGAGAGGTAGTTCCTGGCAGCGCTTCATCTTCTGTTGATTCCTTTATCTCCTCTGTGGGTTTTTGCACCCCTTCTGGTCCCTCCTTGCCTAAACTGATGAGGGTGGGCCCCGAACCCGTATTCTCTCCAGATCCAATGTTATCCACAGCATGGGTCCGGCTAGGGCTTACCAAGCTCTCGGCATTTACAGCTCTTATTACTGCCGACCTTCTTTCATTGCCTGCTCTGTTTTGGAGCTCTCGAACCGCCCCGAAGTTCACAATATCCTCAAGACCCCCTGAAAGTTTCGGGCTCGATATCAATCCCTTCCCTTCTCTTTCTTGAATCAGTCGAGATATGGCACAAAGACTATAATCATTCCTTAGTCTCTCCTCCTGAGGCCCCTTTGTGGCGGATCTGCCTTGCACCTCCGGGTTAACGCTTCCTTCCAGAGAGATTCTAGGGCTTGGATGATAAGCATCGCCTTCCTCAGAGGATTTCACACACCCTTGACCGTCTACAACACCGAAATACCAATCCACATTTCGGGTTGTGATCTCCTTTCCCCAGACAGATAGAATGTCCTCCGGCGATGGTTCCAGATCGAGAGCCTCCCAATGTTTTACCATGGTTAAAACCTGCATGCAAACCCTAGATCCCGCCAGTGGCTTGTTCCTCGCTCTACGAAAGTGGATCGTGACCCCCGGTTCCGGTGCCAGCACAAAGAAAAGCGAACCTTTTGGACTGAAACCCTTTCCCCACCGAGAAAATTCAATTAAAAAAACCCCACCTGTCAACGTCGAAACTTCTTTCTGCCGTTCAATTCACTGCTTCCACGTAGTCTGCTTCGTAAAGACCCCTTCTCCCATCTGGTCTACTGAAAACCTGCCCGGTTCCTATGTCCTTGGCCAGGGTGGCCATGCCGACCCTACCCTGGCGCCTTCCTGCGATCCCCTTTCGGCCTCATGCGCTCAGTCTCCAGGATGTTATTGTTATCACTATGGAAGTTCTTAAAAAATGAAATGCTTTTAGAATTGAGATTCCTTTGGTACTTCTAATTCTGGAATGGTGGCATTTGACACTTATACATCTTCTTTCCTCTATATATATATTTTTAAATGTTAAAGTTATCTACTTATTAATTTTTTTTTCCCATACTTGATAAAATTAAAGCTCTTAAAAATCTCATTTATAAAGTCCCATGCTTGATATTGTTTATAAATCACTTGTTTAGATATCTTCCCCCAAAAAATGAGAAGTTAACGTTTTGAATGAATTTGTTTCACATAATTCCATCTTTAATATTGTTTTTTTTTTCCTAAGGAAAAAATCGTAATTTTATTAATGAAAACAAAATTATGTGTTGCATATGCTATGGCGCATTACATCATCAAGTCCATGACTACTGATCAAAAGTTCATACAAAAACGCTTAATATACAGATGAAGAGAAAAGTTAGGATTTTCTCCCTTTCTTTTTCTCTACCTTACACCATACCCCTTGTGACGGCGACAAAGAGATAAGAGCAAGATGATTTCCAACATTAGGTCTTGCGTTGTCCTTGTCTGAATCTGAGTTGTCTGATGTATGTAGACCTTTAATTCCACTTGTATCCATTGCTTATGGTATCTGTGCCGGATTGCTCTGTGGTTTAATTGGATCTTGTGAGATTTCCCCAAGTGTTTCTGGTTCATTTGATGTCTGATTGTTCTCATTGGGTGTGGGTTCTTCCTCTGCTTCGTCCTCCTCCTCATCAGACTCAGGTGGGAGGAATTGCCATCCTTTGGGCTATTTCCCAATCTTCTTCTTTCTTCGGGTGTCTTTCTTGGCTCTAGGACACGTATTTTGAAGGTGACCTGTTTGTTGGCATATTCTGCATCTGAAGGTTGTGTTTTCATAATCTAAAATATGTGTCCAGTTCCGCTGGCTGTGAATCAGTTGTATGCGATCCGGTAAGCCTTTGTTGAGATCTACTTCCACACATATTCATGCGAATGTGAAGACTCTTTCCTCCAATCTTTGGGTATTTGTTTTGATGTATCTCCCAATGATGTTCCCAATACCAGCTAGGACTCGATTATCCCATAAATGTAGAGGGAGATTTTGCAATCGAACCCAAACTGACATTCTGGTTACGACCATGGTATTTGCATCAAAGTCTAGAAACCGAGGTATGATGAAGAGGTCTGTCGATCCCCAGAACCATGGTCCTTCCTGAAGGATAATGTCTCTTCCATCCAATGTTGGGAATTTTACAATGAAGAAACCTTTGGAGCAGAGGTGAATTTCACAATGTACTGTCTAGTTAGCGAAGATCCAATCAAAAAGCTCTGTTGGTTTTGGCAAGAAATAGTTGAATCAACATATAGTTGCTTGTGATTCAAATGTAGCACAATCCTCATATGTTTCTCGAGTGTAGTTCAATTGTTCAACTATGTATGGATCGGGAGAAGTACCTGCTTGATTTGTTGGTGTTGTAGCTGAGTTTTTTCCCTGTAGGATGTTGTTGAAGGAGAGACCTCCATTTATCTGCTTTTGTTTTGATTCTGTGCTTTTTGATGTACTACTCCCAAAACCTCCTGCAATTTTTATTTTATTAGAGGTCACAACACCACCTTTTAGTCACATATTTAGGGTTATGGAGGATGTTGATAGGATATTGTAATCCTTCAGAAACCGATTATCCAACAATGTTCTGCCCCCATGGATCAAATGTTGCATATGCGCAGGGTATCCAGTTTTTTGCGAGATGTTTTGCTTCAGATGCATCACGCTGTCTGTTGCATGCACCCAAACTAATAAGGACATCCCTGTAGGGTTTTTAAAAAGATTTGAAAGCGAAATGATTTTACCAGATGCAGGGAGTCTATGTCCATCTTGTTGACGAATAATCGTTCTACTTCAGGCAACCCATTTTGCGATGAGGTCTGTTTGGAGTGATAGTTGGAGGGGTTCATAACCGGAGCCACCCCATCTATGCCCAATCTCTGCGCTTGCTTCAAATCTAGCTATAAAGAGCGAAAATTGGTGTGGAACTCCTGGAACAGAGGGCTTTTGTCTTTATTGTCTTTTGAGCCTATTATATCTGTGCCCGTTGGACCCTGATATGGTATTTGTTCATCCAGATTTGTGACTGCGAGCAGGTTTGTTTGTTGCGTACACCCAACCTCCACAACAATGTTGATTTGCAAGTAGATCTAGAAATATGGGCATACTGAAGTTTTTCCGTTCGAGATCGCGACAACAAAAGCGTTTATGTAGTGACAACAGAGGGGTCCCAGGGTGCTGTACCAGTGTGTCGCATAGGTGATGCCCGCAAATATCCATGCTGCCGTCGCCTTCCTCAAAGTCTCCAAACCCATCCGCAAAGGTTTTGTCAAACAAGCCTTATGCAAGCCATCTTCAACAAACACGAGAAAGATGATGAATCGTTTGTGACAGAGCACGTTTGCTTTGGTTGCCCCGAGGATGGAAGCTACTGCAGGGCCCTCTTCTCCTTCCTTTGAAAGTTTCGGGTACCCTGCGTTCCAAAATCCAGGTTGCCCTCGCATATTAGGAGGCTCAGCGTATGCCCACCCAGAGATGTGAGCCCACTAGAGGCCAAATGCCTCAGCTCCGTAGTCGCCATGCGAGCCCGCTAAGGGACTGATCTTAGCCTCTAATCCTAATCCCGCATACCCAATCTGTGAAACCCTAATGCAAACAAACTCCATTTTTTTCTATTTAATATTGTTGTTGTGTACATTACTTATTTTAAATTTTTATTTAATAAATTTTAATATTGTCAAATAATTTAAACATTTACTATAAACAAATCATTAACATTAATTTTAATGTGGAATATTTTTTTTTACGAGTTAATTAAAAAATTTAAACATTTTACTATAAAAAATATCATTAATCTTAATGTTGAATAAAAATAATTTTACAAATGAATTAAATAAGTTATGCATTTTACTATAAAAGTCATTAATCTTAATTTTGGATAAAAATAATTTTATTTTAAAAAAAATATGATATATGTCAATACAATACAGACTTATAAGGCGAATTTTAATTTTACACTTCTCATTGGGAATACTGGAATTAGATGGCAAAACAATCTGTGCCATTAACTATTTTACGCTAGTAAATTTTATCTTTTTCTTGTTTCTTTCCATTTTAGTCTCTTTAACCTTAAAATACCATTTTATTTCCTTTATCGCAAACCCTAACTAGTGTTTCTTCTTTCCAAAACTAATTTATTTATTTGTATGTATTAATTAATTTATAATTCCACGCTCAACATGCGGCCACGCGATCGACTTCGTTAACTGGCCAATAATTAAAACGTGTTGACGAAAGTACAGAATCGTCTTAGTGAAAGTTTAATTTGTAAAATGGCGCTGGTCGTAAACCCTACTAAAACCCTTCTTAATCCTCCCCAATAAAACCCCCAACAGCAGATAATCAAATATCAAGAAACTGATGAAACATATATAAAGATCTGAAAACGACAATCACAGGTACCAGATCGATAGACGTGAGAAGATGCGATGCAGAGGCGATGGAGGATTTTTCCGCGGCCTCTGCTCGAATCAGTGCTCAACAATCATTGTCAGCATCACAGAGTGTCTCAACCTCTTTTCCTGCACGGACCCAGAGGAGTAGGAAAGCGAACAATAATCCGGAGTAAACTATTTCTTCACCCTTACCTTTGTATTTCATCACCCCTCACTGTAATGTGTATGCTTTTACAGTACTGGATGGAAATGAGATGATGAAACTAATTGTGGGAATGACCCTTTTCATAAGTCCCTCCAGAACCTTAAAGAACGAAATAGAGATTGAAATGTTATATTTCCAATTAGACTTAGAAAAATACTGTGGCTATTTTTCCAGTTTCAAACAGATGCAGAAAAACACAGTGGGTTATGTTCGATTTTCAAGTTGGCAATCTTTTCATTCCCGCTGTATTGTGCAGGGCTTTTGGATGAGTGGAAGACAGCTCCCCATCGAGTTGAAAATATAGACTTCCATCATTCGGGATCCCTACCCTCGTGGACATTTTCTGAATCTCCTGTAAGTCTGAGAGTTCTCAGATCACAGCTGGAAGAGAACCTCGAGTCATTGGTTAGAACGGGAGTAGATCTGGGATGCGTTGGAGGAGAACAGGTTTACATCACTTTGAAGAAATGGCATGGAATAGATGGGGCATTGCTCCATTTTCTGCAGCAAAACGCACAACACGTTCCGAATAAGGAGGTGGTAGCAAAGAGCCGTGATGAAACTCTCTTATTATGGCAGAGGGCCTTGAAATACTTATCCGAGGTCAGTGAAAACAATGATACTAACTGTAAAGGAAGCTTTCTACCTTCTCACAGTTGGGATGACGAATATCGCAAACGTTTCCATGTGCTGGCTTCGTGGCACAATTCCTTGCAGCCAGGTAGTGGTGCCATCTATCAGGCCTGCCTTCGCAGGGCAAAATGGGATTCTAAAACCATGGAGGAGCTTAAGTATTTCAAGGAAGCTCTGTTGTCTCTGTATTTGGCCAAGGAGGTGCTTTTGATCCATGAACAGTGGAGGGCTGATGCTGTGCAACACCTTATGAAAACTGGAGGGTTCTCAAGAATGTTGGCACATACTGCGACAAACTGGCCTTTGTTGCTGTTGGAAATATTGTCGCGGGCAGCTGAGAAGGGCTTCTTCCAGGTTTGTTTTACATGGCTCCTCATGTTATTATTTTAAAACTTAATTGTTTTGGGCTTTTAGACATTGGTAGTCAATGTGAATACTTGTTGGCATATAACTCATACACAGAAAAATGTATATGATATCCAACAAACAGAAAATAAATACTGCTTGGGTCTATAAACTATCATGTATGGTTCTGCTAGAAGTTATAGCAAGCCTTAACGAGGAAGAACTTGGAAGCAAACACGTAAAAGAAGTACTAGGCCCATTTGAAACTGAACGCATAAGCTCAATACATGCGCCCCAAGAAAGGTCAGGGCAAGAATCAACAAGAGTTGTATTCCATTTAACAACAAATATAGAAGAAGTTAATCCCTTTACATGAAACTGCCTATCGCTTATATATCAAGTTCTTTCCCTAACCTAACTGACAACTAACAACTCACAACCACTCTGAGTCATGTAGTGGTTGCAATGGTATTAATCATCACATTCAACATTAAACGTGTTGATCTTCAGCACGATAACATTTGTATGCCTTATAGCATCAAAACAACCAAAAATATCATCCTACCCCTCAAAATATGGGTGGTCTCCTGGCCTCTGATTAGCTTTGGTTGATGTGGTGATGGTTGAGGCAATGCAATTTGTGGTTGCACAGTTTTTTCCATGGCCGCTGTTGCTGTTTCCTTTGCCTCATCATATTGCCACTGCTTGAATTTCAGGTTGACTGAGACTTTGTTGCTGTCAGTGAGTCTGCTGAGATAGTTATCAAGAAATTTGCGGTGAACCCCATGTTGTTGTGTCTGTGTGGTTCGACTTCACACAGGTTGCTGGTGTGGTTGTCTTGGAGAAAAGCCTCTTTGCTGTCCTGTGCTTCATCATTTATCCATGATGGCTGTATCCAATAGTTGTCGAAACTATTGGAGTTTTTGCCAATTTGTAACGTTTGAACAAAGCCGTGACAACATTTTGTAACCTATACTTTGCATTAGTCAGCGCTGACCTGTATAGAACTGACATTTAATGCTTAACTACCGAAGAGGAATGTGGAGAACTTTTACCAATGCCTCGACCATCAAACTAGGTATGTTGGTGGGCAGAACCATTTGCTTCCCCTGTAAATAATGAAAATCAGTATAGCAATAATATAGGAATTATCAAAGTATGGGAAGAATCTTAACCAGGAGATATCATTTTTGAAGACACTGAATTATGGAACTAGTATGCATGGAACCCCAAACATCAGTAATCATTAACAAAAGTAAAATCATTAAAATGACAGTGTTCTTGTTTCATTAAAGATTGGGGAAGTCTCTTGCAGGAATGATTAATGTTGAAACTCTGGGTTCCCTACGTGCATGCTCTGGGTTTGTGATCTATAAACTGTCTTGAGTATTCCAATGGGCAGTTCATCACAACAGATCTTAAAATGCTATTACAAATATAGTGAGATTGCACTCTACTGCACAATAATTATTTATAATTAAGCTTTAATATTAGAAGCATATCACTTTCTTTATGAAATATAATCAAGAAAATCAGAACATACTACAGTAATGCCCAGTGTTGAGAAATCTAGGGCATTCAGAGTTACAAGATTTCTTTGCTTGATAATTGCTTGTGATATACTTTTACTTCTTAACTTATAGTCTTCTCTTTGTTAGCTTATTAATGTGTTCTTCTCATCAAGACAATTACCAATATGCACAATAAAAGACAAGTGACACAGTATGTAGGCTTCTCAGCCAGGGCCAAAACCTCTCACTTCTCGAGAGGAAAACCTGATCAAAATTCTTCTTCTAGATCTTCAATTGATAAGTACCAAGACCATGACACAGACCCTTGACTCTAGTATCCTCCCAAGAACCTTGTCACTAACCTTGATGCTCTGCCTCTTCCCTTCCTCGCCTTTCTTCTTGATCTTGAATTGCTCTCCTTAGCTCCTTCTAGAGAAACTCGGTCTCTATCCTTCACACTCCTTCTTGACTTCCTCTAGAGAAACTCAGTCTCTAGGATATCACTGGCTTCCTCTAGAGAATCTCGGTCTCTAGATCTATATCTCGGTCTCCTAGAAGAATCCTTCCTTTGCTGCCCTAGGAGAAACTTCTCCTTAGCTGCCCCAGAAGAAGCCTCCCGTTCGCTGCCCCAAAAGAATCTCTTCTTCGCTGCCCAAAAGAAACCTCCTTCTTTGCTGGTCCAGAAGAAACTCTTTCGCTGCCCTTTCTTCGCACTTCTCTTCTGCATCTTTTTTGCACTTCTGCTTCACCTATGCTTTGTACTTTTCTTTCACCGAATTCAAGTTGAGTTGCTTGCTCGAATGTGTGTCTTCAAGTGAGGTCGAGTTAGGCTATATATACACTTCTTTTCATGTCCTTTAGGCCGACTTCTTCTAGCATGTTCCTTTATTGTTTGTAGGCCGACTTGAAGAGGATATGTTAAAAATGGCAACTAGGGCCAAACTCCATGTGGGTCATCTTATTTATGGAAGCTGATATTTTTCTTGGATTCCTCTCATCAAGAGGTGTAGGATTGATTTAACGATCATCCGATTCCGATGTATATATGGAGATATGAATTTATTTGTATACATTTGACAATTTGTCAAGGTTGGCCAACAAGATAAAATGTGTGGCACACCCCCAACTTAACCTCAACGATTCATATAAATTGAAGACACCTTGTGGCATTATTTCACATCATCTCAACTCTCATCTTCTCTCTCCTTACTTGATTGGGTACGCATAAAGGAGTGGCATCTCTCACATGTGTGGAAGGACGAAGTGTTTTCTGATTAGGGCTGCGTTGACCAAGTTTGACTAGGGCCGCAGGAAGGTACTTTGACCAGCGTTGACAAGCGTGGACTCCTCTGACTGTGGATTAGGTGTGGCTACTTCCCCTTGGCCAGTCGCAAATTTTGGCACACAAACCGAGGTGATCTGACCTCAGGTTTGACCAACGTTGACTGTCAAAAGGTTGATCGTAGATCTGTCCACTGTTGACTGAAGTTTGACTGTAATTTTGGACTGTTTTGGGTTGACTCTTCTTGCTGTTGGAGGCCGAGTTGACTGGGATATTGACCAAGTTGATTGGATCTCAAATCTGACTTCTTTGACCAGCTTTGACATTGTTGGTTAGGGTTTTGCTGCTGCTGTCATAAAATTACAGAATTGTATATTTGTACTATCTCTCTCTGTGTGCTGAATTATTGAAGATTATAGAAGAATTGATCAAAGGGTTTCCCCACATTGGGGTTTGTCCCTGGCTAGGCGCCACATCTGGTGTCTCTTGTCTTGGCTTGTCTTCTGTCGATTTATTTATGTTTTATCAACATTTTACTTTATGTTAATGTGATTGCTAAACAGTGAAATTGACATTGGGCTAATAATAAGAAATTGAAGAAATTGTGCTAAGCATAGAACATACCATAACTTAACATGCTATCAGAGCTGAGGTGAAGACAAAGCCCAAGCAAGAGCAAGAGCAAGAGTAATCATCGAAGGCTGTTGGAAAAAGTCTTAAGACTTCATGGGTTCCTCATCACACTTCCCCGCCGAGGACAAGCTCAGTGAGAAGTCTGACTATCACGGATGGAAGATGTCTCTCAATCTGACATTGGTAGAATCACAGAGCCTCCATCAAATGCATCAGTTGCTACAAGGAACAAGTGGACTAAGGGTGAAGTCAAAGCGAAGAAGATCATCCGGGACTCTATTGACAAGCGCCTGGTGGCCGACGTTTCTGAGCTGAACACCTCCAAGGAGATCTACGATAGACTGGTAAGCTTGTTTAAATTTAGTGATGCAAATCAAGTTTTGTTCCTCAAAAATACGCTGAAGGAAATTAAGAAGGGCAAAGATGAGAGTATGCAATCCTACTTCTTAAGGATCATTGAGATCAAGAATGATCTCCTATCGATTGGAGAAGTCATTCCTAACAGGGAACTGACTATCACAACTCTTGGAGGGCTCCCATCCGAATGGTATGTATTTAGAAGTAAGTTGCACGAAACGGGGAAATAGGTACAAGTTTCTGAAACGGGCACGGGTATGAAACATGACCTCCCCAAATTTTGGAAACGGGGAAACGCAATATATATATATATATATATATATATATATATATAAGGACATTTAAGAAATATGTGCAATCATAAAGCATATATGATATATTCTAATTTATTACATTATGATTAAATTGTCAATTGTCAATGCATAAACTATAAGTCTCTAAATTTACATCACATTTACTCATGAATGATCACATAATGAAAATAGCAATATAAAAAATCAGCGATGAGAAATTTCTAATTCCTTGTCTTGTGCTTGATTGGGAGTCTCCTCCTACATAGTCGAACGACCTTAGTGCTCTTGATTAAATGCAAGTTCTATACCCTAGTACCCTACGTGCTCTTCATTATTGGGAGTCTCCCCTGCATAGTGGGCTTGATTCTCTTGATTAAAGACAAGTTCCATACCCTAGTACATGACAAAATCCAATGGAAACATTGTAATCCCCCCAATCCTGAAATCCTGAAAAACAGATAAGTCTGCTGGATTTTGAGTGAGATCTAAAATTCTACTTTTTCCATATGAAATCCAATGAGGGCGAAACCACTCTCAAAC
Organism: Pinus tabuliformis; assembly: GCA_031772625.1. Taxonomy (NCBI): domain Eukaryota; kingdom Viridiplantae; phylum Streptophyta; class Pinopsida; order Pinales; family Pinaceae; genus Pinus; species Pinus tabuliformis. Next base: position 246,441,039 of record CM062805.1, read on the forward strand.
ATCCTGAGTCATTTCATAATAATGTTAAAAATTTAAGTAAAAGGATGAAAATGAAAAATAAAGGAGAATGTCACTTTTACTTTAAGAATTTAACATTACCATGAACTACATATCAACACTAGGGCCATAGGTTTGAACATTAGGCTGCCCCACTCAGAAAATCCTCTTTTTTATAACTTGAGAGGCATCTAGAAGCATCTAGAAGATATTTTAGTCGCCCAATAAAAAATTAGAAGCAAAAACATAAAAAAAATTCAAGAAAAAGTCAAGTTAGAAGAGGAAACTCCACCGTACGGCCTGGAAATGTGTTTTTGGCCGTATTGGCCACGTTTCCTCCTTGAGAAATGGGCCAGTACGGCTGGAAACACGTATCCAGGCCGTACGGTACGAGTTTCCTCGTTTCCGGCAGGAAACAGACCCTTCTCCAACGTTTCCTGCAACTTAGATTTAGAACCACTCTTCTCAACAATAATGCAATTCCGGGATTTGAGGAATTGATGGCGAGATGCATTCAAGAAGAGACTAGGATGGAAGAGCAGGAAATGCCTTCATTCAAAGGCAACCCCACTGCTTTCTCCTCTCATGCTAAAAGGAGAAATAATTCCGGGTCTAAATCCAAAGGAAAGGCTGGATCGAAAGGTGGAAGGAAAGGAAGATGTTTCGTTTGCAATAACAAATAGAAAAGATACATCTCATGACGATTATCAAAATCACTCTTGGGGAAATTCCAACCACAATCAAAGGAATGGCAGGTTCAATGGCAAAGGAAAGAGGAATGCCGGAAATCAAGGAAGTGGTCAACCCTCCAAGAAGGCAAGGAACTCCAGTTATGAATCTAATGTTGTTAACAATAAGCAAGATGAATATTATCTGATATCGGCCCTCTCTACTACTTCTCCTCCAGACTCGTTGGGCAATTGGCTTATTGATAGTGGTGCCTCAAGGCACTTCACTGGTTACAAGGAAGCTCTCTCTAATCTGATAGAGAAGGAGACCAACCTGGAGATTATTCTTGGAGATAACTCCACCTATCCTGTAAAGGGTGTAGGGAATGTTACTCTTCAATTAAATCAGGGTAACACAATTCATTTACAAGAAGTCCTATATGTACCTGATCTCAAGAAGAACTTGGTGTCCATTTCGGCGATGGAAGACAAAGGCTACAAGGTGGCCTTCATCGATGGCAAGGTAGGTGTATGGAAAAAGAATTCTAAAGATGCTTTCACTTTTGGGTTTCGAGTTGACTCTCTATATCAAGTTGGAGGAAATCCGTTGGGAGTCATGTCTTGTAACATAACTCTTTAGTTTGAACTATGGCGCCGGAGGTTTGCCCACCTTCACTATAAGGCTCTACCCGATGTGAGACAAATGGTGACCAGGATGCCCGAGTTTAAAGTGGAGCAAGAAGGTGTATGTCCGGGGTGTGCCAAAGGAAAACTCAAAAGGGGACCATTCCCCTCAAGCCATAGCAAGACCTCCGACATTTTGCAGTTGGTTCACTCCGACATATCTGGTATGATGCCTATGAACTCTTTAGGAGGATATTTATATTATCTCACTTTTACAGATGACTATTCTCGCAAGATGTGGATATACTTCTTGAAAAAGAAGGATGAAGTGTTCTCCTGGTTCCGTCACTTCAAAGCCTTGATCGAGAATCAAACCGAGAAGAAGATCAAGATCTTAAGGACTGATAATGGGACCGAGTATGAATCCAATGAGTTCCATGACTTTTGCAAAGAGGCTGGCATTAAGAGGGAGACCATAATACCATACACTCTTGAGTAGAATGGTGTGGCGGAAAGGAAGAACTGTATGATTTTGGAAGCTGTTCGTTCCATGCTCCATGATCAAAGGCTTCCGAAGTTTCTATGGATCGAAGCTGCAAATACCGCCGTATATGTTCAAAACCGATGCCTTTATCAAGCATTGGATTCCAAGACTCTCAAAGAGATGTTCACTGGTAAGAAACTTGATGTCTCTTATTTTAGAATTTTTGGAAGTCTCGTATATTTTCATGTGCCGAAAAAGAAAAGGAATAAATTAGTTGCATCTGGAAAGAAGCGAATCTTCGTGGGCTATAGCGAAAATTATAAGGGCTATAGAATCTATGTGGTTGGCCAAAGGGAAATTGAAATTAGTCATGATGTCACCTTTGACGAAGACATGGCTCTTAGCAAGGTTGACAATCTTCCTATTCTAAGGAAAACTAAAGAAGCTGACACCAAGAAGCCAGATGAGAAGGAAGATGAGACGGTGCTCGAAGTGGAAGAACCTGTGGATCCTATCGATCCCCCTTTGCAAGAGCCTTCCTCTTCTAGGAAGAGGTCCTCATGGCTTAGGGGGACACTTGATGATGCCGAAGGACACATTGCACCCAGAGGGACTTTCCGTGAAAGTAAGAAGGTGACCGGGTATCAGGGTTACTTGACCATTATGAGCATGATCATTCAAAATGAGCCTTCATCGTTCGGAGAAGCTATGAAGCATCAAGTATGGAAGGATGCTATGAATGAGGAATACGAGTCCATCATGAAGAACGATATTTGGGATGTGGTCCACAACCCCAGGACAATAGTTGTCACCTCGAAGTGGCTTTACAAAATAAAGCATGGAGCTGATGGAAGTGCTAAAAAGTACAAGGCTCGTTTTGTAGCTCGTGGCTTCTCTCAAAAGGAAGGTATAGATTATGATGAGATATTTGCACCAGTTGCCCAATACACCACTATCTGCGCGATCATAGCCCTTGCTGTTTCGCAAGGATGGAACCTACATCAGATGGATGTCAAGACCGCGTTCTTGCATGGTTCGATCAAAGAGGAAGTCTATGTGGAACAACCTGAGGGGTTTGAGATTCATAATCGGAAATCTCACATGTGCAAGTTGAAGAAAGCCCTCTATGGGCTGAAGCAAGCACCTCGAGCTTGGTATAAGAGGATCGATAGCTACTTGATGAAGCTGGGATTCACTAGGAGTGAAGCCGATCCGAACCTTTACTTCAAGGTTGAAGATGATAAGCCTCTCATCCTAGTGCTGTATGTTGACGACCTTTTTCTGATAGGTGCAAAGCCTCTCATTCACAAATGTAAGAGGGAGTTGGCTTCCGAATTTGAGATGAAGGACCTAGGACTGATGCACTATTTCCTAGGGCTGGAAGTCTGGCAAAATCCAGGGGAGATTTTCCTATCTCAAGGAAAATATGTGGTGAAGATATTGGAGATATTCGGTATAGTGGATTGCAAACCCGTGACTACCCCAATGGAGCTTGACTTCAAGAAGTTAAGCGGTAGTGCTGCCGGACCTGCTTTGGGAAATGCTACCGAGTATTGTCAACTCATAGGAGCATTGATGTTCTTGGTGAACTCTCGTCCGGCTATTTGTTTTGCAGTCAACACATTGAGCCATCGTATGGTTGAGCCTCACCACTCACATTAGATTGGTGCCAAGAACCTTCTGAGATATCTTCGGGGCACAATCACTCATGGGTTGAGATACATTGCCGGAGATGTAAGGCTACATGGATATACCGATGTTGATTGGGCAGGCAGTGTGGTGGACCGAAAGAGCACTTCTGGGTGCTGTTTCTCTTTGGGTTTTGCTTCGATATCCTGGATGAGCAGGAAGCAAAAGTTGGTGGCTTTGAGCATTGCGGAGGCAAAGTACATTACTGCGAGCATGGCCTCTTGTGAGGCTGTCTCGTTGCGGAAGCTCTTCAGTGAGCTATTTGGATATACATTGGATACTACCGTGATCCTTTATGACAACCAGAGTGGGATTCGATTATCCGAGAATCCCGTATTTCATGATCGCTCCAAGCATATTGATATTAGGTACCACTTTATCTGGGATATGGTACAATGAGGAGCAATAAGGCTCCATCATATCGGTACAGATGAGCAGGTCGTTGACATTCTGACGAAGCCCCTGGGAAAGGTCAAATTCTTGACTTTCCGAGAACGACTTGGAGTCGTTGAGAGACCCTCTTATGAGGGTCCTGTATGATGCATGCATTGAGCTCTGGGGGGCTTGGGGTACTTCTTGGAGCAACAAGTGACCATAGGGCGACTCACCCTCTCCTAATGGTGCGCTGTGTACAGGGTGAATGGTTCAGCCTTCCCCTGTAATACCCTGTGGCGACTTAGGGACAGGATGAGTGGTTCTCCTGTCGAGGCATCCTACCCATGCAATCTGGGACTCATGGGAAGTACCTCTCATTTGGCCAATGAGTAGGGAAATGGGGTTAGGGACCATAGTAGTACTGATGGATGCATCATGTATCTACTATACTCCCTATGCTAGGATGACCGACATTGATTTGGGATCAATTGGAACTGACTTTGGGTCAGTAAGAGTGATATAGCTCACTCTCTCTTGGCACTGATCTGGGATCAGTAAGAGTGGTATGACACACTCTCTGGAACTGACTTCGGGTCAGTAAGAGCGCTATTGAGCACTCTCTTTTATCTGGGACTGACTTCGGGTCAGTAAGAGCGCTATTGAGCACTCTCTTATATCTGGGACTGACTTCGGGTCAGTAGAGGATGGTATGATACATCCTCGATCATTTCTTCTTTTTCATAGTTCAGCAGAGCAGTGCAGGGCAGTGCATTTGATGGCAGAGATATTACTGACGGATAGATGAATCAACAGATGGAGTTCTCCCTAGTTGAGAGGGAGTGTTAAATTTGGCAACTAGGGCCAAACTCCATGTGGGTCATCTTATTTATGGCATCTTCTATTCATATAAATAGAAGACACCTTGTGGCATTATTTCACATCATCTCAACACTCATATTCTCTCTCCTTACTTGATTGGGTACGCATAAAGGAGCAGCATCTCTCACATGTGCGGAAGGACGAAGTGTTTTCTGATGAGCGTTGCGTTGATCGAGTTTGACCAGCGCTGCAGGAAGGTACTTTGACCAACGTTGACCAACGTGGACTCCTCTTTGACTGCAGATTAGGTGTGGTTGCTTCCCCTTGGCATGCTGCAAATTTTGGCACGCAAACCGAGGTGATCTGACCTCAAGTTTGACCAGCGTTGATTGTCAAAAGGTTGACCGCAGATCTGTCCAGCGTTGACTGAAGTTTGATTGTAATTTCGAACTGTTTTGGGTTGACTCTTCTTGCTGTTGGAGGCCGAGTTGACTGGGATGTTGACCAAGTTGATTGGAGGTCAAATTTAATTTGTTTGACCAGCTTTGACTTTGCTGGTTAGAGTTTTGCTGCTGCTGTCATAAAATTACAGAATTGTATATTTGTACTATCTCTCTCTCTATGCTAAATTATTGAAGATTATATAAGAATTGATCAAAGGGTTTCCCCACATTGGGATTTGTCCCTGGCTAGCCACAACATTTGGTGTCTCTTGTCTTGGCTTGTCTTCTGTTGATTTATTTATGTTCTATCAGCATTTTACTTTATGTTAATGTGATTACTAAACAATGAAATTGACACTGAGCTAATAAGAAGGAATTGAAGTAAATTGCACTAAGCATAGAACATACCATAACTTAACAGGGTAGATGACAAGTTCTTGGAGGATACTTACATAGACAAGATTGACCTTTTAGAAAGTGTAACATGCCTTCATTACATGACAATGACTCTAATATTTTATGACTAGATGACAAATAAATCCTAAAGACTCTCAATGGAACCCTTGACTAGAAAACAAAATCCTTTGCTCATGAAACCCACTAAGCAAGTCAATAAAATAATTTTATTTTTTCTATTTACTTCTCATCACATAAAATCATATTTATATGTCATTATGAAGACTGAACCTAGTTACACTTTTCAACACTCCCTCCTAACTATGGAGGTATTCATAATAATACTTGGACTTTCTCAATATGAAGAATCTCTCATAAGAAGAATTCGGATTTGTAGCTCTTTGTATAGCATCATATCAACCAACATTGTTATATAGCAAGGCCTTGACTAACAACTCCTTATCTCCACAAGATTTGAGCTCAGTGCTGGCGAGACCAATGATTTATAGACACCTTCATCATTGTCTCTCTTGGAACATACCCCACTTGGGTTCTCTCAGGGTATGTTCCATGAGGACTATTCTTATCTTGGACTCCCTAGTCCCACAAAGAATATTGATCCTCCATGACTACTCTTATTGTTGGATGCCCTATCTCATCCTCAAAGAGCATTGGATGCCAAATGATTACACAATCCTCCATTCTGTCTTCCCAGGTGAAGACCAGAACGACATGTCTATCTCTCCGTTTCAAACCAGGAGGACATATTCCATTAAAGGAATGTACTCATTCCTATCACAAAGGAATGTACCTAAGCTCCCGGCTTAGGAATTTCCAAGTTTCTTCCAAGTAAGAAACTTCTTTTTCCGGTTCCCTCTTAACTGAGGACCGATCGCAACTTCTCATGTGGAACAACCAACTGCCTGAAGAACTCCTCTTTTTTTTGATGTCATAAGTTTCTTTAGTCATGGAGTCTTCATCTTTTGGGAACTTCTTCATAGGGCACAGATCATCCATCACTTTCATTTATGAGTTAGTCATGTCCTCATATCATCAAAAAGTGATTCATCAGTTTTTCCATCTGGTCTTTGCTTTATGTTATTTAGCTTTTATGCCATATTTCTGGATGGATCTTACATCCTTCAATATGGTCCTCTTGGAAGTCATTCACAAATCTTCCCTTTAGCAGTCCTACATAAGCCCATCCAGATGTTAGTTCAAAAATAAACAATGAACTCTTAAATCAAAATTACCTTTGTGATGGTCTTTCATCGTGACATCTTCCTGTAGGTATCAACATCCTGCATGCAAATTGACACATCTCCTTATTGTCAAGGGTCTTCATCTTTTTCTGACTCCTATAAGAGTTTTCACATCCTTTCGGGAGATATTCTAGCCAAATCTTCTTGGACTTTGGATGTTGAATGCCTTCTACCTTCATTGCATATTATCACGATCTCTTCCTATCCTTCCACACTTCATTCCTAGGAGCTTCCAATTAGAGTTTCTTAATTGTAGTCACCTTCTTCATGATTTATATGAGAACATATTATGTTGATTTCATCTAGTGCGATTTATGCTTTTCTGCAATCTCTCAGAGGAGGAGATCTCTTATTCTCTTGATCATATTTCCAAAGATAGTGATCCATATTATCTGCAACCATATGACATGACTTTCATAATATTCTATGTAAGCATATATTCTTCATCTTCCTTTCAGTCATCCAAACTTCTTGTAGCAGCTTCATTCGAAAGGACTTTATCCTCCAAACTTGCTTTCTTGTTATGTCATCATACCATCATCCCTTGAACCCCACGAGTTGGAATTCATGATGAAAACCTTTTGCTTTCTTTCTAGATCGGTAAATCCTTCGATGAGGATTCCATCAAAGAAACTTGAGGATCTCTCATATCCTTATCAAACATATGTTTCTTTATTGACTGTTGTATGATGATTTCAGTTGATGGTGACCTCTGCTTCTTTCTATTTCAATGAGGTTTCCAAGAGCTCCCAGCCTTTGTAAATAGAATTTCTTTCAGACATTATTTTTGCTACTCATGTCACGAGTTCTTACTTCTAATGCTTCTACCATGATGGCTATTTTCTAATCAGATGCATCCTATCTTATATATGTTGCTTCCTATATACAATTTACAAGTGAAAAGTACCTTTCAATGAAGAAGATCATCTCAGTCATAGTAGAGATCTTTTACTTTTTCATTCTTACATTTCTTTGACTTAGGCTCTTTCACTTCTTCAATAATGTGGGCTTCTTCCCTATTCCTCTTGTCCTTACTACGTTTAGGACGATCTCTTCTATAGTGCCCAAGTTTTTGACATCCATAACATTTTGCCTTATCCATGTTCATCATTTTCTTTTGAGGACTGAATTTTCCAAATTTCGCTTTCTTTCTTGTCATAGCTGTGTATGCTTGATTCTGCTCATTTGGCCTGACATCAACCTTTGCCTTTAGTCTGGTTTCTTCTTTTTACAGAGTGACCATAGATCTTGAAATGGAGTAGTCTCTTTCTTCCCATATAAGCTTGAAGTTACCCCATTCTTTCGGTAGTGCATTTAGTACTACTGTGGTCCTCTCTCTATCAGACATATGGCTTCTCCTAGTTCTTGTAGTTGATCTCGAATTTCTGATATCCTCATGAAGTATGAGGCTATTCCGTCTTCCTTGGATATCTTCAGTTTGTAGAGTTCTTGTCTTAATGAGATTACTTCTCTTGCAGTACTTACGGAAACCAACTCTACCAATTTGTCATATATAGCTTTTGCAGTTTCCAACTTTGATACATATGGGAGTAGAGAGACTTTTATAGATTCTATAAGAATCCTTTGGGCTCTCACTTCTCCCTTCATGTATCTAGCATGTGCTTGAGTATCTTCCTTTGGAGGTTGGGTTACTGATCCCTTGATGTGATCCATCACCTCATTTTCAATAAGATTTAGGTCTGTCCTTTTCTTCCATGCAAGGTAATTTATAGCCCCAACCAATTTATTGCTTTCCTTGCAAAAAGACATTTTGATATTATCATATATAGTCATAGACTTACTTGAGTGATTGTTGCTTGCTTCCTCCTTAATCACGATGTTGATAGAGGATTTGCTTCTTGAGTGATTGACAAGGGAGAGCTTGATTCACGATCATTTTTGAATGTCCTAGTCTTCCTTCTCTCTTGAAGAGCTTCCATTCCTTTGATGATGTATAAGTGGTGATGTCTGAAGTCCTTCTAGGGTTTCGATCTTTCTTCCTGCTACTTTCTTGAAGATAATTTCAAGACTCTTGCTTGGAGTATTCTTCGATCTAGGAATTTAGTAGATCTTGATTTCTTGCTTGATCGTTCTTTGAAGTTCAATTCTTGTGTGTCCACTTGCTTTGAATGCCCCTTCTTGTCTTCAACACCTAAGGTCTGATTCCATGTTGAGAAATCTTGGGAATTCAGAGTTACAAGATTTCTCTGCTTGATAATTGCTTGTGATATACTTTTACTTCTTAACTTATAGTCTTTTCTTTGTTAGCTTATTAATGTGTTCTTCTCATCAAGACAATTACCAATATGCACAATAAAAGACAAGTGGCACAGTATGTAGGCTTCTCAGTCAGGGCCAAAACCTCTCACTTCTCGAGAGGAAAAACCGATCAAAATTCTTCTTCTAGATCTTCAATTGATAAGTAACAAGACCATGACACAGACCTTTGACTCTAGTATCCTCCCAAGAACCTTGCCACTGACCTTGTTGCTCTGCCTCTTTCCTTCCTCGCCTTTCTTCTTGATCTTGAATTGCTCTCCTCAGCGCCTTCTAGAGAAACTCGGTCTCTATCTTTGACACTCCTTTTGACTTCCTCTAGAGATACTCGGTCTCTAGGATATCACTAGCTTCCTCTAGAGAATCTTGGTCTCTAGATCTATATCTTGGTCTCCTAGAAGAATCCTTCCTTTGCTGCCCTAGGAGAAACTTCTCCTTAGCTGCCCCAGAAGAAACCTCCTCTTCGCTGCCCCAGAAGAATCACTTCTTCGCTGCGCAGAAGAAACCTCCTTCTTTGTTGGTCCAGAAGAACCCATCTTCCCTGCCCCAGAAGAAACCTTCTCTTCGTTGCCCCGAAAGAATCACTTCTTTGCTGCCCAGAAGAAACCTCCTTCTTTGCTGGTCCAGAAGAACCCATCTTCCTTGCCCCAGAAGAATGTCTTTTGCTGCCCTAGAAGAAACTGTTTCACTGCCTTGTCTTCGCATTTCTCCTCTGCCTTTTTTTCGCACTTTTGCTTCACCTATGCTTTGTACTTTCTTTCACCGAATTCAAGTCCAGTTGCTTGATTGAATCTATGTATTCAAGTGAGGCCGAGTTAGGCTATATATACACTTCTTTTCATGTTCTTTAGGCCGACATGACTGTTGGAGGTTAGGCCTACTTCTTCTAGCATGTTCCTTCATTGTTTGTAGGCCAACTTGAAGATGATAGTTGACAAGTTCTCAGAGGGTACTTTACATGGACAAGATTGAACTTTTACAAAATGTAACATGACTTCATGACATGACAATGACTCCAATATTTTATGACTAGATGACAAATAAATCCTAAAGACTCATTGGGGGTCTTGACTCAAAAACAAAATCCCTTGCTCATGAAACGCATGAAGCAAGTCAATAAAATAATTTTATTTTTCTTATTTACTTCTCATTACATAAAATCATATTTACATGTCATTATGAAGACCGAACCTAGTTACACTTTTCAACACCAAAAACCAATGTTATTAGAACTGGACTGTTCATTGAACCAATAGAGCCCAAAAATGTGAACCGGACTAGAACAGGAAAAAAGGGAAAAAAAACAGGACCAAAAGACCAGTTGACCAAAACATGCATAAACATACAAATTGTGAAAAAAAACATAAATATTCATGCGCATCCATATGAATCCAAACCATTATACACAAATATGCAAAGTTTCTCATATATATAGCAAGTGAGGGTGCATATAACCAAAATAGCACCAAGTGCAATTTATCTCTAAACCAAAAATACATCAACAAAGAGGCTCTAGAGTCCTAAAAAATCATGCTACAACAAACTCATACATATCATCAAAATCATTGCCTCTATTGGGATCCTCATCATTAATATGACACTCTGAGCATTAAAATAATATAGAAAAAGCTTAACATGTAAAATCAAAATTTTGTTTGAGTGATGGGTACATCTATACTAAGATTATGATAGAGGAGTTCACCAATCAGTGCCACCAACATCGTAACATAGAGGGCTTGGTGGTTTTCATTAATTGTTAGTTTGTAATATCCCAAGGGGATTTTAGCCCTTAGGGTTACTATTTTTGTCTAGGGTTTTCGATAAATCAACAACATAATACATTCATTCATTCATATAACAGTGGGCATTCATTTACGTAATGCATGGATATAAAAGATTTTCAACAATGATACAATCCTTCAACAAAACTTTAATAAGCTAGGGCTGACCGCCCAACGAACAATAGATTCCTCCAACCAATAATCCACAATATAGTTCAAAATGCAAATGTTTAGTAGACCACTACTCCAACTGTAATACCAACACTATCCAGTTTTACTATTGCTATTCATTGTCTAATGCCTTGCAACGATTAATGCACTATTGGCAACTCACTGTCTATGCCCCTTGTCCAACTATGATAGTATCAGTTGCTTAGAGGGGGTTTGACTCCACTGTTACAGAGATTCAAGCCTCTTGTTTCCTTCAACAATCCACAACGTACTCTTGTAATTTATTCGCTACCAGAATTAGGGATGACTGCAAAACCCCAAGTTAGAGAGGATCCGAATTGCCACAGGAACCATAACTGTTTTCTTGAATTCGTCTTGAGTATTTCGCTGTCTAGGCCGAGTTAAGTGTAGAAAATTTATGATCTGCACCCTTAACTCAGTTTACAAGTATGCATGTGTTTGTTTAGGCCTAACCCACATGTTTTATCACGCTGGTATAAATTTCAGTATGCGTTTATTGCAAACATAATAAGAGTACTTCTACTATTTTCACTTTCCTACCAGCTGAAAATTAACACATAATTTTAGCAAGCATACACACATGTGAGACACTTATTTTTGGTCAAGGTGAGCCCGGAAAAATCTCACAGCCTCTTGGGCAAAACTGGTCTTCAGAGGAGGATTTTATTGCTCGAGAAATTAGCCTAAGTACATAAAATAAATACAGTATTTATCTCCCTTTTCAGCCGAAGCATTAAATACAAAGTCTGGAAATTTGTGCACAGTGTAATTTTCAGATTTCACAAATTCTCATGCCCATATTTTCAACATTTTCTCATAGCCAAGCTCCTTGAAAAATGTGCCTAGAATTTTGCCTCGAAATCTATTTAATGGACCCCGTGTGCAGAGAATTGTTTGGATTTATTGTTGCATGATTTAGACAAATTTCCATGGATCAAGAAGACAATATGAGGAGAAAGAACAAGTGTAGACTTTGTCATCAACCATCATCTCACATCGAAAACATACAAAAAAATGTAACTAGAGAGTTGTGGAGGCCTTACAAGGTTTGCAACATTTTACAGTACTTTGGAAAGAGTCGTTGAAGAAAAAACAAGCCTAAAATCTATTTTCTGCAATACTAAGTGAGGGAGATCTCACCTTTCAAAAGAAGCAAAGGGAAAGAATTTGGAAAAAATAATGCTGTTGGTTAACTCTTGGCTGATTCACGATGGACTTACACATTGGAGGTGGCTTAGTCATGTGTTGCTAGACCTCATATGGATCCTTGAATGACATTCTTCCTTGAAGCATTGGAGATCTTTATATAGCTTGGTGACATTCTATATGCTGGCCATATGGAGAAGTTGCTTGCTTAGAGAACACCCTACATTGGAGGAGAAGCATTTGGCACTTGAAGGAGCATGTTGAATGCTAAACAACATAGGGATACTTGGATCACTTACATGGAGTTTTCTACTTAATTTATGCTAGTTTAGGCTGAGAGAGTGGAGATGTAGGTGGGTGGACATGGAGATGGCACATTGACTTGGAGAGGTGCTGGAGCATTTGAGCCCTTGGAGGAGGAGCGTTGGGCCTTGGATGAGGAGTGCTCTTGTCTTGGATCCTAGATTGTGCATCATCATCACCTCAGAGATTGAGATGTGTCACTTGTAGGAGGACAGATTCACATGTGTCGACCTACTTGTTTGTAGTAGGTTGCTTGTAAGTCTTTAAGCCCATTTTATTGCTGGTCTTCATTACTTCTCGTACCCATAGATGAAGGAGAGAGTTCTTCATCGTCATCATTGTACTCCTTTCTTTGTACTTGCCACCTTGGAGTAAGGTGCTAGGGTTCATGAGAAAAACCGAGGAGAAGATATGATGTCTAGAGAGGACATCTTTGTTGGGAGCTTGCTAAGGTGAAATGCTTGGGTTTGTTCTTATGAGCTATACATTGGAGATGATGATCACATCATCATCTTCTAATGTTTAGTGATGCGATGAGATGATCGCTTTTGTCTTTCTCTCTTTTGTATATTCTTCCTTTTACTTTATCTCTCTTGCATTGAGGCACTAGGTTTGGTGAACATTCTTGAAGTCTAGGGTTAGGGTTTCAACCTTAAGGAGGCAAGGAATTAGGATTTGATGATACACCTTAGGCTTGTAGTTGGTGGGGAAGAAAAGGAGAGAGGAGATGTCTTTCTTGGAGCCAAGGAGGCTGGCTAGTGTTGGTGCTAGCTTGTGAAAGATCTTTGGTGGAGTTAGCATTTTTCAAGTTTTTCCCTAGCTAGGGTTTTGATGGGCTTGGAGGGTTCTACCGGCTTATCTTAAGTTGAAAGTATGTACTTGGACCTCATCTTTTATATATAACTATATTATATTTTCAGCTGTTCAAAATTGTCTTGTTGTTTATTTGATTTTCAGTTATCACTGTCTTCATGATTTGGTAATTTCCAGCACTTATATCTCTCGTTGATTTGACATAAGTTAAGGCTGAAATTGTCAAAGGTGTTGATTTTGAGATTGAAGATATCATGACAGATTTACAGTTGTAATTATTTCTGTCATAAAGTAAATTTCAGATCTGATTATGCATGATAAAATTGCCCCAGAGGGCTGAAACTTGTTGGCATAGGTTTGACATCTTTTCTCTTGAATTTCCTTTTTGGGATTGAAAAGAAGTAAAATATTGTTTGCTGTTTGTGTCTGTAAATTATTTCAGATTAGCCCAAAGGTTGCAAATTCAGAGGGATTAGATCTGGGAAACCTCTAAGAAAGTGGTGAAATTTCTGTATTTGTGTTGAAGTATTGAGAGCAGGAATTTCTACAAAGGACTTCCTAGACATGGGTAGTGTTGTTAACTTGGAATAGAAAGAAGCCTTTTGTAAGGTTTTGCATGTGAATGCAGTGCCAGCCAAAGGGTTTCCAAACCTCATGGATCCAAATTCTGATAAATGCCTTTGGAGACAAAGTACCTCTGTATGGATTACCCCATGTCCCCCCACCCCCGGAAATGATTTACAAAGCCATCATCACATTCAATATCAAAAATTCAATATAAGGGTCAAGAGTAGGGTTGTCACTACCTGGTGGTGTACCTTTGGGATGAACTTCCAAGGAGCCTTGCTGCCATCGCCAACACAGGTTCAAATACACCTTGAAGAATGAGTGATAGGTCACATCACCAGGAAAGCTCCTCAAAACACTTGGCTTTGATTGTTTTTTCGATAAACACCCCCCAAAAAAAAATCCCTCCTGGCTTGGTTTCTTTCACTTTCTTTGATGCTTATATGTGAATTATGGTTGTGTCTTTTCATCTCTTAATTCTAAATGACATTATATATGACATGTTTACCAAATTATTCATTTTAATGCATGGAATAGATTAGACCATGTTTATTAAGTGTATAAGTTGCACTTTATATTGAAACATGGGCTCAATTCAAATACAATAACACTTTGAACATCAAATTCTATCACAGTCTAGGCATGCCATGAGATAATATATTTAATACCTTAAACCATCATTAATCACCTGGTCTGAGATGCAAAGTAAAGTTACACAACTGAAACATGTTAAACAACTTTACAGTGAAAGCTAACCTCTAAAATGTGATCTAGATTCTAAACGCACATTCAGCAAAAGAACAAGGCATACACAATAACTGATTATTGCGTGAATATGAGGCTCAATACTTGCTCAAATTCATAGAGTTTTGATCTGACTGACACTTTTTTACTCTAGTCAAATCTACAATTTTTGATCTGTCTAGCATCACATTTTTTGTAGGAATAAGGGGTGGGTTAGGGCCCTTACTCATGTATACATAAATTTTCAAATGATTTCACGGATGCTGTATGGTTTATGTTCGGCAAATATTGACTTGTTTCTCGAACATTCACAGGGTATATAGCAGCTATTTGTCTAGATGAAATGTCTCTGCGGCAAATTTATGTTGTATGAATATGCAGTTTCTTGGACAGTAGGTCAAAAATTCTTGTGTTTAATGATGTAATGCTATATGTGTTCTGGACAGCCAAAGTTGGTTATAAACAATATCGATATACTTCGAAAGGCAATCAGGGACTCATCAGTTGATCCAATCGTCGATGCAGTTAACTATCATGACAGCTTGCTATTAAGATTGGTTTCCCTTGGATTGAATGAGCGATGCCTACCAGTTATATTTGTGACATCTGACAGGTATATTCTATTTTTGATGTCAAGTTCAAAATTTTATACATGACACTTCTAGACCTGAGACATGCAACTCAAAAAAAATGAGATGCGAAATGTGTGAAGCAAATCAAAGGAACTGCAACAAATGTGTGTTCTGTGTAGCAATCTATTTAATCCCAGTTCTTATAGACTAAAACCTGATGAGGACTTCTCACCTACTATTTTTGTTGAGTTTTTAACAGCAGCAACCATTCCGTCCTGTAATATGCACACTCATTGGTTGTCATGTTTGCAAATGTGAATGTCTACTGAATCCAAGTTAACCTTGGTAATGGAGCAGGCAATGGATCCATTATGTTTTGGAAAATAACCAGTGTTCCACCAAGACATCGGGACGGGGGGATGTGTAGGAGTACCCTCAAATTTTAGGGAAATTTAGGGGGGACGAGGAGACGTCAGTCGGCCCTGACGTCTCCTCGCCCCCCCTAAATTTCCCTAAAATTTGAGGGTACTCCTATCTATCTATCTATATATATATATATATATATATATATATATATAATTCAGATTCATTTTCAATAATGAAGCATAAATATATTGATCTATACATCAATAATGAAATACACTGATCCATATTCATCGTTCATACCGGTATATAAATCATTCATACTCATCAGTCATCCATACACCACGGGATTCAGTAATGAAATACATTGATCCATATTCATCATTCTAGAATCCACATTGATTTAAAAATTAAATTTATAATTCATCATTCTTGAATGTAAATTGATTGAAAATTCAAATTCATCATTCTGGAATCAGATTAGTACTAAGTAAAATAGACTGTAGTAGATTCCAATGTTATCGAACTGGTGATTGAACTGGAAAACCTTCTGAACTGAGAACCAACCAGAATTGGACCAGACCCGGTAAAAAAAAACAGACCAAAATACTGGTCGACCAAAAACACCTAAAATATTCAAATTTTAAAGGAAAACATATATATTCATGTGCATCCATATGAATCCAAACCATTTATACACAAATAAGCAAAACTTTTCATTTATATAGCTTGTAAGGGTGCACATAACCAAAATAACACCAGGTGCAATTCATCTCTGAACCGAAAATACATCAACAAACATGCTCTAGATGGCCTCTATCATCAAAAAAAAATCATGCTACGACAAATACCTATATATCATCAAAATCATTAATTGTATTGGATCTTTATCATCAATATCACCCTCTAAGCATTAAAATAAGATAGAAAAAATATAGCACGTCAAGTCAAGATTTTCTTTGAGTGATGGGTACATTTTTGGTAGGGTCATGCTAGAGGAGTTCGGCAACCAATGCCACTAACATCAAGGTACATAGAGGGCTTGGTGCTTTTGATTAAATATTAGTTCTATACCCTCATATATGACAAAATCCAATGGAAATGTTATAATCCCCCTAATCTTGAAATCCTAAAATGATGTTAATTCTACTGGATTTTGAGTGAGATCTAAAATTCTACTTTCTCCATATGAAATCCAATGAGGTTGGAACCACTCTCAAACATCCCGAGTTATTTCATGGTAATGTTAAAAATTTAAGTAAAATGATGAAAATGAAAGATAAAGGAGAATGTCACTTTACCATGAATTGCCTAACAATAATAGGGCCATAGGCTTTAATATTAGGCTTCCCCACATAAAAGTTCTCGAAACTCAAAAATGGTGCTTCTGGGCGTCCCCCTTTTGAGGGGGTGTGACCAGAAGCACCCCTTTTGGGGAGATTTGTTCCCCCACAATGGGGAAACATTTCCGCTTGTGTCTCTCCAAAAGGGGGACATGGGGAAACTTTTCCCTAGGCATCCCCCCCATCCCAGGAGCGTGGGGTGCATGCACCCCATGTGGGGGATGCATCACTGTGGAACACTGAAAATAACATAATATTGAAGCCTAGTTTTTTATTTCTTTGTTAGGTCTGTAAACAGAGTCTAGTCTATTGCTGAGTCATGTTTATAAATAAAATGTAAAAATTACTGAATGTGTAACTTGTTGAATTTGGGTAGCTCAGAAGGTATTTATGAGTGGAGAAAACCCAAAAAAGAGAGTTTGTGGGCAAAGTACCCAAGTTTGGGGTTTTGACTAGAAGGAGTGGGCTTGGAACCCAGGGATATGAATTTTATATTCTAATTAGTTGTTAAGTAGTAGTTGTTGGAAAATCAGAAAGGCATTAAAGATTTCTAGATTTTGATAATTACTTGTGATGTTGCTTATTATTACGATTCTTTATATCTTCTTTATTTAGTTCATCAAGCAATTACACAAAAGCAACAACACATAAAACAATGGACACAAGATGTAGGCACATGCCAGGGAAAAACCCCCCTCGAGGGGAAAACCCAGTGAAAGTAATTCTTCCTTTCAGTAGTATTCTTTGAGACTCTTCACCCTAGACCTTGACCAGACCTTCCTTCCACACCAAGTCAACCTCTAGAAGATTGATCTCTTTCCAGCAACTTCGACTATGTAACAACTTGCGGCAGCTCACGACTTCCGGCAACAGTTCAACTTGGGAGACTTCATTCTCCCAATCCAGAGCATGAAATAGAGAGAGACCACCACCAAAATTTCGATTTTCCTTGACTCCTTAGACTCCCCCAAACTCACATTCACTTTGGGTTCCCGACAACAAACTTTCCCAACGTCATACTTCGCACTTTTGCCTGACAAACAGATT
Source organism: Pinus tabuliformis (assembly GCA_031772625.1). Taxonomy (NCBI): domain Eukaryota; kingdom Viridiplantae; phylum Streptophyta; class Pinopsida; order Pinales; family Pinaceae; genus Pinus; species Pinus tabuliformis. The sequence goes on from CM062805.1 coordinate 246,458,944, forward strand.
TTCGCATTTTTGCCCAGAAGAGAGAGAGAGATGAGAAGTGATGCTCAAAATTAATTCTTAGTCCTTCCATTTATAGGCTTCTTATGGGGTAGAATGGTTCCTTAGGTCGACTTGATCTTCTCTTAGGCTGACATGATGTGGAGGTTCCATAATTCATATTTGACTCAATACTTAACCAATTTACATGATTCAAAAGCCCAAGAAGGGTCTCTTTAAATGTACAATAATTCTATAGACTCAGAATAAATCCGAAAAGTCCTCAATGGGGACTTTGACCTAGAACATGGTGACCCAATCATGAAACCCATGCTTTAATAAGTCACAATAATAGTAATAAAAGTTCTATTCTTTATTCTTTTGACAAGTACATTACTTAATGACTCAAGTACATTATTGAAGACCGAACATAGTTACTGTTTCCAACACTCCTTCTTAACTAGGGAGGTATTCATAATGTACATATACAATGGAAGATCTCAAATTATATGAACCATGAAGAACTTTAGGCATCGCAATGCCATGGACTAGATTCCTGACTAGGGCAATCTATCCAACCAGTCACTCAACAATTTAGGCACCACAATGCCATGGACTAGATTCCTGAACAGGGCAATCTATCCAACCAGTCACTCAACAATTTAGGCACCACAATGCCATGGACTAGATTCCTGACTAGGGCAATCTATCTAACCAGTCAATCAGTTTAGGCACCGCAATGCCATGGACTAGATTCCTGACCAGGGAATCTATCCAACCAGTGACTCAACAATTTAGGCACCGCAATGCCATGGACTAGATTCCTAACCAGGGCAATCTATCCAGCTAGTCAATCAGTTTAGGCACCGCAATGACATGGACTAAATTCCTGACCAAGGCAATCTATCCAACCAGTCACTCAACAATTTAGGCATCTCAATGCCATGAACTAGATTCTTGACAAGGGCAATCTATCCAGGTGGGACTAAGGTGGACTCAAGCTTTCAGGCTTACTTGCTAACCACCAATCCAAAAATCCAAGCGTGTAACCAAAACAGAGCTCAATAATCAGCGCCACCTTTCCAATTTCGGTGACTCAGACATCAACATAAAGAGTCAGCCAGATGTCTCCCTAGGCAATGCTTCACTTGCAAAGCCTCAACACCCCTTGATCCAACAGATCAAGAATAACCAATATCTCCCAATCAAACTGATTGGTAACCAACATGCTTTCCTTTGAGAGACTCACTTGTACAACCCCAATCAATAATATACTTTTGCATGTACACAACCAAATATAAATCTCCGGGGTCTTCCAGGCAACAAATGTTGCTTCTCAACTTTCCATAAAAGGACTATCAACCGAATCTTTGACAAAAGATTCCTCAATCATACATTTTTCTTCCTACTTCATATGCAACGAGATGTGTCTTCAGTCAGGTCTTGCTTTCCTTCTTTCAGCAATACTTCAAAACGCATTCTCCAATTTCCTTTTCCTGTTCATGGCCTTCACTCATACTTATGGCTGTTAGTCTTGGTCTAGTGCATGACACATGAAGCAGAGAGCCATATCTGACACACCCTCTCAACTAGGAAGCACCTCTTTATCTAGACTCCCTCTTAATCTTAAGGAGATCGGGAGATCAACTTCTTCCTTTTCGACATAGGAGAATCTTTTCATGGCTTACAACCATTTCATTAGAGTTATCATCAACCTCATCATGCTTGTCACATCGAGCATCTTCACCAAGTTGAAGATTGTGTACTTGCATAGCTTACATAGTAAGTACAACCAAATCTATAGAAGCATGTTGTTAGTGATATCAAAATCACGGAAGCATTTCAACTTTATTCATATAAGATACCCAAACTTTTAAACAAGAGACTTATACTCTTCAACATTTTGCTGGGGACTTTGTTATGCACCCTAGACTATTTCATAACAACATTCATTCCATCTCGGGTTTCAATATGTTTTCCAAAGGCATGACATACCTTACTACAACATATAGCAAACCCTAGAAACTATTCACACAAATATAGATCTTCAAAGTATCTAACAACCTTTCAAAATATATATGTTAGACTTTGTTGAAGAATCTAGGGCAATTATAGTTAATGAGATTCTTCTAGGCATGATAACTATTTGTGAGGTGTTTTTTTTTCAAATTTTCTTCTTATTCCAATCTTCACTTATTATTATTAGAGTGTGTTTTCTTTAGTTCATCAAATAGCTACCAAAACATAGAGACAAGAACACAAGATGTTTGGCATCTTGCCAAGGCCAAAACCTCTCCCTCTTGGAGAGGAAAACCAACACAAAATTCTTCTTATAGCGATTCCAATTGACGAATACCAAGACCGTGACCCTTGGCCTACTAGGCCACTCCAAGACCAAGACACCAATCGTCTTCTGTCACTGCTTGAGATCATCATCATTGTTGCACCATAGCTGCTCCTTCACTTAGATCATTGCTGCACTCTTGAGATCTTCACCATGTCAACAAGGTTTCTATATTGAGACAATGAATGCTACATTATCGAAATCATGACTGTGTTAAGTATGAGAATGCATCACTGTGGGATCACCAAGCTTCTTCTTATCACAACCATATGGAAATTGTAACTTGTTTGGAGAGCATGCTGAGTGTACCACTGAGATCCTCATTATCATAACTATGCGAAGCATGTGACTGTGATTCTCTTCCTGCACTGAGAGCTTCATAGTCGAGAGTGCTACCACCGAGAAGATCACACTGTAATTACATACTGTAATTATACTCGAAGTTGCAGAGACTTGTGTTCCTCCACCTCATCTGAGATCCTATACCACTGTGCTATGACTGAGACTTCAGAGATGTATGCAAAGGTATCTCTGCTCCTCATCCGAAGTTGTAGGATGTCCAAAATATCAAAGATCTCTGAGTTCTGTTTTTCTCTTCTGCGAAGTTCAACGGTGTATATATAGTGGTTATGCCTCCATAAATAAACCGACATAAGTGTGAACTGTTGTCCTTAATTAAGCCGACACGACTATCCTTTTAATTCATTTGTAGGCCAACATGATTGAGATTTACATCGTTTATCTTGTTGATGTCTTCAGGAGGATTGTGCTTGTCTTGGAGGACCTTTTAGACTAGTATACATTTACACATAGGCTCAAGAAGAGCTCCTTATACATGACTTTGACTCTTTGACTTTCCTAGACCCATGAAATATTTACAAAAGTAATATTTCTTTTTCTTGACAAGTACAAAGATCAAAATTACATTTGTAAATACTGAACCTAGTTACACTTTCTTCAACACTCCCTCTTAGCGAGGGAGGTATTTATAATGGTACTTGGTCATTCTCAATTTGAAGAATTTCTCGTAAGAAGAATCAGATTGGTAACCCATCTGTATAGCATCACAGTGACCAACATTGTTTCCACATCAAGGCCTTGACTGAGAACTCTATCTCTCATTAGATCAAAGCACAATGTTGGTGAGACCAATGACTATAGACACCTTCATCATTGTCTCTCAAGGTACATACCACCCGGGTGTTCATTGAGTATGACCTTTTAGGACTATTCTTATCTTGGGTTCCCAACACACAAAGAATATCGGTCCTCTTGCCTACTCTTGTCTTGGATACCCTACACATCCTCAAAGAGCATCAGATGCCAAATGATTACCGAATCCTTCATTCTTTCTTCCAAAGTGAAGACAAGAATGTTGTGTCTATCTCTCCCTCTCAACTAAGGAGGATATCATGTATTTACATTTCTTTTCATGGGCTTCACCTAGACTTACGACTGTTAGTCCTAGTCTAGTGCATGACACATGTAATAGAAAAACACAACTGTCACTCCTTTTTAATCAGGGGTGATCCTATCCAAGCTCCCTCTTGATCAGGGACTTGTAAGAGCTTCCTCTTAGCTAGGGACTCTTCTATACATCAACAACTTCTTCTTTGTGGGTCCTTCAGTTGCTTGATCAACTTCTCTCCTTGATGTCATGAAATTTAGTTGTGCTTCTTCCTTGTAGGGCAACAACCATCGATCACTTTCCTCAGTTCATCATGTCATTCCTTTCTTCATGGAAAGTGGCCTTCTTCATATCTAGAATGCTAGTTGTACTTGTAAGTAGCTCTGCATTATCCATATATTATTCAAGGAATCAAAACATCATATTAAGTCAAATCATACCTTACGAGATGGCTCTTCATCATGACATCTTCTTGTAGGTATCAGCATCCTGAACACATATTGACACATTTCCCAAAGATATCCATTGTCAAGGGTTTTCATTTTTTCCATCAGAGTCTTCATATCTTTACAGGAGATTTCCTAGTCAAGTCTTCTTGGTCTTTGGATGTTGATTGCCTTCATTAGGGTTGCATATCTCACGATCTCTTCCTTCCTCACACATTTCATTCCTAGATGCTTTCAATCAGAGTCTCTTAATTGCAGTCAACCACCTCATACTTCATATGAGGACATATTATGTTGATTTCATCTAGTGTGACTTTTATGTTTTCTTGCATCCTTTCAGAGGAGGAGATCCTTTTTCTCTTAATCATGCTTCTTAAGATAGAAGTAATGATCCTTGCTACCTGCAACCATATGATATGACATTATAATATCAAACATAAGCATACATACCTTATTTTACCTATAGGTCATCTAGGCTTCTTTTAACAGCTTCCTTAATTGAAAAGAACTTCAATCCCTTGATTTGCTTCATGTCATCACACCATCATCCCATGAATTTCATAAGTTGGAGTTTTTGATGAAACACTTGCTTCTCTTCTAGATTAGTGAACCCTCCGATGAGGATTCCATCAGAGAATCTTGAGGCTCTTGTATATCCCCATCCGACAGATGTTTCCTTTTTGACTTTGTGTATGACGAGCCTTGTCCTCGACGAATTCTTCCTTTCCTTCAAAGTTCACTAAGGTTCCCAAGAGGTATATCGTTCATGTTTGTCTACCATGAATTTTTGTCCTTTATGATTCTTATGGTGATGGCACGAGCTCTTGTTTCTAATGCTTCCATGATGCCGTGATGCATCTTATTATCTTGGTCATGTTTATAACACAAGATTTAGGAGCTTACGATAGGACCCTTTTGTGAGGGATAACATCTTACTCATAGGAGAGATTTGTTACTCCCTCTTTCCTTGGTCCCTTTCTTCAACTTCCTCTATCTTTTCAGTGATATGAGCTTCTTTCTTGGTGTAGAGAAACAATGGGCATTACAGGGTTGGACCAATGACTAAGATCCCTTGTGATCCCCTGCGTGGAAAAGAAAACAAGTAGGAGAATGTTGGGTGTGTGTTATATTTTTTTCATGACTAGCCCCATGTGCCTATATATATTTTTTGAACCCTATATTGGGTGGGTGGATCTACCTATGGTTTTGTGCATGGTTTTGGGCATGATGGTTTTCTGCCCATGGTATCTTGTAGATCTGGTCAAGGGAACTATGGTTATGTTCTAATCCAGGGTTAATGGATTGGGGTTTATGGATGCTTTGGCATGTATATATATGTATTGTAACAACGAAAGGACTATAATGGAAAATCAATCTGGTAGTCCCGGTTATGGGATCCAGGGGAAAATCTTTGTGTATATTTGTTTTATGTTTTATGCTCTTGCCATTGTTTATTTTTGTCAGGCCAGGGTAACTCCAGAATGAGCGGAGGAAAGAACTGATGATCTTATTCATTAGCTAACTCATATTTATATATACATAAATACAACGGATCAGTTCATCTTCTAGATGACTGTCCAGTTCACCCATCCGTTTCGGATTAGGTGTCAACATTCCCCCCCTTAATCTGAAGGGATGTTGGTGAGTCCAAGCATCGTTCTGAATCTTTCAAGCTTTTCTCTTCCAAGCGCTTTGGTGAAGATGTCTGCAATTTGCTCGTTTGTGGAACAATGACGGAGATGGATTGTTTTGGCCTCAACATGATGTCGGATCAGATGATATTTAGTATTGATGTGCTTAGTACGATCATGGAACTTTGGGTTCTTGGCCAATTTGATTGCAGATGTGTTATCAATCATGAGTGGAGTTGATTGTATTTGTTTTACCTGCAAATCTTCAAGAATTTTCCTGAGCCACACAATTTCTTTCGTTGTTTCAGCTGCTGCCACATATTCTGCCTCTGTTGTGGAATCTACTGGTACTGATTGTTTGCGTGATCTCCAGGAGACAGCTCCTGATCCAAGACTCATAGCATATCTTGAAGTAGATACCCCAGTTTCTTTGTCTCCATCGAAGTCTGAATCAGAGTATCTAATCAAGTTGAAGTCGTCCACCTGTGTATACTTGATTCCAAGGTCTTGAGTTCCCTTCAAGTACCTTAGAACTCTTTTTGCAGCAGACCAATGTCCCTCACAAGGCTTTTGCATAAACCTGGAGAGGATTCCAACAGCAAATGAAATGTCTGGTCTGGTAGTAGTGAGATAGATGAGACTTCCTACAAGTTGTCTATACTTTGTTGCATCCTCAAATTCCTTTCCTTCAATAGATGTGAGCTTCAAGTTTTGTTCCATTGGAGTAGAAAGGGGATTGCACTCTGTCATGCCAAATCTGTTTAACAAATCTCCAATGTATTTCTTTTGAGAAAGAAATATGGACTTTGGATGTTGGGTTACTTCAATGCCAAGATAGTAATGAACATAGCCCAAATCAGTCATTTCAAAATTTTTTCCTAATTCTTTCTTTATGGATGCAATATAGCTTTCATTGTTCCCTGTCATTAAAAGGTCATCTACATATACCACAAGATATACAACTGTTTTGCCAACTTTCTTGACAAATAAAGTTGCATCATCAAGATCAAAATGATTGAAGTTGAGTTTCAGAAGATGCTCAGTTAGTTTTTCATACCAGGCTCGTGGTGCTTGTTTGAGGCCATACAAGGACTTCACAAGTTTGCATACTTTATGTTCATGTCCTTTCACAGCAAATCCTTCAGGCTGGGACATAAAAACATTCTCTTTTAGATCTCCATTCAAGAATGCAGTTTTTACATCCATTTGATGGACTTTCCAACCGTTCTGAGCAGCTAGTGCAAAGAGTGTCCGGATGGTGGCCCATTTTGCTGTGGGAGCAAAAGTTTCCTCATAATCGACCCCTTCCTTCTGTGCAAAACCTTTTGCCACAAGCCTAGCTTTGTGCTTGTCAAGTGAGCCATCAGCTTTGTACTTGTTCTTGTAGACCCACTTGCAGCCAATTGGTTTGGTTCCAAATGGAGGATCAACCAGCTTCCAAGTGCCATTCTTTATGAGGGCATCATACTCCTTCTGCATCGCTTCTTTCCATTCATCATGAGAAGCAGCTTCTTTGAAGGAAGTTGGTTCAAAATCTGTAGACAAGTTCAATTCACAATCATAAGTAACATCCATATCAACAGGTGAATTAGAGTTATCTACATCACCTCCATCTTGTCGGTTTGTATTTTTGGTTCCTGTTTTTCCAATTTCATCAGGATGAACACTTTCAAGTGTCTTTGTCAGCCACTTTGGGGGACCTTTCTGAGATGGTCCAGGTTGTTCTGTTGATTGAGTTGGGTATGAATCAAGATTGAGTCTCCCAATTCTATCAATTACATCACTTAAAGCATCATCCGTTGTTGGAGTGTCATGCAGGGGAGATTGTTCTTCAGAAGAAGATTGTATAGGAATCCCCCCTTCAAGATGTGGAATCTGATTATCAAACTCTTGGAATGATTTCGGTTTTGTGAATCTATCCAAGCGATCAAGTTGCCGCTCAACAACACTGTCAGATTTGGATGATTCAAGAAAAATGACATCTCTAGATAAAACAAACTTTTTATTTACTTCATCATAGAGGCGGTATGCTTTAGATGTGTTTGAATACCCCAGGAAGATACACTTACGACTTCTAGCACCAAGTTTGTTTCTATGTACCTTTGGTATTAAAGCATAACAGGTGGAACCAAATATCCTGAGATGTTTTACTGAAGGAACATGTCCATACCACAATTCATAAGGAGTCTTGTTTCTTATAGCACTAGATGGACATCTATTCTTTATATATGCAGCACATAGAACAGCATCAGCCCAAAACATTGTCTTTACATTTTTGAAGAAAAGCATGGATCGTACCATATTCAAAATTGTTCTGTTCATTCTTTCAGCTACACCATTCTGTTGAGGATTATAAGGCACAGTTGTTTGATGTTTAATCCCATGTTGGCGAAGATAGTGTTCAAATTCATTTGATGTATATTCTTTTCCATTATCAGTGCGAATAGACCCAATATGAGATTGTGCATCATTTTCAATCCACTTATGAAAATTCTTGAATGTTTGAAAAGCATCAGATTTGTTTTTCAATAAATAAACCCAACACATTCTGGTGTAATCATCAATAAATGTCATGATATACTTATTTCCATTTGCAGAAGAAACAGGCATTGTACCACATAAATCTGAATGAATGAGTTCAAGTTTCCTATGTGCTCTTGAATGTGAATCATGAAAAGACTGTTTGCTATGCTTTCCTAGAATGCAAGCATCACATTGCTTATGTTTTCTAGGAATTGTAGGCAAACCAACAACACCATTTTTCTTTAATAAGCGAAGACTGTCATAGTTTAAAATTTAAATGTCCAAATCTAGCATGCCATAATAAACTTGATGGAAGTGTACCTTCTTCATGATGAGAAATATATGAAAAATGTTGTGCATGAGCAGAGGTTCCTTGCAGTTTAAGAAGTCTTTCTTCTTCTATACCCCTCATGACAAGTGAATGGTCAGATGCCTTTCTTACCTCAAGCTTTCCATCAAACATATGAATGGAGTGACCTTGCTGGCGGATGTGGACCAGGGACAACAAGTTTCTCTTGAGCTGTGGGAGATATAGAACATGATCCAGAAGAAACTCTGGAAGACCAGGCAGTTTAAGCCTGATTGTGCCAAGCTCTGATGGCTTGATTTTTGACTGATCTGCAAAGTATACTGCTCCATCAACATTATCAGTGAAATCTTCAAAAAAATCTCTCCTATGAGTCATATGACAGGTTGCTCCTGAATCAAGCAACCAGTCATTTTTCGAAGAAGTAAGTGAAGCATTAAACAGATCTTCATTTACTCCAATGTTACATTGTGCCTCAATATAGTGAGCGGATTCAGGTGCTTTACCTTTGTCTGTGTCAACAGTTTTACCTTTCTGCTGATTTCTTCTCTGCTCAATCTTTTCCCATGGTAGCTTGCATGTAGAAGCATCATGAGATCCATTTCGTTTGCAGCGAATGCAATGTAAGTCTGCCTTTTCTTCTTGAGAGTGTTTGCCCCCCCTGCCTCTGAAATATCTTCTTCTTTCTCTTGAATGCATACTGTAACAAAATATCTCTGCTGATAAAAAACTTCCTTACGTTACAGCCTTCAAATCCCTCTAATGTTTGCTAGAAGCATCAGCATTGAAATGATAACTTTTCAATGCAACATTATCATTCAAAAAAGAAAACTGTGTAATAAATTGCGTAATATCAAACACTTTGATTGATATATATAAATTCTTTGAAGAACAACGCAATATTCAGAATGATAAATACACCCTTTTGAAAACTGCTTACATAAGCCCTTTGAAAACTGCTTACAATACAATACTCAAAACTGCCATCATAAATATGTATTGAAAGCACAACATTATTCAATCTCAACACTATACCAAAACTGCTATCATATCATCACATAAACTGCGTAATCATATAAACTGCATACGAAGGTTTAAGATTATATCAATATAACTTTGTCAGCACCTTGCTCTTAAAAGTTCATCTTGATACCGATTTGCCGAGTTTGAGAATAAACAAACCGAAGACTATATCAATAAAACTTTGTCAGCCTCGACAGTCCATCTCGATATCAATTTGCTGAGTTTGACAATAAACAAACCAGAGACTATTGAATAGAACTTTGCTAGATCTGAAAAAATTTGTCAGCGTCGACAGTCCATTTTGATATCAATTTGCTGAGTTTGACAATAAACAGAACAGAGACTATTGAATAGAACTTAGTTAGATCTCAAAAGCTTTATGGTGCTGTCCAGGTTCGAACTGGAGACCAAACCAGAGACTATTGTGATCCCGATGGCTTCGGCAGGTCGCAAAGCAATTTACAGGTCTCTGAATCACCAATAGCTTCATAAAAACAACGTAAGACCAGTCGTTTTCAAAACCATGGAACACAAAAGAGAAAGCGAATACCACGAGAGGGTCTGCGAATCACAAAACGCTGGGCGCTGTCGGTTATATTTGGAGCTACGACCCGTGCAGAAGGAGAACTGGAAACGCAAATTTCAAACGCACCACGCTTCACTTTCTTCTCTGCGACATGCAAAACTGGAAACGCAAACACCTCTGATACCATTGTCAGTCCACGCTCTCACTCAACATGGTCAACATAGCTTCTTGAGAAAACTAAGAGAAGAATACGTTGCCCAGGTCCGGGAGTGCGCTGTCGGACCTCACGCAGACATGGGTGAAACGCAAAATCTCAAACGCACGCAGACATGGGTGAAAACCGGACCGGACAGGGCCTTCTGGATTATTAAACCGGGTCGGAGAGCTTCGATGGGATGGGTCTATGGATGCTTGTTGGTAGTTCCTAGACCCGACGGATATAATATCTGCCGAGACCCTAACGCTCACAGACTCGGTGCGGACTTGCAAAACGATTTGTCTTAAAAAAAAAGGCCAGACACCTCGTTTGTGAGATAAAACGCCTCCAGGTCTTCCAAGTGCGAGAGCAAAAGCTTGGAGATTATGTTTTCTGCAAATTCGATAATGGGGATATTAAAACGATTTTCAGCGGCATAAGTCCAGTGCAAGAGATGAAAGGGCGACAGAATGAGGCATGGGTATTCATGTGCAGAGAGGTGTATTCATGCGCAGAGAGGCAGCAAAAAGTATAACAACGCTTCTATGCATTCGATAAAAAACGCATCAACGCTCAGGTGTATTGCACATTCAGCAGGGCAGAGGGCGCAGTGTTTGACAGTGTTAGGATAGAGAGCAGAGAGCGTATGCAGCGCTGGTGCGCCAGGGAGCAGAGGAGCAGAGGTGTGTCAGACAAACGCTCAGGCAATGCGCTCAGAGAGCAGAGTAGCGCTTAGGACGGAGCAGCTCTCAAGACAGCAGGAGTTACTACTATTTCTGGGACCTGTGCTCTGATACCATGTCAGGGCAGGGTAACTCCAGAATGAGCGGAGGAAAGAACTGATGATCTTATTCATTAGCTAACTCATATTTATATATACATAAATACAACGGATCAATTCATCTTCTAGATGACTGTCCAGTTCACCCATCCGTTTCGGATTAGGTGTCAACAATTTTTTGTTTTTAGAATTCATATGCAGGTAATTTCTGTACAGGGTTAAAACCTATAAATATGACACTCTGAAGGACTTGGACCCCATATAGGGAGACCAAACCCCAGATGAAGACCCACCTGCAATCCTGTATAAGATCCAATGCATCTCCTCACCTTCGAGTACAACAAATCATTAGTGCTAGGGCCCCTCATATTGGCCCCTCGCGTCATTAAGGAACCCATGATTGTCCCAACCCCTGGTGGGCGATAAACTGCCCAACCTTAAGGTGATAATCACTACTACATCATTCACATCATGCTCTCATTCCTTGGAGCCCCAAGCAGTTATATAAAGGAAAAATCAATAAAAGGAAAAAGGCTTATGAAAAAAGGTGGAAAATCAAAGGTCGGGGTGATTCATGTACCACGATTGCTCCCTTCTACATTGACATACCCAAGTGTGGGCTTCGCTCGTCATTGCTATCCTTGTATTGTGGCATGTGGCTTGGAGTTTCCCCTGATGCCCCCATTCTGTTCCATCGATATATCACATGACACCTACCACTTGAGGGATGTACCATGGACTTGTCACTCCCTTAGAGGTTGAAACCACCTAATAGGGTCCTTGGTTAACATTCTTTTCGAACTTGAAGACACTTGTATACTCTAAAGCCCATTATGGAAGGACATGCCACTATGAAGTGTCCACTTGGTTCTGTGATTTGTAAGCTCATTTACTCGATTACACTAATGATTTGTTGTACTCGAAGGTGAGTAGATGCATTGGATCTTATACAGGATTGCAGGTAGGTCTTCCTCTGGGGTTTGGTCTCCCTATATAGGTCCAAGTCCTTCAAAGGGTCATATTTGTAGGTTTTAACCATGTACAGAAATTACCTCCATATGAATTCTAAAAACAGAAAATAAACAATGACGAGAGTATAAAACATAAAACAAATATACACAAATATTTTCTGCTGGATCCCAAAACCGGGACTACTAGATTGATTTTTCATTATATTTATTTCAATGTTACAATACATATATAAACATGCCGAAGCATACATAAACCCCAATCCATTAACCCTGGATTAATAAATAACCATAGTTCCCGTTATTGGATCTACAAGATACCATGGGCAGAAAACCATCATGCCCAAAACCATGTGCAAAACCCATAGGTAGGTCCACCCACCTAATATAGAGTTCAAAAAATATATATAGGCACGTGAAGCTAGTCGTGAAAAGAATATCACACACCCAACATTCTCCTACTTGTTTTCTTTTCTACACAAGGGGTCACAAGAGAGCTTAATCATTGGTCCAACCCTGCAACGCCCATTGTTTCTTTACACCAAGAAAACTTCTCAGTGCTCACAGACTTCGACAATGCATCTGCAGTATTCTTCAAAGTGTCCACCTTTACTAGTAACACCTTTTTGTCCTCAACCATATCCCTCACAAAGTGATACTGAACATCAATGTGCTTTGTCTTTGAATGATAAGCAGGATTCTTTGCCAAGAAAATTACACTCCGGCTGTCACAGTCTATCCTTATAACTCAATTTAATAACCCCATACTTGAACACAATCTCTGCAACCAAACTGCTTCCTTGCTTGCATGAGTGGTTCCCATGTATTCTACCTCTGTAGTTGAAAGTGCCACTACAGACTGTCTCTTGCTCATCCAACTAATTGCACCTCCAAATAGGTTAAACACATACCCACTTGTAGATCTTCTTAGATCCAGATCTCTAGCCCAGTCTGCATCAACAAAGCCACAGATGTCCAAAACTCCATCAAGTCCTGGTCTTCCTTGGGTAGCACAAACCATAATCACTAGTGCCACGCAAATACCTGAAAACCTGTGTGAAGAATCATTAGGTAGTAATTATCTAGCAAAAAATGGTATTCTATGGTGCTTTTGTAGCAAAATTCAACATGGTATTAGAGCCTTCTTGTTGAAAAAGCAATGATTGAAGTTAGCGTAAGAGACAAGTGTTCAACAACTTGACTAGATTTTTGATCTCTGACTAAATGATGCCAAGTCTCAAAATGGAAGACAAGTTGAAGAGTGTTACCAACCGTCACAAGGAAGCTATTCCAGAGCTCGAGGGAGCTAAGGAGAGAGTCCTTATCTTCGCCCTTTCAGGCACTATTACCAATAGTGGTGATGTTTTGTTGGTGGATATTGTGCTTCTAGGCACATGACACGTTTTTGAGATTGTCTCACTGATTTGTCAGAGAGGGATTCGACATTGCAAGGGGAACTTGGAGACAATGCTAACTGTGCAGTGACACGTGGCATCCCATACTACTTTTATCTACTGAACTAGTCTATAATCAGGGCATCGTGGAAGATTTGGCATAACTCTTTCTTAAAGAATCCAATCTCGATCATATTTGTGGGGTTGGAAAGAAGACTCAGAAAGCTACCATAGGAGGCAATTTCAGAACTTGGAGATCCGAAATTACAGAGTTACAACCGTTTGAAGATCAAACTCCTAAAAGCAAGAAAAGTGTGTGTATTTTTTTTTTATAAATTGCATAACTTTTGTTTGAAAAATCAATTTGAAGTGATTCCAAGGGCATATTGAAGCATAAATATCAATATTGGGTTCTAAAATGCCTCCTAAGCAAAAGAATTCTACACCCATTAAGCCCTCAGAAAGCTCTACTATGATGCATGAAGAGGAAGAATTGCAACATGATATATCAAAATTACGGGACCAAGTGCAACAAATTTCGCTCTCACAAAGAGCAACCAAAGATGAACTAAAATGCGACATGGATGGTTTAAAAGCAGACATGGAAAGTTTGAAGGATGGCATGGAAGCTAAGATGGATGGTTTGAAAGCATATATGGAAGGTTTAACAAAATTGTTGTAACAAAGGCTTCCCAGTGGTGACAACTTAATCCATGAAAATCATGATTAGGACAAAAAGAATATGAATTACAATTTTAGAGACTCCAATGTGGGGTTTAAGAACTACCACATTCCAAAGATAGATATGTGGAAGTTTGATGGCAAGGATCCGGTAACATGGATACTATAGATGGAGCAATATTTGATTTACAGGATGTGCAACCCTCACAAAAGGTACGTATTGCATCTTTATATTTAGAACCCAATCAATTTGTATGGTATAGATGGCTTTGTTCTCGTAAACCATTTGTCACTTGGTCAATTTTTATGGAGGAAATGATAACACATTATGAAGATACAAAGAGCAACACCTTCTTTAACCAATTGATAAATCTCAAACAAAAGGGTTCAATGGCAGAGCACATTGAAGACTTCCAAAAATTGAATATTAGGGTAATCGATATTCCAGAGGAGCATAGGATTGATGTCTTCATAGGGACTTTAAAAGATAACATCCAACATGAGGTTCGCCTTTGGGAACCTAATTCATTGGAGAAGGCATTCAGGGTGGCAAGAAAAGTTGAAAGCAAAATTATGGCAACAAGGAAGTCCACCACTCACAACTATAAAGATGGAAGTGTTGTTGCTCCTAGTCTTCCACAACCTACAAGGTTGACATCACAACAATTGGAGGAAAAAAACACAAAAGGGCTTTGTTATAGTTGTCATAGCAAATACACTAAAGCAGCGTTGCGAACGTCTCAATAACATCCCGATTTTATCTCGAAATTGCAATTTTTTGGCCTAACTGATGTTTGCCGTTTTTTTACCGATATTTTTGATGGTATCTTGATTTTGCTGATGTTTGCCAAATTTTATTGATATTTTCCCAATTTTTACAATTTTTGGTTTTTCGGACCCTTGTCGATTTTATCCCGATGCCGATGTTTGCAACATTTTACTAAAGGTCATATGTGTGCTGAGAAGAAATTATTTTACGTAGACTGTGAAGAAGAGGAAGAAAAGGAACAAGAAACATCAAAAGAGGAGGATATACACCAGGAACCAACCCCAGAGAAAGAAGAAATGAAGTCGAACATATCTTGTAATGCATTGGCAAGAATTACCACTCCTCAAACTCTCAAGATATAAGGATATATCAAGAAGAAAAAGGTAATAGTGTTGAGTGATTTAGGTAGTACCCATAATTTTATTCATTGTAAGATAGCTAAGGAATTGAATTACTAACTATATCTAGCACCAGAGGGTCAAGTAATGGTTGCAAATGGAAGAACTATAAATTGCTCTGGAAAGTGCAATAATATCAAGCTAACCATGGGGGAATATGTATTGAATAGTCCAATGATTTCCATTCTAATGGTGGTGCTGATGTTGTACTACAAGTCCAATGGTTACAATCTTTGGGGACGATAGCCTTCAATTTTCAAGAACTTTTCATGAAATTTTTTGGGAAGGAAATGAAGTTGAATTAAGGGGTATCACAGGGAAACCAAGAAAGATAATCAGCTCTAATGGCATGACAAAGCTTCTGAAGAAAGAACAACGGGGTGTAATTGCATAATTATGCTCTCTATGGGTTCAAACATCGAAATCATCTATTTCTCCAGATCTCCAAAAAGTCTTGGACAATCATTCCAAAGCGTTTGAGACTCCCAAAGGCCTCCCACCTATTCGTGATCATGATCATGCGATTCACTTGATTCCAAGAAGTGTTCCTCCAAACATTAGACCTTGTTGGAAATACTGAGGGGGGGTGAATCAATATTTATTTTCAATTGTTATTTTTACCAGTTAGATCACTCATATTTAGAACACAAAATGAACAATAAGAATAAATGTTTTTATTAATTTCTTTTTTACAATAAATCAAGTACAATATATGTAGGGCTCCAACCCTAGATGAAGACACCAATTTTCAATCTCCCAGGCTCCAACTTGTATTTGACAAGCTCCGACTTGGACTTCCAAGGCTCCAACCTTGTCAATTCTGAGGCACCAACCTCAAGGGCTCCAACCCTATATCTGGTTTAGGCTCCAACCTGGTTTCTTGAGGACTCTGAACCTCTAGGGCTCCAACCCTATCCTCCAAGGTACCAACCTTGTCTTTTCAAGGCTCCAACCTCTTGGGCTCCAACCCTTGCTTTACTTCGTTAAGATATATTTGGTTATACTTCACGACTCCCAATGTCTTCTTCAACGAGCCCTGTCAATCTTCAACTATCTTCACTTTAATCTCCACGTAACATCATCAATGACAACCTTGTTCTTCCGATGAAGGTGTCAAACAAAAATTCTTCAAGGTCACCTCATGATGGCCTCAATGCATCATGGTCTTCAATGATCTCCACAAATCTTCAATATGTTGCTTCATAAAGTTCTCCAACTTCACCCTATTCTGTTCTCAAGAGAAGGCTTCAACAAGCTCTATTTGTCCAATCCTAATAAATCAACACTTCGACCACAACAACTACGACAACATCGACCACGACAGCTTCAACCACGACAACTACGAACAACTTCAACCACAACAACTACGAAAACTTCAACCACGACAACTATGGCAGCTTTGATCACGACAACTATGACAATTTCGACCACGGTAGATTCAACCACGGCAACTATGGCAACTGCGACAACTTCGACCACAACAATTACGACAATTGCGACAACTTCGACCAGAGCAACTACGACAACTTCAACCACAACAACTACGACAACTTCAACCACAGCAACTACGACAACTTAGACCACGACAACTACGGTAACTTCTCTGCTCCTAACTCGAACCTGTGGGAGACTATTTAAACCAAGAACAATTCCACAAACTTGTCTTCCTTGTTTTTCTAGGCTATGACTTCTTCTCTACCTCTTTTCTTGTTTCCACCGAAAAATATGAGATTGAATGGACGAATTTAGGTTTATATTTATAGTGATTCCGTTTATAACTGAAGGGACACGTCTATTTGAAGTGAGGCCGACTTGTATGACTGAGTGTAGGTCGGCTCACTGCTAGGAATAATTTCCTTAAATTAAAAATTCAATATTTCACAAACTATTGAGAGTTTTGGGGCAAATAAAGGCTCGTTAGAAAGAGGAAAAAATCCTCTTTAAGATGGTCTAGGATCCATTTTGAAAGGATGCCTCCAAGGTGTACAATTTTTTTCTTTCTTTGTGACTGTCCTTAAATTTTATGCATAAAAAGTTTGGGACAACATGAGGAATGTTTGGGATAGCGTGGCTTCTTCATTCTTTGGCTTCTTCAATGTTATCAATGTCATCATAGGATCATAGAGTCATTATGTAGGAGTGCAACATCCATGTATCATGACGCATCAACAATGTCATCATATACTAGTGCAATCATAGTGCAACATCATTAGGAGAACTCCAAAATATTTTTCCAACCATCAAATGATCTCCAACCATGTTATTAAGACCTCATCAAGTGCCATCATCAATTGTGGTCATTCATCAAGAGTATGACATCATCAAATGTAGTCCTCCATATGTCATCAAGGGCTTCTAAATACTTGGAACTTGGCACTTCTTAAGACTTATTCTTTAGTGACTTGACATATTAATTGATGACATTCTTATCAAACAAGAGTTATGACATCGTCATTTGGAACCAAGCATCTATCGTCTTCAACCTTATCATCTTATTCTAGGGTTTCATGATATTCATTAGGCATCTCAAGAATATTTTCCATCTCGGCCAATGCCATATTGACATCAATGACAACATTGATTAATAGACCTTACATATATCCTTATGCCCAAAAGAGTGAAATTGAACGTATGGCTGCAGAAATGCTAGAGGCTGGTATAATTCAACCTAGTCAAAGTTCTTTCTCTGCTCCAGTAGTATTGGTGCACAAGAAGCATGGATCATGGCATATGTGTCCAGATTAAAGGGACCTCAACAAGCTCACTATTAAAGATAAATTTCCATTCCTGTCATTGATGAATTGTTGGATGAATTAAATGGAACAATTTACTTCACCAAGTTGGATCTTCGTTCAGGATATCATCAAATTAGAATGAAGATTGAAGACATTTCAAAAACAACATTCAAAACTCATGAGGGTCATTATGAATTTTTGGTCATCCCTTTTGGCCTTATTAATGGACCTTCCACCTTTCAAGGTTTGATGAATTCCATTTTCAAACCCACCCTTAGAAAATTTGTGTTAGTATTTTTTGATGATATACCATTCTACAACAAGTATTGGAAAGATCATGTTGAACATGTTGACAGGGTGCTCAAAATATTGGAGAAGAAACAATTATATGCAAAAACTTCCAAATGTTTCTTTGCAGTACAAGAGGTGGAATATTTGGGTCATATTGTATCTCATGAGCGTGTTAAGGTAGACCCTAACAAAATTAAAGCCATTAAGGAATGGAAAATCCCCACAACCATAAAGCATCTTCGAGGATTTCTCGGTTGACAGGGTATTATCACAAGTTTGTTAAGAATTATGGGAGAATAACGACACCCGACATCATTACTGAAGAAAGATGCATTTTCTTAGACTCCAGAAGCAACGAAGGCCTTTGAACATCTTAAAGAGACAATGCGCCAAGCACCAGTCTTAGCTATGCCAATCTTCACAATTTTTTTATTGTGGAATGTGATGCTTTAGGAAATGGAATTGGTACAATTTTAATGCAAGAATGAAGACCTATTGCTTTTGAAAGTCGTCCAATCAAAGGAAAGTATTTACACAAACCTATTTATGAGAAGGAAATGTTGGCAATACTACATGCACTAAAGCAATGGCGACCTTACCTAATGGGAAGACACTTCAAGGTAAAAATAGATCATGATAGTCTTAAATACTTTTTGGAACAAATATTATCTTTAGAAGAGCAGCAAAAATGGGTGACAAAGATGTTGGGTTATGACTTTGAAATCATCTACAAAAAAGGGAAGAAAAATGTTGTTGCAGATGCACTCTCAAGAAAGGATGAGGATGTGGAAGCATTTCTTTGTGCCATTTCTATTATCCAACCTGAGTGGATAACCGAAGCAAGGGATGAATGGAAGAATGATGAAGAGGTGTGGTCACTCATTCAAAAGTTGCAGCAAGATCCCAGTACATTTGATACATTTAGCTGGAAAAATGATTCATTATGGTACAAAGATCACTTATATCTTTGTAAGAATTCCCAACTCAAACAAAATATTCTTTTGGAATTGCACACCTCTCCCTTAGGAGGGCACTCAGGATTTTTAAAAACTTACCATAGGGTCAAGAAGGAATTTTTTTGGGATGGCCTTAAATCTGATATTCAAAAGTTTGTGGTAGAATGTTTAGTTTTCCAACAAAATAAAGTTGAGACAATTAAGACCCCAGGTCTATTACAACCTTTAGCCATTCCAAGTCAACATTGGGAGGAGGTCCCAATGGATTTTATCATAGGTTTACCCAAGTCTGAAGGAAAGAGTGTCATCATGGTGGTAGTTGATAGACTTATCAAGTATGCACACTTTTGTGCATTATCTCATCCTTTTAAAGCCAGTACAGTCGCTACTGCATTTATGGAAACAATTCAAAAGCTTCATGGAAATCCAAAGATTATAGTAAATGACAAAGATCCCATTTTCACTAGAAATTTTTGGATGAAATTATTTTCTTGTCTTGGTACTCAATTAGCTCATACTTCATCTTATCATCCTCAATCTAATGGACAAGCTTAGATAGTGAACAAATGTTTGGAAGGATATCTTCGTTGCTTTGTATCTGATAAACAGACACAATGGGTCAAGTGGTTACCTCTAGTTGAATGGGGGTATAACACTTCCTTCCATACTAGAGCAAAAATGACCCCATTTATGGCACTTTATGGATATTATCCACCATCCATTACATCATTTTTAAGAGAAAATTCTAAGGTTCAAGCAGTGGAAGATCACATTAAGCATCAACAACAAGTTCTCCAACTCTTAAAGGATAACTCACTCTAGCATAGAATCGAATGAAACAACAGATAGATCAACATCGCAATGAAAGAAGTTTTGATGTAGCTGACAGGGTATTTTTACGGCTACAACTATACAAACAAATGTCTCTCAAGCAAGCTAAGAAGGATAATAAATTATCACCCAAGTACTACTGTCTTTATAAGGTGTTGCAAAAGAGTGGCACTATGACATACAAATTGGAGTTGCCTGTATGTTCCCGAGTACACCTAGTTTTCCATGTTCAAACAATGTTGCCAAAACTTGACGAAGAAGGAAAAATAATATTTGAGCCTGAAGTAGTTAGGGAAACTAGAACCCGACAACTACGAAATTGATCTATTTCAGTGTATCTCATTAAGTGGAAGAAATTACCCGTTGAAGATTCCACATGGGAGGATGAGAATTTTATACAAAAGCATCTAGAACTAGTCAAGTGTTGAGGACAACACTTTTTTGAAGGAGAGGAGCATGTTAGATCTCTATAATACTAGCGTATCCCCCTTATTGTTATTGTTGTGCCCATGTAGCCCCCATATTGTTATTGCTGTGCCCCATAGAAGCCCACTATTGTTATGTTGTGCCCTTACATTATTATTGTTATGCAGACTCTAATTATATTGTGACCCTTTAGACTCCTATATATACAAAGGAGGTCTTTTCATTTATATCATCCAAGAATTGTTCATTTATGTAATGTAAAGGAGGTTTCCTCCTTGAAGAGCATAATTTTTAAGTTGTTGATCTATCTTTTCTGTGAGCTGGTTGCATAACAGAAGATAAAAGCTTTGAGGTCAGATAATGGAGGGGAGTATACTTCTAGGGACTTCAATGATTTTTGCAAGGAGGTAGGGATCAAGATGGTGTGGATAGTTCCTTACAATCCTCAACAAAATGAAGTTACAGAAAGGAAGAATAGGACTATTGTGGAAGCGGTGAAGGTGATGATTCATGGTCACGATCTACCCATTTTCTTTCTACCCATTTTCTTATGGGCAAAGGAAACTAGCACAACTGTTTATGTTCAGAACCAAAGTCCTCATCGGATATTGGAGGACAAGACTCATGAGGAGGAATTCACATGAGTGAAGTCAGAGGTGAGTCATTTGAGGATCTTTGGTTGTCCAATATATGTTCACATGCTCAAGGAGAAGAGGAAGAAGCTAGAACCTTATAGGAAGAATGGTACTTTTGTGGGATAGAGCAAGACTTCGAAGGCCTACAAGATTTACATTCCAGGACAACATCAGGTTGAGGTTAGGCAAGATGTTATTTTTGATGAGGAAGGAGCCTTCAAGAAGTCTAGAGAGTCCCACATGGAGATTGATAGTGAGGAGCAAAAGGCTTAAAGGATGCAGGTATAGGTCCTTCTATTCTAGTTGTTCATCCTTTATATGATCAAGAGGAGTTAGTAGAACCAACATAACTAGTGGACCCACCGAGAGATGTTGCTGGAACCAGAAAGAGGCCAACATGGCTTCATGACACTTTGTAAGATTCAGAGGGCATGCATCATGCTGTTGTACTTTGAAGGAGAGAAGATGACCAAAGAGTTACTCGAGTTATATGGCATTGATGAGTCACATCATTGATTCTGAGTCTTCTGGTTATGGGGCAGTAGGCCAACAGGTTGGGAGGATGCCATGATGGAGGAGTAACTGTCCATCATGAAGAATGATGTGTCAGAGATAGTTCTGAGACTAGAGGGCAAGTCAGTGGTAACTTCCAGGTGGATCTATAAGATTGGACATGCAACAGATGGCAGCATTGAGAAGTGCAAAGTGAGGTTTGTCGCGAGAGAATTCTCCCAAAAAGAGGGAGTGGACTATAAGGAGACATTTGCTCCGGTCACCAGGTACACTTCTCTTAGAACTATTGTTTCTCTTGCTTTGTTATGGGTTGGAAGATATATCAGATGGATGTACATACCACATTCCTCAATGGTGTAAGGAGGAGGAAGTGGACATAGAGCAACCTCTGGGTTTCGAGGTACATGGGAAGGAGTCCTATGTTTGCATACTAAATAAGGCTTTGTACGGACTCAAGCAAGCACCCAAGGCTTGGTATACAAGGATTGATGGATACTTAATGAGTTTGGGCTTCACCATGAGTGTTGCGGATCCAGACCTTTACTACATGGTTGTTGATGGTGATCCTATGATCTTGGTGCTGTATGTTGATGATTTATTCATCACAGGGGTAGAGAGACTCATTGTCAGGTGCAAGAGGGAGTTAGCCTTAGACTTCGAGATGAACGATCTTGGATTGATGCATTATTTCTTGGGATTGGAGGTTTGGTAGAGACCAAATAAGATCTTACTTGGACAAGGGAAGTACATTTTCCAAATTTTGCGGAAATTCTGTATGACGGACTACAAGTTCACGACTACTCTTTTGGTGGCCTATTTGAAGAAGCTAAGTGATTCCGCTTTAGATTTAGATTTGGTAGATCCCAAAATGTACAGGCAGTTGATCGGATCCTTGATGTACCCGGTTAACACCAGGTCTGATATTTGCTTTGCAGTGAACACCCTGAGCCAATATATGGTTGAGCCGAGGAAGATACATTGGGTTGTGGCAAAGCATGTGTTGAGGTACTTGCTATTGAAAATGTAACTAGTGTTGGCCGTCATAATGTAGTGAAATGTAACGTTTATCATTGACATACTTGTTATATTCATTATTATTATTTTTGATCAAAGCATGTTCTTCATGCTTATAGAGTCAAAAGAGTAAAAAATAATTTATTATGAGTCACAAGGAAAATGTATTTGACTCAAGTACCATTTGGACTTTTGAAAGTTTTTTATTTTTTATTTTTATTTTTATTTTGAGTCAAAGAGTCAAACAAAGACCAAGTCGGCCCTCCTTGGACAAGTTGGCCTATGTGGTAGCTATTCGACCCTCCTGGAAAGCTATATATAAAAGTCAAGTCAACCTCTTGGATTCACACATTCACACATCACAACAATCATCAAGAAGGAAAAGAGCCGAAGTCAAAGGAGAGATAAAATTCAGGTTTTCTGCCTTGTTTATGCTCTCACATGTAAAGATTCTGTGGCAACAATGAGGTAATTACAAGGTTGAAATTCAGCCTCCATTGCAGGCCCAAAATTTTCCGTGTTTTGACTAGATTTCATGAGTTTGACTAGTGTGGACTTTCGTTGACTTTGAATTGTTGAAGGAGACTTGGAGGAGGGTTGAATTGGGATCTTTGTGGCAGTTTTGGTCTTAGTCTTGGGTCTTGGATATCTCATTTTGAATTCTATAAGAGAAGGATTGTTGGGTTTTCCCCCTTGTGGGGTTTTGCCCTGGCTTGGAGCCTAATTTTTGGTGTTCTTTGTCTCTTTGTGATCTTTATGTTTTGCACATTTGTATAATTACTTGATGAAGAAGATAATATAAGTAATAAGAAGCCAACAAACATTCACAAGTAATTATCAAGTTAAGAGAAATCAATCATTATCTTCTAGTACTTGGTTTCTCAACATGGTATCAGAGCTAAGGTGAAAGGAAGGTAGCTTGAAGATCACAAATTGTTGGCATATTTGAAGACTCTATTGTAGCAATTATCTCTCCCTCTATCAAAGCAAAGAAAGAAGGCTTGAAGATCATATTGTTGAAGACATCCTCATAGCAACCATCTCTCTCTTGAGGACATTGTTGAAGGCTCTTGGAAATATCATCAAGTTCTCGCTCACTCATCAACGCTCTTGCTCACTCATCAACATTCTTGAAGACACTCTTATAACAACTTCTCCTTCTTTGAAAAGTAAGTACTCTACTATGTCTTATCCTCCTAGCGAAATGACATCTATTTGTAAGGAAGACAACAAATTTGATGGAGCTTCTAATTACAAGGCTTGGAAGAAGAGAATTGATATAGTTCTCAAAGAAAATGAATTCATGCAATTTGTTGAAGGCAATGTTCTAGAGCCAAACAAGAATAATGTGCAAGAAGTAGCCAAATACAACAAAGGAGAAATTAGAGCTCAAATAATTCTCTTTAAGTCTATCAAAGATCATCTCATCTCTTTTGTTTCAGATCTGTCTACATCCAAAGAGGTTTATGATAAATTGGTCAAATTATATTCTGTCAATACGATTGGTCAGAAGATATCTCGAAGAATCAACTTTATAGTACAAGAATGTTGAAAGATGAAGATGTGGTTTCATACTTTATGAAAATATAAAAAATAACGGATCAACGTCAAGGTCTTGGAGAAACCATATCTTATTCTAAATTAATCACTTCCATAATCAATGCTCTACCTCCAATTCAAAATGGTTTTGCAAGTATGCAAGAAAAGATACTCCAACTTTTGAAGAAATTTGGGCTCTATGTGTTCTAGAAGAAACAAGGTTGAAGGCTAAAGATGATATTGAGCCCAATAATGAAAACTCTTAAGCATTTGCCGCTAAATCGAAGAAGAAATTTGGAAGATTTGGATCTGATCACAAATACAACAACAAGAAGCCTCATGGAAACCAAGATATGTCCAAAGTGTTGAAATATGTAACTAGGTTCAGTCTTCATAATGGCATATGTAATCGTTATTTTATGTATTTAATGAAAGGAGAAAAATAAATTTATTATTTGTGTTCTCGAGGCATGGGCTTCATGCTCAAGGGAAATTTATTTTTAGGTCAAGCACCGATTGAGTGCTTCTAGGTTTGTCATAAAGTCAATTGAGTCATTGTCATGTATTGAAGACCCATTTGGGCATGTTACATATTGTAAAGAAAAATTTATTGAGTCAAAAGACCCTCCAAGACCTCATCATGGCACAAAGATCAAGTCGGCCTACATGAAGGGACAAGTCGGCCTCAAAATAGCAATTCGTACCCCTCACAAGCCTATAAATAAGAAGGAATTCAACCTCATTTGTACACTCACTCAAGCAAGTTCGATTTCCTCAAGATAGAAGCTAGAAAAGGATGAAGAAGCAGAAGAAGATCAAGATCAAAGATTTTTGGCCTCTCTCTCTCTCTTGTTAGGGTTTCTACAGTTTCTGGGCTAGACGAAATTTTGAAGCTGCATCGGAGTTATTAAGTTGCAAGGTCGAAGTTGTGAAGTTGCAATGTCGAAGTTGTGAAGCTACAAGATTGAAGCTGTGAAGCTGCCTCTAGATTGAAGTTGTGAAGCTGCTAGGTCGAAGTTGCTGATGCTGCTAGGTCGAAGTTACAGAAATTGTTGTTGGGGTCGAAGTTGTTGCATGGTCGATGTTTGTTGCTGGAAGTTGTGTAAGGAAAACTCATCAAGAAGGAAGGATGACTTGGTCTTGGAGGGTCTTGGTCAAGGGTCATAGGTCTTGGAATTCGTCAATTGAAGTTCTATAAGAAGAGAAGGATTTTGGTGGGTTTTCCTCTCAGTTGGAGAGGTTTTGGCCCTGGCTGATCGCCTATATCTTGTGTCCTATTGTCTCATTGTTCTTTATGATTTGGTAGCTGTTTGATGATAGAGAACACTAATAATAATAAAGGAAAGAAGAAGTTAATCAAGTAAAGTAAAAATACATCACAAGCAGTTATCAAAGTAAGAGAAATCACCTACACTTGTTGCCCCCTAGATTTCTCAACACAAAGTTCAATGCTTTGGTTGCCATGAAAATGGATGGATAAAAAGAGATTGCCCTAGAAACTCTCAGAATAATAGAAGCAATAGAAGGAAGGAAAGAAATGAAGCACATATAACAGAAGATGAAGAAGCCAAAAATAAACCCAAGATTGAAGACAACAAGGACCTCTGCTATTTAAGAATATAACAAGTACCAGGTTTGCATGCAAGTTTTTTTTTCTTTACTTATAAGAAGATGGCAGTTAGAGTAGCAGTTACAATTATATTTGGAGGATAGAAGATTTTTGGGATTCGCAAATTGCAAAGTCATGGAGATTAAGTTTAAGGAGCATATAGTATTTGAAGAAATAGAGTTACACAAAGTTCTAGAAGAAGCATTATATTGCATTTAAGATGTTAATATCTCATCATGAAGATTTAGAAGCAGTCATCATCTCTTTTAGCAAGCAAGGACTACAAGTTGACGATAGAAGCAGAACAATAGAAGAATCAAAATCAATGTGTAGTATTATGATTTCAGTAAAGACGAAGTTGACCTCATACATTATAGAATAAGTAAAGTAATATTTCCAGTACAAAGCATTTTGGAAGCAGACTAGATTTTGATAGATGGAAGAACTAGAAGGTCGTAGCAAAAATTATTTTACAGGAATAGCAAAGAATTTAATAGTATACATTTAAGATAGTCAATTGAATGGCAACATGGAAGAAATTTTGAAAAGAAGTTTCTATCAATTAAAGGAAGAAGTTCACTTACCTTAGATGAAAAAGGTTACCCTTATCATAAAGGAGTCTCATGATCATAGAAGAACTTGCAATTAGATATCAAAAGGGCTCATGGATTAGAGATATTATCTTCAGAGGGAGTTGGAGGCAAAACACGATACATATTGGTCAGATATATTACTTCTAGATAGTTGGGCAGAAAGTCAAAAGATGCTTATTATCAAGATTCTCCTAGTAGGTTGGTTGACAGTTTATAGATATATGGCAACATCAATGAAGAGCTTTTATCCAACCACTGATTGGTTTGAATTTTGAATAGATCATTGGCGAAACTAATGTTGATACTAGTGATGGTCGTTCCTACCTAGAATTTAATGTAATTTCTTGAAGGATGTGAAGCTAGATTCTATTATAGTATGAAGGAAGCAATATTGACTTTAGAGGGAGCTAGAAACATAAATTGACATGAAGGATCTTACAACTTGAGATTTGAGGTTACGTTGATTGATTTGGCAGTGTTGATAATAAGGAGATATACTATTGATTATTGAGATATGGTTTTTTGGAAGTGCATGTAGAAAAATTCGGTAGAGGCAGAAGATGTAGTAGTTATGAGACAATTTGTTGGACTATTTAATGATATGTTGGATTCAATATTAATAAAAAATGCATAAAGATTACCAGAAAACCAGGAAGATCGAAGAATATGATGCAGATAAGAGCCAAGAAGCTGCAAAAAATCTCCATGGAAGAACAAGTAGCAAATGCATTGATGATGTTCCTTTCCAAAGGAAAGGATAAGTATTTTTGAGACAAAGCTTTGGCTTGTGGATATGTCCTCCTTGGTTGAGAGGGAGTGAGGGTGGACACTGTGTTCTTGATGTGTCACGTACTATGGCTAGGAATAACACCGTAAGGTCTAGTGCACATACACTAATAGGGAGAATGGTGGATTGGATAAGAATCAAGGGCGAACATTCTTGAGTCATGTATTGTGGTTGACTAGGATTATCATCCTAAGTTGGATACATGGACTTGGCAAACAATGGTCTGAAGGATGTACTTTTCCTTGGATTAAGAAATGGTCACGTGAGGTCATACCTTGGAACACCTGGGTGCAGTATGTGCCTTGAGAGGTGGTGGTATCTATGCCTCCCAACATTGTGCTCTGATCTAGTGGAGAGATAGAGCGACTTGTCAAGGCCTTGCTGGTTATGATGATGTAATCATCATTGATGCCTATCGATTTGGATCCTTTCTTATATAAATAATTCAACTTGAGAAAATCCTGTTGTGTCATTTTGAATACCTCCCTAGTTAAGAGGGAGTGTTGAAAATGTAATTAGTGTCGGCCTTCATAATGTAATAAAATGCAATTTTTATCATTGCCATATTTATTATATTTGTTATTATTATTTTTGGTCAAAAACATGTTCTTCATGCTTATAGAGTCAAAAGTGTCAAAACGAATTTATTATGAGTAAAAAAGAAAATGTATTTGAGTCAAGTCCCATTTGGAATTTTGTAAGAAAAGAAAAAGTATTTTTATTTCGAGTCAAAGAGTCAAACAAAGACCAAGTCAACCCTCTGTGGACAATTCGGCCTATGTAGCAGCGGTTCGATTGTCCTGGACAACTATATATGAGTCATTTCGACCTCTTGGATTGACACATTCACACATCACAACAATCATCGATTTCTGTGCCTAATCAAGAAGAAAAAGAGTCGAAGTCAAAGGAGAGAGAAGGAAGTCAAGGGAGAGATAAAATTCGTGTTCTTTTCCCTGTTTTTATTCACACGTGCGAAGATTCTATGGAAAATTTGAGGTAATTATGAGGCCAAAATTTGGCCTCCACTACAGGTCCGATTTGCGTTTTGACCAGATTTCATATTGTTTGACCAACATTGACTTTCATTGACTTTGACGTGTTGAAGGAGACTTGGAGGAGGGTTGACTTGGGATCTTTGTGGCAATTTTGGTCTTAGTTTAGGTTCTTGGATATCTCATTTTGATATGATTCTATAAGAGAAGGATTGTTGGATTTTCTCAATTGTGGGGTTTTGCCTTGGGTTGGAGCCTAATTTCTGGTGTTCTTTGTCTCTTTGTGATCTTTATGTTTTGCACATTTGTATAATTACTTGAAGAAGATGATGTAAAGCCCTAAATTTCAGATTTTTATGAGGGTATAACCATGCAGAATATCAAAATTTATCAATTTGATTTTGATTATCAACCTGGGTTTTTGTGGTTGAAGATGCTTTTGATTTGCCGAGCTCTCGCTCTTGTTTTTGCTCCCGTTACCAAACAATCAAAATCTCCCTGCCAAACTGGGTATAGTCTCAGTAGCTAGCTCCAAAGTACTTCAAATTCGAGGTACTTTGGCCCCTATGCCCAAAATTTCAAGAACAATGAAAGCTCAACTTGTTCAATACTGACTTGCTCATAATTCTTCCTCTTTGTAAAAATTCTTCTTCCTATGCCTTGTTATGGCCTCCTCAACCCCTTTATATGCTTCATTCGATTGTCCCCATCTCTCCACTGCCCCTGCACAATATCTTCTCGGCTCTTCCATACTCCTTGCCACTTGCAATGCCTTAGGTTCTTTGTCTCCCTTATGTTTAAAGAGTATTTATAGCTTATGTGACTCATCACCTTTATTATTTCCCTTTTAATTTCAAAAGTACTATTTTATGTTTATTTGGTCTTGTTTAGTTAATATAATGTCCCATGAATGCATTCATTGTTTTATTCTTAGTTTTACTATTTCAATTTATTAAATATTTAAGAAATTTCTTTTATTTATTTAATAAAATCAATTAAATTAAATTAATATTTTATTTCCTTTAATTATGTGTATAGATATATATGTATACGAGTGGTATGTATCAAAGACTTCATTTGATATATTTATTATATTTTTTTTCCAAAGAAAAAATCGAACTTTTTATTACCAGGATAAAAAGTTACATAGTATATGCCGAAGCATTCAGTCTAGCTAAAAACAAGAAGAGAAATTCACTGAACACCTGCACAACCTCCTCATATGAGGAAAATTTCGGGCCAGTGCCTGTCAGAGAATTGAGTTGCAATAACAAAATAAAAAGCCAAAAAATAAAAACAAAACTTCATGTGAAAACGACCACAGCGAGAATAGAGGAGTTACACTTGGAAGTTAAGACTTCCTCCCCTTTTTCTTCTCGACCTTTTGCCATTCTCCTTGGGCTGGAGTTATGGGAACAATTTGAAGTGAATTTTCTTTGCCAGGTCGGGGGTTTTCCTTGTCTGAATCTGAGGAGTCTGATGAATGCTGCCTTTTGGTTCCACTGATTTCCATTATATTTGGGTTCTTTCCAGATTGTGATTCTATGGGCTCTTGTGTAGAAGTCTTTTGTGTTTCTGTTTGGATACTTTCGTTTGGGCCAGGTTCTTCCTCTTCATCCTCTTCCTCTTCATCAGAATCTGCATGGGTGAATTTCCATCCTTTTTGTTGACTGTCGGATTTCTTCTTTCTGTGGCTGTTCTTTTTGTATTCCGGACATGCATTTTGAAGATGTCCAGTTTGTCGACAAATTCTGCATCTGAAAGCTGTATTTTCATAGTCTAATGACTGCATCCAGCTGCGATCTTTGTGCTTCAGTTTTATGCTTCCTGGTAATCCTTTACTGAGGTCGACTTCCACACATATACGTGCAAAGGTAAAAATTCTTTCTTCTATTCTTTGTGTATCCATTTTGATATATCTGCCTATGGCATTGCCTATGCTTGCCAATACCTTTTGATCCCAGAAATGGATAGGGAGATTGTGGAGGCGAACCCATACTGGCATCTTAGACACAACGAAAGTGTTTGCATCAAATTCTGGGAACCATGGAGTGATAAAAAGACCCGAAGATCCCCAGAACCAAGGTCCTTCTTGAATCACAAGATCTCTGACTTCTGTTGATTGAAACTTGACTATGAAGAACCCTTTGGAGTAGAGATGGATCTCACAATCCAGGGACCATTTTGTGAGAATCCAATGAAACAAATCAAAGGGTTTGGGCCAAAATCCATTAAACCGGCATATGATGGCTTGCTTTTCATAGCTGTTACATACCTTCTCTGCTTCTGCTGTATCGATTGTTAGTTCTGGAGTGTGTTGCAGTTGCTCCACTATGTATGGGCTTGGTTCTGATCCAGCTTGTTTTGGAGTTGTTGGAGAGACTTTTCCTCCTTGTAAGATGTTCCTTCACTTCTGTGCTGTTGGAATGGATTTGGGATGTGGTTTGTCTTAGATCCACTGCCTCCTTCTATTGTTTTGCCGGATGCTACACCTCCTTGTAGTCTTAAATTGAGTATGATTGTAGATCCTGGCTTAATGTTGTAATCCATTATGGATCTAAGGTCCTGAAGTGATCTACCCCCTGATAATAGGTGTTGCTTGCCAGCCGGGTAGCCGATCTGATTGGCAATGTTGTATTTCAGATCTCTTACATTGTCTGTAGCAGAAACCCAGATCAATGTTGAGTTCCCCTTAGGCATTCTAACAAAGATTTGAAAGGGATTGGGATCCACTGAATTGGCTTCAGTTGCTCCTGCCCCCACAGTCTTACAGAGATCAGGAGTGGTCTTTTCCCTCAACGTCCTCTGCTTCCCGGTTACATCCTCAATTTCCTTCGAGAGCTCCATCAGCCAATGTCGCTCCCGTCCGTCTGTCAGAACCCTAGCTGGTCTCTCCAGAATAGCTTTAACGATCCCATCGATCCTTGTCATAGTCTGCTCAAGTAGCTCCATAACTGCCTCGTTTGCCAAATCTGACTCGATCAGATCTGTGGAGCCAGACCTGGTCACGACACCAGATTCCTTTCCACTCGGTTGCAGGCATTGATGGGTTGTCGTGCTTTCCGGCCGCCCCCTTGGATCCCGCTGGATGCTTGTTCCTAGTCGTCGAAGGCCTGATGCAACCGATCTCTGCCTTGATCAAATGAGCAAGGCTGTGGAGCGGCCATTCCTTGAAGATCCCAGCCACGTCTGACTTGTGGACAGAAAAATCCGCAACAAATAAGGTGGGTCTTATTCCAGATCCAGACCCTACTGCTACCTGTGACCAGAGATCTATTCTCCCAACAGCATAAAAGCTTTGATCTCGTCCTGGGTATCTCCCTTCCTCCACTAGCAGGTAGTCGGTAGCCATAAGTGCCTCGCAGCCGTCGTCGTCGCTGTTCTGCAGTCTCCGTTCAAGACAGATCTTGTAAGCCTGCACCCTCATCTTCCCCATGTTGCAGCCATCAGATTTCCTGCGAGGCGATTCGAGCCAATGGTTGCAGGCTTTGACAAGAGAGACGCCAGAGAAGGGTTTCTGCATGGCGGGCTGCTGCATACTCAGGTTGCGAAGGATCGAATCGTCAGAGATCTCCAAAGTGCAGAGTGATTTCTCCTTCAACAAAATCGAATTCCTTATCCCTACATGCATTACTTACTTCCATCAATCAAAATGTAATAGTTATTCAATATATTTATTATATTATGGTAAGTTAGGAATTTATTTTGATAATTTATTTATTAACCTAATTTAGATATTTTCCAATATTAGACGGTATGTTAGTAGTGTATGCAATGTATGCATATGTAGCTATCATATGCATGACTCGTATACATGCTAATATTCACATTCTGTTTGTAATTGTAAGAGGGTCATTACATACATCCCCCCTTCAGAAAACTTCGTCCCAAAGTTTAGAGTGTATGTAGTACATCAATAGTTATTTAGCGATTAGCATAAATATGTAGGATTTTTGTTTTGAACATTTATAGTTTTACAATGTTAACAATCATACCTTGCCCCAGTGGAGATACTAAGCTATTCTATAATCATCTTATCCTTTCTAATCTCTTCCGCTCCCATCTTATCTGTCCTTTGCTGGAGTATGCCATGGCGTCAACTATACTGACCTAACCATTCATAGACCCTAAGGATGATGTTGAAGAATCTAGGGCTAATGAAGATTAACGAAATTATTCTCGCCATGATAACTATTTGTGAGGTTCTTTAGACTCTTTCTTATTAATACAATCTTTCCTTATTATTAGAGTGTGTTTGCTTAGTTCATCAAATAGCTATCAAAAACAAAAGAGACAAGAACACACGATGTTGGCTTTCTGCCAGGGCCAAAACCTCTCACTCTTTGAGAGGAAAACCCGCACAAAATTTATCTTATAGAGATACCAATTGACGAATACTAAGACCATGATCTTTGACCTATTACGCCTATCCAAGACCAAGACACCAATCCTCTCCTTTGTCACTGCTGAAATCATTGTCATCGCTGCACCATTGAGGCCACCGTTGCTGCATCTTAGAAATCTTCATTATTGTTGCACCATCATTGCTGCAACTTCACCGAGGTATTCATCAACGAGATCTCCATATTAAGACATGTATATGAGGGCTGCAATACCATAGCTGTACCTTCGCCGAGATTATAATCTTGTGACTATGTTTCCATCAAGGTAGAGACCATATCTATATAGAGATCATAATTGATACTATGCTAAGATGAGTCATTGTGAGATCTTGAATATACCGAGATAGAGTATGTCGAGAGTGTGTTACTGTGAGATCACAGTTATGCGAAGACAAAAATCATTATCATTGAAACATAATGATTGTGATCATTCCTTGCATCAAGATCTTCATTGTCCGAGATTGTTAGTGAGTCGAGAGTGGACTTCTCCACCCACGAGTATGTGACTGCTTTCCTCTTAGTACCGAGATCATCATCATGTGTATGCCGAGACTGTCATCACTATAGTGCTGCTTCAGAGTAGGCCGAGATTGTAAGGAGGCCGAGACAATAGTCTCCAAGGATGAGAGGTGGTTTAAACTATGATCATAAGGACTGTGATTACCGACATAGTAGGCTGAGGTTTCTTCTTTATGAAGTTGTAGAGATATCTTGTAAACATACTTGCTAAGTGCTATCCGAAAGTCTTCCCGTGACAGTCCTCCTGTAATGTGGATCTCAGGCTTGTCTCCATATGAAAATCACAGAGTTTGAATTTCTGTGTCTTTGTTTTGCGCAAAACCTAGCTGGGTATATGTTAAGTTATGGTATGTTCTATGCTTATAGCAGTTTACTTATCTTTCTTATTATAATCCACAGATTAGCAATCACATGTACATAAAGTAAAGTGCAGATAGAACATTAAACGATCGACATAAAACAAGCCAAGACAAGAGACACAAGATATGGCGGCTAGCCAGGGACAAACCCCAATGTGGGGAAACCCTTTGATCAAATCTTCCTTTATCTTCAATAATTCAGCAGAGAGAAATAATACATAAATTTGATTTACATCAGCAGCAACAAACCCTAGATCAACGAAACTAGAGCAGACAATATCTTGCAAACCGACTGTCGGATCGGCTTGATTCCACCACCAAAAAATGTAGCCTTCAGAGGAGATCCAGATGCACCTACAATGCAGTTCTGAGGAGGGAGTTTTCTGGTCAACGCTGGTCAAACTTCAGATCTGCAGTTGCAGCCCTAAATTCTGCACCTTCCTTCCACACGTGTGAGAGAAGAGTCTCTTTTTGCGCAGTAGGAGAAGAGCCTCTTTTCTGCGCAGGAGAGAGAGAGATGTGATGAGTGAGTGTGTCCAAATGAGGAAAAGACCTCCTGTATTTATACATAACTGTTGATGATTGAATAGATGCGACTGTTGGGATTCTAAGCCTACATGAGTTGCTGGTTGGCTTGATAATTATTCCATAATCAAAATAAATTCATATCTCCATAAATACTTATTTGCCAATTTTAACACTCCCTCTCAACTAGGGAGAACTCCATCTGTCGGTCGCTACTATTCTTCCATCAAATGCACTGCCCTGTACAACTTGACCCTTGCTCTGCTCTATTCTACCTGCTTTGCTCTGTTTTGTTCTGCTCTGTTCTGATCTGCTTTGCTTTGCTCTGTTCTGCTTTGCTCTGCTCTGCTCTGTTTTGTCTGAATTATGAAGAAGAAGAAATGATCGAGGATGTATCATACTGACTCAAAGTTAGTCTCAGAGTGTGTACCACTGGTCTCAGACCAGTCTCAACCGACCCGAAGTCAGCGTCATAGTGGGTACAACTCCTACCACTGGTCCTAGATCAGTATCATCCTCCACTGACTCAAGGTCAGTCTCAAAGTGTGTACCACTGGTCCCAGACCAGTCTCAACCGACCCTAAGTCAGCGTCATAGTGGGTACAACTCCTACCACTAATCCCAGACCAGTATCATTGATCCCAGATCAGTGAAGGTCATCCTAGCATAGGGAGTACAGTAGATACAACGATGTGTCCATCGGTACTACTATGGTCCCTGTCCTCATTTCCTTGCTCATTGATCAGATGAGAGGTACCTCCCATGAGTCCTAGACTGCATGGGTAGCATGCCTCGATAGGAGAACTAATCAATCCTGTCCTCACAGGAGAACTAATCATCTTGCTACACAATTGTGATGGAGAACACATCATCCAGACCTCACAGGAGAACTAATCATCCTGCTAAATAATCGTCATGGAGAACATATGATCCAGACCTCACAGGAGAACTAATCATCCTGCTACATAGTCGCCACAGGGTGTTACAGGGAAAGTTTTGATTCTTTTACCCTGTGGTCATATGTCGCTCCAAGAAGTACCCCGCACCCCCCCAGAGCTACAAGAGCTCCGTACATCATACAGGACCCTCATTAGAGGGTTTCTGAACAACACCAAGTTGTTCTTGGAAAGTTAAAAATTTGACCTTTCTTAGGGGCTTTTTCAGAATGTCGGTGATCTGTTCATCTATACCAATATGTTGGAGCCTTATAGCTTCCTGCTGCACCATATCTCGAATATAGTGGTACCTGATATCGATATGCTTGGAGCGATCATGAAATACGGAATTCTCTGACAAAAGGAATCCCACTCTGGTTGTCACATAGGATCACGGTGGTATCCAGTGTAAATCCAAAAAGCGCACTGAAGAGCTTCCACAACCAGATTGCCTCACAGGAGGCCATGCTAGCAGCAATATACTCTGCCTCGGCGGTGCTCAAAGCCACCGACTTCTGCTTCTTGCTCATCCAGGATATTGAAGCAGATCCCAAGGAGAAACAACACCCATAAGTGCTCTTATGATCCACCACACTGCCTGCCCAATCAACATCTGTGTATCCAAGCAGTCTCACATCTCCGACAGTGTATCTTAGCCCATATGTAATTGTGCCACGAAGATATCTTAATAGATTCTTGGCACCAATCCAATGTATGTGATGAGGTTCAACCATATGTTGACTTAATGTGTTGATTGCAAAGCATATATCTGGACGAGAGTTCACTAAGAACATTAATGCTCCGACGAGTTGCCGATACTTGGTAGCATTTCGTAAAACAGGTCCAACAACACTACCACTTAACTTTTTGAAGTCAAGCTCCGTCGGGGTAATTACAGGCTTGCAGTCAACCATATCGAATCTTTCCAATACCTTCACCACATCTTTTCTTTGAGATAGGAAAATTTCCCTTGGCTTTTGCTAGACTTCAAGTCCTAGGAAATAGTGCATCAGTCCTAGGTCCTTCATTTCAAATTTAGAAGCCAACTCCCTCTTACATTTGTGAATGAGAGGGTCTGCACTTGTTAGGAAGAGGTCATCCACATACATCAACAATATGAGAGGTTTGCCATCTTCAACCTTAAAGTAGAGGTTAGGGTCGGCTTCACTCCTAGTGAATCCTAGCTTCATCAAGTAGCTGTCGATTCTCTCATACCATGCTCGGGGTGCTTGCTTCAGCCCATAGAGAGCCTTCTTCAACCTGCATACATGAGATTTTTGATCATAAATCTCAAATCCTTTGGGTTGCTCCATGTAGACCTCTTTTTTGATCGAACCATGCAAGAACGCGGTTTTGACATCCATCTGATGTAGGTTCCATCCTTGTGAAGCCGCAAGGGCTATGATCGAGCGAATGGTGGTGTATCTGGCAACAGGTGCAAATATCTCGTCATAGTCTATACCTTCCTTCTGGGAGAAGCCACGAGCGACAAAACGAGCCTTATATTTTTCCATAATTCCATCTGTTGCATGCTTTATCTTGTAAAGCCATTTAGAAGTGACAATTGTCTTGTCCTGGGGTCTGGGAACTACTTCCTAGAGATCATTCTTCATAATAGACTCATATTCTTCGGTCATAGCATCCTTCCATACTAGATGCTTGACGACATCTGAGAATGATGAAGGCTCATTTTGTATGATCGTGCTCATGATGGTCAAGTATCCTTGATACCTGTTGGGTTTCTTACTTTCACGGAAGGTTCCTTGGGGTGCAGTGTGTCCTTCAGCATCATCGAGTAGTCCCCTAAGCCAAGAGGGCCTCTTCCTAGAAGAGGAAGGCTCAGGTGGATCAATAGGATCCATGGGTTCTTTCACATCAGACATTGCTTCATCATCCTTTTCTTTCGGTTCCCTGGTGTCGGCTTCTTGAGAGCTCCTCAAAGTCGGAAGATTGTCCACCTTGCTAAGGGCCATATCTTCGTCAAAGGTGACATCATGACTAATCACGACTTCCCTTTGACCGGCTACATAGATTCTATAGCCCTTAGTATTTTCACCATAGCCCACAAAGATTCCTTTCTTTCCAGATGCAACCAATTTATTCCTTTTCTCTTTTGGCACATGAAAATATACAGGGCTTCCAAAAATTCTAAAATGAGATACGTCAGGTTTCTTACTGGTGAACATTTCTTTAGGAGTCTTGGAACCCAATGCTTGATGAGGGCATCGGTTTTGTACATATACGGCGGTGTTTGCAGCTTCGGCCCATAGAAACTTCAGAAGTCTTTGATCATGGAGCATGGCACGAACAACTTCCACAATCGTACGGTTCTTCCTTTCCGCCACACCATTCTGTTCAGGAGTATATGGTGTAGTAGTCTCCCTCTTGATGCTAGATGAAACTCGTTAGATTCATATTCAGTCCCATTATTAGTCCTTAAGATCTTGATCTTTTTTTCGGTTTGATTCTTGATCAAGGCTTTGAAGTGTCAAAACCAAGAGAACACTTCATCCTTCTTCTTCAAGAAGTATATCCAAGTCTTTCAAGAATAGTCATCTGTAAAAGTAAGGTAATATAAATATCCTCCCAAGGAGTTCACAGGCATCATACCAGATATGTCTGAGTGAACCAGTTGTAATATATCGGAGGTCTTGCTTTGGCTTGAGGGGAATGGTCCCCTTTTGAGCTTTCCTTCGGCACATCCCAGACATATACCTTTTTTCTCTACTCGGAATTCGGGCATCCCTATTACCATTTGTCTTACATTGGGTAGAGCTTTATAATGAAGGTGGGCAAACCTCCAATGCCAAAGTTCGGACTGAAGAGATGTGTCACAAGACATGACACCTAGCGGACTTCCACCGACCTGATATAATGAATCAACTCGAAACCCAAAAGTGAAGGCATCTTTAACATTATTTTTCCATATACGTGCCTTGCCATCGCTGAAGGTCACCTTGTAGCCTTTGTCTTCCATTGCTGAGATGGATACCAGGTTCTTTTTGAGGTCAGGTACATATAATACATCCTGTAAATGGATCGTATTACCTTGATTCAATTTAAGAGAGACATTGCCTACACCTTTCACGGGATATTTCATATTATCTCCAAGGACAATTTCCAGGTTAGTTTCTTTTTCTATCAGATTATGGAGAATTTCTTTGTAACTAGTGAAGTGCCTTGAGGCACCACTATTAATGAGCCAAATTCCCATTGAGTCCGAAGGAGCAGAGGTAGATAGAGCAACTGGTAGATAATATTCATCTTGCTTATTATCAATAGTGTTGGATTCATACCTGGAATTTCTAGCCTTCTTGAATGGTTGCCCTCATCCTTGATTTCCAACACTCCTTTTACCTTTGCTATTAAATTTGCCATTCCTTTGATTGCCATGAGAGGCATTTTGATCATCGTCCCGGTGTGAGTCCCTTCTATTAGGGCACTCCCTTGCATAGTGCCCTGCTTTATCGCAAATGTAACATCGTCCTTTTCTTCCACCCTTAGGTCCAGCCTTTCATTTTGATTTAGTCTTGGAATTATTTTTTTTCTTAGCATGAGAAGAAAAGGCAGCAGGAGGACCTTTAGGCATGGGCATTTCTTGCTCTTCTACCCTTGTTTCTTCTTGAATGCATCTAGCCATTAATTCCTCGAAACCAAGAATTACATTATTGTTCAGAAGAGTAGTCCTGAACACGTACCATTCGGATGGTAATCCTCCAAGAGTCGTGAGTGCCATTTCCCTATCAGTAATAGTCTCCCCAATAGATAGGAGATTGTTCCTGATCTCGGTGATTCTTAAGAAGTATGCTTGCATACTCTCATCTTTTCCCTTCTTAATTTCCTTCAGCTTATTTCTAAGAAACAAAACTTGATTTGCATCATTAACTTTAAATAAACTCACCAGTCTATTGTAGATTTCCTTGGAGGTGTTCAGGTCGGAGATGTAGGCCACCAAGCGCTTGTCGATAGAGTCCCGGATGATCTTCTTTGTTTTGACTTCATTGGTTTTCCATTTGTTCCTGGCAGCAACGGGTGCATTTGATGGAGGCTCAACAATATTGCCTCTCACATGGTCCAACACTCCTTGATCTTCTAAGGTTAGATCGATAGACATCTTCCATCCGTGATAGTCAGCGTTCTCACGGAGCTTGTCTTCGGCAGGGAAGAGTGTTGAGGACCCCATAGTTCTTTTAGGATAGCCTTGCCAATCTTCTCTTCGATGATTGCTTTTGCTCTTGCTCGGGCTTTATCTTCATCTCAGCTTTGATACCATGTTAAGTTATGGTATGTTCTATGCTTATAGCAGTTTACTTATCTTTCTTGTTATAATCCACAAATTAGCAATCACATGTACATAAAGTATAGTGCAAATAGAACATTAACCGATCGACGGAAAACAAGCCAAGACAAGAGACACAAGATGTGGCGGCTAGCCAGGGACAAACCCCAATGTGGGGAAACCCTTTGATCAAATCTTCCTTTATCTTCAATAATTGAACAGAGAGAAATAATACATAAATCTGATTTACATTAGCAGCAACAAACCCTAGGTTAGCCAAACTAGGGCAGACAATATCTTGCAAACCGACCGTCATATCAACTTGATTCCACCACCAAAAAATGCGGCCTTCATAGGAGATCCAGGTGCACCTACAACATAGTTCTGAGGAGTCGTCTTCTGGTCAACGCTGGTCAAATTTTAGATTTGCAGTTGCAACCCTAAATTCTGCACCTTCCTTCCACACGTGTGAGAGAAGTCTCTTTCTGCGCAGTAGGAGAAGAGCTTCTTTTCTGCGCAAGAGAGAGAGAGAGAGAGAGAGAGAGAGAGAGAGAGATGTGATAAGTGAGTGTGTCCAAATGAGGAAAAGACCTCCTGTATTTATACACAACTGTTGATCATTGAATAGATGCCACTGTTGGGCTTTTGAGCCTACATGAGTTGCTGGTTGGCTTGATAATTATTCCATATTCAAAATAAATTCATATCTCTATTAATACTTATCAGAATCGGATGATCTTTAGATCAATCCTACACCTTTCGACGAGAGGAATCTAATAAAAATATTATCAGCCATGAATAAGATGACCCACATGGAGTTTGGCCATAGTTGCCAATTTTAACAGAGTATATAGTCGTTATGTCTCCAGAATAAACCGACATGATAGTGAAGAGTTGTGTCTCCTAAGTTTGAGCTGACATGACTGTTATTAATTCGATTTGCAGGCCGACATGATGAAGAGGATTGTGTTTGTCATTTGGAGGGCTACTTGACATTGTTATTTTTTCCCCTTAGAAAAATCGTCATTTTCATTAATAGGAAAATTACATGCTGTAGATGCTATGAGCATATGCAAAATATAGTGGCTGTGTGCCAGTCCAAAATTTAAGAACCAAAAATATGTTCTCCACGCAGGGAGATAATGTTTTAATAATGCTGTATAAATAAACTTCAAAATTTGTTACTTTACGCAGAGAGTACTCCTAAGGACATGTATTGATTATGTATAAACATAGTAACTATAAACAAAAATAAAATGACCAAATATCAAAATATTTCAGGCTCCTGTTGAGCCTAATCTGCCTGGTCCATATATGGACGGTGGTAGTACTGGAATTGTTCACTTCCCCGCTGCTCTTGGATCATCCAGATGTTGCGTGGCTTGATCGCTGCCGTTTTGGAAAGTTTGTCAGCAATGGAGTTTCGTTCCCTGTAAATATGGTGACAAGCAAAATTGTCAAAATATGTGATGTATCTATGCACCTCCTCCAATATATGTTGCAATGTGAATGCATGACATGTTGTTTTATTAAGTCAGTTGCAGACAATTTTTGAGTCACCAAAAACTTGTAGATTATGACAGCCTTTTTCAATTGCAAATTGTATGAGTTATTTGGCCGTGATGAGTTCAACAAAATTGTTGTGCCATTTCCAAGTCCCATTTGAATATGATAGTAATGTGTATCTAAAATATATAGCACAACCCCACCTCCACATCATGTTTCTTGTGCCGATCCATCAAAATATGCCAAGGGTTGTGAGCGATCAATGGACTCGGGGATGATGCTTCTAGGTGGAGGGGCGACCTCGTCCTCGGGTAGTGAACTGTAGTTGGTTATAATTCTGGCTATGATGGATGGCCAATGAGGGGCGATGTCCTGAAAGATAGTGCGGTTCCTGGCTATCCAGATTTCCCAACTAATGAGTAGGGGGAGGTTTCTAGCTTTGGGTGGTGTTACAAATGACCACCAATTTGCCCATACCTCTTTGGTTGTCTGACCCCTCCAATTGATAGATGAGAGTGTGTGAGATAGAATGGAGTTCCAAAGATCAATTGTGATGGGGCAAGAGAGGAAGAGGTGATCCAAAGATTTAGTGCTGTCCTTATAGAGGCAACACCAGTAAGGTCCATATAGCCCTCTTCTATTCAAGTTGTCTCCTTTCGGCACCTTATTCTTCAGTATGGACCACATGAGTAATCTTGTTCGGGGGGGTGCTTTGAGCTTCCACATACCTTTCCACCATGTTTCTATGAGCTGTGGTGTGTGTCGATTGGCCAGTTGTAGATGCCCCTCTTTTGGGGAGTACTGACCATTTTTTGCGATCGCCCATATGATCTCATCTTCCCCTTCCCTTAGATGAATGTGATATTCTGTGAGAGCTGTAGTGGAAGTACTCCAAGCTTGGTGCCATTGTAAAGGAAGGAGCAAGCTATGGGCTGTCTTCCAAGCTTGGTGCAGGAAGGTTGATCTCTCCTGGTCCGCAATGTGCACTATGTGTGTGATACCTTTCTCGTTGAGGTTTTGGAGTAAACCCTCAGGTAGCTGGTGTGCATTCCCACATCCTATCCAAGGGTCATGGCTGATTCGGACGGATGTCCCATCAGATATTCTCCAAGTAAGGCCGTCCCGAATAAGAGGCATTGAGTTCAGAACCGTTTTCCAAATATTTGAGACCCTAGTTTTGTTCCAACCTGTTTGTCTCAGCTAGAGTAGCGGCCTTAATGGTGCAATATATTTAGCGACTGCAATTTTGGTCTAGAGACTGTTGGTGGTGGCTAAATGCCACCCTAGCTTGGCCGCCTGTGCTGAGGAAAAATCCTCCAATTTTTTTATGCCCCACCCACCCCATTTCTTAGGGA
Source organism: Pinus tabuliformis (assembly GCA_031772625.1). NCBI lineage: Eukaryota > Viridiplantae > Streptophyta > Pinopsida > Pinales > Pinaceae > Pinus > Pinus tabuliformis. The sequence goes on from CM062805.1 coordinate 246,501,120, forward strand.
TAGAGAGGAGATCCCATCTTGCCCATGCATATATCAATGTTTTACAACTCGGACTCGAACTCGGACTCGGCCGAGGATCGACTCGGACTCGGACTCCGACTCGGCAATGATTCGGCCGGCTCGATTTCAATGACTCGGTCGTTGTAAAAAATACATTAAATATTTATTTTTTTTATAAAAAAACATAATTTTAAATATTTTAAACATAATTTTAAAGATTTTCATTCAAGTTTCCAAACACACAACATTATAATATACATGGAAGACAACATATGATCAAAGTAGGCTCATGAACCAATCCATTATATCAAAATGGTACCCAATGGCAATAGTAAATACATAGTCAACTGTAGTCTGTGACTCTGTCATACATGATCAAAGACTCAAGAGTACGGGAAAGGCTTCCATACATGATTAAGACTCAAGAGTACTAAACAATTGGAGATAGGCTGCCAAGGTGACAGTGGCAGCCAATCTCTTGTTGCCCCGAGGTCTGGATTTGTCTAGTGAGGCTCTGCACTAGGCCTGCTAGATTTTGCAGCAATGGGATGAACAGTCATGATACATTAAAAAAACATTCCGAGGGAACTTCCATTAAAAACAGAGTGTCTTTAATTGGTATGTTTTGTCTTATGTCTAGGATCATTTGAGGAATGGCATTACCATACATCTGTTCTGGTATAAGGCTGTTACTGTTAGACAGAGGTGTTAGGGCCATATTTTTTTTAAAGAAAAAGAAAAAGAAGGAATTGTATCACTTGCATTTGAATATTCTCTGATGTTTGTAACAGCCCTTTCCCTTAATGCTGTTTGAGGGTTAATTTCAAGACCATAATTGCAAGCCCAATATGCTGTCAAATACCCTGAGAAATCTATATATGCTGGGTGCTAGGAAGAGACTTGTTCTATGCATGAAATAGTAATTTGTATAGTATTTGAAGTTACGAACAAGAATTCCCATTTATAGCAACATTTGATTGAGTTTTCCATGTAGTATATTGTGTAATGAGTAACCCCAGTAATTTTCCATAAAACTCAGATTGGTATAGGATTGCACCAAATTGGATGCGTGTTTGAAGCATCAAATGAGACCTTGATCACCAGCTGTCCAATAACACCTCCTTAATCAGTTTCCAGCCCAATCAATATTTGAAATCCACAAACCCAACTTAACTTTACAAAATATCAGCAAAAAAATGAATTTTTTTTATTAAAATCGCTGCCCAGCCGTCCTTTCTATGACTCGGCCGAGTCAATACGGACCCGGCCGGGTTGACCGAGTCAGCTATGACTCGGCCGAGTCATTGGATGACTCGGCCGAGTCATAGCTGACTCGGTCAGCCGAGCCGGGTCATGGGCCGGGTCACTGTTTTGGCAAATGAAACGGTCCGAAACGGCCGTTTCGGTTTCAACTCGGCCGTTTCGTAAAACACTGGCATATATCCTTCCTGTTTGTTTTCCTTTCCACAGGAATCTGCAACAGAGGTTTTGTATTCGGTTAAGAATGCCTCTTGGGATCCATGCGAGGGACATCCAATATACAGGGGTGGCCTCCAGTACCACTTTGATGAGCACCAATCTTCCAACTCTGGAGAGATGCTTATGATACCATATATTGAGTCTTTTCTCAAGCTTGGAGATATCCAGTGCACAATTTTATATCCAAGTGGTTTCAGTCTGTATGCCAGATACCGAAGGCCTCCATCTATTTGGGTCAGGGTGAAAGGGAACCTTTGAATCACAAATTGTATCTCGTGGGGGGAACATTCTGATACTGTTATGGTGGACTTAGAGTTATTAATGATCATGCCTGCAGCAGTCTTGAAAAGATTTATGGTGTGCTGGATGATGGCGAGGTCACCTATCCCTCCATTTAGGAACATCCCTCCATTTAGGAACATTAGTACATCGTCCACGAAAAGGAGGTGTGTTATAGTACATCCGTCTGTTATTCTGATTCCCGAGAGTTTGCCTCTATGGTGCATGTCCTTGATCAGTTTGCTTAGTCCTTCCATGATTAGGAGAAAGAGTAGAGGAGACAGTGGGCACCTCTGTTTGAGGCCTCTTTCAGAGCCAAAGAAGGGAGATGCAGCCCCATTTATCAGAACACTAAAGGATATATTGGTAATGCAACACATGATCCATTTAATGACTCCCACAGGAAATCCTAAATGGGTAAGAAGCATTCTGAGGTAAAGCCAACTTACTTTGTCGAAGGCTTTTGAGAGATCAACTTTGAGGATCATACCTTTGATCTTCCTGGTCTGAATGGAGTGCAGTACTTCCTGAGCTGTGCCGATGGCTTCATGAATCTGACGGTCCTGTAGGAAGGCAAATTGTTCAGATGATATGTGGTTGGATAGGATGGGGCGAAGGCAATTTGCAATGATTTTGGATATGATTTTGTATAGGCAGTTGCACAGGGAGATGGGTCGAAAATCATTGAAGGATGATGGATTGTCTGATTTGGGAAAGAGGGCGATGAAGGTGGAGTTTATAGCCCCATTCATACGTCTAGTCTTCCTGCATTCCTCGATGACCTTGAGTAGATCATGTCCAAGAATGTCAAAAAAAGCCAGGTACAACTCTACAGACCACTCATCTGGACCAGGGATCTTGTCCTTCTTAAACCATTTCAGAGTGTCCTCTAGCTCCCCTAATGTGACTTCTCTGTAAAGCTCCTTAGCTTCCTCATGTTCAATGAACCGAGGGAACAATTGTGCTACTCTAATGACCTCTGCTAAGGTAGCATTGGGGTGTCCTGATAGACCTGCTTGAAGTGAGAGGTGGCCAGGGAGGTCAGGTGAGGGAAGGTATCAACCTCAGCGCCTTGCTCATTTGTTAGTTTCCATATGGTATTAATGACCTTCCTTCCATTAGCAAATTTGTCAAAAAATTTGGAGTTATCATCTCCTTCCTTCAGCCATATAGCTCTGCTTCGCAATCTCCAGGTTTCCTCCCTTTCCTTGAGAATGTTTCCTCTTTTGACTGTTAATTCATTGAGCTTATCCTTGAGCTCATTTGAAGGGAATGTGCCTCCACTGTTGTCCTCTAGGTTGGCTATCTCCAGTTCGATCTCATTCAACAGATGCTCTTCGACACACCTCTTGTTGTGAGCCCAGATCTTGGATAGCTTCTTCAATTCCTTCAGGTTGGCCACGAACCCTTTAGTGATGTTCCCTCCTCTTGTTGTTGGATGAGCCTTCCAAAAGTCGGAGACGAGGCAGATGTAGGAGATATCTTTCAACCATGTAGAGTTGAATTTGAAAGGTGCTCGAGGTTTGCTAATATTGCCTTGGATTTCAAGGTAAATTGGCAAATGGTCTGAGAGTCCACCAGATCCCACCCACTGGCGATAAGAGTAACCTTGCTCCAGAAATTGTTCCTTGATGAGGAATCGATCCAGTCTTTTGGCAAGGCTCTCCTCCCCCGCTTCTTTTGTTCCTCCAGGTTGGGGCTAGTTTGGCAGATGGGATATCAATGAGCTTGTGTAAGTCAAGGAGCTGCTCAAAGAAACCCGCTAAGGGGTTGGCTTGAGCATGGTGACCCCAAGACTCCAAGTAGCCTAGGGAGAAATTTAGGTCTCCTCCTAGAATGATATTATCAGATTGAAATATGTTGGCTGCCAAAATCCTTTCCTAGAAGTTCTCTCTATGATGGCAGGGCCCATATATGTTTATCATTCTAATCTCAGTTCCCAGCTCCGTAGAGTATATGTCCGCCCCTATGAACCCTATACCCCCCAGGTGCCCAATAGATTAATTGTGCGAGGGTTATATCCTAGGGCAATACCCCCCGAGCAGCCATTTACATCAATGGCTTGGAAATGCCATCCTGGGAGCATAGATTCCATTAGAGGGGAAATGATAACAGCCGCACCCAATGTTTCCTGTAGGAAGACCAGATCAATCGACTCCTTCAAGAGAAGCCTCCATTTTTTCTCAGGACTAGCAATCCCTTTGTAATTGAAGAAGAGGACGTTCATGGGGGAGACTACTAAAGAGGGCTCTGTGCTCTAAGGACCCTATTGAGTGAAAATTGTTTTCCGGAGGCCACCTCAATACCTTCCTTCTGTTTAGCTTTTAACAGGGAGGATGGTTTGCCACAGGGGAGCTTCGGAGAGAAGGATGAAGGGATAATTTCAATGCCAATAGCATCCGACATTGGTGCTCGAGTATGCGATCAGAGGTGATATCTATGGGGAGCGAGGTCAGATCCAGGGATTGATTCCTTTGATGTCTCCATCGAGGTTGTGGGGGCAATCTGAGAGGGAATGGGAATATGTGAATTGAGGGGGCAGACTGGGTGGCTCAGGCAGGGATGATGATTGTCCTGGTCCTGCCCAGATTCCTTAAAGATTTCTTTATGTGCAGATGAATAATTGACGGATGCAGAGCAAGGGTTAGGATTAGACATACCTGAAGATAACGTGACTACAACGGCTGCCTTAGACCTGGTCAGTGGAGGTGAAGGTGGCCGAAGAGGTGCTTACCCATGCTTCTTCAGTGTCGTCGAGGCAAGCTTGGATCCGTTTGCGCCAGTGTCCATCTTATCGGCCCCATTCGAGTGTTCCGCCTGTGTCTGAGCTCCCCCCACTGATGAGGTCTTCCCTTTGTTGCCCATCTTTGATTTCGCAAGGAGAGGGTAGTCCTTATAGAGGTGTCCAACCTTGTGGCAGCCTGCAACGAAAGGGGACCCCCTCATAGTCTAGAATCTGGATTTGGTTATAGTTCCTCCATCAAAGAGTGACTTTTTCTTGTAAGCCACCTCTAATGTCTAGGTGAACTAGTAGTCTTGCATAGGCCATGACTCCCGTAGAGAGATAGGATCTATCGTAGTCTAGGTATGTCCCCAGAGAATTTCTAATACTTCTGAAGATATCCTCAGTCCAGAAATGGAGAGGCAGACTAGGAAGACGAACCCATATTGGCTCGGCCTCAAGTTGTTCTCTGTGCGGATCAAAAAGCAGACTCCATCTCCTTAGCATAATCGGGGCCTGTTCAATGTGCCAGAAGGAGGATAAGACCCAGTTGGTGTGTTCTGCTCGTGCGAAACATAGGGCAAACCATCCACGAACAAAAGTTTGTACAATAGGCATATCAGCCAAGTGATGGCCCCAAATTTCTGCAACCCACTGCTTAAGTCTTGCTACGGTGTAGTTCCTGCGCCTGACCCTGCCAACTAGGACCATCACCACCATATCCATGGTGTCTTGCCACTGAAAGTCTTCTTCCCAATCAATGAATACTTCTTGTGTCCTAGGCTTGATACACCTCTGCTTCTTCCCTAGAGCAGGCGTCGTTTCCTTTGACCCCTCAAGGGTTTCTTCAAGATTAGGATTGGGAGAGGTAGGGTTAAGGTTAGGGTTTGGAGATAACGAAGTAGTGCCAGATGGGTAGGTGTCAGGGAGGGGAGGGACGTTAGTGTAGCTGCCAGAAGGCTGTGCAGACTCCAAGGGTGGGGTAGAGTGAGCAGAATAGGGCAGAGCTTCTCTATGCGGGGACTGAGATGGGAAATGAGAGGTCGTTGAAGGATGAAGGGAGGATAAGACGGATGATCTAGCCGCTTGTTCAGAGCCAGTTAGTCTAGAGCCAAAATGATGGGGGATCAGCGTCAGGGGGGGCAGAGCGGATGCCAGCCAGGTCACAGGTACTTTTGGGAGGTCGATAATGGTGCTGGGCTGTCCTGTGAGCGACGGAAGCGGAGCAATAACCTTAGTGAGTTCCCTGCTAAACGAAAAATGGAGATGCCCTCGAGGGGGTCCTCCGAATAATCTATAAGGTCGCTCTCCATTGATGCTCCGGGGGTTACGCCAGCTGCCGCCGTAATCTGGAGTGACCGACCCATGTTTAGACCAAACCCTACAGCGCGAAATCAAAAACGATAGTTTAGTCACCATTTCGGGAGGTAAACAGGAAGCGAAGGAACGGGGGTCGCCGACCGGTTACGTACAAGGTGCTGCAGGGAAAACAGACCAAATCTGATGCCTGGACCCAGGTGTACTGCAAAGGGCGTACCCTGTGTCAGGGCGTGGTCGCGCTAGCTCTGTTGTCGCCATTGCTAGTTTTTTCGCTTCTCCTCCCTATCTCGGAGGGGCTCGTATCTTCTTCTTGACATTGTTATACTCTCGAATACATAAAACATAGGCTCAATAAGAGCTTCTTTACATGACATTGACTCTTTGACTTTCCTATAGCACTTAACTATGTGCTTGACCTAATCAATGAGCAAGAAACTCATTTTTATAAATGACAAAAATAATAATTCTTTTTCTTTACGAGTACAAAGATCATTTGTAAATACCGAACCTAGTTACACTTTCTTCAACACTCCCTCTTAACTAGGGAGGTATTTATAATGGTACTTGGTCATTCTCAATTTAAAGAATTTCTCATAAGAAGAATTGGATTGGTAACCCATCTGTATAGCATCTTAGTAACCAACATTGTTTCCATAGCAAGGCCTTGACTGACAACTCTATCTCTCATCAGATCAGAGCATAATGTTGGCGAGACCAATGACTATAGTCACCTTCATCATTGTCCCTCAAGGTACATACCCCCCCAGGTGTTCACTGCGTATGACCTTCGAGGACTATTCTTATCTTGGGTTTCCAGCCCTCAAAGAATATCGGTCCTCTTGCCTACTCTTGTCTTGGATGCCCTAGACATCCTCAAAGAGTATCGGATGCCAAATGATTACCCAATCCTCCATTCTTTCTTCCAAGGTGAAGACAAGAATGTTGTGTCTATCTCCCCCACTCAACTGGGGAAGATATGCCCAAGTTTCCGCTAATTAGAAACTTTCCCAAGCTCCGTTTTAATTAGGAATTTGTCAGAGTTCCCTCTTAGCTAGGGACTCTTCTATACATCAACAACTTCTCCTTTGTGGGTCCTTCAGATGCTTGATCAACTTCTCTTCTTGATGTCATGAAATTCAAGTTTATGAGACAAAGTTTTTCGGCGTAAATCACATGATATATCATTTGTCGATGCATTTCGAACGAACCAGTGTGGTTCATCGTCAGGACAAGTTGAAGAATCAGATCTAAGATGCATGTTAAATAGTTAGAGCAGAACCTCCAACGACTATATTTGACTAGGCAACGACTACATTGAACTGGTAGGCTAGACTTGCTAACAGCTATATTTGACTAGGAAACGGCTAGTTGGACTGGATAAGGGACAGGGATAGGAGAGCATAACTATATTTAAATAATCAATAGAGCTCATGAAATTCAGTTGAGCTTCTTCCTTGTAGGGTTACAACCATCGATCACTTTCCTCCTTCGTTCGTCATGTCATTCCTTTCTTCATAGTAAGTGACCTTCTTCATATCTGGAACCTTTGGTCATATGGCTACTTCTTCATCATGCTTCTTCTATTCACCACATGAATGCTAGTTGTACTTGTATTTACAACTCTTGTTTGAGTATACAACTCTTGTTTGAGTAGCCCTGCATGAACTTATCCAAATATTTTTCAAGAAATCAAAACATATTAAATCAAGTCATACCTTACGAGATGGCTTTTCATCATGACATATTCTTGTAGTTATCATCATCCTGCATTCATGTTGACACATCTCCCAAAAATATTCATTGTCAAGGGTCTTCATCTTTTCCATCAGAATCTTCATATCTTTTTGTGAGAATTCCTAGTTAAGTCTCTTTAGTCTTTTGGATGTTGATTACCTTTATTAGGGTTGCATATCTCACGATCTCTTCCTTCTCCACACATCCCATTCCCAGGGGCTTTTAATCAGAGTTTCTTAATTGTGATCAACCACCTCATACTTCATATTAAGGCATATCATGTTTATTTCATCTAGTGTGTCTTATGCCTTCTTGCATTCTTTCAGAGGAGGAGATCCTTTTTCTCTTGATCATGCTTCTCAAGATAGAAGTAATGATCCATGTTCCCTGCAACCATGTGATATGACATTATAATATTAAACACAAGCATACATACCTTATTTTACCTTTAGGTCATCTAGGCTTCTTCCAACAACTTCCTTGATTGAAGTGTCTTCAATGTCTTGATTTGCTTTTCCTCTTATGTCACCATAACATCCATAAATTTCACAAGTCGGAGTTCTTGATGAAACACTTGCTTCCTCTCTAGATTAGTGAACCCTCAGATGAGGATTCCATCAGAGAATCTTGAGGATCTTGTATATCCTCATCTTGCAGATGTTTTCTTTTTGTCTTGATGTATGATGAGCCTTGTCCTGGATGACTTCTTCGCTTCCTTCAATGTCCAATGATGTTCCCAAGAGCTATATCCTTCAAGTTTGTCTGTCATGGATTTTGTCCTTCATGATTCCCATGGTGATGTCATGAGCTCTTGTTTTTAATGCTTCCATGATGCCACGATTCATCTTATTATCATTGTCATATCTTATAATAGAAGCTTACGATAGGACCCTTTTGTGAGGGATATTATCCCAATCATAGTAGAGATCTGTTACTCCTTTCCTTGGTCCTCTTCTTCAGCTTTCTCCATCTATCTGGTGATATGAGCTTCCATAATCTTAGCTATACCTATTCTGCCTTGTTTGAGGACCAAACTTCCCTTTCTTTTCTGCACATGATTTAGTCCTTTACCCTTCAATACTTTTGCCATCAACCTGTCTTTCTTTATTTTGGCATAGAGACCATAAGTTTTCGAATGAGGTAACTTTCTTATCCCATGGATATTTGTTACCTTGATTATCTGTTAGTGTATTATGGTTATCTTCCTTTCTAGGTCTTGTAGATGGAAGATATCCTACATCCTTTGATACCCTTTACTTTCATGTAGATCAGATTTCATTTGACCTTCTTCATTTCATCTTCAGAGAATGAGTTTATCATCTACATCACCTTGATGTCTCCAATATTGCTATGTGAGGGGATCTTCATAATTATCCCTTTCCATAAATTCAGAGGAGACCTTTTGATATGTTTAATGACTTCAACTTCTTAGAGGACTATGACTATCCTCCTTCTTCATGCAAGGAATCTTGATGACCCATCCAACCTATAGATGTCCTTGCAATCATGAAATCATTTAACCAAACTTGATTATAGAATGAAAAGATACTTGTCATGTGAAGATGAAATCTTCACCTAGATCATGTTGATGAAGAAGATGTATGAGGGCTTCTTCTTGGATGATCTTCTTTTAAGTGAGAAAGCCTTTGAATAGAGAAGGTTGCTCCCTTTTGATGAGGATGATTTGCTGCTTCCTCGGATGGTCTTCTTCTAGGGCAAGGAGATGATCCTTCCTTGATTTCATAACCTTGGAGATGACAGTGCCTTCTCGCCTTCAACATGCTTTGCCTTCTTTTGTAGTGTTGTTCAACATTGCTTCTAGGGTTTTGACTTTTTCCAAGATGATGTGATCTTCGTTCTTGAGGTCCTTCGAGCTACATTGCTTTTGTGGCCAACTTGATGAGGGTCTTGGTGGCCTTTTGATGATGACTATGAAGACAAAATCTCTTGCTGTTGTATACTGCTTCTTTTATCTAGGGTTTGATCAAGATCCGGGTTTGATTCTTCACTGTAGATCTTGATATCCTTTAGCTTGTTTTGATGCCTGGAATGTCTCTTTTTGGCCCTTACATTGACTTCAACACCTTAGCTCTGATACCATGTTGAAGAATCTAGGGCTAATGAAGATTAATGCGATTCTTCTCGTCATGATAACTATTTGTGAGGTTCTTTTAACTTTTTCTTATTAGTACAATCTTTCCTTATTATTAGAGTGTGTTTGCTTAGTTCATCAGATAGCTATCAAAAACAAAAGAGACAAGAACACATGATGTTGGCTTTCTGCCAGGGCCAAAAACTTTTGAGAGGAAAACCCACACAAAATTCTTCTTATAGAGATTCCAATTGACGAATACCAAGACCATGACCATTGACCTATTACGCCACTCCAAGACCAAGACACCAATCCTCTCCTTTGTCACTGCTGAAATCATTGTCATTGCTGCACCATTGAGGCCATCATTGCTGCATCATAGAAATCTTCATTACTGTTGCACCATCATTGATGCAACCTCACCGAGGTCTTCATCAATGAGATCTTCATATTAAGACATGTATATAAGGGTTGCAATACCAAAGCTGTACCTTCACCGAGATCATAATCTTGTGACTATGTTTCCATCAAGGTCGAGACCATATCTATATAGAGATCATAATTGATACTATGCTAAGATGAGTCACTGTGAGATCTTGAATATACCGAGACAAAGTATGTCGAGAGTGTGTTACTGTGAGATCACAGTTATGTCGAGACAGAGATCATTATCATTGCAAACATAATGATTGTGATCCTTCCTTGCATCAAGATCTTCATTGTCTGAGACTGTTAGTAAGTCGAGAGTGTGTCTCTCCATCCACGAGTATGTGACTGCGTTCCTCTTAGTTCCGAGATAATGTGTATGCTGAGACTGTCATCACTGTAGTGTTGCTTCAGAGTAGGCAAGATTGTCATCACTGTAGTGTTGCTTCAGAGTAGGCCGAGACTGTAAGGAGGTTGAGACAGTGGTCTCCGAGGATGAGAGGAGGTTGAAACTATGATCACAGGGACTGTGATTACCAAGACAGAGTAGGCCGAGGTTTCTTCTTTATGAAGTTGCAGAGATATCCTTGTAAACAGACTTCCTAAGTGCTATCCAAAAGTCTTCCTGTGATAGTCCTCCTGTAATGCGGATCTCAAGCTTTTCTCCATACGAAAATCACAGAGTTTGAATTTCTGTGTCTCTGTTTTGTGCAGACCCTAGCTGGGTATATATAGTCGTTATGTCTCCATAATAAGCCGACATGATAGTGAAGAGTTGTGTCTCCTAATTTTGAGCTGACATGACTGTTATTAATTTGATTTGCAGGCCGACATGACGAAGAGGATTGTGCTTGTCATTTGGAGGGCTACTTGACATTGTTATAGACTTGAATACATAGAACATAGGCTCAAGAAGAGCTTCTTTACATGACATTTACTCTTTGACTTTTCTATAACACCTAACTATGTGCTTAACCTATTCAATGAGCAAGAGACTCATTTTTTAAATGACAAAAATAATAATTTTTTTTTTGCAGGTACAAAGATCAAAATTACATTTGTAAATACTGAACCTAGTTACAATTTCTTCAACAGATGACAACGTCGCCTTGATTCCCTAATAGGCATCTGACAGTCATCATCACACGTTTAGGGAAGTGTGATTCGCACAATACTCCCATAACTCTAGGTTTTGGAGGACAACGGTGGGCAATACCTCCACCCCTCCTAGTAGGACCAGGGTCAACACCCTATCATGGAATCCTTATTGAACTTGAATTGTTCTTGAAATTTTACCATCACGTAATCGTTTGATAACGATATTATCTGCAATGTAAACACTTGTTCACACATTATAACATATGCATCTATATATTCCAAAAATGCTCACATAACGTACTTGGCCATGTCCAATCCATATATCTTTAAGTTAGCTTTCATATTAAAATGTAGTCATTTTCGTATTTCCATTCTATCAATCATGTCCATATGCAAAATGAAATAAAATTACATATATTTCATCTATGACATAATTCATAATTTGGATTTCATAGCAAGGTTAATCACATATTAACTTCATATTGATATCCATATTCTAGCTATGTTAATTAAATTACATATTTCATATTGGTATCCACGTACTAGCAGAGTTAAGCAAATAATATGTTCCATGTACCAGCAAAATATGGTTCATTTTTTACATGTGATAGTTCAAAATAGTAGTTTTGAGTATCCAACATATACAAAATAAGATTTTAAGTTTGTCAAAATCAACATAAGTTGGGATATCTTTGACATATGGTCTCTATATCTTTCCAGGTAGCTGTTCTAGGGCTATACTTGTCCCACTGGACCTTAACTTGGTCTACCAGGCGGTTCTTGATATCTTCGACATATGGTCTCTATATCTTTCCAAGTAGCCGTTCTAGGGATATACTTGTCCCACTGGACTTTAACTTGGTCTACCATGCAGTTCCTGAGCTGTCGAACCCTACGTTCCAGTATACATAATGGTTCGATCGAAATGGTTCCCTTGTCCGATACTTGCAATTCCTTCCATTGAAGGTCTTGAGATTTGTCAACTATATAATGTCTTAAAATACAAATACATGAAATGCATTATGAACATTGTGCAAGTGGGGTGGCAGTGCAAGACGATAAGCGATAGGTCCAACTTTTTCCAGGACTTTGAATGGTCCAATAAATCAGGGTGACAACTTTGTCCATTTTTTGAATCGGATAATGCTTTTATTTGGTTTGATGCAGACGAAAACCTGATCTCCCACTTCATAATTCCTATCTGTCCTGTGAGCATCTGCATAACTCTTTTGTCTATCCTGTACCTTCTTTAACCGTTGTCTAATTTGTTTTACCATCTGAATAACTCTCTTGTTTATCCCGTGCCTCCTTTAAGCGTTGTCTAATTTGTTTTACCTGTTCTTCTATTTGTTGAATTAATTCTGGTCCCACTATCACTCGATCTTCTAATCTGTCCCAATTTAACGATGTCCCACAAGGTCTATCGTACAATGCTTCAAATGGAGGCATTCTAATTGAACTGTGGTAATTGTTATTGTATGCAAATTCAACTAAAGGTAATTACTTTTTTCAGTGTGATTATTGATCCATAACATACATCTTCAACATATCTTCTAGTACTTGGTTCACCCTTTCTGTTTGCCCATCAGTCTCAGGATGATAAGCTGTACTTAAATTTAGTTGAGTTCCTAAGGTTGATCGCGTACAAGTCCAAAATCTTGAAGTGAATCGTGAATCTCTATCTGATATTATTTTTTTAGGTATTCCATGAAATCTGATAATTTCATTTATGAATACTCGAGCTATGTTTGCAACTTCGTAAATATCTCTTACAGGAATGAAATGGGCGTTTTTCGTTAATTTATCTACCACAACCAGAATGACATTGTGCTTTTGTGGAGTAAGAAGTAGCCCGATGATAAAATCCATAGAAATTATCTTCCATTTGGTCATAGGTATGTCGTGAGGTTGCAAGAGCCCTGTTGGGTGACAATGATCAACTTTCACTTGTTGACATTCAAGACATTTTGCAACAAATTGAACAATATCGTGTTTCATGCCTATCCAAAAGAAGAGTTTCTTTGTATCAACATACATTTTCTTTACACCAGGATGTGCACAATACAATGCTCTGTGGGCTTCTTTAAGTTTGGTGTCTCGGAGAGCTCCATTATCAGGAATGTACATCCTTCCATGGAATCGAAAATTCCATCATTTTCTAGTTTAGATCCCTCAAATTTAGGTTCTTTTGGCTTTTTACTATCAAGACCGGATCTCACTTTTAAATACCAACTATCTCTCAAGAGATGTTCTACTACTCGCTTTCTCAAATCTACTTTGATAGGTACGAGGGAAAATATCTGTGGCCTTCTACTTATGTTAAGTTTAGATATGTTCTATGCTTAGAGCAATTTAATTCAATTTTCACAGTCAGCTCAATATATTTTATAGATTAGCAATCACATCAGCATTAAAGTAAACTGCAGATAGAAGATAAACATAAATCACAGAAGACAAGCCAAGACAAGAGGACATAAGATGTGGCGCTAGCTAGGGACAAACTCCAATGTGGGGAAACTTTTGATCAATTCTTCTTATATGTTGTTCAATAGTTCAGCAGAGAGAGAGAGAGAGATAATACATTTACAATAGAAGTCAACACTTTGACTTATCTAGATAAGAGCATAGATCATCTTAAGAAGATGATACATGAGATCAGTTGAAGACACGCTACTTCAACTGATTCTCCAAGGTGGCTCCTTCACCTATCATCGTGCTGCATCTCGTCATCACGCTGCACCTCACCGTGCTGCACCCATCATCACAGTGCTGGACCTAACGACCACGCTGTGCACTTCATGTTGCACCCATCATCACAGTGTTGGACCTAATGACCATGCTGTGCACTTCATGCTACTGCCCCTGTGACTGTGCTGCTCCAATCACTGAGTTGCTCTCATCACGGATCTGCACCCAATGCTGCACTCATCACTAATCTGCACTCAATGCTGCACTCATCATGCTGCATTCATTACTGCATCCAATATGCTGCTTTACACTCACTAGTCTTAGCTGCTTGTTATGGCTTACAACCTAGCAAAGCAGCTAGACTCTTCCCAAGTGCAGTCAACTAACAGTCACAATGTCTGCCTTGATTTGTCTGCAATTGTCCTCTAAGGGAACGCTGTCACTGCCTTCCACAACACTGTCCTCCATTTATTACAACATGTATACTTCTAACATGCCATACATCAGACTGAAGATGTCGCTGTCATGTGTTCACTAGATAACATACAACCTAGAGAGCAGACTTCACTGTTTCTTCTTTATGACAATGAATTCCTAGTCCTTAACTCATGCCTTGTAACTGTTTTATCTACAACACTATGCTGTCACCTACAACACACCTAGGCACCTACAACACTTAGTCCATGCTGTCATCTCCAGCACACTTAGGCACCTACAAAACTTAGACATGCTGTCACCGACAACATACATTAGGCCTCCTTGTGCTGTTGATAAGGGTTGCGTATTGTAGGCAAAACATCAGCTAGATATCCTTGATTACACTGCGGATTAGGGCCTTTGTTTGCTATTCGTTAGGCCTCCTTAGATTGCGGCTAGGACACCTTATTGGACTGCAGATGAGGGCCTTTGTTTGCTGTTCGTTAGGCTTCCTTAGACTGCAACTAGGGCACCTTATTAGACTACGGATTATCTCCTCCTTAATGCTGCTAGAGCTCTCCTTTGACTGCGGCCATTTTTCTCCCTTGCCTGCGGCTAAGGCTAGAACATTTGGCCAGGGTTGCGTATTAGGGCAGCGTGTATGAAAGCTTCCTTATTGCTGTTAGGGTATCCCTTTTGTTGCTTCTAAGAGCTGTCCCAAACCCTTCCAGAACATCATATATGTTAGGGCATGATAAGCTGCGTTAGAGTCTGCTCTTTAGGCTTCCTTTTGTTAAGAAATTTACTGCATAACATAAATAATTACTAAGATGAATAAATATAAAAATAGCCAGCAACAACCATAAACACATAAACACATAAACACAAATGTTTATCCGGGAAAACCACAAATCCGGGGAAAAACCCAACCTAATAAGATCTTATTAGCGTTGGCCAAAACCCTGGCTAATTCGACCAAGTGAGCCTTCACCGCTCACCTCCAGGTCTTGCATTACAATGAAGTCCTTCCAGCCTTTTATAAGCTCCATTACATAATACCACGGGCAGAATACTATGGGTGCACAATACCATGTCCCCCAAAACCATCACTGTTTAACCTGGTCAACTTTGACTCTATCTTGAGTCAAGTTTACCTAACAATTCCCCCTTTAAACTTGACTTGGGGTTCCTTGACTAACTCCAACAAAACCTGCAAAGTGAGACAATCCCGCTCAGTCTAGCTCTTACCCCCCTCAGAGTTTTTACCCGGGGTATTGTTAATCCGACATCCCCCCTATCACCTAGGTCTAGCCCAGACTTTACCGGTGATCACCGAGGGGTACACATGCCTTACCAGGTCTTACAGTAGTATGCCCATTTACATGCAATAATTTTGACTTCATTAATTTTTTTTTTGTTTATTACTGCTGTGATTCTGATCCATCCTCTCTCAATTTGATGTGCTCAAAAACTTCTATCAAACCGCTCCAACTGGGAGCCCTCGTAGATTCCAGCACCGACGATCCCTGGCCGGCACTATCTTCCGCACATTCTCCTTGAGGTTCTTCTGCGTAAGATTGTTCCACCATTATTTTCAGACCCAAATCTGTAAAAAAAAGGCTGCATTGATCTCATCAAGCACTATAAACCCCTGGCATCAAAGAATCCTTTTGAAGCCAATATCTGGCTCTGATACCAGTTGTTAAGAAATTTACTGCATAACATAAATAATTACTGAGAGGAATAAATATAAAAATATCCAGCAACAACCATAAACACATAAACACAAATTTTTATCCGGGAAAACCCCAAATGCGGGGAAAAACCCAACCTAATAAGATCTTATTAGTGTTGGCCAAAACCCTGGCCAATCCGACCAAGTGAGCCTTCACCGCTCACCTCCAGGTCTTGCATTACAATGAAGTTCTTCCAGCCTTTTATAAGCTCCATTACATATAATACCACGGGCAGAATACTATGGGTGCACAATACCATGTGCCCCAAAACCATCACTGTTTAACTTGGTCAACTTTGACTCTATCTTGAGTCAAGTTTACCTAACACCTTCACCATGCTAGATCTCCCTTCCTTCCTGCGTCTAGGGCTTCTTCATTAGGGCAGCGTAGATCCTTTCTACATTAGGGCATCGTTATCCCTTAGGATCTCTCCTCCTACTAAAACCCAAAGACAAGTAGAGAGGAAGAGATCCCAAGTGTGTAGAAATGACTTGAAGGGCACTTCGATTTATACTAAAACGTTGAGCACATGTGGGGTTTATTTGGTCGTTGACCGACCTTGATGAATTGTCCCATAACACAAATAAATTCATATCTCCATGAATACTTATCGGAATTGGATGATCTTTAGAACAATCCTACACCTCTTGATGAGAGGGATCCAAGAAAAATATCAACTGCCAATAATAAGATGACGCACATGGAGTTTGGCCCTAGTCGCCAATTTTAACAACTTAAAACATCTGCTACCACATTCTCCTTTCCTTTAATGTATGAAATTCTAAAATCATACCTACTTAGGAATTCACTCCATCGTCTTTGCCTAGCATTCAAGTCTCTTTGAGTAAACAAATATTGTAGACTTTGATGGTCGCTTTTTAGCATAAAGCTTCTCCCTACTAGATAGTGTCTCCATATATTTAAAGCTAGCACTACAACGACTAACTCTAAATCGTGCGTGGCGTAGAGTTCTTCATGAGGTTTTAATTTCCTTGAGGCATATGCTATTACGCTTCTATCCTGCATTAATACTGCACCTAATCCTTGCTTGGATGCATCAGTACATACAGTAAAATCTTTGTCCATATCAGATACTCGCAAGAATGGTGCATTGATCAACAGTGTTTTAAGTTCAGAGAATGCTTTATGACATTGTTCAGTTCATTCATACCTAACTCCTTTACACTGGAGGGTTGTGATAGGTTTTGCAATTTTGGAGAATCCTTCAACAAACCTATGGTAGTAGCCAACTAAACCCATAAAGCTTCGTAATTCATGTGCATTTTTCGGTATCGGCTATTCCATGATTGCCTTTACCTTCTCAGGATCTACTGAGATTTCTTCATCAGATATGATATGACCCAAATAATGAATATTTTTCTGAAAGAAGGAGCACTTGGATAACTTTTCATATCACTGGTGTTCTCTGAGGCAATATAATATTATCCGCAAATGTTCTTCATGTTCTTTCTCATTTTTGGAGTAGATGAGAATATCGTCTAAGAAGACTTGTACAAATTGATCGAGATATTTGCGGAAAACGTTGTTTATAAGATTCATGAATACCGCTGGTGCATTGGTAAGCCCAAATGGTACCACAGTGAACTCAAAATGCCCGAAACATGTTTGGAATGCAATCTTAGAGATATCGCTTTCCTTAATCCTTAGTTGATGGTAACCTGATCGTAGATCGATTTTTGAAAAGACAACAACTCCTTTCATTTGGTCGAAGAGGTCATCAATTCGAGGCATTGGATACCGATTCTTTAATCTAGCTCGATTTAAGTCTTGATAGTTTATGCATAATCGCAAGGAACCATATTTTTTGTTGACAAAAATTACAGGAGCACCCCAAACCTTATTTCATATTTCTCCACTGTTTTGTTACCTTGGACTAGCGCATGAAAGGCCCCGACTTGCTGCTCTTGAGAATATGGAGGTAAGTACTTGGCGCACAATCTTTCTTCGAACAACTCGCAGGGAACAATATCCGTTGTGAGGTGTAATTGTTTTTCCAGATTCCCCCTAAATCGAGGCACTTTCCTTTAATTGAAATATGACAATTTTTTTGTTTTGGAAGTAGAAGAGTACTCTCTTAGTGCAAAACCTCTGTTGATTCCTTCTGGCCATGCATCAACATCTTTTTCAACTTGTCCTCATGAAAGTTTTGGGAGTTTAATTTTTTGCAGCTCCCTAGAAATATCTTCCTTTGATTGTCTATACTCAGAGCTTTTAGGTTCAGTTGGATTTATTTCTTCAAGTTGAGGTTGCTCTTCTTTAGTGTTAGATATTAGTGGCCCTTTTAATGTTTCCAATATGGCTTCCAATGAGCGCATTATAACGGTTAACACTGATGCTGGAGCGATTGGCGTTGATAATGGTCTCGGTGGTGGTGGTGATGGCGATGACTATGGTGATGGTAATGATGACAGTGGTGGTGTCAGTGATGGCGATGCTACTCGATCATGTCGTTGTTGTTGATATGTTCTTACCATCGTAGCTTTTCATGGATACATAATAAATTTATTAAAATATGAGGTACGATTTAAATTTAACAAATATAATTTTCATAAATTCAAGCTCTCATATGGGTATATTTTTTTTGTTGCTATTTTTCCCTACTAGGCAAGTCTTACTAGTGTACTGAGGTCAAAGAGGGTGGTATCACTACCTCCTTGGCCTAATGCATGGTAATTTATTCCAATGCCTGATAATACTTATCAAAATGCATAAGTCTTTATAGACCATAGTATTACTTTATAATATTTGCCTAGGCTCGACTGATAAGGAGAGGAGAGATTGAAAGGCCTTATGCCATGTAGCGTATATAATAGATCTTTTTTCTGATGATATTATATACGCTACATGCCTTGAAATCTCGACCCACAAGGTCCGGAGGGCTTGCGCTTCTGAGGGCAAGGTGCCGCTTGACCGTAAGGGAGATGACAGTGAGATTGCCCTCTCCTCAATCAAGAAAGAAAGAAATATCAAAAGAAAATGGTGAAGGCTTCTTTCAACGGGTTCAAGGCTGGCATTTGCGGGACTTAGTGTACTTGGCAAAAGGTAATGAATTGACAGTGGTCGCCAATCTGTTAACATATATAAGATCAAAAGAAAGAGAGGAGGGAAGGAAGGAACTACTTGCCCACTCTGATGAATGAGGGAGATGAAATGACATATATAATATATGCATTGTCGAAGGATTGACCGGGCTTATCAGGACCTTACTGGGTTGACCGGCGCCCCATAGTATTACTTTATAATATTTGCCTAATACTTTTTAGTCGTAAATGTGGTTAAGAAAGGGGTTTTATACTTTTGTCATCCCTTAATGACGACAAACGACAAACAAATGATTTTACATGTAACCTCCGTTTCCATAATACTATTGAATTTATTCCCAACATAATTTGGTACTTTTTTGTAATTTATTCCCAACATACTATTATTATATTATTATATAATATTGCAATTAAGACAATATAACTTAATCTAATTGAAAATCTATTAAATAATGTAAAAAATCAAACTCCTTTCAATACAATCTTTTAAACATTTTAAAGATATCAGAACATAATTACACTTTTTAAGAAACAAAAATGGAGGAGCTGCCGAAATCCTACTCTCCAATTACGCATCATGAAAATACCAAATACAGTAAACAAATATCAAAATAATTAATGTTTTGTTCGAGGATAAAGAACAGCACGCCTCCATTTGCAGTGAGAAATTATAACCAGACGGAGGATGGAAGCTAATACTAGCACAGTTAATTAATGTGGTTGATAATTATATTAAATAAATGTAAAAAGTAACCTTTGATAATGTGTACAATAATTTTATAATTATAATAATTAAATATAAATTTGAAAAAATAACCTAAATTTAAAAATATTCTTTTTTCAGTGAAAAAAAACAGGCATAGATTTATATTAAGAAAATATATGTCTTCAAATACATATGGCTGTATATTGAGCTGAAGAAAATCCCCACAAAATTAGAGAAAATGATACAGATAGTCCGAATCATCCATATCTGAAACAGGATAAACCTATACATCACATCAACAAAGCCCGCTTGTCCTAAAAAGAGCCACAAATTATACAAAAACCAGAAGTAACAGCCCTTGAATGATTACATAACAGATAATTTGAAAGTTTTTTACTCTTTAATAATAATCCTCATAAAGGAATATATCAATATCAATTTAAATTCGCAGTATTATGTGTACACTTTTATATATATATATATATATATATTTTAAATGTCTGGTTCAATAATTCAATGTTCTGGATCAAAAGGTTGTGGCTTCGGCCTCTCCTGTGGTCGGTTTTGTTTTTTGTTTTTTAAATTTGAAATACAATTTCTGTCTCTACATGCAAGAGCCTAAACGAATTTCTTCAGAATTAACTCTATTACTAGATAACATCGAACAACTCATGAATGCCAGAGGAATAGAATAGCGTCTCAATTTGGAACGAAAGAAAGGGCAGAGGGATATTTATACATAAAATGTCTCAATTTGGAACAAAGGAAAGGGAAGACGGATATTTATACATAAAGCACGCACAAACCAATAAAATGGAATCGACCAGTCAACTTTATTGCTAAAAAAACGAAAATTGGCCTGTAAATAATTACATGTCTGACTCAATGGGTGGCCCGCCAACATTGAAGGGGATAAAATTGATTCGCTTCTATCGGTTTATCAGCTTTAGTCGGAGCCTGATGCCCACCTGAGTTATAGTCAAGATACCACTCGCACACTGTCCTTGCATCGTTTAAATGTGCATTCAGCGTGAGCGAATCACGTCAAATATATGCAGCCCACAAACGACAGCGAAATGCACCACCGATGTCTACTCGGAGAACATGAGACGATACAAAAGCAGTTTATTCAGAAATCAGACATTTAAAATTAGTATCCTTTTTCCGACACTCAAACACTAAAGCTATTTATAGTACCGACTCATTCATTATTGAAGGCCCCGAGGAAAGAAATAAGATATTGTTAATTACCGGTACTGAATTCAAAGGTATTGATGGATAGACGTTTTAACTTTATTTCAATTTTTTTTTTTAAAGGTTTTAAAATTAATCGATTTACCAACTATGAGCACTAACTTCACCAATTTTCAAGGTTTAGAAATATCGATTTTCCGACTATCAGGTACTGACTTCACCTAAATTTCAAGGCCTACCCAAGTGGTAGAGATGTCCCGACATATCGGCGGATGATGGCGTAAAGGTGTACCTTTATCAGGTTCTCGGTACTGGCAAGGGCTAACCAGCCTGCCATAGGGAAATGCCCAGGTATATGTATGCTCTATAACAAAATAACACACAGCCTTTACTTTTAATTTATGTAGTCACCAAGGACTGTGTGTTATTTTGTTATAAAGCATGCATATCCCTGGGCATTTAATGCCCTATGGCAGGCTGGTTAGCCCTTGCCCTCGGTACTGACAGGAAGTTCAAAGTATTATTTAAATTACAAAATCAAGTCAACTGATTCAAACCCAAACATTTAAATCACTTACGACTCCTACATCAAATCGACCGATCGAAACTGCTCTTAAAAATGTGTTAAGTTCGAAATTAAATCGACCATCAAATTGATATGTAATTGAATAAAAATAATCAATATCACAATGTAACTGTATCACATGAAGTTGGAACATTACAGTCTCTTAATGTAATTCCCAGTCATCAAATATCTTTAACTCTTTTAAATTATATTTATTAATTCGCCGTATAATAATCAGCGCTCATATTACCCTACCGTATCACACAAATTCAATAACTTTCAATACGGTATGCTACAGTATTTATACTTTTACAACGATATCTTTACTTACAGAATTTTGTCATGAAAATCATCTATTAAATACTGGTTGCCAAGAAATTGTCAGAACATACACATCCTCTTATACCATATTTATTTATGGAAGGTGTTCTAACTAAAATTTTAAAGCCCTAAGGTCTCGAAGGGTTTGAACTTGGCTCTGATACCAGAATGTAAAGCTCTAAATTTCAGATTTTTACCAGGATATAATCATGCAAAATATTAGAATTTATCAATTTGATTTTGAGTACCTACTTGGGTTTCTGTGGTTGAAGATGCTTTTGATTTGCTGGGCTTTCGCTCCCGTTACCAAACAATCAAAACCTCCTTGCCAAACTGGGTATAATCTCAGTACCCAGCTCCAAAGTACTTCAAATTCGAGGTACTTTGGCCCCCATACCCAAAATTTCAAGAACAATGAAAGCTCAACTCATTCATCACTGACTTGCTCATAATTCTTTCTCTCTGTAAAAATTCTTCTTTCTCCCCCTTGTTATGGCCTCCTCAACCCCTTTATATGCTTTGACTGTCCCCATCTCTCCACCGCCCCTGCACAATATCTTCTCGGCTCTTCCTTACTCCTTGCCACTTGCAATGCCTTAGGCTCTTTGTCTCCCTTATGTTTAAAGAGTATTTATAGCTTACGTGACTCATCACCTTTATTATTTCCCTTTTAATTTCATAAGTGTTATTTTATGTCTATTTGGTCTTGTTTAGTTAATATAATGTCCCATGAATGCATTCATTGTTTTATTCATAGTTTTACTATTTCACTTTATTAAATATTTAAATAAGTTCTTTTATTTATTTAATTAAGTCAATTAAATTAAATTTATATTTTATTTCTTTTAATTATGTATATAGATATATATGTATACGGGTGGTATGTATCCAAGACTTCATTTGATATATTTATTATATTATGGTAAGTTAGGAATTTACTTTGATAATTTATTTATTAACCTAATTTATATATTTTCCAATATTAGACGGTATGTATACTAGTGCAGTGTATGCGATGTATGAATATGTAGCTATCATATGCATGACTCGTATACTTGCTATTATTCACATTCTGTTTGTAATTGTAGGAGGCTTGTTACAGATAATATAAGTAATAAGAAGCCAACAAACATTCATAAGTAATTATCAAGTTAAGAGAAATCAATCATTATCTTCTAGCACTTGGTTTCTCAACACCTGCGTGTTACAATTGGATATGCTTTGAGATATGTCTTAGGTGGTGAAGTGAGGCTGCAAGGATATACAGATTCAGATTGGGCTGGGAGTGTAGAGGACAGAAAGAGCACCTTAGGGTGTTTCTTTAGCTTGGGATGAACTATGATATCCTCATTTATCAGGAAGTAGACTTTTGTTGCACTTAGTACAATAGAGGCATTGTATATTGCAACCAGTGCCACAAGTCAGGAAGTAGTGTGGCTTTAGAAGCTACTTGCAGGGTTATTTGATTAAGAGCTTGAGACGACCTTGATATTTTTTGATAATCAAAGCTGTGTTAAGCTTTTGGAGAATCCAGTTTTCCATGACAGGTCGAAGCATATTGAAATCAAATATCACTTCATCCGAGACATGGTGTAGAAAGGAGCAATGAAGTTCCAGTACATATCCACAAACGAGCAGATTGCGGACATTCTCACCAAGCTTTTGTCTAGAGCGAAGTTTGTATACTTCAGAGACAAGCTTGGTGTGATGTAGAATGTCTCCCTCGTTGAGAGGGAGTGTTGATGTCTTTGCAGGATTGGGTAGACCACCTCCTGAGAAGCTAGGAGTTGGCTGGGCCATGCTTATTTGACCAAGGGAGATGGATACATTAATTAGAGAAGCCAGGAGGACTTTGGCTAGGTCATTTGACCAAGGGTGAATGGCCTAGAGCAATTGCAGGATTGGACATATCTTCTTGAGAAGCCAGAAGGAGTGGTTGGGTCATGCTGATTTGACCAGAGGAGATAGTTGAAATTCATCTAAGAAGCTAGAAGGACTTGGCTAGGCCATGTTGATTTGGCTAGGGGTGAATGGTCCAGGGGTTGATCCTCTCCTGAGAAGGCAGACTGACTGGGCTCGATCATGTTGATTTGACCAGAGGAGATTGATACATTTATCTAAGAAGCCATAGAGGACTTTCGTTGGGCCATGCTGATTTGGCCAGGGGTAAATGGCCCAAGATACTCACATTGCCTATTCCAGGATGGAGTTATCTGTAGACAATCATGTGAGGAGTTACATTGCCTACTCCAGGATGGAGTGATCTACAGATGTGCATGTGAGAGAGACACAACATCGACCTGGCAAGCTCTTAAACTTTTCTTAAAGAAGGATAAATTTCAGCCAAGGGGAAATTTGTTTGCAACTAAGGAGAATACCTCCCTCACTAAGAGGAAGTGTTGATTTTTGTGTAGCATGGGGGAGGTGGGGAGGGGGGGCGGGGTATTTCCAGATGCCAAAGAGGTCTCCAAGTCAACCTAAGAAAATTAAAAAGTAAAAATTTATTTTTTGGGGCACCAAGTCAGCCCAAGAAGGTAAGTCAACCCAACTCATGAAAGGGTGTGCCCCTTGGGTAAATTCACCCCCATTCGACTGGTATATATATTTGATGCGACATCTCATTTTCTCCACAAAGCAAGCAAGTTTCTTCATATTTTTTGAGGTCTCTTAACAACTGTACATGCGGAGAAAAGGAGGACGAATTGACTGTTTTGACTCAGCGGTTTCTCTCTCTTTTGACTAAGTTTGACCTGAGTTAACTGGATTGTTTTGGGCCGAGTTTGACCAGATTGATTGAGCTGCAGGAGGGCTACACGTGTGTAGAAAACTAACTGTAGTCAACCACAGTTGAATGCAGGGGTCATAGGGCTAAAGTTTGACTATAGGATGACTAGTTGACTTATATGCAATTTTGGCTGGTTTGACCAACATTGATTTGCTGCTCTTTGACTAGGTTTTGACTGGTATTTGGATTTGTACTTGGCACTAGACAAATTGTTGATTTGTAAACCTTGCTGAAGAATAATTTCTCCTAAGAAAAGTTGCTGGGTTTCCTTCCAAGGTTGGGTTTCCCATGGTAATAATATTGTCTCCATTATGCTTGACTATCTTTCTCTTATCTTTACTGTTTCTGCTGCATATATTTGTTGATATTTCTGAGTGTAATTGGTCAATGATATCGGTGGCATAAGAATATTGTGTGAAGAATCATTAAGAAGTAATTATCCGACATAAAATAGTATTTTACTATGCTCTCGTAGAAAATTCAACAGAATTTTGAGGTCCAAATGGGTTTTCTAAGGAAAATAGTAAAACAATAATCAAAATAATAAAATAAGAGTTTTGAATTTTTAAAGGAAAGGAAGTAAACTATGTTTATTATTGTATTTTTGACTTTTCTCCTTATAGGTTTACTTAAATTTCAAGCGCGGACACTTGTTGAATTCAAAACCTAATTTTGCATTCAATGAGTACCCACATCTCATACTTTTTAGTGGACCTATGCGGAGAAGAATTGAAAATAGAAACACATTTTTTTTATGTATTTTCAATTCATCTCGGTGTGGGTCTACTCAAGAGTCAAAAGTAAGCATAGTGGGTTCTCCTTGGATGCGGAGTCTAATTCCACATCTGTTTTTTCATGTATTTTCAATTCTTCTTGGTGTGGGTCTACTCAAAATATGCAGAATGGGTCCTTGTTGGATCCATAATCTAATTCCACATTCAACAGGTTCCTACATTTGAAATTTGAGTAAACCTATACAGAGATAAGTCAAAAATATGATTAAAAAAATACTTTTCTTCTTTTCCCTCCAAAAATATTTACCCTTGGTGATGACTTTGTCATATTGAATCCTTTTGGTTCTTTTGAAATTGAGTTTGTTAGTATATTTTTCATTTTAATGCTGTTTTTTATCTCAAAATTCCCCTATTGAAAATAATAATTTCCATAGAGCTCCGTAGATATAGCATTGAAGGATCTAGTCAAACTTCTAGATTTAAATAATTATTACATGAAATAAAATAAAATAATACCCTAGATGGGTTTGATCCACCCATCTAAGAGAAAAAGTTGTCCAATACTCTAACATTTGACTTGATCTAGGCTGAAACATTCCTTAAAATGCTTGATTCCTTGAAACTGGTGCCCAACGTTTCCTTGGAATGTTTCTAACAATTAGGTGGAGGGGGCTGGATTCGCATGAGGAAGGCCATGTTCACCTTGAGTAGCAATGCTTGCTTGGAAGATGGATCATTTTGCTTGATTTTTGCTCTGAAGTTGTTGTGTGGTTAAGACGACCCCCACGTGCTTGAACGTTGAGCTGAAACGGTTAGTTGACCCTACACGTATGGTTGTACATCCCATTGACTTGTCAACAACTTGGTTGAGATGGCTAGTGTCTTGCTTGATCTGGTTAGCATTGAACTTGGGGGGGCCAATGTTCACTTTATTGATTATCATTGACTTGGAACATTGCACTT
Source organism: Pinus tabuliformis (assembly GCA_031772625.1). Lineage (NCBI taxonomy): Eukaryota > Viridiplantae > Streptophyta > Pinopsida > Pinales > Pinaceae > Pinus > Pinus tabuliformis. Next base: position 246,527,441 of record CM062805.1, read on the forward strand.
TGGCTACCTTATTATCCACACATTTTGGTTATGAGAGGTTGAGTTTGCTTACATGGGATTGAAAACTCCAACATTGATCTTCTTTTAAACTCCAGAAGGTGTGTATCGGTTATAGAAGGCTTCATAATCCACATGCAATGTCGATTTGCTTTGCCACCTTTATATTCATGGAATATATGTCCATGTCCCCCTTTGGAGATGAAATTCACTTTGAAATATCTTCCTTTTTCCAAGAAATCAACATGGCATGTCAGGTATGCCTCTTGTTGATGACAATGAGCCCTTGTTGAAATGTGGACCGAGGACCTTGTGCATTGGCATCCGTGAAGTGCTTTGAAAATTTCGCCATGTCGCAGGAAATGTAAAGGTGCCCAAAATCAGAATAAATACTGCCATGTCTCCAATCTGCTTTGCTCATCAAAATGCAAATGGAGGTGAAAAATTTTAGTATTGGTACCCTCGCTGGAAGCAGGGGTAACAAATACTAACTTCATGAAACACATTCCACCGTAGGTGATGTCTAGGAAATGTTACATCACAAAGTTAAATCATCTAGGAAAATCCCACAAAGGCAACATAAACCATTCCAACATTAGCAACATCAGAAGAGAAAGGGACATAAGAAAAAGGCTAATCCATCCAACTATCAAGCATGTTTCCATCACACATCCAACACATGAGGCCCATGTAGAACACTTCCGCTTAGTTACTCTATTGTCATACCACATCATCATGCAAAAGTCACTAAGAAACTCCAGTAATCATGAAACATATATCTCCTAACACCATCATCATCTATCCCATTGGGGTGGGGTTAGAACCTTCATCCATATCCAAGTGAAACATAATATACTAAACTACCAGAATGAGCTAGTGTGCTGCACATCCATAGAAAACGCAGCCAAGGGTTGATCAACAAGGCACACACATGCGATAAGCCCACCAAGCACCAAGCACAATCATCCAACCAACGAGAAGTGAAGCTCCTACAACCAAAGCCCTCTGTCAAGTGATTCGATGCAATGAAGAGAAAGGTCTCCATGAAGATGAATCCCCCCAAATGAATCCAAAAGTTAAAAGGCACCAGCATCATTCTCTGTCAATGTGATGAGAATAACAGCGTGGAACCTGATACAATTTGAAGTGTAACAGATAGCAAAAATATTTCTGAATCCCCAGCGGTTGACAAAGTTGTTCCTTTGTATTTTATATTTTTTCTTCTTCACATGTATGATTTCCTACTTTGAGTTCACTGAGGTTTTCTACCTTTATTTATTTTCAGTATACCTAAAAGCTAGCTTCTTCGATTTTGATGGATGTGTGTCTCTGACAAGAAAAATGCTTCATGATAGTATATAAATGGATGTGCTGGGTGATCCTAATTTTCACATGTTGGATATAATAATAGCACTGCACTTCTATTTCTAGATTTGAATGTAATTTCTTTTGAAGTTTGTGAAATTTGCATCATCACATTGTCAGTGCTGGAACAGTGATGGGACCATGTTATAAAATCCTGGTTATGTGTTACTATATGTTTGCAGCTATTACTCATATCAGGCGTACCGAGACTTTGGCTATCCAGATGTTTTCATCTATCGAGAGGTATGCAATATAGTATACTTGCCAGATATATTGAATATTGAAGAGGCTGTATCAAACAAAATGAATTAGCTTGAAACTAGTTTTGAATTGTAGGCCAGCCACTAAATTGTATGCAATATATGGTACCTAGTTGGTCTTAACTAGATATGTTTGGTATCATAGTATAAGTTGCATCCTTTACCTTTTTTTTTATTGCAGGCTTTTGGATGGAGTCCAGAAGAAGCTCAAATTCATATGGTTCCTGATTATTTCAGTGAGAACGAGGTCAGTTCATTTTGAGATCCAAGGGAGTATGAATCTTTAATGCTGCTTCTGTTTCTTAATTTTTGTTAATGGCACTGTAAAATGAGCAAGGCCATTGTCTTTAGAAAATCCCTTTGCCATGCTTGTAAGGTTGGGATTCTCTGAAACTTTGTACAATTGAAATTGTGGGTGGTCTGCAGCCATTGAGACAAGTTTTACTTATCAGGAGGGCTTGTTCTGAAGCTGCAGTGGCAAGTCATAGTTGACGTATTGGGCTCTAATTCACGCCATCTTGCTGAACTATATGCTCTTAAGCAAAGCAGTTCCTTCAGAGAGTAAGTGTCTTGGTCAGCTGATTTTTTTGTATTCACTGCCTTTGATCGAATGAGGGAAATTAGTGAAGATAGTAATTTTACATTTATATTCTGTGATTTCTTAAAAGTTCTATAAGTTAGTTTAGGTAGTGATTAGCCTTTGAATCATGTCTTGATCGAACATTCTTTAAGCTAAACATAACAAGTAAAAAAACTCATCTGTAAAACAGTTGGACTCAAATGGTAAAGTTAGAAATATAATATTTATGAACTCTTTTCTATTGATGACCTATTCTTCAAATCTGGAAATAGTATCTCAAGACATATGATTTGATGAATAACAAAAGATATTGTTTCTTATCTTAAATGCCATATGTAGAATAGTCAGTATACTTTATTAATATATATCTCAAAATTTTGAAAGCAGAATATACGTACTAGTCCTTGCTCCACATACCATTCTGAAGGAAGCTCTCAAATGAGCGACACCTTCCACATATCCCCTATATATATGATTACAGGATAAGTGGTTGCCTTGAGACTCAGGTTATTTGTCTGACAGGAAACCTTCTGTTATAGAAAGTGCTAGTATTTCTTGACATCACTGTTGACATCACCAATGACAACATCCTGAAATCATAGTGACAGTATCCCAGTAAGTGAATGAAATTGCTGATTCATTAATATCTGTGACAACTTATGCCTTTTTAATATGCTCAGATAATAAAGTATTACGTTTCATCATAAAAATTATTGGGAATGTTAAATATACCTATTATTGTCTAGATAAGAGAAGGAGATAAAATACAGCGAGTTCCACACAAAATATCCGACTGCCCAGGCCACTACAGAAAACTAAAAAACAAAAATATGAGTGAGATGAAAGAAAAATGAGTAGGAAAGAGTGAACAAAGAAGCTAAACCCTGGAAATCCTCACACTGCGATAGATATAGGGGTAGATGTAGATGAAGGAAAAACGCCATCTCCATTGCCGTCAATCACTGTGAAATTGCCTGTGCAAAGCCTGATAACTTTCTCTGGGGAATGCCTAATCAAGGGTTAGTAGTGTAACGTGTTTGTTTATCTTCCTACTCTTGCTCACAAATCTCCAAGAACTTAAAATAGATACAAATGCTATGCATAAGTGTATGGACCGTTTGTGACAGTCTTGTCTTTGTGGTTGAGCTCCATGTAAGGTGTGATGTAGTCTTACCTGCCCTGCATGGTTCAACTATGCTCCCCCATCTTCTTTAGGAGAAAGGGGATGCTTTATCAACCATAAAGTTTACAACATTAATGATACATGCCCTATGTACTTTCATCCAACATGAATTTTTTTTCAATTGTGGTTCATAGTCACTGAGTGGCGGCTACATCCACGGGTAGTAATCTAGGCAGATCCACTCAAAGGGATCTACTCGTCGGCTTATCTGGTCAGGCCTAACCCCAAGGGCATCGAAAAGATTTGACCCCGTGACCTCCCAATTGGAAAGGTACTTAGCAACGGGAACTCGACCAATTGAGCTATCCCTTGGGGCTTTGCATCCAAGATGATATATGAACTCTCATTTTTTAATGTTAATTCTTCTATTACATCATAAATTAGGCATACAAAACATATCAGGCAGCCTCCTCACTGTCGTAGCCTACCACAAGGGAAACCAGACCAACGATAGTAGAGGTGTTGTATCAGTCTTATGTCTATCAAAATGAGCAAAAATAGTCCTACTATCTGAGCATCCTGATGCCTAGACATATATCTGGCACCATTATAAAAAATATTACATGCAGTCTACTGTGTAATACTAAAGTCTGACACAGCTGTAAACTATAGAAGAAAATAAAATAAAGTTCCTTGATCATAAACATAAAACAAAACATCTGTGCATGCATCATTCATCAGGAGACATTACGAGGCCGAAACCCACATGCTTGGGCTTGTTGGTGAGTGATGCCCTCACTGAAGATGCCTCTCAATGTGGGCCAGATGGGTATCTAGGTTGACCAGACATGAGCGTTGGTGTCTTTGAATCCATTGGATGCCCTCGAGGCAGGTTGTAATTTCATTGCAGTCCTCATGTTTGCTTTGATGACACGAGCCAACATAGTTTTCATTTGCTAGTGAAGGGGTGATAGAATGAAGATACCGGCTCCTATGACCCCTAGTATGGCCAGGGTCTGGGACCCAACCAGAGACTTCAAATTGGATTTCGAAATCTGAATGGGATGTCGGTCAGTGGTTGCCAAGGCTTCAAGTTGTTGGGTTTCTTCTTGAACTTCAAGAGGGGGTAAATTTCAACGGTTGACTGGGCTTGGGATTGGGCTTTGGGTTTGCCCGCAGAACCATGGTCCCTAGACCCGTGCCTTGGGTCCATTCTTTGCCTTGGGATAATGCGCACAGAGGACCAGAGCCCAACACTAGTGAATTCCGGAGAGCGATGCGAAATGATGGCGGAACATAGATTGTGCTAACCAAAGGGGAAAATACAAAAGGAATTGAACTAAGGAAAGCAATGGGATAGAGATCTGAATGTAGGGGAGATCTAGAGGAACGAAAGCAACAAGAGTAGCAACAAATTGTTCAACCTCAGCGGTGCCACCCAGAATCCTAGGATCGAGAATAAAAAACATATAATTGAACAGGAAAAACCATCTAGAGGTGATGGCCAACAGATAATTTACCAACTTGTTGACGGCATGCTCGGTCCAGGCGTAATTTGCCAAGTCCTGGGGCTGATTCCCTCGCTTGGGTTCGCTCAATCTCATCACATGCACCCCAGGGGTCGTGAAAGGGCAATGAATTGTCCAACCAGTGATGTGATGAGTTGAGAACTATGGAGGTCTAGGAGGGCTTGGGCCTTTGTTTATTGGAGCGGCAAATAACCAAACGCTGAGGGGGGAATTCCCATCTGCAGCCGGGAGGGACACAAAGATGGCAAAAAATGGCGGAACAATTCCGAGTGGGAAAGAAGACGTAAAGGTCACGGGGGTTGCCATATCAGTTTGTTGTATTGTCATGACTTGAAGCATGTGCTACTGCATGGGGGGAGTTGGCCACGCCATCCCCCTCTTTAATGCCTTGGGAGGTGGCTAGGTGGTGGGTCTTCTCCCCTCCTTCTGTAGGTTTTGTTTCCAACACCCCCATTGGGGTATGGACTCTCATATTTATTGTTATATTTATCAAGCAACCTGAACTATATAGAAGAATAATAAAGGAAATAGATGGAAATATAACATCTCTTTGTTTGGTTTCAATGCTTGCTACCTCCTCTTGGCTGGAAATATTTTATTTAAAGCACATGCTAATTGTTGGGATTCCTGACCTACTAGGCTATGTTCAAGGATCCCAATTCATCTCATAGTAATTTATTGAGTGTAATTATAAAAGTATCGTTTTGCAGTCTCGTCCAAATACTAGAATAAAATCAACCTCAAATACAAATGTATACATGTGTGTGTTGGTAGAAATATATGTTTAGTTATGGAGTCCATATTGTAATTTGTAAATTTGGAAGCACATTACAGACATAAAACGACAGCTTTATAATTTGATTGATGAGTGGCAATCTTAGCCCTCCAAGACTAGTTTTCTACGACACATTTCCAACAAATTCTTAAGGTTTAAATGTATCACATTAGGCCTTTTTCACCTTAAGTACACACCTTAAGTATGGATATATGAAATAGTTTCTTCATCTACTAATTGGTGGAATATCTATAAGTTTTTAACTGATCCAATCACTAATTTTAAGTTTTGCTAAAGGTTATCACAGTTTATTGCTCATTTATATTTTCTGCTCGCACATGAATGCAGAAACTGAACATAGAACAAAAAATACCATTGAATCGCTTACATAACTACTGAATTTAGAAACAGCAACTACAAACCATGAAAGTAGACACAGAGATCTTGGGCAAAGCCCGTGGAAAACTCCGAAGGGAAAATCAGTAGAGGAGAGATTTTATTATTTGTGTCCCCAGAAATATAATTAGAGATAATGACAAATTTCCAGTATTAAATACAAAACTTATCTTGTATATTGAACCCACAGAAAACTTTGAAAACTGTGCCTGTTTGTCCTCCTCGAAATCTGTGCAAAGTTTCTCCTCGAAGTCTGTGCCAACAGATTTCCATACAGCTATATGACTGTACAGACAGATACAACAGCAAGAAATATTGCCTTGAACTTGTACCCGATCTTGTACTTTTCCTGTATGGAACAGTATGATTTAATGACAGCAGTTTGTCTTGTAAATCACGCCAACACTTGCTGTCGATTTCTGCACATTCTTTCTTCTGTACAGCCAGCGATAAAATACTTGTACTGTCTGCACTTAAATTTGTATGGGAATGCTGTACTTTCTCCTTGGGATGCGTGCGCCAACTCCCTTGATGTTTGCACCAAGTTTTGCTGCCCTTCTCTTTCTTCACCCTCACAAATCTCTCTCTCTCTCACTTCATTAAATCATTAAATGCTCGTAATGAAGTCAAAAAAACGTGTGCCTTCACCCTCATAAATGCCCTTTTATAAAATTCCATAATGATTTTACTGCCGTTCATTTTTTGTAGCATCCAGAGGTATTCCCGAATGGCTAAATAGGTTTCCAAGTCAGCCTAAGAAAATTAGAATAAAAATTTATGTTTTGGAGCATCAAGTCGGCCCAAGAAGGTGAAGGGACGTGTCACTTGGGGTATTTCACCCCATTTGACTTGTATAAATAGGCATTGTGATGCCTCATTTCTACACCATCGATGAAAACATGTATGAGCATGAAAAATCAGTATTTGAGATCATATTTTTCTCTTTCTCTTGGCCACAGGTGTGGAGGAGCAGTTGACCGAGTTATATCTCTATTTGACTGAGTGGAATGGGCATTGACTGAGCTGTTTGACCTCAGATTTGACCACAGAACCAGACAGCATTGACTGCAAGAGCTGATTGAAGGTTACAGGAGCTGACTGCAGGCCACAGGGTTGACTGCAGGCCACAGGGTTGACTGCAGGGCTGAATTTGACCGTAGGCTGACTGTTTGACCAACGTTGGCTCTTGACTGTTTTAGCTAGTTTGACCAGTGTTGACTTGCTGAATATTTGACCAGATTTGATTGGTATTTGATATGGATTGTGGGCACAGATTTCTAGACAAAATTGCTGATTTTTGTAAACCTTGCTGAAGAATAACTTCTCCTAAATAAAAGTTATTGGGTTTTCTCCCAACATTGGGTTTCATAGGGTCAAAATATTGTCTCTATTTTCCATGGTTGTCTTTCAATGATCTTTACTGTTTCCGATGCATTTACTTTTGATATTTATGAAGTGTAATTGCTCAAAGATATCAGTGGCATAAGAATACAGTGTGTAGATCATTAAGAAGTAATTATCTTGCAGAAAATTGTATTCTACTGTGCATCTTGTAGAAAATTCAACATGGTATTAGAGCTTTGTTGAAAGAGTAGCCATTGAAGTCAGCTTAAGAGAATATTTAACAACTTGATTGGATTTTTGATCTCTTATCAAAATGGTGCCATGTCTCCCAAGAATAGAAGACAAGTTGGATGACCTTCAGGGTCATGTGAACGAAGTCATTCCAAAGCCAGAGGGAGCTAAGGAGAAAGCCAAACACAAGAAGAAGTCAAAGGAATATCTCCTTGTCTTTGCTCTTTCAGGCACTATTAGTAGTGATGTTTGGTTGGCTGACAGCGATGCTTCTAGGCACCTAACAATCTTTCGGGATTCTCTCTCTGATTTGATAGAGAGGGAAGACTATATAGACTGATGGGTCAACCATCCCAGGCATTGGTCTTCCAGAGCTTTAGATAGAACATGATGGTGTTTGCAGGGGTTGTGCTCTTGGCAAGAATGCCAAGGGTTTTTTTTCAAGTTGTGATAGTAGATCCAAGGGGATCTTGGATTTAGTGCATTCAGACTATGCAAACCGATGACAATTCCATCTTTGGGCAACTACTTGTATTATGTGACATTTCTCCTAGAAGACTTGGATCTACTTCATGAAAACCAAGGGTGAGGCCTTCAATAGGATCCAAGAGTTCAGGGCTTAGATAGAAAACTTGATAGGGAAGAATATCAAGGTTTTGAAGTTAGCTAATGGTGGAGGGTATAGTTTCAAGTGCTTGAATGATTCTTTGCAAGGACACCGAGATCAAGAGGGAGTTGATATTTCCCACAACCCTTCGCAATTTCTTCCTTAATCAAGAGATAAGTACTTCCAGTCATATTTTTTTCCTTGACTATTATTATTATTATTTTTATATTTTGGTTAGTCTCTTGTCCTTGTTTGTTTTGCTTGGTTATAATTTTTCTTCCATGGCCTCCTAAATGGAGTTTGCAGAAAGAAAGAATAGATCCATTGTGTAGATTGCCAAATGCAATGATTCATGCAATAGATGGTAGAATCGAGAAGTACCAAGCGAGGTTTGTGACAAGAGGGTTCTCCCAGAAAGAGGGAGTGGACTACGAGAAGATTTTTGCTCCATTTGCTAGATGGTTTGATTCTTGGGTTCAAGCATAGACTTAGCAAGAGTGATTGATTTTCGAGAGGGTGGATTGTACAGATTGTTAGGACATGCAAGAGCATACCAGATGACCAGAAGAGATTGTAGTATTGAGGGAGTAGACAGTCAAGAAGAATGGAAGGAGCAACCTTCCAAGAAGATGTCAGGAGTTGAGATTGTTAGATGTTCAAAGACTAGAGGTTTGTAGGAGTTGTATGCCTTCTATGATGCGACCATGTTAGACAGAAGAATACATTTCAGTGACAGAGGGAGCAACATTGGCAAAATGACTTGTTTACTTGTAAAGGGAGTAACCTGGATTACCACAGATGGATTTGCTTCAATGTCAAAGAGAGTTGGCCTTAGAATTTGAGATGAAGGATCTTGGCTTGATGCATTATTTCTTGGGGTTGGAGGTGGGGTAGAGAGCTGATGAGATCTTCCTCGGACAAAGGAAGTACATTGTCCAGATTTTGAGGAGATTCAGTATGATGGACTACAAGTCCATGGCTACACCTATGGTGAGCAATCTGAAGAAGCTGAGTGTGTTAGATGATCAAAAAATACAATTTTATCATAGGTTATAAAATTAAAATAAAATAATTATTAATTTAAGGTATTAAATTAATAATTATTATTCTAGAGTGTTTAATTATTTAGAATTAGTATATTGTTGTAACTAGATATGACTCTCCAAATGTGTCGTATCTTAGGCTCTATTTTAGGAGATTTGTTAGCTAGTTGGTTTTAATAGCATTTATTGTAAATGGACACTTGTTATTTAATAAGTGATCCATAATTAGAGGTAGTTAGGACATGGAGCTTATAAATAGCTCATTGCAAGAGTGTTTGGATGTTCGGGTGTAAACTTTAAATCAAATTATGTATTTTTTTTTTTTGATTAATAAAATTACGTGTCTGAGGACACTTCTGCCATTATTGTGGTATCAGAGCTCCAGTAATGTTGCAGTTGATTTGAGGAGATTCCAACTCTACAAGTTTTTGGAAAACTCCATTGAATTGTGCAGCGAATGATTGGTATGAAATTTGTCAAGTTTTTTGTTCAAAGAGAAGAAATTTTATTATTTCATTGATTTTAGATTTTTTTTTAAATCTGAAAATCAATTGTAAAAATTATTGCTGCCACCGTGTACTGTCAAATTGAATGCTTGACCCATTTAAAGATCACATTTCGGACCAGTTCCTTTGATTCTTGGTCAGAGCGTGGAGAGCTCGATCTCTGCTTCAAGGATGTGGAAATAGACGCATAAATCTTTCGATTTAACCCTAATTTGGTCTAAATGCCTTCAACGTACAATTGAAGTGGATATTTTTGCAGACAATGTCAAGAAATCTAAAAGGTTTGAGAGAAATTTGTCTGGTACAAACGGTTAGAACAATTTGAGATACGTGGAAGATTAATTTCTTAGATATTTTTGAAGAATAAGTTGTTTAGGCCTATAGGTTGCGTCAATTTTAATCAGTCGACAATTAGATGGAAATTTGAAGGTAAAATGCTGAAGCCCTTAAAGATCTCAGAATGATGAATTGTGTTCAGGTTCGACGGATTTTGTTGATATAATGTTTAAAGGCTGGTAAAATTGACTTGGCTGGATCAAAATCATTTTGCTTTGCATTTTGAGCTCTTTCGCATGTGTTTTGGACAGTTTGTAAGCCTCAGAATTCTATATAAGCCAAATTTTTATAAATTGTGCCGAGAATGCATTGCAGTTTGAGGACTTCCATTTTTTTTTGGTATGTCAATCACTGTTTTGAGCCTCAGAACTGTCTTATGGCGCAAGAAAGTTCTAAATTCCGCCAGGAATGGGCGAATGCGTCTGTAAAATGTGTTCGGGAGCTTCATTCTAAAATAATACAGTTTATTTAAATGCGGGCGTGTCTTTCTAATTGCAGGATTCACGAGTTTACATGACTTCTCCTATAAATGGTTAAAATTTCTGGGAACTGTAGCAATGCAAAAATATCGGCTTCCTCTGCTTTTGAAGTAGCTGCTAGACAAAATTCTGCTAAGAGCTGGATAGAACGGCTCACCCACGCGACGTCATTGTCTCCATTTATATTCCATTTTACTTTTGTTTTTTTGTCGTGTGCCCTGTGCTGAAAAGAGACGTACAGGAGTGTGGCATCCACGCGTTGCCTGGCTGAGTGGTAACTTTCAAGGTGCGTGCGTGGATCAAGATTCCGTGCTGAACAGGGGAATTTACAAGAGGAATGGCCACTGGAGAAGGTTGATAGGATTCATTTGGTGTAAGGCCATTAAAGATCCACATTAAATATCCATTAAAACCCTTGGAATACTAGTCGCGGTGTGCAGCGAATATGGAGGATATGGCAATAGCAAGCGAGGACTTTGATGGATTAAAGTGGTCCATTTGCTGGAAATTGAGATCAATGGCGCAAATCGATAGAAGTCATGTAAACTGCAATGTGATGGCCTTGTGACAAAAGAAATTTTAAAGCTGAATTGAAGAGTGAAGAAGCGTAGAAATAAGAAATATTTTTTAATTTTGTAATGTTAATGGAGTGATAAGGTTTTTCGGTTGTTTGTAATTCTTGTGGAGAGATAAGGAATATTATATTTTTTTTGGAGAAATCTGGTGATTTTTTAATTTTGGGAATTTATTGTTTGTGGAGTAATAAGGTGATTTGTAAATTTTTTTGAGTAATAAGGAGATTTTTTCTTTGTTTCTGAAGGGATAAGTGTAACTCAAAGTAATTTTACTTTGAGGGGTGTAGCTTTTCTTTTACCAAGTTTTGCAAGAGCATCATTGTAAAAGTCAAATTTTGAAAGTTGCCCTGTAATTTTTGAGAAATTGACTAGAGCCAAGTGCAAAGCTCAGTCATTTTTCTCCTGCTTCAATGACTATACGAGGGTCAAGGCCAAACCCCGATAGATCGTGTTTTTTTGAGTGGTGTGTTGTGTTGTCCATCTTGTCATTTCTATTCTGATTCTTGGTGCGAAGCTTCAATGCTACAATGTCTAAGTTGATTAATTTGTTTTCTGATTCCGACAAACTTGAAGGCACAAAATCTTATAAAACATGGCAACGTCTCATCGAAAGCACTCTCATTTACAATGAATTATGGCAGGGTATATGTGATGGAGATATTAAGCCGAATAAACCCACAGATGTAGCTGCACTAGAAAAATGGGAAGTTAAGAATGCCAAAGCCTTAGCTCTTATTAAATCTTCTGTGAATGATGAAATGTATGTCCATATAGAAAATGCTACAGATGCATGGTCTGCTTTGAAAGCCTTTAAAGACCTCTTTGATATTCAGCCTGAATCAAAGAAAATTGATCTACAATTAAAATTGTTACAACAAAAATTGAGTGAAGGAGGTGATGTTCTTGAATATATCTCAAGACTTAAGAATATTAGGCAGGAAATCATTAACGCTGGTTTTCTAGCAATAGATGATAGTTTTATGGTAACAATTGTAATTGCTGGACTTCGTTCTTCCTACACGTATTTTTTGGAGACTTTACAATTAACTGGGAAATTAGAGAAATTAAAATTTGATGAGCTCTGTGAAATGTTGACCCAACATGATAAAACCTTTGGGAAGAAGAAGAAAGTTGGTGAAGATGTTTTTCTCACAGAGGCCAGCACTAGTAAATCATTAGCAGACAGTTCTTGAGGCAGAGGCAGAGGCAATCAGAAGCAAGCAGCACAAAGTCGAGGTCGAAGCCAAAGCAGAGGAAACAACTTTAACGGAGGCAACAATTCAGGAAGGAATAATTTTCAAGGTAGAGGAAACAACCAAGGAAGAGGCAATTTTCAAGGACAAGGAAATAATAATCAAGGTAGATGACAATTTCAACGTAGAAGTCAAAGTAGAGGCATAGGACAATCTTCAGGATGAGGAAGAGACTTAAGTCAAATAGTGTGTCGAAGATGTACCAAAGTTGGCCATTATGCTGAAGATTGTCGAACATCTCTTAATAAAATTCCCAAGTTTCAGCAGCACTCAACGCAATTTGCAAATGATCAAGATGATGATAACTCAGAATATGTTTTTACTTCCTCACCAGCATCACAATTTCCATCACATCTTAGAAGTGATTATGAAGATGCCTGGATCTTGAATTCAGGGGCCACTCAGCACATGACTTATCGACGTGATTTTTTTTGGAATTTTCAAGATTGCCAACTTAATTCCATTTTTCTTGCTGATGATACAAAACATACTCCTTATGGAAAAGGAGCAGTTAAAGTTTTTCTCCTTGGCATTGGAGAAAAACTGATTTCCAATGTATGGTATGTACCAAGTTTTAAGAAAAATTTGCTCTCTTTAGTCACGATTCGACAAGCAGGACATCAGGTGATTATGGAAGATGGTTTAGTCAAGATTAATTCAGTCAAACAGAGTTTGAAAACTGTCATGACAGGTTATGAAGATGGAAAACTGTTACGGATGAAAGGGACAACTATTCCAAAGCATTCTGATTTTGCAGGAGCAGTGAGTACAGGTATTTCACCTGTAAGAATATGGCATGTAAGATATGGACATTTAAATTTTGAGTGTCTTTCTCAATTGCAGAAACAAGGAATGGTTAAAGGACTTCCCACTTTCAAAAGGGAAAATGCAGAATGTGAAGCTTGCATTTATGGCAAACAAAGTCGAGAAAGTTTTCTAACAAGTTCATGGCATGCAAACAGGCGGCTACAACTAGTTCACAGTGATGTTTGTGTACCACTACAAACTTCATTTGGTGGTTGCAAATATTTCTTACTATTCATTGATGATTTCAGCAGAATGACTTGGGTTTACTTCTTGAAGAACAAGTCAGAAGTATTTGATAAGTTTAAAATTTTTCGCCAACTTGTTGAAAATGAAGTCAAAGAAAAGATAGGTACTCTCAGGACATATAATGGGGGAGAATTCACTTCAAATGAATTCAAAACTTATTGCAGTGAAAATGGCATAAGACGACATCTTATTAATGTTTACACTCCGCAGCAAAATGGAGTAGTCGAAAGAATGAATCGCACCTTGTTAGGAATGGCGAGATCCATGTTAACTTTCAAGAGGTTAAGTCCAACATATTAGGCAGAAGCAATACATATAGCTGTCTACTTAAGCAACAGATCTCCAACTGCTTCTTTAGACGGAATCACACCTTATGAAGCTTGGTTTGGTTTCAAACCTTGAGTTAAACATCTTATAGTTTTTGGGTCAGTATGTTATGCCTTAGTTCCGAAAGAAAAACGAACTAAGCTTGACTCAAGAAGTTTAAAATGAACATTGATTGGCTATTCTGATGAGAAGAAGGGTATCGACTTTTGACCAATGGAAAATTCATTGTGAGTAGGGATGTCAATTTTGATGAAACTGAGAGTAAGAGTGCTGAAGAAATCGAAAATCTTCTTAACAAGTTAGAAACTAAGGGAAGTAAAAGAAATGGAAAAATGCAAAGTCAACCAACTTCACCAAATTGGTATGAACTTGATTTTCCTTCCTTTGAAGATGAGTCATCCAGTCCATCTACATTAACAACATCATCTGGGTCTTGTAGCAGTTCATCCGCATCTCCAAGCAGCAGCAATTCTTTTGAGAATGATTCTCCACACTCTTCACCTGAACGAAGAACATTAGTTTATATTAATCCTCTTTACAATGATGGAGATTTTACAGAAGCGCAAACAAGTGAGCACCAACTACCGAAATGGGTAGTTCAACTTTTGAAAGATGTAAACCCTGATGAGTAGAATAAAACAGGCACTAGAAGGGCACATAGAAGAGAAGGAAATTTTGCCTTGATAGCAAATGATTTCACTGAACCTTCCACATACAAAGAAACAGTGAAACATAAAGAATGGCAACAGGCTATGGTTGAAGAATATCAAGCAATAATTGATAACAACACTTGTAAACTTGTTGATTGTCCATCAAATGTTAAACCCATAAGATGCAAATGGGTTTACAGAATTAAGTATAATCAAAAGGGAGAACTTGAAAAGTATAAAGCACGACTTGTCGCAAAAGGTTTTGCGCAGCAGGAAGGCATTGATTATGAGAAAACTTTTGCTCCTACAACTAAATGGAACACCATCCGATTAACACTTGCATTGGCCGCTCAGAAAGGATGGAAAGTTCACCAAATGGATGTGAAAAGTGCTTTTCTCAATGGAGATTTACAGGAGGAAGTGTATATGACCCAATCGCTAGGTTTTGAAATTGAAGGACAAGAACATAAAGTCTGCAAATTGATCAAGGCTTTATATGGATTAAAACAAGCTCCCCGAGCTTGGTATGCAAAAATGGATGAATACCTTAAGAAAGTTGGTTTTCAACGAAGTGAATCTGATGATACTTTGTATGTGTGACAACAGGGAAAATATCTGGTCATTCTTGTTATGTATGTAGATGATTTGATCATTACTGACAACCATGATGATCATATTGCACAAGTGAAAAAGGAGTTACATGCAGGTTTTAAGATGACAGATTTGGGATTGCTTCACTACTATCTTGGAGTTGAAGTCTTCCAACGTCCACATCATATTTTCATTTCTCAGAGTAAGTATGCAGTAGAGGTTCTTCAGCGATTTGGCATGCAGGATTGCAAGCCCGTACTCACCCCCATGGAGCAAAACTTGAAAATTTCAAAATTTGAAGGGGGGGAAAAGGTGGATAGTACAACTTACAGACAGTTGATTGGTAGCGTGATTTATTTGACAAATACTCGTCCTGATCTATCTTGTGCAGTCAGTATTCTTTCACGTTTTATGCAAGAACCACGAGACAGCCACTGGAATGCAGCCAAAAGAGTTCTTCGATATATCCAAGGAACAAAAGATTTTGGTCTTCTTTACACGAAGACTAAAAATTTTGTACTTGGTGGATATTCCGATTCTGACTTTGCTGGAAGTATTGATGATCGAGCATCAACATCAGGTTATTTAATGAACATGGGGTCAGCAATAGTATCTTGGAGTTGTGAGAAACAAGCTACAACGGCCACTTCTTCAGCAGAACCAGATTACATTTCAGCATGGGAAGCAACATGTGAAATTGTTTGGTTGCGTCGAATTTTGCAGGACTTGGGCATTTCTCAAGCAGAAGCTACATCATTATTCATTGACAGCCAGTCAGCCATCAAACTTGCCAAGAACCCAATTTTTCATTCAAAGACAAAGCATGTGGACACCAAGTATTATCATATCAGATCTCTCATTGCCAAAGATATCCTCAAGCCTGTTTATTGTCCTTCCGAAGATTAGATCTCCGACATTTTCACAAAACCACTTGGCAGAATAAAATTTACTAAGTTCAGGGATGAACTTGGTATCTGTTGTAATGTATCTTTGGATCATAGGGGGGAATGTTAGATGATCCAAAAATACAATTTTATCATAGGTTATAAAATTAAAATAAAATAATTATTAATTTAAGATATTAAATTAATAATTATTATTCTAGAGTGTTCAATTATTTAGAATTAGTATATTGTTGTAACTAGATATGACTCTCCAAATGTGTCGTATCTTAGGCTCTATTTTAGGAGATTTGTTAGCTAGTTGGTTTGAATAGCATTTATTGTAAATGGACACTTGTTATTTAATAAGTGATCCATAATTAGAGGTAGTTAGGACATGGAGCTTATAAATAGCTCATTGCAAGAGTGTTTGGATGTTCGGGTGTAAACTCTTGCAAAATCAAATTATGTAATTATTTTTTAGTGATTAATAAAATTCCGTGTCTGAGGACACTTCTGCCATTAGAGTGATTCTACTTTAGATTTAGACTTGGTGGATCCCACGATGTAGAGGTAGTTGATTGGATCTTTAATGTACCTAGTTAACATCAGGTAGGAAATTTGCTTTGTAGTGAACATCCTGAGTTAGTATATGGTTGAGCTGAGGCATATACATTGGGTTTCAACAAAGCATGTGTTGAGGTACTTGCTTGGTATAGTTGGATATGGTTTGAGATATGTCTCAGGTGGTGAAGTGAGGCTGCAAGGATATATTGATTCATATTGGGCTAGGTGTGCGAAGGATAAAAAGAGTACCTCAAGGTGTTGCTTCAACTTGGGATCGACTATGATATCCCGGTTTAGTAGGAATCAAACTTTTGTCGCACTCAATACAACAAAGGCAGAGTATATCGCAACCAGTGTCACAAGTCATGAAGCAGTGTGACTCCGGAAGCTTCGTGCATGATTATTTGATCAAGTCACTTCATCTGAGACATGGTGTAGAAGGGAGCAGTGAAGCTCTAGTACATATCCACAAACAAGCAGATTGTGAACATTCTCACTAAGCCTTTGTCTAGAGCGAAGTTTGTATAGTTCAGAGATAATTGTG
Source organism: Pinus tabuliformis (assembly GCA_031772625.1). Classification (NCBI taxonomy): domain Eukaryota; kingdom Viridiplantae; phylum Streptophyta; class Pinopsida; order Pinales; family Pinaceae; genus Pinus; species Pinus tabuliformis. The sequence goes on from CM062805.1 coordinate 246,544,453, forward strand.
GCGTGATGTAGAATGTCTCCCTCGTTGAGAGGGAGTGTTGATGTGTTTGTAGGATTGGGAAAACCATCTCCTGAGAAGCCATGAAGGACTTTGGCTGGGTCATGCTAATTTGACCAGAGGATATGGATACATTCACTTGAAAATCCATAAAGGACTTTGGTTGGGTCATGCTGACTTAACCAGGGGTGAATGGCCCATGGCAACTGTGGGATTGGGCGAAGCTTCTCCTAAGAAACTACAAATGACTTTCGCTGGGTCACACTGATTTGACCACTGGAGATTGATGTAATTCACCTGAGAAGCCATGAAGGTCTTTGTCTAGGCCATGCTGATTTGGCCAACAATGAATGGTCCAGGGGCATATCCTCTCCTAAGAAGCCATGAAGGACATTGGTTGGGTCATGCTGATTTGACCAGAGGAGATTGATACATTTACCTAAGGAGCCATACTGATTTGGCTAGGGGTATATGGCCCAAGATACTCACATTGCCTACTCCAGGATGGAATGATCTATAGACGTGTATGTGAGGAGTCACATTGCTTACTCTAGCATGGAGTGATCTATAGACGTGCATATGAAAAGACACTACATCAACATAGAAAGCTCATGAACTTTTCTTATGGAGGAGAAATTTCAGCTAAGTTGAAATCTGTTTGCAGCCAAGGAGAATACCTCTCTCGTTAAGAGGGAATGTTGATTTTTTGTAGCATCAAGAGGTATTCCCGAATGGATAATGAGGTCTCTAGGTCGGCCTAAGAAAATTAAAATAAAAATGTATATTTTGGAGCATCAAGTTGGCCCAGGAAAGTGAAGGGACGTGTCCTTTGGGGTATTTCACTCCATTCGATTTGTATAAATAGGCATTGTGACGCCTCATTTCTACACCATCAGAAAAAGAAAGTCTGAGCAAGAAAAATTGATTTTGGAGATCATCTTTTTCTCTCTCTCTTGGTTGGCAGGCTGCACGTGTGGAGGAGCAATTGACTGAGTTATATCTTTGTTTGACTGAGTTGAATGGGCATTAACTGAGCTGTTTGACCTTAGATTTGACTGCAAAACCATACAACATTAGCCGTAGGTTGTAGGGTTGACCATAGGAGCTGATCACAAGGCTGAATTTGACCGTAGGCTGATTGTTTGACCAGTGTTAACTCCTGACTATTTTAGCTGGTTTGACCAATGTTGACTTGTTGAATATTTGACCAGGTTTGACTAGTATTTGCCTTGGATTATGGGCAAAGATTTCTAGCCTAAATTGTTGGTTTTGTAAACTTTGCTGAAGAATAATTTCTCCTAAAAAAAGGTCGCAGGGTTTTCTCTCAATGTTGAGTTTCCCAGGGTAAAAATATTGTCTCGATTGTGATGGTTGTTAGCTTGCCAGAAAAAACACAGCGCTGGGCAGTTTTTTTATTAAAGTTTTGTTTTCATATTTTTTTTAATTAAAAATAAAAATATTACAAATAAAACAATAAAATTTAATAAAAAATTAAATTATATTGAAATGTAATAAATAAAAAATAAATATTAAAAAAATAAATTAAAAGTGGGGGGCATCATATTATATGGTATTATGTGACTGTATGGATGAGAGAGGAAGGAGCCCGTGAGAGGAGGGCTCACGTGGATGGAGGAGGGGGAAGGACCACATGGTGGAGAGTGGCCCCCTCCTCTCACCATGGTTTTAAAACAATTAAAAAACAAGCTTCCCTTCCTATGTATTTGATGCCTTTATGTTATATTAAACCCATGTTATGTTAGGTTAGCCCGTGTTGACCTCAGATGGATTCAAGGGTGCACAACATAAAATTTCTAGGGAGTGGGGGAACTAGGGAATATTTGCTTTTGTTTTTTTTATTTATATTTTGTTTTATTGATATTTACAATATGATACTTAATATATAGTTTTTCAATTATATATATATATATATATATATACACACACACACACACACAAAGTTCTTGAATTCAATGTTTTTTTTTTAAATAATGTTATTAAAATTAAACTAGAACTTATTAAATTAATTAAATCATTTAAATATATTTACATTTAATTAAATGAAAATTAACTTAAATTAAATTTAACCTAATTAGCTAATGATTAATAAAATTTATTTACATATTGATTATTAATTTTATTTAAAATTTATAAAAATATAATAAAATATATATTTACATATTTTATGCCTAGGCAGTGAAATTTGACCAAACTTTGGCCGATGATATCTTCCAACCCTTAAGTCAAAATGAAGTGAAACTAGAACCGTTGGAAAGCTGGCAGCAAAATGAAGGCAATGAAATTGTCAAAACGCAAATCCAAGCAAAGTGAAAATCTCGCAAAACAAAGAAAACAAAGCAACTCAAGGTGTAATATCGACAAAATTCATATGGAGGGCCCCATAATTTTTGGAAAATTATGTGGAGGTGTTGTGGCCACAACAGTGACCCAACTTTATAATATAAAGTCACTTTCACTTTATAATAATTAATTATAAAAGGTACACTTTATAAAGTGTCATTGCTTAGAGGGTGTTGTTTAGACACTTCCACATGCTAGGCATCGCCAATGTGAAAGTACTTGTTCGAGCTACCATTTTCAACACTTCCTTTTAGCAAGGAAAGTACTTCGAGAAGAACCTCCTCTTGGATCACTCACTCCCTATGCTGTTGTAGCTGCTCCCTCTGAACTGGAAGATCCTCCTGCTACCTGCACTCTACTCAGATTTAGTAACGTTTCTTCCTCATCCTCCAATGTCATCTCATACCAACTCAGTCTGCTGACAGATCTAGACGAAGTCTCTTGCCTACCACTCTTTGTCACTGACACTGAATCCAAGATCCTCTTGGATCCATCCACAAGCTGCCCTTGAAATCGGTAAGACTCCTCTCTGATGCCAATCACTAATACTGCATCCAAGGTCTCTCCCTCTAAACATAGAAGCACCTATCCATCCTGGAACGAAACTCTATATCCATCAATCCTGGGACAAATAACATCCCTGATACGTCCAAAAATCTTCCCAACTCTCTTTGAAATATCACACATACAACTCCCTTTACTGCATCCGTGGTACTAGTCCTGCAAGTCACACTACAATCTAAGTCCGCCTTTGAAACACTGCAGAACAATGAGCTCATCCCTGTGATGTGACTGGACCCTGCACTGTCCACTAGCCATAACCCACTGTCCTCATACATAACAATACCACTTCTTGAAATACAGGTGAAAAGAGAAGACTCTTTCTCAAATCTCTTAGCAAAGTCATCAATCTTAGTTGATGTTGCTTCTGCTTCCTGTGTTGCTTTCCTCTTCTTCTTGTACGGACACTGGCTTGCATAGTGATCAGTCTTTTGACATGCAAAGCATTTCACTTTGCTCATGTACTTCTCAAAATAGATCCCCTACTTTCTTTAACCTTACCTTTTCCTCATCATGTTGGCCTGCATTTTTGGAATCTCTCCTTGTCTCTTCCTGCATGAAATCATCCCACAATCTTTCCCAACTGGGAATATTTCCCGTGCAACAATCCCATCAACAAAGACATCCCATTTCTTAGGAAAACCACTCAAGGTTGATCTCACCAACTCTGAACTCTGAATAGTTTCCCCCACTGTTGCCAACTCATCTCTAATCTGTGTGATCTTGGTGAGGTATGATGCAATTGTGTTAGTTTCAGACATCTTGGTACTTCTTAGTTTTTCCCGTAATACCATCTTCCTATTTTCATTGGAACTTTGGTATAACTTAGTTAAGGCTCCCCACATATCAAAATCATTAGCCTTACCTGTAACATGAGGAATGACATGGTCTTTAATGGAATCAAGAAGAATCCTCTTAGCTTTAACATTCTTCTTGCTATATTATGCTAAAATTGGGCCTGTACGAACAACGATATACTTCTCAACAATGTCCCACAACTCTTGTTCCTCCAACAACAAAACTATCCTCTCTTTCCAAAGACTAAAATTAATTGTCCCATCCAACCTATCGTCAAATCTCAACCCAGTAGCCATGACCTACCCAACTGACCAACAATAAACTGACCAATAGTACTCTTCCCTTCACTTTCCAAATAGAGCCCCTATAATATCCTTGTGCCAAAATCTGTCCACTGGACCTCAAAGCCCTAGCTCTGATACCATGTAAGTTTTTAACTTACTCAATCGACGATTTTAATTTTCCCTAAGTTTATCACAGTTTACTGCTCACATATGTAGAAGCTGAACTTAGAACAAAAAATACCATTGAATCTCTTACTTCACTCTTGAACTTATGAACAACAACAAACCATAAATGTAGACACAAAAATTTAGGGCAAAGCCCTTGGAAAAACCCTGAAGGGAAAACCAATAGAGAAGAGAGATTTTATTATCTATGTGTGCTCATAAATATAAACAAAGATTACAACAATTGTCCAGTATTAAATATGGCACTTATCTCATCAATTGAACCCACAGAAAACCTTGAAAACTATGCTTGTTTCTCCTCTTCGAAATTTGTGCAATGTTTCTCCTCAAAGTCTATGCCAATAGATTTTCGTATGGTCATACGACTATACAACTAGACAATAGCAATAAATACTGCTTGAATTGTGTACCCAATCTTATACTTATATAGAACAATACCGATTTAATCACAATAGATTGCCTTGTAAATTGAGCCAACTCTTGCCCTCGATTTTTGTGCCTTCTTTCTATTGTACGACCAACAATAAATGCTTGTACAACTTGCACTGATATTTGTATGGTTTTGTCCATTGAATGTTGTACTTTGTCCTTTGGATGCGTGCACCAACTCCCTTGGTATTTGCACCAAGTTTCGCTGCCTCTTCTATCTTTCTTCAGCCTCACAAATATCTCTCTCTTACTTCATTAAATGCTCATAATGAAGTCAAAAAATGTGTACCTTCACCCTCATAAATGTCCTTTTATAAAATACCATAATGATTTTACCCTAACCTTAGGTCTCAACGATCTAGATTCACTCTTGGTCCACAAGATCAATATACGTGACTTAATCTCTTGTTGAGATCACTTAAATCACTTAAGTGACTCAATTTTATAATATAAAGTTACTTTCACTTTATAATCATAAATTATAAAAGGTACACTTTATAAAATCACTTTGTAAATCATTGTCACTTAGAGGGTGTTGCTCGGACTCTTTCACATGCTTGGAACCACCAATGTGGAAGTACCTGTCTGAGCTACCATTTTCAAGAAGATCGTAAACAAGCCTCTTCTACAATATGACCTACTTCAAAGTAGCTGTTTGTGATGCACTAATTCTCTCATTTGTCTAGTGCCTTATGACTCCATTAGGCCATATCGCTGATAGGCACTCATCTCTTTTCATTCCTTGTTTTCTCTTCATATCCTATCTTGGCCTTGCCCCATTTCTATTGTCATCCCATTTCATATACTACAACTACCATTTGATTTTCTTAGGCTAACTCTTCATTAAATCACCTTGTATCCCCACTGTAGAGCCTGGCGATCTTACCTTTTAGGGAAGCCTCCTTGATTTGGAGATGAAAGCTAAAGAGACAAAAAAAGCTATTGGCACGACAATGGGTAGCCTTCCTACATCGCTCAAACTAGCTGTTTGATGCTTGGGACTTTACATCATGTGGGGTGTTAGATTTTGTTGTAGCACGAAGTAACCTCAAAAGCTAACAATTTCTTGGACAACTTAGTTAGCTAGTATTTGCAACACCTCAAATGGCTTCTACTTATTTGTTTTAGAGCTTCACAGGTTATTTATTAGGGTTATGAGTTACATCAACCTGAAATTGAATTCTTTTGTCCAAAACATTCAGTCAAATTCCTTCCTTACTTTGTGAATTTGCCTACAAGTCATATGTTAGTGCAAAGTTACAAAAGTTGACAACCATTGAAACCTCATAATGATCATTATTTGATAATGCAAATTTCTTATTGTTGCCCAATCAATTATTTATTAATTGGCTTTTGTTCAGTGAGTGTCTTGTTAATCTTTGTCGGAAGTTGATCGAAGCAATAAGATGATCATCATTAGACAAAATGATTTTAATTTGGGTGACATGGTAATCATCTATCTCTGCTCATATAAAGTAGTAGGGTAGCACAATACTCCAACCAAAGCAATCAATAAGGAAATTTTGAGGTAAAAAATGGGCCTCAAAACAAGAAGTGTACTAACAAAATCAACTTTAAAGGGAACCAATAAGATTCAAGATGATGATGTCACAAAGGGTAAATATTTTTGGAAGGAAAAGAAGAAAACTACTTTTTTAAATTGTATTTTCGGCTTATCTCCATATATGTTCACTCAAATGTCAAGTGTAGATAGCTATTAGATGTGGAATTAAATTCCTCCACATCCAAGAAGTACCACTCTGCATACTTTTGAGTAGACACACACCGGAAAACTTGAAAATACATGCAAGAAAGCATGCATGAAGGAAAACGAGGTTTCTTTCATGTATTTTCATTTTTTTCCAGTGTGGGTCTACTCAAAAGTATGCAGAATGGGTAGTTGTTGGATGTGAAATTTAATTCTGCATCTAACGACTGTCTACACTTGATATTTGAGTAAATCTATAACGAGATAAGCTAAAAATACAATACAAGTAGTTTTCTTTCTTCCTCTTAAACTTTATAACTCTTGTTTTATTATTTTCCTTAGGGGCCCCAGTATAGACCTCAAAATTGCCCTAATGAGAAATCCTACGATGTTAGAGCTAAAGGTTACAAAACAATTTATGCTTTGGTCATTCTCAATAAGAGAAATCCCCAAGATGTTTTCCATGTCTCTTTTTTGAGAATAAAAAGCAACGGTATTCCTCAATCAAAGATGTGTCAATTTGATGAAGATTGTAGGTTAGTACTTCAACTTAAAGGCATACTAGAAACAAAATTTAGGAACCCATGAAATAAACAAATTCAAGTATGCAAAATGACTCTTTTGGAGGAATTAACTTAGCAACGTCCAAAGTTCAAACTTGCCCCCACTTCAAGGACAAAGGTTCTTTAGGGTGATGGCATATTGTTCACTAAAAGTGACCAACATGTTTTTTCACTTAAAGCGGGATTTATATGCCTTTTATATGTTATATTTTTATTAAATACATTAAAGGGTAAACTAACCTTAGTAACCGTAAATGTTAGTGTAAAGCTTTATTTTACGTTAATAAACTAGTCTTAAATAGCTTTAAGTGTGACTTAATAAATTTGAATATGGTTAACCCTCTTGATTAATCTTTAAAACACCTTAATTAGATTTAAGTAAATGAACGATACCCCAAACTATAGGGTGCCCACCTATCCTTTTTGACTAAATTAAAATGCCTTTTTGGACTAGTTATGTCCTAAATGAGCGATATTTTCTGTTGTCCATATAAGGTGTATTTAACCACTGTTACATCAACTTTCATAGTGTTAACTATCAAAATAACATTTATGGAGAGTCTTTTCTTTTAGTTAGGTTCATAGGCACAATTGATGTTTCTTGTCGGTGTGCAAGTGCTCATTTTTTTTCTCATCTCAAAAAACTTTGGAACCAAAACTATATTGAATGCAAACAGCCTGGATAATAGAGTACTCTGCTTATGTAAGTGTATGCTGTAACTATAACTGTATTCGAACACAACCCAAGCACCAACTCTTATCAACTCAATCTCAATATGTTGGGGAAACTCATAACACAAGTTTAGACCACAAAGTTGGGATTTTGAAAATAGATTAGCCTTTTTTTTCCTTTTTAGGGTTTGTTCAAGTGGCTTGAGTGGATATTTAAAGAAAATATGTTTGTAGGGTTTTCCTTTTAAATAAATACTCGTCTTTCTGAGAGTCAAGGTTATTTTCGTAGAATTGAAAGATGATAGAAAGACTCATAATTTGAAAATCTTAATGAGTGACCCAAATGGCTCCTGATATTAAGTAGGTTGTATACAAGTACAGACATTGCTGCTTTTTATTTGGGCTTGCACCTACAACTTTGGCAATTGCTAGCTATAAATAAGCTTACAAGAAGTAATGTTACTGAAGAATCAGGATTGCTGTGTGTGTGTGTGTGTTTTATTTTCTATATTACAATTTCCACTTGAGTCAGATTAGTTGTGTAAGCTATCGCAAAACATTTAAATCTCTATTGTAAAGGATTGTGTTTTGCTGTGGCCTTTCTTTTCAGAACTTATTAAAAGCAGATAAGTGATAACCAACCCTTCCAAAGCAAATGTAGATATATTATTTGAATGCTCTTTTTGTTTTTTGTCTTTTATTCTAAAGGAAAAGAAATAGAAGAGATTTGAAACTACTGTACTTACATGCTATAATGCTTTCCTAAAGGCTTAACATTCAACAGTGAAATGCCTTTCTATACATACTTATTTCCTTTCCCATTAGTGGTATTCACATCTTGCCAAAATTGGCGTTTAAAGATATGAAAATGTAGAAATTACGATGTAGATTTGCAACTGCTCATGAAGGTTTAATCAAAATCACGAGACACAAACCTACTCTACTGTTCTGCGGAAAGTAATTCACAATCTAGAACAAAATTTTTAGACATGCAATAAGAAATAACACACATACAACAAGTATTTTTCCCGGGGAAAGCAAATTCCTAAAAAGCCCAATGCCTGCTTGCAATAAATCTGATGAATAGAGATGTATTACAATTGCTTTGCTTAATTGACCACAACCTGCAAGTGCATAACCTATCCCTCTGCTCACTGAAAGGCTCTGACCCAAACTTAGTCAAATTTTGCCTCTACTTGAGCTCCTATTTCCTTGTGCCGTGATCATCTGACTGCATGCAACACTTGTACACTCAAGACTAGTCTACAACTAAGGTTACATTGCCTTTGAATCTCCACCAAGCCTGGGGAACTCAAATTCTCTGCATGCAATAGCTATTTTGGTCTGTTTGATCAGTTAATTGGATGATCATTGAGTTTGACTGAAGTCCCACTGCTTAAGTGACCACCTACTAGTTCCTCCAAAAGTTGGAACTAGTTTAACTGAAAGCAACCTGAGATAACTGACCTTGATTGCTACAAATTAGCAATCACATTTGCTGGATTGAACTCTAACTCCTCCAACTCGAATTTATTGAGTAAACTAGGTGACACAAGCCATGTCACACAAGTTAACGTCATCCAAGTTGTCTGCTAATATGGAAATTCGATTTTCTCAATTTAATCAAGGCAAAATGAAATTGAGAATTTCTTGCTACATTTTTCAACAAAAAGTGTCAACTCAAGTTTAGTTTAATGTTTTCCTTTGTGTTCTTTACAATTGTTCATAGAATATAGAATTGGTGGTGATGATGAAAAATTAAGAAAAACATTTTCATACACTTATCGTACAATTTAACTCTTTTAAATTTTTGGGGAACTTATCATCAGACAATGTATCTCTTCATTGAAAAGTTATGCCTCATTAATAATGGGTCAGAGAAGAAACTCATATTGTTTAAATATTGGTGAGTGGATAGATATCTTTGAATTGCAAGTTAAGAGAGATTATGTGTTTTTCCATTTGGCAGGATTTTGGAGGAAAATAAGGCCAACGGATTTGAGGATATCGTCGACATGTATCTAGGACATTTACAGGTGACATGCTTTTAAATTGAGATGGTCAATTTCATTTGGTTCCTACGCAAGCTATCCCTGCTTAAATTTTATTAGATAAGTTGAAAGATGGTATGGGTTGTACTCATAAGAGGTAGTATCTTGATCTTTTGTTGATGGATAGGATGAGCAACAGTGGATTAGAAGTTACTGGTTTCCCATCAAAGTAAAACATAATGGAATGAGGAAGAGAGTTAACAATTGAACCTTGATATCAAATTATTGATACATATTCGATCCAAGGTTTGATTGTTATTATGATGTGTTCCTGCACATTTGCTATTTGAAGACCTTTGTTACCACCATTTCAAAGTTTTCTCTCGATCTCTCCGAACCCCCCCAAGGCCCTAAAAGTTTCCTGTTACTTTCTTTATCTTTTGTATTCTATCCCTTATCACTAAGAAGCAAAATTGGTTAATTCCCACTCAAATGGTTTCCCTTCTTAGTAACTGTAGATCTGGGTATTGGCTCCCTGTTCAAAATATTGGCCACACAGAAATCTATGGAATGGTTGATGCACTAGAAATAAATGGGTGCTCATTACTGAAGGTCCCATCAATTTTTATTACACCATAAACTTATAATGTAGGTTGTAATCAAGGACAAAAGACCCTTGAATTATGCAAATTATGCACAATGATTGCTAAGGAGGGAAAATGAACAAGAGACCCGAGGGTTGAAAGGTCAGGGGAGTGAGTGTTTGCGATGGGTGGCAAGGCTTAGTGGTGAATAAATATTTCCCAATAAAATAACCCTTTGGCCACGGGGACAGGTTTCTTCAATTTTCATCATCTTCCTTCATTATGTTCCTTTCTAGATTGATTCAATATATTCCTTTGTTTCTTTCCTCGTGGGGGGTGATGGATGAGCAGAGAAACAAGGGGATTTGCTGCTGCAGTAGGTGCTTGTACCAGTTCCTTTGGAGCATGACATTGGCAGGGAGAACTCTGGTTGTCCAAGTCTTTGTAGATTAAGAGAGGAGACTAGCCTTGGGAAGGTGGTTTCCAGCAAGGAGCCATAGACAATGTCAACAAGGATGTCTGCATGCTAGCTAATTGCATTGTTGTTTCTGTGCTTAGTTGAGTCCAACATGGTTACTGGGATTGGAATAGCCTGTTACCTAGATCGAGTAATCCTAGTATGGTCTTGGAATTAGTATTCCAACAATTGCTTAGGATTTGCATATGTGGGAGATGCTCTTTTCACACTATGACCCTCAGGTTGGGTGGTTCTGTGATGTGTCACGTGTGATGGACCTAGCTGGGTTCTTTTCGCTTGTGTAGCCATTTGATATTGCTTAGTTAGCAAGGGTTTTTGTTATGTATTAACTGTTATTGGCCCAACAAATTGCTTGGGGGTTGGGAATAGAGTCAGTTTCCTTTGTCACATGTAGGGCCTTAGCTCGGAGGTGGCTTTGCAGCATGCAATACTATGGTGGGGTGGTAAATTGTCCAAATTGGATTGTTGTGTAAAAAATGATATAACCCAAAGATAGTATTGATTTCGCGCATAATGTATTATTGCTTTATATGCCTAAATGATATAAGTTACAGTTGTAATATGTTTTAATGCAAAATTTATTAGGATTTGTTTTGTACATTTTCAGATTCAGTCATTTTTACTCTTATGCATCTTAGTATGGTTGAAATCTGCAGTTGCAAGAAGTTACATTAGGCTAGTTAATAGCTTTATATGAGCAGGATTCATGCCCATGCTTTCTGCTGCTGAGAAAAGTTTTCAAGAGAGTCCATTGAAGAAGAAATGACAGATCTGCACCTTGATTTTAAGGAAAGGCAAATTATAGTGCATTATAGAGTAGTATTTGAGTTTCTGGTTGAGCTCTGTAACCTCAAGAATGGGTCGACCTGGGCAGAAATGAGGAAGAAGCTCCTTCAGAAAAGGCAAAATAGTGAGCAAAAAATTTTCCACTTTTATTTTGGGGTTGCATGTCTCATATCTGTTGTTGCATAACAAATTTCATCTGAATGTTAAAGTAAGTTTGTTGTTACCTAGATCCAGCCATGGACAGATGCATCAGGTCACAAGAAGCAACAACTCTAATGGTTACTGGTTGGAGGCTTGGATATGCAAGAAGAATTCAAGTTTGAGGCTAAAAAATGACTAAGTCCTGTGTGGTTGAGGAAATCCCAATAAGAATTTCGTGGAAGGCATCTTGCCAAAAAGAATCCTGAGCAACAAAACTTGAGTGCAGATTTGGAATTTAAGGTCATCAAGACGTTTACATGATGTGGAGGAAAGTTAAAGGATAATGTAGGATTTTGCACTGTTAGAAAATTTCAAGTACTGCATTGCTGGGAAATGGTCCTTTGGGTTTTTGGAGTCAACATGATTAACCAAAGTGATGGCAACACAAACTTGATGAAGGAAGAGATGTGATACCCCGAATTTTGACCCTGAGCTAAAATGTCCTAGAGTCTTGACATTGTATTTTGAATAATGGGTGCTAATTAACTATGTTCCACCAAGTTTCTGGGACGGGGGCATGGGAGCGGGGAGACGCACAAGGGGACATGTGGGACTCGGGAGAACCCCCAAATTTTATGAAAATTCAGGGGGGATAGGGGGACATCGGTGCCCTTAGCATAAGGGTCCTTGTCTCTAAAATTATCAAATATAAAAGTAGTAATTGATAAAATCCCAACAGTAACAATTCATCCTAAGCAAATTCATCATAGTGCAATCCAGTGGAAATGCTGTAATCCTGCCAATCCTGAAAACTATTAAGTCTGCTGAATTCTGAATGGGATATGAAATTCTACTTTCTCCATATGAAGTCTGATGAGGTTGGAACCACTCTCAAACATCCTGAAACAGTTAATGGTAATGCTAAAAATTTAGGTAAAGGGAAAGTGACTTTCCCTTTACTTTAAGAACATAATATTACCATTAATTACCAAGGTCCTATACTCCTCAAAGCTCTATCCCTGATATTTTTTTCTATCTTCATGGGTTACTAGACAAAAAAATTTGGGAAGGAGCGCTGAGATGTCCTGCTTCTGGGGGAGGCGGGGCACCCAGATATTCCCCTTTTGTTGGAACACATCCCCCCACACTAGGGAAGCATTTCCCCATGTGTTTCCCCAAGTTGCCCACAACGGGGGACATTGGAAACATTTCCCAAGGCGTCCCCTTGTCCCCCGAGCGTGGGAAACATGGTGGGTGCCACCCCACCCTGGGGGACATGAACCCGTGGAACACTGCTAATTAATCAATTCCCACAATTTATGGTTATTTCATAAAGCAAAAACTCATGATATATGATGTAATAAAAGACAGGTTGGATCCTACCTATTTTGGAGGATGATTGGCATTGAAAATAAGTTGGGGACTTTGTTGGAACGATAGGCACCAGTCCCAATCTTCGTGGAGTTAAACTAGCAGAGAGGACTTGTATCTTTCATCTGGTTGGGTCCGACATAGAGGGCCTAACACTGTGGGCAGGAAGGGCTTCCTCTGAATTGACTGAGTGGCTGGCTGCTGGACCCAACATGGTTATTTTGGATTGTTTAACCATTTGGTATCACTCAGCCAATGAGAGTTTCTGTTATGTATTAAATTTTAATTGATATTTGGCACAACATAATGCTTCGGGATTGGAAATAAGAGTGAGTTCCTTATCACATGTAGGCAGCTCAAGGATGGCTCTGCAATATGCAAGCCAACGACTGGCTGGAAAATCCTCCAAAGTGAATCAAAGTGCTGAATATTAATGCAAAGATAAGTATTGGTGTCTTACAATTGCCTCAATGAATAAACTGAAATTATATTATGCTTTAATTGTAGATTGGTTATGATTTGCTGTGTGCATGTTCAGATCTAGACATTTTCATTTTCATGCATCTAAGCGTGGTTTGAATATGTAGTTGCATGTAGTTACAATGTGGCAGTAAATGGCATTATATGAGCAAAATTCTTGCCCACACGTTTTTGTTGTGTTTGAAGAATTTCTGCTGCTAAGTTTTCACAAGAGCCCATTAGAGAATAAATGACAGATCTACACTTTTTATCCAAGGAAGGGCAATGGGTGCATCACAGAATGGTAACAGAGACTCTGGTTGGAGTTTGTGGCCTCATGAATGGGCTGACCCTTGTATAAATGAAGAAGGTGCTTCAGAAAAGGCTATAAGGAGAGCATAAAATTTGCCACCTTTTCTTTGGGAGTTTCACATTAAAATCAAGATGAGTGATGAAGACATTTTCTCGTTGTTGCCTAGACCTGCCTGTGAACATATACAAATGGGTAATGAGATGAAATTCAAATAACTCCATTTCTTATTGAAGCCTTGAATCTGCGAGAAGAAATTAACTTGAGGCCAAAAAATGGTGATGTCACTTGTGGTTGTAGAAATCCCCTATTGGAATTTCGAGGAAGGTATCTTGCCAGAAAGAACTCGTACCAACAGAACTTGTGTAGATCTGAACATATTATCAACATGGCATTAGCGCGACATAAGCCTGAAATGCAGGGAAACTGTAGGAAAAAGTAGGAAATGCATCTAAGTCCAACACCATTCCTAGTGTTTGGTTGAGTATTAACACTCCAGTACTAAAGATGAAATGTAATAAAGCCTGTTATTTTAATAAAAATATATAAGGTTATTTTGTTAGAAGGTGGTTAGGAAAATTAGGTAGTACAACTATCCAGTTGATATAATACAGGGGACCCCCTTATTATATACAATGGTTCCTTCATTTTTTTTTTTCACTATTGGTTCACGGATACCCATGGTTAGTGGGTCTGCTACGTCCAGGATCGAACAACGCTAGGGTGGACCCCACCCGAAGGGGGTCACACCCCTCGGCCTATTGACTGCCCTGACCCCAAGAGCTTTCGGGTTTCGACCCTGTGACCTCCCATTGGCAAGGCCCCGGCTTGACCGATTGAGCTAACCCTTGGGGCTCAATGGTTCCTTCATTATAAAGTACTTGTATTTATTTAAGTCTTCATTATAATTTATTATAACTTCTTTATAAAGTGTTGCAAGGTTTAAAGTTGGAAAAAGTGAATAGGTAAATTAAAAGGAACGCTTCACCAAGCTCTGGTGCATGGGAACAATTGCAATAGGAGAACTCAACCTAGCCTTATCAGTAATTCAGGAGAGTTCATCAAAGCAACTTGGTGATGACTATTAAACACTTGACTTGCTAAATCAGGTTTGGGAAACCCAAGGTTAGATCTACTTGCGAGTGGGCTGACTTGTAAAATCAGGCTTCCACGTGTTGGATCTCCTTGCAGTTATCCTTGTCTTTGCTAGGACAAAGGCTTGGAGGAAGAATTTCACATCAGATTAGGTGCAATCTCTCTTTAATTTGCATTAACGCAAGAGACAACCTAACTAATTCTAAAATCAACCAAGAGGCAATTCATCACACCTTATATTTGCATTGTGTACTTGATTGAGATGTTATTGCTTTTGTTCTACAAGAGTGTTTACAAATTGGCAAATTCTTATTTCAAAGCACTTTGTTTCAAGCACCTTTTATTTCAAAGATCTCCTTTTCAAGTACTTTACTTTCAATTCTTTTCATTTCCATGTACTTTATTTCTTGCAAGCATCTATTTGGATTATTGGCACTGGTCTCTTTATTGATCATACTTTTACATTGCTTAAATATTTCATTCATTGGTTTGACACTCTTATATATGTTTTGTCATGAATGATATGTGATGCTTATGTACTTGCAAAATCATTATTATTTTGAAGCACATGTGATGGTCTATCTTGTTAATGGTGAATTGCAAATTGGTTTAAACTTTAAACCATATTAACTCCTAGAACTTGTTTAGCACAACACTAACTTGCTAGCTTGAAGCTAGCCAAATCTTAGACAACTTTAGGGTCCACCCCCCTTGGCTTCATTAAGAGTGAGCCTAAACAGAGGGTTTGAGAATTGAGTGATAGCCTCAACTCGAAACTTGCCCCCAAGGCCACACCAAGTGGAGTTAAGGACTTTCTCCACGATAATTCTAGGTGTGGGGGTTAATGCGACAACAGGTTCCAAGTGTGTTGAAAAGCCTTATGTAGCAGAAAAAAATCAACATTGTTGAGTACAAGTTGCCATGTGGGTTGACCTTCTCTTTGAATATATAAGCCTAAGTAGTGACAATTGAAGAGTGAATGACAAGAGTTGAGGAAGTTGAAGTGCGAGATGGGTAGACCTCTTTTTGATCCAATAAAAAGAATTGACATGTAGGAGATCAAGTCTAAAGAGCCAAGTGAAGAAGCCTAGTTGAAGAACATAAAGTTAAGGTTTAGAGGTCAAGTGGCTATGATCAAGCTTAAAGGCGCAAACTTGAGGGTTGCATGGTTAGATGACAACTCACTCAAGAATTTGTTCAGGTCTAGCAGTTATTAATGACAAATCCAAGGAACAACTTGGATACATAGGTTGGTGCTAACTGTTTGTTGAGTTGGTGCTTCGCTGTGGGGGTTGGTGTCCCCTGTAGGTTTGTGCCTACATTTGCTAAGTTGGCACTCAACTAGGGGAATGCAATCTCTTGTAGGTTGGTGCCTGCGAAAGTTGTAAGTTGGTGCTTTGTACAAGGAAGTTCACAGTTTACACGAAAAAATTATATAAGTGTTACTTATGTAAAGATCCGTGTTTCATGATTTATGTGCATCAAATGTTTTAAAAGATAGAAATGGTTAAAAGTAATGAAATACTAATTCACCCTTCTCAATATTTCCAACATCTTATCCATGCACGCACTAATATACATGCATCCCCCTTGATGTGGCCACTTGTCACCCTTAGGAACTGCCACATGTCACTCCCAGACCTCACCACATCATCATCACAATTTGCCATGTGTCACCCTAATATAAATAGACATTCCAAAAATAGCAGTACCCCCAAAAATGGGAAAAAATAGAAAATGTCCAGTACTGCTAGGGGAACCTTACTAAATTTAGCATGCATAACAATAGGTATTTACTATTACTAAACATAGAAAACCCTTGCATGTCCATGAAACTATACTCGCCAGACTCAATTTTCAGTAAGGAGTTTGAATATGTGATCATAAACAACATGCAAGCACTTTTAATAAAACTACTAAAAATCGACAGTGTCATGCATATCGTGTGGAAAAGGCTTATCGGACTCAGGATCTCCCAAGGACTCCAAATATACCATCCTCATCATGCGGGCCTCCAAACCCTATTTCCTAAAATGTAGGAACACTACCAAAAATATTAACTCTCTCCAATCTGATAGAAAACCTGTGTAATATCTGCTTCTAAATTAAGATCACATCACTGAACCAATCCCATACATGAACTCTATGGCCACATCCTTGACTCAAGGAAAGTTTACTTTGGAAATGCCTTTGAATGCTAGTTTAAGAAAATGCGTTGGCCCTTAACCCTCCAGATTTGTAAGGAGGAAAATCTTGGGGTTAACAGGACTGCATAGATCAATGACAAACAAGGTATTGCTATTCGATAATCACAAAGAAACTGAAAGGGATTTCAAGCAAGAAAGCTAAGTATCTTTTGTTTGCCATTTATTAAACCATTTTTTTTTTTGAAAAAGAGAGAAATACTTGGACATTTGTAGTTTTAAAAGATGAGGGAGGTTATTTTGGTCCGATTTGAATCCAAGTTAGAGTTCCTAAAAATAAAGAAAAGACTTCAGAAGATCAAAACGAAAAAGAAAAATAAAGAATGAAAAAAAGGGAAAAGTTTAAGTGGGTAACTGCCAAACCATATTGTTCTGTAAGATGCCCAACAAACCAACATATGGGCTACTATATGATTTTCCAATCCATAAGACATGGATCAACGAACATATAGCAGTGTATGGACACTACAACCCAAACACCATACATTCCACGCTGTGAAGTAGGGGTACCCGAACCCAGGGGTGGGGTTCTCGTACATGTACTTGATTCACGCACCTAAGCACCAGAAATTGGTTAGTTTCTTTTCAAACACGCCCTTCTGAACTCGGTTCAGGAATGGAGAACCCAATACTTTGAAAATAAAAAATGGGTTCTTTCCTTATGACGAGTACTTGATACCTCGTAAAAGGGTGCATGGTTCCTTGACTACTTGGGTAGGTAGCTAGTTCCTCAGCTTGTGAGAGGGATTGGAGCACATATGCTTCCATCCATTTAGGGAAGAGAAACATGTTGGGATCAAATAAGGTTGAGAACTTAGTCTACATTCATAGCACACTTAGTCTCATATCTTGGAAAGACCCAGGGTACAAGGTGTTAGAAAATCAGAAAGGTAATTGTTTTTCTTATATCTTTTAGTTCATCAAGCAATTACCAAAACAATAGCACAAAGACACTAGATATAGGCAGACAACCAGGGCAAAACCCTATCTAGGGAAAAACCTAGTTAACAACTCTTCCTTAATAACTTCTTTGAGATAATCCAAGACCCTTGACCCAGACCTAGGCTTCCTCCACACCAAGTCAACCATTTCTTCCTTCTTGCAGATGATGACCCTTCAATAGCAACTTTGACCTAGCAGTAGCAACTTGCAGTAGCAGCTTCGACCCAGCAACTGGCATCAACAACAACAACAACAACTTCGAATAGACAAGAAAAACTTCGATTTCCTAGAGGAATCAACCTAAGAGAGAGAGAGAGAGAGAGCCCAAAATATCGATTTTCTTCTTTTCTTCCTCTTTCTCCAGTTTCGCACTCCTTTTGCCTTCCTTACTTCTCACTTTTCCAACTCTTTCTTCTGGATATTGAACTTGCTTGAGAGAAGTGAATTGCTCCAAATGAGTTCGAACTGCTCCAATATATAAGCTTCTGGTGGGGTCGAAGTTTGAGGCCAACTTGGTGTGGAGGTGACATATAGCTTATTTGACTCAATATTTAATTATTTTTACATGATTCAAAAGCCCAAGAAGGGTCTCTTTTAATGGGAAATGACTCAGAATAAATCCTAGAAATCCTCAATGGGGACTTTGACCTAAAACAAGATGACCCAAGCATGAAACCCATGCTTTAATAAGGCATAATAATAATGAAAATATTTTCTTCATTTTTTTGATAAATACATTTCATTGTGACTCAAATACATTTATGAAGAACGAACCTAGTTACATATTTCAACACTCCCTCTTAACTAGGGAGGTATTCATAATAACAAGTACAACGAAGATCTCAAAACACATGAACCGTGAAGAGTTTAGGCACTGCAATGCCATGGACTAGATTCTTGACCAGCGTAATCTATCCAAGGTATTCCAACAGTTTAGGCACTCATGGTGCCACAGACTAGATTCGTGACCAGGGAAATTTATCTAGGTGGGACTAAGATGGACTAAAGCTTTAAGCCTTTCTAGGTACCATCAGGTTTACTTGCTAACCATCAACCCAGGGATCCAGGTGTGTATCCGATGTCAGAGCTCTATGACCAATGCCACTCTCCCTACTTCGAGATCTGTACATCAACACAAAGTGTTGGCTAAATGTCCTTCCAGTCAATGTATCTCACACACAAAGCCTCAACACTCTCGATTATTCCAATCGGTAGCAAACCCTCCCCGATCAAACAAATCAGTAACAAATCTTTCTCGTGTAACCAACATGCTATCAAACCTCTGAGAGATTTACCTATACAAGCACAACCCAAATCAATAACAAACTTTCAAATGTACATAAGTAAACACAAACCTCTGGGGTCTTACAAACAACTTGATGTTGCTTCTCAATTTATCACATTGGACTTTCAAATGAATCTTGACAGATGATTCCTCAATCATACATCTTCGTTTCCTACTTCACATGTAGCAACACATTCTACAAACAGATCTTGCTTTTTTATTTCAGCAGCCCCTCAAAATGCATTCTCCAATTTTCTTCTTTCAAGATGTCCATCATGACTATAATATGCCCTCCCTCTTAACTAGGGAGATTTCTTTTATCCAGGCTCCCTCTTAACTTAGGGAGATCAACTTCTTCTTATGAGAGACTTATCTTTTCAGGTTGAAGAAGGCATCGTATAGACTCAAACAAGCACCAAGGGCATGGTATGCAAGGATGGATGCATAACTACAAAGATTGAGCTTCTCAAAGAGTTATGTTGATCCAAATCTATACATCAAGGTTGTGAAGGATGAGCCTGCAATCATTCTTCTATATGTGGAAGATCTTCCCATGACATGTGTGGAAGGTCGTATCCAAGAGTGCAAGAAGCAACTAGCAACAAAATTCTACATGAAGGATGTAGGGCTGATGCACTATTATTTGGGACTCAAAGTTTGGTAGGGACGTGATGAAATTTATCTAAGTCAAGGAAAGTATGTGATCGAGATGTTGAAGAGGTTTGACATGATGGATTGCAAACCTATGACTACTCCCATGATCACAAACTTGAAGAGGCTAAGAAGTTCCAAATCAAGCCCAGTGGATCCGACCAAGTATAGACAATTGATTGGCTCGCTGATGTACTTGGTGAATACTCGACCAGACATATGTTTTGCAGTAAATATTCTCAGTCAGTTCCAAGTTGAACCAAAGCATGATCATTGGATAACAACCAAGCATATACTGAGATATCTGCAAGGAACAATCCACTATTGCTTGAAGTATGATAAGAGGAATGATGTCCACTTGATTGGATATACAGATTCTGACTGGGGAGGCAATGAGCAGGATGGAAGAAGCACTATTGGAGGATGTTTTAGTTTGGGATCCTCCATGGTCTCATGGATGAGCAGAAAGCAAGAATCAATTGCTTTAAGTAGTGTTGAGGCTGAATATATTGCAACCTGTGAAGTAAGCAGAGAAGCTGTTTGGTTGAGGAAGTTGCTGTTCGATTTGTTTGAAGGACCAATGAATCCTACAACGATACATTGTGATAACACCAACTGTATCAAGTTGTCTGAAGACCCAGTGTTTTCATCCTTTTACTTAAATTTTTAACATTACCATGAAATGACTTGGGATGTTTGAGAGTGGTTCTAGCCTCATCAGACTTCATATGGAGAAAATAGAATTTCATATCCTATTCAAAATTCAACAGACTTAACAATTTTCAGGAATTTAGGATCAATGGGATTGTGGCATTTCATTAGATTATATCATGTATGGGTATGTGATTAGCATTTAATCAAGAGCACCAAGCCCTATATGTACCCTAGTGTTGATGGTGTTAATTGTTGAACTCCTTTGTCATGCCCTCAGCAAAAAATTACCTTTCAATCAAGTCAAAATCATCGATCAAGCATGTTAAGCTTTTTCTAACATATTTTAAGGCTTGGATTAGGTAGTCTGATCAAAATTGGGCAATGTTGACTAATATCCCTAGACAATCGAGGTAGAGGCAAAGGCTAGACAAGAGGAGAAAAATGTAGATTCTAGATGGTTGATGCTCGAATAATTAATCATTAATGTACAATGTATGCCATATCTATCTTGATTTATGTACAAATATGCATGCTTCCATATCTTCTACAACTAATTTGGTATTTTGGATGTTTTTTTTATATATATATATATATATATATATATATATATATATATATATATATATATATAGTAGATGCTTTGCTTCCTAGATTTTTGGGAAGTGACGCTTCCACGTCCCCGCTTCGTGCAACATTAGTTCTTGTGTACTGTTGATCTTGTTTTGGTAGCTGTTTGATGATAAGAATAACATAATAATACAAGAAGAAGCTAATAAGTAAGAACTGTAGAGTCCTAAAGAGGCTCTAAATAGCCTCTAGGGTTCTAAAGTAAGAATTGTGCTAATTGCTTGAGTCAAATGGAGGGTTGGGACTTCTTCAAATGGCATTGGGGTGTCTAGGGTTGTTACATCTAATGTTTTATTTTTTTAGTTTATTGACTTCTAAAAAATTTAAGTTCAAGTGGTCCCCATTGCCAGCAGTACTGTTCTGTATGGAACTGGCTGGCTTTGACATTTATGACTGCTCACATACACTACCAGCCTTTTCCAGTTCAGAGCCTTCAATAGGACCTGTATGGCCACAGAACCGGTTGGACTGGCCAGTTTGGCTGGATTCTGTCTGGTTCTGATAACATTGCTGGTTCATAAGTCTGTTCACAGGCTGGTTTTTGTACTGGTCTGACCCTCAGCTGGTTCTGATTCTAGTAACTTTGGCTTTCATGACACTGTTTTCTAAGTCTATTTGCATTTGTCTCTTGTATAGTGAAGAATTTTTATGCATTACATAAAAGAGCTTAATATGTCAATGACCACTCTATGCTTTTATTAAAATTTTGACGAAGGTACACATGTTTAGTGTTAGGATTGGTTAATTTTGTTGATGTATATTTTCAAACTCATCATTTTCATTCATCTGTTAGAAAATCATTCATTCATATGACTGAATTTGCTAAATGTTTGCATTATTTAAACTTGGAATTCATCTATGAAACAGTCTGTGCTTGTCCCTATGGCCAGTCTCTACATGCAGATGATTATTAGTTAAGTATATATGCATGAATACATCTTCTGCAAAAGATATACATATGGTCACCATAATGTATCTTCTGCAAAAGATATGCATATGGTCACCATAATGTATCTTTTGCAAAAGATGTTTGGAAATGACAACGGCAATGGTTGATATAGAATGTTCTTTACATCACTTATTCACAAGCAGATACATGAACAAAGGGGCATTTTCTGTGATTAGGTTCAGGTTAGCTCTGGAGGCTGTGTTAAAATTGGCAACTAGGGTCAAATTCCACTTTGGACAGCTCCTTTGGGGAAGATAATTATGGCCTTAAATTCCTCTTTTCGAGAGGACCAAAATCGATATAAAGATTGTCTCATTTGGATGAGCAGAAGTGTGATTTTGAATTTTGTTTTCTCACATGCAAATTATTAAGGTCCGCCTCACCTTTATGTCGGCTCATCAAGCCCAATGGTCACGTCTCTTGACCCCATCGAATAGTATATATAAAAGTGCTCCCACACATCATAACACAACAACATATCTCTCTCTCTGAAATGGCCACAGATAGAAGGTTAGCTCCAGCGAAGGAGGATGGCACTGTTTGACGTTTTGATTGGGCTGCGTAATGAGCTGGGTTCCCTAGGCTAGAGGCCGAATCTACTAAAGGAATGTTTGGGCTTATATGAATACTGTTCTGGGCTCCTTTTACCTTCTACTTTAGATCCGAGCTATCCTGGAAGATGACAACAGACATTAGGAGGGTTATGTGGTGTGAAAATCCTCTCTTTGGTAGGCCATAATCTCTAGGAGTCTACCTCATGCTAGCCGCAGGCTTTATCATGCTAATCAGAGGGTCAAATAGATGATCATAATCTCTGGTTAACCGCAGACCCTTCTTCATGGCAGTTGGTTGGTATTCAGGTTTGTTTATGGATTGGATTAAGCTCTAGAAGGACAGAGTGACTTCAAGAGAAGCCACAGCAGTAGGATGCTGTGGATGTGTTTACAAGGGCTGTATGTCACAAGCCCTAACCTGGAGCAAGGGCTAGTACAGAAATGGCATATCCTCCTCAGCTGTATTACTGCCTCAGTATTTCTATTATGATTGGGTCAAGGGATGTGTCTCTGGATGTTCTATTGGCAAGTCAATCTTGACTCTCTCTCTCTCTCTAAATATTTGATTATAATGATAAGAACAATTGATCATGGGTTTTCCCCATTATGGGGTTTTTCCCTAGCTTGAGCCATATTCTCGTGTTCTTCTATCTTGGCTTGTCTTCAGCATTTATCATTTATGTTCTTTCATTAGTTACTGTCATATAATGTTTAATGTGATTGCTAATGGTTTAGTGGGCATATGGTTGAATGAAATAATTAACCCAAGCAAAGAACATGTTAACCCAAGATTAACATGGTATTGGAGCTAGGTTGAGGACAAGCCCAAGAAAGAGGGAAAGCAATCTCTAAGAAATGTTGACAAGTCTTCATGGCCTCCTTCCTCCTCAAAGGATCAGACAATATGAGATAATGAAGCTTTCTAAATTCTGATATATGAATTTGCTACAATTTCAAAGGAAAAGTCAGGTTATCCAGGACCGAGTTACTAGATGAAGGAGCTTACAATTCTGGGCACTTCTGCAAGCCTAATCACAGTGACCAGACCGCAGATATGTGGATAAGGAATGAAAGTTACAAAAAAGAAAAAACATGTTTCAGATATCATGATTAGAAAAACGCAGTTCTGGGCACATAATATGAAGTTTGAGATTACCAAATCCTCTAAACTACCTCAGAGCTTGGAGCACTTGAAAGGGTGAACAATCTCTTGACAAAGTCAACAAAGGGTCCCATCATTTATGGAGTTTCTCAAGCAGTCCAAATTCTGTACCACCTCTGAAATCCGAGCATTGTATACATCTGTGGGTGACCGAGCTTATGGTCTCTCAGGAGTAGCCCTTCTGATAAAGAATTCAAGTTGATTAAGGCCTAGTTGGGAGTCTCATACTGAAGTTACAAAAGGAGCCGAGACCCCCTCAAGCTCACGTTATTGGTATATTTCGAAAGCTTGACTTAAAGCTTAAGACTCGAAGAAAAGAAGCCGAGATTCCTTCTTCAGACTTATACAGTGCCATAGAAGATGAGATCGTGTATCACAGTTCTAAGGCTATACATATATATATATATAGTTTGATCAGAGAAATAAAGAGCCGACCTATGGAACCTAGTGACGTGTTCTTATTACAAACGGCATGGATACACTATGATCCACAATGGACCACATGACTTCAATAGACTGCAGTAATGTTTTAACATAACATCGATGGATATTGCTCTCTATGTCGTGGATCGAAATTACACTGAGATGAAACTCAACTATGCTCACAATATTACAGTGGTTCGTTTATGGCTTTCAATAGTGACATCAAAATAATTGTGTGCACACTTGCATCTCTCTAGAAGCATCGATATATATTTGCTCATTCTACTATGGTATCACTACAGTGGTCTCAATATTAAGGTACCTCTACAGCGACCGCATATATGTATTCTAATTTCAGTGATGGTATATTTTTGACATTACATAGTGGTTAGTTCTATAGTTTACTTTGTAGTGACTTGTCTTGGCTCATATTCCATATAGAGGTCGCACAATATTTTCTGTAGCCCGCATAATGAGTACGCAACACATGTTATAGTGAGTTGAGTATGACAGCATTAATCTTTGACCTTGATGCATGTGCGATTAACAATGACCTTGAAATACATCTACATGGCAGTATATGTATATGACAATATCCATTGTTGTATGTCCTTGATCTATTTGAGAATGGTTGACTGAACACTTTATCAAATGACTGCTCCAGCATCAGAGTTACGGATCAAATAAGGGTGTTTAAGGTAAAAGATCAATCTTCAAATTAGACAAGAAGTATCAGATCTTAAAATGAATGCCTAACATCTGAAGCAGTGTTAGAGAGATCAAGCATCAAGGAACTCATCCTCAGGCATTTCTAGTTACATCAGATAATGTATGACTTTTGCGTGAGGTAGGAATGGCATCAGACTTGCAGTCAGACATACAATCAGTCAGAATTAGAATAAGTATTGATATGACAGTCCAGATGTCATTATTTTAGCAAGTCTCTGATATATGAAAAGTCTGATCTAAGTTGATCTCAGACATCTATTTCTCTGGTCCTCTTCAAAAATCAAATAAAGGAAGAAGCACAATCTTCCTGATTGCATTCATAAAGAAAAAGGAGTCTAGAAGACCCAGGACAATGAATTATTACAAACATCAAGAAGTGAAAGCATCTGATTCCAGAATCAATCCTCCCGATGAAAAGCTTAATCTCAAATAGGAATGGTCTTCCTGAAAGTATAAAGACCTACAAGGATAGAATACCTACAAGGATACAACGCTGTAAAGATTCTTACGCAGCATCAGTTCTACTATGTGTAGCACTACCCCATGTATGACATCTCAGCGAATGCAACTCAGCATCATCTATGCTCTCTTCTCAGTCCAACTTCATGTATGATATCATTATAAGTTCAGTAGATATGTTGATGACCGTGTTATAGTCTTGTTCACAAACGAAATTGTGAACAAGACAGATGTAAACTTTGGATAATCTATTTTTATTAAAGGTCATCTACTGTGAAGCTACAGGAATCTGTCAGTTGCAACTTATGATAAGGAGTGCAGCTCACTTGAAGTCCTCATACTTAAAGAACAACTTGTAACATCTCTCTGTATCTATCAACATGCAAACAAAGGTACCTTGATGAAAGTGCATGACCTAAGCACAATTTTAGCATCTTGATTTCTCATAGATATATTGGCCAAGCTGATATGCTGATAGCTGTCATCTAGTAATAAAGTATCACAGTTATATTGAGATAATCTCATGAGCAGATTTCTTCTTCCTGGGTGAAGAAAGGTTTTAGAATTTCTCTTTGAAGCTTCCTAAAAGTCTGTTTCTCCCATATGAGAAGTGCTTGATAACCCTCCAGAACAAGACTTCAGAGGGAGCTCCTGATGATCTTGCTTTCATGGAAAGCAAGTCATATCAGCTGAGTATGATGGATCAATAACAGGGTGCAGATGGCTCAATGGTTATGATTAATGCAAGGTTACTCTCCCGATATTCAGAGGGAGTTGACTCTTAGAAATCAAGGTGAAGGACCAAGCTTTGATTCTGAACTTAGAGGTCTGATAAGATAGAAAAGTTGCTGATTGGGATATAGACAACTTATGGACCCTGGTGTTCTTGATAAACACCTGATCAGTCATGTCATTCTAGGGAGATTTTAAGACAACTTGTGGTTATGCCTCATATATTGGATAGCTGCTCATTAAGATTTGTGCTACTAAGGATTGCTGGACTGGAAGTATGGTGAATGGAAAGAGCATATATAGGTGCTGGATCTCTTAGGACCACCCCTTTACTTCGTAAATAAATCAAAGACTGAAGTCTGCTTCTCTAGGAGCACCATTGAGTCTGAATGAATAAAGCAGCAAACATTTCTTATTATGAAGACATTTGAGAAAGCTCTTCTGTGACTGTAAGTCATTTTAGTGTTGTTGGAAACATCAGGTACTGCTTTATTTGGGATATGGCTGAGTGGGAAGCAATCTAGCTCCGTCATTGCAGGATGGATGTGTAGGTTATCAACATCCTTTCAAAATCCCCTTGGTAAGGACAGGTTTAACTTCCTTCAGAGAGAGGTTGGGAGTCCTGGAAAGACCCTACTATAAGGGTCTTGGTTGAACATTGAGCTCTGGGAGCTCCTGGGGGCCTGGGGTACTTCTTTGAGCTATGAGCAACCATAGGGTGAGTGGTTCACCTTCCCCTATAGGTGTGCGGTATACAGAGTGAGTGGTTCACCTTCCCCTATAACAAATGACATGTGTGTAGGGTGAGTGGTTCACCTTCTCCTACAATTGATGACACGTGTAGGATGAGTGGTTAACCTTCCCCTACTGTTGATGAAATATGCTTAGGATGAGTGGTTCACCTTCTCCTGCAGATACCCTAGTGAGAGATCCATTCAAGCATCTGCTTGTGGACATGTCGGTGGGACGTGGTTCATCCTTTCCCCACCTGTAGGATTCTCATTCCCTATGATATGTGGTTGACATGTCAGTGGGATGTGGTTCATCCTTTCCCCATGTGTAGGATCCTTCCTACTATTGTTGGTTGGCATGCATGTAGGACGTGGTTCATCCTTTCCCTACTCTTGGTGATTTGCATGCATTTTAGGATATGATTCATCATTTCCCTATATATGGTTATGACATGTGTTTGTAGGATGTGGTTTTTCCTTTCCCCACATGTGATTGTGAGCAGGATGTGTTATATTCTTTCCCTGTTGATGTTCTTGCATCATCCTATCCATGTAGTCTAGAACACATGCGAAGTACCTCTCATCTAGCCAATGAGTTGGGAAAAGTGGTTTGGTACCATAGCACTATTGATGGATGCATTGTGTACTGCCGCAGTCCCTAAGTAGTCTAGGATGAATGATGTTTCTTCAACTTGATTACTTGGGATCAAGTCCGATTGGAGTTCACCCTTTGGTTATGTGGACTGATCTTGTGACTCACTCTCAATCGATTTTTCTTTATTATTCATATCGGTGTTCAATAGAGAAGAGCAGAGATGAGATACAAAGATGGTTCATGACGACAGGATGGCATTGGCAGCTGGAATTCTCCTTAATTGAGAGTGAGTGTTAAAGTTGGCAACTAGGGCCAAATTCCACTTTGGACAACTCCTTTGGGGAAGATCTTTATGCCATTAAATTCCTCTTTTCGAGAGGACCAAAAACGATATAAAGATTGTCTCATTTGGACGAGCGGAAGTGTGATTTTGAATTTTTGTTTTCTCACATGCAAATTATTAAGGTCGGCCTCACCTATGTGTCGGCTCATCAAGCCCAATGGTCACGTCTCTTGACCCCATCGAATAGTATATATTGAAGTGCTCCCACACATCATAACACAACAACATATCTCTCTAAAATGGCCGCACATAGAAGGTTAGCTCCAGCGAAGGAGGATGGGACTGTTTAATGTTTTGATTGGGCTGCCTAATGAGCTGGGTTCCCTAGGCTGGAGGCTGAATCTACTAAAAGAATGTTTGGGCTTATATGAATACTGTTCTGGGCTCCTTTTACCTCCTCCTTCAGATCCGAGCTATCCTGGAAGATGACCGCAGATATTAGGAGGGTTATGTGGTGTGAAAACCCTCTCTTTGGCTGGCCACAATCTCTAGGAGTCTACCTCATGCTAGCTGCAGGCTTTATCATGCTAATCAGAGGGTCAAAAGGATGAACATAATCTCTGGTTAACCGCAGACCCTTCTTCATGGCAGTTGGTTGGTATTCAGGTTTGTTTATGGGTTGGATTAAGCTCTAGAAGGACATAGTGACTTCAAGAGAAGCCACAGCAGTAGGATGCTGTGGATGTGTTTACAAGGGCTGTATATCACAAGCCCTAACCTGGAGCAGCAAGGGCTAGTACAGAAATGGCATATCCTCGTCAGCTGTATTACTGCCTCAGTATTTCTATTATGATTGGGTCATCTATTGATCTAAGGGATGTGTCTCTGGATGTTCTATTGGTTAGTCAATCTTGACTCTTTATTGCATTCTCTCTCTCTCTCTCTCTGAACATTTGTTTATAATAATAAGAAGAATTGATCAAGGGTTTTTCCCATTATGGGGTTTTTACTTGGCTTGAGCCATATTCTCATGTTCTTCTGTCTTTGGCTTGTCTTCAACATTTATCATTTATATTCTTTTGTTAGTTACTGTCATATAATGTTTAATGTGATTGCTAACGGTTTAGTGGGCATATGGTTGAATGAAATAACTAACCTAAGCAAAGAACATGTTAACCCAAAATTAACAGGCTGTTTATTGCTCATGTGTTAGTTATAATGTAGCTTTACTTTGCATTGCAATAGAGTGCAAGATAATCAAACCTCAACTAATTTTATCTACATTGGATGAGTTACAAAAAATTAGCAATGGAGGTTGGGGGTTCAGGGAGATTCCCTGGATTTTCCATCTTCTGTCACCGCCTTGAAGACCACTGGCAATAGTTGAATTACTGAAGAAATAAATGTACCTTTTCAGGCATATGGTTACTTTGGGATATTTTCACGTCCTAAAGAATCCTAAAATCTAAGTAGCTTCCTTATATGCACACAGCAATTTTTATAATGTGAGTTCTGGTGTTCTAAATACCTTTGCAATATAAATTTGATTCTTCAGTTGATAGAAGGTATATTATTAAAGGAGAAGCATTTAACTTCTGGATTTTTTTTTTTTTTTTTTACTTAAACTATGTGAGTAGCATTAAATGAGAAGTTTGATGTCTTTTCTCAATTGACTCTTAGAAGACTTTATTGGCAGGTAACTCTTGTAAATCCAGCTATGGAAGCAGCATTGGAGCTTTTGAAGAAATTTGCTGTAGATATCTGTTGTGAGAGAGTTCAAGAAAGTAGATTGAGGCATGGAGTTCCTTGGAGATATTCACCAAAGTCAACTGATAAAGATAGGTGTTATCAATGGGCAAAGATCCAGCTGATGGATTTTGTTCAAGCTCTTGTCAATGCTGAATTTGGGGTCAGTTGGCAACCATGCTTCTCTTCAGTTTCTCTTCCTTATAACTTATTCCATGGTTTGATATTCTTGGCTTTCTTCTATTGTCTTCTGTTCATATTTTGGCATTCATTTTGTTGAGTTTACCTGGTAGTTGTGTTTTCTTTGAGAGTTTCATAATTTTGCTAATCTATGTATTGAAATTTCCCTTGTACCCTAGGTCTGGTCTATGACTAGACTAGCACATAAACACACTAGCAGTGCTCAACAATGAACAACTTTTCGCAGCGAAATATACGACAGTGAAATCAAACAATAGTACACAGGATATATGGCCCAAAACATTCCTTGTCAGTCCATCAATAAGAAATTCATAGGGCTCCCATACCAGGGATCATGGCCCTTTAGAAACCCTGATACAAATGCTAGAGTACAACAAAATACAATCTGTTCTTTGACTGTTACAACTAGGGCTGAGGTCTTATCCTTCAGACCCTCATCTGAGTACTCAACTTGCTGTTTGTGGTCTTTGACAAGCAGCCCTTTCAGTCCTCTTTGCCCACTGTTCCTGGCTGCGCTTTGCCTCCAAAATTCAAATGTTCACATAGAGATGAGCTCCTTTTTTCCTCTGTCCATTTGCTGCTTACAGGTAGGCTTCTCATTTAGTCTACTGTACTAAACCAGCACTGTTACAGCTTGCTGTTAGCCCCTCCTTTGGCTAACAGGCTTCACTGTAGCCCTTTATCAACCTTCAAAGCTTGCTCCCCACTGCTCGAGACTGCTGAGCTGCTTCCTTTACAGCACGGTCTGCTCTGTCTTTACTCCAGCTAACTCCTGGCAGCCTCAGCCTCATCTTAATTGACCTCGCCCTGGTCTGTTATCCCTGTCCAGCCTCTGTCCAGGCCCCTCCTTGACTGCATCCCAGACTAGGGCACAGTCTATCTCTGTGGCCTAGCTTCTTAGGCATCTGCAGCCAGCCATCGATACCCTTGGCAGCTTCTCCACTACAGAACAGATCCTTCCACAGGCTGTCGTTCCTTTTTCTTCAAGCAGATAGTCCTTAACCAGCAGTTTTACTCAGCGTCCAGCACACAGAACCCTCCCAGAACCCTCGGCCTCTACAGGATAGATAGAACTCCAACTCGGCCTTCCAAAACAGAACAAAGCACGGCTCATCCTCCTTTTCTTTGGCTGCGGCTTTCTCTCTAAGGTTGCGGCTTCCTTCTAGGGTTTCTTGTTCTCCACAAGATGTGTCCTTTCAGCTTGTGATGTGGTCACTCCTTTGGCCTCTTATTTATAGCTTGCTAATTGGTGCCTTTGGAGCACTATTTATCCATTACGAGCCTCCTCAACATCTAATTAGAATATAATAATAATTAACTTGGGTTCTAAGCCCACAACTTTGGGTCAAAATTTGAAAATCCCAAACTTGGGTACTTTGCCCACAACACTCCATTTTGTGGGTTTTCTCCTCACAAACGTAGCACCCAAGGCTTGTAGGAGGACCTCCAAATCTATACAATTTTCAACACTATGCTCATTTATTTCAAAAGGTTGGTTTGGGAGAAGTCTGCTTTTAATATTCACATCTTTTGAAATTGGGATCATGTTCTGAGACAGTGGATGTTCCATTTGCTCAGTAGCATTTTGTGGGTTTTCCCCTCTCAAACATAGCACCCAAGGCTTGTAGGAGAACCTCCCAATCTATACAATTTTCAACATTATGCTCATTTTTTTCAAAAGGTTGGTTTGGGAGAAGTCTGCTTTTAATATTTACATCTTTTGAAATTGGGATCATGTTCTGAGACAGTGGATGTTCCATTTGCTCAGTAGCATTTTAATAGTGAGTTTATTTGGGACTTTTCTTTTTCCTTGGTCATTCGCACTAGGACTTCATTTCTTGTGCATGAAATGAGTGTCTTAGGTGAGCTCAAGTGAGTGCCAAAACTAGGTAATGAACATATTTAGAGACATGTTGTACTGCTTTTTAAGTGCTATCTACAAAGATCACAACTATCATGTCAATTTGTCAAAAAGTTGATTATTTGTCAGACACCAAGTTTTTGTTCTCTCTGCAATTGTTACAATGGGTATGGAGAAATTGATATCCCACACTTTAATACATATTGCATGTTAGGAGCAGCATGTAATATTTACTCAAGAAGTGGCTGATCTTCACTATATTGAAGATGTGAAGTGCATGCTATGATAGATTTGAATGTCATAAATTTTCAAGTAATTCCCTTTATTAGATCTCAAATCAGGATGCAAGAAGGAATTTAAAGACTATAATTTACTAATTAGTTGATGCTGATATTGGCAATATCCCCTCCAACATGATTTCACCCTCTTAGAATAGACAATATCCATCAAGTTAGTGATAAGGTGGTCCGTGAGTGTTCCTCACGCTAAGGTAATCATCAAAGTGCATAGGCATATCTCCAAATAACATCTCCTCCACCATGATATCATCTCCAACATGGCTCACATCACCCTTTTAGGACATGTGGGGATGACGTGGCAAGATTTGAAGCAAGCGTTGGCATCTAGACATGATGCGCTAGCCCTACCATGCCATCTTAGTGATCTCCAATCTATACAATTTTCAACACTATGCATCAAATGTGGTCAAGGCCATCTTGAGGGCATCCTGGGTCCATCTAGGCACATCATGAAATAAGCCAATGCCTTGGCTTCTTGGTACAATGTTTCAACATCTAAAGGCGCAAAAGGGGGGTACGACCATGTGGAGACTCCTCAAGGCCCAACGTTTATCTCAGGTGGGTAACACTAGGGCTGCATGGTCATCTCTGCTCTCAATACTGGGCAAAACATCCTCCGAATGGTGTTGGATAGGTGTCAATTCATTCTCCAATGTATCTCTATTGCATGAGTAATGGACCACATAAACCATACCCCTTAAGATTAAGTGAGATTATCATCATTAGGGATTGTTGCTGTAAAATCTAGCAGGCCTAGTGCAAAACCACACTAGGTGGAACCAGACCTTATGGAAACAAGAAAAAGGATTGTTAGTGTCACCTCAGTGACCTTTCTCTTGCTCTTTTGTGGTATTTTACCACAAGGGAGGCTTTCCTAAATCACCTAAAGTATAATCAACTACTATGGCTCGAGGTGATATATGAGAGGTTTATAATATGGGATAGAGCACTCCAAAGCCTAGAAAGGCCTAGATAGTCTATGCCACCGTCCAAGTACTCAATTAGTAGACCAAAGATATGGTTGTTATAAGTTAGGGTTTGATTGATTTGCAATAATAGGGTGCACAATGTCATATAGCGGCCAAAGAAAAGGCCTTTCAAGGATAATCAATAAAAAAGAACAAAAACCTTCCAACAAACACCTAGGCTTAGGGTCACTTAACTAGGGCTGAACAAAATGCATGAACAACAAACAATGATGATGTTAGCCCTAATTAGGAAGGATTAACTTGCATAATGCGAGATTTTGCTTTTGTGTGATTTATTGATGTAATTCGTAATTTGTTAGCCATAAACATCTGACACAAATTCACTTTTATGCAATATTTTACCCTAAAACACTAACAGCTAACCGTTAACATCTAGGAACAAGGTAAGAAAAAGAAATTTAATGAAATTTATGGATGATGAACAAAATAATGATTATTGCATTATCCTAAATGGGCTTAAAGAAGTCTTCTAGGGCTAAAATTTCATGAAGAGGTTTTTATGGAGCAAGGGGGCATGAGTAGGGCATCCATTTTTAAAATCCTAACTATTTTACTTGTGAGGGAAGAAATTAAATATAAGGAATGCACATTTAGAGTATCCTTAGAGTCTTCAAAGACAACAGTTTTGCATGCTATAACAGAGCAAGATTTCAACATGAATTTATCATTTAGTCATGGAATAAATAGAATCCCTCCTTCACACATAGAATATCGAAAATATCTGTTGAAAAATGTATAACTAGGTTTGGTCTTCATAGTATGAAATGTACTCTTATAAATAATAAAATGAAAAGAAATTATTATTATTATTGGAGCATGGGTTTCATGCACAAGTTCTTTTATTTTATAGGTCAAGCACCCATTGAGTGCTTCTAGGGTTTATCCTAGGTAGGTATAAGAGTCATTGTCATATATTGAAGACCCTATGGGCGCATTGTATTTTGTAAAGAAAAATTTATTTTGTCTTTAAAGTATCGAAATACCTCCAAGATCAAGTCGGCCTAAGGAGATGTCAAGTCGTCCTACATGAAGAGCCACGTCCATCCTTAAAAGAGCCTATATATAGAGAGGAACTCGTCCTCCATTAGACACATTCACTCATGCAAAGAAGAGGAAGAAAGAGGTCGAAGAAGAGGGTATGAAGAAGTGGAAGTCGAAGTGCTTGGGCTAGATTTATCTCCCTTGTGAAAGTCGAAGCTAGGGTTTCTGCGCTGGCTCTATCACTAGTTCGATCTTGAAGGAAAGAAAGAAGGAAAGGCAAGCGAAGGTCAATTAGGGCATCTCATTAGCCCTAAGTCTCAAGGGAAGGCTAGTGAAGAGGAAGAGAAGGCTATTCGAGTTAGATCAAAGTCTCTAGTAGAAGCAACAGCAGTAGCCGTGAGCCAGAATTTCAGATCTACAGTGGGAGGTCGTGTTGAAGAATCTAGGGCTAATGTAGTTAATGAGATTCTTCTTAGCATGATAACAATTTGTGAAGTACTTTTACTTTTCTTGTTAACGCGATCTTCTTCTTCTTATTATTATTGTATGTTCTCTTACTTCATCTAACTGTTACCAAAACACAAGAGACAAGAACACAAGATGTTGGCTCTTCGCCAGGGCAAAACCTATCTCTCCTAGAGAGGAAAGCCCTTCTTTAAATTTCTCTTATTGAAGCCTTCATTGATAAATTCCAAACACCAGACCCTTGACTTTATCATGCTTCCAAGACCTTGTCACTTGCTCCTTTTAGTCACCTTATGTTGATTTTCCTTTCTGCATTGCTTTGCTACAGAACTAGGGAAACTTGGTCCCAAGTCTAGTAGCCTTTGATGGTAGGCTTCTTTCCAGTCTGTCTTAGATTTAAACTCAGTCTTCTAAAGACTCCCTTTCAATCTCTTTTGTACACGTTTGATACACCGTGTCAAGTTGTTTTCTTCACTGTGAAAAACTTTTCCTTTTCGTTGTATATTTTTCAGTTTCTTCTAAATAAGAACAAAGATTTATGTTGCCTCTTCTTTTTGTTCTCCGCAGTCCTTACTTCTTGTGGTATGGTCTTTCCTCTTTGCAATTCAACTTTTCCCTTTTCGCTATATATATTTCGGTTTCTTCTAGATCAGGACAGAGACTTATGTTGCCTCTTCTTTTCGTTCTCTGCAGTCCTTATTTCTTGTGATATGGTTTCTCCTCTTCGCAATTCTTTCCAACACTGATGGCAGACTTCGTGACTGTCTTTTTCCTGAAATGAACCTCGGCCTATCTCAAAGATGTGAGATAGGTACAGACCCAGAACATAGCACTTTAATCATTGCGTTATATTGCCTTTAGTTCTTCGTTGAGTTGCCTTTTACCAATGTACTGGAACGTTGACCTTTTCTTCGCAATTGATCTCAGAGCTTCATCGAATTTGATATCCAAATGAGGACGCAGTTCCACCTTTATATATGGACTGTTTCCCTCTTCTAGGCCGACTTATCTTCTGTGGGTAGGCCGACTTCATCAAGAGGTAGTTTGATCATACTTCGAGCCGACTTTATGGAGCTTCTTGACAAGGTCTTGGAGCATACAAATAAATTTCCCTTTTTCTTCAAGTGTAACAATACTTCATGACTCTAAACTATATTTATGACAATATGACAAATCCCTAAAGACATCAAGAAGAAGTCTTTGACCTATAAAACTTCTTGCTCATGAAACCCATGAGGCAAGCATTACAAAATATATTTTGTCTTTGTCTCTTCATTACATAGATTAATAATTACTTAGTCCATATGAAGACCGAACCTAGTTACACTTTCTTCAACAGGTCGAAGTCACTACAACAGGAGGCCGAGTTGATCTTGATCTTGGTGGGTATTTGTCTGAGTCACTAGGTCATGGTATTCGTCAATTGAAGAATCTATAAGAAGAGAAGAGATTTATGGGTTTTCCCCTCAAGAGGAGGGGTTTTGGCCCTGGCTTGCAACCTATATATTGTGTCATTGTTCTTATTTTTTTGGTAGTTGTTTGATGTTAATAATAAGGAACAAAGCTAATAAGTAAAAAGGTAACACAAACAATTATCAAGCTAAGAGAATAAACATAGTTACTGCCCTCTTGAATTCCCAACAATATCAAAGGTGAAGCATGAACTTACAATATTCTCCAAAGAATCACTTCTTTCAATCCCAGAAAAAACATTTCCATGCAAAATACCATCTCTACAAGAATTCACACCATAGAAAAGTCACATCTTTCTTAAGTAGCAAAAAAGAGACTAATATGCACTCTTCTGTAGAGAAGAGTGATCAAATGTATGATGACAAAATGGAGCAAGGGGGAACATCTATTTTTATGAGGCTTATCACCCTTATTTTACAATAATACAAGTAAAATTCCTAGTTACATGCTTACTTTGAGTGTTCAACAAGTATTAGGTTACAAGGCAACTTCATGGCTCAAAAACATAACAAATAATGCCGACACGTGTGGGAGAAAATCCGCCTCCACTATGCTATCATCCTCCAAAGGAGCTCAAAATGCCACATACAAGTGACAAATGGGCCAATGGGTGATCCATACTCCAAAAAGTATGTCTAAGTCCATGGGTATGCCTCCAAAATACCTCCATACCAAGACATCATTACCCAAGTGCCCTATGTTACCCTCTAAAGGACAAGATGGGTGGCATGGCACCAATCTACTCAAGGGTTGGGATCAAATAGTGATGTAAGCCCTCCCTTGTCATCTCAAGGATAACCATCATCATCTAGGCTTCAGAACAAGCAATGCCTATCAAATAGTGTCAAGGCGAAGCTGGGGGCATCCTGGGTCCATCTAGGAACATCGTCAATATCTCCAACACCAAGCTTCATGGGCTCAACGTTTCAACATCTAGGGTTACCTCAAAGTTTCAACTACCATGTGGAACCATCATTTTACCTAATGCTCCGCTCTGGATGGAAAATATGGCATCAACAACGTCATATATGTGCTTTGGAATGAATAAAACGACCTTTGGTATGTTGCTTAATGGAGTGATAATCATCTCTCAAAAGGCCTATGTTGTTGTGATGACACCATTTGAGAAATCCTTACTCAAGATCAAGAGAAATTGTGAATCATTTGGGACAACAACCATAAATGCATCATAGTGGACCATACCTAATGCTTGGGGCATAGTAATAGTTCACATGATGCTGACCTTCATATGTCTAACTAGATCAAGTCCTATAAATAGTTACCTCCTTATGTTAGGGATGGTTAGATGGATAACCCTATTGGGTGTTTCCAGCCCCCAAGGGGAATTGACATGTCCCACGTTAGCCCATAAATTCATAGGTGTGCATGGAAATTGTGGTTGTGGAGTGTGAAAGATCTTAGTGCAAGGTGTGATAGCCAAGTGCCCAGCTAATGGAGGTCCAACATCCCCCTCCTTCATGAATTCGACCTCCTTGCTCTTCCTATATATTTGTGCCTCTCATCCTCTCTACTACTCACTTGTGCATTGTGAAAGGAGAGTACGAACTTGAGAAAGAGAGAACTAGAGAGACTAGAGAAGAATTGAGAGAGAGAGTGAGTCTTGAAGAGTAAGAGTAGAACTTGGTGAGCCAAAGTAATTCAGTGTTTGCATCAACTACTGCTATCAAAGATCTTCTTTAGATTTGGGTGAACTTCTTTCTCTCATTGTATTCTATATCTCTGCTGAACATTTGATTTCTAATAGAAGAAGAATCTGGTTGGGTTTTCCCCTTGTGGGTTTTTCCCTGGTCATTGGACCTAAACTCACTGTGTCTTATTGAGTTCTTGACTGTCTTCTATTTATGTATATGATTTATGTTCTATCTACAATTGCTTAACTATATTTCAGATTAAAAAAATTATTGGATCAAATAATTGTTACAACATAGAACTTCAGAATTTCAACATGGTATCAGAGCGTTGGTGAAGACAAACTCAAGAAGACAAGTGTTGTTCCACCCATTTTATGTTCAAATATCTCTTGCTGTCCACTCTATTTGCAGCTCATTTTCTACTAAAATATCTCTCGCTGTCCACTCTATTTACAACCCATTTTCAGCTGAAATATCGAGTGTTGTCCACTCTATTTATAGCCCATTTTCTGCTGAAATATCAAGTGTTGTCCACTCTATTTGCAACCCATTTTCTGCTGAAATGTCACTTGTTGTTCCTTCTACTTGCTGCTCATTTTTTGTTGAAATATCTCATTTACTGTCGAAATATCTCTTGCTGTCCCTTGCTATTTGCTGCTGAAATTTTGAGTGGATCAAGATATCTTCGTCTTACTTTAAGAATGAAAAGAAGTTGGTTGATGCTTCAAACTTCTTCCCTTGGAGGTCCAGATTGGATATTACTCTTGAGGAACATAATGTTCTGGAGTGTGTTGAAGGAGAGGTAGCAGAACCATCTGAAAACTCCAATGCTAGTATATGTTGATTTTTGTAGCTTGGGAGGTACTCCAAGCCTTGAGGATCGAGGGTTTGGAGGAAGGAGCTCCACAAGTGGCCTTGTGGGCTTGAAACCCAAGCTTGGGGTTTTGCACCCATTGTGATTTGGGACAAAACCATGAGCACATTTCGACATGTGATGGATGAGGATGATAGCTCTTGTCGAGACGAATCCGACGCAACGAAGATCATCCGATTCCAAGTTGTAGAAATGGAGATATGAATTTTTGAAGTTATGGAGTGGGTTTGCACCAAATGAGTTAAGGTCGGCTTAAGTTTAGTAAGCCTCTTGACAGCTGGACAAGCCCATGGAGGACGTTGGAAGGAGCCCTTCTTATAAAAAGAAGGTGATGGAGAGTCATTTCTCACATCCATTTTGTGCAACACATCACAAGAAGATAGCTTGTTGAGGAGAGAAAGAGACCTTGTCTAGGCCGCAACAACAGAAGGCATAACAACGAGGGTGGAAAGGACTGTTTTGAGGGCCATTTCAGGTGACCGAGTTGCTAGTTGGAGGGCCGAGGAGCTGTGCTAGAGGGTCAAAGCAAGGAGGGACTGTTTGAGGTTGGACAATCCCAAAACAAGGCTGTTGCAGACCTGTAGGTGGAGATCTAGGGCAGCTGCAGTGATTTGAAGGAAGACCGAGGTTCGTTTGAAAGCTAGGACAACAACAAACTACCCCGACCTCTCAAGGAGGGACAACCACATTCAAGAGGAGCAATTCTGGGCAGAAGTTAAGGGCTGGAAAGGGACTATGATGTTGCCTCAACTAGGCCGAGGTTGCTACAAAGGAACAAACCCTAAAACAACGAGCTTAAGGTATGTATTTCAGTGCATTCTTATATGTGTTGCAGCCTGTGGGAGCCA
The DNA here is from genome assembly GCA_031772625.1 of Pinus tabuliformis. Taxonomy (NCBI): domain Eukaryota; kingdom Viridiplantae; phylum Streptophyta; class Pinopsida; order Pinales; family Pinaceae; genus Pinus; species Pinus tabuliformis. The sequence goes on from CM062805.1 coordinate 246,583,596, forward strand.
TGTGTTGGGGTTGTCTTGGGTGTTAAGAAAGACCTAGGAGAGGACTATTGGAGAAGTCCATTAGCAGCCATGTGGAAGGGTTTCCTAGGTGTTGGATGCCCTAACTAGGAGCAGATGCTACAACGAGGATTGGTCACTTGTGGATTGTTGGAGGGCAGCGTGGGAGTGGGCCATGTGTGGACGTGGATTGGGCATTTATGGCCGGCTGGAGGACAACGCGATAGTGCCCAAGTTGGAGCTCGGTGTGCTCTATCTTCATGGACCTAGGTGGTTGCTAGAGTGGCAGTTGTTGAGCTCATAGGTCTAATCAACTAGGAGAAGATTGAGAAGCCCTAGACTTGTGTGTGGAGAAGGACTTCTACAACAGATGATGGGAAATCCTCCTAACCCGGGTTCATTGTGGGGGATGGACATCTTGCAGTGATAGGTGGCAACCCTCCGTGCCCTATGTTGGTCTTCATTGGAGCAACGCAGGAGGGCTATAGTGGGCTGAAGTCCTTGAGTAGCTGAGGAGCAGCAGTGGGAGGATTGAGAGTTGTTCACAAGTGGAGCTATGAACAAATCGATAAGAGTCTCGATGTGTTGTTCCCTTGATGGACTAAGGCACAACTAGAGAGCAGGTTGACAGCCGAGGTTCAGTGGCCAAATTGACTTGGAGCATTGATAGAGGCAGGAGTTGCAAATGGGGAGTCGCAGGACCGGGCAGGCACATGGTACGACTGAGAGGAGCTGAGAGAGCATGCGACAACCGGATGGCTAGAGTATCTTGTTGAGGGTAGATTGGTTGTCGATGGATCGACACCAAGCCCTAGTTTGTATTCTTGTACTAGTGGATGTATGAGGGCCATTATCCCTGGTACGGGAGCCCTAGACTGTTGTATTATATGTTGTTTAGCATAACGAAGTTGGGTTGAAAATTATAAAAAGTTGTCCATATTTTGTGCATATGTGATTTACTATTGTTTATATTCCACTGTGCAAAGTAGTATTGTTGAGATTCTTGGTTTGGTAGCATCAAAGATTTTAAGATTCTATCCTAGACTCAAGATCGTGGAAATCAACTGTATCAAGGGCAGATACAAGAAAGAAGAAGTCAAGGCTAAAAATATTATGCTTGATTCTTTTGGAGACCACCTCATCAATTATGTCTCCAACTTGAAGAAGCCAAAGAAATGTATGACACGCTGATTGGAATGTATCAAGTGAACAACTTGAGTCAAATTCTTGCTCTGAAGAATCAACTCAAGGATATTAAGATGAATAGAGGAGAGACCATTCAAACATACTTCATGAGGATATCAAAAATCAAAGATCAAATATCAACTTCTGGTGATGTTGTTTTTGATAGAGTTGGTACTGATTACGCTTGGAGGTCTTTCTTCTTCTTAGGATACTTTTATTACTATTATCAGTAACAATGACAAGTTTCCTACATTTGATGAGCTCCTGGGAAAGTGCAGTCAAGAAGAGGTGTTAAAATTGGCAACTAAGGCCAAATGCCACTTTGGAAAACTCCTATGGGAAATATTATTACAACATTGAATTCCTCTTTTCAAGAGGACCAAAATCGATCTAAAGATCGCCAAATTTGGATAAGGAAAAATGAATTTTTGAATTTATGTTTCTCTCATATAAATTATCAAGGTCGACTTCCTTCATATGTTGGCTCATCAAGTCTAATGGTCACGTCTCTTGACGCCCATCAAATTAGGTATATAGAGGTACTTTCAATCTCATTTGGGACATCAAGAGAAGCGAAAATTCTTCTGAAATGAAGTGCGAGTTTGAGGTTTTGGCGTACAAGAGCAGGAGCCATGTTTGTGTCAAGATAATCTCTGTTTGGCTTCAGTTTTCCTGTGGAAGAGAGGCCGCAATTGTTTAAGGGATGTAGTGGTTGTTTGAAGACTATTTGGGGGTGGGCATTCTTACTATCTTAGGCCACAATTCAGAAAAGAGGTAAGGTCTTCGATGCTTGTATTTGTATCCTCTTCATTTTTGTTCAGGCTGCAGGAAGGGATCATCTACTAGCAGGTTGGATCACTTTTTTGAAGATTCGTAAGGCCTTGAAAGGCTCCTCCCTTTAAGCCGCAGTCACAAAAGGATACAACACAGTCGTTCAAAGGCTTCTTCTTTAGTTCTGGGGCTATTTCGTCCAACTGTTGGTCAAAGGTTGTTGTAGGGTGCATTGAGAAGGAATCTCAAACCCTAGTTCAGTGAATGGTCATCCATAAGTGGACTACAAAGGAGCAGGCCTGTGGGAGAAATATTCACCGTGTTTTGAATATCGGTTTAGGCCTATTGAAGTACCCTAACCAGTCTTATTGATGCACAAAAGATAGTAGATCTTAATCTTCATTGTACTCTCTCTCTCTGATGATCATTTGAGATTAATGAAAGAGGAATTGACAAAGGGTTTTCCCCATCTTGGGGTTTTTCCCTGGCTTGAGCCAATCCTTGTGTTCTCATGTCTTGGCTTGTCTTTTGCATTTTCATTAGATATTCTTTCATCAGTTACTATTATAAGTTTATGGCTAATATGAATTGAAATACAATAATGGAATAAAAAATGGGCTAAAGAAGTGTTTGTCCTAAGCAAGATCATGTTAAACCTAAAATTAACATGGTATCAGAACCAGGAGAAGTCAAGCCCAAGCAAGAGTAATTGAACTACAATAATGGAATAAAAAATGGGCTAAAGAAGTGTCTGTCCCAGTGTTGCACGAAGCCCCCCCCGCACGGTTCCAAGCCCCGAAGCGCGTCTCGTACGGAAGCGCCTAGGAAGCTTGGCTGGAAGCGGCGCTTCCGAATTCGGAAGCGCCGCTTCGGCATTTTTAGACGCTTCCTGGAAATTTGGAAGCGTTGTACGGAAGCGCCGAAGCGCGCTTTGTATGGCGCTTCGGGCATCGGAAGCCTGGTGCTTCGGAGGAGGAAGTGTACGCTTCCCGTACGCTTCCAGAAAAGCTTCCGGAAAAGCGTTTAGAAAATCGTTTTTTTTCAATTTTTTTTTTTTTAATTTTAGGTGAGTTTGCTTGTTGGGGGTGGGTCCACCTTGGGTTAGGGTGACGAATGAAGGCAAAAAAAATATAAATATAGCAGATGCTCCCTCATGGTAATGTTAAATTCTTAAAGTAAAAGTGACATTCTCCTTTATTTTTCATTTTCATCCTTTTACTTAAATTTTTAACATTACCATGAAATGACTCAGGATGTTTGAGAGTGGTTCCAGCCTCATTGGACTTCATATGGAGAAAATAGAATTTCATATCCTATTCAAAATTCAACAGACTTAACAGTTTTCAGGAATTCAGGATCAATGGGATTGTGGCATTTCATTAGATTATATCAAGTATGAAGGTATGCGATTAGCATTTAATCAAGAGCACCAAGCCCTATATGTACCCTAGTGTTGGTGGTGTTATTGTTGAACTCCTTTGTCACGCGGCACACCCTTAGCAAAAAATTACCTTTCAATCAAGTCAAAATCATCGATCAAGCATGTTAAGCTTTTTCTACCATATTTTGAGTCTTGAATTAGGTAGTTTGATCAAAATTGGGCAATGTTGACAATCGAGGTAGAGGCAAAGGCTAGACAAGAGGAGAAGAATCTAGATTCTAGATGGTTGATGCATCTAAATGGTTGATGCTCGAATAATTAATCATTAATGTACAATGGATGTTATATCTATCTTGATTTATGCAAAAATATGCATGTTTTCATGTCTTCTACAATTAATTTGGTATTTGGGATGTTTGTTTTGAGTATAAATGCAAATATATATATATATATATATATATATATATATATATATATATATATATATATATATATATGCTAGGCTATGAACAAAGTCACCAAAGTCACCATAGAACTCTGCTGGGCTAGTGGGGGCAGTGGAAAGTAAGTATCTGTCACTATGAAAGTAAGTATCTGTCTGCTTCATATTGGTTAAGGAAATGTATTCCAAAGGGATCTGTCCAGGAAAGGAACAAGGTCTGCCCAGGATCTGTCTGAACTAGATGGCTGAACGAGAATAGGGAGGGATATGGATATAAGGTATCGGAAGAAAGAATACGAGCGGTTATTTGGCTAAAAGTAAGGGCTAAAGGAATGGTTATGGTGGGTGCCGAACTGCTACCTTAGCTGCTGGGGGATCTTCTACTGGTTCAGGATCAACAGATGAAATTGCTCCTACTTTTGGATCTAGAGCTATATGTTGCGGATTAAGTGCTAAGCAGTCAAGGTATAAGCAGTGAAGGCAGGGTTGCGGAACAAGTTGTTGTTGACTCAGTTTACCTAGTAGCAGAGATTCCTATCTAGTCCCCGTGGACCCATCTTTCTCAGTCTCATTAGTAGCGGTAAAGGCGGCTATTATTCAAATGCTCCAGGCTTCTGGCTATGGATCTTATAATGGTCCTGGGCGGGCCTTACTTAGACACTGAGCTTCCCCAACCCTTCTCATTTGAACCTGCTATCCTCACCAGGCATAGGCACCCCACCTACCAGCCGGGCATACCAGGCTAGGCACTACTGATGCTTATAACAAATAGATTATTTACGAGCATGTTCTAAAGTGGAAAATATCATTAGTAACGAGAATCTCAAATCCTCTCCCTCTCCCTCTCCTTAACAGTCGAGCACCTAAAGGTCCTTATGGTCGAGCACCTAAAGGTCCTTATGGTCGAGCCCCTCACCCATCGGAATGAGTGAGTGACCCCTAAATAATATAGGGCGATGGCGGCCTTAACAGTCGAGCGTGCTTACGCACCCTGCCGGTTCAATTTACTTATTTGGTGGCCCCTCTCAAATAAGTAACTAAAGAGCAACTAAAGTTCCTCTCCTTATCAGTCGAGCCCCGTTGCCGGTCCTCATTTCTTCAACCAGCCCGGTCGGTTCTTCGACTATCCAATCCAGCCCAGATATTTAGTTCCTTCAATCCTAACGTCTAGCCACCACAGACAGGTTCTAGCTAGATAACGGGTTCTTCCATCCCTTGGGTTTCTAGCTAGATAACGGGTTTTGTCGTCTCGTCCTGTAGAAGCTAGGGTTTCTGTCGTCAATCAATCAATCAAATCAATAACTCACTATCCGGGCAAGGTGGGATCACCAACCTAGGCTATATATATATAGCAGACGCTTCCGCGGACGCTTCGCTTCCTAGATTTTTGGAAAATGACGCTTCGGCGTCCCCGCTTCCAAAAAACGCTTCTGCTTCGCTTCCACTTCGTGCAACATTGGTCTGTCCTAAGCAAGATCATGTTAAGCCTAAAATTAACATGGTATCAGAGCCATCAGAAGTCAAGCTCAAGCAAGAGATAGATCCATCACTGAAAAATTTGTTGATAATTTTGTGTGGTCTCTTTCCTTGTTCAGATCAGTCATATCGGATGACGGTTTTTCTGAGGCTCGTATGGTACTGTTCTGAGGCAAACTGCTCTATGGCATCTTCGCTTGGTTAGCTCATAGACTGTGTTTGCATGGCTTGGCACAGGGGCCTATCAGTGGCTAGGATCTTACCTTTTTCGTATGGCCTCATGATTATCTCTGCATCACAGTCATAAATCTCAGTTGAATGATGGCACTTCCACATTATATGAATTCGTCATTGATAAGGTATGTACTATGGTCACTCTTCTATACGAATTTCTGGAATGGTCAATTCAAATGTTATATCTCATGTACCTACCTTCGCCCTTTATTTAAATGTTCTCAGCTTTGACAAAGCCTAAAGCCTCATTATTCGGTCCTTCAAAATATACTATTCAGCTTCTATCATTGTGGAAATTATCTTGAGATCATACTCAGAAAAGTTCTCCTATTCAATACAGTTTTCCGTTCTAGAAATTCAGCCTTAAGCACTGATACCTCAGCCAGGAATTTGTCATTTATCTCAATGATGAATTTGTTATTAATAAGAACAGTATATCCAACCTTGCTATAAGACATAGTATCTATATGATGATTTATTCATGGCCTCGATGTCTCCAAGGCATTGTCTCGACATCTCTCCGTAATATATCTTTGCACTTCATATGACCTTACAATTGTATGGCATCGTTCTGGAGTATTATGACATTCGAATTTTTCCTAATCTCTCAAGGTATGATACATGGGCACAAATGGTATGATTTGCAATACGTGGCATCATTAGGATCACAGTTCATCTCTGTTAACTATGTATGGTGTCATAAAATTATAGAGAATCTCAATTATGCTTAACTCGGTTTTTGTGATCTCACCTCAGTTCAGCATTATGTATGTTCTCTCTCAGCACAATATTATTTATGCTCATGACCTCACACAGTATAATGTATGAGCAGTATTGATCTTGACACTATAACAATATTAGTTTTGATGGTTGAATGGCATCGTTACAGTCCTATAGCAGTAATGGTATGGCAAGCGTTGATGATAGTATTGATGATGAAACTTGTTCACAAACAAGTTGTGAACTAGCCTTTGATAATCCGTATCTTGTATTTTTCATCTCAAGCATTTCGATTTGGTCTGAAATTAAAAGGGTATTCGGCCTTCTACTTCAGGAAGAGCGAAGAAGAATTAAAGTTATCTTTGACTGTGATTTGGTTCATCATTCTGGGGTTCAGTGCTACAGACAGGGCTCACGTGTATCTTTATTTTGTCTCCATGCAGATTGACGCTTACTCTGTCCTGTACTATATCTCTAAAGTTGACCAAGATGATTTGAGCTAATCTCCTCCTTTGTTCATTGATTATCTCAGCAAGGATTTCGGCCTCCTGTTACAGTCACCTCAGGCATGTTTTTCAGCCTCTTAGTGCAGTACGTAAAGTACCCGTGTGTTGGATGTATCAAGCATGATTTAAATACGATCTCTGCAATTAATCCTCTGAGATCATCATTTAGTTCTATGCATTTGGTACAACTCATTTGTGAATCATAGTGGTATGATAGAAATTGGGCATATCTATATGGCCCTAGAGAGAAGTGAATGTTGTTCATATTCATCTTTGTTTTGCACATTAGCAACAGGCATCCAACGGAGTAAACATTTGATTCTTGTAATGTAATCAATCATCTTTCAGCCTTAAGAGGAAGCTTTAAGTGGTAGAGCTGAGATTATGTCAGTAGGAAAAGATCATAGTAGAAATAATCCTCCTGGAAGTTTGAAGATCTGCAGCTGTTATAAACCTCACTATTATTTACATAAGGTCTGCTACGTGAGGCAGTTCTCTATGAATGGCAACCCAACATCTCTTATGGTTTGTTCAACGTTATGTAAACCCTGGATATCGATGACAGTATTATAGTCTTGTTCACAATCGAAGTTGTGAACAAGACAAATGTAAATCTTGGATACCTTATCTTCTGATTTTGGATGATCATTTGTTGAGGTATGCAAGAAACCTCTTATCAGTAAGCTAGAATTTATGATTGTTGAGGAGTCTTAAACTCTTGTGGATGTCATCCTAAGCAAGGCTTTCAATATTCAGTCCTAATTTGTAATAGGAGGCTCTGTTTGTAATAGCAACAATTGCATCAAGGTTTGCGGTATAAAGTCTGTATGGCAGTAAGAGTGCTTACTTTGCAGATTTCTGAATATGTATCAATTTCATTAGCACCTGCTTTCAGCGAAGAAGAAGATTGTAGTTGTTGCATTGACTGGTATCAAGCGTATTGATTCAGAATTAAATCCATCATCCCATTATTCTGGCAGACTACAGAAGGTATCTATGCAAGGGTGATTTTACAGTTTCACTACTTGTCACATCACCTCCTTGCAGCATGATAATCTTTGACATAGGATTGATGGTCTCCTAAAGCAAGGATTCAGAGGGAGTTGTAATGTTTTAATGATGTCTGTCCATCAGATGATGATCCTCTCTTTTTCAAATGAAAAGAGGTAATTTTTAGATGTAAGTTCTCGCGTTGTTCCCCAGCATTAAAAGTATGGTAATGTTGATCCAGATATAGACTATGCATGGGGACACTGGTGTATACCTTGATATGAAGACTCTAAGTCAATTTATGGTCAAACCTTGTATATTGGATAAGTTGTTCATTAAGATTATCTAAAAGTATGGTGCTCATCTGACAGTACAATAAAAGAAAAGAGCACATCTAAGTGCTATAGATATGTTGAGGACCACCTTTGCTTCCTAAATAAATTAAAGTCTGAAGTCTGTTACTCTAAAGCACTAATGAAGCCGAATGTATGAATTTAAGGAAACTCTTCAGCAATCATTTATGCACATATTGTTGTATATTGCAGAATAGGTTTCAAAGAATCCAGTGTCTCACATGTGACACCAAACATCACTTTATATGGTACAACAAAGGACATTCCTGTTTGGATGGATAGATCTCATGATGAGCAGGTTGCCTGTGGACACTTTGCACTCCAGAAAGACAAGCATAGGTTTGTGGTCTCCCTGAGTAAGAGGGAGTAAGCTCAGTGAAATATTTCTTCATCAAGATATGCAAGAAGCAGAGGATTGCCAAGTTGTAACTTGTGTTTGTAGGACGTGGTTCATCCTTTCCCTACTCTCGGTGATTTGCATACGTAGGATGTGGTTCATCCTTTCCCTACATATGATTGTGATGTGTTATTGTAGGATGTGGTTCGTCCTTTCCCTACGTGTGGTTGTCAGCAGGATGTGCTACATTCTTTCCCTGCTATTGATTGAGTATCATCCTACCCATGTAGTCCGGGACACATGGGAAGGACCTCTCATCTGGCCAATGAGTTGGGAAAAGTGGTTAGGGACCATGGCACTACCAATGGACGGATCGGGTACTGCCATACTCCCAATGACTAGGATGCATGTTGTTCTTCAACTTGATCTAGGATCAAGTTTGATTGAGGTTTTACATCTGGACTAACTTTTGTCAATGGAGAGTGGTAAGGTCTTATGACTCACTCTTGATCAATTCTTCTTCATTATTACATCAATGTTCAACAGAGTAGAGCAGAGCAGAGACGAGATATAGGGATGGTTCATGGTGATAGGATGGCATGATGATCAGTGAAAATGACTGATGGTTTGATAGGTGGAATTCTCCCTAGTTGAGAATCGAGAGGGAGTGTTAAAATTGGCAACTAGGGCCAAATTCCACTTTGGACAATTCCTATGGGAAATATTATTACAACATTGAATTCCTCTTTTCTAGAGGACCAAAATCGATCTAAAGGTCGCCAAATTTGGATAAGGAAAAATGAATTTTTGAATTTATGTTTCTCTCATATAAATTATCAAGGTTGGCTTCCTTCATATGTCGGCTCATCAAGTCTAATGGTCACGTCTCTTGACGCCTATCAAATTATATATATAGAGGTACTTCCAATCTCATTTTGGACATCAAGAGAAGTGAAAATTCTTCTGAAATGAAGTGCGGGTCTGAGGTTTGGGTGTACAAGAGCAGGAGCCATGTTTGTGTCAAGATAATCTCTGTTTGGGTTCAATTTTCTTGTGGAAGAGAGGCCGCAATTGTTTAAGGGCTGTAGTGGTTGTTTGAACACTGTTTGGGGCTGGGCATTCTTACTATCTCAGGCTGCAATTTAGAGAAGAGGTAAGGTCTTTGATGCTTTGTATTTGTATCCTCTTCGTTTCTGTTCAAGCCGCAGGAAGGGATCATCTACCAGTAGGTTGGATCACTTGTTTGAAGATTAGTAAGGCCTCGAAAGGCTCTTCCCTTCGAGCGCAGCCACAAAAGGATACAATGCAGTCATTCAAAGGTTTCTTCTTTAGTTCTGGGGCTACTTCATCTAACTGTCGGTAAAAGGTTGTTGTAGGGTGCATTGAGAAGGAATCTCAAACCCTAGATCAGTGAATGGTCATCCATAAGTGGAATACAAAGGAGCAGACCTATGAGAGGAATATTCATCGTGTTTTGAATATTGGTTTAGGGCTATTGAAGTACCCCAACCAGTCTTATTGATGCATAAAAGATAGTAAATCTTAATCTTCATTGTACTCTCCCTCTCTGATGATCATTTGATATTAATGAAAGAATAATTGACAAAGGGTTTTCCCCATCTTGGGGTTTTTCCTTGGCTTGAGCCAATCCTTGTGTTCTCTTGTCTTGGCTTGTCTTCTACATTTTCATTAGATATTATTTCATCAGTTATTGTTATAAGTTTATGGCTAATATGAATTGTAATACAATAATGGAATAAAAAATGGGCTAAAGAAGTGTCTGTCCTAAACAAGATCATGTTAAGCCTAAAATTAAAAGGAATAAAAAATAGGCTAAAGAAGTGTCTGTCCTAAGCCTAAGATGAACAGAGGAGAGACCATTCAAACATACTTCATGAGGATATCAAAAATCAAAGATCAACTATCAACTTCTGGTGATGTTGTTTTTGATTGAGCTGGTACTGATTACGCTTGGAGGTCTTCCTTCTTCTTAGGATACTTTTATTACTACTATCAGTAACAATGACAAGTTTCCTACATTTGATGAGCTTGGAAAGTGCAGTCAAGAAGAGGTCATAATGATTTCCAGAGTAAGAATTCCCAAGCATGAAGAGGGAGAACCCATTGCCTTTGTTGTCCAAGGCAAGAAGAAGAGAGGAAGAAGAGGCCATCACTATTCAAAAAAGCATGCTCCCAATAGTTCCTCTAAATGGAACAAAGACATATCAAAAGTCCAATACTACAACTGCCATAAGAATGGCCACTATGTCCGTGATTGTCCAGAAAATAGAAGAGCACCAAGATCCAACTTCAACAATCGTTCCAACAAATCTAATTATAGAAGAAGAAGAGAAGCTCCTTCTACTCGTAAAGAGAGCTTTCGTTCTTCAAGGAACCCAAGGTATGATAACAATGCAGCTGAAACACAATCAAAATACTTTCTTGTTTTTGCTCTTTCTAGTTCCTCTCTTGCAGATTCTTGTGACAGTTGGTTGGTTGATAGTGGTGCCTCAAGACACTTTACTGGCTATAAAGAAGTGCTCTCTAATCTGGTTGAGAGGGAGACCGATTTGAAAATCATTCTTGGAGACAACTCTACATATCCTATAAAGGGATCTGGTTTTGTTTCCTTCCATCCGGATCATGGTAAAACCTTAACTTTTTAAGAAGTTTTTTATGTACCTGGTCTGAAAAAGAATCTTGTTTCTATTTCTGCTTTAGAAGATAAAGGAATGAAAGTTGGTTTCATAAATGGTAAAGTTCTCTCTTGGTTGATGAGATCCAACATGAGAGATGCCTTCACTCTGGGATTAAGATGTGAAGTTTTGTATAAAGTGAATGGAAGACCTATTCATGCATTGATCCGTGACAACAATCATCAAAGTGAACTTTGACATAGAAGGTTCGCTCATTTGCACTATAAAGCATTACCTCATGTGAGAAAGATGGTTTCCGCAATATCAAAGTTTAGATCTGATCATGGTGGAGTTTGTGAAGGGTGTGCTAGTGGGAAGCAAGTAAAGGGACCATTCCCTTCGAGCAAAAGTAGAACCAGTCCGGTACTTCATCTTGTACATTCTGATTGATATGGACCAATGCCTATAACTTCTCTTGGTGGCTACTTGTATTATATTATTTTTGTGGATGATTTTTATTGCAAGATATGGATCTATTTAAAAAAAAAATTCAAACATCTAACATGTTTAAAGATTACAAAGCTTTGGTAGAAAAACAAACTGGAAAACAAATCAAAGTCTTCATATCCGATAATGGAGGAGAGTTCACTTCAAATGACTTCATTGACTCTACAAAGAATTTGGAATCAGGAAAGGGACCAGATTACCGTATAACCCGGAACAAAATGGTGTGGCTGAGAGAAAAAATAGAACTGTCATGGAAGCAGTTAAAGCTATGTTGTCTGATCAGAAACTACCAAAGTTTCTATGGGGAGAAGTTGTTAACACAATTGTCTATGTTCAAAATAGATCTCCTCACTGTGCCCTAAACAACAAGACTCCGGAAGAAGTCTTCTCTGGTGAAAAACCCGAGGTTGGGCACTTGAGGATCTTTGGCTGCCCTGTCTACTTCCACGTGCCAAAAGAAAAGAGGAACAAGTTGGAAGCTTCAGGTAAGAAAGGTACATTTATTGGTTATTGTGAAAATTCTAAAGCTTACAGAATATATGTATCTGAACAAATAAATATAGAGTTTAGTAGGGATGTAACATTTGATGAAGATGCAGCTCTTGGAAAGGCAAGAGACATTCCTCTTCCTCTCGCTAATGTTGATAGTCAAGATGTTGCATTTGAGATACAAGAAAATCCTAAGCCTGAAATTGATCCTGTTGATGAACCCATGGAGCCCATGGATCCTTTGGATCCTCCTCCATGTGATCATCCTGCTAAACTGAGACCTTTACGGCTTCGTGACACCCTTCAGGATGTTGATAAACATGTTGCTCCCAGAGGAACCTTCAGAGAAAGCAAGAAACCATGTCGGTTCCAAGGATATGTTGTAGCCATGAGCAACATTATTCAAGCTAAACCATGCATTTTTGAAGAAGCTGTGAAGGATCAAGTGTGGAAAGATGCAATGGATGAAGAATATGAGTCCATCATTTATAATGATATATGGGAAGTGGTTTTGTTGTCGTATAGAGTGTCTAGGCAGCGCAACAACGCTCAGACCGGGGGCTGTCACCCTGATCTCGATCCCTTCGTTTAAGTTGTCTCCCTATAGCAGGCTAAGGGGGGTAGACCCTATGGGAAAAATGTAAGACCAACTGGGCATCAGCTGGCTTGGGAGACACAGCAGGGGGAAACAAACACTTGATCGATTTTAGAATTTGATTAGATCTTTAAATGCTTAAAACCAATGCCTTATGGAGTTAATGAAAACCAAGTAATTAATTAGCTGCTGCTGCTTATGAGGTAATTTAATGATTGCTTGAAAATATTTACAAAATATCCAACATGTAACGAGCATTATATAATCCAAGCAATGATTAATTTCGCGAGATGCAAGATATTCAAAAGATGCACAAAGCTTTAGCAATTAAACTTCAAAAGATCAAATGCTTTAAATAACCATAAAATTTAAATGCTAACCTGTTACCACTTTCATATAGCTAATCTTTAGATAAAATTTAAGCGCGTATGACTATATAAAAATGACAAACATTAATCCCACAACAGAAAAAAGACATCAAAAGGAATTGCCAATTTTTAATTAGTTTTTTTTCAAAATTTTTAATTTTTAGATATAAACTTTTTTTTTTGTTTTTTGTTTTTATATTTATATCAAAATAAACAAAAGTATCTAAATCTAAACTAAATAAAAATGAAATTTAAAACAAACACTAAATATATACAAATGAAATGAAATTTAAAACTAAAAGAAAATTTATTAAAATCTAAATGAAATCGAAATATTAACAAAAAAATTTAAATTCTAAACTATATAAAATCAAATCTAAATCTAATTAAAAAATTTAGATGAAACGAAACTTTTAAAAAATTCTAAAGTTCTAAATTATAAGAAAGATAAAATCAATTCTAATAAAAATTTAAATGAAAACTAAATGCATAACCCTAACCTAAACTAACGCATAAAAGAAATAAAAATTTGCGTATTGAGGAGGAAATCGATTTCCCTTGCAGGTTGGAAAGCGTTTGATGCAGGGAACCACCGGTTTGCCTTGCAGGTTGGAGTGACTGCGCTCGGAGGGATGTTCGACGGCAGAGGGTAAGCAACAATGAGGACTGAAGAGAGCTGCGGATGGGAATGCGTGAGAAATGGCAGCAGCGTGAGGAGCTCGGGCTTGAAGGAGCTGGATGGAGGAAGAAAGCCAACACCAGAGGAAGATGCAAGCAGAGAAAGTTGCATGGAACAGACTGCATGGGTTGCGGGCTAGGCAGGTGAGGCTGCGTAAGAAGATTGATGTTGTATGCAGCTGCATGAGATGGACAAGGCCAAGATGGAGGAAACTGGAACAGAGGACGTAGATAGCGCAGAGATATTTGCCAGCGGGGGAGGGGTTGAGCTTTTAGGCAATGTAGATGGTTTTGCTTGCAAGTACATGGAAATGGGAGAGCAGCGATGGGGAACAGATAGAGAGCATCGAGGATGCAGAAGGGAAAAAATTATGACTTTCTATCAACGTGGGGAGAACGGATTGCGGGTTTGGCTTGCAGCTGGAAGTGGCAGCGTGAAGGGTGAAGGAGCTGAGTAGGGTGTGCGTGGAAGGTTTTGGACAGTTGCGTGGAGAGCTTGGGAAATGGATAAAGCTGAGGCTGCGAGAGGGCTTTGCTGCGGATAGGAAACTGTAGCCAGGGACAACGAATTGAGAAGTATGACAATATATAGATTTGAAAGGCAGCGAGGGTTTTACACAGTTTGCTTTAAAAAGAAATTTCAAAAATTTTCTGCAAACAAAAATGAAACCCACTGGCAGCAAACAGATAGCCTGGAAAACCCCCACGATTCTTCAGAAACCTTAAATTTTTTTGAATCTTTTCGCTTTAGATTTCCTTGATGAAAACCCCACAAGAAATTTCCAGATCTGAAGTAAATATTCTTGCCAGAGCTGATCCTAAGGCCATATCTTACCTTCCAGGGCCTAGATCTGGCTTCAGACAAAATGTTTTCTTCCGACCTACAACTTGCAATAACAAAAACCGAACACCCAGAAATAAAATGTGCAAGAAACAAAACTAAAAACCCTAAAACCAACTAATAATTACGATATTCACAGTTTAAAAGGCTCTAAATAGCCAGATTTGTCAGTATGCCACAAAAATATTTTTAGAATTTTAAATTTAACATGAGATGCTTCAGAAAACCCTTCATGCATTCACAAGAAAAATTCAAATGATAAGCCCGGGATCAAAACTGGCTGGGCTCTTCAGAAAATGCAATCCAAGAGTTGGCTGGTTCAGCCGAGAACTTCCCCGAACGCCTGGTAAACTCAAAATCAAGGATATCCTGCACAGCTTAATTCGACCATTAACAAAGAGGGAGAAAACAATACTAAAATCCAAATCTAATGGAGATACCTGCCATCATATTCAAAAATTTAACTACCATTCAAACCCTAGCGATTAAACAAGATACCTGTGTTTAAAATCACTCTTCATAAAGCTATCATCAATGGCTAAAATTAAAATCATGCACAAAAATAAAACATCTTACAACATTTCCGGAAGAGTAACACCAACAAGATTTCAACCCCAAAGTCTTTCTTTATTGCACATGAAAAATGACTACAAGAGAGCTTTCTTTAGCACACGACTCTAAGATCGAATGATCTCAAATAACCCCTGTCACCCTATTTAAAGGAAAATTTCCCAACGGCTAGTTCGAGTGATCCATGTCAAAGTGATTTCGATGGTCGATGAGGATCAAAATCTCTTTTAATCTCATCCATCTAAATTTTAGATGCATTTTAATATATTCAAAATTAAAATTTTGCATTTATTTCCTCAAAACTTTGACTTATTATTATTTTATTTTATTTTTTTATTTTTTAATTTTTTATTATTTTTATTGGACCCTCGAACTTAGCCTTTGGAAAAATTACCTAAGAACCTAGGACTTATGAGGGGATAAAACATTTTCTAACCCTCAAGACACTTTACATCATGATTTTTTTACATTTTTACATCGCAAGGGGGGAAAACCCATGTGACATAGACCCTCATAGACTACACAGTTCTGCGACACAAACATAATCTAGCAGATCAAGCAATTTGTAATAACCTAACCAAATAGTTATAATTATCTCCAAATTACTTTTACATAAACTCGACCTAGCACACTAGGATACCCCTAAGATTCTAATGACAAAATCCATTCCGACTTTGGGGTTAGGCTGAAGGAAAACTCTGCCGATCATGGATCGGTGAGGCAAAAAACCTTCCGACACGTAGATCATCACTAGAAAATTAGGTTTATCTAGGCAATTACATACATGACAGAGATCTACTAGGATTATTTACAATTTACACATGCAGACTGGGTTTACAAAATAACATGATCGGGCTGATGAAGATAGTCAAATGGCACGGACACGTCGATCAAGCACTATCCCTTTTGTGAAAAAAAGGGGGTTCATTGCTGTGGGTCGTTGACACGTAGTGGTCAACATCTGGCTCTACTTGGGGACACGTTGCTGCAATGTAGGAATGTGAGAATCCAGAATCTGCATCCACGCAACACACAACAAAAAATAAGTAGCGTCAATCCAAAAAAATCATCATATAACATTAAGCACAGGAAAGATATAAGCTCTTCATTTATTAACTATCTAGTAACATGAAAAGTAAATCTAATCCTAAAACAGTAATGAAAATGCTGAAAAAACAAGCAATAGGGTTAGAAATACAAAGGATGCCCCATGGCATCAGATGCATTCAATATAGTGTATACTGAGCATTTGCCTACTTTCAGGCAAATCTGTTGGCTGCTTCTTGGATGTGCCATGTCCAGTTCTGCTTATGGTAGGATATTTTCCTATCCGAAAGTCAAGTTGCTTGCGGCCATTTGATGCATCAAATTTTTTTCTCATTCTCTTTCTCTTGCGTTTTTTCTTCGTGGCAGGCTATATCACTGATGATGTGGAACATTCTGCTTCGAAACTCTAAGGTGAAGTATGTAAGATATGCATGACATGTCTTTCTTCATTCTGCATCTACTATGTCATGGATGATGTATCAATCGCACAGGTATCATGAGTTATAACTTGACCCTTTTTTATTTTTTCTTTAATCATGTCATTCTTAGTTAAATCTTCGTTAATGGAGTTAGCCTCTTTCTCGGGATATTCACAACAAGACGGGACATGTGATTTCCTCTCTTCCAACCTTTTATGTAATGAACCCATTTCTCTGGCATGTATTACTATGAACTTCGCTTGATTGAGTTTAGTTTTCACGAATCTTTCTTGCAGAGTGACATGATTAGCTTGCATATCCTTTATTGGATTCTGAATAATGGACATCTGATTAGAATGATTAACTTCCATTATTTTTAATCTGTTTTCGATGATATGTATTCCATCTATATTTATGACACGTGGTACCTGCTTTTCTTCTATGGCCAGTAATCTATTCTGAAGAGGTATCTGACTAGCTTCCATATCTTTTATTACTTTGTCGTCCTTTGCCTTTATGGTCATCAAGCAATGTTGTATAGAGTTTATCTCTTTCTTATGATTTGCTTGCAGGGTAGCCAACTGATTATTATAATCGATTCTCATGATGGTCATTTCATCATCCATAGTTGACAACTTGCTTTGCATAAAATTAATTTCCCTGTCATGATTAGCTTTCATGGTCTCAATTTCCTTAGCATGCTGACTTTGCATGTCGGTTACGTGATCAGAGTGTTTAATTTTCATGATTTCCATCTCCTTATCACGTTTTTCCAGGTGGGTGCATAAAGTTCTCATATCATTGGCGTAATCAGTTACAAATTTTTCTTGATTGATCTCCATATTTTTTACCAGCCGCATTAGTTCTTCTATAATTTGCTTCTGATTTTCCCTTTCATTGTCGACACTGATTTTACAATTTGTCCCTGCTTTTCCACTATCATGGATTTGATCTGCAATGGTACAGGTGGATGGCACATTCTGATATGAAGAATTGTCTTGAAATCTTTCATCGATAGCTGGACCCTTCATAAGATTACTTTCATTTTGTTGCACAATTTTAGGGGCACAAGGCGAGCTATCTTGATAACCATATCTATCTTTAAAAGCATTGACAATGTCTTGTAAAGAAGTGAAAGAGTCTTCAGGACAATTATTAAACCAATTCAAAGCATCACCCTCTAAAGAAAAGACAAATAGACGCATTTTGACATCTTCATGATCATACTGAGGAGATCTACAATATATGAACATTATACGAGTAAAACTCCATAAATGCTTTCTAATAGCGACTAAATCACCACCTGAGAACAAAGACAATTTATGAATGGCCACTTCTAGAATATCATGGAGAACATCAGTAAAATGACATGGGGTAAATGAATAATCCATGATGAATAATGAGGGACCAAAAGGATGATAGAAAGAGACCTTTGCTCAAGAAAATCAAGAGATGAAAGAAGTAGAGTCGCCACTTGAACATGAATCTAACTCTAGTATCCAAAAGGCAACAAACAACCAGATATAAGGGAGGCTTCTTGTCTGGGAAAAATAAATGAAAAGAAATGGAGTCGCCACCCAAACAAGAAACGAACTGAGAAGTCCAGGTGCTAAAGGTACGATTAAACGATATGACGAAAGATAGGGCGATGAAAAGATCAAATGACGCCAAAAAATGTTGGCCGTTTGACAGGCTAATGAATGGCGGAAAAGATGAGATGATGGCAAAAAATGTTGACTTTGCCGGCTCAAATGAATGATGACAAATGAGAAGATGAATGAGGAAATGTCGTTGAAACGCCGAGAATAAAATGTCCCCGGCAACGGCGCAAAAAAATGTTGTTGCACAGAGTGTCTAGGCAGTGCGACAACGCTCAGACCGGGGGCTGTCACCTTGATCCCCGATCTCTTTGTTTAAGCCGTCTCCCTATAGCAGGCTAAGGGGGGTAGACCCTATGGGAAAAAGGAAGACCAATTGGGAATCAGCTGGCTTGGGAGACACAGCAGGGGGAAACAAACACTTGATCGATTTTAGAATTTGATTAGATCTTTAAATGCTTAAGACCAGTGCCTTATGGAGTTAATGAAAACCAAGTAATTAATTAGCTGCTGCTGCTTATGAAGTAATTTAATGATTGCTTGAAAATATTTACAAAATATCCAACATGTAACGAGCATTATATAATCCAAGCAATGATTAATTTCACGAGATGCAAGATATTCAAAAGATGCACAAAGCTTTAGCAATTAAACTTCAAAAGATCAAATGCTTTAAATAACCATAAAATTTAAATGCTAACCTGTTACCACTTTCATATAGCTAATCTTTAGATAAAATTTAAGCGCGTATGACTATATAAAACTAACAAACATTAATCCCACAAAAAAAAAAAACATCAAAAGGAATTGCCAATTTTTAATTAGTCTTTTTTTCAAAATTTTTAATTTTTAAATATTTTAATTTTTAATTTTTTAAATATAAACTTTTTTTGTTTTTTATTTATTTATATCAAAATAAACAAAAGTACTAAATCTAAACTAAATAAAAATGAAATTTAAAACAAACACTAAATATATACAAATGAAATGAAATTTAAAACTAAAAGAAAATTTATTAAAATCTAAATGAAATCGAAATATTAACAAAAAAATTTAAATTCTAAACTATATAAAATCAAATCTAAATCTAATTAAAAATTTTAAATGAACCAGAACTTTTAAAAAATTCTAAAGTTCTAAACTATAAGAAAGATAAAATCAATTCTAATAAAAATTTAAATGAAAACTAAATGCATAACCCTAACCTAAACTAACACATAAAAGAAATAAAAATGAGCGTATTGAGGAGGAAATCGATTTCCCTTGCAGGTTGGAAAGCGTTTGATGCAGGGAACCACAGGTTTGCCTTGCGGGTTGGAGTGACTGCACGCAGAGGGATGTTCGACGGCAGAGGGTAAGCAGCAACAAGGAATGAAGAAAGTTGCGGATGGGAATGCGTGAGGAGCTCGGGCTTGAAGGAGCTGGGCGGAGGAAGAAAGCCAACGCCAGAGGAAGACGCAGGCAAAGAAAGCTGCATGGAACAGATTGCAAGGGATTTGCGCGGATGGAGGAAGGGTTGCGGGCTAGGTAGGTGAGGCTGCATAAGAAGATTGATGTTGTATGCAGCTGCATGAGATGGACAGGGCCACGATGGAGGAAACTAGAACAGAGGGCGTATATAGCGTAGAGATCTTTGCCAGCGTGGGAGGGGTTGAGCTTTTAGGCAGTGTAGATGGTTTTGCTTGCAGGTACACAAATGGGAGAGCAGCGATGGGGAATAGACAAAGAGCTTCGAGGACGCAGAAGGGAAAAAGCTATGACTTTCTGTCAGCGTGGGGAGAACGGATTGTGGGTTTGGCTTGTAGCTAGAAGTGGTAGGGGAAGGGTGAAGGGGTTGCGTAGGGTGTGTGTGGAAGGTTTTGGACGACCGCGTGGAGAGCTTGGGAAATGGAGAAAGCTGAGGCTACCAGAGGGCTTTGCTGTGGATAGGAAACTGTAGCTAGGGACAACGAATTGAGAAGTATGGCAATGTATAGATTTGAAAGGCAGCGAGGGTTTTACACAGTTTGCTTTAAAAAAAAATTCGAAAATTTTCTGCAAACAAAAGTGAAACCCACAGGCAACAAACAGATAGCCTAGAAAACCCCCACGATTCTTCAGAAACCTTTAAAAAATTTGAATCTTTTCGCTTCAGATTTCCTTGATGAAAACCCAAGGAATTTCCAGATCTGAAGTAAATATTCCTGCCAGAGCTGATCCTGAGGCCAGATCTTACCCTCCAAGGCCTAGATCTGGCTTCGGACAAAATGTTTTCTTCCGACCTGCAACCTGCAATAACAAAAACCGAATACCCAAAAATAAAATGTGCAAGAAACAAAACTAAAAACCCTAAAACCAGCTAAATAATTACATTATTCACTTTTTAAAGGGCTCTAAATAGCCAGATTTGTCAGTATGCCACATAAATATTTTCAGAATTTTAAATTTAACATGAGATGTTTCAGAAAACCCTTCATGCATTCACAAGAAAAATTCAAATGATAAGCCCGGGATCAAAACTGGTTGGGCTCTTCAGAAAATGCAATCCAAGAGTTGGCTGGTTCAGCCGAGAACTTCCCCGAACGCCTGGTAAACTCAAAATCAAGGATATCCTGCACAGCTTAATTCAACCATTAACAAAGAGGGAGAAAACGATACTAAAATCCAGATCTAATGGAGATACCTGCCATCATATTCAGAAATTTAACTACCATTCAAACCCTAGCGACTAAACAAGATACGTGTCCTTAAAATCACTCTTCATAAAGCTATCATCAATGGCTGAAATTAAAATCATGCACAGAAATAAAACATCTTACAACATTTCCGGAAGAGTAACACCAACAAGATTTCAACCCCAAAGTCTTTCTTTATTGCACATGAAAAATGACTACAAGAGAGCTTTTTTTAGCACACGACTCTAAGATCGAATGATCTCAAATGACCCCTGACACCCTATTTAAAGGAAAATTTCCCAACGGCTAGTTCGAGTGATCCATGTCAAAGTGATCTTGATCGTCGATGAGGATCAAAATCTCTTTTAATCTCATCCGTCGAAATTTTAAATGCATTTTAATATATTAAAAATTAAAATTTTGCATTTATTTCCTCAAAACTTTGACTTATTATTGTTTTATCATTATTATTATTATTATTTTTTTCTAATTATTATTTTTATTATTATTATTATTATTTTTTAATTTTATTATTTTTTATTATTTATATTATTTATTATTTTTATTGGACCCTCGAACTTAGCCTTTGGAAAAATCACCTAGGACCTAGGACTTATGAGGGGATAAAACATTTTCTAACCCTCAAGACACTTTACATCATGATTTTTTACATTTTACATCTCAAGGGGGGAAAACCCATTTGACATAGATCCTCATAGACTACCCAGTTCTGTGACACAAACATAATCTAGCAGATCAAGCAATTTGTAATAACCTAACCAAATAGTTAGAATTATCTCCAAATTACTTTTACATAAACTCAACCTAGCACACTAGGATTCCCCTAAGATTCTAATGACAAAATCCATTCCGACTTTGGGGTTAGGCTGAAGGAAAACTCTGCCGATCATGGATCGGTGAGACAAAAAACCTTCCGGAACGTAGATCATCACTAGAAAATTAGGTTTACCTAGGCAATTACATACATGACACAGATCTGCTAGGATTATTTACAATTTACACATGCAGACTGGGTTTACAAAATAACATGATCAGGCTGATGATGATAGTCAAATGGCACGGACACGTCGATCAAGTGCTATCCCTTTTGCGAAAAAAAGGGGGTGTACTGCTATGGGTCGTTGACACGTAGTGGTCAACAGGTTCCGATACCCCAAGGTTGTTGATAAATCTAGGGCATTAACATTAGGTGATTTCTCTTCGATTAGTAACTGTTTGTGAATGGTTTTTACTTCTTAAGATTAGAATCTTCTTCTTCTTAGATTATTAGTGTTCTTCTTCATCAAACAATTACCATTGTATGAACATAAATAGGCAAGAGACACAGAATGTAGGCTATCAGCCAGGGCCAAAAACCTCTCATTCTTTGAGAGGAAAACCCATACAAATTCTTCTTATAGAGATTCCAATTGATGAATGCCAAGACCAAGGCCCTTGACCTATTTGCCACTCCAAGACCAAGACACAAGTTCTCTTGACAGTCAATCCTCTTCTTGACCCCTCTTCCACTTCGACCTTCTTAGCAATGAGACCTTGTTGTCACTGAGATCTTCATCACTGCTTTGATATCGAGATCTTCATCACTACCTTGACAACACTGTTTCCTTCACTGAGCCCTTATCACTGAGATAGTACCTCAATGCAGTAGTATCATCAACAAATTGTGGATGCAACGAACTTTTATGTCACCAATACCGTCTTTCTACACTCGGTGTGACACAAAGACAGAGACTCTTAACTGTAAGGCAGCACCGAGCTTATCTCTGTCAGTTTGTACCCTTGACCGAACTATTTTACTGAGATAGTCTTCCGCATTCCTTTTGAATCGTTGACTTGAAATAGTCCATCCAAATTTCAGAATAATCTGAGTTTCTCTTGACCATAATCTCACTCGTCTTTCAAGGAGATCCGAACTTGTCACTGTGCTCATCCACCCGAAATTCAGAGGGATCTGAATTCCCTTGACTGTGATTATATCCGAATTGTTCACTGTACCCATCCAAGTTCCATCTGAACTTGTCTCTGCCTTGTCCATCTAAAATCTCAGAGATATATCGAGCTGTTAACTGTGGAAATGCGAAAATCCTTCACACCTATATATAGTGGTTGGTTCTTCATAAATAAGCCGTCATGTGTATCTTGAACAGTTGTGTCTCTTATGTTGAAGAATCTAGGGCAAAGTAGTTATGATAGGATTCTTCTATGAATGATAACAATTTGTGAAGCACTTTTACTTTTTCTTGTTAGCTTGATCTTCTTCTTGTTATTAGTGTATGTTCTTTTACTTCATCAAACTGCTACCAAAATACAAAAGACAAGAACACAAGATGTTGGCTCTCTGCCAGGGAAAAACCTCTCTCTCTTAGAGAGGAAAACCCTTTCTCAAATTTCTCTTACCGGAGCTTCTATTGAAAATTGAAAATTGTAAAAAAAAGCTGTCTATATTGTGCATTGATTGATTTACTGTTGTTTATATTCTGTTGTGCAAAGTAGTTTGTTGTGGTATTTGGATTGGTAGTGTCAGTGATTCTAAGACCCTAACCTAGATTCTTCAGTGCCATGGAAGAACAACAGTTGCACTATTCTATAATTTGTTAGCCCAGTGGTCCCTCTTGGTGCCATGGTGGTTCATTCTCCAAGTATCCTGATGCAAGGTGCTTCCCTGCTTGATATGTGCCATATGTCCTCCTGTTCCCAACACTCCTCAAGATGTGTGCCAAGGTAGTTGCTTGCTCCGATTCTTCTTGTCAACATGTGTTTGGGTCCACAACCAACGTCCATAAAGTATGCTCCTCAACCTAAGCACCTTCAAGTTAAGTATCCAACCTCCAAGGGGTATGTTTCATGGTCCCATGCTTAGGGCTAAGTGTCCTCTGCCAAGTGACTAGCACTCGTTGTCCTACGTGGCTACCTCTCCCAATCAAGCAAACAATTCCCCAATTGTGTGCACCCAATGGGTTAGTCATCATGCGATAGAGGTCAACAACCTCTTAGGTAAGTGCACTCTACTAGTGCTCTATCTAGGCTCAAGCATCCACTCAAACTAAACTATCCATAGGTCCACCAAGCATCACAAACGAACTAGGAGACCACACCCTGTCCTAGCAAGGTAAAAACACTTATGGGGTAACCTCAGAAGCTAACACATGTACTATCTATCATCGTTAATACTTATTGTAATTAATAGTCAATTTTGAAGTTACAAATACTAAACAATGTTTAAGAATGATAAATGCTTGAAACATCTTTCTAATAAGCATCCACAATTTGTTGCTAAGGATATCATGCTCTAGGGATTTCCATACTTACACAAATTTTCATATGTGATCATAAATTTGGCATTTCTTGTGTTTTGCATAATACTTTATCATGTTCAGATAGGACTAATATGCATGCCAAATGAACTATTCTTTATGAACTTGTTGCTGATGCACCGTGAAAATAAATAGAACCTTCCACATTTATTAAAGCTTTGTGTTCCAGAAGCACGTTGAGTTTTGGACTTGAAAGGCAAAAATTAGAGCCTAATCGTAGGGTAGATCATCTTTCTTTGTGTGTATATAGAAGTGTAATCATAGGATTTTATCTTAGAATGATTATGTTTCTATCAAATGATTTTATTTTTTTAGATGATAGCCATTCATAGATTTAGGTGTTTGCTATGAGATTTATTTGTGGCTTGTTAGTGAATACGAGGCATAATAGTTCTTTTACATGATGCTTTCAGGTGAACTATCTTTTTGATTATAGCCTTGAAATACTGGATGATCCTGCAACACAAGCATTGCTTGAGGTAATGATCAAATAATCTCTCTTTTACATAGGTATGAATGTTAAGAGAGATACATGAATGGACTGAAACTAAAAGTTGAGCATGAAATAATTGAAACTACATTTACTACAAGGCTTCTTATTTTGAGTTTTATAAATGCATCTGCATGTATTTATTGGAGCTGGAGATTCTATTTGACTCCGATGCTCCCAACATCGTTGCTATCAAGATTTCATACTTATGATGATAATTAATAAGTATTGTTGATTCAAATCACTTTCTGCAGGTTGGTTTATTGTATCAACAACGAGATCCATCATTTATTCGTCCACTTACTCGTGGTATTCAAAGGTGCCTTGTTCGATGGTAAGAGTCACAGAACTGTTTTTACTTGCAAAGCATGCTACTACAATATTTGAAATTAGAAGTAAGCTGCATGCAATACGAACTACTACTAAAGTTAGATTTAGTAGTTTTCTCGTTTTTTAACCTAAGAAAAGTTAAGGGGAGAGAATTTTATTTGACTTTTGTCATTCCTTGGCTATTGTAGTCATATTTTGTTATGTAATGCATTTCTATTGAATTCCATTTGAATTTTTGAATCACAGGCTTGTTCAAGAAAAGTTACAACTTAACACTATGGAGTCAATCCAATTCTTTTGGCAACGAATAATAAGGGGTCGAAGTTATCGGCATTTGATGGAGGGCACTGGTCTTTAAGTTTGAAAACTATACGTATAATCATTTATTAAAGTGGATACCAATTCTTTTTGTAAATGGTGTAACTTTTTGTTATCTTATAATTTTGTTGGGGAAGGCATATGCTTATTTTTAGCCCTTGAATATCTTTAGCAGCACTTGATCTAAAACATGCATATATGACATTAAATGCATTTTGACAATAAGTCAACCTCAACATCTAGAATGTACATATTTTCCAAAAGTTGTCATAAGCTCATAAGAATAGGTAGTATCTAGTGAATAAAGTACAAGATCGCTTAAATATGACTAGATATTATTAGTTATTAGTTACAAGGAATCAATAAGATATTTATAATCTGCTATTGGAAATAGGCATGTGTCAAGTTTATAAAAAAATTAAATTCCAATCCTCTTTTGGCAAATCCATGAGTTAAGTAAGCCTTCAATAATTGCATATTGAACTTGATACGAGGGCATCCCTTAAGCAACTATGTTCATGAGCACTCCGAGGGAGTGTGATACAAGTGAATGAAATATAAGTGAGCACAAGAAATGTTTGAATCAAGGGAATAACAAATAGAGGAACAAGGTGCGTAGAACATTGATATAATGAAAGATAACAAGGAAATACCACAAGAACAAAAATGTGACAAGAATTGCGTAGAGTAAGAGCGCACTCAAGAAATGTGCATTAAAGGAGAGTGCATATTAGGAGTAGGCATATTGAGTACAGTTCAGGTTCTTGTGAGAAAGTGTGCATGGTAGGCACATGATGACAAGTGTGTAATATTGAGTGTGCCAAGAGAAGCTAAAGGGTCATAAGGGAATTTGAGAATTCCTAGAGAAAGTTGAAACAACATAATGGACATGAAGAGTTGCAAGATGCAAATGAAGAGTTAGAAGAAGCTAGACAATCAACCAATGGAGTAAATAAATAAGGTTATTGTTGTTAGAGTCAAGTTAGATAGCAAGCCCATAGCCAACATTGAGAGATAATAAGTTAGTGTAGAAAGTTGTTGGAAAGCCGAAATATAGCATTAATGTGTATTTTATAAATTTGTACTTGTACTTTGATTTTTAATAATTAGAATGAAGCCTTTGCACACGATGTGATTTGGTTTTGAATGTTATCTAAGTGACTTGTATGAGTATTTTAATTCAAGTAGTGTATATTTGTTCAAAATTTGTGTCGCATATTGTTGCTCTTGGTTTGTAGAGTTGAAGATGTTGGAGAGTCAAGCCCATTGTACCCTCAACTGTACACTTTGGCTATGAAGCAAGGTTTGTGAAGCTCTTGAGATTTGGGTGAAAGGAATGTTGAGAAGAGATTACCTATTTTTCATGAGTGAGAAATTAATAGAAATAACGAGAAGTGGTGGAAGGACAACCATGGATATAATTTGTAAGTGTTACAAACAAGAATCAAAGAGTTGTAGAACAAACAACAATCTAGAGGCATTGGAGAGACCCAATCTAAAACAAAAGAGGAAGAAGAAACCGAGTTTGAAGATGGATATGTTGTAGCACAATTAATGAGATATTGAAGGAGAAAAGAGGAGGGAATATTGAGGTTTTATGTTATGAAAAAACCTTGAAGGAAGCAACATCATTAAAGTAGCTAAGATGAAGCATTACATCAAATTTGAGAGAATGTGAAACCCAAAGCTAATTGAGTCAAAGCTAAAAGGGCATGTTGCATTCTGGTGGGATTTTGTGCATCATGAGCAGATTTGGAAGGGAAAAGACAAGATTCAATGCTAGAGTAAGATGGTTTTGAAGCATTGACAACAAAATATTCTTGCAGATTATAAATAAGCATTGAACAAGTAGTTGAAGAAATTTGAAATATAAAGTTTTGGAAATGTAACTAGTGTCGGTCTTCATAATGTAATCCAAATGTACTATTGATGTATTTATTATATTCACTATTACTATTTTATTTCTAGTCAAAGCATGTTCTTCATGCTTATAGGGTCAATTGAGTCAAAAGAAAATTTACTATGAGTCAAAGTCCCATTTGGACTCCTTGTAAGAACATGAAAATTATTTTAGTTTTGAGTCAAAGAGTCAAAGATGTCACAACAAGACCAAGTTGGCCCTAGGGGTAGCTATACGACCCTCCTAAACGTGTATATATAGAGGACAACTCAACCTCTTTGGAGACCAATCACTCACTCATCAATCACATTGATTTATTTGTAAGAGAAGAAAATCAACAAAAGTCAAAGGAGAGGGAAACAACGTGTTTTGTGCCCTAATTCTATCTACACGTGCGAGATTTTGTGGTTTATGAGGTTATTACAGGGTTGAAAGTCTACTTTCAGTGCAGGTCTAGATTTTTCAGAAGTTTGACCAGCATTGACTTTGACTTGGTTGGAGGTAACTTGAAAGACGAATGACTTGGGATTTTATGCCAATCTTGGTCTTGGTCTTGGTCTTGGGTCTTGGATATCTCACTTTGATCTAATTCTATAGGAAGAGAATTTCTTGGGTATTCCCCCTTGTGGGGTTTTTGCCCTAGCTTGGAGCCTAATCTCTTGTGTCCTTTGTCTCTCCTGATATTCATGTTTTTGTACTTTTGGGTAATTGCTTGATGAAGAGAAGATAAATTTAATAAGAAGCCAACAAACATTCAGAAGTAATTATCAAGTTAAGAGAAATCAAACCTAATCTGCTAGCATCTTGGTTTGTCAACATGGTATTAGAGCTAAGGTGAAGGAAGGACAACTTGAAGATCACTCTCAAGACACACTTGCAACAACTACATTTGAGGACATTGATTGCAACAATTTTACTTGAAGATACTCTTTTTATCAAGGGAAAAAAAGAAGAAGATTCAAAGATCATCATATTTGTAGCAGTCATCTCTCACTTTAGAGGAAGACCACTATAGAAACAATCTCACTTTGACATCATTGAAGGGTTTTTTTGGAAACATTGTCAAACTCTTGTCCATTCATCATCCATCATTGAAGAAGTCATCATAGCAACTTGAAGACGTCACTATAGTAGCCTTCACTCAAGAACAACTTTGGAGACTCTTGGAAGCATCATCATTGTTCTCAAAGCACTCTTATAACAACCTACTCTCTTTTGACAAGTACTCTATTACATTCTATGTCTCAACCTCTTAGTCAAATGGCATTTATCTTTAAGGAAGGAAACAAGCTTGATGGAGCCTATAATTTCAAGGCTTGGAAAAAGAGAATTGATTTGGTTCTCATAGAAAATGAAGTCATGGGTTTCGTTCTAGGCAAAGTTCCAGAACTTGACAAGGACGATGCTCAAGAAGTGACCAAGTACAAAAAAGGAGAAGTTAGGGCTCAAAGGATTCTCTTTGAGTCTATCAAAGATCATCTTATCCCCTTTGTTTCAGGGTTGTCCACATCAAAAAAAAGTCTGACAATTTGGTGAGATTATATTCTGTCAATACTACAAGCAAGAAAATCTCTTTGAGGAATCAACTTTATAGAACAAGGATATATCAAAAGATGAGGATGTGGCCTCATACCTTATGAAAATATCAAAATTGAAGGATCAACTCCAAGGGCGTGGAGAAGTCATATATGATTCTGAATTAATCATTTCCATACTCAATGCTCTACCTCCAAATTGGAGTGGTTTTGTAAGTAGCATCTACACAAGAAAGAAACTCCAACATTTGAAGAACTTTGGGCACAATGTGTTCTAGAAGAAGCAAGGTTAAAAGCAAAGGATGACATAGAACCCAATAATGAAAATGCTAAAGCTTTTGTTGCTACATCAAGGATGAAGTTTGGAAAATTCGAACCTCATCGTAGATACAATAACAACAACAATTAGCCATGTGGAAACTGAGCCATGCCTATAACGCAATGCTTTGGTTGCAGTGAATATGGACATTATAAATTAGATTGTCCCAAATATCCTAAGAACAAGAAGAACAACAAGAGGAAAGAGAGAAGTGAAGCTCACATTGCAGAAGAAGTCGAGAAGAAACCAAAGATTGAAGACAACAAAGACCTCTACTATTGAAGA
The DNA here is from genome assembly GCA_031772625.1 of Pinus tabuliformis. Taxonomy (NCBI): domain Eukaryota; kingdom Viridiplantae; phylum Streptophyta; class Pinopsida; order Pinales; family Pinaceae; genus Pinus; species Pinus tabuliformis. The sequence continues at coordinate 246,612,902 of CM062805.1, forward strand.
AATTGACAAATGCTAGGTTTGCAAGTAGTTTGTTTTCATTAGAAAATGGCAGTTAGAGTAGCAATTACATTTACATTTGTGTAAAAGATTCTTGGATTCACAAACTATAGTGTCATGGAAATTAAATTTTGAAGCATATAACATTGGAAGAAATAGAGTCTACATGGAGTTCTAGAAGGGACACTCAGTTGCATATCTTCACAAAGAGTTGAAAGCAATCATCACATCATCCAGTTAGCTAGAATAGAAGAGTTTGGGTCATCAAAAGTTGTCTACACATCATTCCATAGTCACAAGTATTTTATAGTCACTGAAGCAGTTAGTTTCATCATGAAGATTTAGAAGCAGTTATCTAGCGAGAAAGAACTACAAGATTCACAATAGAAACATAACAATAACAGAGTCAAGGTCATTATGCAACACCATAGAAATCTCTCCAGCATGATATTTTGTTTATAGCACCAACCTAGTGAGACTACCAAAATTTAGCATTTGAATGGAAGAATCAAAGGAACATAACAAAAGTCTATTCTACAAGAAAAGCAGGCAACCTATCAATATACATTGAAGAATAATCTAGAAGCAACATGGAAGCATAAATGAGGTTACTCTTAAGGAAGAATCTCATCATTCTACATTCCATGAACATCATCTTCAAAGAAGTCTACAGAAGCAACTTGATCAAAGAAGTCAATTAATTGGCAACTTGGAAGGAGAAAGTACACTTACCATGAAGGAAGTTTTGCAATCAACGATCTCAAAAGAGGACCGATATCTTCAAAGGAAGTTGAAAGAAGAACATTGTGCATTTAGATCAAAAATGTACTTGGGCAGAAATAACAAAAGCATTTTATGTCTTGGTCAAATAGTTGAAAAGGAAAGGCGAGACTTTTCCAGATAGTTGTTTGACATATGGCAACATAACTGATTATTGGTAGAACTCACGATGACACTACTATTGGTTGTTATTCAATGTGAAGCTAAGTAATATGAAGGAAAACCTTAGAGGGAGCCAACATTAAGGATTGATGTAAAGAATCTTACTGCTTGACTCAAGGTTATATATCAATTACTTTTGGTAACTTTGATAATGAGGAATGGCATCAATAATTTTTAGATATGGTATCTAGCAGAAGTGTGTACACTATATAAGCAAAAAAGGTAGCAAGAAGGCAATTTGGTGATCACTTGATGGTATGTTGGATTCGATATTTATAAGAAGAATTTCACCTACCTTAGTTGGAAAGAGGGAGTTGTAAGATCTTGGATAGATACTGATTGAAGTACAGAAAAATCCAAAGTAGCTTATGATCAAAAGAGAAGATGAGTAAGCTAGGACAATATCATGTAGCAAGAAGTTGAAGAGTTTTGATATCATTGTACCGACCACTGATTGGTTTGATCCAAAGACACATTGATTGATAATGCTAATGTTGATAGAGATACTATTGATGATTGGAAGTTGATATAATTTCTTGGAAAAGCATGAAAGCAAAATTATGTTACGAAGGAAGAAGATATGAAGGCTTGTGCAATCAGTTGTCAAGAAGTTTGGGTCCATAAGGTATTTGATGAACTACTTGATGACATGTTGGATTCAAAGCTGTCAGAGAACTAGGAAGGTTGAAGCTCGTTATGATGTGATGCAAATAAGAGCCAAGAAGCTACAACATATCTCCATGGAAGAACAAGTAACCAATGCATTGATGAGTATTTTTGACAAGCTTAGGCTTGTGGTTATTTCTCCCTGTTTGAGATGCAGTGAGGATCTCCTCTTGGTTGATAGGGAGTGAGGATGGACACTGTATTCTCCTTGTGTCATGCACTATGGCAGGACTAACCACTATAAGCCTAGTGAATGCACTGGTAGGGACACTGGTGGATTGGATAAGCATCGGGAACCGATATTCTTTGAGGATTTGTATCTAAGAAAAGAATAGTCCTAACGACCAATATTCTTAATGGATAGTCTTGTGAGGACATACCAGGTGAACATCAGGATGGGCTATGTGCCTAAAGAGGCAGTGGTGTCCAACTTTATGCCTCCCAACATTGTGCTCTTATCTAGTGGAGAGATACAACTTGTTAGTCAAGGCCTTGTTATTTTTGGCAATGTTGGTTATGATGATGCTTATCAATCTAAACCCTTTTAATGAGAATATTTCAATTTGTGAGTATCTTGTTGTGTCATTATGAATACCTCCCTAGTCAAGAGGGAGTGTTGGAAATGTAACTAGTGTTAGTCTTCATAATGTAATTCAAAGTACTATTATTCATTATTATTATTTTATTTCTAGTCAAAGCATGTTCTTCGTGCTTATAGGATCAATTGAGTCGAAAGAAACTTTATTATGAGTCAAAGAAATATAATTGAGTCAAAGTCCATTTGGACTCCTTGTAGGAAAAGGAAAATTATTTTTGTTTTGAGTCAAATAGTCAAAGATGTCACCACAAGACCAATTCAACCCTCCTTGGACAAGTCGGCCTTATGTTCAGTTATTCGACCCTCTTGAACATGTATATATAGAGGATGCCTCGACCTCTTTGGAGACCAATCACTCACTCATCAATCACATTGAGTTATGTGCAAGAGAAAGAAGAAAATCAACAAAAGTCAAAGGAGAGAGAAACGAGTTTTTTGTGCCCTAATTTTGTTCACACGTGCAAGATTTTTTGTGGTTTTTTAGGTTTTTATTGGGCTGAAATTCGGCCTTGATTGCAAGTTTGGAATTTTCAGAAGTTTGACCAAATTTCAGAGAAGTTTGACCAACATTGACTTTGTCGAAGTTGACTTGAAGGAGGGTTGACTTTGGATCTTTGTGGCAGTTTTGGTCTTGGTCTTGGTCTTTGATATCTCACCTTGATCTGATTCTATAAGAATAGAATTTCTTGGGGTTTCCCCCTTGTGGGGTTTTTGCCTTGGCTTAGAGCCTAATTTCTTGTGTCCTTTGTCTCTTGTGATCTTCATGTTTTTGTACTTTTTGGTAATTGCTTGATAAAGAAAATACAAATTTAATAAGAAGTCAATAAACATACACAAGTAATTATCAAGTTAAGAGAAATCAAACATAATTTGCTAGCATCTTGGTTTCTCAATAAAGGGATGAGTACATAAGAGTGAACATGCATTTTATAAGATTTCCATATGTGCAGGATGTGAGGAGGACAAAGACTTAACAAATTTCAAGGTATGTGAATAGTTTGAAGTTTGTCTGCATGATGCTATTAGTTTGTAGAAGATGCACTTAGTTAAAGAAGCATGCTAGGTAGCTATAACATATGTATTGACCCTAATGAGAGTATATAAGGCACAATTCAATATATAAGTTTTGGGTTAGCTTGGCAGTGGATCACATGGACATTGCATGAGAACTAATGTGTATAAGTGGTGAATAGAATCATGATACACACATTGTTTTATGATTGTTGTATTTGGTAATAACAAGGATGGAGTTCTCATAATATTTAAGTTGTTATTGCATAACCCATTGTCATAATAATACTTTTTAAAGTTGTTCCTTGCATCAACATCTAATGTACATTGTATGTATGTAGATTTATCATTCTTAATTATGCATTAAACACAGAGAATAAACTACCATGAAAGGATAATACAAAGAGCTACGGTAAATGTTTCAATTCCATGTAAAAGGTGGAAAATGTAAGATAGATGAAAATTGTTCTCTAGGCGAAGGATGAGGTAGAGGCTATAGATGAAAAGATGGTGGTTACATAAAGTAGATATTTTCTATCTTTGTGGAGATGAAGGTCTCAAGTCAATTAAATGCTTGCAAAGAGAGGGTGCATGTAAATGAACCAAGAACTTTGATAGCGTAGAGAGAACTATCTAAGGACATTCAAATAATTGAAAAAACAACAAAACATGGAGCAAATTTGATGATGTAGAGAGGAATGATTGTGCTAGAGACACAACAAAAAGTGCTAGATTAAGGCAAATGGACAAGTAAAAAAAATTAAAACAAAGTCCAAGTCAACAAGTGTTGTAAAATATTATCCACAATGGTAATACATAAATTCGAGTCATGATAAAGTTGGTAGATAAATTAAAGTTAGCATAACAAAAACCCACGACCATATAAACCTTTTTGGTTTTAGCACAAATTTGAATTGATTGTTGTTGGTCACTGCAAGGTCCTTTAATATGTGTGAATACAAAAATGAAAGTTTGTGCAATGTCATTTGTATAGATGCTTGTCATATGTTGTTGGAAGGTCATGGTGGTGTGATAGAGATGTAGTGCGTGATGGGAAGGACATCTACACTTCTTTGAAGATGGATGAAGATTCTAGTTCTTGCTGATGAATGAGGAATAAACTAAAAATATGTTACTATTATTCTCAAAGATGTTTTATGCACAATGGGGACAAAATAATACTATAAAATTATGTAGAGGAAGGGGATCCCTACAAAAGTGAAGTTGTTGGAGTACAACAAGATAATGCATGACAAAATGCCATATGGTTTCCTCCCATGAGGAACACTGTACATAAGATTTTGATTCCAAGCTAAGATTATTGAGTGAGATAGCACATACAATGAGTCAAAACATAGGACGAGTTGTATGGGAGGCATAGAGTTGAATTAACGTTTAGGTGAATTGTGACCAAAGGGATTCACTAGAGAGAATATGCATTTATGAATGGGGTCAATGTTAATGGAGAGGAGAGAAAACATTTTACATTTGTAAAATTTATTCCAAGATGCCACAAGATAAGCATATCCTATTGTTTCACACATGCACTTGCACAAATACTTCCATAAAGCGGAAGGTCTAATAATTAAATGTGCTCACCCTGCAACACTCAACTTTTTTGCTAATGAATAAGACCAAAGAAGTATTGATAGTGGAGGATGTGTATTAAACTCAAGATGATTGATAAATATCACAATAAGTTATATGTCCCAGTGTCAAAGATTAAATCTCCCACTATTATTTAGTAAGCCATGGTGTTGTGTTCTCTCTTTATTCTATCTAGGGTTGATCAGGACCTTACTAGGTTTACCTTTTAGTTAGTTACCTACCTAAGCTCTTTGAGGGATGATCCAAGTGACATGATTTACTTCACTAGGATATGAAGTGCAAATACCACTAGATCAAAGATTGAAAGGGGATAAGTGAAAGATTGCATTCAAGACCAAATATGATTTGTACAATTGTGTATAATTCGAGGTGGTGTTTGAAGTGTTGAGAAAGGTTTGATTGTGCATCACTTTGGAAAATGTGAATTGTTCGAGGAGGAGGTGGTGTACCTTGGATTTGCAAATTCCTGAGAAGACTTGTGCATGAATCTAGAAAAGATGAAGGTGATTGTGAATGGCCTACACATAGTAGTGTAATAGAGGTTAGGACTTTTCATGGCATCATAAATTTTGATATATTGTTCATCGACGGATTTAACTAGACATGTGTGATGATGACTAAATATATGAAGGTACAAGTATTTCAATGGAGCATGTAGGAACAAAACAACTTTTAATTGTTGAGGTAAAAGATTAAAAAAGGCACATGGTGGCATTTTTGAATTTCAATAAACTTTTTTGGGTTAATCTTAGAGTGAGTATGCTAGTTATTAGTGCAATATTGAGTAAAGACGTAAGGTTGAAAGCGTTTTTCAACAAGGAGCTCAATTTACCATGACCTAAGTATTGTTTTTATGATCTTTAGTTTCATGTCATTGTCTAGGTGTTGAAGTATTGGAGACATTATTTGTTGTCCTGAGAGTTCATATGCTACACAAATCATTGTTGTAGTATATAAACAACTAGGCGAAGCAAAATCAGAAATATAAAATGGATTGAGTTTTTGTAGAGTTACATGTTTGTATTGGAGCACAAATTTGGGAAGGAAATCAGATTGCAAACTGGTAATGCAAGAGTTAAATGTTGGCAATAAAGAAAAATAAGACAAATGGCTTCATTCAAATCAACGACTTTTTGGAGTGAAATAAAGATTTTCGACATATAGATTAATCGTATGCATGGAAATTAAGAGAGAATAGGGCATAATTTAAGGAATGTATGGATGCACACAAAAGTTTTAGTTGTTGAAGATTTGGCCATGGTGGGTCTAAAGATACAACAAGATAAAGGTGAAGTGAACCAGAGTATGTAGAATTAAGAGGAAGTTTGGCAAGAATGCATACCAAGTAACATTTCCAAGGAGTTTGACTTATGGTTCATTTTTAGTGGTGTAGATGTATGCCAAATAAGTGAGATTAAATCAAGTGTTGGATGAGAAAGTATTTAGGATGTGATGTACACAATATAAGTGGTCCTTAGTCAGGTGGAAGAACAAACCTAATGCAAATAACACATAGATTCCTAAGGTAGAGTGCAAGATATCTCACAACGAAAAATCTATAGTAGTTGAAGCAATGGATGAAGGATTAATGAGAGGGTGCATGTTTTATTCCCAAGGTGATGTTGATGCAAGAGCATCCCAAAAAAGCCAACTCCACAAGCACATTAGGTAAGTGTGACACAAGTGAATTTGCAAAGGTTGAAGCAAGGGTATGGCAAGTAGAGGAACAAGGCATGCAAAATGTTAATGTGATCAAGAAATAAGGGAAATGTGACAAAATAAAATGTGAATTGTTCAAGGAGGAGGTGGTGTACCTTGGATTTGCAAATACCTGAGAAGGCTGAATCTATAAAAGATGAAGGTGATTGTGAATGGCCCACACATAGTAGTGTAATAAAGGTTAGGACTTTTCATGGCATCGCAAATTTTTATATATTGTTCATCGACAGATTCAACTAGACATGTGTGATGATGACTAAATATATGAAGGTACAAGTATTTCAATGGAGCATGTAGGAACAAACAACTTTTAATTGTTGAGGTAAAAGATTAAAAAAGGCACATGGTGGCATTTTCAAATTTCAATAAACTTTTTTGGGTTAATCTTAGTGTGAGTATGTTAGTTATTAGTGCAATATTGAGTAAAGACGTAAGGTTGAAAGCATTTTTCAACAAGGAGCTCAATTTACCATGACCTAAGTATTGTTTTTATGATCTTTAGTTTCATGTCATTGTCTAGGTGTTGAATTATTGGAGACATTATTTTTTGTCCTGAGAGTTCATATGCTGCACAAACCATTGTTGTAGTATATTAACAACTAGGCAAAGCAAAATCATAAATATAAAATGGATTGAGTTTTTATAGAGTTACATATTTGTATTGGAGCACAAATTTGGGAAGGAAATTATATTGCAAACTGGCAATGCAAGAGCTAAATGTTGGCAATAATGAAAAATAAGACAAATGACTTCAATCAAATCAACAACTTTTCGGAGTGAAATAAAGATTTTCAACATATAGATTAGTTGTATGCATGGAAATTAAGAGATAATATGGCATAATTTAAGAATGTATGGATGCACACAAAAGTTTTAAGATTTTGGTTGTTGGAGATTTGGCCATGGTGGATCTCAAGATACAACAAGATAAAGGTGAAGTGAACCAGAGTACGTAGAATTAAGAGGAAGTTTGGCAAGAATGCATACCAAGTAACATTTCTAAGGAGTTTGACTTATGGTTCATTTTTAGTGGTGTAGATGTATGCCAAATAAGAGAGATAAAATGAAGCAAGTGTTGGATGAGAAAGTATTTAGGGTGTGATGTACACAATATAAGTGGTCCTTAGTCAGGTGGAAGAACAAACCTAATGCAAATAACACATAGATTCCTAAGGTAGAGTACAAGATATCTCACAACGAAAAATCTATAGTAGTTGAACCAATGGATGAAGGATCAATGAGAGGGTGCATGCTTTATTCACAAGGTGATGTTGATGCAAGAGCATCCCAAAAAGGCCAAGTCCACAAGCACATTAGGTAAGTGTGACACAAGTGAGTTTGCAAAGGTTGAAGCAAGGGTATGGCAAGTAGAGGAACAAGGCATGCAAAATGTTAATGTGATCAAGAAATAAGGGAAATGTGACAACAACAAAAAATTGAATTGTTCAAGGAGGAGGTGGTGTACCTTGGATTTGCAAATACCTAAGAAGGCTTGTGCATGGATCTAGAAAAGATGAAGGTGATTATGAATGGCCTACACATAGTAGTGTAATAGAGGTTAGGACTTTTCATCGCATCACAAATTTCTATAAATTGTTCATCGGCGGATTCAACTAGACATGTGTGATGATGACTAAATATATGAAGGTACAAGTATTTCAATGGAGAATGTAGGAACAAATCAACTTTTAATTATTGAGGTAAAAGATTAAAAAAGGCACATGGTGGCATTTTCAAATTTCAATAAACTTTTTTGGGTTAATCTTAGTGTGAGTATGTTAGTTATTAGTGCAATATTGAGTAAAGATGTAAGGTTGAAAGCGTTTTTCAACAAGGAGCTCAATTTAGCATGACCTAAGTATTGTTTTTATGATCTTTAGTTTCATGTCATTGTCTAGGTGTTGAAGTATTGGAGACATTATCTGTTTTCCTAAGAGTTCATATGCTACACAAACCATTGTTGTGGTATATTAACAACTAGGTGAAGCGAAATCAGAAATATAAAATTGGTTGAGTTTTTGTAGAGGTACATGTTTGTATTGGAGCACAAATTTGGGAAGGAAATAAGACTGCAAACTAGCAATGCAAGAGTTAAATGTTGGCAATAATGAAAAATAAGACAAATGGCTTCAATCAAATCAACAAATTTTTGGAGTGAAATAAACATTTTCAACATATAGATTAGTTGTATGCATGGAAATTAAGAGAGAATAGGGCATAATTTAAGGAATGTATGGATGCACACAAAAATTTTAAGATTTTCATTGTTGGAGATTTGGCCATGGTGGATCTCAAGATACAACAAGATAAATGTGAAGTGAACCAGAGTATGTAGAATTAAGAGGAAGTTTGGCAAGAATGCATACCAAGTAACATTTCCAAGGAGTTTGACTTATGGTTCATTTTTAGTGGTGTAGATGTATACCAAATAAGCGAGATTAAATCAAGCAAGTGTTGGATGAGAAAGTATTTAAGATTTGATGTACAAAATATAAGTGGTCCTTAGTCAGGTGGAAGAACAAACCTAATGCAAATAACACATAGATTCCTAAGGTAGAGTACAAGAAATCTCACAACGAAAAATCTATAGTAGTTGAAGCAGTGGATGAAGGATCAATGAGAGGGTTCATGTTTTATTCACAAGGTGATGTTGATGCAAGAACATCCCAAAAAATCCAAGTCCACAAGCACATTAGGTAAGTGTGACACAAGTGAATTTGCAAAGGTTGAAGCAAGGGTATGGCAAGTAGAGGAACAAGGCATGAAAAATGTTAATGTGATCAAGAAATAAGGGAAATGTGAAAAAATAAAGAATGCAACAAAGCATGCAAGGCTAGTGTGTGTGGAAGAAATGTGCATTAAAGAAGCACAAATCAAAGCTTAGATGTGTAGATGTGTTTCAAAGGCACATAAAAAGGGTGGGCATGGAAGAGGCATGATGATAATTGTGTGTGGTTATTGATTGTACCAAGGGAAGCTAAAGAGTCATGAGGGAGTTGAAAAGTCTCTAAAGGAGGTTGAAGTAGCATAATGTGTGTGAAGAGCTATAGGAAGCTAATAAAGAGTTAGAAAAATATGGATTGTTAGTGAATGAAGTAAATAAATAGGGCCCTTGTCCTTTAGGTTGAGTTAGCTAGTGAGTTTGTAGCCAATTTTGAGAGACATTGTAGAGTTGGCTAATAATATGTACATATTATTGCTTTGATTGCTACTTTGACTAATAATACTCCTCTATGTAAATATGTGCATGTGTCTTGATTTCTGATAATGAGAATGAGTAAACCTTTTACTGAGCTATGATTTTGTTTAAACTTTTTCTAATTAATTGTATGAATATTTTAATTTCTTGTTATGTATCTCTAATCTAATCTTATTTTTGCACTTAGTATATAAATTTTGAGATATTTGAGAGTAGGGTACCATTGTTCCCTCAACTACACCAAAACTTGCACTCAATAAAAGCCTTTTAGTACCTCAACATTATCTTAATATAACTCCATTAGTGACATTAGTTAAGTATAATCTTGTTTGAAGGGCACCTAGTACATAAAATAATAAATGTGTAATTTAAACTTATTCAAATTTTGGCAACCTAGCATGTAGTCTTTTTCTCTTAATATTTAGACCTTATATATCACAAATTAATACGCAAAGTCAAGTGCAAAAATAATATCTCAAAACTTGATGAGTTGATATGGTTGGATTCAAGTCTACCTAAAAATAGATAACTAATAGTAACACAATAGTTGTTTTTGATCTTAGCATTTCTTTTTTATCTTTATGTATTCTGAAGTAAGATGTCTTATTGTAAATTTCTATAAAATTATTGTCTTACCTTTCCAAATTAGTAGTTAACATAATTAGATTAAATTGCATTAGTAGTTAACATAATTAGATTAAATTGCATGTATGATAAAAAAAGTTTAATATTTGGATGATACCTACTTTTATTCTTAAAACACTTTCCATAATTTAATATTATTAAAAATGATATAAATATGAAATTATGCATCTTAATATTGAACAACTTTGATATCCTTCTACTAAAATTGTATCATTTGTTTACATAGAAATGATGAAAAGGAAACAAACATGTTTTAAAGAATTTATTTATATGTAAATGAATAATATTTTATTATTGAATTATAAAATACTTTTATAAAAACTAAATATTTTGATTATTCATAGTATAGTAATTTCTTAATCTTGGTGAGGTTTTGATAAAATTTCTCTATAATAACAATGATATTTATAACTTATTATATATATATATATATATATATATATGGGGTTACAATAGCGAATTTTTAATGCAATACACATTTTGATAGTTTGAAGTTCTTACTATGATCTTTTCAATGTTTCCATAAAGTAAGTCACTTTCCTTTACTCAAGATTATTTAATATTTTTAAAGATAAGTTTAGATTTTTACATAAAAAGTGGATATTCTTTGTTACATGGTGATTATAGTTTTTTAAGATAATTTGGTTATTCTTAATAATAATGATTGTGGTACTTAAATTTAAATTGGTCAATTTAATGAAATTGTTTAAAGCCAAACATTTACAAGATAAGCATATCTTATGCAAATATCAACGAATATTTGCTCTAAATCAGTCCCTCTAGGAGTTGGTCCCTAAAGAAGGTACTTACTTCAACCCAACATAATCAAATCCGTGTTAAAATCACAATGGGAAGCTTAATTACATTGGACGGATTACAAAGGGGAAACAACGCAAAATTGTTCCAGGCTAATTTTACAATCCCGAGACCCCGGGTCTCGAGAACTCTTTAAAAATGCAATTAAAATCCCTTACGAGATATCGACCGTGTGATATGGCCCACATAACCTTCAACAAAGGAAAACCTAGCCAATTGCGCTCACTCCCCTGTGGACCCCATAACCCCATCACTTAGTGGATCCGAGGAATGAAAAATATTTCTGTCACCGCCACTTGACGGTACCTTGGTCCCCGACGCTTAATTAAAATAACTTACGAGACTCTAGGCCAAACAGAAAGAAGTTTTTGTCACTGTCTCTTGCAATCTAGGGTCCCGACACTGTTTAAAATAAAGTTACGAGCTCCAGACCTTCCAGGCTTTCCGGCTAAACTTTTGTTATGGGATTTGGTCGATAAACGGTCACGAGCTCCGTCAATTGACAAACTCTTCCAAAAGGGGAACAATGGCTAAGTGTTGGCCTTTCCAGGCTTATTCTTGAGTTTGACTCTCCGGCTCCTCCCGACTCTCTGTGCTCTTTGGGTCTCTCCTCTTAGCTCTGCGACCTCTGTACAGTGGCTCCTCTCCCTTTTCTACCCTCCTGCAACCACTCTGATGATAATATTAGGCATTTACAGATCTCGGGGTTGATAATTAAACACAGGGCTTAAAGAAATGTGTGAAAACAAATTGCATAAGGATTGATTATGCAAATACATTGCTCTCGTAGACAAATTTTTCTTGCACACACTCTTCTTTGATTTCTTCATTAATCAAAGAAATATTTAAAATTACATCAATTCGGTTGAGATCCTTGAAAATAGGATTTTAGGACCAATTTGGGGAAAATTAAACAAATTAAAACAAATTGTTTAATTATAATAAATTACATGGAAAATTTAAAACAAATCCTAGCTTAAAAAACCACTCATTCAGGAACCAACTCCTCTAGTAAATGATTTTGACCTCTCAGTCAATGAGAATTACAGATGCCCCTACATCATACTCCCAAGGAACAAAGATTTCATGGGCTCCTATCCATGATTGCTTTAATGGATTTGCCACTTTTATTTATGAGTATGGTAGTCATCCAGGTTGCATCTATCATTGACAGGTTCTTCCACTTAACCAAGTACTCAAAGTACTGGTTGTCTCTGGTTTTCTTGATCAATCTCTTCTCAAAGATCCTCTCTAGCTGTAAAGGTTCAGTTGTTGGCAATTGCTTTTCCCATGGTACTAGCTGTTGTTTTTGGTCACTAGATGGTTGTTTTGTTTCAGGTTTGTACTTATACATGTCTGCTACATTAAATATTGGTGAAATTCCAACTTCAGGTGGTAATTCAAGTTCATAAGCATTGGCAGAAAATTTTTCAAAATACTGTGGGGTCTTATCTTTTTAAACTTTAGTTTGTTGTACTCGTCCTTGGGGAATCTATCTTTCCTCAAATGTGCAAGTACTAGATCTCCAACCTCAAATTATGCTCCCTCCTACTAAGGTTTACTCTGCTTTTATAATTCAGAATATTGTCATACAATTTTTGCTTGACTTGGTCATGAATCTCTTGTACGGTTGTAGCAAAATCCTCTCCTATTGCACTCCTCTATTATGATCTTCCCAAAATTTTGAGTTCATGTACTCCTCTTGGGTTCATCCCATATACAATATTGAAAGGGATTTGTCCAATGATTCTATTAGAAGTGTCATTATAAGCATATTCAACCTGTGCTAGAATCTAGTCCCACTGTTTAGGGTGGTCTCAGATCAAACTACGCAACATGTTTCTTAGGCTTATGTTCACAACTTCAGTCTGACCATTAGTCTATGGGTGATATGATAAAATATACTGCAATAATGTACCAAACTTCTTCCATAGTGTCCTCTAGAAATGTCCCATGAATTTAGTATCCTTGTCCAAAAAAATGCTCTTGGGAATTCCATGTAGCCTTACTACTTCTTTAAAGAACATATTAACAATATGGCTAGCATCACTAGTCTTAACACAAGGAATAAAATGAGCCATTTTTGTAAACCTATCTACGAACAAAAAGACAAAATCATTACCTTTTTGTGTTTTAGGCAATCCCAAAACAAAATCCATACTTACTGAATCCCAAGGCCTCTCTGGAATTAGCAATGGGGTATACAATCCCATGTTCTAGCTTCTTCCTTTGACATACTGACAGGTTTTTCACCTTTTCCTAAATTTCTGCACATCAAATCTCAGTTTTGGCCAATAGTAGTATCTCTTTAGCAGGTCATAAGTTTTGTCTTACCCAAAATGTCCTTCAAGGCCTCCAATGTGTTTCTCCCTAATCAGGTTCTCTCACATGGAACAATTTGGAATGAACAACTGGTTGTTTTTGAAAAGCAATTCATCTTGAATCATGCGATCAAGTCATGGACTCCTATCTTGTGAAGTTGGAATCTTACAGGTTTCAAAGGCCTCCTTGAAGTCTGCATCCTCCTCGTACGACTCCTTTATAAAGTCAAATCCCTGCACTTGAATTTAACTCTCCTGCAATAAAAGTTGTCTCCTGCTCAAAGCATATGTGATTTTATTAGATTGACCATTGATGTGCTTTAAAACAAATGTAAACTCCGCAAGTACTCGACCCACTTAATATGTTTCTGGTTCAATTTAGGTTGTTGCATTATATATTGAAGAGCGTGATTATCAATGTATAAAATAAATTCTATAGACAACAAATAATGCCTCCAATTCTTAAGAGCTTGAACCACTGCATAACACTCTTTGTAATAGGCTATGTACTTTCTCCTGACCTCATTCAATTTCTCACTATAATAGGCTATGGGTTTGTCTTCTCGGCAAAGCACTGCTCAATTGCATCATTGTTGGCATCAAATTTTACTTGAAAGGGATTGTTAAAATATGGGAGAGAAAGCACTCATTGCTCTGTAATCTTCCACTTCAACATTTGGAACCCTTTTTTAGCTTCATCAGTTCACTTAAATGGTTGTTGATTCTTCTTCACTGTCTCTACAATTGGTGTGCTCATATTTCTAAAATTTCTAATAAACTTCCTGTAAAAAATCGCCAAACCATGAAAACTTCTAACTTCAAAAACACTTTTAGGAGAGGGTAATTCAAAGATAACTTTCACCTTACCTAGATCCATCTTCAATCCTTCTCTAGAAATCACAAATCCCAGATATACCAACTCTAACTTCAAAAAGGAACACTTCTTCAACTTTACAAGATACTTTTCTTGCTGCAACTTTTCTAACACATACCTCAAATGCCTCAGATGCTCCTTCTTTGTTTGACTATACACTAAAATGGCATCCATGTAAACAATCACAAACTTCCCTATAAACTCTTTCAGTACTTCATTCATCAACCTCGTGAATGTACTGGGTGCATTGGACAAATCAAATGGCATAACCATTCATTCATATAATCCCTCACTAGTATTAAATGCAGTCTTCCACTCATCTCCCCTTCTGATTCTGATTTGATAGTATCCACTCTTTAAATAAATTTTAGAAAACCAACAGGCATCGCTCAAACAATCCAATAAATCATCAATACGTGGTAGGGGAAAACGATACCTTATTGTAATTTTGTTCAGGGCTCTAGAGTCTGTACACATGCACCATCCTCCATCCTTCTTTGGAGTCAACACTGTGGGTACTGCACATGGAATAATACTTTCTCTAATCAGTCCCTTATTGAACAACTCATGCACTTGCTTTGTGATCTCCTCATTCTCTTTAGGTGTCATGCGGTAGGCAACTTTATTAGGAAAGATAGCCCCTAGTATCAAGTCAATGTGATGACTAATACTCCTTACTAGTGGCAACTCAATTGGAAAACCATCCACCACAATATCATGATACTCCTCCAACATCTCTTGAATTTCTACAAGCAAATCAAATATAGTACTAGAAGTAAGAATTAATCTAGGCTTACAAACAATAGAAAAATGTACCTCTTCTGTCTTCATCTACTGTAAAATCTCCTTTCCACTCATCAATAATGCCTTTGAATCACTGCTTCCAGAAGTCCCTTCTTCTTGCAATGGCAACAAAATATGCTTGATGCCATCCTTCTGGAACTTATAAGTGTTCCTCTTGTCATCATGTACCACATCTCTATCAAATTGCCATGGTCTTCCAAGCTGAATGTGACACTGATGCCAGCCTAAGCTGACTTTACCCACAGTATGCATATAAAATGCATAGTCTATTATGTCCCAGGAATTTTAATTTCCCTGTCTAGTCAAACCTTCACAATTTTAAGGCTTTAGGCTTCCTCATTAATTTGCATGCGGAAACGTTATATTTGACTATTCAATAGTCTAAACCTTCATTAACCTTTCCAGCGAAACTTTATTCAACCCTCCTTAACCTTGGTTAGTTCTTAACAGTCACTCGTCTTAACCATACCATGGTTAGACTTTGTTTAACCCAACTTAACCTTTTAATTCATTTTATTTCTATTATAACCTCATATAATAGAAATATACCATAAACCCACTTAACTTTACCTTTCCGCCAATCCACAGCCTTTGCGCATTTTTCGACGCTCACCTTTATTGCGTCCTCCACCACTGATTTCACTCCATCAGATCAACGAATATCGCGTCGTATCTCAACTTTAACACATTCATATGCTAGAACTCAAATCAATTAACTTGTGTTGATAAACTTCTCGGGTCCGCTCAAAATTATAACCTGCGCAAACCTTCTCCGCGCGATATTTGTCTAATCAGTCGACCAACGGACGATCCTGATCACTGGATCTCAACAATATTGAACCCCGTTGCATAAACTCTCATCGAGTCCATTTTTCAAAGATTCCTTTGCTCTTGCTTAGCACGCAATATTCGCCCGATCACAGATTCAACGGACAGTCCGATTGCCTCCGGACTTCAACTCAATTGAAACTCGGTTCATATCTTCATCGGGTTCGTTTTCTGAAAACCGCTTACAGTTTTGAGTCCATGTGAAAAACAGCTTCCCGCTTAAAGAAACCGCTCTTCTATTCTGCTAGCACTTGGGTTTAATCTCCACCATTCATCTCTTTTACTTTATGTTGCGCGACTTAATCTTGGTCGCCCATCGCCTTCAACCTCGTTCGTTGATCTCATAGATCCAACGGCTCCTGTGCATCGTTACTTCATTTCTTTGTCCTTTTATTTACTTTGTTTTTATGCTATTTCTCAGTGTTTTCTGTGGTTTCAGGTTTCTTCAGGGTTCTGGTCTTTAGTTGTTCTGCAACACAACTTCCTCCTTAGCTTAACTTCGCATATTATTAACACAGTCACTCTTGAATCTCGACTTTGATCCTTCAAATGGATTCAAGCGATCCAACACGATTCTTCATCCTCAGTTCTTCTCCATGTTCTGCTCAAACTCCAGTTGTATACATATACTATGCAGAAACTCTAAATCACACACAATTTATCATTCGATTACTCAATCCACACTTACATAATTCAAGAACTGAATTCTCTGTATATATATATAAACAAATGATTACATAATGAGACTCTCCACCTCTCTGGCCTAATATTCTAATCAGTGGCCTCTGTTTTCCTACCTATCCGTAGGCTTACAATCAACCTCTTCACACTCTAACTCCCTCACTAACTAACCATCTAACCCCTTTCTATGCCTTTTAGGCTTACATTTATACAAAAGGATTCTATAACCAATTCCTGGTTTAGATCCATAAACTTCTCAACAATAATCCTAAAATCTCTTTTTTATCCCTAAGGATCTTCTTTAATCCACAAATAATGAAAGCAATTTTTAATCTAAGATTTACAATTGATTCCCAAATCTTTCAACTATCCTAAATCTCTCATGTTCTCCGTTCGAGAACATTTACAAATATGCCTCACAATACTTAATTAATTCCTATTCTCATTAAAATCACTCAAAAGCCTAAATAATTACATTATTTTAACACTTAGGAAACCAACTTCCTTAAAACACAAGACCCCCCTATGTCTACTAAAATATAATGATTTTTCCTGAGCTGAATGCTCCTGCATCAGACTCCCAAGGTAGAAAACATTCATGATCTCCTGATCATGTGTCTTCATATGTTGATAGAAAACCTCTAGGGTCCCAAACTTTAGTTTGTAGTTGTCTGAAAGCCCTGCACCTTTGTTGTTGTTGTATGTATGTTGTCTTCTGTTTCATCTTCCTCTCCTTGTCAATCAGGTTCAAATTCTGACTGATCACACTTCCTGCTACTGTTAATCTCCTCCATATGGTCTACTTCATCATGAACTGCCGTAATTCTTCAATCTCTGTCTCAAGCATATCCTTGGGCTGGTCCATACTCTGCCATTTACTGCTATCTCTTTCTCTCTATTTCTGGTTGTTGCTGTTGTCCACTAACTTCGGCACCTTCACATTTTGCATCTCATTGCACATTGTCCATTCATATTTAAACTACTGATTACTTTCCTCAAATTTTTCTACTTCATCTTTTGCAATTACTCTTGATATTGCTCCAGGTACTGCTATAGATATTGCTTACACCCAAACTTCCTGAATATCCTTGAAGATATCTCCCTCTACAACATCTAACTTCTACTCCTTGTCGGCAACAAAACCTGTAATCATAAAACAATTGTTAAAATAAAAATCATAAGGCTTCTGTGCCTTTTCTTCCTTTGGCAACAATTTAGCTTGCTACTTTGACTTTTCCTCCTCTATCAGCACATCAGTACACTGATTTAAATTCTCAAAAGAACTCATGAGACTGTCAGCTAGTCTCTCCTCCACACCATCTGCTCTAATGATGTCTTTCTACCTTTGTTCACTGTAGTGAACTCCTTCCTCTGCAATCACACTGTCATACTCTAAATTTTCCAGCAAATACTCCAGCAATTCAAGTTCCATGTGACACTTCACAAGTACTTCATAATCACTTATGGTTCCTGCATTTATAATTAAATTATCAGTTTGAAAATTATAGAGTTCAACAGTCTCAACTGTTGCTTCACATATCAACGCTTTAGACTGAATCTCTTCTCCTTCTTTCTCAAGAAATTGTTCTTGTCTTGTAACAGCGTCAAACATCAATGTTTTATTAAAGTCTTTCTATTGTTCCAAGTCCTCTACATGACTCAGAAATATTTCAATGGTATGCTCTTCAGCCTCTTCAAGCCCTCCACTTGGTTGCTTGATATCCTTCTCCACTTCTTCTTTCAGAACAGAATTTAGATTCTTCCTGTCTTCTTCCTCCTTTATGACAATACCAACAAATTTTCCTTCTTTACATGTTTCACCTGCAAACATGCATGAATTATTAGATTTAAAATCATGTGGCCTTTTGGTCTCACTTGAAGTTTCAATCTTTAAGTCTTCATCTTTACCTAGAACTTCACCCTGTTCTGGTTCACAAATGGAAACTTCCATTTCGAACTCAACTTCTCTAATTTTTTCCACCAGCCCTTCACTTGCCTCTGTTGTAGCCTTCTCTGTAACTTAGGCCACTTCATTGCCTTTTTCCTCAAGACCCAACCTTGTCTCTAGCTTTTCTCTAGTATCATCCTCAATACACTGAGTTGTTCTTTTATCTCAGCAATCTCTTTGTCACGCTCCTCTTTACTCATTCTCTTGCCATTTGCTTTGGTATTCTCTTTCTTCACTTTTCTTCTATTGTGGTCTTCCTCAGAACCTCCACTATGACTATCAGTAGTCATATTCTTCTCCATCTCTATGAGTTCTTCACTCACTCACTATGAGCTGCATTAAAGCCTATGTAATAGCAAGTCCTCCCTATTACCACTTACCTCACCAAGCTCCCCTCTGTATTTGTTCTTTTGGCAGGCACTTGGTTCTCTGTCTCTGGAACCTCTTTGAGCACTTCTCTCTGCTCCTTCTAGGCTTCAACTCATTTGCACCTTTTAAGAACACAATTGTCCTCTTATCCAACCTCTGTCGGAATTCCTCAAGGTTTTTCCACATTTTTCTTTCATTCAAAAACTTTTACCAGCTTCTTTTATCCCTTAGCAATTTTACCCACATCCTCCGTGGAATTGTCTTTGTGAGCTGCAATAATACCTCTACAGTAACAAGTCTCATTTTTGCTACATATGCTTCACTAAGCTTCTCTCCTTTGAGCTCAGTCTTTTGGCATCTCTCTAGTTCTTTCCTCTGGAACCAATTGAGCACTCCTTGCTCTAGGTTCCTACAATCTTCTCACCTTATTATGCTGCTACCTTCAAGATCTCTGCATGATCTTGTTTTACCATTCTCATGCACTTTGAATGGATTGTTCTCTGTTTCTTGCATCTGTAAATTCTGCTACACTTTATCCCTGTGTGCCTATTGCTTTTCAGATTAAAATCTGGTCTCCTCTTGCCTGCATACACATCTTAAAACATAACTCTGTTCTAAATTTCTCAAAGACCTTTTACATAGAATTTCCTTATTCAGCTCTAATACCAAATGATGTCAGCCTAAGCCGACTTTACCCACAATATGCATATAAAATGCATAGTCTATCATTGATCCAAAATGGATTTTGGATAGACTCCTAAGTATAAGTGTTCCTCATAGAGGAAAATGAAAGTCCAAGGATGCTCTTGGAAATATTCCCATTGCGTAGATCTTTTCATTCTGAATTTACTACAACTTCAATGGGATAAAACAGACCTCGGATGCACAAGTTATCATAGAAAGAAGTTGCCCTTTATTATTTGGAAGAAGAGGAAAAATCTTCAAAAATGGCAGAAAAACCTTATAAAGGGCAATCGCATTGGAGATGGGTCGAGATGAGGACTTAATGTGGAGGCAGAAGGAACCTCCGACTACGACCTCCGACTTATCGCATCGTAGGTAAGCCTTCACCTGACGACGGGACCTCGGGCCAATGCGACATGCGACTACGATGATCAGCGGACCGGTGTCGGTGATGCTATGAGGTAAGGGAAGGACCCCTTGGGTTGCGCGACATGCGATTGCGATATATCGCATCGCAGCGATAAAAAGGGGCGATAACATGCGACTTGCGATTGTCGAACCCGACGGATTTTATAAGCACAATTATAAATTTTGAGTTCCAATAAAAGGGTATTTGTCGGGGTTTCTGTGTATTAGTGGATTTCGATAGAAACACTGAAATACAAAGGGAAATGCCCCGAAGCGATAAAGGCAAACCTAAAGGATTTATAGAAGCGACCTTATATTATTTTGAAATCCATGGTAAGTGGGATTTCAGGCAGGCCTCAGGTGGTAAGTGGTTTTGAACGAGCGCAACCCGATCCCATACACTGGCTGACATGTGGCTTGGCACAAGAGAGAGAAAACCGCCTTTTCAGGTGGGTAATCTCCGCTTATATAATCCACCCGAAATGAATATTAGTCGTGGATCTGAGATCACCCAGATCAACGGTGGGCTTGCGATAGTGACCAAAGGCGGACCTGAAAGGGTTTATAGGGGTGATTTAATGGAATTTGGAGTCCAGATTTCGCGCCCAATAGTGTTTTCCTGTGTATGTTTGGTAAAATGTTGTGTATTTGGATTTTGTCCCATTTTCAGGTTTTTGCCTGGAAAAAGGCCCCGAATCCCCTGTAACGGCCCCTGATCATCATGCCATGCTGCAAGCGGGAGTTTTTGGCAGACATTGATGTGTTTGAAGCCACAGAGCTACAGAGCCAGATGTCAAGTCGAACAGACAATGCACATAGAAGACGTAGGGCTGCAAAGGGATGATTATACGCAGAGAAACGACTGGGGGAAGCCGAAGAGCCGGAAAAGTACCTCAAAGGAGCCAGAGAGCACGATTGAGAGAGGAGGCTAGCAGAAGTAGGCAACTGAGGGAGTCTTGGAGTTACTTGGAGGTCAAGTGGAAAAATCAGAGAACTGAAAGTTGCTATGACAGTCGCTTGGAGGTTAAGCGGACTGCTGAAAGCTCTCAGAGCCAGAGCCAGAGCTAAAGAGCCAAAGCCTGAGCCAAGAGCCAGAGCCAAGAGCTAGAGCCAGAGCCAGAGTCGAGAGCCAAAGTGAGAGCCGAGAGCCAGAAAGCTGAGAGCTTTAGAGCCAGGGATGAGATGGTGTCTAAACCCATTGTGTTATGTGTAAACCAATGGATTTGAGTGGTGAGCTTGTAAAAGGACTTATACCATAATCCCAGAGAGCCTAGTCGAGTTGACTAGAGCTCATGGAGACGTAGCCCAAGAGTTTTGGGTGAACTCCTAATTAAACTTGCTGTCTTATGTGTGATGTTCATTTACTGCATTGTTTCACTGTTATATGTTTATATCAGTTTAAGCAAATCAATTTATAGCACATAACCAGTTTTAAAACAAGCATAAGAATATACCTATATTTTCAAGCACTTATTAATTCCGCAATTGGTTAATCATAATATCTTGTGAACATTTAAGCTTTGGAAGTGGGAGAGGTTCTTGTAAGTTGGACAAGAAGCCATTAGGCTCCATTTTCAGATCAGGTGGTATTAGAGCTTGAAATTGATTAACCCCACCTTCAAAGAAGGTTATATCAGAATGCTTGATTGACAGAGCAAAGATTGCTTGTTTGAAAGGTGTTTGGACAGTCAAGGATTGATTGTCTGATTGATTGTATTCTTGTTGCAGAATAACTATTTTCTTAGTTTGCAGAGGTGAAGGGAAAGCTATTGATAGCTCAGTCCAGGAAGGAAAAGAAGGAAGAAGGGCTGAAGGCATTCTTCTTATCCCAAAGGACCTCAAGGCAATCCTTGATGCACAAGAGGTTTGTTGCAAAAGCTTGTTGAATAAGCTCTCTGTTATTCTTGTTTGAAGTTCTTTTGTTCATTTGCATAATGACAACTTCTACAAGTGAGTCCTCAAATTCCACCTTCATCACAAGATCCTTTGGTGAAGACATGAAGCAAAACTTGTTCACCATGATGGATATGGTGAGGGAAATGTATGTGGATGGAGGGAAGGACAGCATACTTAGAGAGCAATTGAATTCCGTGGAGGAAGAGAAGCAGATGCTTTTTGACAAATTGCAGGAAATGGAGAGGCAACTTCATATTGCAAATATGAACCTGAAAAGGATGCATGAGTTGGAGTCACAACTCTTTGTTGCCAAAGAAGCCTTGGTCAAGTATCAACTTGAAGAAGAGGTAAACCATTCCAGTTTGTCTTCAAATTCTTCTAAGAATGCTTATATTGGTTCTTTTGAAAAACATACTAGAGGCATAGGTTCCAAGATAATGTACAAGATGGGCTATGAAGGAAAGGGCTTGGGTAAACATGCACAAGGTATTGTTGAGCCAATAATAGTTGAGGAAAGGCCTAAGTATTTGGGTCTTGGCTATGGACAAGCTTATGGAGAGAGTTCCAAAGCTGCCATGAAGGCCATTGAAACAATTCCAAGAAGGAGTTTCATTTCAGGTCTTCTACCCCAAGATTGTGAAGATTGTATTCTTGGGGAATGCAATGGTGTGAAGCATACCTTGCAGAAAGAAGGTGTATATCAGCATACACTTGAACCAGAGAGTTGTGGAAACTCTAACAGCCTTGAAGAGATTGATGGTGTTCCAAAGGGAGCCACTTCTTCATATGATTCACCTCCTCATGAAGGCAATAAAGGTGAAAGAGAAAGGTATAAATCTGGTACTAATCATCTTCCTTTTGATTTTGCAAATCATGATAAATTTCCACATAGATATGGGAAAAGAATTGCATGTTCCTTTTGTGGTTTGGATAACCATAATGTTTCTAGATGTTGGAAGAGAATGGCCACATACAGGAAACTTTTGAAGGAAAGGAAGCAATAAGCCAAAGATCCATTGGACAAGGCAAATCATGCTATCAAGAGGATGCACATGTGTTGCACTTACTGCCATAAGCAAGGGCATCTTGCTGAAGGGTGTTAGACTTTGAATCCAGCAATGCTTCCACAAAAGCTGAAGAAAGTGGAAAGAGAAGATGGTAGAAATGGAAAGGAAGTTTCCATGAATGATGTGTCTCAGGATGATTCACATATTGATGTTGATGTGTAGACAAAGGTAGTACCTTTGAAAGGGACTGGTGAGAAATGGTTAGAGTTCTTATCCAATTAAGATTGCATGTATATTTATCCATCTATTTGCATTTCTTTGTTAATGGAATGCAAGTTGTAGGATCTTACCAAGAAGGTGAATGGAGAAGTTGAGTAGGAGACTCACTTTGTTGCTGCAACATTATATTTCATGTCAGCTTCGAAAGTATAGTGTGCTTAAGCGAAAGTTGAAGGATGAAATGCATGCAGGAGCACGATATGCATGAACACAGGGATGTTGATGATTTCCTTGTATTTGAACATGTATGTGTAATTAACTTGCAGGGTTGATTGCTTTGACATGAATGTGATGCAATGTTGACTTAGGAAAAGTTAACTTGGTCACCAAGATGGAGATGATGATGAAGTGTTTCATCTTTTTTAAAAAGAGTCCTAATGGTCTTTTTCTACATGCTTGAATTGAAGGGTCACTTGTTTTAAAGGCATGTTTTGTGGGCTTGTTATCTAGTCCATCATTTGTATGCAGATGTAAGACATGGAGGTATTCACAAGATGTGAAATCTGTTTCTTTTGTGAAGCAAGAGTTTAGTCCATCCAGTTGTTGTCTGTGTTTCTGTTGTTGTTAACAGTTGTTGTTGACAGCTTTTCAAACAGGTACAAATGAAAGTTTTTGTGAAGCAGATGTACTTCACATTTGTTTGAGCCACCTTGGATCAATGATCAAGGTAGAGAAGTTCAAACTACCTTTTGTGACCATCTTAGCAGCAGTTTTGCACGAAGGCAAGGAGGAAGACAGTTCTTCCCAGGAGGACTAGCACATCCAGGAAGGAAAGTGGTCAAAGGCTTTGGTTCAGAGGCACTATGCAAGGCAAGTGTGTGGAGGCTGAAAGAAGAGGGTGCTGTTACTCTCATTTACTGTTCAGATCAGTATATTAGTCTTTTGGAGACCAAAAGTTCTTTTAGTGGGAAGGCGTGATCCAAAATGGATTTTGGATAGACTCCTAAGTCTAAGTGTTCCTCACAGAGGAAAATGAAAGTCCAAGGATTCTCCTGGAAATAGTCCCATTGCGTAGATATTTTCATTTTGAATCTACTGCAACTTGAATGGGCTAAAACAGACCTTAGATGTAGAAGTTATCACAGAAAGAAGTTTCCCTTTATTATTTGGAAAAAGAGGCAAAATCTTCAAAAATGGAAAAAAAAACCTTATAAAGGGAAATCGTATCGGAGATGGGTCTAGAGGAGGACTTAACACGGAGGTGGAAGGAACCTCCGATTGCGACCTCCGACTTATCGCATCGGAGATAAGCCTTCGCCCGATGATGGGACCCCGGGCCAATGTGACATGCGACTGCGATGATTGGCAGATTGGCGTCGGCGATGCGACGAGGTAAGGGAAGGACCCCGGGGTTGTGCGACATGTGATTGCGATATATCGCATCACAGCGATAAAAAGGGGCGATAACATGCGACTTGCGATCGCCGGACCCGATGGATTTTATAAGCACAGTTTATAAATTTTGAGTTTCGATAAAAGGGTATTTGTCGGGTTTTCTGTGTATTAGCGGATTTCGATAGAAAAGCCGAAATACAAAGGGAAATGCCCCGAAGCAATAAAGGCGGACCCGAAGGATTTATAGACACAGCCTTATATTATTTTGAAATCCATGGTAAGCGGGATTTCGGGCGGGCCTCAGGCAGTAAGTGGTTTTGAACGGGCGCGGCCCGATCCGATACACTGGCCGACACGTGGATTGGCGCAGGAGAGAGAAAACTGCCTTTTCGGGTGGGTAATCTTCGTGCATATAAGCCACCTGAAATGAATATTAGCTGTGGATCTGAGATCACCCAGATCAACGATGGGCTTGCGATAGCGACCAAAGGCAGACCTGAAAGGGTTTATAGGGACGATTTAATGGAATTTGAAGTTCGGATTTCATGCCCGATAGTGTTTTCTTGTGTATTTCGGGTAAAATGCTGTGTAATGGGATTTTGTCCCATTTTCGAGTTTTCCCTTGGAGAAAGGCCCCGAATCCCCTGTAACGGCCCCTGATCATCATGCCACGCTACAAACGGCCGTTTTTGGCAGACAATGATGCGTTTAAAGCCACAGAGCCGTAGAGCCAGATGGCTAGTCGAATAGACAACGCACAGAGAAGCCGCAGGGATGTAGAGCCGGAAAAGTACCTCAAAGGAGCCAGAAAACATGATTGAGGGAGGACACTAGCGAAAGCAGGCAGCTGAGGGAGTCCTGGAGTCTCTTGGAGGTCAAGTGGAAAAATCAGAGAGTTGAAAGTTGTTGTGACAGTCGCTTGGAGGTTAAGCGGACTGCTGAAAGCTCACAGAGCCAGAGCCAAAGAGCCAGAGCCAGAGCCAGAGCTGAAGAGCCAGAGCTCGAGCCAAGAGCCAGAGCCAAGAGCCAAAGCCAGAGCTAGAGCCGAGAGCGAGAGCGAGAGCTGAGAGCTTCAGATCTAGGGATGAGATGGTGTCTAAACCCATTGTGTTCTGTGTAAACCAATGGAGTTGAGTGGAAGCTTGTAAAAGGACTTATACCATAATCCAAGAGAGCCTAGTCGAGTTGAGTAGAGCTCACGAAGATGTAGTCCAAGAGTTTTGGGTGAACTCCTAATTAAACTTGCTATCTTATGTGTGATGTTGATTTATTGCATTGTTTCACTATTATATGTTTATATCAGTTTAAGCAAATCAATTTACAACACATAACCAGTATTAAAACAAGCATAAGCATATAACTATATTTTCAAGCACTTATTAATTCCGCAATTGGTTAATCATAATATCTTGGGAACATTTAAGCTTTGGAAGTGGGAGAGGTTCTTGTAAGCTGGACAAGAAGCCTTTAGGCCCCATTTTCAGATCAATTATGTCCCAGGGATTTTAATTTCCCTACCTAGTCAAACCTTCACAATTTTAAGGCTTCAGGATTCCTCATTAATCTTCATGCGGAAACGTTATATTTGACTATTCAATAGTCTAAACCTTCATTAACCTTTCCAGTGGAACTTTATTCAACCCTCCTTAACCTTGATTAATTCTTAACAACCGCTCGTCTTAACCATACCATGGTTAGACTTTGTTTAAACCGACTTAACCTTTTAATTCATTTTATTTCTATTATAACCTCATATAATAAAAATATACCATAAACCCACTTAACTTTATCTTTCCGCCAATCCACAGCCTTTGCGCATTTTTTGACGCTCACCTTTATCACGTTCAACCTTCATCGCTGATTTCACTCCATCAGATCAACGACTGTCGCATCGTATCTCAACTTTAACACATTCATACGCCAGAACTCAAACCACTTAACTCGCATTGATAAACTTCTTGGGTCCGCTCAAAATGATAACCTGTGCACACCTTCTCCGCACGATATCCGTCTGATCTATCCACCAACGGATGGTCCTGATCACCAGATCTCAACAATATTGAACAATGTTGCATAAACTCTCATCGGGTTTGTTTTTCAAATATTCCTTCGCTCTTGCTTAACACGCGATATCCGTCCGATCACAAATTCAATGGACGGTCTGATCGCCTCCAGACTTCAACTCAATTGAAACTCAGTTCATATCTTCATCAGGTCCGTTTTCTGGAAACCACTTACGGTTTTGATTTCGCGTGAAAAACAACTTCCCGCTTAAGGAAACCACTCTTCTATTCCGCTAGCACTTGGGTTTAATCTCCACCATTCATCTCTTTTACTTTATGTTGTGCGACTTAATCTTGGTCGCCCATCGCCTTCAACCTCGTTCATTGATCTCATAGATCCAACGGCTCTTGTACTTCATTACTTCATTTCTTTGTCCTTCTATTTACTCTATTTTTATGCTATTTCTCAGTGTTTTCTGTGGTTTCAGGTTCTTTAGGGTTTTGGTCTTTAGTTGTTATGCAACACAACTTCCTCCTTAGCTTAACTCCGCGTATTCTTAACACAGTCACTCCTGAATCTCGACTGTGATTCTTTGAATGGATTCAAGCGATCCAACACGATCCTTCATCCTCACTTCTTCTTTGTGTTCTACTCGAACTCCACCTGCATACATATACTATGCAGAAACTCTAATTCACACACAATTTATCATTCGATTATTCAATCCACACTTACATAATTCAAGAATTGAATTCTCTATATATATATAAACACATGATTACATAACGTGACTCTCTACCTCTCTGGCCTGATATTCTAATCAGTGGCCTCTGTTTTCCTACCTGTTCATAGGCTTACAATCAACCTCTTCACACTCTAACTCCCTCACTAACTAACCATCTAACCCCTTTCTATGCCTTTTAGGCTTACATTTATACAAAAGGATTCTATAACCAATTCATGGTTTAGATCCATAAACTTCTCAACAATAATCCTAAAATTTCTTTTTATCCCTAAGGATCCTCTTTAATCCACAAATCATGTTCAACCAATTTCTAATCTAAGATTTACAACTGATTCCCAAATCTTTCAACTATCCTAAATCTCTCATGTTCTCCAACATTCGAAAACATTTACAAATATGCCTCACAATACTTAATTAATTCCTATTCTCATTAAAATCACTCAAAAGCCTAAATAATTACATTATTTTAACACTTAGGAAACCAACTTCCTTAAAACACAAGACCCCCTATGTCTACTAAAATACAATGATTTTTCCTGAGCTGAATGCTCCTGCATTAGACACACATCCATCGACATCACATCACACAAATTCTTGTCTTTGTAGCAACCAATCTGTAGCTCAACCTCACACAGTTCGTTAACCAAAATATGATATCCCTTTTGTAGCCAAGACACCTTATAAGGTGTTGGATGCTTATGTTTCTTCAATTTCAACTTCTCTACAACCTTTATGGACACTAGATTGTTTGTACTACCACTATCAATCACAACTTTATAACACTTGCCTTGGACCACAAATAGTCCAGAACAAGGCTCTCCTCTAAGCTGGCTTAACAACTTCCTTCTCCTGCTTGATCAACACCTTCTTCATCATCATGGCTTCTCCTGTCTCTGACACATTTTCAGCTTCTTGCACCTCTGTCTCCACCTCTTCTACTGGAGTTGCAACAACATTCCTTTGGCCTGGTTCTCTATTCTCTGGACAATCATATGCCATGTGTCCAAGCTTTCCACACTTGTAGCAACGAACCTCTCTCCTGCCTCTTCCTTGTCCTCTGGAAAAGGATCTTCAACCTCTGGAATCACCTTCCTACTGTCGTTGTGGACTAGAGCTACTAGCCCCATATTTAGGTGTAGTAGACCTCCCTTTGCTTTGTTGTTGTCCTCTGCTTCTAGCAGCACCTTTTCCTTTGCCTGCTTGTTTCCTTGCAAGCTTCTCTTATGCTTTCAAAGCCAATTGGTATGCCTCCTCTACTGTCCTTGGTGACAATACACTTATTTCATCTTGAATGTCCAATCTGAGCCCATTAATGTACCTTGCAGTCTTCTCTGCAGACTCTTCCACATATCCAACTCTAATGTTCACTTTGTAGAACTCCTCTGTGTATTCCCTGATTTTCATGCCTCTCTGTCTAAGGTTCTACATAATTCTGAACAAAGTTAGCTGGAAATATTTTGGCAAAAAATTCTCTCTTAGCTTTGCCACCATCCTATCCCAACTCTTGATCTTTTTCTTGTTCTTTCTTCTCCTCTTCCATTTCCTCATACTCAAAGAAGTTGTCCATTTCTGTAATCTAGTCAATCAACTCCTCCATATTCAGGTTGCCTATGTAGGACGATAGATCTAGTTTTGGTTTCATGATAGAACCCAAAACTGCACTTAGAACCTTAGTCTTTGCTAGTTCTTATACTACTTCTTCTTTTTCAGTTTATTCCTCCTCAGAACTCTCATCTCCATCTTTTGGTTCTTTGTGTTGACCGGTCTCATTGTTGCCATTCTCTCCTCCAGCAGTGCCCACAGTACCTCTCTATTAGCAACTGGCCTTTGTCCTTGTCCCCTTGTGCCTCGTCTAACACCTATCGCAACTTTGGGCGGCATGATTCCTTCTCTTGTTCTTGAAGTAGATGCAAGGTTTGTCTGATACCACTTGATGCAAATCTCAGCGAATATTTTCTCTAAATCAGTCCCTTAAAAAGGCACTTCCTTCAACCCAACGGAATCAAATCCCTATTAAAATTGCAACGGGAAGCTTAATTATAGTGGAAGGATTACAAAGGAGAAACAATGCAAAAATTGTTCGACGTTAATTGTACAATCCCACGACCCCAAGTCCCCGAAACTCTTTAAAAATGCAATTAAAATCCCTTATGGATTTCGACCTTCCGGTATGACCCACATAACCTTTAACAAACGAAAACCTCGCTAATCACGTTCAATCCCTTACGAACCCCATAACCCCATCACTTAACAGATCCAGGGAACAGAAAGTATTTCCGTCATCGATTCTTGATGGTCCCTCGTTCCTGACTCTTAATTGAAATAACTTACGAGACTCCAGGCTAAACCATCTTCGCGTAACTCCTCTGACACTTTACAGATACGGGAAACAGAAAGAAGTTTCTATCATTGTATCTTGATGATCCAAGGTCTCGACGTTGTTTAAAATAAAGTTACAAGCTTCGGGCCTTCCAAGCTTTTTGGGCTAAACTTTTGTTACGAGATTCTGTCGATGAATGGTCCCGGGGTCCGTCAACTGACATACTCTTCCAAAAGGCGAAAAATGACTAAGTGTTGGCCTTTCTAGGCTTATTCTTGGGTTCGACTCTCTGGTTCCTCTCGACTCTATGTGCTCTTTGGGTCTCTCCTCTTAGCTTTGTGACCTCTATATAGTGACTCCTCTCCCTTTTCTGTCCTCCTGTAACCACTTTGATGCTAATATTGAGTGTTTACAGATCTCGAGGTTGATAATTAATCACAGGGTTTACAGAGCTGTGTGATAACAAAATTGCATAAGGATTGATTATGCAAATACAGAGCTCTCATAGACAAATTTTGCTCACACACACTCTCCTTTGATTTCTTCATTAATAAAAAAAATATTTAAAATTACATCAATTTGGTTCAAATTCTTGAAAATAAGATCTGAGGACCAATTTGGGGAAAATTAAACAAACTATAACAAATTGTCTAATTTTAATAAATTACATGACAAATTTAAAACAAATTCTAGCCTTACAAATCACTCATTAAAGAACCAACTCCTTTAGTAAATGTTTTTGACCTCTTGGTCAATGAGAATTACAGATGCCTTTACATCAATATCTAACTTCCACATAAGCTAACTACATAGCATGAGTGATATATAATATTATTTCCCCATATTTCGTGGATGGTAAACAAGGTAAAATGTCAACCCTAATTAAAGAACCTCACCTTGAAGGGGATAAGAGAGTCAAATTTGTGACCTCTCATACATCCAAAAAAAAGACGTGTTTGACTCTAGAACAAATAACTTAACCCTTGACGCTTAACTTATAAATTTTTTATATTAAAAAATAATAACTTATAAATGCTATTATATGATACTTTCTATATCAAATAATTAGTAGTCTTCCTCGACGCTTAACTTATAAATTTTTTATATTAAAAAATAATAATTTATAAATGTTATTATATGATAGCTTCTCTATCAAATAATTAATACTCTTCCTAAATTTTATTATATATTTTTGAGAAATTGTAAGGTATATTAATTTCCTAAACCATACAATATCATAGATAAATTATACATCCTCAAAATGCTTAAATATGTAAAAAAGAATATAACCGTATTTATGTGAATATAATCCAAAGTCTTTTTTTATCAATATGCAGAAAATTGTTGACCATCTAAAAAATCAAAATAATGACTAAAGTAATTTCATATTTTAAAATTTTGTTTAGGGTGTGCACACAAGCATGATGTGTTACATATATGACTAACTCCCAAATTAATATTATTTGAAAGGTTGTTTAAATTCTATGGATATACACAGAGTCGACAAAATCATTTAATGATAATTCATCTACCTCAAATATAGCAAAACACATTTCTCACTAAGGCTTATAGCATATCATTGTGATCTATGATCTCCAAAATTTCTCATATAAAAACTTTTAGATATATATATACATGGATAAAATTGGGTAGTCATTGATGTAACTTTATTAGGTGAGCCATTTTCTTAATTTAGCTTTGCTTTTCTCATCATGGTGGCTCTCTTCACCCTCAAGAAGTATACAACTGGCCTTAATTCTTTGGTTTTATTATCGTTAAACATTTATTTTCCGCAATTTTATTTAATACGTTTCCAAATTTTTTTATAAATATAAAATTTATAAAAATAAAACTTTCCATCAAAAAATTAAACTAAATTATTTTATTTCTCAAATTAATTATATTATAATATCATATAAACTCTTAATTAAAAATCATGAATATTAATAAAGTTTATAAATAACTAAAAAAAAGCTAGGAATTGCACATGGTAGTACATCCTAATCTTGTTATTTGGCCTTTTACAACAATATCTTATAAATTAATACCCTATTTCATCCATCTATAAGCATATTTAAATATATACCAACTTTAATTTATATTTAAATATATACCAACTTTAACACCTAAATTTTAGATGCCAAATGTGGGTGATGTCAAAACTTCCACTTTTATCTAAATTCTTTCTTTATCTTTTATAGTGGGAAAATATGTTTTTATCTCAAGCGTGTTTAAATTAAATAGTTATAAGGACATTTTTTCGTAGGATTCTAACGACACATATTTTTCATAAGACGTTGATTGATTGAAGTTAGAATTTATGGATTTCATTGTATTGTAATTTATAATGCTTTATAATATACAATATTGAATTTTAGATATTTATATTGCTATATAAAATGTTGAGATTTTGTAATATTTTGTAATATTTTTTTGATAGGTATAATTATAATTTATAATGGCTTTATAATATATTGAATTTTATATATTTATCTTGCTATATAAAATGTTGAGATTTTGTAATATATATATATATATTCGGAATTGAATGGAGGAAGATTTCATTTTTTCCTTTCAACCCTCCAAAATAATTTTAATTGACATATTTGTAAGAATATATTTATATAATAAAAAATAAAAAATTTAAATTAAATATTCAACTTTAATTTGTATTACTATATAAAATGTTTTATAATATAAGTGGGGAGATTTGTAAAAATATATTCATATAATAAAAATAAATAAATCTAAAATTTCTTTTATCTCTTATATCTGAATCTTTTAAATTTGGGACGGTGATAAATCCATCTAAATTTTATAATAGAAAATGTTGAATTTTGTAGTTATGGTCGGTCTTCATAATTAATTTAGCCCTTGAGTTATATGTAAGACATGTTCTTGATGTCGGCTTCAACGAGAATAAAAATGAATTTTTGAAATTTAAATTATTTTTGCCTCCAAAATGTAAAATCGACCCTCCAAGAAGTACAAGTTAGCTTGCCCCTATAGGCACACCACTTGGGTTCATCCAATCATTAGATATATGCCCATTCAATCTCATCAACTAACAAGCAATTTCGAATCACTTATTCTTCTATTCATCCACAGTAAGAAAAATTTTGGGCAACTAATTCAGAGCTCTTCTTATATTCTGTACACGTGGGAGGTTTTCTAAAGGCAACCGACTGAATTTATGGGTAGAATGATTCTCTAAGGTAGAAGGCTGAATTCTGAGTTAGGCAAAAGGTTAAATTTTGAGCAGACCAAGCATAATTGTTTAGGTAGAAAATTGACTTGTCTAGAGCGAAGCTTGACTAGGTGTGATCAAGGCTATGTTACTAGTCAGTTTGAATTTATGTTTGACTTGAAGAATTAGATGTATCTTTGTTGAACTGAATAATTTCTCCAAGGAAAAGGTTGGTGGGTTTTTTCCCCATGTGGGTTTTCCTTGGGTAAAATTATTGTGTCTCTTGTTTTTCTATCCCTTTATGATCCTACTATAATTTTGTTTCTACTATTAAGATCTTTTGTGTAATTTCTCTATGATGAATATGAATGCCATAAAGATTAATGTAAAAAATCATAAGAAGTAATTATCAAATTAGAAGATCCTTGAAAAATCAACACAAAGGTCTTCAACATTTGTGTTAATGGATTGTGGTCACTAATTTTCTTTGAAAACCATATAGGATTATAACACATTCACTCAAAATTTATATGTTTAAGGATTGGTCATCTTGTTTTACTATTTATAAATTTTAAAATGTAAGTGATTTTCCTTAACTATTTAACAAATTAATTTATAATTTTTTGTTGTTGTGCAGAAAAAATTGAGATGCTCAAATACATTTGTCCTTGAATTTAATAAAAAAACATTGTATTTTTATTTTAAAAACTATTTTGTTGTACAGAGAAAAGTGCATTCGACACTTTAGTTGGAAATAAATCTTCAATATTTAATGGGCATAAAAAAATGAAAAATATTGCCTCTTTCCTATATAGGAGGGGGGAAATCTTCAATACTTCTTTATGCACATAATATTGAAGTGAATGAAAGCTCATCGAAGGTAGCTTCAATTATGGGGACTCATATTGTTAATGTCACATGTTACCCCCCAAGGGGTAGCTACATTGGTGTCACCCACAAAAAGGTGTATGATTTTGATTTTTCTAAGATTTCCTACTCACGTTATCTAAATGCTAATAATTTTTCTTCTTTTCTCCTTCAGATAAATGATTGTGCTAACTTAGTTTTGGTATATCAGATGCTCCACCCTCACCTCTCAGATTTCGGGTGCACTTGTGGATAGTACAATTTGGTTACAACATATTCTATCTTGATGTCCTATGCATTGGTTATTTTACTTGGAAGTGATGCAATAACTTCTCTAATATTACCGCGAAAGTGGTAAAATCTAACGAAATTTGATAATATTTCATAATCTATAGTTTTCCTTATTATACCATGGGGGGCACTATTTTATTTTGGAAGTGTTGTCATTTCTCAAGTCAACTCGTACTACTAAGAAACTAGTCAAGATAACATTTACACATCTCCAACCATACTCAACAATTTCTGGTGTACCCCTTCACTCCATCCTGCTTATAAAAAAGTCACCCCCCTTACATATTTGACTTATCAAAGGTCACAAAATGGTCTAAATGAAGAAAATCCTTAGTCATCAAAGCCAAAAAGGCTATGAGGTGGAGATCAATAAAGTTAAAAGCCAACAAATGTAAAGCTTAAGTGATTTTCGCTTTGTTATGAGGTTATTGTTCCTGGTCCCTAGGTTGTCTATGAATATCTAAAGAAAAGAGTACTTTCTCAATGAAATGAACACTTAAAGAAAAAAGTTAAAAAGGTAGACATAAATAGTGTTGAGGAAAGGAAAGGAAAATGTTAAGATCCCTCTTGAAAGGCTTATATATACAAAACACCTATAAGGGTTAATTATTGTTCCCCCATGGTAAACTTAAGGAAATTATAAAAATAACCTTTTTTTTATCTTGTGCTTGATAAAATATTGGAGGATGTACCACCTAATGGCACATCAATAAGTGGGAATCACCACTCTAATAGAGCACCTTGCAATGGGATCCATGTATCGTGACTCAAAATCCATGATGTTGCATTGGGAGTCGTGACACTACATCGGATCCATGTACCTATTTTTTATCATATCCATTAACATTGGGATCCATACCTATTTATAAGTTTGATGTCAATGCTCTTATCCATATTTGTTTCATTTGTGGCATGATATCTCATTTTAACAGAACACATAGCACATAATTGCACCAAGTATATGAAGTATGGAGTGATAATTTTCAATGTCTTAAGCCCTCAATTTGTGTTTCAAGGTAAAAATTTGATAATGTACGTACAATTTATCATTAAATTACACCATTTTATTGTTCCTAAGTATATTCCCCAGTAATTAATGCAGAAGTAAATCTAATGATCCAAAAAATCGTGCTAATGTTAATCTAGATTCATTAGTGTTTAATGGCTTTATCATTATTTTTTTACGGGTCTAACTATGCTATGAAGGAAACCTTTGCATTCTTAGACACATTGGATATTTGGTCGGTTACATCTTATCAATAATACATTTGGAACATTGAAGACTTTTGAAAATGGAACTTAAAGTAGCATATGCATTGTAAGTTTGCAATGTTTCATATTATGGTTGACATATATATGCAAGTGCACTAATTGGGATTATATCATAGAACGATCAATGTCCTAACTAGTATAACATAACAATGGTTTATTCACGGTTCTTTCAAAAATTGATTCTAAATTTGAATAATATAAATCTACTAGCTTATCTTATACATTGTTGGACATTGGATAAACCAACCCTCCCTTTGTGTTTTGTGACATGTGCTTAACCGCCTCTCATGGACCTATTAACTTTGGCGATGCATCTGTTTACTAACACCTACGGGTTTTGGTGTAACAACATTCGTGAATCCAACAAGTGGTATCAGAGACAAAGGTATCGAGTTCGAATCACACCTGGCTTTTGCTGGGGGGGAGATTGTTAGACATTGGATAAACCAACCCTCCCTGTGTGTTTTGTGACATGTGCTTAACTGCCTCTCATGGATTCGTTAACTCTGGTGATGTGTCCGTTTATCAACACCTGCGGGTTTTGGTGTAATGACAATCGTGATTCCAACAATACATGTGTTATACAGTATTTTGTCGCACTCCCAATCTTGTATCTTGAAGTGTTGCACTTTGTGTCGTCAATGTCACAAGTGTCGCAAAGTGATGAAAGTTGTCGCAAACAATGTATTTACCATGAAACATCTTTGGAACATCCCTAAAGAAAAGGATGAAAAATTGCCTTGAAAGAATTCCGAAGAGCTTGTCAAAAACCTTGTTTTGCAAGACCAGTGCTACTTTTATCAGGAAAATTTGCGCTGGTAACCTCTGGCGTTACACATGTCTAGCGCTGCCAGCGCAACTTTTATCAAGCAAATCCATGTTGGTAACCTCTGGCATTACACATGTCTAGCGATGCCAGCACGACTTTTATCAGAAAAATCCATGCTAGTCCTCTTCAAGTAGTTTTTCCCAAAATGGAGGAGAAGCTTTTCTTACTAGAAGGCTCGAGAACGACAACGTGCTTTCAGGTAAATGAAGATTGGAATGAGACCTCCCATTCCTAGCCCTTGATCCTATTTCCAATGATCTCTCCCTTGAGATGTGGAATTCCTCCCTCTTTTTGTGGATCCTCAACTTCCTCTCCTTCAATATAAATGAAGTGCCCACCATCCACTAATGGTTGGTTGTTGGTTGGTTGGTTTCCATCCCAGTGCTGAATTGTGCCCAAATTCCACCCATTTGCAAAGGAGAAAAGGCATTTGAAGGCTCATGCTTGGACTTGGAATCTCACTTGAAGGAGGCTTCCAACATCAAGCCTTCATTGGTTGTAATGCTCCCATTTTCACCTATTAATAATACAATATATTTTTTCTTTCCATAGATGTGTCAATTATTGTCCATTTATTGTAATGCTCCTTGATCTATTACATAATTTGTATTAGAAAATGTTATGCTTGTATAGTTTTGTTGTCTCTAGTTGATCTTTCTTACAGGCACTCATCTACACTAGTGAAGAGGAGATCGTGAGCTTGGAAGCCAAAGAGTCAAGATTAACATCAAGGGTATTAGCATCAGAGAGAGGTAGGAAATCTATCCTCCTTTGCGTTTTCTAGTACGAGTTAGGAAAGATTGCATGTAATTGTCTTTTGTAGTTGCTAGATCCTCCCATAGGACTAAAGAGATTGTTTCTGTCCACAAAAAAGATTGCCTGTCCAACACCTTGATATCCAATATAAAAATATTTTTAATAATCCTAAGACAAAATTGAAATGTGTATATTCAAACTTTAGGTGTTTCTACAATAAATCAAAGCAATCATGGACAATAAAACAAAATATCATTTATCTAACATTGATCCTATAAATGTTTTAATAATATTATACTTCAACACAGGTTAATAAAATTATCTTCTAAACATTACTATACATAAGATGGTAATATGATGAAGAAATAACATTAAGATGACAATATGATGAAGAAATAACATTAAGATAACAATACAAGTATACTTCATATATAATGTATGAGATTATTTTGCATGTCATCCATGTTATGTTGCACTCATTAAATCATAGGATACTACCAAAGATAAGGTCAAAAGGTTAGATGTGGAATATCTTAAAGACATAGAAAGAAAGAAGAAAGAAATTATTTTAATGTCCACGAGGTTAAAGATAGCCTATGGGATAGATTGCTTCTTCATCTGTTTGATGTATTCAGCCCTTTTTCTATGAAGCTTCAAAATAAATGCTCTCAGCTTCTCGACAAACCCCTCGCTAAATAGATTATCCCAAGAGCTAGCTGCCAGCATATCTGTGTAACTTTCACTGTTGTCTTTGAATTTCTCACATTCTAAAATAAAATGTTTTTCTGTTTCCACTTTTCTTGAAGAACAAAAATTGCATACTCTTTCCTCCCGCACTTCCTTTGGCCTTTTCCAACGCCCTGTTTCACAATGGAGTTGATGAGAATTAGTCCTTAACTGAGCAATAATAATTTTGGTTCTCCAAGAGATATTGGCCTCTATATATGCTTTTGGTTGATGACTATGAGTGAGATTAAACACTTCAATTTAGTATTTTTCTTTCTTCCTAGCTCCTTATCCCAAGTACGCTCATGGAACTTTTCCGTAACAAAAGCTTTTATCTCTTTGTTGTTTATGGGACATACGTTCAAGCAAATACCACATTTACTAAACCATTTGTTATTTTGCTGCATCCAAGTTTTTTTGCTCTTGCACAATCTATCATTAAAGACAACCTTAAGCCATCTACTCTCTTCCATTTGCTCAATTTTTTTTACATACCTTATGACTCGCACCATAACAATTGCTTCAATAGGAGCAATCCCTATTTCACTTAACAAGATATCATAAGGAACTGCACTTTTAATCTTAAATTTGTTTGTAATCAAACACTTCTAAATTTTCTCAATTTGTCTCCACTGCATGTCAGATGTACCGCTGGCCCATAGTTCACAACCATAGAGAATCACTGGAATCACTAGAAGCCCAAAAAGAGTTTGAGTGGTTTTCCAGTACCATAACTCTGCCTCTCTACACCTATTTTGAAAAGTATAAAATGATTTCCAACCCCACAAAGTTATTTTCTTTCTACAACCATTCCAACTTAGATTTTTGTTGAAGTCAATTCCAAGGTATTTGTAATCCACAACTTCTTCCAGAATGTTGCTTTCAAAGTAGAAATTATGCTGGTTATGTTTTCTTTTCTTAGAGAAGACCACTACTTTAGTTTTGTTGATATTGACTTGCATCCCCACACTTCTACAAAAATGCTCAAGGGATAGTAAGTTCTCTTGCAAACCAAGAGCCTATTTAGTAATCAGAATAAGGTCATCTACACACAAAAGAAGCCTTATAACAAACTTTCCCAAATAGGTACCATCACCCCCTTGCGAATTTAACCACTCCTCAAGCTTGTCCATATATAAACCAAAAATGGTAGGAGACAGTGGGAAGCCTTACTTGACCCCTATATCACTTCTAAAACTTTCAGAAATTCCCATTTAAGTTCTAATTTTGACTTTCACCTCTTCATATAGCTTATGCACAATTGCTCTCAAATGTTTAGGAATCCCAAGTTCCTCCATTCTGTGCCAAATCTTATCCCTAGGAACCGAGTCAAACGTTTTTATGAAATCAACAAAGCAACAAAAGACTTCTTCCTTTTTCTCCCAAAATTTTTCAATGATGTGCCTTACAGCTATACAATGATTAACTGTGGAATGTTTAGGTCTAAAACCTGCTTGCCCTTTAGCACACTTATCTCTTTCTTCTGCCCACTTGTTAATTTTGTTTTCTAGCATGCTTCCAAATAAATTTTCAAACAAATGGTTTATCTTGATGGTCCTATAATTGGAGGGATTATTGACGTCACTGCTCTTGAAAAGAGGTATTGCCAGACTAGTTGTCCAATCTGTGGGGAGCCCTTGTTGTATGATGTTTTTGAAGATTTTTGTAATGTGAGGTGCAAGAATATTTGAGCCCCACTTTAGATATTCTGCTCAGAGTTCAGCTAAGTCTTTTTCTTTTCCAACACTCAACTTCTTGATACCCATCTCTACCTCTTGTACCATGAAGTGTTCAGTATCAGTGTTGACCAAGGGGGGAGGGTCAACCTTGGGAACTTGCTCATAGAGTTGTCTTGCATAGTCAAACCATTTAGACGTTGTAATATTATTTCCAATTTGTATCTTTTTCAGTTGGATCTCCTTCCAAAATAATTTGGGATTATTTTTCCCAAGGAAGATTAGTTCTTCCCTCCTTGAAACCATGAAATCAACCTTTTTCTTGCTTAATAACTGCTTGTAAGCTTTGAGCTTTATGTTATCCTTGTTTGACTCTTTCCACATTCTCCTTGCCTTTTTGCATTCCTCATCAAACCAAGCATTAACCGGAAAGCAATTTGTTTCAGACTTCTTAATTTTTGCTCTTTTTCACTTTGCAAGTGCGCATTGAATTAAATGTGTTAATTCATGACTATGAAGGCTGTGAATTGTAATTTTCTCCTTCTCGAAGAGCCTCTTTAGCATCATTTTGAAGGTATTACAATTTTCTAGGGTCAAAAGAATTCTGCCCTGTGGGAGATTTTGTTGGACATGCTGAATTTTTGACTCTAATTATTTCTTTCCAATCCAAGAGAAACATAAATAAATTGGCTTGTGATTTGATTTCAAGTCCCACAACTGATCTCCAATCAAAACTTCCTCCATTTTCTCACACAAAACATGCGAGCAAATTACATAATCTACCACACTTGCTCCATTGTAAGTATTGCAAGTGAAATTACCAGACTTTGCCCATCTAGTCAAGCCATTACAAATGACTAAATCAAAGGCCCCACATAGAGTAAGCAATTGTTCACCAAAGAGTTTGCAACCCTTGTCCTCTGAAATTCTTTCCCATTGATGATTACTTTCTTTTGTAAGCCAAATAGGGTCACAATCATCTTTACAACAAATAATGTTAGCTTGCTCACTTGCAGTCCTAGCATTGAAATCACCCACTAGAAAGACTTCACTAAGCTACGAATATGTGCAATATCCACTTTTAAGGTTGCAAACGGATCTTTGTGGTCAAGCCCTCTACCTTGGTAGATTTTGAAATCTGCGACACAAAATAGCATGCTGCAATTCTGATGTGGTTTCCATTTTCTGATATTTTAAACCAAATGAATTGTTGATTTGAGTCTTTTTTTTCTAACTGAATGAGACGACCTTCTTTCTCCCTTACTAAAACCATGATACCCCCATGCCCTTTGCCATTCCTTGCTACCTTGTTCCACAATGCCATCTTCTAGTATCCTTCAAACAAAGGTGTCTTGCACCCTTCATGCTCATATATGAATTAGAGCCCATTTGTCTACTCGAAATTGCGATGATTGCGAACCTTTACAACTTGGATACTAAAAATATTTTTGACATGGCGTGCCAAGCTGTTTCAGAGATGATGAATAAGGAGACATCATAAAATATATTATAGGAATTTTTTATTGGAGTAGGTAGGAATTTTTTATTATATAAAATATTTTCGAGATACTCAACATTCATGAAGAGGAGGAGAATAAAGGATGAAAAGAAGTCGATAGAGTAAAGAACAATGATATTTGCATTTCTAGTCTTCCATGAATATCATGATATTAATTATTATATTTACTGCAAGTATGGTATTACGCATTCAATTTTGTCTTGATCAAAATTTATGCTTTTTATCCATAGTTTAGCATTGAGAATTTAATTTTTGTTATTTATTATTATTATTTAAATTTATTTATTTGTAAGATGATTGGTTGAGGTCTTATTATTTGTTGTTTAGTAATTTTCCGTTTCTATTAGTTACTACTTTTTCCTATTTAGTTTTATTTCATTTTTATTTAACTTTCTTATTATTATTTTTTCTTTCTATTATTTACATTTTCATAACTTATAGTTTTTTCTCCATATTTTCGATTTAAAGTGACTTATTATAAATATATTAAAAACATATTTTAATAAATTTAATTATAAAAAATTATATATATTAATAAAAAATAAAACACACACATATATTATACCTCATTATGTCACTAGGGAGGATTTAAACCTCGGTGAGGAAGATATCCAACCTAAATCCATCTTAACTTTGGATATACCAAGCATAGAGAGGGATCAAATCTTTTTGCATTTTAAGATATTTGCATTGTAAGAGATTTGATAACTCTCTACGTTAAAGATGGACCTAGGCTGGTTTAAATCCCCTTTTAAATAGGATATATTCCACATGAATACCATGGACAATACTATGGGTTTTCATAAACCTAAAGTTGAATACAAAAATTACCTTAACTGCCGAACAAAAAAATAATAATGTAGAATTTGTATTTTAACATAGGGTTATTTTTATTTTTATTTCAAATTTATTTTAACTACCCAACAAAACTTGATTAAAAAATTAATAATGTAGAATTTTTATTTTAACATAGGATTCTTTTTATTTTATTTTGGTCGAATCAAAATGTTTACAGTGCATGACATTACAACTTCTCTTGCATGCTAAGTT
Organism: Pinus tabuliformis; assembly: GCA_031772625.1. Classification (NCBI taxonomy): domain Eukaryota; kingdom Viridiplantae; phylum Streptophyta; class Pinopsida; order Pinales; family Pinaceae; genus Pinus; species Pinus tabuliformis. Next base: position 246,654,779 of record CM062805.1, read on the forward strand.
AAAGAGCCTCGACACAACAACCATTCTACCCAACCACTTAAGCCAACTATAATTAACAAAAAAATAAATCTTAAAGCTAATTAGATTCTTTTAATTTAATTTAAAAATGTAACATTCATAAGTGTTACAGTTATTATTATAACAATAATAATAATAATTTAAGCTAGGTGGAATTACATTTTCATCATAACCAATATATCACCCTTATTAGGGTTGCGAATTGAACGGGTGACTTCACATCAAGAAGTGCCTTGACAAAACACCCAATCACCCCATGAACAATTTAAAATAAAATTATATATATATATATATATATTATTTTTTCTTTATACATGAGAAACTTATTATAACTCAGTTGTCAAAGGTGGAAGAATTGCACCAACGACCAAAATTGCCTTGAATCCTAGCAAATTTTTTTCAAGAAATCTTGCATTAATAGTGTTTGAATCATGTGTTTGATGGTGAAAATGGATTCAACACCATCGCACCTAAAATCTTGAAATTTGACAATTATAACCAGATTTACCAAAATACCTGCTAGATTTTATCAAAATATGGTTGAAATTTCCATAATTTTCCGGGAAAAAAAATTCTTGTAAAATAACTATTATTAGTTTCTATTAACCTATTCCAATTAACTTATTACCTTTTACCTTTATTCAAACGGAAAACAATTTTTTATCCCAACAAAAAACATTTTTATGATTATGTTTATTATAAATAAATGCAATAAAAAAATATATCCATATGCACACTCAGACGCCTTTGCCACCCGCTGAACCCAAACGCCACCAGAGTTGCAATCAAGATACATAAATAAGTGTTTCAAATCAAAGGAGTCCAAAATGTCTGCGCTCCATGGTCCAAATTGACAATACGAAGGCAGAGAGACAATCTGTTAGTATCACAAATATTGAAGGCCCAAACTGGCCATTCAAAGGCAGAGAGACAATCCAAAGGCTGGTGGTTCGCAGTTTTCAAACCTCTGAGGCATTCATTATCATCGTGGCTGGCAAATATACGGTGTTCTGTAGCAGCTGTCCATCACTCGATATATTTAAGCCGGGTGAGTTCATTTCCAGCTTTAGCCAATCTTCAAAAGCATGAGACCACCATTCTGGTACAGATTAGGGTTTGCTTTATCCGGTAAGATCCATCCCACTCTTGCGCAGGCACGGAATCGCCGAGAAATGCCAGAGACCGCCTTTGCATACTCCATCGGGAGTCAAAATCGATCCGCTTCGCTGTTTTTCTATGGAAACCCAACCCCGAAAACTGAAATTGCCTTCTCCCTACGATCCATACGGGCCGAGGCCTCCCGCCTCCGATAAAATCCTGAAGCTCGCTGAAGCCATTGCTAGCCTACCCCCAGATGAGATAAAGCTAATCGGGCCCTGCCTGAAGGATAAGCTGCGGGCACCCCGCATTGAGATAATTTCGGCGGAGGCCGCCGCGGCGATCCCACAGGCGTGTCCGGCCTCCGCCGCAGCGAGAGCCGAGGAAAAGAAGGCCGAGAAGACCGCGTTTGATGTCAAGTTGGAGAAGTTCGACAGCGCGACGAAGATCAAGGTCATCAAGGAAGTGAGGACATACACCGATTTGGGGCTCAAGGAGGCCAAGGAGCTTGTGGAGAAGACCCCTATTATTATGAAGCAGGGTGTTACCAAGGAAGAGGCAAAGGAAATCATAGAAAAGATCAAGGCTGCCGGAGGTGTTGCTGTCATGGAATGAACGGATGTACTGCATCATTATCATCAGCAAATCACAAATACCTGTGTGCTTTGTGGGTAGCCTTCCTTGACATTGTTGCGTTTCTGATGCTTTCTTAATTGCAAGCTCACTTAAAAAACTCGAAACCCCATATCACGTGAAAGTTTTTGGTATATGTTTCATTTGTTGGTTTGGCATTGGCAAATCACGAATATCACATCATCTAGAGCTGCCTTTGTGTTTTATTGGTCACCTTCCTTGTGATGATTGTCTTTGTGATGTATTTTTAATTGCAAACTTACCCAAAAAAATCAAAGCCACATATACCTGGTTAAGGATAAAGGTTCTTGGTATATGGTTTCAATTGTTTGTTTGGCATATTGCATCATGGAGAACATTCACAGTTTAAACCTCATGGGAACTTTTCAAGAGCACTTGAATTACAACAAGCCTATTATTTTGTTTGTTTTAATGTACTAAGAAGTGGACAGAAAGAGACATTCGTAACTCATCACATTTAAACTGAAAAAGTACAGCAGTGGATTCGGAGGCATGCACTAAATGGCCTCTTTCCATTTATTAAAAAGGAGGACTAGAAACGAGAGTCTCATGGTGCCCTCTTTGTATCCCGCCTCTTTGTAGATGCTTTCATTTGAATAATAAAAGGTTGTTTTAGTCTAAGGCACTCTTTTATGTTAAAAATAGTAGTGAGATAGTGATTCCTTGATTTGTGCCTTAATTCAAGGAGTCAAATTCGAGTTTCTTTTTTGTCATACTCTATTTCCTAAAACTTAGGATATTTCTTCTTTGTCATACTTGAAATAAGATGAGTTACATGAGTAGTTAACTCATGCTAACTCAATCAATCACAAAATCATTCCTTAATTAGAAAACTCACTAATTTTAACCATTCGAATTGCCTTTAAAAGAAACAAAGGCACAAGTTTAATCATTGTTTTGGTGAGCACAAGTTGGTGAGACCAAGCAATAGGAAGCACGAGTTTGTGCGTCGAGCTTGTGAGAGGACGAGTGTGCAAGAGAACTTTGTGCACAGATTGGTAGAGGGCAACAAAGATCAACAATGTTGCAAAGGTTTCAAGTTTAGATCAAGCATGAAAGACAAGTGTGTCTTTCAGATTGAAACTATTGTATTTTGTAAGAGATCAATTGCTCAGTTTTTGCTATCAATAAAATTCTCATCAAGCAAAAGGTTTTCCCAGTTGGGTTCTGATGCAGGAGCATCGAAGCACCCTTAATCCAAATTTAAATTCAAAGTTGTGAAAGAGGAAACGTGGACAATCATTGCAAACCGGGGCAAATTCTGTTTAAACAGAGCTAAATTGATGGAATTGATAAGTCTCTAGAAGACTGGATTAAATGTACTTATCTGCATGTATGCGAATAAAGAGAATTAAGGGTATGATTGAGCGATTTGTGGGAGGAAATTGTGGGAGGAAATCGTGGATCCTAGATAATCCACGCCTTTGTAATTTCTTATATAAAAGAGTCTGTGTTATGTGAAAGATATAGATAGGTATACAATGTAGCCACAGGGCGATTTGTGATTCGCGCTGTGAGGCCTTAGCCTGTAATCGAGTTCTGTATATAATTGAAATATGCGTGTTATCTGAATTTTGTATGTCTATGTATTGTTTACATATATGTTCTTTACTGTAAATTGATTAATATGTGTGTGCGAGTGTAAGGGATGAAGTTCCTATGAACTTCGCCTTAAACAAGTATGGTAGAGATAAATTTGTGTTGTAATGCAATTCCACCGATAAGCAAACGAGAGATCCGTTGGATCTGAGAACAGATCAATGGAGGAGAGTTTCAATCACAATTGGAGTTGATTGAACAACACAACGAAAACTGTTGGATCGGCCAAATCGACGGATAATAATGGTGGAAGAGCAATGGCAGAGATTAACACCACATGTTAAGAGAAGGATGGAGCAGTATTCCCAACTGTGAAGTGGTCTTTCACGTGCCTTCAAGGTGGTAAGTGGTATTTCTATAATTCACGTGATTAACCTTAGCGGTCGACATGTAGCATGAGAAAACTACTTTTCTCGTGTGCTCACTTCTTGATAATGATCGTGCAAGAATCTGTGCGAGATTGCACGATAGCCGTTGGATCACGTGGGATTGATCGACGGTGGAGATCGGTCAAGCTCGTTGGTGAGTGGGTGACGCGATAGCCGTTCGATTAGACAGGTAAGATCTGACGATGATCACATCGGAAGATACACGTAAGTTAACATTAGAAATGGACGCAATAAGGTTTAATACAACGGGATTAAAACCTCATTGAGTTCCGGCCATCAAGACTGTTCGTTGGTTGATTGATCAGACGATAATCGCGCGTGAACATGTGCGTGGGTTAACGGACCTGAGCGGACCCGATATGTTATCAAAGAGGGTTAAATTTTATTTGGGTTCCAGTCATAAATGTCAAAGAAATCGTGTTCATTCCAACTGTGATAAATAAAATAATAAAATGTTGTGGGCCATAACCCACAGGTCCGCGAATTGTGTAAAGATGTAGCTTTGCTATCATTAGGTTCCTTGGACAATTCTGTCTTTTTGAATTGTTACTATGCTTTTATTTACGTTCCTATTCCACTGCATCTAGTAGAGAAATTTTGTGTTTTTTTGAGAAGAAATATATTTCAGATTGCTCATATTAGTAGATCAGAATTTTGTGGATTTCTACATGGTATCAGAGCTGAAACAATTTGTTTTGTTCTCTGAGTTTGTAAATCGAAAACACATTGATGCACACACACACACACACACACACACACACACACACACACATATTTTATTCAATGATGGATGATTTACAACCCTTTTGCAGTTCTCTTTTATAGGAGTTGACTGTCCAAAAGGTTAAGACACGAATTTTGACATAAGTGCCCTTTCATAATTAATTGGGCAACTTAATTTAATTTAATATATTTATTAATTAATATCTATTAATTAATAATTTACTGTTTATTCTAATATTATATAGTTACGAATATTTTATTCATAACATTGCCTCTCCCTTAAAGATGCTTTGTCCTCAAAGCATAGGCCTTGTTGGGTGTTGTTGGCAAAAATGTTTTGTCTCCCAGGACGAGTCTTCTTCTAGTAGTCTTTTCCATTTGATAAGATATTCTTTAATAGTCTTGGATCGTAGTACCTTCTCTTTGGTAGCGAGTATGCCTTCAGGTTCTAATATGATCCTTCATTCTTCATCAGTCTCTGGTATCTTTGTTTGCGTTGTTTGATTTTGACCAAGTACCTTTTTGAGGCTTGATACATGAAATGTGTTGTGAATTCGACAATGGTCTAGCAACTTTAATCCATAAGCCACAATACTTTTTTTTTGATTATTTGGTATGGTCCGTAATACTTAGGAGCTAACTTTTTTTTCCCTTGTAATTTTAACGATAACTGCTTGTAGGGTTGAACTTTAACAAAGAACAAATCTACTTCTTCGAACTCTCTTTCGGTGCACTGCTGGTCCCCTTGTTGTTTCATTCTATTACGTGCCATTGTTATATTTTCTTATAACAAGTTAATAATTCTTTGGCTTTCTTCTAAGTGTTCCTTACTACTTGGACCTTAGAATCGTGCAATGCAAAATCCTTCCACCTGGGTGGTTCATAGCCATATAGGGCTTGGAAGGGAGTCATTTTAGTTGAAGTATGATAGGTGGTAATGTACCACCATTCTGCCAGTTGTAGCCACTGAGACCATTTGTTTTGTTTGTCGGTGACGAAACAACGGAGATATGTTTCCAAACATTTATTTACAACTTCAGTTTGACTATCTGTTTGGGGGTGATAAGCCAAACTCATGTTGAGGGATATTCCTGTTTGGTGGTAGAAATTTTTCCGAAAATTGCCTTTAAATTTTGCGTATCTATCACTGACAATAACCTTGGGAAAACCATGTAGTTTGTAAATGTTTTTACAAAACACATCCATAATTTGCTTAGCTGTGTCAGTTTTTTTGATTGCCATGAAGTGGGCATATTTGGTGAGTCTGTCGGCGACAACAAATATCTTGTCCTTACAATCAGACATAGGTAGTCCTTCAATGAAATATATCGAGATTTCCTCCCATTTTTGATTTGGAATATGTAATGGGTGTAGTAAACTAGAAGTTGGGATATTTTCACCCTTATTTCTCTGACAAACATCACATTCTGCGACATATTTTTGGATTTCCTTACTCATACCCTTCCAGTAGAATGATTGCCGAATGTTGTAGTAGGTTTTGAAGAATCCAACATGTCCAGTTGCTGGTGAACTGTGAGATTCCTTCAAAATTTTCATTCTAAATTTGGATGATGGAGTTAGATAAATTCTACCCTTGTACTATAATATGTCAATTTTTCATTGAAAGTTGGCATATTGATTGATATTTTCAATCATAGTAGCACAATCCAAATCCTTGGCATACTCAGCTCGTATTTCGTCTAACTAGTTAGGAACAATTACCAAGGTGACGCATGTTGCACTGTCCTCATCTTTTCGAGAGAGTGCATCAGCTATGACATTTTCCTTTCCCTTGTTGTGTAGTATCTGTAGGTCAAATTTCGGAAGTTTCTCTATCCACTTTTGCTGTTCTGTTGATAATGTTTTTTGTTGAAGTAGAAATTGAAGACTATTGTGATCGGTTCGGATTGAGAACTTACTTCCTTGCAGGTACTGTTGCCATTTAGTTAACGCATGTATGATGGCAAGCATCTCTTTTTGGTAAGTCGATTTCAAGCTTTCCCATTTGTTAAGATTGTTTCTTTTGAAGGCTATAGGATGGTTATCTTGCATTAATACTGCTCCAATTCCAAATCCTGAAGCATCACATTCGACTATGAACTGTTTGTAGAAATATGGAGTTGCCAGTATTGGTGTGGTTGACATCACTTCTTTTAGTTTCTTGAAGCATTTGTCTGCCTGGTTACTCCATTGGAAAGCGTTCCTTTTTAAGTTTTAACAAGTTTGTTAGTGTTTAGTTAAATGTACATAGTTCTTTATGAATCTTTCGTAATACCCAGTTAAACCTAGAGATCCTCTTAGTTTTGATATGTTCTTGGGTTTGGGGAATTCTTTAATCACTTTAATTTTGTTGGGGCCCACTTTGACTCCTTCCTTGGAAATGATGTGTCTCAAATATTCAAATTCCTTTTGCCCAAAGGTACATTTTGATGACTTGGCGTAAAATTGATTCTTCTTTAATACGAAAAGTACTTCCTTTAGATGCTTGAGGTGATCCTTCCACCTTTTGCTGTAGACGAGGATATCGTCGAAGAAGACTAATACAAATTTTCGCAAATATGGATGGAAGATTTCGTTCATGGTTGCCTGGAAGGTGGCTGGTGCATTTGTTAAACCAAATGGAATTACCTTAAACTCACAATGTCCTTCATGAGTCCTGAAGGCAATCTTTTTGACGTCTTCTAATCTCACTTGAATTTGATAGTAGCCTGATCTCAAATCTAATTTTGAGAAATATTCTGCGCCATGGAGTTCGTCTAACATCTCATTGATGAATGGGATAGGGAATTTGTGTTTAATGGTAATTTTGTTTAATCCTCTGCAATCTATATACAACTGAAAAGATCCATCCTTCTTCTTGACTAATACCACTGGTGCAACATATGGACTTCTACTTTTTGTAATGACTCCATGCTTTAACAGATTTTGTATCAGTCTTTGTATTTTTGTTTTATGATGATGGGGGTAGCGATATGGTTTTACATTTACTAGTGTCGAATCTGGTTTGACTTCAATGATATGTTCAATTTTCCTCTCAGGAGGTAATTCCATCGGTAATTCTTGAAATACCTTGTCATATTTCTGGATTAAGGCTGTAACTTCAAACTACTGGTGTACTCCTTCCATCGATAATAACTCCAACTGTTGGCATTGTGCGACAAATACTGGAGCTCCTTTGCGAATAACCTTCTTCATTTGCTGAGCAAAAAAGAATTGGGTAGGTGGGGCTTGGAATCCAAACAACTTATACTTCCTTCCATCCATTTTGAACTTAATGCACTGTTTTTGGTGGTTTGCAGAATATGTCCTGAGTGTTTGCAACCATTGTACTCCTAAGACGACACTTCCTAAGGGGACTGTATAAAAACTGGACTCCATTTCGTATTCATTTAGATGCATTTTAACTTTATGGCACTTTCCTACTCCATCTATTCATTTTCCATCTGCCACCTTAACTTTTAAATCTTCTATGGATAGGCAAAAATTTTCAGTATTTTTGCGACATTGACATCTATAAAGTTGTGTGTACTTCCTAAATCTATTTTTTTTTTCCCTTAAGGAAAAAATCGTAATTTTATTCATGTTGATAAAATTACATTTTGTAGATGCAATAGCATATGAAAATGGCTGAACCTGTAATAAGGCAGCAGATAAAAAGCACAAAAATAGCAAAAACTGATTCCTGTAATGACAGGAAGTCAAACAGATAATAGTAAAAATTGTGGCAGCTGGCCTATATTTTCCTGCCCTTTTTCTTTTCTACTTTGCGCCAGATTCCAGTGTTGTTGGTGGGAGCAGTTATAACAAGTTGATTTTCCTCTGTGTACACTGGTTGTTCTTTATCTGAGTCCGATCCTTCGGGGCTATGTGCTCTTTTGGCACCACTTATTTCCATTTGTAATTCTTGCTGTTGTACCAAGCTGTGTGACTCCAAATTTGGCCTATCAGTGCTTTCTTTATGCTCTTTTTCCTGACTCCTTTGTTCATCTGTGGATTCTGTGTTCAGTGCCTCCTCCTCCAGTGGTTCCGTATGCTGCCAACCTTTTGGTTTTTTCTGTTGTTTCTTGATCCCTTTTGGCTCCTTACTAGTTAATGGACATGCATATTGAAGGTGCCCTTTCTGCATGCAGCTGCGACATCTGAATGCCGTGTTCTCGTAGTCAAGTTTTTGCGTCCATAGTGAATTATTAAAATTCAATGTGATGTGTTCTGGGAGTCCTTGACTTAGGTCCACCTCTACACATATTCTGGCATATGTGAAAATTCCTCGCATGGCTCTGTCTTCATCTATTTTAAGATGTTTTCCTAAGGAGTTCCCAATGGCCGTTAAGGCTTTTCGGTGCCAAAAATGCAGTGGGAGGTTATGCAGCCTTACCCAAACTGGTAACGTTGAGACGACCATGGTGTTGGCATCAAAATCCGGGAACCAGGGGGTGATAAAGAGACCAGCATTGCCCCAGAACCAAGGCCCCTGCTCTATGATATTGTCTCGTTCCAGTTCTGTGCTAAATCTGACTATAAAGAAGCCCTTAGGGCATAGATATATTTCACATTTAGTAGACCATGATGTAAAGACCCATTGATGCAGTGCATCAGCTTTGGGCCAATAACCATTAAATCTGCATATAACCGCATTATGGATTAGATCTGAGTATAGATCTGTTACCTCCGGCAGTGTTACAGTGAGTAAAGGCGATTCTAGCTTCTGTTCCACTATGTAGGGACCTGGAAGCTCTGATGTGGGTGCTGATCTGTGATTCAGTGGTTCCTTCCCTTTGACTGCATCGCGAAAGGATCCTGTAGTTTTTGAGATGGTTCCCTTGCAACCTCCTTTTAGTCTCAGATTGAGTATGATGGTTGAATCATTTGCAACTCCATAGTGCTGGAGTGTGAGGTGGTCCTGCATGCAGATTCCAGAGAATAAGAGATTTTGATATGTTGCCGGAATTCCCAATTTGATCTGGATCTCCTTTTTTAACCCTAAGACGTCCATCCCTTCCCTGATCTGTATACAAAGGTGTCTTCCTTTTACAGATCTGATAAAAATTTGTTTCAGATCTGATGGATCAACCTTGTCCAAGCCCCGATCTATATGTTTGATCTCCAGATTTGGCGGATCGTTGGTGATTCTAGGGTTTTCATGTCTTTCAGCTGTAAAATAGGGCTTGATACCCCCTGTTTGCAGTGATCTGATTATCTCTGCCTCCGTGGATCCAATCCTGCCGCCACCATCCGTCAAGGGATTAAGACCATGATAACCCTGATGTCTGGAAAGATAATCCTTCATCACGTTCCTCGCATTGCAGATCGTGTCTCTGTTGATAAGGTCATTGAATTCGGGTTGAGCGAAGGCGTAATCCCAGATCTCCACATCGTTATTCCTCTCATATACTACACTGCCGTCCAGCTCGCATTGGTTGAGGCTGTGCCCCAGCGCTATGCTTCTCTCATCGATCTGTATCAGTCGCCTCGGATCTAATGATAGCCTGGATTCTTTGATCAACCATTTGGACGCAGGCGTCAGGCTTCCATCGAAATCCACCATGGCTCGAAGTAGGCCCTTCCAGACCAGGAAGCGAAATTTTCTGAAATGGCCTGATGCGTCCATTCGTAACCCTAAGTCCGCCGTTTTCCGCAGAGCCGATCGTGTGATCGATTCCTTAGCTCTTCCGCAAGAACCCGAGAACAAGACTAATTCCAGATCCACTTCCTAAATCTATTAAAACGATAACGTTTTGTTTCTTGATATGTCCTTTAAACTTCAATGTTTGTGGTTGAGCTATCCCTGTAATAGCTTCCAGAGAAGTTCTTGGTATATTCTCTTCTTCTGGATTTGGATTAGGGGTCTCATTTTCCTCATTTTCTTCGTCGGAGCTGTCCTTTAAAGATTCATCTTCTTGTTTTGCTTCGCAATTGTAAAGTTAGATGTGTAGTGCATCTGTGGCTTGGAAAATATTTATCTTTGCATGTCCAACATTTGCCATCTTTTTTCTTTTCAAAATTTGACTGTTGTTTTCCTCCTTCGCGCATTGGTGGTGGAATGTATTTACTAGTGTTTTCTGAAGATGACTTATTGGTCTTCCCTTTTGAGTAGTTGTTGGATTTTTCATCACTGGCATATGGTGCTTTATGGAGCTTATATTTTCGCTCAATAATTATCGCTGCATGTCTAGCTTCTTCAATGGTTTTGAGTTTATATAGTTTTAATCCTTCTCGAATGTACCCTTTAAGTCCATATCTGTACATTTTAAGCAGCTCTTCGTCAGAGAACCCTCATTGTCTTATAGCTAATACATCCCACTTGTGGGTGTATTCGCTTATTGATCCTTTTTGTTTGAGGTGAATGAATTTTCGTAAACATCGTCTTCTTCTTTGTCATCGAACCTTTTTAGTAGGGCATTTTTAAAATATTCCCAATTGAACGAACGGGCTGCACATCTATTGGACCGCCATAGGAACCTATCATATGCTTCAGCTTCTAGGTTGTTGGATGCGGTCATGACCTTCTCTTGTTCACCTATTGGTGAGTTTGCTCCGAAAATGGCGTCCATTTTATTTACCCATACAATGGCGCCCTTATGGTCTTTACTATTGTACTGAGGTAATTGTATATGCGGTATTCGTGGCTTTTCGTGTATCGATGAAAATTCATGACTTGGAAAAATTTCGCCTTCCGGAGTCTTGGGACTTTGTGTGGCTGAGGGATTAAAAGGTGGATTGGCTCCTCCCATAAATTGGCTCATCATGCTCTTCAATTCTTTGATATTATTTGCCATTTGGTCTTGACTACTAATTAACTTTTCTTGGCTTTTTTCCGAATTCATCTTGCTTTCTTTCAACATTGTCAAGGCGCTCACGCATTCTATTGAGTTCGTCTTGAAATTTCTTTGAATTCGCATCGTCACTGCTACTCCCCATTTTGTTCTTCTTTTTCTTAGTAGACCTTATTACCCACCACTTTGTGGGTGATATCCTCAAGATAATTTTTTCTCCATGATGAATCTCAACCGACAGTCAGTAGCCCCTTGATGGCTCCTACTAGCTCGTTGTGCCATTTCTCTGCCACTTGAGCCAGCCATGTGGTCCCTCACCTACATGTATTGATCATATGTTTGAAGGTGGGCCTCCCGAATCTAAAGGTATGTCTTGTCATTTGGTAATTGAGTTTTGGGTTTACTTATCATGGATACTTCTGGGTATGGATTGATGGGAGGATTTGGCGGAAAGAGTGGGCTTAGTTTGTGATCTTGTCCCCTTGATCTCTTTTGGTTGTTACCCTTGGATCTTAGTCCCATGGGATCTCTTTTATTGACCATTTAGTTCTAGGGTGATACTACTTGGGAAACCTCGACTTTGGGTGCATGGTCCTACTCCTTTCCCTGCACATATTACTCCCTTTCCACTCACTATAGCCCCATTCATCTTTTCTCCCACTTGGGTTCACATTTTAATTTTGGGTCCACATAAGGCCAACGTCCCTATCCCCTTGCCCCCACCTTGGGTTAAGCCTAAAATGATGCCCCAGAGGTTGAAGCAATTAAAAGAAAAAGTGAAAAGCATAATTGGCCACATTTAATAGGAAATTGTACCACAAAATGCAAAAGATGGTTGGGACAAAATAATCATCACATGGGCAAAAGCAAATGCTTGAGCTCTACCTCAATCCATGGCCATCACCCTGGTTCCATAGGCCCTAGATGAGCCTCCTTTATCATTCAAGAACCCGTGATTGTCCCAACCCCTAGAGGGCAATGAACCACCCTACCTAAAAGGTGGTAATCACTGTTATATCTTACATATCATGCTCTTGTCCTTTGAGACTCGAGCAATTAATTAAAGAAATTCATTAAGGCAAAAGGCATATAAAGAAGGGTGGAAAAATCAAGGCCAGGGCACCTCATGTACCATGATTGATCCCTCCTACACATTATATACCCAGGTGTGGGTTTCCCCTTATCTAGCTACCCCTATGCCCCACTGCTCCTCTCATTCCCTATTCCATTCCACTTATTTGTCACTTGCCACCCCCATTAAAGGGATGTACCTTGGACATACTATCCCCTTAAAGGGCTGAAACCACCTAATAAGGTACTTGGCTAACCCCCTTTGGAGCTTGGAGACATTAGTACATGCCAAAGCCCACTACGGAAGGGCATGCCATTATGAAGTGCCCACTTTGTTATCCATGATTTGTAAGCTTATTTACCCGATTATTTTAATGTCTGGTTGTATTGGAAGCCTAGGGGACGCAATGGATCTTATGCAAGATTACATGTGGTTTCCATTTGGGTCTGGTCTCCTTATATGGGATCCTAACCCCAGAGGTCTACATTGGCACATGTAGGGTGTGCATAGGGAGCCATGGGCCTCCACAATAGGAGACAACACTCCATGGATCTTCATGGATGCTTAGAGACTACTAGCAATCCACTTTTGGGATGATGGTGATATGCTTGATATATTATGCCCAGAAGGCCCCCAAAGGATCCCCACACTCTTGGCAGGTGTCCCAGGACTTGTACGATGTCATGGAAGAATTCATTCCACCATTTGGACCCTTGCAGAGGATCTACAGGCATCTCCGATTCATAGGGAGACCCACGGGGTCATTTATGTGCCCTCAGATCCACTCGGAGCACCACAGGTCTACTACTTGGAGAACAAGAGGCCACCCCCTTGTCCATCAAATTTTGAGGAATATATTCCTCAATATGGCACTTCTGGATATTATTATGCCTTTGGAGGGCCCTACGACATGCACATATTATTATTTGGCCCCTTGTGAGGCTTATTATTACATTTGTGTGTTAGATTGGTGGGCTTGTCACCAAAGTTAGGCCATTTTGTACATTATTTTATTTTTAGGGGCTAATGTAGGTTCATTAGCTAAATCGAACTCCCAATTGGTGTATAAATAGGATTTAGTTGGATTCATTTGTATGATCACTTGACTTGGGATCTCTCTAATCATAGAGAACTTCACATTTTTTCCTTGGAAGATATTTTTGGAGATGGATGAATTTTGATGTATGGATTTGGGCCATTTTTCTTGTCTTGGAGCTTTGTCTTGCAAATTAAATGTAGGTTGGATATACTCTATAATGTTGTAAGTAAATTTTAACGTTGTTATTCTTGTTGCTGCATATTGCTAATATTAGGGCTAGTTGCTTCATAATTGTGGAATTAAGCATGTTTTAGCTAATTTAATGTATGGGCCAACGTTATATGATTGAAATGTCCTAGAGATTATTTGTTTCGATAAGATTGCATCATTTTCTTTGAAGTATAAATGCTTGAAGGTCACTTTTCTTTTCTTTCTCTCAACATTGGATGAAGTTGACTTTTTGGGCCTCTTTGATCAAGAAACCAAGTTCTTACTCATCATCATCCTTGACTCCATATCCCCAAGTGAATTACGCACTGACCCCTAAAAAGGGTGGTCATATCTTTCACCTTTTTGACCTTTTACCACTTTTTTCCAGGTCTAGCCCTCAAAGGTCACCTAGGGCATCAATTACCTAGAAATTGACCCAAGGAAAAACTTCGATCTTTTACAAGCTACTACGCTGGTGGGTCCCCTCCCTCTCCTCCAAATTTGAGGCAATTCTAACATTGGAATCTTTGGGAATCCCAAGCCCTACCTCTAGGATCGAATTTTGCCTAGGCATCCCCAAGGCTAGACCTTAATAGGATCAATTCAACCTTTTGAAGTAAATATTCTTGTTTGGTCCTTTTCGTTCATCTGGTCCAGGATATGAAAATCATTGGTTGCTACATTCCATCCATGAGCCTGGGCTGGGTCCACTTGGCCCCGTGTGGTCCCTCTTCTCAATAAAGATTATTTGTCCAGGACCATTTGGGAATCCAAATTTCCCAAGGATTATAGGGATTGAGAACCTTGTCTATAAGTCCATTCCTTCTCTCTCAACCCTCTAATACTCACCCATTACCCCTAGAGAACCAAGTCCCTTGCTTAAAGAGCAAGCAAGTTCCATTCTTCACTCCATCCTTGGGAAAGGGTTTCCAGGGTCACTTTCCACCTATCCATTGACATATACTTTACAAGTGATCCCTACACTATCGGGACTCCTCCCATCGGTGAAAGTTCGTAAAGAGCAGGGAGACTTAGCTGTGGTGACAGTGGGCTAAGCCTCCACTGTTGCCCTTAACCTAACAGTTTCCCTCTTAAGAACCCCTTTTAGGTCCCCTGCTAGTTTGAGTGGTAATAGACCCAATTTTTATTTTTATTTTTAAATAATACTATATATATATATTATTTAAATAAATATATAACTATATTAAAATTATGTAATATAGTTTTTTTAATGAATATATCAATTTAAAAAAAAAGTGATTTTCCAACTCACGTGATTCAAACCAGTACGACCCCACGACTCGAACGGCGGGTCACGGTTGGGGAGTCACGATGTTTGACTTCGGATGTGGGTGAGACATGTTGTATAACTGTTGATGGGGAGTAGAGTGGGATTCGAGCACCAGATGGATCACAACGTTCCAGGAGGATGTGGAATGGTGGGTGTCGGAATTGTCTGAGAAAGGGTCGGCTATAACAATCAACATTAATTGTGATGTGAACATCGCGAGTTGAAACGTTGGGATAGTGGATAGAAATTTGTCGGGAGGTGCGGTGTTACAGTGGGAGTTGAGGGTGTACAGGTCAAGGGAAAACCGACGACGGGAAGGAGAGATTGCGGGGGGAAGCAATGGAAGAAGGGGCAACAGAGCGGTGGTAGAACGATGACTCTGATACCACTGGAACAATTTGTTTTGTTTACTGAGTTTGTCAATCGAAAACACATCGATGCACATAACAATTTATATATATATTTTATTCAATGATGGATGATTTACAACCCTTGGGCGGTTCTTCTTTATGGGAATTGACTGGCCACAAGGTTAAGACACAACATTTGACATAAGTGCCCTTTCATAATTAATTGAGAAAATTAAATTAAATTAAATTAATTTGTTATTCATTAATATCCATTTATTATTATTTCATTATCTATTTTTATATTATATAGTTATGAATATTTTATTCATAACACCCAAATCAAAATAAAGGTAGCACATCCAAAGTGCAAAACACATCAAGGAGACATTTGAAATAGGCTGCAGACTCTTGGAGCTCAGCAAAGAAGAGAAGGTGACTTGATTTAGGTTGGTTTCTTGTGATTGTTTGTGCAGATTCAAGAAGAAGAGCAGGGCCGAGGCTAGAAGGAGCAATTCTATGCCAAGTCGAAGGTTGGTTTTCTCATGTAAATAGGCTTGATCTATTATGTGTGTGCCCTAGCTCAGACCAAGTCTTGTAGGGATAGTTTTGAGGGCTGGAAAGACATTATAGGTGGTTGTAAGAGGGAAGAAAGATTAGTGAGTAAAGGAGCCTGCGCAAGAGGAAGCCGCAGTGTTTATGACGAAATTTGGGCCAAGAATAGGGCTACAGTAGTAGCTACATGTAGTCCTAATGAGGGTCGAGAATCACAAAAGGAAAGCACAGGCCAAGAAGGAGAAAAAAAACTAGAGATATGTTAATTGGTGTTTAATGTTGATGTTTTTCTAAGGGGATATTGTTTAGGTTGAACATTGTGTGTTTGGCATCTTAAGAGCAGTGAGGAGGGTTGCTAGTAGGTGTCAAAAGGAGCCCTAAGTGCAGACCTGTGAAGGACTGTTAGGTCTGCTAGGAGAGGCAATTTTAGAGGCCCTAAGTACAGTTCTTGTGAAGGACTACAAGACTGTTAGTGGGCATATTTTAGAGAGCTCTCAAGGGAAGCAGGATGGCTTACCAAGGGTTGAGAGCAGATTGCTGTCTAGAGGGAGCATCAAACTTCATAGCTTGGAAAGGTAGGATTATGATAGTGTTGGAAGATAACAATGTAGGAGAATTCGTGAAGCAGACTATCCCACCACCACAAGATGCCCAACAATTGGCCCAACATAATAAGAATGATATCAAGGCAAAGGATCATTCTAGAAGGGGTCAAAATTTCAAAGATCATATAGTGCCTCATATAAATGAGAAGGAGACACTATTTGAGATGTACGATACAATCCTAAAGTTGTATCAGAGTACCGGTGATACCGGGAAGCTTGATCTTAAGGAGAAGTTGAGGAGTATCTGGATGAGGAAGGATGATCCCATTGTCCCATATTTGACAAAGGTCACTCAGGTACGAGATAAACTAGGTGGGTTGGGTGTGGTTGTATCTGATCATGATCTTGTGAGTTTTGCTTTACTTGGACTTCACAAGTCGCAGAAAGGGTTCCATGATGTTGTTAGTGGGAGAAAGAACTTCCCAAATTGGGAAAGGTTTTGGACTGACTGCATATAGGAAGAGATCCAAAGAGGAACCATAGAAGGGAGATCAATTATGATAGAGGATGAGGAGAACTGTGCCCTGATAGACAAGAGTAGCAAGGCCAAGGGGAAGAAGGGCCAAGGAGAGGTCAAGTCTAGTCAGAAGGGCAAGAAGAAGGATCTATGCAAGATAAAGTGCTTTCATTGCCATGAGTTTGGACACTATGCTTCTAAGTGCTCTGGTAAGAAGGGGGTCGGAAAGGATCATGTTGTTGCATCAAGGGATGTAGATGCATTTTCTACCCAGTTCGAGAAAGATTTCTTGTATATTGCTTGCATGGCAAGCACAATAGATAACAATATATAATATATTTATTTAGGAGCTTCCTTCCACATGATCGGGAAAAAGAAGAATTTCAGCCACCTAAAGGAGAAGGATATGCAATTTTAGATTGATACAGGAAATGATGACAAGTATGCATCTAGAGGAGTTGGTACTGTCAACTTTCAGAGGGAGTTAGGTAATCCTCTTCATCTCAAAGATGTTCTCTATGTTCTAGGATTGAGGCAGAATCTTGTTTCGGTAGCTACCCTTGAGGACAAGGGATATGATATCATCTTCAACAGAGGTAAGGCATACCTCCAACACTTAGCTTCTGGATGTAAGAAGCAGATAGGTGTGAGGGTGAAGAATCTCTACAAGTTGCAGGTAGAGACAGGTGCAACCTTGAGCAGCAAAGCAGGGAGTTCTCAGAGTAGAGATGCAGTGGTTGAGCGAGAGCAGGATAAAGCTCTCAAGATGGAGACTTAGCCAATATCTCAGTTTCAGGTTAATCTAGTTGGCCGTTGTACTTGTTAGCTCTGCTATAGATTCAGTGTTTGAGGGTTAAAATCAGAATTAAGTAGTGTGGGTCTGTGTTGCAATGGTTGGCAGTTGTTTATTTTATCATTTCCCTTCACGTGCCTTATTCCCCTTATTCCATTACTTCCGTTTCCTCATTCCTCGTAAACTTCCCTTGTTTCCCTTTAACCCCCTTTTACCCCTATTTTTGCATCAAAACCCTCATAATCCATTTATAACCCGTTTGAAACCCCGCCTGAACCCCTTATTTTATTCACCCCGAGCATTTTGTGTTTTAAAATCATTAAAACCCATAACCCTAAGCTTTAATAAGCCTGGGCCTACTCCTTATCTATCACATCATACTTCAAGCACGTGCGTTTGCTCTCGGTTGTCCGATGATCCCGCCTGTTGATCCAACGTTGTACGCAAACCCCGCTCTGTCAACCTGCACGTTATATAAGCCGTGGCAAAGTGGTATTCCGCCAGCCATGTGCCTCAATCTTATTGTATTGCGCTTCCCCTGTAGGTAAATTGCCGTTGCACAAAGGTGGTGCGGGAAAACCACTTCCCGCCATTGTACCGTTTTCCCCTCCCGTTAACTATCACCTTCTTCTGTCACCTGATCGCCGTCGGATCTGCCCGACTGCGATCTGATGGCCCTCATTCACCTTGTTTATCCGCCTCCTGATAATTCACTCTAGCATCATCTCCGCCGTCTATTTCCCTAATCTAGCGGCTCATATTCAAATTGTGCCTTGGTGCCTCCCCATTGTCTTCCGCCAGCATATCTTGATCGTCCATGCAATCCATCTGATGGCCAGTGTTTCATCTCGGCCCCTGTTCGTTTTTGAAGTGTTTTTCAGGGTATTCTTCAGTGTTTTTGGGCTTGTTCTGCATGCGCAAAGGAGAAAGCACGCCATCAACTCCCTATACTCTGTGCGTTAAATTCTCAGCTACCTGCATTCAAAGACAATACGGCCAAGGACAAGGAGAATGTTCCTCGAGCAGTTCAATGACAGTAGCAGTTATTGAAAATTATCAAGATAATATTTCAACTGTTCAGGAAGGACATTGTAGTACAGAAAGAGCCATTTTGTTCATTCAAAACAGTCAGAATGAATCAGAAGACCCATATCAAATTGTAAATGTGGTTGGTGGTCCATTAAGACACCTCCACACATAACCTAGCAGAGATATTTTGTAAACAGATTCTATATATATCCAGAAAAATGATGTAATAGGTTGATGAATGTGAGATGAGTGTTAATTTGTTGTAAGCTTCAACTTCTAGAGATTGTAACTATTCTGAGGCCTGCAGCGTCTGGTCTTCATTTCCAGCTAATACAAGCTTCTTTTGCTGTCAATTTTTCACTTTTCACTTCTTCTATGTTCCAAGCCGTGTCTGTTTTGTAGTTATTCATGTGCTGTGAATGTTTAGCATCAGAGGGGCTGTCATCCCACCTCTGTGTTAGAATTTAGCATGTATCATTGAATTTGCTTACAGGTTTCTGTTGCTTTAATACCAGAGAGTTGTCATCATGTCTGTGTATTATATAATAGATTTACAGACCTCCTAACTGGTTGCAGCTGGCCATCACAGGGTCCTGTGTATCAGCTAGTGTAGTCATTCTTCTCCATCATCACATTTTGTTTAAATTGTGAGTAATTGGTGGTTAAAAGCCTTGTAGTTTGGGGCGTTCACCCATGTCTGGGGTCAATCATAGTAGGAGTGGTTATCTGGCTTGAATATACAACATTTATTTCATTCATCCATCATTTTATCCAACATTTTGTTGAGTTTATAATGTTCCCGAGCATCACTGATATACAACCTAGGTGAGTTTCTTGGGGTGTTAACATTAATTGGCGCCGTTGCCGAGGATCGAAGAATTGAAGTTCAACTTCCCTGGGAGAACAGAATAGCTTCAAACTTTGATGACAGACAAGGTTTGAACACAATTATTGGTTGTAATCATCTGTCTAGCGACTCCACTGGTGAAAGACCATCCTTTGGTGACTCCACATTGAAGTTCTGGCTTAGTTTGTGAGAAATACTTGAAGAAATCCACAGAAGCTGCCAGCTGAACCAGTGCCTGAACCTGAGAGGACTGTTAAATCGAAGAAATCTTCACAGAAAGGGGCATCAGGATCAGGTAAGCCTAAGAAGTCTCATTCATCTCTGAAAGATAAAGTTGTAGCTGAAGATATACAGATTGAACATTTACAAATCAACACTGTTAATAAAGAAAAACCTTCAGAGATTGGTTCAGTCCCTTGTACAATCAGTTCCCCTTTGATATCAGTCCAAAGAAAGCTTCCCATTCAGTCCAAAACATCCCTTTATCACTGCCATCCATCACATTACTTCCTACTGCTCAATCTGCTAGTATTCTTCCAAATATTCCAAACATGGCAGGACAACAAGCACCTACAAGAATAGAAAGAATTGTAGCTGCCAGATATGGACCATTGGTGTTGCCTGTGCCTCTAAATCCTATGCCTGTGGGATAATATCAAAAATATATGCCTAAATTCATTGGTACAAAGGGAGTAACAACAAAAGAACACCTAGAAGCCTTTGACAGTTATGCTGATAATTTGGATATAAGTGAAAATGATGTGTGGATGAGAGTTTTTGTCCAGAGCCTTGATGGAGAGGCTAGGAAGTGGTTTAGAGAATTACCCCAGAGATCAATAATAGATATTGAAACATTAGATGATGCATTTTTAAAGAAATGGGGAGATAAGAAGGATTTGCTATATTACCATACAGAGTTTGGTAATCTGAAGAGGGAAAATGGGGAATCAATACCTGATTTTAATAAAAGATTCAATCGAATGTATAGTAAGATTCCAGTTGAGGTGAAGCCTACTCCTACCTCTGCCAAACTCACTTATGCCAATGCTTTTGACTCTGATTTCTGCTTGTTATTGAGAGAAAGGAGATGTGCTACGTTGGCAGACATGCAGGATGCAGCCCTAGAAGTAGAATCCAATATTATGGCTGCAAAAAAATTAAAGAGTCAAGCTGACAAAAGAAGACAGAGAAATCAGGCATCTACTTCTTCTGCATCATCTTCAGAACCTAAATTAGATAAAATGACTAAGATGATAGAGTCATTGGCTGCTGAAATTTCTAAGCTAAAGGTTGAGCAAAACTCAGGAAAAACAAGGCAGCAAAATACATTTGCTCCAAGAAATCAGAATCCTTTTAGAAGAGCAAATGAGCAGTTACAGATTATGCAGAGGGGTGAAGAAACAAAAGAAGATCATAAAGTAAAAGCTCCCTTCCAAAATGTAGTCATGGAGGAGGAACAATTTGAAGAGGATGAGGATGAAATTCACTGCATGGAAGATAAAGGCAGTGCTGCATTTTTGACATTGGCTGAATATGAAGAATCATTGCTGCAAGAACAAAACAGTTAGGATTGGGACAGAGGAGTTGTTCTACAAACCAGTGACCAGCAGAGATATAATCTGAGATCCAATGCAAAGAATGCCAGGGAAAGTGATGCCCAAAGAGCTGCTGTCCAAACTGAACCATAGAATGGCAAGCAAAAAAGACCGGCAGCTAATCCAGTCATCCTCAAAGCTCCAGTTCAAGAGGTAAAAAGTTCTGATAAACCATCTTCTTCATTCAACTTTGAGTCAGAAGTTTAGAAGTTGAAAATATCTGTGCCTCTGGTTGAGTTGGTGAAGAGTGAACTATTTAGAAAGCCTATTCTTGAAGCCCTTGAGCTAGACATCAAACAAACCTCCACTGACTCTGTCAATTTGCAAGATGACAAGCCTGCCATTGTGCTCAGCCCTATGATTGAACCTGCTGATAATAATTCTCCATATTTTTATGTCTCATTGACTATTCATGATAAAATCCTCCACAACTGCCTGCTAGATACAGGGGCTAGCCACAATCTAATGCCTAAAGCTGTAATGGAGGAGTTGGGCCTTGATATCACTAGACCGTATCATGATTTATTCTCATTTGATTCAAGGAAGGTGAAATGCCTTGGATTGATTAAGGATCTAGCTATTACCTTAACTCAGCTACCCATGAAGAGTATGATGATGGATATTGTGGTAGTAGATGTGCTCCCAAGTTTGGTATGTTGTTGTCCAGAGGATGGATAAAAAGATTAGGTGGGACATTACAGAATGATATATCTTATGCAACTGTCCCGGTGTTTGAAGGAGAAAGTAGGAGAATGTACAGGGAAGCACAACTAGCATACATTATCAGTGATGAGAAGAACCTTACAAATCATCTTATATATGCAGTGGACACCGATTTCGGAGCATGTATCCTCCAAATAGAAAAATCTCAGAAGGCCGTAATGCAGATCAGGAAACCAACAGTTCAGGCCGAGAAAGTGCAAGGAAGTCAGGTTTGGGAGATGTTCTTTGATGGAGCGTGTTCTAGGGAGACTGCAGGAGCAGGGGTGGTGCTAATTTCTCCACAAAAAGAAACTATTCAGCTGTCTTTCAAGCTAGTTTTTCAAGTAACTAACAACATAGCAGAATATGAAGCTTTGTTGTTGGGCCTTATTGCAGCCAAAGACAGAGGAATCAGGAATTTAAAGGTGTTTGGAGATGCTGATCTGATAATTCAACAAGTAAATAAAACATTCCAAGCAAAGCACCCAAGGCTTAAAGCTTACAGAGATGAGGTATGGAGAATCAGAGACTTTTGATTTTTTTTTGTATTTCATACATTCCTAGAGCCCAAAATCAGCTTGTTGATTCCCTTGCTGTGTCTTCTAGTCTATTTATTCCTCCTATGCCCCCCAAACTAGTGTATGAAGTCCAAGTGAAGTATAGACCTTCCTTGCCTGACAATGTCCATCATTGGAAAGTTTTTGAAGATGATAATGAGTTGAATAGGTTCCTTCAGGTCATTGATGAATTCTCTGAAATGCAAATTGACCAAGAAAATGAAGCTTTGTTAGAAAAACCCTAATCCCAGCTTAGAAATAAAATTGGTAAAGACAACATTGTCCAGCTTTCGAGCAACCATATTCCTAGGGTCTTAATTCCCCTTGAAAGACTGTTTGACCAGAATGATGTGCCTTACAAGGCTGCCCAAAAAGAAGACCAATCTGCAGTTTGTAAGCATGATATAGGAAGTTCAGGTCAGCCTAGATATGTGAATCTGTCCACTCATTTGTCTGCTGATCAAAGTGCTGAATACTGCAATTTAATGAGGCAATTTGCAGATGTGTTTGCCTGGGAGTATAGTGATCTGAAAACTTATGATAGGAATATAATTCAGCACAAAATCCCTCTAGAAAAAGACATTGTTCCTTTCAAGCAGAAGCTGAGACCAATTAATCCCATGCTTCTTCCACTGATTGAGAAAGAAATTAAAAAGTTGTTGGCTGCCAAGATCATAGTTCCCCTTAGATATTCCAAATGGGTGGCTAATTTGGTGGTCGTGAGGAAGAAGAGTGGAGAAATCAGACTGTGTGTTGATTTCCAAAATTTAAACAAATGCTCCAGAAAAGACAACTATCCTCTGCCGAAGATGGAGCATTTGTTGCAGAAGGTCTCAGGAGCTAAAGTCGTGTCATTTTTAGATGGATTTTCAAGCTTCAATCAGATTGCTGTGCGCCCATATGATCAAGAAAAAATTGCATTTACCACTCCTTGGGGCACTTTCATGTATGCCAAAATCACATTTGGATTGTTGAATGCTGGAGCCAACTTTCAACGAGATATGGATATAGCATTTGTGGGAGAGAAGGAAAAATTTGTGCTTATCTACCTTGGTGATATAACAGTTTACTCCAGCAGCCATCAAAATCATTTGCAGCATTTGAAAAAAGTGTTCTTGAAGTGCAGGAGGTTTGGAATATCAGTCAATCCCAAAAAATCTCAATTTGCCTTGAATGAAGGCAAGTTGTTAGGACATATTGTGTCTGTTGTAGGCGTTCAAATTGACCCAGAAAGAGTCAAAGCAATCCAGGCTTTGACTGTCCCTAGATCAAAGAAGGATATTCAGTCCTTTTTGGGAAAAATAAATTTTGTAAGGAGGTTTATCCCAAATTTTGCAGAACTAGTGAAGCTTGTTACCTCCATGTTTAAGAAAGGATCAGAGGTAAGATGGACTAATACAGCAAGACAATCATTTGAGTCTATCAAAAAGGCTATCATGGAGGCTCCCACTCTAATAAGTCCAGATTATAGCAAGGAGCTCCACATATTTTCTTTTGCCTCTAAAGATACTATTGCAGCAAGATGAAGAAGGTTCAGAGCGTTTAGTGGCATTTTTCATCAAGAATTTGAGGGATGATGAACTGATGTATGATATTATAGAAAAACAGGCATATTCTCTTGTTACCGGGAAAAGTGTCTATTTAGAACTGCTCTATCCCACTAAGGTGTGACAGTTGCCTTAGAAACAAACAGAAAAAAAACTACTATTGTATTTCCTTTATGAACTATAGACAGAGAGGAATAGAAAGAACCAACCTGTGTCTTGCGCTAATCCTTTGATCCAATCCCTCTCTTCTTTGACAGCTTCCAGCTACCTGCTCCCTTACTTGCCCAGCTTCACCAAGTACCTGTAAGATTACAGAAGAAGAAAACTATACAAAGACATGGATCTATATTCATAAACAACTTAGGATCAGATTTAAGTTAACCATACAAATGTAACAAGCATCAATGATACACAAGCATGGAGGAAAGACTCAAATAGTTTTTATTGATAAAAAAGAAGATCCAGGAGGAGTTACAACCGATGATTCCTGACCCAGCATCAAACTCCCAACAAAGAAGCCCCTCTTCACCTCTAACAAAGCATAAATCACCCAATACTCTGATATTTGTCTCAAAACCAACAACAATTCCTTACAATGTGCAAAATTCCAGCCTCTGGATCTCTGGGATGAGGGATCCATATATAGATGTATGCAAGGAGGATGAGTCAGCTTGTGATTTGATTAGTGTCTTCTCTCTGTCAGTTCTTGCTTCCACTTGGAGACTGAAGGCCTCTTACTCATCCTTGGTCGAATTCAGTGAGGCAAGTGTCATAGGAGAAGATTCTGGAAGCTTCCATTGTCTTTCCACCTCGCGGAATGACACTGCCATTTGTCATTTCTCACCCAACGCACCCTCATAGTGCATTTAGGTGCGTTGCAATGCACCTAGCCAGTGTATTTAGGTGCTATGCAATGCACCTAGCCAGTGGAGCAGCTGAAATGATCCTGTTTTGACTTATTCTGAGCAGTTTCTGGTGGAGAACTTCTGGGAGAAGCTGTAATTTGTTGACCTTGTTCCTTTAGGGGTTAGAACAACACTTTTAGGGACTTAGGAGCCCTTGGTTTATGGACATTTCATGCTTGGAGTTGCAAAGCACAAAAATGTCTATAATAGTTGCCCCCTAAAGTATGAGGCCGTTAATCAGGTGAAATGCTTTATTATGAGGATCCGAAGTTCTTTCAATGCTGGGAGGAGACCTGTAATAAGATACAATACAATACATTATCTTCATATTGTTTTTCATGATCTAGCTGAGGCGGGCATTCCCATGCTCAGCTTTATAAATTCATTTTCATGTACATAGGACAGACAATCGTCTGATTGTAGACTGATGATTCTGATAGAGCCATCATCCTTTTGGTAGGATGATTATCTGTGCTGCAATACTGTACATTTAATGTCTTTATTTCCATGAATATATATCGCAGCCCGGATGGATGAAACTAGATCCGGGGTCTTCAATCTCGTCCGATCTTCACTCGAAGTACAAGTCGATCCATGTGAGAAATGTCCTGAAGTCGAACATGGAAAGACATCGCTTGATTACCAGTCAATGAAGTAAACTGTTAACAAGCACGAGAGGAATCACTGATAATGATAATGACCCTCAAGGTATTACAGTACAATTCACGTGGTGTGAATAAAGGACTTGGCGTCGAAAACCACGCAAAATCTTTCGTTCGAAGGCCATTGATGTAAACCTGTCGCCGGAAGTGAGAAACTTGCCATTAAGGCATGCAAGCTTCAAAGTACTGAATGGGGTGTTCCTAGACCAACTTCTTGGATAATGAGATGATGTCGACAAGAAGTGATCCGTCAAAGGAGGGCCTTAATGAATCCCACATCAATGACACGGAACGGAGCAAATGATTTTGATGGAGGTGAAAACGATATGATGATATATGGTTCAGGGTGGCGGTCATGAAAGTATGGAGTATAATGTATGGTAGTGGGTGGGACACAGGTGGCTTCTCTGGATGACTTCTCTTGAACATGTCGGCGACACTGATGTGATCGATTGGTAGCATTAACCCCAAATGTGGATGGTATGGTGTGACCATGGCGATGTGACCGGTGAATGAAACAACCCAACCCAACTCGGACACGGAGTGAAAGTGTCATGTTCAAGAGCGACTTGCTAATAAAGATTCTTTGAGTTTTCTTCCCAATTTTTCCCCAGTCATTGCTGACCAGTACCTCTTTATTTTTGTCAAGCTTGAGGAGGATAACATATGCTTGTTCTATAATTTGCCCTTCGGGCAAACCCATCGCTATGTTTTAACGAGCCTAGCGATAGTGAAACTCGTTCTCGTCTAAAGACAAATTTGTCGCTATTAATCTTTTTAACGAGTTTAACGACAAAGATAACTCGGTCCTTTTCATTTTTAGAGAGTCTGAAAAGGTACGTAAAGGTAACTCCAAAATTCCTTTTTCGTCATCTAATCCCTTAAGCCCGAAAAAGTATAAAACAATACAGAAGGGATGAATTTTCGATAGTTTTAACGAGCCGAACAAAACAAGCGCTCGATCTTTTTGTGTAATAATCCCTCAGGTCCAAAAAGATTAAAATCTAGAGGAGGGATAGCACTTCCTGTCCCTTTAACAAGCTAGAGAGGCCAATGGCTCGGCAATCTTTTCATATTTTACGAGTCGGTTGAAAAGAGCTTAAAGGAGACTCGTCTTTTGAGGAACGAGTGATAAAACGAGTAGCAGCTGATTCCAGGTAAGGTTTGGAATTTTCCAATCACTGCAGTGTCACAAGGATGGCTAGTGAAATCACTCTTCACAGCTGTTCCTCAAAATGGGTAAACAATCAAATGGAGGTGAATGATCGGCCAATGAAAAAGTGGAGGTGACGGTGCAAACACGACCAAGGCTTTAATGGCTGAAGTACTACATTCACGGTGGTTATTTACCGGGAATAGTTCATTTTTTAACGAGCTTAAACGCGGGTGGAAACATTTGCTCGGTGCGGGTTTATTTTTTAACGAGCTTGAACCTTGCGGTAACACTGCTCGATTAGATGGTCTTGTTTTGATTTTTACCATAAAGAGCTTTGTCCTTTCAAAGATCGTACTGTATTTTCAACTGCTTCATCAAACTAGTCAGAAATGAACAATATTTGCTTGAAAACGAGTTTAAAACGCTAATATTTTACTTTGAACTACGTAAAAGTAATGAAAAAGTGTTTTTTTTTTTACCTCTCATTTTACCATTTCATTTGAACTTGGTTTGTTGGAGCTCTGGAGGTGCTTTTCCCCCTCGATTTTCATCAGTTGATTTCGGGAGATTCTGTGGACGATTCTCGGCGCCGTCTGGACCAGGTAGGAGCTAGACCTGAGCTCTTTCATTTCATGGTTTCCATTTTGCATTTTGAGCTTGATTCCTAACTTTTCTGAGCCCCTGGGGTTTAAGGAACTCGTTCTTCCATCAATGCACCCTCAGTGTATCGAAACCTGCGTTGAATGTTGGTCTATCTAAAGGCTATCTGACATTCAACGCACCTAGAACACTGCTACAGGTGCGTTGGGCGCAAAAAGGGAATTTGATGCACAATTTTTGATGGAATTTTTGCATGTTTCTCACCAAAATCAGGACCTAACTCCTCTCTTGTTTGTTTTTCAGAGATCTTTGGAGTAAGATGACCATTACATGGCGAGAACGTGAGCATGAAGAAGAGGACCTGCTTGCCCTACATGATCCAGTTACAATGAACGCGCTACGGAATTGTGTCTTGCTGAAGTTATTCCGCATTTCTAGCAAGAGACAATAGATCAACTTACTGCAGTATTTGCTCGATGCTTGGGATCCTACCAATCAGGTTTTCTAGATCAGGGGCAAATCTATCCCCTTGACTGCAGTAGACATTTATTTCTTGACTGGCTTGTCGAGGCGGGGTGCCCCCATCTCTTTGTCAGGTTCGGCCTGAGGAGGCGATTATGTGAGAGATTATGTCCGCCGGTACTGCAGAGAAGGATCTCAGCCGAGTAAAGACGACAAGATCATCATTCGTGATGTCACTGACAGGTCCCTTAGGACTATTCTGTTTACTTTTGGTAGGATGGCCGGTAGTGCGTCTCTTCATGTAGCCAATCGATCTTATATGCAGCATGCCTTGGAATGCCTCCAACCGAAGGTGTTCAACTAGTGCGACGCAGTACTTCTTGTGATGAAAGAACAGTTGACCAAGATAAAGAATGGGAGGTTGAAGAACTTTGGGTATGGTTCTATTTTGACCGCCTTTGCCTTGGAGAAGATACCACTGATGCAGCCGCAGTACATTGCACTCGATTTAACTTCTCCTACTGAACCACGTATGTAGAGATGGGTTGACCATATGTCTAGGCATGCTGGCCAGTCTCAGATTTCATTTTCTGATACCTTCTTCATGGGGTTTGATCGTCAGGAGATGGTTTATTCTGAGTATCCATACGCTGGCATGGACTTCCGGGGTGATCCAGATTTAGCACTGCCGGATGGCGAGCAGTGGGGTGCCATTGGTAAAATCTTTGACCATATTGCAACTTATTGTTTTTTGTTTATAATGTCCTTGTGATTTATTCTATCAAGACTTTAATCAAACTCATGTGTACATGCAGATGTTGGTCCCGTTCGTCCAGTAGTTCGCCTGAGAGTACCAGCTGCTGCCCCAGTAGGAGAGGCCGTCGGAAGGGCTATTCTTCGTGACCTCGATGTGGCCGAGACTCTCACGGCTTTGCAGGAGCAGGTTGAGGGCCTCACTCTCGGTATTCCAGATGTGAGGACCGACGAGCTACCTTTGCGGTTACAGCGGCATACTACTGGTGTGCCCAGACGATGGACTCGTCTCCTACGCATGATCGAACAGGCTGTGACTTGCTATCACGAGCATCATTAGACTAGGGTGCCCCCTAACATTTTGAGTTTTTGGGTCGTTTGACCGATTTTGTCTTGGTTACAGAACATTATGTGTAAACCATAAATAGTTTATATATATTTTTGATTTTCGGAGTTTTATTTTGGTTGAGTTACATGATCCACATGCAAAACATTGATGATGTGTTTCTTTTTATAAATGTTGCAAATGTCTATCTAACACATAGTTTGCTAATGAGTCAGTTAATGTGTTTAAGTTTCTGGAAATATGTTGATATTGAATAAGATCAAATTGTCTTTCCAAAATCTTAACCCTTAGGAACATGCGATAAATAGCTGGGTTTCGGACGGAATATATACCATTGAGTTGTAGTATTACGAGTTGTGAGTCTAGCCTGACAATTAGTCGGCGTATACCATGAGTGATGGCATCAGAGAGAAGCTCTATCAACGCGCTGTACTCAGCGATGTTATTCGTTGATCGACCAATACATACACCTTTGAAACTTACTAACTCGCCGCTTGGATAAAAAATGGCCCAGGCTATGGAGGACAGGTTCCACGAACTATGACTCGCTCTGTCGGCATATCCAACACATGGCTCCAATAGGTTTGACATCTGCAATAAATGTAAAAAGTGGATTACTTGACCAAAACAAACACTTTAGCGAAAACAAAAACATAACAAAAGCATACTGGTTACCATTACGCATAGTAACGCTTGGGGTACAACCCATTACGAGGTTGTGCCAGTGGAATTCCGTCATAATCCATTAACTCGTAGGCTCCTTTTGCTAACACTCATTTAACAATATAGGGGCCCATCCATAAAGACTTAAATTTACCTGCTCCCAATTTATCGGATTCTTGGTCATAAAGCAAGACCAAGTCACCTTCTGAGAAGACACGGGGTTTGACATTTTTGTCGAACTGCGCCTTGACTCGTTTCTTATGGGCTTCGTTAGCCAAAGCGGCGTCACGAAGGGTTTCATCCAATTGGATTAATTCCAAGAAACGAGCCTCTTCTTCTGAAGTTCCGGGGAGGAGATCAATTGCGAGTTTGAAAGACGAGATTTCACATTGGATTGGTAAGATTGCTTCCAGGCCATATACCAGTTGGAAGGGTGTGAACCCGGTTGCATTCCTTACTGATGTTCGGTAAGCCCACAAAGCTGAGTACAGGATTAGGTGCCATCTTCTTTTGTGAACTCCGATCATCCTTTGCAGCATGTGTTTCAGGACCTTGTTGATCGCTTCAACTTGTCCGTTGGCTTGCGGATAATATGGAGTAGAGCTGTCGTGAGACAACCCTAGTTTGGTAGCTAATTCAACCATCATGTGATTGCGAAAATGCGATCCATGATCTGTGAATATAGCCTGTGGTACATCGAATCTGGCGACTACATGATTGAAAAAGAAGAGGGCAACTGTTTCACCAGTATTATCTAATGTAGGCATCGCCTCGGCCCATTTGGTAAAATAGTCAACTGCGACTATGATATACCCATGCCCCCTGGTCGAGGTGGGGTTACATGTCATGAAATCGATGCCCCATTTGGCGAATCGCCTGACAGCAAGTATTGGCTGTAGAGGTGTGGGTGGTCTTCTGGTTTTGCTATCAAAAATTTGACAAGCATGGCAACTTCTGACTGCAGTTATGAAATCTTTGAACATTGTTGGCCAGAAGTATCCTACTCGTAAAATTTTTTGTGCTGTAGCATATCCAGATTGATGCCCCCCACAGGCGCCTGAATGACACTCATTCAGGACTTTTTTGGCCTCGTCATGGGTGAGGCACCTTCTCAGAACTGTATCGATACCACGACGGTAAAGTGTATCACCGACGATCATGTAGTCTTTTGCTTGGTATCGAATACGTTTTTGTTCAGAGTGGGAGGTGTTTGGCCTAAATTTTTGGGTTTGGAGATAAATGATTATATCCCCATACCACCCATTGCTCGTAGATATCAGAAACAAACTTTCATCCACGATTGATTCTTCGGATGTTTCATCGTTGGACGACGATGGGAGATCGCACAATAATTCTGCGAAAGCTAGAGCTTTCTTTGACTTGGATTTTACAAATTCCAGATCAAACTCTTGTAGGATTGCTATCCATTTTGAGTATTTTTCCCCCAGTAACTGTCGCGACAATATATAAGTCATGGGGTTGCAATCTGATAGAATGGTAGTTTTCCGAAAGAGGACATAGTGTCGAAATCTTTGTATCGCTTGAACAGCCGCAAGCGCTAGCTTTTCAACGTAAGAATATTTGCTTTCTTTATCATTTAAGTTTTTACTTAAATAATATATAGGATGCTCAATTCCATCTACTTCTTGAACTAAAACCATTGCGATGGTCGTATCTGCTGCAGCCAGATACAGGTTAAAATCCCTTTGATAATCAGGGGCGTACATTAATGATGCTTTCATCAGGGAGTCCTTTAAAGCATCAAAGTAAGCTTGCGCAACCTGATCCCAGACAAAGGGTACCTCCTTTTTCAAAAGACGTGTATAACCTTTAGCAAGTTCAACATAATTTGGAATGAACCTCCTCAGAAAGTTTGCTTTCCCTTGGAGTTTCTGAATCTGAAACAAATT
This sequence comes from Pinus tabuliformis, assembly GCA_031772625.1. Lineage (NCBI taxonomy): Eukaryota > Viridiplantae > Streptophyta > Pinopsida > Pinales > Pinaceae > Pinus > Pinus tabuliformis. Next base: position 246,686,136 of record CM062805.1, read on the forward strand.
CGAAGGTGGAGGCAAATTTATGATTGCCTGGACCTTACAAGGGTCGAGACGAATCCCATCCTTGGAGACTACAAAGCCAAGTAAGCGACCAGAACTGACGCAAAATACACATTTGTGCGGATTGAGTCGTATCTTGTAGTGTCGGCAACGTAGAAATATCGCTCTTAAATGCTGCGGATGATCAGTCCGGTTTCGCGAATGAGCCGGAAGGTCATCGAGGTATGGTTGAACGATGTTTTTGATGTCATGGAAGGCATAATTCATTGCCCTCTGAAACGTCGCCCCTGTGTTCTTTAAACCAAAGGGTAATTTTCGATATGCAAATGTGCCCCATGGACAAATAAATGCAGTCTTTGACTGGTCCTGTGGGCGGATATTTATTTGATTATACCCGGAGAATCCATCCATGAATGAAAAGATTTCGCATCCGGCGCATTCATCAATTATCTAGTCAATGAAGGGTGTAGGGTAGTTGTCTTTTGGACAAGCTTGATTTACATCCCTATAATCGACGCACACTCTAATTGTCCCCTGTTTTTTCATAACAGGGACAATATTCGATACCCAATCGGTTAGAGGAACCGGGCAGATGAAACCAGCATGGAGAAGTTTTTCAACTTCTGCCTTAATGGCAGCGGCTTTCTTGGGGTGCACTTGCCGTAGCCGTTGTCTTACTGGTTTGACATCTGGATACATCTTGATTTCGTGTTCAAGGATACTCGAGTCAATGCCTGGCATTTCACTGTATGACCAAGCAAATACATCTCTGAATTCGCGAAAAAGAGCGTTATATATTTCCAGTTCTGAAGGAGAACAACATTTGCCAACATAAATATTCTCTACAACATCTGTTTTGGTCGAGATATTTATGGCTATAGTCTCTTCAATGTTGGACAAGTTTCGCTCGGAATCCACCGTATTTACAGTATTTGACAGAAAATCAAAGACTGAAGGATGATAAAGGTCATTTTGAGTATCTTCTCCACAATCCGGAAGAAGAGAACGATGGTGGGAATCATTCCATGGTGCTCCTTCAATTACCATTGATTGGACGATTCCTTCGTCGGTGACATGCACTCGCGACCAAGGATCTGAAGGAGTACCATATTCTCTAGACCTATCTATCCAAACGTTTGATGAGCGTTGATTTGGGTTTGCCTCCCATGCTAGGAACATTGATTGCTATAATATTTCCGTTGGGCTTGGGGGCAAAACCGCTGCATGATCCATGTCGATATCGTATTCTGAGATCTTTGTAGAAGATATCATGTTGCAGGTTCCTATCGTCGCTACTTCCACCAGATTGATTGGAGGTGGAAGAGTGAAAGTTCCCATTAGTATAGGATCTTTTAGTAGGCCTACTCCGATATTCTGAAGCAAATGGGGGCTTCCATGGATCATGGGAATGCTTCCAGTAACTTGAGAACCATTGGGGAGGAAGTTTTGTTGATCGACGATTGTAATCCCTCATTGAAAGGGAAATGCAATCTTTCTAAAATAGGTCGACACAACAGCTGCCATGGCATAAATCCATGGTCTTCCTAGTAGGATGTTGTAATCAAGATTCCCATCGATGACTTCAACATCTATTTCTACCGTTTTCCCTCCTAGTTCAACTTTCAAGTTATTTAGGATACCATATGGGGTATATGTCCTTCTGTCGAATGCTTTTAATGTCGCCGAAGATCACGACAAGGTTGGAGATCCTAAAGTTTTCCAGCAACTCATAAACATAATGCATGTAGATGCCCCCTCATCAATAATTGTTCGATGAACAATTTTGTTGAGGGCTTTCACTTGAACAAGGAAAGCTAGTTGAGCTGGTAACTGAGGATCGTATCCTTTATGATCGAAGGATACAAGATTGGAATCCTTTGGGTCAATCCCACCAATGGTTGATAATAAAGCCTGCCTTTGGGATGGGCAATTTTGTAGTACTTCAAGAGTCGACATAACGGATGGCGATTGGGCCAAATATTCCACTATATTATAATGCTGTGCCGCTCTAGCGCGGGGATTAAATGTCGACTTGTGTACTACTCCCTTTGGCGGTTTTATCGTTAGTTCAGGAATGGTGGGTGGCACAACTTCTGTCGAAGTTGTTGTCGAACTACTTGGTTGATATTTATCCTTGTTGTTCGATAGCTGTGGATTCCCATAATCTTTGTTCCTTGTCGATATCAAAGCATCATTTTGCTGTTTTGAAACCAACAACATTAGCACTTGAGACGGGGAAGCATTTCCACTCTCAACCAGATTTGTTCCTGGATTTGGAAACGGATCACTTAACACTGCGGAGGTTTTTGAATTCTTGAAGAATTTTTTAAGCTTAGTTCTGTGTGGACAATCTGAGGTCCGATGATCCTCATCGCATATAAAGCATGGAGTTTTTGGTTTCCTATTTCCAGGAGGGTTTGAAGAAGATTTTTCAGGTGATGATTCCTCCTGTTTCTTCTTCTTCCCTTTGCCTTTCTTCTTGCTTCCTGGTTGTTTGGTTTCTTTGCCTTTATCTGTCGATACGGCATTTACTTCCGAAGCAAGAAGTTCGTCTTTTGCATTTTGACCTGAAACCTTACGGGCCTTTTTGGATGTAGCCTTTTTCGATTTCGTGTCTGTCGTGCCAATCACGCCATCGCCGGCATGAGAGTCATTGTTTGATTTAGGAGGAGGAGGAATTGAGAATTCCGGTCTAGGGGCGTCAGGTATTTTGTCGTAGAGCGTGCCAGACTGAGTGTAAATCAAGTCCAGATATTGTGCACGAGCGATAACTTGCTCTTCTGTTACGAACCCCCCCCCCCCCCCCCCCCCTTTGCCACATCTTCCGTGATGGAAGGCAGTAATGACTTGATAAACCATTCAGCTAGGAGCTGATCAGGGACGTACGTTTTTACCATCCTACGACGACGTCGCCACTCATGTATATGATCAGATATATGAGTGGCTGTTGTCTATTTGAAATCGGTAAGAAGTTCTGTTCCCGTTTCATACCTTATTGGTAATTGAAAATGGGTTAAAAAGGTTGTGGCTAAGGCACTAAAGTTGTCGAACGAAGCTCTAGGCAATTCAATGTACCAATTTTCCGCCGGACCCGTTAACGTCCTCTGAAAGAGGCGAAGTCTTATCGAATCATCATTTAGGGTGTTTGATGAACACCATAGATGAAAGGTCATCACGTGTTTCGATGGATCTTCACCCGGATTTCCATTAAATTTAGGAATATCTGATGGAAGTTTATGCGGAATCGCTGGCCACCAAGGGGCGTAAGCAATTGGATCGTTTGTTAACTGATTTAAATCAGGTAACTCTAAGGTTGCCACAAAGGGTAACTGTTGATTCAGGTTAGGTGAAGCATACCCAGGATAAGATGGAATTGCCTGAGCAGTTGGTCTTTGCATACCGGCATAATGCATTTGATGCTGGTATGTTTGGTAAGGTTGGTGGACATGACCATTGTAAAATGGTTGATTTTGACCGTTTTGAATGTACGACTGTCCACTGTTCGCAAAGATTTGCTGCTCAGAACCTTGGTATACTTGTTGGAATTGCGGTTGTTGGTATTGCACCAGCCATGGTTGTGAAGCCATGTGTTGTTGCGCGATACTAACTGTTTGACCAAGGTGAGGGGTAATTGTACCCGTCTGGACCTGCGTCGCTCCACTAGTCGGCGATTGTGGTTGAGTCGCAGGGTCAAGGGGCTGTTGCATTACAACCTGAGAAACCTGAGGTTGGAATACAACAGGTAACGTTTGAACTTGCGACACCGTCAGAATAGCTGGCGTAGTCGGGATATTCGACATAGGTACGCATTGTTGCATCGAATACACAACTCTTGGTTGTTGAGGTAGTATAGGTACCCAACCACTTGAGGTAATTCCAGTGTAACCTGAATGTAGTTGTGAACTCCCGTATGGGTATCCTCCCGGAGGGGATAATGAAAGGGCATACTGCCCCCCATACGGTGGTAATCCAGAACTCAAGGGAATTGTTTGCCCTTGGGGACCGGAATGCCCAAATTGACCTCCAAATGGATCAATTTGTCGAGACTCAACATAAGAGTTTCCAGATATTATTCCGGATGAACAAACAGGAACGGACCATACTGTCGAAATAGCCCCTGAGTGTTATAGACATTTTTGTGCCTTGGATCACTGAGCATGAAATGTCAATAATCAAGGGATCCAAAGTCCCTAAACATGTTGTTCCTACCCCTAGAGGAACAAGGCCAAGTAACCACAGCAATTCACAAAGGTTCTCCACCTGAAAACACTCAAAAACAAGGCAATTCTGGATCATGTCAACTGCTCCACTGAGCATCTGCGCTGAATGTCAACTGCTCCACTGTCTACCTGCGTTGAATGTCAACTGCAAAGAAGGCTACCTGCGCTAAGCGAGTTTGGACAAGTGGCAGAGTCATTCCTCAAGGTGTCAATGCCCAGGAAGCTTCCAAAATGACACTTGGATCAGTGAATTCGACTGGTGATGAGTAAGAGGTTCCAAATCTCCAAGTGGAAGCAAGAACCTCCAAGTGGACTCAAGAACTGAAGTGGGAGAGGACACTAGTCAGTCTCAGACCAGCCTCAAGCTGACTCATCCTCTCTCCATTATCCCTATATATAGATCTCTCTCCATGAGGTCAAGGAAGGCTGGAATTTAGTATTTGCAAAGAATTGCTGTTGGTTTGTGGCTAGAAACATTGGGTGTGTTATGCTTTGAAGGGAGCTGAAGAAGGAATTCCATTATGCTGGGAAGGAGATGCTGGATTGGAGCCCTATGGGTTGTATCTCTTCCTGAACCCTGTTACTTTCAATAAAGCTATCTTGATTCTTTCCTATATGCTGGTGTATGTTGTATGATTGCATTAGTATATTTGATTTACTTCTAATCCTGAATCATTTATGAATATGTATATTTGCCTTTGTATTGTGTTCTTCTCTTGTCGCAAGTAGCTGTTCTCTTGTCATAGGTAGCTGTTCTCTTGTGACCTCGTGGGATTCAAGTAGCTGTTCTCTTGATCAAGTGAGGAGGCAAGTAGCTGTGGACACACAAAGGGAAGAGGATCTAGATCGAGGGACAATCGGAAGATAAAGGTAAGTCTGCCGATCTCCCCTCTTTCATATTTCATAAAGGAAGAAGTCATAATAGCTGTATTCGTTTGTTGCTAAGGCACTGTCACACCTTAGGTAGATAGGATCGTCCTGCATAGGCATTTTTCCCCACAACAAATTGGCGACTCCGCTGGGGAGGAACTTGTTTATTCATTTCATTTGTGTTTCCGTCATTTGTTTACTTCATAGACTTGACAGCAACTATTGAACTGCATCCTTCCCGGATGCAAAGTAGAAAGTTGCTGCTTTGATCCAATTGTTGGACTTGTCTATGATCTAAACTAGATCCACAAATGATTTGATGATCCTTGTGATAGTCTTTAGTACCCTCTCAAAGCATCCCTTTGTTTATACCTTGCTTGTGTTTCTGATTTGGCCTGAAACAGTTGATTTTTGAGCATTTTATGACCCGGAAACCAAGAGAAACGAGAGTTTCTCCTTCAGTGCGACTGCTGTGAAGGCATTCTGCATTTCAGCGCAGGTCCCGTGAAGGCTACCTGCACTGAATGTCAAAACCACAGTGTTGAGGTTGCGCTGAACCAGTTTTGCCTTGTGCAGCTGGGGTTCTCTGCTGTCTTTTGCCCTGTTTTGATCTTTGTTTTTGCAACCTTTAACCAGCACAGGTACCAGTCTGATAACCCCTTTTCTTTGCTTGAATTCCGCCTCATTTTTGTACAAAAAGACTGTAAGTGTTTTTATGTGTTTGTGGCGTCATTTACAGTTTTCCTTTGCATGAGTAAAGTAATCATCCTATAGCCCTTGATTCAGATCTGATTGATTGATTGATTGTGATCTTAGGAGAGAGTTCATTGGCTGTTTGCAGTTTGATTATACATTTGCTTTTGCTTATTGGTTTGAGTTTGTCACTTTTGAATGTCAAAACAAGTATTAATTTCGAAAATCACAAAGTGATTGTAATCTCTTCTACCCTTGTTGATTTTGGAAAAAGTAAACATGTTTGTTTCAGTCATTTAAAAGCAAATTCAAAATTGTACAAAAAGCTTTCTTTGTAGGCATTTATACTAAGAAAGTGGAAAACAAACACCTGCATTGTGCATTTGCATTTTGATAAGTTTGCATGCTTGGTTTAGGAAGAGTGCATTAGAGTGTGCTGATTGCTCTTTGAGAAAAGATAGTCGCTCTCTTTTCCCTTAGTAGCTAGGATTTTCAAAGTTGAAAGATTATAAAGCTTGCTTATCATCTTAGACTGCATTTAGGAATTTGTACCATACATCTCGTGGTGATCCTGAAAGACAAACTTTAAAAAGATCAACTTAAAATAAACTGAATGAACCTAACAACGCTTTGCAACATAACGCACAACATAGAGGTCTAGGCTAGAGACGTGTTCCAGCGTCGTTAAGCCTAGTGACTGTCGATCTCATGGAAGGTGGGTGATTCCTCCTAAGGGACGATAGCACTAGTACGGATTTGTGCTCCCACGTACCGTCGCATATATATTGGGAGACCCCTATAGGCATATATCCTTTATCCTTAGGAAGCCGTGTCGGCCGCCCTACTGATCGCAATGCAGTGAACACAACATTCACGAAGATCGACCACCCGTACCGTAAAAAGTATTCTGTGGTTTTGCGAAAAGTTTGGCACACCCTCTGCCTAGATCTCCAGAGCAGTTTCTTTTGGCCTTTTTCAGACTCTATAACAGAAAAAGTCCATCCGAGCATTTGTCACTTCGGGCTCGTTAAAACATCGAAGGAGACTAGAGTCATCTTTAGCTTTTTCTCGACTCTTTAAAACTGAAAAAGCAAGTTGTGTCTAAAGCGTCGTTAACAATTTATTTTAAACGGAACAATCACCCTTTATTCCTGCGTTGATCTTCTAAGTTAGTCTACCTTCATCACAAAGTTCTTGTAGAATCGCTAGGAAATCTTTTGGATAGACTAAATATGTCTGAACAACCGTCGACATCCAGGACTGTGTCATCCGACACAGCAGCGGCAGAGCCTCCTGCTGCTACTCCAACGATGTTCGCTGGTATACCATCTGTCCCGGCAAATTGTCAACAACAAGCTGGAGTCCAATCAGAGACTGTTTCGACAACATGGTTAGTTCCTATTTCTTCATCCGGATTATCATCTGGTATTTCTTATGTTGAAACTCAACAACTTGATCCAATGTGTCTTCAAAGGCCAATCTACCCTTTAAGCACTGGATTGGCACCATATGGAGGGCAGTATGCCTTTTCATTGTTCCCCCCTAGAGAACAACCATATGGGAGTTTACAACAAAGTTCAGGTCAAACTGGAATTACATCTAGCGGATGGGTACCAATACTGCCTCAGCAACCAAGGGTTGCATATTCAATGCAACCAGTCCACCCTGTGTCGAATGTTGCCACTATACCTGGTATGTTGATTGCGTCGCAAGTACAAGCGCTACCTGTTGTATGTCAACCCCAAGTTTCTCAGGTTGCCATACAATAGCCTCTTGTCTCGACAACTCAATCACAACCTCCGGTTAGTGCCTCCTTATCTGGAGCGACTCAGGCTCAAACAAGTACTATGACTCCTCATCTTGGTCAATCATCCAGTATTGGACGACAGCAAATGGTCCAACAACCGGAGCTGGTTCAAACTCAACAACCGCAATTCCAGCAATCATATCAAGGACCCGAGCAACAAGTCTTTGTAAGTAATGGGCAACCGTATAATAACGGTTATGCCCATCAAACTTGTCAAAGTTGCCAGCATCAAATACATTATGCTGGTATGCAAAGACCCACTGCTCAGGCGATTCCATCTTATCCTGGGTATGCTCCGCCTAACCTGAATCAACAGTTGCCCTTTGTAGCAACTCTAGAATTACCAGATCTAAACTGGCTGACGAATGATCCAATTGCTTATGCCCCTTGGTGGCCAGCAATTCCGCATAAGCTTCCATCGGACATTCCTAAATTCAATGGAAATCCAGGTGAAGACCCATCGAATCACGTCATGACTTTTCATCTGTGGTGTTCATCGAACACCCTGAATGATGATTCGATAAGGCTTCGCCTTTTTCAGAGGACATTGACGGGTCCAGCGGCTAAATGGTATATTGAATTACCTAGAGCCTCTTTCGACAATTTCAGTTCCCTAGCCACGACTTTCTTAACCCATTTTCAATTACCGATAAGGTATGAAACTGGAACGGAAATCTTAACCAACTTCAAGCAGACGACGGCCACACATATATCCGATCATATACATGAGTGGCGTCGTCGTCGCAAGATGGTAAAGACTTACGTTCCAGATCAGCTGTTAGCTGAATGGTTTATAAAGTCGTTGCTTCCTGCCATAACGGAAGATGTGGCCAAGGGGGGAGTCGTAACGGAGGAGCAAGTTATTTCTCGTGCACAATATCTAGACTTAGTATATACTCAGTCCGGCACGCTCTATGATAAAATACCTGACGCCCCTAGACCGGAATTTTCAATTCCTCCTCCTCCTAAATCAAATAGTGACTCTCATGCCGGCGATGGCGTGATTGGCGCAACAGACATGAAATCGACAAAGGCTATATCTAAAAAGGCCCGTATGATTTCCGGTCAAAATGCAAATGAGGAACTTCTTGCCTCGGAAGTAAGTGCCGTGTCAGACGACAAGGGAAAACAATTGAAGTAACCAGGGGGCAAGAAGAAAAAGAAAGGGAGAAAAAGGAAACCCCCTGCGGGGTGTCATATATGCGATGAGGATCATTGGACAGCAAATTGTCCATACAAAGCTGAGCTTAAAAGATTATTTAAGAGTTCGAAAACCTCAGCTGTGTTGACTGATCCGTTTCCAAGCCCGAGAACCGAACTGGTTGCTAATCAAAATGCTTCCCGATCCCAAGTGCTTATGTTGTCTGTATCAAAGCAGCAAAATGATGCTTTGACGAGGAATAAAGATTACAGGAATCCAAAGCTGTCGAACAACAAGGCTAATGAACAACCTAGTAGTTCGAAAACAACTTTGACCGAAGTTGTGCCACCCATCGTTCCTGAGCCAATGGAAAAGTCGCAAAAGGGAGCAGTACACAAATCGACATTTAATCCTTGTGCGAAAATAGCACAGATAGAGGACCTGGTCCAATCGCCATCCACTATGTCGACACTTGAGGTACCGCTAAATTGCCTCTCCCAAGAGCAAGCTTTATTATCACCAATAGGTGGGGTTGACCCAATGGATTCCAATCTTGTATCCTTTGACCACAAAGGGTATGATCCTCGGTTACCAGCTCAATTAGCTTTCCTTGTTCAAGTGAAAGCCCTCAACAAAACTGTTCACCGAACGATTATTGATGAGGGGGCATCTACATGTATTATGTCGATGAGTTGCTGGAAAACTTTAGGATCTCCATCCTTGTCACGATCTTCGACGACATTAAAAGCATTCGACGGAAGGACATATACCCCATATGGTATCCTAAGTAACTTGAAAGTTGAACTAGGAGGGAAAACAGTAGAAATAGACGTTGAAGTCATCGATGGGAATCTTGATTACAATATCCTACTAGGAAGACCGTGGATCTATGCCATGGCCGCAGTTGTGTCGACCTACTTCAGGAAGATTGCATTTCCCTTCCAAGGAGGAATTACAATCGTTGACCAACAAACATTTCTCACCAACAGTTCACAAGTTACAGGAAGCATTCCAATGATCCATGGAAGCAATCATTCGCTCCAAAATATCGGAGTAGGTCTCCTAAAAGACCCTGCCTTAATGGGTACTTTTTCCCTACTGCCTCCGAGTAATCTGGCGGAAGTGGCCACAGTGGAATATGAAGCCTTCTATATCTAATGGATTTGGACTCCGAGGACGGTTCTTATCTCGTGTCAACCTCGTTAAAAAAATGAAACAAGGAGTCATGAGGATAGTTCTTTTACTATGTCAACCTCATTAAAAAATGAAACAAATCCCCTTTTCAAACCTTCATTCCAACCACCGAGTTGAATGCAATGAAGCTTGGGGGGCATGCACCTCAATTTGCGTTATTATGCTGGGGGTATGCAAACTTATAATCGAGCAGTTTTAGCATAAAGTTCATGCTCGTTAAAAAATAAACGCGAGATTCGAGCAGTTTTAGCATAAAGTTAATGCTCGTTAAAAAATAAACGCAAGATCCGAGCAGTTTTAACGCGGTCTTCATGCTCGTTAAAAAATAAATATAAGCAGTGAGCAATGTTTCCTCCAGAGTTTAAGCTCATTTTTAACTAAAAAATGAACCTATCCCGGTAAATAACCGCTGTGATCGTAAATTTATCAGCCATAAAAGCCTTGGTCGTGTTTGCACCTGCCACCTCCACTTTCATTTGGCCGATCGTTCACCTCCATATGATTGTTTACCCATTTTGAGGAACAGCTGTGAAGAGTGATTTCACCTAGCCATCCTTGTGACACTGCCGTGATTGGAAAATTCCAACCTGTACCTGGAATCAGTTGCTATCCCTGTTTATCACTCGTTCCTCAAAAGACGAGTCTTCTTTAAGCTCTTTTCAGCTGACTCGTAAAATATGAAAAGATTGCCGAGTTTTGGCCTTCCAGCTCGTTAAAGGACAGGAAGAGCTATCCCTCCTCTAGATTTTAATCTTTTTGGACCTGAGGGATTATTGCACAAAAAGGTCGAGCGCTTGTTTTATTCGGCTCATTAAAGTTATCGAAAACTCATCCCTTCTGTATTGTTTTATACTTTTTCGGACTTAAGGGATTAGATGACGAAAAATGAATTTTGGAGTTAACTTTATGTACCTTTTCAGACTCTCTAAAAATGAAAAGGACCGAGTTATCCTTGTCGTTAGACTCGTTAAAATTATTAAATAGCGACAAACTTGTCTTTAGACGAGAACGAGTTTCACTATCGCTAAGCTCGTTAAAACATAGCGATGGGCTTGCCCGAAGGGCAGGTTATAGAACAAGCATATGTTATCCTCCTCAAGCTTGACAAAAATAAAGAGGTACTGGTCAGCAATGACTGGGGAAAAATTGGGAAAAATCAAGAAAACTTTGATGGTAGCAGGTCGCTCTTGAACATGACACTTTTCCTCCGTATCACATTCGGCTTGGGTTGTTTCATTCACCGGTCACATCACCATGGTCTTGCCATACCATCCATATTCGGGGTAATGCTACCGATCCATCGTATTAGTGTCGCCATATGTTCAAGAGAAGTTGTTCAGAAAGAGTCAACCGGGTCCCATCCACTGCCATACATTATCCTTCATCCATTCATGACCGCCACCCTGAATCATATGTCACAGATTGTTTTCACCTCCATTAAAATCATTAGCTCCATTCCGTGTCACTGATGTGGGATTCATTAAGGCCCTCCTTTGACGGATCGCTCCTTGTCGACATTAGCTCATTATCCAAGGAGTTGATCTAGGAACACCCCCTTCAGTACTTTGAAGCTTGCATGCCTCAATGGCAAGTTTCTCACTTCCGGCGACAGGTATACATCAATGACCTTTGACCTGGAGATTTTGCGTGGTGTTCGACGCCAGGTCCTTTATTCACACCACGTGAATTGTACTGCAGTACCTTGAGGGTCATTATCATTATCGGTGACTCCTCTCGCGCTTGTTAACGGTTTACATTATTGACCGGTAATCAAGCGATGTCTTTCCATGTTCGACTTCAGCGCAATTCTCACATGGATTGACTTGTACTTAGAGTGAAGATCGAACGAGTTTGAAGACCCCGGATCTAGTTTCATCCATCCGGGCTGTGATATATATTCAGGAAAAATAAAGACATTTGACATGTACATCATTGCAGCAGATGATCATCCTACTCAAAGGATGATAATTTCACTAAAATTATCAGTCTACCATCAGACGATCGTCTGTGCTATGTACCAAAATGAATTTATAAAGCTGAGCATGGGAATGCCCGCCTCAGCTAGATCATGAAAACAATATGAATCATAATGTATTGTATTGTATTTTACTACAGGTCTCCTCCCAGCAGATGGATGAACTTCGGACCCTCCTGGATAAAGCATTTCACCCGATAAACGACCTCATACTTTAGGGGGCAACTGTTATAGACATTTTTGTGCCTTGCATCACTGAGCATGAAATGTCAATAATCAAGGGATCCAAAGTCCCTAAACATGTTGTTCCTACCCCTAGAGGAACAAGGCCAAGTAACCACAGCAATTCACAAAAGTTCTCCACCTGAAAACACTCAAAAACAAGGCAATTCTGGATCATGTCAACTGCTCCACTGAGCATCTGCGCTGAATGTCAACTGCTCCACTGTCTACCTGCATTGAATGTCAACTGCAAAGAAGGCTACCTGCGCTGAGCGAGTTTGGACAAGTGGCAGAGTCATTCCTCAAGGTGTCAATGCCCAGGAAGCTTCCAAAATGACACTTGGATCAGTGAATTCGACTGGTGATGAGTAAGAGGTTCCAAATCTCCAAGTGGAAGCAAGAACCTCCAAGTGGACTCAAGAACTGAAGTGGGAGAGGACACTAGTCAGTCTCAGACCAGCCTCAAGCTGACTCATCCTCTCTCCATTATCCCTATATATAGATCTCTCTCCATGAGGTCAAGGAAGGTTGGAATTTAGTATTTGCAAAGAATTGCTGTTGGTTTGTGGCTAGAAACATTGGGTGTGTTATGCTTTGAAGGGAGCTGAAGAAGGAATTCCATTCTGCTGGGAAGGAGATGCTGGATTGGAGCCCTATGGGTTGTATCTCTTCGTGAACCTGTTACTTTCAATAAAGCTATCTTGATTCTTTCCTATATGCTGGTGTATGTTGTATGATTGCATTAGTATATTTGATTTGCTTCTAATCCTGAATCATTTATGAATATGTATATTTTCCTTTGTATTGTGTTCTTCTCTTGTCGCAAGTAGCTGTTCTCTTGTCACAGGTAGCTGTTCTCTTGTGACCTCGTGGGATTCAAGTAGCTGTTCTCTTGATCAAGTGAGGAGGCAAGTAGCTGTGGACACACAAGGGAAGAGGATCTAGATCGAGGGACAACCGGAAGATAAAGGTAAGTCTGCCGATCTCCCCTCTTTCATATTTCATAAAGGAAGAAGTCATAATAGCTGTATTCGTTTGTTGCTAAGGCACTGTCACACCTTAGGTGGATAGGATCGTCCTGCATAAGCATTTTTCCCCACAACACTGAGTGGTATTCTTCTAGCGGTTGAGAGCTAGTTGGGACAGATGGTATACCGGCGAACATTGTCGGAGTTATAGCAGGGAGTTCTGCCGTCGCTGTGTCAGATGACACAATCCTAGATGTTGACGGTTGTTCAGACATTTGTAGTCTATCCAAAAGATTACCTAGCGATTCTACAGGAGCTTCCGCTGGTGGTAGACTAACTTCTGATGAAGAGGGATATAGAGTGATCCCGACTCCAAAGTGCGTTGGAGTACTTGTTTGAGGATCTTCTACAATTTCTTCAATTGCAATCAGACCAGGTGGAAGGGGAAGACCGTCAGGTCCGTAAAATATTTCTGGTGCCGAAGAAGGTGTGAAATCGGCAGCGATAGATGTTTGAAGAGTAAGAATCTCCGAACCGGTTTAGATGGAACTGGTTCGGTAACACAAGTGTTTATCCTCAAACTAGGATCAGTGTCACTGTCCTTCTGTGGCTGTCAAACTTCTTCTGTAGAGGCAGGGATTCCAGAAACGTTTGGAGTAACCGGAGTCTCTGAGGTCGTCGGAACACTTGTTCTAACTTTAATAGGAGATTTGGAACCGGTTAAACGAGTTCGCTTTGTCCGTACTGGTTTCGATTCCGAAGACAAAGACGTTTGACTCGTAAGCCTCCACGAACGACGGGGTTTCAATTGACTTTCTTCCACGATTGCGGATTACTCGATCAACTAAAATAAAGGGAAGGTAGGTTTCTGAATTAAATGAATTTTAGACGCTTTGACACAACTTGTTTTTTCAGTTTTTAAGAGTCGAGAAAAAACAAAAGATGACTCTAGTCTCCTTCGATTTTTAATGAGCCTGAAGTGACAAGTGCTCAGATGGACCTTTTCCGTTAAGGAGTCTGAAAAGGAACGAAAGGGACTTCTCTGGAGATCTAGGTAGAGGGAGTACCAAAACAATCGCAAAACTGCAGAATACTTTTTACGGTATGGCAGTTAATCTTCCCGAATGCTGTGTTCAGTGCATTGTGATCGATAGGGCGGCAGACACGGCTTCCTAAGGATAAAGGATTTAAGCCTATAGGGGTCTCCCAAAATATACTCGATGGTACGTGGGAGCAGAAGTCCGTACTGGCACTTATCGTCTCAAAGTGGAGGAATCACCCAACCATCAATGAGGACAATAGTTACCAGGGTTTACGAAGCCGGAATACGTCTCTAGCCTAGACCTCTAAATGTTGTGCATTAAGTTCCAAAGCGTTGTTAGATTCATTGAATTTATTTTAAGTTGATCTTGCTTATGAAGTTTTCCTTTTGGGTTCACCACAAGATGTAGATGTAATTCCTAAAATGCAATCTAAAGATGATAAACAAACTTTTATCTCTTTTGTGCAATGAAAATCCTAGCTACTAAAGGAAAAGAAAGACACAATCTTTTCACAAAGAGCAAAGAGCACACTGTAAATGCACTTTCCTAAATCAAGCCAAACAGACTGTCAATATGCAAATGCACATGCATGTATTTGTTTTCGACTTTCTTAGTATTGATGCTAAAAAGAAAGTTGATGTACAAATCTGAATTTGCTTTCAAGCGACAAACATAAACAAGCTTCTTTTCGAAATCAAAAGATAGAGACGATTACGACACCTTGCGATTTTGAAATGAACACTCGTTTTTGACACTAGAAAATCACAAATTCAGACCAAAGGCAATAGTAAAAGTATAATCGACCATCAACAGCAATCAAACTTTCTCCTATGATCGAAATCGACACTTGCGACAGATCTAAATCAAAGGACGATAGTACGATTATTCTACTTTTGCAATGGAAAACTGTAAACGACTCAACAAACACACAAAAACATCTACAGTTCTTTTGTACAAAGGAGGCGGAATAACAACAAGGAAAAGGGGTTTTAAACAGACATACATATACTGATCACGGGCAGCAAAATTCAGAGACAAAACTGGAAAGAATGAAGCATAAGAACCTCAGCTGCACAGGGCTAGTCTGATCAGCGCACCTATAACATAGAGAAACTGGATTGCAGCGCAGGTTTCCCTTTCGGGAAATGCGCTGAAATGCAGGAACTCTTAACAGTGCCTGCGCTGGGCCAGAAACGAGAATCTGTCCGGGTTCTGGGTCACGGTTTGCAGTTCAGTCTTTGGTTTTTGGCCGAGTAAAAGCAATCAGTAATGCACAATTAGGGGTAGATCTAAGGAGGGTTTAAGAGCTATCACAAGGGAAATTAGATAGTCTGTGAATCAGCTGTTCAAATCATAAATAGATCCAGTGAACGGATTGAAGCAGCAGATATCTACTTTGCATTTGTTATGGCAAATGCAGTTCAAATGCTACTTATAAGTTTATGAAACAAACAACAAAGAGATACACAAACAAACTAATTAGACATTCTCCCCAGTGGAGTCGTCATTTTGTTACCGGGAAAAGTGTC
Source organism: Pinus tabuliformis (assembly GCA_031772625.1). Lineage (NCBI taxonomy): Eukaryota > Viridiplantae > Streptophyta > Pinopsida > Pinales > Pinaceae > Pinus > Pinus tabuliformis. The sequence goes on from CM062805.1 coordinate 246,701,795, forward strand.
TATTTAGAACTGCTCTATCCCACTAAGGTGTGACAGCTGCCTTAGAAACAAACAGAAAAAAAAACTACTATTGTATTTCCTTTATGAACTATAGATAGAGAGGAATAGAAAGAACCAACCTGTGTCTTGCGCTAATCCTTTGATCCAATCCCTCTCTTCTTTGACAGCTTCCAGCTACATGCTCCCTTACTTGCCCAGCTTCACCAAGTACCTGTAAGATCATAGAAGAAGAAAACTATACAAAGACATGGATCTATATTCATAAACAACTTAGGATCAGATTTAAGTTAACCTTACAAATGTAACAAGCATCAATGATACACAAGCATGGAGGAAAGACTCAAATAGTTTTTATTGATAAAAAAGAAGATCCAGGAGGAGTTACAACCGATGATTCCTGACCCAGCATCAACCTCCCAGCAAAGAAGCCCCTCTTCACCTCCAACAAAGCATAAATCACCCAATACTTTGATATTTGTCTCAAAACCAACAACAATTCCTTACAATGTGCAAAATTCCAGCCTCTGGATCTCTGGGATGAGGGATCCATATATAGATGTATGCAAGGAGGATGAGTCAGCTTGTGATTTGATTAGTGTCTTCTCTCTGTCAGTTCTTGCTTCCACTTGGAGACCGAAGGCCTCTTACTCATCCTTGGTCGAATTCAGTGAGGCAAGTGTCATAGGAGAAGATTCTGGAAGCTTCCATTGTCTTTCGACCTCGCAGAATGACACTGCCATTTGTCATTTCTTGCCCAACGCACCCTCATAGTGCATTTAGGTGCGTTGCAACGCACCTATCCAGTGTATTTAGGTGCTATGCAACGCACCTAGCCAGTGGAGCAACTGAAATGATCCTGTTTTGACTTATTCTGAGCAGTTTCTGGTGGAGAACTTCTGGGAGAAGCTGTAATTTGTTGACCTTGTTCCTTTAGGGGTTAGAACAACACTTTTAGGGACTTAGGAGCCCTTGGTTTATGGAAATTTCATGCTTGGAGTTGCAAGGCACAAAAATGTCTATAACAGCTCTCATTAAGTCCCTAAAAGCTTTCAGAGTTTATATCTTGCATTCAAAAATAATTGCATATGTTCCCTTTGCTGCAATAAAAGATGTCCTAACGCAACCTGATGCTGATGGAAGAAGGGCAAAATGGATTGATAAAATGATTGAATTTAATATAGAGCTCAAGCCCACCAAGCTGGTCAGAGGTCAGGGGCTTGCCAAGTTATTGGCTGAAGAAAACTGCAGGTCTTTAGATATTGGTTTCCTATACGCAAATGTAGGGAATAGTTAGGCAGAAGAGGAAAAAATGGTTGAAACAGAGAAAAATCAATTAGTGTCCGAAAATCTAGCTTCATGTAACTGGTATGCTAAAATAATTAATTTCATGCTGAAGCTAGAGATCTCTTCAGAATTTACTCAAAGTCAAGCTAGAACTTTAAAACTTAGAGCAGCAAAGTATTGCATTATGAAAAATCTGCTCTACTAGAGGGATCCATCTGGAATATTTTTAAGGTGTCTGGACAAAGAACAATCAAAAGAAGTGATGCAACAATTTCATAACAGCATATGTGGAGGGCACCATTATTGGAAAACTACAACCCATAAAATTCTCAGAGCTGGGTATTATTGGCCCACTTTATTTTCTGATGTATTTGTTTTTGTCAGATCTTGTGACAAGTGCCAAAGATTTGAAGGAAAGCAGCAGCTGAAATCCTTGCCCCTTAAACCAATAATTGCCAAAGGACCTTTTCAGCAGTGGGGTTTGGATTTTATTGGAGAAATCAATCCACATTCCAGTGGCCAGCATAGGTGGATATTAGTAGCCACTGATTATTTCACAAAATGGATTGAAGCAGTCCCTACAAGGAAGGTTGATCATAATGTGGTCATAAAGTTTTTGATAGAGAATATCTTCAGCAGATTTGGTTGTCCACATAAACTAGTAACAGATAATGCAACAACCTTTAGGGAAAAAGAGCTGGTGGAAATGTGTGATTCAATGGGAATTAAACTTGTTCATTCCACCTCATATTACCCTCAAGGAAATGGTCTAGCAGAATCCTCTAATAAAAGTCTGATCAGGATAATAAAAAAGTTGTTAGAGGACAATAAAAAGAATTGGGATTCAAAGCTCAAGTATGCACTGTGGGCTGACAGAGTGACCATAAAGAAATCCATAGGGAGTTCTCCATTCAAGCTGGTATATGGCACTGAGGCTATATTCCCAATTCAATTAACTCTCCCTGTGGCGAGATTCCTTCAAGAAGAGCAGGATGAAGAAGAATGCATGGCAAGAAGAATCACTGATTTGGCAGAGTTGCATCAGATTAGAGAACAACTGGTTGAAAAAGCTGCAGTACATCAGAGGAAGGTCAAGGAAGCCTTTGACAAGAAGGCAAAAATAAATAATTTTCAGATTGGTGACTTGGTGTTGAAATGGGATGCATTGAAGGAGAAGAAAGGCAATCATGGGAAATTTGATGCTTTTTGGACAGGGCCTTTCATCATTTCACAGGTTCAAGGGAACAACACCTTCATACTGAAGAGTATGGGAGGTGAAGCAGTTTTTGAGGGCCCAGTTAATGGGCGGTTTTTGAAAATCTATGTTGTTTAAGGTCTTTGGCCTTAAAGGATGTAAATATTTTGTTTTTAGCAGTTTTGCGCAGGCAAAATAGACTCCATGCCCAATGGAACACTAGGAATTTTGATTAGTTTGCTTTCAGCTGGAAAGGGCAGTGGTCTGCAGATTCTTGAGACCTCATAGGGAGGATCTCATCCCCAGAAGGAGCCAGTGTTAGCTCTGCTATAGATTCAGTGTTTGAGGGTTAAAATCAGAATTAAGCAGTGTGGGTCTGTGTTGCAATGGTTGGCAGTTGTTTATTTTATCATTTCCCTTCACGTGCCTTATTCCCCTTATTCTGTTACTTCCATTTCCTCATTCCTCATAAACTTCCCTTGTTTCCCTTTAACCCCCTTTTACCCCTGTTTTTGCATCAAAACCCTCATAATCTGTTTATAACCCGTTTGAAACCCCACCTGAACCCCTTATTTTATTCACCCCGGGCATTTTGTGTTTTAAAATCATTAAAACCCATAACCCTAAGCTTTAATAAGCCCGGGCCCACTCCTTATCTGTCACATCATACTTCAAGCACGTGCGTTTGCTCTTGGCCGTCCAATGATCCCGCCTGTTGATCCAACATTGTACGCAAACCCCGCTCTGTCAACCTGCACATTATATAATCCGCGGGAAAGTGGTATTCTGCCAGCCACGTGCCTCAATCTTATTGTATCACGCTTCCCCTGTACGTAAACTGTCGTTGCACAAAGGTGGTGCGGGAAAACCACTTCCCGCCATCGTACTGTTTTCCCCGCCCATTAACTATCGCCTTCTTTTGTCACCCGATCGCCGTCGGATCTGCTCGACCGCGATCCGATGGCCCTCATTCACCCTATTTATCCACCTCCCGATAATTCACTCTAGCATCATCTCTGCCATCTATTTCCCTAATCTAGCGGCTCATATTCAAATTGCGCCTTGGTGCCTCCCCATTGTCTTCTGCCAGCATATCTTGATCGTCCATGCAATCCATCTGATGGCCAGTGTTTCATCTTGGCCCCTGTTCATTTTTGAAGTGTTTTTCAGGGTATTCTTCAGTGCTTTTGGGCCTGTTCTGCATGTGCAAAGGAGAAAGAACACCATCAACTCCCTGTACTCTGTGCGTTAAATTCTCAACTACCTGCATTCAAAGCCAATACAACCAAGGACAAGGAGAATGTTCCTCGAGCAGTTCAATGACAATAGCAGTTATTAAAAATTATCAAGATAATATTTCAACTGTTCAGGAAGGACACTGTAGTACAGAAAGAGCCATTTTGTTCATTCAAAACAGTCAGAATGAATCAGAAGACCCATATCAAATTGTAAATGTGGTTGGTGGTCCATTAAGACACCTCCACGCATAACCTAGCAGAGATATTTTGTAAACAGATTCTATATATATCCAGAAAAATGATGTAATAGGTTGATGAATGTTAGATGAGTGTTAATCTGTTGTAAGCTTCAACTTCTGGAGACTGTAACTACTCTGAGACCTGTAGCATCTGGTCTTCATTTCCAGCTAATACAAGCTTCTTTTGCTGTCAATTGTTCACTTTTCACTTCTTCTATGTTCCAGGCTGTGCCTGTTTTGTAGTTATTCATGTGCTGTGAATGTTTAGCATCAGAGGGGTTGTCATCCCACCTCTGTGTTAGAATTTAGCATGTATCATTGAATTTTCTTATAGGTTTCTATTGCTTTAATACCAGAGAGCTGTCATCCTGTCTGTGTATTATATAATAGATTTACAGACCTCCTAACTGGTTGCAACTGGCCATCACAGGGTCCTGTGTATCTGCTGGTGTAGTCAGTCTTCTCCATCATCACATTTTGTTTAAATTGTGAGTAATTGGTGGTTAAAAGCCTTGTAGTTTGGGGGTGTTCACCCATGTCTGGGGTCAATCATAGTAGGAGTGGTTATTTGGCTTGAATATACAACATTTCTTTCATTCATCCATCATTTTATCCAACATTTTGTTGAGTTTATAATGTTCCCGAGCATCACTGATATACAACCTAGGTGAGTTTCTTGGGGTGTTAACAATACTGACTAGCAGGAAGATGATGATGAGGACCATAGCCCAGGGCGAGTGGAGGCAACCACTCAGTCAGAGACTTCTAGTATAGGGAAAGTTCGAGGCAAGTGGGCAGAGGATTTGGGAATGGTGATTAATGAAGGGCCAACCCAAGATGTATGCACTTGGTCATAAAACAGTGTCTAGATTATGGTGTATGCCATCCATATGCAATCTTTGCAGGATTCTTTGAACAATTTTTATTTAGGCTGCCTTTCCAATGATGGAAAGTAAAATGTTGATTCTATCAACAGTATTTGATGAATCAGGCCTAGAGAGAATTCTTGGGATGCTCTATGTGTCAGAATGTTTCTAGATTGGTATATTCGTCCTAGCAATTTAAAATTGGAATGGATTCATATATGCAGTGAACACCTCTCTCTGGTAGAGAATATTTGGAAAACGTTAATCTGCAACCTCCTGCACAAGGTCGTTCCCTGTATTTGCTTTAATGTAGATCAAGGTTGCAAAGCAGTGCAATTTATTGCCTCACCATCAAGCGTCAGCACTTGTCAGTGATTATTCTCTTTTGAGGACCAGTGACCTTTTCCTCTTGCCTTTTCTTGATTGATAATATACATAATTCAAGCTTCCCTTCAAGCATGGTGTTAAATGGTCTTCAGGAAACCAATCAAGGAGTTAAGATAACTGATTGTATGAGCCTGGAAACCAATCAAGGAGTTAAGATAATTGATTGTCTGAGCTTGGAAACCAATCAAGGAGTTCAAATAATTGATTGACTGAGTCTAAGCACTGGGACAAAGTATTTAAAAGGGACATGGTATATAAAAGGTACAATCATCAAAGTGCTGACAATTCATTGCACCAAGGGGCGCTCTACAACCTAGTATATGAAGGAGATGTTGTCGCGTAACGTTATATTTAAAAAATAAAAAAAATATGTGGACTAATTAATAAAAATAAAGTAATATTGAATATGTTAGCTCAATTAATTTTTTTAACAAAAAGAACATATATTTCTATTATTTAGATTATTTGTCTATAAATTTTGTCTCACTTCACGTTGCAACAACAAACTCACCTAGTAAAACTTACCAAGACTGCTTTAATGAACAATTGCTAGTATACATCATAATTTCTACATGGTATCAGAGCAGGATTCACATTAGAGCAAGACTTTGAAGTTATCCTCAAGAGGTTCGATTTTAGAGCTCAGTGCAAACAAGATTTCTTCAGATCTGAGAAGATGGCCTTTAATGAACTAAGGCTAGAGTATGTCTTGGAAGGCACCTCTAATTTTGTTTCATTGGAGGATCACATGGAGGCGGTATTGGATGAAAATGGATTACTAGAATATATCAAGTTAGATGTTGCAAAACCACAAGCATCTGATGCCTAGAACCTTGCTCAGTGGAAGAAATATTTAGCCAAGGCGAGGAGAATAATATTGGAGGGAGTATGAGATCGCATTGTCTCAAATATCCACGAAAAATAAACTCCGTTCACAATGTGGAAAGCACTGAAAAAACTATTTGAGAATAATAGTGACCACAGGAAGTTGGCACTCAAGGATAAAATTCGAAGTATCAAGATGCAGAAGAATGACACAATTATGCAGTATCTGAGCAAGTTTACATAGTGTCATGATGAACTTGGCGGGGTCAATTTTACTGTCCCTATCGAAGAATTGGTAAGCATAACACTTTTGGGCCTTTCCAAGAGCTAACATAACTATCAAGATTTAGTGAATGGGAGGGAGAAACTGCCTAATTGGGAACACTTATGCTTTGATTTGGTACAGGAGGAAATAAGGTGAAATACCATAGTTGGGAATTCATCCAAGGGCGAGGATGGATACAAATTTTCTTTGGATGGAAAGGAAAATAAGGGAAAAGGGAAGAAATATCAATCCAAATTAGAATCAAGTTAAGGGGGCAAGACGAAAGATTTGTCCAAAATTAAATGCTTCCATTGTCATGGATTCAGGCACTATGCTACGAAGTGTCCACACAAGAAGACAAGAAAGAAGACCTAAGGAGCAGAAACAGGTGAAGCCTTCGATTCACAATTCGATCTTTACTTTACCCTCATTGCATGCATGATCAACACAGTTATGGGGAGCATGTGGTACTTGGACTCAAGTGCATCATTCCACATGATTGGGTGTAGATATAGTTTCAGTGACCTGGAAGAAAAACATATGCAAATGCACATTGAGATGGGGGACGGCGGAAGGTATAATGCAACTGGGATTGGTACAATCACCTTTTAGAGGGAGTCGAGCTCCCCCCTTAGGCTCAAGGATGTCATGTTTGTCCCGTGCCTAAAGAAAAATCTCGTCTCTATTGCAGTTTTGGAAGACCGTGTTTATGATGTGATCTTCAAAAAAGGAAAGGCATTCTTGAGACACATAGCCACAAGACATGTGAATTAGATCGGGGTTCGTGTGAAGAACGTGTATAAGCTAGATGTGGAAGACTATGCTGCATTAAGCACAAAGGCAGAGAAGGTGTAGAGCCACAATGTTGTTGAACTCTGGCACATAAGACTTGGGAATTTGCATCATGGTGCCTTGAATATCATGTAGCAAATAGCCACAAGCCTCCCCAAAGGAGCACTTGAGCAACAAGATGTATGCAAAGGATGTACCTTGAGGAAGTACACAAAATACACATTCCATGATCCAGACAACAAAGCACATGCATTCCTTAAAAGGATACAATCTGATGTTTGTGGATCTTTTTCAATAGCCTATACTACCGGACACAAATATTTTGTCATTTTTATTAATGACTTCTCATAGAAGTGTTGGATCTTGTTCATGTGGAAGAGAGATGAGACATTCTCTAAGTTCGTAGAATTCAAGGCACTGGTTGAGAAAGAATTCGACAAGAAGGTGGAGGCTGTCAAGAGACATAATGTAGGTGAGTACATGTTGAATGAATTTAAAAATTATGTGCAAAACAAGGCATTCAATGAGAGTTGAGAAAACTCCACAACCCATAGCAGAATGGGGTGGCTAAGAGAAAGAACTGTAGCATTGTGGGAATAGTGAGGACGATGTTGCATGACCAAGGCTTAAATCTACATTTGTGGGTTGAGGCATGCAACACAACAATTTATTTGCAAAACTAAAGTTCTCATCGGATCCTTGGCATGATTACACAAGAGGAGGCTTTCTTAGGGAGGAAGTTGGATGTGTCACATTTCAAGATTTTTGGAGCCTCTGTTTACTGCCATGTCTCCAAAAAATCAAGGAAGAATCTAGCTCTGACAACATAATTGGGGGTATTTGTGGGTTACACAGAAACTCTCCACAACTACTGTGTGTACTTTCCATCCCTCAAAATGAAAGTTATGTGAAGGGATGTAAGATTTGATGAGGAGAAAGCCATGCAATGTTGTCTTGAGAGGGAGCTTTAGATCCCACCATAGGAGGATATTTTAGCTCCAAAGGAGGAACCTCAAGAAGTTGTAGAGAAACCAAAAATTGAGGAGCAAAGAGTTGAGACAACCACTCAAGAATAACCATCTAGAGAAGGCACAAAATGGACCAGGGAAGTTGAAAGACTTGTGCCAGATGTGAGGGAGAATGTGGGTGCTCCTTCAAATCAGCGCAAGTAGAGAAGGTCACCAGATTGATACATTGGCTACATGGATCTAATGCCTGAGCTTGTGGAAACTAAGCCATCCTTTTTCAAGGAAGAAATAAAGAAACTGGTATGGGTTGATGCAATGGTGGAGGAATACAAATCCATTGTAAATAACAATGGTTGGGAAGTGGTCCCAATTCCAGTAGATAAAATAGTTTTGGGTTCGAGATGGATCTTCAAGGTAAATCATTCAGCATGCGGAAGCATAGAAAAATACAAGGCCATATTTGTGGCCAAGGGGTGCTCTCAAGTTGAAGGGATTGACTATGATGAGACCTTTTCTCCTGTAGCAAGGTACTCATCCATTAGATCAATTCTTGCTCTAGTTGTGTAGATGGGGTGGAAGATCCACCAGACGAATGTAAAAACATCATTCCTCAATGGAGTTATTGAGGAGGAGGTGTACGTAGAGAAACTAGAAGGCTTTGAGACTTTTGATCGGGAGTCTCATTTGTGTAGACTCAAGTGAGCGTTATATGGTCTCAAACAAGCACTCCATGCTTGGTACACCAGGATCGATAGCTATCTCACTAGTTAGGGCTTCACCAAAAGTGAGGCAGACGCAAACCTATATCACATCTTGGTAGAAGGCAAATTTCTCATTATTGTCCTATATGTTGATGATTTAATTTTAACTGGTGATGAGCAACTGATCAAATCTTGTAAGGAGGACCTTGCAAGGGAGTTTAAAATGAAATACATGGGTCTCATGCACTATTTCCTCGTGTTGGAAGTATGACAAGGTGATGGGGAATTGTTTGTCTCTCAAGGAAAGTATGAAAATGAGATACTACAAAGATTCATAATGGAGAGTTGCAAGCCCATGGAGGCACCTCTAGAGACCAACTGGAGGAAGGAGGATTCCACTTTAGGTGAGGAAGTGGATGATGCCATTTATTGACAGATAGTGGATTCACTTATGTACCTTGTGAACACATGACTAGATATGTGTTATGCAGTCAACTAGCTGAGCCAAACTATGGTTAGGCCAACCTAATTATTTTGGACAGAAGTTAAGCATGTTCTACAGTACCTCAGAGGCACTACCCAGTTTATACAATGGTACAAATGGAAAAAGGGAGTGAAGCTGTGTGGCTTAAAATATGTAGATTGGGAAATAATTCCATCAAAATGAAAGAGTACATCAGGTGGAATTTTTAGTCTTGGGTCTGCAACAATTTCGTAGTACAACAAGAAGCAAATATTTGTGGTGCTCAACTCAGTGGAAGAAGAATACATGGTTGCAAGTCAAGCAACATGTGAGGCGATATGGATGAGAAAGATACCTGTTGGATTGTTTGGTCAGATGATGGATCCAACTGTAATCTACTGTGATAATTAGAGTTGGAGTAACCTATATGAGAATCCCATTTTTCACAATCAATCCAAGCATATAGATATATGATATCACCATTTATGGGATTGTGTACAAAGGCGAATAATTTTATTGTAGTACATTCTGAAAGAGGAGCAAGATGCTAACATATTGACAAAGGCCTTGTTAAGAGGGAAGTTCGAGTTCCACAGGTGTAGGATAGGGGTGGTTAATAATCCCTTTCTTGCTGAGAGGGAGTGTTGAAAAATGCAGCAAGAAATTCTCAATTTGATTTTGCCTTGATTAAATTGAGAAAATTCAAATTTCCACATTAGCAGACAACTTTTATGATGTTAACTTGTCTAACATGGCTTGTGTCACCAAGTTTACTCAGTAAATTTGAGTTAGAGGAGTTAGAGTTCAGTTTAGCATGTGTGATTGCTAATTTGTAACAATCAAGGCTAGTTATCTCAGGTTATTTTCATTTAAACTAGTTCCAACTTTTGGAGGAAATAGCGAAAGGTTAGTTAAGTAGTGGGACTTAAATCAAACTTAGTGATCATCTAGTTAACTGATCAATCAACCCAAAATATCTAGTGCATGCAGCTAATTCAAGTTACCCAGTTGAGGTGGAGATTCCAAGGTAGTGTAACATCAATTGTAGACTAGGCTTGAGTGTACAGGTGTTGCATGCAGTGAGAGGATCAGCCTAAGGGAATTTCACGATCAAATTGAGGAATTTCCTAAATAATAGGGGCATCATTTCTCAAGGAAGAACACAAGGAAACTGGAGCTCAGGTAGAGGAAAAAATTGACTTATTTTGGGTCAAATCCTTTCAGTGAGAAGAGAGATAGGTTATGCACTTGCGAGGTGTAATTAGTTGAGCAAATAAATTGTAATACATCTCTATTATTCTAATTTAATGGAGTCATGCATTGTGGTTTTTAGCAGTTTTCTTTCCCTGGGAAAATTAATTATTGCATGTGTGTTATTTCTTATTGCATGTCTAAAAATTTTGTTCTAGATTGTGAATTAATGTTTGTAGAGAAGTATAGTAGGTTTGCATCTTATGATTTTGATTAAAAAATCATGAGAAGGTGCAAATATACATCGTACTTTCTACGTTATGCTAGCAAAATCTCGGTCTTGCAATGCTTGACAAACTTCTATCTGAAATAACTTTAGTATTGCAACAATTTGGCAAACTTCCGTTCTACAATTTCTTAGTCCCTTGTCTCTTCTCTATACCCTCGGCTTCTGCAATACATCAGATCTCTATGGTAAGTTGTTCCTCTTGCATGTGTGACAGAGAGATACATATTTTGGCATCCTTTTTCTGCTCCTTTGGGTTGCTTCACATCCTTCTTTCTCACTGTAATGTTGCAGATAAAATTACTTGTTTCATGTCAAACTGGGTTAAGTTAATGGGCTATAAATAGTTCTTTATGTCATTTCTAAGGTCGACTTGATGGGGGACAATGCTGAATTGGTGGAGAAGAAAGACCTGTTTTTGACATAAAATATTTTCTTTCTATGACATAATGAGCCCAAGAAAGGTTTATAAAATAATGACAATGACATAAGCCTAGAAGCCTTCAATGGAGGCTTGACCTAGAAGCATGAAACCCATGCTAAAAATAAATTTTCTTTTATAATAATTTCTTTTTCTTTTGACCAATACATTACATCATAACTCAAATACAATTATGAAGACTGACACTAGTTACATTATTCAACACTAAAGCCACTAGAAATTGACAGACAATAGAAGCATTATGAGAGTGAATATCATAAGGTTCGTGATTGCCATGGTTGTAGAAAATCTAGAGTCAATATGCCACAACACCATGCACTTATGATGGATATTTGGATAATTTTTCAAATTCATCATAGTCAGATCGATCCTCAACATAGCCATATGTTCAAGTTTCTCTTTCCTGAATCATGACATTATATATTTACAAAATTCAATGCTTTCTACACTTGGAGACCAAGTCAAAATGCCCTGGAGGACAAAATCAAACCACTTCTAGAGGACCAACAAACTATTAATGAGTTCACACATGTCAAACCATCAAACCATTTCAACTTGTTGTCAATCAAATTTTTCTAACAAGATATCCACTACTTTCCGCTATGCCCAGAAGACTTGATCAAGCTAATCAATGGTGACTAACAAAAAACAATGTTCACACCTCTTTGATGATAAGAATAATAATGTGATTTCACCTTTTAGAGACTACATTGAATAGCTTATAAACTTGACAATACCAATGCTCATTCCATTTATTGCACAATAATTAATTCCGAAGATTAACTATGATTTAAACAACATAGCACTTTAGACTAGATCTCACCATCATGCTCATGCAAATTGATTTATCAAAGCCTAATACTTGTGCACACCAGCCAATGCACCACTTCATCGATCCTTGACTATATATTTAGGATGAAAGTAAATTTTCTTCACAAAGTGCACATTGTATCAATTAAATAGATAAAAAACAAAACATATGCAGACTTCCATACAAAGCACATCAATGCTCTTGTCCTTCCTGATTTACAAGTTACCCAATTTGTTATGCACCTAATTTCTATATTACATATTTAGCAACTTACTTAAGCTTTGTCTACTATAGGTGCACTCATTGGTTTTTAAACTACCATTGAATTCCAATTGCTCTAGATTGCATCAAAAACAAATTTATTAAAAACATATTTCAAAAGCATATTCAAGAGATATATCAGATTATGGTGCTGCATACTTCGACACAGGGTAAAAAACAAAACATACTACAACTAAATTCAAATGATAAAACAAAACAAATCTTTCACAATTGCTATCAATGGTGAAGGAACTTTTTTTTCTTGGAGGAGCTCCCACTAATCTTATACGCATTTTGTTACTTGCTCCCCCTAAGGCCAAGCTGGCCTCAATTTCTCTTTGGGGTTTCTTAATATTCCTTCTTCTTCCAAACCTTGTATGTTTCTTTTCAGTCTAATCTCTTTCCAAATTTTATTTTCTTCTCAAAATTATTATTTGAATAAACTTCTTCTTTTGACTAGCTTCCTTAAGGGCTGCATGTAGCTTTCAATCTTTGTCCATATGGCCAATATTGTCACATGTAAAGCATCTTATGTGCCCAAGAAATGGAGGAAAAGGCTTAGATATTTTTTTGATCTTCCTTCTAATTTTCTTCATCTTCTTTACATCAGCCCTATAATCCACAACTTTATGCCCAAAATTGTTACAAAAATAACAATAGCCATAAAATAGACATTTATACCTAAAAGATGATGAGATTGATCTTTGAGAATGCTCCTTATTTGTTAAGTTTAGGTATGTTCTATGCTTAGAGCAATTTATTTCAATTTTCACAGTTAGCTCAATATCTTTTCTAGATTAGCAATCACATCAGCATTAAAGTAAACTGCAGATAGAAAATAAACATAAATCATAGAAGACAAGCCAAGACAAGAGGACACAAGATGTGGTGCTAGCCAAGGAAAAACTCCAATGTGGGGAAACCCTTGATCAATTCTTCTTATATGTTCTTCAATATTTCAACAGAGAGAGATAGATAGTACATTTACAACAAATTTCAACACTTCAACTTATCTAGATAAGAGCATAGATCATCTCTAAGAAGATGATACATGATATCAGTTGAAGACATGCTACTTCAACTGATTCTCCAAGGTGACTCCTTCACCTATCGTTGTGTTGCATTTCATCATCATGCTGCACCTCATTGTGTTGCACCATGCTGCACCCATCATCACTATGCTGCATCTCATCATGCTCCATTAATCATGACTGTACCCATCACTATACTGCATTATGTGCCATTGTTGCACCATGTTTCCATACTGACCTATGTGTTGGCTGCACCTTGCTTGCTTATTGTCCCTTGCTTGCTTATTGTCCCTAACATGCTTGTTGTCCTTAGCATGCTTGTTGTTGCATGCTATCTGTCCCTTGCATGCTAGCTGTACCAATACATGCTTGCTGCACTAAGTATCATGTTGTTGTCCCAATATTAGTTAGTTGTCCCTTGCATGCTTGGTGTACTTGCTGCTAAGTACCATACAATTGTCCCAATGTTAGTTAGTTGTCCCTTGCATGCTGCTCTCCTTCGGAGACAGATGCTCTGGCTAAAACCCTGGATAAACACTCTGGTAGCTCCTTAGCTCTAATCTGCCCCACGAAAAATGACATCATCAGCCTCTAGGGACTGCATTAGCCTTTTCTGCCCTCTATGTCAGCTTTCCCGACAGTTCTGGCTTCTTACCTCTGTGTTAGATTTCTCGACAGTTCCTAGCAGTTCTGGCTGTTCCCAATAGTTCCCAGCAGTTCCAGTTGTTCCCAACAGTTCTGTCTTCTGCCCTCTGCGCAACTTTCCTGGTTGTTCTGATAGTTCCCGATAGTTCCAGTTGTTCCTGGTAGTTCCAGCATCTGCCCTCTGCTTCAGCTTTCCTGGCTATTCCAGCAGTTCTCGGCAGTTCTGATTGTTCCCCGCAGTTCCATCTTCTGCCCTCTGCGTCAGCTTTCCCAGCAATTTTGGCTGTTCCGAGTAGTTCCGAATTCTGCCCTCTAGATTAGGGCAACATTATCCCTTAGGATCTCTCCTCCTACTAAAACCCAAAGACAAGTAGAGAGGAAGAGATCACAAGTGTGTTGAAATGACTTGAAGGCCACCTCTATTTATACTAAAACATTGAGCAGAAGTGGGGTTTATTTGGTTGTTGGTCGACCTTGACGAATTGTCCCATAACACAAATAAATTCATATCTCCATGAATACTTATTGGAATTGGATGATCTTTAGATCAATCCTACACGTCTCGATGAGAGGGATCTAAGAAAAATATCAGCTTCAATTAATAAGATGACCCACATGGAGTTTGGCCATAGTTGCAAATTTTAACACTCCCTCTCAACTAGGGAGAACTCCATCCACTGATCCATATGTCTGACTATACTATCTCTGCCATCAATGCTCTGTACTACTCTGGTCTGGTCTGGTCTAGTCTCCTCTGCTGGGCTCTGCTCTGCTGAGCTCTTCTTTGCTTTGCTCTACTGAGCTCTGCTGAACCATGAAGAAGAAGAATTGATTGAGAATGTCTCATACCATTCTCTACTGACCTGAAATTAGTTTCATCTGAAGAGAATGTGTCATATCACTCTTACTAACCTGAAGTCAGTTTTATTGATACCAGATCAATATCACAAGAGAGTGTCTCAAACCACTCATACTTATCCCAGATCAGTTTCATTGATCTCAGATCAATGGAGGTCATCATAGCATAGAGAGTACGGTAGATACAATGATGCATCCATCGATAGTACTACTATGGTCCCTAACCCCATTTCCCTGCTCATTGATCACATGATAGGTACTTCCCATGAGTCCCAGACTACATGGGTAGGATGCCTTAATAGGAGAACTAATCATCCTGTCCACAAGAGAATGAATCACCCTATCCCATGTTAGCCCCCTAATTTTCTCTCCTTTTGCAATTTTTCCCTTCCTAAATCATAACTATTTACTATTGTTTTACCTCTATTATACACCCTCATCTTGCACCAGTCCAAGAATGATGACATATTTTGTATGCACTTTATTTTTCATATTTTTAAGTTAACTTAGCATTAATTAATCATTTATTACATGATTTCTTGCTTATAATCACTCTTTGTAACTTATTGATATCTCCAATGTTTATTTGGTAGTCAAAGTACTTACCATGACTGCTGATCCTAGTGCAGGATCGGATCTTGCACCGTTGCCAACACAACAAATCCTTGCAGCAGATCCAAACCTCCTTGATCACCGCCTTGTTTTGAGCAACTTCAACCACGACAGCAAGATCTATCCAAAGGCAGTCGAGCTTCAGCCATGACAACAAGATCGATCCAAAGGCAGCCGAGATCGAATTTACGAAGAACGAACAACTGGAGATTGGCTATGGCCAGTTTTGTTAAACTGTCTAATTTTGAAGGCCGAAAAGCTAAATTCTGCGTTTGGTTATGTAATCGGTTGAATGATCTATTTTAGCCTTTGGCCAAATATCTATATAATGAAGAATGTAAATAGGACGAGGATAGTTTTTGGATAGGAGTTTTTGTATAGAACAAAGACACAACTAGAGAGGCGGTAACAGGTTGTTGTATTTTGTTATTGCCTGAATCTGGGCTGGACGATGTATTAACGCATGTACTTGCCTCAGTGAATTAATAAAAAGGGACATCCGCCTCATGTTTTCTAAATCGCGTTTCTGTATTTGAAGCCGATGATTTGATTAAAGTACTAAGAAGTGTTTTTATTTGAAAGGGAAACACGCTAGTTGGCTAGGGCCCAGCCAACCCAACATGTTTACCCTATTTCCTGTTTCTTGTAATTTGTGTTTATATTGTCAAGTCTGATTTAATTTCAAGCACATGCATTCATGCCTGAGTGAAAGAAGATCTGTTGTGTGAAGTAGCTAAATTTCCTTTTCCTGCACTTGATTTCAGATTGGTTTTCCCCGCCTCGTCCAAGCAGGAGAAATAAACCTACACCAGTGCACGTTGGTGTGATATTTCCTTTTCTGTAAATTCTGTTTGGTTGGTTTTCCCTACCTGGTCCAAGCAAGAGAAATGAACCTGCACCAGTGCATGTTGGTGTGATGCAACAAGCCTTTCTAGTCTACTTCCTGCAATTTTCTTTCTTCCATTAAATACTTTATGACAGGATAAATGTATATGGATTGTTTCTTTATTTCTGCACTTTGTCAAGATTAAAAACATTCATTTTTTTATGTGTGCACTTTGATTTAACAGTATAATAACACTTGCAGTAACTAAGCACTCATTTAAGAATTAAATTCTAAGTGCAAGAAGCTCTGATCCGGTGCAAGAACTAGTTTCTTGCCACGAGATCTGAGTGCTTGGAACCTGGAAAAGTTCAAGCCCTTGCAGGAAGTAAAACGCCTTTAGTAAAGACACCATTTATACCTTCTGCATAAATCTCTGTTCCTGCACTAGTTCAAGCAGACTGCAATAGTGCATGACAGATTAGTGCAAGAAGGAAATCTCTAAAGGAGCAGGTTTAGAGGGCCCATCTGATGATACTGTTAAGTGTCTCTGCTAAAGAAAAATACACACTCAGTAATTAAACAATAATTAGCTAGAGTGATTGCCCCTTTATCTTTAATTCCCTCTTGAAAATGCATTCTTCCTTGTTCTAGTCTTAGATTATTTTGATGGTTCAAGTTGTCTTTTTCTCTTTTTAGTTGATTATGCAATCTTTCCTTTAGAGAAATTAGGGATTTATATTAGGAAGATTCATACCATCTTTGGCATTGCCTGTGCTTCGTCTCTAAGTTTACGGACCCCCCTGGTTGACAAATTAAGTGTTGAGGAGTTTGCTTAAGTGTAATTCTTGCACCCAACATTTTGGCGCCGTTGCTGGGGAGGTGATTTGATTTGGTAAGAATTTTCTGATTATATAATAGAGGTAATTTTTTCTCTATTTTTTCAGTATTGTTTGGAAAAGCTCCTTTGAAGGAATTTTATTGGTGTTGATTGATTTCTGACAGCATTTTTTATTAGAAGTTATTTGCTATTTTTCTTTCTTTTTTGAAATGAATGCCTAGAAAAGGTAAGGGTTCAAAGCCAACTAAAGGTCGAAAGAATTCTGAAAAAAATTCTCACATTGGGTCTCCTTCTGTGAGCAGGAAGCCCAAATCAATTCAAACCCATCACGCAGGAACAGTCCACCTGGATTCTGGTGACAATAGCTCAGGTGTGGTTCAATCTGTTGGGAGCAAAAGGGAAACAATGGCAGACCATGAAGATCATGTGGAAGGGACTAGTGAAAACTAGGTAAGTAGGGAACAATCCACTTTTGTGTTTCCAATTGTGGACCCTGATACTGTGGTGCAAATGAAGAATATTCCACCATCAGCGCTCCCTCATTTCCATGGTAAAGTTCATGAAGATCCTAACTCTTTTTTATTGGAGTTTGATATTCTGTATAGAAGTTATGATTATTCAACTGACTCTCAAAAGTTAAGATTATTTCCTGTTACTCTCAAGGACTTAGCTCTACGCTAGTTTATGGGGTTAGGAGGAAACACTATAGCCTCTTGGGATCAGATGAAGAGAGTGTTGTTGTCTAAATATCAAGAATTTTGCAAAACTCGGGACATGCAGGATGAGATTTTTACAGTCATACAGGATGATGACGAAACTCTTGAAGATTACCTAGAAATATTTTTGTATATTTTACAAAGGTCGAAACTTAAGCTTGATTCCAGTACTATTAGAGCCTTCTTCTTAAGAGGACTTACTGATAATGCTAGAAATAATTTAAATATGTTAGGACAAGGTGATATTTCTCAGCAAACTTCTGAACAAATCTATGAATTATGCAGGAAATTTTCAAGAAATCAGTATAGATTCGGATTGAGGAACTCGAAACAGAAATAGAAAAACCGAATCTACTGATGCTATGATTATTGGACTAGAAAATAAAATGGAGAACATGAAAAATGATATAATGACTACTGTTACCAAATAGCTGGACTCTTTAAATTTCAGTAAAAACTTATGAGGGAACAAGAGTCATTATGTATTTTCTGTCCTAGACGTAGAGACCAGCATCCTCCTAAAGAGTGTCCTCTTAATTTGAAAGAAGCTAATAAGTGTGCTATTTGTGCAGAAGACCATGTGACAAAAAATTGTCCCTCTATACCAAGACTTAAAGTTGTATTTATAAGGGGACCACCTGAAGCTGAATACTTGTATGCTATGGGAACAAAAATAAATTGGCCTCAGGTAGGAGTAGGTATAGCTCCTGAATTTTCTCCACACTATTTTGGTTATAATTCACATGCATATTCTTATCCTAACACTAATCTGCAGTGGCAGTATGGGAATCAATATCAGCATGGGCAACCTTCTCAACCATGGAAAAAAGGTTGGAGAGGGCCAACTCATTCTCCATATTCCTACCAGCCACCCATGCAGTCATATCCATCTATGAATACACCTTATTCAATGCCTCAACTTCTGAGTCAGTCTACTCCACCATTGCCTTTACCTCCATCTTTTCTACCTCCTCAATTTCCTGCTCAACCTATGCCCAATCCTAACAATAATAAAGAAATGCAAATGATCTATGTAACAAGCCTGCCTTTACCATTTGAGTACCAGTCTATCCCAGTTGGGGTTCATGATATTCAATTAAGATCGGGAAGGACTGTAACGTCAGAAAATCAGAAGCAACCTAGAGTGATTGTTGAAGAAAAATAAGAAGAGGAAACTCTCAAACCATTCTCCAAAATCTATCACTAAGTAGCCCTTACCCTTTGAATCCTTGCCATCTTCTTCCAACCAGCCTCCCTTCCCAGAGAGGTTAGTAATGGAAAGAAGTGAGCCTATTTCTAAGACTAGCTTGGCATCAGAGCTTCAAAATATTTTCATTAAGATACCTCTGCTTCAAGCCATCAAAGAGATCCCCATTTCTACCAAGATTATTAAGGAAATCTGTCTCAATAAACCCGGGAGGAAGAGATTGGAACCCAAAACCATTCAATTTTTTGGTAGGGCAGCAAAGTTGATGACGGGATGTGTGTCTATGGAAAAATATACTGATCCCAAAAACCCTGTTGTCTCAGTTCAGATTGGTAATGTCCTTGTCTCTAATGCTCTTATAGACCTGGGGGAAGCCATTAATGTCATGACTAAGCAAACCATGGATCAACTTCGGTTATCTCATCTTCGCCCTACTCCCACTGTGCTCGAATTAGAAGATAGATCTAAAATTAAGCCAGGAGGAGTATTGGATGATGTGATCATCTCATTAGATTCTTGGGAATATCCTGCTGATTTCATTATGCTTCAGCCAAAGAACCTAGTAGGAGGACACCCCTTGATCTTGGGTCGACCATGGCTTGCTACAACCGATGCATATATTGGATGTCACTTCGGTGATATGTATATTTCTCATGGAGATTCTAGAAATAAATTTACCTTATACCCCCCTGCCAGATCCATTCAGGACCTTCGAGATACTTTATGGTTGGATCACAACAGTGATGAGGAGACTCAACCCATTTCCCTTATCCATCATTATACTGGGTCTTCACAAGAAGATGAGATTCAAGATTTCCTGAATAATCTAGACACTATGCCTAATTTTGAGCTATTAAGCCAGATTTTCAGCCTAGATTTTCAAGATAATCATGGTCCTCATTCTTCTATACCGCTGCATTTGACCACCCCCTTGAGTACTCCTGAGCCTGATACTACTCTTGTTGAGATTAGCCCCAGTAAATCCTTGCATATTAGTTCAAATTTGGACTCATCTCAGCAAGAGCAGCTTGTGAATTTGTTGCAAAACCATCTTAGTGCCTTTGCATGGGGCTATGAAGATATGAAGGGTATTCCTCCTGAAACTTGTACACATCATATCTATATTCAAGAAGGAACCCGACCTGTCTGACAACCCCAAAGGCAAATGAATCCAGCTCTAAGAGATATTGTGAAGAAGTACAGAAACTCTTGGATGCCGGTTTTATCTATCCTATTTCCGACAGTCAGTGGGTCTCTCCATTAGTGCTAGTACCTAAGAAAGATGGAAGATGGCATATTTGTATTGATTATCGAGAATTAAACAAAGCCACTCTCAAAGATTATTTCCCTCTCCCTTTCATTGACTAGGTGCTTGATACCCTTGCGGAAAGAAATATTTTTCCTTTTTAGATGGCTTCAGTGGTAATAACCAGATACAATTTGCACCCGAAGATCAGGATAAAACTACTTTTACATGTCCATGGGGTACATTTTCTTATAGGGTGCTTCCCTTTGGTTTATGTAATGACCCAGCTACCTTTCAAAGGGCAGTCATGGCCATTTTTGATGATCTAGAATTTGTAGAAATTTATATGGATGACTTTTTTGTGTTTGGTGATTCTTTTCAGGAAGCTCTCGAAAATCTAGGAAAAGTACTTCTTCATTGTCAGGAAGCCCATCTCGCCTTGAGTGACAAGAAATGTAGATTAATGTGCAAAGAGGGAGTGGTACTTGGCCATTTGATTTCTAGTAAAGCTATCCAGGTTGATCCAGCAAAGATCGAAATCATTCTACATATTCCTGCACCCAAAACTCAAAGGGAAGTAAGAGGTTTTTTAGGACATGCTGGTTACTATAGGAGATTCATTGAAAATTTTTCTAAGATAGCTGCCCCTCTTTTCCGACTTCTATCTAAGGGTAGTGAATTTTCTTAGACCACAGCTTGCCAACAGTCTTTCGAAACATTGAAGGAAAAGTTAGTACATGCACCAGTTTTGATAGGTCCTAATTGGTCCCTGCCTTTTCACATTTCCTCTGATGCTTCAGATTTGGCTATTGGCATAACTTTAGGACAAGAGGAAAATAAACAATCATATGCTATTAATTATATCAGTAAGAATTTGTCTTCCGCTTAATTAAATTATATAGTTACAGAGAAAGAGTTTTTAGCTATAATTTTTGCAATTAATAAGTTCAGACACTATATTACAGGATATGAAGTATTTGTACATACTGATCATTCTGCGATCAAATATTTGATGAACAAGCCATTAACTAGTGGTAGACTGACTAGGTGGTTATTATTGTTGCAGGAATTTAATATTAATATTGTTGATAGAACAAGAAAATCTAATGTTGTAGCAGATTTTCTTTCTAGATTAGATAATCCTGGTGAAGCAACTCCTGTTAATGATGATTTTCTGGATGAACATATTTTTGCTATGTCAACAGATTCCCCGTGGTTTTCTGACATTGCTAATTACTTGGTTACTGGGAAAACACAACCCCACTTGTCTACTCGTGAAAAGCGGAGTATTGTTTAGAAAAGTGCTGCATATTTCTGGATTCAAGGAGATCTCTTTTACACTAGTCCATATCTGATTATTCATAGGTGTGTAAGAGAGGAGGAAGTGTTTGACATATTGAAATCTGCTCATGATGAACCTTGTGGAGGCCACTTCACTGATAAATGGACTGCATATAAAGTATTGCGTGCTGGTTACTTTTGGCCTTCCTTGTTTAAGGATGCCAAGCAGTATGTCAGGCATTGTGATAGCTGTCAGCGAATGGGCCAGCCTAATCAAACCAATGAAATTCCTTTATGCCCCCAAGTTATGATTGAGCCATTTGAAAAATGGACTATTGATTATATAAGGACAATAAATCCAACATCATTAAGTAAAAAGCATATCTTGGTTTGTACAGATTTTGTTACAAAATGGGTAGAATCTAAAGCTGTTTCTTTTGCTACAGAAAGAGTTGTTATTGATTTTCTTTTTACTGAAATCTTTACTAGATTTGGTGTGCCTAGATAAAAAATTTTCTGATAATGGTCTGCAGTTTATTTCTAATCTGGTATAGGGTGTGATGGAGCAATATAAGATCTGGCATAGGAAACCCACGTCGTATCACCTGCAAATAAATGGCCAGGTGGAATCCACAAACAAAGTGATCGAGTCCATTCTTACAAAGATATTAAATATGCATCGGAAAGATTGGGCTGAAAGATTACTAGAGGCTTTATGGGCATACAGAACCACTTGGAGAAATAGCACGGGACATACACCATATGAGCTGGTATATGGAAAATAGGTTCTGTTACCAATTGAATTCCAGATCAAAACTTTTAGAACTGCAGTTTAGTTAGGACTAGATCTCTCTGAGGCACAACAGCAACGTCTTCTCCAATTAAATAAGTTAGATGAATTTTGTAGGGATGCTGTTCAACATAACATACTAATTCAACAGCAATGCAAAAGGTGGCATGACAAGTCTATTCAGAAAAAACAGTTCCAACCAGGTGATTGGGTGCTCCTTTATGATTCTAGATTTAAAATCTTTAAAGGGAAATTCCATACACATTTTATGGGACCTTATGAAGTGATCTGAGTATTTGAGAATGGAGCAGTAGAAGTTAAAACTATTGATGGACAAAATTCAATATTCTTGGTAAATGGACACAAGTTAAAGAAGTATTTTCAGCCACTTACCAGGAAAGATTTTACACAACAAGTCCAACAACAATTCAGGAGTTTCCTCTTCTTATTTTTCTTAAAGAAAAAACATTTTCCTGTAATTATGAAAATCAGTTCGTTGACATGATTGCAGAAGGATTAACCTAAAAACCAGCTTACTGGTAGGAACATCAAAAATTTCTAATAAAAAGAAAATGTTTCTTGATCTTTAGATATGCTAGCGACCACCAAGTAAAAGCAGGTTCAACAGAACCAACCTTTATACAATTGGGGTAATTAGCATGGATATTTTTATTCAAGTAACGCTTAATTTTCGCTGCAGTTATTTTTTCTTACACCAGTGCAAGCAGACCTTCCAGAAAATTTTCTGCCTTTCTTCATATTCCATATTCGTAATATTCCCTCAATTTTCTTCTTCAATCCAAGTATGATTAACCTTCCCATATTCTTCTTAATTTACCCTGTTCGTTTCGAAAAAAATCCCACTTTACCCTTGAATTTTTTCCCTATCCCACTTTTGTTTATCCCCTCTTGTGGTACTATTCCTAGAATCCCTGTAACAGAATTCCTTCCCATTTTGAAATTTCCCTTTTCCCACTTCTTTGTTCCCTCATGAATTCATTGCAGGATCTCGCGCACAAAGAGCAAAAGGATATGCTCTAAAGCATCAAGAAACGGTGAAGCAAATTTCTAGTATAAGTTGAGGAAGCCATGTGGAATTCCAACCTATATTTTATTTAAAGTCTTTGTTTTTTGATATTATGCTTACACTAGTGCAAGCATGTTGTCCTATATGATAAAGCAAGCAGAATGGTACCAGTAGAATAACATAATTTAAGCGGTGCAAGCAGATCAGTGCAAGCATGCACCCTGTCAGAAACATAGTACAATTTGTTCTTTTCATAGCATACGTCATAGGAAAGTGGTCATCATGAAAATTTATAAGAAGTCCTTTCACTTAGCTGACAAGTACTTGTGCTATCATATTAACTAGGAGAAAATTATTTAAAGTACAAGGTGTTTTTAAGTTAGGAATCATGATCATTTTTTAATGAATGCTAAGTTCTTTTTTTGAATTATGAAGGAATGTAGAAGTGTTTAACCGTTGCTTGGACATAATTGCCCCTTTCCGCCATAATCCTAGATGTCCTTCACTCATAATGATTACCTCACCTAGCCATTAAAATGCCGCCGCAAGTACCAATTCGGCCTGATATCAAAGATGTTGTGCATCTACGGTGAATGAATGGGTGATAAGATGGAAAGGACGGTGGACAGTTGGATTCCTATTTTTAAGAACCAATTTTCTTGGTGTTGCATGTAAAATTATCGACTGTTCATAACCATTGAGTAGTGATGCCGCCTATTCGAAGCGAACCCTTGTCTCTCAGTAGGGTAGAACAGACTGCCGAGTATCGCAATAGTCTTGCACTATTGCGAGACTCGGGTTTTCTTCAATTCTTGTAAAAGTTCGATGGGCACGACAAAGAAGTGGCCTTACAGTTTACCAGAAGTTTAAAAAATGGCCGAGTAAAAATTGGGCCTCTAAAATTTGAAGCTACAAAAGAGTTTGTATCAGCAGCAACAGGTTTGGAAAATTTTGGTGAGCAGTGGTTCAAAAATCAGAAACTAGAAAGGAAGCGATGGTAGCGGTTTGTCGTCGACAAGAAGATGAATGTAGATTGGAAGGAAGGAGTTCCAAGAAGTGCCTTGCTGGGACAGTGGCAAGACCTCCTTTTCATCCTACAGAAGTTTGTAACCTGTGAGGGAAGGTACTCCCGCACTTCTGTATATCATTTTAGGATGTTGCAGCATCTCGAAGCCGCTCGACACATCCAGTGGAGGATGAATTTCCCCTATTTTTTGCTTAAGAGCTTGGAAAAAATGGCCAAAGGTGTGCAGGACAGACGGGTAGACCAGGCCGACATGAAGCTATATCACCATGACCTGATAAAGATTCTGGTCCTGAAACAGCTAGAAGTTAAAGGCATGACATGGGAGGCGCTGTTGAAATAGCTACATAAAAAGACGCTGCTGGAAAGGAGACAGAAGACCCCACCAGCATAAGCAAGGGCCCGAGTAAGAATGAAAAGTGGAGTTCTTCTTGCACCAGTGCAAAAAGGAAACGATCTGAAAAATCAGAAAAGGCCCCATCTTCAAATAAGAAGATAGCTAGCGCACCTGTTGAAGAGACTCCTTCTACACCACCAGTACAGGCACAAACCCCTGAAGATGACAACCTGTCAGTCCTTGTGGATGTAACAAAATTTGCAGAGGTCAAAGATGACACTCTGTTGGTAGATTTCATTAAAAAGCCCCAGAAAAAGAATAAAAGATCTGATGCAGGCAAAGAACCACAGTCCCCACAGGGCATTGAATCCCCTCCTGCACTAGTACAAGAAGAAGAACCAGCAGAAGAAGAAGAAGCAGAAGAAGAACCAGCAGAAGAAGAAGAAGCAGGAGAAGAAGAACCAGAAGAAGAAGAAGAAGAAGAAGAAGGACCAGAGGAAGAAGAATTTCCTGATGTAACCATGAAGGATATTGAGGTCCCTGAGGAAGACACAGCCCCTGTCGAGACAGAAAAAGAAAAAGATTTGGTAACTCCTGCTGCTCGGGTAGTTGAACTAGAGCTTCAAGTGCAGAACTTAGAGAAGCTTATAGCTAAAGCGCAGGAGGATAAAGAACAGAGTAGAGGAGAATTGACTGCGGAGATCCAGAAAAAGAAAAGAGAAGTTAAAGTCTGGAAGTACCGAGTTGCGCAATGTTTCAAGCGACTTAAAAAGGTGACAAAGAAACTAAAAAACATCAGAAAAAAGAAGTCTGAAACATTGCAGGCTGATGTCAGTATGCTAGAGCAGGATTGAGCTAGAATGCTCAAAGTTTTGAAGTTTTTTGCAAAGGTAAAGAGTTGTGTGAGGACACACAACAGTTTAGGGATGGGAGGATGTTAGCCCCCTAATTTTCTCTCCTTTTTCCATTTTCCCCTTCCTAAATCATAACCATTTACCGTTGTTTTACCTCTCTTATACACCCTCATCTTGCACGAGTCCAAGAATGATGACATATTTTGTATGCTCTTTATTTTTCATAATTTTAGTAACTTAGCATTAATTAATCATTTATTACATGATTTATTTCTTATAATCACTCTTTGTAACTTATCGATATCTCTAATGTTTATTTGGTAGTCAAAGTACTTACCGTGACCGCTGATCCTAGTGCAGGATCGGATCTTGCACCGTTGCCAGCAAAACAAATCCTTGCAGCAGATCTGAACCTCCTTGATCACCACCTCGTTTTGAGCAGCTTTAGCCAAGACAACAAGATCGATCCAAAGGTAGCCGAGCTTCAGCCATGACAACAAGATTGATCCAAAGGCAACCGAGATAGAATTTACGAAGAACAAAGAGCTGGAGATTGACTACAGCCAGTTTTGTTAAATTGTCTAATTTTGAAGGCCAAAAACCTAAATTCTGTGTTTCGTTATGTAATTGGTTGAATGATCTATTTTGGCCTTTGGCCAAAGATCTATATAATGAAGAATGTAAATAGGACGAGGATAGTTTTTGGATAGGAGTTTTTGTATAGAACAGAGACACAACCAGAGAGGCGGTAACAGGTTGTTGTATTTTGTTATCGCCCGAATCTGGGTTGGACGATGTATTAACACATGTACTTGCCTCAGTGAATTAATAAAAAGGGAGCTCCGCCTCATGTTTTATAAATCGCATTTTTGTATTTGAAGCTGATGAATTGATTAAAGTACTGAGCAACATTTTTATTTGAAAGGGAAACGCGTTGGTTGGCTAGGGCCCAGCCAACCCAGCACATTTACCCTATTTCTTGTTTCTTGTAATTTGTGTTTATATTTTCAAGTGTGATTTAATTTCAAGCACATGCATTCCTGCCTGAGTGAAAGCGGATCCATTGTGTGAAGTAGCTAAATTTCCTTTTCTTGCACTTGATTTCAGATTGGTTTTCCCCGCTTGGTCCAAGCAGGAGAAATAAACCTGCACCAGTGCATGTTTGTGTGATATTTCCTTTTCTGTAAGTTCTGTTTGGTTGGTTTTCACCACTTGGTCCAAGCAGGAGAAATGAACCTACACTAGTGCACGTTGGTGTGATGCAACAAACCTTGCTAGTCTACTTCCCACAATTTTATTTCTTTCATTAAATACTTTATGACAACATACATGTATATGGATTGTTTCTTTATTTATGCACTTTGTTAAGATCAAAAACATTCAATTTTATGTGTGCACTTTGATTTAACAATATAATAGCACTTGCGGTAAATAAGAACTCATTTTAAGAATTAAATGCTAAGTGAAAGAAGCTCTGATTCGGTGCAAGAGCTAGTTTCTTGCCACAAGATTTGAGTGCTTTGAACATGGAAAAGTTCAAGCCCTTGCAGGAAGTAAAACGCCTTTAGTAAAGACACCATTTATACCTTCTGCATAAATCTTTGTTCTTGCACTAGTGCAAGCAGACTGCGATAGTGCAGGACAGATTAGTGCAAGAAGGAAATCTCTAAAGGAGCAGGTTTAAAGGGCCCATCTGATGAGACTGCTAAGTGTCTCTGCTAAAGAAAAACACACACTCAGTAGTTAAACAATAATTAGCTAGAGTGATTGCCCCTTTATCTTTAATTCCCTCTTGCAAATGCATTCTTCCTTGTTCCAGTCTTAGATTATTTTCATGGTTCAAGTTGTCTTTTTCTCTTTTTAGTTGATTCTGCAATCTTTCCTTTAAAGAAAGTAGGGATTTATATTAGAAAGATTCATACCATCTCTGGCATTGCTTGTGCTTCGTCTCTAAGTTTACGGATCCCCTAGGTTGACAAATTAAGTGTTGGGGAGTTTTCTTAAGTGTAATTCCTACACCCAACATCCCACATTTGCCATGGGAGAACTATTCACCCATCCCACAGGAGAACTAATCATCATGTTTCATAGTTTCCATGGGAGAACTAATCATCCTGGCGCACAGGAGAACTAATCATCCTATTCCACAGTTGCCATGGGATAACTAATCATCCTAGCCCATAGGAGAACTAATCATCCTATTCCATAGTCACCACAGGTTATCACAAGGGAAGGTTGAACTTGTCACCCTGTACATAGTGCACCACTAGGGGGGGTGAATCACCCTGTCGTTGTATGTTGTTCCAAGAAGTACCAAACACCCCCTTGGAGCTCCCAGAGCTCAATGTGTGCATCATACATGACCCTCATAAGAGGGTCTCTGAACAACACCAAGTCATTCTCGGAAAGTCAAGAATTTGACCTTTCCCCGAGGCTTTGACAAAATGTTTGCGCCTTGTACATCAGTCTCAATGTGATGGAGCCTCCTCGCTCATTGACTTACCGTATCCCAAATAAGGTAGTATCTATTGTTTATCTGCTGGAGCAATCATCGAATACAGGATTCCTCAACAATCGAATCCCCCCCTGGTTGTCACAGAGGATCACGCTAGTATTTATCATATGTACAAATAGCTCACTGAAGAGCTTCCACAATTAGGTAACTTCATACGAGATCATACTCGTCGCTATGTATTCGGTTTTGGCGTTTCTTATAGCAACCGACTTCTGCTTCCTGCTCATCCATGATATCGAAGTAGAACCCAAAGAGAACCAGCACTGAGAAGTTCTCTAGTGATCCTCCACACTGCCTGCCTAGTCAGCATTCGAATAATCATGCAACTTCATATTTCCATTAGTGTATCTCAATCCATGAGAGATTGTGCCCCGAAGATATCTCAGAAGATTCTTGGCACCAATCCAGTGAGGTTCAACCAAATATGAGCTCACCATGCTAATTGCAAAACATATGTCTGGATGGAAGTCCACTAAGAACATCAATGCGAATGAGTTTATGAAACTCAGAGGCATTTCCCAAATCTGGTCTAGCATCATCACCATATAACTTCTGAAAGTTAAGATCCTCGAGGTAGTCACGGGTTTGCAGTTTACCATTACACATCCAGAACCCAACTCCCTCTTACTTTTGCAAGTGAGAGGGTCTACACCTGTTTGAAATAGGTTGTCCTCAGAAGGTGCTGGTATGAGAGGTCTATCATCCACAACCTTCAAACAATGGTCTGGATCGGCTTCACTCTTAGTGAATCTTAGCTTCATCCGATAGCTATTAATCCTCTCATACTACACCCAGGGAGTTTTGCTTCAAGCCATAGAGGGATTTCTTCCACTTGCATACGTGAGATTCCTAATCATGAATCTCAAACCCCTCAGGTTGTTCCAAACCTATGGACCTGCTACATGAGGGGAATGGTCCCCTTGTAATATTTTCCTTCGGTACATCTCAGACATGTACTTTCATGCTCTTTTTGAATTCAGGCATCCCTGTCACCATCTAACTACAGACCTCTGGTGTTATGTGTCAATGGACATGGTCCCTAGTGGACTTCCTGCAACTTGATACAACCCTGAACTCAAAAACATACTTGAAAATTCTATTTTCAAACACGTACCTTTCCATCGATGAGTGCCACCCTGTAATCTTTTACTTCCATTGCCGAAATGGACACCAGGTTCTTCTTGCGATCAGGTACATAAAAGAGATTTTGTAATTGAATCAAGTTGCCCTCATTCAATTGAGGGGTAACATTCCCTACACCCTTTCTGGGATAGCTGGCATCGGCTCCAAGTATAATCCCACGGTTGTTTCCATCTTTACCAAACTAGAGAGTGCACCCTTCTATCCGATGAAGTGCCTTGAAGCACTACAATTAATAAGCCAGATTCCCAAAGAATTTGAAGGAGAGGGCCGATACAAGATAACGCTTATTTATCTTATCAAAAACAACATTTGATTCTTCATACCTGGCGTTCCTTGCTTTCTTTGAAGAGTCGACCATTTCCTTGATGACCTGCATTACCTGTCATTACTTTGATCATTGAAGATGTCCTTGGAATGATTGTTATCTTCATCAACAGATGTGTCTTTTCCATTCGGAAACTCCTTCTCATAATGGCCAAACTTATTGCAACCAAGGCATCTGCCTTTCCTTCCACCCTTAGATCTAGACTTCCCAATGAAGTGATGTTTAGGTAGGCCATTAGAAACTTCTACTGTGCCATTTTGATAATATTCTCTGCTTCAACTTCAACCTAGGTGAATTTGAAGAGGGATGAGGAATCCATTGATCCTTTTGTCCTTTCCCAACTATCTTCGGTGATTTCTCTTTCACTCTTGCTTGGGAATTGTCTTCACCTCAGCTCCGATTGCATGTTAATTTTAGGTAT
Organism: Pinus tabuliformis; assembly: GCA_031772625.1. Classification (NCBI taxonomy): domain Eukaryota; kingdom Viridiplantae; phylum Streptophyta; class Pinopsida; order Pinales; family Pinaceae; genus Pinus; species Pinus tabuliformis. The sequence goes on from CM062805.1 coordinate 246,731,705, forward strand.
ATTCTATGCTTAGAGCAATTTATTTCAATTTTCACAGTTAGCTCAATATCTTTTCTAGATTAGCAATCACATTAGCATTAAAGTAAACTGTAGATAGAACATAAACATAAATCGTAGAGGACAATCCAAGACAAGAGGACACAAGATGTGGTGCTAGCCAGGGACAAACCCCAATGTGGGGAAACCGTTGATCAATTCTTCTTAAATGTTCTTCAATAGTTCAGCAGAGAGAGAGAGATAGTACGTTTACAACAGGAGTCAACACTTTGACTTATCTAGATAAGAGCATAGATCATCTCTAAGAAGATGATACATGAGATCAGTTGAAGACATGTTGCTTCAACTAATTCTCCAAGGTGACTCCTTCACCTATCGTTGTGCTACATTTTTTCATCATGCTGCACCTCACCGTGCTGCACCATGCTGCACCCATCATCACTGTGCTGCATCTCATCATGCTTCATTAATCATGATTGTACCCATCACTGTACTGCATTATGTTCCATTGTTGCACCATGTTGCCATACTGACCTATGTGTTGGCTGCACCTTGCTTGCTTGTTGTCCCTTGCTTGCTTGTTGTCCCTAGCATGCTTGTTGTCCTTAGCATGCTTGTTGTTGCATGCTAGCTGTCCCTTGCATGCTAGCTATACCAATACATGCTTTCTGCACTAAGTATCATGTTGTTGTCCCAATATTAGTTTGTTGTCCCTTGCATGCTTGCTGTAACATTGCATGCTTGGTGTACTTGCTACTAAGTACCATACAACTGTCCCAATGTTAGTTAGTTGTCCCTTGCATGCTGCTCTCCTTCAGAGACAGATGCTCTAGCTGGAACCTCGGATAAACACTCTGGAAGATCCTTAGCCCCAATCTGTTGCACGAAAAACCCCAGCATCAGCCTCTAGGGACTGCATTAGCCTTTTCTACCTTCTGCGTCAGCTTTCCTGATAGTTTTGGCTTCTTCCCTCTGTGTTAACTTTCCCGATAGTTCCGACTGTTCTTGGCAGTTCCGGCTTCTGCCCTCTGCGTCAGCTTTCCCAGCTATTCTGATAGTACCTGACAGTTCCAGCTATTCCCGGCAGTTCTGGCTTCTACCCTTTGTGTCAGCTTTCCTGGCTGTTCCAGCAGTTCCCGGTAGTTCCGGCTTCTACCCTCTGCGTTAGCTTTCCCAGCAGTTCCTGTTGTTCCCGACAGTTCCAGCTTCTACCCTCTAGATTAGGGCAGTGTTATCCTTTAGGATCTCTCCTCCTACTAAAACCCAAAGACAAGTAGAGAGGAAGAGATCCCAAGTGTGTTGAAATGACTTGAAGGCCACCTCTATTTATACTAAAACGTTGAGCACAAGTGGGGTTTATTTGGTTTCTGGCCGACCTTGATGAATTGTCCCATAACAAAAATAAATTCATATCTCCATGAATACTTATCAGAATCGGATGATCTTTAGATCAATCCTACACCTCTCGATGAGAGGGATCCAGGAAAAATATCAACTTCCGTTAATAAGATTACCCACATGGACTTTGGCCATAGTTGCCAACTTTAACATTATTTGACCACTTGTCTTTCTGGGAAGATTTGATCTTTTTACTCTTACAGTCAGCCGAAATGTATCCAAGTTTTTGGTAGCTAAAACATCTAACACTTTTTCTTGACACGTCTCATGTTTTGATGTTGGTTCCCTTTCTTGCTACAACAAGCTTTTTCTTTAGGATTTTCAACTATTGCTTCATTAGCTCCCTTTGAGATGGATCTACTCTTTTCGTACTCTTCTCTTACTAAAACCACATTAGCCTTTAATTTTTCACAATGGTTGATCTGATCTTTGAGTTGGTTGTCAATCTCCCCTTTAGATCTCCTTGCTTCCTCCAAGTGAGTTTTTAGATCCACAATTTCTTTCTTGAATTTGTACTCTCTTCTTCAAGTATTTAGGTAATATTCTTTAGATCTCTATTTTTTTCTAAGAGATACTCTATTCCTGCCAAATATGTGCTAAGTTGAGCTTGATCTTCAATTGATAATTCTTTTCTTCATCATTTCTCCAAATTTCTTCTCCATGCAAGACATGAAACCTATCATATATCTCTCTTGCAATCTTGAGATCCATTATTTTCTCAGCGTCCAGATCTTGAATATTATCATACATTACACATATAGCTCGTCCCATATATGAGCTTGTTTTCAAGGGGGTTTATTGCCATAACCATTTATCACCACTCTTCAAACTTCAGATCCTCGAGCATATATTTTTGAATTTACCTTCTCTCTCCACATTCAAAAATTTGTGGTAATGATTCACCCAGATCCACCTTCCAATGATTAAGTTGTTACAAAAGGAATTCAATCTGATACCACTTATTTGAAATAGGATCACTACTGGGAGGGGGGGTGAATCAATGGTGCTAGGGTTTATAAAAATAAAAATATAAACTTTTCACCAAAATGATAAATGATCAGTAGCCAAACATATCAAGATCTAAATATGTAAGCTCTGCATAAAATTAACACATAAAGACCATAACAAATATTAAGAAAATCATGCATAAGGAGACATGATAATATTTGGTGGAAACCCTCAAGGGGAAGAAAACTACCTTGCTACTGTTGTGTTGCTTCTCATTTTCTATTATTCATCAAGAAAATATTTACATAGGTCAGCTGGCCAATACTATCTAGGAGACATGTCCACTATTACAGTTTTTTAGCCACCACCAACTAGAAGGCCCCAACCTTTTGTTAGTTGTTTATTGACAACTACTAATAAGAAGTCATACTCCTATCTTGGCAAGCCACCACTTCTCGGAGGCCCCAACCTCCGGACCTCGTTTCAAAATTTTCAAACTGGGCCTAATATGATCTATTCAACATGCACACTACAACAACATCTCAAGTCTGCAACTGAATCTTTGACCCTCTATTGATCAATGCTACCGGTATACAAGAGGCGTCATTATGTATTGTAGCTCTAACATCCTCCAACACTAGCATAATGCATTTTTAATTTTCTTCTCATTGTAATGGACCAAATCAAAACATTAATTACCTTCCATACCTCATAATGAAAATATCAAATAAATTAAAATTAATTAACCATTAAGCTCTCACACCAAATACCATGGGAAAAATTTGTTGGAAAATTAAAAGTCACAACTACTAATTCCAATTTGCCTTAACCTTAATATTTGCTTATGAAATTTCATAATTTTCTTATGTTCTTTGGTTAGATATTTTCATTAAAGAAATATGACGAATGAAACAACAACACTAAAGGGCATAGAAATTAGGCTCTTAGTTAGGGAAAAACCCCTCTGAGGGGAAAACCCGAAAAACTCTTCTCTTCTTATAGAATCTGCTTCAAATGAGACACAAAGACCCAAGTCCTCCTCCTAGTACCAAGTTAGCCCTTCTAGCAAGTCCTTCCTTGATCCTGCTCCAACCAACTTCAAAACTGTAACTTTGACCTGTTAGCTTTAATACTGCAACTCGACCTGTAATCTTCATCCTGTGACTTCGACGCTTGTTGTTATTGCATAAACCCTAGTTTAGCTTCCTCTTGAGACATTCTTAGAGAAAAACAACTCCTCCCAAGTTTAACAAGGTTAATATAAAGTATTCTACCTCCCAGCAACAAGATAATGCACTTCGTCTTACTGTAACACATTTCTACAATTTTGTCCCTTCTTGTAAGTTGTAAAAACCCTAATCCTTCGCATGTGTGAGAGATATTGAAACCTAAAACAATATTTTTGTCCTTCCTTTCTTCTTTTATACCTTCTCTCTCTTATCCTTTTGCTTCCCATCTATAGATCAAACTTCCTTCTTGAGATAAAACTTGTGAGTGGAAGTTAAATGAGGTTGCACTGCTCCTTTATATAGCCTTTCCAAGGGGTTAAATTCCCTCCTTTAGGCCTTCTTGAAGATTCCAGGGATGACTTGTACTTTTGGTGTTTCCCGAGATTTCTAGACTTAAAATAAATTCTCTTAACAATTAATCTTTGCTTGGAAGGGTCTTATAAACATGATGTTGACTCCTTTGACTCATGACAATAAATCCTAAGATCTAACAATCCCTATAAGCATGAAGAACATTCTTTTACCTAGAATATAATCAATAGGAATCATTAAACCCATGCTTTAATAATAATAATTTTGTCTTTTCTTCTTTTGTTTGTTACATAGGATACATATTGAAATGAGTACAACAATTATGAAAATCAAAACTAGTTACATTTTCAACACTCCCTATTAGCTAGGTAGGTATTCCTAATTGTAAAGTGAGTACAACATCATTCTCAAATTGAAGAGTTCTCATAAGAAGAATTGGATTGATAAGCCAAACTGTAAGCATCATCATATAACCAACAATGTCACTGAGGCCTCAATTGGCAAGCTCAACTTTATTTGAAATAATTATGTTGGTGTGCTTTAAGTGTGATACTACACTACCTCTACAAGGCACATACCCCATCTGAATGTTCACAAGTTATGTTCTTTTAGGACTATTCTTATCTTAGATTTCCAAAACTAAATCCTCAAAGAATATTGATCCTCTTCGACCACTCTTCTCTTGTAAACTTGTCCTATCCTCAAAGAGTGTTAGTCCCTTTCCTTTCTTGGATGCTATATCCTCAAGGAAACCACAAAATCTTATCCAATCCTCCACCATTATCTCTCCAAGGCCGTCGCTTAGACTTGCGACTATTACTCCTAGTCAAGTGTATAACACATGACAATAATGCACATGTGATGTCTAACATCACTCCCTCTCAACCAGAGAGGATAACCCCATTCCCTTTTTCCCTAGGGAATATATCCTTTCTCTTGTCTAATGAGACTCCTTTGCCTCCTTCTCAATACCAGAGAGGATTCCAGACTTCATTTTTATTTGGGAAGTCAACACCACAAGCCTTATAGCTTGTCTTCATAAGAGTATCAACTACTTTTTCTTCATATCTACATAGCTCCCTCTTTCTTTCACATCGAGCTTGCTTTCTTTTGAGGTATCATGGAGCGATCTTCACTCTTCAATATTGTGACAAGATTTGGGTCATTTTCCTTATCACTTTCATCTTGTAATCACTGATGAATGAATTGCATTGAGCCTCTCCAAACTTCAAGATGATCATAACTTCCCCATGAAAGTGATATCCTTTGACCTTTATATTATCTTCTTGCACTGATACCTTTCAATATAGTTGCTAGGTACCATATATTAAGGTTCCCTTAATGTTTTATTTCCATTCACACAATTGAACTTGCCTTAAGTATCATCATGTATTCCTGCAAAAATTTTCCAGGTAGCAAAATAATATGTTAACCAGATAACCAACAATTAAAATTAGACTTACCTCCTCATGATGACCTTCTTTTTCATACATCAACATCCTTATGGTCCATCTCCACTTGAATCTTCCTTCATGCATCAGAGTTCCCAAGGATCAAACTTTATTACCAAGTTAGAACTTTTTCTTCTGGAGATTATACTAGATGTTAATCATTATTTTATTTTATAATCTAGAGAAATTATATTTATACATCCTTAAGTAAATCAAATTCTTCCTTTTAAGCATCATATAATCATACTAAGCATGTTACAAGATTCTACATATATAAATATTAACCAAGAGTCATTTCTAGTGTGTAATCTAATGCCTTTTATTCCATCATCTAGCTATATGTCTATTGATGATGCTGGACATACCAACATTAAGGGATCTCCCCGATATGAAGTCCCAAATAGACCTCACACCATTTGGTGTAGGATTCCCATCCGGAATACGAACCGGTTGTGGATGGAATGGGTTTTAATGGTATGCCTTGGCTGCAATAACACATAGAGTGATGTATAATGACTTTGGTGAGAGCAAGTGTGTGGCCCTATGGAGATTCAAGTGTTATGCATCAAGGTTCTACCATACATAAGGGAAATTAAGTGATCCCCTTAAAATCTTGTAATAGTACATAGCTTGAAAGGAACACATGAGCATAAATGACATCACAAGATAATATGTGAAATAGTTCACAAGTTAACAGTGATGAATTAATACAACAACACACATTCAACAAGATTTGTACCAATGAAAACGAAATAGTTCATAAGCATAAGCATAAGTTAAATAACACATAGGTCAAACATAACAAGAATAATACTACTATATTTACAACATATGCATGAAAAAGTGTTGGTTTTGAGATTTTATTAGGTGAAAATTTCAATCATGCATACACCATTGATGGACCACTAGCCCCAATAGTGGAATGTGAAGTCAACATCACTTGCTCTTCCAAAGAAATATACTTCCTCTACGCTATGGAGAAACCAAGGCTCTCACAAAACTCCCAATCTCTAGATTCTAAGCCTAAGCCAAACCAAAAGCCCTTTACATGAGTTATGAGGTTCTATTTATAACAAGAGGGGGTGACTCGTTAACTCCCCTTTGTGACTTTTAGACTTCCCTCGCGACTCTTCAAATCTTTTACAAAATAACTCGTTACATTACATCATGACTCTTCACATTCCAATATTGACACTTGGAATTCCACCTACAAATTAATTACAAATAATATTACAATTTACACTCATATCCATATAAGAAAAAATAGGGTAGAGCGAACTAGACAACCTAACAAGAAAAGACACTATCATGCTTGAGTTTTGGAAAACTATATTAGGTGTGTGTTATATTCTTTCCATGACTAGACACATGTGCGGGGGGGGGGGGGGTTGGGTGTCACAGGGGGTTTCAGAGGGGCAGTAGCCCACCTGTACGAGGTCTAGGATAGCACCTCAGGAAAAAAAAATTGGACCCTATATTAGGTGGGAGAACCTACCAATGGTTTTGTGCATGGGTTTTTGCACATGGTTTTGGGCATGATGGTTTTCTTCCCATAGTATTTTGTAGATACAGTCAAGGGAACTATACTTATGCTCTAATCCAAGGTTAATGAATTAAATTTTATGAATTCTTCAGCATGTATATATATGTACTGTAACATTGAAATGAACATAACAAAAAATCATTCTGGTAGTCTCGGTTTTGGGATCAAGTGGAAAATATATATGTATTTGTTTTGTGTTTCTCACCATTGTATATTTTCTATTTTTAAGAATTCATTTGCATGTAATTTTTGTACAGGTTTAAAACCTACAAACTCAAGCTCAAAAAATTCCAATTGATGTCTCTCGGTCACGTACGAGTGCCAAGCTTGGTATTGTGCGATGACATCCCCAAACTGTGTGATGGTGTCTGGCTAGAAATGGAATATAGCCTCCATGACATCTGGGTACAATGATTTGGAACCAGTTTCAACTTCCTTCTGAAGCATGAGAAACATTGTTCACACTTAAAAAAGGCCACTGATGTAGTTCTGCATGTTATGTATATTCACCTCCAAATATTCCTCGGTGGAAGTTTGTATCAGCTACTCCAAGTATTCTTCTATCTCCTTCTTGACCTAGTTCCTCGGTTTGGCTTCAGTAAGGGATCCAACTGATGTGATAATGTGAGACTTCACCATGAAATCTAGACTATTATATAACTATGCATACAAGGCCTAAATGTTACCAATGAATGAGGTGAGTTAATTTTTGTTTTGAATCAACATCCACACTCTTGGTTTCTACAACTCTACCCATTTCTTCATCTTATTTCCCAAGTCAAGCAGTGCCCCTTTGCATCATTCATGCACAACAATGATGGCAGCTTGTACATTCCTGATATTTTTGACAAATTCTTTACACAACTATTGCAAGCCATGCTCGTGGAAAACTGCCTTATGCACGGTAACAAGCTCCTCGTAGAGATTCCGCATGGTTTCTTCAAGTGTCGATACTTCACTAAGTATCACTTCCCTCATTTCCTCCAGATGGACCTATGTGAAAGTTGCGTTCAGAGCTGTCGCACGAAGCTGTTCAAACTCTTTCCTAGCATCCTGGTTCTTTTCCAATTCCTTATTCTCGCCCATCAAGAACTCAATATTTTACTTTTCTTCATCTACGAAGGCCAAGTTGGCTGTGTAAATGGTATTGGGATTCTTCCTAGTTTCAGCGACAATCGCCCTTTCTCTCATGAAACCATGAGATACCAGGTTATCTAGAAAATGCTTCTTACATACTTATACAATATTCTTCTAAAGTTCATCATATGACATATTGTACGTGTCCATAATTGGATCGTCGTCAAGGGGAGCAACTTCCCCTTCCTTGCCTGGAGCTGAATTTTCTGCTAGAGGTGGTGGAGACTGATTGATGACATGTTATTTTTTTGGCATCAGGTCGACATCTTGATTCTATGGCTCTGACTCCACCATATCTATGATCTCTATCAATTGTTCAACCTACTGAGAAAGCTCCATGTCCTACATTTGTCTTCTCTCCTCCTATGTTGGTTACTAGTTCTGTTCATGCTCTTCAACTTGTTTCTACGTTGTTTCTTTTGTTATTATGCTTCACCTTTCTTCTTCTTCTCTTCTTGTTCTTTCTTATTCTTTTCTTCCTCCAATCTCCTCTACTCTTCCCTCTTCCTCCATTTTTCTCTTTGCATCCTCTGTTTCCTCTATGCCTCTGCTGCTACTGCCGCTTTCATAATAGATGGATGCACTTTCATCTTACAGCTTCATTCTCCCCCTGGGCTATAAGCGACCTTTCTCTTTCCCTTATCCTTCATGGGGTTTCTCCCTTATGTTGGCACTTCTTCTAGAGTAGCTTCCTTATATGGAGTCACCTGAGAAGTTCCTGCAAAACTAACTGCTCGACAGACTTGGAGGCATTATAGCAATTCTTCCATGGATCCTCCTCATGCTAATGAAATGTCCTGCTAAGCCACTGGAAGTGAATTCTCACACAATGGTCTTTGAAAATACCACGGGGATCGTACAGATTAAAGTATTTAGTAGTGAATGCAAACTTCTTTATCACCTTTCCTTCGGTATTCATGACCTTCAGGTTCTTTATCTCCTAAAATCAAATTTTCATAGGAAGAGTTGGCCAAGGTGCTTTCTTCTTCGTGTGCAAAGCTACTAACAACCCCATGGAGAGATTATATGACACTTCTTGCATGACAAGATTGTTGGTGGCATACCTTGGAAAATGATGCAGTGACTTTTGACCATCGAACACTCTAAGAAAGGTGCCATCATGTGAGGCAAACCAATCTGCGATCTCTGATATTGCTTCCATTGCCCCACATGGCATACAAGGTGGTTCTTCCTCAAAGATCATCTTGTAAAGCAGAATGAGGAAGTGGTCACTTAGCTTCTCCATTACTCATTGATGGGTGCAATCCAAGAACAATTTGTGATGAATGTGTACGACGGGGTCTCAAGGTGTCCAAGTCCATTTCATGCCAGGGAATGCATTATGTGCACAAATTGCATTGAGTAAACATGTAGACATAAAATATCACTTTCCTACCCTTGGGAGGATTTAGGGCATTCCCTACATGGATACTTAACTCTCGAGCCAATAAGTCTGACTTGTTCAAAAAATTCCCCTCGTTCACAACTTGGTTCAATAAGATTTCCCACTCTTCAGGAAATGTCTCTTTGCTCTATTAACCGTATATTTTGCAAGCTAACATGGTCAACAGTTGATAGCCCTTCCTAAGATAATTTGTCATATAAGTATTAGTGGGTGTTTGTTCAAACTTTTAGAAACATATTTCGTGCCCATAGACTTGTTGGTGGCATAGAAGTATGAATCCATGAGTGTTTCTGGCTTGGGGAAATAGTACATACGACAGTAATTTGTTGCTAGAAAAGTAGTAAGTTTTTGTTCGCTAGCATTGCTCAAAGTCATGGTCTTCACATCAATATGTGAAACAATCTAACTGATAACGTCTACACATGGGAAGGCTAGATATCTGCATGAAACCTTGTGTAGCCCTAATTTCTAGACATTAATGTCTACCTATTGATGCTTTAGATATTATTTGAATATCTTTGTTGAAAAAGCTTCATCCACTTTCTGCCATGTAAGATCTGATTCTTTTTCCATGTACAGTTGAGTGTTTGAATATACTGGCAAGTTTATTAGTGCACTCTCAACTGCTTTCTCGGTAATGTTTTATGTGGTATCTTTTGAGGAAGCTCTCTTGGGTTTCATGATAATAGTGACTATTGGATAGAAGTGCTCAACAACTGTGGTACCTGCAGGAGGGAAAAGGCACTCATGGAAAGAATAAATTAGCTTTTGCAAATCCACTTTCAAAGCAAGATCAGGTAACAAACCAATGAACTGATGAGAGAGATTGTGCAATTTTCATGAGAAAGGGAGGGAGATTGGCTGAGGAAACTATGCATTGTGTAGTCTCAGCAGCCAGTGATGCAACCTGAGGCTTGAGACTGTGCAATGCATAGTTCAGCCTGGGTAGTGACATGGAGAGACTATGCATTGTACAGTCTCAGTGGCCAAGGTGGCTGGACTGAGCCCTGGGACTGCGCAATGCGTATTTGGGCCAACGTGTACTGTGTCTTGTGCAGTATCAGAGGCCAAGCTCTCAACTTGAGCCTTGGACTTGTGCAATGCCCAGTTGGGCAAGGCAATGCATGACCAAGTGAAGTGTAGATTTTCCCAATGAGGGTGTAGGAAAAAAGTAGATTTATGTGATAATGCAAGTTAAAATATGGATTTGACTAAGTATGGATAGATCAATGTGAATCAAGTGCAGAAACCCAACAAATGGAAGGAAAAACAAATATGCAAGGAGAGTCACCGAAATGACGATCACTAGTGTGCAAAAACAAGAAATATAATGCATCACTTATGAAAATAGAATAACAAATTGAATCAACTCTTCTACAAGCTAAAATAAGTTAAAACACCAGAAATCATGAAGAGAAACAACAAAAACAACACTCACAGAACTGAAATGAAAAAAAGTGACAGAAAAGTGGCAAAAGATGACAAAAGAAAAACTCACCTGGAAACGTGACACAAACTCCACCGAAGGCTCCTTAATCTCCTTGGGAATGTTAGAGCTCCAAGATAGAATGTAAAAATGATCTCTAGAGGCATCTATTGAAAATATTTGTGTGGATTAGGGTTTATGACGTGCATGCCTAAAATCAAGGAAAAAGGGACACATGGCGGGAATTTAAAAAAATATGGATTGTCCCACCTTTAGGAAATTAATGATGCATCCCTATTTTCTACGGATTTCTTTTTTTCTTTTTACTTTTTTATTTTTTTGGGAAACTTGCCATGCACACTGTCAGGGAAGATTGCACAATTCTAGGGAACTGGGAAACTCCCCGACTCAGTGCATTTCATAGTTTTTGAGCTCAAGGAACGGATTGCACATTTTCTAAGCTTAGTGTTGGGATACCATCCATGACTATATAGTTCGCAAGCTCAAGACTGAGTTGCCCTTCACGATTGCACAATTTTCGTCATCAAGGCTAGATTAGCTTCCATGATTGCGCAGTTTCTGGAGGCAAGCCCAGTATTGCTGCAAGGTTAAGTCAAAAGGGTAGCTTGTGACTCAAAATATCAGATAACTATGAAAACAAGAAAATACAAGCATAAATGAAAAGAATATGTCTTGATCATATCATGAATACTTGACAACGGTAAAAGATAAGCTCTTATGAACAGAAGGGAAGGCTCCAAAATCAAAGCATAGACAAAGTTTTGGAGGGTGATTGTAGCAGCTACAACACTTGATAACACACTAGTAGAACTCCAACTCTATGTATGGGTCTTGTCTCATGCAAAATAGGTCTAACTCTTTAGGAAGTATTGTTCAGTTCATTGATTACCATAACTTCTTCACTTATCTTGCATTAAAGATATAGTCTCTACCATTCTCTTCATCGACAAAACACTTAACCAAGCGAAGTCAAAATAAATTGTTTTGATTGGGGATGAGGAGTATATAGATACACAAGTGAAAAGAAATGTCAGATTCTTAGTTTTCATCTCTAGTGTTGCTTCGCTGCTAGTAGGCCTCGACAGTACCCTGGCGGAGTCACTTTAGGAGCAAAAACATTGCTCTGCTTCCAACAAGCCTGGACAATACCCCGACGAAGTCACACGCTTCACCTATATGCACAGGAATCCTTTATCTTCTTTTGCCTTTATTTTATTTTTTTCATTTTGTTCAAAGAACTGTACATAGGCACTTGTTTATTTAGTAAGGTGAAAGAGGGATCCTGACTTATTGAGAGGAGAATAGGTTGTCCCTTCAGAGAAGTATATTTATATATACCTCTAACATGCTAAGGTTTTCCTCCCCTCCTTACTCTACTCGACTTAGCTAACAAGGATTAGCTGAAAATAAAAGACTGATTAGAGTAGGTAGTACTAGTTATAGGTTCAAGCATCGTGATTCCACTATGGTTTACTCCCAAAAAGAACGTATTTTCCATCAAAGTATCATAGAATAAAATATGCAAGATTCACAAAAAGAGAGGGAATAAACATATAACTAAGTGTTGATAGTAGCACAACTTCCTTGTGAAATTCACCATGCTTGCTTCAAAAACCAAACACGATCTCATGTGTAATATATTCTACAACTGAAAAGAAACAAAAGATAGAAAAGGAGCAACACAAAAAGAAAAACAAATCAATGAAAGAAATAAACTACTACTCCTAAACTAACCAAGAATAGGCTAGACCTACGTAAAATGATATTTCCAGCATAACCATCGATGCATTAGTTGGCCTATGTAAGTGAGGGAATGTATATTAAGAAAGATATTCAAGCATAACAACAAAAAAGAGAGATAAGACAATACATACCAGGACATTTGAAGTTTGAAAATGCACGCCAAAAAGTATGAAAGAAAAGTGTATGCGAAGCATTTTGTGGATGCATTATGATATTCAGACACATTGCCACTCAAAGACATGAAAGAACACAATTTTTAATCGTTAAACCAGGTGAACATGAATAAATAAGAAAAATTGTGTTTTTCAGTTGTGCTTGTTAGGTATGACTCCTCCAATGACTAAGCGATAGGATCATGCAATATAAATGAAGGATGCGAAAATTGTGAAAGAGAATGATTTTCAATTTGTGTGACAGAGTGATGAGGATCCTTGAAAGATACATCACCATTCTTATCGGAATTGGAATTGGCCTCAAGGCTATGAGAACCTAGCATAACCATCAGCTCGAGCTAAAGTGCCTAGACAACTTTCAGAAGTTCCAAATCATCAAAAGATATATAATCAAATATCGATGGCTTAGAAAAATCAACAACAGAAATATCAGAGTTGCGATTGGATGAATGGGTGAAAAGATCATGACAACCATGATCAAAAAGTTCAATATCAGAAACAAAGTCATCCTCGTGATCTAACGAATCATACAGAGGAGAAGATTGAAAACAAGAAATTTCACCCTATAACTCTTCAGAATGATGAGATGATAGATTGGGGAGATCAAGAAGAGAATATTTTCCCTCTTTTCATTCAGATGTAAGACTGACATTCCATGAGTTTTGAAAATGATTGGAAGTAATAATATCATCAAAAGTAAATTCTTCACAAGATTCAACAAGAATCACAGAAAATGTCTAGATAATGAGAGAGAGGTGCAGAAGGAAAATAATCATCCTTCATAACATATTCTTGTTTAGATGTGGGCTCCCACACATAGTCATCATAAATGATATCATAAGTTTTCTACTCAACAACAAATCCATCCAGAACTTGATCCTCATTATCATCAAAAGAAACATTTGAAATAGGTGAACACAACAACTCACAATATGGAGGACCAAAGGAACCAAAGGATGGAGGACGAGGAGATAAAACCTTATCACAAACATCAGATTCTCATTCCAAAATTGCACTAGAATTATGAGTATGTGGGGTGGGAGAAGATGGTGGTAAATCAGTGGATGAATTCTCAAGTTTTCCCATCTCAACCTGTGGAAATGGAGTTGTTTGATTAGAAGGAGACAGAGAGTCACTTGGTACAAAAACCTCGTCCATTGCATATTTAGAAGCTCTAATATTGAGGTATGTTGGGAGGCTTTCAAAAGATTCATATTCATGTGGATTCATCGAAATGTGAACAAGAAATTCAAATTTCTCTTTCATTAAAGGCCAATCAACATCATCTTCAGAAAATTCAAAGCAAAAATGAATGAAATGATCATGAAAATCATCAAGAGATTCATCAGGTGCTTTTTGCAATCACATAATTTTCTTGAACATAGATTTGTAATCATACCTATCAAAGGCGTGCTAAATTTCTGTGGCAATATATTCGAAAGAGTGTATGGAAGCAGTAGGCAATGTGTAACACCATTCCCTTATGCTCCCTTCGAACGTGAAAATGAACAACCTAAAAGCAATATCCCTCACAATAAATATCGTGTTTCATAAAAAAATCGAGAAAATGAGCAGTGTGCTCAAAGAAGTTTGTTTCACCCTCGCCATTGAATTTAAGATTTGACAAAAAATCAATGATTCTCATCAGCACTTTTGGATTTGCGATTCTAGAAGAACATGTCGAGGTTGTGATTGGGGAGAAACCATTAATGATTATGGAAAGTTCAAATAGACTTCATGGGCTCATCTTGTCATTTGGCTGTCCTAGTGCCAGAAATGTTGACGGTGCTGAACCTTCCAACATTCAGGGGATCTCCCCAATATGAAGTCCTAATTAGACCTCACACCATTTGATGTAGGAGTCCCATCTGGAATATGACCTGGTTTTCAATGCAGTGGGTTTTAATGGTATGCCTTGGATGCAATAACACAAAAAGTGATGTATAATGAATTTGGTGAGAACAAGTGTGTGACCTTGTGGAGAGTCAAGTGTGATGCATGAAGGTTCTGCCACACAGAAGGGAAAATAAGTGAGCCCCTTAAAATCTTGTAATAGTATGCAACTTGAAAGGAACACATGAGCATAAATGACATCACAAGATAATATGTGAATTAGTTCACAAGTTAACAATGATGAATTAATACAACAACACACATTCAACGAGATTTGCACCAATGCAAACAAAATAGTTCATAAGCATAAGCATAAGTTAAATAACATGCATTGCAAACATAACAGGAATAATCCTACTATATTTACAACTTATGCATGAAAACATGCGATATTTGAGCTTTTATTAAGTGAAAGTTCCAATCATAAATACACCATTGACAAACCACTAGCCCCAATAGTGGAACTTGAAGTCAACATCACCTACTCCTCCAAACAAATATACTTCCTCTATGCTACGAAGAAGCCAAGGCTCTCTTAAAACTCCCAATCTCTCGACACTAAGCCTAAGCCTAGCCAAAATCTTAGTTCCCAAAAGCCCTTTACATGAGTTATGAGGTTCTATTTATAACAATATGGGGTGACTCTTCAACTCCTCTTTGTGACTTTTGGACTTCCCTCATGACTCTTCATCTTCCTTACAAAATAACTCATTACATTACATCATGACTCTTCACATTCCAATATTGACACTTGGAATTCCACTTACAAATTAATCACAAATAATATTACAATTTACACTCATACCTATATAAGATAAAATAGGGTAGAGACAACTAGACATCATAACAAGAAAAAACATTATTATGCTTGAGTTTTGGAAAACTCAAGTTCAATAACTTCCATTTGATGTCTATCAGTCACGTATCTGTGCCAAGCTTGGTACAGTGCGATGACTTCTACAAACTGTGTGATGGTGTCTGGCTAGAAGTTGACTCTAGCCTCCATGGCATACGAGTACAATGATTTGGAACCAGTTTTAACTTCCTTCTTAATCATGAGCAACATTATCCACACTTGGACAGGGCCACTAATGTAGTTCTGCATGTTATGTCTATTCACCTCCAAATCTTCCTTGGTGGAAATCTATCTCAGCTGCTCCAAGTGTTCTTCTATCTCCTTCCTAACCTAGTTCCTGGGTTTGGCTTCAATAAGTGAGCCAACTAATGGGATCCCTTGAGACTTCACAAATAAATAGAGTCTATTGCATAACTATGCATACAAGGCCTAAATGTTACCAATAAATGAGGCAAGATGTTTGCTATTCTGGATCAACATTTACACTCTTGCTTTTTCCATCTTTGCCTATTGATTCATCTTCTTTTCCAAGGCAAGTGGTGCTCCTTTGTATCATTCATGCATGGTAGCAATGGCAACTTATACATTCCTGAGAGTTTTGAAAAAAACATTACACTACTGCTGCAAGCCATGCACGTGGAAAATTTCCTTATGCATGGTAACAAGCTCCTCATAGAGATTCTACATGGTTTCTCCAAGTGTCCATACTTCACTAAGTATCATTGCTCTCATTTCCTCCATATGGACCTGTGCAGAAGCTACATTCTGATTTGTTGCATGGAGTTATTCAACCTCTTGCATGATAGCCTACAAGTTCTATGCCAATTCCTTACTCTTAGCCATCAAGAACTCAATATTTGACTTTTATGCACCTGAGAAGGCCATGTTGGCTGTGGCAATGGCATTGAGATTCTTCTTGGTGTCGACCATAATCACCCTTTCTCTCATGAGAGATACGAGGTCATATGGAAAATGATTCTTACGCGCTTGTACAATATTCTTATAAAGTTCATCATACAATAGATTTTACATGTCCATAATTGGATCGTTGTCAAGGGGAAGAACTTCCCCTTCCTCGCTTGGAGCTAACTCTGATGCTAGAGGTAGTGGACACTGAATGATGACCTGTTGTGCGTTTTGCATTAGGTTGACATCTTGATTTTGTGGCTCTGACTCCTCCTCCATGTCTATGATCTCTATCAACTGTCCAACTTGCTGAGCAAGCTCGATGTCCTACATTTTATCACTCTTCTCCTCTACTGGTTGTCGGTTTTGTTATTTATCTTCAACTTGTTTCTATGCTATTACTTCTGCTATTGCACTTCACCTTTGTTTTTCTTCCTTCTTCTACTTCTCTTCTTCTTCTTGTTTCTTCTTTTCTTCCTCCAATCTCCTCTTCCTTCCCTCTTCCTTCGTTCTACTCTTTGCATCCTCTGTTTCCTCTTTGCCTCTGCTACTAAAGCCACTTTTATAATGGCTGGATCCACTTTCATCTTGCAGCTTAATTCTCCCCCTGGAATATAAGCAACATTTCTCTTTCCCTTATCATGCATGGGGTTACCCCCTTCTGCTAGAATTGCTTTCAGAGTAGCTTCCTTATGTGGATTCACCTATGAAGTTCCTGAAAAAATGACTGGCTCGCGGGACTTGGAGGCATTATATAAATTCTTCCATGTATCCTCCTCTTTCCAATGAAATGTCCCATTGAGCCATTGGAAGTGAATTCTCTCACATTTTCCTTTGAAAATACCACGGGGATCGTATGGATTAAAGTCTCAAGTACCGAATGCAAACTTATCTATTTCCTTTCCTTTGGTGTCCGCGACCTTTAGGTTTTTTTATCTCGTACAATCCAATTTTCATAGGAAGAGTTGGCTACGGTGATTTCTTCTTCCTGTGCAAAGTTGCTAAAAAACTTTGTGGAGAGATGATATGACACTTCTTGCATGAAATGCTTGTCAATGGCATACCTTGGCAAAAGATGTGGTGACTTCTGATCACCAAACACTCTAAGGAAGGTGCCACCCGGTGAGGCAAACCAATCTATGATCTCTGATATTGCTTCCTTTGCCCCACGTGACATGCAAGGTGGTTCTTCCTCAAAGATCATCTTGTAAATCGGGATGAGGAAGTGATTAGTTAGCTTCTCCATTAATCCTCAATGGATGCAATCCGAGAGAAGTTTTCAATGAATGTGTACGACATGGTCTCAAGGTGTCCAATTCTAGTTCATGCCAGGGAATGCATTATGTACACATATTGCATCAAGTAAATATGCAGATATATAAAATCTTGCTTGCTCGCCATTGGGAGGATTCAGGGCATTCCCTAAATTGATACTTAATTGTCGATCCAACGAGTCTACCCAGTTAAATGACTTCCCCTTGTTCACAACCTGGTTCAATAAGATTTCCCACCGTTTAGGAAATGTCTCTGTGCTTTGTTGACCATAGATTTTGTAAGCTAAGATGATCAACAAATATTAGGCCTTCCTGAGAAACTTCGTCTTATAAGTATTGGTGGGTGTCGTTGAAACTTAGATGGATCTTTCACCCAACTTTTAACAGCATATTTCGTGCCCACATAACTGTTGGTGGCATAGAAATATGAATCCATGAGTGTTTTTGGCTTAGGAAAATGGTATATACGAAGGTAATATGTTCCCAGAAAAGTAGCAATATTTTGTCCGCTGGCAGTGCTCAAATTCATGGTCAATATGTGAAATGATCCAACTGATAACGTCTACACATGGGAAGGCTAGATATATGCATGTAACCCTATGTAGCTCTGATTTACGGACATCAATGTATACTTGTCGATCCTATAGATCTGATTCGGAGTTCTTTGTTGAAAAATCTTCGTTCATTTTCTGCCATGTAAGATCTGATTCCTTTTCCACATAAAGTTGAGTGTTTGAATATACTCGCAAGTTTACTGGCACACTCTTAATTTCTTCCTCGGTACTACTTTATGTGGTATCTTTTGAGGAACATCTCTTCAATTCCATGATGACAATGACTATTGGAGAGAAGTGCTCAACAACTGTGGTACCTGTAGGAGGGAAAAGGAACTCGTGGCAAGAATAAATTAGCCTTTGCAAATCCACTTTCAAAGCAAGACAAGGTAGCAAAACAATGAATTGAAGAGAGATATTGTGTAATTTTCATGAGCAAGGGAAGGAGACTAGTTGAGGGAACTGCACATTACATAGTCTCAACATCCATTGATGCAGCCTGAGGCTTGAGACTGCAAAATGCGCAGTTCAACTTGGGTAGTGACAGGGAGACATTGCACGTTGCACAGTCTCAGTGGCCAAGGTGGAAGGATTAAGCCTTGGGATTGCACAATGTGTAGTTGGGTCAGCCTGTCCTACGTGCCGCGCAGTCTCAGACGCCAAGCTCTTAGCTTGAGCCTTGGACTTTCATAATTCCAAACTAGGCAAGGAAATGCATGGCCAAGTGAAGTGTAAGTTTTCCCAGTGAGGGGTTAGGAAACATGCAAATCTAAGTGATAATGCAATTTAAAGTATGGATATGACTAAGTATGGATAGATCAATGTGATTCAAGCGTATAAACTCAACAAAGGAAAGGAAAAACAAATATGCAAGTAGAGTCTCTGAAACGACGATCACTAGTGTGAAAAAACAAGAAACGTGATGTGACACTTATGAAAGGAAAACGAAAAACTAAATCAAGATTTCTACAAGCTAAAATAAGTTAAAACACCAGCAACCATGAAGAGAAATAAGGAAAATGACACTCACATAAGAAAAATGAGAAAGAAGTGACAAAAAAGCAACAAAAGAAAAACTCACTCAGAAAAATGACAGAAAATCCACCGAAGGCTCCTTGAGAATGCTAAAGCTCCAAGATCGAATGTACAAATGATCTCTAGAGGCATCTATTAAATAGATTTTTGCGGATTAGGGTTTATGACGTGCATGGCTAAAATAAAGGGAAGAGCAACACTTGATGAAAATTTCTAAAAATAGGGATTTTTCCACCTTCAAGAAACTAATGATGAATCCCTATTTTCTAGGGATTTATTTTTTTCTTTTTACTTCTTCTTTTTTTTGTTTTTTTCACGAAAATTTCCATGCACACTGACAGGGAAGTTGTGCAATTATGGGGAACTGGGCAACTTCTCGACTCAGTGCATTTCGCATTTTTTGAGCTCAAGGAGTGGATTGCGCATTTTCTAAGATTCGGGCTTCCATGCATGACCACATAGTTATAAAGCTCAAGGTTGAGTTGTCCTTCAGGATTGCACAATTTTTGTCATCAAGGCTAGCTTGCCTTCCTTGATTGCACATTTTTTGGAGGCAAGCCCACGACTGCTGCAATGTCAAGTCAGAAGTTTAGCTTGTGACTCAAAATATCAAATAAGTATGAAAACAAGCAAAAACAAGAAGATATGAAAAAAATAATTCTTGATCAGATCATGAATGCTTGATGATAGTAAAAGATACACTCTTATGGACAGAAGGGAAGGCTCCAAAATCAAAGCATAGGAAAAATTTTGGAGGGTGGTTGTACCAAATACAACAATGTCTCATAATGAGCTTGCATCCTAACCCATTTCATTCCTTGTTAGGTTCCTATAATCCTAGTGTATACCCCTTATTGTTATTTTTGTGCCCATGTAGCTCCATATTGTCATTGTTGTACCCCATAGAAGCCCACTATTGTTATTTTGTGCCCTTGCATTATTATTGTTATGTAGGCTCTGACTATATTGTGACCCCTTAGAATCCTATATATACAAAGGAGACCTTTTCATTTGTATCATACAAAAATTGTTTATTTATGTAATGTAAACAATGCTTCCCCTTCGAAGAATATAATTTTGAAGTCGTTGATATATCTTTTTGTGAGCTGGTTGCATAACATTTGGTATCATAGCTTTGGATTCTAGGGTTTCACTTCTTCAAACAGGTCATCTTGGAATTATCGCTATAACTATTTTTCTACGAGGCTTCAGAAGCTTAAATTTTACAACGTGGAGCCAAAATATTGTTGAAGTTCGTGTAAAAATTTCATAGCATGGTTCCCTATAGCTTCAGAGATATGATTTGAGGAAGTTAGGGTTTTTTGCAAGCTCCATAATTTTGACTCAAACAGGTGACCTAGGAAAAATCGTCATAGCTTTTGTTTCAAGCATCAGATTTGAATTCTGTAAAATGTGTTGAAATTGTACAGACTGTATTTTTTCTAGTACCAATTTTTGGGCTAAAGGTTTACACAAGGACACGTGGAATCTTGTACAAGTTCGCTCTACTGAACTAGTCCACAATCAGGTTATCGTGGGATATTTGGCATAACTCTTTCTTGAAGAATCCAATTGCGATCAAACTTGTGGGGTTGGAAAGAAGAAGCAGATAGCTACCATAGGAAGAATTTCAGAACTTGGAGATCCTAAATTACTAAGTTACAACCGTTTCAATATCGAGCTCCTAAAAGCAAGAAAAGAGTGTGTATTTTTGTTTTTAAATTGCATAACGTTTTTTTGAAAAATCAGTTTGAAGTGATTCCAAGGGAATATTGAATCATAGATATCAGTATTTGATCCTAAAATTCCTCCTAAGAAAAATAATTCTACACCCACTAAGCCCTTAGAAAGATCTACTATCACGCACGAGGAGGAAGAATTGCAACATCATATATCAAGATTCAGAGACCAAGTGCAACAAATTTTTCTCTCACAAAGAGAAACCAAAGATGAACTAAAATGTGACCATGGATGTTTTAAAAGGTGACATGAATGGTTTAAAAGTAGACATGGAAGGTTCGAAGGAAGGTTTGACAAGATTGTTGCAAAAGCCGCTTCCTCGTGGCGACAAGGTAATTCATTGAAATCATGATGAGGACAAAAGGAATATGAATTACGATTTTAGAGACTCCAATGTGGGGTTTAAGAACCACCACATTCTAAAGATATATATGTGGAAATTTAATGGTAAGGATCTAGAAACATGGATACTACAAATGGAGCAATATTTTGATCTATAGGATGTGCAACCCTCACAAAAGGTACGTATTACATTTTTATATTTAGAACCCAATAAGTTTGTATGGTATATATGGATTTGTTCTTGTAAACCATGTTTCACCTAGCAATTTTTATGGAGGATATGATAGCACATTATGAAGATACAAAGAGCAACACCTTCTTTAGCCAATTGATAAATCTCAAACATAAGGGCTCAATGGTGGAGCACATTGAAAACTTCCAAAAATTGAATGTTAAGGTAACTGATATTCCAAAGGAGCATAGGATTGATGTCTTCATAGGGACTTTAAAAGATAACATCCAACATCAGGTTCGCCTTTGGGAACCTGATTCGTTGGAGAAGGCATTTAGGGTGGAAAGAAAAGTTGAAAGCAAAATTATGGCAACAAGGAAGTCTACCGCTCACAAATATAAATATGGAAGTGTTATTCTTCCACAACATACAAGGTTGACATCACAAAAATTGGAGGAAAAATGAGCAAAAGGGCTTTGTTACATTTTTGATAGAAAATACACTAAAGGTCATAAGTGTGTTAAGAATAAATGATTCTACATAGATTGAGAAGAGGAGGAAGAAAATGAACAAGAAACATCCAAAAATGAGGATATAAACTAGGATCAGGTGCATCTTCCTTGTTAATGAGGATTCATGTAGTACTCATAATTTTATTCATTGTAAAATAGCCAAGGAATTGAATTGCTTCCTATATCCAGCACCAGAGTTTCAAGTGATGGTTGCAAATGGAGGAACTATAAATTTCTCTGGAAAGTGCCATAATATCAAGCTAACCATGGGGGAATGTGTATTGAATAGTCCAATTCTTTCCATTCCAATGGGTAGTGTTGATGTTGTACTAGGAGTCTAATGGTTACAATATTTAAGGATGATAAATTTTAATTTTCAAGAATTTTTTTTTATAATTTTTTTTTGGGAAGGAAAGGAAGTTGAATTAAGGGGTGTTGCAGGGAAACTAGGAAAGGAAAGCAACCCAAATGACATGAAAAATATTCTTAAGAAAGAACAACAAGCTGTAATTTCACATTTATGCTCACTGGGGGTTCAAACATCGAAATCATCTATTTCTCCAGATCTCTAAAAAGTCTTGGACAATCATTCCAAGGTTTTTGAGACTCCCAAATTACTCCCACCTATTTGTGATCATGATCATGCGATTCGCTTGATTCCAGGAAGTGTTCCTCCAAACATCAAGCCTTACAGATATCCTTATGCCCAAAAGAGTGAAATTGAACGTATGGTTACTGAAATGCTAGAGGTTGGTATAATTCAACCTAGTCAAAGTTCTTTCTTTGCTCCAGTGGTATTGGTGCAGAAGAAGGATGGATCATGGTGTATGTCTCCAGATTATAGGGAGCTATACAAGCTCACTATTAAAGATAAATGTCCTATTCCTGTCATTGATGAATTGTTGGATGAATTACATACAACAATTTACTTCAACAAGCTGGATCTTCGTTCGGGATATCATCAAATTATAATGAAGACTGAAGACATTCTGAAAACAACATTCAAAACTCATGAGGGTCATTATGAATTTTTGTTCATGGCTTTTGACCTTACTAATGCACCTTCCACATTTCAAGGTTTGATGAATTCCATTTTCAAACCCTTCCTTAGAAAATGTGTGTTAGTATTTTTTGATGATATAATAATATACAACAAGTCTTGGAAGGATCATGTTCAACATGTTGACATGGTGCTCAAACTATTGGAGGAGAAACAATTATATGGAAAAACATCCAAATGTTTCTTTGGAGTACAGGAGGTGGAATATTTGGGTCATATTTTATCTCATGAGGGTGTTAAGTTAGAACCTAACAAAATTAAATCCATTAAGGAATGGAAAATCCCCACAACCATAGAGCATATTCAAGGATTTCTCGGGTTGATAGGATATTATTGCAAGTTTGTTAAAAATTATGGGAGAATAACAACACCTCTGACATCATTACTGAAGAAAGATGCATTTTCTTGGACTCCAGAAGCAACAAAGGCCTTTTAGCATATTAAAGATTCAATGTGCCAAGCATCGGTCTTAGCTACGCCAGACTTCACAAATACGTTATTTGTGGAATATGATGCTTTAGGAAATGGAATTGGTGCTGTTTTAATGCAATAAGGAAGACCCATTTCTTTTGAAATTCGTTTAATCAAAGGAAAGTTTTTACACAAACCTATTTATAGAATGAAATGTTGGCAATATTACATGCACTAAAGTAATGGCAACCTTACCTAATGGGAAGGAACTTCAAGGTAAAAGCAGATCATGATAGTCTTAAATACTTTTTGGAACAAATATTATCTTCAGGAGAGAATAAAAAATGGGTGACAAAGATGTTGGCTTATTACTTTGAAATCATCTACAAAAAGGGGAAGAAAAATGTTGTCGCAGATGCGCTCTCAAGAAAGGATGCGGATGTGGAAGCATTGCTTTGTGCCATTTCTATTATCCAACTTGAGTGGATAACCAAAGCAAGGGATGAATGGAAGAATGATGAAGAGATTTGGTCACTCATTCAAAAGTTGCAGCAATATCCCAATACACCGAATACATTTAGCTGGAAAAATGATTCATTATGGGACAAAGAGCGCTTGTATATTTTTAAGAATTCCCAACTCAAACAAAAGATTATTTTGGAATTGCCCACCTCTCCCATAGGAGGGCAGACAATATTTTAAAAAATTACCACAGGGTCAAGAAGGAATTTTTTAAAAGCTTATCATAGAAGCTCTAAGACAAAGAATAATAACCAAACATCAAAATTCATCCATTCATCCAAAAAGTCTCACCCTCAAAAGATAGTGAAAATCTCACAAGAAGATATGATCTAATCCAAGTGATGATGATAAAATGAGCTCATCTCACTTGTATGTATACACAACTTAGGAGTTCGAGTTAACCTCATTATCCTACATAAGACCCAAAAATAAAATAATGTTCTAATACTTCAACTTTTGGTGACAAGCCGACCAAACTAGCTCATAAATGAAAAAGTAGGCCTCTCAAGAGGTCAAATAATAATCTATGCATGACGTAGGGCCCTCTAAGAGGATTAATGAGGTCCATGGGTTCCACAATGAAGAATAGGACCCTCAAAAGCCGTGGACAAGGGGTTGGCCATTTGTAATAACCTGTGGTGCTCCAAATGACATGTGGGGGCACACAAGTGTCCTCATGGATCTCCAAACAAATATAATATGCTTGTAGATCGCCTCCAAGTGATAGGATGAAGGTGTAGGTGGTGTCACATCATCATGAAAGGCTTGCATCATCTACCAAGTGTATGGTGTAAATCTGGGGCCAGTTGGACATGATGGATCAGGTGCATCTTCCTTGTCCAATAAGTATAACCACGAGCAATCTTTGAATGGTTGTGGGGATCCATGGAGTGTTTTCTGCTGTTGTGGAGGACCATGGCTCTCAACGCACACTATAAAGTACCAATGTAGCCCTATGAAGGATTAGGACCACATATACGAATACCAAACCCAAAATGGAGACCATCTGCAATCTTGCATAAGATCCAATGCATCCCCTAGACTTTGAGTACAACAAGTCATTAGAGAAATCGAGTAAATGAGCTTACCAAAATCATGGACCACAGGTGGGGACTTCATAATGGTCTTCCCTTCCATAATGGACTATGGGATGTGCCAATGTCTCCTAAACTCCAAATGGGGTTAACCAATAATCCTATTAGGTTGTTTCTACTTCTAAACGGGATGATATAGTCATGGTACATCCTTCAAAAGGTAGTGGCATGTGATGGATAGGTGAATGGAGTAGGGGATGAGAAGGGGCAGACTTGGGTCACATGATTGGGTACAAGGGTAGCTAATAAGAGGGAAGCCCACACTTGGGTTTATAATGTATAGGAGGGAGCAATCATGGTACATGAGGTACCCTGACCTTGATTTTTCCACCCTTCTTTATATGCCTTTTTCCTTTTTATGATTTTCTTTAATTAACTGGTTGGGGTTCAAAGGGTGAGAGCATGATGTATAATATATAACAGTGAACACCCCCCTTTATGGTGGGGTGGTTCATTTCCCACCAGGGGTTGGGACAATCATTGGTTCCCATATGATGAAGGAGCTTCATAGAACTTGTAGGAACCAAGGTGATGGCCATGATGATGGGTAGAGCTCATGTATTGGATTTTTCCCACATGCTAAATGTGTTTGTATCAACCATATTTTTCATTTTGTGGTACATTTTCCTGTTGAATGTGGCCGCATATGATTCAATCTTTGTTTTTTAGTTGCATCAACCTTCGAGCTTCATTCCAAGTCATGACCCAAGGTGTGGGCAAGGGGAAAGGGCATGCTAACCTTATGTGGACCCAGTGGAGGAATGTGGACCCAGGTGGGAGAAATGATGAATGGGGTAATAATGAATGGAAGGAGGGTATAAGCAGATACGGGAGCGGGAACATGCAACCAAAGTCAAGGTTTCCCATGAAATACCATCCCTAGATCCAAATGGTCAGTAAAAGAGATCCTACGAGACTAGAATCCAAGGTTAATACCTAAAAGGGGTGTAGGGGAAAAGAGAATAGACCTAACCCATTCTTTATGCCTAATCCCCCCATTAACCCATGCCCATAAGTGTCCATGATAAGAAAACTGCAATACTCAATTTCCAAATGACAAGGCATACCTTTAGGTTCAGGAGGCCCACCTTCAACATACAATCATGGAAGATGGTCGAGGGACCACATGGCTGGATCAGGTGGTAGAGAAATGGCACAATGAGCTAGCTGGGGGCTGCAAGAGGTTGATGGATGCTAGCTGAGGACCATCTTGGAGAAAACATTTCTCCTATGGATATTACCCACAAAATGGTGGGTAACATTTGGCTCCAAATGGGATGTGATCTCTTAAAGAAGTGGGCGAAGCTACTTGAACGGGAGGTCACGAGAACTCCAACAATCTCTTGGTTACCATAGACTTGTCACCTGCACATACAATAAATGGAAAAACATGAGGCAAAATCCTTTCACGGTGTCTCATGATCGCACATGCTATATGTTAGGCCATATAATCAACTGAAAGTAATGCAAATTTAATATAAGTGCATCTAATCTACTATGAGAAATATCACATGATATTAGTTCTAATGAGAAAATGAGCATGCAATGCACCCTATCCTAATATGCATTTAGTAAGGCTAATGCTAAGTGTAATCATAAAGCCAATGCAACCAACATATCATCAAGTCAATATAAATATGTTTGACTATATGATTACTCACGCAACAAATCCCAAAGCAAATGAAAATCCAAACACATGGAGGATGTTGTGGGCGGGAGGTGGGAAAATATGATGCCCACACATGGATGATTATGTTAGAAGAGGCAAGGAAAGGATGTAATATAGTTTGTGAGATCTTCTCTTACAACCAAAATATAGAAATGTCAACAACCAAGCCCATAAATGTTTGATGGATAGAAACCTCTGGCATATCACTTCCACCATTGTCCATATTATTTACATCATGGCTTATGACCTTTATTGGGTTACGATTAGTGGGAAAGGGAGGTCGAAAAGATGGAGAAACACAAGTAGGTTGCATGTGATGATTACACTGGAGAGGGGAGACTATGGAGTGATCAAAACCTTGAGGGTGCATCCAAGGAGGAAAAGTATAATCAATGAATGGATTTTCCTTGACACTATACTCGGGCAGGGGGAAGGGCTCAAAATTGCTTAACATCATATGACTAGGGGTGAGGAAATCACTTGATGAAGACTCAAGATGATGACCAATAGGAAAAAGGAAGAAATAAATATTGCATTCAATGGGTTGTGCTTTCCAAAAATCATAATCGAAAGGCTCAAGTGTGTTGAACATAGAATCATAATAAGGAGAAGTGGGAGCCTTATCAATTTCCTTAGTATCAAAGACCGGGTATCTCATCAAAGGAAAATTGATCACTTCCAAATGCCCCTCTCTATGCAAGGGAAAATGAATATTATCCTTCCCAAGGGTGCCAATTGGTATGTCATAATAAATGGTGCCCGAGGGGAAGGTAAGACCAATCTCATCCTCATCCTCCTTTTCGGTGTCGTAAATGGGAGAACAATCAAACTGAGGACCAACAATTTCCCATTTATCCTTTTCAATGTGGAAATAATCTTCAATGTAATTTTTCAAGGGGATAATGGGATCATCTCTCTCAAGGTTTTCAAAGGAGGATTTATCGAAAGTAATATCCTTGAGAAAGGCAGGGTTGGTTTCAATTTCACTTTTCTTAAATTCATCCTTCCCAGCACATGTTTCCTCAAATTCATCATTTCCATCATGTGGACCCAAGGAGGACTCACCTTCTTGCTCATTATCTAGATTCTTAATGTCTTGATGATGCTTGATGAAAGCCTCCTCTTGGATGCTTAATGCAGGGTGTACTTGAAAATGTCTAATAAATCCCTCAATGAACTCTTCAATAGACGAGATGCTCCTAGGCTCATGATCATGTAGCCATGAGTTATGACCAATGAGAGATGCCATGGACAATAACATAAGGACATCTTGGTGGATAAACTTCTCTCTTGAAGCATGTGCATTAAATTTTCCACGTGGTCAATTGTGGAGAGTGGATTACCATCAAACACGGGCACCCCACGTACCATCCTTCCCGTGACATGATTAGGATGTCCATAGATGCTAACAATGTCCAAAGTGGGAATTTTATGAAAGAATGACAACCTATTTGAGGTATTCATGAAACATATGTAGAAGTCGCCAGGATGAAATTAAATATGCCTAGAAAAATGCTTGCTTCACCTTACAAGAATTTACCTTAAAGTTCAATGAAGAACTAGGTCTTGATTCTTCCAATGGAGTCGCCAATAATGATATGTCAATATGTTGTATGGGGAAAAAAACACATGTTTTGTTTCCCCAACAACAATGCCAAAATGTTACCGCTCAAACTAGAAAGGTTCCTAGGAGGGAATCCTAAAGGGAAAATTGCTAGATCAAGGGAAGCACTGGAGAAATAGCCCACTGTCACCTTAGTTAAAGCTCCAAATAATCGTGCAAGCCTTGGATCATTTTCCAAGTGTGTTGTGCAAATCTGGGGCCAGCTGGGCATGATGGATCAGGTGCATCTCCCTCGTACAATAAGTGAACCATGAGCAAACTTTGAATGACTATGGGGATCCATGGAGTGTTGTCTACTATTGTGGAGGCCCATGGATCTCAACGCACACCCTACATGTGCCAATGTATCCCTATGGAGGATTAGGACCCCGTATAGGGAGACCAAACCCAAAATGGAGACCATCTGCAATCCTGCATAAGATCTAATGCATCCCTTAGCCTTCTAGCATAACAAGTCATTGGAGAAATTGAGTAAATGAGCTTACCAAATCATGGACCATAGGTGGGGACCTCATAATGTCCTGCCCTTCCATAATGGGCTTCGGGATGTGCCAATGTCTCCTAAACTCCAAATTGGGTTAGCCAATAATCCTATTAGGTGGTTTCTACTTCTAAAAGGGATGATATAGTCATGGTACATCATTCAAAATACGGTGGCATGTGATAGATAGGTGAACGAGGTAGGGGATGAGAAGGGGAAACCCTGGGTCACATGATTGGGTAAAAGGGTAGCTAATAAGAGGGAAGCACACACTTGGGTTTATAATGTGTAGGAGGGAGCAATCGTGGTATATGAGGTGCCTCGACCTTGATGTTTCGACCCTTCTTTATATGCCTTTTTCCTTTTTATGATTTTCTTTAATTAACTGCTTGGGGCTCAAGGGGTGAGAGCATGATTTATAAGATATAGCAATGAATACCCCCCTTTAAAGTGGGGCAGTCCATCGCCCACTAGGGGTTGGGACAATCATGGGTTCCTATATGATGAAGGAGGTTCATAGAACTTGTAGGAACTAGGGTGATGACCATGATGCTGGGGTAGAGCTCATTTATTGACTTTTGCCCACGTGCTAAATGTGTTTTCCTGACCATCTTTTGCATTTTGTGGTACATTTTCTTGTTGAATGTGGAATTATATGCTTTTATCTTTCTTTTTTAGCTGCATCAACCTTCGGGCTTCATTCCAGGCTATGACCCAAGGTGTTGGCAAGGGGAAGGGGCATGCTAACCGTATGTGGACCCAATGGAGGAATGTGGACCCAGGTGGGAGAAATGATGAATGAGGTAATAATGAATGGAAATAGGGTAATATAAGTGGATAAGGGAGTGGGACCACATAGCCAAAACCAGGGTTTCCCATGGAATACCATCCCTAGAGCCAAATGGTCAGTAAAAGAGATCCCACGGGACTAGAATCCAAGTTTAATACCTAAAATAGATCTAGGGGACAAGAGCATAGACCTAGCCCATTATTTCTGCCGAATCCCCCCATTAATCCATGCATGGAAGTATCCATGATAAGCAAAATACAATACTCAATTTCCAAATGGCAATGCGTACATTTAGGTTTGGGAGGCTCACCTTCAAACATACGATCATGGCAGATGGTCGAGGGACCACGGCTTAGGTGGTGGAGAAATAACACAATGAGCTAGCCAGTGGCTGCAAGGGGTTATTGACTGCCGGTTGAGGACCATCTTGGAGAAAAAAATTCTCCTAGGGATATTACCAACAAAATGGTGGGTAACAATTACCTCTAGCTGAATGGTGGTATAACCATTCCTTCCATATTGCAACAAAAATGACCCCATTTATGGAACTTTATTGATATCATCCACCATCCATCACATCATATTTAAGAGAAAATTTTAAGGTTCAAGCAATGGAAGATCACATCGAGCATCAACAACAGGTTCTCCTACTCCTAAAGGATAACCTCACTCTGGCGCAAAATCGAATGAAACAACAGGCATATCAGCACCGCAGTGAAAGAAGTTTTGATGTAGGTGACTGGGTATTTTTACAGCTATAACCATACAAACAAATGTCTCTCAAGAAAGCTAAGAAGCATAATAAATTACCACCCAAGTACTATGGTCCTTACAAGGTATTGCAAAAGATTGGTACTATGGCACACAAATTGGAGTTGCCTACATCTTCTCAAGTACACCCATTTTTACATGCTTCATTGTTAAATAAGGTTATCGGTGACCAGATTCCAGTTCAAACAATGTTTCTAGAACTTGACAAAGACGGAAAAATCATAGTTGATACTGAAGTAGTCACATAAACAAGAGCCCGACAACTACAAAATCAATCAATTTCAGAGTATCTCATTAAGTGAAGAACTTACCCGCTTAAGATTCCACATAGGAGGATGATAATTTTATATAAAATCATCCATAACTACTCAAGCATCGAGGAAAACACTTTTTTGAAGGAGAGGGGTATGTTAGGTCCCTATAATACTAGTGTATCCCCCTTATTGTTATTTTTTTGCCCATGTAGCCGCCATATTGTTATTGTTGTGCCCCATAGAAGTCCACTATTGTTATCGTTGTGCCCTTACATTATTATTGTTATGTAGACTCTAATTATATTGTGACCCCTTAGACTCCTATATATACAAATGAGGTCTTGTCATTTGTATCATCCAAGAATTTTTCATTTATGTAATGTAAAGGAGGTATCCCCCTCGAAGATGATAATTTTTAAGTCGTTGATCTATCTTTTTGTGAGTTTCTTTCATAACATTCCTTCATCCCTTCAAATGTATTGTTCCCACATTACATGGAATATATACTAACATTTTCATAATGATTCTTCCAAGAACCTTCCAAAATGATGCTTCTTCCATGATCATAATGATCCACCTTAGCAAGATGACTACTTCTAACAGAATGTTAGATAATTCCCGGATGAACAATATGCAAAATGATTTATCTATATTCTTTTTTAAAGACTAGATGATTCATGTAAAGAAACTTAACCAAGTAGACACTACATATGCTACTATCACATGCTTCTTTCTATGATGTTATGCAAAATAAAGACTCCTCTAAAGTAAACAACAATGCATGATATCCTAAAGGAAAGACGAATTTTACTAGGAACCTGACAAACAAGATGCCTTCCTTAATAGTAAATATCTTTCACTTCCTTATTTTTCTTTTCTCAGGTTCTCCTGTTTCCTCAACTATGTGAGCCTCACTTCTCCTTTCTCTTGTTGTTCTGTTGGCTAGGAAAATCCCTCTTATAATGTCCATACTCATTGTACTTAAAGAATTAAACCTTGGACATATCTTTCTCCTTGGACTTACCGCACTTTCCCTAGTTTTTTCTTTCTTCTCTCAACACTCAACACTGCATGGTCAATCACTTGCAACCAATTGAATACATGCATAACCAAACATCTGCAACCAATCAAGCACATCCTACAAGCTTGACATCAATACTGACCAAACATTGTTGGTGCCAACATTTTATGTATCAAGGCACCATGGAATGCCCCTTTGGTTAATGGAAGAGTAGTTGGTTTATTTCGAACCTCCTAAGGGATTTGTTAAGACTGCCCTCTATCTCCTTTATTATATATTAGTTTTTCACATTATCTTAGCCATAGGCTGGAATATGAAAGGACATGTGCGAGACTTCCAGTAATTAGATTTTCTAGAGATATTAAAAGCATCAATCACTTTCAATTTGTTGATGACATGCTCTTATTGGGGGTTGCCTCCACAATAATAGCTAGAAGGTTTAATTTTTTTTGGATTCCTTTCTTGAAGCCTATGGAGGCTAAAAAAACTCAAGGAAATCTAATATTTATACATGGAATGTATCCTTAAGGAAGTAAAGACAAATTGGAATAATTTTGGGTTTTCAAATAGTTGAATCATGGAAGGAATTCAAATATCTATGAATTCCAATATGCTTGAAATCACATTCATCTCAAGCATGGGAAGGAGTCCTAGAAAAAATTAAAGGAAAATTTTCCTCTTGAGGAGATTGATGGCTCAACCTTGGTAGGTGTGTTGTTCTTACCAAGGAATTTCTCTCTACTCTTCCTTTATACCAATTCTTATATCTCCTTGCTCCATAAAGAATCCTTCCAAATTTAGCAAAAGAAACTCACAAATTCCTATGAGAAGGTAGCAAGATAAGCTCCAAAAAATTCCATTTGCCTAAATGGGCTCTACTAAAGGCCCCTAAAAATCATGGGGGTTTGGGAATACATGATCCATTTCTAGTCAATAAGGAAATAATATCAAAACTAGTTTGGATATTTGTCACCCAAGAAGAAGATCAATGGAAAGCAATCTTGAATGAAAAATATGTTCAAGGAGAAAGAGATCGATGCCTAAAATCTATCCAGATAAAGAAAGGATGTTCCTCGATCTAGAAATTATTTGTTTTAGCATCCCCCCTTATCCGCTCAAGGTTGTATTTGAAGCCAATAAATGGTAACAATATTAATCTATGGATTGATAAGATTATGGACTATCAACCTCTTGAGAATTTCCTGAATTCCTTCCCATATGAAAAAAAATTTGTGCTCAAAGGAAATTTACATTAGCTAACATTTCAAATTGGGACAAAGATGGAAAATGGATGAATTGGAACCTAAGGATGTTCCATCAAATCTCCAACACTTGGCTTCCAATATTCGTGAATGGCTGAGAGGTTGTGCACCTTGGAGAAAGCAGGATGAAGATCAAATTTACTGGAATGCTTCATATTATTTAGTCAAGGAAGGCTATACAACTTTTCTATTTCAATACAACGTGCCTCCAAAGCTAAAAATTTGGTGAAAAATATGGAATAATGATGCTAATCCAAAGGTGAATTCCTTTAGTTGGATCCTCCCACATAAGAAAATCTTGATAGCTAAGAATATTAGAAATAGAGGCATCCATGGCCCCTCAAGATGCTCTCTCGATAAGAAGCAAGTGGAAGATATCTCTCACATTTTTTGGAATGTGAGTATGGAAAAAGGTATGGATGGAGGAAATATCTCCTCTCCTTAGTAGGGTCAAATGGCCCTCTGATTTACAATAATTCTTCTCTTCTTAGGAAAAAACTACAAATGCAATCTTATATGGAAATCTCTTCTCAAAATGTATTGGTAAGCCCTTCATAAATTTATATGCTGGAAATTTTGGAATGACAGGAACAAAGCAGTGTTTAATAACAAGCTTACTCTTCCCTAAAGCACTAAAATTAAAGCATTATCATTTTGTGCCAAATTTGAAGCTCAATATGAGGATCATAGCTCCCCTATGAAGGAGTTGGACCAGTTGGAGCAAGTATGACTCAATAAATTGGTAGGTATGGATAAAAACCCACAAATTATTTGTTCAAATCAACACAATATGGGAGAATATTGGAAGCTCAAAATGACATTTGTAGAATTCAAAACCTAGATGAATAATAGACAAGGATGGATTCTCTATTTTGAAGGGGAATCCAAATGAAATCTAGGAATGGTAGGAGGTGGAGGGGATCTTTATGGCCCTGAGGATGACAAAGTGTTCAGGTTCTAATGAGAACTTCATTATATGAGAAATAACAAAGCAGAGATTCATGGTCCTTATCGAGGTTTCTTGATTACTAAAAAAAATAGGTGAAATATCTCACAATCCTAGGAGATTCCTTCTTTATTTTGCAACATTTAGTTAAAATACCAATGCTGAAGGAAAAATATCTGGAAAATATCATGAAAAGAGCACAGAAAATGGCAAAAGGCATTCCATCAATAACATACTTTTAGGTATTACGAGACCATAATTGTTAGAAAATTATATATTATGGAGCAATGGAACACATAAAATATTGCAGAAATATAAACACAGAAAGCGCATAAAACAAGAGAGACACAGATATACGTGGTTCACCCAGTTTGGGCTACGTCCACCTCGAACAGCCAGTCCTTCCTTTCTATTATACAGCAAAATGAAGAGACACAACCTACAGCAGATCTGCTGTAATATCCTCTGTTTTCTCTTACAGTCTCACCTCTCTATTTCCCGCTCACACAGAATACACATCTATCACACGGCCTCAAATACAATGCCCTCATACAAAGAGAGGGGTTTCCTTCTAGGGCAAAAAACCCTAAACTAAACATAAGTTCTACCGTCAGATCATCCGCCTAATGAACGGCCCAGATTGACTAGAAATTACTATACTTTTACAAGGCAATTTTATAGCTGTTTTTAGCTTCAAGGGCGCTGCCCCCGAAACCCCCCCGCCAAGGGGGGGGGGCTCCCAAAGGTCGCAGTTGCCCCCCCCCTGGACCCCCCCTGCAGCGAATATTTTACGGGCGGTGTTGCCGCCCCCATTTCGAATTGGGGTCCAATGTGATGATTCCTTTGAATATAGAAGATAATCAGGCCCCACACCCAACAATCTCCCACTTGGAGACTGATTGTAGCAACTCCACCGCTGCTCCATTTGCTGGAAAATGACTCCTCTTTGGACCTGGCTGTTTCTCATCTTCATCGTCATCCTTGAAGACCAATTGAAACTGAACATATTCTCAATTTCTCCCTGGTTACAACTTTTGTTAGCATATCTGCAGGATTCTGGCTAGTGTGTATCTTTTCTAGCTTCAACTCTCCATCTTCCAACACTGATCGTATGAAATGGTACTTGAGCTGTATGTGTTTAGTCCTGGAATGAAATGTTGAGTTCTTTGCAAGATGAATGGCACTTTGGCTATCACTGTATAACGTGCCCATATCATGCTCCTTACCCAATTCACCCATAAACCTTTGTAACCAAATCATTTCTTTACTAGCCTCTGTAGCAGCAACATACTCTGCTTCTGTTGTTGAAAGTGCAACAACACTTTGGATTTTTGAAACCCAACTGATAGCTGTTCCTCCAACAGTAAATACATATCCTGTAGTGCTCCTCCTGTTATCTCTGTCACTTGCCATATCTGCATCAACATATCCTTGTAGGGAGATGTTTGAACCACCAAAGCATAATGCTTGATTTGTGGTACCTTTCAAATATTTGAGAATCCATTTCACTACCATCCAATGTTCCTTTCCTGGATTGTTCATGTACCTGCTTACAACTCCCACTGCATGTGCAATATCGGGCCTTGTGCAGACCATTGCATACATTAAGCTTCCAAATACTGATGCATATGGAACTTTAGACATATAATCCATGTCTTCTTGGGTCTTTGGGCATATTTCCTTGCTAAGTTTGAAATGGCTAGCAAAAGGTGTACTAACTGGTTTTGCATTGTGCATGTTAAATCTTTTCAACACCTTTTGTATGTACTCATTCTGAGACAACGTTAATTTACGATTTTTCCTGTCTCTAGTTATTCTCATACCAAGGATTTGTTTTGCAGCTCCCAAATCCTTCATTGCAAATGAATTTGCCAATTTTCTTTTGAGCACATTTATTTCCTGCATGTTAGATCCTGCAACAAGCATGCCATCTACATACAATAAAAATATAATATAGCTGCCATCATTTTACTTTTTCAAAAAAACACAATGATCAGAGTGACATCTAGTATAACCTTGTTCAAACATAAACTTGTCAAATTTTAGATACCACTGCCTTGGAGCCTGTTTTAAGCCATACAAGCTCTTCTTCAACCTGCACACTAGTTTCTCCTTCCCTTTCACCTCATATCCTTGTGGCTGCTACATATATATCTCTTCCTCCAAATCCTCATGGAGAAAGGCTGTCTTTACATCTAACTGCTCAAGATGAAAATCTTCAGTTGCTACAAGACTTAAAATAGTTCTGATTGAAGTCATTTTAACAACAGGAGAAAATATTTCATCAAAATCAATACCTTTCTTCTGTGCAAACTCCTTCACCACAAGTCTAGCTTTAGACCTCTGTTTTCCTCCATCTTCTTCCTTCAGCCTGTAAACCCATTTATTCTTCAATGTACTTTTTCCTACAGGCAACCTGACTAAATCCCAAGTCTGGTTATGCATTAAGGAGTCCATCTCTTCTTCCATGGCTACCTCCCACTTCTTCTTGCTTTCAACCTGCATTGCTTCTTCATAACATTAGGGTTCACCGGAATCAGTCAACAATAAATAATATAATGAAGGAGAGTATTGTTCAGGGGGTCTACTTATCCTGGTAGATCTTCTAACACCACTTTCAGGTGTTTGGGGTGCCTGTTGTTGTTGTGGTGGTTGCTGTTGTTGTGGTTGTTGATTATTATTATTTTCAGGCACCTTTACTTTTTCAGTGATTTCATCAAGAACTGTATATTCCTTGTTTTCCTTTTCTTGTTTCTTTTCCTGCAACTGATTCTTATACAAGACCTTTTCATTGAATATTACATCTCTGCTCCTAATGATTTTGTGATTTTTGTAATCATATAAGCAATAACCAAAATCATTAACATCATATCCAATAAAGGTACATTTCTTTGACTTTGCCTCAAGCTTTGTTCTATTTTCTTTATCAATATCGACAAAGGCCTCACAACCAAAAGGCTTTAAAATAGAGTAATTTACCTTTTTACCTGTCCATGCTTTCTCTGGAACACCACCATCCAAGGAACTTGAAGGCCCTCTGTTTATTAGATAAACAACAGTATCTATAGCATCTGCCCAAAACTGTAAAGGCAATCCTGCATGCAATCTCATGCACCTTGCACGCTCCATGATTGTTCTGTTCATCCTTTATGACACACCATTTTCTTGTGATGTTCTTGGAACTATCTTCTCTCTGCGAATTCCATGCTCTGAACAGTACCTATCAAACTCTTTGCTGCAATATTCACCTCCATTGTCTGATCTAAGACACTTCAATTTCTTTCCTGTCTCAATCTCAACCAAAGCTTTCCATTTCTTGAAAGTATCAAATACATCAGATTTATTCTTAATACAATAAATCCAAGTTTTTCTAGTTGCATCATCAATAAA
The DNA here is from genome assembly GCA_031772625.1 of Pinus tabuliformis. Taxonomy (NCBI): domain Eukaryota; kingdom Viridiplantae; phylum Streptophyta; class Pinopsida; order Pinales; family Pinaceae; genus Pinus; species Pinus tabuliformis. The sequence continues at coordinate 246,769,067 of CM062805.1, forward strand.
AGTAACATAATAACGAGAGCCACCGAGAGATGACACCTGAGCAGGTCCCCATACATCTGTATGCACAAGCTCTAATTTTTCATTCTTCTTTTCTTTCCCAACTCTGAGAAATCTGACTCTCTTCTGTTTTCCATAAATGCAATTCTCACAGAAGTCCAAATCAACATTCTTCAAACCTGGCAACAAATTCCTTGAGTGAAGAATCTTCATCCCCTTTTCACTCATGTGTCCGAGCCTATGATTCCATAATGTTGCATCTGCTCCTTTGGAAGTTAAAGCATTAACAGAGTTAGAAATACCATTGCATAAATACAATGTACCAACCTTTTCGCCTTTTGCTATTACCAGGGCTCCTTTGGTGACCTTCCAAGCTTTATCTGTGAAAGTTTTCACACAACCTTCACCGCCTAACTGCCCTGTTGAAATCAGATTTTTCTTTAGATCTGGAACATGCCTTACCTCCTTTAATAGCCATTGGTTTCCATTATTCTGTTTTACAAGAACCTTACCCATTCCAACGATTTTACAAGGTTTATCATCACCCAGACGAACTTGTCCAAAATCTCCTTGAACATAGTCATGAAAGTATTTCTTATCAGGTGTGGCATGGAATGGAGCCCCTGAATCTACCACCCAGGAATCAGTAATATTTTCGAAAGAAAGAATCAAAGCATCTTGTAACACCTCACCTGTCACATTTGCTTTATGATTTTTTTCTTGTTGTGCATCTCCTTCTTTTCCCTTCCGAGATCTACAGTCTTTCTTTAGGTGTCCTTTCTTTCCACATTTCCAGCACACTATCCCCGATCTAGACTTGGATCTGCCTTTCCTTGATTTACTGCGATATCCTGAGCTCTTTCCTCTTTCCATTTTTCTTCCTCTAGACTCTGCACTCAAAGCATTTCCCGATGTCTCACCGAAGCTTTTCCGTCGCATTTCCTCGCTAAGGATAGCGCCGACAACATCATCAAACTTTAAAGTACTAGATCCAGAAACGGAGTTACTAATGGCCATTACCAAACCATTCCAACTTTCTGGTAATGAGCACAAGAATAACAGAGCTCTAACTTCATCATCAAAGTTTACCCCTACAGAACTTAACTGATTTGTAACTGTATTAAAATCATTTAAATGGTTTGCAACAGATCCACCTTCCGACATCTTCATATTAAATAACCGTTTCATAAGAAATACCTTGTTTGAGGCCGAGGGTTTTTCATATAGTTTCGACAGCGTCTGAATCAAACCCTCTATCGTGGTTTCCTTCGAAATGTTGAAGGCGATTGACGCAGCAAGGCACAACCGTATTGTTCCGAGTGCCTTTCTATCGAGAAGGTTCCATTCTTCATCTGTCATACCCGTCGGCATATTTGATTTTCCACCCAATGGTAGGTATAGATGTTTCTGATACAGATAATCTTCCATCTGCATCTTCCACAACGAGAAGTTTTTGCCGTTAAATTTCTCGACCCTAAACTTACCATCTTCTGCCATTGCTCCCACTCGAACCAGGAACCCTTCTTTCCTGTGAGTTTATCAGCCAAATAGACCTTCGGCTCTGATACCAATTGTTAGAAAATTATATATTATGGAGCAATGGAACACATAAAATATTGCATAAATATAAACACAGAAAGCGCATAAAACAAGAGAGACACAGATATACGTGGTTCACCCAGTTTGGGCTACGTCCACCCCGAACAGCCAGTCCTTCCTTTCTATTATCTAGCAAAATGAAGAGACACAACCTACATCAGATCCGCTGTAATATCCTCTATTTTCTCTCACAGTCTCACCTCTCTATTTCCCTCTCACACAGAATACACATCTATCACATAGCCTCAAATACAATGCCCTCATACAAAGAGAGGGGTTGCCTTTGTTGGCATTATGATTCAGGTGTTGTACTTGATGGCAAACGCCTTCAGGTGGTAAATCAAGAAGGACGCAGGAAATTTTGTTTAGCAAGCGCGTCCCCGCAGGTATTCCATACAGAACCCGCGTCTAGGGACGCCGGCCAGCCGTTCAGAAGGTGCGTCCGCCCAGTGCACACATTTCAAGGTAGAGAAAAACTCGTGGGGGCTTCTTGTGTGGTATCTAGCCGACGGTTGCGTGTTTCTCTGGTGTCGGCTCGTGGTATTGTTCCACGCTTTGGGGAGAAGCTTGCCTATATAAAGCAAAGGAGTTCATTTGGATTAGGTATCATCTTGGTTGATCATCTCTTGGTGTGATCTAGTCCATATCTTTAAGGGTAAATCTTCTAATGGACTACGATCTATATGGCGCATGATCAGATCTGTGGATCTGAGTGTTTGGGTTGGTTCTGAAGTCCTCTTATCTTCTATATCTAAAGGGACGCAGATTCAGTGAAGGGAAAGTGCGCCGGGACGCAGTACAGTAAAGGATCAGGTGCGTCTCTGAAGCGAAGGACGCGGCGCGACTGTGGTATTGGGTGCGTCTCTGAAGCGAAAGACGCGGCGCGATAGTGTTGATGTGTGCGTCGGTCGCAGACAAGCAAAAGGAACAGTGCGTCTGCACGCAGAACAGCATAAGGTATACTGCGTCCAGTCGCAGGCCACAGAAATAAAATATGCGTCCCTGTCTCAAGATGATCTGTTAACTGTATATTTCTGTTCATAAGGTGTTCTGGGTTGTTTCTGTAATTACTGATCTGATATCTGTAGTAGACTGTATCTGTTGTATACTTGTTGATCTTTTTGAAAAGAAGTAGGGGGTTGTAGCTCCCTTCCAGGAGAAGTCTGGAAAACAAGAAAGAGTTGTAGCTCTTTGCAGGTTGCAGCCTGCGTGCTGGTAAAGGACTGCACCAGTACAAAATCATTGTAAAAAGAATTTCTTGAAAGAAGATAGAGACATTATTGCAGCAGGTGGTTTTTCTCCCGCATTGGGTTTCCACCTTACATCTTGTGTTCTTTGGTGTGACTGTCTATTTTCTTTATTCATGCTCATTGTTTTATGGTACTGATATGCAAGAATATTTCAAAAGATCAAATAAGGAAGATTTGGTAAATTGCTAGATAATACTGATTCCCCCCCCCTCAGTATTATTTCCAACAATTGGTATCAGAGCAGGTCCTTCAGAACAGCTTGATCGCTTGAAGGTAGATCGTTCATCATGAGCAACTACGAGAGAGAAGCATCAATCAGGCCACCCGTCTTCGATGGAACAAACTTCAATTATTGGAAGGTAAGAGTTACTGCATATCTTCAATCTCTTGGTACAGAAGTTTGGAACATTGTAGAATCAGGCTATGCCTTTCCTTCAGTTACTCCTACAGATCCAGCTGAGAAAAAGCAGTATGAAACAAATGCAAAAGCAGTCAGCACTCTATTAGGAAGTATATCTCAAACAGAGTTCATGAAGGTCATGCACTTCAAATCAGCAAAAGAGATATGGGACAAAATGATCACTAGCTATGAAGGAGATGAACAGGTAAAAGAAGCTAAACTTCAAACTCTCAGGATTCAATATGAGACTCTCAAGATGTATAATGATGAAAGTGTGGCTAATTATTTTCTTCGAGTAGATGAGATTGTTAATTGTATGAAAAATTTGGGTGAAGAAATAAAAGAGACTATAGTAGTTCAAAAGATTCTAAGATCTTTATCTCCCAAGTTTGAATCTAAAGTATCTGCAGTAGAAGAAAAGGAAAATCTCCGTGTTCTCACTATGTCTCAGCTGCATGGAATTCTAACTGCTTATGAAATGAGAAAGGGAGGTCCATCAGATAGAAGGGAAGCTGCTTTTAAAGCATCAGGCAAAGAAGATCACTATGAAGCATGTCATGTTCCAGAAGAAGAGGAAGAAGAATCAAACTTTGTCAGAAATCTTCAAAGGGGTTCTGGAAGGTTCAGAGGTAAGCTACCTTTCAAATGTTTTGCTTGTGGAAGAGTAGGTCATTATGCTGCAAAATGCTCTTATAAGGATAAAGGAAAGGAACCAGTTAGATGGAACAAGAAACAGGGTACAAATAAGAAAAGCTACTACACCCATGAAGATAGCGATGGCTTATCAAACAGTGATGAAGATGAACAAGGTAACAAATATAGATTGTTAATGGCATTTGAAGATGACAATTATGAGGATGCTATAGATGTGGATAACCTTTATGATGAAATTACTAGACTCAAGAGATGTATAGAAGAAAAGAACATGATTATTGATACTCTACAATTTCAGATTGATGAAAAGGAAAAACATCTTGAAAAATTAGAAGGTGAAATTGTTGGTCTTAGAAAAGAAATTGAGAAAACAAAAACTATTAATCTCAAGTTTGTCAAAGGATCTGAAACGTTGAATGAGATTATCAGTGTGCAGCGATCTCCTCTAAATAAGACAGGTCTGGGCTACAATGGAGAAACTTCTCAAGCTTCCACTTCAAAAAGTTATCTTGATGCCGCAAGAAGAAATGAGCAAGAACACAAGGAAGATCATCAGGTAAAGCAGGGACAAACTTCAAACTATCAGGGGCAATCCAGCCTAAGGGTGAACAAAAGCCACAACCAGCCACAGGTAAAACCTTCTCAATTTGGTTCAAGAATAGATGAAAATAGAAATTACAATCAGTCGGCTGGTAGATTCAATAATCGCAGAAACTTCTTCAATGGACAATGCTTTTCTTGCCATAACTTTGGTCACAAAGCAACCCAATGTGTTGCGTATAAAACAATCATGACTAGGGAAGCTCAAAAACAAAGAAACATGACAGGGAATACAAAAAGGACCTATAACAATTTTTCAGCTCTTGAAAATGAAGTTGAATGCTCTATTTGCAATAATTTTGGACATGAAGATGTTGAATGCAGAAGCAGGTTTCCGGAAAGAAAGGTACAAGAACAAAAAAGGGAACAAACCTCAGGCACCAAAACATGGAAAATAAAGGAACCTCAAACAGAAAGATGTGGGATAGCATTCTATGCAGAAGGACAAGAAAATCTATGGTACATTGACAGTGGATGTTCAAAGCACATGACAGGTGATAAAGAAAAACTTGAATCTTATTCTAATTTAGAAAAGGGAAAGAAAGTCTCTTTTGGAAATGATACTCCTGCAACTATAAAAGGAAAAGGTATTGCTCCTTTAAAAGAAGATGTTAAGGCTGGAAATGTTTTGTTTGTTGATGGACTAAAGCATAATCTTCTAAGTGTAAGCCAGATGTGTGATCAAAGAACCGAGGTTATATTCAGATCAAATGGATGTCTTGTTCGTGATCTTGATACAGGTAAAACAGTTCTCAAAGGAAAAAGAACTTCAAATAATCTATACATTTTTGATGAAGAACAACAACAATGCTATTTAAGCAAGGATGAAGAGCACTGGTTATGGCATCGAAGATTGGGACATCTAAGTTTCTCACAAATAAGGAAAGCTTGCAAATATCAGGCAGTTCGCGATCTTCCAGATATCAAAATTCCTGACAACACCATGTGCAGATCATGTCAGTTTGGAAAACAGACTAGAACTAACTTTCCAGAGAAAGAAGGATCAGCCAGTATGCCTCTGGAGCTAGTACATACAGATGTATGTGGACCATTCAGAAAAAGAACACCTAGAGGAGAGGAATACTTGATATTATTTATTGACGATTTCTCCAGGTTTGTTTGGTTGGGACTTATGAAGCACAAAGATGAAGCTTTCGAAAAATTCAAATCCTTCAAAGCCTTGGCTGAAAATGAATCAGGTCACAAGATTAAGTGCCTCAGATCCGACAGAGGTGGAGAATTTACTTCAAATGAATTTTTCGATTTCTGTGATGAACATGGAATAAGGAGAGAATTTTCTACAGCTAGAACTCCTCAGCAAAATGGAGTAGTGGAAAGAATGAACAGAACAGTCCAGCAAATGGCTCGTGCTATGCTTGATGAATCAGGAACTCCTGCAACCTTCTGGGGTGAAGCTGCACATGCGGCAGTTATTATTCTCAACAAGACAAATGTTCGAGTGAACAGCACTCAAACTCCTCATGAGCTCTGGAGTGGTAAAACTCCTTCAGTAAAGCACTTCAAAATCTTTGGGAGCAAATGCTATATCAAAAATACTGAGGAGCAGCTTGGCAAACTTGATCCTAGAGCAGATGAAGGAATTCTTCTTGGTTACTCTCCACATAGCAAAGCATACAAATGCTACAATAAAAGACTTGGCAGAATTGTTGAAAGCATTGATGTAGTGGTTGATGAGAAAGGATACATTCCTAGGCAAATACATCGTGAAGACATTGAAGAAGATGAAAGCTACCCTCAAAGACAGAATGATGAAGAAGAAGAACCGCAAGAACAATTTCAAGACGGACCTCACGAAGAAGCAGAAGAAAGAACAAGAACAGAAGAAAAGACTCCATCCAGATATGTTCAAAAGAACCATCCAGAATCTCAGATCATGGGACAAAAGGAAGCAGGTATACAAACTAGAAGAACAGTTGCAGAAGCTTCAAGTTATTTGGCATTACTCTCCTCTACTGAACCACAAAATGTGAAAGAAGCATGCAAAGATGAATGTTGGGTGAAAGCAATGGATGAAGAACTTGAGCAAATCGAAAAGAACAATACTTGGGAGCTGGTTCCTAGACCAAAGGATAAGAATGTTATCGGAACAAAATGGGTGTTCAAAAATAAATTGAATGAAAATGGAGAAGTAATTAGAAACAAAGCCAGACTTGTTTGTAAAGGGTATGCACAGCAAGAAGGAATAGACTTTGAAGAAACTTTTGCTCCTGTTGCAAGACTTGAGGCCATCCGAATGTTTCTTGCTCTCTCAAGTTGTCAGAACTTCAAAGTATTTCAAATGGATGTGAAATCAGCTTTTCTGAATGGAGACTTGGATGAAGAAGTGTACATTGAACAGCCAGATGGTTTCATTCTTGGAAACGATCCAAATCTTGTATGCCGATTAAAAAAGGCTCTCTATGGTCTCAAACAAGCTCCAAGGGCTTGGTACTACCGGTTGGACAAATATCTTCATCAACAAGGTTTCTCAAAAGGTTCAGCAGATAGCAATCTTTATATAAAAGTTGAAAATGACAAATTACTAATACTTGTTGTGTATGTAGATGACATTATTTTTGGCAGTAATGAAGAAGCTATGAGTCAAAGCTTTGCCTCAGTCATGCAGAAAGAATTTGAGATGTCCTTGCTAGGAGAACTGACATACTTTCTTGGTTTGCAAATCCAACAAAAGAAAGGAGGAATCCTTTTATCTCAAACCAAGTATCTCAAGCAGATTTTGAAGAAATATGGCATGGAAGATGCAAAACCAGTATGTACACCCATGGTCACAGGATGTAGTCTCAGTGCAAATGACGAATCTGCAGCAGTTCATCAACCAACCTACAGATCTATGATTGGAAGTCTACTATATTTGACAGGTACCCGACCAGACATCATGCATGCAGTTGGAATAGTTGGAAGGTTTCAGGCAAATCCAAAGGAGACTCATCTTCAAGCAGTAAAGAGAATCTTCAAATATCTTCAAGGGACTCAAAATTATGGCCTATGGTATCCTAGAGATCCAGATCTCACTCTTCATGCTTATACAGATGCAGATTGGGCCGGAAGCGTAGATGACAGGAAAAGCACAAGTGGTGGTGCATTCTTTATGGGTTCTAGACTGGTATCTTGGTTCAGCAAGAAACAGAGTTCAATTGCCTTGTCTACAGCTGAAGCGGAATATGTTGCGGCTGCATCTTGTTGCACCCAACTTCTTTGGATGATGCAGACTTTGCAGGATTATCAAATCACTTGTACACCTCCTATTCCTATCTTATGTGACAACACAAGTGCAATCAGCATCTCAAAGAATCCGGTTATGCATTCAAAAACCAAGCACATACCAATCAAGTACCATTTTCTCCGGGAACAAGTACTTGAACAGAAGGTCAAGTTGGAGTATGTTCCTTCTAAGGAACAAGTTGCTGATATTTTCACCAAACCGTTGCCCAGGGACACTTTTGAATACCTCAGGCAAAAGCTGGGGGTTGTTGATGCATCATCTCACTGTTGACCATCTTCCTATTGATGGTATAGGCTCAGGGGGAGCACATAATGCATTGTTGGCATTATGGAGAAGGAGATCTTGGAAATAAACTAAACATAAGTTCTACCGTCAAATCATCCGCCTAATGAACGGCCTAGATTGACTAGAAATTACTATACTTTTACAAGGCAATTTTACAGTTGTTTTTAGCTTCAGGGGCGCTGCCCCCGAAACCCCCCGCCAAGAGGGGGGCTCCCAAAGGTCACAGCCGCCCCCCGCTAGACCCCCCCTACAGCGAATATTTTACGGGCGGCGTTGCCGCCCCTATTTCGAACTGGGGTCCAATGTGGCGATACCTTTGAATATAGAAGATAATCAGGCTCCACACCCAACAATAATAAAGAAGTAGAGAAGATCACTTATGATTGTTACACGTCATTTTGTCGCATTAGGCAAAGGACCATTGGTTTTGATCTTTCTCTATCCACAAATGTGTGCTAAAGAATTCCCCTGAAAAGTTAGAATCCATATTATCCCAAAGAAAGTGGAATTCCTAGATGCCATGGTACAAAACCCTGTTTTTGATTTCCTATGCAGTTCCCTAGTCAATTTTTATGCATACACGAAGGATTCCATTAGGAACTATGCATAAGTACACATTGTCTTACACAGTGACCTGCAAACATGAATTAACACATGTAAATATAAAGAGTAAAGTCTAGAAGCATTGTTGGTAGCATATATCCCAACCAAAAAGTTTTGAATGAATTCCTATTCAGTCTTGATCCCTCTCATTATGGAGAAACTCCCTCTCTTTGTGGAATCCATATCCCACCATTAGTGGATCTCATCCCTTGGACAATGGATCTGAAATTTCCCTCTCTTGGCCTATAAAGCTAACACAGGCCTAAGGATTGGGGAGGACTATTAGAAGTAGGCTTATGTTGTAGGAATAAGGTTGGAAGGCTATTCATTCAAGGAGAGGGTTGGAGATTGTGGGAGGGGACTTACAACATAAAGACTACATGGTTCTAAGGATATTCTCCATTTTATTAATATAAAGGAAATTGTTCTTTTTCAATTACATCTTAGTTGATATAATTTGTAGGATTCCCTAATCACCTACATAGATTGTGATTGCATATTGATCAGATTATGATACATGATTGGTTAATTAGTCCATTTATCTCTTATGTTATATATTGGAATCTTTGATCTCGTGTTTGTTTATGTCTATGCAGATCTCTTTTAGGACATCATGGAGAAGTTGTGGGGAGAAATGGGAGGCTCTCTAAAGCATTAAGAAGTGAATGGTAAAAATATTTGAAGGGGACTTCAACAATCATTTCATTTAAATGGTAAGTGGCCTCTATCATAATATCTATTTCAGTGAATCATAGTCTAGAGAAAGGTAGCAATTCTTGGTTGTTTTTTTACTAGGTTTCTTTGAAGTATTGGGAGATCACTCTTGTTTGCAAGAGGGATAAGTCCACATAACAAATTGGCGACTCCATTGGGGATTCGTATCACTCTCCATTAGTTTTCTTGTTTGACCTTTTGAACCTTTTGTACAAGCCTTCCTTGAGTGTTTGGAAATCTTAAAAATTTGGATTTTGGGTTGGATTTGACTTGTTTTTTATTTTTTCAAAAATTCCCTACTGTGCGCACTTAGGTTTTAGGCACAATGCACATATTTGTGCACCTGTGTTTTAGCAACAGAGCGTATACACATTGGTTTCATCTAGAACCTGTGCACATACCTAGAATTTTTAAAAATATTAGTTTTGTCCTCATCCAGTCCAAAAATTTTGGTTTTTCCCATTAATTTACACTTGTTTGAACCTTCTCTGAGTGTTGGTCAGTCTGGCTGAGTGTTATGAAAATATTTTCTTATGGCTATCTTATTTTTTCAAATTAGGGTAAAGTCTCATCCGATGAATGGTTGATCTATCAAAAGAGAGATCTATTGGTCTTGTCTTGTTGACTGTCTATTTCTATTCTTTTGATTATATCAAGTGTTGAGTCTAGTTTCCCCTTTTGTGAAAGTTTGTTTTGTGTGTCAAAATCAATGATTTACAAGATTAGGTATTGTTTGTGAAAAAATAATTCCTATGCTTGTTTTGAAATGAAAATTCATTTTTCTTTCTATTGTTGAAGTGTTCATGAACTGTACTTTTCATTGCAAGTGAATTCATAGCATTCAATTAGGGAAAATTCATTTTTAGTGATTATTGGTTTCTTGTTGCATTTTGCGAATTTTTGAGTGATTGTATGAAAAGAGATATTTCTTGATTTTTTTGTGTTATTGGGCAAAATGAAAGTTTGTAATTATTTTCAATCTTTGGGTGATTAGAAATTGGATATCTGCATTTTAGGAAAAGGAATATAGTGGGATTTAGGGTTTTTGTTTACATTTCAGTTGAAAAAGTGAAAGACCCTTTCCTTCAAATAGTTTTTCATTGAAACGAAAAGATTATGTTTTCATTTTTTGACTGCATTAGGATTTGTGTCAAGTCATAATTTCATTAGTTTCATATCCATTACCTTTGAGTAAATAACAAATCTTAGAATCAACATTGATCAAATCAATCTAGAAAGTTTTATTTTTAGGGCCCTTTTACACCTACAGTAGATCAGGTTGTAGGGCTTTGGAATAGGGAAGTGAGTTAACAAGCTACGAACAAAAATTAGCATCTTGTAATAAGGAGAACAATCCATTTATTGCAATTTTTCTCTAGGAAGCTCCACTTACAAAGGAGTCAAGCACGAGATCATATCAAATCCAATGAAGTGATTGACCCCACTTCATTGGCTATGGTAGAGTGATTTACACATACTAAAAATGGTGCCAAAAGGTACTTGGGAGTCACTTGGAAGTAAACCTCAGATTAACCATGTTGAGGAACTTTCAAGGGGATTGAGCTTTGTTACTCTGAAATTGCGCGCATGTCTGATATGTGAATGTTCCCCCGGGTTGAATTGTTTTATGTGCTAACCTTAGTGACCATATTCTTAGGGATTTTACCTAAGGTGACAGCGGAGGGGAAGTCTCTGTTGTACCTAGAACAGACATTGGCTAGACTCACTTGGAAATTTCTGGAGGGTATTCTTCATTTGAGATGGCATAAATGAAGTTTACTTGCACCAGATCATGTACATTAAGCAGGTTGTTAGCGTAACTGGTTCCACCTGCTCTATCTATAACCACTTTTCACTTTGATATCCGCAACATTGGATTTCATCACCAACTAGTGATCTCATTGTGAAAATCTTGTTTGCATGGTTTCAATTCTTAGATTTTTTAGCGTGTGTTAATTTTTGTTTTTTACTTTTTAGAGACTTTAGGATTGAATTGTGAAGATTGTTTGATTTTGTGATAAATTTTCATCCTAGATGAATGACCAAGGAAGCCAAGTAGAATGCAAGGTAAACCCCAAGAATACACACCTAGTCAATTGAAAAAAGATAAAAATTGAAATGTCAAAGTCAACAGGATCTAAAGCCTCAAAAGAACCCGAAACATCGATAATTTTACAATCTGAGATAGTAGAAACCGAAGTGAATCCAACGCAAGAAGTAGAATCAAGCTTGGTTCATTCCATCCCAGAGATTACCAAAGTAGTTCAAATTGAATATAATATTGGTGAAGTTTCAGACACTAAACTAACTAAACCAGAGGTAGAAGAACCTAAGTTTGAAGTTTCTCAACTCGAATCACCTTCAGTTGTTATAACTCCTACTCCTGAGCAACCTTCACCTCAAAGGAAGCTGATAATTATGACTGGATTACATCTTGGGTTAATTAGCATTGAAGATATTACCGGAAATGAAGAGGCAGAAACACCTCATTCTCCATTTACCAATAGTGAATCTTTTGACCCAATATTTCCTTTCTCTGCTTTCTGACCTAACCCTTGGTATTCTACCACTTTAACCTTTTAAGGTGATAATTTTTCACTGCCATGCATTCCTTTTTATTCACTAGAAAGAAATATGTCAGAAATTCCTATTGGGAACCAACCCATTGATTCATCTATGTTTACCAGCTCCCCGAAATCACTATTGTATAGTGGTCCATCAGTTCCTCCTAGATACCAATCACTTACTGGGAATTTTTTAGGAGCTGCTTCTTCTCCTCAACCTTCTACTTGGTAATCTAGTTTATCTACATCTACTATTCAGAGCATGACATCCATGCCTGAAGTGCCTATAGCATCAAATCAACAAATTCACATGGTATCCGGTAACTCAAGTAACCCTCAAGTAACCTTCATGTAACCCCCACTGGTGTTTATTACATGCCTGGGGGGAAACGACCTTATCCTCCACCTGGAGGACAACCTATTGTCAGATTTCATCCTATGGTTGGGGATCAACCTTTTACCAAAACCTATGGTCAGATACCTCAGCTTGGTAATGGTCAACCTGTTGTAACTCAATATTTTCTTGGTACTCCTCACCCTGGGACGAAAACTATTTGGAATCCTAGGTTTACTCAACAGTTTAGTCCAATTTCTCCACAAGTACTACTTTATCAACCTATTCAGTCTATTGGACAACCTATTCCTCAAATACCTATTCCAAGTATTATCATACCTGTCCTGGTCAAAAACTAATTCAACAACCTACTTAGAGTGCACCTCAAATGCCTATTAAAACACATGTTTCAAGTCGGTTCCAAGTTCCCTGAGACACCTATCCTAGGAGTATCACAAATGATCGTTCCAATCACCCCTCAAATATGTGTTCCTCAAACTACTCAGGAAATCCCTTAGGTTTCTTCTTATCAAACTGTTCCTACAGTCCAGTCTATACCATAGATTCTTATCGGAAAACTCACTATAGGAACATTGCAAACACCTTTTCAGGGTCAAGATTTCCAAAGCCCACCTTTCAAGGTCAAGCTTATCAGGTTCCACCTTTTCAAGGACAATTTTGTCAAATTCCACCTTTCCAAGGTCAACATTCCAAAACCCACATTTTCAAGGTTAATTTATTAAAAGTCAACCTATTCAAAGTCAAATTATTCAAGGTCAAGCTTTGTAATTCAACCTATACAGGGGAAGTATTACTTAGGTAAAACGGGTCAAGCTAAACCTTTCAAGAGTCAACCACCCTGGTGATACTTATCAAGTCCCTTTTTAACCTCAACTTGGTATGGCTCACCCTGGTTTCCCTGGTGGAATTCCAATTCGAACTGCATAGGCTATTCCAGGATATCATGGGTATCCTCATCCATGGGTTGGTCTTAACCCGCAAGGTTATCAAACTTTACCACAAGACCCTAATCGACAGTTACTATTTATTGCAACCCAAGATTTACCTAATTTATCCTGGTTAACAAATGATCCCGTTTATTATTATCCTTATTGGTCGGTGATTCCTACCAAGTTACCGAGTGACATACCCAAATTTGAAGGCAAATCGAGAGCAGGGCCATCCAATCACGTGATTACATATCATCTTTGGTGTGCATCGAATTCTTTAATCGATGATTCTATCCATATTTTCCTTTTCCAACAAACTTTAACCAGTTTGGTAGCCAAATGGTACATTGAGCTACCTCGCACTTATTTCCATAACTTTACCTCTCTAGCAACAACATTTTTAACCCATTTTCAGCTACCGATTTGGTACTGAACTTTTGTCTTCTTTAAAACAATAAGAATTGACTCATATTTCTGATCATATACATGAATGGAGATGTAGACATTGGTTAGTCAAAGTTTTTATTCAAGATCTGATTTTAGCTAAATGGTTTACGAAGTCACTTTATCCAGTTATTACTGAGGATGTTTCTGAGGGAGGTGTCTTCATGGAAGAGAAAGTAATTTCTCGTGCCCAGTATTTAGACTTAGTCTACACCCAATTCGGCACCTTGTACGAGAAAATCCCGAATTTACTGCGCCCTACAAGTGATCCAATAGTTACTTCTCCTACATGATCTAATGCCACTAATGGTATAATAGATTTTGTTAGCCAACATTCTAAAGGGAAAAATAAAAATTCTATGTACTTAGACTTTGTCCATACAAGATTCACCATCTGAACTCCTTTCTTTAGAAGTTATTTCCAAAATTAATGTCTTAGAATCATCTATTGGCAAGAGTCAGTCAACGAGAGGTAAAACGAAGGGGAAACCTCATTATCCTTGCCTTAATTGCAATGATGATCATTATACAAAGGAATTCCCACATCAGGTAGAGGTTTCCAAATTAATTAAATGTTCTCCAACTTCTGTTATTTTGAAGGATCCATTTCCTTATCAAGACCATAAAATGGTTTCTCACAACACATATTCCTCTTTCACATCGCAAAATATCATGATGATGTCTTTGCAACAAGTTATGGTAGCTACGATATCAAAATATTATGGGTCTAAGGGTCCTGTTGACAATGGAAACGAGGCTAGTTCATTTGGTCAACCTTCTAGTTCAATTCCTCCTCCTCCTTCTGAACCATTACATATCAAGAAACCACATCCTGACATGATGATTCGAACACCTTCCAAATCTATGCTTCGGAAATCAGCTTTAAACCCACATGCTAGAGCTGCACAAAATTACAACATTGTTGAAGACCTGGCTATGTCTCCTTCCACAATGTCAGCTGGAAGTGTTGCAAACATGTCCGACACATTGAAAGCTTTTATTGTCATCCATAAGAGCTATTGATCCGTGGGATTCTAATCTAATTATCTTTGATCTTGAGAGTCATATATTCATACTCCCTCATCAACTAGCATTCCATATTCTAGTTTTTGTTAAAACTAGGTGAGTATTTCACACAATTGTTGATGAATGAGCTTCTCATGTATTATGTCAATTTCTTGTTGGAAAGATTTAGGTTCTCCAACCATAAATTAGTCACCTACCACTCTGAAAGCCTTTGATGGAAGAGGTTTTCGTCCTTATGGAATCCTGAACGAATTGCCCATAGAGCTAGAGGGTAAAACAGTTGCGATCAAAGTTGAAGTTGTTAATGATTAGCTCGATTACGACCTTTTTCTTGGTTGAATTTGGACCTATGCTATTATAGCTATGGTATAATCACTTTTTTGAATGATACAATTTCCTCACAAAGGGAAAATTGTCAAAGTAGACCAGTTGTCTTACTACACTTCAAACCCTAAGTCTACGAGTAATATACCTTTTGTTGGAAAAACAAATACTCTTTATGAGGATATTGGTGTTGGTTTACTCAAAGACTCATCATTGATGGGAACCTTTGCGTTCCCTCAACCGAATTTTCCTTCTAATCTTGTTGAGGTTGTTAGGGTCCTATAAATATAATGATCAAGGTATGATTATCTAGCCATTTATCCCAGTGGGAATATTGTAAATTATTTTTCATTTTAAGTTGTTTAGCTGTTAAAAAGAAAAGAAAAGAAATAAATAAAAAAAACATGAAAATAAAAAAGAAAGAAAAATGAATAAAATATAATCCTTAAAAAGGTGCGCGAGACAAATTTCCACCCAAGTTATTTTTTTTATTATACTTAAGTTTGATTAAAATATTAAAATTGTGATTTAAATGTGAATAAAAGGTGACAATATATTTTATCATTTTGTAATAATGATTAAGCGCTTTTCGACGAATGAGATCACTCCCACCAAAATCAACGGAAGGGAACGATGTTCGTGCCCCCGCCCCCGGCCTCCCGAAGGTTAACGCGGAGGGGGGTTCCGAAAAGTGGTGTGCTTGAAACCACTATTGACCACGTGGTAGCCCCACAGATATTTCAGAAGCCTCCCCTCCATTATCACTTTCCACCCTTCCCTCCCCCCCCGCCCCCCCCCCCCCCCCCCCCACATTTCCTATTTCTACCTGCTCCCGCTCCACTCATAGCACGCCACCACAACACACCCATCCAAATCATGCCATCACGCCCGTCCACATCACCACACCCCCTTACATTACGTTATCGTTGGGCAATTTATCATTAACAATCATGTAAACGTTGGTCATTAACTCCTGCTAATGTTTAAAACCATTAAATATGACGCTCCAAAAGAAGTAATTTTGCCATTGATTTCTTTCACCTTTTCACTTTAAAAATCCAACATTGCCCAGTTTCCCTCTCTTTTCCATTTCATTATATCAGTGCAGGTTCATGCTCAGAGAATGTTCAATGCTCCAATGCCCTCTGCAATTGCCATTCTCTTGGAGTATCAATCAAGTACAAATCAGGTAATTTCCCTTGGGCCTCTCTAAAATTTGAAATGTCGTCACATAAGGGAAACACAAAAATGGTGGTCGAGAGTCCAGTCTTACCCTCTGTTCCCAATTTAAATGAGATACCTTTAGTTGAAACACAATATAAGATAGTGGAAACTCAATGTGAATTGGAGTTGTATGAGCTGCATAATTGGGTGAATCAAAAGTTTTTAGATAATAGTGATGATCTAAGAATCTGGGAATCGTTTCTACCTCAATTTACCTTTCCCCAAACTCATATTCTTCCAGAATTCATTACATGGTGCCATCTTAGGTACCTCCCCAACTAGAATGTGGTAATTGCTCAAAACAATGAAATCCTATTCTCAATTATCCTAGAAGCTATCTGTCAAGCCCTTCAGATTAATTTTCAAACTTATTTACACCCATTTTCCACTTTTTTTTTTTTTTGACAAAATCGGGTACTGATATATTATAAAAAATTCACGGGACTGAGTCCTATTACATGGATATGATAAACCAAGGCATTAAGGATCCAAAACGGGTTCGCAGACCCTTGATCCTTATTGCTACATAAACGGTAACTAAAATGAAAGAGATAGCGGCTATATTGCCGGATAAAAGAGCCTGCTAGCCAACAAAATTTGCAGTTCATGAGTCCTAGGGGTATTTCTGGTTAACTGAGTCATCCGGGAGAGGTTCCTTCCCTGCGCTGGCTCTGGTTGAAGCTTCTGCTTGCATACTTTGAGTAAGAGTCCTGATATGAGCTATAGCTTCCTCTAGGTGGGAGCATCTGTCCTTCAAAGCCTCGATCTCAGCCTTTTGTTTTTCTAGCTTCTTCCTTTTTGATCTGCTGTCCGCCTGGTAATCGTCTTTGAGGTCGTTGAATCGCTTGATGAATCTGCCGATCATGAAGGTGTGCGCTTTGCAGAGAGTGCACTCGCTGTTCGTGATGACATTTTCTAAGGGATTGTTAGCGGGCACCTGAGCTTCCTGTTGTTCCTGTGGATCCGCCATATCTCCTAGATGGAAAAGAGAACCAGAGTGCTGATGATGCAGAAAGGGGCGGTTTCTGGGGATGAGGGCGCAATAGGGGAAGGACAGAAAGGGGAAGAGCAGGGCTTTGCGCAAGGAGGGACAGGATGGCGAAGGAGCAACAGAGGGAAAGAGGGAGCGCTGTAACAGCCAAACAAACAACCTGTTAGAAGGAAATAAAACTCTGAAATTAAGATTGCCTGAGTTTACCGCTGTCGAGGGACGTGATCCAAGCTCCAGATAACTTCGCTCAGCTTCGTGAGAGAGACTGTGCTGAGAGGAGGCGCGAGCCAGGGCCTTCGTAGCGGTGGAGGATGAAAATAGAGAGAGAGCCATGCTGCTATAAATAGAGGGGGAGAGGTAGCTCGAATGAGTAATCCCTTGCTGGTCGATTCGATCCCTGAGGTGACTGTGAGGCCAGGGAGAGATTTTGCTGCGTGCGGTGGGGATTTTGGTATGATGACCATCTGAGCAAGACCTGAGATTGACGGCGAAGGACAAATAAAACATAAAATCGGGGCAGTAAGAGGTGACATATGCGATCGCAGGGGGGAGGATCTGAGAGAGGAGGGACGAAGTGGCGCAGTCGAGGAGATTTAGCAGAGAATGTGGAGATTCGGGGATGAGCAAATTTCGAGAAGGATGGAGTCTGAGGTGGCTCAGAATCTGAGTAGATAGAGAGGGGTGGGTTTTTTTAAGGGATTGATTTATCATATATTGAATCGTTTTCTCTAACTTGGCCTGCGGGTCTACTGGCTGCCTTGTTGGCCTGATCATCCGCCTCTTTGTTGCTTCTCCTTAGCACATGTTTGAGAGTGGCTCCATTTAAGTCTCTTAAGTTGTCGGTGATCCTGGTTTTCACATTATTCAGGGCAGTTTGGTTGAAATCCCTCCCCGAAACCATAGCAGCTATAATTATAGCTGAGTCACCCATTATGAGCGGATTTTGAAGACCAAGTCTCTTCAGAATGGAGGTTCCCAGGAGAAGACTATAAGCCTCGGCCCTATTTTTGGACATTATGTCCAATCCCCACTCGTGAGTCACTAAAATTTTACCTTGATGATCTTTGATGACTCCTCCTGCACCTGCCTAACCCGGATTGTTTTTAGATGCCCCATCGAACAGAAGGGAGGGCCTCTTTTGGTTTTGAATCCAATCTCTGATTTCCTCAGTGGAACCTCTTAGCTTCCAATCAACCTTTCTCTGTCCTGTACTTACTGCTTTGTGATTCCTTGCTTCATAACTGAATTTGCTCATCCACTCAGTTTCCCTTGGGTCCCCCGATTCTTGCTCCGATTGGACTATTCCATTGGCACTGATGGTCTCAGAGATGAGGGCAATTGTTTTTGCAAGGGTGTTGGAGATGTTGGGCTTCTTATCGTTAAAAATGCTTTTATTTCGGGTGTTCCAGATTTGCCAATAGAGGGTTGGGGGGATGCTATTCCACAATCTTTTGGCAAGGGTTTTGTTTTTCTTGGGGTAGGGATAGCTGTTCCCCCAATTTTTTTGGAGGAGGGTGATCTGATTGGGCAATTCACCTATCCTTAATGGGCTGGTGATGAGCTTCCAGCAATTTCGAGCAAAGGAGCAATCTAGGAAAAGGTGATTGCTGCTTTCTTCCGCTGCTCTGCACAGGCAGCATATCGAGGGACCGAGGATGCCTTTCTTCCTTAGATTTTCCGCTGTGAGGATTTTGCTTTTAAGGAGGGTCCAATTAAAGAATTTTATCTTTGGGAGGCATTCCGGATTCCAGGCCGCTTTATAAAGAGGCCAATTATTGTTGGCTGTGGCATTTTGGAGGGTTTTGTATCCTTCTCTGACTGTGTAGATTCCGCCATTGGGGTCCCAGACATACTTATCCTCGGACATACTGTTAAGGGGGGCTGACCCTGAGAGAGATAGCTTGAGGTCGGCCCACTGATCCCTTAGGTTGTTTGGGAGGGTGAGGTGCTTCCAGCCCAGCCACCTGTTTTGGTCCCAAGAAGAAATATCATATAGGGACTTAAGATTTTTCCCTTCCATCCACAAATGCAGGGGTCTGAGATTTGGAAGAGTTTCTCTTGCTTCTGAGCCCATTATGCGATCAGTCCAGATGTTTATGTCTCTTCCACTGCCCGGAGCTCTTGAGATATAATCTTTGAACTGAGGGAGAGTTTTTTTTATAAGTTTCCAGACTGGGGTGCACTGCCTGTCAACGATAGATTCCGATAGGATGTTGGAGTTGGGGCCGTTCAGGTATTTTCTTTTGATTACTTCTGTCCACCAGGCTCCTTTTCCGTTGAGAATTCTCCAAATCAGCTTGAAACCCATGGCCATGTTGGCAAACCTTGGGATTCTTATTCCTAGCCCTCCTTTTTCGAAAGGTAAAATAACCTGGTCCCATTTAACAAGACTGAACTTTTTGGAGTCCTGCCTTCCTCCCTGCCACAAGAAGCTCCTAATAATTAATTCCATGTGCTTATGAATGCTGGCCGGGGCGAGAGTGGTTGCGAACTGATATATGGGGAGAGCAGATAGGATGGCTTTTATGAGAATTGTCCTTCCAGCCAGGTTGAGCCAGGACACACCCCAACTCTGAAGTTTCCCTCTCAGCTTCTCAATTAGTTTCACCCAAATTTCAGTTTTGACCGATTCCTTTGCTAATGGCAATCCCAGGTACATGAAATGGCTCCAGTTCCTTTGGGCAGGGATGTCCAAGATTGAGGAGATTCTCTGAATAATCTGCCTGGGGACGTTCCAGGTATATATCATGCACTTATTGTTATTGAGCTTTCCTCCGGACACTTGTAGAAAGAGCTCTAACGTTTTCTTGAACCTTCTTGCCATGAGACTGGAAGCTCCTCCAATTAGGAGGGTATCATCAGCGAAGAGTGAGTGGTTTATCCCCTTGGTTCCACGCACTATACTGATACCTGTGATTTCTTTTTGCCTACGAAGATTTTCCAGGTGAATACTTAGCGTTTCGGCCATGATGATGTATAGAAATGGGGAGAGCGGGCAACCTTGTCTCAGTCCCCTTGAGCTTCTGAAGAAGTTGCTTGGCCTGCCATTGATCAGAGGGGCTGTCCATGGGGATGAAATACACTCCATGATCCTGCTGGTGAAGGTGCTGGATATCCCAAATTTCCCAAGGGCTGCCTTAAGAAATTGATGGTTAACTCTATCAAAGGCGTTTGCCATGTCTAATTTAATAATCATACCCTTTTCCTTTCTATTTATGCTGCTGTGGATTGCCTCTTGGATAAGGATAACGTTATCCGTGATTTGTCTTCTAGGGACGAAGCCTCCTTGATTCTCAGAGATGAGGGAGGGGAGGAGCTTTTTTAGCCTGTTGGCTAGAATTTTGGTGATAATTTTGTAGGAGACATTTCACAGGGAGATTGGGCGGAATCGGTCGAAGGATTGGGGGTTGGGATCCTTGGGGATAAGGGCTAAGTGAGAAGATTTAATACTGTTCCCCATTTTTCACTTTGAGAAGAAGTTCTTTACCATTCTGATGAAGTCTTTCTTGATGGTTTCCCAGTGATTTCTGTAGAATGCCACTGTGAACCCGTCTGGGCCCGGTGCCTTGTCCTGCGCCATGCTGAAGATCGACCCCTCAATTTCCTCTGTCGTGACCTCTTGGTCCAGCTCGTTGTTTTGGTCTGCTGAGATTTTATTTTCGATTAGGCTTAGGAATTCCACGTTATCGTTGGGCTGAGTGTCGGCGGATAGAAGGGCGCAGAAGTGTCTGGACGCAGCCTCTTTTATTTCTTCTTGGTCTCTGAGCTCTCTTCCGTCAACCATGATTCTCTCTATATGATTCCCTGCCCGCCTGAGTTTTAGGCTATTGTGAAAAAAGGAAGTGTTTTTGTCTCCGGCTTTGAGCCAAAGGCAGTGAGACTTTTGTCTCTGCTCTTCTTCTTCCATCCTGTTCTGCTTATACAGTTCTTTGTACATTTCATTCTCCTTGGCCTGGTCTTCCTCTGTATACTGGATTCGCTCCTTTTCTTGACTCCATTGCTCCAGCTGTGATTGGAGATCAGCTCTTTTTTTACTTTCCTCTGCAGCGTGGATTCTTGCCCATTGCTTGATAACGGTCCTGAGGGATTTGAGCTTAGTTTCCCAAATATAGTGGGGCGAGCCAATAATTTCTTTTGCCCACTGCTCCTTGATCAAGTTTCGGAATTCTTCTTTGCTGTCCCATGCCTTGTTGTATTTAAAGGGGAGAGGCCCCATTTTCTTACCTTTGTCTAAGGTCAGAGCCACCGGTTTATGATCTGAAATGTATCCATGGATGATTTTGCTTTGGATATTTGAGAATCTTGCTACTGTTCTTTCTTGAGCGAGGATTCGATCTAATCTCTCTTTTATATTGTTGCTGCCGGTTCTTTTATTGCTCCAGGTGAATCTCCCGTTGTGCGGAGGAATGTCCACTAGATTATGGATTTGGATTATTGCTTCTAATGAGTCTCTTGAGGGGTCAGCATAGTAGTTTCCTCCCAATTTCTCATCAGCATTCCTTATAAGGTTTAAGTCACCTCCAAGGAAAATGTTCCTTCCCTGTACTGTCATGAGGTCTGATGTTATTGACTCCCAGCATGAAGCTTTGTCCCTATAGTGGTTAGGGGCGTATATGTTGTATATAGAGTATTCCTCTTTTGAGGCTTTATTCTGCATGTCTGTTCTTACCCACCAGCTGTAGGACTTTTGCTCTTTGAGTTCCCATTTTCTTTTGTCCCATAGTGTTCCTATGCCTCCTGAGGCGCCATCTACACTTGTTGCTATGCCTACATAGCTTTTGTTTCTTTTTATGTGATTTTGGAATTCTTGTTCCATGATTTTGGTCTCCTGTAGTAGGAGGAGGTCTGGATGTTCAGATTTGAGGAGATCTCGGACTGCATTTGTTTTTAGGGAGGAGCCCATCCACCTACAATTCCAGGAGACCAATATCATCATTTACCTTGTTTGGTATTTGCCCCGCTTTTCTCTTTCATTTTTTCTCCACTTCCTTTTGATTTATCTAGAAATGTGTCCATTGGTTGCTGCATTCCAGTGGCCATTCCTTTTGCGGCATTTTCATCTCTAATTTCTTTGTTAGACTTTCTTCCAACTTTTCTGGGGGGATCTGTGGAGAAGTTGTTTTCCTTTGATTTGTTTCTAATTAAGATTCTTTCCACTGTTGGGGGAGGAGAGGACTGGGGGAGGGGGCTGGGTGAGGGGGTGACGATGGCGGCTCGAGGGGAAGGGGGGGGATGGAGGGTCCTCTCCGGACAGGGATTCAAAGGGGTTGGAGGAGGAGGGGAAGGAAGGGGCAGAGCTAGAGGGATGAGAAGGGAGGGAGGGGTTTTCAGGGGGAGCCTTTGAGCTTGGGCCTGGAGGGGGGTTTGATTTTTTCTTTTTGACATGCTCCCAGACTCCCTCAGGGGTTTCAACATTGTCTTCAGGAACATTTGTTTTAGATTTGCTACATCTATTAGCGAAATGCCCATATTCGTGACATACCTTGCATTTGAAGGGTAGCTACTCGTAGTCCACTTGCTGAATGTGCGTCCACTGATCAACTTTGAGTTTGATTGCTTCCGGCAGTCCTTTCCCCAGATCTACTTCAACACAGATCCTCGCGCATGCATGCATGTTCTCCTTCGGTTCAGATCTATCAATGTAATTGCCCACTGCGTTCCCTATGGCTTTTACTGACTCGTACCCCCAGCAATGAAGCGGCAAGTGGGGCAAACGAACCCAGACGGGGACAGCGTTGGGGACATCCATTTCTGGGTCAAAGTCTGGAGTCCATCTGTTTAAGTAGAGACCCCGGGAGTCCATGAAATAGGGGCCGTTTCTGAAGATGAGATTCCTGTCCTCCATTGATTCGAATAGAAAGGTGTAAAATCCTCTGCCACAGAACCTGATTGCTATTTTCCCTTGCACCATCGCGTTCCAGTTTCTCTTGACCCATCTCTGAACTGATCTTGGGGAGGGCCACAATCCCGTGAACTGGCCGACCAGGCCTCTTTCTGCTAAGGAGATAGCTGCTCTCCTCGGGAGGGAAGGAGGTAGAGAAACTTCAGGAATTTCATCTAATCTCTTGATGAACTTGGAGGCTGTAGGACAGATTTTTTCTGCTGCACTCTAGGGAATGAGAGAGGCAAACATTTTCTCGAAGTCTTTTGGATCCTGAGGCGGGGGATCCATTGCTGCCATTGAAGAGTCAGATCTCAGGGAAAACTTCAAGAGGACAACCGGGGAGAGGCCCCGGTGCTGGGGGAGGGCAGGAGGCCCGGGAGCGGAGGAGGGGAGGCCAGCAGATGAGGAGCGCAGGCCTAGCAGCAGCGCTGCCAGGCGCAGAGGCGCAGAAACGATGTCAGGGTTCTAGGTCACGTGCAGGAAATATACAAAAATATTACCTTCCCCTAGCGAGCCCATATTTTGAATGTTTTCTGCCTGATAATTCTGAATTGCCTAGTACTAATCCCCCATAATCTGATTCTATTTTCCCTGAGATGTCACGACAAGTTATTTCCATGGTTACTTTCCTATTAGGTTATCCTACAGACCAATGGGTAGATGAAGTAGTGTTAAGGTGTTTGTCGTTATTTTCAGTTAGTCAGAAGCCATCAGTCATTTTCAATTACAGCTAATACTTAGTAGATGTTATACATGAGAAATTTCTTAAATTTAAGGCTGAAGGTGCATTTAAACACTAGTTAGTATTAGTATATTTGATGTTATTCTATCCAGCAAACATGTTTAAGTTCCATTTATAGAAGGTAGATGAACAGGGAAGTCCACTATCAATCATTCAATGGACTTCTTTAGTTAGAAAGAATTCAGAGGATTAATCATTCAACAATTTTGTGGATCAGTTATTACATACATCCTTATGTCTTCTTAGCAACGATTTTATACCAAGAATTTCACCAGAGATCAAGAAGGTTTTACATCTTACAAAAAAAATAAAGTTGGAGACTGGTATCTCTACCATAATTATAAAGAGATTTGAATATATGGGTGTCAGCTTCCTCCCTATAGATTGCCAATATTTGTACCAGTGAGGATTTTTGCCTTGGAATACATTATACAGATGTTAAACATGGATGACCTGCATTTTGTATCAAGTAAAAATAAGGCGCAATTTAAATTGAAGGCACATGTTGGGCCTTATATTGTAAATACCAAAGAAACAACAAAGGAAGTGGATGAAATATTAAAGCAAATGAAATTTAAGCTAAGCTTCACATGGTCTTATGATCCATTAGGGATAATTTCAAGACTAAGAGTCGAGTAGAAGACCAAACCATATGCACATACACCTAGGCTAGAGATAGAGCAGTATGCCAATCAGGAGCAATGGACAAAGAACACACTACATGAGGCTGAAGAGAAAATTGCCAGTCAATCATCTCTACAAACTCCTATTCCAAAAGACAAAGAAATCAAGAGACCAAGGGAAAGTATTTCCCCTATAGATTCAGAATCTCAAGTTGCAGACTTTTGTGTTTTCAAGAGGAGAAAGAAAGATCCATAGAACAATACTAAGACTGATACTAGAGGTGATGCTCAAATAATAAATATTCAAGAGGAATCCTCAAAAGAAAGGGGCTCACACGAGCAAGCCACAATGGTTTTGACAGGTATTTCCACTACTTCATTCCCATATGTTGAGGAGACAACTGAGTCACCTATGTCTTCTACATCTTAGATTGCAACACAACAGAATATTTTTTCTAGATACAGGGAGATCAAGAAGAAGAATGAAGCATTAAAGGCTACAACATATTCAGAATTTTGGAATCAAACTACTACTACTCAACAAAGGTTGTTTTTTCCACTTGACACTAAGAAGGGAGAGTTCCAATTCACCTTCTTGGAACCCACAGTTCTAGTCCCAAAATTGCAGAAGACTATAAAGATTTAGTGTTATCTTTTAATACCAAAAATATCCATGCAATTGATCAAATTGATTTGCATAAACAGGAATGTGAAATGATTTATTCAATGCTGACAAGTTTAGCGATTGCTGCCTCAAAAGTGCAGGCCTCTTTGAATAATATGCATTCACATCTAAAGATATAACGAATGTCATTTTTGGCCAAAGACACTAGAACCAAAGCTTTGGAAGATTTAGTGATTAAACTAGGATATGATCCTAGTAATATCAAAGCAGAAGTTGAGCAAACAAAAGTTGAAATTAAGCACAAACTAGCAGAAGCACACCAAATTATTAAGATGTTGAACTCCAATACTAGGGATGAGCTAGAAGAAGTCTAGATTCAAGACAGAACATGCACAATTAAGGAAGTAAAGAGAGTTCTAATGAAGAAGAACCTCGTGATATAGCTAGAGAATAAATGCAAAGAGTTGGAGTTACAAGTGAAAATATTTAACATAAAATTTAATGTATTACAGGAAAAAGGACTTCCAGCTTTGAAAGCATCTAATGGAAAATTGATTCCATTAGAGAACTATCAAGACCAGTTATGCAACATAGTTGCAGATACTTCCAAATTCACCAAAGTTAGAGGAACAATAACTAGAGAAGCTTTCTTGGAAGAATAACAACGCGACCTCTACATTCAGCATGAAGTCCACCATCTATTTCTCAATAAGCCAACTTTTCAAACATACACAGAGGTGTTGTGTCCAACAACAACCCCCCTTTTTATTTAGTTTTATTACTAATACTAAATAAATGGGGACCCTTCTAAAAAATGAGAAGTAGCACTTATATTCCCCTTTGAATAAAACATACTATCATAAAATTAGGAAAACACCCGCAAAACCCAAAAGGACTTAAGTTTTATGATAAGTTCGAATAAAATCATTCTCTTAAGAAAAAGACATCACATCACAAAGGGTAATGGAGGGCATCATATTAGCAAACTACCGAAATTGCGAAAATGCGATGCGAGTTCGCACGCCTTAAAGACACATCACGCATTGCAGCTTTCATATGTCGCAATTATCAGCTAAGGTAAAATATTCCGATCCAGCGATATGCGATAAGGCATCTCGCAAATCACATCTCACAGAAACATGTGGTGATAAATGATTGTTAACAAAACGGATTAGCGATATTGCGAAGCAAATCGCAAAATCGCTTTATCGCAGATCTACAAGGCTCATCGTTCGATAAAGTTTATCTTGTAATTTGATACCAAGTTATGGGCATTAATGTCAATTTAATGGTTAGTTGATGGTCATTAATGAGATAAGATTTAGATCTAATCAAAAGGTTATTTCACGTAGGGTGATATATTTGATATGATTTCGGCATTAAGAGATTTCTCGTCACCTTATCTCTTACCATTATTCTTTCCTTACTTGTAAATTTGCAGGAGCAGAAAGTAGAATAATACACGCAGCAATGTTCAGAGCGTAATGGGAAAGAAAGGAAAAGCTCCAGTTGCTAAGGAAAAAGAGATGACTCCCTTATACACAGACACCACTTGTAATAGAGATGTCGGCATAACTACCTGGGAAGGCATGTACAATCTGCTCGAAGAAGAAAATCTCAGAGTCATGGAGGTTAAAGCAACAGCAGACTCACGCGGGTCGTCTGAGGCATCAATCACGGAACTTGCATGTTCATTCTTGCATCGAATAACAGCAAGACCTAAGATTGTTCCATACATAGACATGGTCAAGTGGGTACTGGACAGTTCTAATATATTAGACAGACAATTCAAGACTCAGAGCCAAGACCTCATTGGGTCATTCACTCCGCAAGATTAAAAGTTTATGTTTCATCTACTAAACCGTGCAAGAGGCAAAACTAGCACCTAGGAAGCCCGGATCAGGAAAAGGAGGCAGTGGTAAGAAGGCAAAGAAAGAAAAGGAAGCTGGACAATGTGCTCTCACCTGAGGCAGAGTAGTTAGACGTCCTTTGGCGAGACCCTCCCACTGACCCTACTGGAAATCTCACTAAGTTATCTCAGATCGCAGGAGCCTATGCTTCTACTACCATTGATAAAGCATCTGAGGTACATCAACTATTGAAGGATAGAGAGGAACAAATACAAGTTTTGCAGCAACAGCTACAACAAGTCAGTGCCAACCGCGAAGTAGAAGAAAAGTTTGAAAAATTACAACAAGATTTTCAACAGATGCAACTGGGATACCAGAACAATTTAGCTAAAGGAGAAAATTAGTTGCAAGCCATGCTAGAGATGCATAGAGATGATCCCAAGCTTACAGAGTTTGTCTCAAAAGCCCTTGCCTTAAACGACCAACTCTTGCAACAGCAAGAGGCATTATGCCAAAGAATATTGCAATGGAATTCCCATTGCGAGATGAGCGACAAAATTACCAATAAAGTCATCGATTTGCGACATGATTATGATTTAATTGAAAAAATAATTTTTGATTATTTGGCTTGGCAGGAATCAGATGAAGGAAGGAAAGCAGGTGTGTTCAGAATCAATGAAGCCCACTAAGAAATGCTCTTTAATAAGTGGCACACACAGATTAGGAAGGCAGAATAGGTAGCAGAAGAAGCAGCTACAGTGGCAAACAACGTCATTTATTGTGTCAATGAAAACCTGCACAGAGCAAACCTCATATCTGAGACCGCTCTGGGATTTCTCCCAAAGGCACAACAACTGCAGACAAGCTGGAGACAAAAAGCTGAGGAAAGGGCAGAATCCATCAAGAAGTTAACCAAGTTGAATTGGGATTCTTACTGGAAGTACTTGGTTAAATAGCACAGTCAGTGCATGACTCTCAAATGCCTTACAAACTCTGCTGAGAAGATAGCGCCAACACTTGTCGATTCTGCTTTCGCAAGCCAACTAAAAGCAAAGGTCAGCTAATCGACACTCCTCAAGCCGATGCTGAATGCTTGCGATATCAGAGAACATATACATAGATAGTTAAATTCCAGATTTAGTTTTAGTTTTAGTTTTGATTTATTTTTGCCTTAGATGAGGATGGTCATTTAAACCTTCTCCTATATTTTTGTAATAGACTATTTTTAGTAATTAGTTAGTAGTATTTTAATCCCTCTCATGCATTTACAGAAGGGTCCTGAAATTTGTCAAAAACATTTCCTCAGAACATGCACTTCTCCACCCTTGGAGGAGGTTTTGATAAATGAATGGAACAAGATTTATTGATATCTATGTTTAATGTCTGCTACTGAAATGCACTTTTGTACTCTTGGTAGATGTTGAATTAGGAAGAGATAAATCTATATTGTTGAAGCTCATGAGTAGAACTTGTTATCAATGGTACTTTTATCTCTTAATGATTTCTGCTTATGTGTTAAAGTGATATTTATGTTCAGTTATTTATATATGAAGGCTTGAATGCTTGAGTTATCATTTGGCACTTTTGTACGGTGATGACTATTCTATTTATGCTTAATGTATGAATGACTTATTATGCGATATGTTTCTCACAATTGTTTCGGCTAACTTTTTATACGAAACAATTCATTTTTATCAAATTCTTTTCTCGTAGCAATTGAATGATCTTTATTACCAATTGTTGTTAGAAATTATTTTAGATCACATAACTGAAAAGTTAAATCCCGGGTTAGTTTTAGAATTAGATATTTCTATTCATTAGAATACAATTGCATGTTTTAAATTAGACTTAGATTAAAAGCATTTTACTTAGAAATCATTAGAAAGGAAATATCAATTCTCATCACACACACACACACAAATTGGGAAACTGGTCCCATTATCCCCAGTCAGACCCACCATCCCAAACGGAAAAGGAGCTGCTTTCAAGGTCCGGACCGGGTGGGTATCCCCCTTGTTGTAGACCCGATTTTCGGGGCTTCAACAAGTAGATGAAATATTTCGAAACATGGTAAATTTATCTGTTCCAAGTGAAGACGAGTGGGATAAACTATTAGATCTCATTGGGTAAAACAAACAAAATTCTGGGGACCATAGCAAAGAAAGGGAGTAGAATCCTATAGGTTAGGGGAAGTTAAAGAGGAGCAAGATTATAGCTACAATAATCAACTTCAATCCTTGAAGTGTGTGCATAATATCTAATTCAGTCCAAAAACATGCTATAATTTGGTTCTATTTTTTAAATATCTACATTATTTCAGTAGATATTATTTTTTAATAAATTTTATTTTGAAGTTTGAATTTATTCGAGACAAACTCTATATATAATTTGTAAAAATATCTAGAAAAGTTTGGATTATGCAAGAAGAAAATATTTTTCTATGATTATAAGCAGTGAAATATATTTTGAAGTAATCAATTTAGTAATACAAAGGTAGTTTGGTTTTAGGATTCTTGTGTCAAGCGAATGATGATGTTTCCCTCTTTGTACATCTGTTTTTCTTTCAAGTTTCATGTCGATTTTCCTTCCTGATTGTTGCAAGAAGATTAAGAGTTTAATTTACTTACAGTACTCTACTCTATCTTTTTTAAACAATCTTAAATGTTTTCTTTCTGATATTAAGTGTAAAATTCATCTATGTATGCTCCATATTTAATTGATCATAATTATTCATCTAATCCACACCACAACAGCTCTATGAGATCTAGGAGTTTTCCTACTTTTCTGTGTTTCATCTCCTCTGTTTATTTCAATTGATTACTGAAGATTTTATGACTCCATGCCCAATGGAATTTTCTTTCATTTTACAACCAAAACTTTAAAAATCCTATCATTGACCTTTCATATCTAGCCTAAGATCTAAACACTAAGATTAAAAATCATATAGAGAGAGCCCTATTTGAAGCTGGAAGGGATAGATCCTAGCTTTAAAAGTGGTTTTTGGTTACCTTTGCAGTTTCCTCTTCAGCCTAGGAATACTACGGAGTGCTAACATTCTAGAAACCATATTGGGGAACTCTTCCCTGGTACCTTTGATTTCAAAGGCTTAAACCTATTTCATGTGTGTGACAATGAGTTAGGAAATCTTTAGGCTGAATTCTTCACCCAAAATTTGTGTTTTTACCCAGTTGTGACAAGTTCCCTTGGAAATATCGCTCCTAAAAAGATTTATACTATATCACATGTAGATCCTAATCCTCTTGAAGTTGTGAATGATCCTGAGAAATTAATTAAGAAAAATAACCTTCGAGAAATTCAAGCAAGTAATAAACCTCTGCTCATGTGTCACTCACTCCCTGAAATCTTTCCAACACTTGAGGATATTGATTATGATATGTGTTTGGTCAATTCAATGTCCTTGAATTGGAAATCATAAATTGTCAACTAGGGTGCGTAGATTGATGAAGTATATGTGCAAAATATGTGCTTAGAAGTTGTTTTAGTAGGCCATTATGTATTTGTCAAGGTCTAGTCCTAGGATGGAGGTGATGTTTGTCATTTGTATTAATGTTGTAATTCTTAAGGATGTTGATTAAGTTTCCTAGGAATTAATCGCTATTCAATCAGTTTGTGGACGATGTGAGGGTGATTTTACTTATGTTAGATTGTTGGGATTTTATTTTAAATCTCTTTGCTGCAACTCCTAATTCTCTAAGTGCAAAATGGAATCTTACTCTAGCAGCTATGAAGGAATACTGTTGAACTCAATTGTTTTAGGAGAGGTCTTCTCACTTGTTCAATTTTTTCTCAAACAAAGTAATCCAAGAAACATCTATGAATTGAACACACTTCCATTATGCTGGATAACAAGCAAAGGAAATAACTGTGTAGTACCAGGTATAAATAAAAGTAAATAACAACCTAATCTAGGTATAAAGCAGAGTTCTTATGCAGATAACAATTTGAAATCATTATACAACATGATCACACAAAACAGAGCAATTGAATAATTGAAGGAAATCAGATTGTATTTGATTAAAACCTGCCACTGTTTGTAGGGGCCCTCCACATAACAGTTCAAAGCTTCAAATCAATAAAATTCTTGCACACAAAAACCAAATTCATTCACACGAAAGTCACAAATTGTTCAAAAAACATATCATTCGACGTGCACCCAAATAACAATGCAACCATTAACTTTATAGCATGTCTCTTGCATAACTGTATGAGAATCCTAAGCCTAATATCTCTTAACCCTATCTAAACTTATATC
Source organism: Pinus tabuliformis (assembly GCA_031772625.1). Lineage (NCBI taxonomy): Eukaryota > Viridiplantae > Streptophyta > Pinopsida > Pinales > Pinaceae > Pinus > Pinus tabuliformis. The sequence continues at coordinate 246,800,267 of CM062805.1, forward strand.
GTGAAACCATCGTTTTTCTATTTCGAAAGCAAAACGATAAGGTTTTAGTTGATCTCAGGCTCTGTTCTGCATTAATCCGATAGTTGACTCAGAGTTTGACCGCGATCTCCTGTGCCTCTTTTAGAAAAAATTTTGAGTGGATAGGAAGGTATTCATGAGGGAATCATCTTCTACCCATCTGCACCTTTTGTTGTTGAACTAGAACTCTGGAACCTCATGAACAATGAAAGGCAGCTATGGAATCCTGGACTAGTTGCGGAAATAGGCTGATTTGGTAGCTAATTACAAATTTAATTAAAACAATAAGGTATACAATGGAATATGAATAAGAAAACATACTAATGCATACCTTCATCAAAACCCTGTAGCTATGGCTTTATTAAGTGGTAAATATATTTGAAAAAGAGAGGATTATTGGGCAAAAGGATGTCGCGGTAGGACAATATTCAGACTCTACATTCCCCCAGACTGGAGATGTTGTATGTCCTCATACACTTCTCCCTTGTCTTTTGCTTGTGTCTCTTGTTTGTTATCTCCTCGTTTCACTGTTTTCTTCTTTTTTTGCAGAGATTGGAATTCTAGGCTTCCTCATCAAGATTTTGTACTTTAAACTGATTATCTCTCTCTGCATAATTTTGTTCTCTTTCTTTAGCTTCTTGTTTTTCTTATACCACAAGCTTAGATGTAGGATTAGATTGTCGCTCTTGGTGATCTATATCTCACTCTGTGTCTTTAGGGCTTGATTTTCATTTTTAAGATATCAATTCAATGTTTTTAGTTCAAAGATCCCTTGCTTCAAGATGTTTGAGGCCGATTGTTCATTCCCCTGGTTGCTTCCTTCTCTAGGGCTTTGTATTGTCTCCTTTGTTGTTGTCGCCTTCCTTTCCAGTGATTCTATGTAGTCATATATTTCCTGCTGTGCAGGGTCAATACTTGGACTATGTATTGGGCTTCCTAGAGGTGAGTTGTAAGGCTATGGTGATGGTATTGGTGACCCTTTTGGAGAATTCCAATGGCTTCCAATTGGCTTATCCTCTATTGTCTCAATCTCTATTGGAGTGTTTTTTGTTGGCTCCTCTTCAGTCAGCCCATTTTCCTCCAGGTTAATGTATTCTGTAGTTTTTGAAGTTGTTTATTGAGTCGTGCTCAAACTTGTGCTTCTTCTCAACCCTATGATTTGTATTTTCTGCACTTTCCTCCTCTTATTCTTTGATTTTTCTTTTTAGAGGAGAGGTTTCAATTCATGAGAGTTCTTCTTTTCCTGGGCTAACTTTCTTTCTTCTGGGGTTTCCCCTCTTCATTCTTTGCAAAATATTTATTATAGGCAACTCTTCTTCTGTTACCTATGTCTGAGTTTTAGGTTCCTGTTCCTTTATCATTTCTATGGTTCTTTTTCTCCCCTTGAGGGCCCTGCTACTACTTGGTTTTTTGGGGATTTTTCCTCGAAATGATTCCTTATTAAGAAACTATCCCAGTCATCCTTGTACTTCGGAGGTGAAATTTGACCAATATTTTCACCAGGCCATGATGGTACATGGTGTTTTCTATGCATTGAACTTTCTTCTAAACATTTGTAGCCATTTTCCTGAGGCTATTCAAGAGAAAATAGGGGAGGTTCATCTGATGATCCTCCAGGAAGTGTGCCATCATTCTAACATGATAAAAGTACATTTGTCCAAACCTACCCTCACAAGTGATAAACTTCTGAAGCACAAGCAATAAGTTTCTCCTTTTATTTTTAAGAGCAGAGCTTGGAATACCTTTTTTTGTAGACATTTGTGTCCATATTTGGATTCTTAAGGAATATCCTCCAGTCTTCGCTATCAATCCCTCTGTTTTTAAACCATTTTTCTCCATGCCTTGGCAACTTGGTGGCCTCAGCAATCATAGACTCCATTACTGTGAGCTTGATGTCCCCAATTTTGGCCTCCATTCCATCGAAGGAATGTGCAAATGTCTTGGTTACCTCTTTGTGGAAACCGCTAAACTTCTCAATGAACTGCAACCATTGTCTTCTTTGCAGCAGCTCCCTAGTTTGTGGGTACCCCTCTAGGAATTGCTTCCCTACTGGCTCAGTCCAAACAATTACCCCCATGCTGAAGGATGCTTTGCCTCGAAGATTGGCTACCTTGACAGGAAAATGGGACTGGTCGGGTTTGCTGGCTGGCAGAAAGATGGTATGGTTGTGAAAGAATAGAGGGGTGTAGGAATAGGGAAGAATGGATGGGTTATCAAGAGGATTATGGAAATGGATTCGACTGTTAGGCACATTTCAAATTTATGATTTGATAATTAATTTGGTAGATTTGGCACAAGGTCATGACATGACCTTTAGAGTGGTGGCATATGATATTTTTTTAGACGACCATTACCCTTAGGTGCATCGTTTTCAATTGTTTTTTAATCCAAATTATCAAACATTCTTGTAGACTTCAAAATTATTAGGCTGCAGAAATTTGTTTGGTTGCAGAAAGTTGGACGAGTTGCGAAAAGTTGTTGTTTCTGCAGCTTAAGAGAAAGAAAACTTTAGTAGATGAGCTTTATTTTATATATCTATATCTATCTATATATATATATATATATATATATATATATATATATATATATATATATATATATATATATATATATATATATATTTTGAAAAGAAAATTTGAAGTGCCAATAAATTGGTTTTCACTTTAAATTTTCTGTATAAACATGCCAACAACATGTTGGTTTTCATGTTTATACAATTTTATTTTTATTTTTTATTATTATATGTATATATATGCATATATACACACATAATTTATTTATTATATTATATATATGTGTGTGTGTGTGTGTGTGTATAGATATAAAAAAACAAACTGAATGAAAAATTCTAAGGTGGAAAAGATGAAGAATTCTTCTTGACCATCTTTAGTTCTGAATTATCCTGAAATATTTTGACAAATTCCTCTCTTGTTAATGGTTTTTGGTAAAGCTTGATTCGATGTCCATTTACTAATAGAGGATTTCTTTCTTCATCAATAGTCCTCATTCTAAGTGCACCATTATCAAATATATTCTCAACCTCATCAGGTCCAAGCCAATGGGTTTGGAATTTCCCTTCATTTTTTTTGAATTTTGAATCAAAGATAAATGTCCAATCTCCTGGATGAAACTTCATTTCTTTAATGTATGTATCATGCCATCTTGACCTCTGTTGGTGCACTAAGATGGTCCTCTGAAAGGCTTCTTGTCTGATCTCATCGAGCTCATTTAATTGTGTCATCCTTTGCTTCTGAGCTTCTGACAAGTCAAGATCTAACTGGGCTACTGTCTTATAGGTCTGGATCTGGAACTCTATTGGAAGTAAGACTTGCTTCCCATAAACAATTTCATAGGGAGTATGTCCTGTGGTATTCCTCCACATAGCCCTATAGGCCCATAAGTGGTGAACACCAGTATCGCAGCAATAATGCTGCAACTCTTGGGCTTCCTACTTTACTTTTATCAACCCGGTAGTTCGTAACAAACTTGGAAGCGACGATGCTAAATGCACAAGTACTAGTTCTTACTGTAGGCTATCACTTGGTCAACTGGCGCAAGATCACTAGGAGCTCAAGACAACTACTATGCATTTCAAAAGAATATTTATATGTGATGAAAGAAAGGAAAGCTTACCCTACAGAGGCTATTTTACCTACAGAAAATGAAAGAAGACTGAAATGTGAAGTAACCCTAGCAAACCCTAATTAACCATCTAATCCTACTTTTGCAGAAAGAGAGGTGAAAAACCATAAAATGAATGCCCTTACCTACTTAGGAAGTAAACAACATCTAATCAAGCTATTTCTAGAAGGAAATGAGAAAAAAACATCTTTTTGGATTTTTATGTATTTTTAGGTGAAATTGTCATGCATGTAATTTATTTGTTTATGAATGTGGCAACGATTAGGTGGCGATGGAGGGTGAATTTGGAGTTTGCAAAGGTGTAGGAAGGTGTGGAGGGGTCATAGGAGGTCCCAGGTGGCCTCCTGGAGGCTTTCCCTACAATCGGACTTCAAAAAGACACCTACAGGAAATTCTACAGGAGGCTGTAGGGGATCTACAGGAGGTCTATAGGAGGTCTACAGGAGGATGCCGAGAGCTATTTTAGAGGTTTTGAAGGTGGGAAAATGAGTGAAAATGGTAGCTGATGGCTAGGAGGATGTGGTAAGGTGTCTAAGGTTCATCAAGGAAGATTAGGGAAGAAAAATATGGTTGGACTTGTTCAAGGAAAGAGAGGAAAGTTTATGGGAAAAGTGCTGAAAATTAGGGTAGATTTGTGGAGGACTTTGGATGACCTGTGGAACATGGATAAAAAATAGAGGGTGATGGCTGATTGGTGGACTTATTGTGAGCAGATATGTACTGCAAGAGAACTGAAAAGCAAGCTCTGAAACTAAGTAAGCAAAGAAACTAGCTACACTGAAAAAACATAACTATTCGTCAAACTAGTCTAAACTCTGATCTAGGAAAGTAAATGTTGAACAATGCTATATGGAAAGGAAACATGGAAATAAATTTATTGTAAAGACAGAAATTAGCATGATGAAATAGATCTACAGCAAAGCATCAATCTTTTAACAAGCTGCAACACTAGAAATCCTATTGGCGAAGGCAAATCTGTGTTTTTTTGGCAGCAATAAGGTCTTGGCCTCAGTTCATGGTCCCAAACGGGAGAAAGGAGGTCAATGCCTTGTTGTTGGCCTTTTTGTGTCTTCTTCTATCACTATTCAACCTGCTACAGCAAACTAACATGGAAACAACTTTTTAAATTACCAAAAGCAACCTATTCTTGACTAAGGAAGAAATCTATCTAACAACAACTCACTCATAAACTAAAACAAAGCATATAAATACAAAACAAGAGGTACTTGGCTTCTTGGATTGGGCCTTAACACAAGAGCTTCAACCCTATGACATAATTCCGTGCTAGCCTAGCAACAATCTCATCTTCATTATCAAAATAATAGTAAGATTACATGAAACTGTCTACAAAAGTAAGCTTGAAGTTGAGCCAAGCAAAGCTGCAACAAAAGTGTGAAAATTTGACTAACATACAACAACCTAATGAGGCCCTAGGCCTCTCTACTTATACAACTGGAGCTTCCAACAGGTCCCTTAAAATTAGGGAGGCTCGGCTCCCAGAACTTGAGATAGGCAGCAATTATACTCCACTGGCTCGGCTGCCTCTTTGGTGCATTGATGTGGCTGCTTGTGCTCCGAGCTTTCTGAAAGAGAATTCAAATTAGGGAGTCATAAATGAGGGGAACACCCTCCTATAAATCCCCTCCCTTGTTTTCTTCGAATATTTGCTGCCAAATGTTCATTAAACCTTTGACTTTGTCTCCAAAATTGACCAAAAATCTGCATTAAGTACACGTTAGACTTCAAGGCATGATGACCAACCCAACTCACTCTATTATCATAAATATAATTAAAAACATGCAATAAACTAATGATAATGGTGGATTAAGCTAAGTTAAGAGGCAAAATGAGCCCATATAATTACCCATTTATGGGGCTCATTATCACCCCCTACTGAATGTGTTGCTCATCCTCTGAGCAACTAATCCATCTCCTCATATTTGATGGCCCTGATGGCCTCCCTGACATTCCATGCTTCTGATGTGAGGTCCTCTTCTTTGTCATGGAATTTTTCCTTTTTGTCCACCTCTTCCTACTGCTATTGTTCTTCTTCCTCTTTTCCACCTTCCAGTAGGCCTAACAGTAGTGGAGGACTCAATTTGAGGCCAATCAAATTGGCCTTCAAACTCTGCATAGAGCACTTGTACAGTGGCACTCTCCTTAATGCTTCTTTCATCTTTGTTGGGGAGTGATAGTCCCTGATTTGCAGACTGTGTGGGAGAGCGTTCCACCTCCTCATACAAGCATGAATATAGTCTTCGCCGAGTAATCTTTCCATGTATTCAAAATGTGCAATGGTGTGGGCCTGCTCATTGATATACTTAGGGGCACTTTGAGGATTATTTGAAAGCAGTTGGTGGACACTGATGAGAGCCATGGGGTTTGTTGGCTCAGCTTGGATCATTAAGGGCTCATTTTGCTCTTTTGCCATCAAATTTTTTATTTTTGTTGCCCTTTTCTCCTCATGATTCATCCATGATGCCATGGCCATCAGTTGAAAGTCCCCTAGCCTAGCATTGGGGTCCCATAGGTTCATATCAGTGAGGGCCAAGTTATGCAAACAAAACTCTATTATCTTTGCCTTGTCTTCTGCTGAACTTTGGTCACATAGGTCTGTAAACTGTTTCTAATCTTGGAAAGGCATGGTGCTTCTCTGTGCCAAAGTCTTGATCTGAAATTGTAGCCATTGATCTTTGAGGTATACTCCATTTGATTTTGCTGGTGTCCTACACTGTAGCACCTCCATAGACTAGCTGGCCATGCATGCCAATTGTGTCTCCTTTTCTTGTAGTTGTTTCCTTAGCAACTCATTTTCTATTTCCAAGTGAGATCTTCTGATTGCCTCTCTATGTCTTACATCACTTAACTCCCTGCCTATCTCTCTAAGCTAGTTCTCCATGTGGCCAATATCCTCTACCCCCTTAGATTTGGCAATTTGCATCCATCTATGACTCCTTATTCTTTCTTTCTCCAGCTCAAAGAAAAGTGGGACTGCAAATTTTTGTGGAATGATTTTTCCCCATCAAGAAGAGCCCAAACTAGGCTGGGGGTAAGGTTCTTGGGTCTCTTTTGTTTCTCACTTCCCCTTTGGCTATTCTTCTACCCTTTTCTCAAGTTTCTCGATCTCCTATAGCTTAGTTAGGGTCTCCTGTAGAACAGTCTGTGCTTCCTGTAGAGCTGTTTTTGAGTCTTGTAGTTGCACTCTTTCCTTCCAAGTGGAAGATCTAGGACTTCCTCTTTCATATGTGATGGGGGTTTTAGAGGGAGATTCTTCCCCTTTGACAGTGGGTGAATCTTCAATTACAATAGGCACAGTTGAAGATGGCTGTGGTTTTCCCATTTTTATCCTTGTGCTTTTTCGAGCCCTGAAGTACATTGATGTTTGCCTCTTCCTCTTTTGTTTGGGTTTCACAGGGGTGTTGAGGGTAGCAAGAGTAGCTGTTGCCTCTCTTTCTAGGGTCTTAGGAGACACTTCTATCTTTTCTACCCCTTGTTCCTCTCCTTTTGTCTTCTCTGTCTCTGCTGATTTTGTTTCCTCTTGCTCTATTTTGTGTTCTTCCTCCTCTGGTTTAGTTTCCTCCTTCTCTGTTTTAGTTTCCTCTTCTGTTTGCTCCTCAGTTCCCTCCCCTTCTTCTCCTTGTTGTTCTTCCCCCTCACTTTCAGAAGGACTGAGGTCATATGTGAGGGCCTTTACATCATCTTCCCTTGTCATATTTCTGAAGATCTCCCATGCTATGGGGATTGTGAAGGTGTGGAGGGCTTCTTCCACTAATAGTTTTATTAACCCATGGTGAGCCAATTGATCTGGACCCCCTTCCTTTAACTTAATGTTGGAGTCTATAAGGGACTACAGGAGAAAATAGGGGATGCTGAGTTTTTGGGGTGTAGGAATGTTCATGCCATATCTCAGCTCATGGAGAAGTCTAAAATGGTAGCCATAAACTATGTTATACCTCCCTTCACAGGAAATATACTTGATGATTTGGTAATTGACCTCATCCCAAGGGTAAGGTATGCTTGTTCTTCTAATGCCATTTTTGTCTTCTTCAAGATGTTCATCTGGTTGGAAGAAGGTTTTCTTGGCCACTTGTCCCATTGGATTTTCATCTTTGCTCCAAGGTATTCCAAGGGGAAGGCTAGTAACTCTGCTGATATATTATGGGGTGATTTCCATGGTGAGAACTCTGAAGGTAACAGTGGCATGGGTCTTTGAATGAGGTACTAAAGCAAGGGAAAACTCTTGAGCCACTTCTTCATCAAACCCTCGAAATTTTTCGAAAAATGGCATCCAATTTGCTCTAGTAAAAATGGCTACTACTTCGGGATGCTCATGGATCCTAGCTGAATTTGTGGGCTCCTTCCTCATGAATCCCCCTGTCATTTTGCTTATACACCCCTTTTGACACCCAAAATGGAGATGGAGACAAGAATTTTAAGGAAACTGGAAAACAGAGAAAAACTGTGCTTTTTTAAGAAAACAGGCAGAAATGTTTTATGGAATTCCTCTTCTCCTACAAGCTTAATTCCTCCTTATAATTGTATCATTTCTTGCACATATTAATATTCAAGGTGGGTTTGTACAAAGCCTACCTCTTCAAGCCAGAATCTGAGCAAAAACCCCGTGTTTCTTACTTAAAAACTGCTCACTGTCCCTCCTATAGAACTAGTTGTAGGTGCTCCTGTAGAACCTGTTCCTGTAGAACCTGTTACTACTCCTCTAGGACTCTGATAGCAGAAGGGTCGCTAGAATCGATAGAGAATGATGTTTTTGAGGCTATGGAGGTGGTATGGATCTTGTTGCAGCTAAGTGAATGAGGACAAATGGAAGAAAAGGTGGTGAAGGAGTTTCGAAGAGGAATACTTATGTCTTCTTTGAGATATTTCCGGTGATGGGGTGAGCTGGCAAAAAGGTACGTTGCCAGATTCGGACCATTGGTCCCCATTGCTCTATCATCATGGCTCTTCATGACTCTTTCCCACAATCACTTCCCATCATTGCATCGGAGTTCATCGGAGTTTGTATAACCTCCACTACCTGTCCTTTGGATTTTCTGTGAGTTGACTAAGCACACATGTGGTGGCATCTCTGGATGAGCGTAGTCAACTAGATGAGGGTGGCCAGTTAACTGGCCACCTTTATCATTCAAACCTAAGCATCTCATTCATTCATGCATGTTTTCAATTACACATATGCAACAAAGGAGAGTTTTAGACACTTACCTGCAAGTCGAATGTTCATGTTGTGGTGCATTCTTGTTTCTTTGCTGCTACATGCTCGTATTTCAGTTACTGCATGCCTGTATCTCCTATATTGTATGCTTTCTACTCTCTGATGTGTGGTTTGTTTTCTTGTGCAGGTACCCTCTGGCTGGATCTGCTTCCCACATCCTTTTCAATCCTATGGATGCATCTATTCTATTGTTGTGGCTTGATTTTAAGGGGATTAGCTCCTACAGGAAATCCTACAAGAGCTCCTGTAGGTGCTTCTCCCTTTAAAATTTTTAGCTGATTCTTGTGCTAGGAGCTGTAAAGATGCCACCAGAGATGTTGATGGTGATGAAGAGGTATTTGGTAAGCTGCAGGTGATCTTTGGAGGTGTTGTTCCTTTTATTTCCTCGTTTCTTCTAAAAACTGGTTTCTGTGTTTTTTTCTGCAGGAAAGGAAGAAATCCATGATAATGAGGTGGTGCAGGTGTGGGATGGCTGGTCAGGGGGGTGGATAGCTGTAGGAGGGCCTAAAAGCTCTTCATGACACTTCCTAGCTCCTCAAGCTATTTTTAAAATCCATTTCGAGCTCTCTGTGATTTCTACAGGAGCCTCCTGTAGAACACACAGGGCCTCTTGTAGGATACACAATGTTTAGAAAAAACACACAGTGAGGTGGAAGAAAGGTCAGCAATGATTGAGACGAGTATGGAGAAGGTGAAATAAGCTCTGTGGCATCCTCTCTTGCTTCCTATGGTCCACCCGTAACCTGCAATGCATGTTAAAAGTCAATTTCCTCTTCCTTTTTTCTATGTTTTTTCTTTTTTCTTTTGTTTGTTTTTTTTTTTGAAAGACAACTAGGGTTCCTCCAAGAGGTTTTCACCCTCATTGCCTGCCCTGGGCACATCCAAGGGAGGTTTCCACCCAGGGATCTTATTTTCTCTTCTTCTTTTTTTGTCATCACTGGGCCGCCTCAAAAGAGGTTTTCATCCCAATGATGGGACTCAAGCACCTTATGGAGGTTTTCACTTGAGACCTTATTATTATTATTATTATTTAGTAAGTGGGTGGAGTGGATGCTAAGACCTGCTCCACTACCAACCCTGTTTTATTCAGATCTTCAATGAACTCTTGCTTGGAGATGGTCTTCTTGTAAATTTTCAACCTATGTCCATTGACAAGCATGGGGATGGATTCCTCATCAATGGTTCTGATCAAGACTAAACCATTGTCATTTCATTTTTCCACAGTGTAGGGTCCTAGCCATCTTGTCCTCAGCTTGCCTTTGAAGTCTTTATACCTTGAGTCATAGAGCAGTGCACAATCTCCCTCTTGGAATTGCTTCTCCCTGATGTTTTGATAATGCCATATTTTCCTTTGAAGCTAGACTACCTCTATGTGGAGAAGGGCCTGCAGTCTTTGTTCATCCAATCCATTGAGCTAGAGTAGCCTTTCCTTCTGTGCATGGCTGAGGTCTAGGTCTAGCTAAGCTGCCATCCTTAGTGTATTGCATTCAAATTCTACTGACAGCAAAGCCTTCTTCCCATGGACCAGTGCATAGGGTGTGAACCCTGTGGTGGTCTTCCATGTTGTGTTGTAGGCCCAGGTGGCCTTAACTAGGCCCAATCTTTTCTACTATTGCTCACTACCTTGGTCAGAATTCCTTCCAAAGCTTTGTTAGTGACTTCCACCTGCCCATTGGCTTGTGGATGGTAAGGGTTGGAAGTCTTGTGCTTGATTTTATGATGTGTGAGCAGGTCTTTAATCAAATTGGAAGTGAACTGACTGCCATGATCTGTAACCAGTTCTCTTGGATACCCAAACTTATAGAAGATGTTCTTTCTTAATAACTTAGCTACTTTTTCCTCTGTTGCTGCCTTGATTGCTTTTGTCTCAACCCATTTTGTCAGGTAATTAGTGCACACAATGATGTATTGCCTTTGTTTTGAAGGAGGGTTCATAGGGCCCACAAAGCCCATGCCCCACTATTTAAATGGCTCAGAAGTCACTTGAGGTTGCATGGGTATCTCATCCTTTGGAGTAGGTTTCCCCATCCTTTGGCACTGATCACATTGGCTGGTATATCTCTTCACATCTTGATGAAGAGTGGGCCAATAGTAACCTGCTTGCAAGATTTTGAAGGCAGTCCTTGCTGCAAAATGGCATCCAAAAGGCCTGTCACGACAGGTTAGGAGAATGTCAAAAACTTCCTCCTCCTTGACACATCTTCTCAAGGTCTGATCTGGACCAAGTTTGAAGAGATTGCCTCCAATCCAAGTGAAAGGGGCACTTTTCCTCATGATCTTGCTCTTCTCTTTTGAGGAAAAGTGTGCTAGGAACTGTGCTGAAACCAAGTAATTTGCTATATCAGAAAACCATGGAGAGAGTACTGAGATAGAAAATAGGTGCTCATTTGGCATTTGATCATCCACCATTCCTTCCTCACCTGCAGGCAAATCTACTCTAGACAAAAAGTCAGCAACAAAATTTTCTTTACCAGGCTTATCAAAAATGGTTGAATGAAACTGCTATAGTAAAAGCAACCATCTAATAATGCAAGCATTTACATTTGGTTATGCATTAAATACCTAATTGTAGCATGATCGGTGTGTACAAAGGTTTGATAGCCTGTGATGTAATGTATGAACTTATTGAAGGAATGTACTACAGCTAGGAGTTCCTTCTTGGTGACCGTGTAGTTTAACTCTGCCTTGGACAAATTTTTACTTATAAAGTATATGTCATAAGGTAACTTTTCATCAATCTGCCCCAAGGCTGCTCCTATTGCTTTGTTCGAGGCATCTGTGTGAATGTGGAAAGGTAGGACCCAGTTTGGGCCTCTCAAAATTGGGGTAGTGACAAGTTTTGTTTTCAAGGTATCTAGGGCTTCTTGACAGTTTTCAGTCCATTTGAACTCGACATCTTTTCCCAAAAGACCAAACAACAAAGAGGCTAACTTACTGAAATCTTTAATGAATCTTATGTAATATCCTGCCAAGCCTAGGAAACTTTGGACATCTCTCACCTTTTGAGGAGGTGGGACCCTTTGGATGATGGCGATTTTGTTGGGGTCCACCTGCAATCCTTGTTGAGATATTGCATGACCTAGCACGGTCCCTTTAGTCATAAAAAATTTACATTTTTCCAGACTGAGGGACAGGTTCATTTCAATACACTTGTCCAAAACTTTCCCTAGGTTAGATAAAGCTTCTTGAAATTTAGAACCATAAGGAGTAAAGTCATCCATATATAATTCCATTGCATCATGAACTAGTTCGGAAAATATACTCAATACTGCTCTCTCGAAAGTGGTGGGAGTGTTGCACAAACCAAAAGGAAAGACCCGGTATGCAAAGGAACCCCAAGGACAAGTGAAAGTGGTCTTATCTTGGTCTTCTGGGCTGATTTGAATTTTATTTTACCCTTAAACCCATCTAGGAAGGAGAAAAACTTTTTCCTCACCAGACCATCTAACACTTGATCTATGAAAGGCAAAGGAAAATGGTCCTTTTTAGTAGCCTTATTCAGTTCCCAATAATTGACATAGATTCTTCACTTACCATTTTTCTTTGGCACTAGCACCAAAGGAGAGACCCATTCATTGTTAGAGATGGGGTAGATGAATCCTGCATCAAGTAGATTTTGCAATTCTTCCTTAACAATGTCTTTAAGGGCTAGATTTATCCTCCTTTGAGGCGGTTTGCAATCCTCCTTAATGTATATATGATGAGTACATACTGAAGGGTGCACTCCCTTCATCTCCTTATAACTCAAGTGAAGGCATCTAAATGTTTTCTTAATAAGCTGCACAATTCCTTCTCCTGGGAGGTGGATAGGGACGAGTTGATTTTCAAGGTTCTTTTTGGGCTGAACTATATATTCTTAACATAGAGAGAGGTTGGGTCAGCCACACAAAGATCAGTTAGGGGATTGTCTTGGGTTTCTTTCACTATATCTTCTAATGGCAACATATTGGGGGGTGGATTCTGAATTAAATTTCCAATGATATCATCCTCATTTTGCGGTTCCCCCCCATGACAGTTTCTACTGCACACAGTGGTGTAGAATAGACTTCATCCTCATTCTCCTCCTCCAACCAGAGAGGTAGATCATGTTCTAGTAGGGGTTGGGTAGGAGGGTATAGGATTAGCTGCTTGGACATATGCCCATTCTTGATAGTCATGTTCCCAGCCCGACAACTGATGTAAGCATCGACAGTGGCCAACCAGGGTCTTCCCAGGATGAGAGGATACCCAGTGAGCTTTGCTTTTGGCTGGAGAACCAAGAAATCAGCAGGTTACTCCCAAGAATAAATGGAGACCATCACATCCTCCACAATCCCTTCAGGGGTCACGATGGAAGGGTTTGCTAGCTGCAGTACTGTCCTGGTCTTTCTCAAGGAGCCTTGGAGTTCGAGCTTGAGCATGGTGTCCTTTGTCATCACATTAGTGACAGCTCCCAGATCAATCAAGGTATGTGGGATCATGGTACCATTGATGTGGAAATCAACTACTGGGCTTCCAGGGTCTAAATATTTCAGACAGATTACCTGCCCCAACATCAGGTCGGACAGTTGTCCTATGACATTGATGGTCGGGGCATCTCTTCTGCGCTTGCCTGGATGCCTGAAGAACTTCTCTTTGATCATCTTATTGTATATAGGCACATCCTTTATGGCTTGGAGAAGTGGTATCTTTACACATAACTATTTCAATTCTCCTAGAAGTTCAATTTCTTCTAGGGTGGGCTGTGTTTTCCCGGATAGTCTCTCAGGAAAGGGTGGATTTACTTTTGGTTCACTTTCCTCTTTATCTTCCTAAACCTCCTGAGGGGGAGGCTGGATATCTGGGAGAACCTTCCCAGATCGTAGGTTAATCTCCTGAATCTCCACAGCATAGGCTGGGCATGATGGTTCCCCACTGTATACTTGTTGAACCTGTCTGTTGTTCGGGTTCGGGTTCAGTTGAGTAGGAATTTGGGGTTGCCTTAGTGGAGTAGGAGGCAATGGTTGAGGTTGAGCAGGTGGTGGAGGCAAAATAGCAGGAGGAGAGTTGTATTGGGGCCTCCACCCCTGATGAGATGCATTCCACCGAGGTTGTGGCTAAGCATAGGAGTGGAATGAATGAGTGGCTGGTTGGGCATGATATTGAGATGGATAGGACCAAGGAGGAGGTGTGGAGCAAGAAGGATGAGCAAGGGGCCCCAAGAAGGTATGGAAGTGGCTTGGTTGGGTTTGTAGTATGCCTGAGATGTCCCTTGCATTCATTGATGGTATGGTCTAGGTCCATGCAGTCTCCTTTGGTTCATGAAATAGAGTGGTTCAGTGGCTCCTTCGACCCCTTGGTATACAGCTTTAAGTCTGGGCAAGGAAGGGCACTTATCTGTAGTATGATCTTCTTCACAAACTGAACAAACCTATAGGGATTTCAATGGACATTCTTTCCTAAGATGCCTTCTGGTGTACCTAGGACAAAAAATGGCCAAAGCCCTCTCTGCTTCCTCTTGTTTCCTTTTGATATGCAAGGTATCCATTTGCATGGCAAGAGTTTGCAGCATTTACTCTTGAAGTCTTCTAGCATGTGTCCAAGCTCACCTTTTGTGGATGAACTGGATGAGGAGGTACTGGCTATGGGTTGACTCCCCCTACCTCTCTTTCTGGTTGCCCTAGAATGGTTTCTAAAAATAGTATTTATGTCTTCATAAGGTAGTTGGTAGATGTCTCCCCCAGCCAACAGATAGAGGGTGTCTAGAAGGTCTTCTGGAATTCCCTTGAGCAGGACCAACTTCAGCGATTCGAGGTGAAGTGTGCACCTGGCCCTTTTATAACTGAGCTGGAACCTCTCTTCATAATCTTCCAATGATTCATCACTCCCCATGGTCATTCGGAAGATTTCTTCCTTGGTGTCTTTTGACCTACAGTAGTCTCGATATTTGTTATTGAAGGCTTGCTGCATCTAAGCCCAAGTTGTGATGCTATTGCCAGGTAACCCCATGAATCAACGCAATGCTGCATCCTTGAGGGTATAAGGGAATAGTTTCAATTTTTTCTCATTTTCTGCATAGTCATAAGTTCGACAGATAACAACAAACTCAAACAAGAAGGTGTCAGGATCTTCTGTAGTCAATCTATGGAAGTGAGGTAGGGCTGAAGGGCTTATTTTTTTCATTTTAGTGTCATCATTAGTTTCTCAGATGGGAAAGGTACCCTCTACTCTTTCTCCATTCCCCCTAACATTTCTATTCTCAACCATTATCTCAGGAGGGATGTTTTCTTCTTCTTCTTCCCCTATAGGTTCTTCAAATATCTCTGGTTGTTCACCTAAAGGTTCTTCTAGATCACTGCCACCAAAGAAGAGAGAAGGGTGGCTATGTGATGTGGTGGGGGTGTTGGGTAAGAATTTTCCTGAATTATCTCTATTCCTATGAGGCATGAAAGGAAATATTTTTTGGTTGGTTTTTTCTTTTTTCTGCTTGTACCTGCAAAACTGAAATTGGTTGAACAAACAACTTGCAACTAACTAAAATGAACTTGCTGAAATGAAATTGCAGAACTGAAAAGGAAAGCAAATGAAATGCGGAACTGAAAGCAAGGAAATGACTAATCTACTTTTGCTGAAATGGAAATTGCAGAATTGAAATGAAAGCAAGGAAAGAGCTAATCTACATTTGCTGGAATGGAAATTGTAGAATTGAAATGAAAGCAAGGAAATGGATAATCTACTTTTGTTGGAATGGAAATTGCAGAATTGAGACGAAATCAAGGAAATGCAGAAATTGAAAGAAACAACTACTCTACTTTTGTTGAAATAAACTACTTAGCAGAATGTTGCAATAGAAAATAGAAGAAAAAATGTAATCACACAATACTCTGATGCTTCCTCGACAACGGCGCCAAAAAGTGGTGAGCACCAGTATTGCAACAATAATGTTGCAACTCCTGGGCTTCCTACTTTACTTTTAGCAACCTGGTAGTTCGTAACAAACTTGGAAGCGACGGTGCTATATGCATGAGAACTAGTTCTTACTACAGGCTGTCACTTGGGTAGCTGGCACAAGATCACTAGGAGCTCAAGCCAACTTCTATGAATTTTAGAAGAAGCTTTATATGTGATGAAAGAGAGGAAAGCTTACCCTACAGAGGCTATTCTACCTACAGAAAATGAAAGAAGACTAAAATGTGAAGTAACCCTAGCAAACCCTAATTAACCAACTAATCCTAATTTTGCAGAAAGAGAGGTGAAAAACCATAAAATGAATTCCATTACCTACTTAGGAAGTAAACAATATCCACTCAAGCTATTTCTAGAAGGAAATGAGAAAAAAACATCTTTTTGTATTTTTATGTATTTTTAGGTGAAATTATCATGCATGTAATTTATTTGTTTGTGAATGCGGCAGCGATTAGGTGGCAATGGAGGGTGACTTTGGAGTTTTCAGAGGTGTAGGAAGGTGTGGAGAGGTCCTAGGAGGTCCTAGGTGGCCTCCTGGAGGCTTTCCTTGCAATTAGACTTCAAAAAGACACCTACGGGAAATTCTACAGGAGGCTGCAAGGGATCTACAAGAGGTCTATAAGAGGTCTACAGGAGGATGCCGAGAGCTGTTTTAGAGGTTTTGAAGGTGTAAAAATGAGAGGAAAGGGTAGCTAATGGCTAGGAGGATGTGTTAATGTGTCTAAGGTTCATCAAGGAAGATTAGGGAAGAAAAATATGGTTGGACTTGTTCAAGGAAAGAGAGGAAAGTTTATGGGAAAAGTGCTGAAAATTAGGAAAGATTTGTGGAGGACTTTGGATGACCTTTGGAACATGGATCAAAAAGAGATGGTGATGGCTGATCGGTGGACTTATTGTGAGCAGAGATGTACTACAAGAAAATTGAAAATCAAGCTCTGAAACTAAGTAAGCAGAGAAACTAGCTACACTGAAAAAATAAAACTGTTCATCAAACTAGTATAAACTTTGATCTAGGAAAGTAAATGCTGAACAATGCTATATGGAAAGAAAACATGGAAAGAAATTTATTGCAAAGATAGAAATGAGCATGGTGAAATAGATCTACAGCAAAGCATCAATCTTCTAACAAGCTGCAACACTAGAAATCCTATTGGCGAAGGCAAATCTGTGTTTTTTTTGCAGCAATAAGGTCTTGGCCTCAGTTCATGGTCCCAAAGGGGAGAAAGGGGGCCAAGGCTCTATTTTTGGCCTTTTTATGTCTTCTTATATCACTATTCAACCTACTACAACAAACTGAAATGGAAACAACTTTTAAAATTACCAAAAGCAACCTATTCTTGACTAAGGAAGAAATCTATCTAACAACAACTCATTCATAAACTAAAACAAAGCATATAAATACAAAACAAGAGGTACTTGGCTTCTTATATTGGGCCCTAACCAAAGAGATTTAGCCCTCTGAGGTAACTCAATGCTAGATCAGAAACAATCTCATCTTCATTATCAAAATAATAGTAAGATTACATGAAATTGTCTACAAAAGTAAGCTCGAAGTTGAGCCAAGAAAAGCTGCAACAAAAGTGCCAAAATTTGACTAACATCCAACAACCTAATGAGGCTCTAGGCCTCTCTACTTATACAACTGGAGCTTCCAACAACTCCCTTAAAACTAGGGAGGCTTGGCTCCCAGAACTTGAGATAGGCAACAGTTATACCCCACTTGCTCGGCTGCTTATTTGGTGCATTGATGTGGCTGCTTGTGCTCCGAGCTTTTTGAAGGAGAATTCCAAATAGGGAGTCATAAATGATGGGAACACCCTCCTATAAATCCTCTCCCTTGTTTTCTTCGAATATTTGCTGCCAAATGTTCATTAAACCTTTGACTTTGTCTCCAAAATTGACCAAAAATTTGCATTAAGTACACATTAGACTTCAAGGCATAATGACCAACCCAACTCACTCTATTAGCATAAATATAATAAAAAACATGCAATAAATTAATGAGAATGGTGGATTAAGCTAAGTTAAGAGGCAAAATGAGCCCATATAATTACCCATTTATGGGGCTCATCAATAAGGCTTCTGGAAGTTTTTCCACCTAGTCTTTCTTGTGTAGATGTACAGCCTTTGTAAGGATAGCTTCAATCACTCTATTTGTGGAATCAACTTGTCCATTGGCTTGTGGATGATATGGAGTTGACTTCCGATGTTTTATCTTGTATTGGTCCACAAGCTTCTCCACTAGTCTGGATGTGAACTGTGTCCCTTGATCTGTTACAATTTCTCTTGGCACACCAAAACGAGTAAAAATATCCTCAAAACGAAAAGAAACTACAGTATTTTCAGTAGCAAAAGGAAGTGCTTTAGCTTCTACCCATTTAGTTACATAATGAGTACATACCAAAATATACTTCTTTTGCTTTGAAGGTGGGCTGATTGGTCCAACAAAATCCACTACCCATTTTTCAAATGGTTCGATAAGTATCTATGGTTGCAATGGCATCTCATTTGAAGGAGTATGTTTTCCCATTCTCTGAACACTGTCACATCTCTTAACATATTCTTTGGTGTCCTAAAAAATGGAAGGCCAATAATATCCTAAAAGTAGGATTTTGTAAGCGGTTCTCTTGTCAGAAAAATGTCCTCCACATGGCTCATCACGACAAGCTTTTAGTATCTTCGGTATTTTGTCCTCCTGAACACATATTCTGATGATGAGGTCTGGTCCTGTCTTATACAATTCTTCATTTATCCATGAGTAGGATGTGTTTGTTGTGGACAATTATTATTTTTTCTCTAGGAGTTAAATGAAATGGCATTTTTCTTGTGGACAAATAGTTAGCAATATCTGCATACCAAGGTGATTTAGTAGATACTGCAAAAATATATTCATCAGGAAATTTATCTTCTACGGATCGATCATTGTTTTCATTTTATATTCTATATAGAAAGTCGACAATTGTGTTTTGTTTTCCTAGCCTATCTGGAATGGTTATGTTAAATTCTTGTAAAAGTAGGAGCCATCTAGTTATTCTTCCATTAGTGACTGGTTTATTCATTAAGTATCTAATGGAAGAATGGCATGAATCACAACTAAGAACTACTTCTCAGTTACAGTATAATTTAACTCTGCAGGGGTTAAATTTTTACTAGTATAATAAATGGCATAAGGAGTGAGATATTTTTGTCCCAAAATAGTTCTTAAGGCTGAATCTGAAGCATCTGTTGAGAAATGGAAAGGTAATTTCCAGTTAGGTCCTTTTAAGATGGGTGCTTTAGAAATTCTCTTTTTCAATGTTTCAAAGGCAACTTGACATTCAGAATCCCAACTGAATTCACAGTCTTTTGTAAGTAATTTAAAGAGTGGGGATGCAATTTTTGTGAACTTTTCTATAAATCTTCTATAATATCCGGTAAAACCAAGAAAACTTCTGACATCCTTTTGAAAACTTAGCACTGATAACTTAGAAATGACTTCCACCTTAGATGAGTCTACCTCAATTCCATCTCCGTAAATATGGTGACTTAAAACAATTCCTTCATTAATCATCATGAAATATTTTTCATGGCTTAATGAGAGGTTTGTTTCTTCACAGCTTATTAAGTCTTTCTCCATGTTCCCTAGTGCTTCATTGAAAGAATCCCCATAGACTGTGAAATCATCCATGTATACTTCCACACAATCATGGATAAGGTCAGATAAAGTGCCAAGGACTGCCCTTTGGAATGTTGCAGGAGCATTACATAACCCAAAGGGAATTACCCGGTAAGTATAAGTTCCCCATGGACAAGTCAATGTGGTTTTATCCTAATCTTTAGGGGCCATTTGAATCTGGTTGTATCCACTGAACCCGTCCAAGAAGCAAAAATATTTTTTTCCTGCTAAAGTATCTAAGACCTAGTCTATGAAAGGTAGCGGAAAGTGGTCTTTTAATGTTTCTTTATTCAATTCCCTATAATCGATGCATACTCTCCATTTTCCATTCTTTTTAGGGACGATTACCAGGGGTGAAACCCACTGGATGTCAGATATTGGATAAATGAAATTTACATTTAATAATTTCTGCAATTCTTCCTTAACGATTTCTTTTAGACTTGGGTTCATTCTCCGTTGAGGTTGTCTAACTGTTCTTGCATTTTTTTCAATGTAGACATGATGTATGCAAGTTTTAGGATCAATCCCTCTCATGTCAGTATATTCCCATGCAAAAGCAGAAGAATGTTTCTGTAAAATTTCTATCAATTGTTTCTTTTGAATGTCTTCCATGTTTTTATTGATATTTAAGGTTTTTCTTGGAAAGATTTCTATCGAGAAATTCCCAAATTTTTCCATGGAAAACAATGATACTTGTTTAAAGGAGAGATATTCAATTCGACTATGCTCATAATGTGAAGAAGATTCATTATTTTCTAGCAGATTTAAAATTTTGTCTTCCTCTTTTACTTGTTCAGTGACAAAAATAGGTTGTATGTCTTCTCCATCTTCTATCCATTCTTCAGTTTCTGTATCTATTGTTGTTCTTGCAGGGGGGTATAATGTAAATTTCTTTGTAGAATTTCCATCTGAGATAAACATATCACCTGACCTACAGCCGATGAAAGCATCTGTTGTAGCCAACCAAGGTCTTCCTAGAATTAAGGAATGTCCTCCTAGATTGTTCTTGGGTGTTAAGACCATAAAATCAACATGATATTCCCAAGAATCTAAGGATACACAAACATCCTCTAACACACCATCTGGTTTAACAACATATCTATCTGCCAATTGCAACAAAGTTGGTGTGTATTGAATATTAGGAAGCCTAAGCGTGTCCATAACTTGTTTGCTCATTATGTTTATGGTTGCCCCTTGGCCAATCAATGTGTTTGGTATTTCAGTTCCATTGATGTGAATTTTTACAATGGGGCTTCCTATGTCTAGATATTTTTGGCTTGTCATCTTCCCCATCATAATGTCTGCAATTTTTCTGACTAACTGAATTCTTTTTATATCTTTTCTTTTTCTTCCTGATCGGTGTGTACTTAATTCCTTAATTGTTTTTGCAAAAAATGGTATTTCTTTTCTGGCTTGCAATAAAGGAATCTTAATACATACATTTCTCAATTCGTCCATCATATTATAATTAGGAAAGATAATTTGTTTCTCTACTCCTTCATCAATTTTTAACCTTTCTGGGAAAGGTGGTTTAACTGATATTGAAGGTTGTTCTATGATAGGAGCATTTATTGGAATTTCTTTTGTTTTTCTAGTTTCTTTTTGAGGGAGAGAGGTCTCTCCTTCTTCTAACTGATTCTTATGTTTTTGAAGATCTGATTTTGTTTTTTGAATGACAGTAGGAGGTTTTTTTGGTAATACCCTTCTAGACCTTAATTGGACATTGTTTAGGTCTAGTGGGGTTATTACATAAGTTTGAGGATTCTGACCCTCCATGTTGTATACTGGTTGTTGTGGTACTTTATTATTAGGATTTGGAAGTGGTTGAGCGAGTAGTTGATTTGATTTTTGTGGAAATGGTAGGGAAAGTTGCAGGTTTTGACTCTGTACTAGGACTTGTGGCAATTGATTGGTTTAAGGAATTTGATTGGACGGGATTAAGAATTGTGGTGGAATGTAGGATGGTGAGTATTGTTGATATTGAGCATATGCTCCATAAGGATTTTTCCATCCTTGATTCCAAGGTTGTGATTGTGGTAGAGCCCAAGGCTGCCAGGCTAGATTCCAATTACTTTGTGAAGATTGAGAAAATTGTTGTGGTCTAAATCCTTTTGGTTGATTTGGTTGGGGGTTTTGCCATGGTCTTTTAGCTAAAAAGTAGAGAGGGTCTACTCGTTCTGAGATTCCTTTGTCATTGAATACAACCTTGAGACCTAGTAAGGATGGACATTCCTTTGTATCATGATTATCTGCACATATGACATAGGTTTCTATGACTTTTGAGTCTAAGGGACATTCTCTCAAAGCATGTTTCTTCCAACATTTGGGATAGATGCAGCATTTTCGCAATTTTTCTTGTTTTGTATTTTAAGGGTGTCTATTTTTTCTCTTAGGCTCCCTAAAATATTTGTTTTAAAGGTGTCAAGCAGCTTTCCTATTTCTGCCCTACTAACTGTCCTAGCTGCAGACTTGTTTATTCTTGATAAGAGAGGGTCTCTAGGATTCTTTCCAACTCTTGCTTTGCCCCTTGAGATATGTACACACAAATCAAAAATATCTGCAAATGGGAGTTGGGAGATATCTCATTTTCCCGTTAGGTTAAGTAGATCGATGCATTCATGTTTAACGACTCTGAGTAAAATAGATTTTAAGGTTTCTTCATCCAAATTATCCATTTTTTCTCTTTTAACATTATAAACAAATATTTCTACCAAGTATTCAAGATTCTCATCTTCTTTCTGTGTCATTTTGAAGACTTCATCTTTAAGGTTACTAAGCATACAATAGTCTCTGTACTTTCCCAACAAAGCCTCCTTCATCTGTACCCATGTTGTTATGGAATGCACTCCTAGAATCATGAACCATTTTAATGTTGAGCCTTTTAATGTGGCAGGAAATAATTTCAACTTTTGAGCATCATGCAGATAGTCATATGATCTGCATAATACTTCAAATTTGAAGAGAAATTCTCTGGATCTTCATTTCTTTTCCCATGGAAATTAGGAAGAATTGAGGGTGACATATTTTTCATTATGAGGGTTGTATCTTCATCAAGAATAGGGAATCCTGAAGGATCTTGATTCCCCCTGCCTCTACCCCATCCTCTACCTCTACCTCTTCCTCTTCCTCTGCCTCCAATCCTATTATCTTCACCATGGACATTATGTACTTCTCCTTCTTCTTCAGCCATGATATATTCTTTAGAGCTAAGATAGTGTTCTTCTAATCTTTCCGGTTCCTCTATCAATGGTTGTTCACAATAAGTTTCCAATCCCTCCTCTTCACTAGGCATTTCTAATTCTTCTCCCATGATTTTTTCACCAGTGGGGGACAGAAAGATTACTCCTGTGGTTGGGGATGTAGGATTTTCTTCAATTACAGCTTCAGTAGAAGAAGTAGATGAAATTTTGGATTCAATTTCTGATCTTGAGACTTCAGGAAGTCTTTGTCGACCCCTAAATGGAATTTGGGTTTGATTAGGTGGTGTTGAATCTCGAAATCATGGTGGAGTGACTGGATTTGGGGGAATGAAACTTCTTCCTCGTCCTACAAATCTACCCCTAGAGTCTCTATCCCTACACATGTCATGTTTTCAAATTAATGATGGTTTTTTTTTGTTTTTTTTGTTTGTTTTTTTTTATGGCTTCTAATTATTATTGTACCTTTGAGATTTTCTAAATGGTTATCAAATCTAGTACTTGTGAGGAAAAAGACTGGATAGATAAGGTTATGTGTGGATTTCTGAAACCTTAATAAAGTTTCTTTAAAAGATAATTACCCCTTACCGAAGATGGATCATATTATGTAGAGGGTAGTTGGTTCTAGAAAAATTTCATTGCTTGATGGTTTTTTGGGTTACAACCAGATTTTCATCCATCTAGATGATCAAGACAAAACAACCTTCACAACACCATGGGGAACTTTCATGTATGTGAAGATGCCTTTTGGGCTTATGAATGCAGGGGAAACATTTCAAAGAGCAATGGACATTGCTTTTGCAGATGAAAAGGATAGATTTATTGTGATATATCTCAATGACATCACTGTGTTTTCTAAAACTGATGAAGATCATTTGTTTCATTTGAAAATTGTCTTTGAGAAATGTAGAAAATTTGGTATTTCCTTAAATCCTAAAAAGTATCTATTTGGTTTAGAAGAAGGTAAACTGCTAGGTCATATAATTTCCAAAGATGGTATTAGAATTGACCCAAGTAGAATTGAGGCTATCATGAAAATTGATCCCCCAAGAAACAAAAAGGAAGTACAGTCTTTCATTGGTAGAATTAATTTTCTCAGGAGGTTTATCCCAAATTTAGCTGAAATCTTAAGAGATATCACCAACATGTTGAGAAAGGACAGTGAAATAAAATGGAATACAAAAGCAAAAAGGTCATTCAGTGAAGTAAAGTCAAGCTTGGCACATCCTCTTGTCTTACCCAACCCTAATTTCACAAAGGATTTTGTTAGGATTCCAAGAAACTCTCCTAGGTTGTAGTTCGGAGATGCCTGGTAACATATAAATTCAACTTATTGTTGAAATGGATGAATGGAATGTGTTAGCGCTTGAAATTTCACCTCAGGCTGAGAAAGGTAAACCTCAAGGCTACATCAAACCATTTAGCCTCGTAGCTAGCCCTACATGGCAGGAGAAGGCTCTCTCCGGTCAATCTCGGCAGATCTTCAATGGGATGAGATGACCAACAAGGTAACACTGATATTAGGCTAATAAACTGATTAAAAAGGTTGATTTGGGGTTTTTTGGGTTTTTGGTGGCAAACTGAGGAATTGCAATTTTGGGTGCGGGGATTTGACACAGTTTCTGCAGGGGGTTCTTTGGGGCAAGGTAGGAGACCGTATTGATGCCTTTGATTGAGGTGAGTGGATGGAAAAGACCGGTGAGGAGCTAAGGAGAGCAAATAATACTTTTAATTCTCCTTAAACAGTGGAAAACATAGAAATTAAACAAATTTAAAAGCAGAGCATGGCAAGCATGAATTCTTACTTTAACACTTCATTTGTTTAATGTGCAATAGTAAAGGAAAGGAAATGATTCACATAAACACACTAACAAGAAAATTGAGAAACACACCATCAACACATGAGTCCACAAGAATCCCAAAGAGGACTGCAAAACCCTGGTCTTCCTTAGCCAAACATTGCAGAGATATAGTGAAATAATACAATGATAGCTTCTCCCTCAAGAGTCCAACCATGAAAATGAGCAAGAAAGTACATAATATAGATGATCTAACCTCTTTCCCTGCCTCCATGGGTCGAGCTCACTATCCTAGGAGCTGTTTCAACCACTTCTAAACTAAGCACTACAATCTAGGCAGTCAAAACAACTTGCCTCTATAAGCTAGGAAACCAATCCATTCATTAAATATTTACCCTTTACATGAATGAATCTTCTAGAAGTGTTAAACAAGAGTAAAAGTGTCTTAGAGTTACAATAATTACATCAAAGATAATAATTTTCCACCCCAAAAAGTCAAACTGGGTCAAAACTGCGTTTTCTGGGCTGTACAATGCAATCTGGCAAAAACTGCCTGACGGGTCGCGCGCCCCTGCCTGACGGGTCGCGCGCCGTTGGAGCGATGTTTGAGGCACTTGTAGGTGTCCAAATTGAGCAAACGTGGGGTTGTTGGAAAGGTCTGTGAGTCTACTTTCCAACCCAACTAGAATTTTTAAATTTGGAGGTCATTTGCCCTGTCAAAACTTAATTCTCCCAAGACTGGTTTCTGCAACTCAAAGAAGGGCCAGAAAGTTATTTTTTGGTAGTTTTTTGACCTTTTGGGGGACCAAAACTTCACCAAATCTCAAGTCCATCCATGAGCATATGTAACTTTGCATGAAAAATCTGGAAATGCTGAGTTTTTGTCAAAAGGAGTTGCCATGATGAAGGGTCGCGCGGGGGGTGAGACCTGTTAATGGACAAAACCTGTAAATTGCACAAAAAATTCACAAATGACAACATTTTCTCCAAATTTCTTGAAATTTGGGCTGGGGGTCCCCAATAAAGTACCATGCTCAGTCAAAGAGGCTTTGGCCAAAATTTGGAGTGGATCGGGCGTTTTCCTTTGTTTTTGTGCTTTGGCCAACCGTCCTTGGAGCACCTTCGTTCTCGCCTGTATTTTTGACATTTCTTTAAAACCATGACACCTGTGAAAAACTTGAAGGAGGTTTTTCTTCCTTGGCATGTTTTGGACAAAAACCTCTCTCAGTTTTCTAAAATTCATCTTTTATTGCTCTGGAATATCATTTGAGTGCGACTTGTCCCGATGTGTGAAACAAGGAATTTTGTCGAAATGGAGCGAAATGAAGGGAATAGGGGGCTTCTAAATTCTTGGGGAAATTTTTGGAAGTAGGGAGGGATGTTAGGAAGCAGGGGAAAGTGGAATTTCAGAGATTGAGTGAGGGGAAGGGGTCCAAAAGGGCAAAACACAGGCCCAACCTATAAAATTGCCAGGTTGTAGCTAGAAACTAGGGTTTGTGCAAAAATGAGGAATTTGGCGGATCTCAGTGATGGGAAGCATTTGGTAAGGTACTTTAAGGATAGGGGAAGGTGTATGAACATCAGGATATGAGTTTTGCCGATGATTTGGCTGCCCAAGAGAAATTGCCTTCAAAACCCTAGGAGAGGGAAATGACCTTGCCTAGGCGCAACTGAAGCATGAATAAGCTGTAGAATGACCCTATGGAACTTGACATGATGATGACAACCCTCTGAATGATGATAGACTCAGCTAAATGGTGACATGAATTGGAATTTTGACAACTTTAAGCCCAAAAGCACAATGGAGACTTGTACTTGCAAATGAAGACCTTTAAAAATACAATCATGATCTTCTTGCACTGTAGCAAGCAATAATTTTTCATGATGGAGGGCCTACCTTGAAAAATTTGGCAATTTGTGGCTCCTTGGTGAATTTTCAGGCGGTTTTACAAAGAGGGCGCTGACGGGTCGCGCGCCTCACCCAACGGGTAATTTTGCACTGGCGGAGGGTGCCTGACGGGTCGCGCGCCTCTGACGGGTCGCGCGCCTGGTCTGACGGGTCGCGCGCCTGTCAAGCTCACAAATTTCACTCAAACTGTCTTGCAATCAGTTGCTCTATCACTTGGATGCATAATGAGGCTTGATAGAGGGAGATTAGGGCTTTTATAGCCTTGTTTGAATTAATTTCATGTCACAACCCACATGTTTTCCTTTTATCCTGAAATTGGTTGATTTGATGCTTTTCTTTGATAATTTTTGCAGGGAGATCATCTGAGGGATCTTGGTAAGGGAGCCAGGGTTACATGTTGTCCTTTGAAAACTTTTGAATTTACAAAAGAGAAATTTGCGAAGAAACACCATTAAAACCATCCCTTTGGCTTGCTGAGCACTTACTGACCTTCAGAGACATGACCTTGTAAACCATTTTGACCAAAACCCTAGACCTAGGAATTTGACCTCAAGACAAGACAAGACAAGCTTGAAAGTGACTAAGCACTGAAATGACCTGATCCAGCAATGCCAAGAGGGGAACAAAGACACCAGCTCCTCCATCAGGGTTATGGCATGCCTAATGGGATGCAAAAATTGACACTTATGAGACACCTACTTATGCAAATGCAAAGAGTTTTGATCGCTGATGGAGGGCTCAAGACCGACTCTAACAGAATGAATGATCCTTATCCAAGCCGGATACCCACTCCTACTTTGTTTTCACTCCAGACATGCGTGAACACCCCCAGACTACAAGGCTTTAGACCACCAACTACTCACAATTTAGAGATTGGGTGAATATGAGAATACTAACCACACCAGCAGATGCACAAGACCATGTGATGGCTAGCTACAACCAATAAAGAAGCATGTAAATATAATCTACTAATGCACAAACAGGATGACAACTCTCTGGCACTAGATAAAAAGAAACCTGAATAACTTATTCAATGATACATTCAACAATCTAATACATAGATAGGATGACAACTTTCTAGTGCTAAACCTTAAAGATCAAGAACTCAGCATATCAGGCACAGCTTAGAACAGAAGAAAATGGAAAGTGAGCAGTTAACAGCAAAAGAAGCTTGTATTAGCTGAAAATGAAGACAAGGCGCTGCAAGTGACAAAATATCTACAGTCTCCAGAAGTTGAACCTTACATCTAAACGTCAACCATCAACCCTGATTACATCTTGTTTCTGGGTATTTATAGATTTTACATTTCAAGGGAATTTGGCCATTTAGGTATGGAGGGGTCTTAATTGATCACCAACTGTGTTTAATTGCCTGATGTAGTCTCTGACTGTGTTTGCTTGCTGCAGTGAGTGAATCTGATCTGCTCAGGTGCTGTGATGTCCTCTTAGGCAGTTGGAGTGTTCGTACTAGTGGGGTTCCATAACTGATAAATGCAGTTACAGGGTCATGCTTTGTCCTTTTCTCCCTTGGCCAGGTTGTTTGTTAAATATGGTTGTTGGGGAGAAATTTCGACTGGTACTGGTAAGTTGGTCACCTTCCTCCTTCGGGCAAATGGAGTGGTCAAGGGACGTGGACTGCATGGGCGAGTTGGATGAGGGGGAAGGTTGGCCGTCGGATGGAAGAAATGGACGGTGGAGGCTCTCGTCCGTGGTAAGAGTGGGGTGAATTAGGGCTATTGGATCTCTGGCGGATAGATTGAACGATGATCGGGCGACGGAGTTGCATAGGCGTTAACAAGTGGGGGCGGATTGGTCGAGCGGTTTTGGTATTGATCACACCGCTTTTGGGCGCAAAGTGGTAAAAGGACGGGACCACACGATTCCACTCAGCGGCCAACACGTAGCAGTGAATGAGAGAGAAAAACCGCTCTCATTTCGCGCTAACGTTCGGGTGAGTTGCGGGCGCGATAAGTGCGAAGGCCGTCAGATCTCGGCAGAGATGATTTGACGGTGGGGATTTGTGGAGCAGGTCGCCTTTATCGGGTGCAACCAGGGCCGTTGGATCGATGGGGTGATCAACGGTAGGGATGAAGTGCGATGAGTTATGAAAGCACGAAGACGTATGGAATGGTTTTATGAAGGATTTGGGCTTTGCGCTTGGGGATAAGGCCCAAAGGGGTTCAATCTATCAGGTTTTAGAAGAAAAATAGGCAAATAGAGGTGATGGAGGGAAAGTGGGATGGAAAGAAAAGGGAAAATGACCCATGAGGGGTCCCTTTGAAGACACCATAGCACAGACCAGATTCTCCTCTGACCTTGGAAAATCGGCATTGCATAGTAGAGCTAACAGATTTCATTATTTTTTCTTTTTCTTCAGAATATACTATTGTAGCAGTGTTAATGGAGAAAAACAAGGAGGGATATGAGCAACCCATAGCCCTTTTCAGTAGGGGGTTAAGAGATACTTCTTTGAAATACATTATTATGGAAAAGAAAGCTTTTTCCTTGGTACAAGATTTGAAATATTTCAAAGTGTATGTTTTGCATTCTCATATAATTGTGTTTGTTCCTAATGCAGTAGTAAAAGACATCCTTACTCAAAATGATCCAAAAGGAAGGAGAGGTAAGTGGATAGATCTTATTTTAGAATATTATATTGATATTGAGTTGACAAATCTTATTAAGGGCGAGGGATTAGCCAAATTGATGGCTGAATAAAATTTGCATGATTTGGACATCAATTTTATTACTGCTCTAGATGGCGAAGAATAGTCTGTCCAACGGGTATCAGAGAGTTGTGTTACTTCCCCCTGATACAAAAACATTGTTTATGTTTTACAACATTTTCAAGCTCCACCAGGTTTGAAAAAGACTAAAGCAAGATTCCTGAAATTAAAGCTGTTAAATTCTACATTTAAGATCAAGCATTATATTAGAAGGATGTTGGAGGGATTTTACTGAATTGTTTGTTAGAGGATGTAGCAGATAAGATGATAGAAGAGTTTCATAAAGGTGAATTTGGGGGGCATCTCTTCTGGAAAACTATAGTAAATAAAATCTTGAGAGCTGGTTTTTACTGGTTTACTTTGTTTTCTAATGTGCACAAAAGGGTTTCTACTTGTCATCAGTGTCAGATTTTTGAAGGAAAAAAGAAACTTTTACCTTTGCCTTTGAAGCCTATTTCAGTAGAAGTACCTTTTCAGCAGTGGGGTTTGGATTTTATTGGGGAGATTCATCCTAGTTCTTCATCCCAACACAAGTGGATTGTGACAGCCACATATTACTTCACCAAATGGATAGAAGCAGTTCCAACTAGGCAGGCCACAGACTCAGTAATTATTCAATTCATGGAAGGTAATATTCTTTCTAGGTTTGGTTTTCCTCACAAAATCATCACTAATAATGTTGCTGCTTTTAAATCTAAAAATATGGTATATTTTTTCAATAAATATCATATAGTTCTAGGACATTCTACTGCCTATTATCCTCAAGGAAATGGATTAACAAAATATTCTAACAAGATCTTGGTTAATATAATAAATAAGTTGTTACAGGAGAATAAGAAGTCTTGGCACAAAAAGTTGATAAATGCTCTATGGGATGATAGGATAAGCACTAAGAAATCAATTGGAATGTCACCTTTCCAACTGGTTTATGGAGTTGATACATTTTTCCCTACCTCCCTTGGAATTCCGGTGTTGAAATTATTGTGGGAATTATAGGTTGAAACAAAGGATGTGCAAATAAGAATAAATCAAATGGTACAATTGCAATAGACTAGAGAAGAAGTCTACAACAACACACAAATAATTCAGGATAAGATCAAAAGAATTCATGATAAGAGAGTCAAAGTTGATGATTTTCAGCTTAATGACCTTGTGTTAAAATGGGATGCAAGAAATGAGGAAAAAGGAAAGCATGGAAAATTTGACAATTTGTGGAAGGGGACTTATAAAATTGAAGCTTTTCGTTGGATCAATGTTTTTCTGTTAAAAGATCTAACAAGAGAATCACTTGCAGGAGGGCCTGTCAATGGTAGGTTACTCAAACATTACTTTACTTAATTTCAGTTGGTTTAAACCAAAATCATTGTATATACCATTTTATTGTTCCAAATACTACAGGTGTGGGTGGTTGTCATTAGAAATTGAAGCCCGGAGTGAAGGCCCTAAGTTTCAAATTGAATTGCTACCATATGTAATGAATTTCCAGTTAATCAAGTCAATTTCAATTGTTTGAAGGTTAAATAAATTCCCAACGGAGAAGGCTACTAGTCTACGGTGTTCTTGGCACCTCACAGGGAGGATGTCATCCCCATTGTAGCCACTGTTAGGGTCCTATAAATATAGTGACCAAGGTATGATTATATAGCCATTTATCCCAGTGGGAATGTTGTAAATTATTTTTCATTTAAGTTGTTAAAAAGAAAAAACCAATAAAAATAAAAATAAAAAATAAAAGAAAATGAAAATGAAAATAGAAAAATAGAAAAAGATGAAAATAAAAAAGAAAGAAAATTGAATAAAACATAATCCTTAAAAAGGTGCTCTAGTCAAAATGTCAGCCAAGTTATTTTTTTGTTATCCTTAAGCTTGATTAAATTAGTAAAAGTATGATTTAAAGGTGAATAAAATCTGAGAAGATAGTTTGTCATTTTGTAATAACGATTTGGTGCTTTTAGACGAATGAGATCGTCCTTGCCAAAATCAATGACAGGGAACGGTGTTTGCACCCCCAACGTCCCAAAGGTTAACACAGAGGGGGGGTCTGAAATGTGGTGTGTTTGGAACCACTATTGACCACATGGTGACCCCACAGGTATTTTGGGGGCCTCCCCTCCCTTACCACCTGACCTCTCCCCCCCCACTTGAAAACAATTTCTTGTTTCTACTTGCTCCCGCTCTCGCTGGCTCCTGCTCCACTCATAGTGTGCCACCACACCACACCCATCCACATCATGCCATGCCATCACACCTATCCACGTCACCACACCCCCTTACGTCATGTTATCATTGGCCAATTTCCCACCAACTGTGATGTAAACATTGGTCATTAACTCCCGCCAATGTTTAAAACTATTAAATGCGACTCTAAAAAAAAAAAATCGTTGATTTCTATCCCCTTTTTTCTTAAAAAATCCCGCATTGCTCAATTTTCCTCCCTTTTCCATTTCATTATATCAGTGCAAGTTCATGCTCATAGATTGTTCAGTGCTCCAGTGCCCTCAGTACAAATCAGCTAATTTCCCTTGGGCCTCTCTACAATTTTAAATGTCATCACATAAGGAAAAAACAAAAATGGTGGTTGAGAATCCAGTCTTGCCCTCTATTCCCAATTTAAATGAGATGCCTTTAGTTGAAACACAATATAAGATAGTGGAAACTGAATGTGAATTTTATCGGGTGAATCAAAATTTTTTAGATAATAGTGATGATATAAGCATTTGGGAATCATTTCTACCACAATTTACCTTTTCCCAGGCTCATATTTTTCCAGATTTCATTACATGGTGTCATCTTAGGTACCTCCCCAACTAGAAAGTGGTAATTTCTCAAAACAATGAAATCGTATTCTCAATTACCCCATAAGATATCTGTCAATCCCTTCATATTAATTTTCAAACTTATTTACACCCATTTTCCACTGATGCACTCATGGAAATATACAAAAATCTTACCTTCCCCCAATGAACCCATATTTTTTAATGTTTTCTATCTGAGAATTCCGAATTTCCTAGAACTAATCCCCCATACTCTGCTTCTATTTTCCCTGAGATGTCAAGACAAGTTATTTCCATGGTTACTTTCCTATTAGGTTATACTACAGATAAATGTGTATATGAAGTAGTGTTAGGGTTTTTGTTAGTATTTTCAGTTTGTCAAAAGGCATCTATCATTTTCAATTACAGTAAATACTTACAAGATGTTATTCATGAGCAATTTATGAAATTTAAGGTTGAAGGTGCATTCAAACACCAGTTAGTCTTAATATATTTGATTCTATTATATCAAGCATATAGGTTCAAGTTCCATTTACAAAATTTAGATGAACAGGGAAGTCCACTATCAGTCATTCACTGGACTTCTTTAGTCAGAAGGAATTCAAAGGATTATTCATTAAACAATTTTGTGGATCAGTTTTTACATACATCCTTATGTCTTCTTAGCAGTGATATTATACCAAGAATTTCACTAGAGATCAAGAAGGTTTTACATCTTATAGAACAAGCTAAAGTTGGAGACTGGTATCTCTACCAGAATTATATAGAGATTCGAATCTATGGGTGTGAGCTTCCTCCCTATAGATTACCAGTATTTGTACCAGTGAGGATTTTTGCCTTGGAATACATTAGACAGATGTTAAACATGGATGACCTACATTTTGTATCAAGTAAAAAGAAGGCACAATTTAAATTGAAGGCACATGTTGGGCCTTATATTGTAAATACCAGAGAAACAACAAAGGAAGTGGATGAAATATTAAAGCAAATGAAATTTAAGCTAAGCTTCACATGGTCTTATGATCCATTAGGGATAATTTCAAGACTAAGAGTCGAGAAAAATACCACACCATACACACATACACCTAGGCCATAGATAGAGTAGTATGCCAATTAGTAGAAGTGGGCAAAGAACACAGTACAAGAGGCTGAAGAGGAAATTATCAATTAATCATCTCTACAAACTCTTATTCCAAAATACAAATAGATTAAGAGACCAAGGGAAAGTATGTCCCCTATAGATTCAGAACCTCAAGTTGCAGGCTTTTGTGTTTTCAAGAGGAGAAATAAAGATCCATAGACTGATACTAAGACTGATACTAAAAGTGATGCTTAGATAATAAATATTCAAGAGGAATCCTCAGAAGAAAAGGGCTCATAAGAGAAAGCCACAATGGTTTTGATATGTATTCCCACTACTTCATTCCCATATGTTGAGGAGACAACTGAGTCACCTATGTCTTCTACATCTTAGATTGCAACACAACATAACATTTTTTCCAGATATAGGGAGATCAAGAAGAAGAATGAAGCATTAAAGGCTACAACATATTCAAAGTTCTGGAAGCAAACTGCTACTACTCAACACAGGTTGTTGTCTGCACTTGACACTAAGAAGGGACAACTCCTATTGCCCTTCTTGGAACCCATAGTTCCAGTCCCCAAAAGTACAAAAGACTATAAAGCTTTAGTGTTTTCTTTTGATACCAAAAATATCCA
This sequence comes from Pinus tabuliformis, assembly GCA_031772625.1. Taxonomy (NCBI): domain Eukaryota; kingdom Viridiplantae; phylum Streptophyta; class Pinopsida; order Pinales; family Pinaceae; genus Pinus; species Pinus tabuliformis. The sequence goes on from CM062805.1 coordinate 246,833,860, forward strand.
TGCAATTGATCAAATTGATTTGCATAAACAGGCAAGTGAAATGATTTATTCAACACTGACAAGTTCAGCCATGGCTTCCTCAAAATTGCAGGCCTCTTTGAATAATATGCATTCACAGCTAAAGATAGAGTGAATGTCATCTTTGGCCAAAGACACTAGAACCAAAGATTTGGAAGATTTAGTGATTAAACTAGGATATGATCCTAGTAATATCAAAGCAGCAGTCGAGCAAACAAAATTTGAAATTGAGCACCGACCAGCGGAAGCACACAAAATTATTAAAATGCTGAACTCCAAGGTTAGAGATGAGATAGAAGTCCAAATTCAAGATAGAACAAGCACAATTATGGAAGTAAAGAGAGTTCCAATGAAGAAGAACCCCATGATACAGCTGCAGAATAAATGAAAAGAGTTGGAGTTACAAGTGAAAATATTTAACAAAAATTTTAATTTATTGTAGGAAAAAGGACTTCCATCTCTGAAAGCCTCTAATGGAAAATTGATTCCATTAGAGAACTATTAAGACCAGTTATGCAACGTAGCTACAAATACTTCCAAATTCACCAAAGTGAAAGGAACAATAATTGGAGAAGCTTTGTTGGAAGTACTACAACACGACCTCTACATTCAGCATGAATTCCACCATATATTTCTCAATAAGCCAACGTTTCAAACATACACAGAGGTAGATGAAAGATTTTGAAACATGGTAAATTTTTCTGTTCCAAATGAAGACAGTTGGGATAAACTATTAGAGCTCATCGAGTAAAACAAATAGAATTATGGGGACCATAGCAAAGAAAGGGAGAATAATCCTACAAGTCATGGACAGTTAAAGAGGAGAAGGATATAGCTACAGTCATCAACAACAATCCTTGAAGTGTGTGAAAAATGTCTAAATCAGTCCAGAAACATGCTATAATTTAGTTCTATTTTTTGAAATATCTACATTATTGTAGTATATATTATTTTGTAATAAATTTTATTTTGAAGTCCGAATTTATTCGAGACAAACTCTATAAACATTTTGTAAAAAGATTGAGAAAGGTTTGGATTATGCAACAAGAAAATATTTTTCTGCGATTGGAAGTAGTGAAATATATTTTGAAGTAATCAATTCAGTAATATAGAGGTAGTTTGGTTTCAGGATTCTTGTGTCAAGAAAATGGTGATGTTTCCCTCTTTGTAAATCTGTTTTTCTTTCAAGTTTCACATGGATTTTCCTTCCTGATTGTTGCAAGAAGATTAAGAGTTGAATTTACTTATGGTACTCTTCTATGGCTTATTTAAACACTCTTAAATGTTTTCTTTCTGCTATTAAGTATAGAATTCATCTATGTATGCTCTTCATTTAATTAATCATATTTCTTATTCATCTAATCCACACCACAATAGCTCTACGAGATCTAAGAGTTTGCCTACCTCGCCTTGTTTCATCTCCTCTATTTATTTTAATTGATTACTGAAGATTTTATGACTCCATGCCCAATGGAATTTTCTTTCATTTTACAACCAAAACTTTAAAAATCTTATCATTGAACTTTCATATCTATCCTAAGATCTAAACATTAAGATTAAAAAATCATACAGAGAGATCCCTCTCTAAAGCTAGAAGGGATAGATCCCACCTTTAAAAGTGGTTTGTGGTTACCTTTGCAATTTCCTCTTCAGCCTAGGAAAACTATGGAGTGCTAACAGAGGTTAACATGATTACATCAAGCACTATGGAATCTTCTGATTTGTGGATAATGTCGTTAGAGTATCAATTAGCCTCATATGGCAATGAGATGCCTTTGAACTCGTTTAAATTGGCTTATTATGTAGTTCAATCATTTTCTAACCCATCACCTTCTGATATTTATCGAGTGAATGCGATCAATGTTGATTATTTTCCTTTACATTGGTTAGAACCAGTTTCACTCCTTGATCCTTTTGACTATACGTTTCCAACTAAAAAAAATATTATGGAGGTCATCAGTTCGAATGAAATGCCATTGAATGATTTCCATCATCATTCATCTTTTCTACCTAACCCTGATAAAATCGATAATTATTTTTCAACTATGTTTTCTCCTGAGATAGTAGATAGTCCAGAATTGCCCATTTCAGTTTTTCAAGTTGAGTTCGAAAGGAATTTGGGAAACCTATCTACAATGATTACCATTGACATCTCAGTCAAAATAGGAATTATTGAAAATATTCACATAGGCGCCTCATGCTTATTCAAATAAATTTGAACATATAAGGCTCTGTTGAAATGTGGCAACAAGAATATTCCAATTTTAATTTTTCCTTGAATTAAAATTCGATTTAGTCTCACCAGCTACTTGAAAAATAATTAATTAATTCATCTTGAGTTAATTAGTTGGAGAAATTCAAGCTAGAAGTTTTTGTGAAGTCATGCAATAGTTATCCCTTAGATTAAGGAAATTATCCCTTAGTTAAGGAGATAAGGATGAGTTGTATTTGAGTTGTAATCAGTTAGCTCAGTTAACTAAGTTAAGTCCAGTTAAATTAGTTCCAAAAAGTTTTAGGAGCTAGTTGTGAGTTTAGTTAGTTAATGCATGCATGCATGAAACTAGTGTACTCTAGATAACCGAACAATCTCTCATAAATAACTCATGCATGTCATTTCAGACAAAGACCCAGTTGAGATTAAAGGCAGGGACAGTGTACTATCAGTTGCAAGAATTTTCCTATAAGAAAATCTCTTGCATGCAGAAGGAATTAATTCCTTAATATTTGCGTAGTTTTACAGTGTGTTGGAGTAGTGTGTGAGATTGGTGTCACACAAGGTTATAGCTAGAGCACCTAGGGAAAATTGTGCAAGGAAATAGGAGGCTTGGAGGATAGAGGAGAAGGCATATGATTTCTCTATTCTATCTATGAGCAGCAGTGAGGGATTGCACTGAGAGCTGGATAGCTGTTAGAGCTAAAGATTTGTGTAATCCTGAGATATTTCCACTTGTATGATAATACAGATAGTGGGGTTTTTAGCTGAGGCTTTCCCGAGAGTATTCTTCTGTGTTTCATGTGTATTGATTCTTCTTCTCTGTTATATGTGTTCTATTTGATCTTGCTCAAATCGATTAAGCTTCCACAAGTTTGATTGTAGAAGTAGATTAAGTATTTTGCTTTAGTATATTGCATTATCAGGTTAATCTACAGTGAGAATTTCTACATGGTATCGGAGCAAAGGTGATCAGAGTTGTGAACAGTATACTAAGAAGGGAAATTCAAAGCTTGAAGTTCTTGATTGTAGGTACAAGATCGAATTCTTATCACACCTCAAATTTCAACAATGGCATTCAATGGCTTGAGACTCGAGTATGCACTGGATGGCAACTCGAATTACATAGCATGGAAGGATCACATGGAAGTGGTATTAGAAGACAATGGTTTGAAGGATTTCATTGATCAAGAAATCCCCAAGCCAGCTGCAGCTAATGCACAAGAATTGGCTGAATGGAAGAAGTGTGTGGCGAAGGTGAGAAGGATTCTTCTAGAGGGAGTTCGAGACCATATTGTCTCGAGTCTCCATGGGAAGGAGACTCCGTTTTCAATGTGGAAGACATTGAAGGACCTATATCAAAACAGTAGCAACCAGAGGAAACTGGCGCTCAAGGATAAGCTTCGGAAAATCAAGTGTGAGAAGGGCGACACTATTTCTACATATCTGAACAAGCTCACCACCTGTAGAGATGAGCTTGGTAGTGTGGGAATAACGACAGCCGATCATGATATGGTGAGCCTCGCTCTCCTCGTTCTTCCAAAGAGCTGGGATAGCTACTAGGACTTTGTGAATGGAAGAGAGAAACTGTTGGATTGGGAACGACTGTGATCGGATCTGATGTAGAAGGAGATCAGGAGGAGCATAAGAGATGGTTCTTCATCTAAGCATGATGATGAAGAAAATATATCCTTAGAAAGTAAGGCAAGGAAAGGGAAAGGGAAAGCTTCCCATTCCAAATCGAATTCTTCCCATGGAGGGAAGAAGATTGACAAATCTAAAGTGAGATGCTTTAATTGTCATGAGGTGGGCCATTATGCAACTAATTGTCCATTGAATAAATCCAAGAAGGGATCCTCGAAAGAATCAGAAGGTGAGGCACTAGCCTCTCAGTTCGAATTGGATATTACCCTCATCATATGCATGGTTTCATCGATGGTGGGTTGTGTTTGGTATCTGGACATTGGAGCCTCATTCCACATGACCGACGATAAAAGTTTATTTAGTACCTTGGAGGAGAAATACCTCAAGATGCGCATAGAGATGGGCAATGATGGAAAGTACTATTTGTTAGGAGAAGGCACAGTTGCTTTTCAGAGGGAGCATGGAGCTACTCTCACCCTGACTAATGTAAAGTATGTGCCTAGATTGAAGAAGAACATGGTATCAATCGCGATGTTGGAGGACAAAGGCTACGATGTTGTCTTCAGTAAAGGAAAGGTGTTCCTGAGACACATTGCCACGGGTCAGACCAAGAGGATTGGGATTCGAGTGAAGAATCTCTATAAGCTAGAGGTAGATGACTATGTTGCATTGAGTTTGAAAGCAAAATTGGTGCAAAGCCATGACATTGGCGAGTTATGGCATAGGCGGGTAGGCCACTTGCATCATGGGGTCTTGAAGATAATGCAGCAAATCTCTACCGGACTTCCCAAAGGTAAACTTGAGCAAGTGGACACATGCAAAGGTTTCACCTTGGGAAATTATGCCAAGTCTTCCTTTCATGATCGAGACAATCAAGCTGAAGCAATGATGGAGCAAGTTCATACTGATGTGTGTGGACCATTCTCGACAACATCCAGCGTGAAACAAAGGTATTATGTGTTTTTCATTGATGATTTTTCTCGTAAATGCTAGATCTATTTCATGCAGAAGAAGGATCAAACCTTCTCAAAGTTTTGTGAGTTCAAAGCTTTGGTTGAGAAAGAATCAGGGAAGAAGATCAAGGCCTTGAGAAGCTACAATGGTGGAGAGTATGTCTCTCAAGAGTTTAAGGACTTCTGTGTAGCGAAAGGAATTAAGTGGGATTTGATGGCACCTCATAACCCACAGCAGAATGGGGTGGCCGAGAGGAAGAACATAATGATTGTGGGGGAAGCTCAGACAATGTTGCATGACCAAGGCCTACCACTTCATTTATGGGCTGAGGCATACAACATAGCGGTCTATTTGCAGAATAGAAGCCCGCATCACATTCTTGAGATGAAGACACCACAGGAAGCTTTCTCCGGGAAGAGACCAGATGTGGGTCACTTCAGGATCTTTGGCTCATCGTTATATTTCCATGTGACCAAGGATGCCTGAAAGAAGCTTGAGCTAACAGCTGAGTTGGGAATACTTGTGGGGTACACCGATACACCTCAAAACTATTGGGTGTACTTGCCTACTAGTCGGAGGACAGTGGTTCGCAGAGATCTCAAATTTGATGAGCAGAAGGCCATGCGAGCTTCCCTTGAGAGGGAGCTCAAACTACAGGCTGTGGAGGAACTTTTGGTTCTTAAGGAGAAGGAGCCTCAGACTGATGTAAAGCAGCCGCATGCAGAGGTTCCGGGAGTGGAGACATCCACTTAAGTAGAGTCTTTCAGAGAGGGATGGAAGCGCACAAGAGAAGCTGACATATTGTTGTCAGATGTGAGAGAGAATGTGGGAGAACCATCTTCTCAGCGCAGACAGAGGAGGTCACCTGATAGGTACACTGGATACATGGCCCTTGTTGGGGAATGTGTTGAGACCGAGCCATCTTCCTTTGAGGAAGCAGTGCAGCAACCAATTTGGGTTGATGCTATGGTGGAGGAGTATGACTCCATAGTTCGGAATAGTGTTTGGGATGTGGTTCCAAGACCGGAGTACAAGTCAATGGTGAGTTCCCGTTGGCTTTACAAGAAAAAGCAAGCTGTTTATGGTAGTGTGGAGAGACATAAGGCAAGATTTGTTTCACGTGGTTTCTCACAGGTCGAGGGGATCGACTGTGATGAGACTTTTGCTCTTGTAGCAAGGTACTCATCTATCATATTGATGTTGGCACTATCAGCACAGATGGGTTGGAAGATCCATTAGATGGAAGAGGTGTACATAGATCAGCTGGAAGGTTTTGAGACCTTCGAACGTGAGTCGCATGTGTGTCGACTCAAGAGAGCCTTGTACGGGCTGAAGCAAGCACCTCGTGCTTGGTACACCAGGATCGACAATTAATTCACCGGGTTGGGCTTCACAAAGAGTGAAGCAGATGTGAACTTGTACCACATCATGGTAAAAGGTAAGCAGTTGATTATTGTTCTTTATGTTGATGATCTCATATTGACAGGTGATGATCAGTTGATCATGTCTTGCAAGGAGGACCTTTCAAGAGAATTCGAGATGAAAGACATGGGTCTCATGCACTACTTCCTTGAAATGGAAGTGTGGCAGAAGGACGGGGAGTTGTTTGTGTCTCAAGGAAAGTATGCCAATGAGATACTTAGGAGATTCCACATGGAAAAGTGCAAGCCCATGCAGACTCCTCTAGCAGGTAACTGGAGGAAGCAGGATGCTACTTCAGGAGAAGTAGTAGAAGCTATTATGTATTGGCAGCTTGTGGATTCACTAATATACTTAGTTAACACACAACCAAATTTGTGCTATGCGGTGAACCAGATAAGTCAAGCTATGGTTTAGCCTACCAATATGTTTTGGAAGGCAGCTAAGCATGTTTTGAGATACCTCAGAGGCACATCTCAGTGTGGATTATGGTACAAACGGATAGAGGGAGTGAAGCTACAAGGCTTCACAGATGCAAATTAGACAAGGAGTCCATCAAATCGAAAGAGCGCATCAGGAGGAATTTTCAACCTTGGGTTAGCTGCAGTTTCTTGGTACAGCAGGAAACAGAGGTCAGTTGCACTTAGCTCAGCAGAGGCTGTATACATGGCTGCAAGTGAGGCAACATGTGAAGCCATTTGGATGCAGAAAATTCTAGTTGGTTTGTTTGATCAGAGGATGGATCCAACTGTGATCGATTGTGATAATCAGAGTTTTATCAAACTCTCTGAGAATCCAATGTTTCATGACAGGTCCAAGCACATCAACATTCGGTATCATGATCTCAGAGATTGTGTGGTGAGGAGGATCATGTTGTTGCAATATATTTCGACTGAGGAGCAAGATGCTGACATTTTGACTAAGGCATTGTCAAAGTGTAAATCCAAGTTCCATATGTTGAAATTTGGTATCGGAGGACAGGTGGTTCCCTAAGGCTTTGATCTTTGGCCTAGGGAAAAGTGTCCAAAAGAATTTAATTTTTCTCCTAAAGTGACTTTATAATTTTTATAAAGTCAAATCTAATTTAAAAGTGACTTTAAGTGATAAAGTTACTAAAGTCTAATTTTAAAGTGACTTTAATAAAGTCAATGTAAAATTAGAAAGGAAAAATGACTTTGTAAATAAATTACTAAGTGGGTCTTTATTAAAGTGGGGTGAATTAAAAAATAAAAAGTGAGATTTAAATGAGCATTTAATCTCAGACCTAGATCTCAATCTATTTCAGCCATTGGATTTAGGGATTCCCCAAAAGTCACTTAGGGTTAGATTAAGGGAGGAAAAGGAGGAAAAAGGTCATTCATTCTTTCATGAGCAGATTGAGAGAAGGAGAGCAAGAGAGCAAGGGAGATTTCTGGACAAGGAGGAGAAGGAGGCAGCAGTGTGGCACATATTCCAAGGCAGCATTTTAGCAAATCTGTATAGCTGAGTTAGCACATAGTGAAAGGCAGATATTGGGCACGTTTTTCTAGAAATCCGTACAACAAGCGCACAGAAATCGAGGAGCAGAAATCCGTATAGCAAGTGGATGTACCTTGGCACGCAAAACAAGGCAAATCTGTACAGCTGTTTTGCTGGTTTTTTTCTACACACAAATCGAGGAAATCCGTATAGCGTATTTAATGGCAGCTTGCATGCTTTTCTAGGAGGCCATACAGCATTTATTGTTGTTCTATTTTGATGTTGCAAGTTTTTCCAGTTGGCTGTGAGGCACGGAAAACAAGATAAGTTGTAAAATTTGCTTGCTGATTTTTGCTGAATATTTCTCACTCTAAAAAGCATTTTCCAGAAATAAGAAAGATCTCTTGAACTGGTTTTCCCCAAGAGTTGTAGGGAGTTTTTCTAGGGTCACCTTGACCAAAAATCACTGTGTTTAAATGTGTTGAATGACTATTTATATGCGCTGATTTTTATATTTCTGCATTTTCCAGCATTCTGTAAAATTTCCAGAATTTGTGTTTTCAGAAAAAATTATTTTTCAGTTGTTGAATGTATGGATATGGGAAAGGGCATTTAACTATTTTGGAGAAATAAGGTGAAACTGAAAACCGGGGTGGGAAATGAGAAATTTTTACACCATAGAGACAGAATCAGGGTGGCAAATAATCCCTTTCTTGTTGAGAGGGAGTGTTGAAATGTGGAAACAAGAATATTCCAATTTTAATTTGTCCTTGAATTAAAATTGAGAATTAAAACTCGAATTTAGTCTCACGAGCTGCTTGAAAAATAATTAATTAATTCATCTTGAGTTAATTAGTTGGAGAAATTCAAGCTAGAAGTTTTTGTGAAGTCATGTAACAGTTATCCCTTAGATTAAGGAAATTATCCCTTAGTTAAAGAGATAAGGATGAGTTGTATTTGAGTTGTAATTAGTTAGCTCAGTTAACTGAGTTAAGTCCAGTTAAATTAGCTCCAAACAGTTTGAGGAACTAATTGTGAGTTCAGTCAGTTAATGCATGCATGCATGAAACTAGTATATTCTAGATAACTGAATATTCTCTCATAAATAACTCATGCATGTCAGTTCAGACAAAGACCCAGTTGAGACTAAAGGCAGATACAATGTACTATCAGTTGCAAGAATTTTCCTATAAGAAAATTTCTTGCATGCAAAAGGACTTCATTCCTTGAGATTTGCACAGTTTTATAGTGTGTTGGAGCAGTGTGTGAGATTAGTGTCACACAACGTTACAGCTGGAGCACCCAGGGAAAATTGCACAAGGAAATAAGAGACTTGGAGGATAGAGGAGAAGGCATATGAATTGTCTATTCTGTCTAAGAGAAGCAGTGAGGGATTGTACTGGGAGCTAAAGCTTTGTGTAATCCTGACATGTTTCCACTTGTATGATAATACAGATAGAGGGGTTTTTAGCTGAGGCTTTCCCTAGAGTATTCTTATGTGTTTCATGTGCATTGATTCTCTTCTCTGTTATATGTGTTTCTAATTATAAGAAGAAATTTCGGCGTAAATCGCATTCAAAAAATATTTGTCGACGTGTTTCAAACCAGCTAGTGTGATTCATCATCAGGATGAGTTGAGGAGTCAGATCATGGTTGCATATTAAATAGGGAGAGTAGAGCCTAGCCGTTTGGAGGATCTTCTCTCCCTATTTAATATGCAGCCATGATCTGACTCCTCAACTCGTCCTAATGATGAAGCACACTAGCTGGTTCGAAACGTGTCAACAAAGATTTTCTAAATGTGGATTATGCCGAAATTTCTTCTTATAATTGTTATGGATCACAGAAGCCTCAATTCAACTATATGTGTTTTGTTTGATCTTGCTCAAATTGATTAAGCTTCCGCAAGTTTGATTGTATAAGTAGATTAAGTATTTTTCTTTAGTATATTGCATTATCAGGTTAATCTACAGTGAGAATTTCTACAGGCCCAATTTCAAGAATTCCACAACATTTTTTCTTCGTCCTATGAGGAAATTTTGGGAATTAACCCAAGCATTTTTGTACATGAGATTAAGACTTACCTATATGAAAAACCTATCAGACAACAATTACATCTAGTGCATCCATGAAACGTTGCTGCAATTAAAGCTGAGTTCAAGAAACTGCTCAAAGTAGGTTTCATCTACCTAATTCCCTTGACTGATTGGGTGTCCAATACTGTATCTGGTGAGCACCAGTATTGCAACAAGAATGCTACAACTCCTGGGCTACCAAATTTACTTTTATCACCCTGGTAGTTCGTAACAAACTTGGAAGCGTCAGTGCTATATGCATAAGTACTAGTTCTCACTGCAGGTTGTCACTTGGTCAGCTAGTGCGAGATCACTAGGAGCTCAAGCCAAATTCGATAGATTTTAGAAGAAGCTATATGTGTGATGAAAGGAAAGAAATATTACTTTATAGAAGCTATTCCAATTACAGAAAGGAAAGAGACTGGAATGTAAAGCAAAACCTAGTAAACCCTACTTAACAAGCTAATTCTACTTTTTCCAAAAACACTATGAAAACCATGAAAGAAATTCCATTACCTACTCAAGGAAGTAAACAATATCTAACCATACTGTTTCTGTAAATAAATAAGAAAAAAACATATTTTTGGATTTTTAGGGTTTTTATGTGAATTTAATCATGCATCTAATTTATTGTGTGTGAGTGTGGCAGCGAACAGGTGGCGGTGGAGGGTGGTTTTGGAGCTTGGGAGGATGTAGGATGGTATGGATGGGTCCTAGGTGTTATAGACATATTTGGGCACTGCAACCCCAATCACATATGTCCATAAACCAAGGGCTTCTAAGTCCCTAACAATGTTTTTTCATACCCTAAAGGAGCAAGGTCAGCTGATTACATCATCTCCCAAAAGTTCTCCCTGAAAAACTACTCAGAACTGGTCAAAACTGGACCATAGATACTGCTCAGTGCTAAGGGTGCGATGCATCTCACCTGCCACATGCAAAAAGTGCGATGCATACTGGAAAGCCCTTCTGTAGGGTGTGATGAGTGAGAGCAGACAAATGGCAGAAGCAGTTTGCTAGGTGGAAACCCAGAGAATCTTCTAGAAGCTGCTCATTCGACACTTGCCTCTCTGAATTCACCTAGGGATGAGTAAGAGATCATGAAATCTCCAAGTGGAATAACTATCAGAGAGATGACACTAATAAAAATCCCAGAAGCTGACTCACCCACTTGCAAACATCTATATATGGATCCCTCATCCTAGAGATCCAGGAGGTTGGAATTTTTTATTTGGTAAGGAAGTACTGTTGGTTTCTCTATGCAACATTGTATTTTTGGGTGATCTAAGCTTTTCATGAGGTGAAGACGGCTTTCATGCTAGGAGGATGGTGTTGGGTCAGACCAATGGGTTGTAATCCTCTCTTCTACTACTTCTATCAATAAAGCTATTTGAGTTTTCCTCCATATTCTTGTGTATCTCTGAATCTTGTATTGATATATGCATTTGTATGGTTAATATACATTTGATCCTATATTGTTTATGGTTATAGATCTCTATGCTTTGATGGTATTATGCTGCTTTGACTCTATAGGTGCTCTTTGAAGTGGGACAAGTAAGGAAAGAGTGGTGAAGTTTTGTCAAAGGGGAAAGGAAACAAGCAAGGAGCCAAGCGAAAGACTGAGGTTGGTACTCTCTGCTTCTTTCTCATCTATCTCTCATAAAGGAAAACACGAGTGACTTTAGTTTGTTTGTTTCTAAGATAGCTACTCGTCTTAGTGGGACTAGCAGCTCTGAATGGACACTAGTTTTCCCGATAACAAAATGGTGACTCCACTGGGGAGCGAATAGCTTGTTTTCTTGTTTATATTTGTTTACTTTATAAACTACAGACGAAGCCTGAAGTTAAGCCAACTAGCCTTCGAACTGCATTTTCTATGCAAGTGCAAAGTAGATCAACGCTGCTTCAGTCTATCTCTAGGTTTTGTTTATAAACTGAACAACTGACTTGCAAACATCCTAAGTGCCCTGGTGGTAGCTCAAGTAACCTCATTAGATCATCCCCTATACTTTGTGTTTACTGACTATCATTAGCTCAACCTAAATCCCTAAACTAAGCTACAAACTGTGACCGAAAACCAAGTTAAAATCTCATCCTTGGACCATCGCACTGTCTCCTTTTGACAGTTTGGATGCATTGCACCTCCCGTGTGCAGTAGGTGAGATGCATCCCTGTTTCCTTGTGTTACAGGTGCGATGATTAGATAAGACTGTTTTTGCCTCCAGATTTTGGTTTTTTCTTCATTCTCTTCAGCTTTATTCAGGATTTTTGCTGTCTGTGATCAGTATACCACTGTTGAAACTCCCTTCCTTTGCATTATTCAGCCTCCATTGTACAAAGAATTGTGAATGTTTTTATGTATTTTTTGCCATTTACAGTTCTCCTTTACAAAAGGTAGCTTAATTGAACTATCATCTTTTGATTTGGAAGTGTCGCAAGTTTCGTTTTCAATCAAAGAAAAGAATCCTACTCTTTTTGATGGTTGATTACACTGTTACTCTTGTATTTGATTTGAATTAATAGCATTTCAAGTGTCGAAAGCAGTTTTCAAATTGAAGATGAAAGTGTCATCTTAGCCTTCCTTTCGTTTTTTAAATTTGAAATCGTAAAGTGTCGTCTTAGCCTTCCTTTCATTTTTTGAATTCGAAATCACAAAGTAGTCTTCCTTTTGTTTTTGAATTCGAAATCGCAAAGTATCGTCTTGGTCTTCCTTTCGTTTTTTGAATTTGAAATCACAAAGAGTCGTCTTCGTCTTCCTTTCGTCTTTTGAAGAGAAAATTGTAAGTACTGTCGCTTTGAGAGAAAAGATAGTTTAGATTTGTATTTAGCATTCTTTTTGTCACTCACACATTAAGAAAGCGGAAAACAAATACATGGATGTGCATTTGCATTTAGACTGCTTGTTGATTTTGATTTAGGACAATGCATCTAGTGTCTTCTCTTTGCTCTATGTTGAAATAATTTTGCTTCTCTTTCCTTAGTAGCTAGGATTTTCATTGCGAAAATAAGAGTAAACAACTGTTTATCATCTTAGATTGCATATTTAGGAATTTTATATCTACATCACATGATGAATCTTAAAGGAAAACTTCTTAAGAAAGATCAACTTTAAAATAAATTCAATGAACATAAAAACGCTTTGGAACCTAATGCACAACATTTAGAAGTCTGGGCTAGAGACGTATTCCGGCGTTGTAAAGCCTGGTAACTATCGCTTTCATCGTAGGTTGGGTGATTCCTCCTCTTTGAGACGCAAAGTGCCAGTACGGACTTGTGCTCCCACGTACCATCGAGTATATATTGGGAGACCACAATAGGCTATATCCTTTATCCTTAGGAAGCCGTGTCTGCTGCCTTATCGATCACAATGAACTGAACACAACATTCGGGAAGATTGACTGCCATACCGTAAAAAGTATTCTACAGTTTTGCGATTGGTTTGGTAATCCCTCTATCTAGATTTCTAGAGTAGTCTCTTTCGTTCCTTTTTAGACTCCTTAAATGAAAAGGTCAATCTGAGCACTTGTCACTTCAGGCTCACTAAAAATCGAAGGCAACTAGAGTCATCTTTAGCTTTTTCTCAACTCTTAAAAATTGAAAAATCAAGTTGTGTCAAAGCATCATAAAATTTATTTTAATCGGAATAACATCCATGTTCCCTCGTTGATCTTAGGTTGCGAAAATGGAGTCCACCAACCAACGATTTCCCCTTGGGGGAAATCCTAGTCCTTTCTCCTCTTGGGGAGATCTTGGTGCACCTCATATGGCCACATTGTCCCTTCCAGGACTGACAATTGGCCTGCCAGTATGGCTCTTCTCGACCTCTGTCGTTCAAAGCACCGTGATTCCTGAGCAATCAAATCAGCAACTGGATGATACTAGAGTTACCCCCCAACCTTCTACTTCGTTTGTTTCTCCCTCTCCTTCTCCCTCTTCGCTTGGTGAAGGTGGTAAAAATAAAAACCAAGTAACTGAGAAGAAGAAGAAAGAGAAGGAGAAGAAGAAGAAGAAGCCAACGGTGAAAGGGGGAAACCAAGCATCGTCTAGAGAAAATCCACACACTGCACCATCCAAACCTAAATCTCCATGTGTCATTTGCAAAGGGGACCACTATCATCGAGATTGTCCTTGCATCCCACGGATCTTAAGGGACTGGTCTCCCTGCTTGCACAATCCGGTGTCCTCGACCTCTGACGATCATGTTGAAAGTACACTGTCAACTAGTGAAAACAAAGTCACTGGAAAAAAAGGAAGATCTAAAATTCCTTGTAGACTGTGCGAAGGCAATCATGCCATCCACCGTTGTCCCTTCCTAGATGAAGCTAAAAGAGTCTTGGATAACCGTCCTGCTTCACCACTACAGCTTCCTCCTGGATACAAGAAACTCTTGCCGAGTCCATCACTAGTTGAAAATCCAACTGACACACCTTTGTTGTCGGTCGAAGCACCTATCATTGAAGGTAAACCCTCTGAGTCCACCCTGGACCAAAGTCAACAAGTTGAGACGGTAGTCGACCCAATCTTGTCTTCAGAGGATCCGCCGTCAGATGATACTGTCACCCAAGAGAATGAGAACGACACCATTCAAATTCTTTTCGTAAACACAGACTCCAATGAACATGGGGGCAATCTACCCATTCCTTTACCGTAGGAAGGAAGTTCGTCAAAGATTTATCTGGCTGTTTATTCGGTCCCACCTCCAAGCAATCTAGTCATTTCCTTCGATTGGAATCTACTAGGCAGACCCCGTCTACCATCTAATGTACCATTCCGAATCATAGTACAAGCTTACAGAATGATCATGGTTGGTACTATCATAGATGAAGGGGCTTCTGTGAGTATCCTTTCCTCAATTTCTTGGAAAGCGCTTGGTTCGCCATCGCTTCTGCCTGAGATGCGAAATCTGATAGGCTTCGACAAAGGAACCAGTCGACCGTTAGGGATCCTTCCAAGTTTGCCTATAACTTTGAGAAGGAAAACTGTCTACCTGAACGTAATGGTAGTCCAAGGACCTTTAGATTACAATCTACTCCTTGGGCGTGACTAAATTTATAGCATGGGAGCTATTGTTTCCTCACTCTTTCGAGTGATGTGTTTTCCGCATGAAGGCAGAGTGGTCCAGCTCGTAGACCAGCTTTCATTCCTCGGCTCACACATAGCTAATAGTCAAATGCCATCCCTAACTGGTCTTTTTGCGCAAGGAATGTCTCATCAATCTCCAGTCCATCCACCTGATGAGCGCGAGTGATTCGGTGATTGTGATTGAAACCCAGGAGGCATGTGCCCTGGTCTGCTTCGGCAGGAAAACCCCAGTTATAAGGTAGGTTTCTGCGTAAGAATATGACTAGTCTGACACACCCGTCCGTTTAGGAAAATGGGATTAGACTGGAATAAGATTCCTCCGTGAGAAGGTATGCCTTTCCCGACAGAGCCATGGAAGTGTTTTGTCTGCAAATTGAATGGTAACCTGGAAACTCTACTTCGTTATACCTGGGGGCATGCAAACCTTTTTGCATGCAAGTGAAAAGCGACCATTTATTTTCTTAGTTTGTAGGTTCTTAACCCATTAAACTCGTAGGATTGGTCGTTCCTAGCTTGCATAACAAAAGGCTCCAAAGCAAAGTTTCGAATGGGGCAAGCTCCCTAAAAAATGAACCTATCGATAAGACATCCTTATTATACGACTGGCACAAGCAGTTTTACGTGAATTTCAAGCTTGTTAAAAAATAAACCTAGCAATGAGCATATGTTCCACCAGAGTTTAAGCTCATTAAAAAATGAACCCACCTCCAGTAAATAACCATTGCGATCGCATTATTATCAGCTTTTGAGCCTTGGTCGTGTTCTTGCCATCACCTCCACTCTTTTTTAGCCGATCATATGCCTCCATTTGATTGTTTACCCCTTTTGAGGAATAGCTACGATGAGTGATCCTATTAGCCACATTTTTTACACTGCCGTGATTGAAAAAGTTCCAAACCTTACCTAGAACCAGCTGCTGTTCGAAAACATCACTCGTTCCTCAAAAAACGAGTCTCCTTTAAGCTCTTTTCATCTGACTCGTAAAATATGAAAAGATTGCTGAGAAATTAGCCTCTCCAGCTTGTTAAAGCGATCAGAAGTGCTATCCCTCCTCTAGATTTTAATCTTTTTAGACCTGAGGGATCATTACACAAAAAGATCGAGTGCTTGTCTTGTTCAGCTCGTTAAAGCTATCGAAAATTCATCCCTTTCGTATTATTTTAAACATTTTTGGACTTAAGGGATTACATTACGAAAAAGGAATACTGGAGTTTCCTTTCTGTCCTTTTCCGGACTCTTTAAAAATGAAAAGCACTGAGTTATCTTTGTCGTTAAAACAATAGCGACAAACTTGTCCATGCAGGCAAGGGCGAGTTTCACTGTCGCTAGGCTAGTTAAAACATAGCGATGGGTTTGCCTGAAGGGAAAATCATAGAACATGCATATGTTATCCTCCTCAAGCTTAAAAAAAATAAATAGGTATTGGTCAGAAATGACTGGGGAAAAATTGGGAAGAAAACTTGAAGAAACTTTATTAGTAGCAGGTCGCTCTTGAACATGACACTTTCACTCCATCACCATGATTGAGTCAGGTTGGGTTATTCCATTCACTGGTCATATTACCATTGGTCCACCGTACCATCCATTTTTTGGGGTTAACGCTACCAATCCATTTCAGTGTCACCGATACGTTCAAGAGAAGTCGCTTAGAGAATTCACCAACCCAGCTTGTGTCTCATCCGCTACAATACCTTCACGCTTCATTCTTTCATGACCGCCACCCTGAACCTTGTATCATCAAATCGTTTTCACCTCCACAAAATCATTTACTCCGTTCCATGTTGTAGATGTGGGATTCACTAATGCCCTCCTATGACGAGTCACTTCTTGTCGACATCAGCTCATTATCCAAGAAGTCGACCTAGGAACAACCCTTTCAGTACTTTGAAGCTTGCATGCCTTAATGTCAAGTTTCTCACTTCCGGCGATAGGTTTACATTAATGGCTTTCGACTGAAAGATTTTGTGTGGTGTTCAACATCGACTCATGTATTCACACCACATGAATTGTACTGCAGTACCTTGAGGGTCATTATCATTATCGGTGATTCCTCTCGTGCCTGTTAACAACTTACATCATTCGCTGGTAATCAGGCGATGTCTTTCCATGTTCAACGCCAGAACATCTTTTCACATGGATCGGCTTGTACTTCGCGCGAAGATTGAATGAGTTTTGAAGACCTTGGATCTAGTTTCATCCATTCGGGCTGCGATATATTCAAGAAAATAAAAACATAAAATGTACATCATTGCTACATAGATAATCATCCAAGCCAGAGGATGATGGCTCTACCAGAATCATCAGTCTGCCACACAAACGGTTGTCTGTCCTATGAACATGAAAATGAATTTATAAAGCTAAGCTTGGGAATGCCCACCTTAGCTAGATCATGAAAATATTATGAAGATCCGGTTAGAAAAACCTCGGATCCTCATGATAAAGCATTTCACCCAACATCAAAAAGATTTACGACCTCATGCTTTAGGGGGCAACTGTTATAGACATATTTGGGCACTGCAACCCCAATCATATATGTCCATAAACCAAGGGCTTATAAGTCCCTAAAAGTGTTGTTTCATACCCTAAAGGAGCAAGGTCAGTTAATTACATCATCTCCGAGAAGTTCTCCCTGAAAAACTACTCATAACTAGTCAAAACTGGACCATACAGACTGCTCAGTGCTAAGGGTGCGATGCATCTCACCTGCCACATGAAAAAAGTACGATGCATACTAGAAAGCCCTTCTGTAGGGTGCGATGAGTGAGAGTAGACAAATGGCAGAAGCAGTTTGCTAGGTGGAAACCCAAAGAATCTTCTAGAAGCTGCTCATTCGACACTTGCCTCTCTAAATTCGCCCAGGGATGAGTAAGAGATCATGAAATCTCCAAGTGGAACCAAGAACTATCAGAGAGATGACACTAATCAAAATCCCAGAAGCTGACTCACCCACCTACAAACATCTATATATGGATCCCTCATCCTAGAGATCCAGGAGGTTGGAATTTTGTATTTGGTAAGGAAGTGTTGTTGGTTTCTCTGTGCATTATTGTATTGTTGGGTGATCTAAGCTTTTCATGAGGTGAAGAGGGCTTTCATGCTAGGAGGATGGCGCTGGGTTAGACTAATGGGTTGTAATCCTCTCTTCTACTACTTCTATCAATAAAGCTATTTGAGTTTTCCTCCATATTCTTGTGTATCTCTGAATCTTGTATTGATATATGCATTTGTATGGTTAATATACATCTGATCCTATATTGTTTATGGTTATAGATCTCTATGATTTTATGGTATTATGCTGCTTTGACTCTACAGGTGCTCTTTGAAGCGGGACAAGTAAGGAAAGAGTGGTGAAGTTCTGTCAAAGGGGAAAGGAAACAAGCAAGGAGCCAAATGAAAGACTGAGGTTGGTACTCTTTGCTTCTTTTTCATCTATCTCTCATAAAGGAAAACACGAGTGACTTTAGTTTGTTTGTTTCTAAGATAGCTACTCGTCTTAGTGGGACTAGCAGCTCTGAATGGACACTAGTTTTCCCGATAACACTAGGAGGTCATAGATGGCCTTCTGGAGGCTTTTCCCACAATCAGCCTTCAAAAGAAAGCCTACAAGAAAACTACAGTAGGACACAGGAAAACTACATGAGGGTGTGAGAGAAATTTTAGCTGTTTTGAGGGTGTGAGAGTGGGTGGAAAAGGTGGATGAAGGTTGGAATGAGGTGTTAGGGCATCTAAGGTCTACCCTGAATCACCAGAAGAGAGAAAGATGATAGGGTTTTCTCAAGGAGAGAGGAAGAAGTTCTATGAAAAATGAAGGAAAATAGGGCAGAATTGAGGTGAGGTTTGGGAGAGCTGTAGGGCATGGATCAGATGGAGGATGTGATTACTGATAAGCTGGCTTACTGCTGAAAGAGATATATTGCATAGGAACTGACAGTCAACCAAGAAAATCAAGAAACAAATGAAATGAGTGCATCCTAGGAAAAACAGAGTTTTGCATAAAAATGGTCTAAACTATGATGTATGAAAGGAAATGCTGAGAAATGCTGCAAGAAAGGAAAGCATGAAAGAGGACTATTTCAAATCAGGAAGTGAACATGATAAAGGAGATCTAAAGCAAAGCAAAACTGGACTATTAACCTACTAAAGAGCTGCAAACACTAGAAGTCCTATGAATGAGGAAAATCTGTGTTTTTGGGGTAGCAAGAGAGTCTTTGCCTCAAATCATGGTCACAGAGGGAAGAAGAGAGGCCAAGGCACTGTTGCTAGACTTTTGAATCTTCTCTAATCACTACTTAACCTGCTACAAAAATCATAAATGGAAGCAAGCTACTAAATCATCAAAAGCAACCTATTCTTAACCATAAGAAAAATACATCTAACAGCAAATTAATCTACAAACTGAAGTAAAGCATACAAATACAAGTAAAGAGAAGCTTGGCTGCTTGGATTGGGCCCTAACCCAAGAGCTTCAGCCCTCTAAGGTAACTCAGTGCTAGCTCAAAAAGGATTCCATCTTCATTATCAAAACAATAGCAAGATTACATGAAACTGTCACAAAATAATAAGCTTGAAATTTGAGCAGGTTTACATAAGCAAAAAATCCGACCCTAGTGAGGCCCTAGGCCTCTGTACTTATACATCTGAAGCTACCAATAGCTTTCTTAAAATCAGGGAGGCTTGGCTCCTAAAACTCGAGATAACTATCAGTCATCCTCCACTTGCTCGGTTGCCTTCTAGTGCATGATTCAACTGCTTGTACTTCGAGCTAAATGAAGGGGAATTCGAAGTGAGGAGTAAGAAATGAGGAGGATTCCCTCCTATAAGTCCTCTCCTCTGTCTACTTCGAGTTATTGCTGCCATTTGACCACTGGATCCTTGACTTTGACTTCAAAATCCATCAATAATTTGGATTAAATACATGTTAGACCACATGGCATCATAACTAACTCAACTCACTCTATAAGCATAAATATAATTAGAAAATCATACAATAAGTTAAGAGAATGGTTGATTTGACTAGGTTAGGAGGTAAAATGAGCCCATATAATTACCCATTTATGAGGCTCGTCATCACCCCCTTACTCAAGGTGTTGCTCATCCTCTGAGCAACCTAGTCAATCTCTTCATCTTTTATGGCCATGGTGGCCTCCCTAGCATCCCAGGCCTCTGTTGTGATCTGCTCATGTTCTCCATAAAATCTTGCCTTTCTTTCTATGTCCTTCCATTGCTCCTCCTCTTCTTCTTCTCTTATGCCTTCCAGCATGCCTAATATGAGTGGAGGACTTAGTTTGAGGCCAATCCAGTTGACCTTCAACCTTTGCATGGAGCGCTTGTACATTGGCACTCTTTTTAATGCCTCCTTTAGTCTCATGGGGGAATGGTATTCCCTAATCTACAAACTGTGGGGTAGGGTGTTCCATCTTCTCATGCATGCCTGCACACAATCCTCCCCAAGTAGCCTAAAGATATCTTCAAAGTGTGCAATGGCTTGTTCTTGATTGCCTAGGTATTTAGGGGCAATTTGAGGGTCATTGGCAAGTATGTTGTGTGTGTTGATGAGTGCCATAAGATCTGATGACTTAGCTCTTATCATCAATGGTTCACTCTACTCTTTTATTAGCAATCTTTTCATTTCTGTTGCCCTTAATTCTTCATGGTTCATTCATGAGGCCATGGCCATTAATTGCAGATCCCCTAGCTTGGCATTGGGGTCCCACACATTCATGTCTGTGAGGGCCATGTTGTGTAGGTAGAACTCTGCCATCTTTGCCTTATCCTCTGAGGTGCTTTGGTCACACAAATCCATGAACTACCTGTAGTCTTGGAAAGGAATTGTGCCTCTTTGTGCCAAAGTCTTTATTTGGAATTAAATCCATTGATCCTTTAGATAGAGGCCATAAGATTTGGTTGGTGTTCTACATTGTAATGCTTCCATGGATAAGCTGGCCATGTATGCCAGCTGAGTCTCTTTCTCTTGCAGCTACCTCCTTAGTAGTTCATTCTCATTTTCAAGGTGGCTTCTTGTAATGGCCTCTCTATCTCTGAGAGCACTCAATTCTCTGCCCATTTCCCTGAGTTTGTTTTCCATATGGCCAACATCCTCAACTCCTTTGGATTTGGCTATCTGCATCCACCTATGTGTTCTCACTCTTTCTTTCTCCAATTCGAAAAACAGTGGAATTGCAAATTTCTGTGGGATTATCCTGCCTCCCTCAAGTAGATTGTAATAGGAGGCAAGACTAGGCTGGGGGTCAGGTTCTTGTAGCTCTTGTGCTTCCTCCTTCACCTCTGGCTATCCTCCTATCTTTTTCTCAAGCTTTTGTGTCTCCTGTAGTTTGGACAGTGTCTCCTGTAGGACTATCTGAGCCTCCTATAGGTCTGGTTTTGGGTCCTATAGTACTACCTTTCCCTTCCATGTAGAATATCTTGGAGTCCCCCTTTCATAGGTTATAGGTGTCTTGGAAGGAGATTCTTTCACCTTGGCAGATGGTGAATCTTCAATGGTAATGGGAACTTTTGAAGAGGGCTGAGGTTTGCCTGTTTTAATTCTTGTGCTCTTCCTTGCCCTAAAATACATGGAGGTTTTTCTTTTCCTCTTTTGCTTTGGCTTGATTGGTGTATTATGGGCAATGAGGGCAGCTGCTGCTTCCCTTTCCAAAGTTTCAGGGGTCTATTCTCCTTGATCTGCCTTCTCTTCCTCCTTTTCTCCCTCTTTTGTCTCATTTTCTGTCTCTTCAACTTTTCCTTCCTCTGTTTCTTTTCTTTCCTCCTTCTCTTCTTGCTCTGCTTTGTCACTATTGGTTTCATCTTCTCCTCCTTGCTGTTCTTCCTCCTCATTGATAGCATGACTGACATCATAGGTTAATGCCTTGATGTCATCCTCAACTGTCATATTTCTGAAAACTTCCCATGCTATAGGGAGTGTAAGGGTATGGAGGGCTTCTTCTACTAGGATTTTGATTAAGCCATGGCGAGCTAGCTGTTGTGAATTTCCTGCTTGTACCTTGGTGCTGGAGTCAATGAGGGACTGAAGGAGAAAGTAAGGGATGCTGAGCTTTTGAGGTGCTGGGGTATCCATGCCATATCTCAAGTCATGGAGGATTTTGAAATGATATCCATAGACAATGTTGTGCCTCCCCTCATAAGAAATGTATTTGATCACTTGGTAGCTAACCTCATCCCAGGGATATGGTATACTAGCCCTCCTAATTCCATTCTTGTCTTCAATAGGGATTTCATTATCTTGAAAGAATTTCTTCTTGGCAGCCTGGCCAATTGGTTTCTTATCTTTACTCTAAGGCAACCCAAGAGGAAGGGTATTGACCCTACTGATGAATTCAGGGGTTATTTCAATGGAGAGGCCTCTAATGGTTATAGTAGCATGAGTTCTTGTGTGAGGGACCAGAGAGAGAGCAAATTCTTGGGCAATTTCATCATCAAACCCTCTAAACTTCTCAAAGAAATTCATCTAGTTTGTCCTTGTAAATATGTCCACCACTTGAGGATGTGCATGGAGCCTAGTGGAGTTAGTGGGATATTTTCTCATAAACCCCCCTATCATATTGCCTATACTTCTTTTGCAAACCCAAATATGGAGGTGGAGACAAAGAATTTTGAGAAAAACAGAGAAACAGAGAAGACTATGTTTTTTCTTTTTTTTCTTTTTTCTTTTCAAACAAATAGGAATTTTTTTATGTATTTTCTACCCTCCTAAAGATTATTTCATCCTCAAATTGAGACCACTTATTTCAAATATTGATATTCAACAGGGGGCATTCATGAACCCTACCTCTCCAGACTGAAATTCGTGCCAAAAATCGTGGTTTCTCCCTTCAAAATGACTCACTGCCCCTCCTGTAGAAACCCGTTGTCCCTCTTGTAGATTTCTTGTAGGTGCTCCTGTACAAAATGCGAGAACAATAATATGGTGGAAATCAATGGAGGATGGTGGTTACGAGGCTGTGGGGGCACAAGAAGACTATTATGGCTGAGTTAGGAGGAGAAAATGAAGAAACGATGGTGAGAATGCACAGGGAGGAGTGCTCATTACCCTTTATGGATATTTTCAGTTATGAGTGCTGAGCTAGCAAGGTGTACATTGCCCATATTCAGACCATTGATCCCCACTTGCTTGGTCATCATGGCCCCTCCTCGTAATCATCCCTCATAATTGCATCAGAGTTAACTCTTCCTCCCACTACCTGTCCTTGGCATCTTTTGCTTGAGTTGACTGTGCGCACGTTTGGGTGACATCTCAGTTAAGTGGAGTCAACTAAATGAAGGTGGCCAAGTTAATTGGCCACCTTTCCCTCATTCAATATAAACCATCTCGTATCCTTCGTATGACTCCTAATTACACAAATGCGAATAGAGGAGTGACTTAGTTACTTACCTGTGATCCGAGTGTATTTGTTGCCATCGACTGTGAGGTGTTGTGGCTTTCTCTACTGCATGCCTTCATTTTCCTTCATGCATGTTGTCTCTGCTTGCTGAGGTGTTGTTGTGTGCTTTTGCAAGTTCTTCTTGTGCTGGAGTTGAGCTGCATGTGCCTTTTCAACCTACAGATGTGCACTCTCTTGCTACTGGTGCTGGACTTCTATGGGATCAGCTGCTACAGGAATTCCTACAGGAGCTCCTGTAGCTGCTTCTCCCTTGGAAACTTCAGTGTTTCCCTGTGCTTGGAGCTCGAGAATAATTCCATAGGTGTAATGAATGATGGAGGGATAATAGGTAAGCTTCAGGTAAGGTTATTGGTGCCTTTTCCTTCTTTTTTTTTTTTTTCAAAACTGGCAAATTGTTTTTTCTGTGTTTTTTTCTTTGCCAGGAAAAAAATGATGCTTAGGGTGTGATGCAGGATTGGAAATGATGGCAAGGAGGCTTGAAGGTGGTAAGAGGGATCATAGGTTCCTCATGAAGCTTTTCTTGTCCCTCAAACTGCCTTCTGTAGACACTTTTTCTCTCTGTAATTCCTACAGGAGCCTCCTGTAGAAAACACTGAGCCTCTTGTAGAAAATGCAGTTTTGAAAGAAAAAGGTACAGTGCAGTGAAAGAGATGCAAAAAATGATGGAGGAAGGTGTGGAGAAGATGATATGGCTGCTGGTATGCATGTCAGGGTTCCCTTGGCACCTTCTCCTACTCCCTATAGTCCTCCTGCAAACCTTCAATGCAATAAAAATTTAGTTTTTCTCTCTCTCTCTCTCTTTTTTTTAAACAATTAGGGTGCCTCAAAGAGGTTTTCACCCTAATTTCCTGCCCTGGGCACCTCCAAGGGAGGCTTTCACCTAGGGATCTTATTCTTTCCCTTTTTTCCTTTTTTCCCTTTCTTTTTTTTTTGACATCACTGGGTCGCCTTAGAAGAGGTTTTCAACCCAATGATGGGACTCAAGCACCTCATGGAGGTTTTCACTTGAGTCCTTATTTTTTCTTCTTTTTTTATTCAATGAATAGGTGAAGTGGAAGCCAAGACATGCTCCACTACAATCACTGTCTTATTCAAATCTTCAATAAACTCTCGCTTGGAGAGGGGTTTCTTGTAGACTTTCAATCAATGTCCATTGACAAGCATGGAGATGGCTTCATCATCAATGGTTTTGATCAGAACTAAACCATTGTCATTACATTTCTCCATAGTGTAGGGTCCCATCCATCTTGTCCTTAGCTTGCCTTTGAAATCCTTGTATTTTGAATCATAGAGTAGTGCCCAATCTCCCTCTTGGAATTGCTTCTCCCTGATATTTCTATCATTCCATATCTTTCTCTAAAGCTGAACTACCTCTGTATGGAGAAGGGCTTGCATTTTGTATTCATTAAATCCATTGAGCTGAAGTAATCTCTCCTTCTGTGCATGGCTGAGGTCTAGGTCCAGTTGAGTTGCCATCCTTAAGGTATTAAATTCAAACTCTACTGACAACAAAGCCTTCTTCCCATAAACTAGTTCATAGGGTGTGAACCTGGTGGTGGTCTTCCATGTTGTGTTGTAGGCCCAAGTGGCCTCAACTAATCTGTCCACCCAGTCTTTTCTACTGCTACTCACTACCTTGGTTATGATCCCTTTCAATGCTCTGTTAGAGACCTCCACTTGCCCATTGGCTTGTGGATGGTAAGAGGTGGAAGTCCTGTGCTTAATCTTATGATGTGTGAGTAGGTCTTCAATCAGGCTGGAAGTGAACTGACTGCCTTGGTCTGTGACCAACACTCTCAGATACCCAAACTTGTAGAATATGTTTTCTCTCAAAAACTCAGCTACTTTTTCCTCTTCCGCTACCTTGATTGCTTTTGTCTCTGCCGACTTTGTCAAGTAGTCGGTGCACACAATGATTTACCGCTTCTGCTTTGAAGGGGGGTTGATAGGCCCCACAAAGTCCATGCCCCACTTCTCAAATGGCTCAGAGGTCACCTGAGATTGCATGGGAATTTCATCCTTTGGAGTGGGTTTCCCCATCCTCTGACACTGATCACACTGGCTCGTGTATCTCCTCACATCCTGATGAAGAGTGGTCCAGTAGTAGCCTGCTTGCAATATCTTGAAGGAGGTTCTTTTTGCTACAAAATGACCTCCATAAGGCCTGTCATGATAGGTCAGGAGGATGTCAAAGACTTCCTCCTCCCTGACACATCTTCTCAAGATCTGATCTAGGCCAAGTTTGAAGAGATTGCCTCCAATCTAGGTGAAAGGGGTGCTTTTCCTTACTATCTTGCTCTTCTCTTTTGAGGATAGGTGTGGTGGGAACTGTGCTGAAACCAAGTAATTTGCTATATCAGCAAACCATGGAGAGAGTATTGATATAGAAAATAGGTGTTCATATGGCATTTGTTCATCCACCATTCCTTCCTCACCTACAGGCAAATTTACTCTAGATAAAAAGTCAGCAACAACATTCTCTTTACTAGGCTTATCAATAATGGTCAAATCAAACTGCTGCAGTAAAGAAACCATCTAATAATGCGAGCATTTACATCTGGTTTGTTCATTAAATATCTAATTGCAGCATGATAAATGTGCACAAAGGTTTGATAGCCTGTGATATAATGTCTGAATTTGTTTAAGGAATGCACGACAACTAGGAGTTCCTTCTCGGTCACTGTATAGTTCAACTCTGCCTTTGACAACTTTTTGCTTATAAAGTATATGGCATAAGGTAACTTTCCATCAATTTGTCCTAAGACTACTCCTATTGATATGTTCGACGCATCTGTGTGAATGTGAAAGGGTAGGGCCCAGTTTGGGCCTTTGAGAATTAGGGCAGTCACTAGCTTGCTCTTCAAGGTATCTAGGGCTTCTTAACAGTTTTCCGACCATATGAACTCAAAATCTTTGCCTAAGAGGCCAAACAAAGAAGAGGCTAGCTTGCTGAAGTCTTTAATGAATCTCCTGTA
The DNA here is from genome assembly GCA_031772625.1 of Pinus tabuliformis. NCBI lineage: Eukaryota > Viridiplantae > Streptophyta > Pinopsida > Pinales > Pinaceae > Pinus > Pinus tabuliformis. Next base: position 246,860,096 of record CM062805.1, read on the forward strand.
ATATCTAGCTAAGCCTAGGAAACTTCTGACATCTCTCACCTTTTGAGGAGGTGGGACCCTTTGGATGATGGCAATTTTGTTGGGGTCCACCTGCAGTCCTTGTTGAGATATTGCATGACCTAGAACGGTCCCTTCAGTCATAAAAAAATTACATTTTTTTGCACTGAGGGACAAGTTCATCTCAATACACTTATCTAGAACTTTTCCTAGGTTAGATAAAGCTTCCTGAAAGTCAGAGCCATAAGAAGTAAAATCATCCATGTATATTTCTATTGTGTCATGAACCAGTTCAGAAAATATACTCAATACTGCTCTTTGGAAAGTGGTTGGAGCATTGCACAAACCAAAAGGAAGGACTCGGTATTCAAAGGTACCCCAAGGACAAGTGAAAGTGGTCTTATCTTGGTCCTCCGGGCTGATTTGAATCTGATTGTACCCGCTAAACCCATCTAGGAAAGAGAAAAAAAATTTCACTGCCAAACCATCTAACACTTGATCTATGAAAGGTAAAGGAAAATGGTCCTTTTTACTGGCTTTGTTCAATTCCCAATAGTTGACATAGATTCTCCACTTACCATTTTTCTTTGGCACTAGCACCAAAGGAGAGACCCATTCACTGTCAGAGATGGGATAGATGAATCCTGCATCAAGCAATTTCTGCAATTCTTCCTTAACAATATCTTAAAGTGCTGGGTTCATCCTCCTTTGAGGCTTCTTGACTGGCTTGCAACCTTCCTTGATGTATATATGATGAGTACATACTGAAGGGTGCACTCTCTTCGTCTCCTTATAACTCTAGGCGAAGGTATCTAGATGTTTTCTCAGTAGGCTGCATAGCTCCTTCTGCTGGGAAGTAAATAGGGATGGATTGATTTTCAATGTTCTTTCTAGGCCAAACTCTATATTTTTAACACGGAGAGAAGTGGAGTCGGCCACAGAGAGATCAGTTGAGGGATTGTTTTGGGTTTCTCTTACTATGTCTTATAATGGTGATACACTGGGAGGTGGATTCTGAATCAAATTTTTAATCATATCATCCTCATCTTGCGGTTTTCTCCCCATGGCGATTTCTAATGTACAAAGTGGTGTAGAATAAACTTCATCCTCATCCTCCTCCTCCAACCAGAGAGGTAGATCATGTTCTAACAAGGGTTGGGCAGGAGGATATAGGGTTAACTGCTTGGACATGTGCCCGTTCTTTATGGTCATGTTCCCAGCTTGGAAACTGATGTAGGCATCGGCTGTAGCCAACCAGGGTCTTCCCAGAATGAGAGGATACCCAATGAGATTTGCCTTTGGCTAGAGAACTAAGAAATCAACAGGGTACTCCCAAGAATCAATGGAGACCATCACATCTTCCACAATCCCCTCAGGGGTCACTGTGGAGCGGTCTGCTAGCTACAACACTTTCGTGGTCTTCCTCAAGGAGTCGTGGAGGTCAAGTTTTACAATTGTGTCCTTTGTCATCACATTAATGACAGCTCCCCGATCAATCAAGGTATGTGAGACCATTGTGCCATTGATGTGGACATCAACTACTGGGCTTCCAGGGTCCAGATATTTTGGACAAATTATCTGCCCCAACATCAGGTCGAACAGTTGTCCCATGACATTGATGGTTGGGGTATCTCTCTTGTGCCTTCTTGGATGCCTAAAGCACTTCTCTTTGCTCAACCTATTGTAGATAGGCACATCTTTTATGGCTTGGAGAAGTGGTATCTTCACACATAAATGTTTCAATTTTCCCAGGAGTTCAGTCTCTTCTGGGGTAGGCTGGATTGTCATGGATAGTCTCTCAGGAAAGGGTGGATTTTCTTTAGGTTCACTTTCCTCTTTATCTTCCTCAACCTCCCTAGGTGGAGGCTGGCTATCTGGGAGAACTTTCCCAGATCGCAAGTTAATTTCTTGAATCTCCACAGCATAATTTGGGCATGATGGTTCCCCTCTATACACTTGTTGAGCCTGTTTGTTGTTCGGGTTCAGATTTGGCTGGGCAGGCATTTGGGGTTGCCTTGGTGGAGCATAAGGTAATGGTTGTGGTTGGGTAGGTGGTGGAGGCAGAAGAGCGGGAAAAGAGTTTTATTGGGGCCTCCACCCCCGATGAGATGCATTCCATTGAGTTTGTGGCTGAGCATAGGATTGAAATGAATGGGTGTCTTGTTGGGCATGATATTGAGATGTGAAGGACCAAGGAGGGGGCGTGGACTAGGAAGGATGAGCAGGGGGGCCCCAAGAAAGTATGGAGGTGACTTGGTTGGGGTTGTAGTATGCATGAGATGTCCCTTGCATCCCCTATTGATATGGTCTAGGTCCATGAGGCCTCCTTTGGTTTATGTAATAGATCTGTTTAGTGTCTCCTTCAGCCCCTTGGTATACCACTTTAAGCCTGGGCAAGGAATGGCGCTTATCTATAGAATGACTTTCTTCACAGACTGAACAAACCTCTATAGATTTCAATGGACATTCATTCCTAGGATGCCTCCTGGTGCCTCTGGGGCAAAAAATGGCCAATGACCTCTCCGCTTCCTCTTGTTTTCTTTTGATATGTAAGGTATCCATTTGTATGGCAAGATTCTACAACATCTCACTCTTGAAGTCTTCCAGCATGCTTCCAATTTCACCTTTAATGGATGAATTGGAAGAAGAGGCATTGGCTATGAGTTGACTCCCCCTACCTTTCCTTATGGTTTCCTTAGAATGGTTTCTAAAAACAGTCTTTATGTCCTCATAGGATAGTTGGTGGATGTCTCCCCCGGCCAATAGATGGAGGGTGTCTAAAAGGTCTTCCCAAATTCCCCTGAGCAGGACCAACTTCAGAGACTCAAGGTCAAGTGTACACCTGACCCTTTTGTAATTGAGCTGGAACCTCTCTTCATAGTCTGACTCATCACTTCCCATGGTCATTCAAAAGATTTCTTCTTTAGTATCTTTTGACCTACAATAGTCTTGATACTTGTTGTTAAAGGCCTGCTGCATCTGAGCCCAAGTTGTGATGCTATTGCCAGGTAATCCCATGAACTAGCGCAATGCTGCATCCTTGAGAGTAGAAGGGAACAGTTTCAATTTTTTCTCATCTTTTGCATAGTCATAAGTTTGACAGATGACAGCAAACTCAAACAAGAAGGTGGCAGGATCTTCTATAGTCAGACCATGGAAGTGAGGTAGGGCTGACAGACTTATATTTTTCATTTTAGTGCCCCATTGGTATCCTGAATGGGGAAGATACCCTCTATTCTCTCTCCATTCCCCCTAGTATTTTTGTTTTCAGCCATTGGCTCCAGAGGAATGTTTTCTTCTTCTTCTTCCCCTATAGTTTCTTCAAATATGTCTAGTTGTTCACCTAAGGGTTTTTCTTGATTGTAGCCACCGAAGAAGAGAGAAGGTTGGCTGTGTGAAGCAGTGAGGGTGTTGGGAAGAAATTTTGCTAAGTTATCTCTATTCCTACGAGGCATGAAAGGAAATATTTTTGGTTGGTTTTTGTTTCTTTTTCCCCACACTGAAAGTACCTGTAGAAACTGAAATTGTGATTGAACAAAACAAATTGCAACTAGCTGAAATGAACTTGTTGAATGGAAATTTGCAGAATTGAAAAGGAAAGCAAGGAAACGTAGAACTGAAAGAAGAGAAATGACTAGTCTACTTTTTCTGAAATGAAATTTGCAGAATTGAAAAGGAAAGCAAGGAAATGTAGAACTGAAAGAAAAGAAATGACTAGTCTACTTTTGCTGAAATAAACTATTAGCAGAATGTTGCAATAGGAAATAGAAGAAAGCAGTAATCATAGAATACTCTGACGCTTCCCCAGCAACGACACGAAAAAGGTGGTGAGCGCCAATATTGCAGCAAGAATTCTACAACTCCTGGGCTTCCAACTTTACTTTTATCAACCCGGTAGTTCGTAACAAACTTGGAAGCGTTGGTGCTATATGCACAAGTACTAGTTCTCACTGCAGGTTGTCACTTGGTCAGCCGGCGCGAGATCACTAGGAGTTCAAGCCAACTTATATATATTTCAGAAGAAGCTCTATGTGTGATGAAAGGAAAGAAAGATTACTCTACAGAAGCTATTCCAATTGTAGAAAGGAAAGAGACTGGAATGTAAAGCAAAACCTAGTAAACCCTACTTAACAAGCTAATTCTACTTTTGCCAAAAAAACTATGAAAACCATGAAAGAAATGTCATTATCTACTCAAGGAAGTAAACAACATCTAACCATGCCATTTCTGGAAGTAAATAAGCAAAAAACATATTTTTGGATTTTTATGTGTTTTTATGTGAATTTAATCATGCATCTAATTTATTGTGTGTGAGTGTGGCAGCGAACAGGTGGTGTTGGAGGATGGTTTTTGAGCTTAGAAGGATGTAGGATGGTGTGGATGGGTCCTAGGAGGTCTTATATGGCCTTCTAGAGGCTTTTCCTACACTCAGCCTTCAAAAGAAAGCCTACAGGAAAAACTACAGGAGGACACAGGAAAACTACATGAGGAAAACATGGAAACTACATGAGGCCTACAAGAGGAGGCTGATAGAAATTTTCGTTGTTTTGAGGGTGTGAGAGTGGGTGGAAAAAGTGGATGAAGGTTGGAATGAGGTGTTAGGGTGACTAAAGTCTACCATGATTCACCGGGAGAAAGAAAGACGATAGGGTTTGCTCAAGGAGAGAGGAAGAAGTTCTATGAAAAATGAAGGAAACTAGGGCAGAATTGAGGTGAGGTTTGGGAGACCTGTAGGGCATGGATCAGATGGAGGATGTGATTGTTGATAAGCTGGCCTATTGCTGGAAGATATCTGCTGCATAGGAACTGACATTCAACCAAGAAAATCAAGCAACAAATGAAATGAGTGCATCCTAGGAAAAACAAAGTTTTGCATAAAAATGGTCTAAACTATGATGTATGAAAGGAAATGCTGAGAAATGATGCAAGAAAGGAAAGCTTGAAAGAGGACTATTGCAAATCAATAAGTGAACATGATAACAGAGATCTAAAGCAAAGAAAAATTGGACTATTAACCTACTAAAGAGCTGTAAACACTAGAAGTCATATGAATGAGGAAAATCTGTGTTTTTGGGGGAGCAAGAGAGTATTTGCCTCAAATCATAGTCCTAGAGGGAGGAATAAAGGCCAAGGCACTATTTCTAGCCTTTTGAATCTTCTCTGATAACTTCTTAATCTGCTACAGAAACTATAAATGGAAGCAAGCTACTAAATCATCAAAAGCAACCTATTCTTAACCATAAGAAAAATACATCTAACAGCAAATTAATCTACAAACTGAAGTAAAGCATACAAATAAAAGTAAAGAGAAGCTTGGCTGCTTGGATTGGGCCCTAAACCAAGAGCTTCAGCCCTATGAGGTAACTCAGTGCTAGCTCAAAAAGGATTCCATCTTCATTATCAAAACAACAGCAAGATTACATGAAACTGTCACAAAATAATAAGCTCGAAATTTAAGCAGAGTTTACATAAGCAAAAAATCTGACCCTAGTGAGGCCCTAGGCCTCTCTACTTATACATCTGAAGCTACCAACGGATTCCTTAAAATTAGGGAGGCTTGGCTCCCAAAACTTGAGATAACTATCAGTCATCCTCCACTTGCTCAGTTGCCTTCTAGTGCATGATTCGGCTGCTTGTACTCCGAGCTGAATGAAGGGGAATTCGAAGTGAGGAGTAATAAATGAGGGGGATTTCCTCCTATAAGTCCTCCCCTTTGTCTACTTCAATTTATTGCTTCCATTTGACCACTGGATCTGACTTTGACCTCGAAATCAATCAATAATCTGCATTAAATACATGTTAGACCACATGGCATCATAACTAACTCAACTCACCCTATAAGCATAAATATAATCAGAAAATCATACAATAAGCTAAGAGAATGGTTGATTTGACTAGGTTAGGAGGTAAAATGAGCCCATATAATTACCCATTTATGAGGCTCATCAGTACTTGTTAACGAGAAATAGGGAACCATTAGAGTATGCGTTGATTATAGGGATATCAATAAGGCCTATCTGAAGGACAACTATCCTAGTCCCTATATTGATCAAATCATTGATGAATGTGTCGAAAATGAAACGTTTTCATTTATGGATGGATTTTTTGGCTACAACCAAATCAACATACTCCCAGCTGATCAACACAAAGTTGCATTCATCTGTCCATGGGGGAATTTTTCCTATCGAAAACTCCCATTCAGTTTGAATAAAGCTAGTGCAAATTTTCAATGGGCTATGTCTTATGAATTTCACGATATTAAGCATATCGTGCAACCTTATTTGGATGACTTTCTAGCTCATTCACTGAGGCGAGAAGATCATCCAATGCATTTGAGAGGAATATTTATTAGATGTCGTCATTACAATATTCGCTTGAATCCACATAATTGTGTTTTTTGTGTGAAATCCAGTTGATTGCTAGGGTTTGTCATTTCAAAGGAAGGCATTCATGATGATCCATTGAATGTTGAGGCTATTATGAATTTGCCTCCTCCTTCCAATTTCCACCAACTCCAAAGTTTGCAAGGGAAAGAAAAATTTCTGCGTCGATTCATCCATAACTATACCAAATTGACTAAAGGTTTTACTCGACTGTTGAAAAATGAGTGAACTGACTCAAAAGGCCTTTGATGCAATTAAACATGCGTTAACCCATACACCGTTGTTGCATCTTCCCAATTATCATCAAGACTATTCTTTATACTTAGCTGCATCTAATCTCACTAGTGGCATGGTTTTAGTTCAGGAAGACGAATCGAACGAAGAGCATGTGATATATTACTTAAGTATAAATTTGACCAAAATTGAAGCAAACTATGCACATGTGGATAAATTGGCCTTGGCAACCATTCAAGTTGTCCAATGTTTTCGTCACTACATTTTGTTGCGTAAAAATACTGTGATTTCCGATTGCAACCCCATGGTTTACATTCTTACCAAAAAATTGCTAAGGGACAAGTATTCCAAAAGAATAGTCATCCTACAATAATTCAATTTGCAATTCATTAAATCCAAATCTAAGAAATCGTTAGTATTTGCTAAATTATTGTGACTTTCCCCATACTGAGACGGAAAAAATGGTAGAGGATTCTCTTCCAAATGAATCTCTCTTTTTGATAAGTACTTTAGATCCCTGGTATGGAGATATCATCATTTATCTTCAGACCCAAACATTTCGGTGAGAACTGAGTTGAACTTTTCATCGTTGTATCTGATATCAATCCCAACGATACAATATTGTTGGCGATACAATTTATCATCATGGTGTCAATTCTATATTTAGATGATGTTTAACTCGCGAGGAAGTTGAAAAGGAATTAAACGGCTTCCATTCTGAAGCTTGTGGCGGTCATATGTAAGGGTTTGCCACTGCTCAAAAGATCTTACGCATAGGGTATTTCTGGCCTTCTATGTTTAAAGACTATATAGTTGCGGTCCAGAAATGCCATAATTGTCAAATCTATGATCGAAAAATTTGTGCAAACCTAGCTCCTCTTCACCCAATCATTATTGTCGATCCTTTCGCTAAATGTAGCATCGATTTCCTTACATGTAACCCTCACTCAGTCAGGGGGCATGGGTACATTATCCTTGCGAGGATTATTTTATGAAATGGGCCAAGGAGATGCCTACATATAAGGATGACGGTGAAACAACATCCATTTTCATGTTCAATCATGTGATTGCTCGGTTTGGAGTTCCACAAGTCATCATGATGGACCATGGTAGCCATTTTTTAAACTTTATGATGACTGATCTTACCATGAAGCTAGGCCAACGTCATGACAATTCTACTCCATATTACTCATAGGCCAATGGACAGGTAGAAGCCGTTAACAAAGTTTTAACCACCATAATTAAACAAATTATCATGACTCATAAATGATATTGGCATCTAATACTTTATCCAACCTTGTGGGCATATCGTACCACAAAAAAAACTTCGAATGGTTTTACTCCTTTCCAGTTCATTTACAGCATGGAAGTAGTTCTATCGATTGAATGTGAGATACCATCTTTGAAACTGGAAATTGAATTATTACCAACCACTTCTGCTGAGGAAGAACGTTTCCTATACTTAGCACATCTCTATGAGACTCGTCGTGATGCTGCATTAGCTAGCAAGGCCCAAAAGAAATGAGTTAAAGCACAATATGATCAAAATGTCAAATCTCATTCATATGAAAAGGGTGATTTAGTCTTGGTCTATGATCAAGAGCGTGATAAGTTAGTAGCTGGTAAATTCAAGCCCATGTGGCATGGCCCTTGTGTTGTAAAACATGCACGAGAAAAATCCACCTATGAACTAGTTGATTATGATAAAATTCCTTTGGTAAAGCCCATAAATGGTATTTACCTAAAGAGATATTATGCTTAGATTTTTTGGTGAAAATTTTGTATATTGTTGTACTATAGTTTACGTGTGGAAACTTTTAGCAACTTTTTATGATTTTCTGCTACTTCTCCTGCTTATTTTGTGTTACACTTGGTTTGTAGATGTCAATGCTCCCTCAAGCTTATATTGGTTTCACTGATGACACTAGTCATAATACTCAGAATTTATCTTCCGAATCCTAGGTCATTTATTCGCCCACAGATGAGTCAGTTTCTATTCATGGGATATGCCTTGGTCGAACAACGAATAATATTGCAGAGTATAATGCAATTATTGAGTTATTATCTAATTCCATTTCATGTGTCATTCGTTGATTGATCGTTAGGTTAGATTTGCAACTCATCGTATTATATTTGGATGGTTTTTATTCAGTTAGAAGTGCTTCCATGCTAAGGATTTTTTGCAGGTTCGTCTCTTGGAAAGAGAATTTGATTATATTGAGTATAAACATATTCCAAGAAATTTAAGCACATTAATTGATGCATTGGCTAATTATGTGTTAAATTGAAACTTGTAAAACATTTGTAAAGAAATCAATGCAATATTCATTCATATATTGTACAAGATAGACTAAAATAGAAGTAATAGCTTTCATTAGATAAGTGTCTGTAAAAAGTGTGGCTTTTACAAAAATATCATCCAAAGACATGAGGCCCTGTGGCCTTTATTTTCTAAACATGCTAGTACATCATCAAAAAACAAAATTCTAGCCCTCAGACTAGTGACTATGTGTGATAATGATCATGGTAGCATACAATAGTGCATGCTACTCATCGTAGCAAATGACTATTAGGACCGGGAACCCCCACAGTGTGCCTCTGATAGTGAAGAGGAAAGTTATCTATCCTGACATATGGGATGTACAAGGTCAACCTCTCAAGTTTTTGCTCTAGCTCTGTCAATGCCTCAGCCACATCCGGGTTCGTCTCTATGGGAGTTATTGGATGTTCACCATGCTTATCATATTTGCGTAATCCATTTGGTATCATGGGGCTACATCTACATGATCATTTCAAACAATTAGTTTTGGATGGAAAAAATAACAAAAGAATTGAAAATTTTCAAAAATCAACCAAAGTGTGAAGTTTTACCTATGTTGCCCCATTGCATCCCAGGTGGCAGTGGCATGTATGTATTTCTTTTGTAATCCATCCCTGTGTATGGAAAACCTTCAATCATGATGATTTGATTTTCCAGCCACTCGAAGAAGTCAAGAGTATATATGATCATTGGTTGTTGGCCACCTCTGTGGCATGCCATAAGTGTGACCCATTTCATAATACGAGGTTCCCGAGGTCCTCCTCTCTCTATAAATACATGTGGAGTGAGAAGAGGGATCCACTCTAGAGAAAATGAGATAACAAAGGCACCGTACCCAAATATTTTGATTTTTCCTATTCTAACTCTAGTCAGTTTCCCTTTCAGATTGGAAACTACAGCCTCACTCCAGTTGAATATAGTAGGTTGTAAACACTCTCTGACAGTTTGCATCTGAGCCTTTGTGAGAAAATCCAGAGCTTCCCTACTACATAGCCATGCAACAGTGAACCCGATAGCTTTCAAAGGAAGATGTGAGATGGTTTTAATGTCAATTTTCCCATCTTTGAGAGCAACTCCATCAGTACAATGTTGTATCAGATAGGTGGCATTGGTTTTGTCACCTCGCCTATGCCCATACAGATTGATTTCCACCCCACGGCATGGACATCCAATCAAGAAATAAATGTCATCAGAATCAATGACAAGTCTATGGTCTCCAACTATGAAACTTTCTTATTGAATGTTCCACTTACCCACCATCCATTCTAGCAAGTCTAATTGAGATTTCATACCAGTAATGGTGAAAAACTTGTATAGGCCACAATTTTTTAATGTCTATATCATCTCTGGATGTTTTAGAGCAACTTTGTCTTCCTCTTCATGTTCACGTTCTCTCCACTCCATATTTGCAGCTCAAAACCCTGCAAACAAGTATAAGAGATCATTAGAAGCAATCATGGTAAAAATTAGCAAAAAAATGGGTGTTTTTCATATTATTTTTTGTGCCCTCATCACTCTGCACAACTGAATGTGCTAGACAACACAGATGTGCACGATTATCTTCTTAAAAATTATGCACGTTGCGTTTTTTATTCTAAAAAAATTGGTCGATGTGTGCAGGCCCAATAAGGGTGACCTATGCACATCAAGGGAAAATTTCATTTTGAAAACCCTCCCCAAAAAATTCAAAACTATGGTGTGTTGGAAATAACACTGAGAGGGGGGGGGGGTGAATCAGTATTATCAGGTCATTTATTTTTCATTTCAGAATCAGATTTGTATATGCTACTTCAGTTAGTGAAAACCACGAATGTACGCAACTACAGTTAAGGAAACCAGCTTGTAACCAGTAGACTTGTACTTTAAATTATTCTTCATATGTTGATCATTAATCTGTGCATCAAACCATATAAACAGTAACCAGGAACAGTAAAAAAAACAGGCAGCCACACATAAGAACACAAGCTATAAGGTGGAAAACCAATGTGGGTGAAAACCACCTGCTGCAATTCGTCTCTATCTTCTTTTAATTAGAAACTTCTTTTTACAATGTTTCTGTACTGGTGCAGTCTTATACCAGTACGCAGGCTGCTACCTGCAGAAGGCTACAACCTTCTCTCATTCTCCAACTTCTCCTGGAAGGGAGCTACAACCCCCTTAGCTCTTGTACTAGCTGAGGTACTAGTATGTAGGTGCTGACCTACAGAAGGCTACAATCTTCTTTCAGGGACCACATTTCATAAATTTTCAAATTGGATCCATGAATAACATCAATCAAACATCAAGTATATCTGCATCAACCAATCTCCTTTGCACCAAAAAAACTGAATCAAATAGTCACTTCTTTGAATGTTGTACCCAGAAAATAGTAACAGTAACCAAACACCAATTATGAACCCAGAACACTGCAGCAATAAAAAAAAGTAGCTAAAACATATTTCAAGAGACGTACACTACTTCAATGTGTACAACCTGCATGCATACGCCGTTGAATTAAGGCCAACCTGCGTATATGCTATTTTGAATCACAGAACCAGCGTGTATACGCACCTTTGCTTCGCTGAACCTGCGTATAGATCTATAAAAGATAATTTCTCCTTTTCACTTATTCAGACATCAGTTATACCCAGATTATCAGATTTATAGATCAATTCATGCGCCAAAAATAACAGATCAAAATCACACAAAGATACTACTATTCAAGCCTTAAGATCTTGACCCATCAATAGTACTTATCCTTCTTCTTACACTCAGGTTCCTCCTTCATTCAGATCCAGCTATGCACCATAACCTAATGACCAGTATTCCAGATCTAGCTCTTCATAAGATATTCAATGCTTGAGTCGACTTTGCCTAATGATCTCCTTCCCCTTTTATAGTCTTAGGCCTTACACAATACCATGGTCCAAAACCATAAAGAATCAATACCTTGTACCAAATACCTGGGTTCAACACTTCAGATGAGATACCATGGTCCAAAACCATAGGTCCAAATACCAAGGACTAAATACCATGGACCAAAAATAAGTTTTCCCACACGTACGCACTTTTCTTTGCATGAAAGTGTGTGCATACGTATATGCGCATTTTGATCATTTAACCCATGTGTATACGCACCTTAGTTAAGAGGAACCTACGTATACCTCTTTTTCCTTCATTCTGAGAACTTGAACTATGATCTGCCATTTGAGTGAGTTGCCATCAAGGACAACACCTGTGTCATAGCGCCAAACCTGTGTCATAATGCCAACAATCTCCCCCTTTGGACTTGATTGCAACCCCAAGTCACTCAAAGTCATTCCCCCCCTTTGTCATCAAGTGTAAAGGGTTATGCTCCCCCTGAGTTCATGCTGAAATCTCTGCTCTGTTGTGTTGTCCATGCTCCCCCTAGCTGTAGGCAAGGTCTGCAAGAAGATGTTCTACAAGAAGATACATAACTTTATACATCATAAATGACCTTCCTACCACCAAAGACTCATACATACATCCATCTCCCAACCAAGTGGGGATACACCAAAAGTAAGAACATTACATTATCCATCCCAGACATAGTGGGGAAACCAAAGTACGCCATTACATGACCTTGATAAGAAAAGAAATACATGACATAGAGATGAAATATCTACAACAAGACTATGATATTTATCAACAACTATCATTAGCATCATCTGTCAATCATCATTCAGACCAACAACCATGTTCTCCTTCCGCACCTGTTCCACCTAAAACCAAAAACACTGTGAACTTGAACCAAGATCTTCTAGGATAATGCCAACAATGCATTATTAGAAGAATATATATGCTCCCCCTGAACCTGCGCCAGATGGTCTCTGTCAGACCCATATCAGACTCTTTTCATACTGAGCCTGGCCCACTGTTGTCTTCAAACCAACATATATGCGATTGTATCCACATAAACTGGTGTATGTACGTGGATTCTCCTCATTAAACTTGCGTACAACCACTTTTCTCTGAAACAGGCAAGTTTCAACAGCAAGATGATGCATCAACTACTACCAGCTGTTGTCTGAGGTATTCAAATATCTCCCTGGGCAGTGGTTTGGTGAGTATATCAGCAACCTATTCCTTGGAGGGAACATACTCCAATTTGACCTTTTGTTCAAGCACTTGTTCTCGAAGAAAATGATATTTTATAGGTATGTGTTTGGTCTTTGAATGCATGACTGGATTTTTTGAACTGCTGATTGCACTTGTATTATCACATAAAATAGAGATAGGTGGAGTACAAGTGATTTGAAAATCTTGCAAAATTTGCATCATCCAAAGGATTTGTGTGCAACAAGACGCAACAGCCACATATTCTGCTTCAGCTGTAGATAAAGCAATTGAACTTTGTTTCTTGTTGAACCAAGATACTAATCTGGAACCCATAAAGAATGCACCACCTAGTGCTTTTTCTGTCATCCACGCTTCCTGCCCAATCTGCATCTGTATATGCATGAAGTGTGAGATCTATATCTCTAGGATACCATAAGCCATAGTTTTGTGTCCCTTGAAGATATTTGAAAATTCTTTTAACTGCCTGAAGGTGTTCTTCTTTCGGATTTGCCTGGAATCTTCCAACTATTCCCACTGCATGCATGATGTCTGGTTGGGTACATGTCAGATAAAGAAGACTACCAATCATGGATCTATAGGTTGGTTGATGTACTGCTGCTGAATCATCATTGGCGCTGAGGCTGCATCCTGTTACCATAGGGGTACATACTGGTTTCGAATATTCCATACCATATTTCTTCAAGATCTCCTTGAGGTACTTGGTTTGTGACAAAAAGATACCGTCTTTATTTTGTTGGACTTGTAAACCAATAAAATATGTCATCTCACCAAGAAAGGACATTTCAAATTCTTTCTGCATCACCAAAGCAAAATTTTGACTCATGGCTCTTCATTACTACCAAAGATGATATCATCAACATACACGACAAGTATTAGCAATTTATCATTATCAATTTTTACATATAGATTGCTATCGACTGATCCTTTTGAAAAACCTTGTTGATGGAGGTATTTTTCCAGATGATAATACCAAGCCCTTGGATACTGTTGAAGACCATGGAGTGCCTTCTTAAGTCTGCATACAAATTTTGGATCATTTCCAAGGATGAATCCATTTGGTTGCTCAATATACACTTCTTCTTCCAAATCTCCATTTAGAAAAGCCGATTTCACATCCATTTGAAATACTTTGAACTTCTGAAAGCTAGAAAGAGCAAGGAACATTCTTATGGCTTCAAGTCTAGCAACCGGTGCAAAAGTTTCTTCAAAGTCTATACCTTCTTGTTGAGCATACCATTTACAAACAATTATGGCCTTGTTTCTAATAACATCTCCATTTTCATTCAGCTTATTTTTGAATATCCATTTTTTCCCTATGACATTCTTATCATTTGGTCTAGGAACCAACTCCCAAGTGTTATTCTTTTCAATCTACTCAACTTCTTCATTCATGGCCTTGACCCAGCATTCATCTTTGCATGCTTCACTTACATTTTGTGGTTCAGTGGATGAGAGCAATGTTAAATAGCTTGAAGCTTCTGAAATAGTCCTTCTTGTTTGTACACCTGCCTCTTTATGTCCCAAAATTTGAGTTTCTAGATGATTCTTTTGAACGTACCTCGATGGAGTCTTTTCTTCTACCCTTATCTATTCTTCTAGTGCCTCAGGGGTTTCTTCTTCATCATAAGTCTGATTTGATGTTGAAGGATAGTCTTCATCATCTTCAAAATCTTTGGATTTTACCTGCCTAGGAATATTTCCTTCTTCATCAATCACTACATCAATACTTTCAACAATTTTTCCAAGTCTTTTATTGTAACACTTATATCCTTTGCTGTGGGGAGAGTAACCAAGGAGAATGCCTTCATCTGCTCTAGGTTCAAACTTGCCAAGGTTTTCATCAGTCCTTTTGATGTAACATTTGCTTCCAAAAATTTTGAAGTATTTTACCGTAGGAGTCTTACCATACCAAAGTTCATGAGGAGTTTGAGTGTTGTTTACCCGGATGTTTGTCTTGTTGAGAATAGTAACTGCAGCAAATGCAGCTTCACCCCAAAAGATTGCAGGAGTTCCAGACTCATCAAGCATAGCACGAGCCATTTGTTGAACCGTTCTATTCATCCTTTCCACTACTCCATTTTGCTGAGGAGTCCTTGTAGTAGAGAATTCCCTTATTATTCCATGTTCTTCACAAAAATCGAAAAATTCATCCGAGGTAAATTCCCCTCCTCGATCAGACCTAAGGCATTTGATTCTGTGATCTAATTCGTTTTCAACCAAGGCTTTGAATGCTTTGAACTTTTCGAAAGTTTTGTATTTATGCTTCAGAATTCCTATCCAAAACATCCTTGAAAAGTCGTCAATGAACAATATGAAGTATTCTTCTCCTCGAGGTGACCTCTTCCTAGATGGACCACATACATCAGTATGGACAAGTTCAAGTGGCCTACTAGCTGATCCTTCCTTCTTAGGGAAATTAGTTCTGGTTTGCTTACCAAACTGACATGATTTGCATATTGTATTGTCTGGAATTCTGATGTCAGGGAGATCACGAAACGCCTGATATTTGCATGCTTTCCTTATCTGAGAGAAGCTTAGATGCCCCAATCTTCTGTGCCATAGCCAGTGTTCATCATTCTTGCTTAGATAGCATTGTTGTTGTCCTCCCTTGAGTATGTATAAATTATTTGGAGTTCTTATGCCTTTGATCATTGTTTCTCCTGTATCAAGCTCACGAACAATACATCCATTTGATTGAAATATTACCTCATTTCCTTGATCACACATTTGACTGACACTCAATAGATTATGTTTTAAGCCATCAACATACATAACATTTCCAGCTTTGACTTATTCTTTCAAAATAACAGAACCTTTACCATTTATGAATGCAGGGGTGTCATTTCCAAATCAGACCTTCCTTTCCTTTTCAAAGGCACTATATGACTGAAGTTTTTCTTTATCACCTGTCATATGTTTTGAGCAACCACTGTCAATGTACCACTGATTTTCCTGTCCTTCCACATATAAGGCTATACCACATCTTTCTGGTTGCGGTTCTTTCTTCCTCCAAGTTTTGGGACTCAATGAAGCTTTCTCCTTCTGAGTTGTTTGCCGAAACCTACTCTTGCATTCAAAATCTTCATGACCGAAGTTGTTACAAATAGAACATTCTATTTCATTTTCAAGAGCGGAAAAGTTATTGTAGGTTCTTTTCATGATTCCAGTCACACTCTTTTGATTTCGTGATTCTTTGGTCATGATGGTCTTGTAGGCAACAAATTGAGATGCTTTGTGTCCAAAGTTATGACAAGAGAAACATTGGCCATTGAAGAAATTCTTGCGATTATCAAACCTTCCATCCAGGTGATTGTAATTTCCATAGCCATTCATTCTTGAGGCAAATTGAGAATGATTTACCTGCGGTTGGTTGTAGCTTTTGTTCATCCTTGAAGTAGATTGCCCTCGATTTACTTAGTGATCTCTGTTCATTCTTGAAGTAAGTTGTCCCTGATTTACCTGGTGATCTGCATTATGCCTTTGTTGTCGATTGTCAACCTGTTCACTTCTCCTTATTGCTTCAAGATAACTTTTGGAGGTAGATGGCTTCTGTGCTTGAGATGCTTCTTTAGTATACCCAAGACTTGTCTTGATTAGAGGAGAACGTTGCACTTTGATAATCTCATCTAAAGTTTCAGATCCTTTAGCAAATCTAAGATTAAGAGCTTTTGTTTTCTCAATATCTTTTCTAAGTCCCACAATTTCACATTCTAAATTTTCATTGTGTTTTTCCCTTTCAGCAAGTTGGAATGTCAAAGTATCTATAATCATATTCTTTTCTTCTAAACAAATTTTAAGTTTAGAAATTTCTTCATAAAGACCTTCTTCATCTATAGCATCCATGAAATCATCATCTTCAAAAGCCATCAAAAGTCTATAATCATTACCTTGTTCATCTTCATCACTATTTGAAAATCCATCACTGTCTTCATGTGTATAATAGCTCTTCTTACTTACATTCTATTTTCTGTTCCATCTAACTGGTTCCTTACCTTTGTCAAGCTTACCTTTATGAGGACACTTGGCTGCATAGTGACCAACTCTTCCACAAGCAAAGCATTTAAAAGGTAGCTTACCTCTGAATCTTCCAGAACCCCGTTGAAGGTTCTTGACAAATTTTGATTCTTACTCTCCTTCTGACATATGTCCTAACTCATTGTATTCTCCTTTTCCTAAGGCTTTGAATGCAGATTCTCTCATGTCTGATGGTCCCCCTTTTCTCATTTCGAAAGCAGTTAGGATTTCGTGCAGCTGTGACATGGTAATGCTCTGAAGATTCTGCTTTTCTTCTATGGCCGAACCTTTTGATTCAAACTTAGAAGACAAATATCTTAGAACCTTTTCAACCAAGGTAACTTCTTTTATCTCTTCACCCAAGTTTTTCATACAATTAACAATCTCATCTATACGTAACAAATAGTTAGCCACACTTTCATCATTGTGCATTTTGAGATTTTCATACTGAATTCTAAGAGTTTGTAGTTTTGCCTGTTTTACCTGATCATCTCCTTCATAGTTCAGAACGATCTTGTCCCATATTTCTTTCACGGTTTTGAGCTGCATAACCTTGATGAATTCTGATTGAGATAAACTCCCTAATATAGTATTGACAGCCTTTGCATTTGTTTCATACTGCTTCTTACCAACCGTATCTATAGGAGTTGCTGATGGAAATGTGTAACCTGTTTCCACGATATCCCAAACTTTTGTACCAAGAGATTTGAAGATAGGTTGTGATTCTTACCTTCCAATAGACGAAGTTGCTTCCATAAAAAATTGGTGGCCTGATAGATGCCTCTTTTTCGTAGTTGGTCATGATGATAGATATTCCTTCAAGTGATCAAGCTTCTTCAGAAGGACCTGCTCTGATACCAATTGTTGGAAATAATACTGAGAGGGGGGGGGTGAATTAGTATTATCAGGTCAATTATTTTTCATTTCACAATCATATCTGTATATGCTACTTCAGTTAGTGAAAACCGTGAATGTACACAACTACAGTTAAGGAAACCAGCGTATAACCATCAGAATTGTACTTTAAATTATTCTTCAGATGTTTATCATTAATCTGTGCATCAAACCACATAAACAGTAACCAGGAATAGTAAAACAGAATAGGCAATCACACATAAGAACACAAGATATAAGGTGGAAACCCAATGTGGGTGAAACCACCTGCTGCAATTCATCTCTATCTTCTTTTAATTAGAAACTTCTTTTTACAATGTTTCTGTACTGGTGTAGTCTTATACCAGTACGCAGGCTACTACTTGCAGAAGGCTACAACCTTCTCTCATTCTCCAGCTTCTCCTAGAAGGGAGCTACAACCCCCTTAGCTCTTGTACTAGCTGAGGTACTAGTATGTAGGTGCTGACCTACAGAAGGCTACAACCTTCTTTCAGGGACCATGTTTCATAAAATTTCAGACAGGATCCATGAATCACATCAATCAAACATCAAGTATATATGCACCAACCAATCTCCTTTGCACCAAACAAAAATGAATCAAATAGTCACTTCTATGAATGTTGTACCCAGAAAATAGTAACAATAACCAAACACCAATTCTGAACCCATAACACTGCAGCAATAAAAGCAGTAGCTAAAACATATTTCAAGAGATGTACGCTACTTCAATGTGTACAACCTGCGTGCATACACCACTGAATTAAGGCCAACCTGTGTATACGCTATTTTGAATTACAGGACCAGTGTGTATACGCACCTTTGCTTCGCTGAACCTGCGTACAGATCTATAAAAGATAATTTCTCATTTTCACTTATTCAGACATCAGTTATACCCAGATTATCAGATTATAGATCAAGTCACGCGCAAAAAATAATAGATCAAAATCACACAAAGATACTACTATTCAAGCCTTAAGATCTTGACCCATCAATAGTACTTATCCTTCTTCTCGCGCTCAGGTTCCTCCTTAATTCAGATCCAACTATGCACCATAACCCAATGACCAGTATTCCAGATCTAGCTCTTCATAAGATATTCAATGCTTGAGTCGATTCCTTTGCCTAATGATCTCCTTCCCCTTTTATAGTCTTAGCCCTTACATAATGCCATGGTTCAAAACCATAAAGAATCAATACCTTGGACCAAATACTTGGGTTCAACACTTCAGACGAGATACCGTGGTCCAAAACCATAGGTCCAAATACCAAGGACTAAATATCATGGACCAAAAATAAGTTTTCCCACACGTATGCGCTTTTCTTTGCATGAAAGTGTGTGCATATGTATACGCGCCTTTTGATCGTTTAACCCGCGTGTATACGCGCCTTAGTTAAGAGGAATCTGCGTATATCTCTTTTTCCTTCATTCTAAGAACTTGAACTGTGATCTATCATTTGAGTGAGTTGCCATAAAGGACAACACCTGTGTCATAGCTCCAAACTTGTGTCATAATGCGAACATGGTGAAATGCTAAAGAAAAAAGACGAAAACAAAGATCTCGGAGAGATGATCAATCTAAAAAATACAACGCGATTTCACCCAATGGTTTGCCCAGAATCCACTTCTGAAGTTTCTGGTGAAAATGACCTCTATCACTCTCAAAAGGTCAAAAACACAAATGGTAAAAACTTTTTTTATTTTTGGGTTTTTATAAGTTTTTATGCCTATTAAACTTTTCCTATTAACCTTTAAAATCCATATTTCTTATGTTTATTCGCTTTATTTATTAGCATCGATAATTATTTCTAGTTTAAGTGTGTAGATCACAGGTTATTTACGGAAAACAGCTCATTTTGTGATTGAGTATATTTTTATCACTTTTACAAACTCATTAAAACTTACGAAAAAGTGAAACCCTGGAGTTCACTTTATGCCCTATTCAGATTCCTTAAAAAGGAAAAGATCGTTGAGTACTTGATTGTTCGAACTTGTAAAAGTAAATGAACAACCATCTATTCAGTATAAGTTTACCCATTTTACAGACTGAAACAAACTATTTACAAAAAAGATATACGTTGACTAATCATGGTCAATTGAGTTCTCTCTTGCATTATTTTACCCTTTTCTGGGCTTGAGAGACTAAATTTACAAAAAGGGACACCGTGGAGTTTACTTATGTTTTTCCTCCACTCCCTAAAACTAAAAAACACCGAGCTTTACTTTCTCCAAGCTCATTAAAATTTACGTTGAAATAACTGCATGAGTTTTATTTTCATGTCTTTTCAAACTCTTTAAATATGAAAACAACATCAAGTTACCCCTTCATTGGACTTGTAAAATTAATCATTGCAGGACTCGTTAAGCATGATGAGAACGAACCACTCATTTTCAGAGTTCGTTAAAAATAATTCGAAGGACTCGTCCGAAGGATGAGCTTACCTAACAAGCATATGTTATCCTCCTCAAGCTTGTAAAAAGTAAAAAGGTACTTTGTTTCGGGAATATTTAGTTTTCTTGGACAAACGCCTAACCCTCTAGATCTAGTAGCAGGTCTAGAAACAATAGATAAAGTAATCTTAACCTTTTCTATAATCAACAGATAAAACAAGAGAGGAGAGACACCTACTTGTAGATTTCACAAACTCCTTGTCTCTTTTGACCAATCATGCTGCTCCTTCCTGTACTTAAATCGCTTAAAAAGTACCTACACAATGACATAAACAAAAACCAATCAAAGCATAATGATATATTGTTTATAAATAACATGGAATCGAAAGCATGATATACATATGAAAGCATTAACATATAACACAAACATAAGGAAAAAGTCTGGAAAACTTTATTGATAAGAGGAAAGATTACAACCCATATGAGCTTGATCTAGTGTCATCCTTCCAATTCAATCCTTCATCAGCCTCATGAAAAGAAAGACACTCCAACACTATGACAATACTTACACTTAATTCTAATCTCATGTCACCAGCATCTCCTTACAATTCAACCATTTCCAGCCCAGATCTCTTAGATGAGTGATATATTTATAGGTGAGTGAAGGAGGTTATGCCATCAATGGAGGTAATGAATGCCTTTCTAAATTTAGAGATCAGTTCCATGGAAGAAGGGATAGGGGATTAATGTTTCCTAATTCCTTTTCTCATCCAAATGCGAACTCAAAGGAGGTGGCATTGAGAAACTTCTAGAGGCTTCCAGTGGATAAGGAATCTTCAAACCCTCATGGAAATTTGCTCAAATTCACTCAGCGCAAGCCAAAGAGGGACCAAGTGCATTGCATAGCACCCTATCAGTGTATGATTTGCATTGCAGCGCACCCTAATGAAGGCCTACATGCGATGATCTTCTTAGAGGTAGTTTTTGGATGTTTTTAGTGATGGAACTTCTTTGGAAGTAAGGCATTCTGATGACTAACTTCTTTAGGGCATGTAACAACTGCACTAGGGGTTGATAGGCCCTAATAGTACCGATCTGTAGTTTGGGGTTGATGTGCCCAAACGAATCTGTAACAGTTGCCCCCTAAAGCATGAAGTCGTAAATATATATGTCGGGTGAAATGCTTTATCACGAGGATAGGAGGCTTCGAACGGAAGGTGACCTGCATCAATTACAATACATATATCATGATGATTTGATTTTTCTCATGAACTAGCTGAGGAAGGCATACCCATGCTCAGCTTATAAACTTTCATTACATGTACATAAATCAGATAGTTTTCTATAGATATAGACTCATGTTTTTACAGATATAGACCCATGATTAGGATGACCATCTGTCTACGGCCATTGTACATTTGATTTGGTACTCTTGAATATATTGCAACCCAGATGGATGAAACTAGATCTGGGGTCTTCAATCTCGTTAAATATTCACTCAAGTACAAGTCTAACCATGTGAATAGATTTTCTGAAGTTGAACATGGAAATACATCTTCTTATTACTAGCCAGTGATGTAAGCCGTTAACAGAAGCGAGAGGAATCACCTATAATGAAAATTACCCTCAAGGTACTACAGTACATTTCGCATGGTGTGAATAAATGATTTGATGTCGAACACCATACAAAGTCTTTCGGTCGAAGGCCATTGATGTCAACCTATCGACGGAAGCGAGAAACCTGCCATTGATGTATGCAAGCTTCAAGGCATTGAAGGGGTGTTTCTAAGTCAACTTCTTGGATGATGAGCTGATGTCGACAAGAAGTAACTTCATCGTAGGAAGGCCTTGATGTATCCCACATCTATGACATGAAACAAGGTAAATTATTTTGGAGATGAGAATTGACTGACGACACAAGGTTCAGGAAAGATGGTCATGAAAATGAAGGTTTGCAGTATTCCAATGGATGAAATTTGAACTAAATGACTTCTCTTGAACATATCGGCGACACTGAGATGAATTGGTAGCATTGACCCAAAACAAAAGTGATGGATGGTGTGATAGACCAACGGTGTGATAACCATCAAGTTGAATGACCCAACCCAAATAGTCATGGAGATGAAGTGAAAGTGTCATGTTCAAGAGCAACTCGCTACCAAAACGTTTTCTCAACTTTTTCCCATTTTCCCCAGTCATTACTGACCAGTACCTCTTTATTTTTAATCAAGATTGAGGAGGATAACATATGCTTGTTGTATAATTCACCCTTCAGGTGAACCCATTGCTATTTGATGCTTTAACGAGTCTAGCAAAGGTGAAACGCGGCCTTGTCTAGATGGACAAGTTTGTCGCTATTTGATGTTTTTAACGAGTTTAATGACAAAGACAACTCGGTCCTTTTCATGTTTAGAGAGTCTGAAAAGGAACAAAAAGGAAACAACATAAATTCTTTTTCGTAAAATAATTTCTCAAGTCCGAAAAAACGTAAAATAATACAAGAGAGATGTCGTTTCCAATCCTTTAACGATCTGGAATAGACAAGCGCTCGACAGTATTTTCATATTTAGAGAGTCTGAAAAGAGTTTAAAGAGGACTCTATAGGAGTTTCTTTTCATTTTTAACAAAGCTCGAAAAAGAAACAAAAGTTTTCTTTGTGGTAAAAATGTTCAATTTACCTTTAGCACATAAGATTCTGCTTCCAGTTGTTAAACCTACTCACAACTCCATCAAAGAGGATTAAAAATACATGTTTATGGATAAAATGAATAAAAATCAACATTTAATTGATTAATATGCAAGAAATAAACATAAAAACAAGTTTTGTAATTCATTTTTACCATTTCACTTCTACCTTTTGATTTTGGAGCTCTGGAGCAGTTTTTACCCCAAACTTCACCAGCTGATTACGGAGGATTCTGTGGATCGTTTCTTGTGTCGTTCAGACCAGGTAGGAGCTATCCCTGTTCTCTTCCATCCATGAGAGAACAACTGACCAAGGTAAAGAATGGAAAGAATTTTTTTTTTGGTTATGGGTCTATCTTGATTTCTTTTGCCTTGGAAAGAATCCCACTCATGTGGGCACAACACATCTCACTGGGAGTACCTGGACCTAGAGACCCACGGATGCAGAGGTGGGTGGATCTTATGGCTAGGCATGTTGGCTAGTCACTGATCTCATTTTCCTCTGCTTTCTTTGAGTGGTTCGACCGTACGGAGATGGCCTTCTCAAAATATCCATATTCAGGGATGGATTTCCGTGGTGATCCAGATTTGGTGTTGCTGGTTGGGGCACAGTGGAGTGCTATTGGTAATTTGTTTGACCACGATGTTTTCTTTTTAAAGTTTCTACTTCTTTTGTGTTTTTTGTGTTTTTTTTTTTATTGCAAAGACTAACAAACTTTTTATATGTATGCAGATGTTGGATCCGTTCGACCTGTGGTACGCCAACGGGAGGCAGGTTCCAGTACAAAGAGCTGTTGGGAGGGTAGTTCTCAGAGACTTGGATTTAGCAAAGACCTTGGCTGAGCTACAGGATCACATAGAATGTTTGACCCTTAGTATTCCGGATGTCCGGATTGAGGAGTTACCTATGCCATTGCAGCGCCATACCATTAGTGTGTCGAGTCGTTAGATGAGACTCCTGCGTATGATAGCACAGGCTGTGACCTATTACCATCAGCAGCACTAGTCTACATAATTTCTACATACATTTTTGAGTTTTTTGGGTCAGATGACCGATTTTTGTCTTGGACACAAACTATTTGTAAAAACTTATATACAACTATCTACAACTATCTATTTGACTTTCAGAGTTTTATTATGGTTAAGTGATGCAATCATATTCAAATGATTTTGAAAAAGTTTAATTTACATATGTCACAAATGTCTATTTAACACATAATTTGCTAAAGAGTCAGTTAATATGTTTAGATTTCTGGAAATATGTTGATATTGAATAAATTCAAAATACCTTTCCAAAATATGAACTCTAAGGAACATGCGATGAATTGCTGGGTTTCAGACAGTATAGACACTAGTAAGCTATAGTACAACAAGTTGTGAGTCTAGCCTAATGATGATTCGGCGTATGCCAAGTGAAATGGCATCAGAGAGGAGTTCAATCAACGCGCTATACTCAGTGACATTGTTTGTCGATCATCTAATACATATCCCTCTAAAACACACTAGCTCACCGCTTGGAGCGAAAATGGCCCATGTTGTAGAAGATAAATTCTGCGTACTATGACTAGATCCATCGGCATACCCAAAAAATGGTTTTGAAAAGTTCAACATCTACAACAAATGCGAAGTGGATTACCTAACCAAAAAAAACTCTAAAAGAAACGCACACACAAATGTAATAAAAGCATATCTACAATGAATTTTACTACACTTAACTAAGCATAGTAACGTTTCAGGGCTGCGACAATGGAATCCCATCATAGTCCACTAACTCGTAGGCACCTTTCGTCAACGCAAGTTTAAAAATATAAGGACCCATCCATAATGGTTCAAATCTTCCTACTCCAAGTTTATCAGAATCCTGATCGTAAAGCAAGACTAGGTCACCTTCTAAGAAGACACGAGGCTTAACATTTTTATCATATTGAGCCTTGATGCGTTTTTTATTCACTTCGTTAGCCAGTGCGACATCACGACGGGTTTCATCTAGATGGATTAATTCCAAAAAACGTGCTTCTTCCTCAGAAGTGTCAGGTATCAGGTCAATCGTGAGTTTGAGAGATGAGATTTCACATTGGATTGGTAAGACTGCTTCCAAACCATACACCAACTGAAAAGGCGTAAATCTAGTCACATTTCTCACCGAGGTTCAATATCCCCACAAAGCTGAGTATAGGATTAAATTCCAATTCCGTTTATGGACTCCAATCATTCTCTGCAACATGCGCTTAAGGACTTTGTTGATAGTCTCAACTTGTCCATTAACTTGCGGGTAGTATGGAGTAGAACTATCATGTGACAGTCCTAATTTGGTAGTTAATTCGACCATCATGTGATTGCGAAAATGTGACCCATGATCTGTAACTATAGCCTGTGGTACACCAAACTTGACAACCACATGGCTGAAAAAAACAGAGCAGCCGTTTTGCCACTGTTGTTCAATGTTGGCATCGCCTCGGCCCATTTGGTAAAATAGTCAATAGTGACTATAATATACCCATGCCCCCGGGCCGAGGTGGGGTTACATGTCATAAAGTCAATGCCCCATTTTTCAAATGGGCCAACAACAACGACTCGATGCAATGGTGCAGGTGGTAATCTAGTTTTACGATTAAATATTTGGAAAGCATGGCAACTTTTGATAGCAAGAATGCAATCTTTGAATATGGTTGGCCAAAAGTAACTAGCACGTAGAATTTTTTGTGCAGTTTTGTAACCAGATAAATGCCCACCACAAGCATCAGAATGATAGTCATTCAAAACTTTTTCGGCCTCCTCATGAGTAAGGCTCCTACGTAAGATCGTATCGACACCACAACAATAAATTGTATCACCAATGATTAGATAATCTTTGGCTTGGTATCAAGTACGTCACTGTTTAGAGTGAGAGGTATTGGGCCGAAAAGCTTGGGTCTGGAGATAGACCAATATATCTCCATACCATGGATCACTTGAAGAGATCAGAAACAGAGACTCATCCAAGATTGATGCTTCTAATGTTAAATCATTGGAGGATGAGGGAAGATCACAAAGTAACTTGGCAAAGACAAGAGATTTCTTTGATTTAGATTTGATGAATTCCAAATCAAACTCCTGCAAGATGACTATCCATTTAGAATACTTCCCCCCCAGCAATTGATGTGACAAAATGTATGTCATAGGGTTGCAATTTGATACAATGGTAGTTTTGCGAAGGAGGATGTAATGATGAAATTTCTGTACAACTTGAACGACTGCCAAGGCTAACTTTTCGACATATGAATATTTGCTTTCTATATCATTGAGATTATGAATCAAATAATAAATAGGATGTTCAGTTCCACTTTCTTCTTGAACTAAAACCATACCAATGGTTGTATCTGCAGCGATGAGATACAAGTAAAAGTCTTTTTGATAGTTTGGGGCATACATTAATGATGCTATAATCAGGGAATCTTTGAGAGCATCAAAAGAAGCTTGCATAACTTGGTCCTAATGGAAGGGTACCCCTTTCTTCAATAGACGTGTATAACCTTTAGCTAATTCAGCATAGTTTGGAATGAACCTCATCAGAAAGTTTGCCTTCTCTTGAAGTCTTTGTATCTGTAACAAGTTTGAAGGTGGAGGCAAGTCCAGGATTGCCTGAACCTTAATGGGATCTAGTTGAATTCCATCTTTTGAAACTATGAATCCAAGCAATTGACTAGAGCCAACACAAAACACACATTTGTGTGGATTGAGTCTTATCTTGTAGTGTCAACATCATAGAAATATTGCTCTCAAGTGTTGCGGGTGATCAGTCTGTTTTCGTGAATGAGCAGGCAAATAATCAAGATAAGGTTGAACAATGTGTTTGATGTCATTGAAGGAATAATTCATTGCCCTATGAAATGTAGCCCTTGCATTCTTCAAACCAAAAGGTAGCTTTCAATAAGTGAATGTGCCCCACAGACATATAAAAGCGGTTTTTGATTGGTCCTATGGGCGGATATTGATTTGATTATAGCCAGAAAATCCATCCATGAATGAAAAGATTTCACACTCGGCACATTCGTCAATAATCTGGCCGATAAAAGGTGTAGGATAATTGTCATTTGGACATGCTTGGTTTACATCCCTATAGTCGATGCACACTTGAATTGTCCCTTGTTTTTTCATCACTGGAACAATATTAGATACCCAATCGGTAAGAGGTACAGGGAAAATGAAGCCAACATGCAAAAGTTTTTTAACCTCTTCTTTAATGGAAACAACTTTCTTAGGATGAACAGGTCGAAATCGTTGTTGTACTAGTTTGACATCAAGGTACATTTTAGTCTCATGTTCAACAATACTTGAGTCAATGCCCGACATCTCCTCATAAGACCATGCAAAGACATCTCGAAATTTGCAAAAAAGAGCACAATACTTATCAAGTTCCAATGGAGAACATGATTTGCTGACATGAATGTTTTCAACAATGTTAGGCTTGGTCGAAATGTTTCTTCTATGTTAGACAAATTACGCTCAGAATCTACAGTATTTATAGAATTTGACAAGCAATCAATGATCGATGGGTGATTTAGTTCATTTGAATAATCTTCATTGTCATCTAGAAGGTGGGAACGATGATGATAATCTTCCCATGACATCTATCCTATCATCATTGATTGGACGATTCCTTCATCTGTAAAATGTATACATGAAAAAGGATCCGAAGAGGTACCATATTCTAACGATTTGTCTACCCATACAATTGTTGAGTGCAGATTAGGGTTTGTCGCACAAGCCCGAAAAATTGATTGCTATGATGATTCGATGGGGCTAAACGACAACCCCTCACTATAACTATCAATTTCATAGTTGTTGGAAATCTTCGTAAAATCAAATGATTTCGAAGAAATCATGTTGCAAGTCTCCACTCTTACCACTTCTGTGAAACCAGATGGTGACGGGAGGGTAAAAGTGCCCATTAAAGAAGGATCTTTAAGGAGACCTACTCCAACACTTTGAAGTGATGGTGGGTTTCTGTGTATCAATGGAATGCTTCCCGTAGCCTGTGAAATATTGGCAAAGAAGGCTAGCTAATCAATGACTATGATTCCACCCTTGAAAGGGAATGCAAGTGTACGAAACTACGTGGAAAAGACAGCAGCCATAGCATATACCTAAGGCCTTCCTAGTAAAATGTTGTAATCGAGGAGTCCATCAACTACCTCAATGTCAACAGTTATTGTCTTGCCCCCTAGTTCGATTTGCAAGTTACTCAAAATCCCATATGGAGTATATGTTCTTCCATCAAATGCTTTTAACGTAGTTGGTGATCGTGACAAACCCGGTGAACCAAGTGTTTTCCAGCAGCTCATGGACATAATGCAAGTAGATGCCCCCTCATCAATAATAGTTTGGTGAATGTTCTTATTGAGAGCTTTTACTTGTATTAGGAAAGCTAATTGCGTCAGTAACTGTGGTGAATATCCCGCATGGTTAAAAACCACAAGATTTGAATCTGTAGGATCTATTTATGATAATAAAGCTTGATTCTGGGAGGGGCAGTTTTGCAACACCTCGAGTGTCGACATAGCGGAAGGTGATTGAGCTAGATCTTCCACTATATTATAGTTTTGAGCTGCTCGAGCACAAGGATTGAATGTTGATTTGTGCACAACTCCCTTTGGTGGCTTTATCGCCAATTCAGGTACAATTGGTGGAATAACTTCAGATGAAGTCGAGGTCGAAGTACTAGGTTGATTAGTGGCCTTGTTATTCGACGACGACGGATTTCCATAATATTTGCTCCTTGTTGACACCAAAACATCGTTTTGTGGATTTGCGATGGATAACATGTGTACTTGGGATGTGGAAGCATTGTTAGTTGTAACCAAATGTGTCTCCGGGGTTGGAAACGGATCTGTCAACACTGTTGATGTGTTTGAAGTATTTAAAACTTTAGAGATCTCATAGCGATGTGGACAATATCTTGTATAATGCTCATCATTACATATCAGACATGGATAATGAGGTTTCCTAGCCGTGGTAGGGGAATCAGATGATTTCTCAGGAGTGGAATTTTCCTGTTTCGTTTTGTTATTCTTCCCCTTTTTCTTACCTCCTGGTTGCTTTTGATTTTTTCCTTTATCAGATTACACGACATTAATCTTTGAGGTAAGAGGGTTTTTTGATGCATTTATAGCTTGATTAGAAATGGCAAGAGTTTGACTAGATGGTCTTCCTGTTGCCTGTGTGCTTGAAGAACCGATCACACTATCACCGGCATGAGAGTCCTTACCCGATTGTGGGGGTGGTGGAACAATGTACATTGGTCTAGGTGCATGAGGGATTTTATCATAGAGCGTGCCAGATTGTGTGTAAATCACATCCAAGTATTGGGCACGAGTGTCAGGCCAGGGTAACTCCAGAATAAATGAGCGGAAGAAAATTGTGATGTATTATTCATAAGCTAACTAACATTTATATACAAAAATATGACGGATCAGTTCATCTTCTTGATGACTGTCCAGTTCACCCATCCGTTGAGGATTAGGTGTCAACATTCCCCCCTTAATCTGAAGGGATGTTGGTGAGTCCAAGCATCATTCTGAATCTTTCAAGCTTTTCTCTTCCAAGCGCTTTGGTGAAGATGTCTGCAATTTGCTCGTTTGTGGAACAATGACGGAGATGGATTGTTTTGGCCTCAACATGATGTCGGATCAGATGATATTTAGTATTGATGTGCTTAGTACGATCATGGAACTTTGGGTTCTTGGCCAACTTTATTGCAGAGGTGTTATCAATCATGAGTGGAGTTGATTGTATTTGTTTTACCTGCAAATCTTCAAGAATTTTCCTGAGCCACACAATTTCTTTCGTTGCTTCAGCTGCTGCCACATATTCTACTTCTGTTGTGGAATCTGCTGGTACTGATTGTTTGCATGATCTCCAGGAGACAGCTCCTGATCCAAGACTCATAGCATATCCTGAAGTAGATACCCCAGTTTCTTTGTCTCCATCGAAGTCTGTATCAGAGTATCCAATCAAGTTGAAGTCGTCCACCTGTGTATACTTGATTCCAAGGTCTTGAGTTCCCTTCAAGTACCTTAGAACTCTTTTTGCAGCAGACCAATGTCCCTCACAAGGCTTTTGCATAAACCTGGAGAGGATTCCAACAGCAAATGAAATGTCTGGTCTGGTAGTAGTGAGGTAGATGAGACTTCCTACAAGCTGTCTATACTTTGTTGCATCCTCAAATTCCTTTCCTTCAGTAGATGTGAGCTTCAAGTTTTGTTCCATTGGAGTAG
Organism: Pinus tabuliformis; assembly: GCA_031772625.1. Taxonomy (NCBI): domain Eukaryota; kingdom Viridiplantae; phylum Streptophyta; class Pinopsida; order Pinales; family Pinaceae; genus Pinus; species Pinus tabuliformis. Next base: position 246,890,348 of record CM062805.1, read on the forward strand.
AAAGAGGATTGCACTCTGTCATGCCAAATCTGTTTAACAAATCTCCAATGTATTTCTTTTGAGAAAGAAATATGGACTTTGGATGTTGGGTTACTTCAATGCCAAGATAGTAATGAACATAGCCCAAATCAGTCATTTCAAAAAAATTTCCTAATTCTTTCTTTATGGATGCAATATAGCTTTCATTTTTCCCTGTCATTAAAAGATCATCTACATATACCACAAGATATACAACTATTTTGCCAACTTTCTTGACAAATAAAGTTGCATCATCAAGATCAAAATGATTGAAGTTGAGTTTCAGAAGATGCTCAATTAGTTTTTCATACCAGGCTCGTGGTGCTTGTTTGAGGCCATACAAGGACTTCACAAGTTTGCATACTTTATGTTCATATCCTTTCACAGCAAATCCTTCAGGCCGGGACATAAAAACATTCTCTTTTAGATCTCCATTCAAGAATGCAGTTTTTACGTCCATTTGATGGACTTTCCAACCGTTCTGAGCAGCTAGTGCAAAGAGTGTCCGGATGGTGGCCCATTTTGCTGTGGGGGCAAAAGTTTCCTCATAATCGACCCCTTCCTTCTGTGCAAAACCTTTTGCCACAAGCCTAGCTTTGTGCTTGTCAAGTGAGCCATCAGCTTTGTACTTGTTCTTGTAGACCCACTTGCAGCCAATTGGTTTGGTTCCAAATGGAGGATCAACCAGCTTCCAAGTGCCATTCTTTATGAGGGCATCATACTCCTTCTGCATCGCTTCCTTCCATTCATCATGAGAAGCAGCTTCTTTGAAGGAAGTTGGTTCAAAATCTGTAGACAAGTTCAATTCACAATCATAAGTAACATCCATATCAACAGGTGAATTAGAGTTATCTACATCACCTCCATCTTGTCAGTTTGTATTTTTGGTTCCTGTTTTTCCAATTTCATCAGGATGAACACTTTCAAGTGTCTTTGTCAGCCACTTTGGGGGACCTTTCTGAGATGGTCCAAGCTGCTCTGTTGATTGAGTTGGGTCTGAATCAAGATTGAGTCTCCCAATTCTATCAATTACATCACTTAAAGCATCATCCGTTGTTGGAGTGTCATGCTGGGGAGATTGTTCTTCAGAAGAAGAAGATTCCACATGTTGTTCTAGTATAGGAATCCCCCCTTCAAGATGTGGAATCTGATTATCAAACTCTTGAAATGATTTCGGTTTTGTGAATCTATCCAAGCGATCAAGTTGCCGCTCAACAACACTGTCAGATTTGGATGATTCAAGAAAAATGACATCTCTAGATATAACAAACTTTTTATTTACTTCATCATAGAGACGGTATGCTTTAGATGTGTTTGAATACCCCAAGAAGATACACTTACGACTTCTAGCACCAAGTTTGTTTCTATGTACCTTTGGTATTAAAGCATAACAGGTGGAACCAAAGATCCTGAGATGTTTTACCGAAGGAACATGTCCATACCACAATTCATAAGGAGTTTTGTTTCTTATAGCACTAGATGGACATCTATTCTTTATATATGCAGCACATAGAACAGCATCCGCCCAAAACATTGTCTTTACATTTTTGAAGAAAAGCATGGATCGTACCATATTCAAAATTGTTCTGTTCATTCTTTCAGCTACACCATTCTGTTGAGGATTATAAGGCACAGTTGTTTGATGTTTGATCCCATGTTGGCGAAGATAGTTTTCAAATTCATTTGATGTATATTCTTTTCCATTATCAATGCGAATAGACCCAATATGAGATTGTGCGTCATTTTCAATCCACTTATGAAAATTCTTGAATGTTTGAAAAGCATCAGATTTGTTCTTCAATAAATAAACCCAACACATTCTGGTGTAATCATCAATAAATGTCATGATATATTTATTTCCATTTGCAGAAGGAACAGGTATTGGACCACATAAATCTGAATGAATGAGTTCAAGCTTCCTATGTGCTCTTGAATGTGAATCATGAAAAGACTGTTTGCTATGCTTTCCTAGAATGCAAGCATCACATTGCTTATGTTTTCTAGGAATTGTAGGCAAACCAGCAACACCATTTTTCTTCAACAAGCGGAGACTATCATAGTTTAAATGTCCAAATCTAGCATGCCATAATAAACTTGATGGAAGTGTACCTTCTTCATGATGAGAAATATATGAAAAATGTTGTGCATAAGCAGAAGTTCCTTGCAGTTTAAGAAGTCTTTCTTCTTCTATACCCCTCATGACAAGTGAGTGGTCAGATGCCTTTCTTACCTCAAGCTTTCCATCAAACATATGAATGGAGTGACCTTGCTGGCGGATGTGGACCAGGGACAGCAAGTTTCTCTTGAGCTGTGGGAGATATAGAACATGATCCAGAAGAAAGTCTGGAAGACCAGGCAGTTTAAGCCTGATTGTGCCAAGCCCTGATGGCTTGATTTTTGACTGATCTGCAAAGTATACTGCTCCATCAACATTGTCAGTGAAATCTTCAAAAAAATCTTTCCTATGAGTCATATGACAGGTTGCTCCTGAATCAAGCAACCAATCATTTTTCGAAGAAGCAAGTGAAGCATTAAACAAGTCTTCATTTACTCCAATGTTACATTGTGCCTCAATATAGTGAGCGGATTCAGGTGCTTTACCTTTGTCTGTGTCATCAGTTTTACCTTTCTGCTGATTTCTTCTCTGCTCAATCTTGTCCCATGGTAGCTTGCATGTAGAAGCATCATGTGATCCATTTCGTTTGCAGCGAATGCAATGCAGATCTGCCTTTTCTGCTTGAGAATGTCTGCCCCCCCTGCCTCTGAAGTATCTTCCTCTTCCTCTTCGTCCACCTCTTCCTCTTGTAGAATCTTGAGCAGGATGCTTTTCTTTATGAGCAAGGCAAACAGTCTCTTCAGAAGATTCAGGGATTGTCTTCTTTGCAAAGGCTTTCTCTCTTTCAGCAAACTTTTTCACAAGAGACTCAAAGGTTATGTCTTTAAGATTTCCATTTGCTTGTAAAGACTCAAGATAATTGGAGTAGGTAGGATAGAGTGCTTTGAGAAAGGCAATAAGAGAGATATCCAGCTCAACCTTAGTGGATTTAATATCATGCATTATAGACTTTATTTCAGATGCAAGAGCAAGGGGATCATTATTTTTCAGTTCAAGAGTGAAGAGTTTAATCATGAGCTGAACAACTTCAAGTGCAGAATGTGAATCATAGAGTTCTTTCAACTTTTGTAAAGCTTCAAAGGCAGTGGAATAGGATGAAATATGACGACTTACTTCTTCATTTACAGATGTTGCGATCAATGCATAGGCTTTGCTGTTCTTGTTTTCCCAAATGACAAGTTCTTTATCTGATGTAGGCTGCACAGGGTCTTTGTCTTCTTCTCCGACACACACTCCTTTCCACAACTCATTGTAGATGAGGGTGTGTTTTACCATCCGAGACCATTCAGAATAGTTCTCCTTGCCAGTGAGAACTATTCCGACCATAGAGATGATTGAATGCATTCTGTAAACAATACTTCTGCTTGATAAAAAAAACTTCCTTACAGCCTTATGCACTATATTTTCTACAAATCCCTCTAATGTGTGACAGAAGGCATCAGAATTTCATTGAAATATTATATCACTTTATGCTTCAATACAGCATTACCAAAAATAAAAAACTGTGCAATATCTCTATATCACCTCCACAAATGCTTTGATATATAAAATGCTCTGACTGATATGACTTTGAATGCTTTTGAAAACTGCTTATATAAACGCCTTGAATGATATATATAAGCTGCTCAATACAATTTGAACTACTAAACACGGTTTTGCTACCATACGCAGCAATGTTCACTCTACCATTCAAGTATCAATCATTGATAATAAAACAAATAGCTGCATTTTCCAGTTCAAAACCTTATCAAGAAACACAAGCAACAACACAAAATCGCGTTTCCATTGGAGACACTGCCTTCTGAAGGGGCCAGTACAACTCACTGCCCTTCACGGTCATTTACTTCTTTGGAGTTATTTCGCACTGCAAAATCGGGATTATCAAAGCTTGAAACTTTAAGATTCGAGGGAAGAAGAGAAATATCATAAATCCATTCTAAAAAGCATTACAGTTACAGCATCTCTGAACGGATCGACGTTTCTAAGTTCACCTACACTGCAAACCAAAAGAAAGAACCGTTAAATTGACGGATCTCTTCAGTATCTCGGGGAGAGGCAGCTGCTTGATAAACGTCTTCTGCAGAAAGCGCCAGCTTCAAGCCTGTTCTACACTTTCAAATTCGGAAATTTTCCAATCACAAATTCAATAATCCCTGATATTGCAAGATATCCCTCCAATTACTCTTCCTGGTTCTGGCTAAAATTTCAATGAATTGAAGCCACCTTTCACTGAAAAACTTTATTGGACAGCTGCCGTATTAGAAAACGTCAGCGGGGTAGATCGGAGGAGGACCGGCGGCTCTTTTGGTTTATTTTCTCAAGGAAGATGAGAAGAGGCAAATTCAAGGGCAAGCCCACAGGGCGCAGACACTTCTCATCAGTTGAGGAAATACGTGCAGGGACTTCTGCCAAACCTCGTGGCTTCAGGCAGGAAGAAGAGCCGAGTGAAGATGGAGGTGAATTAGAGATTCGTAAGGAAAATGAAACGATTACCTTTCAGCAGCGCATTACCACAATGGCTCATGATCTGAGAACAACGCACATTCAGCAGCGAATAATTATGGATAGTGCGCAGTCTTCAGGACAGAAGCGCTCAGTCTCAGGACAGTGCGCAGTCTCAGGACAGAGAGACGTTTATGCAGACAAAGGCGTTATAGCCAGGCAGAGGTAGAGCAGGTGTGGCAGATGCAGGTCAGAGTGCTGGCAGTCAATGCGCAGAGAGACAGAGGACAACAGCAGAAATGAAGGAGTTACGGCTATTTTAAGAACCTGGGACCTGTGCTCTGATACCATGTCAGGCCAGGGTAACTCCAGAATAAATGAGCGGAAGAAAATTGTGATGTATTATTCATAAGCTAACTAACATTTATATACAAAAATATGACGGATCAGTTCATCTTCTTGATGACTGTCCAGTTCACCCATCCGTTGAGGATTAGGTGTCAACAACGAGCAATAACTTGCTCTTCTGTGACAACTCCACCTTTTTCCACATCCTCGGTGATTGATGGCAACAAGGACTTTATGAACCACTCAACTAAAAGTTTATTGGGAACGTATGTCTTAACCATTCGACGACGACACCACCACTCATGAATATGATCTGATATATGGGTGGAGCTAGTCTGTTTAAAGTTGGTCAAGAGTCCCATTCCAGTCTCGTACCTAATAGGTAACTGGAAGTGGGTCAAAAAGGTAGTGGCTAAAGTGGTGAAGTTATTAAAAGAAGCTCTTGATAATTCGATGTACCATTTTGTAGCTGGACCAGTAAGAATTTTTTGGAAAAGACAAAGTATGATCGAATCATCATTCAAAGTGTTGGATGAACACCATAAGTGAAAGGTCATAACATCATTCAATGGATCTTCTCCAGGATTTCCATTAAACTTTGGAATATCAACTGGTAACTTATGCAGAATTACCAGCCACCAAGGTCATATGTGATTGGATCATTAGTGAGTTGGTTTAAATCTGGTAATTCTAAAGTTGCTACGAATGGAAACTGTCAATTCAATTCAGGTTGAGCATACCCAAGATATGATGGAATTGCCTATGCAATAGGTCTTTGCAGACCATCATAGGGCATCTGCATTTGGTAACCTTGGTATGGTTGTTGGACAAAACCAGTATAAGGTGGCTGTTTATAACCAGATTGGAAGTGTGGTTGTCCATAACCTGCAAATATTTGTTTCCCAGGTCCTTGGTAAGCTTGATATTGACCAAAACTAGGTTGAGCTTGTGAACCAAGTCCAAACTGAGGTTGGAACTGTTGGAATTTGGGTTGTTGGAATTGTGGCAACCATGGTTGTTGAGACAACTGTTGGTGCCTAGCAATGAAAGGTTGACCAAGCTGTGAATCAACTATACCAGTGTAACCCTAGGTCAGTCTAGATAAAGGTATACTATCCTGAGGTTGTCGTTGAGCTCCAGAAACAAGTGGTTGTTGTATAACAACTTGAGAAACTTGAACCTCTTGACTTGAAACTTGTGGTTGCAAGGAAGAAGGATTAGTTTGTACCGGTTGAAATACAACAGTTTGAGCTTGTGACTGTGGCACAATAGTGACAACAAGTGTAGTAGGAATATTTGACACAATTTGCGTTGGTTGTGTTGGATACACAAGCCTTGGTTGAGTTGGCATTACTGGTTACCATTGACAAACTCTAATTCCAGGTTGACTTGAATATTGTGGTAAATTACCATATGGTTGTCCTCCGGAATAATGAGGATATGGTGAATAAGCATATTTCTCTCCATATGGTGGCAATCTAGTATTTAATGGATACACCGGTCTTTGGTGAGTAAATTGCCTAGCATGATGTTGATGTATAGGATCAAACTGTTGAGTGCCCATTTGAGAAAAACCAGGTAGAATTCTGGATGAGGACATGGGTGATGACCAAGGTGCAGAAACAACCCCTGAGTGGGTTCCTGACAATGATTAGTAACCAACTGGGATGGACGATTCACCATATAGTTGCGATTCAGTTGTGGTAGAAAACATCGAAGGAGTTACAACAAAAGATTTTACTGTTGTTGCATCAGATGATACAGTCTTCGATGTTGACGATTGTTCAACCATATTTTACTGGCCCAAAAGTTTTCCTAAAGATTCGACAGGAACTTGCAAGGAAGCAGGATCAGATGAAGCAAAGTAATCAGGAGTAGCAGGATAAATATTAAGCCCAGTTCCAAAGTGAAACGGGGTTCCAGGTGTGGAATCCTCTACTAATTCCTCCTCTATGGCAATCAAATCTGGTGGAAGAGGTTGACCGTTAGGTCCGTAAAATATTTATGGTGTTGATGAAAGTGTAGTTTCAACAGTGACTGATGTCTGAGGGGTAACAACTTCTGAATGTTGAAATTCGAAGTCCAGATGTTCAGGTAAATGAACAACAATTTCAAAGGGAGGTTCTTGAACAACTTCAGGTTCAGATGTAACTTCTATTTGAACTGGGATAGATTATGGACCAACTCTTGGATGAGCTGTTTCAAGTTCAGAATCACTTTTTGGTTGAAAATTTTCAAGTTAAGTATCAACTTGTTGTTGGACAACCTCAGTTACTGTTACACTAGGATTAGTGCTAATGTCCTCAGGTAACTGTGAAACTTCCTCTTTAGGAATGAATGTACTAGAAATAGTTGGAGTAACTGGAGTCTTTGTAGCTACTGAAACAAATGTTTCAGGTAACCCAGATGAAGAACTAGGAGTTCTTGATGTACTAGACTCATTTAAACGAGATTGCTTTCTCTGAATTGGTGTTGCTTCGGGAGGCAAAGGCGGTTGGCTTGTTGTTCTCCGCGAACGACGGGGTTTAAGTTGATTTTCCTCCACGATTGCTGATGTACTTTATCAACTTAAACTCAACTAAGGAATGAGGATGTTATCCATGGTCAATTAATTTTTATGACACTGGAACACAACTTTGCTTTTTTAGTTTTAAAGAGTCGAGAAAAAACAAAAGATGACTCTAGTTTCCTTCAATTTTTAATGAACCTGAAAGGACAAGTGCTCACATGATCCTTTTACTTTTAAATAGTTGAAAAGGAATGAAAGTGTCTGCTATGGAGATTCTATACAAGAGGGTTTACCAGACAAATCGCAAAACTGCAATATACACCTTAGTGATAAATGAAAAAGAAATGACCAAGGACTTTACGTACGGCAGTCAATCTTCTCAAATGCTGTGTTTGGTGCGTTGCGATTGATAAGGCGGTAGACTCGGCTTCTTAGGGATAAAGGATTCCAACCTGTTGGGGTCTTCCACTATACTCGATGGTATAGGGAGCACAAGTTCGTACTAGCACTTATTGAATCAAAGAGGAGGAATCACCCAACCTTCAGTGAAAACGACGACCACTAGGTTTAAATACACTGGAACACGTCTCTAGCCTAGACCTCTAGATATTTTTCGTTAAGTTCCAAAGCATTGTTAGATTAATTGATGTTTATTTTAAGTTGATCTTGCTTATAAATTTTCCTTTGAAGGTTCATCGCGAGATGTGTTTCTGAAATTCCTAAGAATGCAACTAGAATGGAAAGCACTCTTTCCATTTAATTTCAACAATGAAAATCCTAGCTATGAGGGATAGAGCATAGAAATACTTTTTGAACAAGCAGCAAAGGGCACAAACTAATGTAATTCCCTAAACCATTCCTTTGGAACACACAAACTCAAGCTCTAAAATGCAAATTGCATGTATTTCTTTTCAGTTTCTCTTAATGTAAATGATGCAATAAGAAAAACTAATGCACAAGTGATTCAGAACTTTTTCATAACCAATGACGATTTATGAAAATTTATTTTAAAAGGGAAAGGAATACTGTACAACACTTTCGATTTTAAAGAAATGAATATTTTCTACACTTTAAATGAAAATATAAATCAAATGCACAACTGAATCAATAGATTATTTATGAAGGAAGACTTTACGACACTTCATTTTTTGAAGAAAATGATGATTTTATGACACTTTTCTATTGACAAAACAATCGATTAAAAACTATCTTTCGACAATGGATTGCAAATGATAAAACAAATACATAAAAAACATCCAACAATCTAGTCTAAATAGGGCCCTATTAAGGAGATGAAAAACTGGTTTCAGAGACAAAACATCATTGACATTCAGCAACTCATTCAAACTACAGAAAATTGGCAAAAACTTTCAGTTCCTAGATGGGAAACTGACCCTTAAGAGATCAGTGCAGGCAACAGTTATAGACAGTGCGCTGAATCGCTTTGTACCTATGCGGGAAGTGCACTGCAGCGCAGGCAACAGTTAGAGACAGTGCGCTGATGACAATGAGTAATTCTGAAGGCAATTTTGTCACAATTTCAACTCAATTTTCAATGAAAAAGGACTGAAATCAATAAACGACCACAAGGACAATATGTATGAATGTCTTAAGAGGCTAATAAGCTACTAAGATGGATAATCGAGTCCCTAGTGGAGTCGCCAAATTTTTTCGAGAATATTTAGTGTTCTTGGACAAACGCCTAACCCTCTAGATCTAGTAGTAGGTCTAGAAACAACAAACAAAGTAATATTAACCTTTTCTATAATCAATAGATAAAGCAAGAGAGGAGAGAAACATACATGTAGATTTCGCAAACTCCTTGTCTCCTTTGATCGATCTTACTGCTCCTTCCCGTACTTAAATCACTTAAAAAGTACCTGCACAATCACAGAAACAAAAACCAATCAAAGCATAATGATCTATTGCTTATAAATAACATGGAATCGAAAGCATGATATACATATGAAAGCATTAACATATAACACAAGAATAAGGAAAAATTCTTGAAAACTTTATTGATAAGAGAAAAGATTACAACCCATATGAGCTCGATCCAGTGTCATCCTTCCAATTCAATCCTTCATCAGCCTCATGAAAATCAAGACACTCCAACACTATGACAATACTTACATTTAATTCTAATATCATATCACCAGCATCTCCTTACAATTCAACCATTTCCAGCCCAGATCTCTTAGATGAGTGATTTATTTATAGGTGAGTGAAGGAGGTTATGCCATCAATGGAGGTAATGAATGGCTTTCTAAATTTAGAAATCAGTTCCATGGAAGAAGGAATAGGGGATTGACGTTTCCTAATTCATTTTCTCATCCAAATGCAAACTCAAAGGAGAAGGTGGTATTGAGAAACTTCTAGAGGCTTCCAATGGATAAGGAATCTTCAAACCCTCACGGAAATTTGCTCAAATTCGCTCAGCGTAGGCCAAAGAGGGACCAAGTGTGCTGCATAGCACCCTGTCAGTGTATGATTTGCATTTCAGTGCACCCTAATGAAGACCTACCTGCGTTGATCTTCTTAGAGGTAGTTTTTGGATGTTTTTAGTGATGGAAATTCTTTGGAAGTAAGGCATTCTGATGACTAAATTCTTTAGGGCATGTAACAACTGCACTAGGGGTTGATAGGCCCTAATAGTATCGATCTGTAGTTTGTGGTTAATGTGCCCAAATGGATTTGTAGCATACTTGCCATTAATGGTGAGGGAAAAGTGGGAAATAATCTTTGTTTTGTATTTGTAAAAGGAAATATGTCACTCTTGAACATGAAGCTACGTCATTTTTTGTGTCCGGGTTGGGAAATCCATTTGTCTCCTAATTGATCATACCTCATTGAAAGTCTTTAGTTGGTTTGGGTTTTATTTTTTGAGTCAAATGTTGTTGAGTCATCATGTCATGTCTCTGATATGTTCAAGAGAAGTCCAACCTCAGTTAAATTACTTTGCCATTCATGACCTTCAGTTGCATCGACCATCCTTGAGTCAGTTCTGGATTACTCCAAACTATTGTTCTTCAAAACTTGACATGAGTTTCATGTCATAGGCCCTCCTGTGATGGGTTGCTTCCTATCGACTTCAGCTCGTTATCTATGAAGTTGATCTAGAAAAATTCAGTACCTTGAAGCTTGCATGCCTTAATGCAAGTTTCTTGCCTTGGACGACAAGTTCTCATCATTGACCTTCAATTGAATGATTCTATGAGTGTTCGACATTAGCACATCTATTTACACTTCACAGATTGTACTAGAATTAAGTTGAGAGCCATTGCCATTATTGGTGGTTTATATTGCACTTGTTAACAATTCACATCATTGACTGGTAATCAAGTGGTTTCTACCATGTTCGACTACGAGACATTTACTCGCATGGATAGATTCATACTATGAATCGAGAGGTGGAGATCAAGACCCTCGATCTAGTGCCATCCATATAGGTTGCATGGAGTTATTAAATATTCATGATTGTAAACATAGATCCATTAATGGATGTCTCCATACTATGTCATCTATTGACATGGGTCTTCAGATGTATTTTCGTATTGTTCTTTGAGACATTTATTACCTCAACGATGATATTATATATTGCATTGTAACATTTTTTTTATTATTTCAGGTCTCTGACTATAGTTTCTAACCCAAATCTTGACATGAAAAAGTGCTTCAGTCATCAAATATCTATTCTGACTTCGCACTTTAGGGGGCAATTTGTTACAGGTTATTTTGTCACATTAGGTAAATGACCATTAGTTTGGATCTTTTGCTATCCACAAATGTGTCCCAAAGCATTCCCCTATAAAGTTAAAATCCATATTATCCCAAAGAAAATGGACTTCCTGGATCGAATGGTATAAAACCCTATTTTTGGCTTCCTACGCAGTTCCTAGTCAATTTCTGCGCATACGCAAAGGAGTCCATTAGGATTTGTGCATAAGTACGCACAATCTTACACTGTGACTTGTGAACATGACTTAACGCGTGTAAAAATAAAAACTAAAATCAGAAGCATTATTGGTAGCATATATCCCAACCAACAAGTTTCGAATGGTTGCCTATTCAGTCTTGATCCCTCTCATCATGGAGTTGTTGGCATTATGACTAATGTGTTGTCCTTGATGGAAACCTACTTGATGAAGATGTCAACAAGATATGTCTACATGTGACAGAAAAAGATTATCAATTTAAAGACAAAAGAATGATAAAGATGAAGTTTGAAGAAGTATACACAAGTTTGGTGAAGCAAAGTCTAGTATACACAAGTTCTATGAAGCAAAGTAGTGTACACACTCAGGATTGGTGAAGAAAAGTAGAATATATGTGGGTTCTATAAAGAAAATCTACATACACTCGCAGGTATAAAGAAGGAAATGCACGTACAGTTTCCACATCATGGTATTCTAAATACCAAGGGTCTTTACCATGGTATTGACCTGTGGTATTGATCCCAACAATGAATATTTGATCCCATCTAAGAATACCATCAATATTAGTATTATTTTGATCTGTGGTATTAGATAAGGGCTAAGCTATATAAGGATATGAAGATCAAAGTGGTAGATGTGTGCAAGCGATGAATATTTTATGAATAGTTAGATATGAAGAAAATATGCATGTATTGGGCTGTTAATGATTTGCTTGATCTAAACTAAGTATGCACCTGGGGAATTTGATGATGGATTAGATCCAATAGATATGAAATGACAATGTTGATTATGGGTTGATTTTATCTTGACATGTGATTTTTCTATGTATGACGACATCTCGGTATGTCTGAAGTTATGTTGTTGTATACACGTGGGTTTGATACAACAAAGTAGCGTATATATTCTAATAGTTTATTGATCAGGGCTTTCAGTTGATTCAATAAGATGATGCCATGTTTGGCTTCAATATTAGTACTCTGGTTACAATGATCTAATTGTTCTGGTTGTTTGAGAATAAGTTGATTGAGTCGAGTTTCATTTGATTTAGTGATTGGTTGATTCATTTGGGTCAGAGATTGGTTGTTTCAGTTGATGATTGAGTGATTTGTTGTAGTGATCAGTTTCAGTTTTGATGTTTGGTTTTGGGCATAAATGATGATAGTGGGTCTAGTGTGAAAGTTTGAAGAAACGTGACCTACAAGTTGTGATGTTTTGTAGCAGGTGGATCTAGTGTAAAAATTTATGAAACGTGGTCCATGTAGGTGTTGAGGGTTGGAGACTTCAATGAGGAAGTCAAAGCTTCCTTCCAGTGGTAGTTGATAAATCATATCAGGGGTTGGAGATCCCTTTCGGTGGGTGTCGGTAAACAAGATCAGGGGTTGGAGCTCCCTTCCAGTGGGTGTTGGAGAATGAGAGAAGGTTGTAGCCTTCTGTAGGTGGGTGTCTGCATGCTGGTATGAGTCTGCGTCAGTACAAGATTGTAAGAATTTTTATTTATAATAAAATTAAGACAAAGACGAAAACAACGATGGTTTTTTCCCACATTGGGTTTCCACCTAAAAATCTTGGTTTTCATGTGTTGCTTATGTTTGATGGTTTATTTTGTTCTTACTGCACATGGTTACTGTTTATTTAATGTCTAATGAAGTATTGATGCACCAATTCAAGATAAACAGATGATGAATTAACTAAAAAATAAGTTTACTAGATATGCGCTAGCTGTCTGAATAATAATCACGTACATATGCAGGTTCCCTTCAGTAAAGTCGTGTACATAAATATGAATATGAAATTGAAAAGTTTAATGATTTGAAAATACTGATTCACCCCTCTTAGTATTTTTCCCAACAATTGGTATTAGAGCAGGTCCTTCAGCAAAAGCTTGATCACTTGAAGGAGATCCGTCAAGATGCTGGGAAAGAAGAAGATAACTCGAAGGAGGGTTTCAGATTCAATAACTGTTACAGATGTTAGAAAATATTCAAGTTTGGGAGAAAACCATTTTCTATTGATCAAGAATGAAGACGATGGTAATAAAGCATTATCACGTATGGAAATTTGTTCTAATTGTGATCCATTTCCTTGACTATGCAATAATGGTAGTGCTGGTATTTCAAATGTTGAAGAAGGTGAGTCTGATCAAGAATGTCAATTACTTAGGGCACATGAAGATAGAAGTAGTAATGTGTCTGATGATAATTTCATGGATGCCCTAGAAGAAAAGGATATTCTTATTGAATAAATATCTCAACTTAAGATTTGTTTAGAAGAAGCTAAATTAGCAGAAGAAACTTTGAAGAAACAAATCATAGAAAAGGAAGAGAATAATGAGAAGCTAGAATGTGAAATAGTAAGTCTAAGGAAAGAATTTGAGAAAGCAAAAAATATTAAACTTATATTTGCTAAAGGATCTGAAACCTTAGATGAAATCATCAAAGTTCAATGCTCTCCTCTTATAAATACAGGTCTTGGATACTGTGAAGAAACATCAAAGACAACAAAGTCTTCTATAGAAACAGGAAGCTATCTCGATGAAATAAAGATAAGCAATCAACATCACTGCATCCTACAACAAAAAAACAAAGGACCAAATACTTCTCAGGTAAACGCTGCTCGGTTCAATCAAAATGAAAACAACACTAGAATGTACTATACTCCCATACACTTCTACTTTAAAGGACAATGTTTCTTTTGTCACAATTTTGGTCATACGACTGCTCAATGTGTTGCCTACAAAAATATCATGACTAGAGAAGCACAAAAACAAAATGATGAGGTTGGGGTAAAGAAATAATCTTACAATGCCTTCTCTCCTCTTCAATATGAAACTGAATGCTCCTTTTGTAATAACTTTGGGCCAAGAGAATTATGTTGCTACAGTTTTCAGAAAGACATGGTTTATTGATATACTACTGCTACATGGAATATTTTGATGATGTTGAAGAATGATGCTACACTATCCTACCTTAATTTACGATGATATACTTGGTCCTCACTTATGTTGTTATTACATACCTAGTTACGTGATGATATTGAAGCTACATTGTCCTATCTTGCATATTGAAGATGAGTTGCTACTAACATATGATTATGGTGCAGATCCTACATAGTATATGATGGTTGTTGAAGACTGTCTTGGTCTTGTTACCTCACTGTAGAGGTATTTGGTCATGGTTATACATGTCATATCTGTCATTTGATGTAAAGGTCATGTAAAGATCTATGATGTAATCATTGTCAAATTCAATCATGTATGGACTATTGTGGACAAGTCTTTTTGGGCATATGTGTAATTTTTCATCCCACTGTGATTGGGTGGTTGATGTAATAATGAAATCAAATATGTAAACCCACTGTGATTGGGTGATTGATGTAAGCATGAGTCATTGGTGATAGGAAAGGTCATGTCATAGAGTCATGTACTTTGTTGTATATCTTCAGAAAATTCAACATGTGCTCAGGGGGAGCATGGTCAATTCAGATTTGATTTACAATGCTCATATCAACAAAGGAAGCGAAGCCTTCATTCAAGCATTGATCAACCCTTTTCCCTTGATGTCAAAGGGGAGAGTAACTTGGTGTTTGAAAATCTGGTGCTTAGCTTAATGTGTTTTACATGTATCTACAGGTGGTGGTGACCAAAAGCCAAAGTGGTTGCCATCAAGTCCAAAGGGGGAGATTGTTGGAATTATGACTAATGCGTTGTCCCTGATGGAAACCTACTTGATGAGTTGTCTTTTGATGGAAACCTACTTGATGAAGATGTCAACAAGATATGTCTACATGTGACAGAAAATGATTATCAGTTCAGAGACAAAAGAATGATAAAGATGAAGTTTGAAGAAGTATACATAGGTTTGGTGAAGCAAATTCGAGTATAAGCAGGTTCTATGAAGCAAAGTAATGTAAACACTCATGGTTGGTGAAGCAAAGTAGAATATATGTGGGTTTTTTAAGGAAAATATGCGTACACACGTGGGTATAAAGAAGGAAAGACGTGCATTGTTTCTGCACCATGGTATTCTAAATACCAAGGGTCTCTACCATGGTATTGAGCTACGGTATTGAGCCCAACAACATATATTTGATCTCGTCTAATAATATCATCGGCATCAGTATGGTTTTGACCTGTGGTATTGGATAAGGGCTAAGCTATATAAGGAGATGAAGATCAAAGTGGTAGGTGTGTGCAAGCGAGGAATATTTTATGAATAGTTAGATCTACAACAAGTATGCAGGTAATGGAATGTTAATGATTTGCTTTATCTAAAACTAAGTATGCACCCAAAAATTTGATGATGGATCAAATCCAATAGATCTGAAATGATAATGTTGATTATGGGTTGATTTTATCTTGACGTGTGATTTTTCTATGTATGTCGAGATCTGGGTATGTCTGAAGTTCTGAGAGGTAGCGAAGGTTTGTGCCAGTAATTGTAGATATCTATGCGAGTTTGATAACCTGAAAGGCACGTACACACGTAGGTTTAATATTGGTAAGTAGCATATATATTCAGATCTATATGCGAGTTTGTTTCTTGAAAAGCGTGTATACACGTGTAAATGTTTTGAGGAAATCACATATATAAACTAGGTTTTGTTAAAAAAAGAGATGTCTAATCAGTCTTACTGTGTTTCTGTTGTCTGTCAATGAAGTCTTACTTGATGATCTGGTGTTAGGTCCCTATACTACTAGTGTAACCCCTCATTGTTACTAGTACAACCCCCTTATTATATTGTTGTGCCCATGTCGTCCCCATATTGTTCTTATTGTGCCCCATAGAAGCCCACTGTTGTTATTATTTTTCCCTTACATTATTATTGTTATGTCGGCTCTGATTATATTATGACCCCTTAGACTCCTATATATAGAAAGGAGGTCTTGTCATTTGAATCATCCAAGAATTGTTCATTTGTGTAATGTAAAGGAGGTTTCACACTCGAAGAGGTTGAATTCTAAGGTGTTTATCTCTCGTTTCTATCTTTTGTGAGCTAGTTGCATAACATTTGGTATCAGAGCTTTGGATTCTAGGGTTTCGCTGCTCCAAATAGGTCATTGTGGAATTTTTGCTATAAATTTTTTTCTGCAACGTTTCAGAAGCGAAAAAAAAAACCCATTTGAGACAAAATCACGCTGAACCTTGGGTCCAAATTTCAGAGCTTGTCTTGCTATATTTTCGGAGATATGATTTGAGGAAGTTAGGGTTTTTGCAAGCTCCAGAATTTAAGCTAAAATAGGTCATCGTGGGATTTTTGCTATAACTCTTTCGCTACGAAGTTTCAGAAGCTAAAACAAAAACCCATTTGAGAAGAAATCAGTCTGAACCTTAGCTCCGAATTTCAGATCCTGTCTCGCTATATTTGTGAGGTTATAGTCTGAGGAAGTTAGGGTGTTTGCAGACCCTCGAATTACATTCCAAACAGGTCACCTTGGGAAAATAGTCATAACTGTCTCTCTTAGCATCAGATTGAAATTTCGTAAGAAGCTACAGAAAGAGGACGGACTGTAGTTTCCTGTGTATAGTTTTCAAATCTGAAGGTCAAAACTATGACACGTGGCACTTCATACAAGTTCACTCTTCTGAAAAGGTCTATAATTAGGTCATCAAGGGAGATTGGGAATAAATCTTTCTTCGGGAATCCAATTGTGATCAGACTTGTGGAGTTAGAAAGAGGACTCAGAGGGCTATTACAAGACTGAAATTTTAGAACTTAAAGATCTGAAATTACATATTTACACTTACAGTCATTTGAATATCGAGCTCCTAAAATCAAGAAAAATCGAGATGAGGAAGTTTTATGGCAAGGATCCGGTAAATTGGATACTACAAATGGAGAAATATTTTGATCTACATGGTGTACCACTATTACAAAAGGTATGTATTGCATCTTCATATTTAGAACAAGATCAATTTTTATGGTATAAAGGGCTTTGTTCTCATAAACCACTTGTTACGTGGTCAATTTTCACGGAGGAAATTAGAGCACATTATGAGGATACAAAGAGCAACACCTTGTTTAGAGCAATACCACAACAATTGGAAGAAAAAAGAGAAAAAAGTGCTTTGTTACAAAGTGGAAAGCAAAATTATGGCAACAAGGAAGTCTACCCATCACAACTATAAAGATGGAAGTGTTTTTTCTCCTAGCCTTCCACAACCTACAAGGGTTACACCACAAAAATTGGAAGAAAAAAGAGAAAAAGGGCTTTGTTACAATTGTGATACCAAATGCACTAAAGGTCATAAGTGTGTTGAGAAGAAATTATTTTACATAGAGTATGAAGAGGAGGAAGAAAAGGATCAAGAAACATCAAAAGAAGAGGATATACCCCAAGGCCCAACCCCAGAGAAAGAAGAAATGAATCCGGCCATATCTTGTAAAGCATTGGCAAGAATTACCACTCCTCAAACTCTCAATATAGAAGGACATATCAAGAAGAAAAAGGTTCAAGAAGTGAAAGATCACATCAAGAAAGAAGAAATGAATCCAACCATATCTTGTAATGCATTGGCCGGAATTACCACTCCTCAAACTATCAAGATAGAAGGACATATCAAGAAGAAAAATGTTCAAGAAGTGAAAGATCACATCGAGCATTAAGAACTGAATCCGACCATATCTTGTAAAGCATTGGAAGAAATTACCACTCCTCAAACTCTCAAGATAGAAGGACATATCAAGAAGAAAAAGGTTCAAGCAGTGAAATATCACATGGAGCATCCACAACAAGTTCTCCAACTTTTAAAGGATAATGCCACTTTGGTGCAGAATCAAATGAAGCAATAGGTATATCAACATCGCAGTGAAAAAAGTTTTGATGTAGGTGATTGGGTATTTTTACGGCTACATCTCAAGCAAGATATTGATGAGAAGGAAACGTTGGCAATACTACATGCACTTAAGAAATGGTGACCTTACCTAATGGGAAGACACTTCAAGGTAAATCTGGATCATGATAGTCTGAAATACTTTTTAGAACAAATATTATCTTTAGAAGAAAATAAAAAATGGGTCACAAATATGTTGGGTTATGATTTTGAAATCATCTACAAAAAAGGGAAGCAAAATGTTGTTGCATATGCACTCATAAAAAAGGATGAGGATGTAGAAGCATTGTTTTGTGCTATTTCTATTATCCAACCAGATTGGATAAACAAAGCAAGGGATGAATGGAAGAAGGATGAAGAAGTGTCGCCACTCATTCAAAAGTTGCAGAAGGTTCCATTTGAAACAATATTTCTAGAACTTGACGAGGAAGGAAAAATCATATTGGAACTTGGAGCAGTCACAGAAACAAGAACCCACAGCTACGAAATCGATCAATTTCAGAGTATCTCATCAAGTGGAAGAACTTACTCACTAAATATTCCACATGGGAGGACAAGAATTTTATACAGAAGCATCAATAACTACTCAAGCGTTGAGGACAACACTTTTTGAAGGAGAGGGGCATGTTAGGTCCCTATACTACTAGTGTAACCCCTTATTGTTACTATTACAACCCCCTTATTATATTGTTGTGCCCATGTAGTCCCTGTATTGTTCTTATTGTGCCCCATAGAAGCCCACTATTGTTATTATTTTGCCCTTACATTATTATTGTTATGTCGGCTCTGATTATATTATGACCCCTTAGACTCCTATCTATAGAAAGGAGGTCTTGTCATTTGAATCATCCAAGAATTGTTAATTTGTGTAATGTAAAGGAGGTTTCCCCCTCAAAGAGGTTGAATTCTAAGGTGTTTATCTCTCTTTTCTATCTTTTATGAGCTGGTTGCATAACATTTGGGCTTAATAGTGATGCTTTGATTGAGGATTGATTGATTGAAGAATGATGAAGCTATTAGATTCTTGTGATTGAAGATCAATGTTGATTATGTGATTATTTCAGAATGATGCAATGGATCTATGTATGATTCAGTGTTTACTTCAGAGTGGCAGTGGTTCAATTTAAGGGTTTAGTGTTTTTAGATCTGTATGCGGGTATGCCTCATGGAAAGTGCGTATACACGCGGGTTTGATACAAAAAAGTAGCATATATATTCTGATAGTTTATTGATCAGGGCTTTCAGTTGATTCAATAAGATGATGCAGTGTTTGGGTTCAATATTAGTACTATGGTTACAATGATCTAACTGTTCTGGTTGTTTGAGAATAAGTTGATTGAGTTGGGTTTCATTTGATTCATTGATTGGTTGATTTATTTGGGTCAGAGATTGGTTGTTTCAGTTGATGATTGAGTGATTTGTTGCAGTGATCATTTTCAACTTTGATGTTTGGTTTTTGGCTTAAATGATGATAATGGGTTTAGTCTGAAAATTTGATGAAACGTGGCCTACAAGTTGTGATGTTTCGTAGTAGGTGGATCCAGTATGAAAACTTATGAAACATCATCCAAAAAGGTGTTGAGGGTTGGAGCCTTCAATGAGGAAGTCAAAGCTTCCTTCTAGTGGTAGCTGGTAAATCAAATCAGGGGGTTGGAGCTCCCTTCCGATGGGTGTTGGTAAACGAGATCAGGGGGTTAGAGCTCCCTTCCGGTGGGTGTTGAAGAAAGAGAGAAGGTTGTAGCCTTTAGCAGGTGGGTGCCTACGTGCTGGTATGAGTCTGTGCCAGTACAAGATTGTAAGAAGTTTTATTTATAATAAAAGGAAGACAGAGACTACAACAACGGTGGTTTTTTCCCACATTGGGTTTCCACCTAAAAATCTTGGTGTTCATGTGTGTTGATGTGTTGCTTATGTGTGATGGTTTATTTTGTTCTTACTGCACATGGTTACTATTTATTTAATGTCTAATAAAGTACTGCTGCACTAGCTCAAGATAAACATATGATGAATTAACTAAAAAATAAGTTTACTAGATATATGCTAGTTTTCTAAATAACAATCACGTACATACGTTGGTTCCCTTAAGTAAAGTCACGTACATAATATGAATATGGAATTGAAAATTTTAATGACTTGAAAATACTTATTCACCCCCCCTCTCATTATTTTTCCCAACAGGAGAACTCCCTATTTTTGCGGAATCCCTATCCCACCATTAGTGGATCTCATCCCTTGAAAAATGGATCCCAAACTTCCCACTCTTGGCCTATAAAGCTAACATAGGCTTGAGGATTGGGGAGGACTGTTGGAAGTAGGCTTATGTTGCAGGAATGAGGTTGGAAGGCTATTCATTCAAGGAGAGGGTTGGAGATTATGGGAAGGGACTTGCAACATCAAGGCTACATGGTTGTAAGGCTATTCTCCATTTTATTTATATAAAGACAATTGTTCTTTCTCAATTACATCTTAGTTGATATAATTTGTAGGATTCCTTGATCACCTGCATAGATTGTGATTGCATATTGCTCAGTTTATGATACATGATTGGTTAATTAGTCTATTTATCTCTTATGTTATGCACCGGATGCTTTGATCTCGTGTTTGTTTATGTCTATGCAAATCTATTTCAAGACATCATGGAGAAGTTGTGGGGAGCAACGAGAGGATCTCTAAAGCATTAAGGAACGAATGGTCGAAAGATTTTAAGGGGACTCCATCAATCATTTCATTTAAACAGTGAGTGGCCTCTATCATAGTATTTATTTTAGTCAATCATATTCTAGAGAAAGGTAGCAATTCTTGGTTGTTTGTTATTAGGTTTATTTGAAGTCTAGGGAGATCACTCTTGTCCGCAAGAGGGATAAGTCCACATAAAAATGATGAATGAAAATTGAAAGCAATATAATTGCGCATCAATGGCCAAATTTGGCCACCAATTATGCCTTAATGGAGTCTAATAACTCAAAAATTAATTTAACCCGATGCAGATATGCTCATTGGAAAATGGGAGGCCCTAGAGGTCTCGTTGTTATAGACATATTTGGGCTCTGCAACCCCAATCACATATGTCCATAAACCAAGGGCTTCTAAGTCCCTAAAAGTGTTGTTTCATACCCTAAAGGAGCAAGGTCAACTGATTACATCATCTCCCAGAAGTTCTCCCTGAAAAACTACTTAGAACTGGTCAAAACTAGACCATACAGACTGCTCAGTGCTAAGGGTGTGATGCATACTGGAAAGCCCTTCTGTAGGGTGCGATGAGCAAGAGCAAACAAATGGCAGAAGCAGTTTGCTAGGTGGAAACCCAGAGAATCTTCTAGAAGCTGCTCATTCGACACTTGCCTCTATGAATTCGCCTAGGGATGAGTAAGAGATCATGAAATCTCCAAGTGGAACCAAGAACTATCAGAGAGATGACACTAATCAAAATCCCAAAAGCTGACTCACCCACCTGCAAACATCTATATATGGATCCCTCATCCTAGAGATCCAGAGGCTGGAATTTTGTATTTTGTAAGGAAGTGTTGTTGGTTTCTCTGTGCAACATTGTATTGTTGGGTGATCTAAGCTTTTCATGAGGCGAAGAGGGCTTTCATGCTGGGAGGATGGCGCTGGGTCAGACCAATGGGTTGTAATCCTCTCTTCTACTACTTCTATCAATAAAGTTATTTGAGTTTTCCTCCATATTCTTGTGTATCTCTGAATCTTGTATTGATATATGCATTTGTATGGTTAATATACATCTGATCCTATATTGTTTATGGTTATAGATCTCTATGCTTTGATGGTATTATGCTGCTTTGACTTACATGTACTCTTTGAAGCGGGACAAGTAAGGAAAGAGTGGTGAAGTTCTGTCAAAGGGGAAAGGAAACAAACAAGGAGCCAAGCGAAAGACCGAGGTTGGTACTCTCTGCTTCTTTCTCATCTATCTCTCATAAAGGAAAACATGAGTGACTTTAGTTTGTTTGTTTCTAAGATGGCTACCCATCTTAGTGGGACTAGCAACTTTGAATGGACACTTGTTTTCCCGATAACACTCGTGGCAACTAGAAGAGATCTATGTTATGCAAGGAGGTCAAGAGCATCCAAATTAATCCCTCATGATAATGGTTTATAGTCATTAATGAGCCTCCTCATGACTCCAACAGATTCATAGTCATCAATGACTTTATTATCAATTAGTAGTTTTATGTATTGTAAATGTTGTGTTATGTTGGGGCAATTCTATAAGGTATACACGTTCAAAACACCATTTTTGTCGTTCATCAATATATTCTTTAGGAAAGTTTAACACATCTCTTGGATAAGAGAAAAATGAGAGAAATTTTGAAGAGTTTGCTATGTAATTCCTAATGTCTTTGTTGTGAGCTAGACATAGATTTAAATAATATAAATACTCTTTGAGGTTAATTTTTTTTATCAACTTTCTTTCTTATTCTCTTAATAATTTGTATAAATTTGTATAAGCTTTTCATTACTCCAAAAAGAGCCTTTAAGCATCAATTTGATAATTGAATTCTAAATTATAATATGTTTTATGATATAACTTAAAAAAAAAACCTTTTATCAACTTTCTTTCTTATTCTCTTAATAATTTGTATAAGCTTTTCATTACTCCAAAAAAGACCTTTAAACATCAATTTGATAATTGAATTCTAAATTACAATATGTTTTATGATATAACTTTCACAAAAAAAAAACCAATCTCTATAACTTTCACCCAAAAAAACCTCAATCTCTAGATAAAAAAAAGTAAATAGTTTACTGGATGTCATTCAAAAATATTTTCATAATTTCCTAAGATTAAGAAACAATCCCCTACATCTACCATTCCAATTTAAAAAAATGCTATAAATTATTAAATTAATTAATTATATATATATATGAATTTTATTCTTCCTCAATAAAATAATAACATTAATATTGATATGGAGACTAAGAATATGAAAAGTTCAATTAAATCACTATTTAATGAGACTATACATGATATCGTACAATATGGATAAAAGTTAAAGGCGTTCACTTCATTCGGTACAAGTTTGGAGATGAGGAAAATTTCTAGAGTTGTAACATTTAATTGAACAAGTTTGAACACGAGAAAAGCAAAGTAATGATATTTGAGTAAGCTATAAAGGTAAAACAAGTTAAGATTATAATGATTTAAAATTTCTATTTTTTATAGTTTTATTTAATTGATTAAAAAATAATATTTTTTTTGTTTTTCAAGTTATGAATTTATTAGAGTATATAAGTTTGATCTATAGATTGAGAAATTTTGAATTAAGAATATCTAAATTATCAAAATTATAAAGAGATTTAACAATATACATATTACTATCTATTTTAGACTTGGTAGGCAATTAAAAATTTAATTATAAAGTGTTAAAATAAATATCTGAATTTAAAAAATATTATAAAAATTGAATTTATCTATTTTTAATTGATTTAATAATTAAAATTTTTAAAAATGAAAAATAGAAATGAGTAATAATAATAATAAATATATGGAGTTGTGGGATCAAGATCCATATCTATGTGTAAATGTTTTGAGTTTTTTTTTTCTTTTATTTACTTGTGAATTTTTTGTTTAAAGTCAATCTTCATCTATTTTAATTGAGGATCTGCTAAGTGTCAAGAAGGATCAAATTTCTTTTCACTCTAAAAAAGGTTTGCATCTTGAGAGATTTGATCATTCTGTGAGTTTGGAGTTAAGATGAATTTAGGCTACTTCAATTATTAATTATAATTACAAATATAATTATTAATTTAAGTTTTTCATTTAGTTTAATTTTGAACTAGTCAAAATGTTAAACATGACACTACAACATCTTTGTCATAATCAGTTCGAGATATATTTTTCGCATTTGCGGATCTGTTTTTATCTATGTTTTGGATCCACGGTTTGAATATTGCTCTCATCAATATTTTCTCACATATCATGCACTGCTCATACGCATTTGTCTCAACTGCCTGCTATGTTTATGCTCGGCTCGACAGCAGCCCAAATGTACTCACGACCATTATATTCACTTAATATAATCTATTCTGTTTTTTTCCCTCTGAAAAAAAAAAAAAAAAAAATTCAGTTCGAGATATTTTATTTTGACAAAATTAAAAGGTTAAATATAAAATTACAACATCTCTACCATACTAAATTGGAAAATGCCATTCTATACAAACACTCTAAAATAATATTTCTATTAAAAAACCATATTAATTAATCAAAATACACCAGTAATATTTAAATTATTAATAAATTATACATAGCAATTCAATCTTTAAAAAAATAAATCATTACCATTAAAATAATTCTCCAAATTTCACTATCCAACTTTTCATCGCTGATCTGTTACCATTAATAAAAAATTCAACATAATCTTAAAGTAAAAGCTCAAAAATATTTAATCTTTAGAGGAAAGGTTCCCCAAAAATTAATCTTTGAAACCAAAAAAGTGTTCACATTAATCACGTTGGGTTATGAAATGATAACTTCCTTTTTTTTTAATAATATAAAATAAAGGATAAACATATAAATGATTAGGATAATAATAATAAAATAAATTATTCTAAAGTAATGAATTTAATGATTAAAAATATTGATTAAATCAAATTATTAAAAATTTCTAATAAAATTAATTATTTAAAATTAATAATTAATTTTTTTTATTAAAGTAAATTATTGAAAAAAATAAAAACTATTTTATTTTTAGTAGATGGAAATTTATATTTAATAATAACAATAATAATATATTATTTTCAATGAAAAAATTATATTTGAGATTTTTTTTTAATTTTTATTATTGAAATTTGGAGATATAATTTGGTGGGAAAATGTTGGAATTTTAAAAGAGAGCTACTCGTGAAATTTTAAGGTTTTCACATCTCCCTAATCAGTGTTCACAATTTCAAAGAAAGACCAATGGTTTTCCACATTTTATAACCATATTTAATATTTAATGGGCAAATCA
Organism: Pinus tabuliformis; assembly: GCA_031772625.1. NCBI lineage: Eukaryota > Viridiplantae > Streptophyta > Pinopsida > Pinales > Pinaceae > Pinus > Pinus tabuliformis. The sequence continues at coordinate 246,915,517 of CM062805.1, forward strand.
CCTCGTGATGAGCAATTTTCATGTCAAATGACCTACTCTTGAAATTATACCGTTTTCACACCTCCCCAACTGGTTTTCACAATTTCAAAGAAATACCTTGATGGTTTTCCACATTTTATAACCATATTTAATGGGCAAATCACCTCGTGACAAACAATTTTCACGTCAAATTCCATAACCAACTCGTGAAATTTTACAGTTTTCACACCTCCCCAATCCGTTTTCACAATTTCAAAGAAAACATTAATGGTTTTCCACATTTTATAACCATATTTAACGAGCAATAACCATATTTAATGGAAAACTCACCTCGTGACCAACAATTTTCGCTTCAAATAATCCACTCGTGAAATTATACGGTTTTCACACCTCCCCAATCCATTTTCACAATTTCAAAGAAAAACGTTAATGGTTTTCCACATTTTACAACCATATTTAACGGCAATAACCATATTTAATGGGAAAATCACCTCGTAACAAGCAATTTTCACGTCAAATGATCTACTCGTGAAATTATACCGTTTTCAAACCTCCCAATCGGTTTTCACAATTTCAAAGAAAGACATTGATTGTTTTCCATATTTTATAACCATATATAATGGGCAAATCACCTCGTGACAAACAATTTTCATGTCAAATGACTCGTGAAATTATACCGCTTTCACACCTCCCTAATCGGTTTTCACAATTTCAAAGAAAGACGTTGATGGTCTTCCGCATTTTATAACGATATATAATGGGCAAATCACCTCGTGACAAACAATGTCAAATGACCCACTCGTGTGAAATTATACCATTTTCACACCTCCCCAATCCGTTTTCACAATTTCAAAAAAAAACATTAATAATTTTCCATATTTTATAACTATATTTAACGAACAAATCATTTCGTGACAAACAATTCTCACATCAAATTCTATCATTAATATAAATATCTAGTTTATCCTTAATATAAATATCTAGTTTATATTAATTTAATAATTTAAATTTGTCATTTCAATCAATTTTAATTAATTTAAAATAAAATTCATCCTAACAAAATTAACCATTTGAATTTCTCATTTCAACGATTTTTACTTAAAATTGGGCAAAACTTATCCAAAAAAATATATTAAAAATAAAAAATAAAAATTACATTCTTTTTAATCTTATTAAAAATTAAAAATATAGATGATAGGACCCACACCTATACCTTTTGGAAGGCCAGGAGAAAGATATGGGAATTGGTGGGCAACTTTTATTATCCTAAGATAAAGGAATGTATATGTTAACTCCTTACATAATCTAGGTCTTATTATTCTCAATGGCAACTTTCATCATTCATGACCGTTGATTTGGGTATTTGCATGCATATTTATAACATGAAAAACACCTGTGGGTTACTTCTAAGGTATGGTCAAAGTAATCCACACAGCCAGCCCATGAAAAGTAATCCACACAGCCAGCCCATGAAAGAAACTCTTTATGATTGTCCAATTCTTTTATGATGCCAGCCATTAAATGCTTGACACTCATTCACCCACCCACATTATATAGACATATATTCCAAGCACAGAGATAATTTAAGGCAGCCTGAGACTAACGTATCCAAAAGCGTGAGCATCCTTGAGCGTCGTAACTCGTACAGGAGCAGTAATTGAAAAATGTACCACAAGCGTGGGTCTGCAAAACAGTTTTTATAAATATAGTATTTTTGAACAGACAGATGTCAGCCTTCTGATGGTTGACTATATGAGAGCTGTTTTCCACATCACATGAATAAATGAAAGATGGGGAGGGTGATTCAACCACTTTGGCCACTACCCAAATTGAATTGAATTCCGGATGTGATGGGTTTAACTCTCCCCCATTGATTTGAACCAGAATGGATGGGTTTAAAACTTTAATGTGTAAATGATTGTTGGAAATTGTTTGGGTGAATTAAATAAAATCCCAAGAAAATAATGATTGTTCGAGTGAGTGGGTGGGGTTCAGCCAGTCAGTGTTGTGCAGTGATAAATAGTTGACTGCAGCAGTAAGTGTGGGTCACGAGAGATTTACATTGAGCTGGAATTGGAATGTTGTAACAGTGAATGCCATTCCAACGACAACAAATCTTTTGTTTTTTTACAGCAGAGCAGTACAGGTATATTTAAAAAAAAGAACAATCTCTGGTTTGATCAAATATATATACATATATGTATGTATCTTGCTATATATGTGTGTATACGTTTGGTTATACTCTGCTGTATATACTTCCCGCCATGTAGGGTAGTATAGTTGTACTGTGCTTGTTTGGTTTTCCTCATCCTCTGGGGTTTGCAGTATATTGAATTAGAAATCATGTTATTCAACTGTTTTGGCTGGTTGGAAAGCAAACTCTGGATAAAATAGTAGTCTGCACTGTACTGGCTTTGATTTTTCCACAACTGTATGACTGAAATTCACTGGTTTGTATCTCATGGGAGCTGTAACTCACCCAACGTTCAAATAGTATTGTTTGCTTCTTGATTGTTTGTATTATGATTGTCTGTTCTGATATTGTTATTGGTCTTCTATGCCATTAGATTGTGTTTTGAATTTATCGATCTGGGTAGATGGATGGGAGCGATCCATGGGACTGGAAGGAGGACTCCTTCGTATTGGATGTGGATTCGCCATTGGGTTAGGAATTCTTGACTGCTAATTTCATTATGTTTATGGTATTTCGTAGTGCTCTGTTTGGTTTAATGACTTACATGCAATCTAATTTTGTGCGCAGTTCTATCTCAGTCTCTCTGGGATGAATGGACTCAAAGCGAGGCAGAAAACAGAACTTTATTTACATCCACGCCTTTATCAGAAGTAACGGATCCCAGATTGCCCACATTGGATATCAAAAGCAATGAAGGTTAATTATCTGATTTTGAAATAAACCACAGTATGTCAATAGTTTTGTAATGAGTTGGAGTATAGTTTGGTCTCATTTGGTTAATAGCAGGTAAGAATGAGGATACTATTAATCCAGATCATACTTCAAAGGGCAGTCCCCGGTGTAAAAGAAGGCGGATGCTTTTGTTTCCAGGAGATCAATCTGAGTCTGTATTCTGCGATTCAAACCCAAGTCAACAATGTGAAGGAGGCATTGGACTGGTGAGCCACGAAAACAATAAAAACCTTTACTGGTCATCTGTGAATTTCATTGCACCTTTCAATTTAACTATACCCATGATGTCTGTTGACAGAATAATAGTGAAAGTCATCTTTTGGGTGAATATCAAGACATGCAGGTCCCTGATTCGGCATCCACTTCACTCTGGTTCTCTGCTAACGGTATGAATTGCAAATTGTTTGCTTTGACTTATATGGGTATGTTGGATTGGGAGAATGAGTGTTTGGGTTTTGTGAACAGAAGATCCATTTTGTCCCGGAAATGAAACTGCAGAAAAATGGATGCTTGGATGCATTAATGAGCGTGAAGGCCATATCCTAGGTGACCATGAATTGTAAGTACAATTTCTATTCAGGTTTGATTTTCAAACCCAATGGGTGCACAAACCCTATATGGGCAGTAATATTTGTCTTGAATAAACTGTTATACTGATCCCCTTTTTCCCATAGAATTAAGGATGCCTTCAATCCTGACAAATTTATGTTCTACTTGATGTAGGAATGCCCTTCTACCACTGACGCAAATTCCAGGTATGGTGGTTCTATAAACTATAGAATTAGAAACTCCTTTGGTATTCTTATGTTTATGCTCATCCTTTAAAGTCCTTTGTGACAGAACTTGGTCATAGAACCTATTCTCTCAGAATAGAAAGCCAAATTTAATCAAAATATAATCAAAGGCTTGAAACTCCATTGGTATGCTTCTGTCTAGTTCTTATCTTTTAAAGGGCCTTTGTGGCCAAACTTAGTCTATAGAAACTATTCTCCCAGAAACAAAGGCATAATTTTATCAAAATATAATCAATGATATTAGGTTTTTGAGTGTTCTTTTCTGTCATTGAGGAAATCATATGAACATGCTTGATATAGTTGATGTGGGTTAATGCAGAAAAGGAAATTGCAGTGCCCAATTTTTCCACATCTACCAGAATATCTCCACTGTTGGGTCAGTAAACCTTTATGATTCAAACACCTATGTTAGCACTCAATTCTTTCCATTTTTTGTGATAAAGCAATGAGAAGTTCTGATGTACTTGCTATTATATGTTGCATTCCATTAGCTCCACATGAAGGTAAGCCTAAGCTGGCTACTCCAGTGGCATACCCATTTGCAGTTGTGAAGCCCAGTGGAGTAGAAGGGGATGTGACTCTCAATGATATCAACCAAAGGATTTCGATGCCCCCAGCAAGGCCTATTCAACACCCTGTGGGTGATCATGCAAAACCTCCATCGGCAGCATCCTCAGGATCTGGACTCTCCGGCAAGGCAGTAGTTGCTCTCACTAAAATTCACACAGAGGGCAAAGGAACCATCACCATTATCAGGACAAAAGGCTGATCACCCAACTTTCCTATGATTTGTATCAATTTTCAACTACACTAGGCTCTTCTTGGTTGCAGCATATTTTTATGGCCTTGTAAATTGTATATAAGCTTTATGTTTGGCTATTCATTATATTATCTAAGTTGAAGTCTAGTGACAGATCCGATTGTTGGTTGCAATAAATTTTCAGATTAATAATACTGAGGCCCACCCAACAAAGGATGAGATGGATTTTCTGCAGGCTATTAGCAGAAACAAGCAGATTATGCAATGAATCAACTGCAATTATAACAACGTAATCGTCAGGATAACAATACCCAGAGTAACCAGTGGAAATGTTGGGCAACTAAATGCCCAACAAAGGATGAGATAGATTTTGTGCAGACTATATTAGCATAAAACAAGCAGATTATGCAATAATTATAGCAACATACAGCCTAAGTTCAATCAGAAAAGGAATTGGAACTCTTTGCACTAAAAGAGAATACGGAGAAATTAGTAATGACCTTTAATTGCAACTTCTGTTGATATTTGATGAAGCATTGTCTGAGGATTACAAACCCTCTTATATATGAATTTTCAAGTATACTTGGTGCATGGGTGTAAGCAGATAATTCTTGTTAATGTGCAGTTTGATGGATAATAGCCATTTCAATGTACTGTAACACAGCAGGTTGTAAGTTACAAATAGTGTGCTGGTAATCGAAGTTTGGTTTAAGATACTGCAAAGCATCAAAGTTAGAGTCTCAAAACAGTGTACCAAAACAGGCTCTAAGAATGCAAATGGTGTCAAGAATCAAAGTCTCGTTCAAGAAATTGCAAAAATATTGACAATGAATTTCTCCTAAGATTGAAAAAATCACAATCATAACAAAATCTTAAAAGACCAACATTTTCAATCAAAAGGTCCCATCAAGGTGGTTCTAAAGGCTTTAAAAAAAAGCATAAACACAGACAATTAATTGTGCGTCAAGCATAAACACAAAAAAATTATTAAGTGCATCTTTACATGATCCGTAACATGAATATGTGAACGTTTGATATCAACATTCTTGAAGCCTAAGGATCCATGTGGGAAAAACCGATATATTGAGTGGCACTGTGCCCATAATATTTTATAAAGAACATGCTTTTATCATTCTTAAACAGAATCAGAATTATGCTTTCAACATAGATGGTTCTATGTTTGTGTCTGTGAGAGAGAATTCTTTAACCTTAAGAATCCAAGAGGGCAAAAACAGTATAGTGAGTGGCACTGTGCCAAATGTTTTTTAAAGGGCATGCTTTTATCATTCATAAATGGAATCAGAATCATGCTTTCATTATAGATAGTTCTATGTTCATGGCTGTGAGAAAGAATTCTTGAAGCCTAAGAATCCAAGTGGTATAAAAAATATAGTGAGTGGCACTGTGTCCATAGTGTTTTTCAAAAAACATATTTTCATCATTCTTCAACAGAATCAGAATTATGCTTTCGTCATAGATGGTTTTATGTGGTGTCTGTGAGAGAGAATTCTTGAAACCTAAGAATCCATTGTGGGAAAAAACAATATACTGAGTGGCTCTGTGCCCATAATATTTATAAAGAACATGCTTTTATCATTCTTAAACAGAATCAGAATTATGCATTCAACATAGATGGTTCTATGTTTATGTCTGTGAGGGAGAATTCTTTAACAGTAAGAATCCAAGTGGGCAAAAACAATATAGTGAGTGGCACTGTGCCAAATGTTTTCTGAAGGACATGCTTTTATCATTCTTAAATGGAATCAGAATCATGCTTTCATCATAGATAGTTCTAGGTTCATGGCTGTGAGAAAGAATTCTTGAAGCCTAAGAATCCAAGTGGTATAAAAAAATATAGTGAGTGGCACTGTGTCCATAATGTTTTTCAAAAAACATATTTTCATCATTCTTCAACAGAATCAGAATTATGCTTTCGTCATAGATGGTTTTATGTAGTGTCTGAGAGAGAATTCTTGAAACCTAACAATCCAAGTGGGAAAAAACAATATAGTGAGTGGCTCTGTGCCCATAATGTTTTCTAAAGAGCATTATTTCATAGTTCTTAAACAGAATCAGAATTATGCTTTCATCATGGATGGTTCTATAATCATGTCTATGAGAGAGAATTCTTGAACCCTAAGAATCCAAGTGGTGAAAAAAAATATAGTGAGTGGCCCTGTGCCCATACTGTTTTCTAAAGAGCATGCTTTCATCATTCTTAAATGAAATCAGAATCAGCTTTCATCATACATGGTTCTATGTTGTGTCTGAGAGAATTCTTCAAGCCTAAGAATCCAAATGGGGAAAAAGAATATAGTGAGTGGCACTGTACCCATAATGATTTCTAAAGAGCCTTCTTTGATCATTCTTAAACAGAATCAGAATTATGCTTTCATCATAGATGGTTCTGTAAGAGAGAATTTTTAAAGCCTAAAAGTCCGAGTGGAGCAAAAACAATATATGCACTGTGACAATACTTTCTAAAGAGCATGCTTTCATCATTCTTAAAGAGAATCAGAATTATGCTTTCATCATTGATGGTTCTATGTTTGTGTCTGTGAGAGAGTTCTTGAACCTCAAAATCCAAGTGGGAAAAAAATTAATATATGAGTAACATTGTGTCCATAATGTTTTCTAAAGAGCACGCTTTCATCATTCTTACACAATGTTGATTTATGTTTTCATCATAGATGGTTCTATGTTCGTGTCTGTGAGAATATTTATTATCCAAAAGATAGAGAACCCATCACTTGACACTAATGAAAAGCAAAGCCTATTACTTGTCACTGTAAATTGGTTCTTGCACGATTGAGTTGATCTTTGGTTGTGTTCTTACCAAGTGTGGTAAGTTACATTCTGAGTGGATCCTAAGTTAGTATGATATCATTGAAAACATGAATTCCAATAAAATATATTTAAGGGTATATATACCATCCAAAAAGATGTAAAACTTACAATACAATGCAATTGAATATATATATATATATATATATATATATATCACAGAGTGGTTGTATATATTTGTGTGAGAGGCACAGTTTTGTTGTGAAGAAATTTGCACTTTTTGGAGTCACTATATGGCGGGGATACATTAATTAAATATCTGTTAATGCATTACATTATGTCACTATATGTGTAACTCGGTTTATAAAAACCTCAACTTTAAAAACTATGTAGTGGAGGACTATAGGTGTAAAATACCTATCCAAATTAATGGATGACAACAGTCAATCTCTGATCTTACACTATGTTTACAGACACATATATGAATGCAATCTCTGGATGGAGAGCTAGGGTGTTTGGCAATGGATGATTAGAGTCATTGTAATGTTTTGTTGTTTTGTTTACAGCTTTGAGTGTTTATCATTGGTGATTTGGAGACATGAGCCTTCTTGTTTTTGTTGTATGATGTAATTTTTATTGTGAATTATTTTAATATTTTTATTTTATATATTTTGTATTTGAATATTGTTTTTATTTACATTGATGATGTGTATGTTATTGTTTTATATTATTATGATTTTTTTTGTGAGTATGATATGAATTTTTAATAAAGAATTGGCTAATGGTTTTGTGAACATTACACTTATTTTATTTTGTATTATTTATAAATGGAACATTAAATAAATATAAGGTTGAAAACATTGGTGTATTAGATTATGTTAGATTTTTATTACATCTGAGGTTTGAAAATGATTTAACAAATGGTTATGTTATTGGCACTTTAATTGATGCAAAGCAAGGCAAATATGGTGGAAGTTGACAAAGTGGAGATGTAATATTGGCTTGATGTGTCTATTCATGCTTTGGCTTGTTAAAGTGTGTATTAAAGCTTGAAGTTGAAAGATTTAAGCACAATTTTTTTTTCTTTTCTGTTTTTGAAAAACATGAGATACACTAGGTCAAAATTATCATGATTTTATATAAATCCTTTAAAAGATGACCAAAATAATGTCACCATTGATTATTACATGTAGAAGTTAATTGGTGTGTAAAATGTTTTTTGTTGTTTCAAAGATTTGAAGACAAAATTACATATGTAGTGGATTTTTTTTATTTAAAGGTGCAATGGGAGGTTGTGATCTTGCAATGCGTCCATATATGCATATGCGGCCTCTTTTTTCCTTTTATATGGGCCCTTGTTTCCCTTTTTGAAAAATATAGTTCCCTTCTTTTTAACCATCAATTCTTGTTTCATTGGTGCTAGCTGATATTTGTTCAAATGCTTTAGTGATGATTCTACCTTATCTATAGTCAAGATTGTATAAGCTTAAGGATAAAGAATTGTAGGTTGCCCTTCTTAGCTTTATTTTTTTCCTTTGAAACTGTGGTGTTAGGAGATAGAAGTATGTTCTTTCAAATAATTCATTCGGTTAGGAAACATGAAATTTTATCTTGTAACTAGTTTACCTTGAGATAATTCCACCTAATCCTTCACTAGGAGGAGAGGGACTAAATACATCTTATCTTTATGAGGCTAAGGTATTAAGGTAACTTGAACTTATTTTGATTATTTTAATTGCAGATTCCATGCATCCAATTGGTATGGAACAAAGTCAATGATTGATTTGACTTTTTTGATCCCTATTTGATACACAAAATTTGCAATTGAGATAAGGATGACTTTCCTCCATCCCATTGAATGCATGGAATCCACAATTGAGATAAGAATTCGCATTAAAAGCACAATTCATGTTCTTTTTCCATCACCTATTGTGGGTTAAAGCTTCATCTAAAAATGTCTTATCTCCCTATTCTTGCCTAACCATATGTGACTTAGGTTTATCTTCTTTAATGGAATTGCAACCTTGTTTTGTTTGACCTTTCATTAGAGGAATCATGAATTTAAATGTAACCATAGGGATTATTGAAGGTCAGATTGTGTTATGAAACTAGCTCACAAAAAGATAGAAAAGATAGATCAACGCCTTAGAATTTAGCTTCTTCGAGAGGCAACCTCCTTTACATTACATAAATGAACAATTCTTGGATGGTTCAAATGACAAAACTTCTTTTTTATATATAGGAGTCTAAAGAGTCACAATATAACCTAGCCGACCTAACAATAATAATATAAAGCCACAAAAATAACAATAGAGGGATTCTATGGGGCACAGTAATAACAATATGGGGACAATAGGGGCACAAAAATATTAATAAGGGATACAACTACAATAGTAATGGGGTAATCACTAGTATTATAGGGACCTAACATGCCCCTCTCCTTCAAAAAAGTGTTGACCTCAACGCTTAAGTAGTTTTAGATGTTTCTGTATAAAATTCTCATCCTCTCACGTGGAATCGTCAGCGGATTTGTTCTTCCACTTGATGAGATACTCCGAAATTGATCGATTTCGTAGCTGTCGAGTTCTTGTTTCTGTCACTGCTTCTGGTTCCAATATAATTTTTCCTTCCTCGTCAAGTTCTAGAAATATTGTTTGAACTGGGAACTTGTTGCCTATAACCTTCTTTAAACATGAAACATGGAAAATTGGGTGCACTCGAGAAGCTACAGGGAGCTCCAATTTGTGTGCCATAATACCAATCTTTTGCAACACCTTGTACGGACCATAATACTTTGGTGATAATTTATTATCCTTCTTAGCCCGCTTGAGGGACATTTTTTTATATGGTTTTAGTTGTAGGAATACCCAATCACCTACATCAAAACTTTTTTCACTGCGATGTTGATATGCTTGTTGTTTCATTCTATTCTGTGCCAACACGAGGTTATCCTTTAAGAGTTGGAGGATTTGTTGTTGATGTTCGATGTGATGTTCCACTGCTTGAACCTTAGAATTTTCTCTTAAATATGATGTGATGGATGGTGGCTGATATCCATAAGGTGCCATAAATGGGGTTATTTTTGTTGCTGTATGGAAGGAAGTGTTATACCACCACTCAGCCAGAGGCAACCATTTGACCCATTGTGTCTGTTTATCAGATACAAAGCAATGAAGATATCCTTCCAAACATTTGTTTACTATTTCAGTTTGCCCATCAGATTGAGGATGATAAGATGAGCTATGAGCTAACTGAGTACCAAGAAAAGAAAATAATTCTGTCAAAAAATTTCCAGTGAAAATGGGATCTTTGTCACTTACAATAATCTGTGGGATTTTAGGTGGCTTTTGAATTGTTTTCATAAATGCAGTAGAAACTGCACTGGCTTTAAATGGATGTGATAATGCACAAAAGTGTGCATACTTGGTAAGTTTGTCAACTACCACCATGATGACACTTTTTCTCTCAGACTTGGGAAAACTTGTGATAAAATCCATTGAAACCTCCTCCCAATGTTCGCTTGGAATGGATAAAGGTTGTAATAGACTCGGGGTCTTAATTTTTTCAACTTTATTTTGTTGGAAAACCAAACATTCCGCCACAAACTTTTGAATATCTGATTTAAGGCTATCCCAAAAAAATTCCTTCTTAACCCTGTGGTAAGTTTTTAAAAATCCTGAGTGCCCTCCTAAGGGAGAAGTGTGCAATTCCATAACAATTTTTTGTTTGAGTTGGGAATTCTTACAGAGATATAAGTGATCTTTGTACCATAACAAATCATTTTGCCAGCTAAATGTATCAGATGTACTGGAATTTTGTTGTAACTTTCGAATAAGTGCCCACACTTCTTCATCATTTTTCCATTCCTCCCTTGCTTCGTTTATCCAATCTGGTTGGATAACAGGAATGGCGCACAACAATGCTTCCACATCCTCATCCTTTCTTGAGAGTGCATCTGCCACGACATTTTGTTTCCCTTTTTGTAGATGATTTCAAAGTCATAACCCAACATCTTTGTGACCCACTTTTGTTGCTCTTCAGAGGATAATCTTTGTTTTAAAAAGTATTTAAAGCTATGATGATCCATTTTTACCTTGAAGTGTCTTCCCATTAGGTAGGGTCGCCATTTCTTAAGTGCATGTGGTTTTGCCAACATTTCTTTCTCATAAATAGCTTTGTGTAAAAACTTTCCCTTGATTGGACGACTTTCAAAAGCAATGGGTTTTTCATCTTGCATTAAAACAACACCAATTCCATTTCCTGAAGCATCACATTCCACAATAAATGTTTTTGTGAAGTCCGGTGTAGCTAAGACCGGTGCTTAGCACATTGCCTCTTTAAGATGCTCGAAGGCTTTTGTTGCTTCCAGAGTCCCTAAAAATGCATCTTTCTTCAATAATGTTGTTAGAGGTGCTGCTATTCTCCCATAATTCTTAACAAACTTGCGGTAATACCCTGTCAACCCAAGAAATCCTCGTAGATGCTTTATGGATGTGGGGATTTTCCATTCCTTAATGGCTTTAATTTTGCTAGGGTCTACCTTAACTCCTTCATGAGATACAATATGATCCAGATATTCCACCTCTTATACTTCAAAGAAACATTTGGATCTTTTTGCATATAATTGTTTCTCCTCCAATAGTTGTAGCATCCTCTCAACATGTTCAACATGATCCTTCCAAGACTTGCTGTAGATTAGTATATCATCAAAAAATACTAACACAAATTTTCTAAGGAAGGGTTTGAAAATGGAATTCATCAAACCTTGAAATGTAGAAGGTGCATTGGTAAGGCCGAAAGGCACGACCAAAAATTCATAATGACCTTCATGAGTTCTAAATGCTGTTTTCGGAATGTCTTCAATCTTCATTCTAATTTGATGATATCCTGAACGAAGATCAAACTTGGTGAAGTAAATTGATCCATGCAATTCATCCAGTAATCCATCAATGACTGGAATGGGAAACTTATCTTTAATAGTGAGCTTTTTGAGCTCCCTATAATCCGGACACATGCGCCATGATCCATCCTTCTTGTGTACCAATACTACTGGAGCAGAGAAAGAATTTTGACTAAGTTGAATTATACCAGCCTCTAGCATTTCTGCAACCATACATTCAATTTCACTCTTTTGGGCATAGGGATATCTGTACGGCCTGATGTTTGGAGGAACACTTCCTGGAAGCAGATGAATAGCATGATCATGATCACGAATAGGTCGGAGACCTTTGGGAGTCTCAAATACCTTGGAATCATTGTCCAAGACATTTTGGAGATCTGGAGAAATAGATGATTCCAATGTGGAAACATCTAGCAAACATAATTGTGCAATTATACCTATTTGTTCCTTTTTTAGAAGCTTTGTCATACCGTTAGAGCTGATTATCTTTCTCGGTTTCCCTGTAATACCCCTTAATTCAACTTCCTTTCCTTTCATAGAAAATTTCATGAAAAGTTCTTGAAAATTAAAAGCTATTGTACCCAAGGATTGTAGCCATTGGATTCCTAGTACAACATCAACACTTCTCTTTGGAATGGAAAGCATTGGGCTAGTCAATACATATTCTCCCATGGATAGCTTGATATTATGGCACTTTTCAGAGTAATTTATCGTTCCTCCATTTGCAACCATCACTTGACACTCTGGTGCTGGATATAGGAAGAAATTCAATTCTTTTGCTATCTTACAATGAATAAAATTGTAGGTACTTCCTGAATCAATCAACACTATTACCTTTTTCTTCTTGATTTATCCTTCTATCTTGATGGTTTGAGGAGTGGTAATTCCAACCAATGCATTACAAGATATGGTCGGATTCATTTCTTCTTTATCTAATATTTGTTCCTGGAGTATATCCTCTTCTTTTGACCTTTCTTGCTCATTTTTTTCTTCCTCTTCACAATCTATGTAAAATAATTTCTTCTCAGCGCACTTATGACTTTTAGTGTATTTGCTATCACAATTGTAACAAAGCCCTTTTGCTCTTTTTTCTTTCAATTGTTGTGGTGTCAACCTTATAGGTTGTGGAAGATTAGGGGCAACAACACTTCCATCTTTATAGTTGTGAGTGGTATGCTTCCTGGTTGCCATAATTTTGTTTTCCATTTTTCTTGTTAACCTGAATGCCTTATCTAATGAATCAGGTTCTCAAAGGCGAACATCATGTTGGATATTATCCTTTAAAGTCCCTATGAACACATCAATCCTATGCTCCTCTAGAATATTTTTTTTACCTTTATGTTCAATTTTTGGAACTCCTCAATGTGCTCAATTATTGAACTCTTTTGTTTGAGACTTATCAATTAGCTAAAAAAAGTGTTGCTTTTTGTATTCTCATAATGTGCTGCCAATTCTTCCGTAAAAATTGCCCAAGTGATAATTTGTTTACGAAAGCAAAGCCATTGATACCATACAAACTGATTTGGTTCCAAATATAAAGTTGCAATATGTACCTTTTGTGTGTTTTGCACATTATTGAGATCGAAAAATTGCTCCATTTGTAATATCCATGTTGCGAGATCCTTGCCATCAAACTTCCTCATATCGATTTTTGAAATATGGTGGGTCTTCGGTCCAACATTAGAGTCTATGAAATCATGATTAACATTTATTTTGTTCTCATCATGAGTTTCCTTTACTACCCTTTCACCATTAGTAAGCATTTCTTGTAGAAACTTTGTCAAATCTGTTTTCAAATCTTCCATGTCTGTCTTCAAATCTATCTTCAAATCGTCCATCTTAGCTTCCACGTCATTCATCTTAGCTTCTACGCATTTCTTTAAAAAAATCCATCTTATTTTCTACGCCTTTCTTTAAACCATCCATCTTAGCTTCTACATCTTTCTTTAAACCATCCATCTTAGATTCTGTTTTTTTTGTGCAAGTGACACTTGTTGCACTTGGTCTCGTAATTTTGATATATCATGTTGCATTTCTTCCTCTTCTTCATGAGTCATGCTAGAGCTTTCAGGTTGCTTACTAGGTGTTTGCATTTTCTTTCCTTGGGGAATCAATTACCAATAATAATGCTTTACTATGCCCTTTGAATTCCTTCAAACTAATTTTTCAAACCAAGCTAATGCAAAAATTTAAAAAAACTACACACTTTTTTCACTTTGTAGGGGCTTGATATTGAATCTGATGTATCTCTGTAATTTCAGATCATCTAGTTTTGAAATTTCGACTTGCAGTAGCCCTCTGCATCCTCTTTCCAATGCCACCAGTTTGATCCAAATTGTATTCTCCAGGGAAGAGTTATGCCAAATCTCCCATAGTGACCTGATTATAGACTAGTTCAGTAGAGTGAACTTGTACGACATGCCACGAGTCACTGTTTCGACTTTTGGCTCTGAAAAATATATACAAGAAACTATAGTCCGTCCTCTTTCTGTAACTTCTTAAGAAATTTCAATCCGATGCTTAGAGAGAAAGTTATGACGATTTTCCCCAGGTCACTTGTTTGGAATGTAATTCAGGAGTCTGCAAAAAGACCAACTTCCTCAGATCATATCTCCGCAAATATAGTGCGAAAAGCTCTAAAATTCGGACCCAAGGTTCAGTGCAATTTCGTTTCAAATGGGTTTTTTTTAGCTTCTGAAACGTCGCAGAAAAAAAGTTATAGTGAAAATTCCACGATGACCTATTTGGAGTAGCAAAACCCTAGAATCCAAAGCTCTGATACCAAATGTTATGAAACTAGCTCACAAAAAGATAGAAAAGATAGATCAATGCCTTAGAATTCAGCGTCTTCGAGGGGGCAACCTCCTTTACATTACATAAATGAAAAATTCTTGGATGATTCAAATGACAAAACCTCATTTCTATATATAGGAGTCTAAGGAGTCAGAATATAACCCAGCTGACCTAACAATAATAATATAAAGCTACAAAAATAACAATAGAGGGATTCTATGGGGCATAGTAATAACAATATGGGGACAATAGGGGCACAACAATATTAATAAGGGATACAACTACAATAGTAATGGGGTAATCACTAGTATTATAGGGACCTAACAAATTGGTTTGATTTCCAGCATCTACATGAATGTTTTTTTGTGTGTCTAGGCTGTGTCTACGCTGGGGCCAACCCCTATATTGGATGGAAGAAGTACTGATCACCCACTGTGGAATGAGCCTAAACACCCTTTGGGAAGTTTAATTCATCCAAAGTGGCTTCCATCCTTGACCCCTCCCCATAAGATTTGAACATGTGACTTGATGGGAACTGAAACCCACACAAACCAACTAGTCTACACCTCATGAGTTATCTTTGTGAACGTTAGTGTGCAGTAGATTGCAAACTTGCACTCGCTAAAGTGGACCTTCATTTTTGTGAGAGTAAGTGGTGAATGTGATATTTACTCAGTCACTTCAGTGCCATGAAGTTGGGCCTATCCTTTTGTAAAGTGTGGTGACTGCTGACACTCGACACTTATCTCTTATATCCCATGAATGAACAAATTGTTTGTTTCCATACAACTAAAATTATTTTTGTTGCAAATGTGAATTGATCCTTGGCATTGGTCTTGCAACATGAATGGTGATTGCCTTGTGCACTTGCACCCTAACTATTAGAAAGCTTCAATTCTCCTTGTGTCAGCGAGAGCAATTGAGTACTATTGCTTATCCTTGCGTGAAGTGAGCCTTTGTTCATGCAAATGAAAGTTAGGTTTCTTATTCATTCTCACTATTTCCATTTGAGCCCTCGAGTTCTACTTAGTGATGTGAATTTTGAGTGTAGTTTAATGAGGTGGTTTTTTCTTTTTATTTATTTTTTAAACAATGGGAAAACCTATCATACTCAATTGTTAAATCAATAGTGGGGAAAACCATCATTGGCTACTATCCCGCTAATGTAACTTGACTCATCACTGTTATTCAAGGAAAACCATGCCACCTGTGATTACCCATTGATGGTTTGTATGAGGGTAGGCTTTCACTCCTACCAGATGCCTCTAGGTATTGGGCCATTAACCTATTTCCTTATATCCAAGGAAGACGAGCTCTTGGCCAAGCAAAAGTAGTTTTAGGGCATACTCTAGGCCCATATTTTTCTTCTCTCTATTTATAGCGCATTTATTTTTTATGCCATGAATTTCCTATTACTATTACAAAGCTTTTTGCAAACATTTAAACCTTGCACATTGTTCATGATGGACCACACCTCATTTTATCAATTTCAAAATGAAAATTACTACATATGCATGTAGGGGGGGTGATGCATTCATGATTTTGACCCAGGTAATTTGGTTAACGTGACTTACCCATTGAGAAAAACTATAGGTAATTTGTGTCTTTAGAGCCCCAATTTTCGTTGATGTTGTTAATTTAAGTTATGCTTAGCATATGTTAGGGCAACAATGTGCATAACTGGTGGACTTTTAACTTTCTACCAATGCATACCATTTATATCTAAGTAGGCTACCCATATTTAAACTTAATTTTGTAACAAATGAAAGGGTAAACATTGTCAATGGAAGTATTTAGAATATGAAATTGAGTTTTTTTTTTCAACTTAAGTTAGGTTATGACTTTTGGGTATCAAATGGTTGGTTTAGTTAATGTAGGGTGACCGATTGGGGAATTTCAAAGAGAGTGTTAAACTTTTTGATTGAATTTATTTTGTCAATTTATGAATGTGCTATTTTCATGAGGTATTGTGCATTGTATGTGATAAAACAAAAGCAATATGAGGTAAAGAATTAATGCTAATTTAAATATTGTTGTCATTTTCTTCCAATAATGTTGCTCATGACCTTCACTCCTTGTTTAAGAGAATCAAATAAGGCTATCCATGTCACTTATGTTAGTTTCTTTAGTGTTGGTGTAATGGAGATCATGGTGGAGAGTAAGTGCATGCACCATAGGATAAAATGTCTCTTCTTCATCATGTTACTTAGGTTCTCTACAAGATCCTAATCATGGATGCCTATCTACTAGGAGAGAATAATGCTAATTCTAAAAATCCAAGAATTATTCCAACATTAAAGAGGATGCCCAATCTCAGTCTTGTATCTTTTATTTTCTCACCCTCTCCAAGGTTGGTAGTTTTTCATTCTTTCTACTCCAAGGTAAGGGAACAATTCTTTCTACTACACTCCACTATGTAATAATTACTTAATAAATAATAAAACTTACAAAGTCTGTTAAAGATCAATGGACTACATAAAAATCCCATTTAACTTTAATATTAAATTAATCGTAAGAAAATCCACATCATTAATTAATTATTAATCATTATTAAGAGAATTATTTAATTAACCACTAATTAGGCTTGTGGGCTAATTAGAGTGTGACATTAATTAATCTTTAATCAACGTTAAGGTTTAACCATAAGTTACATTATGATTCAACTATATCATGGAAAACCATAGAATATTAGCATATTCGTGCAAAATGCGGGTATGTAATTAGCATACGCATATTGTGTATGCATACTAATAACACTAATAAGGATCTATCACAACAATCAATCTCATAACAGGTAGGATAATAACCTAGCATAACATAATATGATCAGGGAGTGAGCATTACAAGCAATAAATGGGGTGCATCACTCAACTATAACATGTTTTTTGCTTGTTGGAAAATGAATTATACCATGTAGGAGATGGTTTCTATCATTTTTGGAAAGTAAAATGCATATGGAAACATTGATGCATGAGAGCAATGGGGCGCGAACTATGCATTAATGGAACTTTTCACCATTGCAAGGTATTTTAGTCAATTTGAGCAAATAAAACCAATAATCAATGGGGTTGTAATAACAACATTGTTTGTTTAGGAGCAAAGGGACCTAGAAATGCATTAGTTGAACCCTTGGTCTATCCATCCTATTGATGACATAGGATGAAGATGAGAGGATTCTCATAACCAAATATTTCTTATATATAACAAGAATATGGGTGTTTTGTAGAGGGGTTTTACGTTGTCTGCTTTCAAAAAGGTGAGCAAACCATTGTCCATGGCACTCTGCTATCAAAATGTAGTTTTGTTGATGATGTATTAAGAAAAATAAATGAGCATGTATGTGTGTGTGTAGGTGAAATGTTGGAAAATGATTAGTTTCAACAACATTGACTTGTGTGCTAGAATAAAAAATAGATAGGGCCGACATACAAAACACTGTATAAAATGTTAGAAAACAAATCATTGGCACCAATCTATGGTATAAAAGCTAAGTAGACCCATGTATTTGTTGATTTATGTCATTTAACTTGTGATAAGATTCAAAGGTGTTGTCTTTTTGTGTTATTTCTATGTTGGGAAATGATATAAGGGTTCGGGCACCTTGCATGATGTGTTGAAAGCCTTTATGTCCACATGTTTATATCCATGGGAATATTTCCTACAAAACATATTGAGAACTCATTTTCTTAAATAGGTTTAAGGGTTGATAATCCTTGTAGGTATGGATTTGGAGATGGTTTTAAATTACCTTGTAAAGAATGTTACTTTAAGGATTCATTTTCCCACATTATATGAAGAAAACCAACCCTTTAGAGATCCTTTTAAAGGTTGGATGTGCCTTAGGAAAGCCCCCTTGGATTATTTTTCTAGAGTATTAGGTTGCTATGCCCACTTTGGAGGCCATTAGGGTGCTTGTTAAGGTAATCCTCCGGGGAGAAGCTCTACCCCTTAAGGGATTGTGTGTCCACTTTGGAGGATTGCATTGGATAAATAGATGATTCTTGTGCATTAAAGGGGCTTTAGAGGCTAGACGCTGCACCAAGAACCTCCTATTGCTCCCTGTTTAGTTGAGTTGGATCACTTTTGAGGGCTTTTTCCCAATATAATTTGTACAAGTGGCATGAAAGCCCCTTAATTTTTGTAATGTGGATTAATTAATGGTGAAGATGACCTTTTCCTCATCCTTTGGCTATATCAGGTGCTTTTAGCATACAAAATAATATTTTATTAGAAGGGAAGTTGAACATCTTCTCTATAAATAATGTGCACTTCTTCTCATTTATAAATCTTTTGGAAAGTATAAATTTTTGTAATTTTTTGTCTTCTTATGATTTGGCTATGGATGGATGAGTTGAATGACTTTCTTGGGGACTTCATTGATGTGGATTTTATCTCTTTTCATGGATGATTATGGTGAGGCTTAGATGAATGAATGGCAAATGAAGTATGTTAACTTATTTTATCTTGGTTTTATGTTTTTATTGGATCTATGATTCATGTATTAAGTACGTTAGCATGATATTTGCTTCAAGATCCTTGTTAAACTAATCCTTTCTTCAAGTTCTTAAGGAAGTAGTGGGCTAGTTCCTTTCCTTAATTCTTTTTGAAAATTGAGAGCCTTGATTTAAAACCGTAGATTAAGTTGGTTTACTCGCCCTAGTTATTATTGAGTCTTGTATTTACCCCATAAAATAATTTCAAAATTGTATGTTCTTTGACCCTATATGTCCAAAAAATATATTGGTAAGGTAAGGCACTAATATAATATCGTACATCACCATTTTTTTCTTTATAATCCTTAAAATCGCTTTGTTAGGGTTTCCTCTACATGATCATATGATAATCCCTTGATTGTATGTGTTTTGGGAATTTCCCTTTGAACTCAACTCCTGAAACAACCAAGCCCTAGAAATACTATCTTGGGGAGAACTCGCCTCGAGTAGGAGTAGATTTGGCTAGAAGTGAGAAGATTCTTGGTGAGATGATGGTGGCATCCTCTAAGGTGCAACAGGTTTCACACTTGAGCTTTTAGACTTTATCTCAACAAGTGCAATATTTTTCTATAATATTTTTGGCATCATTACTGGAGAATCAAGTTAATGTCCTAGAAGATAACATTGGATGAAGTACAATGTTGAAGATTTTTTCATCCAAGAATATCCATTGGAAGAATGAAGACCTTATTATTACATATTTTAAAGACTTTGTGCTTGTGAGGTGAGACAAGCATGATTGTGAAGACATTGATAGTTCACATTACTGACTCCATTGTCAAAAGGGTACAAAATTGCATTTATTATCAAATTTGAAATTTCATGCTTGTATGGGTGAAAGATGGCTCTAGGGTCTTTGTATGAAATATAGGAAGATGTGATGTTGAAGATACCCTTGGATATCGTCATCCATCAAATTGGTGGGGAAATTTCTTAAGATTCCATAGGTATATGAATGCTCTTAGAGGATATGAAGTATCCCAATAGGAAGAATATCTCCTTGGCCTTGTTGAAGATACTATTGAAGAATAATCCATTTCACATGATGATTAAGATATTCACAGTGAAGAGCATTTTAAAGCACTCCAAGAGTGCATTGAAGAGGATATGAGGTTTTGTGAGTAGTTTCTTTGAGCTTTTGTGATGTGGATTTTCTCGTTAGGCTTTGTATCAAAAGAATTAAAGAATATGATGTGGTTTTCAAGAAGTATCAAGAAGACACTACACACTTGATTTTTTTTTAGTACCTAGGATTACAGGTTCATTTTAGTTTAAAACTCCTCATGTATTGTTGTAAAGAAAATGTAGTTTATTCCTCTTCAAAACCATGAAAAACCTTTCTTTGTGCCCAAATAAATTCTTGAGCTCAATATACTAGAAGAAGAGTTGGTTGATCTAGAAGAAAGCACAGATGTTGGAAGCCATGGCGATTATTTTTTATTAGATGGGCAAGTGAATCATGAAGTTATGAATATTTATAGAACGTATATTGGGGTATTGACTATTGTTGGCAAAAAATTATGAACTATACAAAAAACCCTTGGCCTCAAATAAGGTTTTTCTTATGAAGCATTTATTTAATATGAAGATGTCAGAAGGTGGATCTGTTGCAGACCATTTAAATGATTTTAATATAGTTACAAGTCAGTTAAGTTCTGTAGGGGTAAATTTTGATGATGAAGTTAGGGCTCTGTTATTTCTGTGCTCATTGCTAGAAAGTTGGAATGGTTTAGTTATGGCCATTAGTAACTCTGTCTTTGTATCTAGTACTTTAAAGTTTGATGATGTTGTCGGTGCAATCCTTAGCGAGGAAATGTGATGGAAAAGCTCCGGTGAGACATCAGGTAATGCTTTGAGTGCAGAGTCTAGGGGAAGAAAAATGGAAAGAGGAAAGAGCTCAGGATATCGCAGTAAATCAAGGAAAGGTAGATCCAAGTCCAGATTGGGGATAGTGTGCTGGAAATGCAGAAAGAAAGGACACCTAAAGAAAGACTGTAGATCTCGGAAGGGAAAAGAAGGAGATGCACAACAAGAAAACAATCATGAAGCAAATGTGACAAGTGAGGTGTTACAAGATGCTTTGATTCTTTCTTTAAAAAATATTACTGATTCTTGGGTGGTAGATTCAGGGGCCTCATTCCATGCCACACCTGATAAGAAATATTTTCATGACTATGTTCAAGGAGATTTTGGACAAGTGTGTTTGGGTGATGATAAACCCTGTAAAATTATTGGAATGGGCAAGGTTCTTGTAAAACAACAGAATGGAAACCAATGGCTACTAAAGGAGGTAAGGCGTGTTCTAGATCTGAAGAAAAATATGATTTCAATAGGGCAGTTAGGTGGAGAAGGTTGTGTGACAACTTTCATAGATAAAGCTTGGAAGGTCACCAAAGGAGCCTTGGTAATAGCAAAAGGCGAAAAGGTTGGTACATTGTATTTATGCAATGGTATTTCTAACTCTGTTAATGCTTTAAATTCCAAAGGAGCAGATGCAGCATTATGGAATCATAGGCTCGGACACATGAGTGAGAAGGGGATGAAGATTCTTCACTCAAGGAATTTGTTGCTGGGTTTGAAGCATGTTGATTTAAAATTTTGTGAAAATTGTGTTTATGGAAAACATAAGAGAGTCCGATTCCTTAGAGTTGGGAAATAAAAGAAGAGCGAAAAATTAGATCTTGTGCATACAGATGTATGGGGACCTGCTCAGGTATCATCTCTTGGTGGCTCTCGTTATTATGTTACTTTTATTGATGATGCAACCAAAAAAAACCTAGACTTATTGTATTCGAAATAAATCTGATTTATTTGATACTTTCAAGAAATTGAAAGCTTTGGTTGAAAATGAGACAGGAAAAAGGTTGAAGTGTCTCAGATCAGACAATGGAGGTGAATATTGCAGCGAAGAGTTTGATAGGTGCTGTTCAAAGAATGGAATTCATAGAGAGAAGACAGTTCCAGGAACACCACAAGAAAATGGTGTGTTAGAAAGGATGAATAGGACAACCATGGAGCGTGCAAGGTGCATGAGATTGCATGTAGGATTGCCTTTACAATTTTGGGCAGATGCTGTAGATATTGCTGTTTATCTAATAAACAGAGGGCCTTCAAGTTCCTTGGATGGTGGTATTCTAGAGGAGGCATGGACAGGTAAAAAAGTAAACTACTCCTTTTTGAAGATTTTGGTTGTGAAGCCTTTGTCCACATTAACAAAGAAAATATAACAAAGCTTGAGGCAAAATCAAATAAATGTACCTTTATTGGATATGGTGTTAATGATTTTGGTTATCACTTATATGATTATGAAAATCACAAAATCATTAGGAGCAGAGATGTAATATTCAATGAAAAGGTCTTATATAAGAATCAGTTGCAGGAAAAGAAACAGGAAAAAGAAAACAGAGAATACACAGTGCTTGACGATATCACAGGAAAAGTGATGGTGCCTAAAAATCATAATGATCAACAGCCAGAACAACAACCACAATAGCAACAAACACTTCAAACACCTGAAAGTGGTGTTAGAAGATCTACCAGGATAAGTAGACCCCCTGAACAATACTCTCCTTCATTATATTATGTATTGTTCACTGATTCTGTTGAACCAGAATGTTATGAAGAAGTAGTGTAGGTAGAAACCAGGAAGAAGTGGGAGCAAGCCATGAAAGAAGAGATGGACTCCTTAGCACATAACCAGACTTGGGACTTAGTCAGGTTGCCTGCAGGTAAAACAACATTGCAGAATAAATGGGTTTATAGGATGAAGGAAGAAGATGAAGGAAAACAGAGGTACAAAGCTAGACTTGTGGCGAAGGGGTTTGCACAGAAGAAAGGTATTGATTTTGATGAAATATTTTCTCCTGTTGTTAAAATTACTTCAATGATAACTATTTTAAGTCTAGTAGCAGCTGAAGATTTTCATCTTGAGTAGTTAGATGTAAAGACATCCTTTCTCCATGGGGATTTGGAGGAAGAGATATATATGAAGCAACCACAAGGATATGAGGTAAAAGGGAATGAGAAACTAGTGTGCAGGTTGAAGAAGAGCTTGTATGGCTTAAAACAGGCTTCAAGGCAGTGGTATCTAAAATTTGACAGATTTATGTCTCAACAAGGTTATACTAGATGTCACTCTGATCATTGTGTTTATCTCAAAAGGCAAAATGATGGAAGCTATATTATATTGTTATTGTATGTAGATGACATGCTTGTTGCATGTTCTAACATGTAGGAAAGAAATGTGCTCAAAAGAAAACTGGAAAACTCATTTGCAATGAAGGATTTGGGTGCTGCAAAACAAATCCTTGGTATGAGAATAACTAGAGACAGGAAGAATCACAAATTAACATTGTCTCAAAGTGAGTACATAGAAAAGGTGTTGAAAAGATTTAATATGCAGAATGCAAAACCAGTTAGTATACCTTTGGCTAGCCATTTCAAATTAAGTAAGGAGGCGTGTCCCAATACTCAGGAAGAAATGGCTCACATGTCTAAAGTTCCATATGCATCAGCAGTTGGAAGCTTAATGTATGCAATGGTCTGCACAAGGTTTGATATTGCACATGTAATGGGAGTTGTAAGCAGGTACATGAACAAACTAGGAAAAGAACATTGGATGGTAGTGAAGTGGATTCTCAAGTATTTGAGAGGTACCATAAATCAAGCATTATGCTTTGGTGGTTCAAACATTGCTCTACAGGGATATGTTGATGCAAATATGGCAGGTGACAGAGATAGCAGGAGGAGCACTACAAGATATGTATTTACTATAGGTGGAACAGCTGTCAGTTGGGTTTCAAAAATCCAAAGTGTTGTTGCACTTTCAACAACAGAATCAGAGTATGTCGCTGCTATAGAGGCTAGTAAAGAAATAATTTGGTTGCAAAGGTTTCTGGATGAATTGGGTAAGAAGTAGGAGTTGGGCAAGTTATACAGTGATAGCCAGAGCGCCATACATCTTGCAAAGAACTCTGCATTTCATTCCAAGACTAAACATATACAGCTCAAGTACCATTTCATACGGTCAGCATTGGAAGATGGACAGTTGAAGCTGGAAGAGATACACACTAGCCAGAATCTTGCAGATATGCTAACAAAAGTTGTAACCAGGGAGAAACTAAGAATCTGCTCAGTTTCAATTGGTCTTCAAGTATGATGAAGAAGATGAGAAACAACCAGGTCCAAAGTGGAGTCATTGTCTAGTAAATGAAGCAACAGTGGAGTTGCTATAATCAGTCTCCAAGTGGGAGATTGTTGTGTGTGGAGCCTGATTATCTTCTATATTCAAAGGTTTCAGCTAGATGTATACCCCAAGAAGAATGTACACCCCTCCATGCAGTGGGGACTTGTCCCCCCCGCGAGGGTCCGGGGGCCAGTGGTCCCTCGGCAGGGGTTCGAGGGCAGCGACCCCGAAGCTAAAAATAGATGCAAAATTGCCTTATAAAAGTCTAGTAATTTCTAGTTAATCTAGGTCATTCATTAGGTAGATGATCTGATGGTAGAAGTTATGTTTACTTTAGGGTTTTTCCCTAGAAGGAAACCCCTCACTATATATGAGGGAATTGTATTGCGTCTATGCATATCTATATTTTGAGTGAGGAAGAGAGAGGAGATTGAGAGCGAAGAGGGTGTTACAGTGGATTTGCTATAGGTTGTATCTCTTTAGTTTGCTGGATAATATAAAAGGAAGGACTGGTTGTTTCTCCGTGGACGTAGCCCAAACTGGGTGAACCACGTATATCTGTGTCTCTCTTGTTTTATGCATTTTCTATGTTTATATTTCTACAATATTTTATGTGTTCCATTGCTCTGTAATATATAGTTTTCTAACAAGTCTCCTATCACTTATGAGAGAAGGCCTGTGACTAGATCTACCTCATCCAAAGGAAAAGACATCCTACAGGATACACAACAGGACCTACAAGAAGCAAAGGCAGTGCTACAGGAAAATCTGCTAAACCTAGATGAAACTCAAAAATTGGATAAGGAAGGAAGTATGCAACAAGAAACAAAGAGAGAGGACCCATATCTAAGGGAACCTAGTCCTCAACCTAACCTTGACTCCTACTATAGATTTATTGAAGGGGGCATGGTCATTCCACAAAAATGTTCCATCCCATTATTTTTTGAGCTTAAGAAAGAAAGGGCTAGAACACATATATGGATGCAGATTGCCAAGTCCAAGGGAGTGGAGGACATTGATCACATGGAGGAGAAGCTCAGAGAGATGGGAAGAGAAATAAGTAGCCTGAGGGACAGAGAGGCCATAATAAAAATTTATTTGGAGGCAGAAAATGCATGGTTGAAAGGACAACTACAAGAAAGAGAGAATCAATTGGCATCCATGGACAATCTATCTTTGGAAGCAATCCAATGCAAGATGCCAGCTAAGTCCTATGCATTATACACTAAGGAACAATGGCAGTTCCAAATCAAGACCCTAGCACAGAGAGACACTATTACATCCCAAGATTATAAACAATTCATTGATATTTGTGATCAAATCACATTGGAAGATAGGGCTAATATGTCTGAGTTCTACTTTCATAACATGGCCTTGATAGACATGAACGTATGGGACCCTAATGCAAAGCTAGGGGATTTACATTTGATGGCTTTGGCATCATGGATGAACCATGAGGAAGTAAGGGCTACAGAAATGAAGAGGATATTGGAAAGGGAATAAAGAAAGCCTCTCATGATAAGAGTTGAGCAGTCCAATCCAATGGCTATCATTAGCACACATAATTTAATTGTAAATGATCCTCAACATGCAGCTAGGTATCTTGCTACCCAAGAGAAAGAAATTACACATTTTGAGGATATGTTCAGACTGTTAGGGGATGAAAGCATGTAAGCTTACCAAAGGAGATGGAATACTTTGCCTTATAGTTTGAAAATTAGAGAGTACCATTCTCCTCAAAGGACAAGAGAAGCACTCAATAGGACACCCTTGTACAAACAAACCATCCAAAGGCTCAAAGTCAATTGGATTGGCTTGAGACTCAGTCCACCACTGCTCTTAGGGATGTTAGAAGGAAGGAAGGAAGAAGAAGAAGAAAGAAAATAGTGGGAGGAGATAGAAAGGAAGGCAGGATTCTATGCACAAGAAGAAGAACCCACAACAGAAGCATGGGATGTTAGGGAAGGCACTAGAGCTATGAAAGACATGGATATTGATTGAGTTGCTCAGAGGATAAGCAACACTTTTAGTAGGGGGTGATAATGAGCCTCATCATTGGGTAACTATATGGACCTTCATTTACCTCATAGATTAGTAAAATCAACTCTTCTCACAACTTATTACATGTTTTGATTATATTTTGTTTAATGAGATGAGTCAAAGTGAGATATTATGCCTAGTGGACTAATGTGCATTAAATGCAGGTTTGTGAGAGAAAATCAGGGAATTTTGGCAAGATTAAAGGCTGAAACTTGAATGGGACAAGGAAGAGAGATTGTAGGAGGTAAATCCTCCTCATTTACTCCTCCCTTATTTTAATATCCCTCCATCAATAAGACTAGCTCGGAGTACAAGCAACTAAGTCATGAAGATCAAAAGGCAGCCAAGCAAGTGATAGTCAAAGAGTTAGTTCATCTCGAGTTTGAGAGCTGAGCCTCCCTATATTTAAGGAAGCCATTGGAGACTTCAACTGTATAAATAAAGAGGCCTAGAGCCTCATGAGGATTTGAATTTTTGTTGTAAAAACACTAGTTATTTTGGAGCTCCAGAGTTGTGGAAGACATTGCTATGTAATTTTCTATTTTGATAATGAGAATGAGCTTTTTCATGATCTAGTACTGAGTTAAATCAAAGGGCTGAAGGTCTTGGATTAGGGCCCAACCCTAGTAGCAAAGGCTCATCTTCTTGTATCTGTATGCTTGGATTAGTTTCATAGATTCATGGTGAAATTGTCCTTAGAAGTATTTCATTGCAAGTAGTATAGATTTGATTAGTTTGTTTCCATTTGTGATTTAGTTCAACACTAGGTTAGAAGAGATAAAAGGAACACCAAAAATATATCAATAGGTTTCTTGGCCTCACTTCCTCCTTCAGGGATCATGATTTGAGGAAAGGACCCCTATGCAACCCCAAAAAGATAGATTTCTACTTTCTCATAGAATTTAGAGTTTACTGTACTTGAACTAGCATTTGATCAGTTTGCAAGTGTAGGATTTAATTACCGTTTCTTCCATTTTCAATATTATAGTATATCTTATCAATGACTTCATCTTATTCTGCAAATTTTCCTCATGCATGAAGTAGACAACTAACTCATTAAACTTTGTTTTTCTAGATCATTGAAATTCTTCTTGTTTACATGATTTTTGGGAAAATATCATTGTTTGATGCAGTGTAGGTGTTTTAGAAGTAGAGAAAGATTTCATAGAAAGCAACCTACTTCAAACTTCATCCATCCATAATCATTCCTTGATTTCACTAAGACCTTCACCAATTTCATCATTTTACATGGAAACTTCTCCAAGCATGTTGAGAAAATCCAACCATCTCCCAACCTTGGTTTTGAGTTCTGAGTGATCCTAGGAATTTTATCACTCCATTACATCCACCAACCACCTTCCCTAAGCCTTCCATCACCTCCAGCACCATCGTTTTTCTCTCGGCTGTATCCTGTAGAAATACAGGGAATCGTGTAGGTTTTTAGGACATCCTGTAGGTTTTCCTATAGTGGTATGTTTTGAGGCCATATTGAGGGAAAACCTCCAGGAATCCACACAAGGTCACCTAAGGGTCTCCCAAACCTTCCAACCATCCACCAACATACTTAAGCCACCTACCACATCACCAAAAGAGATTAGCTCTCGCACTTGTTTTTCCATAAAAATAATAAAAAGAAAAAAACAATTTTATTTCATTCCTTTACATGCACAGTAGTGATGTTTGATGTTTTGAAATTTCATGCTTAGGACAATAGAATTTCATACATGTTAGCTTGGAATTATTGTAAAGTATATTTTCTCAGCAGTTAGTTAGGAAATGGTGTGTTTTTAGCATTGGATTTCAATTCTTTTCCTTATTGCAGGAGATAAGCTTTCTCCTAGAGTAGATTTCTCTTTCTTTCATCACTAATCAAGCTTCTTCTGAATCCATAGAAGTCTGGCTTGAAAACCCTAGTGGTCTCTTGCCAGCTGAATAGTGAAAAAAGGAAGAACCATCACTTTTAATTGTGTATACAACACTGTCACCTCCAAGTTTGTACGAACCTCGGTTTGATAAAGTAAAGCTGGTAGCCCCAAGAGTTGCAACATTCTTGCTGCAATATTGGTGCTCATTAGGGCATTGTGTGTGTGGATGAGAGGCTTAAATTGCATGGATGAGCCAACCTACGTGTAGTTTCTGAAGATATTTCTCCATGACATGCCTTCTGTTGTGACCCAAAACCATAAAACAAAGATGCGAGCTTCAGGACCTGCAATTTCACCTTCGTGCGAAACCATTCTCCACGACCCTGCCTCAGACCTCTGTGAGCCAAAACCAAGGAAGAAAAATCGAAGAATGATCTAAGATAATTTTTAAAATGAGGGTCACTTGACTTGTATTTATAGTCATCCATGGGGGTCCAAATTATCTTAGGTCTGAACTTATCAAATGTGCACAGGTGGGTTATAATTCAAAAATACATTTTCCCTTGTCCAAATTGAGCACTTGAATAGTCAAAACTGGTCCTCTTGAAAAGATGAATCTAGTCCCATGATTGGAAATTTGCACTGATCTTCCAAAAATTAACAAGACATAGACTCTAGGATGGGAAAAATCCCATCATTTTTTGTAACTATTTATCATCTAAGTGGGCCTCAATGCAAGCCTTCTAATGATGAAAAATTTCTCCTGCATGGTGGTTTACTCTACAGCCAACCAATGTGAAGGATAAAAATCACCATGACCACTTCCACATTGATGACTCCATCAAGTCATCTTGGTCCTGGTCATCCCAACTTCCCTTTTATGTATTTTGTTATGAACTCCCAGGAATGTGACATTTAGGACAAGTCCCTCTGGGCTTCTTCCTTTGTGTAAGCTTTGCGTGGAATCAAAATAAGTATTAATGAACAAGTGGTTATAAGATTACCTAATCCACTTTAAATTCACATTATGAACCATTCATGAAGTTCCCTCACTATGGGTTGACTTCAGTGGTTTCATAATCATTTGGATTTACACTAGAACTCAACCCTTGCCATTGAGGTTAGATGAGGCACACACTAGTGCTATCCCTCTTGAGCTTACGACAAGATTATCCTTCCTGGGTGTTTAATGAATGAAATGAATAGAAAAATCCATGGAATTTTACATTCATCCTCTTCGAGGTTTGCTGACCCTTTGAATCTTAGTGACTTACAGGAAATAGGTCGATATCATTCCAAATTTCTACTGGTCCCTTTTGAGGAATGGACAAGCATAGTAAAACTTATAAAAGCAACCAAAAATCCTACAATTCCTAATAATATTACAAGGATATCAACATTCCATAAATAAATAGGAAATTCCCTTCTTAGTTCGATTATAGGAATCAACCATACATTTAGGTACATGATTAACATTATGACAACCCTATAGTCATCATGTTTAGGCCTATTCAAGTTTTAAACATAAAACACACAAATGGTCATCAAATAAATATCACTATAGGCCTGAGCCATGTAGTGAACATCCAAATGCTCATACCACATCCAATTATATCACTCAGTGCAATCAATACTCATATATATATTTACATTTGTGTATTTCTTGCATGAACAACATTAATGTAACACTACAACAACAAGGCACACATTCATCGTAATTTCACCATTGCAATCACACTAAACCATGAATCAGTCATAAAGTGAATACAATACCAAATTAACAATTCAGTAAGAACTAAATAATCAAGAATACATTTACAAACAATTATCTATAATCAATTCTAAAGTTGGCAACTAAAATTGGGACTGAAACTCTCCACCCAAATGTAGATAGGTTCAGCCAAGCCTTACTTACAACTATCACCCTTGAGTTAGATTCCAAATATTGAGGTGGGGTGCTTATGAATGCTTTCAGTCAACCAACATAGCTGAAAAAGGATGTCACAAAGCTATGATACCTTCATCCACCTGCTCAACTCATTATAACTCACATTTCTTAGGCATATTCACAGTCATGCCAACATATCACAATACAGAGAACTCCAACTCACTTTCATGAGAAGAGAATCCACTTTAAGGAAGTTTCATCAATGGTTAAGATGTCTATGGGTAAATAAATAACTACTGTAGGAGGTTCCTTATTGAGGCAATCACTATAGCTTCAACCCTTGAGAAACTTCTAGTGGTCCATCAACCCTCACAAGCACCTCTCCAAGTGGTTAATCAGTGAGTCAAGCACTAGAGCTCCAACATCATGGAAACTCTTGGTGGTTCATCATCCCTCACAAGCACTTGAGTAATTCTTCCCAGTCAAACAGGTTCATTAAATCACAAGGTTTCAGTGGGTTCTTCAGCCTTACAGGCAAGCCACATTCTCTAAACAAGTCACCCAGCAAGCCTCACCTCGTGCCCCTTTTTGATCAAAATTAATATCGCAGGTTGCTTATTCCATTTTAGATCTGTCCACCCTTGAGAGCACATATGATTTCATGAGTGAATATCTTCATTCTAAAATTGACTAACTGCCTTCACTTCCATGATTTTCATAGAAGTCCATGACTTGATAGTATAGCCCATTCTATTCTTAAATTTTTGTCCTTTATTTTATTGTTGTTTTAGAAGAAGGAAACTTGGACCAACCCTTCCTTTTTTAGTTAAATTAAATTCCTATTGAACACATTTAATTCCTTCAACCAACTAGGATTGATTATTTTAAAAAAATCATTTCCTAAAGCAAAATCCTACTTCAATAAATGGAATCTATGTCCCTTTCTCCACCATTTTAAAATAATTACAATTATTTACAAGAGGGAAAATATTAACTAGGGGATATCACAAGTTATCCTTGAAAGATGAGGAGAATCTTGGAAGGAAGCAATTTAGTAGAGGGAAAAATTGTGCCAAAGGTAGAGGATAATAGTAAAATAGGGGAAGATCTACAATACATAAGGCAGGAGCTACTAGTGAAATCCCATAAAAACAACTAGAAGGAGACTCTAGTGGTCGATTACCATTTTCTAGACGACGAGGAAGAGGCAGAGGAAGAGAAATTCAGTGTTATAGGTGTGGAAAAATTGGAAACATGGCATAAGAATTTATAGAGAATAGAGACATAGGCCAAAGGAGTGATATTATTTCCCTAGAAAAAGAAGGGGAACCAAAGGAACATGAGGCATAAAATGTACCAGATACAGGAGAGTCTTTATTGCTTAAGAAGGCGTTGATAAATCAAAAGAAAGAAGTTGTTGGAATAACTCAAAGGAAAGCCTTATTCAGAGCTATTTCTAAAGTCCAGGGAAATAATGCAAGGTGGTGATTGATAGTGGCAACACAGATAACTTTGTGTCTACAAAATTTGTGGAGAAGTTGAGTTTGAAGAAGATGAAGGATCCAATACCCTATAAGGTGTCTTGGCTACAAACAAGTCACCAAATGTTGGTGAATGAACAATGTGAAGTGGAGTTACAGACAGGAAATTATAAGGAAAAAATCCTATGCGATATCATGCCAATGGATGTGTGCCACCTTCTACTATGTAGACCTTGGGAGTTTGACAAGAGTGTTACACATGATGGGAAAAATAAAAATTACAATTTCTAGAAAGACGACATAAATCATACCTCGTTTCAATTCTAGGAATAAGGGACATCATAGAATAATGACCCAAAGGCATTGTTACTGAGTAGAAAATATTTTTTCCAGCAGAAGGAGGATAATGATGTAAACTTTACTTTAGTGTAAAATCTTAGAGTAATTCTTACTTCAACTAGTATTTCATACATTCCTTTTGAAATTCAATACATGATGAATGAATATAATGACATTGCAGTGGATGAATTTCCTAATGAGCTACCACCTTTGAGAAGTATAAGTCATCATATTGACTTGATACTGGGGGAAATTCTACTAAACAAGGATGCATATAGAATAAACCCTTAGGAGAATGAAGATACTAGAAAGAAAGTGTAGGAGTTTCTAGATAAAGGACTGACCAGAGAGATCCTTAGTCCATTTGTAGTGACGACAATGGTAAGTCCTAAGAAATATGGTTGTTGGAAAATGTGCATAGAATCTGGGGCATTGAATAAGATTACAGTTGGGTACATATTTAATTCACCCCACATAGATCATTTTTTGGATTGTTTAAGTGGTGCTAGCGGTTTCTATAATATTGATATGAAGAGTGGGTACTATCAAATTAGGATTAAAGAAGAAGATGAGTGGTAAACAACGTTTAAAACCAATGCTAGGTTGTATGAATGGCTAGTTATGCCATTTGGACTGTCTAACATACCCAACACCTTCATGAGATTAATGCATGAGGTGTTAAAAGAATTCAGAGGAAAGTTTGTGATTGTATACTTAGATGAAATCATAGTGTATAATCAATCCAAAGAAGAACAATCGAGGCACTTGAGGTATGTTTTAGAAATATTATAGCAAGAGAAATTGTTAATCAATTTGAAGAAGTCTTCATTCTTAAAGATGTATTTTTTTATTTGGGACTTGTTATATCTAAAGATGGCTTGAAGATGGACCCTGAGAAGGTAAGAGATATTGTTGATTGGCCCTCTCCTAAAAATACATTTGAAGTTAGAAGTTTTCATGGTTTGGCTAGTTTTTATAGGAAATTTATCAGGAATTTAGTGGGATGAGTGCTCCAATTTTGGAGACCATAAACAAGGATGAACATCCATTCTAGTGGATTATTGAAGTTGAGAAGCGATTTCAATATTTGTAGAAGAAGATAACAAAATATCCCATTTTGGTGTTTTTAGATTTAAAAAAACCTTTTCAAGTGATGTGTGATGCAAGTGGAGAATCCATTAATGTTGTACTAAGCTTGGAGCACAAACCTATAACATATTTCAATGAGAAGTTGAATTAATAAAGAAAGAAGCAGTATTTTATGATAGAGAGTTTTAGGCTGTGGTTGAAGCCCTAAATAAATGGAGGCATTATTTCATGTTTAAGGAGTTTATTTTTTGCAAATATAATCATGCCTAGTAATATATCATGAAATATCCAAAATTTTCCAAAAATCATGTTAAGTGGACAGAGTATTTGCAGAGTTTTAATTTTTCTTTAAATCATATTAGTGGCCAAGCTAACAGAATTACAAATTATTTGAGGAGGAAGAGTTTAATAATGCAGGAGAGTCAAGTCCTGGTTATAGGTTTTGAATTCATGAAGGAGTTGTACGATATTGATTCAGACTTCAAGGAAGCCAATGAAGCCTATAAAAATCTAGAAACCTGAGATAGAAGTCAATGACTTGATTATATGCTATAGGATGGGATACTATTCAAGAACAATCAATCTGCATTCCAAAGTGCTTGATGAGGGTGAACCTAATAAAAGTGAAGAAAAGTGGAGGTCTACATGGAAACTTTGACAAAACTTATGAGAAGCTAAAGCATTTCTATTTCTGGCCAAAGATGAGGACTAGTGTTCAGAAGTTTGTGAAAAATTGTAGATTTTGTCGGCATGCAAAAGAGAAAATTCATAACAGAGGGATGTATACACCATTACCAATTCCAAACAAACCTTGGGATTCGGTGAGTATGGACTTTGTATTTGGGTTTCCACAAAAGCGTAAGGATTCAACCTTTGTAGTAGTGGATTTTTTTTTTAAATGGCCCATTTCATTCATTATTTCAAAATTAGTGATGTTAACCATATTTCTAATATGTTTTTCAAAGAAGTAGTAACACTGCATGGAGTTCCCAAGAGCATTGTCTCAGATAGAGATACTCAATTCTTGGGTCTTTTTTAGAGGAATTTATGGAAAATCATGGGATAAAGTTGAGTTTTAATTAAACTTATCACCCCTAGACTGATGGGTAGAATAATATAGTTAATAGGAGTTTGGAAAATATCTTGAGAATCTTGGTTGGAGATCATCCCAAATAGCGAGATTAGGTGCTAGACCAAGCCAAATTTTCTTACAATGATTCAATGTTGGCTTGAGGGGCCCTGACCCTGGTTTAGCGTTAGTTATCAAACAAATCCCTACACTATTGGCCCTTTCAGCATCAGCCTACGGAGCGTGGACTAAAGTCTCACCCGAAGCAGTATGGGGGGATGTTGGAACCAAGTTTCCGCACCCTTGAGATGGTTGTGATGTCAGTGTATTCCAACTATACCTTCCATCGCGCGGGTTTCTTATCCCTCTTATGTACCCTTCGGTACCTTCCCAAACTATTACAATCGGCTTCCGCACCACCCTAACCAGGGGTTGAAGTCCGTGCTGCTAGGGCAGCGAACTGCACTATTTCCCAACTAGGCTAAGTATCTTATTTATCTTATTAACAGATCTTAGTTAGTTGCGTGAAAACAGATGTTCTTACTTGCATTCACTTAACCAATATAGTTATACACATTCGCACATCATATAACCATTAGAAGTGAAATTCATACACAATATAACAGATGCATAAGCAGGAAATAAAGACGCAGAAATGTTAGAATACTTCTCTTTATTAATACTTCTAGATAATTATAGACTCAACTTGCCCTATGCACTCAGCTGCAGAGCCTCTACCTACGCTACAACCCAAAACTTAGACTTACACTATAAAGCTATCTCTCATACATCATTGATATTAATCCATCGATCATCGATTATTTTCTTTAACTACTTAGAGCTTAGCTCTATTTATACAATCTCATCGTCCATGGAGCATGGGTATATTTTCTGTAGCCGAAATTACATTATCAAAATAAGGTTGGACAACCCTATGACTCTTTAACATCTACGCGATTCGTGCCCACAAAATGCAGAGTCTTTACATTTGTATTACAAACTTGGACCAAAATATGGGCTCTAAGCCCCAAAACTGCCCTTGGGGGATCCTGCGCCAAACATGTGCCCAACACAAACATTGTGACTCGCCCTTGAGTCACTCTGTAGGTGCGGAGATCTTAGTGCGAAGACCTCCCAACTCTTTTTAGATCCCTGCAAGTTCGACAACGCACTGAGCGGCCGCCTGCTGGACTTCTTCCACACACTATTCGATGACTGCTACGGTTGAACCGTTTCCCTGAATCCTCTTCTGAGTTGCTTGTAGTTGCACGAGCTTTGCTTCAATGGACGCTATAATTATATAAGCCTCGTCGATCCGTGGCTATAGGCACGCTTTTAAGATCGCTTCTTTGTGCCGAGCAACATCCACCTGTTCCCTGAGCACCTTTTCCTGCTGCATCCGTGCAAGCCTTTGTGTAAGGGAAACCATATGCATGGTCCCTTTTACCTCGTCATACTTCTGCTCTAGTTTGTGCACCTCTGTTTATAGGAACTCTACATTCGGGTCCTCTTGTAGGGTGGTTAGGACCTTGAATGTATGTTCGAAGAGTTGCATGCAGTTTGTAATTGCACTGCCAGTCACCTTTATTTATGTTGTGACCATTGTGGTACACTGTTCTCTAATATCCGGCGGAGTTGAAGGCTGAGCCTCTAACTATAGTTCTAGGATCTGCAGGTTCAGCTCTAGTTGAACTCTGGCCATCTCTTCCCTTGCGTCACGCACTCCTGTGGCTAACTTATGGACGCGCGCCTCCACTGGTTCTTATACCTGAATATCCAACTTCGGGACCATTCTGCAGGCTTCCTCTATAACCTACATTATATGTTTGTTCTGCTCCACTGCCTCGTTGCACTACAGGAGAAACTGCTCAATGTTGATGCGCTGCTCGCTCATGACCTATAGAGCACAACTCTCCCTGACCGAAGTTCTGCGGTGATTCCATCCTATAGGAGGTAGAGCATCTTCCGAGGGAGCACAACCATGTTCAAGCCTACCCCTTTCAAACTGCTCACCATGGTTGTGTTGGCCTCCAGATTAATGGCCTTCCCATTTTCATGCAAGGTGAGCTTGGTCCTCTGTGGGTTTCTGGGCGAGACATGCACTGGGATCATAGCTTGCTTATCTTTCTTAGGTCTTGGTGTGTGGGGTGATTTAGGGACCTCTACTATTGCTCCAACGCTCTCTAGGGCTTATACTTCCAAAATTTCCTGTGCGACTTCCCTGGGTGTCAACGTCAGTCTCGTTAGAAGGTCTTGCATCTCCTTTGGAAAGGTTTCAAATACTGAACTTTCTCTTAAAGCCGCAAAGTTCAAAAGGTCCATATACACTTGATAGTGCAACAACTCAGTTCTCAAAATGCCAAGTGTTTTTTGCTGGACAATCATTTGTAATTTATAGGGCCTTTTGAATTTGAATTTGACTGTTCCCCCCACATTCAGCCCATTAATGCTAGATTGGAGGCATATTTTCAAGAATCTAACCCATAAAGTTCGCCTTGAATTCCTA
Source organism: Pinus tabuliformis (assembly GCA_031772625.1). Taxonomy (NCBI): domain Eukaryota; kingdom Viridiplantae; phylum Streptophyta; class Pinopsida; order Pinales; family Pinaceae; genus Pinus; species Pinus tabuliformis. Next base: position 246,952,408 of record CM062805.1, read on the forward strand.
CCACCCGCTCCATTTGGCCTGAAACCAACCATCAAATCGTGAATAGTGACTTTAACGGTCACTTTTCAGCAGACCTGTGTGCCAGTGCAGCTGTCTTCGCGCTGTCGTGGACCCTGTGACACTTCGCTACTGCGTGCAGTCTGGACATCGTGCAGCTCTTGGGCAATGTATTTTATAGTCCTGTGCCTCCTTTCACCTGCCTAAAGAATTAAGATTGTGCCACTTTCATATAGTCACATCGTTGGATCACCAGTGTATGGCTTCAAGCGACTGCCATTCACCTTTCCTGGGAAGGGTTCTCCATTTAAATTGACCAACTATACCGCACCTTCGTCGATAATCTCCTTAATAATATACGACCCTAACCAGTGCATCTTGAACTTTTTGAGGAATTTATCAAACTTACTATCATACAACAAAACCAAATCGTTTACCTTAAATGTGCGCAACGTGATGTGTCGGTCGTGCCATGCCTTTTCACACTGCTTTTGGACCCGCTGGTGAAATCCAGCCAAAAATCTCTCTTCTTCCAGCTCATCCAACTACGCGAGCCTTTCTTCCAGGGTTCCGCGATCTGTCATACCTGTGAGCACTACTATGTGCAGACTAGGCATGATGTATTCCATAGGCATTATGGCTTCCACTCCATAGACAAGCCTAAAGGGTGTTTGTCCCATCAATTTCTTGCATGTCGTCCGATAAGCCCATAACACTATAGGTATGTGTAGGTCCCAATCACTTTGTTGTGCATTGCATACCTTGGTCAGTGCATTTTCAAGCACTTTGTTGAACGCCTCCACTGACTCGTTAGCCTCTGGGTGATAAGGTGTTCTTTTTTGATGATACACTTGAAATTCCTTTGTTAGTGCGCTGATCATCTCATGCAGGAAGTGCGTACCACGATCGCTCATCAAGATCTATGGGCATCCAAATCATGTCAGTACATGTTCAAATAGAAAATTCGCAGCATTCACACCCGTGCAATCCTTCACCGACTGCGATTCTACCCAACGAGTCAAATATTCCATCGCAGTGATAATATACCTTGCGCCTATCTTTCCTTGATGTTTAATAGGTCTGATAAAATCTGTTGCCCACTTTTCAACGTCATTTGTGGATTCAAAGGCATTTCATCCCTCCACAATGACCTTCCTATCTGCTAACATACATCACATGCCTTGCAATATGCTTTTGAATCTTGATGAAGGGTTGGCCACCATAACCCCACGCGTAGAATCTTCCGCGTGGTTTCTCTTCCTGCATAATGTCCGCCCACGGTGCCCCCATGAGCGTTTGCGAGGATGCTTCTTCGTTCAAACTCAGGTACATACCTTCGCAGTATTTCATCATTCCCCATCTTGTATAGATGCCCAGTTAAGACAGAAAAATCTGTCACGCACACCACTAATTCCTTTTTTGCTGGACAGAGTATCCTTCTGGCGCAGTTCTAGTTATTAGAAAGTGTATTACGTCATCGAAATGTCCGTTCATGATGCGCACATCAATGAGTTGCAGATCAGGTAATCCTTCCTCCAAATTAATAGGTTCCTCCCTGTCGAGCTGTAAAAAGGGTCTCTTTCACCTCTAATTACCTCACATTAATTTGTCAATCCAGGAACGTTTTGTTATTTCAAAGAGTGTCTCAGTCTGAGGCTATCATTTGCCAGAGTAATGCTAGTAGTATAGTGCTCAAAAATACAAGAGTAAACGGATGCTTGTTTACAACAAACTACTTTTAAAGACTAAACCATGCATTTAGAAAACTAAGCAATTTATCAGTCAAGGGTTCAGTAGCAGTAACTCATCCCTTTGTAAACTGATGGGGCCAAAGGAAATCAGGGAACAGATCGTTGATCTGGGGGCCAGATAGTAAATGTCAATGCCCGCTATAGTCTTAGATCATTCTTCACACCAAAGTAACAATAACGCAAATGACAGGAAATGGAACAGCAGATAAGAAATGGAACAGTAAATAAGAAATGGAACAACAAACAGGAAACTGTAACAGCAATTAAGTCTAATAAGTGGCAACACCCTAGTCTACAAGATCAAATGCAACAATTGTGTCCTATAGAAATCAAATGGAAACCCTCTATCTTTAAGGATGAATCGAACAACACACAGAAATGGAACAACACTGATTAATAATGGACTATAGAAAAGCACTTGAAAGCCACTCATACATGCACACGACACACCTTAATAGTAATCTGATTTTGGTAATCCGGTTGTCAATATCAGTTATAAATAATTCGACTGTATTTCAGAATGGAACAACAACATTTATAGATTCAACAATCGCAAGGAAACATAATCCCTAAGATGAGTTCAGTAATACCAATGAATAAGTGTACACACAGATACTCTGTAATTGAACAACAACAGTATTCTATAAAGACCGACAATATTATATTAGCACTTAAAGAAACAGTAATATGTTGCAAAGTTAATATAATGGTTCTGTCTTCAGAAATGATATTACTCAATAAATCAAACATAACAGAGCTGTGATGTAAAATAACAGAACATATCAGATTACCAAATAACACTGATGAGCAAACCACGCATAAACCAAAAGTAATAGTACAGAAGCAAGTGTTCCTCCAGGGCCGGGCCCTTACCCTCCAGGGGTACACCACTTGAAGTTATTCCAGAATCAAAGATGAAATAGCAACCGAGTTTGTATTAATGCATAAGACAAAATTACAGTGGATCACTTCTCAATCGAGAGTCGATGATCAAAGTCTCAACTTTAAGAGAAATTACATAAAAATATAACAGACTATCCCCCAGGCTAACAATGCTGCCCCTTTTTATAATGGCGAAGGTGAAGTTGTCTAGGTGAAAAAATAGTTAAAGCAGCTATCCCTCAGGATCCTCAAAGGATCCTGAGGGATTCTCCGAACCTTTGGCTCTCAGTTATCTCTTTACTTTCTTGGGCCAAGCCGATATCTCCATTTCCTTTCCAGGGCTGATACGCTTTGATTTGGTTTGCCTTGTTTGCATACGGTTCCCCGTCAAAGGGACAACGGTTAACCTGGCCTTGTCCTTTCCTTTGGAAAGACAGTCTTTCGTTTTTCCTTCTTCCTGCATAATAAAATGACAATTGTTAGTGTTTTCATTTTGTACATTAATCTTACAGGTTTTATTACAATTCCTTATCATCTACCTAGTTCATGATGCAATAGGTTTGTAAGTTTGAATGAAAAGATGCCAAAATAATCACCAAAAACATACCTTCTTTAGTACTCCACACACCCCCCTGCTTACCTTTTTTCATGTCCTCATGAAAACATTGTAATTGACATGTAAGGCAGTGAGAGAGTAGGCTGGAGATGGAATTTCATGTGGAGGTCTACAGCCATGATGCATAACTAGGTGTTCGAAAAAATGGCCTGTTTGACCCTCAGGCATCTCGTACAGGGCTTGGTATCTAGGTTCAGGGTGCCAAATAATTTGACTTCGGAACCTATATCCTAACGAGGATGGCCCTGCCCTCAAAATGGTTCGCTATAGAGGTGAAAGCGGTTGGCGGCTAACTTAAAATTTTCATAATTAAATGGTTCCTTGAGTTGGATATTTGGATTAGAGATCTGGTATCGAAATTTAGCCGTATCAATGGCAAGGTCTTTAATAGTGAAAAGGTATTCTATTCCCTGCCGATTGATTGTTGTATGAATGGGTCCTAATGCTTCAATTACGCTTGGAGTCCCCATGAGGTTCCTATGTTCCCTCCACAACTGTACTAGATCCCTAGGCTCAGCTCTTACCCACAAGTCTAATCCGTTTTCTTGTCTTTGGAAAGAATTATAGGCTTTAAGCCATTTAATTTGATTAACCCCAAATGAAATAAATGCCTGTAATTGGATATCCCCAACAAAAGGGCCGGGGTTTTGCTCGGTCTCCTAGTCTAACACAAGATTATAAAAATAAAACTCACACAGTAATATTTGAACCTTTACCCCGTAGTGCTTACAACAGTTTATAAAATCATCGATGGTATTAATTTGTATAGGGGTGCTTGCTTTAACAGCCTTTATTTTCAATTGCAAATATCGTTCCATTAAAAACAAGGCATAATTCTTAGCAGGGGCTCTACATGCTAGGATGTCATTATACAAAGAGCATAAGGTATCCATCTGTTTGATAACTATATCTAAACTACGAGTTACCTTCGCGAATTTTTCTTCTTCCCTTCGCCACCCTTCAAAGGCCTGGCTTTTGGATAGATTGACGTTCCTTAGCTGTTGCTGTAGTTCTTCATACCTTTCTCGAGGAACCGTTTGTTCTATGAGCTTTTTTGCTGCTTGCTGAGCTTGTGTCAAACCCTCTCGTAGGGTTACCGTCCTCGGATCACTATCCCACATGGTAGTGGAGACCGGGAGGTTTACTTGAATCTTCCTATTGTGTTTTTTCATGGTTCGCATTCCTTCAGGGGACTGTGCCTCTGTCTGTACTTCTTTGTCACAGGCCAATACATTATGGGTAACAGTCAAATGCTGTTCCTTTTGATTTTGAACAACAGATTGCTCCTCAACAACATTTGGAACAACAGACCGCTTTTCGACAGGGTTTTGAACAACATGATGGACTCTGGTCCTTAGAACCTTTTTCTTGAGGGGTTTTGCTGTAATGGTTGCATGTCTCACCCCTGAAGTCCTTTTTACCCTTTTTCTTGTTTTCAAAATCCTGATCTACTGTCGAAGTTGAACTATTACATTCAGTAGTCTTTGTTGTTCTTTCCGTAATCTCTTAATTTCCTCAATTTCCTTAGAAGGAATAGCAGACTGTTTACTGCGGCTTGGACTATGATCTGGATCAATTCCTTGATTTTCTCTTTGGGGTGATTCTTCCTTGCTCTGCTCTGGTTTCTCAGGGACAAGAACCCTAGCTGGTTCTATTATTTCTTGGGTGACTTCTTTTCCTGCCTCCCCTTCTTCCATAATTTATTCTGGTGTAGTCTGGCTAGGAACGGATTGTTCTTGTTCTACATCGCTTCTCTCTCCTATCACATTTTCATCATGAACAGGCTGACTCTCTTTTTCTACGTCCTCGGCATGTAATTCTTTGGGTGCATTTCTATCCTGAGTAGAGTGTTCTTTTGGTTCTTCTTCAACATGGAGATCTGTTGGGTTGGAAGGTTGGCCATATTCACCCATATTGGCCAAAATTTTGGGCAATTCATCTTCTCTCAATGGATTCTGCAATGTGCTTCCTTCATGCTATTCTGTTTCCTCCTCTGCTCAGGTTGCTCGGTTTCTTCCTCCATTTCTCCTTCCTCATTTCCATGCATTCCTTTATCATTTTCTTCTCCTTCTAATCGTGGGGGTTGCTCATCCCCTGAATCGTTTACCTCTACTGGTTGGCTAATATCTCCTTGGGACTTTTCCATCCTCCCTTTAATCCGTGCTAATCGAATCGATTTCCTTCATTTTTCTGGACGCTCTGGTGTACTGGTGGCATGTTTACGTTTTGGGCATGGTGTGGTCAATCCCCCATCTATCATGGAAATTAGCTCTTCCCAGCTGCTCTATTGCTGGGTAAGGCTATGGCTAACTATTAACCGTATCAACCCATGGTGACTGACGAATGATTCTACATGCTGTGCCTTTTTCATGCTCCATGCAACATCTTGAAGTAATGAATTTAAAATGCAGGTAAGTTTACAGAGCATTTTTGCTTTAATACGACTAAAAGTTTAAGGTGTCATTGTCTTACCACGTCTTTCCTGCCTTCACAGGTGATGTAGCTTTGAATAGTCTTCGCCAATTCCGCCCACGGTTCTCCTAATGCTGCTGGTAGAACCCCCTTTCCTCTAATTGTCAGGCTCTGGCATTCCTCCTGGAAGGTTTCTATGATCTTCTCCAATCTCTCCTTCTTTAACGTCCATACAGGTCCAGCAGCTGGCAGTCCCAAGACCTCTGTGATTATGTCATCGGTGACTACTATGTGTCTCCCCCTTACTGTGGAGTGATCCTCTTGCAAGTTCTACAAGAATTCGATTGCTACAGTCTCATTGGATTCCTGTAAGAGATTGAGATATGTTAACCATCCTGCTCTTGCCAGGATTTCTCGTGCAGCATCAGAGACTATCAACACCTATGGCTCTCTCCGAATCGATCTTCCTCCCATGTTTGTGGTTTCCCTGTAAAATCTCAGAATTTGACAATGGAACAACAAGCTGTTCACGCTGTTAAAACACAGAGAAACTAATAGACGTAGGACTTGCTCAAAATCTAAAGGGCTTTACTAATGCCGTAGAGCATACTATGGAAATGGCTTAGGAACAACAAGCCATGCAAAGATAAAAAAAATAGTATACCATTGAGCTGTGTGATTCCCAGGTACACAATTTCCCAAATAGTGGTCTGACACGTAATCCAGGGAATGATGAGGTTAACCTCCCCCCCTGCAACGTGATAAGCCATCTCGGCCGTCAAATAAAGGAGCGACGTGCCGATCTGCCCTAGAACAGAGTCATAAAGGAACAACGTATGGCAATATGCCATGTTTACAAAAGTAGCAGGTTACCGAAATCGAGGTGCAAGGTCAGATCGCTTAATAAGTGAGAGACTGCTGTGATATGATGCGAGGCTGGGAAGATAGGACAGTTGTCGTGCATACAAAGTCTCATGCGATCATTGTCAACTTCTTTGTCATGATTGGTGATAATAGATTTACATGCATTTTATGGTTCGGGAAATAATATACATTCTTCTTATGTGATTTATTACTAAGGTATAAGAAACAGAAGGGTGCTGATAATTACCTATTGGTGTAAGTAATGTGACTTCAATACCATTAACAGTGCTTTGCTGCCGACAGGTGTGTATAACCTTGGCAGAGTTGTTTATTTCACCCATGGAACCATGATCCTTTGTGTATGCTTAGGAAATGTTGTGTGATGTCAAAATGTAGGCCATTATGCTGGCTTGGTGACCAGTTAGCCATAATTCCATTCACGAGGAAGGAGCGAAAGGTGGGCAGGCCAGCTCGTGATGAGACCTCTTGTTCCAAGGGTTATTAATTTGATATACCTTTTGGACCATATCCCTGGTGTGGTGGCCATAGTGGGAATGCCACTTCACTTTCTTCCTCATGATCATGGTAGGCTAGCTCTTGATGAGACCCCCTATCCTGTGTAGAAATTTTGAATAATAAGCACTTATTCACAGAGATTATCCTGATTATACACTATTCCGGAATACATGCACAATACATAATCTCCTCTACATTGATCATCAATTTAGCAGCATCAAAAACAATGAAACATCAATCGCATGCGCACATTAACACAGTATGTAACATGGGGAAAGAATACAACTGAAATCCCCACACTATCTGTATATTATAATGATTGAGAACATGTAACAATACATAGTACAATACTCCTCACAAGTACTCAGTACTATCTCCACCTGTTACACACAAAACTAGCTTAGATCTGATCAATCACAGCTCAAATCTCGTCCACTGCTTTGCCTGCCTCCACTGCACAATCTCTAAGAGAAATCACGTGAGCACAAGCTACAATTGCCTTGATATTGGTCCACACTACGCAATCCTCATTGGCATTACTCAATCCATGCATGTGCAAATCTCATGCACAACTGATAGTCACAACTCACCCTTTCACTTGCCTCTAGCACCTGTCTCTGTTGAACTGTCCATGCACTGAGTTAACTGATGTATTCTTTAGTTTCTTTATGAGTTAATAATTAGTGAATTAATTAACAATCAATTCACACAAATCATCACTCGTGTATTCTTTAGTTAGACTAAATACAACTAGTTCAACTAAGTCAAATTGAACACAACTCCATCAACTCCACATCCAACTCCACAGAACTCACATGCATGAGTTCTAACTGAAGTCCTCCATGCAATAGCTCAACTAACACATAAGAAACCACGTGATTCCTTTTGTCAGCTGCATGTGCCACATCTGTAGCTCGAACTGAAGTGCTCCAAGAGAATAAGATAATGTTTAGAGTCCAAATATTATTAAGGGCTAATAATATTTGACTGTTTCTATTTTTAGCCTGGCAGTCTAAAATTAGACTCTGATCACTCCACTGTGAACCAAAAATAGAAGTCCATATATTTTTCCCAACATGACCAACCATCCATAAATAGCATCTTGCAACTCATAGACCATGATCCATATGTCTAAAAATAGACTCTGCGCCAAAAATAGCCTGTGGGCCCACTCAGTGAAGGCGACTCCTTTCCACTAAGCTCCATCATCTTGTTGCATTTTCAACATTACCTCTCAACAAGATATGGATTATCTGCAACCCCTATCCTGCAACTTTGGAATGTTCTGCATGCAACATATTTGCCCAGTCCACTTGCTCCAACAACACTTGGAACAAAAAAACACTCCCAACTGACCACTCTGTTGGGCTAGGAACATACTTTTATGCTGAAGCTCTACCTGCTATTGACAAGTGCTCCCTCTCTGACATTTGCGCTACTGCAACATCTCCATGCATCTTGCACCATTGCACACTTCTCTGTGCCACCTAACACTATGCAAAACACTTGTGCCTCTCACATTGTTGCAGCTTGCTAGCTATGCACTGTCTTGGGATTCCCTACACTGTTGCTCTCTCTGCTGCTCCATCCACATCCGTCTCTACCCAGTCAGCCAATTCCTGCTACTCCACATTGGGGCTCCCAAGGTCTCATCCAAGAGGTTGGGTACCTCAAGGATCCTGCCCCTTCTCCTTGGGACGATCAATCCACATCACCCCACCTCCTACCTGAAGGTATGGCTGCATGCGATCCCTCTGCCCACCTGGCTCGAAGATTCCCCCTACTAGAGGTCTCTGCATGAGTAGATGTCTCTACTTGATCTCCTCTCAGCTTCCCTTGTTGTGGCTGCTCCATAACCTCCTGAAGCTGCTGCACCAATCGTGGCTCCTCGACAATCATCTGAGACTTCTTCTGGCACTGCATGTTGAGAGGTAATATACGCTCCCTCTCAACCACCAAGTCTCCATCAGTTGCCTCGCTTCTCAAGGCTTTGCATGCATCTACATGCAACTGATAAAGGTTCCTGACACGAACCCCTATCTGCCGGGTTTCTCCAGTTGTCTTTCTGCGCAGGAAAGCCTTTCCCTCGCTGAAGACAACATCATATCCCTTTTCTTCTAACATCGCCACAGAGATAATATTCTTCTTCAATCTTGGAACATGCATCACTTCCTTCAATCTGAAGGGTTTACCAGACTCCCTCTCAAAGGAAATGGTACCGATACCGGTCACACTGTATCTACCATCATCGCTCATCTCGATGTGCATTCCAAGATCTTTCTCATCCAGATCAGAAAACAAATCTCGATCTCCTGTCATGTGAGAAGACGCACCACTGTCTAAGAACCATACCGATCCCATCACACTTGATACCAAGCATGCGATCAGTGAAAAATTTAGCTCAAACTGCGAGGCTAAGGCCTCTCCTGCTGCAGATCCAACAACTTGCTTATTTTTCTTCTTCTGCGGACAATCTGTGGCATCTCCATTCTCAGCTTTGATGTTTCTGAGTTTATCCTTGAGCGCCATTCTACCAGCTCAAAACTCAACCACTTCTAATCTAAAATTCGTGAGAACAAAGTATTTCTTGTACAGAGATAAACTGTATGGGCATTCACTGGATAACTCACCTTCCAAAAGAAGGATGAATCCAGAGGCTACTTGGCCTGATTACAGACTCTGCCTGAAGAAATAAAATGTAAACACTTTCTGAATAATAGATCTGATGATCAATCCCGCTTTGATATCCTGTAGAACTTTTTCTACAAATCAACCAGCTCCGATACCATGTAGAAATTTTGAATAATAAACACTTATTCACAGAGATTATCTCGATTATACACTATTGCGGAATACATGCACAATACATAATCTCCTCTACGTTGATCATCAATTTAGCAGCATAAAAAACAATGAAACATCAATCGCATGCGCACATTAACACAATATGTAACCTGGGGAAAGCATACAGCTGAAAACCCCACACTATCTGTATATTATAATGATTGAGAACATGTAACAATACATAGTACAATACTCCTCGCAAGTACTCAGTACTATCTCCACCTGTTACACACAAAACTAGCTCAGATCTGATCAATCACAGCTCAAATATCCTCCACTACTTTGCCTGCCTCCACTGCGCAATCTCCAAGAGAAATCATGTGAGCACAAGCTAAAATTGCCTTGATATTGGCCCACACTACACAATCCTCATTGGCATTACTCAATCCATGCATGTGCAAATCTCATGCACAACTGATAGTCACAACTCACCCTTTCACTTACCTCTAACACCTGTCTCTGTTGAACTGTCCATGCACTGAGTTAACTGATGTATTCTTTAGTTTCTTTATGAGTTAATAGTTAGTGAATTAATTAAAAATCAATTCACACAATTCATCACTAGTGTATTCTTTAGTCAGACTAAATACAACTAGTTCAACTAAGTCAAACTGAACACAACTCCATCAACTCCACATCCAACTCCACATAACTCACATGCATGAGTTCTAACTGAAGTCCTCCATGCAATAGCTCAACTAACACATAAGAAACCACATGATTCCTTCTGTCAGCTGCATGTGCCACATCCGTAGCTCGAACTGAAGTGCTCCAAGAGAATAAGATAATGTTTAGAGTCCAAATATTACTAAGGGCTAATAATATTTGGTTGTTTCTATGTTTAGCCTGGAAGTCTAAAAATAGACTCTGGTCACTCCACTGTGAACCAAAAATAGAAGTCCATCTATTTTTCCCAACATGACCAATCATCCATAAATAGCATCTTGCAACTCATAGACCATGATCCATATGTCTAAAAATAGACATAGTCTAAAAATAGACTCTGCACCAAAAATAGCCTGTGAGCCCACTTAGTGAAGACGAATCCTTTCCACTAAGCTCCATCATCTTGTTGCATTTTCAAAATCCTGCATTTGACAATTTATATAACCAAGTCATTAAACATCATTTTTCGCTCTTTTTTTCTTTCTTTTTCATAAAGTACTTTCCCGTTTATACACAAAGGGTGGTTCAACACTCCTTAAGAGTAGGAATGATGGAAAAATTCTTAACATCTCAATAGGAACATGTAAAACCTTTGCTCTTATTCCTAAATAATAATCGAAGAGAATTGTGAAAATTTTCAAAGGAACCAATATGATAAAGATAACCAGTCAGAGCAGAATTAGTGGAACAATGACAACAAAGGATAATGAGTAAGTGTGTCCTTACCTTTTTCCTCTTACCAATTCAGAGCAATTTCTTATAAAAATAGCGATTTTATGATTTATTGATTTCAGTATGTTGTCATTTTGTATCCATTGCATAAGTGCATAGCTATGTTCAAAAAGAATTTAAAGAACAGGAGTAGTAGGCATCCTTAATTTAGAACAATAAGGGGAGCAAGCATAAGTAAAAGGAATACGAGGATGTTGTTGTTTCAAAAAGGAAGAGCAAAAGAATACAAGTGGTGTTCTTTTTGAAAGAGGAACAACAAAAAATCAAAAATGCCATTCCTTTGGAAAAGGAACAACAGAAAACACAAATGCCGTTCCTTTGAAAAAGGAACAACAAAAATCGAAAATGATGTTCCTTTGGAAAAGGAACAACAGAACACACAAATTTCATTCCTTTGGAAAAGGAATAGCAAAAAGCACAAATGTCGTTGCTTTGGAAAAGGAACAACAAAAATCACAAATGTCGTTCCTTTGGAAAAGGAACAACAAAAATCACAAATGTTGTTCCTTTGAAAAAGGAACAACAAAAATAAAAAATGCTATTCCTTTGGAAAATGAACATTAGAACACACAAATGTCGTTCCTTTGGAAAAGGAACAACAAAAAGCATAAATGCCGTTCCTTTGGAAAAGGAGTAGCAAAAATCGAAAATCCTGTTCCTTTGGAAAAGGAACAGCAGAACACACAAATGACGTTCCTTTGGAAAAGGAACAACAAAAATCAAAAGTGCTGTTCCTTTGGAAAAAGGAATAGCAAAAGCACAAGGGAAAAAAAAAGAACAACAAAGTTAAAGAAAAATGAAGGGCTGATCCAAAAGGTGCTGTTCCTTTGAAAAAGGAACAACAAAATGGAAATGCTGTCCCTTTGAGAAAAAGAACAGCAGAAAGCAATAAAATTGCTGCTGCTCCGAAAAGTAACAGCAAAAGTGTTGATACAAAAATAATTCAACAAAACAAAGAAATTATGTACAAATTGTAAAAAGAGATAAATTACTTAATGAATCACAGGCGAGGAAGACTTCTCCCCCCCCCCCCAAAATTTCCATATCAGAGTCTTGGCATAGTTGCTGGTAGAAGGACTCCCAAGTGAGTGATTTGTGGTAAACTCGAACTCGGTGGCCATTTGCCTTGAAGGTGTATCTAGAACTGTAAATAGTGATTAGAGTAAGAGTACCATTGTCATGTACCTTCTGGATTTCGTAGTCCCAACCAACGTGTTTGAAGTTTCTCGGGAAAGTCCTGAAACCTGGAACCGTACAAAAGTGCCCAGTCTCCTTTATGGAAGACTTTATTTTTAATGAGAGCATCATGCCATTTAGCTCGCTGTTGTTGGATCAGTGCAGTGTTTTGGAGTGCAGAGAGCTTGATTTCATCTAGCTCATTGATCTGCTGTAATCGATTAATCTGTGCCTCGGTTAGATCTAAGCCAACTTCCTGTGCTGTTCGTAATGTTTGGATTTCGAATTCTATGGGGAAGATGGGTTGTTTTCCAAACACTAATTGATAAGGTGAGTAACCGGTGGTACTTCTCCATGTTGTTTTGTAAGCCCACAATGCTTCTGGTAGTCTGGCAGCCCAATCACGTCTATGTGATGCAATGGTTTTTGTTAGGATTGCTTCTATTATTTTATTGCTGCTTTCTACCTAACCATTTGCCTGTGGGTGGTATGGAGTAGTGATTTTATGTTGGACATGATAGTTTTTGAGTGTTGCAACTATTTTGTTCCCAGCAAACTGTGGTCCACCATCCGTAATTATATCTCTTGGAAGGCCATAGTGCACAAATATATGGAACAGGAACTATATGACAGAATCCTCTGTAGCTCTCGGCAATGCCTCTGCTTCAACCCATTTGGTGACATATTCTGTTGCCACCAAAATATATGTTTTCTGGTTCAAGGGTAGGTTAATTGGTCCAATGAAATCAAGGGCCCATCGTTCGAATGGTTCAATAACTAGCTGTGGGTTTAGGGGCATCTCATCGGACTGACCAGGGCGTCCTGCTCTCTAGCAACTGTCACAAGCTTCGACGAATTTCTTTGCGTCTTTGAAAATTGTAGGCCAATAATACCCTGTTTGCAGCACCTTATGTCCAGTTCTGTGCTTTGCGAAATTTCCGCCACATGGTCCGTCATGGCAGGCTTTTAAAATGTCAAAGATTTCATCCTCCCAAACGCATCTTCTGATATGCATATCTGCCCCTGTGTGGAACAGGTAGCCTCCAACCCAAGAGAATCGAGCACTCCGCTGAACAATCTGTTTCTGCTCATTAGGGGTTAGATGTTTCGGTAGTTTACCTACTGCTAGGTAATTGGCAACATCAGCATACCATATCGTTTTAACAGCAACAGCAAACAAATGCTCATTTGGAAATTGATCTTCAACTGCTGCTGCATCGATTGGCTTTGGCATTCGTGAGAGAAAATCGGCTACAGGATTTTCTTTTCCAGGTCGATCCTTGATTGTAATATCAAATTCCTGCAATAAAATCAGCCATCTAGTTATTCTGCCATTTGTGATAGGCTTGTTTGCTAAATATTTTATGGCAGAATGATCTGTATACAAGATAACAGGATATCCAGTAATGTAATGTCTGAACTTATTGACAGCATGTATTACAGCTAGAAATTCTTTTTCAGTAACAGTGTAATTTAATTCAGCAGGGGATAAATTTTTGCTAATATAATAAATTGCATATGGTTTTTTATCCTCTTCCTACCCAAGGACTACTCCAATGGCTGTATCTGAGGCATATGATGATATTTGAAATGGAAAATCCCAATTTGGTCCTCGAAGGACTGGGGCTGTGGATAGAAGATTCTTTAGATCCTGGAAAGCACGTTCACATTTTTCTGTCCAAAGAAAATCAACATTACCTGTTAGTGTATACAGAGGTGCAGCAATATGCGAAAAATGTTCTATAAACCTCCTATGATAACCAGAAAATCCAAGAAAACTGCGTACCTCCATTTGAGTGGTAGGAGTGGGAATAAGCAAAATTATTTGGATTTTGGCTGGGTCTACCTAAATGCCAGCTGTTGAAATATAGTGTCCTAGAATAAGTCCTTCAGTCATCATCATATAGAATTTTTCATGGCTTAAACAAAGCCTGGTAGCAATGCAGCGTTGTAGGAATTTTTCCAGTGTGTCCAATGCTGGATTGAAATTGTCTCCGTATGGTGTAAAGTCATCCATATATACTTCAAGTCCTTCATTTATTAAGTTTGCAAAAATGCTGAGGATAGCCCTTTGGAATGTGGCAGGAGCATTGCAGCCAAAGGGTAGAACTCTGTAGGCAAATGTTCCAGAAGGACAAGTAAAAGTGGTTTTGTCTTGGTCTTCAGGGGAAATCTAGATCTGATTATATCCACTGAAGCCATCTAGGAAAGAAAAGAATTTCTTTCCTGCCAAAGTGTCTAATACTTGATCAATGAATGGGAGAGGGAAGTGGTCTTTTTGTGTTGCTTTATTTAGCTCTCTGTAGTCCACACAAATTCTCCATTTTCCATTCTCTTTTGGTACCACCACAAGCGGAGAGACTCATTTACTATCAGATATAAGATAGATGAAATTGACATCTAAAAGTTTTTGAAGTTCAGCTTTTACCACATCTTTTAGATGAGGATTAAGTCTCCTTTCAGGCTGGTGAACAGGTCTCGCATCTTTTTCTATCTAAATGTGGTGTGTACCTAATTGAGGATCAATTCCTTTCATATCAGGGTATTCCCATGCAAATGCTTCTTTATATTTCCTCAATAAATGGATGAGCTTCGTTTCTTGTTCGAAGGTGAGGTTGGCATTAATGTTTAAGGTTTTTCCAGGTTCAATTTCTACAATTTTACTATTTGCAACAGAGGTAATAGGTATTGTTTGGTCATGTGTTTCTTTAAGAGGATCTTCTTCTAATTCGTTATCAAATGCTGCCTCTATCATGTGACATTGTGTGTGGGATCTGAGTTTGGTTTGACTAATAAAATTATTAATGGCATCGTCTTCTGTTTGGTGTTTGAAATCAAGTGCCTCTTGTATAGTTAATGGAGATCTAATGTTATCAGTAAGGTATGATACAGGGTGCCTATTAGTTTTCATTATTGTGACACTTGGCTGCGCTGGAGGATATAAAGCTAAGTTCTTGATATTCGCTCCTCTGGTTATGGTCATATTGCCTTGTCGGTAGCCAATATAAGCATCGACAGTTGCAAGCCAAGGTCTACCTAAAATCAATGGGTGTCCATCAAGTCAGTTTTTGGGATTTATTATCAAAAAATCGGTTGGATATTCCCAGGAGTCAACAGTTACCATGACATCATGTAGTGTGCCCTCTGGCATAACCACAAATCGGTCAGCCAGTTCTAGTAAGGTAGAGGTGGGTTCTACAGATGTCTAGCTTTTGGCAAGTAGTAGTTGTTAAGATATTGGTTGCAGCTCCTAGATCAACTAAGGCATTGGGGAAGGTTTGACCATAAATTTGTATGGTTACTATTGGATTTCCTGGGTCTTCATATTTAATGGGTGTTTCTTTTCCTAATAACAAGTCAGATAGAGTGCCAACTACTTGGACTCTTGGATTGTTTGCTATATTCCTCCTTGGTTTCTTTACACACAATTCTTTGATAGTCTTTGCATATATCGGGATATCTTGAATGGCTTGAAGGAATGTAATTTTTATGTAAAAATTTTGTAATTCTCCCAGAATGTCAAAATCAAGATATTGTGTAGGTCAAGGTATGATTAATCGTTCTAGGAATGGGGGAGAGGATGTGGTTGCTTGGTTATGAGTTTGTTGTTTATTCACATCCTTTTCTTGTGACAGTTGTTCTCTAGGTAACTGATTTTCAACATGAACTGTCTTGTCTCCCTCGGTTTCAATAATACGCCCAGATCTTAGCTGAAGACCATTACACTCCCTCAGATCGGCTCCTATTTCTGGTGTTTCTACTATTTGGACAGATTGGACTGGTCTATTATTTGGGTTAGGGTTGGGTTGGGTTGGGAGTTGCGATCTCAGGTTAGACTGGGGGTTTTGGCTGGCAGTGTAGGTTGAGGGAGCGGAATGGTTCCTACTGGCTAATGCATCAGTCTTTGCCAGTTTGTCTGCCAGGCTGGACTTTGTGAAATAGGAGGGGTCCATTGTGCTAGGTATGCGTTACTTTTCCAATATGGTGGGACATAGGGAAAATTCGGCCAATTAGATTGGCTTGCTTGATTCGGCCACGGGGTTGATGAAGGAAATGACTGTGGTGACCAATTTGGAAACAGGGGCTGAGGTTGATTTTTCCACATATTATATTGTTGAGCATTATACTGTGGGGATTGAAAAGTAGAATTTGGGTCCGTAAACATACCAGATTGTCGCGGCTACCACTGATGGCGCTAATTGAGTAGATACACCGATTCTTGCTCTTCTTCTGCTTCCTTGTATACTGCTTTTAATCCGGGAAGTGAGGGACAAATTTATGTAAGGTGGTCTTTTGTGCAGATGACACATGTTTGGACTGCATCTAGTGGACACTCCTTATGTCTATGTTTCTTCCCGCATTGGGGACAGAAGATTTCCAAATTTTGTTCTGCCTCCATTTGCTTTTGTTTGGCCTATATAATATCAAGTTGTGTAGTTAGCGTCCCTATTTTATCAGTTTTAAAATTTTCCAATAAATTTCCAATTTCTGCACGCATTACTCCTTCTGTCAAAATTTTATTATCTCTTACAAACCGATCATGTTCTGCCGGTTTTAGTCTTGTGCTGCCTCTCGAGCTCCTGATACATAAATCAATAATGTCAGCAAAATTTTCTTGATAAATATCTCATTTCCCCATAATGTTTAATGTTTCAATCCATTGTTCCTTCATACCCCTAATTAACGCTGTTTTTAACACATTATTAGGTAAAGGTAGGGATGCATAAGGAGATATTTGAAGATTATACTGAAAATGTTCCACATACTCCTCTAATGTTTCATTTGGTCTAGCTACCATCTGGAATATTTCGTCTTTTAGTTCTCTAGACCTGCAATAGTCTTGATATTTTTTTAAAAAAGATTTTTTCATTTGATCCTAGTTATTTATAACTCCGCCACCTAATCCCATAAACCATCTTAAAACAGCCCCTTTTAATGTAGAGGGAAATAATTTCAGTTTTTGGGGGTTGGTGGTGTAATCATATCCCCTACACAGCACATCGAATTCAAATAGAAATGCATCCGGATCCTCTGATGTAAGACCATGGAATGTAGGGATATGCTGAAGAGGAATTGCTTTCATAGGTGTATTCGCTGCAGTATCCACTATGGGGTATTGCAATGTAGAGGTTTGGGTGTTGGGTTGGTTTTGGGCCATTTGGTCAAATATATGCCAGTAACCTTCTGGGATATCTAGGAGGGTATTCCTAGGTGTTAGATAATTATATATTACGAAGCAATGGAACACATAAAATATTGCAGAAATATAAACACAGAAAACACACAAAACAAGAGAGACACAGATATATGTGGTTCACCCAGTTTGGGCTACGTCCACCCCGAACAACCAGTCCTTCCTTTCTATTATCCAGCAAAATGAAGAGGCACAACCTACAGCAAATCCGCTGTAATATTCTCTGTTTTCTCTCACAGTCTCACCTCTCTGTTTCTCGCTCACAGAATACACATCTATATCTCAGCCTCAAATACAATGCCCTCATACAAAGAGAGGGGGTTGCCTTCTAGGGAAAAAAACCCTAAACTAAACATAAGTTCTACTGTCAGATCATCTGCCTAATGAACGACCCAGATTGACTAGAAATTACTATACTTTTATAAGGCAATTTTACATTTGTTTTTAGCTTCGGGGGCGCTGTCCCCGAGCCCCCGTCGGGGGACCGCTGGCCCCTGGACCCAGGGGGGATCAGCCCCCCCGGACCCTCGCTGGGGGGACAAGTCCCCCCCGCACCCCCCCGCGTGGAGGGGTGTACAAACTTCCTGGGGTATACATCCGGCTGAAACAAAGACCTCTGAACAATCATGCTCCACACACAACACTAGGTTGAGAGGGAATGGCTTTAACATGAATGGTTTTAATAACGCTTCCTTTATCTGGGACAATGAGAGTACATAATGTCTGAGGAGATTGGGTTTCTTCAAAAATGATCTTTGCAGCACTTCCCTTATCTGGGCTGTTCAATGGCTAAGTTGTCCCAAGAGGAGACCTTGTTTCCTCAATTTCCCCTGTCTCTCCTCTTCCTTCACAAAGATTGCTGAAATTCCCTTCTTGCAATAGTTCTAGAGTAGAATTTTCAATTTCTTGAAAATCCTGCTCTTCAGTTTGACTATGCACCTCAGCAAAGGCTACAGATGGTGATCCTGTGGCCTGAAGGGAACTAGTAGGCTGTCTGGAAATAACTTTTCTGAGTCCTACTAAAGGCTGAGATTATTCTTTCTTAAAAATTTCGTCCATAAAGGTTGATCGGCCAAGGGTCACCGACCCCTTAGCTTTTCTGGCTTGGGTAGAGGTTTGGAATTCTCTTCTGGCTTTTTTCTGCTTAGTCATGCACACAAATCAACTGCTAGGTTCTACCCAAACAAAACAATGACAAATCTGCAGGAAAGTGGGCAGAGGAGCAGGGCTGTTACATACTCCACACGTAGGTTCTTACCTTCCATTTTTAAAACCCAATTCTTCCCTAGCAGGACCTTACATTACTCTGAAAAGAGACAAATGGCTACACTCTTTCCCGACAACGGTGCCAAAATGTCGAGCTGTAAAAAGGGTCTCTTTCACCTCTAATTACCTCACATTAATTTGTCAATCCAGGAACGTTTTTTTATTTCAAAGAGTGTCTCAGTCTGATGCTATCATTTTCCAGAGTAATGCTAGTAGTATAGTGCTCAAAAATACAAGAGTAAACAGATGCTTGTTTACAGCAAACTACTTTTAAAGACTAAACCATGCATTCAGAAAACTAAGCAATTTATCAGTCAAGGGTTCAGTAGCAGTAACTCATCCCTTTGTAAACTGATGGGGCCAAAGGAAATCAGGGAACAGATCGTTGATCTGGGGGCCAGACAGTAAATGTCAATGCCCGCTACAGTCTTAGATCGTTCTTCACACCAAAGTAACAATAACGCAAATGATAGGAAATGGAACAGAAGATAAGTAATGGAACAACAAATAAGAAATGGAACAGCAAACAGGAAACTGTAACAGCAATTGAGTCTAATAAGCAGCAACACCCTAGTCTACAGGATCAAATGCAACAATCATGTTCTACAGAAATCAAATGACAACCCTCTATCTTTAAGGATGAATCAAACAACACTGATTAATAATGGACTATAGAACAACGCTTGAAAGCCACTCATACATGCACACGACACACCTTAATAGTAATCTAATTTTGGTAATCCGGTTGCCAATCTCAGTTATAAAGAATACGACTGTATTTCAGAATGGAACAACAACATTTATAGATTCAACAATCGCAAGGAAACATAATCCCTAAGATGAGTTCAGTAATACCAATGAATAAGTGTACACACAGATACTCTGTAATTGAACAGCAACAGTATTCTATAAAGACTAGCAATATTATATCAATACTTAAAGGAACAGTAATACGTTGCAAAGTTAATATAATGGTTTTGTCTTCAGAAATGATATTAGTCAATAAATCAAACATAACAGAGCTGTGATGTAGAATAACAAAACATATCAGATTACCAAATAACTATGATGAGAAAACCACGCATAAACCAAAAGTAATAGTACAGGAGCAAGTTTTCCTCCAAGGCCGGGCCCTTAGCCTCCAGGGGTACACCGCTTGAAGTTATTCCAGAATCAAAGATGAAATAGTGACCGAGTTTGTATTAATGCATAAGACAAAATTACAGTGGATCACTTCTCAATCGAGATTCGATGATCAAAGTCTCAACTTTAAGAGAAATTACATAAAAATATAAGAGACTATCCCCCAGGCTAACAATGCTACCCCTTTTTATAGTGGCGAAGTAAAAGTTGTCTAGGTGCAAAAATAGTTAAAGCAGCGATCCCTTAGGATCAAAGGATCATGAGGGATTCACCAAACCGTTGGCTCTTAGTTATCTCTTTACTTTCTTGCGCCGAGCCGATATCTCCATTTCCTTTCCAGGGCTGATACGCTTTGATTTGGTTTTCCTTGTTTGCATACGGTTCCCCATCAAAGGAACAGTGGTTAACCCGGCCTTGTCCTTTCCTTTGGAATGGCAGTCTTTCATTTTTCCTTCTTCCTGCATAAGAAAATGACAATTGTCAGTGTTTTCATTTTTCACATTAATATTACAGGTTTTATTACAATTCCTTATCATCTACCTAGTTCATGATGCAATAGGTTTGTAAGTTTTAATGAAAAGATGCCAAAATAATCACCAAAAACATACCTTCTTTAGTACTCCACACTCCCCTATCTCGATGCGTGGCAGGTAATCTAGTCCTGCATTCAATCATCTAGGCTTTACAACAACTTCAAAATCATACTCCTGGAATAATACAAGCAATCTGCAAATTCGCCCCCCCAACATAGGCTTATTGACCAGATACTTTAGCATGGAGTACATGTGCATATGCTTAGGTTGGGTCTTTTCTCCATAGTCCTATGTCCACTTGGCCAGATGCATGCATATATCATCGTGTCCATCATACTTGTCTATCAGTCGCATCTTAGGCTTCCCAAATCGTGCTCACATCATTCTCCTACATTTGCGCTAGTCATCAAATCTTCCTTTGTGTGTAGCCTACCACCTTGTGGGTGTAGCGCGCAGTACCTAGTCTAAGGCCTGGAAGTGTTGCTTTTCCAGCACCTCCCTTTCAAATGCATCCAAGAATGTATCTACCTCATTTAGACCATCATAAGTAGGAAGATTCCTTTCCTCTGATGCCACACAGTGCAACGACCGGGTCATCATATTTCAATTCAACATAGTTACTTCGTGTAACCGATTCTTCCATTGTTCTACTTCTTCGTAAGAATCCAAAGTGCAGGAACTCTCGCGCTCCTATGTAATCCACCCATCCATGGTGGGATTCACCCAGTCTTGGTCTCACGTTGTTATCTTGTAGATGCAGTCCTTATCATCATCACTCTCATAGTCACGGACTAGTTTTGTATAGAGCAATCCTTAAACAGGATCTAGGGGTATTATTATGCGTAGTGACTTTTTCTCAAAGATCATCTTTTTCTTCTTCAGATTTATTACCCCATTCATATCAATAGCCTAGGAAATTCCCAGAAGTATAGGGTAGGCATTTCTATCATCAAAAATCTCTATTAGTTCAAAATCTGCCAGCACGCTCGCTCCATCAATATCCACGATTACTCCTTGCAATCTTCATGGGTATGATTTTTTGTTGATTTTCCATCATTAGTTGAATTGGAGATCATTGCAACGCAGGTTGCCCCAGTCGCTCCCATGTTTGTTTTGATGAAACATTCGCATTTGATCCCAAATCAAGAATGACTTGATGCATCTTGTATTCTCCGATCTGCATGGTTAGTCTCATTTCATGCCCCATCCTTGTTTTATGCTTTCCGATCTTTCAGACTACACGTGTTCTCCAGGCGTGGTCCCAACACATCTGTTGATGAGTTCTTATAACCCTTTCACAGCCTTACTATCATGCAGTAACTTCATATAGGTTTATAGGAATGTAGTGAGCATAGAGGGGTCTGTCACTGGCTTAGGCTTATCTTTGCTTCCTGAAGTGGAGGCCTTAGCGAAGCTCTTCTTAGCTTCCTTGAAGGTTTCCCGAGCATGCTCCAAATCAAACATAGCCTCTTTCACCGGGGCTTTGTGAACCCAAGTACTGTCTTTTGGTTGTTTCCCCTTGTCATCTCCCATCGCAATTCCACTTCGGAGAAATATATTTACATTCGGATATTCCTCACGTGGCTCAGACCTCGTCATCTGCAGGTTCTAAGTTGGGGGAGGTGGTAGTGCTCCTTTGTACCATATCCTGGCTATTAGCATAGGACAATCTTCTATTTCATGATCAAACATTGTGAAATACTTGCACGATGGATGCATTGGATTAGTGCAATCGTAGGCATAGTGTCTTAGTCCTCTGCAATTGTAGCAAATCAATTGTCCTCAACCTCTATTGGGTCCTCCTCCACCTTGGCCTCGTCCGCGCCCCTGAAATCCTATCCGTGCCATTCATGCATTCTGTCAAGGGGCCACGTTTCGATCTGAACCCTGTACGCGGGTGTTCTATCCATCATCAATTCATATCTCTTGCAAGTACGCTCATCATGTTCCACCGAAATTTAAAAGTTGCAGAACAACTATTGCAGAGTTTGCGTATACTTCTGTAACAAGTGGTAGTTATCCGTGGCATGTTTTTCCGCTATTTGGCAGATAGCGCACCACAAAGAAGGTGCCACGCTAGGTCCTGCTTGAGCTTTTGGCTTGAAAGGCATTGGTCCTCCTCCTGCAAGGTAATTTGTAAAGACCGAGAAGTGGTCCTTGTCATGACCCTGACTCTTGCATTTCACGCACCATACTTCCTCGCATACTTCTAGCCAAACTGTCCTATCCTGCTTTAAGCTTTGCATCTCAAGGCACAGATTCTTCAGCTGCACATGGATCTGCTAGACTCCTAGATTAGGATCCTGCATCGGAGTCTCACGTAGTCTCATGGAAATCTTTAAGGCCCCTACCTGAGTTGTTATCTTCTGCTGTGACAACGCACTCCTTAAGTGTGGTAGTAGCGAAGCTACAAACCACTCGCGATGCTGTCCATTTGTCAAATTCATATTGGCTTCGCAAATTGTACATTTTAGCCTCTAATCTAGTTCCCAAGGCATGTTGCCTGGTAGCATCGTGATTTCTTTGAATCCAATAATCGACTGCACTTTAGATTTAGGCCTTCTAAATTCCCTATTCAATGCTGCTTCATGTCCGCTACTCTCGCATTTGGGTTATCATTGGAGTACTTAATATACCAGTGTTTGTTTCTTTATAAGGTCATCTATAACACCTTGAGCTTCCCATACAGCCTTCACTACGAACCAGAATTGGTTTGGGTCCTCATTTCCCAAGCCTTTGAACAAAGGTAACTTCACTATGTTCGCCATACTGAATCGTGGTGGTGGTGGGGGTTGTATGGGTGAAGTTGGAGGTGATGGAGGTGAAGTCGGTGGTGGTGTGTGTGGAGGTTGTATTCGCAGAAATCCTTGTCTTATCAGATGAATAACACTTCGTGGAGAGACCTTTGCGATCCCTTCCTCATCCCCTTGTAGAGGAGGAATCAAGGGGCTATGCTCTAGACCCTTATTTCCTTTGTTTCTATAAATTTTTCTGCTTCGCGTAAACCCGAACATTAAGGTAACTGCATAACCCACTTTTCGCACAACAACATTTTAATCCAAGTATTCAAATATTTTACATACTTACCTCGCGGTCCTTTGAAAAAGCGTCGCTCTACCTCGCTATAGCTGACTGAGGTGTCAACCGTGAACTCAGTAACAAATCCTCCTATAATGTAATTCAGCCAATGATTGACGGCGCGTGCGATCTTATCCTCCGATGCTTCCAACCTTCGCACTAGCTCTGGGGTCCACACAATAGGACCATCAAGTTTCCACCTTCCTTGGTTATCTTATAGCTTTGCAATCCACTCGTATAGCTCAGTAGGGAAGGAAGAAAAAAATAT
Organism: Pinus tabuliformis; assembly: GCA_031772625.1. Lineage (NCBI taxonomy): Eukaryota > Viridiplantae > Streptophyta > Pinopsida > Pinales > Pinaceae > Pinus > Pinus tabuliformis. The sequence continues at coordinate 246,976,346 of CM062805.1, forward strand.
TTCATGGATCTTTGTGTACAGGTAACTATCTAGCCACTGTTCTTTTGAGAGTCGCAGGTTTCTATTTTCTTGTGCTGCGAACTCGTGAATCCTTTTATCCAACCAGCCTTCGATTTCTTTCTTAGTTGGATTCCAATGATACGACATCACACATCTATTATGTAGATTTCGGTCCCGACAACGAAACCATTTATTGGATTGAGGGACCCTGACCCAGGTTTAGGTTAGCCAAACAAGTCCCTACACTACTAGCCCTTTCAGTGTTAGCATGCGTAGCGTGGACTGAAGTCTCACCTGAAGTAGTATGGAGTGATGCTGGAACCAAGTTTCTGTGCCCTTGAGATGGTTGTGATGTCGGTTTATTCCAACTATACCTGCCTTTGCGCTGGTTGCTTATCCCTCTTCTCTACCCTTCGGTACCTTTGCGAACTATTACAATTGGCTTCCGTGCAGGCCTAACTAGGGGATGTAGTCCTTTTGCACTGCTAGGGCAGTGAAATGCACTATTTGCCAACTAGGCTAAGTATCTTACTGATCTTATTAACAGATCTTAGTTAGCTTCATGAAAATAGATGTTCTTACTTGCGTTCACTTAACCAATACAATTATAAACATTCGCGCATCATATAAGCATTAGAAGTGAAATTCATACCCAATATAACAGATGCATAAACAGGAAATAAAGAAGCATAAATGATAGAATACTTCTCTTTATTAATACTTCCAGATAATTGCAGACTTGACTCACCCTGTGCACTTAGCTATAGGTGTCTATGCACTCAGCTACAGACTTCTAGGCCTCTGCGCACTCCACTGTAGAGCCTCTACCTACACTATGACCCAAAACTTAGACTTACACTTCAGAGCTATCTCTCATACATCATTGATCTTAATCCATCGATCATCCATTATTTTATTTAACTACTTAGAGCTTAGCTCTATTTATACAATCCCATGGTCCGTGGACCATGTGTAGATTTTCTAAAGCCGACATTACATTATCAAAATAAGGTTGGACAACCCTATGATTCTTTAACATCTATGTGCTCCGCGCCCACAAAATGCGGAGTCTTTACATTTGTATTACAAAATTGGACCAAAATATGGTCTCTAAGCCCCGAAACGGCCCTTGGGGGATCTCGCGCCCAACATTCACCAAACAAAAGTACTAGCCAAAGTCCATTCCAAATCATGTAAGGAATGCACCCAAGCAGAGTTCATGAACTTAGAAACTTGGGAAAAGTTAAGGAGTACAACAAGTGAATATTTTGTCACAACCATGTAGGAGATCCATGAACAAGTAAAATAAGAGTTATAATATAATAGTATCAAATACAAAACCAAAGAAAAATCTAAGAGGAGAGAACAAAACTTTGAAGTGGGATATTTAGTTTTATCACATCTAAGTATAGCAATATTTCCTAGAGGAGAATATAATAAATTATAATTAAAGAAGATAAGCCCTTGTAAGATCTTAAGGAAATTCTTAGCAAATGCATATGAAATTGAGTTTCCACTAGGAATTGACATCTCTCCCATTTTCAATGTTGTAGGTCTGTACAAGTATCAGGAAAATGAAGTAATGTAGACAACAAACGATAGTGAACAACAATATATTCAGTGGTAGAAGTTACATGCATTAAAGCCTTTGTAGCAAGAGAGGGTTTTAGATAGGAGACCATTGACGGTGTTGGAGGCCGCCAACAAGGAAGGGGGTATCCCCGATGCGAAGTCACAATTAGACCCCATGCCATTTGGAATAGGATCCACAACTAGTATACGACCAATTTCCAAAGTGGCGGGTTTTAATAGTGTGCCTTGGCTACAATACACACATAGAATGATGTATATGTGAATTTGGTGGAAACAAGTGTATGAACTTTGTGAAGTGTCAAGTGTAATGCATGAGAGGTTCCATCACATTGAAGGGAAAGAAAGTGAGCCCCATAGAAGCATGTAACAGTACTTAGCTTAAAAGGAACACACTAGTAGTAAACGAATCATAAGTTAACCTGAAAAATAGTTCACAAGATAACCATGATCGAAATAACATAACAACACACATTCAACAAGATAGAAACAAAAGAGAATGAATCATTTCATAACAATTAGCGTAAATGAAATAACACATATTGCAAACATAATAAGAACAATCTTACTACATCCACGACATATGCATGAAGACGTGTCGGTTTTTAGATTTTATTAAAAGTGAAAGTTTCAGACATACATTTACAATTGACAAGACACTAGCCCCAATACTCTAAAGTAAGATAATCCTTCTATTCTTTAAGTAGAAGCCAAGGCTCCAAACAATGCTTCCAAGCTTTCAGTCCAAGACAAAAGCCCTTTACATGAGTTATGATGGTATATTTATAACATATGAGATGGCTATCCATCTCTCTTTATCACCTTTGGACTCCTCTCATGGTTCTTTGACTTATTTTGTCTTTTTTCTAACTAATGATATTTCATATTCCACAATTGACACTTGGACTTCCACTTAAAAAATTATTTCAAATACAATATTATAAATACCCATATAGGAAAAAAATGGGTAGAGCCTAATAAAACAAGCCCAATAAGAAAAAACAACATATCAAGCTTGAGTTTGAGGAAACTCTAGCTCAAGAACTTCAACTTGTAGATCTTCGGTCACATAGAAATGACAAGATGTATTGTGCAATGATTCCCTCAAACTTTGCAATGGGATTAGGTTGAAAGCTGGCTCTAGCCTCCATTGTAATTGGGTATAGAGTCTTGAGCTAGTTTGTGTTTCTTTTTTAACAAGAACAACATGGTGTTGATCTTGGCAGGGTCACCAATATACTTCTACATATCATTTCTACTGACTTCTAAGTCCCTTTGGTAGCAATTTGCTTAAAATGATCCAAGTATTCTTCAACTTCCTCTCTCACTACATTTTTGTTTTTTGCTTATGTGAGTGTGCTGAATGAAGGGATCTTATGATATTTGACCATAGAATCCACAGTATTGTAAAACCGTGCATAAGAGGAAGAGATGTTCGCTAAGAAAATGCCAATTTGTTTGTTTCTTTGTCTAAGCATCTAGACTTCAGCCTTTTCCAACTCAGCTTGCTCTCTTGTCTTCTTAACCAATTTAGGTGGTGCACCTCTATACTTCATTCCCCATTCATGCACTATGGTGATATATGCGTGAATAAATTTGAGCGATTTTATATTCTCTCTTGATTTTTTCTACATGTCATGCAAAGGGAAAACTTCCTTGTGCACGATTACTAACTCCTCATAGTTTCTGCTAATGCTAATACTTCACCAAGTATAGATGCCTAAAGATATTATAAGTAAACCTGTGCAAGAGCTTCCTTTTGAACCTCTACTTGGAGTTGTTCAATATTTTTCCTTGAAAATTTCAAATTCTTCACCATTTATCTATTATCAGCCATCAAATACTTTGTATTTGACTTAAAGGCTCCTACGAAGGCCAAGTTGGATGTGATAATAACCTCATGATTATTTCTAGTGTCCATTAAAATCACCTTTTATTTTATAAAAGTAGGATGTATAAGGTCATCCAGGAAGTGCTTCTTTCTAGATTGAACTATTTTCTTCTGAAGCTCATCGTAAGTCAAGTTGCAAATATCCATAATTGAACCTTAATAAAGAGGATCAATTTCCTCTTCATCATATTAAAGTTTCCCCTCCGGAGGAGGGGGAGACTAAGTGATGATCTATTGCGTACAAGGCATGAGATCAACATCCTGATTCTACCGCTCTAGCTCTACCTCCATGTCTTGAATCACTATCAAATATTCAATCTCTTAGGCATGTTCTTTATATTTTTGTTGCTTGATTTCTTCTTCAAGTAACAGATTTTTCTCTTCTTCTTCAGCTTGCCTCAACATTGTTTCTTCCTCTTATTTTCTCCTCATTTATTCTTCTTACATCTGCATTTCTTCTTGTCCTTTGTTCTCTTATTCCTCCTTTTGTCTTAACTCTTCCTCTTTCCTCTTTCTTTTTGCTACCATAGTCGCTTTCAATATAGATGGATCTTATTTTTATTTTCAGCTCTAATCCTTTGGTGTACTGTATTTCTTGTGAAGTAGTTTCTTTCTCTAGAGTCATATGCGATGGACCTGCAAGGATGAGTAGTGCATGAGGCTTAGAGACATTATAACAATTTTCAATATTTTCCTCATATGGACTAGAATGGGTGCCACTTGGCTAATTGAAATGTATCTTAGCACAGTGTCACCTCCAAACATTTATGGGATCATATGGGTGATACTCCATGAGTTCAAACCCGAAGTTCTCCAACTATTTACCTTTTGTTTCTACAACCTTAAAATTCTTAATCTCGTATGATCCCATCTACAAAGGAAGAGTGGGCCAAGGTGATTTATTCTTCCTTTGCAAGACTCCTGATAATCATGTGGAAAGATGATACATAATCTCTTGCATGACCAATTTATAAGTGGCATGCCATGGTAACAAATGTGATGATTTCTGAAAACCAAACACCTTGAGGTAAGTTCCATCAGGTGAGACAAACTAATTGGAAAGTTCTGCTACTAATTCCATAGCCTCACAGGACATTCAAGGTGTCTCTTCCTCAAATATCATCTGGTACAATACTATAAGGAAGTGATCAAATAAATTCTCCATGACTCCTTTATATCTGTAGTGTGAAAGCAATTTGTAGTAAATATGAACAACATGCTCCTTTGGTGTCCAAGTCTAGCTCATCCCAGGAAAATAATTCTAAGCACGTATCCCATCCAAAAAGTATGCTAACATATATAATCTAGCCTACTTTCCCTTGGGAGTATTCCTTGCATTAGTTACATTGATCAAAATATGTTGAACCAATAAGTTTGACTAGTTGAATATATTTCCTTCATTACAAATATGATGCAAAAGATATGCCCAACCTTTGAGAAAGTTTTCAATACTCTTCTGACCATAGACCTAGTAGCATAATACAATCAAGTACTGGAACACTTTCCTAAGAGTTTTATTCTTGTTTATGTTGTTGGGTGTCTGTAGAACTTGGATGGCCCTTTCACCTAGGATTTGACAACATCCTTGGTGCTCAAATAACTGGTGACCGCATAGAAATAAGAATCCATGTATTCTTCTAGCTTGGGAAAATCATACAAGAGATGAATGTCATAGCCAAGATATGAAGCAATATGCTATCCACTAACACTGTTGAGGGTCATGCTCTTCGTATCTATGTGCGATAGGATCCACTTGATGATATATGCACAAGGGAAGGTTGGATTCTTGAATGCAACTTTATGAAAGCTTGACCTCTATAAATTTATATATAACCGCATGTCTTCTAGATATTGTTTAAAATTGGTGGTTGAGAATGCATCTTTAACAATGTGCCAAGTGATATATGAATCTTTCTCAATGAAGAGTTGAGTTTCTGATAGAATAGGCATGGTGACAGGGTTAGTCTTAACTACTTCACCGATGTTTCTCTCTATAGTGTCTTTTGAGGGTGATCTCTTTGAAGGCATGATGACAGGAACTAATAAAATATATATGAGCTAAAAAAGATGTATCTCCTGTATTGTACGATGCACTCATGGAAAATGTTGCTCCCCGCTCTAGTTGACTGATAGTGATATGACATTAACATTTATTTAGCCCTAAGGCTCGCACTTTATTCTTTGAGGATCTTAGGTTAAGGATCTGGACACATGACTCTTTTATTAGTGGTTGTGATGTTTATGTATGTTCTCCATTGATATTATAATGATGATAGGATTAATGGTTATGTATGTTCTCTAGTGATATTATGGTGATTGTAGCATTAATGGTTATGCATTTTTTCTATTGATACTATGATGATTGTAGCATTAATGGTTATGTATGTTCTCTATTGATATTATGATGATGATAGTAATAAAGGATATGTACGTTCTCTGTTGATATCATAATTATGATAAATTTGATGGATAGGTATGTTTTATATTGATGTTATGATGATGGTAGCCATGATGGATGGGTCCCCTATGTTAGCTACTTACATTAGTTCTGGTTCACAATGAACAATGATATGAATGACTAGGTGACGTTGATGATGCTATTATAACAAAGACTAACACTGAGAAACTTTGTTATTGATGATTATTGATTATGACAGGAAACCACCGGAGGCACTCGCATATGATGAGTTGACGACACCTGATTTGATGGATATTAATATTTTGTCTTTGAAATTCTAAGTCAATTTTGAAACCTGCTATATATATATATAGAGAGAGAGATATATATATCTATCTATCTATATATATATATATATACATATATACATATATATATATATATATACATATATATATATATACATATATATATATATACATATATATATATACATATATATATATACATATATATATATATACATATATATATATATACATATATATATATACATATATATATATACATATATATATATATATATATATATATATATATATATATCTATATATATATATATATATATATATATATATATATATATATATATATATATATATATATATATATATATATATATTCTGATGATATGTCAGTGGTTGCATGCACAAATTAGTTCCTTGGACAAATGAATCACATATGGATGATGGGGTTGTACAGTTGGATGGAACTGCATGGGAGGGGTGGGACAATATCCTTGATCTCACCCACTAGCACTCCCATCGTGACTTGGGTTGGGAACGTCGAATCACCTTTGCCTTGAAGATCACGATGTCGTTAAATTAGGAAGTAGTTAGGGGACCAAACCTGAGACTTATCAATTTACTTTAGTAATGAACACAAATTAAGGAGTAGGAAAGGGGGATCAAGAGACAATTAGGAGAAGAAATAGGAAGACTTGTTGTGGTGAGGAAAAATATTATTTTTAATTTAAAATTTAAGTAAATAATTTTGGAGATCTTTGGTACGAGAGTGACATATGGGTGGGTGAATAATCAAACTATTGGATTAATAAAAATAATTAATTATGCATAAAATGCCAAGTGTCACATATGAATCCTCGTATAAAATAAGGGGCAATCCATGGGAGAGGGGACTTCTTTTATCCTATTGTTGGATGGATGAGACTATGTCAGAGTAGTGATTACGAGCTATAGTTGAGTTTGGTGAGGTAGAGGACTTTAGATAGGGAACTCTTGAGCCAAGGAGTGCTCTCCGCTACCAGCTAGCACATTTCCTCCATTATACAACCCCATTGTAGCTTGAGGGTCTGCAGGGAAGGAGACTACGCAAGGAGTAGGTTGGGAGGTAAACTGATGGGTAAAAAAAAGCAACTTTGTGCCACTTATCCGACATTAATTGTGCACTCCCTATTTTCTAGGGGTGAACACTTATGTTTTTTTGGGAAACTTCCCATTCACACTGGTAGAAAGGATTGCGAAATTCCCATCAACAAGGGATTGCACAGTTCACTACCTTATTGAATTGCACAATTTCCGAATGAAAGAGAAGGCTAGCCCTCTTCTATGCTGAGTGGATGCCTATCTTCAAGGAATGCATAGTTAGGATTCTAAAGGCCTAGAATAGTTTTTATATATAGTGGATTGCATAGTTCCAAGAGGGAAGACCTATAGTAGGTGCAAGATTAGGCTAGGAGATTACTTGCGTTAGAAAATTCTTAGCTATGATCAAGACATTTTAATCAAGTCATCACAAGAATTTCATGCAAAGATAAGTTTTCACAATCAAAAGGAATACTTGATGATAATGACAGATAGGTTCTTATGAATAAAAGGTAGGCTCCAAAATCAAGGTAAAGGGAAAATTTTGGAGGGGGGTTGTAGCAGCTACAATACTTGGAAACACACTGGTAGAACTACAACTCTCTATATGGGTCTAACTCTATAAACCAAGTCTATCTCTTTAGGAAGTATTGTTAATTTCATTGATTATCATAGCTTCTTTACTTTTCTTGAGTTAAAGATATAGTCCATTCTATTCTCTTCATAAGTGCGACACTAGCAAAAACAAGTCAAACTTAGCTGTTTCGATTAGGAATGAGGAGTATATAGTTACGTAAGTGAGAAAGGGTTATCAAAGTCTTAGTTTTCATCTCTGGTGTTTCTCTACTACCACTAGGTTCGAACAATTTGCTAGTGGAGTCACTTTAGGAACACAAACATTGCTCCACTATCAGCGAGCCTGGAAAGTACCCCAATGTATTTTCTTTCTTCCTCTCTCTATGTAAGAATCCTTTCTCTTATTTAAGCCTTTATTCATTTTTTAAGCATTTTATAGAACTGTGCATCGACACTTATTTATTTCATGGGGAGGAAGAGGGGTCCTAGCTTATTAAGAGTAGAAGAGGTTGTCCCTTCATAGAAGGATATTTATACACATCTGAAATACAACCCACTTGTTTAAGCTTCCTCCCCTCCTTAATCTACTAGATTTATTTGACAAGGGTTAACCAAGAAAAGAATATATTAGAGAAGAGGTGTGGCCTATGGGGGCCTGACCTAGGTTCAGAGTTATTTAGCCAAACAAATCCCTACATTACTGTCCCTTTTGGAATCATCTTGTAGAGCGCGGACTGAAGTCTCACTCGAAGCAGTATGGGGGGATGCTGGAACCAAGTTTTTGCACCCTTGTGATGTCTGAGATATCGATTTAGTCCAACTAGATCTATATTTGCGCAGGTCGTTTTGCGCACTATTCCAACCTTCAATACCTTCGTGATCTGTTATAATCATCTTTCGTGCAACCTTGACCAGGGGCTAAGATGCTTTCACGCTGCTAGGGCAGCGAACTGCACTATTTCCCCAAACTAAACTGCATATCTTACTTATCTTCTTAACAGATCTTAGTTAACTTCGTGTAAACAGATATTCTATCTTGCATTCACTTAATCAATACAATTATACACATTTGCGCATCATATAAATATTAGAAGTGAATTTCATACCCAAGATAAAAGATGCATAAAACAGGAAATAAATACACAGAAATGATAGGAAACTTCTCTTTATTAATACTTCCAACTGTTACAGACTCGACTCACCCTACGCACTTAGCTGTAGGGGTCCATACACTCAACTGAGGACTACTAGGCCTCTACACACTCAGCTGCAGAGCCTTCTCCTAATCTATGACCCAAAACTAGACTTTCCTCCATAGATCTATCTTGCATACATCATATGTTCATCTTTTCTTATCAATTGATCTCTTAACTCCTTAGAGCCTCGCTCTATTTATACAATCCCATGGTATGCGGACCATGGGTATATCTATACAACCAAAATTACAATAAAAAAACTAAGGGTGGATAACCCTATGACTCTTTTACAAACTACGTGCTCGGAGCCCACAAAATGTGGAGCCTTTACATTTGAATTATAGTCTTTGACCAAAATCTTGGCTCTAAGCCCCAAAAATTCCCTTGGGGGATCCCGTGCTCAACAGGCCCCCAACACAAACATCATGACTCGCCCTCAAGTCACTTTGTTGGTGCGGAGATCTTTACACGAATACCTCCCAACTCTGACTGGATCGTAGTAAGTTCAGCAGCGCATTGAGGGGCTACCTGTTGTACTTCCTCGACGTGCTATTCATTGACCGCTATGGCTGAATTGCTTCCCTAGATCCTTCCCTGTGTTGCTTGCAGTTGTGTGAGCTTTGCTTCAATGTAGGCTATAATGGTGTATGCCTCATCAATCCATGGTTGTAAGCGCACCTTCAAAACTGCTTCCTTACGCTGAGCAACATCCACTTGCTCCTTGAGTGCTTTAGCTTGCTGCATCCTGGCGAGCCTCTGTGTAAGGGAAACCATCTGCACGGTCCCTTTTACTTCATCATATCTCTGTTGTAGCTCATGCACCTCTCTCTCTAGGCGATGTATGTTAAGGTCCTCCTGTAGGGTGGTGAGGACCTCCAATGACTGCTCGAACAACTTTGTGCACTCTGTCACTACAGTGTTGACCACCGCCATTGCTGTGGTAATCACGGTTGCGCACTGTTCCTTAACCTCCAGCGGAGTTGAAGGCTATGCCTTCAACTGCAGTTATGATATTTGAAGTTTCAAATCTAGCTAAAACTTGGCCATTTCTGCTTTTGCCTCACGCACCCCAGCTGCTAATTTTTAGACACGCACCTCCACTATATCTTTTGCTTGGATGTCCAACTCTAGGACCATCTGGAAGGCTTCCTCTACCACCTGCACTATTTGTCTATTCTAAAACACTACCTCATCGCACTGTGGGCTAAATTATTCCATGTTGATGCACTGCTCGCTCATTACCTCAAGCACGCAACCCTCCCTGGCTCGTAGTTCTGCAGTGACTCCCTCTTGCAAAATATAGAGTGAGGGAGTGCAGCCACGTTTAATTGGATTCCCTTCAACCCACTGACCATAGGCCTATCGACCTCATTTTCGGTAATGAGTGCATCATCTAGTAGCACTATTGTGTTATTCATCCAAGAACGCAACATTTCGTCGGCCACGGATGTGCCTACTGCGAGGTTGGTGGACATAGTGCCAACATATGGAGTGCACACCTGCAACTCCTATATCTATGTCCGGAGAGCCCCCAACACCATCTGGTAGTGCTCCTCAAACTCCTGGAGGGCCTCCACGGTGACTTCCCTCACCGTCTCACCAATATCATGGAGATGCCCATCAGTGAGGGTGATCGGGTCAAACAAAGTCTTTGAAGCCTTCGACTTCTTTCACGGCCCTACCTGTTCTCTTGAGTTTGGACGTTTTGTAGCTGGGTGGACGCTGTCGACGGGTTCGCACCACCTTGCTCTGTATCGGTCTCCAGCTCAGGCAAAGGTGACTTTTTTCCTTCACGCTCTTCTTCTGCTGCTCTTCTTCCAACTTTGCAGCATCGCTCTCCGCCTAGGCCTTAGCCGCTACTTCTTCCTTCCTATGTTTCTCTGCCAACTGCTTCATCTGCAGTTTCGCCTCTTCCTTCTTCCGTTGCGCGGTAGACTTCTCTACTTCCACTACGGAGCCAGCTGGAGCGCACCACTCCAGCGGCCATGACTCCAGGACTGCAAATATGACATCGTCTGTTGCCAGATAGGGTAACTCTTGCCACACCTTCGCGGGGTCCTTCCACGCCTTGATGTAGACACGATGAAAATCTGCCTTGAAATCTGTGAAGCTCTGTAGACTGTTGTAGACCGTGGGCAATAAACGCGGCTTGTGATTAATCCCCATTCTAATGTTCATCTCCATGAACACCCAGAATATTTTTCTGTCCCTTATCCTTTGTGCATCCCTGGTTGCCCATAACAAAGCGTACTTTGTTGCCTCTGTAAGGTCCTGCGCGATCGTTGGGAACTGGCTATCTTTAGGAAATTCCCAGGTCACCAGTACTATCGACAACAAAATTCATGCATAGTGAAAAGTGTTTCCCTACTCCTGTGGCTCGTGGCGATTCTCAAGGAACTCTTTGCATATATAGTTTTCCTAGTTGAACTAGGTCCCTTCTGCACATTGTGCTGCTAGTACAACCACCAGCGTAGGCACCTCATCCGTGCGACACTTCCACATAACCTTCCCTGCCAATATCTGCATCACGAATTTAACCGTAGGGTTGTTGATTATGGAAATGGAATACCCTCTCTTCTTCTTCTCCAGCTTAAACTTCTTCTTCATGGCCTCCACTATGGCCAAATCATTGCTCTTTCCCTCCAAGATGTTTTTTGGGTCCTCCCCTTTATAACGGAGCCAGGTAATTTTGTGAATCAAATGGTCTGTGCTGGGGATAGGCTCCTCCATCCACAAGCACCCATCATGTACTAGGAAAAGCAGTTGCTTGATGACAAAAATGGTCGCTGGGGCACGATGGTATTGCGTCACCCAGAGCAGGTTTAGCATCCCTGATTTCTCAACTCCTCTTAGCCATTTACGTGGCTCCAATTCTGTGATTTTGGCCAGCGCGTCTTTCTTCTAGTGCATGAGCTGTGCGGTTGGGAGATGCAGGAACTTCTTATAGTCTGTGAGATCCCAATCCTCAAACTTCAGCACAAGCACTCGTCCCAAGTACACTCCTTAAAAAATAATGTCATCAGGAAGTAGCGGAGTCTGTAGAGTGCTCTTTCTCTCATATATATCTTTGGGCACCTTTACTTTACCCTTCCGTGGAGGAACATATGTGGGCAGCCTAGTAAGAGGGTCCACACCCTGGGTTTCAACCTCCATTTCTACATCCTCCTCCTCTACTAGGATTTCTTCGAATTCTTCCTCCTCATCAGTGTTGAAATTTGGTACCGGAGGACAGGTGGTTCCCTTAGGCTTTGATCTTTGGCCTAGGGAAAAGTGTCCAAAAGAATTTAATTTTTCTCCTAAAGTGACTTTATAATTTTATAAAGTTAAATTTAATTTAAAAGTGACTTTAATTGATAAAGTTACTAAGTCTAATTTTAAAGTGACTTTTATAAAGTCAATGAAAAATTAGAAAGGAAAAGTGACTTTGGAAATAAATGACTAAGTGGGTCTTTATTAAAGTGGGGTGAATTAAAAAATAAAAAGTGAGATTTAAATGAGCATTTAATCTCAGCCTTAGATCTCAATCTATTTCAGCCATTGGATTTAGGGATCACCCAAAAGTCACTTAGGGTTAGATTAAAGGAGGAAAAGGAGGAAAAGGTCATTAATTATTTCATGAGCAGATTGAGAGAATGAGAGCAAGAGAGCAAGGGAGATTTCTGGACAGTGAGCTGCGGAGTTTCAGCAGCGGAGTATTAGCAGCGGAGTATTAGCAGCGGAGTTTCAGCAGCAGAGTTTCAGCAAGGCTGAGTTTCAGCAAGTCTGTACAACGGAGTTTTAGCAGGGCGGAGTTTCAGCAAGGTGGAGTTTCAGCAAGGCTGAGATAAGTTGTAAAAGTTTGCTTGCTGATTTTTGCTGAATATTTCTCTTACTGTAAAAAGGCATTTTCCAGAAATAAAGAAGAGCTCTCAAACTGGTTTTCCCCAAGAGTTGTAGGGGGTTTTTCCAGGGTCACATTGACAAAAAATCTCAATGTTTAAATGTGTTTTAATGGATGTTTATTACTGCTGATTTTTATTTATGCAATTTCCAGCATTCTGTAAAATTTCCAGAATTTGTGTTTTTAGCAAATTTATTTTTTCCAGCTTGTTAAATGTATGGTTATGGGAAAGGGCATTTAACTATATGGGAGAAATAAGGAGAAACTGAAAACCAGGGTGGGAAATGAGAAATATCTACATGGTATCAGAGCTTGGGTGCTGAAGGACAATTTGGGATAGCAAAAGGAAAAATTACAGCTGCTGATTTTTCACTTAGAAAATTCCAGCAAGATGATTTTTTCATAAACAATAGTTTTATCTTTACTACAGCAGTGCTATTTTTCAATTTTAGGACAGCAGGATGTCATTGGGATTGAGGGTGGAGGATAGGCTGGATGGGCATACAAATTACAGCGTTTGGAAGGAGAGAATGCGGAGTATCTTTGAGGAGGCAGAAGTCTGGGATATCATGGTGCATACCACACAGAACCCTGTTGTTGTGCCTACTGATGCTACTCAGTTGACAGCTTATAATAAAAAGAACAACAAGGGTAAGAGGCTGATTCTAGATGGAATCAAAGACCATTGCATTCCTCATGTGAGAGGAAAGAGCAATGCCCATGAGATGTGGAAAGCATTGGCCAATCTCTACCAGAGTACCAATGAGAACCAGAAGATGGTCCTGAAGGAGAAGCTGAAGAACATTAAGATGGGTAATGATAGTGCAGCTGGATATCTCACAAAGATTACTAATGTGAGAGATGAGTTGGCAGCGATTGGAGAGGCCATTCCACCCACTGAGTTGGTGTGGATTGCAGTAAATGGCCTCCCCCGTTCATGGTTGAACTTTGCTGATGGGGTTTGTGCATGTGAGACCCTTCCCACATGGGAGAGATTTTGGGATGATTGCATTCAGACAGAGATCAGGAAAGGTCAGCTTGGGGCAGCCAAGCCAGTTGAGCAGGATGAGGATGTAGCACTGGTGGCAGGAGGCAAGAAAGGCAAAGGGAAGAAGCAGGCTTCCACAAGCAGTGGTGGGGGAAAAGGCAAAGGTAAAGGTAAACAGGGGAACACACAGAAGGACTATTCCAAGGTGAAGTGTTGGAATTGTCAAAAGATGGGACACTATGCAGTTGTGTGTCCAGAGAAGAAGAAGAAGAAGGGAAAGAACCAGGATGTGGCAGCTTCAATAGAGATTGAGGACTTTGCAGGTCATTTTGACTGGGAGTTTGCGTTCATTACGTGTGAGTCCTCTAGTGCAGGATCACCTACCACACAGGTTCAGAGGGAGCATTCTTTTCCCTCGATTAGTGGAGCATCTTCAGGTATCTGGTATGTGGACAGTGGGGCTTCACGTCACATGACAGGAGTCCGTGAGTACTTCTCAGAGCTTTCAGAGAGTGGCACTGATATAGAGGTAGTACTCGGTGATGACATAGTTGTTAGAGCAGTCGGAGTGGGGACACTGACATTTCAGAGGGAGTCCAAACCTCCCTTGAAAGTGTTAGATGTTCTTTATGTGCCAGGGATGAGGAAGAACCTCATATCCATCTCAGCTTTGGAGGACAGAGGATATGAGGTACTGTTCAAGGGAGGACAGGTGTTGATGTATCCCAGGGGCACTCCAGCTGATTTAGCTAGAGTGATAGGTGTACGCCATGCAAAGGTGTACAAGTTTGCATTCCAACCCCTTTTGGCATTGTGCAATAGTATCGACAGCAGAGCTAACAGTTCTGAGCTGTGTGAGATTTGGCACCGCAGGATGGGACATATGTATCATGGAGCCTTGAGGACACTGCAGGAGATCACTACAGGTGTGCCAGATTTCAGTACTGATCACTTTGAGACTTGCAGAGGTTGTGCGATGGGCAAGTTTGCCAAATCCCCTTTTCCCAGTAGTGACAGCAGAGCGACTGGGATACTTGATTTGATTCATTCCGATGTGAGCGGTCAGATGTCTCATGTTTCCTTGAGTGGATATGAGTACTATGTTTTATTCATTGATGATCACTCTAGGAGGACCTAGATTTATTTTTTAAAGACCAAGAGTGAGGTCTTCAAGTGGTTTCAGGAGTTCAGAGCTCTTGTGGAGACACAGACAGGTCGAAATATCAAGTCCCTGAGGTCGGACAATGGAGGAGAGTACACCCTTGGAGAGTTTGTTGACTATTGTGCGGAGGCAGGCATTAGGAGGGAGTTCACTATTCCTTACAACCCCCAACAGAACGGGGTTGCAGAGAGGAAGAAGAGATCCATCATAGGGGCTGCCAAAGCCATGTTACATGATCAGGGGTTGCCATTGTTCTTGTGGGTAGAGGCCTGCAACACAACTTTTTACTTGCAGAACAGGAGTCCGCATCGTGCCTTGGGGCACATGACTCGGGAGGAGGCTTTCTCTGGGAAGAAGCCTGATATTGGTCATCTTCATATCTTTGGATGCATTACATACTCCTATATACCCAAGGAGAAGAGGACCAAACTAGAGCCCACCGCGGAGAAGGGTATCTTTGTTGGCTACAGTGAGACCTCAAAGGCCTTTCGGATTTACATTCCTGCACAGAGGAGAGTTGTTGTCAGATGGGATGTGAAGTTCGAGGAGGACAGGGCCTTTAGGAGGTCACGGGAGTTAGAGTATCTGGATCATCCAGACCCTCAGCAGCAGTTGAGTCAGTCGCAGGGATCCAGTGGGCAAGGATGAGGAGGATCAGGAGGATCAGGAGGTACATCTATGAGGATGTCAGGTCCGTCAATAAGTAGTGGCTCACCGAGCCAGAGGGGTGGTGCTCTGGGCAGCATGCAGAGCAGTTCACAGAGCAGTTCACTAGGGAGTCCACTAATGGACAATTCACATGGGACGTCAGCTTCTACAGGTTCAGGTGCAGGCAGGAGGACAACAGACAAACAATCAGGAGTTCATGCTCCTGATGATGATGAGGAGGAGGAGTTTCATTCTCCGGTGGGAGAAGTGCGCTCAGGGAAGAGGAAGCCCAAGTGGCTTCAGGACACCTTGAGAGATGCCTCATATATTGCTGAGCCGAAGAGGCTGGTCAGAGAGAGTAGACCACCTGAGAGGTTTTGTAGCTATATGGTGATGGTTACTAGCATCCTTGACTCTGAGCCTTCTAGCTATGAGGAGGCAGCTAGCCAGCAGGTCTGGAGAGAGGCCATGAAGGAGGAGTATTCTTCTATCATGAAGAATGATGTTTGGGAGGTGGTGCCGAGGCCTGAGGGCAAATTCGTGGTTACTTCCAGATGGCTTTACAAGGTAAAGCATGCTGCAGATGGCAGCATTGAGAAATTCAAAGCAAGGTTTGTGGCTAGAGGGTTCTCCCAGGTAGAGGGAGTTGATTATGAGGAGACCTTCACTCTCGTGGCTCGATATACTTCAATCCGCTCCATTATATCGATAGAAACAGAGATGGGTTGGAAGATCCACCAGATGGATGTGAAGACTGCATTTCTCAATGGCTTCATATAGGAGGAGGTGTACATTGAGCAGCCACAGGGCTTTGAGGTGCATGGGAAGGAGTCCCATGTGTGCATACTGAAGAAGGCCCTTTATGGCCTGAAGCAAGCTCCCAGAGCTTGGTACTCCAGGATAGATACATATTTGCAGGGGATGGGTTTCACAAAGAGTGAGGCAGATCCGAACCTTTAATTTATTGTGATTGGTGAGGAGCCTCTCATTCTGGTGCTGTATGTGGATGACTTGGTCATTATAGGTGCAGAGAGACTGATAGAGCACTGCAAGAGAGATCTTGCGGCAGAGTTTGAGATGAAGGACATCGGCTGGATGCATTACTTTTTGGGTTTGGAGGTGTGGCAGGAGGAGGGGCATTTCTTCCTGGGGCAGGGGAAGTATATTGTGGACATCCTTAGCAGATTCCACATGGAGGATTGTAGACCCATGTCGACACCGATTATCACCAACTGGAAGAAGCTTCATGCTTCGGATTCCGAGTTGGTGGATCCCACATTGTACAGGCAGTTGATTGGTTCCTTGATGTATTTGGTCAACACTAGACCAGATATCTATTTTGCAGTCAACACGATGAGTCAGTTTATGTGTGAGCCTAGGAAGGTTCACTGGGTGGCTGCAAAACACATTTTGCGGTACTTGCAGGGGACAGTGGATTATGGTCTGGAATACAGGCAGGGAGATGGAGTGAGATTGGCAGGATACACTGATTCTGATTGGGCATGTTGTGCCTCTGATAGGAAGAGCACTTTAGGGTGCTGTTTTGGGTTGGGTTCAGCAGTAGTGTCATGGTTCAGCCGGAAGCAACAGTCAGTAGCACTGAGTTCAGCGGAAGTAGAGTATATGGCAGCCAGTCTAGCTAGTTGTGAGGCTATTGTGGAGTACCAAGGAAGGTATGTTTCGATGGTCATTTTGGTATCTTTTCATCAGAACTCAAAATCCTTTTGCATGAGAAATCTAGATAATGATAAGAATTTATAACGAAACACGAGAGATTAATGAAAAGCACTGATAGTCGTCATTTCTATGTGCAGGAGGGAGGAAATACGGGAGGTGGCCATTCCAAAAGTAAAGACAAGGATGAGCTAATTGCTGTCCCCTTGACGGAAGACCGGAAACGAACCAGATCACAACGAATCAACCCAAGAAAGGACGCAGAGATACCAACACGAAACAGAAAAGGGAAGAAGTAACGCAGTATTAATGATTCTGCGAATCCCTCAGGATCTGAGATCCTGAGGGATCACTATTTTACCTATTTTTTGTACCTAGATATCTTCGCCATCTTCCCTATAAAAGGGGTAGCACTGTTGGCTTCAGGAGGATCTTTTTGGGGTGTAATTTCTTTTAAGGAAGATCAGGACTATGATCTTTATGTTCGGTTGAAGACTTGAGTTCCTGTAATTTTATTGCATGCTTTAATACAGACTTGTTCACTCTTTTATCTTTGAGCCTGGATCTATCTTAAGCGGTGTACCCCTGGAGGCTAAGGGCCCGGCCCTGGAGGACACTTGCTCTTGTATTATTACGTGTGGTTTCCGTGTGGTTTGTTCATAGACGTACTCTGGTAATCTACTGTGTTTTGAGAATATTCTATTACATGCTCTGTTGTGATTAAGTCATTTCGTGTTCTTGAACTTTATATCGATGCTATGTTATTTTACCAATTGTTTAAGCATTGATTAATCCCTACAGGACACTGTTACTTTATTATAGAACTCTTCACGATTGTGTTTTGCATTATAACAAGTCATCTGGAAAGATCTGTTTTACATGGGTATCGAATGTGACTATTCTTTATTATGAGATACAGTCGTATGTGTTTTAATAGAAGCAAATTAAGTATGGTGTGTTTATAAGGTTCTATAGTATTGTTCCATCATATAAGATTGGTGGATTGGTGTTTTGATTGGCATGGTTAAATAGAGTTGCAGCTTAAAGAACTCAGTTATTACTTATTTCGATTACTGTTCTATTCTTGAACTGCTGTTCCATTTATTTGCTGTTCCATTTACTTGCTGTTCCATTTATTTGCTGTTCCATTTCAATTTGCTGTTCCATTTCCAGATTGCTAATTTGCTATTTTGTGAGGACGGACTTAGGCTGTAGAGGACCCCAGCATCTGCTACTTGGTCCCCAGACCTCTGATCTGCTCCCATCAGCTATGAAAGGGATGTGTTATTGCTACCAAGCCCTTGGCTGATGTGCTGTTCCATTTCATTATCACTTCTTTTATCTGCTGTTTCATTTATAATCATTAAGAACGATCCTAGGCTGTAGCGAGCCTAGCATCTGCTATTTGGCTCCCATACCTCTGATCTATTCTCATCAGTTATGAAAAGGATGGGTTATTGCTACCAAACCTTTGGCTGATGCAATACTTGGTGTGATTTAGTCCTTTGAAGTAGTTAAGTTGTAGACTTGCATTAGTTTACTTTCGTAGTTGTAAATATCTGTACTACAAGCATTACTCTGGAAAATGCTAGCCTCAGACTGAGACACCCTTTGAAATAATCAGACGATCCCGGATTGACATATTAATGTGAGGTAACTAGAGGTGAAAGAGACCCTTTTTATAGCTCTACATTTTGGTGCCGTTGCCGGGAAGGAGTGTAGCCATTTGTCTTTCTCAGAGTAGTGTACGAACCTGCTAGGGAAGAATTGGGTTTTGAAAACGGAAGGTAAGAACCTACGTGCGGAGCATGTAAAAGCCCTGCTTCTTTGCCCGCTTTCCTGCAGATTTGCTGTTATCTGCTTAAAATTTAGTAGTTAAATTGAGTGCATGACTAAGCAGAAAAAGCTAGAGAAAAATCCCAAACCGTTATCGAAACCAGAAAAAGCTAAGGGACCGGTGACCCTTGGTCGATCGACATACATAGACGAAATCTATAAGAAATCTGAATCTCAGCCTTCAGTAGGACCCAGGAAAGTTACCTCCAAACAACCTACTAGTTCCCTTCAGGCCTCAGGCTCACCATCTGAAGCCTTTGCTGAGGTGCATATTCAGACTGACGAACATGACTTTCAAGAAATTGAAAATTCTATTCCAGAACGACTGCAGGAAGGGAATCTAAGCAATCTTTGTGAAGGAGAAGGAGAAACAGGGAAAATTGGGGAGCCAAGATCTCCTCCTAGGATAATTCAGCCATTAAATAGCCCAGACAAGGGGAGCGCGGTAAAAATTATTATTGAAGACACCCTATTTCCTCAGACAAAAATTCCAGATAGAGGAAGTGCTATTAAAACTGTTCCTGTTGAAAATATTCCTCCTCAACCTAGGAATACCCTCTTAGATCTTCCGGAAGGTTATTGGCATATATTTGACCCAATGGCTCAAAATCCGCCAAACACCCAAACCTCTACATTACAATACCCCATAGTGGATTCCGCAGCAAATGCTCATATGAAAGCAATCCCCTTTCAACACATTCCTACATTTCACGGACTTACATCAGAGGACCTCGATGCATTCTTATTTGAATTTGATGTGCTATAAAGGGGATATGATTACACCACTGACCCCCAGAAATTAAAATTGTTCCCCTCCACTTTGAAAAGGGCAGCTTTAAGATGGCTTATGGGTTTAGGTGGTGGAGTTATAAATAACTGGGAACAAATGAAAGAATCTTTCCTAAAGAAATATCAAGATTACTGTAGGTCTAGAGAACTGAAAGATGAAATATTTCAGATGATAGCTAGACCAAATGAAACATTAGAAGAATACGTGGAACGTTTCCAGTATAATCTGCAAAGATCCCCTTATGCATCGTTGCCTTTGCCTGATAACGTGTTGAAAACAACATTAATAAGGGGCATGAAAGAACAATGGATTGAAACATTAAACATTATGGGGAAAGGGGATATATATCAGGAAAGTTTTGCTGACATAATTGATTTGTGTATCAGGAGTTCGAGAGGCAGTACACGAATCAAACCAGCAGAACATGATCGATTTGCACGGGAAAATAAAATTTCATCAGAAGGAGTAACACGTGTGGAAATTGGGAATTTACTTGAAAATTTTAAAACTGATATACTAGGAACACTGACTACACAATTGGACGTTTTGCAGGCTAAGCAGAAACAAATGGAGGCAGAACAGAATTTAGCAATTTTCTGCCCCAGATGCAGGAAGAAGCATAGCCATAAGGAATGCCCACTAGATACAGTTCAGACATGCGCCATTTGCACAAGGGATCACTCTACAGAAAGTTGTCCCTCATTACCTGGACTGAAAGCGGTATATAAGGAAGCGGAAGAAGAACCAGAAGCAGTGTATCTACTTAACCAGCGTCGTTAGTGGCAGCCGCGACAAACTGGTATGCTTTCAGACCCAGCTTCTTCTTTTCAATATCCGCAATACAATACTCAACAGTATAATACATGGCAAATTCAGTTTCAACCCCCATTTCCAAATTGGTCATCACAGTCATACCCTTCTTCAAACCCGTGGCTAAATCAGACAAGCCAATTTGGCTAGTCGAATCCTCCTTATCCCCTACCATACTGGCAAAACAACCCTTATCCACCGCAATGGACTCCCCCCACTTCACAAAGTTCAAGCTGGCAGAATAACTAGCAGAGACCAACACAGCAGCCAGTAGGAAACATTCCTTTCCCTCAACCTACACTACCAGCTTTACAGCAAAACCCCCAATCTAATCTCAGACCCCAACTCCCAGCCCAGCCCAATCCTAATACAAATAACAGACCGGTCCAAGCACTCGAAATTTTAGAAACACCAGAAGAAGGACCTGATCTGAGGGAGTGCAATGATCTGCAGTTAAGATCTGGGCGTATTATTCAAACAGAGGGAAACAAAACAGTTCAGATTGAAGATCAGTTACCTAGAGAACAACTATCACAAGAAGAGGATGAAAACAGGCAACAAACTCAGAATCAAGAAACTACATCCTCTCCCCCGTTCCCAGAACGTTTAGTCATACCTCGACCTATACAGCAACCTAATTTTGACATTCTGGGAGAATTACAAAATTTGTACATAAAAATCCCGTTCCTTCAGGCCATTCAGGACATCCCAATATACGATAAAACTATTAAGGAACTATGCATAAAAAGACCAAGAAGGAATGTAATAGATAATCCAAGAGTTCAAGTAGTCGGCACTTTATCTGACCTATTATCAGGAAAGGGAACACCTATTAAGTATGAAGACCCAGGAAACCCAATAGTAATTGTTAAAATTTATGGCCAAAACTTAACCAATGCCTTAGTTGATCTTGGAGTTGCAATCAATATATTGACCATCTCCACTTGCCAAAAGTTAGGAATTACATCTGCAGAACCTACTTCAACTTTGCTGGAATTGGCTGATCGATCTGTGGTCAGGCCAGAAGGCATATTGCATGATGTTATGGTCTCAGTTGATTCCTGGGAATACCAACTGATTTTCTGATAATAAATCCTAAAACCCGACTAGATGGACATCCATTGATCTTAGGAAGGCCTTGGCTTGCTACCGCTGATGCCTACATCGGCTGTCGGCAAGGAAACATGATCATAACTAAGGGGGCAGATATTAAAAACTTAGTACTATATCCCCCAGCGCAGCCAATCATCACAATAGTCAAAACTAATAGGCACCCTGTATCATATCTTACTGACAACATTAGATCTCCATTAACTATACAAGAAGCGTTAGAGTTCAAAAATCAAACAGAAGATGATGCCATCAGTAATTTTATTAGTCAAACTGAACTCACATCTCGTACCCAGTGTCATATGATAAAAGCAGCATTTGATAACGAAGTAGAGGAGGAACCTCTGAAAGATGTGCATGACCATACAATCCCTGTCACGTCAGTTGCACATAGTAAAATAGTGGAAATCGAACCTGGGAAGACCTTAAAAATTAACGCCAACCTTACACCGGAACAAGAAACAAAACTCATCCATGTTTTAACAAAATATAAAAATGCATTTGCATGGGATTACCCCGATATGAAAGGAATTGATCCTCAATTGTGTACACACCACATCTACATAGAGAATGATGCAAAACCTGTTAGACAACCTCAGAGAAGATTAAATCCTCATCTAAAAGAAGTAGTAAAAGCTGAGCTCCAAAAACTTTTAGATGTTAACTTTATCTACCCTATCTCTGATAGTAAGTGGGTCTCCCCGCTTGTGGTGGTACCGAAAAAGAATGGGAAGTGGAGAATCTGCGTGGACTATAGAGAACTAAATAAGGCAACGCAGAAAGATCACTTTCCTCTCCCATTCATCGATCAAGTATTGGACACTTTGGAAGGCAAGAAATTCTTTTCTTTTCTTGATGGCTTCAGTGGGTATAACCAAATACAGATTGCCCCTGAAGATCAGGATAAAACTACTTTTACTTGTCCTTGGGGAACATTTGCCTACCGAGTTTTACCTTTTGGTTTATGTAATGCCCCTGCCACATTCCAAAGGGCTATTCTTAGCATATTTGCAGATCTAATAAATGAAGGATTGGAAGTATATATGGATGATTTCACTCCATACGGAGAAGAGTTTGATCCAGCATTGGAAACACTAGAAAAAGTCCTACAACGCTGTATAGCTACCAGGCTTTGTCTAAGCCATGAAAAGTGCTACATGATGATGACAGAAGGACTTATTCTAGGGCACTATATTTCAGCAGCCGGCATACAGGTAGACCCAACCAAAATCCAAATACTTTTGCTTATTCCTACTCCTACTACTCAAACAGAGGTACGTAGCTTTCTTGGATTCTCTGGTTATTACAGAAGATTTATAGAACATTATTCATGTATTGCTACACCATTGTATGCACTAACTGGTAATATTGATTTCCTTTGGACAGAGAAATGTGAACGTGCTTTCAATGACCTGAAAAAGCTTGTATCTACAGCCCCAGTCCTTCGCGGACCAAACTGGGATTTGCCATTTCAGATATCATTCGATGCCTCAGATACAACCATTGGAGCGGTCCTTGGTCAGGAGGAGGATAGAAAACCATACGCCATTTATTACATTAGCAAAAATCTATCCCCTGTTGAATTAAATTATACTGTAACTGAAAAGGAATTTCTAGCTGTTATACATGCTATCAATAAATTCAGACATTACATCACTGGATATCCCGTTATCTTGTACACAGATCATTCTGCTATAAAGTATCTAGCAAATAAACCTGTCACAAACGACAGAATAACCAGATGGCTGATTTTATTGCAGGAGTTTGACATTACAATCAAGGATCGACCTGGCAAAGAAAACCCGGTAGCTGATTTCCTCTCAAGAATGCCAAAACCAGTCGATGCAGCAGCAGTTGAAGATTAGTTTCCAGATGAGCATCTCCCTGGTATGCTGATGTCGCCAATTACCTAGCAGTGGGTAAGTTACCAAAACATCTAACCCCTAATGAGCGAAAACAGATTGTCCAGCGAAGTACCAGATTTTCCTGGATTGGAGGCTATTTGTTTCACACAGGGGCAGACATGCAAATCAGGAGGTGCGTTCGACAAGATGAAATCTTTGATATATTGAAAGCATGCCATGACTAACCATGTGGTGGACATTTTTCTGATCGCAGGACTGCACATAAAGTATTACATATAGGGTATTATTGGCCCACAATTTTTAAAGATGCAAAGAAATTTGTCCAAGCATGTGATAGTTGCCAGAGGGCGGGACACCCTAGTCACTCATATGAGATGCCCTTGAAACCACAACTATTCATCGAACCATTTGAGCGATGGGCCCTTGATTTCGTTCAACCCACCATCAAACCAGAAAACACACATTCTAGTGGCAACAGAATATGTCACTAAATGGGTTGAAGCGGAATCCTTGCCCAGGGCTACAGAAGAATCTGTTATACAGTTCCTGCTCCATCTATTTGTGCGCTATGGCCTCCTTAGAGAGATAATCACAGATGGAGGGCCACAATTTGCTGGAAACAGAATAGCAGCAACACTCAACAATTATCATGTTCAACATAAAATGACCACCCCATATCACCCACAGGAAAATGGGCAAGTAGAAAGCAGCAACAAGATAATAGAAACAATTCTAACCAAAACAGTTGCATCACATAGACGTGATTGGGCTGCCAGACTACCAGAAGCACTGTGGGCTTATAGAACAACATGGAGAAGCACCACTGGCCACTCACCTTACCAGCTTATGTTTGTAAAACAACCTATCTTTCCTATAGAATTTGAAATCCAGACATTACGAACAACACAAGAAGTAGGGTTAGACTTAACCGAGGCACAAACTAATCGATTGCAATAGATTAATGAGCTAGATGAAATTAGACTCTCTGCACTTCAACATACTGCCCTGATACAACAACAAAGAGCTAAGTGGCATGATGCTCTCATAAAAAACAGAGTCTTCCATGAAGGAGATTGGGCTCTTTTATATGACTCTAGATTTCAGGACTTCCCCGGGAAACTCCAGACTCGTTGGTTGGGACCATATGAAATTCAGAAAGTACATGAAAATGGTACCCTCACACTAATTACTATTGATGGTTCTGGGTATACCTTTAAGGCAAACGGCCATCGAGTCCGTCTCGATTGCAAACCACTTACTCGGGAGTCCTTTTGCCAGCAATTACGCCAAGATTCAGATATGGAGATCTTACGAGAGGAAGACAAGTCTCCTCCACCTGTAACTCGCTAAGAAGTTTACTTTTCTTTACAATTTGTATATAATTCTTTGAATTGTTTTTGTACATATTTTTTACAGCATGTTGTGATTTTTACTGTTCCTTTTTCAAAAGGAACAACACTTGTGATTTTTGCTGTTCCTTTTTCAAAAGGAACAGCACTTGTGATTTTTTTGCTGTTCCTTTTTCAAAAGGAACAACACACGTGATTTTTTTGTTGTTCCTTTTTCAAAAGAAACAACACTTGTGATTTTTGCTGTTCCTTTTTCAAAAGGGACAGCATTTCTGATTTTTGCTGTTCCTTTTCTAAAAATGAACAACACTTGAGTGTTTTTGCTGTTCCTTTCTAAAAAAGAACAACATTTGTGTGTTTTTGCTGTCTCCGAAAGAAACATCACAGTTTGATTTCTGTCGGTCTTTTTCCATAGGAACGACATTTGTTTGATTTTATTGAACTGCACCACTGATTTCCACTGCTCCTTTCTCTAAACGAACAACCATTGTTGTATCTTTCCTTGAAACTGCACTACTCATATGATTTAAAACAGCTTGTTCCTTCTCAAAGATGCAGAGTGCTAATGGTCTTTAGAATACAATTATCTACTTATGTGATGGAAACAAAAGCATAGTATACAGAAATCGGTAAATCATAAATCGCTATCCTTATAAGCAAATGCCCTGAATTGATGAAAGGATGTAGGGAAAAGATATGCTTACTTATCACCTTTTGTTGCCATTGTTCTACTAACTCTGTTCTGATTGGTAATCTCTATCATGCTGATTTTTTATCTATTTTAATTATCATTCACCAATAAGATCAAAGAGTTTATATCTTCCTATTGGGATTTTAAGACTTCTTCCACCATTCCTACTCTTAAGGAGTGCGGAACCACCCTTGGTGTATAAACAGGAAAAATTCTCTATTAAAACCAAAGAAAAAAGAAGCAAGCAAAGCAATTTTGTCAAATTGCAGGATAGGGAGTCTCATTACGAGCTGGCCTACCATGATCATCAGGATGGAAGCGAAGTGGCATTCCCATTAGGGCCACCACACCCGAGAAATGGTCCAAAAGGTATATCAAAATAAATAAATAACCCTTGGAACAGGAGGTCTCACCACGAGCCGGCCTGCCCACTATTCACTCCTTCCTCGTGAATGGCACTATGACTAACTGGTTACCAAGCCTGCATAGTGGCCTACAGTTTTGACATCACATAACACTTCCTCGCATACACAAAGGACGATGGTTCCCGGGGTGAAATAAACAACTCTGCCAAGGTTATGGACACCTGTTGGCAGCAGAGCTCTATAAATGGTATCGAAGTCGTAACCTTTACACCATTGGGTAAGGAAATTATAACCTTTGTATCTTATAACGTGATAATTTAATTACCCAGCCATATACCGCATGACTATTTATTACCGCCAATCATTACGGAGCTAGTGACAGTGACCGCATGGGGCTCGCTAATTATGGCAAATGTCTATTCCCGAACTTCCATCAACTTACCGCAGTCGCTTACGTATTAAAAGCGATTTAACTTTTCACCTCGATTCCAGTAATACATTGTTTTTGCGGACATGGCATATTTTCATAAGCTGCTCCATAAAGGCCTCGCGGTCGAGGTAGACGCTGCTCCTTTATTTGACGGCTGGGACAGCCTATCATATTGCAGGGGGGGGGGAGTAACCTCATTATTCCCTAGAATACGTGTCAGCCTGTTATTCGAGAAGATCTTGTACTTGAGCACATCATGGCTCAACGGTATGATCATTTGCCATTTTTGTTTCTTCTGCATGAATCGTTGTTCGAAGTTATTTCCATTGCATACGCCGTTGTTTTAAATTTGAATGAGAAACTCGCCACCAGCTTCTCTGCGTCTTAACGAACAGTTGCTGTTCCTTTGAGAATTTGCAAGTGAAGCCATGGGTGGAAGGTCAGTCCACAGAGAACCACAGACATTGACTGTTTCAGCTGCAGCCCGAAGAATTATGAAGAAAGCAGGATGGTTGACCTACTTCAGCCGCCTGAAGGAGTCTAATGAAACTGTGGCGAAGGAATTTTTACAAAGCCTACAGGAAGAACATTCCACAATCAGAGGAAAACGAATAGAGGTCACGGATGATATAATAGCAAAAGTCACAGGACTACCGGCCACAAGGCCTGTGTGGACAATAAAGAAGGAAAGGCTGCAGAAGATTGTGGAAATCTTTCAGGACGAGGGCCAGAGCTTAACAGTTCGAGGAAAAGGGGTGCTACCAGCAACGCTAGGAGAGCCATGGGCGAAATTGGCGAAAATTGTCCAGAGCTACATTACTTGCGAGGGAAAAAAAGACGTGGTAAAACCACGACATCTAAAACTCCTAGCTGTCTTAAAACAAAAATGTTCTGTAAATTTACCTGCATTGCTTAATTCGCTATTGCATGATGTGGCACGAAGCATGAAAAAGGCACAGCACAAAGAATCTGTGGTTAGCCACCACGGATTAATTCGTTTGATAGTAAACCATAGTCTTACCCAGCAGCAGAGCAGCTGGGAAGAATTAATTGATATTATTAATAAAGGGACGGCCACGTCTGGATGCCCAGAAAAACGAAAACAAATTGATAGCACACCTCAACGCCCATAGAATCAAAAGAAGGACGCTTGCACAGAAGTGCAAGCTGAAAGACAATCCGAGAAACAAGCAGAAAAGAAACTTGAGAAACAACCCAACGCTGGTACATCTCAGCAACTAGCAAAACATAGAAAGTCGGCACGGCTTGCAGGGTTACAAGCAGAGTTGAAGAAACCCTGGGCTCGCACGAGCCAAGCAATAGAAATTATAGATGAGCAATCGGCAAAGACAGATACAGAAGAAGAAAGTAATGAGGACGTAGAATAGTCCACAGGGACAGAGGCGGAAGAAGAAAATAGCAGAGAAACAGAGCAGTCCACCGAGGCAGAAATAGAAGAGGAAGACGAAGAACAGTCAGTGGAAACAGAAACAGGAGGAGAAGAAGAACAGGATGAAGAAGAAGAAGGAGACGAGAAAGAAGAAGTTGAGCGGCCCGAGCAGGAGGAAGAAATGGAACAGCAGGGAGGAAGCCCAGTACAAAACCCGATAGGGGAAGATGAATTGGCCAATATTCTGGCTAATATGGGCGAGTATGGCCAGCCCCTGAGTCCATCCAACCTCCAGGCTGAAGAAGAAACCCAGGATCAGCGACCTCAAGAAGAAAATACGGAAATTAGTCACACTCCAACCCACGGCAAACAGTTAGCTATTATTTCTGAGAAGTTGATGAAAATAAGGGAATTGCAAAAGGAAAAAGGGACACTGTTAAACGTGATAGTCAGGCTTCGCCAGCAGATTAGGCTTCTAAAAGAAAGACAAAGGGGGGTAGGGACCTCAACAAGAAAAAATTTGGCCACGCCAATAAGACCCCGTAAGAATAAAAGGCGAAGAACCAGGAGCCGTTCCACTACTCAAAATCTTGACAGAAGCCAAACTACTGTCCCTAATGAAGCAGAAAGACAAACTGCTGTTCCAATTGAAACAGAAGGACAGACTGCTGTTCCATTTGAAAAGGAACAGCAGTGGGTTGGAGTTCGTGTTAAAATTGAAAAAGATAATAAGGTGGTTCAGACGGAGGCACCACCTTCGGGAGTAATAAGGGTTATGAATTCAAAGCAGCATAATAAGAAACTCCAAGTAAAGCTCCCAGCCTCCACAGATGCATGGAAAAAGGACCCAAAAACAAGAACCCTCCACCATCATTTGAAGGAGGCTCAGCAAGAAGCAGAAAAGCTCAGGGAACAAACGGTCCCCCATGAAAAATATGAGGAATTACAGCAGCAGTTAAGGAACGTCAACCTGTCAGAAAGCCAAGCCTTCGAAGGATGGCGAAAGGAGCAAGAGAAAGTTGCCAAGGTAACCCGTAGATTAGATGTAGTTATTAAACAAATGGATACCTTGTGTGCTCTGTACAATGATGCCCTAGCATGTAGAGCTCCTGCCAAAAATTATGCCTTGTTTCTAATGGAAAGATACTTACAATTGAAAATTAAAGCCGTTAGGGCAGGTGCTCCCATAGAAATTAACACTATAGACGATTTTATAAACTACTGTAAGCATTATGGGGTAAAATTACAAAGGTTATTGTGTGAATTTTACCTACATAACCTTGTACTAGAACAAGAGATCGAGTTGAACCCTGGCCCTTTTGTCGGAGATATTCAATTACAAGCATTCATTTCATTTACAGTTAATCAGATTAAATGGCTCAAAGCCTACAATGCATTTCAGAGACAAGAAAATGGATTAGACCTATGGGTAAGAGCTGAGCCCAGAGACCTGGAACAGTTATGGAGAAGTCATAGAAATCTCATGAGGGCTCCAGGTGTGATTGAAGCATTAGGACCCATGCATGAAGCAATCATTCGGCAAGGGCTTGAATTCTTTTCTTCTATTAAAGACCCTGCCATTGAAGCAGCTAAATTTCGATATCGGGTATCTAATCCAAATATTCAGCTCCGAGAGCCGTTTAAGTATGAAAATTTTAAGCTTGCTGCTAACCGATTCCCCCTCTATGGTGAAATTGTTTTGAGGGCAGGGCCATCCTGGTTAGTATATAGGTTCCGTAGTCCAATTATTTGGCATCCTGCACCCGGATACCAAGCCCTGTATGAAATGCCCGAGGGCCAGACAAGCCATTTCTTTGATCATCTAGTTTCGCATCATGGGTGTAGGCCCCCACACGAAATTCCATCTCCAGCCTACTCCCTCGCTGCTCTGCATGTCAACTACAATGTTTTCATGAGGCCATGAAAAAGGGTAAGCTGGGGGGTGTGTGGAGTACCAAGGAAGGTATGTTTCGATGGTCATTTTGGTATCTTTTCATCAGAACTCAAAAGCCTTTTACATGAGAAATCTAGATAATGATAAGAATTTATAATGAAACACGAGAGATTAATGAAAAGCACTGATAGTCGTCATTTCTATGTGCAGGAGGGAGGAAATACGGGAGGTGGCCATTCCAAAAGTAAAGACAAGGATGAGCTAACTGCTGTCCCTTTGACGGAAGACTGGAAACGAACCAGATCACAACGAATCAACCCAAGAAAGGACGCGGAGATACCAGCACGAAATAGAAAAGGGAAGAAGTAACGCAGTATTAATGATTCTGCAAATCCCTCAGGATCTGAGATCCTGAGGGATCGCTATTTTACCTATTTTTTGTACCTAGATATCTCCGCCATCTTCCCTATAAAAGGGGTAGCACTGTTGGCTTCAGGAGGATCTTTTTGGGGTGTAATTTCTTTTAAGGAAGATTAGGACTATGATCTTTATGTTCGGTTGAAGACTTGAGTTCCTGTAATTTTATTGCATGCTTTAATACAGACTTGTTCACTCTTTTATCTTTGAGCCTGGATCTATCTTAAGCGGTGTACCCCTGGAGGCTAAGGGCCCGGCCCTGGAGGACACTTGCTCTTGTATTATTACGTGTGGTTTCCATGTGGTTTGTTCATAGATGTACTCTGGTAATCTGCTGTGTTTTGAGAATATTCTATTACATGCTCTGTTGTGATTAAGTCATTTCGTGTTCTTGAACTTTATATCGATGCTATGTTATTTTACCAATTCTTTAAGCATTGATTAATCCCTACAGGACAATGTTACTTTATTACAGAACTCTTCACGATTGTGTTTTGCATTATAATAAGTCATCTGGAAAGATCTATTTTACATGGGTATCGAATGTGACTATTCTTTATTATGAGATACAGTCGTATGTGTTTTAACAGAAGCAGATTAAGTATGGTGTGTTTCTAAGGTTCTATAGTATTGTTACATCATATAAGATTGGTGGATTGGTGTTTTGATTGGCATGGTTAAATAGAGTTGCATCTTAAAGAACTCAGTTATTACTTATTTCGATTACTGTTCTATTCTTGAACTGCTGTTCCATTTACCTGCTGTTCCATTTATTTGCTGTTCCATTTACTTGCTGTTCCATTTATTTGCTGTTCCATTTCAATTTGCTGTTCCATTTCCAGATTTCGAATTTGCTGTTTCTTGAGGACGAACTTAGGCTGTAGAGGACCCCAGCATCTGCTACTTGGTCCCCAGACCTCTGATCTGCTCCCATCAGCTATGAAAGGGATGTGTTATTGCTACCAAGCCCTTGGCTGATGTGCTGTTCCATTTCATTATCACTTCTTTTATCTGCTATTTCATTTCTAATCATTAAGAACGATCCTAGGCTGTAGCGAGCCCAGCATCTCCTATTTGGCTCCCAGACCTCTGATCTATTCTCATCAGTTATGAAAAGGATGGGTTATTGCTACCAAACCTTTGGCTGATGCAATACTTGGTGTGATTTAGTCCTTTGAAGTAGTTAAGTTGTAGACTTGCATTAGTTTACTTTTGTAGTTGTAAATAGCTGTACTACAAGCATTACTCTGGCAAATGCTAGCCTCAGACTGAGACACCCTTTGAAATAACCAGACGATCCCGGATTGACATATTAATGTGAGGTAACTAGAGGTGAAAGAGACCCTTTTTATAGCTCTATAGCTATCTGGCTTCGCAAGATGTTGTTTGGCTTATTTGGTCAGCTGTTGAGACCTTCAGTGATTTACTGTGATAATCAGAGTTGCATTAAACTCACGGAGAATCCAGTATTTCATGACAGGTCAAAGTATATCGGGATCATATATCATTTCATCATAGACTATGTTCAGAAGGGAGCTGTGAAGTTTGAGTATATTTCCACTGATGAGCAGGTTGCAGATATTCTTACCAAAGCCTTACCATGGGGCAAGCATGTCTACTTCAGAGACAAGATGGGTGTGGTGAGGAACACCTTCCTCGGTAAGAGGGAGTGTTGAAATTTAGTACCGGAGGACAGGTGGTTCCCTTAGGCTTTGATCTTTGGCCTAGGGAAAAGTGTCCAAAAGAATTTAATTTTTCTCCTAAAGTGACTTTATAATTTTATAAAGTTAAATCTAATTTAAAAGTGACTTTAAGTGATAAAGTTACTAAGTCTAATTTTAAAGTGACTTTTATAAAGTCAATGAAAAATTAGAAAGGAAAAGTGACTTTGGAAATAAATGACTAAGTGGGTCTTTATTAAAGTGGGGTGAATTAAAAAATAAAAAGTGAGATTTAAATGAGCATTTAATCTCAGCCTTAGATCTCAATCTATTTCAGCCATTGGATTTAGGGATCACCCAAAAGTCACTTGGATCACCCAAAATTCACTTGGGGTTAGATTAAAGGAGGAAAAGGAGGAAAAGGTCATTAATTCTTTCATGAGCAGATTGAGAGAAGGAGAGCAAGAGAGCAAGGGATATTTATGGACAGTGAGTTGCGGAATTTCAGCAGCGGAGTATCAACAACGGAGTTTCAGTAGCGGAGTATCAGCAGCGGAGTTTCAGCAGCGGAGTTTCAGCAGTGGAGTATCAGCAACAGAGTTTCAGCAGCGGAGTTTCAGCAGCGGAGTTTCAACAAGTCTGTACAACAGAGTTTCAGCAGGGCAGAGTTTCAGCAAGGCGGAGTTTCAGCAAGGCTGAGTTTCGGCAAGGCTGAGATAAGTTGTAAAAGTTTGCTTGCTGATTTTTGCTGAATATTTCTCTCACTGTAAAAAGACATTTTCCAGAAATAAAGAAGAGCTCTCAAACGGGTTTTCCCCAAGAGTTGTAGGGGGGTTTTTCCAGGGTCACATTGACCAAAAATCTCAGTGTTTAAATGTGTTTTAATGGCTGTTTGTTACTGCTGATTTTTATTTATGCAATTTCCAGCATTCTGTAAAATTTCCAGAATTTGTGTTTTTAGCAAATTTATTTTTTCCAGCTTGTTAAATGTATGGTTATGGGAAAGGGCATTTAACTATATGGGAGAAATAATGAGAAACTGAAAAACAGGGTGGGAAATGAGAAATTTATACAATCAGCCTCCAAATTGATAACCTTTCCCTTTTCTTCCATGGTGAGCCTAGTCCCTAGTGGATTTCTAGGCGATACGTGCACCTATACCATGGCTTGCTTGTCTTTCTTGGGTCTTGGTGTGCGTGGAGATTAGGGATTTCTGCCACTATCCCAACATTTTCTGGGGCTTGTACTTCCATAATAGCCTACGCAGCTTCCTCAGCGGTCATTACTTTAGTATCCAAGTGCTGCCATAGTACGATTCCACAATTCTCTCAACGTCTCGGGTAATTTCTCAAGCAAGGAATTTGCCTTCAAAAGATCGAACAAGTTTGGGTTCATGAATGTCTGTGCACGCAACAACTCAGTCCTCAAATTACCAAGTGTTGTTTGCTGGACAGCCCTTTGTAATTTATTGTGCCTTTTGAATTTGAATTCGACCGTTCTCCCCACATTCGATCCATTAATGCTTGATTGGTAGTAGATTTTCAAGAATCTAGCCCATAAAGTTTGCCTTAAATTCCTGCCGCCTACTCCATTTGGTCTCAAACTAAGCATCACATCATGAATAGTGTCTGTAATGGCATCTTTCCTACTGAACCACGTGGCAGCACAACTACCCTCTCACTGTCGCGGATCCTGGGACACTTTGCTACTGCGCGCAGTCCTGATATTGCGCAGTCCCTGTGTAGAGTAGTTTATAGTCCCGTGCCTCATTTCATCTGCCTGGAGCGCTAAGACTATGATTTTGTTAGTTAGTCAGATGGCCGAGCCCCTTGTGTATGTTTTCAAATGACTGCCATTGAATTTTCCTAGGAAGAGTTCTCCATTTATCTTTACCAACTACACCGCGCCACCATTTGTGATCTCCTTAATAACATACAGTGCCAGCCAATGCATTTTGAGCTTCCCTGGGAATTTATAGAACTTAATATCGTACAACAACAAAAAATAATTCATCTTGAAGGTGCATAACTCAATATGTCAATCGCGCCAAGCCTTTTCACGTTGCTTTTGGACCTGCTGGTGAAATCCAGCCAAAAATCGTTCTTCCTCGAGCTCCTCCAACTGCACAAGCCTCTCCTCTAGGACTCTGCGATCCGTCATACCTATGAGCGCTGCTATGCGTAGACTAGGCATGATGTATTCCATAGACATTACAGCTTCTACTCCATAAACAAGCCTAAAAGGTGTCTATCCTGTCAGTTTCTTGCATGTCGTCCTATAAGCCCATAATACTACAGGTACGCGCAGGTCCCAATCACTTCGCTGTGCATTACATACCTTATTCAGCACATTGCACACCTTTTTGATCGCCTTTGCACATAGAATATTTTGTGCGATAGCTCCTCTTGCATAATGTCTTCCCAACATTAAGAGCCATTTGCACCTTTGTCCCTCCAACACATGCTTATTGACTAGGTCTTTTAGCACGGAGTACATGTGCATCCGTGCAGGTTGGGGCTCTTTTCCATAGGCATGCATCCTCTTGACCAGATGTGCGCACAAACCATCCTATCCATTGTACTTATTTGTTAGTCACACCTTAGGCTTCCCAAATCGTGTGCACATCATTCCCCTACATTCGCGCCAGTCATCAAAGCTCCCTTTGTGCGTACCTCACCATCTCGCGGGCGTAGCGCACAGTACCCAGTCTAAGGCCTAGAATCATTTCTTTTCTGGTACTTCTCTTTCAAATTTATCCAAGAAGGTATCTACCTCACTTAAACCATCATAAGTAGGTAGGTCTCTTACTTCTATTGATACGCAGCGTAAAGACCTTGTCATCATATTATAATTCAATGTAGTTACCTCATGTAACCGATTCTTCCATCACTTTGTTTCCTCAACCAAATCTGAAGTATAGGGGCTTTCGTGCTCCCATGAAATCCGCCCATCCGTGGTGGGATTCACCCAGTCTTGGTCTCGCGTTATTATCTTATAGATGTATTCCAAATCATCATCACTTTCATAGTCGCGCACTGGCTCCGTATAGTGCGATCCTTCGGCAGGGTCGAGGGGTACAATTAAGCGTAGTGACTTTTTTTCAAAAATCATTTTTCTCTTTTTTAGATTGATAATCCCGTTCATGTCAGTGGCCCAATCAATTCCTAAGAGCGCGGGGTAGGGAATGTTGTCATCAATAGTCTCTATCACTTCAAAGTCTGCCAGCGCGCTCTCTCCCTCAATATCCGCAGTTATTCCCTGTAATCACCCCATGGGTGTTATTTTCTGTTGTTTTGCCATCCTTAGCTGAATTGGAGGCCACTGTAGCGTAGGTCGCCCCATTCTCTCCCATGTATACTTCGAAAGAACATTTGCATATAATCCCAAATCTAGAATTACTTGGTCGATATCATATTCTCTGATCTGCGTGGTTAGTCTCATCTCTCTTCCCATTCTTGTCTTATTCTTTCCGATCTTTTGGAATACACACGGTTCTCCTGGCACGGTCCCAGCGCATATGTTGATGAGTTCCTATAACCCTTTCACCACCTTCTTGTCACGCAGTAGCTTCATACATGTTTCCAGGAACGTTGTGAGCATAGATGGGTCCATCTCTGGCTCCGGTTTATCTTTTCTTCCTGAAGTGGAGGCATCAACGAAGCTCTTCTTAGCTTCCATGAAGGTTTCCCAAGTGCGCTCCAAATCAAACTTTGCTTCTTTAGCCGGAGCTTTGCAAACCCAAGTACTATCTTCTAGCTGTTTGCTTTTGTCATATCCCATCACGATTCCACTTCGGAGCACAATGTTCACATTCGGATCTTCCTCACGTGGCTCAGACCTCATCATCTGCAGGTTTTGAGTCAGGGGAGGTGGTAGTGCTCCTTTGTCACGTATCTTAGATATCAACGTAGGACAATATTCTGTCTCATGATCAAACAAGCTATAATACAAACACGACAGGTGCGTTGGATTCATGTAATCATGGGCATAATGCGCTGTCCCTCCGCAATTGTAGCATATCAACTATCAGTGACCTCTTCCACATCCTTCTCTGCCTCGGCCTCGTCCGCGCCTCTGAAATCCTATTCGTGTCATTCCTGCATTTTGGTCAAGGGGCTGTGTTTCAGCCTGAACTCTATAGGTGGGAGTTCTACCCATAATCAACTCATAGCTTCTGCAAGTGTGCTCATCATGTCCCACTAACATACAAAAGTTGCAAAAAAACTGTTGTGAATTTTGCGTATACTTCTGTAACAAGTGACAATTGTCTGTGGCATGTTTTCCTTCTATTTGACAAATTGCGCACCACAAAGCAATTTCCACGCTAGGTCCTTCTTGCGCTTCTGGCCTTAAGGGCATCAGTCCTCCTCTTGAGGTAATTTGTGAAAACCAGGTAGTGGTCCTTGTCGTGACCCTGACCCTTGCATTTTAGGCACCATACCTCTTCGCACACTTCTGGTCGAGTTGTCATATCTTGTTTTAGACTCTGCATCTCAAGGCATAAATTCTTCAGCTGCGCGTGGATTTACTGAACTCCTAAGTTAGGATCCTACATTGGGGTCTCATGTAGCCTCATAGCAATCTCTAAGGCCTCCGCCTGAGCCATTATCTTTTGCTGCGATAGCGCACTCCTTAAATGTGGCATTAGCGAAGCTACAAACCACTCACAATGCTATATATCCGTCAGATTCATATTAGCTTGAAGAATCATACATTTCAGCCTTTAATCCAGCTTCCAAGGAGTCTTGCCTAGTAGCATCGTGATCTCTTTGAATCCAATGATCGACTGTGCTTCAGACTTCAGCCTGTTAAATTTTATATTTAGCACTGCTTGGATATCTACGATTCTTGCATTTGGAATATCATTGGAGTGCTTAATATACAAGGTTAGTGCGCGGTCCTACAGGGCAGTAACCAGTGTCGCTTTCTTTATATTGTCATCTGTAACTCCTTGTGCTTCCAATACAGCCCTTACCACGAACCAGAATTGGTCCAGATCCTCATTTCCCAAACCTTTGAACACAAGCAACTTCAGTGTGCTTGCCATATTGAATTGCGGTGGTGGTGGAGGTGGTACAGGTGAAGATGGAGGTGATGGTGGTGAAGTTAGTGGTGGTGTGGGTGGAGGTGGTATGCGCGGAATTATTTGCCTTATCATATGGATCACACTTCGTGGTGAGACCTTTGCGAGCTCTTCCTCGTCCCCTCGCGGAGGTGAAATCAAGAGGCTAGTTTCTGGTCCCTTATTTCCTTTGTTTCTATAAGCTTTTCCACTTTGCATAGCCCCGAACATCAAGGTAACTGCATAACCCTCTTTTCACACACTAGTATTTTCATCCAAGTATTCAAAGACTTTACATAATTACCTCGCGGTCCTTTGAGAAACCGTCACTCTGCCTCACTGTAGATAACTGAGTCGTCAATCACGAACTTAGTAATGAATCCTCCTATAACATGATCGAGCCAATGATCAACGACACTCACGATCTTATCCTCTGATGCTTCCAACCTTTGCACTAAATCTGGGGTCCACACAATAGGACTGTTAAGCTTCCACCTTCCTTGGCTATCTGCTAGCTTCGAAATCCACTCATATAGCTCAGTAGGGAAGAACGCAAAGAAGATTTTGTGGATCTTTGTATACAGGTAGCAGTCTAGCCAATCTTCTTTGACAATTGCGGGTTCCCGTTTTCCTACACTGCGAACTCGTGAATTTTTCTGTCCAACCAACCTTCAATTTATTTCTTAGTTGGATTCCAATGATACGACATTAGACATCTCTATGCAGATTCCATTCGTAGCAACGAAACCATTTGTTGGCTTGTGGGGGCCTGACCTAGGTTCAAAGTTATTTAGCCAAACAAATCCCTATACTATTGGCCCTTTCGGAATCAACCCACGGAGCGCAGACTGAATTCTCACCCGAAGCAGTATGGGGGGATGTCGGAACCAAGTTTTCTCACCCTTGAGATGTCTGAGATGTCAATTTAGTCCAACTAGATCTGTGTTCATGTAGGTCATTTCGCACACTGTTCCAACCTTCAATACCTTCGTGATTTGTTATAATCGTCCTTCACACAACCCTAACTAGGGGTTGAGATGCTTTCACGCTACTAGGGCAGTGAACTGCACTATTTCCCAAAACTACACCATGTATCTTACTTATCTTCTTAACAAATCTTAGTTAACTTCGTGTAAATAGACATTCTATCTTGCATTCACTTAATCAATACAATTATACACATTCGCACATCATATAAGTATTAGAAGTGAATTTCATACCCAAGATAACATATGCATAAAATAGGAAATAAATACATATAAATGATAGGAAACTTCTCTTTATTAATACTTCCAACTGTTACAGACTCGACTCGCCCTACGCACTTAGCTGCAGGGGTCCGTGCACTTAGCTATGGACTACTAGGCCTCTGCGCACTTAGCTGTAGAGCCTTCTCCTACTCTACAACCCAAAACTAGAATTTTCTCCATAGATCTATCTCGCATACATCATATGTTCATCTTTTCTTATCAATTTATCTCTTAAGTACTTAGAGCCTCACTCTATTTACACAATCCCATGGTCCACGGACCATGGGTAGATCTCTACAACTGACATTACAATAACAAAACTAAGGGTGGACAACCTTATGACCCTTTTACAACCTACGCGCTCTGCGCCCACAAAATGGAGTATTTACATCGAAATTACAATCTTTGACCAAAATCTGGGCTCTAAGCCCCAAAACTTCCCTTGGGGGAACTCACACCCAACAAGAGGGTACTAGTTATAGATTCAAGCATTTCAATTACACTAAGGTTTTCTCCGAGATATGATGTATTTTCCGTTCGAGGATCATCAACTAAAATTGGTGGGTTCCAGTATTGCAGCAATAATGCTGCGACTCCTGGGACTCCCTTCTTCACTTTTATCAACCCGGTAGTTCGTAACAAACTTGGAAGCGACAGTGCTATATGCACAAGTACTAGCTCTTGCTGCAGCTGTCACTGGATCATCTGGCACAAGTGCGCTAGGAGCTTAAGCCAACTTCTATGAGCTCTCAGAAGAAGCTTTTAATGGTGATGGATGAAAGCTAACTCAACCTGAGGCTAATCTACTTGCAGAAAGAAGTTGAAAGCTATAAAGGAACGCAAACCCTAACAAACCCTAGTTTTACCAACTAACCCTACTGGTGCAAGTAAAAAGGATGAAGCTACAAGAATGGATTCCATTGACTTCTACAAAGGTAAAATGCATGTGAATAAGCTACTTCTGAAGAGAAATATGAAGAAAACATCTTTTTGCATTTTTTTTGAGTACTTTGTCAAGATTATTTTGCATATGCTTTAACTGTTTTTAACTGTGCAGAGGTTAACCGGCGAAAGGAAATGGAGTAGGCACTTGCAGGAGGTTGGGAAGGTTAGAACAGGGCCTAAGTGGTCTCTAGCACCCTTCCAGAGAGTTTCACAGTGATCAGATTCCAAGAAACCGCTTTCGTGAGCTTCTATAGGAAGTCTGCAGGGGTTCTATAGGATGTTCTGTGGCTTCTACAGGATGTTTCTACAGGATGTTCTCAAAGGATATTTTTGAAGGGTTGATGGTGGAAAAGAGGTGAAGAAGTGGGTATGGAGGTTGATGATTATGAGGAATGGTCCAAGACCTGGCGAACGAAGTGGGTGAGTGACAAGGATGGTTGGATTTGTTCAAGGATGGGTAGAGCAATATTGCACAAAAATATGGGAATTAGGTCAAAGTGAGGGAACGTAGCAAATGTGAGGCAAGAATCAGAGTTGGAGGGTGGAGCAGGTGGTAGTGATGGAGTAGGGGTAGGCAAAGAGGTTTTACAGGTGCTCTGCAAGTTATTTTCCAAACTATTCAAACAAAGACTCAAAAAACCAAAGACCTATCTACTTTAACCTAATCTGACCTGAATATCAGCAAAGCAAATGGGCAGAATTTTATTGCAACGAAATCATGTGAAATAACTATGCAGAATAAGAAATCATGAACCTAAACATGTAACCTCAACTGGTATCAACTTCTGCAGATGAGAATCTACACTAACAATTGCATGATGAAGCAAAGACAATGTTTTTGGTAGCGGAAAGGACACCTTGGTCTCAGCTCATGGTCCCACAGGGGGAGAGGTGAGATCAGGGGTGCTTGATGGCCTCTTTCAGAAGATCTTCTCTGTTATTAACCTATCAGAACAATCTGAACCTGAAAAGCCTTTTTAATCATCAACAATGACCTATATAATCTAGCAAAACTATAATCTACTTAACATAAATTTTTTGATAAAGACATTCAAAACATATAACAGTACAAGAAGGAAGCCTTGGCACTTGGGTTGGGCCCAAACCCAAGAGCTTCAGGCTCCTAATAAAAAGCTCAGGACTGATGCCAAATGAATCTGCTTTCCATTATTCAAAAATAACCATGTCACAAGAAAGTTGTACAGCAGAAACTACAAAGATGAGCTGAGAAACTAGCAGCACTATAGTGCAAAATACAAATGTTCAAAAAAGTAAGCTATGAAGGCTAGAAGCCTTCCTATTTATGCACTACAAGGGTCTCCAACAGCCCTCCTTAACTTGAGGGGCTCGACTGCTCAAACTGCCAGTAATCAGTCACTTTACACAAAACTACTTGGCTGCCCTTGGGAATCCTTTTCGATGGCCTGCTGAACTCCGAGCTGAGGGTGGAGATTTCAAGGAAGGGGCCATTTAGTGTAGGAGACACCCTTCCTATGAATCCTCACCCTTGTTCCTTCATGCTTGGCTGTCATATGGCTCATAAATGCTTTTCTTTGGTCCAAAATTTGTCCAAAAATCTACAATAACCACGTGTTAGCCTTCTTGGTCAAGTGACTATCCTCATTCGTTCAACTAACATAAATATACTCAAAAAAATATGCATAAACTATGAAAAATGGTGGATTGATGAAGAAAAATAGGCAAAATGAGCCCAATAAGTTACCCATTTTTGCGGCTCATCATCACCCCCCTGCTAAATGGGTTGTTCATCCTCTGAGCAACTAATCTAGCTCATCATCCTTGATAGCTTTGACTGCCTCTCTCATGTCCCAGGCCTTCGCGGTGATGTCTTCTTCTTGGTCGTGAAATCCTGCTTTTCTTTCCACTTCCTCCCACTGCCTGTTTTCCTCTTCTTCCTTAACTCCTTCTAACAATCCCAAAAGCAAGGGAGGACTGAATTTCAGGTCGATCCAATTGGCCTGCAGATTTTGCATTGATTGTTTATAGAGGGGTACCCTTGCCAAGGCCTCCCCCATCCTGGTTGGAGAGTGGTATTCCCTTAACTTCAAACTGTGGGGCAGTGTGTTCCACCTCCTTGTGCAAGCATGGAGGCAGTTATCCCCCAACAGTCTCTCCATGTCCTCAAAGTGGGCAATAGCTTGAGCCTGTCGCTCAATGTGATCTGGTAAATCCTGAGGGCTGTTGGCCAAGTGCTGGTGGGCACTTATCAATGGTGAGGGATCCTCCGGCTCTGTTCTGATCATTAGTGGCTCACTGAGTTCCCTGCTCATAATATTTCAGACCTCTTCTGCTCTTTTTTCCTCATGATTCATCTAAGAGGCCATGACCATAAGTTGTACATCTCCTACCACAGTGTTGGGATCCCATGAATTCATATTTGGAAGGGCTAAGTTGTGCAAATAAAACTCTGATAATTTAGCCTTGTCCTCTGATGAGCTACTACCACATAAAGCCACAAATTGATGATGGTGTTGAAATGGGGTAGTGCCCCTTTGGGCCAAGGTGTTAATCTGGAACTGAAACCATTGATATTTAAGGTATAAAGCATATGACTTGGCAGGATGCCTACACTGTATGGCCTCTATTGCCCAGCTGGCCATGCTAGCCAGTTGGGCTTCCTTCTCATGTACCTGTTGCCTTAGAGACTGTATCTCCTCTGCTGCCTGCAACTCCTTCTCCTGTAACTGTTTTGTTAGTGCCTCTATCTCAGCCTCCAACCCATCCTTTCTTTGTTGCTCATCCAAGTTTTCTTTGTCTGTTGGAGGCTTTTCCCGTTGCTGCTGTTCTCCTAGAATGGAGGGCCTGTCTTCCTTATGGATTCCCTGTAGCTGTAGTTGCTGTTTCAACAGCTCGTTCTCTTCCTATAGTTTGGCCCTCTGACAACTTTCCACATGCTTCACCATAGCCAATTTTTTCCTTGACTCCTTGAGTTGTTCCTCTAGGGGGCCTATGTCTGCCACACCCTTGGACTTGGCGATCCGCATCCAAGTATGAGTCCTAATCCTTTCTTCCTCTAGTGCAAAAAATAGCGGCACTGCAAATTTCTAAGGAATTATTTTCCCACCTTCTAACAAGTTATATTATGTGCCCAAACTGGGCTGAGGACTTGGTTCCAATATTTCCTCTGTCCTTTCTTCTTCCTGTGGTTGTTCGGCTGCCTTTTCCTCCAACTTCTCGGTCTCCTTTAGCTTAGCCCGAGTTTCCTGTAGAGATTTCTCAGCTTCCTGTAGAATAGTCTTTGTGTCCATTATCTTCAGTCTTTCTCTCTAGGTGGAAGTTTTTGGGCTTCCTCGCTCATAGGTGAAGGAAATATCTGAGGGATACCATTCCTTTGGTTTAGGGGTTGTGTCCTCAATAATAATTGGCTCCTTTGACTGCAGCTGGGGTTTGCCAACTTTGATCCGTGTGCTCCTTCTTGCTTTAAAGTACATGGAGGTCTGCCTCTTCTGCTTCCCTTTTTGTTTTGGAGGTTTTTTTAAGGCAGCCAACACAGCTGCTGCCTCTCTTGCCAATATTTCCGGCGATTTTCCTCTTTGCTGTTCTGTTTCCATGCTTCCTGTAGAAGCCTCTGTGTCAACTGCTTCTTCCTGAATTGTGGACATTTTAGGATCTATTTTTACTTTTTGTTTTGGTGTGACTTCTGTGGCTGTGCCAGCCTTTACTTGGGATGTTTCTTCCTTCTCCGCTCTCCTCTGTAGTCTCTTTTCCCTTGGGGTTTGTGCTGCTGTTCCTTGATCTATTTTAGACTCAGTAATTTGGCCCTCCCCCTCTTTCTCTTTTTGTCCTACTGGTGCTTGTTTATCCTGTCTTTCTTTGCCACTGGTTTTCTCTCCTGCTTCAGTGTGTTCCCCTTCTTCACTGTTGGATGAGGTGAGCTCCTCGGCCAGAATTCTAATATAGTCATCTTTGGTCATGTTTCGGAAAATTTCCCAAGAGAGGGGGATAGTGTAGGTGTGGAGGGCATCTTCTACTAAAAGTTTGATGAGCCCATGATGGGCTAACTGATCCAGTGTCCCTTCTTTCAATTTTGTGCCACATTCACTTAATGACTGCAGAAGAAAATAGGGGATGCTCAACTTTTGTTCTGGAGGTAAATCCATTCCATGTCTTAGTTCATTTAGAAACCTGAAGTGATAGCCGTAGACAATGCTGAATCTCCCTTCACAGGTAATGTATTTCATGATTTGGAAGTTGACTTCGCTCCAAAGAGGAGGTAAGCTGGCTCTCTGGACCCCGTTTTTGTCTTCTATAGGATGTTCTTTAGGCAGGAAGAATGCTTTCTTGGCTGCTTGGCCCAATGTCCTTTCTTATTTGCTCCATGGGAGTCCTAATAGGAGGCCAGTAACACGACTGATGAGCTCAGGGGTAACTTCTAGGGTCAAACCCCTAAAATTCACGGTGGCCTATGTCTTTGATTCAGGTTTTAGGGACATTAAGAATTCCTCCATTAGTTCATCATCATGACCCTGAATTTTGTCACAAAAGGACATCCAATTGGCACGGGTGAAGAGGTCTACCACCTTTGGATGCTCACGCAGCTTACTGGGGTCTGAAGGTTCTCTCCTGATAAACTCTCCTGGCATGGTGAGAGTTCCCTGTTTTATGCTCTGTCAGAAAAGGGAATGCTGTCTATGGGTTTTTCCCTAGACTCAAGGAAGAATTCTTCGGCTGTTTAATATTAATGAGCAACAATTCTCTGGTTTCAAGCCTATTGTGACTCAGCTCTCAGTTATCTGGTTATGAAAGGAAGAGTTTTTTCTTCTAAAGACAGAGGGCAGACACTGAGTTTTCTTCTCAGGACACATTCAGATATGCAAATTTTTAAAATTTTCATCCATAGGCTAGCTCTCATAGCTGCATATGCTTTCCTTATAAGAAAATTTTAGCAACAGGAAATGTGGAGAAGAATTTTGACGCAGAAAAACTAAGGAATATCGTTCAACACACAAGCAAACTGCTATTTCCAACTCACAGGCTGATTTTTCTCGGACTCCCCAATTTAAAACAGTTCAATTCACCACCTTTTCGAAACATACCATGCATGGAAGAGTGTTTTCGAGCCTACCTCTCTCGGAACTCCAAATTGGATGAAGAAAAATCCAGGCTTTCTACTCTGGAAAGCTGTGCCAGACTGTTATAGACATTTTTGTGCCTCGCAGCATGGAGCATGAAATGTCAATAATTACAGGGATCCTCAGTCCCTAAACATGTTGTTCTTACCCCTAGAAGAACAAGGTCAGCAAACCACAGCACTTCCTATCAGTTCTCCACC
Organism: Pinus tabuliformis; assembly: GCA_031772625.1. Taxonomy (NCBI): domain Eukaryota; kingdom Viridiplantae; phylum Streptophyta; class Pinopsida; order Pinales; family Pinaceae; genus Pinus; species Pinus tabuliformis. The sequence continues at coordinate 247,020,892 of CM062805.1, forward strand.
TGAAAACACTCAAAAACAGGCTATTTTTGGATCATGTCAGCTGCTCCACTGAGCATCTGTGCTGGAATGCAACTGCTCCTCCTTGTACCTGCGCTGAAAGTCAAATCTAATGAAGGCTACCTGCGCTGGGCGAGATTGGCCAAGTGGCACAGTCATTCTGCAAGGTGTCAATTGCCCAGGAAGCTTCCAAACTGACACTTGGTTCAAGGGATTCGCCCTGTGATGAGTAAGAGGTACTTGATCTCCATGTGTAAGCAAGGATCTCCAAGTGGACTCAAGAACTGAAGTTTAACTGAAGAGGGAGAGGACACTAGTCAGCTTTATGCTAGCCTCAAGCTGACTCATCCTTTCTCCAAATCTCCTATATATAGAGTTCTCTCATGAGGTCTAGGGAGGCTGGAATTTTGTGCAAAGCAAGGAAGTGCTGTTGGTTTACAGTTAGAGCTATTGGGTGATTGCTTTTATAGAGGTGAAGAGGAGATTTCTTGCTGCTGGGGAGGTGCTGCTGGATTGGAGCCATTGATGGTTGTAACCTTCTCAGAACCCTTTTACTTCTATCAATAAAGCTTTGAATGTTCTCCTATATACTTGTATTGCATTGATGTATTGTATTTACTTGTATATCTGATTCACTCTAATCCATGCATCAGTTATGAGTACATGTTTCTTGTAGTTTTCCTTCTCTTGTTTGTGCAGGATCTTTGTGTAGCTGGGCCGGCAAAGGGAGCAAGGAGCTGGGAACAAGAGACAAAGAAAGAGGATAGGATCGACAAAAGCGAAGGATATCGGTTGGTCAATCTTTTCTTCCTTCTCTGTACTTTCATAAAGGAAAATATCAAAGCTTTACTTTCAGTTGTTGCTAAGGACTGTCACCCTTAGAGTAGGGATAGGGTCATCCGAGTCGGATACTTTTCCCTACAACAAACTGGCGACTCCGCTGGGGAGCCTAGTATCTTGTTGGTGTTTGTAGTATCTCTGCTATTCATTTCTTGAACCAAAGAGTACCGAATCGAAAAGCTTTTGACTATATCAAAAGCGAAGTAGAGGGGCTGCTACTCTTGCTCATTTTTTTGAGCAAATTCATGATTTGAAGAGCTGATCTACAAAAGACTCTTGTATTCTTTGTGATAGCTTTTCATCCTCTTGATCATCCCTTAGCTTGTACTTGACCTATAGCTTTTTATTTCAGTAAAAAACAGTGAATTTTTGAGCTTTTTATGACCCGGAAATCCTTGTAAACGCAACTCTCGTGTCTCAGTGCAGGCTGTCCACAGGCAGTCTGCATTCCAGCGCAGGTACTCCCTTTGGGAACTGCGCTGAGAGTCAATTTGATAGACCAGAGCCTGCGCTAATCCAGTTAGGCTATGTCTTCCTGAGGTTTCCCATTGTGTCTAAGCCCTGTTTTCACTGTTGTTTTGCTGCTGATTGCTTGTCATTGTACTTGCTGTAAACCAACTTTCCTTGACATTATTCCGCCTCAGTTGTGTGATGAAACTGTGATTGTTCTTTCAGTATTTCTTGTTTCAGTTACAGTTTCCCATTGTGAAAAGCGAACCAGTATAGCTGTGGCCTCTTAGATCCTGAACTGTAAAAGTGTCTTTGTGATCTTAAGAGCTAGTTTTATTACTGTTCATGGCTGTTTGAGTTTGTTTGTTTTTCATCTTGTGGTTTGAATCTATACATTTCCAGTGTCTAAACAAGTCGATCTTAAGGTGTCTTTTGATTTTGGACAAGCTTGTTTACTTTCGCTCGAAATTAGATTCAAAGTTATACAACAGTTTCCTTTTTGTCTTACATCAACATTAAGGATAACGAAAAGAAATATCTGCATTGTGCATTTTGCATTTGACTGTGTGCTTGACGATTTAGGAAAATTTGCATTTTAGTGTGTGTTCTATGATCTGTGAGAAAAGTTGATATCCTCTTTTCCCTCAGTAGATTAAGGTTTTCAAAGTTGAAAGATCGAAAAGTTTTGCTTCTCATCTTAGATTGCATGTAGGAAGTTGTATATATACATCTCGTGGTGATCCGTAAAGGCAAACTGCTAAGCAAGATCAACATTAAAATAAATCCAATTTACGTAACAACGCTTTGTAACATAACGCAAACATCTAGAGGTCTAGGTAGAGACGTGTTCCGGCGTCGTTAAACATAGTGACTGTCGATCTCTACGAAGGTGGGTGATTCCTCCTGAGAGTCGGTGGCACTAATACGGACTTGTGCTCCCGCGTACCGTCGTGTATATTGGGAGACCCCTATAGGCATTTATCCTTTATCCATAGGAAGCCGTGTCGACCGCCCTACTGATCGCGATGCAGTGAACACAGCATTCACGAAGATCGACCACCCATACCGTAAAACGTATTCTGTGGTTTCGCGAAAGGTTTGGCACACCCTCTGCCTAGATCTCCAGAGCAGTTTCTTTTGGCCTTTTTCAAACTCTATAACTGAAAAAGTCCAACCGAGCATTTGTCACTTCGGGCTCGTTAATACATCGAAGGCGACTAGAGTCATCTTTAGCTTTTTCTCGACTCTTAAAACATGAAAAAGCAAGTTTGTGTCTAAAAGCGTCGTTAATAAAATTTATTTTAAGCGGAACAAAATCACCTGTTATTCCCACGTTGATCTTTCAGTTGAAAAGTATGGAGCCCACCAACCAAGGAGACAACCTTGGCGGAAGTCCAAATCCCTTCTCCTCTTGGGGAGATGTTGGTGCGCCTCGTATGGCAACATTGTCACTTCCAGGATTGACAATCGGCCTCCCTGTATGGCTCTTTTCAACTAATGTAGTCCAGATCGCCACTAATCCTGAGCAATCGAATCAACAGTCAGACCAGTCTAGAGCTACCCACCAGCCTTCCACTTCTTACAATACTTCCTCTGATCCTTCATCTTCGCAAGGTAGAGCTGGCAAAAGTCAGCCTCCCAAGGAGAAGAAGGAAAGGAAGAAGAAAGAGAAGAAGAAGAAGGAGCCTAAGGCGACTGGGGGCAAGCAAAAGACATCTGACGAAAACCCACCCACTGCACAGACCGGGCCTAAATCGCCATGTGTCATATGTAGAGGAGACCATTTCCACAGAGATTGTCCCTGTATTCCCCGGATACTAAGGGACTGGTCCCCTCGTCTGCACAATTCGGGGGCATCAACCTCTGACAATCAGGTTGATGGCTTTCCGTCAACCAGCGAAAGTGAAGGATCGAGACAAAAAGGGGGAGTAAGATTCCCCTGTAAGTTGTGTGAAGGCAGTCATGCCATCCACCGTTGTCCCTTCTTAGACGAAGCGAAGAGAGTTTTGGAAGATCGTCCGGTTTCACCGGTAAAACTTCCTCCTGGATACAAAAAACTCATGCCAAGTCCTTCATTGATTGAAAATACAGCTGGCCCGCTCAAGTGGTCGGCTGAAGCGTCAGTCACTGAAAATGAACCTACTGAATCCAGACCAGACGAAAGTCCAAAGGTCGATACGGCAGTTGACTCGGTTCTACCTTCAGAAGTTTCATCTTCAAATGACACCGTCGCCGAAGAGTCATCTTCATGCGACACCATCACTGAAGAGAATAAGGATGACACCATCCAGGTTCTTTTCATCAGCACCGACTCTGATGAGCGTCAGGGCAATGCGCCCATTCCTTTATCGCAGGAAGGAACATCATCAGGGTCATATCCGGCCGTATATTCGGTCCCACCACCAAGCAACCTGGTTGTATCCTTTGATTGGAATCAACTAGGCAGACCCCGGTTACCAGCCAGTGTACCATTCAGAATCATTGTCCAGATCTATAGAATGATCATGGCTGGTACTATCATTGATAAAGGGGCGTCTGTGAGTATCCTTTCCTCTGTTGCTTGGAAAGCACTGGGTTCCCCGGCGCTTTTACCTGAGTTAAGAAATCTCTCAGGTTTTGATAAAGGAACCAGTCGACCATTAGGAATCCTCCCCAATGTGCCTGTTACATTGAAAGGGAAGACCGTCAATTTGAACGTGATGGTCGTCCAAGGACCCTTGGATTATAACCTACTCCTTGGACGTGACTATATTTATTGCATGGGAGCGATAGTCTCCTCACTCTTTAGAGTAATGTGTTTTCCACACGAAGGAAGGATGGTCAAGCTCGTAGACCAACTTTCGTTTCCGGGATCTCGCATCGCAAATAGTCAAATACCATTCCTAAATGGTCTGTTCACTCAAGATTCGCCTCCACCCCCGGTCCTCCTTCCCGATGAATGCGAGTGATTCGGAAAGAAAGACTGGAACCCAGGGGGCATGCACCCTGGTCTGCTTCGGGCAGAAGAAACCCTGGGTGTAGGGTAGAATTTCCGCAGAAGAATGGACTAGTCCGTACCCCGTCCGGCGGTGGAAGAGGGGTTGTTCTAGAATAATATTCTTTTGTCAAAGTTATGTGAGTGAGATAATCAACTTCTCGCTCCCCTTGTCTAGATAATCAGGATACCGAGGAAGGGGACCATTTGCGGTAGCAAGTAGTAACCATCTTTGAAGACAAGCCTCACCCATTAAAACATATGTTTTGAAGGATAAGTAGGGGCAGCCTCCAAAGAAAGAGATTCTATTGCTGCAACAGGTGGTCGCCATCTTTAGTAACCTGATGATAGACATCGCCGAAGAAAGAGATTGATTTGCGGCAGCAAATAGAACCCTCTTCGGATAATAAGAAAGAGGCAAGCCTCCCTCAATAATACCAATGTTTTGTCTTTGAGTAGTGTTCTTCTCTTGTCACAAATAGCTGTTCGTTAAAAGTTGGGCCGACGGGAAGAAAAGTACCGCGTAAGACCCCTTAAAATAACGAGAAGACTAGTATCGTTAACATTAGATTGGCAAGATGACAAGTAGCTGTGAACACCCAAAGAAAAGCAGAGGTAGGGGAGAGGAGGGGCAGCCTCGAAATTCTATCCTATGTCTGGGGGCATGCAAACTTTTGGAATGTGAGCGAGGGACGACTATTTATTTTTTTAAATTTTTAGGTCTTCCCTTTAAACCTGTAGGTCTAACCCTTTAAACTCGTAGGATTAGCCGTTTCCGACCTTGCATGAAGAAAGTCTGTGGGGCAAAGGTAAAAACTTGCCAAAATTGGAGCATAGCTTCGTGAGATAAAGCTCCTTAAAAAAAAAAATAGCTATCTCACAGGAGGCGTTCTTTTTCTATGACTGGTATATCGAGCAGTTTTAGCACATAGTTCATGCTCGTTAAAAAATAAACGCAAGATCCGAGCAGTTTTAGCGCATAGTTCATGCTCGTTAAAAAATAAACATAAGTTTATGAGCAGGTTTCCCTTCAGAGTTCAAGCTCATTCAGAAAAAATGAACCGGTAAATAACCTTTTGAGATCGTAAATTCATCAGCCATAAAAGCCTTGGTCGTGTTTGTGCACCGTCACCTCCACTGTTCATTTGGCCGATCATTCACCTCCATTTGTGTGTTTACCTCTTTTGAGAAACAGCTGCGAAGAGTGATTTCACCTAGCCATCCTTGTGACACTGCCGTGATTGGAAAATTCCAATTTGTACCTGGAATCTGCTGCTATCCCTGTTTATCACTCGTTCCTCAAAAGACGAGTCTTCTTTGAGCTCTTTTCACTGACTCGTAAAATATGAAAAGTTTGCCGAGTTTTGGCCTTCCAGCTCGTTAAACAACCGGAACGCTATCCCTCCTCTAGATTTTAATCTTTTTGGACCTGAGGGATTATTGCACAAAAAGATCGAGCGCTTGTTTTGTTCGGCTCGTTAAAGCAATCGAAAATTCATCCCTTCTGTATTGTTTTATACTTTTTCGGACTTAAGGGATTAGATGACGAAAAAGGAATTATGGAGTTAACTTTCTGTACCTTTTCAGACTCTCTAAAAATGAAAAGGACCGAGTTTTCCTTGTCGTTAGACTCGTTAAAATGATTAAATAGCGACAAACTTGTCTTTAGACGAGAACGAGTTTCCCTATCGCTAAGCTCATTAAATCATAGCGATGGGCTTGCCCGAAGGGCAGGTTATAGAACAAGCATATGTTATCCTCCTCAAGCTTGACAAAAATAAAGAGGTACTGGTCAGAAATGACTGGGGAAAAATTGGGAGAACATCAAAGCTTAATGGTAGCAAGTCGCTCTTGAACATGACACTTTTCCTCCGTTCCACATCGGGTTGGGTTGTTTCATTCACCGGTCTCATCACCATGGTCTTCGCCAAACCATCCACATTTGGGGTAATGCTACCGATCCATCGCATCAGTGTCGTTATATGTTCAAGAGAGGTCATTCTGAAAGTGTCAACCGCGTCCCATCCACTGCCATACATTATCCTTCATCCATTCATGATCGCCACCCTGAATCATATATCACAGTTTGTTTTTCACCTCCACTAAAATCATTAGCTCCGTTCCGTGTCATTGATGTGGGATTCATTAAGGCCCTCCTTTGACGGATCGCTTCTTGTCGACTTCAGCTCATTATCCAAGAAGTTGATCTAGGAACAACCCCATCAGTACTTTGAAGCTTGCATGCCTCAATGGCAAGTTTCTCACTTCCGGCGACAGGTATACATTAATGACCTTCGACCAGAAGATTTTGCGTGGCGTTCGACGCCAAGTCCTTTATTCACACCACGTGAATTGTACTGCAGTACCTTGAGGGTCATTATCATTATCGGTGATTCCTCTCGCGCTTGTTAACGGTTTTCATCATTGACCGGTAATCAAGCGATGTCTTTCCATGTTCGACTTCAGCGAAATTCTCACATGGATCGACTTGTACTTAGAGTGAAGATCGAACGAGTTTGAAGACCCCGGATCTAGTTTCATCCATCCGGGCTGCGATACATATTCAGGAAATATAAAAGCATTTGTCATGTACATCATTGCAGCAGATGATCATCCTACTCAAAGGATGATAATTTCAGCAGAGAATTATCAGTCTACCATCAGACGATCGTCTGTTCTATGTACCAAAATGTATTTATAAAGCTGAGCATGGGAATGCCCGCCTCAGCTAGATCATGAAAACAAAATGAAAAATAATGTATTGTATTGTATTGTATTACAGGGCGCCTCCTCAGCACTAGAATGAACTTCGGACCCTCTAGATAAAGCATTTCACCCGATAAACGGCCTCATACTTTAGGGGGCAACTGTTATAGACATTTTTGTGCCTCGCAGCATGGAGCATGAAATGTCAATAATTACAGGGATCCTCAGTCCCTAAACATGTTGTTCTTACCCCTAGAAGAACAAGGTCAGCAAACCACAGCACTTCCTATCAGTTCTCCACCTGAAAACACTCAAAAACAGGCTATTTTTGGATCATGTCAGCTGCTCCACTGAGCATCTGCGCTGGAATGCAACTTCTCCTCCTTGTACCTGCGCTGAAAGTCAAATCTAATGAAGGCTACCTGCGCTGGGCGAGATTGGCCAAGTGGCACAGTCATTCTGCAAGGTGTCAATTGCCCAGGAAGCTTCCAAACTGACACTTGGTTCAAGGGATTCGCCCTGTGATGAGTAAGAGGTACTTGATCTCCATGTGTAAGCAAGGATCTCCAAGTGGACTCAAGAACTGAAGTTTAACTGAAGAGGGAGAGGACACTAGTCAGCTTTATGCCAGCCTCAAGCTGACTCATCCTTTCTCCAAATCTCCTATATATAGAGTTCTCTCATGAGGTCTAGGGAGGCTGGAATTTTGTGCAAAGCAAGGAAGTGCTGTTGGTTTACAGTTAGAGCTATTGGGTGATTGCTTTTATAGAGGTGAAGAGGAGATTTCTTGCTGCTGGGGAGGTGCTGCTGGATTGGAGCCATTGATGGTTGTAACCTTCTCAGAACCCTTTTACTTCTATCAATAAAGCTTTGAATGTTCTCCTATATACTTGTATTGCATTGATGTATTGTATTTACTTGTATATCTGATTCACTCTAATCCATGCATCAGTTATGAGTACATGTTTCTTGTAGTTTTCCTTCTCTTGTTTGTGCAGGATCTTTGTGTAGCTGGGCCGACAAAGGGAGCAAGGAGCTGGGAACAAGAGACAAAGAGAGAGGATAGGATCGACAAAAGCGAAGGATATCGGTTGGTCAATCTTTTCTTCCTTCTCTGTACTTTCATAAAGGAAAATATCAAAGCTTTACTTTCAGTTGTTGCTAAGGACTGTCACCCTTAAAGTAGGGATAGGGTCATCCGAGTCGGATACTTTTCCCCACAACACAGACTTCCTGTAGAGCGGCTTCCTGTAGAACTCTTGCCAGCTTCTGCAGGATGTCACTACGCTTTTGAACGAGCCCGGTACACGGGAGATTTTTTGAACAGGCCGAAAAACTCGGTGGAGGACGACGGGTTAACAGATTTCAGAGGCAGAGGATGGGTACTTCGGCCGAGGACGTTGCAAGTGCAAATGAATAGCGAGTGGTGAGAGTCTTCAGCCGAATATCTTTTAACTACAGCGCAAATCATGGCGAGGGAATGAGGTGGCCGGACCGAACCGTTGATCCAACGTCACGACCATCATTTTTCTACGTGTCTCTGACTGCCATCACCTCCCTTCTGCCATTAACCACCGCCACCACTACCAGTCTCACTGATTTTTCCCGACTGGACACTCCACACGTCTCAGCGGAAAATTTGAACGTAACTGAGCTTGTTCGGATCCCATACGGCTTTGTAACTGGCTGAGGGTGGCCAGTTTGACTGGCCACCGATCTCGTTCAATTCGAACCATTTTCACAGCCATGCAGTTTTCGAAATATAGTTTATGCAATTGATGAATGAGGTTAGACACTTACCTGCATGGCCATGGACGTGTTATGTAGACCTCGGGTCTTGGAGCCACTGCTTCGCTTGTTGCTGCCTCGTGCACGGGTGTTAGAACCCATTCCTCCATTTGTTGATGCTGTATGTATGAGTTTTGGAACCCGATCCTTTGGTTTTCATTGCTGCATACACAGGTTTGGCTTCATTTTGGCTGCCGAGGATGTTTTCACGTTCAAGAGGAGCCTTTCACATGTTCCCTTTGTTGATTTCGGCTGTCCCTATCTTCAGAGTATGTCTTTCCAGAGGGATCAACCGCTACAGGATTCTTGTAGGATATCCTGTAGCTGCTTCTCCTCCTAGAATGCAGGCTAAACGAGCAGGGCTATATTGCGGATGAGGGATTTGTTGATGAAGAGTCTAAACAGAGATTGACAGGTAGGGTGAGCTAGACATCATTGCTTAATTTTTCACTGAAAAATTCTTGCTGGAAATCTGTGGAAACAGGGTTTCTGGTATGACTGTGCAGGAAAAGATAACCAAGTGGGTGACGGAGGTGTACAGAGATGGAACAGGGTGCCATATTGTGATGGTTAGAAACAGGGGTGGCTGCAGGCCTAACAAACAGATTCCCACCTCAGATTCCCCTCCAAAATCGATTTTGGTTTGCCCGAAGGTTCTACAGGATGTTTCCTGTAGAAGACATAAACTCCCTGTAAAGAGGCAAAGCTTCCTATAGAAGGTGGAATCTGAACCCGAATGTGATCAAATCCTATGAAAGGTGAGTGGTCAGGGATAAAATGTCTGTGAAGGTGTCCTGTAGCCTGGTGTGGACCCATTGTCCTTGTTTTGCGTGACCTTCCTAACCTGCAATATATTCCCTGCAACCTGCAATTATTCCACAGAGATTAGGCCTGTTTTTGTTTTTTCTTTTCTTCTTTCTCTTTTTTTCTTCTTTTTTTTTTGTTTTTTTTTTTGAGAGAGAGACAACTGGGGCGCCTCCATGAGGTTTTCACCCAGGGATCCTTTTATTTCACTTCTCTATTTTTTTTTTTGATACTTAAGGTGTGGGTGGAGTAGAGACAAGGCCCCGCTCCACTACCAGCACTGATTTCTCCAAAGTTTCAATGAACTCCTGCCTTGAAAGGGGTTTCCAGTAGATTTTCAATCAATGCCCATTGACGAGAATGGGGATGGATTCTTCATCAATGGTCCTAATGAGGACTGAACCATTTTCGTTGCATTTCTCCACTGTGTATGGTCCTAACCACCTTGTCCTCAGTTTTCCCTTGAAATCCTTGTATCTAGAATCATACAATAGCGCCCAATCTCCTGGCTAGAATTGCTTTTCATTAAGGTGTTGGTCATGCCATATCTTCCTTTGGAGTTGAACTACTTCTGAGTGGAGGAGGGCCTGCATTCTCTGTTCATCTAATCCATTCAGCTGCAGTAATCTTTCCCATTGTGCATGGCTGAGATCTAGGTCCAGCTCAGCTGCCACCCCCAATGTGTTGTACTCAAATTCTATGGACAACAAATCCTTCTTCTCATAGACCAGCTCGTAAGGTGTGAAACCTGTTGTAGTTTTCCAAGTGGTGTTGTAGGCCCAGGTGGCCTCAACCAAGTGATCTGCCCAATCCTTCCTGCCGCTACTCACCACTTTAGTCAAAATCTCTTCTAGCGATCTATTAGTAACTTCCACCTGCCCATTAGCTTGTGGATGATAAGGAGTGGAAGTTCTGTGCTTGATCTTGTGATGAGCGAGTAGGTCTTCAATCAGGTTAGAGGTGAACTAACTTCCTTGATTGGTGACCAGCTCTCTTGGGTAGCCAAATTTGTAGAAGATATTTTCCCTTAAAAACTTAGCCACTTTTTCTTCTGTTGCTGCCTTGATTGCCTTGGTTTCTGCCCACTTTGTCAGGTAGTCTTTGCACACAATGATGTAAGACCTTTGCTTCGAAGGAGGGTTGATAGGACCCACAAAATCCATGCCCCACTTCTCAAATGGCCTTAAGGTCACTTGAGGTTGGAGGGGCATTTCATCCCTTGGAGTCAGTTTCCCCATACTTTGACATCGGTCACATTGGCTGATGTATCTTCTGACATCTTGATGAAGAGTGGGCCAATAGTAGCCTCCCTGTAGAATTTTGAAGGTATTTCTTTTCGCTTCAAAGTGACCTCCACAGGGCCCATCGTGACAAGTCAGGAGGATGTCAAAAACTTCCTCCTCCCTAACACAACACCTCAAGATCTGATCTGGGCCAAGTTTAAACAGGTTGCCCCCGATCCAACTGAATGGGGCACTTTTCCTCACAATTTTGCTCTTCTCTCTTGAGGATAGGTGTGGAGGGAACTGTGCTGAGACCAAGTAATTTTCTATATCAACAAACCATGGGGAGAGTACTAAAATAGCAAACAGGTGTTCGTCTGACATTTGGTCATCCACTGTCCCTTCTTCACCTACAGGCAAATCCAATCTAGACAGAAAGTCAGCAACAACATTTTCCTTACCTGGCTTGTCCAAAATGGTCAAATCAAATTGCTGCAACAAGAGTAACCATCTAATGATATGAGCATTCACATCAGGCTTATTCGTTAAATATCTAATCGCAACATGATCAATGTGTACGAATGTTTGATAACCAGTGATGTTGTGTCTGAACTTGTTTAGGGAGTGTACTATAGCCAAGAACTCTTTTTCGGTTACAGTATAGTTCATCTCTGCGTTGGATAGGTTTTTGCTGACAAATTATATGGCATATGGGAGTTTCTCCTCAAATTGTCCTAAGGCTGCCCCTATGGCTTTGTTCGAGGCAGCGGTGTGGATGTGGAAAGGTAGGGCCCAGTTTGGACCTCTCAAGATCGGGGTGGACACCAGCTTATCTTTCAACTCATCCAGAGCCCCTTGATAGTCGTTAGTCCATTTAAAATCAACGTCTTTCCCTAAGAGGCAAAAAAATGGCGAGGCTAGCTTACTGAAATCTTTAATGAATCTTCTGTAATATCCTGCTAAGCCTAGAAAACTCCGAACATCTCTTACCTTTTGAGGAGGTGGAACCTTTTGGATGATAGCAATTTTGTTAGGATCCACCTGTAATCCTTGCTGAGAAATGGTATGACCTAACACGGTCCCTTCAGTCATCAGGAATTCACATTTTTCAGGACTGAGGGACACGTTCATCTCAATACATTTGTTTAAAACTTTTCGCAGGTTAAACAATGCTTCTTGGAAGTTATACCCATAAGGAGTAAAGTCATCCATATAAATTTCCACAGAATTGTGAACCAGCTCAGCAAATATGCTCAATACTGCTCTCTGGAAAGTGGCAGGAGCATTGCATAGCCCAAAGGGAAGGACCCGGTAGGAAAAGGTTCCCCAGGGACAAGTGAAGGTGGTCTTATCTTGGTCTTCTGGGCTGATTTGGATTTGATTATACCCACTGAACCCATCTAGGAAAGAAAAGAACTTCTTCCCTGCCAGCCCATCTAGCACTTGATCTATGAAAGGCTGTGGGAAATGGTCCTTCTTGGTGGCTTTGTTAAGTTCTCGATAATCTACACAGATTCTCCACTTCCCATTTTTCTTGGGTACAAGCACCAGAGGAGAAACCCATTTGCTGTCTGAGATGGGGTAGATGAATCCTGCGTCCAACAACTTTTGCAATTCTTCTTTAACGATGTCCTTAAGGGTTGGATTCATTGTCCTCTGAGGTTTTCTGACTGGTTTACAATCCTCTTTAATGTAAATGTGATGGGTACAGACCGACGGATGGACTCCTTTCATTTCCTTATAGCTCCAGGCAAAAGCATCCAAATGGTGACTCAATAGGCTACAGAGCTCCTTCTCCTGAGAGGGAGATAGGGATGAGCTGATATTTAAGGTTCTTTTAGGGCCAAATTCCACATTTTTAACTCTGGGTGAGGTTGGATTGGCCACACAGAGGTACACTAAAGTGCTGGCTTGGGTACCTTCCACTAACTCCTCTAATGATAGTGCACTGGAAGGTGGATTTTGAATCAAATTCTCGATCAAGTCATCCTCGGTCAGAGGACCTCCCCTGGTGGCTTCTACTGTGCACAATGGTGCAGAGTAGACTTCACCCTCATTTTCCTCCTCCAACCAGAGCGGTAAGTCGTGTTCTAATAGAGGTTGGGAAGGAGGGTATAGGACTAGCTGTTTGGACATAGGCCCATTCTTGATGGTCATGCTCCCAGCTCGACAACTGATGTAAGCATCCGCAGTAGCTAACCAAGGCCTTCCCAAAATGAGGGGGTATCCAGTGAGTTTTTCCTTTGGTTGAAGGACCAGCAAGTCTGCAGGGTACTCCCAAGAATCAACAGAGACCAGGAAATACTCCACAATCCCTTCGGGAGTCATGGTGGAGCGATCTGCCAACTGCAGTACTATTGAGGTCTTTCTTAAGGAACTCTGAAGGTTAAGTTTAAGCATAGTGTCCCTGGTCATCACATTAATGGTAGCCCCTAGATCAATCAAGGTGTGGGGGATTATGGTGCCATTGATGTGGACATTGATTATAGGACTCCCAGGGTCCAAATATTTTGGACAGATTACTTGTCCCAACATCAGATCGGACAGTTGTCCTATGACATTGATAGTCGAGGCATCTCTCTTGCGCCTGCCTTGGTGCTTGAAACACTTCTCCTTGATCAATTTGTTGTATATTGGTACATCTTTTATGGCCTGGAGAAGTGGAATTTTCACACACAACTATTTAAGTTCTCCTAGAAGTTCAGTCTCCTCTAGGTTTGGTTGCGTGGCTACTGTTAGTCTCTCAAGAAAGGGTGGAATGGCTTTGGGTTCACTTTCCTGTTTCTCTTCCTCTTCCTCCAGGGGAGGAGGCTGGTGATCTGGAAGGACCTTTCCAGATCGTAGGTTGATCTCCTGAATCTCCACAGCATAGGTAGGGCATGTTGTCTCTCTAGTGTATACCTGCTGGGCCTGTCTATTGTTGGGGTTCGAGTTCGGTTGAGCAGGCATCTTGGGTTGTCTTGGAGGAGCAGGAGGTAATGGTTGTGGTTAAGTAGGAGGTGGAGGAAAAAAAGCGGAGGAGAGTTGTATTGGGGTTTATACCCTAGTTGAGGTGCATTCCACTGAGGTTGTGGCTGGACATGAGAGTGAAACGAATGAGCAGCAGGTTGAGTATGGTACTAAGATGGATAAGACCAAGGAGGAGGTGTGGACCAGGAAGGATGAGTAGGGGGTCCCCAAGAAGGCATGTGAGTAGATTGGTTGGGGTTATAATAAGCTTGCGATGTTCCTTGCATCCCCTGCTGGTAAGGTCTGGACACCTGCGGCCTCCTTTGGTTAAGGAAGTAGAGTGGCTCAGTGGCCCCTTCAGCCCCTTGGTACATGGCTTTAAGTCCAGGTAAGGTTGGGCATTGGTTCGTGGGGTGGTATTCCTCACAAATGAAACATACCGTCACTAAGTGCAATGGACACTCGTTCTTAGGATTCTTCCTTGTACATCTGGGACAAAAAATGGCCAAAGCCCTCTTAGCTTCCTCTTACTTCTGTTGGATTCGGAAGGTATCTAGTTGCATAGCAATGGTCTGTCTCATCTCACTTTTGAGGTCTTCCATCTGATTAGCAAACTCATGCTTGGAGAAGGTGGTACTAGCTGAGAGTGAATTCCCCCTACCTCGTTTCCGGGCTGCCCTAGAGTGGTTTCTAAACACAGTCTTTATGTCCTCATAAGGTAGTTGGTAGATGTCTCCTCCAGCTAGTAGATGGAGGGTATCTAGAAGGTCTTCGAGGACTCCTTGGAGCAGAACCAGCTTCAGAGATTCAGGGTCAAGCGTGCACCTGGCCCATTTATAGCTAAGTTGGAACCTTTCCTCATAGTCTTCTAAAGACTCATCGCTTCCCATGGTCATCTGAAAGATTTCTCCCTTTGTTTCCTTTGACCTACAGTAGTCCCAGTATTTGTTGTTAAAGGCTTGCTGCATCTGAGCCCAAGTTGTGATACTGTTTCCAGGTAACCCCATGAACCAATATAGTGCTGCATCCTTGAGGGTAGAGGGAAAGGGTTTCAACTTTTTCTCGTCTTCTGCATAGTCATAAGTTCGACAAAGGACAACAAACTCAAACAAGAAGGTATCAGGGTCTTCAATGGTCAATCCATGGAAATGAGGTAAGGCTGAGGGACTTATGTTTTTCATCTTCATGTCCCAGTTGGTCTCTTGGATGGGGAAGACAGCTTCTATTCTCTCCTCATCCTCTCTACCGTTTCTGTTTTCAGCCATGGTCTCAAAAGGAATGTTTTCTTGCTCTTCTTCTATTATAGGATCTTCATATATCTCAGGAGGTTCACCTATAGGTTCTTTTGGATCACTGCCACCAAAGAAGAGAGAAGGGTGACTCAGTGATGTGGTGGGGGTGTTGGGTAGGAATTTTCCGGTATTATCTCTGTTCCTACGAGGCATGAAATGAAATATTTTTAGTTGCTTTTGTTTTTTTTTTCTCTGCTTGTACCTGCAAAACTGAAATAGATTGAATTGCAACTAACTAAAATCTATCTTGTTGAAACGAAAATGCGGAATTGAAATGAAAGCAGGAAAGAACTAATCTATTTTGCTGAAATGAAATTGCAGGAATGAAATGCTAAGCTACGCTTGTAGAATTGAAATGCTAATCTACACTTGCAGAATTGAAATTGTGGAATTGAAATGCTAATCTACTTTTGCGGAAATGAAATTGCAGAATGGAAATGAAACAACTACTCTACTCTTGCTGAAATAAACTACTTAGCAGAAGGTTGTAGTAGAAAAATAGAAGAAAAACAACAATCACTAATACTCTGACGCTTCCCCGGCAACGGAACCAAAAATATGGTGGGTTCCACTATTGCAGCAATAATGCTGCAACTCCTGGGACTTCCTTCTTCACTTTTATCAACCCGGTAGTTCGTAACAAACTTGGAAGCGATGGTGCTATATGCACAAGTACTAGCTCTTGCCACAACTGTCACTGGATCAGCTGGCACAAGTCTGCTTGGAGCTTAAGCCAACTTCTATGAGCTCTCAGAAGAAGCTTTTAATGGTGATGGATGAAATCTAACTCAACCAGAGGCTAATCTACCTGCAGAAAGAAGTTGAAAGCTAGAAAGGAACGCAAACCCTAACAAACCCTAGTTTTATCGACTAACCCTACTAGTGCAAGTAAAAAGGATGAAGCTACAAGAATGGATGCCATTGACTTCTAGAAAGGCAAAATGCATGTGAATAAGCTACTTCTGAAGAGAAATATGAAGAAAACATCTTTTTGCATTTGTTTTTGAGTATTTCATCAAGATTATTTTGCATATGCTTTAACTGTTTTTGACTGTGCAGAGGTTAACAGGTGAAAGGAAATGGAGTAGGCGTTTGCATGAGGCTGGGAAGGTTAGAAGAGGGCCCAAGTGGTCCTTAGCACCCTTCTAGAGAGTTTCACAGTGATCGGATTCCAAGAAACCGCTTTCGTGAGCTTCTACAGGAAGTCTGCAGGGGTTCTACACAATGTTCTGTGGCTTCTACAGGATGTTCTCAAAGGATATTTTTGAAGGGTTGATCGTGGAAAAGAGGTGAAGAAGTGGGTATGGAGGTTGATGATGATGAGGAATGGTCCAGGACC
The DNA here is from genome assembly GCA_031772625.1 of Pinus tabuliformis. Classification (NCBI taxonomy): domain Eukaryota; kingdom Viridiplantae; phylum Streptophyta; class Pinopsida; order Pinales; family Pinaceae; genus Pinus; species Pinus tabuliformis. The sequence continues at coordinate 247,037,254 of CM062805.1, forward strand.
TCGTGAACGAAGCAGGTGAGTGACAAGTATGGTTGGATTTGTTCAAGTAGGGGTAGAGCAATATTGCACAAAAATATGGGAATTAGGTCAAAGTGAGGGAACGTAGCAAATGTGAGGCAAGAATTAGAGTTGGAGGGTGGAGCAGGTGGTAGTTATGGAGTATGGGTAGGCAAAGAGGTTTTATAGGTGCTCTGCAAGTTATTTTCCAAACTATTCAAACAAAGAATTGAAAAACCAAAGACCTAGCTACTTTAACCTAATCTGACCTGAATATCAGCAAAGCAAATGGGAAGAAGTTTATTGCAATTAAATCATGTGAAATAGCTATGTAGATTAAGCAATCATGAACCTGAACATTTAACCTCAACTGGTATCAATTTCTGCAGATGAGAATCTACACTAACAATTGCATGATGAAGCAAAGACAATGTTTTTGGTAGCGGCAAGGACACCTTGGTCTAAGCTCATGGTCCCACAGGGGGAGAGGTGAGATCAGGGGTGCTTGATGGCCTTTTTCTGAAGATCTTGTCTGTTATTAACCTAGCAGAACAATCTGAACCTGAAAAGCCTTTTTAATCATCAACAATGACCTATATAATCTAGCAAAACTGTAATCTACTTAACAGAAATTATTTGATAAAGACATTCAAAACATATAACAGTACAAGAAGGAAGCCTTGGCAGTTGGGTTGGGCCCAACCCCAAGAGCTGCAGGCTCCTAAGAAAAATCTCAGGACTGATGCCAAATGAAACTGCTTTCCATTATTCAAAAATAACCATGTCACAAGAAAGTTGTACAGCAAAAACTACAGAGATGAGCTGAGAAACTAGCAGCACTATAGTGCAAAATACAACTGTTCAAAAAATTAAACTACGAAGGCTGGAAGCCTTCCTATTTATGCACTACGAGGGTTTCCAACAACCCTCCTTAACTCGAGGGGCTCGACTGCTCAAACTGCCAGTAATCAGTCACTTTACACAAAACTGCTCGGCTGCCCTTGGGAATCCTTTTCGATGGCCTACTGAACTCTGAGCTGAGGATGGAGATTTTAAGGAAGGGGCCATTTAGTGCAGGAGACACCCTTCCTATGAATCCTCATCCTTGTTCCTTCATGCTTGGCTGTCATATGGCTCATAAATGCTTTGCTTTGGTCCAAAATTTGTCCAAAAATCTGCAATAACCACGTGTTAGCCTTATTGGTCAAGTGACTATCCTCATTCATTCAACTAACATAAATATACTCAAAAAACATGCATAAACTATGAAAAATGGTGGATTGATGAAGAAAAGTAGGCAAAATGAGCCCAATAAGTTACCCATTTTTGGGGCTCATAAAAAATATACAAGGCCCATGTGAAGAGGAGGAATAAACAAAAAGCCAAGCATTGGAAGTCATACAATGTGCTCTTGAACTTTTCCATGCTCATTTCAGAAGCAGAACACAGTCTCATGCTAAAATTATTGCAATGGAAAAGAAAGGAAAGGGCAGGAAAAAGTAAAGAAAAACGAAGAAAAAAACTTAAACTAACCGTACTCCTAAACTAACAAGGGATAGGCCAATTTTATGTAAACAAAAATCTCTAATATAACCATTGAAGCATTTCCTAACCTATATGAGTGAGGGAATCAACAACAAGAAAGATCATCAGAAAAACAAATGAAAAAAAATATGAAACAAGACATGCTCCAAAATTCGAAGACAGAAAGCGCAAGAAAAAAATATAATAAGAAAGCATATAAAATACATTCTGTGAATACATCATGGTTATTGTACACATCGTAACAAAGTATCATGTCAAAACATTCTTCCGAACTTTCAAAATTGGCAAACATAAAGAAAGTCTTGAACTAACATTTCACAAATGGGCTTGCCATGTATGATTCCTCCAACCATTGAGCAATAGGATTGTGAAAAACAAGTAAAGGATCTAGAGATTACAACTTTCATGATCATTTGATGAGGATTATTGTGAGAAAGAATATTATGGTAGTGTTTTTGTGGAAATGGTCTGCCAAAAGACACCTCCTTAGTAGTTGATTGTTCCCTGCAAAGGATCACATGCATACTTGGCACTGTTAGTGGACAAAATTAAATAAACACAACACTGTAAACAGTGGAAACAATGCATACATAAACATAAACTAAACAAAGAGGTAAATACACAAACAATTCTAAAATGGAGCAAACAAATCAATAAAATAATGGAAACTATCCCTTTATTGACTATTGGTAGTAGAGGTTGAATACAATAGATGAATCTTAGACACTTGAAGAGAATTCTTTGAGCTATGGTGCTAAAAAATCCTTAGCAAGGGGGTTTCTTTTCCTCAATCTCTTTGCAAGTTTCTACTCTCTCTCAAAGGAGTATGAAGACTCTCCAATGGTGGATTCCTCTTTTCTCACTAGGATGATGGATTGCTTAGAAGAAATATGGCCAACATGCTAGTGCTCTTCCCTTATTTTACTTCAACAATGTAATGGCGGTTTGTTCTAATAGCAATTTGGCTAGCATAACAATGTCTCATATTTTGGCTCTCCATGGCCTATTTATATAAAAAATTTTGAATCCATCTTCCCCCTCTTGGTTCATGCATGATAATGACACATGAGTAGGACAAGATGATTCCATTGAGGGCTACATATCTTGAGGGTGACTCGAATTCAACTATACTAGACTGACTCATGTCAGAGAATCAACCCCAAGTGTGTGGAGTGGTCCAAATCACTTAACCATCCTTTTCTGCAACTACGTGGCTTTTGAAAGATATTTCACGTGCACGTGTTTATTGAATAAATAACCATGCAACATTAATTGCATTTACTTTATAAACTTTAGACCCTAGAATAAATTTAATTCTTTAAACTTCATGATGTAATTAGCTGGAAAATGTTCACTTGTGCATTTTGTTGGATACCTTTTAGTGTCTTCTGGATTGTGCCAACATGTGTATGCTTTTCTGGTGTTAACAATTTCCCCATGATGTATTAGGCTAGGATAAAATGTATAGCAGAAATACATCATGTTTTCTGTTCTGACAAAGAGTCTAATCAACTTTTCGAGAGAGAGGATAACCTATTGTGGAGATGAGTATAGAAAAATCCCTTGACTGAGTATAAATGGTAACCATGCTTTGGTGAAAAACTACAAAGTGAAAAAATGTGTTTATACAAGGTGGGAATGTGCCATGCTCACTACGATGAATAATATTAAATTATTACAGTCAAACAAAAAATGGTCCTTTCCAGTCAATGTTATGGTGGTTGAAATGATGATAGTTGGTGATGATAATTGCTGATGCCCGAAAGGGAACTTCTTGGTCAAATAGACTGAATTTGGTTCCCCATGCATAATAGAGGTGAAGCACTACTGAATGAGGTGCTGCAGTATGCAAAGGTATTTGACTTTGAGCACCTCCCCAGTATCATGATGTAAGGACTGTTGAATGAGGTCTTTAGTGATTTGGGGGTCTTCGACTAAATGAAAAAACTGAAATGGTAACCAAGTACAACACCACCTTGACATGAAATCTTGTGTTGGTGTCAAATTTCAAGGGGACTGATGACATCAATGGGAAATAGTGATTCCATTATGCCACCCGAGGATATCCCTACAAGGGGGGAGTACCCAAGGTACTGCCCCTATCCTAGAATATAAACTTTGAATTCGATAGGAAAGGAGCATTAACCGCCCAACATGATGGGTCGAGGAATCAATATGAGATGTAAATAGACTATAATAAAGCGGGTCAGATAAGGAATGATAGTGAAAGCTGACGATATAAGAGGATATGAAAATTTGGCTCGAGGTGAGGGTTTTTGTGCAAATGGAAGCAGACAATACATGCTTGTTTATGGTGATGGCCCTGGAGTTGGTAGGATTTCTAGTGTGGGTGTAAGTATTTTATGATTGGCATGATAATGGAAAATGATTTCTAGTGAGGTGAAAGCTACAACCAAGGGTGACTAGAAACTGTTGTTAGGTAAAATACATAAATAGAAAAAATCTTTGTACACTTGCCAAAAGAATATGAGGGTGATTTAGATGTACAACCACGAAGACAAGTGCCCATTAATGATGGTTACCTATATGGATGTATGGTATTTTTTGCTAAGGGTGGGGTCCCCATTGGTTGGTCTGCATGTTGGGTTAGTGAGATATATGAAGTGACATGGATGGGATATGCAATATGGGTGAATGATTGGGTAGAATTGAATTAATTTAGTCATTTTTTGGAAAGAATGTAAAGTCTTCTTGAAATGTGGGTGTGGAGTGCACAGATAGATAAGAGACAAAGGGGTTTTAGTCCCTTGTTTGGGTAAGTGATAGGCAGTTTTGAAGACTCACCCATGAGCTGGGGGCCATGGTATTATATTAGACAAGCTATAAATAGTTGGGTCATAGTGAGTCTTAGAGGTAACTTTTGATAGATAAGAATAGAAGAATGAATGAATGAGGTTGTAAAGGTTTGATAGATAGGAAGGTATGTTCCTATCAATAAGAGAAGGAAAGGCTCCACAGCTGAGTGCGTAGACGCCTGAAAGAGTCCAAAACTGAGTGCATGGATCCCTACAAATGAGTGTGCAGGGTAGTTGAAGTCTATACTAGAATGATTCTGGTTAATAAAGACTGATTTTGGGTTGAAAATACTTGCATCTATTCGTTAATTATTATGTCACTTTCACTGTTGTTTCTGTAATTCAATGTGTTTTCTCCATGTGAATATGGTTAATTGAACATGTTTATGCTTAATAAGATGATTGAATGATATTCATGAAGATCTAAATCTAGTTTGGATTAGTTTCAGATAAGGAAGATAGGTCTACATGATGGTAGATCTAGATCCCAGAAGCCCTAGAAGACCTATCTAGTTGCACGAAAGTAGAAGACATATCCTGTTAGGGCCTGATTAATGCCATTGGCTAGTCCCGCAAAAAGTTGAAGGTATTTAGGGCCGAATTAGGAGTTTTAACTCTATTGGAAGATTATATCTGTGTGGAAGTAGATCTAAGGCACTAAAAGACATCACACCAGTCTCTGGATGCAAAAACTTGGTTCTTGCATCCCCTAAGGCTGCTTCAGGTGACACTGCAACCTACGCTATGCAGGTTACTACTGAAAGGGCCAGCAATGTAGGGTTTTGTTGGTTGGTGCAACTAACTCTGAACCTTGGTTAGGACCCTTTAAGCCAACAAATGGTTCTGTTGCCGGGACTAGGATCTGCTTAAGGGACGTGTGATGTCGCATCATTGGAATCCGACTAAGAAAGAGATTGAAAAGTGGTTAGATTGGAAGATTCATAAGTTTTTGGCTCAAGAAAATAGGAATCCACGCCTATCGAAGGAAGATTGGTTGAACAAATATCTGTATACAGAGATACACGAAATTTTCTTTTGCACTTTTCCATGCGAATTATATGAGTGGTTAGCTAAATTGGTGGACAATCAAGAGAGGTAGAAGCTCGATAGTCCTATAGTGTGGACTCCAGAATTGGTGCGATGACTAGAGGCATTTGAAAACAAGAACGCGCAGGCTATCGATCATTGGCTTGTTCGAATTCTGGGAGGATTTGTTACTGAATTTGCAGTTGACACATCAGATAACTGTAGCGAAGTGGAGCGAAAATTCTTCAAAGGACTGCGAGGTAGGTACTTAATGTCATTGAATACTTGGATTAAAATGCTATTATGTGAAAAGTGGATGATTCCATTACCTTAATGTTTGGAGCTATGCGAAGTGGAAGATTCTTTAGAAGTTGTGACAGATTAGGTCTAGAGTATAGTCGATTGATTGAACCACCTTCAAGTGATGACGAAGGGGTGGTGTTGACTATGCCGCGAAGTGCCGTTCAGTTAATAACTCAAGGTATTTCAAGGATATCTCATCCATCCACTCCACTCCACCTCCACCTCCACCGCATATACCTTCACCTACATCTCCACCTCCACCTCGACCATTCAACATGGCAAATGCAATGAAGATGTCGATCTTCAAAGGATTAGGAAGTGCAGATTTGGAGAAATTCTGGTTTACTGCGAACGCTGTATGGACAACGCAACAAATCACCTGATAATATAAAGAAGACACAGTTGGTTACAGCCTTGTAGGATTTCGTGCTAACCTAAAACATTAAGTATTTCATTGATAATCCTTAGGCATCGTTAGCAGAGACTCAGACAAATTTGAACAAAGAATTTAGTAAGCCTAAATATGAGGTGTAGTTGATAATTCAAATTAAGGAGATTTGAATGAGAGTCAATGAGACACCTTGGGACTTTGATAAGAGGTTGAAGTGCCAGATCAAGTAGGCTAACATGCAAACCTCAGATACTCAGCATTGCGGCTGGTTTATAGCATCGATTTTTCTGCACTTAATAATATCTCTGTCACAATAGAAAGTAACATTGCAAGTAGAATCCTTGAAGATTGTGATGAGGTTGCATGCATCACCTATTCATGATACAAACCTGGGGGTACAACAGATCCACTCGTAGTTAGAGAGCCTACGCCTAGAATTACAGAGTCTAAAGAAAGAGAAGGAGACTAAGCCAGAAGTATGCGCAGAGGTTTGGTGCTTGAAGTGTAAGGGCCACGGGAACGTTAAAGATCATTGTCCAATATATACGAATTATCTTATGGGGGAGGGGGGGGAGGGCAGCTCCCTTGAATCCATAAGACCCAGCCGGGCTGAGCATAGGAGCTCTGCTATTGTGTTCCATTTGTCAAGTTAGTAGGAAACATGCCATAGATAACTACCACTTACTTCAGAAGTTTGTTTAGACACCATAGTAGCTATTTTGCAATTTCTGTAAATCTGTGGGTCATGATGAGCATCATTGATCAAGTTATGAGCTAATGATGAAAAGAACCCTTGCTTACCGTATGCAGGCAGAAAGCCGACCTCAAGATCCAGGTGCAAGAGGAGCACACAGGGCTTTTCAAGGCTAAGGACGAGGATGAGGAGGAGGACCTGGTAGAGGTCATGGTTAGGTTATCTGCTACAACTGTGGATAGATAGGGCACTTCGCATGAGATTGCGCTAATCCTACACACCCTTCGTGTCAATACTATAGACAATTGGACCATGCCATAGAAGATTTTCCGGTGCAAATAGCTAAAATGCAAGAGAAAAAAACATAGCCTCAGCAGCCTACACAGAATTTACAAATGATGAGGGCTGAGCCCGGTGAGGAAGATCAAAGCATTAATATTTTACTAAGAAGTGGTATGACGACTGGCATAGATAAAGGTAAGTAGCCTGAGGAGGACGGATGGGTCCACAAATCTCTTGAGAAAGAAGCCACCTTTTACCTTAATCACACTAAGGAAACATTCACAGAAGTAAATAAGAGCTTCAATGATGCCCCCACCTCAGGAAGCCAGGAAAATACACCAGCGACCACTGCGACGCTTGAGGTTGATCCTTTTGTACTCACTACTTTTCTGGTGACCTGCATGAACTTATTACTGCATGACAGGAAGGTTATGCAAGGAATGCAAGGATTAATAAATAAATGCATCAATAAAGAAAAGGTCCCTGATGAAAAATGTGTGGTAAGAAAGATTTGTAAGCATAAGGCACGAATAGGACACAATATGCAGCTAACAGCACAGATAAGCGATTACGAAATGGAGTAGGTAATTTTGGATCTGGGGTTTGATGCAAATGTTCTACTGAAACAGACATGGGAAAGGATGGGGAGACCTATGTTGTAGTGGTCTCCAATTCATCTCTGAATGACAAATCAATCGAAAATGATCTCCATGGGATGATTGTATGGAGTGACGGTTGATATTGAAGGTGTGAGTGCATTAGCGGACTTCGAAGTTATAGAAATTGTTGATGACAGTAATCCCTACCCCATGCTCCTAGGAATTGACTGGGCTATTGATATGAATTGGGTAATTAATTTGAAGAAGAGGAAGATTACCTTCAAAAATAAGTCACTTAGGGTCGTAGTATCACTGGATCTTGTAGAAGGAGTGCGCTATACTGAATCTGTCCACGATTATGTAGAAAGTGATGACGAGCTGGATCAAATATACAAGATAACAACACAAGATCAGGATTGGATCAATCCAATGGCAGATGGATGGATCACATGGGACTGGGAGAGTTCATGTACTTCTGACTCAGATGAGGAATTAGAGAATTGGCAAAACCGCTTACATGAAGTGTTTACATTGCGGTGCAATATGATGAAAAAGTCACTGTTCTGCATTTTGTTGGAGGTAAGAAAGCTACCTTATTATGATGGTTTGACTAATGTAGATATGTTTTTAGATGAATTTGAACACGAAGTCCCTGAAGACCACTGTTCTTAAGCATTGGAGTTGCCGCTGCGTGCTACACTTTCACAATGGTGGGTATGCATAAGGAGAGTTTTGTTGGATGGAGGGATTACATGTGAATGATGAAGTTACAATTTGGGCATGTTAATACCAGAATGACTGACAAGTATAGTGGGCATGATGATCCATGTGATCAACTGGCAAAGTGGACTAAGGCATGGGGGACAAAAATACAACCAGAATGGGTACACATATTTTTTCATACCTTGAATACAATCCCCATGAACTGGTACCTCGAGACAGAGCTCCACCATGACATTGCAGAATGGGATGTATTGATAGAAAGTTTCTTATTGACTTTCAGCTTTGACAACGAGTTTGCAAGCATAAATGAAGCACTTCACAAGATTAAAGCAGTTATATTTAGGACACCTAAGGAACCTATGGAATGGACCCAACCTGATTGGAGCACCCAGCTGTGCCACACATTGGAATTCTATAATGTGACCGTTGAAGAGGAGGAAGAAGACCTAAGGAATATCAATATTCCAGAAACAAAAGGGAATCGTACAATAGAAGGAACATAAGTAGAGAACCTAGACTTCTTCACACCTTTGAAAACAAGATAGGTAAACATTGGCACTGAGGAAGAACCGAAGTTAGCAAAGATTGGAGATTATTGGGACAATGATAGAGTAGACAAAGTCACTGAATTACTTCACGAGTACCAGAATCTCTTCCCCACTAAGTTCTTAGATTTAAAGGGCATACTTGGCAATTTGGGTGTTATGCGGATCATACTGAAGCCGGATGCAAAGCTTTTCAAATAGAGGCCTTGTCGTCTTAATCCTAAGTATAAGGAGAAGGTTTGCTAAGAGCTGGATAAAATACTGGATGCAAGCATTAGAGAACCTGTTGAAGAGTCCGATTGGGTGAGCCCGATGGTAGTTCGAGAGAAGAAACAAAAGGGAAAAATAAGGATCTGTGTAGATCTACAAAATCTGAATGATGCATGTGTTCATGATCCATTTCCAATGCCGTTTACAAATGAAGTGTTAGACAATGTAGGAGGGAATGAGGCCTATTCCTTTACTGATGGGTTTTCCAGTTATCACCAAATTAAGATTGTGCCAGAGGATCGAAGAAAAACCACCTTTGCAACAGAGTGGGGTTGCATTCAGTACACTTGTGTGCCTTTTTGATTTAATAATGCACCTGCAATATTTTCCCGCATAGTCATAGCAACGTTCAATAAATTAATTCATAAGTTTCTGGAGGCATACTGCGATGTCTGGACCATGTTTGGATTGGTAAAATGCCCTGTAGCAAGTCTATGCCTTATGTTGGATATATGTCGAAGATACTAGATTGTGTTGAATTTGAAAAAATGTATATTATATGTTCCTTTTGGGATCTTGCTGGGTCATATTGTGTGTAAGCAAGGACTAATGGTGGACCCTGTAAATATCACTGTAATTGTGAACTTGGAAGCCCCCAAGAATGTCAAGCGGCTATGCACAACTTTGGGACACACTTGATACTACAGAAAATTCATTAAATCCTATGCTCAAATTACCACGCCTATGGAAAAACTGCTGAAGAAGGATGCAACATTCTGTTGGGATGAGGAATGCCAACACAACTTAGATGTATTAAAAGAAAAGATGGTGACTGTGCCAATATTGGTATTTCTTGATTGTAAGGAGTTACATGCACATGTGGATGCTTCTTGCATTGCACTAGGCACAATACTAACACAGGTAGACAAAGGAAAACTGGACCATCCTATAGCCCTCACAAGTAGGAAGTTATCAAAGGATGAAAAAAATTATTCAATGAAAGAGCACGAGGGGTTGGCCATGGTCTATGCGCTAGAAATTCAGGCATTATCTATTAGGGGGACATTTCAAAATGTGTACTGCCTTAAAGTACTAGGTCAAATAGCCTATGTTGGGGGGGAAGATTTGCAGGTGGTTGTTATTATTTCAGGAAATTTGATTTTGAAGTTATTGTGAAGCCTGGTCAGTTCAATGCTGGTCGAGACCACCTGTCGAGGATTGAAACAAGCGAAGAACCCATTAATTTGGAGGATGGGTTGCTAGATGTGCAACTATTTATGGTACGTATAGCAGATGACCATTTTGCTGAAATTATTCAGTTCTTAACTATAGGGATGATGCCTGAAGGATATACAACTCCACAGAAGAAAGAACTAGTACTTCGTGCAACATATTTTTTAGTCATTGCTGGACATTTGTACAAAATGGGGAAGACGAAATATTGCAGAGATATGTGCCAGAATTTGAACATGATAGTATTCTCACTGAAGCTCATGGGGGAGCTATAGGAGGACATTATGCAAGAAAAACAACCTGTGTAGAAGATTTTACGGGCAGGATTATGGTGGCCAACATTGCAAAGGATTCCAAAGCGTACTGTAAGGTGTGTGATGCATGTCAATGAACAGGCAGACCATCATGGAGGGATGAACTACCTATACATCCTCAGGTATCTTTGCAGACATTTGAGAAGTGGGTGATCGATTTTATTGGGCCAATTCAGCCACCTGGAAAGAAACTGGGCGCTTGCTACATTATCACTGCAATGAAATATTTAACCAGATGGGCAAAAGCACAACCAGTGAAGGATTGTACAGCGGCTACTGCAACAAAGTTCTTATTTGAATATGTCTTAATGTAGTTTCAATGCCCAAAAGTATTAATGAGTGACAGGGGAACACATTTTTTGAATGAAACAATTAGCACGATGAGGGATGAATTTCAGGTCTACCATCAGAAGAGCACACCATATCACCCACAATAAAATGGGATAGTCGAAGCCTTTAACAAAATTTTGGAGAATGCGTTGACAAAGGTATGTAACACACAATAGAATGACTGGGATGTGTCCATACTTGCAGTACTATGGGCCTATAGGACAACCTGTAAGAAGCTGACAGGGCAAACACCGTTCAAATTACTCTATGGGGTTGAAGTGATGATGCTATGGAGTACATTGTACCTACTTTGTGAATACTAGCTTTGAAAGACATGGTAGGTCATGGGGTCTTGGAGGAACGAATCGTGCAACTTATGGAGTTAGAGGAGGACTAATTTCTGGCATGATTCCACCAACAAGTACAGATGAAACACAAAAAAGCGTGGCATGATCTCCATATCAAGCTTCACACTTTCAAGATAAATGATCTTATGTTGTTATACAATAGCAAGTTCACCAAATTTCTAGGTAAATTCCAGATGCATTGGTTAGGACTGTATATTGTCAAGGAAATTACAGAGGGTGGTCCAGTTCAACTCGCGAAGCAGGATGGCGAACCTTTTTTTGGGAAAAGTGAATGGGAGTCGACTGAAGCTGTATATGGGGGATCCTGCCCCTTCACAATGAATGTATGAAAGCAGGACAGTCTTAGTTCGCCAAGAAGTTGCAAGGAAGCGTAGGACTATAAACTACACCGCCCCACTGGGAAGATTGACAAGGGTGCACCAGATGAACCTACACTCAGGACGTTGTGCCATGGAGGAATGTGCTGCACAGCATAAGCCAAAAGTAGCCGTTGGAGTCACTGTAGCTAATTGGAATGAGAAAATATCATTAGGAGGAGAGGGTAGGCGGAAATTAAGGCGAAAATCCTTGAAAATCTGCTGCCAAAGGTGTATTTATGAAAAAGTTATGGAGGGAACAGTCGGATTTAAATCCGAAAATCGCTATAAGTGTGTCCTGTTAGTCTGCAAAGAAACACTTTATTGTCTATGAATTTATTGCATGCAACGAGAAGATTGGGATGTTTTTTTCAAGCACCCATGGCTTGCTCATTATTATGATATGTTGCACCGAGTTTCTTTAGAGAGGATATCTGAGCCTATGAGTTCTGAGGCCGCAGTGTCTAAGGCCCCAACTTTGGAAGCTGTGGGCATAGATGCTAAACCAATAATACCTATGACACCAAGGTCATCTAGGCCAAAGTAGTCTGCTTCTAACCCAAACCAAAAGAATACAGTTGTCGAACCAGTGTGCCACTCGTCCAGAAAGCATCCAAAGGAGGTGCGCAGAAGGGAAAAATGGACAAGCAAATGAAATCTTTTTTTCCCCTTGTTTTAGATGAAGAGAAACTCTGCTAGGGGATTGAGGAGATGGATGCTGAGGATGCTGAACCAATCACTATGCTTTCGGCATATGTGCTTCCATGAAGAGGACAAAAGAAGGTGACCAAAGACTCTGATTCCAACAAATTTTCAAGTGCTATGCCACTACTCCCAATTGAAGTTCCATTTGAGTGTATGCTCTTAGCGTGCATACCAACATTAAAGATGGAATATTGGGACCTCGCCGACTAGGCGAAATTCCTGTATTTAGCGACAAGTCAGTATATGTCTTGCATATACTATGAAGATACACACAAAGTTGGAACCAATGAAATGGGTCAAAGGAGTTCAGTTGGCGGGACTATTACACATGCTATTCGTACCCCATTTTCACTGCTCCAACATTAATATGGTGTGTGTGCGCCAGTTGATGACATTAGTTCATGATGGGTGTTTATGGCTAGGTGATCCTATCCCCATCACAGATATGTTAATCCATCGGATTAATAAGCTACCTTATAAAGGAGAAGACCCGAAAAATGAGTTTGTGGGCAAAACTAAGGAAAAATAATTCACAAACCGTATGAAGACCGAGTTCGGGCTTGGAAAGGGAAAGCACAGATATTCTATCCACTACATAATAAACTAGGTAGCATAGTTTGCAGCATGGATCCTAGTAGGAAAGATAACACGTAAGTGTCATGTGGATGAAGTGCCCGCACTGGTCATTTGATTAGCAATGCAGTGTACAAACGGGGTCCAGTATAACTAGGCCCAGTATCTCTACAGAGAATTTTTGGCAAACTATCGCGAGGCACAAGAGAAGAGCCAACTGTTCCACTATTATTGACTCTTATTGCTAATCATTTTGGTGGCATGGAGGCTTCTGGAGGACATTCAGTTACCTCCACTGAATGACACCCTCCCAGAGGTAGCGAAGTTCACTTCGCTGTGGCAGACAAAAGATGCGGAACAAATTACATAATCTAAGGTTTTTTGGGTATTCATGGATATGGACACCTGCATGGCTATAAACGAAAGGCCAAGGTTATCTCCCACCTTATTCGAGCAGCTGAGGGCCTTCGTAGAATTTAAGGGAGACTTTCACAATGCCTGGATCCACGCGAGGAGAGAACCGCAAGAAGTATGGCACAAGCTGCCTTACTTAGTGGCCGACACAGATGTACCATAGGTTGTGGGTGGATGGCCAGCAGAGTGGCGTGAGCCTACCCAGTTGGATGTCGGGACAATAAAAGCAGGAGAAAGTTCCTCCACACAGACCTCTACTGTGAAAAAGCAGAAAGAAAAAGAGCAGGCAGTCACATGGGAGAAGGCTGCCGAGCAGAAGAAAAAAGAATCTACTACTAAGACAATTATGGAGGAACAACGGGTTGTGAAGGAGTGCACTACTAAAGAGAAAGCTAAGAAGGAAAAACAAGATACTAAAGCAAGCAACAAATAAGCTTTATAGTGCGTTGATGAGTAGGAGATATCTGCACAGGGTGGGGATGGAGGTGAGGAGGTGTCCACCCCCTTTAAATTCCAGAAGCGCACCAAGGAGTTAGTCATAGGTCTGTAAAAGAAACGTAAATCAGATAAACAATCCCAGGTGGACCCTCTTGTGCTAACAGAGGGAGATTTAGATGAAACTGGCGACAAGGTTAAAGATGCCACATTAGAGCTATCGTCGCACTTTGAGTAGCAGTATATGCAAACACTGGGGAGTGTTTAGAAGGATATACACGAGCTATAGATCCAAGCCGATAGGATGTAGGCAAGCGTTGGGTAAGGGAGCACCATGCAAGTGAGCTTGACTCAAGCGAGAATGAGTGTTCCAGAAGTGGAATGGAAAATGGACCTAAGGATCATTCCTTTACTAGAAGGATCCTTGCGAGAAGATAACTAGGAAGACCGTGACATGATAGAAAAGATCAAGGATATTGGAATAAATGTGGCCGCACTGCCGCTCTAGGCCCTCCATGCATTTCATTAGGGGGTCTCAGATGAGTTGCAAATTAGGGAGCAATGTGCCCTTGCGGTCCTCAGTGAATGTAAAGTAAAAAAATGCACAAATGTACGAGGAGAAGACACAGGTGCTAAAGGAGACTGAGGAAATGCAAGCATTAAGCACAAACCTAGGGTCTGTAATTGAACAAGCCTTTCAAACATTTCTAGAGTTGCATATCCCAGACGATGCACAGGTTGAGACGAAAATTAGGAAATTAGCTGTTACGGTGTGCAAAGTGAATGATGAGGTTGGGCGAGTTACTTTTGAGTTCCAAATGAAGATATACAAACTCCAGCTCAATCTTCAACCAACCACATTGTCAGAAGTTCGGGAACAAAGAGGTGCAACTATAAAATAATCAATTGGTCTACTAGATGTCACAATTCATGATTGCGATCAACTATTCAATCAGGAAATGGGCCTATGGGATTCACTACAGGAGGATCCTACTTTGCAACAGTTGAAAACAGAGATAAGGGAAGTGCAACATAAATATGATGAAATCAGTAAGACTGCATGGACATTGGCACCAGTCCAACACTTCGCATGCTTGGAGGAAGGCAAGGCGATCTAGATACAGATCTAAGAGTTACAGAAAAAGAAGTCCTTGCTAAGAGACTGGCTTCAACCTTGGACCGAGGAAGCAAACCAAATTTCATAGAATATTCATTAGAAGCTAAAGGCCATGAAGTAGACCCAATAGACTACACAACTTGCAGTGGAAGGGCTAATCGTAGAGAAATTGTTCTAGGAGGTACAACAAGTTGCAGATCAGAGTACCATGGAGCTTCAAGCAAGCACTGACCAAAGCAGTAAGCGAACTCCGCCAGAAAGTGGAACAACTAGTTGAGTGGCTTGAGGGCGAGTCACGATATTTATGTTGGGGGCCTGTTGGGATGGGGTCCCCAGGGGTAGAATTGAATTAATTTAGTCATTTTTTGTAAATAATTTTGTAAAGAATGTAAAGTCTCCACGAAATGTGGATGCAGAGAACACAGATAGATAGGAGTCAAAAGGGTGTTAGACCCTTGTTTGGTTAAGTGATAGGTGGTTTTGAAGACTCACCCATGAGCCGAGAGCCATGGTATTGTATTAGAAAATCTATAAATAGTTTAGTCATAACAATTTTAGAGATAACATTTGATAGATAATAATAGAAGAATAAATGAATGAGGTTGTAAGAGTTTGGTAAAAAGGAAGGTCTATTCTTGTCAGTAAGAGAAGGAAAGGCTCCACAGCTGAGTGTGTGGAGGCCTAGAAGAGTCCACACCTAAGTGCGTGGACCCCTATAGCTGAGTGCATAGGGTAGTTGAAGTCTGTACTGGAATGATTTTGATTAATAAAGTTTTATTTTGGGTTGAAAATACTTGCATCTATCTGTTTAATTGTTATGTTACTTTCACTATTGTTTATGTAATTCAATATGTTTTCTTTTCACGAATCTAGTTAATTGAATATGTTTATGATTAATAAGATGATTTAATGATATTCGCAAAGATCTAAATCTACTTTGGATTAGTTTTGGAAAAGGAAGATAGGTCAGCACGACGACATATATAGATCCCAAAAGCCCTAGAAGATGTGTTCAGTTGCACAAAGGTAGAAGATATATCCTATTAGGGCATGATTAACGCCATTGGCTGGCCCCGTGAAGAGTTGAAGATATTTAGGGATGAATTAGGAGTTTTAACTCTATCAGAAGGTTAGATTTGCGTGGAAGCAGATCTAAGGCACTGAAAGACATCACACTAGACTCTAGATGTAGAAACTTGGTTCTTGAATCCCCCAATACTGCTTCGGGTGAGACTACAACCTGCACTAGACAGGTTGCTACCGAAAGGGCCAACAGTGTAAGGTTTTGTTGGTTGGCGCAACTAAATCCAAACCTGGGTCAGGACCCCTTAAGCCAAAAATGATATGCCAAATGTAGGATGCGAAGGTGCATTCGTCTTAATCCTTCGTAAAGTACTAGAGATGGCTCGAGAAATGGTGTGCATGTGAACTGAGTGTAGCATAATGAGGTTGAACTTCAAGGCATGTAAGTGGGGTGGTTCGTAGGCTAAAGTAAGTGGTCATGACTCTTGTTAGTGAATAAGGGTATATGAAGATGAAGTGAGCCAGGGAGGGGGTTCTATCGACCAATGTAGATGTTTATCATATCTGAAGGCGAGATGGTGATAAGCATGGTTGAGATGAGGGACCTTATGGCGCATTTTGGAGAAATTATGTCAGCATATGCAAAACTTGAGTGTAAGCCCATCATGATAAGTGGATAATGATATCTACTTTGTTATTTGCATGTTGGGGTGTTGGTCGAATCAGATCGTGTGCAATGTTCCTCTAATGGACATAACCAATACCCCAAGTGAAATCATATATTTAAAACACATATATAATATGTGACAAATTGAATGTTATGAATTAAAGAACTATAGGAGTACCTGACATGCATTTCTGAGTGTGAGACAGGGAAAAAAATGAGTTTTTGCATTTACCAAAATGGAGGGTTCCATGATGAATATAGTGTGGTACTCATCCTTGAGTCTCTTATGGTTTTATAAGTGGATATCCCAAGGTTATGTAACAGACTCAAAAAGATGGAAAAAAAGGGTGATAGACAAGGATAAGGGGGCCAAATATCACTTCATTTACACCACTGAGTTGTAGAGGTCAGAGCGAGTTTTGGAGCATTTCCTGCCATTGTGGTTAGCCAGAGTACCAGGGATTTTATGCGGGGAAAAGCCACGTAAGGGATTATACCTTACTCTTAGTCATTTTCGTAGCCTTATGGTATAAAGGCCATAGAGGGGTCCCCTGTATGGCCTTTTAAGGTTGACTTTTTTTGGCCACGCAGACGACTCTTTTAGAGTTGCGTTGTCGCCACACAAAACTGAGGGTTTTGTGTGGAGACTCTACACAAAAATCATCCTCAGATGCACATTCCATGCATCTGAGGTGAGAAATGCCATGGAGAAACCTTGGAGGGGTTGTCGTAGTTTGGTTAGTGGAGTGCGTGATGGCTGTGCATCTATGTGAAACACAGACACGTAAACCATTCACCTGTTTGAGAAACATGCACGCGGTCTTTAGAGCCTTGGATGTTGCGGATTAGGGGCATGAGAGACACACATCTATGCATCTATTGGGAAAACAAGCACGTGATATCATGTGTGTTAGGCTCATAGGCGTGCAGGTATGAGAAAAAGTGGTTTTCTCTCAGTTTCTCTTCCTTTTTTGTTATGAAACCAGCTCACAAAAAGATAGAAAAGAGAGATCCACGCCTTAGAATTCAACCTCTTCGAGGGGGCAACCTCCTTTACATTACACAAATGAGAAATTATTGGATGATACAAATGAAAATACCTCCTTTCTATACATAGGAGTCTAAGGGTTCATAATATAATTAGAGCCGACATAACAATAATAATGTAAGGGCACAATAATAACAATAGTGGGCTTCTATGGGGCACAATAGTAACAATATGGGCACTACATGGGTACATCAATATAATAAGTGGGTTGTAATAATAACAATAAGGGGTTACACTAGTAGTATAGGGGCCTAACATGCCCCTCTCCCTATAAAAGCGTTGTCCTCAATGCTTGAGTAGTTCTTGATGCTTCTGTATAAATTTCTTGTCCTCCCATGTGGAATCTTTAGCAGGTAAGTTCTTCCACTTGATGAGATACTCTAAAATTGATCGATTTTGCTGCTGTCGGGTTTTTGTTTCTGTGACTGCTCTAGGTTCCAATATGATTTTTCCTTCCTCTTCAATTTCTGGCAATATTGTTTGAATTGGTATCTTTTGCAGCTTTTGAATAAGTGGCCATACTTCTTCGCCCTTCTTCCATTCATCCCTTGCTTCATTTATCCAATCTAGTTGGATAATAGAAATAGCACAAAACAATGCTTCCACATCCTCATCCTTGAAGAGTCTTCCCATTTGGTAAGGTCTCCATTTTTTAAGTGCATGTAGTATTGCCAACATTTCCTTCTCATAAATAGCTTGCTTGAGATGTAGCAGTAAAAATACCCAATCACCTACATCAAAACATTTTTCACTACGATGTTGATCTACCTGTTGTTTCATTTGATTTTGCACCGAAGTGGCGTTATCCTTTAAAATTTGGAGAACTTGTTGTTGATGCTCGATGTGATCTTTCACTGCTTAAACCTTTTACTTCTTGATATGTCCTTCTATCTCTAGATTTTGAGGAGTGGTAATTTCTTCCAATCCTTTACAAGATATGGCCGGATTCATTTCTTGATGCTCGATGTGATCTTTCACTTCTTGAACATTTTTCTTCTTGATATGTCCTTCTATCTTGATAGTTTGAGGAGTGGTAATTTCGACCAATGAATTACAAGATATGGTTGGATTCATTTCTTCTTTCTTGATGTGATCTTTCACTTCTTGCACCTTTTTCTTCTTGATATGTCCTTCTATCTTGAGAGTTTGAGGAGTGGTAATTCTTGCCAATGCTTTACAAGATATGGTCTGATTCATTTCTTCTTTCTCTGGGGTGGGGTCCTGGCGTATATCTTCTTCTTTTGATGTTTCTTGATCCTTTTCTTCCTCCTCTTCATATTCTATGTAAAATAATTTCTTCTTAGCACACTTATGACCTTTAGTGTATTTGCTATCACAATTGTAACAAAGCCCTTTTTCTCTTTTTTCTTCCAATTGTTGTGGTGTAACCCTTGTAGGTTGTGGCAGGCTAGGAAAAACAACACTTCCATCTTTATAGTTGTGAGGGGTAAGCTTCCTGGTTTCCATAAATTTTCTTTCCACTATGTCACAAAGCCCTTTTACTCTTTCCAATTGTTGTGGTGTTGCTCTTTGTATCCTCATAACGTGCAATCATTTCCTCCGTGAAGATTGACCACGTAACAAGTTGTTTACGAGAAAAAAGCCCTTCATACCATAAAAATTGATTTGGTTCTAAATATGAAGATGCAATACATACCTTTTGTAACAGTGTTACACCATGTAGATCAAAATATTGCTCCATCTAAAGTATCCAATTTACCGGATCCTTGCCATCAAACTTCCTTATCTTGCTTTTTCTTGATTTTAGGAGCTCCTTCTTGGAACGACTGTAACTCTATACTTTCAGATCTTTAAGTTCTAAAATTGCAACTTGTGGTAGCCCTCTTTGTTCTCTTTCCAATGCCACCAGTCTGATCCAAATTGGATTCTCCAAGAAAGAGTTATGCACAATCTCCTAAGATGACCTGGTTATAGACCTTTCCAGAAGAGCGAAATTGTATGAAGTGCCACGTGTCACTGTTTGACCTTTGGCTCTAAAAAATATCTACAAGAAGCTACAGTCTGTCCTCTTTCTATACCTTCTTATGGAATTTCAATCCAATGCTCAGAGAGAAAGTTATGACGATTTTCCCTAGGTCACCTGTTTGGAATGTAATTCAGGAGTCTGCAAAAAGACCAACTTCCTCAGATCATATCTCGTAAATATAGTGCGAAAATCTCTAAAATTTGGACCCGAGCTTCAGCGCGATCTCATCTAAAATGGGTTTTTTTTAGCTTCTGAAACATCACAGAAAAAAATTTTATAGCGAAAATTCCACGATGACCTGGTTGGAGCAGCGAAACCCTAGAATCCAAAGCTCTGATACCAAATGTTATGAAACCAGTTCACAAAAAGATAGAAAAGAGAGATCCACGCCTTAGAATTCAGCCTCTTTGAGGGGGAAACCTCCTTTACATTACATAAATGAGCAATTCTTGGATGATACAAATGAAAAGACCTCCTTTCTATATATAGGAGTCTAAGGGGTCATAACATAATCAGAGCCGACATAACAATAATAATGTAAGGGAAAAATAATAACAATAGTGGGCTTCTATGGGGCACTATAGTAACAATATGGGCACTACATGGGTAAATCAATATAATAAGTGGGTTGTACTAATAACAATAAGGGGTTACACTAGTAGTATAGGGGCCTAACATGTGTGTTAGGCTCATAGGCGTGCAGGTATGAGAAAAAGTGGTTTTCTCTCAGTTTCTCTTGCTTTTTTGTTAGCCTAGGGTGCTATATAATTGACACATGGTATTCTGGTTGGAAAGATAATATAGAGGGAGAGAGATTGGGAGCGTTTGCGTGTGGATGTGGCAGTGGATCCAATGGCTAGCCAGTTACTGACACAATGGGGGCTTTTGAAGTTTCTTTAGAACCCCCTTTTGAGGTCACAGGACATGTTCCTACTGTTAGCACCCAGGTTGTTCCCTTTGACTCCCGAGGGAATACGGCCGGGGTAACCACTAACCAAGCTTTGGATTACAGTTTCTAGCCAACCTGTAATCAGAGAGGGCTCTCTCTTATGAGTTTTTTCACTATGCTCTTGGGGATCTTAGGCTAGCTGTGAGGTGGGGGTTTTGGTTTTATGTTTTGGTTGAATGATATCTTCCAGTACCTAAGATGATATCTTCAAATAGTTTTAGTCCATTGGGCAATGGAGTCTGTGGTTACAGGCTGTTTGAGATGTTTAAGTGGGATTGTTGAAACTGCAGGGCCATTTAAATATTTCATGAAACAAACTTGAATTTGAAATGATGAAGTATGTTTAACCAGTGGAAGGCATTTAAGAATTTTCCACTAAGCTGGTGGTGTGAGAAAGAGATGTATTGCCCAGGAGCAAGTTTGAATTCCTGAACAATAATCACTGTGAAAGATACAGTATGAAGGTGCAGCAATTAAGAATCACACTCTTATAACTATAACTGAGGAAAAACATTCATAACAACATAGATTGAGTCCATGGTATTCTATGAATAAATCCTGAAACTATTCTTTTTCATTGCCATTAAACTGTGAGACATAGAACATGAATGGATTATGAAGGAAGCAACAAACATAACGAACAGGTTAAAGAAACTTATTGTTCCATGAAATATGCAGGAATCCTGTAGCATTCAACAAGCACACCATAACGCATCAGACAACACAAAACTTTGGAAATTCCATCAGCCTTTGTATTAAAACTCTGAACATTTACAGCATAGGATCTCTTGAAGAGAAAATCAACAACCCCTGCAAGCTTGTGCGAGGGGGAATATATACAATTGGTTTTACAAAAATATCTAAACCGCTGAGTCATTTGATTAATAAATACATTTACCAACTTTCTGAACAACAGATAAGGAAGTTATTGCTGCTTTAAATACAAAATGAATGCTCTTTAATTCTGTCAGAAGTCTTTTTGACCTTTGGAGGCCACTGAGTCGGTTGAGCGTTCTGCATTAATGCTGAATGATGTGTCTTTACGGCTGCGTCGTGCTGTAGAGTTCTCGGCCTTGTCACCTGTGGCTGTCAGTGTCGCTGTGGTGGCCGAATCTATCTGCTGAGTTGGCTCAGCCCAGTCTTTTCCAGTCATACTGAATGCATTAAATTTTCTGAACATGCTGATTATATATTTTTATGCAAAATTTGATGGATACCTGTTGGTTCACAGCAACAGCTGTATCATGCTGGTCCACCATTCCTGTGTAGGCAATTGATGCCTCAAAATTGCACCTAAGGTTTCATCTGCCTCTGTATATTTGTAGAAATTTGGAGGCACCTCGAACAAATGCCTGATTTCATTCATAATAAAAAACAAATTCTCCACTTTTTCATAAAGGCTCTGCCCAGATGCAGGCCCTACTTCCTCTGGAGTGCTTGATCCTGCAGTGATCTGATTAGTGGCAAATGCATTTACCCTTTTTGCATAGTTCTCATGTGATAGTAGCCTTCCTGCGCTGTTCAGTAAGCTGGGAAGGCCTTTGTTATGCAATACTGTGACTTTTTCCACAAATTTATTTACTTCTGTTTGCATTTCCTGGCATCTTCTTTCCAATGTTTGCACCAGGTTTCTCAAAGTGAGCACTCTTTTTATCAATAATATGGTGTCAGTTCTACCAGAGATACCCATGGCTGTCAGCTGAGAGCCTGTACGGTTGTTGAGGACGTTGATCATCCTGTTGGCTATCTCAGGCATGTTTCCAAGAGATGCCCTTGCCTTTTGAATTTCCTTGTGAGCCCTGCTGATGAGATCCATCTGCTCATGAATAGTCTCTATATACTGCCATTGATCTGTTATTGATTGGCCAATGTTGGCCCATAAAACCTTCTTGATCTCGGCCACCACTTTGTCAAGAGTGAGCTCCTTTTCCAGCTCCTTTATCTTCTCCTTAAGAGCTTTTATTTCTCTTCCTTTTTCAGCTACACTTTGCTTAGATTTGTCATATTTTTCATTAAGAGTAGCTAGCTTTTCCTTGGCCTCATTCAGCTCTGTCATCTGAGCTTCTAAGACTTGAATCTCATTCATCAACTTCTGCATGTCAAGGCTTGGAGCCTGCTCTGATGTTGGTGCTGGTGCTGATGTTGATGGAGCTGTCTCAACTGTCTGTTCTGTAGGAGGAGTGACAATTTGAGGGGGGTCCTCAAGGTTGATTACTTGTTGAGGGGGCTAAGATGTTTGGCCTCCTTCTTTCTGTTGTAGGGCTGCCTGCAATGCAGCCTCTGTCTCTACCAATTTTCCCTCTGTCTGTACTAGTTGCTTATGGAGTGATACCAGCATGGCTGCTACATCTTGGTCCTGCCTTCGCTGGGCAACCTCTTCCGTTTGAGGGTGAAGGGTTGTTGGGATCTTTATCATCTTTCTTAAGGCTGCAATGTCTGAATCTCTTATCTTTAGCAGCTCCTTTATAGCTTTAGGATCCTTTGGGTCATGCCCAAGCTCTATGATTATATCCTCCAAAGACCTGATCCTGTTGTCTTTGGCCTGAGAGGATGCCTTCTCCAACTCAAGTTGGGCAGTTGTATTGTTCAGGCTATTTTCCAACCTATGTGCCAAGAAGGTCTTGTCTGCCAGTGTCGAATAGACCATCTCACCCGTTTGCTTGTGAAGTTCTATTTGATCCATAGGGTGGATGTCTTTTGCAAGAACCTCAAGGTTGGTCCTTATATAGTCTGCAGCTGACTGTGGCTGCAGCATGGTTGGCATGAAATGACTCATGGTCATTTTCCCCTCTGTTATGTCATAAGCTGACATAAGCCTCTGTTGGTTTGTAGGGGCCATTTTAAGCAATTGATTGTAGAGCTGGAGCCTGAGTGGCTCATTTCTCTTTTTTATGTCAATGAATTGTTGCTTGATGCCTTTTTCAGCTCTCCTTTGCTGACTTGAGGAGCTGACCTCTCCTCCAATTATTCTTTCTTGTTCCTGCTGAAAGGAACTGGCAGATGCTTCCATGCTTGGTAGGCCCATGCCCAAGGATTGCCCGATAGGCAACTCTTCTTCTGAAAGGGGATTTATCCTCTGCCTTTTCTTCCCTTGAGTTGTGGATGCGGTGAGGGGAGTCTCATGCTCTCTATCCCTCTTTCGGTTTCTTTCTTCATTCTGTGGAGTTTGGAGCACCGAGGCCTCCACTGTCGTTTCCTGCCTAGGAGGCACAGTTTATTGAGCCTGCTGCTCTTTGGATTTTGGGGCCTCAACTGTTTCTTCTTGCTGCATTGGCTGCTGTTCTGTTGTAGGAGGTGGTTGTTCCTGCTCCATCTGCTTGCTGGTGGGCTGTAGAGGATGAGGCAGCTGCTCCAAGTTGCCTTTGATAGGAAGAGGAAACCTGCCCACAAGTTTCCAAGTCAGCCTCTTTCTCAATATTCTTTGCCTCTCTTTGTAGCATTTTCTCTCTAGTGATTGCCTCCTCTAGAGTGCCCTCTTTCCAACTTAATAAATTGGCATATTTCTCAATATGAGGCAATCTGATGTGAGCATAGCCACCCAATTTATGTTTTACCCTCCTGAGAGAAATGAAATGATTAGGGTCATAAGGTACCCAGCAGAAACTGGTTTCTAATTGGAGGGTCTCTAGGATCCTATCTGCTTCCTTCCATCCCTTCTCCCTTTTGTTGTAAAGAAATGGGCCTAGCTGGTTCCTGACCTTTAGTTGCACCTTCTTGTTTTTACTGTGGAAATGGACCTGGTCTGCATTTCCAAATTGCCTGAAATACTCCAAGGAAAAGAGTCTCATAGGGACATATCTTGGCAGCCTATAAGGGTCCAACTCACAGCCATATATTCTGATTACTGTATGGTGTTGGTAAAAGTACCAATCACCAATGCTGTAGGCCTTTCAGAGCTGGAGTATTCTTTGCATCTCATCGGTCAATCTTGGAGGAGGGACACCAAATAACAAGGTCATATCTGGATGGATAAAAAGGTCTATGAATTCACAGTAGGTGTATGGTGAACCGGAGGTGTGATGAAAAACTGAAGTCCAAAATACTACAGACCTTGGGTTTCCCTGGGCATCAAGCTTCTTGAGAGGAATAGGGAAACTGTCAGGTTGATAAAATAAGAACAAGTGATAGATGTATGAGGTGTATCTAAACACCTTTTCCCTCTCTAGATTCATCAGTTGCTCATGAATCTTATTGGCAATGTATGTTGCATAATCATAGTGCACAGCAGGAGGCTTTCCAAGGGAAAAAATGGACAGCATGGCCATAATGGTGTCATCAACATCCTCACATGACCTGTATCCCAGGACATAACTGATCAAGTCCACCAGCATTTTGCCCAAGTCATTTAGATATGGATTTCCAATAGGAGGTGTTCTCATAGCTTCAGAGCTTGGCTGAACAAATAACTGATTAATCTTGATGATCTGGGCACTGGACAACTTGCCCCCCTTCTTTAACAAGTCCATCATGGAAAGAGGAGTTAGTGGCTTTGCAGTGTGAAAGTGCAGCATCTCATTTATGGCCTCAGGGGTGATATGGAACAAGACTGAACCTGTGGGACTGAGAACAGCTCTTTGACATGGATCATAGTTTTCACAGCATCTATGGATCAAGTCTGGAAGGACATTGACTTGAGGAAGGTTGAAAATGGGCAAATTGGAGTCCCAAATCACTAAAATATCAGCTCCACTGAGGTGTTGAGCCTTTAACTCATTTAGCATATGAATGTTAAATTTGGAATTCATTGAGAATGTCTCTGTCATCTGGTAATCTTTATCACCTAGGGCCTTCCATTCTAACTCTCTGTGTGGGGCATTCAGAGGTGGAATATTTAATGCTACTGGTGTTTCCATGGCTAATTAGGACTTGTTTTACTGGACTGAGCAACACAGAGGGGTATTTTTGCAAGAGTGAGGCAATTTGCAGGGGAAAACGGGGTAAATTATGGCGAGAAAAATTGAAATGCTCCAAAGAGAGATAAATGAGCAACTGCTGGGACTAGTACCACTGTTTTCCCGGTGAATTAGTGAAGCTCAGGTTTCAAGTCCACAAATGCGCGGACTGACTGTAAGTTTTATGAAAACTTGGCTAAATGTGGACTGTGCAGGTGAATTTCGACCCTACAAACAAAAATGGATGCTGGTCACCGGGGACTTGCTGGTAAACGCACTGTTTTTCACTCCTTTAAGCTAACTTTGGAGAATTATGGACAAAACCAGGTGCGGAGGGAATGATTTGGATATATACCTGGTGAATTGCCGGCAATGGTTACAAATGCAGGTGGATTGGAAGCGCCCACGGTCTTTGGATCGATTTTTGCAGGTTGGCGATGGAATGGTCGTAATTTGCATGCAGAGGGGAGCAATAGTTCTTTAGACAAAAGTGACAAAAAACACAAATTTTGGCGAAAATATGGACTTTTTGGGTTATTGGCGCTTTTTTTGGATGACGTCATCATGACGTCATCGGGAGGGGTCGGGTACGGAAGGGTGACGTGGCGGCCTGTGAGTGGTCCACGGGGACTGGTGAGGTGGTGGACAAGTCGGAGCAGTGGCGGGTCGGGCGCTGACACGACGCTGAGTTGACATGATGTGGGCGGGTGGTATACACAGGGTGGTAAGCGGTTCCATCGGACCGCTTATGGTACGGTGGTGGTATTGGCAGGCGGCCTCCCGATGAGATTTGGGAGCGACGCGTGGCAGAGGCCTGACGTCACCCTCTGCCATTTCTCGGGAGGTAACGTCCGGTCATCGGGGCCGACCCGATATGGATATGGGCCGTCGGATGGGAAAGCCCAGATCCGACGGTCGACGGGTCAATAAACTGGAAGGACAATACGGCAGCGGGCGGGGAATATTTTAATGTATTCTTTGAAATGCGCGCCCGGGCGGTACTTTAGGATATGATGAAAATTTTGGGTTTTTTCAATGTTTCCGGGCAAAATGGGTTATAAGGGGTTTATTTACAAAGACAGGGTTAGGCTATTAAACCAAGCGGATCTTGGTTTAATCCCAAAAATTAAACTCTCGGCGCCTTTTGCATTGCGCTCTAATGTTTAGCGCTCAAACCTTTTAGACCACATATAAAGCTATAACGCTTGGGAAGGGGATATGTACATATTTGGGATTTTTCTATAGGATTATCCTAATAATAGGGGAAAGGGAGTATAGGGAGTTAAATAGTAAGAAATTAGGAGTTAATATGAGTGGAAGAGGTGGATGAGGGGGGAAAAACACTAAATTTTATATGAAACCAACTTAGTTTAGGAAGTAGATCAAAATGAAAAGATTTTTACACAAGAAATGTGGCTCTTAAAGAAACAAGAACCAACAAAAGACTTTGATTTCTGCTATGAACATAGGTAGTATTGGGATGTTAGTAATGGATGTAATGGGGGATAATCATGGAGTTAGACATGCTTCATTGTATTGCTGCAAATTTCTGAATGAGAGACCTGCACTGGCACCATGTTTTTCCTTTGCTTGGGCCAATGACATAAAACAAATCATGCTTCTGCAACCCCATCTACCTACCCACTCTATTGCCTAGCATTTTTTGTTACTCCAAGGAGGGTGCACTTAGACTTGCAAACCCTTATGTGCCTTTTCTTTTCCTTTGGCTTTTTCTTTTGATCTTCTATCTAAGGCTAGCCTTATTGCTTCCAAGGCCCTAGATTAAACAGTTGGGAACCTTCATTCTCTACCTAACTACTTTATCTGCCAAGATTGAACTGTTTGGACAGATTTCCTTCTCTAATCTACAACAAAAAATTGAAACATGGGATGACCCAGCTTAGACTGTTGGATCACCCATTCAGAAGCGGGGCAACATCAACCAACTGTAAACATGTGTCTTTCACCAAAATATGAGATCTTTGCATCACCAAAGTAGATCATATTGGCACTTCCCCTGCCAATCATGAAACATGAAACCTATTGGTATAGGTAGCTAACACCTACACTTTTTTATTAGATGTTGTGATGTGGATCGACATGTTATGGTTATCAATTTAACAAATCTATTGATATCGGTTCATATCGATATTTATTTTGTTACTGGTCTACTACTTCATTAGGAGGCGTTGCCTTATCCACTGCCAACTGTGCACGTGGATATTCATCAGTGGGCAGAGGTAGAGGGTGAGGCTCACTGTGGGCCTAACCCTTATGAGGAGGGTTGCATTAAGATCACAACTGTGTTGGATCTTGTTGAGCGATCAACGTTGGCGATGATTGTGAGGTTGGTGGGATCAAAATTCCACAATAGAGCATCGGGGCCACATATAGTGGTCCTTCAACAACTACAGGTGGGGAACTTCCTTGATTGGGCTTGGTTATTGCATCGGGGAATTTTGTCTGAGCTGACATAGGTGTGGCATGGTGCACTCACGAGTTATTTCTATGGGAGTTTACTTTGCAGTATCATGTATGAGTGGGTGCTTATGCTTCATTCAATCTTAGCAGCGTCAGTGAGGCCTGCTAGGGACCCACGTATACGCCACTAGGCACTTGCAATGCCTTGAGATGGGGGTGGTGAGGTAGGGTGTTATTGGAACACCACTGTAGAGGATTTGTTTAACTCCAATGCTCAGTTGATTTTAAAGTATCCGTATCATGGTGTGGACTTCCGGGGAGGTCCATATATGGGGCTTCCTCCGGGCGATGCCTGGGGACCAACAGATATATTTTGATCTTTACATTTGTATACAGATATTTTTTTTCATGTGTATCATTATGATGCTTTATTTATGATGATGCTGATACCATGCTTGTTTACTATCACATGTAGGGTCGTGAGGGTGATCACTGGCCTATTTGGTTGGCCATGATCCTAGGCATATGGGCATCATAGGGGATGCCCCTATACCACAGAGATCGAGGGTGGTGAGGCCACCATTTGGGCCTCGGGGTGGGCATGAGAGACTAGTGCAACGATTCCAGTTAGATATTGGTGGGCCCTCTGGAGAGGGTAGTAGCGCATCAGCGAGAAAGGATGCAGAGTAATGGTATGGGCATGCTGAGGATGTAAAGATGCACTTGGCAATGACAAAGGCTAATAAGTAGAGTTATCAAGACACCTGGGGAAGGGTGGAGACCTTGACTAGAGGGTTTTCTACCGATGGATGGGCAGGAATGGCAGAGGTCATCATATAGATGAAGATTTTATTGGAGTGAGCACACCAACCATTTTTGCATCGTGTAGCCATGGGGATGGCTATGATGAGTCTGCATTTGGCTCCAGATGTAGAGATTGGGTCACCGGAGCCCTAGATAGACTATATGGTCTTAATGTTGTTGGAGTGATGATGTATGTAGCAAGTAAGCACCCATTATGAGAATGCTCCCCTATATTTTCTTGAATTATTTTTTCCTGGTCGTGAGCCAGTGGACTATGTGATATTTTTTGTACTCATATATGTTTTGATGTATATATGAGATTATTTTTTTGTGGATCTCTTGATGTGTCACATGCATCTATACTTTTTATGTATTTCTGCATTTTTTTAGATGTATCTTATGTTGATATTTTATGTATCTTGATAGCTATATATGTGTGATGCATGCTAGTCTAGTATTTGAATAGAGATGCAATCAATTGTGTGATTTTGATCCCTTGGTATATGCATAAATATGATATGATCAAAATGTCTAGCTAATATTTGTGCATGTAGATACTTTTGGAAAAGGCGTGTATCCTAGACTTGAAAGGTCCTGTTTAACTGCGACACAACTAGCTGGGAATCAAGGAATACATGCAGGTGATGGATACCTAGGTGGTGGGCATCAGTCAAGAAGCCTATAAAGGCATCATATTATGCTTGATTGTTAGTGGCTGATTAGATAAAAAGTCCATTAAAGAGACGACGTGTCCAGTCAGGAGATTATATGGCCCAGGCTGCAGCAGTGAGGTTTTGCAACCATCGAGATCCACCGTTAGCAAATCTGTGATGATAAGCTAGTGGAGGATCCATATGCTAAAGCATGATGAGAGAATGATATTTAGCGTGAATCCATGATTAGATGATCATCGTAAAAAATAAGTCATGGTGCATACATGTCTACTCTAGCATCTTATGGGTGGAAATTTTTGAGGTAGAGACCATTGACGAGATTTTTCAAGCAAGTCCCATCGAGATCTAGAAATATGTATTTCCCCTTGAGGAGGTAGTGTTTGATGATGTATGGTCCCTTCCAAAGGGTTTCAAAATTTCCAGGTCCTACCGCTTCTTCAACAACATCATAGCGGAGGACTAATTCCCCCTTGATATATGTCTGAGGGGTGATGTTGCGATTGAATGAAGGTTTGACCCTCTTCTTGTGTGCTCCATTATCCTAGAGGGATTGTCATGCTAAAAATGCATGTGACATAGGCGTTACTTTTGTCATTTGAGATATTTTGATACAGATTCCACATACTAGTCCAAAACTTACTGAGTAGATTTTATGGGAGGTGGTATTTCTCATAGTATGGGATGTCGGTACCTCATTGATATCACGAGATGGAATATCCTGTGGGGGTATCTATCTCTAGGTTGTGGTATTGGTGTGATGTGGATTCCTTGTATGGGCTTTCCTTAGCACTACTCTTGCTATGCGGAAACGTGGAAGAAACTGGCAATTCCTTGTGTGGTGGAATTGAGAGCAGATGCGAGAATAACAACGTGTGATTTTATCTTGGTTGGAGAGATGCTTGTGTGGAATTTGGACCATTAAGTGAAATATGTCATTTAACTTACTCAGTTCACGACATTCGTTTACCAAATGGTTGGGTTTATCATGTAGGGCGCATGTGATGGGTGATTTTCTTTGCCAGCTAGTTTTAGATCGTTTTCTCCTAATCCGGATTGGTGGTGGTGATGGGAGATGTTATGATAGGGGCCTTGCTTTGTTACTGGTTGTTGTTTCTCCTCAAACACACATAAGACATCTAGGGGTTTGCCTGCCTCTGGTGGGGGGATGGGTTATGTGGAATTGGTATCCGAGTCTAGTAGATGAAAGTTTTCGGTCATGAATCAACATACAAAAATCAACGATTCGTGAAATCTAGGAAGGTGAGAGAGCCTTCTCTTAGGATGGTTTCCTGCGTAGATAGTGCATGTATGTTTTTGGAATTTAGTTTTTCTTCTCTGGGAAACCTGCGTGACTCGGTGGTTTTGGTTAAGTGTCCATAGTTCTAGGCAGAGGTTTATCGAATGAATAGGGTAATTGCATAGAGAACATGGTAATGCAGGGAGGGGGTTGGTTGTTCACGCTACCTTTGTGTGTTGTGGGAGGCTTTTTTAGAGCATGAAGTTGGTTCCTCTTGAATGTAGAATATTTTCTTATATCCATCTTCCACTTGAGGTTTGGATGGTGCTATTGGTTCATTAATGTTGGCTTGAATGAGTGTGCTTAATGTCTCTAAGTATTGAGGGATATCAGGACAGTGACAAGTGTAGTGCACATGTTTTTCGCATATAGCACATGCATGATTGGTCCATAATTATTTATTACGTATAGGCATAGCCTTTGCTCCTTTTGGTGGAGTTGAGGTTATTGATGTTTTGGAAGCATGCATAAGGGTTTTCAACTCATCTAAATCAGGGCATATGTAGGTCAGGTGCCCAAATTCTTCACATAACATATAGGGTTGTAGGGCCCTAGAGGAGTTTTAGGCTTCTCCTCTTTTACCATTTGGTTTGGCCTTCTTGCCAGTCCCGATTGGTGTCAGTGCAGGAAAGTTTTGAGTAGGGGTGGTTTCCTGAGATGTAGGCATAGGGATACTACCTATTGGGATATGTCCTAGATCATTCGACATGGTCATTGGGACTAGATACTAGAACAATATCGTGAGAGCCATATTTGGTAATGTAAGGGTTGCCATGACTTGGTGAGAGACAAAGCTAGGTGGGGGGCACAAAAAGGGTGTTTGCAGAATAGTGTGAGGTAGGGACATAGAATAAATAGTTACAGATTGCGTGGTGTCTAGAACTGGTTCCTGAGTTTGGGTGATGTTTGATGAGGCCATCATGCATGCTAGTGCTCTGGTGTTTGGGAAAAGTTCTTGTAGCACCAGAGGGTATCTGGGAATGTCCCTAGGAGTGTTCATGGCTTAAACTAGCTTAGGTTGAGGTCATTCTAAGTAGTGATAAACTCGTGGGAAGACGAGACTAAGGGTAGCACATCGTCAGGTGTGGGTAAGGTTTCCTTCTCATAGTATGTGAGTTGATCAATAGTAATGATCTTTCCATCGTGGGGGAACATCATTATTGTAAACATCGATGAGGCGAATGTGAGCATGTCATACATGTAGCTTCGGCCTAGTAGGATGTTATAATCCAACTAGGCGTCTAGTACTTCGATGTCTAGTAAAATAGGTTTTTCAGCCAACTTAACTTGCATGTTAGGGTATAGACCAACAGTAGCAGAAGGGCGCCCATTGTATGCTCTAAGCATAATGTTAGAAGGCTTGAGTTCGGGGGATCCCAGTTTCTGCCAAATGGATTTGGACATGATACATGTGGAGGCGTCTTCATCAAAATTACAACGATGAATGTTAATGTTTTGGACTGAGATTGGAATTTGGAAAGCAACGATTGATGGTAGGCGTAGAGTCGCTTTATATAAGTCGAAGAACATTAGGAAATAATTGGATGTGTCGATTGCGCCTAGAGTGGAAAGAAAGGCTTTATGTTGGTTTGGGAATGCTTACAGGACTTCTAATGCTTACATGGCTAATGGTGATTGTGTTGAGTCATCGACTATGCTGTAGCGATGAGCAACTTTCGAGTTGTGTCCTATGCATTGTAAAGGTCATTTGACCATGTTGAGCATAGATTCTATGGAAAGTCAAGGAATGGTCGTCGAAATTGTAGGTATTGTTGTGGTTGAGGTGGATGGATTGGGCTTTGGGGTAGATTCATAACTTTGATTCCATGTTTGTAGGAGGATATCCTCTCTTGTCATGAAAATATCATGACTAGGATTTTTATGGAGTTCCCTCTAGATGGATGAGAGTGGGGTGTTTTTTGCTGAGTGTTAACCACTCCTTGATGAGGGAAGGGGTATTGAATTACTGCAATTTGTTGACCTTATTACCCCCTACTGTCTTGTATCCTTCTTAATTCAGGAAGTTCAGGACAATGGTGGGTATAATGACTGTATTCCCCACATATAATAGATGAATGATTAGTCTGTAGACTTGTGTTCTTGCCTTTTTTTAGTGGGTTATTGTTTGTTGATCCCTGTTTTTGATTTCGATTAGGGTTTCCCCTTATTGGTTCCTGTGGGGGTTGCCACTGGTTGCTGCCCCCTGGTCGGGTTCTTCCTTTGGCTTATTTTTTAGTTTACTCTTAGCAATATTTCAGGGGTTAGATGGATTCAACTGTTCCTATGAATGTTGTTGTGAAGCGAGATGTGGTCGCACTATATTCACCCTTGCATTATTCTACATTGGTGGGTTATTTTTCTATTGTGCGGGGAAATGAGAATATTGGTTTCCTTGTCCCTAGTTAATGTATGGACTCTGGGAAGAGGAAATTACATTCGTATTCTGAGAGGATTATTGGTTTCACTGTGGGGGATGGTATGAGACTCCGTTAGGGGGATGATATTGGTTAACTCTGCTGACCGTATTCTGCATAGGTGGGGGTTAACTAGGGTAATATCCTATATGTTGCAATGGTGGTGCGTTTTGTGTAGCATTGAATGATTGGCCATTAAACGAATATCCAATGTACTGGTAGTTGTTGTTGAGTGGGTTTTGGGTGATGGACCCATTCAATCCATCATCAACATTAGATGTGCTTGGGATCTCTTCATAAGTTTGTAGGTGCGGGGCATTTGGAAGCACATGATAGAGGTACCTAAATAAGGTGTAAATAAGCTCCAACTTTTGAGATTTACTAATGGCTTCTTGTTGGCTTGAGGGGGTTAGACCTAGGTTTAGAGTTAGCTATGCTAACCAATAAACCCTTTATCACAGACCCTTTCGGAAATGATCTACTTGCACAGACCGTAGTCTCACCTGAGGTGATATTGGGGGATGCTGGAACCAAGTTTCTACTTCCAGAAGGATTATGGAGTGTAGATATTGACTTAGTCTGAATCACCTACAAATCTATTACTGCACTACGCGATGTTAGTTAATATTATACTGAATCTGATATATTCATACAAAAATGCTACTTCGCAGATCTAAAACTCTATCTACTGTGCATAAATCAATGGACCTTAATTGTAGTTAACTATAAAAAAATTCATATATTAATACTGATCTTATCTTTTACCGCGTAGCACAAAAGTGAACAATAATTTCATAAAGTAAAGTATGTACATAGGTCTATCTTCAAAATCTTCTTTATTATCTTCATATGTTCACAATTACAATCCTTCTTATCCTATGCACACAACTGCAAACTTACCAAGGTCTCCATGCACACAGTTGTAGGAGCCTTCCCATTCACTCTAACACATAAATATATGACAATTAAAAACTCAAAACATCAAAACATATCCATCATCCATCTATCAATGACCTTTCACTTACTAAGACAACCCTTTATATGTCTTTTTTTTCTTACAATACCATGGTCCGCAAACCATGGGCGGAGCTCAAAACATACAAATTGATCCCATTATTCTACAAAATAAGGGGATTTGACCCACCATGAAGCCCTTATGACTCCTAAAACAACACGAAGCATTCTTTGCTCCTCTAAAGGTGGGATATTTAAAAAAATTTGACAAAAAATTGACCTAGGGGGTCCCTACCGAATAGGCCCCCAACAAAAAGAGGTGACTCGTCCAGAGTCACTTAGCTGGTATGTCCTGAATCATCACTTTGAGACCGTTGTATGAATCCTTCAAAGGTTGAATTGTCTCTACACACTGCATGGCTTCCTAAATTACTTCCTCTACCAGCTTCTATGCCATCGGCCTTGTTTTTCCCAGACTGATGGTTCTTTATGTCTGCCTTATGATCTTTAGGTTTCTCTACACTGTCTGTGAGAGCTGAATGGATTCATTGGCCTGTGGTTGCATTCATTTTGAAATGATTTGCTCCTTTCACCGTTGCTCATCGATCTGTCCTTGCAAAAACTTTCCCTCCTGGAGACGGGAAAACCATTGCGCAGGTGCTAGGGTTCATGATGTCACTTTGATTTCATCAAATTGTTGCTTCTTGTCATGGACCTATGCCTCGATCTTCTGTACATGTGGGTCCTCCTATAGCAAGGCCCATATATCCATAGTGTCTTTAAAATTTGGCTACAGTCCTTGACAATAGTAGCTATATTCTCCATAGAAGCCTTGATATCCTCTTTGTGCTGCTCGTGAACCTCTAGTTTAGTTTTCGGTTGTAGCCTCATCTGCAACTCCATGATCTACGTTTCCAGCTCGAATTTTACTTTGTTGACTCTTGCCTTTGATTCTTTCACTGTTTCCACAAGCTTCTGAAGCTTCTCTTTGGGTGCTGCCTCTGTCTGGATTTGGAGCTTTGGTAGCTGACTACAAGCTTTGGTGATGGAATCTTCTAGCTGCTACCTGTGTGCAACTCCCTCATCATGATCTTTGATGGCTTGATCCTTTTACTTGAACATATGCTGATTTTCATTTTTAACTTCTTTAATTACCAATAGACCGTGCTGCTTCCACACCTTTAGTTCATCAGTGACTCCCTGATGTAACTCGTGCAATGTCTGAACGGGGAACACCGCAAGATTGATACTCATATGTTTCCAGTGTTGCACACATTCCTGATCTTCGATAGTCTCAAATTGTAGAGTTCCGCCTGATTGTGGTACAACCCAGAGCTTGAATGTGATTATTATATGTAGACTTCCTGCAGTTGTTCTTTATGGTGCCGCGATCACTTGATCCATGCTCGCCTGAGCCATGCTCACTTGAACTATGCTCACTTGAATCTACAGCTCCTTGAGGTCCTGTTGGAACTTTGTCAAAACTACTTTATATTGGTCTTCAATGGCCCCCAATATATCCTCCATCAGAACTTAGATTGTGTCTCTAATCTCGTTGATGTCCCCCTCAGTGAGGACCATTGGTTTTGCACCAACGGATTTGTCTGACTTGTGCTTCATCCATGCGCCTCCAAAACTTGATTGTCACCTTTTAACTATGGATATGGAATCTACCTCCTCAGTGTCAAAAATAGTGTCTTCACCACCCTGATCCCTCCTTTGGTGGCCTGTTCCTCCTGCTTGTCTTCATGCTCTATCTCCGGTGTAGTGTTCTTCTCTAGGTCGATTGTGACTTTCTTAGTCACCTTCCTTTTGCCCTTCTTGGTTGGCTTCCTCTTGGTCCACACACCTAAAATATATTTCGCTATTCGACTAGTGCCTTCTTGTTTTGTCTCTGTTCCTTCCATGGGTGGAGTTAGCCAATCACTTAGCCAGTTTCTCACCACTTGCACGATGTCATCATCAGTGACCAAGAATGGAAACTCGTACCATACCTCCTCTAGGTCCTTCTTGGTGCATATGTGTACAGGGTGAAATTCTACCTTGAATTCTGCAATATATCTGTATTTTTCAAATAAAACTAGTGAAAAATTCAGCTTCTGGCTTATCACGGTGTGAAAATCCATTTCAAACAAGACCCAAAATACTTTGTTCTCTATAACATGGGTCGGCTCCTTGGAAGCCCAAATGAGGCATATCTCACAGCCGTCAGGGTCCATAGTGGGGAACTGTGACTCCTCTCGTATTCTCCATGTTGTCAATGCCATCAAGAGTAATAACCACACATAGTGGAATTACTTGGCCTCTTCTTGTGCCTCCCAATATTCATCCAAAAATTATTGGCACAAATAGCATGCCGAGTTAAACTAGACACCCTTACTGCATTGCGTAACCAATGATATGACTGGTGTAGGTAACTCATCCGCCCGACACTTCCTCATTATTTTCTTGGTAAAAATGTGTGTAGAAAAGTACATAACCTGATCATTAACGGAGCTAATGATAAATCCCAAAGACTTCCTGATCATATCATAATCCTTCTTCATCGTCTTGACCAAATTTTTCTCCTGATATTTTCCAACAAATGCATTGGCGGGGTTTAGTCCTTGGTAGGAAGCGTAATTATTCTTCTAATAAAAATTTCATCAATGGGGATCTTCGTCCCTAGCCACAAAAATCCATCATGCACCAATGCCAATAGTTGGCACACACAGATTGTGCTGATATTACTTTGCCTTAGAAAGTGTGAACGATATAGCATATTAAACAACCCATTTTATTGAATTTTTGCTGCCCACGACATCGGTTTGACCCTTGTTACTCCAAATTCTTCATAGTAAACTAATTTTAGGTACTTGCTGGGCTTGAACTGGGGATACCCTCTTTGATCATTAAGATCCTAGTCCTCCATGTGCAGTTGTGGCACCTTTCCCAACAACTCTCCCTTAATTGAAACCTCATCTAGTAACAGTGGTGTAAAGAATTTGAATTTGATAGCATCTGGGTCCCTGGTAACCTTTGAGGTCGGATTTTGTTATAACATATAGGGTGGAAACCTAGAGATTGGTATTCTACATCGATATCTTCTACTCCACTAGCCACTTCTTCTACATCTGAATCTTGGATCTCCATCGGCTACTTCTTCTTGTCCAACCTCTCCTTAGTTCTCTTCTCCTTAGTGATTTGTCTTTGTGATTTGCTAACTAGAGGCTTCTTCTTCTACATTCTTGCGCCAACAATTTTCTTCTTTGGGGACCTCATCTCGGTGTCATGGGCTAGCGGTGTAGCAGTCATGATGAATCCTAGCCCTCGTCTAAGAAATTCTTGTTCATTCTCCTCCTGACTCATGCAACAAAACACTCAGCTCCCAGTAGCAAAAGTTGTCTTACTCCTATCTATTGGTGCAATCTTAATCTAATGGTTCCTTAAAGACCATCTATAAAGGACTAGGCCTCCCATCCTCCCACATTATCCAAAACTTCATCAGTGAACGGTGTTGGGAATGGGTCATGTACGCATGCGTTATTCAAATTTCTTAAATCGACACAAATCCTTGTCTCCCTTAGTATTTTCTCCTACATTACTATCATGCTCACCCCTTTGGATTCTTCCAAAGGTTTAATTATTCCAGCTACGACCATCTTCTTAAGCTCCTCCTTTAACTTATCTTTGTATTTTAGGTTTATCTTATATGGTCGTTGTTTTATGGGCTTCACATCTAGCTTCAAAGTGATCCACTCTACATCCAGATCACCTACAATGCCTTTATACTTAGTGAACTTCATCAGAAATAACTCCTAGTACTCATGCATTAATTCGGTGACCTGACCTATTGTATCCTCATCCCAGTAATCTCCAATGTGTGTGAATTTGGGCTCCACCTCTGAGTCTATTTTGAATTGCGTCTTCTTAACAGGTTGTGTTATGTCAGATATCTCAACTTCTAGTCCTATAACCGCGTTTTGTCCTTTTGATTTAGGGACATTAATGTTGCTAGGATCTTCCTCGCCCTCTTCCATGGTCATATTATAACATTCTATTACGTGCTGCAACTACGTGTTGTAATCAGGTTGTACCCAATTCATTGGCTCATTTGGTGTTCAAAAAATTCCTGCTTTGATTTCTTGAAGGTCATCAGCGATACATTGAAAACCATCATCAAAGGTAAATGTCAATATAAATATTTCCTGTAGATCGTAATAGTTGGCAGTGCCATGCCGCAACTCCATTTCGAGATACCAATTCATTGGTATCACAACCAAAGTGTGGACAAATACGTGTACCCATTCGAGTTGAGGTTCTTTGCCCATGCCATAGTCCAATGAGACAAATGTTCTCAGGGACCATCCTTACCATTAAACTTCTCTGCGAGCCTTGTGTTTGCATGACCAAACCTAAGCCTCATCAATTGGCAATACTCCTTCCAATCTCCTATATTTTCTTTATGGGTGCCCCACCATCACGCAAGTGTAGATCTCAAATCCATATCCAAGGCCTAGAATCACTATTCTTCCGATACATCCCTTTCAAACTCATCAAGAAATAAGCTGAAATCACCTATCCCATCATAGTAAGGTAAAATATGTACCTTTATTGAGATGTAGGGAAGAGATTTTGTAAGTCTTTTATAGTGCATAGTAGAAATTTTGTGCAATTGGTTTTGCCAGTTCTCAAATTCATGAATAGAGTCCAAGACACACAAACTAGCCTTTTCCCAGCTTATCCTCACATCTATGGTGGGGTTGATCCAATCCTTGTCTCGCACATTTATCTTATAGATATTGTCAATATCTTCATTTCCATATTTGTCGCAGACATGTTTTCTATACCATGCTCCTTCAGAGGGGTCCAAAGGAACAATGACCCTAGTGCCATTCTTCTCGAATACCATACTTCTTCTTTCCAAATTGATTATAGCGTCCATTTAAAAATCCCAATCGATTCCAAGTAAAGATGGATATGGATTTTTGTCGTCTACAATCTCAATGACTTCAAAGTCCACCACCACGCTTACTCCTTCAATGTCCACAACAACGCCATGCAATCGATCCATCGGGATGATTTTCTATTGATTATCCATGCACAATTGAATCAGTGACCATTGTAGCTTTGGTTTCCCCATTCGCTCCCAGGTCTTCTTCGGTAATACATTCACATCCTATCCCAAGTCAAGAATTACTTGATCCATTTCGAATTCACCAATCTACACAGTTAATCGCATCTCTTGGCCAATTATTTTCTTATTTCAGTATACTTTGTTTATTGTGCATTGTTAAGGCTGTGGCTTCTCTATACCAGTGCAGTTATCAATTAGTTCTTGCAATCCTTCCACTTATTTTTGATCCCTTAGCAACTTTATACATGTATGCAAAAAGGAATTCAGAATGGTCAGATTAGGGTTCTCCATCGTAGTAACCACTTCAGGATTATTCTTCCGTGGTACTAGTTTCATCTGCGTCTTCAATGTCGAAGCTCCTGAGTCCATGAAAATATTCTTCACTTCCATGAAGGTTTCTTTGTCCCTTTGCATATTGAACCTGACACACTTTTTTCTAACCTACCTGACCCATGTATCTACCATAGGCCTTTTTCCCTCTATCTTATCTCCTCTTGTAGCTTCACCACTTCATGTCACTATGTTAACACTTGGATCATGTTTTCCTGGTTCAACCCTCATCATTTGCAGGTTCTATGTAGGCTGTTGATTCTTATTTTCTTGCATTTTAGCCATCAAAATAGGGCAATCCTCTATTACATCGTTGAACTGTCTACAATACTTACAGGAAGGGGTAGTGGGGTTCTGACAATCCTGTGAAAAATGTCTATCTTTTCCATAGTTATAACATATAATCTGACCCCGACCCGTCCAGTAGCCCCTCCTTGACCACGTCCTCAACCCTAAAATCCTCCATGGGTTGTAGGTGAACCATGATCTTCCTCTATGCGACCTTCAACTTGCATTCGGCACACCACAATTTTCTCTGTCATAAAATCATAGTTGCGACAATTTCTTTTGTCATGTCCTACTAACCGACAGAAGTTACAAAAAAACTTCTTTGGTGAATGCACATACTTATGTAACAAATCACAACGGTTAGTAGGGTGGTGGCCTACAATTCAAAAAATACTATAGCAGACACTCAATCCAGCACTTGGTCCAGCACTAGGTTCTGGCTTCAGAGGATTAGGACCTCCAGCAGCAAAATAATCATGATAGATAAGACATTGGTCCTTATAGTAAACTTCCGCTTTACACTTTATGCACCGAATTCTGAGCGTATATTAGGCTGAACTTCCTTTCCCTTCTTTAAATATTGTATATCCATATGTATGCTCACTAACTAGGTCTATATCTGTTGAACTCCTACTTGAGTATCTTGTACAGGTGATGGTTCTAGCTTCATCGCAATTTCTAATGCCTCAGCCTTCGATGCGACCTTTTGCTGCGATAGTGGTAATCTGAGATGCGGTAATATTTCAACTATATACCACTCTTTGTACTACTCATCAAAGATTTGAAAGTTGACTTGTCACAACAAAAATTTTAATCTTTGATCTAATTCCTCGGCAGTCTTGTTGACTGCTTGCTTAATCTCTTTTATCTCTATAATGCACTGTAACTATGACTTTGGTTTCTTGAACTCTGTGTCCAGTGCTTTCTTTGTCTCAAATAATGAAGCGAATTGGTTTGTTGTACTATACTTAATATACCATGATAGCGATCTATCCTACGACATTGTGACAAGCCTTTCTTTCTTCATATCTTCATTATTGATATTTTGCGCTTTCCATACAGCTTCTACAACAAACCAAAATTGCTCGGAATCCTCTGATCCCCAACCCTTAAAAACAAATATCTTTACTACGTTAGCCATATTAAATGGGGGAGGTGGAGGTGGAGTGGTCGGATGGGGAATCCCAGAAGTTCCTTGATTATCTGACTACGACACACCTCTAGGCGTGCTAGGGTTTCTCCTTTCTTCTTCCCTTTATGATTCACCAAATAACATATTGTAAATAGCTTCAGCGAAATTATCGTTGGCTATATTGAATCTCTTTCTGCTCAACATAGATCCAGTCTTGCTTCCTTTAAACATCAATATTCTTGCATGCGTAGTACGCCCTTCTCACATAATAGCATCTTAATCTATAGCTTTAAGGAATTCAAATACTTACCTCGTGGACCCTTGAAAAACTGGTGCTCAGCTTCACTATGGGATACCATTGTGTGAATCACGAATTTAGTAATAAAGCCTTTGAGAACACTATCAGTCCAGTAATCAACAACTCTTGTGATCTTATTTTCAGTCTCCTTGAGTCGCTTAATTAGCTCTGGGATCCATGCAGTAGGCTCGTCGTGCTTCCAACAGGTCTTACTTTCAACTAGTTTTTAAAGGCACTCGTGCAGCTCATTAGCAAACAATGTGAAAAATATCTTGTGTTGATTTGTAAAGATATACCTCTGCAACCACCTTTTGTTAACAGGCATAGGTTTCTATTCTCTTGTGCTACAAATTTGTGCACCTTTAGATTGACCCAATCTTGAATCTCTTTTCTGGTCGGATGCCACATCACATATCCCTAAGATAGATCTCGGTCCCAACAACAGAACCATTTGTTGGCATGCGGGGCTTAGACCTAGGTTCAGAGTTAGCCGCGCTAACCAAAAAACCCCTTATTGCCAACCCTTTTGGTAACGATCTACTCACGCAGACCGGAGTCTCACCCGAGGCGATATTGAGGGATGTTGGAACTAGGCTTCCACATCCAAAAGGATTATGGAGTGTGGATCTTGACTTAGTCTGAATCACCTACATAGCTATTACTACACTACACGATCTTACTTAATATTATACTGAATTTGATCTATTCATACAAAAATACTACTTCGCAGATCTAAAACTCTATCTACTATGCATAAATCAATAGACCTTAACTGTAGTTAATTGTAACAATATTCATATATTAATTCTGATACAATCTTTTAGTGAACAACACAAAATTAAATCGTAATTTCATAAATTAAAGTAAGTACATAGGTCTATCTTCAAAATCTCCTTTATTATCTTTAAATCTTCACAATTATAATCCTTCTTATCCTACGCATAAAATTGCAGGG
The DNA here is from genome assembly GCA_031772625.1 of Pinus tabuliformis. NCBI lineage: Eukaryota > Viridiplantae > Streptophyta > Pinopsida > Pinales > Pinaceae > Pinus > Pinus tabuliformis. Next base: position 247,079,479 of record CM062805.1, read on the forward strand.
CACTGCGGGCACAACTGCAGACTTGCTAAGGTCTTCGATCACACACCTGTAGGAGCCTTCCCCTTCTCTCTAACATAGAAATACATGACAATTACAAACTCAAAACATCAAAACATATCCATCATCCATTGATCAATCACCTTTCACTTACTAAGACAACCCTTTATATATCTTTTTTTTCTTACAATACCATGGTCGCAAACCATGGGCGAAGCTAAAAACATACAAATTGATCCCATCCTTTTAGAAAATAAGGGGATTTGACCCTCCCTAAAGCCCTTATGATTCCTAAAACACTACACGAAGTGTGGTCCACTCCTCAAAATGCTGGCTCTTTACAAAACTTTGACAAAACTTTGACCTAGGGGGACCCTACCCAACACTTCTTCCTCGGTCTGCAGGGATGAATTTTCCATGTCTTCGGAGATTTTAGATGTGGGGGATCTCAAGAATAAGTCCAAGAGGAATTTATCTTCAAACTGGGTTTTATGTAGGCTATGATGTTTCCACCATTCATGTATATGATCCGAGCGTTGGGTAGTGGGTGTTTGTTTGAAGTGGGTGAGGAGTTTCATACTTGAACCATAGAAGATTGGGAGTGGAAGAAGATGAGTAAAGTTGTAGCTAGTGAACTAAAGTTTCTGTGTGACCTAGAATGCTATTCAATGTACCATTTCACTGCAGGTTCAGTTAGGCTGAATTGAAATAGTCGTAATATAATAGTATCATCATGATACTATTAGACGAACACCATAGGTGAAAATTCATGACAAGGTTTCCTGGGTCTTCACCCTCTTTTCCTTTGAACTTTGGAATATCCGAAGGGAGTTTGGTGGGAATAGTTGGCCAATTCTAGCCATGGGAGATTGGGTCATTAGTTAGCTTGCTTAAATATGGTAGGTTTAACGAAGCTAAAAATGGGACCTGCAAGTTACGTGCCATCGTAAAACGATTTTGGACAACTATATGCAAAGGGGTCCTCACAAGAATTACCTTGATGGGTGTCATGGGGATTGTCTAGAGGAGAGGTGTGTGGACTCCCAAAGGGGGTAGCATGTGGGGACCCTTGTAGATTGGTTAAGGGAATTCTTTTCTGGGGAAGGTTTCCAAGCAAAGATGCACCAATAAAGGAAGATCCAGTAATGGTGGCTGTGTCATGTTCTCTATGCCTAAATGGTAGAAATAATGACAAACCTCTCAGTAATAGAGTGTTTTGGAGAATTCAACATGTACAGATAAAAAATAATTCCCTAGATAAGTAGCTGCATCTAGAACAATAGTTTAAAGTGTTTTAGACTTTTCCTATAAGCAATAGATAAGATGAGAAGATAAAAGGCCTACCTGTAGTTCTGCTTTCCTCTCGTCTCCCTTGTATCGATTTTGTTGCTCCTTCCCATACTTAATCCACTTGAGAAGTACCCCGCAAACACAACAAAAGAAAAAAAACTAATCAAAGCATACGATCTATTGAATATAAGTGAAAGGAATTAGATACAATTCACACACTAAGCATTATGAAACAATACAAACATATGGGAAAAAAGGTTCAAACACTTTATTAGATAGAAGAAGGAAATACAACCATTGGTGTCTGATTCAAAGCCATTCCTCCAGCTTGGATCCCATCCACATCACATCAAAATAATGAAAAACTTGTAGCATTACAATACTTGCTTCAAATCCAAATCTCATAGCAACATTATCTCCTTGCAATTCAACATAATCCAACCCCTAATCACTTAGATGAGTGGTCAATTTATAGGAAGATGAAGGAGGTTTTGTCATTAATGGTGGCATTGAATGGCCTTCCATACTTAGAATTAGTTCCAGGGAGGAAGGGATGAGAGGATAGGATGAACCTTAACTCATTCCTCATCCATTTTCGAGCTCATAGGAGTTGACAAGTGAGGGAACCTTCTAGATGACTCCAAAAGATAAGAATATTCCCCAAACCCTATGTGAATTTTGCTCATTCTCGCCCAACACAGGTGAAAGGAAGCCTAAGTGCTCTACAGAGCACCCTCGTAGTGGACTTAACTACTCTGCAATGCACCTTCATAAGGGCTTGCTCGCGCTGGTCCCTCTAGAGGCTATTTCTGGATGTTTTCAAGTCATGACACTGTCTGGGAAGGAAGCATTAAAGGGGTGACTTGTTTAGGGCATGAAGCAATTGAAATTAGGGTTTTATGAGCCCTAAAACACTGATCTAGATGTTGGTATTTGATGTGCCCAAATGGATCTGTAATAGTTTCCCCCTAAAGCATGAAGTCGGAAAAATTCCAATGTCGAATGAAATTCTTTACAATGTGATGAGGAGGTATAAAAGTGGAAGGTGACGTGCATCAATTACAATACATACATCATGATATTTGATTTTACATGAATTGCTGAGGGAAGGCATACCCATGCTAAGCTTATAAACTTTCATTACATGTACATAAATAGTCATCTACAGATATAGAGCCATGATCGGAATGACCATCAATGTAAAGCCATTGTACATATGATTTAGTACCCCTAAAATCGCAGCCCGGATGGATGAAACTAGATCTGGGGTCTTCAATCTCATTCAACTATTCGCTCAAGTACGAGCCTAACCATGTGAATATGTGATCTAAAGTCGAACATGGGAAGACACCATCTGATTACCAGCCAATGATGTAAGCTGTTAACATATGTGGGAGAAATCACTGATAATGATAATGATCCTCAAGGTACTGTAGTACATTTTTCATGGTGTGAATGGATGATTTGATGTCGAACACCATACAAATTCTTTCGGTTGAAGGCCATTGATGTATGCCTATTTCCGGAAGCGAGAAACCTGCCATTGATGCATGCAAGCCTCAAGGTACTGAATGAGTGTTTCTAGGTCAACTTCTTGGATAATGTGCTGATGTCAACAAGAAGCAACTCATCGCAGGAGAGCCTTGATGTATCCCACATCAATGACACAAAATGAGTGTAGTGATTTTAGAGATAGAATTTGTTTGACGGCACAAGGTTTAGGAATGGCGGTCATGGAAATGAAGGTTTATGGTATTGCAAAAGATGAATTTTTGACTGAATGACTTCTCTTGAACATGTCGGCGACATAAAGTGAATTCGTAGCATTGACCCAAAACAAAGTGATGGATGGTATGATAGACCAACAGTGTGATAACCATCAATCTAATAACCCAACCCAAATAGTCACGGTGATGGAGTGAAAGTGTCATGTTCAAGAGCGACCTGCTACCATAAAGTGGTTTTCCCATTTTCCCATTTTCCCCAGTCATTGCTGACCAATACCTCTTTATTTTTATCAAGCTTGAGGAGGATAACATATGCTTGTTGTATAATTTCACCCTTTAGGTGAATCCATCGCTATTTGATGTTTTAACAAGTCTAGCAAAGGTGACACTCGATCTTTGTCTAGATGGAAAAGTTTGTCGCTATTTGATGTTTTTAACGAGTTTAATGACAAAGATAACTCGGTCCTTTTCATGTTTAGAGAGTTTGAAAAGGGACAAAAAGAAAACTCCACAAGTTATTTTTCGTAAATTAATCTCTCAAGCCTGAAAAAGCATAAAATAATACAAGAGAGATATCATTTCCATTCTGTTAATGAGCTGGAAAGGACAAGCGCTCAACAATCTTTTCATGTTTAGAGAGTCTGAAAAGAGCTTAAAGAGGACTACATTTTGAGGAATGAGTGGTGTCTAGGATAGAAACTAGTCTCGGTGATGTTGGAACTTCTTAAAACTTGTTGATTTATGTGAAGAGGCTGGCTAAAAAGACCACTCATTGCAACTGTTGCTCAGAAAGGGTAAAACAACCAAGTGAAAGCGTATGGTCAGCCAAAGGGATGCTGGCGATGGGATGAAAACAACCAAGGCTCATCTGATAAAAGAGGCTGATAGCATGGCAATCACGAGGGTTAAAAATGAAAATGGGTTCATTTTTACACAAGCTTGAACCATAGGGAACTATGCTTGGATTCAGTTTCATTTTTACATAAGCTTAAAACAAAAAACTATGCTTGAGATTGGTTTACATGCCCCTAGATGAAAGGGAGAGTCTCCTGTAACCAGATGGAAATTGCTGTGATGAAGTAGGATGGTTATCCAACACCTTTTTAGCTTCGTCCAGATAGGGAAAAAGGTGAATGGGGTGATTCCCTTCACATAATCTACAAGGAAACTTAACTTTACGACGAGGTGCATGCCCCCCAAGCTTCATTACATTCACTTAAGTAGACTAATCGTGGCTATTAGGTGGATGGAATGAAGGTTCTTTTACGATATCAAGTGAAAGACTCAACTGGGATTTTACAAGATCTAATCAAAGACTCGACTTGGAAATTTTCTCTAGGGGACCTTGTTTCATTTTTTAATGAGCTTGACACAAGACAAGGAACTCTGCTCAGATTCCTTGTTTCATTTTTTAACGAGGTTGACACAAGACAAGGAACTATCCTCCTACTCCTTGTTTCATTTTTTAATGAGGTTGACACAAGACCAGGAACTATCCTCATGGACCTGTTTCATTTTTTAATGAGGTTGACACAAGACAAGGAACTATCCTCATATCCTTGGTTTCATTTTTTAACTAGGTTGACACAAGACAAGGAACTATCCTCATATCCTTGGTTTCATTTTTTAACGAGGTTGACACAAGACAAATAACTATCCTCATGGGTTGATCACAAGTCATAAGAGGTCATGAAGGAGAGATCTGGTTCCAATGCTTCCAGTAAATAATGTACAACATCACTGAATTGATCGTCAGTTGATGTAGGTATGGAACGGGTTGCCACATAGTTAACCTGTGGCGAGGATGATACCATTGGTACAAAAGGACCACTTAGGGAAGATGGTTGTCTGGAAGCCATATTTGGACCAAGAAATGAAATATGGTCAACAGAGACAATTCTGCCTTCATGTGGGAAACACATCACTCAAAAGAGTGTTGAAACAATAGCTCCCATGTCATAAACATAGTCGTGCCCTAGAAGTAAATTTTAACCTAAAGGGCATGGGACTACCACCACATTCAGATAAACGATTTTTCCACCCAAAGGAATAGGAAACTGAGGGACAATCCCTAATGGTTGACTAGTTCCTCTGTTAAAAGCCAAAAGATTCTGGGTAACTTGCACAAGTGGCAACAAACCAAGTGCTTGCCAAGCAGTAGAGGAAAGGATACTCACTGATGCACCTTAATATATAATAGTGCTAGTTAAAATCATATTACAAACTTGTACTATGATATGGAAATGCACATAAGAAGGAAGACGAAATCCTGCCAGTCGATTCCAATCAAAGGAAGTGTCGAGACTACTTGGAGAGGGTACCGTAGAAACAAGAGAATTAACCCCTTGAGTTATGAGAGTGAGAGGATTTTCCTCCTGTCTTGAAGGAACAGGAGGAATGCCCCCAAGCTCATTGGAATCTAAAGAAACAAAAAGAACTTGAGTGGTATCATATTCAATCTCTTTGGGAAAGGTACAATTAACTGTAGGTGAAATCGGGTCAACTGTTTCCTCGACCTGTTAATTTGGGTATGGTATAGACTCATTGGATTCACTTTCAGAGAGAGTGGGTTTGACCGACGGGTATTTTGGCCAGTCAATTCATCAACTAGAGAAGGATTAAGGGATAGTCTCCTGTAACCAGATGGAAGTCGCTGCGGAGAAGCAGGACAGTTATCCAACACTTTTTTGGCTTCATCCAGATAGGGAAAAGGTGAATAGGGTGATTCCCTTCACATAACCTACAGGGAAACTTAACTTTACTCTTCTTTCCATGAACTTTACTATCACTAGTTGATGGTGTTCACTAGCATGATCTCCAGAAGTTGATGACATAGGATGATGTGAATAGGAAGACCATTCTTGTAAGATTTGAGGAATATTAGGACAATTTTGAAGAAGATGGTCTCCCATACAAAGTTTGCATGGATATCAAACTTTGTGAGGCTTGACATATGGTTTCTCATCTGATGTTGTATTCAAAGCAATGGTTGCTTGGTTGCCCCTTTGTTGAATTTTCTTGTTCTTCATCTTCTTCCCTTTCTCCTTCTTCTTAGCCACCTGGTTACTAGTTCCAATACCTTCACCAGGCGAAGAGGAAGAAGGGGAGGAAGAAACAATCGAGGAAGAAGGAAAAGGGTCAACTTCAGGATCAACTGGAGGTTGATTTTTTCTAGTTGGAGGAGTACTTGATTGTGGAGAAATCACGACATTTCGAACCAAGGAGGTTGAAAACAACCATACTGGCAAGCCAATGGTAAATCTCGGAAGGGACAATGTGTCCATATAAGGAGTGCCAATATTTCCGAAAGGAGGAAAAGGACTAGGATTCCAATCAAAAGGAATTCCTTGATTGGTGGACTCTGGATTTGTCGCCATATGTTCCAACCTAAGATAAACTAAGGAGCGAGTGTCGAGGATGTTATGCACGGTTAATTAATTTTATTTTAATCAAAGTAACATAACAAAACAAAAGAGGGATAATCTAGGCAAAAGGTTTACCAAGCAACTGTGAACTGCATAATACCTCCTGGTGAACCAAGAAGTACGGGCAGGCAATCAACCTGAATGCTGTGTTCGATGTATCACAGTGTACAAGGTGGCTGACTCGGTTACCTAAGGATGGATAGCAACCTAGTGTTGTCCTCCCATATATACCCAAAGGTACGTGGCGGCCCAGTCCGTATAAGTGTTGTCTAATGCAAAACCGCACAGTGAGAGCATTCCCATATACTTTACGTACTGTAACACTGCCCTATACACGTGAAGGTACATGGAAAAGCTACAATATACTCACATACATGGAATGGGGCATCACACTCGGGATGTACTGCAGACAAGTTAGCAACAACTACTTTGATATACGACTTTGGAACACGTCTCTAGCCTAGACCTCTAAATGTTTTTCGTTAGGTTACAATGCTCCATTAGGTAAATTCAGATAAATTTTAAGTTGATCTTCTTTAGAATTTTCCTTTCAAGGTTCACCATGTGATGTATGTTTTCAATTCCTAAAAGGAAAACTAATATGATAAGCATTATTTCCATTCAATTTAACAATGAAAATCCTTAGTTAGTAGGGATAAAGCAATCAGATCTTTGACAAAGAGAAATGAGCACATCTAGGGCAATTTCCCTAGCTATTCCTTTCAAGCATTCACAAACTACAATATGAATGATGCAAGTTTTCCTTTTCAAATCCTTTAATGTTATGATGAACAAAAAGGAAATATGCACATATAATCAGTCAATCTTTAACAAGAATGAATACATTTATGGCTGTTCTGTTTCGAAGGAAAAGAAGACTTTAGGACACTTTCTTTCAAACGAAGATTAATCAACTATATTCTAAATTTGACTATAGACCAATAATGAAAAAGAAAACGTCAAAGAAACATTAATCAATCAAATCAAAGTAGGGCTAGCAAGGAGATAGAATCTTGTTCTTTGAGACATGACATTCATTGATTAATCAGCAAGCAATCAAAGAAAGGAAATTTGGTAAAAATACTCAATCCAAAGGTGAGAATTGTCCCTAAGGTTGATCAGCATAGGTCAAAGAGGGCCTAACCGCACTGCAGAGCACTGTCTCTCACTCAAGGGTGCTCTATAGAGCACTTTCCCCTAACCAAGCCTGCACTGATTTCTGAGAGGCCACTCAAGAGTCATCTAACCTCAATTTTTGACCAAAATTCAATGCAAAAGAGCTGAAATACAGTAAATGAACACATGTAGGGTCTACAAGAATGTCTTAGAAGGCAAATAAGCTACTAGGAAAGGTGATAGTTCCCTAGTGGAGTCTGTTGGATACCTATAATAATAGGTTTCATATTTCATGATTGATTATTGAAAATCCAAATATGCTCTGCTTTGTTACTACAAAGATTCCATATTTCCAGGAAATCAGAGGTGTGTGAAATACTTCAAATATTGAGGACCTTATTACAAAATTTTGGATGATTCAACAGTCTAATCTGGATCATGCCATGTTTCAATTTTGAGTTGTAGAATAGAGAAAGAAGTCTGTCCAAACAGCTTAATCTTGGCGGATAAGTAGTTCAGATAGAGAAACAAAGGTTCCCAAAAGTCTAATCTGGGACCTTGGAAGAGATAAGGGTAGAAGCAGATAGAGTAAAAGGAAAAAGCCAAAGAAAAGAAAAGGCAATTGAGGGTTGCAAGTCTAAGTGCCCCTCCAAGAAGAAACTAAAAAATGTTAGGTGAAATAGTTGGGTAGGCAGTTGTGGTTGCAGAAAGGACAGGTTCACCATTACATAGTTGTCAAAGATATTTTGCCAAGGCAATGGACATATCAGCAAAAAAGGTGGTGAATTTCATGGATTCACAGCACAGAGCATCACTAACCTCACTTTTTCCCCTCTACTCCATCATTAACATCCCCTTTCTCAAAGATTCCCCTCCTTCACTTTACTAACTCCTAAATCTACTATTTAACTCCCTTATTCTACCCCTTGCCCTAATAGTAATAACACTAAGGTGTATAAAGCCCTAAATGTTATATATTCCCTCCCCTAGGCATAATAGCCGAGAAATCTGCAAAGAGGGATCATAGTGGCATCCGGCCACCATGGTGAACCTATCCCCGATACTCTCCCTTTGCTGCAGATCATTTCCCCTCAAAAAATACCTTTGCATGGGTAAAAACCCCTCTCTAAACCCCCCGAGCCCACAAACCCTCCGCAAACCTTATAAAAGGCAAAATTCCGCCTTCAGCACGCCCCCAAATGCAAGCGCGGGTGGTCAGAAGTTGAAACATTTGAAAACCATGTCAAAAACCCACAAACAGTTAATATTTCCGCCGTCCTATCCGCCGTGCACCTTACACCTCCGCCAGCCGTCGGATCAAGCCTTCCAGATCCGACGGCCCACAACAATATCGGAACGCCGTCCACGTCCGCGCGTTAACTCCCGAGAACATGACGTTGCGCCTCGTCATGCCTCTGCCACGCGTCGCCTGTTAGACCGTCTCGGAGCTCCCTCTGACACCCTGGGCGCCGTACTCTAACCGCCCCGAGAGACCGTGACGGTTAAAGCCTTAACCGTAACCTTCACGGCTTAACCTCCGCCCGTCCGCTGTTTGACCGTCCCGCCGCGTCCAGCTCACCGCTGACTGGACTGCCACCTCACCCCCGTTAACCTGTCGTCTTCCGCCACGTCCTCCCCGATGACGTCAGCTGACGTCACATCACCGTGACCCACCAATGACGTCATGCTGACGTCATCATAAAAAAAGCGCCAAATGGGTAAAAATCTCATATTAACCAAATTTCACGCGTTTTTTCACCATTTCATTGTTTTGTCTGCCGAACTCTCTGTTTAACCGTTTCTGCCCGGATTTCCGCCAACCTGTAAATTCAACAAAGGCGACCACTCCAGCAACTGCAGTACACCTTGTCACGACTTCTGCACGTCAAGTTACAGGTATTTACCCTACCCTGCCCTCCATTCGACCTGCATTCTGCTCTAAACTGCTCACAGGCATAATAGGACCGTAAAACAGATTTTTTCACCGCTAGAACCGGGTTATACCTCCACCATTGTCTCTGTGAAGTCCAAAAATTCCCTGCAGAGTTGTAACAAACTGCAATTCATCTGAAAACCCCTCGTCCTGCGTTTTCTCGGCTAAATGCCCCGCTGAATACCTCTGAATTACTACCAGGAGCTAAATTGGGCCCCAAAAGAGTCTCTGTAACCAATTACCAGCAGTATTTCAATTTCTAGCTGGTAAATTCCCCTCTGACAGTTCAGAAAATCAAGTTTTTACCACAGAGGGCAATCTGCAGTCTGTCTTTGCCAACTCACTTGTCAAATTGCATTAGTTTATCCCTTCACAAGCTATGGAGACTCCCATCGCTCTCAATATTAAGCCTATCAATGCCCCCCACCAAGAATTAGCATGGAAACCCCTGGGAGACATGGATTACCAGATGTTGGACTGGTTTCCTATGGGAACTAAGTATAATATCCAGATGTTAAATGAACTGAGAGCCCAGCACATGAGTGGAGCAGATATCCTGGGAATTTGGGAATCAAATTTGCCCATATACAACCTTCCCCAAGTTAATCCCATGCCAGAGCTTATCTACAGTTGCCAAGAGTGCTATGACCCCAGCCAAAGGGCAGTCATTAGCCCCACAGGCCTAGTCCTGTTTCAGATCACTCCAGAGAGTATAAATCAGATGCTGCATTTTCATACAGCCAAGAAATTGACCCCTCTTTCCATGCAAGATTTGATAAAGAGAGGAAATAACCTGTCTAATGACCAGATTGTGAAGATTAACCAGCTATTTGTCACACCTAGCTCTGAAGCAGTCAGAACCCCTCCCATTGGGTACCAATACCTGAATGAGTTGGGCAGGATGATGGTGGACTTGATTGGATATGTCCTGGGATTCAGAGGACTGGAAGATGTAGATGACAGCATATTGGCCATGCTGTCCATATTTGCCCCGGGTAAGCCTCCAGCTATCCACTATGATTATGCAACTTATATAGCTGAGAAGATTCATGACCAGTTCATGAACTTGAAGAGGGAGAGGCTGTTCAGATACACCTCCTACATATATCATCTGTTCTTGTTCAACCAGCCAGCTACCTTCTCTGTCCCTTTGAGGTCACTCAACGCCCAAGGAACCCCAAGATCAGTTGTTTTCTGGACCCCTGTGTTCCATCGTACCTCACTATCACCTTATACATACTGTGAGTTTATTGATTTATTTGTTCATCCAGCCCTAACAGTGCTGCAAGGTGCCCCTCCTCCTAGACTGACCGATGACATGAAAAGAATTCTTCATTTGAACAAGCTTTATAACATCGGCAACTGGTACTTCTACCAGAATCACACAGTCATTAGGGTGTATGGATGTGAATTAAATCCATTTAGGCTGCCAAGGTACGTTCCCATGAGACTGTTTGCCTTAGAATATTTCAGGCAATTTGGGAACTCAGATTACCTACACTTTCAGAGTAGAAACAAGAAATCACAGTTGAAAGTGAGAAATCAGCTAGGTCCCTTCTTATACAACAGGAAGGAGGAAGGCTGGAAAGAGGCAGACAGGATCCTGGAAGGACTCCAGTTGAAAACTAGTTTTGAGTGGATTCCATATGACCCTAACCACTCTATTTCCCTCAGGAGGATCAGGTATAAGTTAGGCAACTATGCTCATGCCAGATTACCTGAAATTGAAAAATATGCAAATGCACCAGATTGGGAAGAGGGCACATTAGTAGAGCAAATGACTAATGAAGAAATACTTGAGCAAGAGGCTAGAAATGTCCAAAAACAAGCTGACTTGGAAACTTGTGGACAGGTGCCTATTTCCTACAGGAGGCAAATTGGGGCAGCCACCACAACACCAGCAACACAACAGCGAACTGCCGAGCAGACAACCCAAGCAGCAAACAAGGACAAAGGCAAACAGGTGGAACAACCACCTATATTAACAGAAGAACAGGTTGACACCTTGCTACAGCAGCAAGAAGAAATGGAAGAACGGGAGTTGGGGCAGCAACAAGATAAACCACAAACTAGTGGGCAGCAGCCATTACAGCAAAATAAAGAGACAGATTTGCCCGGATCTACAGAACAGCAGCCCCAAACAGAGTTGTCTCCAAGAACAGACATCAATGTGGACAGCTCAGTCCTCCAAACACCTCAGAAGGAGGACTTAACCAGAAAGAGAGAGAGAGAGACTCCCCAGACTTCATCCTTTATCAGAGGAGAGAATAGACAAAGATTGAATGACTCCCAAGAAGAGGACATAGCAGTAAGGCAGGCCATGGGCATGGGCCCACCCAGTGGAGAACTCTCGGCCAGCTCATCTCAAAGAGGACCAGATATGACAATGGGAGGAGAGGTCAGCTCTTCTGGCCAGCATAGAGAGGGGCACTCAAGTATAAAGCAGCAGTTCATAGAAATCAAGAGAAGGAGTGATCCCATAAAAGTGCAACTCTATGATCACTTGTTAAAACTAGCTCCCAGCAACCAGCAGAGACTAATGTCTGCTTTTGATGTGAGTGAGGGAAAAATGATAATGAGCCATTTCATGCCCACAACTCTACATCCCCAGTCCACCTCAGACTATTTAAGAACCAACATGGAGGTTCTGGCTAAAGATATTCACCCCATGGATAAGATAGAGTTACACAAACAAACGGGTGAAATGGTGTATGCCTCCCTGGCAGATGAGACACTGGAAAATTACAAGTTAAAGAGCAGCCTAGACAATACATCATCCCAGCTAGAATTGGAACGAGCATCCTCACAAGCCAAGGACAACAGGATCAAATCCTTGGAGGAGGTAATCATAGAGATAGGACATGATCCCAAGGATGTCAAAGGCATCCAAGAACTGCTGAAAATAAGGGATGCAGACATGGCAGCCCTAAGAAAGAAAATCAAACTCCCGGCCACCATCCATCCACAAACAGATGAAGTTGCCCAGCAACGGCAAGAAAAAGATACCACAGACTTGCTGGTATCCTTATACAAAGAGCTGGTTAGGACTCAAGACCAGCTAGGACAAACTGAAGCTGCAAAGGCAGCACTACAGGAAGCACTGAAGCAAAGAGAAGAGGGCCATCCCTCCCAGCCTCCTCCTGTGATAATAAATCTTGAGGAAGTCCCTCCAAAGACTGCTCCTCCTCCTCAGCAAACAGAAGCTACAGCACCAACTACAGCGCCATCCACAGCAGCAACAACTACAACATCAGAACAGGCTGCTAGTCTAGACATGCAAAAGCTGCAAGCAGAGATCCGAGCTATGGAAGCTCAAATGAAAGAGCTGGATGGGCTCAAACAGAACTTGGCTAATGTTAATGAGAAATTTGATAAAAGCAAACAAAATGAGGCAGCCAAGGAGAGAGAGGTGAAAACCCTTAAGAGAAGGATTGCTGAGCTGGAAAAAGAGCTTGCACTGGAAAGGGTGACAGCTGATATGAAAGCAGTGTTGTGGAGCAACATTGGGAGATCCATTGCCAAACAGTGGCAATACATTGAAACCATGGATGAACAAATGGTGCTCATCACCAAAGCAAACAAGGAAATACAGAGAGCAAGGGCAAGCCTTGGGCACATGCCAGAAGCAGCTACCAGGATGATCAATATCCTGAATTACAAAACCAGCACTCAATTGGCTAGCATGGGAATCAACAACAGGACAGAAACGATTGCCATAGCCAAGAGAGTTGTTACATTGAGAAACTTGATTGGAACCTTGGAAAGAAGGACACAGGACATGCAGACAGAAATTAACAGGTTCCTGGAGAAGTTTGTAACACTGCAGAACAGAGGCCTCCCCAACATTTTGAGCAGCGTGGGAAGACTGCTCACCCTGGACAACTATAACAAGAGAATTGATGCACATGCAGTAGCAGAGATTGCAAAACCTCCCAGCACTTCAAAGGACACAGGGCCAGCCACAGGGCAAATGATGTATGACAGAGTGGAGAACCTGTTTTTTCTCATGAATGAGATAGAGCATCTGTTTGATACACCACCCAATTTCTTCAAGTTCACAGAAGCAGATGAGACTCTAGGGGCAATTTTGGCACATCAACTGCCCACACAGGATGTCTGGAGGCATTTGACCCAGACAATTTTGACAGGCCAGAACCAATAGCGCAGAAGGAAAAAGGCAGACACGCGCAGTGGCAATTTTGGGAATTAAAATTTACAGAAAAAGCAGAGGCTGAGCCAACTCGGCCAGACCAGTCACTCGCCACCAGCAGCAGTCAAAGTCACAGCTGACAGGTCCGAGACATAGTGTACCAGCCTACAGTCGGGTTTTCTATGCATTAACTCCAAATATTCAGACCGACTTAGCTATTCTTATAAAGCTAAATATCTTCTGACAGAGCATTAAAATGCCTGTACTGTGTATTAAATGTGTAATAAATTTTCGACATAATATCTTAAAGAGTTGGTGAGAATGTAAAGACTGAGATAATGCAGAACTCAGATATTTCTGTAGACCACCGCTAGTATATATAGACCCTTCACAGATGCTGAAGAGGTTGCTGGAATTTTCTCTTGGATAAACTTCCATCTGCTGTAATATTTTCAGAGAATTAATACAAAGGAGGAATGGAACTTCCAGAAGTTTGGTGTATTTGATGTCTTGTGGTGAAGGATGCATGTTACAGGATTCCATGGGTGTTGCATAAAACTATAAGTATTCTCAAATCTCTTGTCGTGTCTGTTTTGAGTCTTTTGTTCTCTTTGTCGTTCTAATGTTTTACACTTGATAGCAAGGTGAAAGGATAGTACCAGGATTTAACCATGTTTACCCTGGACTCAAACTGAGCTATTATATATGTTTTCCTCATATACAGTAACGGAATTGTAATTCTTAATTGCTGCAATTCAAAACTGTGTTTTTATTGTAACAGTCAATCTCAGGGATTCAACTTTTGCCCCTAAGACCTCTGTTTTCTCTTCTTAAAGCTATCTGTTGGGAACATATAGATAAATAGTGAAAATTCTTAAATGCTTTCACTGTTCGTGCTACCTGTTACCAGTCTTTTAATCAAAAATCTGTTCTATTAAACACCCAAATGGCCCTGTAAGTTCCATCTTTCACCTCACAGATTCAAACACAGTAAGCCACAGACTCCATTGCCCAATGATATTCAACATATCTAAAAACTACATCACTGAAGTCTAAGGGAATTTCATCAACCGAAACACAAACATGACCTGTACTCAATACCTAGCCTAAAACACCATCACTGTAGATATAAATCATAAAGAGAGAGCCCTCTCTGATCACTGTTTGGCTAGAAACAGTGATTAAAAGATTGGTTAGTGGTTACCCCGGCCGTATTCCCTTGGGAGTCATAGGGAACAACCTGGGTGTTAACATAATTGGCGACTCCACTGGGGAGGAACTATTCAATTACTATCTATCTTCCAAAGCTTTCATCAAGCCTGAAACTAGCCAAGACATCTTAGGACTGTTTCTCTAATACAGGGGCAGTCTTAGGGAAGAGCTAACTAGGGAAACTTATCCTAGCCTTGAAACATATATAGTCATTCCAGAGTTCTTATTTTGCCCTTGTAAATACAAAACTTCTGTATAAAGTTCTGAAAGAACACTTAGAAGCTGGCTCCTAAAAGAAACCCAAGGCATACTAGGGCACACCCTGACCCTGATCAACCCATCATTGTTGATAACCCAAATATCATCCCAAAGAACATAAGGAAACAGCACAAGCAGGATAAACCTGCTGATTCAGATATAAGGTCAGACCAACCCATCCTCATTCCCACTCCTTGCAAAGTCCTTTTTCGTTCCACACCCAATTCCCCTAGTTCATCTTCAACCCCTCAAAGTCCTACCTTTCCATCTTCACCATCTGCACATACTCACTCAACCAATTCTCCACTTGTTACCCATCCTATTAACCCCAGTACACCTGTAACCCCAGTTGTCCCATTTGTTCCTATCAACCCTATTAACCCTATAAACATGGCTAACAGATATGCACCATTGCAGATCCCAGCCAATGCTCCAGCCCTACCCCAAGATTATCAAACCAGACTCTCATTTTTTGATTCCCATGGCCCTTTGACAGCCATCCAGCATGCTAAAAAGATGCAAGACCACTTTGAGACCTATGAAATTGATGATGATAGTGTCAGGATGAGAATTTTTGTCCAAAGCCTAACTGGGGATGTCAGAACTTGGTTTAGATCCTTGAATGCAAATTCCATTGCAACCTCTGAAGTTCTATACCTGGAATTTACCAACAGATGGGAGAAAAAGAGAGATCCACACCATATACTGGGTGAATATAACACTATTAAAAGAGGTCCCCAAGAAACGGTGTTGGAATATTGTGCTAGGTTTAACAACATATACAATGCTATTCCCCAGAACTTAAGGCCCCCTCCTGATTTAGCCCTTTATAACTTCCCTGATGGTTTTGACTCTGATATGGCCTATCAGTTGAGAGAAAGAGACCCTCCAACCCTTGCAGAAGCCCAAAGAGTTGCAGTCACTGTAGAGGCCAACCTAATTGCCAAAAGAAACAGGGCAAAGCTGGAAAAGAAGGTTGGTTTCAAAGAAGAGCCCTCGGGCTTCGATCAAAAGTTGGATGCAATACTAAACAGCATGAAAAGACTAGGTGAGAGAGTGGAATCAGTAGAAAGAAAGTCATCATGGGAAGCACCACAAAACAATACTCCTAGAAACCCAAATTTTAGGAGAACACAGAACCCCAATATAGGAAAAACAGGTGCTGACCAAGATATCAGACCACCTTTTCAAGAAAATTATGCAGAAACTTCCTCGGCTAATCAACTCAATGAAGATCCAGAGATCAATTTAATAGGTCTGGATGGTAAAAGCCATGTTTTCCTAACACAAGAAGACCATGATGAGGATGAGAACAAAACATTCCAAACACAATCAGGAGAATCCTTTGACTTTAAGCAAGGATATGATACTGCTGTCTATGAAGTCCATAAGCAGTACAAACTAAGAAGTAGGACTGTAAATGCAAATCAGCCTGAAAAGGTAAAGGAGAAACAGCAATCTAAAGAAGCCTCAGTCACTGAACCTAATAACAAAACAAATTTGCCTGCAAAGGAAGTAGTGGTTGAGGAGGTCACTGAATTTCTGTCCACACCACAAGAGCCCACAGCAACATCATCCTCTCACCCAAATCCGAACATCACCCCTCAAGACATGGACATGGGGGGCAGGTTCCAAAATCAAGATGAAATCCAACAAGAAGTTTCATTGAACAAGAAAAGGACTGCTGTCCGTGACCCTAAAATTCAGGTGGATAAACCCTTTGACCTAGGAACAGAGGTTGGCAAGTTAAAGATAGCAATTCCCCTTTTAGAGCTAGCCAAGCATGACATATATAAGCAACAGATCAAGAAATCCCTTCAGCTCACCAACAACAAAGATGATGTAAATGTGCTAGATGACACTCCAGAATTACTGTTTGGTCCAGAGGTAGATGGAAAAACAGTAGTCACAGGGGTTTTACCTTTTTATGTCAGCTTACACGTTCATGATAAAATACTGCACAATGCAATGTTTGACTCAGGTGCATCTCACAACCTCATGCCAAAAGCAGTCATGGAAAGATTAAATTTGGATATAACAAGACCATACAAAGACCTGTTTTCTTTTGATTCTAGTCAAGTAAAATGCTTGGGCCTGATTAAGGATTTATGTGTGTCCCTGGTTCAATTTCCCAACAAAACCATTTTAATGGATGTTGTTGTTGCCGATATCCCACCCAAATATGGAATGCTCTTATCAAGATCATGGGGAGCCAAGCTCCAAGGCTCCCTGCAATTAGACATGTCATATGCAACCATCTCTGTCTTTGGGCAACCCAAGAGACTTTATAGGGAAACACTCATGAAATACATGGTCAGCAGTGAAGAAAAGCCTCAAAATTTTCCAATATATGCTGTCCATTCGGACATAGACTCCTTCATCCTTTTCAATGACAGCACAAATTCCTTAAGCAATAACATCAAGACCGAGACACCCATACAAAAACAAAACATCCATCAAACAAGTGGCACCTGCCAAAATTTAATCAGCCCAACAATACCCATTCACCCTCCTTTAGTTGTCAAAAATTGTCAAACAAATGATGAAGCTACCCTGGAAAACAAATGGGAGAAGAAACCCCAACTCATGCTCACATGGCCATCCCATGAGAAGAATTTAAGATTCCCTGACCAGCAAGATAGTCTGTGGGTCCTAGAGTTTGATGGCTCAGTTAACAAGTTAGGGGCAGGAGCTGGAGTATGGATACATAACAAAGAGAAAGCCTGTGCACAAGGCAGGGCATATAGACTGAACTTTAAATGCACTAACAACATGGCAGAATATGAAGCTCTGCTACTAGGTCTCAAGATTGCTAAATCATTACAAGCACATAGCCTCTCAATCATGGGGGACTCTGATCTAGTAATTCAACAAGTAAAAGGGGATTTTGTCACCAATGACAAAAGATTAAGGTCCTACAGGTCTGCTGTAATTGAAATACTAGAAACTTTCTCCGAGTTTGTTCTCACAAAGATTCCAAGGGGCCACAATCTCCATGCTCACAGCTTGGCAACATTTGCCAGCACCTTCAAATTCCCACTACAACCCAACAATTGTTTCACAGCAGAAGTCAAATATAGGCCTTCTATTCCAAACAATGTCAAAGAATGGCAAGTATTTGAGAATGATAGGCAAATAAACAACTTTTTAACTTTGCAACAAGAGTTTACAGGATTAAATATTGACCTTGAGACAGCAAGTCAATCTCAAATTGTTGATGGAGCAAGTCAATCACAATTACAGATTCAACAATCTGCTCACCCAATGTCACTTAGGACAGCAAAACAACTACTCAGCCCAACCATTTTCAACAATGAAAACATTCAACAAATTAAACAAATGGACTGTGAAGAGATGAGTAACATTGAAACTGAAATCATACAACTCAAAGACAACTTCCTCCCAGCAGGCCTTACCCCACTAGAGGACATTTTTGACTCAAATGATGTCCCCAGGAAACCAAAGATGTAGCCATTAGATGCAAGAGTTGAAGAATGTAATATTGGCACTATGGAAAAGCCTAAGATAGTCAAGCTGTCCGCCTCTTTGCCCCCCGATCAAAAGCCCAAATATGTTGATCTCTTTAAAGAATTCCAAGATGTCTTTGCCTGGGGTTATGAAGACTTGAAGTCTTATGATACCTCTGTTATACAGCACACCATTCCCCTCAAGCCTAATCAAAAACCATTCAAACAAAAATTGAGAAGAATCAATCCTGTGCTTCTTCCTTCCATTGAAAAGGAATTACAAAAAATGTTCAAAGCTGGGATCATAGCACCAATCAGGTTTTCTGAGTGGATTTCAAATTTGGTCCCTACAAGAAAGAAAACTGGTGAGATTAGACTTTGTGTAGACTTAAGGAATTTGAACCTAGTATCACTCAAAGACAACTATCCCTTACCCAAAATGGACCACATCCTCCAAAGAGTAGTAGGAGCCTCAAGAATATCATTGTTGGATGGCTTCTCAGGCTTCAATCAAATTTTAGTGCACCCTGATGATCAAGACAAAACTGCATTTACTACCCCATGGGGAACTTTCAAGTATGTGAAAATGCCATTTGGTTTGAAAAATGCAGGGGCAACATTTCAAAGAGCAATGGACATTGCTTTTGCAAAAGAAATTCATGATTTCTTGGTCATTTACTTAGATGACCTCACACCCTTCTCAAAATCTGACCAAGAACATTTGAAACATTTAAGACAGATTTTCATAACATGCAGAAAATATGGCATCTCCTTAAACCCCAAGAAGTCTTTATTTGGTTTGGAAGAAGGGAAACTTCTAGGACACATCATTTCGAAAGATGGCATAAGAATTGATCCAGATAGGATACAAGCTATCCTACAAATGCCTCACCCAAGGAATGTCAAAGAGCTTCAAGGATTCTTGGGAAAAATCAACTTTTTGAGAAGGTTTATCCCAAATTTAGCAGAATTGATCAGACTACTAAACAATATGCTAAAGAAAGATTCAAAGGTTAAGTGGACTGTGGAAGCAAAGCAAGCCTTTGAAAGCATAAAACTGGCTTTAACCCAAACCCCGGTATTAACTAATCCTCAGTTTGACAAAGACTTTATTATTTTTTCTTTTGCTTCCCAGCATACTATTGCTGCTGTTTTATTGCAGAAAGATGATCAAGGGAATGAAAAGCCCATTGCCTTCTTCAGCAGAGCTCTTAGAGATGCTCCTTTGAAATACCAAATAATGGAAAAACAAGCCTATGCATTAATCAAAGCTATCAAAGATTTTAGGATCTATATCCTTTACTCTCATGTTGTGGCTTATGTACCAAGTCCTATTGTCAAAGACATTCTCACCCAAGAAAACTTAGAGGGTAGAAGAGGAAAATGGATTGCAAACATACTTGAATTTGACATTGAAATAAAGCCTACAAAGTTAATAAAAGGGCAAGGTTTGGCTAAGTTAATGACAGAATCAAATTTCCAAGCCTTAGATATCAACCAACTGGACAGTGAAACAGAGCTGGCGACTCCAAAGATCAAGGTAGCCTTTGAACAATCTCCATGGTACTCTGATATCTGTTATGTGTTACAAAACCTGTGTGCTCCCCCAGGACTGTCCAGAACTAAGTCTAGGTTCCTAAAAATGAAAACATCCAAATTTTGTGTGTTAGATGAGAATCTACTCTGGAAAAACCATGAAGGTATTTTGCTGCACTGTCTTCTTGAGAATGAAACTGATAAAATTATGCAAGAATTCCATGCTGGAGACTGTGGGGGACATTTGTACTGGAAGTCCACTGTGGACAAAATACTAAGGGCCGGTTATTACTGGCCCACCATGTTCTCAGATGTGAAGAAATTCACAACATCATGCCACAAGTGCCAGCTGTTTGAAGGCAGAAGACAGTTGCTGCCACTTCCTTTGAGGCCCATTTCAACAGAAAGACCTTTTCAACAATGGGGCTTGGATTTCATTGGAGAGATTCATCCCTCATCTTCAGGACAACACAGATGGATTTTGACTGCAACAGACTACTTCACCAAGTGGATTGAAGCTGCCCCATGCAGACAAGCAAATGACTCAGTGATCATTCAATTTCTAGAAAACAATATACTGGCTAGATTTGGCTGCCCAGAAAAGATAATAACAGACAATGCTGCTGCCTTCAAATCCAAGAAAATGATAAATTTCTGTCATAAATTTCACATCACTTTGGGCCATTCTACAGCTTACTACCCTCAGGGAAATGGTCTTGCTGAATCATCAAACAAAAGTTTGATAAACATCATAAAGAAAGTGCTAGAAGAGAACAAAAAGAACTGGCACAAGAAGCTAGTAAATGCTTTATGGGCAGACAGATTAACCACCAAAAGATCAATTGGGACCAGCCCATATGAGTTAGTTTATGGATTAGAGGCCAGATTTCCCTCATCACTAGGGGTGCCAGTTATGAAACTTCTACAAGAAAGTCAAGCAGAGCCAAATGATATGCAAAGAAGGATCAACCAGATAATCTGTTTACAGCAGACCAGAGAACAAGTTTTCAGCAGAGTGCAAATATTACAAGAAAAACTGAAAAAGGCCTTTGACAGAAGAACCAAAGCAGAAGATTTCAATATGGGAGACAAAGTTCTAAAGTGGGATGCAAGAAGAGAAGAGAAAGGGAAACATGGGAAATTTGATTCTTTGTGGAAAGGACCATTTGCTGTCCAAGCAGTGCAAGGTAATAACACTTATTTCCTTAAAAGTTTGACTGTAACTGAACTGGATGAAGGTCCTGTCAATGGCAGGATGCTGAAGCACTATTATGATGGTCCACTATGATAAGGATCCAAAGGTTCATTGTATATATTCAGGCCTATATATGTCTTCTATTTTTAGTTTGTAAGAAGAGGTTTTCCAAGTGCTGCACCTAGCAGCAACAGGCACATAGAACCAGAGGTTCCCATCAAAAAGCACACAATTTTGACAGGTTACATGTATCAGAGCTCAAAGATTAAGATGGACAATCGAGCAACAAGGCAATCTGACCTGCTGTTCTTGGTCTTTCAAAAGAAAAACCATCCCCATGTGGAGCCACTGTTGGATACCTATAATAATAGGTTTCATATTTCATGATTGATTATTGAAAATCCAAATATGCTCTGCTTTGTTACTACAAAGATTCCATATTTCCAGGAAATCAGAGGTGTGTGAAATACTTCAAATATTGAGGACCTTATTACAAAATTTTGGATGATTCAACAGTCTAATCTGGATCATGCCATGTTTCAATTTTGAGTTGTAGAATAGAGAAAGAAGTCTGTCCAAACAGCTTAATCTTGGCGGATAAGTAGTTCAGATAGAGAAACAAAGGTTCCCAAAAGTCTAATCTGGGACCTTGGAAGAGATAAGGGTAGAAGCAGATAGAGTAAAAGGAAAAAGCCAAAGAAAAGAAAAGGCAATTGAGGGTTGCAAGTCTAAGTGCCCCTCCAAGAAGAAACTAAAAAATGTTAGGTGAAATAGTTGGGTAGGCAGTTGTGGTTGCAGAAAGGACAGGTTCACCATTACATAGTTGTCAAAGATATTTTGCCAAGGCAATGGACATATCAGCAAAAAAGGTGGTGAATTTCATGGATTCACAGCAGAGAGCATCACTAACTTCACTTTTTCCCCTCTACTCCATCATTAACATCCCCTTTCTCAAAGATTCCCCTCCTTCACTTTACTAACTCCTAAATCTACTATTTAACTCCCTTATTCTACCCCTTGCCCTAATAGTAATAACACTAAGGTGTATAAAGCCCTAAATGTTATATATTCCCTCCCCTAGGCATAATAGCCGAGAAATCTGCAAAGAGGGATCATAGTGGCATCCGGCCACCATGGTGAACCTATCCCCGATACTCTCCCTTTGCTGCAGATCATTTCCCCTCAAAAAATACCTTTGCATGGGTAAAAACCCCTCTCTAAACCCCCGAGCCCACAAACCCTCCGCAAACCTTATAAAAGGCAAAATTCCGCCTTCAGCACGCCCCCAAATGCAAGCGCGGGTGGTCAGAAGTTGAAACATTTGAAAACCATGTCAAAAACCCACAAACAGTTAATATTTCCGCCGTCCTATCTGCCGTGCACCTTACACCTCCGCCAGCCGTCGGATCAAGCCTTCCAGATCCGACGGCCCACAACAATATCGGAACGCCGTCCACTTCCGCGCGTTAACTCCCGAGAACATGACGTTGCGCCTCGTCATGCCTCTGCCACGCGTCGCCCGTTAGACCGTCTCGGAGCTCCCTCTGACACCCTGGGCGCCGTACTCTAACCGCCCCGAGAGACCGTGACGGTTAAAGCCTTAACCGTAACCTTCACGGCTTAACCTCCGCCCGTCCGCTGTTTGACCGTCCCGCCGCGTCCAGCTCACCGCTGACTGGACTGCCACCTCACCCCCGTTGACCTGTCGTCTTCCGCCACGTCCTCCCCGATGACGTCAGCTGACGTCACATCACCGTGACCCACCAATGACGTCATGCTGACGTCATCATAAAAAAAGCGCCAAATGGGTAAAAATCTCATATTAACCAAATTTCACGCGTTTTTTCACCATTTCATTGTTTTGTCTGCCGAACTCTCTGTTTAACCGTTTCTGCCCGGATTTCCGCCAACCTGTAAATTCAACAAAGGCGACCACTCCAGCAACTGCAGTACACCTTGTCACGACTTCTGCACGTCAAGTTACAGGTATTTACCCTACCCTGCCCTCCATTCGACCTGCATTCTGCTCTAAACTGCTCACAGGCATAATAGGACCGTAAAACAGATTTTTTCACCGCTAGAACCGGGTTATACCTCCACCATTGTCTCTGTGAAGTCCAAAAATTCCCTGCAGAGTTGTAACAAACTGCAATTCATCTGAAAACCCCTCGTCCTGCGTTTTCTCGGCTAAATGCCCCGCTGAATACCTCTGAATTACTACCAGGAGCTAAATTGGGCCCCAAAAGAGTCTCTGTAACCAATTACCAGCAGTATTTCAATTTCTAGCTGGTAAATTCCCCTCTGACAGTTCAGAAAATCAAGTTTTTACCACAGAGGGCAATCTGCAGTCTGTCTTTGCCAACTCACTTGTCAAATTGCATTAGTTTATCCCTTCACAAGCTATGGAGACTCCCATCGCTCTCAATATTAAGCCTATCAATGCCCCCCACCAAGAATTAGCATGGAAACCCCTGGGAGACATGGATTACCAGATGTTGGACTGGTTTCCTATGGGAACTAAGTATAATATCCAGATGTTAAATGAACTGAGAGCCCAGCACATGAGTGGAGCAGATATCCTGGAAATTTGGGAATCAAATTTGCCCATATACAACCTTCCCCAAGTTAATCCCATGCCAGAGCTTATCTACAGTTGCCAAGAGTGCTATGACCCCAGCCAAAGGGCAGTCATTAGCCCCACAGGCCTAGTCCTGTTTCAGATCACTCCAGAGAGTATAAATCAGATGCTGCATTTTCATACAGCCAAGAAATTGACCCCTCTTTCCATGCAAGATTTGATAAAGAGAGGAAATAACCTGTCTAATGACCAGATTGTGAAGATTAACCAGCTATTTGTCACACCTAGCTCTGAAGCAGTCAGAACCCCTCCCATTGGGTACCAATACCTGAATGAGTTGGGCAGGATGATGGTGGACTTGATTGGATATGTCCTGGGATTCAGAGGACTGGAAGATGTAGATGACAACATATTGGCCATGCTGTCCATATTTGCCCCGGGTAAGCCTCCAGCTATCCACTATGATTATGCAACTTATATAGCTGAGAAGATTCATGACCAGTTCATGAACTTGAAGAGGGAGAGGCTGTTCAGATACACCTCCTACATATATCATCTGTTCTTGTTCAACCAGCCAGCTACCTTCTCTGTCCCTTTGAGGTCACTCAACGCCCAAGGAACCCTAAGATCAGTTGTTTTCTGGACCCCTGTGTTCCATCGTACCTCACTATCACCTTATACATACTGTGAGTTTATTGATTTATTTGTTCATCCAGCCCTAACAGTGCTGCAAGGTGCCCCTCCTCCTAGACTGACCGATGACATGAAAAGAATTCTTCATTTGAACAAGCTTTATAACATCGGCAACTGGTACTTCTACCAGAATCACACAGTCATTAGGGTGTATGGATGTGAATTAAATCCATTTAGGCTGCCAAGGTACGTTCCCATGAGACTGTTTGCCTTAGAATATTTCAGGCAATTTGGGAACTCAGATTACCTACACTTTCAGAGTAGAAACAAGAAATCACAGTTGAAAGTGAGAAATCAGCTAGGTCCCTTCTTATACAACAGGAAGGAGGAAGGCTGGAAAGAGGCAGACAGGATCCTGGAAGGACTCCAGTTGAAAACTAGTTTTGAGTGGATTCCATATGACCCTAACCACTCTATTTCCCTCAGGAGGATCAGGTATAAGTTAGGCAACTATGCTCATGCCAGATTACCTGAAATTGAAAAATATGCAAATGCACCAGATTGGGAAGAGGGCACATTAGTAGAGCAAATGACTAATGAAGAAATACTTGAGCAAGAGGCTAGAAATGTCCAAAAACAAGCTGACTTGGAAACTTGTGGACAGGTGCCTATTTCCTACAGGAGGCAAATTGGGGCAGCCACCACAACACCAGCAACACAACAGCGAACTGCCGAGCAGACAACCCAAGCAGCAAACAAGGACAAAGGCAAACAGGTGGAACAACCACCTATATTAACAGAAGAACAGGTTGACACCTTGCTACAGCAGCAAGAAGAAATGGAAGAACGGGAGTTGGGGCAGCAACAAGATAAACCACAAACTAGTGGGCAGCAGCCATTACAGCAAAATAAAGAGACAGATTTGCCCGGATCTACAGAACAGCAGCCCCAAACAGAGTTGTCTCCAAGAACAGACATCAATGTGGACAGCTCAGTCCTCCAAACACCTCAGAAGGAGGACTTAACCAGAAAGAGAGAGAGAGAGACTCCCCAGACTTCATCCTTTATCAGAGGAGAGAAGAGACAAAGATTGAATGACTCCCAAGAAGAGGACATAGCAGTAAGGCAGGCCATGGGCATGGGCCCACCCAGTGGAGAACTCTCGGCCAGCTCATCTCAAAGAGGACCAGATATGACAATGGGAGGAGAGGTCAGCTCTTCTGGCCAGCATAGAGAGGGGCACTCAAGTATAAAGCAGCAGTTCATAGAAATCAAGAGAAGGAGTGATCCCATAAAAGTGCAACTCTATGATCACTTGTTAAAACTAGCTCCCAGCAACCAGCAGAGACTAATGTCTGCTTTTGATGTGAGTGAGGGAAAAATGATAATGAGCCATTTCATGCCCACAACTCTACATCCCCAGTCCACCTCAGACTATTTAAGAACCAACATGGAGGTTCTGGCTAAAGATATTCACCCCATGGATAAGATAGAGTTACACAAACAAACGGGTGAAATGGTGTATGCCTCCCTGGCAGATGAGACACTGGAAAATTACAAGTTAAAGAGCAGCCTAGACAATACATCATCCCAGCTAGAATTGGAACGAGCATCCTCACAAGCCAAGGACAACAGGATCAAATCCTTGGAGGAGGTAATCATAGAGATAGGACATGATCCCAAGGATGTCAAAGGCATCCAAGAACTGCTGAAAATAAGGGATGCAGACATGGCAGCCCTAAGAAAGAAAATCAAACTCCCGGCCACCATCCATCCACAAACAGATGAAGTTGCCCAGCAACGGCAAGAAAAAGATACCACAGACTTGCTGGTATCCTTATACAAAGAGCTGGTTAGGACTCAAGACCAGCTAGGACAAACTGAAGCTACAAAGGCAGCACTACAGGAAGCACTGAAGCAAAGAGAAGAGGGCCATCCCTCCCAGCCTCCTCCTGTGATAATAAATCTTGAGGAAGTCCCTCCAAAGACTGCTCCTCCTCCTCAGCAAACAGAAGCTACAGCACCAACTACAGCGCCATCCACAGCAGCAACAACTACAACATCAGAACAGGCTGCTAGTCTAGACATGCAAAAGCTGCAAGCAGAGATCCGAGCTATGGAAGCTCAAATGAAAGAGCTGGATGGGCTCAAACAGAACTTGGCTAATGTTAATGAGAAATTTGATAAAAGCAAACAAAATGAGGCAGCCAAGGAGAGAGAGGTGAAAACCCTTAAGAGAAGGATTGCTGAGCTGGAAAAAGAGCTTGCACTGGAAAGGGTGACAGCTGATATGAAAGCAGTGTTGTGGAGCAACATTGGGAGATCCATTGCCAAACAGTGGCAATACATTGAAACCATGGATGAACAAATGGTGCTCATCACCAAAGCAAACAAGGAAATACAGAGAGCAAGGGCAAGCCTTGGGCACATGCCAGAAGCAGCTACCAGGATGATCAATATCCTGAATTACAAAACCAGCACTCAATTGGCTAGCATGGGAATCAACAACAGGACAGAAACGATTGCCATAGCCAAGAGAGTTGTTACATTGAGAAACTTGATTGGAACCTTGGAAAGAAGGACACAGGACATGCAGACAGAAATTAACAGGTTCCTGGAGAAGTTTGTAACACTGCAGAACAGAGGCCTCCCCAACATTTTGAGCAGCGTGGGAAGACTGCTCACCCTGGACAACTATAACAAGAGAATTGATGCACATGCAGTAGCAGAGATTGCAAAACCTCCCAGCACTTCAAAGGACACAGGGCCAGCCACAGGGCAAATGATGTATGACAGAGTGGAGAACCTGTTTTTTCTCATGAATGAGATAGAGCATCTGTTTGATACACCACCCAATTTCTTCAAGTTCACAGAAGCAGATGAGACTCTAGGGGCAATTTTGGCACATCAACTGCCCACACAGGATGTCTGGAGGCATTTGACCCAGACAATTTTGACAGGCCAGAACCAATAGCGCAGAAGGAAAAAGGCAGACACGCGCAGTGGCAATTTTGGGAATTAAAATTTACAGAAAAAGCAGAGGCTGAGCCAACTCGGCCAGACCAGTCACTCGCCACCAGCAGCAGTCAAAGTCACAGCTGACAGGTCCGAGACATAGTGTACCAGCCTACAGTCGGGTTTTCTATGCATTAACTCCAAATATTCAGACCGACTTAGCTATTCTTATAAAGCTAAATATCTTCTGACAGAGCATTAAAATGCCTGTACTGTGTATTAAATGTGTAATAAATTTTCGACATAATATCTTAAAGAGTTGGTGAGAATGTAAAGACTGAGATAATGCAGAACTCAGATATTTCTGTAGACCACCGCTAGTATATATAGACCCTTCACAGATGCTGAAGAGGTTGCTGGAATTTTCTCTTGGATAAACTTCCATCTGCTGTAATATTTTCAGAGAATTAATACAAAGGAGGAATGGAACTTCCAGAAGTTTGGTGTATTTGATGTCTTGTGGTGAAGGATGCATGTTACAGGATTCCATGGGTGTTGCATAAAACTATAAGTATTCTCAAATCTCTTGTCGTGTCTGTTTTGAGTCTTTTGTTCTCTTTGTCGTTCTAATGTTTTACACTTGATAGCAAGGTGAAAGGATAGTACCAGGATTTAACCATGTTTACCCTGGACTCAAACTGAGCTATTATATATGTTTTCCTCATATACAGTAACGAAATTGTAATTCTTAATTGCTGCAATTCAAAACTGTGTTTTTATTGTAACAGTCAATCTCAGGGATTCAACTTTTGCCCCTAAGACCTCTGTTTTCTCTTCTTAAAGCTATCTGTTGGGAACATATAGATAAATAGTGAAAATTCTTAAATGCTTTCACTGTTCGTGCTACCTGTTACCAGTCTTTTAATCAAAAATCTGTTCTATTAAACACCCAAATGGCCCTGTAAGTTCCATCTTTCACCTCACAGATTCAAACACAGTAAGCCACAGACTCCATTGCCCAATGATATTCAACATATCTAAAAACTACATCACTGAAGTCTAAGGGAATTTCATCAACCGAAACACAAACATGACCTGTACTCAATACCTAGCCTAAAACACCATCACTGTAGATATAAATCATAAAGAGAGAGCCCTCTCTGATCACTGTTTGGCTAGAAACAGTGATTAAAAGATTGGTTAGTGGTTACCCCGGCCGTATTCCCTTGGGAGTCATAGGGAACAACCTGGGTGTTAACAGAGTCACCGATTTGTTTTGGAGAATTTAGCATCTACAGATAAATACTAATTCCCTAGATAAGTAGTTGTATCTAGAACAAAAGTTTAAAGTGTTTTAGACTTTTCCTATAAGCAATAGATAAGATGAGAAGATAGAAGGCGTACCTGTAGTTCCGCTTTCCTCTCGTCTCCCTTGTATCGATTCTGTCGCTCCTTCCCATACTTAATCCACTTGAGAAGTACCCTAAAAACACAACAGAAGACAAAAGCCGATCAAAGCATATGATCTATAGAATATAAGTGAAAGGAATCAGATACAATTCACACACATAAGCATTATGAAACAATACAAACATATGGTAAAAAGGGTTCAAACACTTTATTATATAGAAGAAGGGATTACAACCATTGGTGTCTAATTCAAAGCCATTCCTCTAGCTTGGATCCCATCCACATCACATCAAAATCATGACAAACTTGTAGCATTACAATACTTTCTTCAAAGCCAAATCTCATAGCAGCATTATCTCCTTGCAATTCAACATAATCTAGCCCCTAATCACTTAGATGAGTGGTCAATTTATAGGAAGAAGAAGGAGGTTTTTTCATTAATGGTGGCATTGAATGGCCCTCCATACTTAGAATTAGTTCATGGAGAAAGGGATGAGAGGATAGGATGCACCTTAACTCATTTCTCATCCATTTTCAAGCTCATAGGAGTTAATAAGTGAGGGAACCTTCTAGATGACTCTAAAAGTTAAGAATATTCCCCAAACCTTATGTGAATTTCGCTCATTATCACCCAACATAGGTGAAAGGAAGCCTAAGTGCTTTGTAGAGCACCCTGCCAGTGGACTTAACTGCTCTGCAGCACACCTTCATAAGGGCTTGCCTGTGCTGGTCCCTCTAGAGGCTATTTTTGGATGTTTTCAAGTCATGAAACTATTTAGGAAGGAAGAATTCAAAGGGGTGACTTGTTAGGGCATGAAGCAACTGAATATAGGGTTTTATGAGCCCTAAGACACTGATTTGGATGTTGGGATTTGATGTGCCCAAATGGATCTGTAACATGGGGGGAGGTTTAAAAAATGTCTAAATCGACTCGGAGTCATGGGGTCCCCTACGGTGTCTATTAGAGTGTGTGCTACTTTGTGTATGGTGAGGGAAGAAGATAATTATGAAGGTAATATTTTCACATACATTAAAATGATCAAGCAAACAACATCATTTTTTTTCGTTGCATATGATAAAAGATCCTATGTAGACCTAATCATCCTTTCCACTCTCAAAGTAACTGGGCCTTGCAAACATGTCTTCTGATGGGCCCTAGGGAAACAACTTGAAAGAACTGGCGATGCCTTCCAGCAACTAAAGAATCAACCAAGGTAATGGTAATGAGGCTCAAGTGTTGCCTCCACCACCATCTATAGGGAAAAGGATGCCCTAGATTTTATCCACTAAAGTACATTTGTCCCTCGTGAGCATTTGAGTATTTAGCTTCTTGGTAGTTAGTTACTAGTATCAAGCACTAGATGGGTCAGGCAGCCCCAAAGAGTACCCCACGTACTGGACCTAGGTCGAACCCCCTTTGAATCGGGTCTCTACCATGCTCAGGTATTATTTACCATGGGATGATGGAAGGATTTTAAGCTCCCTAAAAATTCAACAACTATGTTTCAAAGGTGTAACATGACCATGATGGCTTATGGGATTCCTACCCTCAATGGTCCTAACCTGAACTATAAATTTTTTGGTGACCCCTATGGGGAAACTTAGTTGGTTCAAGTTATGGTTGTTTTTAAGTAGTCTTAGTTCACTTATGGAGTGACTTTGTAAGCGAAAATAGAATAAGTACCCAAAGCTCTAGAAACTGGATGCCCTTGAGTACAAAGCGTATGGAAGCTTAGTGAGTGATGCAAGTGAGCATACAAAGTGTGATAAGATGTGGATATGTTGTGATCCTTTACAATGTCCTTCTAATTACACTAAGTATTTGTTGTTATGTTTTTGGAGCACAAGTGTACCAAAAGACACCCCCTTAGCAGTGGATTGTTCCCTGCAAAGGATCACAGTCAAAATTGGTATTATTAATGGACAGACTTAAATAGTGGAAAAAATTCATACATAAACATAAACTAAACACAAAGGTACATAAACAAAAAAATTATAAAATGGAGAAAATACATCAATAATATATGGAAAAATATCCCCTTAATGATTGTTGGTGGTAGAGGTTGAATACAACAGACAAATATTAGACACTTGAAGAGAATAATTTGAGCTACGGAGGCCAAAAATCCTTAGCAAGGGGGTTTCTTTCCTCAATATCTTTGCAATTTTATCCTCTCTCTCTCAAAGAAGTGTGAAGACTCTCCAATTGTGGATTCCTCTTCTCTCACTAAGATGATAGGTTTCTTAGAAGCAATATGACCAACATGCTAGTGCTCTTCACTTATTTGGCTTCAACAATGCAATGGTAGTTTTCTCAAACAACAATTTGGACAGCATAACAATGTCTCATTCTTTTGTTCTCCATGGCCTGTATATGTAGATTTTTTTTTAATCCTTCTTCCCTCTCTTGGTACATTTATGATGAAGACATATGAGTAGGACACGAGGATTCCATTGAGGGCTGCATATCTCCAAGGTGACTCGAGTTCAATTGTACTGGACTAACCTCATGTCAAAGAATCAGCCCCAAGTGTGTAAGTAGTCCCAGATTACTAAGTCATCATTTTCCTTAACCGCACAACTTTTGGAGGTTATGCCACGCACACACATTTATCGAAGAAATATACGCATAACCTTAATTGTTTTTCCTTTATAAACTTTGGACCTTAGGAGTGTTACATAGTAATTTTTCACTCTCCTGTCACTCCCCATTCCTGATCCTGGAGAACCATAGTAGTGACTACTGTGTCATACTTTCACCATGAAACCTATGATCTTGCATCCCTTGCAGTTTGAAGAAAGTAGTCCCCACTCCCTTCAGAACATTTCCAGAGAATCCTTCTTAAAACCTAGTTTTTAAGATCAATGCTCTTTCCCAGTGTGTCACCTGTGCCAATGGCAGAGTTTTACATTGTGAACCATGCTGATCGGCACTACTGTTAGCCCAATACCTACGCTGATCTACTTCGGGATTTTTTATATAAAAGGAAACGGAGTTTCACGTCTAGAAACTTCTAGTGGTGATGTGCTGGATGTTCGTTTGGTTGGATAAGGGTTGAGAACTCCATATAAGGTTCCTTCCCCCTTAAAAGTGGACCTTCCCAAGGAGATAATACCTTCTTCCCCCTTGAGTTGATCTCACTCTTATCCTCCTCTCCCTTTATAAACCACTTTCTCTTACCATTTTTGGTTACAATACAACACATAGTGAAAGTGGCGGAGAGATAGAACCAACTGCAAAATTCTGAAATATTTAGCTTTTGATAGAAGAAGATTAGTATTAGATGAAAAAAGACTAGCCTTTGGTAGCTAAAGAATGAGGAGAAAGAGTTAGAGCTTGGAAGCCATTTCATGTCAAGCTAGAGGAGGAAAAGAGTGCTGAAAAGGTGTGTAGTGGGACTTGGATACCGCAAAGGAGATCTCCAATGTCAGGGCTTCGGTTGTATTTCTCTTTGAAGTTTATTTTAATACAACTAATGGTTTGTTTCCTTATTGGGTGTAATATTACATTTGATAGCTTAGAACTCCTTGAGCTTTTAAGTAGATTGGATTCAATTTTATGCTATCATGTTTGTTGTTGTTTCTTGCATGTTTGTTTCATGTACTTGAACAAAAGGAATGAAAGGAAGCTAGAGAAAGGAAGTAAGATCACCATCACATGGATTAGCGTTATAAGAGGTAGGCCCTCTTATTCAATTCTAATCTAAGGAAATTTACATTAGATTGTCTTGCTTGTGGTTAGACCCACTCTCTTGGGCTAGAGGGATTGTCTCCGTCCGCAGAGAGGATATTCCTACACCACAAATTGGTGACACCACTGGGGAGTCCATCCCTCTCTTTGGATTGTTCTTCATCTTGTGGTTTGTGATGAATTTTATCTTACCACTCTTTCTCCTTTGTTTTATGAATTTTATACCATTTTCAGTCTTTGTTTTGAATTTAGAGTGGCTAGTTTGCCTGTGGTTTGAGATTTTTTTTTATTTTTCTTTGAATCCCTAGATCAACGATGTTATTTTGTTGACAGTCGCATCGACCAGTGCTAGTTCTACTTAAACAGTCACACCATAGCCCTTTATGGCACTTTCTGCCCATTAAACGGTTATGCTGATTCCTGTAGGTTGAAATTAGGGTTTCTTTTAAACCATATGCCAATGTGTCTTTCCCTCCTAGATTCCATTTCTTGTCCTATCTACGTCTATTCTCCCTGCAAACTAAGATGAATAGGATGCTTTGTTTGCTAGGTTTGTTTGTTTGATTGGCTTGAAGTTTCATTACTTGATTTTTTGAGTTTTTGGAGGCTTTCTATGACCATAGGACATCTAGGTCAATTTTTGTTCATTTTTTAATTCACTCATTGTTTCAAGTTTTTGATTTGCTACTTCGTTTAGCCCATCTTTCAGTCCTAGCATCTTCATTGCTTCATTTTCGATCGAATGAGTGAAATAGTCTCGTTTGATCTCTTACTTCAACTGTCTCTTTTCTATTTCTGAGCATAGATTACATTGCTTGGTTTGCCTATTGAAGCATTTATGTGTTTGGTTTGTTTGATTCAAGGAAGAAGTTTCTCTTAGCTTCATTTATCATGCTTTGGATTTGATCGATGCTTGTTTTTTCGGAATTGTGAAAATTTTCATTAAAGTGCTTTATGTGAAAGATTCATTTTGCATTTTATGAAAAGAAGAACATCATTCTAGTTTGCTTAAGAGAAACTATTGCATTAGTAGCATTATTGAGAAGCTAGAATTACATCATCATAGGCATGGGAATGAAATGAAACTTATTTTGTTGTTAAGGGAAGATTAAGTGCATTTAGGACATGTATTAGTGAAATATTTTGTTCTTTGATTGTTGCATTGATTGTGTTCTCTATCCCTCAATTAGTGCTAACTTTCATCGAAGAAATATTTATTTTATCATACAATTGTTGTTGGTATGGGGTCCAATAGGGTAAATTTTGGGGCAAAAGCCTAAGTTTTGTTGTATAAAAATGTAAAGTCTCCGAAAATTATGGTCACGGAGCGTGTAGTTAGGTAAAGAATCATAAAGGGTTTTACCCTTCTTTATGTAAGTCAGGTTGGAATTTTGAGGATCTACCCATGGTCCACGGACCATGGGGTTATATAAATAGGTGTGTATTAGGATGTCTAAGGCAAGAAATAGAAGATGAAGATGAATGCAATGGGTTAGTATAAGGAAGATCGTAGAAGTCTTAGAGTAGAAGAAAGGCTCTACAGCTGTGTGTGTAGAGGCCTAGAGTAGAGTTCACAACTGAGTGTGCGGAGCCTTGCAGTTGAGTGCACATGGAAGTCTTGAGTATGTAAGCTAAATTGAATATTAATAAAGAAGATTATTGTAGAAATAACTGTGTTTATCTCTTACTTCTGTTTTATATGAATTCACTTTATGTTATGATGGGTTAATGAAATAATGATGTATTGATGCATGACTTTACATGATTTATATGGGTATATGAACACAATTGATGTTAGTTGTTTACGCGAATACTATCTTGTTGTATGTTAAAATTATAAAACACTTAGGTCGATTTTAGTAACTGCTGGGTTAAGAGTAATCTTTGATATGCGTAAATAATTGATTAGCTGTTCAAGGTATGCGAAAGCCAATCATAGACCTTCGCAAAGGTCTAGAGGCTTATTCAAGGATGTTATATTCATAAGCCTTTAAGGCTTATCGATATTCCTGAAGGTGGATGTAGGGCATAAAAAAACATCACGCTGAACTCTAGGTGCAGAAACTTGGTTCCAACATCCCCCCATACTGCTTCAGGTGAGATTTCAGTCTGCACTCCGTGGATTGATGCCGAACGGGACATTAGTGTAGGGATTTGTTTGGCACAACTAAATTTGAACCTGGGTCAGGACCCACTAAGCCAACAAATGGTTCTGTTGCCGGGACCAAGATCTGCATAAAGAGATGTGTGATGTCGCATCACTAGAATCCGAAAAAGAAAGAAATTGAGAAGTGGTTGGATAGAAAGATCCATGAATTCGTGGCGTAAGACAATAGAAATCCATGCTTGACAAAATAACAGTGGTTGGACAAGTATCTATACACAAAAATACATAAAATATTCTTCTTCATCTTCCTGATCAAACTGTACGAGTGGATCACTAAATTGGCAGACAAACAAGGAAGGTGGAGGCTGGACGGTCTAGTAGTGTGGACCCCGGAGCTAGTGCGAAGGTTGGAAGCTTCTAAAGATAAGATTGTGTGTGTTTTCGATCATTGGCTTGATCGAGTCGTAGGAGGATTTGTGATAGAATTTGCAGTGAAGTAGAGTGACGCTTTTTCAAAGGACCGTGAGGTAAGTATTTGAAATATTTGAATACTTGGATTAAAATTCTCTTGTGTGAAAAGCAGGTTATGCCACTGCTTTGATGTTTGGATATATGCAAATTGGACGATTATTTAGAAATCTAGAGAGAGTAGGTCCTGAATACAACCCATTGATAGAACCTCCTTCGAGTGATGATGAGGGAGCGTACAGGCCTCACCACGAAGCGCTGTAAAATTGATAAAGCAGGTTTTTCTGTGAATACCTCATTCGCCCACACCACCTCCACCTTCACCTCCACAACATACACCTTCACCCACACCACCACCACCTCTGCCACCATTCAATATGTTGAATACCATGAAGTTTCCCATTTTCAAGGGCTTGGGAAGTGAGGGCCGGGATCAGTTTTGGTTCGTTACGAAGGCTGTATGGATGAAAAAAAATATTTCAGATGATCATATAAAGAAGGTGCAGTTAGTCACTGCATTACAAGATCGCATGTTGACATGGTACATTAAGTACTGCACTGATAAACCTTTGGCATCGTCAGCGGACACTTAGTATGTGCTGAATAAGGAATTCGATAGGCCCAACTATGAATCGCAATTACTCATTGGATTCAAGGAAATAATGATGAGGCTTGGCGAAACATGCTCGGAGTTGGATCAGAGACTAAAGTTCTAGATCCATGAAGCTAACATGAATCTCACAAATAGCCAACACCGCAAATGGTTCTTAGCCTCATTGCTACCCCACCTAAGGGTTGCTTTATCGCAAAAAAATATAGGGACCCAGGCGGAAGCCCTGGAAATTGCGATGAGATTGCATGAAACACCTATTTAGGACGTTGCTTTGTGAGTTCAGTAGATCCATGTGGAGTTGCAGAACCTTTTCTTGGAGTTGCAGATCTTAAGGAAGGAAAATGCTTCTCAGACGGAGGTGCGCAAAGAATTTTGGTGCCTAAAATGAAAAGTCAGGGGCATGATAAAGATCATTGCCTTATTTTGCAAATTATATTATAGGGGGAGGGCTAATGCCCCTGAGATAGGAGGTTGCCGCAAGACCAAGTATAGGGTCGCACTGTGGTGCACTAAAACATGTAACAGATAATTGTCACTTGCTGCAAATATTTATACAGATGCCACAACGATTATTCTGCAATTTCTGTAAATCGGTGGGCCACGATGAGAATAACTTCTGTAGCTATGAATTGATGATGGAAAGAAATCCCTCGTATCAAATACAAACAAAAACTTGGCCTCCAGATCAAGGCGCTTGGGGTGTGCGGAGGATATTAGGGGCGCAGACGAGGCTGAAGAGGAGGAGGACCTCGTAGAGGTTGAAGACAATTTATTTGCTATAATTACGAAGTGCCAAGGCACTACGCACAGGAGTGTATGAGCTAGACATGTCCATCATGTTGATATTATACTTAGTTTTACCACGCGATAGAAGAATTCCCTATACTGATAGCTAAGATGTAGGAGAAGAAGGCGCAGCCTCAACAACCTACCCAGAATCTATAGATGATGAGGGTTGAGCCCCGCGAAAAGGATCCCAATGTGAATATTGTGTTGTGAAGTGGAATGATGATTGGAAATGATAAAGGAAAGCAACCTGAAGAAAGTGAGTGGGTTCGCAAGGCTCCAGAAAAGGAGGTTCAGTTTGATCTAGAGCGCGCGAAGGAAACGTTCATGGAAGCAAAGGAATGCTTCACTGAGGCCTCTACCTCACGAAGTCAGGACAAGATATCTAAAGACGTTGACCATTCTTACCACTTTCTTGGAAACTTGTATTAAACTACTGCATGATAGCAAGGCCGTGAAAGGGCTTCAAGAACTGATAAATAAGTGTGCTAGTAAGGAAGGTGCTCCTGAAGGACACTGCACAGTTATAAAGATAGAAAACACAGGACAAGAACAGGGCGCGAGATGAGGCTTACCATGCAAATAGGAGAGTACGAGATGGATCAAGTTATTTTGGATCTGGGGTTAGATGCGAATGTTTTTCCTAAACAGACATGGGAAAGAATTGGGAGACTTGTGCTGCAGTGGTATCCGATTCAATTGAGAATGGAAAATCAATAGAAAATTATGCCTATGGGGAGATTGCATGGAGTGACTATAGATATAGAAGGTGCGAGCACACTGGCTAATTTCGAAGTGATAGATATTGTTGATGACAACAATCCATACTATGCCCTCCTGGAATTGATTGGGCTATCAACATGAATAGGGTAATCAATTTGAAGAAGTGGCAGAAGGATTGCGCTATACTGAACTAGTCCGTGACTATGAGGAATGAAATGATGATTTCAACCAGATCTATAAAATAATAGCGTAGGACCAAGACTGCATTAATCCAATAGCCGATGGATGAATCACATGGGACTGCGAAAGCTCCTGTACATCATATTTGGGAAAAAAAAATGGAGAACTAGAAAAATAGGTTGCAAGAAGTATCTACGCTACGCTGTGTGTCATTGGAGGTAAGAAATTTACCTTATTATGATGGTTTGATTGATGTAGATAAATTTTTAGATGCATTTGAAAGGGAAGTACCAGAGAAGCATCGCTTCCAAGCGTTGGATTTGGCGCTGCATGCTATGCCTACATGGTGGTGGGGTATGCATAAAGACAGTTTTGATGAATGGCGCGAGTACATAAGAATGATGATATTGAGGTTTTGTCACCAAAAAGTTAGGCTAACTAAAAGATACGATGGGAGAAATTATTTGCACGATCATTTAGCAAAATGGACTAAGGTCTATGGAACAGAGTTGCACCCAGAGTGGGTGCATATTTTCTGTCACACTTTGGACATCATTCCTATGAATTGGTACCTAGAAATATAGCTCCACCATAGTACCGCAGAGTGGGACATCTTGAGAGAAGGATTTTTGATGACCTTCAACTTTGAGGATGGGTTCGAAAGCATCAACAAAGCGTTGCAGGAGGTTAAGGTAGCAATCTTTAGGATACTGTAGGATCCTTTAGAATTGATTCAACTAGATTGGAGCACGCAGCTGCTTCATGCGTTGGAGTGCTATAATGTGACTAATGAAGGAGATGATGAGGATCAAAGGAATATTAACATCCCATAGGAATAAGGCCACCACGAAGTGGAAGGAACATAGATGGAGAATCTAGACATCACCATACCATTAAAGACTAGACAAGTGAACATTGGCATAGAGGTGGAGCAAAAGTTTGCAAAGATTGGAGACTACTAGGATGATGCTACAGTAGATAAAGTCACTGAGTTTCTCCGCGAATATTAGGACTTATTTCCTACTAAATTTTCAGACTTAGAAGGCATCACAGGTGATTTGGGAGTGATCAAAATTACTTTGAATCCGGATGCGAAGCCCGTTAAGCAAAGGCCATATCACCTTAATCCCAAATACAAGGAAAAGGTCCACTTGGAGTTGGACAAGATGTTTGCAGCAAGTATTATTGAACCAATGGAGGAATTTGATTGGGTGAGTCAAATGGTATTTCAAGAAAAGGAGCAGAAGGATGAAATGAGGATTTGCGTATGTCTTAGGGAGATTAATGATGCTTGCATTCATGATCCTTTTCCAACTCCGTTCACAGATGAAGTACTGGATAATGTTCGAGGGAAGGAGGCCTACTCATTCACTAATGGGTTCTTTGGATACTATCAGAATAAGATCGTGCTAGAAGACAGGAGTAAGACCACCTTTGCAACAGAATGGGGATGTTTCCAGTATACAATGATGCCTTTTGGAATTAAGAATGCACCGATGATCTTCTCGCGTGTAGTCATCGCGACGTTCAAAGAATTCATTCACAAGTTCTTGGAGGTATATTTTGATGATTGGACAGTGTTTGGGCTAGTAAAGCGCCATGTAGACAGTTTCTACTTGATGTTGGATACATGCCGAAGGTATCAGATTGCACTAAACTTGAAGAAATGCTTGTTCTACGTCCCTTTCGAAATCTTGTTGGGTCATGTGTTTTGAAAACAAGGATTAATGGTGGACCCTGCTAAGATTGATGTCATAATTAATTTGGAGGTGCTAAGAAGTGTTAAGCAATTGCGCGCAACACTAGGCCACACGGGGCACTATCAGAAGTTCATCAAAATTTATGCTCAGATTACTGCGTCTATGGAAAGGCTACTGAAGAAGGATGCTATATTCTGTTGGGATGAAGAATGTTACATAGCCTAGATGTACTGAAGGAGAAAATGGTCACCGTGCTGATCCTAGTCTCCCTGGATTAGAAGAAAGAATTCCATGTGCATGTGGATGCCTCGTGTATTGCATTGGGGGTGTTAGGTTCCTATACTAATGGGAGTCATAATTTTGAATGATTAGGGTGAAGCCTTGTAATATTGTGCATACCTTTGCTTTCTACAAATGTTTTCCATATTAAAAAAATAAAAAATGTAAAGAGGGTATGTCCTAAAAGAATAATCAAAGGACAAAAAGAATGAAAAGGTAAAAAAAATGAAAATATATGAACCCCAAAATACAAAAAGAGACCATGAAAGTGTGCAAGTCAAAATGCCACTTCTATTTAATTTTTATGCAAAATAAATGATTGTGTGCAACTTGTTACTCATGCCACAATCCATGATAGTCAAACTGTTTAAACTTGGCTATTACATGCTTTGAATTTTATATTCATAGGTAGTGAATAAATCTAACCAAACAATGTAATATTGGCAAATCATTAGATAGGTAGAGTGAATAAAAGGAGTTCATCAACTTAATCTGAGCCCTTGGATGATATAAGGTTAGAATTATATAGTTTATTTTGTGAAGAAAAGAAAAAGATTGATAGGGGTTTGGTAGCCTAAATGCACACAAATAAAGTGAAGAAAAAATGATAGGATGAGTAAGTGGGAATGTAGTAGAAAGGTTACAGAAATGTCATGTAATTATACAAATGCACTTATCTAATCATCTTAAATGCAATTTTAAAAAATGCATAAGTAGAGGACAAAGCAAAGGCAATGGTTCACAATGTGATTTATTTAACATCTGTTAAAATTGGCAACTAGGGCCAAACTCCATGTGGGTCAGCTTATTTATGGCAGTTGATATTTTTATTGGATCCCTCTCATCGAGAGGTGTAGGATTGATCTAAATATCATCCGATTTCGATAAGTATTTATGGAGATATGAATTTATTTTGATTGTGGAATTATTATCAAGTCGATCAGCAACTTATGTAGGTTCAAGAAGCCCAAACGTCATGTCTATTCAACCTATACTTTTTTGGTATAAATAGAAGAGGATTTGATGTCATTTGGAACACACATTCTTCAAGTGATCTCCTCCTCTCCACGTCTTGGGTTTTTGGTGAAGGAGAGACACTAAGAAGAATACGCTAGCCTTGTATGATGCCCTAGCTACTGTACGTTTCCCTAGCCGTAGGTCAGATGTGCCCGAGCCATAGGTTAGGACTTAAATTCATGGTTAAGGAGAGGCCTAACCCACAGTAAATGGAGGACTTATACGCAACAAAGGGGGCTCTTATATCTGCATCAACAAAGCCCTGATCCGTTATCATTAGGAGGCACCTAAACTGTAGTCTAGAAGTGACTCTTAGCCACAGCTAAAGAAGACCTGGACATAGATATAACAAGCCCTAATTCATAGCTAAGGAGAGACCTTCAGCCGCGGCAAAATGAGTCCTAACGTAGCAAGAAGAAACCTGAAATAATCATGAATTGCTGAAGGTAACAAGCATAGAGATAGAGGTTGTTCCTAATCTTGGGTCAAGGATTGTTTGCAAGGGAAAGGAGTTGCAGCATAAGATGAGATTGTGCATAAAATAAATTTGCCATAGAAGTTCTGATCAGATCAGCATAAGTATGTAGATTCAATGCTAGAAGGTAATGACAGTAAGCCATGTTCCTACACTGCTGCATTAATGTTTGGTGGAAGACCGTAAGCCTATCTTGCTGCCACAGGCCATAGCCAACATCAAAGGGTTGCACAAGCCATATCTACAGCATGATAATAGGTAAAATGATAAAGGGTAGCATGATAAAGGGTAGCATGATAATGGGAAACATGATAAAGGGAAACATGATAATGCACAACAGTGATAGAATGGCATACCAACATCAGTGATAGAATGCCATCTTTTAGGACAACAACATGATGATGATGCACATTAATTAAGGGAAACATGATGATGGATTGATCCGAATTGGATCCTTAAACATTTCCATGACTGTTTCAAATTATGTCAGGCTTCAAAATCTTATGAATAACAAGATTATCAGAAATGACCTCTGGACAATGGCAATTTGTGGCTAGTACGAAACAATGAGGACCCTCGGTCAAAGCGCAGTGATCATTGACCCATGGAGACTGCGCATGGATGAAAATTGGCAATCAGAAACCTAGATCCAGAAATAGAGGCAGTTGTATTGCAGGGAAAAACCCTCAGGAAGGAAAGCCTTGAGCGCTTGGTCATGATGAAAACAGGAAACCGTGCAGAAACCGTCAAAAGGCGGGTCCCGCACCCAAAACTGGCAAGATATCATGCGCACTTCAAGTGGTAAGTGGGTTTGGCCGAGTTTAGGGCGATGCCACACACAGGATGACACGTGTCTAGTGAATGAGAGAGAAAACCACTTACATCACGTGAGTAACGATCGAGAAACTTACTCGCGCGATATAGAAGGAGACCGTAGGATCTGGAGGCTATAGATTAATGACAGAGAATCAACCCGATGGATGACCAGATTCAATGGGGAAATAGACTGAGGCACATAAAGATTTGAGGTCTGGCATGACTGATGAGTTGGCAGAAGAATCATTTTCACAGGAGAATCCTAGAGTAACGGAAATAATGACC
This sequence comes from Pinus tabuliformis, assembly GCA_031772625.1. Lineage (NCBI taxonomy): Eukaryota > Viridiplantae > Streptophyta > Pinopsida > Pinales > Pinaceae > Pinus > Pinus tabuliformis. The sequence continues at coordinate 247,121,501 of CM062805.1, forward strand.
GTTTAAAGAAAACTGACACTCAGTTTGTAAGGCGAAAAGTGGCCATCTCTCTGTGTAGCGTTACACAGTGATGATGACGTAGAGCAGGGGAATTCTAGCGGACAGAGGTAGGCGATCCAGAGAGCTGGGAAGAGGAAACAAATAGTCAGGGAGCAGATTGGCTTTAAGCCACGAACAAACAAAGAGCAGAGGGGAACATAAGTAGAGAAAGAAATGAATTGTAGAGAACAGAGAAGCCGAGCTAACTTGCAAAGCAAAGGCAACATCGAGCAGACAGAACAGAGAGAGTTCGAGAGTCTATGAACTCTAGAGAAGGCTTGAGAGGTTCAAGAAACTCCTCTGTGTATACCTATCCAGTATTGAGTACCAAATTGGGCTCATACCATTGAGACCAGTTGAGGTCAGGATTCAGTAAGGGGGAGTCTGTGTACTCCAGAGGCTTGGGGGATCCAAGTACCACCCTACTGATCATCATCTGTTAAGTGAGACTCAAATTGAGCTCCTTATTGTAAAATCTCTGCTTTAAGACACAATAGAAACTGAAGGCTGGACCAGGAGACGTAACCCAGGAGGATTGGGTGAACTACTTATTAAATTTGTTTTGTTTTTATATTTTCTTACTGTGTTTCTCTTACTGTTTCAAGTGTCTATGTATTTCACAATCTTATTGATCCGTTGCTTAAAATAACATAGACACACCCCAGCACATGGGTATGTAATACCTTCATTAATTAACTGAGATCATTCACTAGTGATTTCAGATCAAGTGGTATTAGAGCTCCTAGTTTGTTTAAGGTTAGACAAGCTTGTGTTGGATTTTGCTGTTGAATGCTAACTAGATTAAAGCTTAAATTAGGAGAAGGAGAGTTGGTTGAGGCTAACCCAAAAATTGGAAGAGTTTATCCTCAGAAGAAAATGTCAGAGGAAAGTCCCTTGGGGCCAGACCCTTAATTCATAGATAGTTTCCTGGCCATGAGGTCCATGGTAGAGGAAATGTATAGGGACTTTAGGAAACATAAAGATGAGGACCCATCAGGCTCCAAGAAAGATAACAGAGAAGAAGAGTCTCTCCTCCATGACCACTCAAAAGGCAAAGGGAAAGAAGAAAGATTTCTCACACCTCCTAATAGCCCTGAACATAAAAAGAAGACATCTTTGATCAAATTAGATGTTAAATTTGATTTACCCATATATGATGGAGAGTTGAATGCAGAAAAGTTGGATAACTGGATCAAACAAATTGATGTTTATTGCAGAGTGCAGAGTATCGACTCAGAAAAGAGTAAGATTCAGCTGGCTAGCCTACGCCTCGGAGGCACTGCCTTGGTATGGTGGGAAGGTAGGACATAAGTTGACATGAAGAAACATGGTAAGATTCTTTCTGTCTAGAGTGAATTTGTTTTTGCAATCAAAAAGCAGTTCTATCCACTAGCTTACATGCAGCAAGCCATGATGAGCTGGCAAACTCTTCGCCAATTGAGAGGGAAAAGCGTATAGGGTTACATCCAAGAATTTAGGAAGAGAGCTTTGATTCTAGGAATTTCATTAGACTCACCTCAGACTCTACTGAAGTACATAGGTGGTCTACACAGCTACATGAGGCACACCATCCTCATGTTTAATCCCACTAGTATAGATGAGGTATCTGTTCAAGCTACACATCTAGAAGCTAGAGGAAAGAATGGGAACCTAGAAGTTGGAGGATCATCCAAGCCCATTGAAAGAAAGAATAAGGAGAAAATAAAACAAAAATGGAAAGAGAGGAAGGCCAACACTGCATAGAAAAGTAAGTCTTTATGCACTCACTGTAAGAAGGATGGGTGTGATGATGAGCACTATTGGATTTTGCATCCAGAGCTGAGACCTAAGAAGTTCAAGGGCAAGAAGAAGAAGACTACTGTAGCTATTCAGAAAGATTTGGGGTCAGACTCAGGAGATGAAACAACCATTGTAGCCATAGGTATAAAAGGTAAAATTTCTAAAGCATATACTAGTAATTCTGCACAATCTGTTAATGATGAAGAAAATGAGAGAAAAAGGCATGAGCTTTTCCATATTCGAGTTATTTCCAAACATCAAAAGATTGATACTTTGTTTGATAGTGGCTCACAAGTAAATTTAATTTATGAAGCAATTGTAAAGAAGTTGGGATTATTGACTACACCTCACAAGAAACCATACCCATTAGGTTGGTTAAGTGATAAAGCACAACTACAAGTGACTAGACAATATAAAATTAAGTTTTCTTTTGGGTCAACATTTGTAGATGAGGTTGAGTTAGATATAGTTCCTCTGGATATATGTGGAATTGTTTTAGGAAGTCATTACTTGTATGATAGAAAGGCTATTTTCTATAGAGCCGAGAACAAGTATCTACTCGATAAAGATGGAATCAAATACTTTGTAAGAGCTCATAAGCTCAAGAACAATTATACTCTCGTAAACTTAGGGCAGATGAAATGAATTGTAAATTCATGCAAACAATTTTTACTAATGGTTGTAAAGGAAAAGAAACTTGATAAAACCAATGTATTTGAGGGCTGTGATGCTAAACAACAAGCTGATTTAGAAAAAGTTGTTTTAGAATATGATATCTTGTTTCAAGAACCTAAAGGTCTGCCACCCAAAAGGGAAATAGTGCATGATATTAATTTGCATCAAGATGCTCCATTGCTTGACATCGGAATGTACAGGTTGTCCGCTTTAGAGAATGCAGAAATCAAGAAGTAGGTGCAAGAGTTGCTCGAAAAGGGGTTCATCAAACCTATCACATCACCATGTGGGTCTTCAACCATTTTGGCAAGAAAGAAAGATGGCTTGTGGAGAATGTGCATTGATTACCGGGCACTGAATACAATAACGATAAAAAATCGTTATCCCCTTCCTCGCATAGATGATCTATTAGATCAATTGAAAGAAGCTGTTTATTTTTCCAAGTTAGACTTGCATAGTGGATATCATCAGGTTAGAGTTGCAGAACAAGATGCATGGAAGACTTCTTTCAAAACAAAGTAGGGATTGTATGAGTGGTTGGGTTATGCCTTTTGGCTTAACTAATGCTCCTGCTACTTTCATGAGAATAAAGAATGATGTACTCAGACCTTTTCTTGATGATTTTGTTATTGTATATTTGGATGATGTTCTTATATTTAGCAAAATGTGGGAAGAACATTTAAATCATGTTAAGCAAACAGTAGATGTTTTGAAAAGAGAAAAAATTTATGTTAAACTCTCAAAATGTGAATTTGGCAAAACATCTTTGAATTATTTGGGTCATATAGTAGGGGATGGTGAATTGAAGATAGATCCCTCTAAAGTTGCAGTCATTATAAACTGGCCTAAACCCAAATCTGCTACAGAAGTGAGAATCTTCTTAGGAGCAGCACAATATTGGAGAAAGTTCATTTCTAACTTTTCCTTAATTGTAGCTCCCTTACATGCTTCAACATGATTGAACAAGGTGTTTCAGTGGGGAGGCAAATATCATAAAGCCTTCGAAACCTTGAAAGAAAATATTAGTAGAAAACCAGTGCTAGCACTGCCAGATCTTCAAAGACCATTTGAGTTCCAAATAGATGCCAGTGACTATGCCATGGGAGCAGTGTTGATAGAGCACGGTAAACCCATATGTTATCATTCTGAGACATTTAATTCTGCAATAGTTAACTATCCAACATATGATAAAGCATTGTATGCATTAGTACAAAGTGTGAAAAAGTGGAAACGTTACTTAATGGGCAAAGAGACAGTTATACATACTGATCATCGACCACTTCAATATCTACACTCCCAAACTAAGTTGCAGCAATCAAGTCACTATAGGTAGATGGGTTTTCTACAACAGTTTCATTTAGTCATCAGATATAAAAAGGGAATACACAATAAAGTTGCAGATATGTTATCTAGATCTATTATAAATGCATCCACTATACTTGAGCATAATTCAGTATTGCATGAGAGTTACATTGAACAATATGCTCAAGATATAGATTTCAAAGATGTATATGCAACTTTAAGTCAAGGAAAACGAGTAGAAGAATTGTATGATCATGTTAAGGACTGACTCTTGTATCATTGTGGGAAGCTATGCATTCTAGAAACTGAAAGATTAAAGATAATTCGAGAAGCACACACTTCTCTAATATCAGGGCACTTTGGGGTAAGTAAAATGGCTACACCGCTACAAAGATTTTGTTATTGGCCAAAAATGAATGAGACAGTTTCTAGATATGTAAGAGGGTGTACCATGTGTGCTAAAAGCAAACCCAGCAATAGAAAACTAGGCTTGTACACTCCACTGCCGGTTCCTTCTCTGTTGGGTCCCTATAATACTAGTAATTACCCCATTACTATTGTATTTATACCCCTTATTTATATTGTTGTGCCCCTATTACCCCCATATTGTTATTTTTGTGCCCCATAGAATCCCTCTATTGTTATTTTTGTGGCTTTATATTATTATTGTTAGGTTGGTTGGATTATATTGTGACTCCTTAGACTCCTATATATAGAAAGGAGGTTTTGTCATTTGTATCATCCAAGAATTGTTCATTTATGTAATGTAAAGGAGGTTGCCCCCTTGAAGAGGCTGAATTCTAAGGCGTGGATCTCTCTTTTCTATCTTTTTGTGAGCTGGTTTCATAACATTTGGTATCAGAGCTTTGGATTCTAGGGTTTCGCTGCTCCAAACAGGTCATCGTGGAATTTTAGCTATAACTTTTTTTCTGGGACGTTTCAGAAGTCGTAAAAAAAACCCATTTGAGAAGAAATCGTGTTGAACCTTGGGTTTGAATTTCAGAGCTCTTCACGTGATATTTTCGGAGATATGATCTGAGGAATTTGGTCTTTTTGCAGACTCCTGAATTACACTCAAAACAGGTGACCTGGGGAAAATCGTCATAACTTTCTTTCTGAGCATCGGATTGAAATTTCGTAAGAAGGTACAGAAAGAGGACGGACTTTAGTTTTCTTTTAAATATTTTTTAGAGTCAAAGGTTGAAACTGTGACACGTGGAACTTCATACAAGTTCACTCTATTGAACTAGTCTATAATCAGGTCACTGCGGGAGATTGTGCATAAATCTTTCTTGGAGAATCCAATTTGGATCAGACTAGTGGCATTAGAAAGAGGACATAGAAGGCTACTACAGGTCATGATTTCAGAACTGGATTATTCGAAATTACAGAGATACATCAGATTCAATATCAGGCTTCTACAAAGTAAAAAAAAAGGTGTGTAGTTTTTTTTAATTTTTGCATAAGCTTGGTTTGAAGGAATTCAAAGGGCATAGTAAAGCATTATTATCGGTAACTGATGCCCCGAGGAAAGAAAATGCAAACACCTAGTAAGGAACCTAAAAGCTCTAGCATGACTCATGAAGAAGAGGAAGAAATGCTACATGATATATCAAAATTACAAGAACAAGTGCAACAAATGTCACGCTCACAAAAGCTAACAGAAGCTAAGATAAGTGGCGTGGAATCTAAGATAAATGGCATTGAATCTAAGATAAAGGGCATGGAAGCTAAGATGGAGGATTCGATGGAAGAATTGAAGAAGTTGCTACAAGAAAGGGTCACTAATGGTGAAAAGGTAGTAAAGGAAACTCATGATGAGAACAAAAGAAATGTTAATCATGATTCCATAGACTCTAATGTTGGATCGAAGACTCACCATGTTGTGGGGAAAAATGCCTATGCAGGACGATCCTATCCACCTAAGGTGTGACAGCGCCTTAGCAACAAACGAATACAGCTATTATGACTTCTTCCTTTATGAAATATGAAAGAGGGGAGATTGGCAGACTTACCTTTATCTTCCGGTTGTCCCTCGATCTAGATCCTCTTCCCTTTGTGTGTCCACAGCTACTTGCCTCCTCACTTGATCAAGAGAACAGCTACTTGAATACCACGAGGTCACAAGAGAACAACTACCTGTGACAAGAGAACAACTACTTGCGACAAGAGAATAACACAATACAAAGGCAAATATACATATTCATAAATGATTCAGGATTAGAAGTAAATCAAATATACTAATGCGATCATACAAAATACACCAGCATATAGGAAAGAATCAAGATAACTTTATTGAAAGTAAGAGGGTTCAGGAAGAGATACAACCCATGGGGCTCCAATCCAGCATCTCCTTCCCAGCAGAATGGAATTCCTTCTTCAGCTCCCTTCAAAGCATAACACACCCAATGTTTCTAGCCACAAACCAACAGCAATTCTTTGCAATTACCAAATTCCAGCCTCCCTGATCTCATAGAGGAGAGATCTATATATAGGGATATTGGAGAGAGGATGAGTCAGCTTGAGAAGTGACTAGTGTCCTCTCCCTCTCTCAGTTCTTGAGTCCACTTGGAGGTTCTTGCTTCCACTTGGAGATTTGGAACCTCTTACTCATCACCAGTCGAATTCCCTGATCCAAGTGTCATTTTGGAAGCTTCCTGGGCATTGACACCTTGAGGAATGACTCTGCCACTTGTCCAAACTCGCTCAGCGCAGGTAGCCTTCTTTGCAGTTGACATTCAATGCAGGTAGACAGTGGAGCAGTTGACATTCAGCACAGATGCTCAGTGGAGCAGTTGACATGATCTAGAATTGGCTTGTTTTTGAGTGTTTTCAGGTGGAGAACTTTTGTTAAGTGCTGTGGTTTGCTGGCCTTGTTCCTCTAGGGGTAGGAACAACATGTTTAGGGACTTTGGATCCCTTGATTATTGACATTTCATGCTCAGTGGTGCAAGGCACAAAAATGTCTATAACAGTTGCCCCCTAAAGTATGAGGCCGTTTATCGGGTGAAATGCTTTATCCAGGAGGGTCCGAAGTTCATCCATCTGCTGGGAGGAGACCTGTAATAAAATACAATACAATACATTATGATTCATACTACTTTCATGATCTAGCTGAGGCGGGCATTCCCATGCTCAGCTTTATAAATTTATTTTTGTACATAGAACAGACGATCGTCTGATGGTAGACTGATAATTTTGGCGAAATTATCATCCTTTGAGTAGGATGATCATCTGCTGTAATGATGTACATGTCAAATGTCTTTATTTTTCTTGAATATATATCGCAGCCCGGATGGATGAAACTAGATCCGGGGTCTTCAAACTCGTTTGATCTTCACTCTAAGTACAAGTCGATCCATGTGAGAATTGCGCTGAAGTCGAACATGGAAAGACATCGCTTGATTACCGGTCAATGATGTAAACCGTTAACAAGCGCGAGAGGAATCACCGATAATGATAATGACCGTCAAGGTACTGCAGTACAATTCACGTGGTGTGAATAAAGGACTTGGCGTCGAACACCACGAAAAATATTCTGGTCGAAGGTCATTGATGTATACCTGTCGCCGGAAGTGAGAAACTTGCCATTGAGGCATGCAAGCTTCAAAGTACTGAAGGGGGTGTTCCTAGATCAACTTCTTGGATAATGAGCTGATGTCGACAAGAAGAGATCCGTCACAGGAGGGCCTTAATGAATCCCACACCAGTGACACGGAACGGAGCTAATGATTTTAATGGAGGTGAAAACAATCTGTGACATATGATTCAGGGTGGCGGTCATGAATGGATGAAGGATAATGTATGGCAGTGGATGGGACCCGGTTGACTCTTTCTGAACGACTTCTCTTGAACATATGGCGACACTGATGCGATGGATCAGTAGCATTACCCCAAATATGGATGGTATGGCAAGACCATGGTGATGTGACCGGTGAATGAAACAACCCAACCCGAATGTGATACGGAGGAAAAGTGTCATGTTCAAGAGCGACCTGCTACCATCAACGTTTTCTTGATTTTTCCCAATTTTTCCCAGTCATTGCTGACCAGTACCTCTTTATTTTTGTCAAGCTTGAGGAGGATAACATATGCTTGTTCTATAACCTGCCCTTCGGGCAAGCCCATCGCTATGTTTTAACGAGCTTAGCGATAGGGAAACTCGTTCTTGCCTAAAGACAAGTTTGTCGCTATTTAATCATTTTAACGAGTCTAACGACAAGGATAACTCGGTCCTTTTCATTTTTAGAGAGTCTGAAAAGGTACATAAAGTTAACTCCAAAATTCCTTTTTCGTCATCTAATCCCTTAAGTCCGAAAAAGTATAATACAATACAGAAGGGATGAGTTTTCGATAATTTTAACGAGCCGAATAAAACAAGCGCTCGACCTTTTTGTGCAATAATCCCTCAGGTCCAAAAAGATTAAAATCTAGAGGAGGGATAGCTCTTCCTGTCCTTTAACGAGATGGAAGGCCAAAACTCGGCAATCTTTTCATATTTTACGAGTCAGTTGAAAAGAGCTTAAAGAAGACTCGTCTTTTGAGGAACAAGTGATAAACAGGGATAGCGACTGATTCCAGGTACAGGTTGGAATTTTCCAATCACGGCAGTGTCACAAGGATGGCTAGGTGAAATCACTCTTCGCAGCTGTTCCTCAAAATGGGTAAACAATCATATGGAGGTGAACGATCGGCCAAATGAAAGTGGAGGTGGCAGGTGCAAACACGACCAAGGCTTTTATGGCTGATAAATTTACGATCACAGTGGTTATTTACCGGGATAGGTTCATTTTTTAGATAAAAATGAGCTTAAACTCTGGAGGAAACATTGCTCACTGCTTATATTTATTTTTTAACGAGCATGAAGACCGCGTTAAAACTGCTCGGATCTTGTGTTTATTTTTTAACGAGCATGAACTTTATGCTAAAACTGCTCGATCATATAGTCAAAATTTTGATTTTTACCATAAATAGCTTTTCTCCCTTCAAGGATAGTACTGCATTCTCAATTTCTGCAACAAACTTTGTTAGAAATGAATAATATTTGCATGAAAATGAGATTATAACCCTAATATTTCGCTTTGAATTACATAAAAAGCCATTAAAAGGTGTTTTTACCTCTCATTTTACCATTTCATTTGATTTTGGTTTGATGGAGCTCTGGAGGTGCCTCTTCCCCCTTGATTTTCACTAGCTGATTCCGGGAGATTCTGCGGACAATTTTCAGCGCCGTCTGGACCAGGTAGGAGCTCAACTCTAGCTCTTTCTTTTCATGGTTTCTTTTTCCCATTTTGTGCTTGTTTTCCTGCCCCCATGAGCCCCTGGGGTTTCACTAGGGCGCTCTGGCATCAGCGCAGGTAGTCCATTCGAAACCTGCACTGAATGTCAAGCTCCCTTAAGGCATTTTGACCTTCAACGCAGGTAGGACACTTGCCAACTGCGCTGATCTCAGAAAAATAGCTCTATGCACATTTTTTGATGAAATTTTGCCAATTTCCCATCAAACTCGGGAACTTACTCCTTCTCTTGTTTGTTTTGCAGGGATCTTTGAGCAAAATATCCCTCACATGGCGAGAACGAGAACATGAAGAGGAGGACATGATTGCCCTCCATGACCCTGTCATGGTGAACGCGCTGCGAAACTGTGGCCTGCTGAAGTTTTTCCATATCTCTAGCATGAGAGCACAGATCTCTCTCCTGTAGTATATGCTTGATGCTTGGGATCCCATTAACCAAGTATTCCAGATTAGGGGAAAATCCATCCCCTTGACCATAGAGGACATTTACTTCTTGACTGGATTGTCAAGGCAGGGTGCCCCCATTTCTTTGTCAGGTTCGGCCCGGGGGAATGACTCTGTGAGAGATTATGTCCGCCAGTATTGCAGGGAAGGTTCCCAGCCGAGCAGAGACGACAAGGTTGTTATCTGTGAGATCACTGACAGGTCTCTCAGGTCCATTCTGTATACCATTGGTAGGATGGCCGGTAGCGCATCTCTACATGTTGCCAACAGATCTTATGTGCAGCACGCCTTGGAGTGTCTCCAACCGAAAGTTTTCAACTGGTGTGATGTAGTACTTGCTCAGATGAAAAGTCAATTGACCAAGGTAAAGGACGGGAAGCTGGAGAAATTTTGGTATGGTTCTATTTTGACTGCCTTTGCCTTGGAGAAAATACCACTGATGCAGCTTCAGTATATCGCACTCGACTTGCCTTCTCCTACCGAGCCACACATGCAGAGATGGGTTGATCACATGTCTAGGCATGCCGGTCAATCTCAGATTACTTTCACTGATACCTTCTTCAGGTGGTTCGAGCGCCAGGAGATGGTCTATTCTGAGTACCCATATGTTGGTATGGACTTCCGAGGTGATCCGGATTTGGTGCTACTGGATGGCGAACAGTGGGGCGCTATTGGTAAAAATTTTGACCATATTACTGTTTACTGTTCTTACCTATAATGTCCTTGTGCTTTATTCTATCAAAACTTTAATCAAACTCATATGTGCATGCAGATGTTTGTCCTGTTCATCCAGCAGCTCGCCCGAAAGCGCTAGTTGCTGCCCCAGCAGGGGAGACTGCTGGGAGGGTTATTCTCCGCGACCTTGATGTGGCAGAGACTCTTACAGTTGTGCAGGAGCAAGTTGAGAGCCTTACACTCGGAATTCCCGATGTGAGGATTGATGAGTTACCTTTACAGTTGCAGCGACATACTACTGGTGTGCCTAGACGATGGACTCGTCTCTTGCGCATGATTGCACAGGCCGTGACGTGCTATCATGAGCACCACTAGGCTAGGGTGCCCCCTAGCATTTTTTAGTTTTTGGGTCATATGACCGATTTTGTCTTGGTTACAGAACATTATGTATGAATGATGAACAGCTTATATATATTTTGATTTTCGAGTTTTATCCTGGCTGAGTTATATGATCCATATGTACAATCATTGATGATGTGTCTCTTTTATAAATGTTCCAAATGTCTATCTAACACATAATTTGCTAATGAGTCGGTTAATGTGTTTAAGTTTCTGGAAATATGCTGGTATTGAATTGAATCAAATTGTCTTTCCAAAATCTTAACCCTTAGGAACATGCGATAAATAGCTGGATTGCGAACGGAATATATACCATTGAGCTGTAGTATTACGAGTTGTGAGTCTAGCCTGACAATTAGTCGGCGTATGCCACGGGTGATGGCATCAGAGAGTAGTTCTATCAACGCGCTATACTCAACGATGTTGATTGCCCAATACACACACCTCTGAAACTTACTAACTCGCCGCTTGGATCAAAAATGGCCCAAGCTGCGGAGGATAGGTTCCGCGAACTACGACTTGCTCCGTCGGCATATCCAACACATGTCTCCAGAAGGCTTGACATCTGCAACAAATGAAAAAGGTGGATCACTTGACCAGAACAAATACTTTAGCGAAAACACAATACAACAAAAGCATACAGGTTAGTATTTAAGCATAGTAACGCTTGAGGTACAACCCGTTACGGGGTTGCGCCAGTGGAATTTCGTCATAATCCATTAACTCGTAGGCTCCTTTTGTTAACACCCTTTTAACAATATAGGGGCCCATCCATAAGGAATTGAATTTACCTGCTCCCAATTTATCGGATTCTTGGTCATAAAGCAAGACCAAATCACCTTCTGAGAAGACACGGGGTTTGACATTTTTGTCGAACTGCGCCTTGACTTGTTTCTTATGGGCTTCGTTAGCCAGAGCGGCATCACGACGGGTTTCATCCAACTAGATTAATTCCAAGAAATGAGCCTCTTCTTCCGAAGTTCCAGGGAGGAGATCAATTGCGAGTTTAAGCGACGAAATTTCGCACTGGATCGGCAAGACTGCTTCCAGGCCATACACCAGTTGGAAAGGTGTGAACCCGGTCGCATTCTTTACCGACGTTCGGTAAGCCCACAAGGCTGAGTACAGGATTAGGTGCCACCTTCTTTTATGAACCCTGATCATCCTTTGCAACATACACTTCAGGACCTTGTTGATTGCTTCAACTTGTCCGTTGGCTTGTGGATAATACGGGGTAGAGCTGTCGTGAGATAGCCCTAGCTTGGCAGCTAATTCAACCATCATGTGATTGCGAAAATGAGATCCATGATCTGTAACTATAGCCTGTGGTACACCGAACCTGGCGACTACATGATTGAAAAAGAAAAGGGCAGCTGTTTCACCAGTGTTATCCAATGTAGGCATCGCCTCGGCCCATTTGGTAAAATAGTCAACAGCGACTATAATATACCCATGCCCCCTGGTCGAGGTGGGGTTACATTGCATGAAATCGATGCCCCATTTGGCGAAAGGCCCAACAACAACTATTGGTTGTAAATGTGCGGGCGGTCTTCTGGTTTTGCTATCAAAAATTTGACAAGCATGGCAACTTCTGACTGCGATTATGCAATCTTTGAACATGGTTGGCCAGAAGTATCCTGCTCGTAATATCTTTTGTGGTGTCGCATATCCAGATTGATGCCCTCCACACGCCCCTGAATGACATTCATTCAGGGCTTTTTCGGCCTCCTCATGGGTAAGGCACCTCCTCAGAACTGTATCGATACCACGCTGGTAAAGTGTATCACCGACGATCATGTAGTCTTTTGCTTGGTATCGTATACGTTTCTGTTCAGAGTGAGAGGTGTTAGGCCTGAATTTTTGGGTTTGGAGATAAACTATGATATCTCCATACCACTCATCGCTTGTAGATATCAGAAACAAACTTTCGTCCACGATTGACTCTTCTGATGTTTCATCGTTGGACGACGATGGGAGATTGCACAATAATTCTGCGAAAACTAGAGCTTTCTTTGATTTGGATTTTACAAATTCCAGATCAAACTCTTGAAGGATCGCTATCCACTTTGAATATTTGCCCCCCAGCAACTGTCGCGATATAAGTCATGGGGTTGCAATCTGACAAAATGGTAGTTTTCCGAAAGAGGACATAATGTCGAAACCTTTGAATCGCTTGAACAGCTGCAAGTGCTAGTTTTTCAACATAAGAATATTTACTTTCTGTATCATTTAAGTTTTTACTTAAATAATAGATAGGATGTTCAATTCCATCGACTTCTTGAACTAAAACCATCGCAATGGTCGTATCTGCTGCAGCCAGATACAGGTTAAAATCTCTTTGATAGTCCGGGGCGTACATTAATGATGCTTTTACTAGACATTCCTTCAGAGCATCAAAGGAAGCTTGCACCACCTGGTCCCAGACGAAAGGTACATCCTTTTTCAAAAGACGAGTATAACCTTTAGCAAGTTCTGCGTAATTTGGAATGAACCTCCTCAGAAAGTTTGCTTTCCCTTGGAGTTTCTGAATCTGAAGAAAATTTGAAGGTGGAGGCAAATTAATGATTGCCTGAACCTTGCAAGGGTCGAGACGAATCCCATCCTTAGAGACTACAAAGCCAAGTAAACGACCAGAACCGACGCAAAACACACATTTGTGTGGATTGAGTCTTATCTTGTAGTGTCGGCAACGTAGAAATATCGCTCTTAAATGCTGCGGATAATCAGTCCGCTTTCGCGAATGAGCCGGAAGGTCATCGAGATAAGGTTGAACGATGTTCTTGATGTCATGGAAGGCATAATTCATTGCCCTCTGAAACGTCGCCCCTGCGTTCTTCAAACCAAAGGGTAATTTTCGATAAGCGAATGTGCCCCACGGACAAATAAATGCAGTCTTTGACTAGTCCTGTGGGCGGATATTTATTTGATTATACTCGGAAAATCCATCCAAAAATGAAAAGATTTCACATCCGGCGCATTCATCAATTATCTGGTCGATGAAGGGTGTAGGGTAGTTGTCCTTTGGACAAGCTTGGTTTACATCCCTATAATCGACACACACTCTAATCGTCCCTTGTTTTTTCATAACAGGGACAATATTCGATACCCAATCGGTTAGAGGAACCGGGTAGATGAATCCAACATGGAGAAGTTTTTCAACTTCCGCCTTAATGGCAGCGGCTTTCTTGGGGTGCACCTGCCGAAGCCGTTGTCTTACTGGTTTGACATCAGGATACATTTTAATTTCATGTTCAACGATACTCGAGTCAATGCCTGGCATTTCATCATATGACCAAGCAAAGACATCTCTGAATTCGCGAAAAAGAGCGTTATATATTTCCAGTTCTGAAGGGGAACAACCTTTGCCGACATAAATATTCTCTACAAAATTTGTTTTAGTCGAGATATTTATGGCTATAGTCTCTTCAATATTGGATAAGTTTCGCTCGGAATCCACCGTATTTACAGTATTTGTTAGGAATTCAAAAACTGAAGGGTGATAAAGGTCTTGTTGAGTATCTTCTTCATATTAAGGAAGAAGGGAACGATGGTGGTGATCAGTCCATGGCGCCCCCTCAATCAACATTGATTGTAAGATTCCTTCGTCAGTCCCATGTACTTTCGACCAAGGATCTACTGGGGTACCATATTCTTTAGACCTATCTACCCAAACGCTTGATGAGCGTTGATTTGGGTTTGCCTCCCATGCCCGAAACATTGATTGCTACAATATTTCTATAGGGCTTGGGGGTAAAACCATTGAATGATCCATGTCTTTTGCGACCTTCGTGGAAGATATCATGTTGCAGGTCGCTACAAACGGTATATTTCCTATGTAAATAGGAGGTGGTAGCGCGAAAGTTCCCATCATTGTGGGGTCTTTCAATAATCCTACTCCGATATCTTGAAGCGGATGGTTGCTCTCATGGATCATGGGAATGCTTCCTGTAACTTGTGAACCATTAGGGAGGAAGTTCTGTTGGTCGACGACCGTAATCCCTCCTTCAAACGGGAATGCGATCTTCCTAAAATAAGTCGACACAACAGCTGCCATGGCATAGATCCATGGTCTACCCAGTAGGATGTTGTAGTCAAGATTTCCATCGATGACCTCAACATCAATTTCCACTGTTTTTCCTCCCAGTTCAACCTTCAAGTTATTAAGGATACCGTACGGGGTATAAGTCCTTCCGTCGAAAGCTTTTAATGTCGTCGAAGATCGCGACAAGGTTGGAGATCCTAAAGTTTTCCAGCAACTCATCGACATAATACATGTAGATGCTCCCTCATCAATAATTGTTCTGTGAACAATTTTGTTGAGGGCTTTCACTTGAATAAGGAAAGCTAGTTGTGCTGGTAACTGAGGATCGTATCCTTTGTGATCAAAGGATACAAGATTGGAATCCTTAGGATCAACCCCACCAATAGCCGATAACAAAGCCTGCCTTTGGGATGGGCAATTTTGTAATACTTCAAGAGTCGACATAGCGGATGGCGATTGGGCCAAATCTTCTACTATGTTATAATGCTGCGCCGCTCTGGCGCGAGGATTAAATGTCGACTTGTGTACTACTCCCTTTGGCGGTTTTATTGTTAATTCAGGAATGATGGGCGGTACAACTTCTGTTGAAGTCGTTGTCGAACTACTTGGTTGATCTTTACCTTTGTCGTTCGACAGCTGAGGATTCCCGTAATCTTTGTTCCTTGTCGAAATCAAAGCATCATTTTGCTGTTTTGAAACCGACAACATAAGCACTTGCGACGGGGAAGCATTTCCACTATCAACCAGATTTTGACCTGGGTTGGGAAATGGATCAGTTAACACAGCTGAGGTTTGGGAACTTTTAAAGAACCTCTTTAATTCAGCTTTGAATGGACAATTCTTTGTCCAGTGATCCTCCTCGTCACATATTTGACATGGAAAATTTTGTTTCCCTTTCCCAGGAGGGTTTGAAGAATTCTTTCCAGGAGATGACTCACCCTGTTTCTTCTTTTTCCCTTTGTTTTGCTTCTTCTTGCTTCCTGGTTGATTGGTTTCTTTGCCTTTATCTGCTGATACGGCATTTACTTCCGAAGCAAGAATTTCTTCTTTTGCATTTTGATCCGAATTCTTACGGGCTTTCTTAGACGAAGCCTTTATCGATTTCGCGTTTGCCGTGCCAATCACGCCATCACCGGCATGAGAGTCACTATTGGATTTTGGAGGAGGAGGAATTGAAAATTCCGGTCTAGGGGCGTCAGGTATTTTGTCGTAGAGCGTGCTAGACTGAGTATATACTAAGTCTAGATATTGTGCACGAGCAATAACTTGCTCCTCAGTTACGACTCCCCCCTTCGCCACATCTTCCGTTATAGCAGGAAGTAACGATTTTATAAACCATTCAGCTAACAACTGATCGGGAACGCATGTTTTCACCATCCTACGACGATGACGCCACTCGTGTATATGATCAGATATATGAGTGGCAGTTGTCTGCTTGAAGTTGGTTAATATTTCTGTTCCCGTTTCATACCTTATCGGTAATTGAAAATGGGTTAAGAAAGTCGTGGCTAGGGAACTAAAATTGTCGAACGAGGCTCTAGGTAATTCAATATACCATTTTGCCGCTGGACCCGTTAACGTCCTCTGGAAAAGGCGAAGCCTTATCGAATCGTCGTTCAGGGTGTTCGACGAACACCAAAGATGAAAAGTCATCACGTGATTCGATGGGTCTTCACCTGGATTTCCATTGAATTTAGGAATGTCAGATGGAAGTTTGTGAGGAATCGCTGGCCACCAAGGGGCATAAGCAATCAGATCGTTGGTCAACCGGTGTAAGTCGGGTAAATCTAAAGTTGCCACGAATGGTAACTGTTGATTCAGGTTAGGTGAAGCATAACCAGGGTATGATGGAATCGCTTGAGCAGTAGGCCTTTGCATACCAGCATAATGTAATTGATGTTGGTATGACTGATACGGTTGGTGGACTTGACCACTGTAAAGCGGTTGGTTTTGACCGTTTTGAATATACGGTTGTCCACTGTTCGCAAAGATCTGCTGCTCGGAACCTTGGTACACTTGCTGGAATTGTGGTTGTTGGTATTGCACTAGCCACGGTTGTGAAGCCATGTTCTGTTGCGCTATGCTAACCATTGGACCAAGGTGTGGGGTAATTGTACCCGTTTGGACCTGTGTCACCCCACCAGTTGGCGATTGTGGTTGTGACCCATGGTCAAGGGGCTGTTGCATTACGACCTGAGAAATCTGAGGTTGACATGCAACAGGCATCGCTTGAACTTGTGACACTGTTACAATAGCCGGTGTGGTTGGGATGTTCGTCATAGGTACACACTGTTGCATAGAATATACAACCCTTGGTTGTTCAGGTAGCATCGGTACCCAACTACTTGATGTAATTCCAGTATAACCTGAATACTGTTGTGAACTCCCGTATGGGTACCCTCCCGGAGGGGGTAATGAAAGGGCATACTGCCCCCCATACGGTAGCAATCCGGAACTCAAGGGAATTGATTGTCCTTGGGGACTGGATTGCCCAAATTGACCTCCAAATGGATCAATTTGGCGAGTCTCAACATAAGAGTTGCCGGATATTACTCCGGATGAACAAAATGGAACAGACCACACTGTCGAAATAGTCCCTTGGTGGACTCCTTCTAGTGGTTGTGAGCTAGTTGGGACAGATGGTATGCCGGCAAACATTGTTGGAGTGACGGCAGGGGCTTCTGCTGTCGCTGTGTCATTTGACACAGTCCTAGATGATGACGGTTGTTCAGACATTTTAAGTCTATCCAATAGATTGCCTAGCGATTCTACAGGAACCTCCACTTGTGGTGGATTAACTTCTGATGAAGGAAATAGAGTGACCCCGACTCCAAAATGGGTTGGAGTACTTGCTTGCGGATCCTCTGCAATTTCCTCTATCGCAATCAAACCAGGTGGAAGAGGAAGACCGTCAGGTCCGTAAAATATTTCTGGTGCCAAAGAAGGGGTTGTTTCAACCACGACAGTTGTTTGAGGAACAAAACTCTCTGGACCGGTTACAGATGGAACTGGTTCAGTTACACAAGTACTTGCCCCCAGACTAGGATCAGTATTACTGTCCCTCTGTGGCTGTTGAACTTCTTCTATAGAGGCAGGGTTTCCAGAAATGTTGGGAGTAACCGGTATCTCAGATGTAGTTGGAACACTTGTTCTAACTTTGATAGGAGATTTTGAACCGGTTATACGAGTTTGCTTTGTCCGTACTGTTTTCGATTCCGGAGACAAAGACGGTTGACTCGTAAGCCTCCGCGAACGACGGGGTTTCAATTGACTTTCTTCCACGATTGCGGATTACTCGATCAACCAAAATATTAAAAGGGGAAATTTGTGTTTCCGAACTGAATGAATTTTATTAGACGCTTTAGACACAACTTGCTTTTTCACTTTTAAAGAGTCGAGAAAAAGCTAAAGATGACTCTAGTCTCCTTCGATGTTTTAATGAGCCCGAAGTGACAAATGCTCGGATGGACTTTTTCTGTTATAGAGTCTGAAAAAGGCCAAAAGAAACTGCTCTAGAGATCTAGGCAGAGGGTGTGCCAAACTTTTCGCAAAACCACAGAATACGTTTTACGGTACGGGTGGTCGATCTTCGTGAATGCTGTGTTCACTGCATTGCGATCAGTAGGGCGGCCGACACGGCTTCCTAAGGATAAAAGATATATGCCTATAGGGGTCTCCCAATATATATGCGACGGTACGTGGGAGCACAATCCGTATTAGCGCCACCAACTCTCAGGAGGAATCACCCACCTTCTTCGAGATCGACAGTCACTATGTTTAACGACGCCGGAACACGTCTTTAGCCTAGACCTCTATGTTGTGCGTTATGTTACAAAGCGTTGTTAGATTCATTCAGTTTATTTTAGGTTGATCTTTTTAAAGTTTGCCTTTCAAGGTTCACCACGAGATGTATGATACAACTTCCTAAATGCAGTCTAAGATGATAAGCAAGCTTTACAATCTTTCAACTTTGAAAATCCTAGCTACTAAGGGAAAAGAGAGCGACTATCTTTTCTCAAAGAGCAATCAGCACACTCTAATGCACTTTCCCTAAATCCAACATGCAAACTATCAAATGCAAAATGCACAATGCAGGTGTTTGTTTTCAACTTTCTTAGTATAAATGCCTACAAAGAAAGCTTTTTGCACAACTTTGAATTTGCTTTTACAATGATCAAAATAAACAAGTCCACTTTCTTCGAAATCAACAAGGGTAGAAGAGATTACAATCACTTTGCGATTTTCGAAATAAAGACTTGTTTTGACACTTTGAAAGAGACAAATTCAAACCAATAAGCAAAAGTAAAACTATAATCAATCTGAACAAACAGCCAATGAACTCTCTTCTAAGATCACTATCAATCAGATCTGAATCACAGGCTACAGGATGATTACTTTACTCATGCAAAGGAAGAATGTAAATGACGCCACAAACACATAAAAACATTCACAATCTTTTTGTACAAAAATGGGGCGGAATTCAAGCAAAGAAAAAGGGTTATCAGACTGGCACCTATACTTGGTTAAAGGCTGAAAAAACAGAGATCAAAACAGGGCACAAAAGGACAAAGAACCCCAGCTGCACAAGGCCACACTGGTTCAGTGCAGGTCCAACACTGTCAGTTTGACATTCAGCGCAGGTAGCCCCTTCGGGACCTGCGTTGAAATGCAGACTGCCTTCACAGTGCCTGCGCTGAAGAGAGAAACTCTCGTTTCCCTTGGTTTCTGGGTCACAAAATGCTCAAAAATCAACTGTTTCAGGCCAAATCAGAAACACAAGCAAGGTATAAACAGAGGGATGCTTTTATAGGGTACTAAAGACTATCACAAGGATCATCAAATCATTTGTGGATCTAGTTTAGATCATAGACAAGTACAACAAACTGGATCAAAGCAGCAACTTTTACTTTGCATCCGGGAAAGATGCAGTTCAATAGTAGCTGTCAAGTCTATGAAGTAAACAAATGACGAAAACACAAATGAAATGAATAAACAAGTTCTTCCCCAGCGGAGTCGCCAATTTGTTGTGGGGAAAAATGCCTATGCAGGACGATCCTATCCACCTAAGGTGTGACAGCGCCTTAGCAACAAACGAATACAACTATTATGACTTCTTCCTTTATGAAATATGAAAGAGGGGAGATCGACAGACTTACCTTTATCTTCCGGTTGTCCCTCGATCTAGATCCTCTTCCCTTTGTGTGTCCACAGCTACTGGCCTCCTCACTTGATCAAGAGAACAGCTACTTGAATCCCACGAGGTCACAAGAGAACAGCTACCTGTGACAAGAGAACAGCTACTTGCGACAAGAGAAGAACACAATACAAAGGCAAATATACATATTCATAAATGATTCAGGATTAGAAGTAAATCAAATATACTAATGCGATCATACAAAATACACCAGCATATAGGAAAGAATCAAGATAGCTTTATTGAAAGTAAGAGGGTTCAGGAAGAGATACAACCCATGGGGCTCCAATCCAGCATCTCCTTCCCAGCAGAATGGAATTCCTTCTTCAGCTCCCTTCAAAGCATATCACACCCAATGTTTCTAGCCACAAACCAACAACATTTCTTTGCAATTACAAAATTCAGCCTCCCTGATCTCATAGAGGAGAGATCTATATATAGGGATATTGGAGAGAGGATGAGTCAGCTTGAGAAGTGACTAGTGTCCTCTCCCTCTCTCAGTTCTTGAGTCCACTTGGAGGTTCTTGCTTCCACTTGGAGATTTGGAACCTCTTACTCATCACCAGTCGAATTCCCTGATCCAAGTGTCATTTTGGAAGCTTCCTGGGCATTGACACCTTGAGGAATGACTCTGCCACTTGTCCAAACTCGCTCAGCGCAGGTAGCCTTCTTTGAAGTTGACATTCAACGCAGGTAGACAGTGGAGTAGTTGACATTCAGCGCAGATGCTCAGTGGAGCGGTTGACATGATCCAGAATTGGCTTGTTTTTGAGTGTTTTCAGGTGGAGAACTTTTGTTAAGTGCTGTGGTTTGATGGCCTTGTTCCTCTAGGGGTAGGAACAACATGTTTAGGGACTTTGGATCCCTTGATTATTGACATTTCATGCTCAGTGGTGCAAGGCACAAAAATGTCTATAACACACCATGTTCCAAAAATCGATATGAGGAAGTTTGATGGCAAGGATCCCGCCACATGGATATTACAGATGGAGCAATTCTTCGATCTCAATAATGTGCAAAACACACAAAAGGTACGTATGGCAACTTTATATTTGGAACCAAATCAGTTTGTATGGTATCAATGGCTTTGTTCTCGTAAACAATTTATCACTTGGGCAATTTTTACGGAAGAATTGACAGCACATTATGAGGATACAAAAAGAAACACTTTTTTTAGCCAATTGATAAGTCTCAAACAAAAGGGTTCAATAATGGAGCACATTGAGGAGTTCCAAAAATTGAACATAAGGGTAAAAGATATTCCAGAGGAGCATAGGATTGATGTGTTCATAGGGTCTTTAAAGGATAATATCCAACATGATGTGCGCCTTTGGGAACCTGATTCATTAGAGAAGGCATTCAGGTTAGCAAGAAAAATGGAAAGCAAAATTATGGCAACTAGGAAGCATACCATTCACAACTATAAAGACGGAAGTGTTGTTGCCCATAGTCTTCCACAACCTACAAGGTTGACACCACAACAATTGGAAGAAAAAAGAGCAAAAGGGCTTTGTTACAATTGTGATAGCAAATACACAAAGGGTCATAAGTGTGGTGAGAAGAAATTATTCTACATAGATTGTGAAGAGGAAGAAGAAAAGGAGCAAGAAAGGTCAAAAGAAGAGGATATATTCCAGGAACAAAGCCTAGATGAAGAACAAATAAATCCGACCATATCTTGTAATGCATTGGCGGGAATTACCACTCCTCAAACCATCAAGATAGAAGGACAAATCAAGAAGAAAAAGGTAATAGTGTTGATTGATTCAGGAAGCACCCACAATTTTATTCATTGTAGGGTAGCAAAAGAATTGAATTGCTTCCTATATCCAGCACCAGAGTGTCAAGTGATGATTGCAAATGGAGGAACAATAAATTGTTCTGGAAAGTGCCATAATATCAAGCTATCCATGGGAGAATATGTATTGACTAGCCCAATGCTTTCCATTCCAATGGGAGGTGCTGATGTTGTACTAGGAGTCCAATGGCTACAATCCTTGGGTACAATAGCTTTTAATTTTCAAGAACTTTTCATGAAATTTTTTGTGGAAGGAAAGGAAGTTGAATTAAGGGGTATTGCAGGGAAACCAGGAAAGATAATCAGCTCTAATGGCATGACAAAGCTTCTAAAAAAGGAGCAAAGAGGTGTAATTGCACAATTATGTTCGCTAGATGTTTCCACATTGGAATCATCTATTTCTCCAGATCTCCAAAAAGTCTTGGACAATCATTCCAAGGTATTTGAGACTCCCAAAGGTCTCCCACCTATGCGTGATCATGATCATGCTATTCATCTGATTCCAGGAAGTGTTCCTCCAAACATCAGGCCGTACAGATATCCATATGTCCAAAAAAGTGAAATTGAACGTATGGTTGCAGAAATGCTAGAGGCTGGTATAATTCAACCGAGTCAAAGTTCTTTCTCAGCTCCAGTAGTATTGGTGCACAAGAAGGATGGATCATGGCGCATGTGTCCAGATTATAGGGAGCTCAACAAGCTCACTATTAAAGATAAGTTCCCCATTCCTGTCATTGATGAATTACTGGATGAATTGCATGGATCAATTTACTTCACCAAGTTGGATCTTCGTTTGGGATATCATCAAATCAGAATGAAGATTGAAGACATTCCGAAAACGGCATTCAGAACTCATGAGGGTCATTATGAATTTTTGGTCATGCCTTTTGGCCTTACCAATGCACCTTCAACATTTCAAGGTTTGATGAATTCAATTTTCAAACCATTCCTTAGAAAATTTGTGTTGGTATTTTTTGATGATATACTAATCTACAGCAAGTCTTGGAAGGATCATGTTGAACATGTTGATAAGGTGCTACAACTATTGGAGGAGAAACAATTATATGCAAAAAGATCCAAATGTTTCTTTGGAGTCCAGGAGGTGGAATATTTGGGTCATATTGTATCTCATGAAGGAGTTAAGGTAGACCCTAGCAAAATTAAAGCCATTAAGGAATGGAAAATCCCCACATCCATAAAGCATCTGCGAGGATTTCTTGGGTTGACAGGGTATTATCGCAAGTTCGTTAAGAATTATGGGAGAATAGCAGCACCTCTAACAACATTATTGAAGAAAGATTCATTTTCATGGACTCCGGAAGCAACAAAGGTCTTTAAACATCTTAAAGAGGCAATGTGCCAAGCATCGGTCTTAGCTACACCGGACTTCACAAAAACCTTTATTGTGGAATGTGATGCTTCAGGAAATGGAATTGGTGCTGTTCTAATGCAAGATGAAAGACCCATTTCTTTTGAAAGTCGTCCAATCAAGGGAAAGTTTTTAAGCAAAGCTATTTATGAGAAGGAAATGTTGGCAATACTCCATGCACTTAAGAAATGGCGACCCTACCTAATGGGAAGACACTTCGAGGTAAAAACGGATCATGATAGCCTTAAATACTTTTTAGAACAAAGATTATCCTCTGAAGAGCAACAAAAGTGGGTCACAAAGATGTTGGGTTATGACTTTGAAATCATCTACAAAAAAGGGAAGCAAAATGTGGTGGCAGATGCACTCTCAAGAAAGGATGAGGATATGGAAGCATTGTTGTGTGCCATTTCTATTATCCAACCAGATTGGATAAACGAAGCAAAGGAGGAATGGAAGAATGACGAAGAAGTGTGGGAACTTATTCGAAAGCTACAACAAGATTCCAGTACTTCTGATACATTTAGCTGGAAAAATGATTCGTTATGGTACAAAGATCGCTTATACCTCTGTAAGAATTCCCAGCTAAAACAAAAGATTCTTATGGAATTGCACACTTCTCCCTTAGGAGGGCACTCAGGATTTTTAAAAACTTACCACAGGGTTAAGAAGGAATTTTTTTGGGATGGCCTTAAATCAGATATTCAAAAGTTTGTGGCGGAATGTTTGGTTTGCCAACAAAATAAAGTTGAAACAATTAAGACACCAGGTCTATTACAACCTTTATCCATTCCAAGCCAACGTTGGGAGGAGGTTTCAATGGATTTTATCACAGGTTTACCCAAGTCTGAGGGAAAGAGTGTCATCATGGTGGTAGTTGACAGACTTACCAAGTATGCACACTTTTGTGCATTATCACATCCATTTAAAGCCAATACAGTTTCTACTGCATTTATGGAAACAGTTCAAAAGCTACATGGAAACCCAAAGATTATTGTAAGTGACAGAGATCCCATTTTCACTGGAAATTTTTGGACAGAATTGTTTTCTTGTCTTGGTACTCAGTTAGCTCATAGCTCATCTTATCATCCTCAATCTGATGGGCAAACTGAGATAGTAAACAAATGTTTGGAAGGATATCTTCGTTGCTTTGTATCTGATAAACAAACACAATGGGTCAAATCGTTGCCTCTGGCTGAATGGTGGTATAACACTTCCTTCCATACAGCAACAAAAATGACCCCATTTATGGCACTTTATGGGTACCAACCACCATCAATCACATCATATTTAAGAGAAAATTCTAAGGTTCAGGCAGTGGAACATCACATCGAACATCAACAACAAGTCCTCCAACTCTTAAAGGATAACCTCGTGTTGGCACAAAATAGAATGAAACAACAGGCAGATCAACATCGCAGTGAAAAAAGTTTTGATGTAGGTGATTGGGTATTCCTACGGCTACAACCATATAAGCAAATGTCCCTAAAGCAAGCTAAGAAGGATAATAAATTATCACCAAAGTATTATGGTCCGTACAAGGTGTTGGAAAAGATTGGTACTATGGCATACAAATTGGAGCTTCCTGCAGCTTCTCGATTGCACCCAGTTTTCCATGTTTCATGTTGAAAGAAGGTCATAGGCGACAAGCTCCCAGTTCAAACAATATTGCCAGAACTTGACGAGGAAGGAAAAATTATATTCGAACCGGAAGCAGTCACAGAAACAAGAACTCGACAGCTACGAAATCGATCAATTTCAGAGTATCTTATCAAGTGGAAGAACTTATCCGCTGAAGATTCCACATGGGAGGATGAGAATTTTATGCAGAAGTACCCAGAACTGCTCAAGTGTTGAGGACAACACTTTTTTGAAGGAGAGGGGCATGTTGGGTCCCTATAATACTAGTAATTACCCCATTACTATTGTAGTTATACCCCTTATTTATATTGTTGTGCCCCTATTACCCCCATATTGTTATTTTTGTGCCCCATAGAATCCCTCTATTGTTATTTTTGTGGCTTTATATTATTATTGTTAGGTCGGCTGGATTATATTGTGACTCCTTAGACTCCTATATATAGAAAGGAGGTTTTGTCATTTGTATCATCCAAGAATTGTTCATTTATGTAATGTAAAGGAGGTTGCCCCCTCGAAGAGGCTGAATTCTAAGGCGTGGATCTCTCTTTTCTATCTTTTTGTGAGCTAGTTTCATAACATTCTCATCCTTGGGAAAGTGTTTCCATGGACTTTGTTGGAGGACTACCTAAATCTAGGAAAGATCATGACTATTTATATGTTGTTGTGGATAGGTTTAGGAAAATGTGTATTTTGATACCCTGTAATAAGTAAATTATAGCTGAACAAACTACAAAGTTGTTCTTTCAGCATGTATGGGTTCATTTTGTATTACCCACTTCCATTGTATTTGATCGAGACACCCGATTTGTTGGGAAGTTTTGGTCAAGTTTGTGGGAACTGATGGACACCAAACTGAAGAAAAGCACAACATTTCAACCATAGACAGATGGCCAGACAAAAGTGGTCAATAGGATAGTGATCCAGCTGCTCAGAGGCTATTGTAACAAGCATCCCAAGTTTTGGGATGAACATTTGTATTATCTGCACCATGCTTACAACCGAGAAAAACATTCTTATACACAGAGATCTCCTTTTGAGACCTGTTTTGATTTCACACCAAGGTCTCCCTTGGATTTTGTCTTTGGTAAAGACATAGTAGTTGATGGACACAGTGATGTGGACAAGGCAACCAAGTTCATTGAACAAATCCAAGAGATGCACCAGGTAGTACAGGAACAACTGGAAAAGAGCCAAGCCAAATACAAGGCAAGGCATGACAAGGATTAGATGGAGCATAGTTTCCAAGTTGGTGATCAAGTCCGGCTGTATATCAGCAAGGATAGAATGCAAGGTGAAGGTAATAATATAAAGCCAATAAGGTATGGACCTTTCAAGATAGTTGAGAAAATTGGTGAGAATGCTTTTTGCCTTGATTTACCAAATTACATGCACATCTACTCAGTTGTTAATGCAGACAACTTGAGACTATTTGAACCTTCATTAATTGAAGATCCCAAAGAGCAAAGTCAATTTCCTTCTATTGATGACCTGTTGCCTGAATATCTCAATGAATTGTAGGAAGACAGTTATAGATAGGAAGGTCAGGACAACATGCAGGGGAGATGTTGAGTACCTCAGGATTGGACTCAAGGGTTCAAAGCCAAGAAGTGCAAAATGGATAGAGATTGGACAAGTGAGACAGCTATAACCTAACTTAGTTGATGCTTGAAAACTAACTTTTGGTGGTCCAAAATATTTTTCAGTGGGAAGGCCATGATCCGAATTGGATCCTTAAACATTTCCATGACTATTTCAAATTATGTCAGGCTTCAAAATCTTATGATTAACAAGCTTATCAGAAATGACCTCTAGACAATGGAAATTTGTGGCCAACACAGAACAACGAGGACCCTCAGTCAAAGCGCACTGACCGTTGGCCCATAGAGACCGCACATGGATGAAAATTGGCAGTTGGAAGCCCAGATCCAAAAACAGAGGTAATTTTTTATATGTGATTATCGCAAAGCGCTAATCGTGTATTGCAGGGCAAAACCCTCAAGAAGGAAATCCCTGAGTGCTTGGTCACGAGGAAAATAGGAAACCGTGCGGAAACTATAAGAAGGTGGGTCCCGTGCCCAAAGCTGATAGGATATCGCGTGCACTTTGAGTGGTAAGCGGGTTTGGCCGAGTTTAGCATGATGCCACACATCGGGCGACGCGTGTCTAGCGGATGAGAGAAAAAATTGCTTACATCATGTGAGTAACAGTCGAGCAACTTACTCGCGCGATATAGACGGAGACCGTAGGATCTGGAGGCTCCAGATCAACGACAGAGAATCAACCTAATGGATGACCAGATTCAACGGGGAAATAGAATGAGGCACATAAAGATTTGAGGTTCGACATGACTGATGAGCCGGTAGAAGAACTAGTTTCGCCATCTCTCTGTGCAGCGTTACACAGCAATGATGACGCAGAGCAGGGGAATTCCAGTGGATAGAGGTAGGTGATCCAGAGAACCGGGAAGAGGAAACGAATAGTCTAGGAGCAGATTGGATTTAAGCCATGAACAGACAAAGAGCAGAGGGGAATAGAAGTAGAGAAATAAGTGAATTGCAGAGAACTGAGAAGTCGAGCTGACTTGTAGAGAAAAGACAACATCGAGCAGACAAAATAGAGAGAGTCTAAGAATCTGTGATCTCCAGAGAAGGCTTGAGAGGTTCAAGGAACTCCTTTGTGTATACCTATCGAGTATTGAGTACCAAATTGGGCTCATACCATCGAGACCAGTTGAGGTTGGGATTCAGTAAGGGGGAGTTTGTGTACTCTAGAGGCTTGGGGGATCCAAGTACCACCCTATTGATCATCATCTGTTAAGTGAGACACAAATTGAGCTCCTTATTGTAAAATCTATGCTTTAAGACACAATAGAAAATGTCACCATTGAAGGCTGGACCAGGAGAGTATCCAAGGAGGATTGGGTGAACTCCTTATTAGATTTGTTGTGTTTTTATATTTTCTTACTGTGTTTCTCATACTATTTCAAGTGTCTGTGTATTTCACAATCTTATCGATCCGTTGCTTAAAATAACATAGACACACCCCAACACATGGGTTGTAATACCTTCATTAATTAACTGAGCTCATCACGAGTGATTTCAGATCATGGATAAGATCATGGACATGGGTAGGATGAAGTTGAATGAGATCATAGACATGAAGGGCAACATGAAGTTGAATGAGATCATGGACATGAAGGGAAACATGATGATGGATGAGTTCATGGACATGAAGGGCAACATGATGATGGATAAGATCATGGACATGGGCAACATGATGATAATCATGATTAGTGCAGCATGCTGTAGTATGCAGTGGTACAGCAAGAGAACCAAATGTAGCATGATGATAGGTGAAGGAGTCACCTTGGAGAATTAGTTGAAGTAGAATGTATTCAACTAATCTCATTGTTAGATGAAATGATTTATGCTAGATCTTTATAAGTCAAAGTATTGAATTCTGTTGTAAATGTACTATCTCTCTCTCTCTCTCTTTCTCTGCTGAACTTTGAAGAACATAAAAGAAGAATTGATCAAGGGTTTCCCCACATTGTGGGGTTTGTCCCTAGCTAGTGCCACATCTTGTGTCCTCTTGTCTTGGCTTGTTTTCTGTGATTTATATTTATGTTATATCTACAGTTTACTTTATGCTGATGTGATTGATAATGTGGAAAAGAAATTGAAATAAATTTTGCTGGCATAGAACATACCTAAAATTAACATGGTATCAGAGCTGAGGTGAAGACAATGCCTAAGCAAGATTGAAAGAGCAGTCACCAAAGTCAATAGGAACAAGACAAAAGCATCAATGGGTTCTAGTCGAAGTAGAGCGTATTATTAGAATGACGTAGCGGAAGTTTCTGATGGCCCATCTAAAGATCACTTCATTGGGAAGTTAGGATCTAAGGGTGGAAGGAAAGGCGAATGCCTTGGTTGCAATAAGTTCGGCCATTATGCGAAGGAGTGCCTGAATGGCAGAGACACATATCTTGATGAAGATAACAATCATTCTAGAGAATGACTGGTAATGCAGGTCATCAAGGAAATGGTTGACTCTTCAAAGAAAGCAAGGAACCCTAGAATCACTTTTATGTACCTGATCGCAAGAAGAATCTGGTGTCCATATCAAAAATGGAAGTCAAAGGTGGTACTCATTGATGGAAAGGTACGTGTTTGAAAATAGATTTTTCAAAGATGTTTTAGAGTTCAGGGTTGTATCAAGTCCACTGGGGAACATGTCCATTGACTTAGCACCGGAGGTCTATGAGTCAGATGGTGACTGGGATGCCTGAATTCAAAAGGAGCATGAATGTACATGTCTGAGATGTACCGAAGGAAAATATTACAAGGGGACCATTCCCCTCGTGTAGCAGGTCCACAGGTTTGGAACAACCCATGGAGTTTGATATTCATGAACGGGAATCTCATGTATACAGGTGGAAGAAAGTCGTCTATGGCTTGAAGAAAAACACACCAAGCATAGTATGAAAGGATTGATAGATGTTTGATGAAGCTGAGATTCACTAGGAGTGAAACTGATCCAAACTATTACCTGAAGGTTGTGGGTGATAGACCTCTCATATTGAAACCTTATGCAGATGAACTATTTCTGACAGGTGCATACCCTCTCATTTGTAGAAGTAAGAGGGAGTTGGATTCCAGACATATGTTTTGCAGATAGCATGGTGAGCTCACATTTGGTTGAGCCTCACTCGATTGGTGCCAAGAATATTCTGAAATATCTTTGGGGCACAATCTCTCATGGATTGAGATACACTGTCAGAAATATGAAAACTGCATCGAATGCTAACTGGGCAGGCAGTGTGGATGATCACTAGAGCACTTTTCAGTGCTGGTTCTCTTTGGATTCTGCTTCAATATCATGGATGAGCAGGAAGAAAAAGTTAGTTGTTATAAGTACCGCTGAGACCGGATACATAAATACGAGTATGACCTTGTATGAAGTTGCCTGGTTGTGGAAACTCTTCAGTGACAACTAGAGGTGGGATTCGATTATTGAGGAATCCCGTATTCGACGATTTCTCCAGCAGATAGACATCATATACTACCTTATATGGGATATGCTAAGTCGATGAGCAAGGAGGCTCCATTGCATTAAGATGATGTACAGGTCGATACACTTTGTCAGAGCCCTGGGGAAAGATCAAATTTGTGATTTTCCCAAACAACTTGGAGTCGTCGAGGGACCCTTGTACAAGGGTCCTACATGTTGCATTCATTGAGCTCTGGGAGCTCTGGGGGCTTGCGGTTCTTACTGGAGCAACATACGACCATAGGGTGACTCACCCTCCCTTGGTGGTGTGCACTGGGACAAGATGATTTGTTCTCTTATGGGATAGGATGATTCACTCTCTTGTGGATAGGATGACTCACTCTCCTGTGTAGCATGATGATTAGTTCTCCTGTGAGGTCTGGATGATGTGTTCTCCATGATGATTATGTAGTAGGATGATTAGTTCTCCTGTGAGGTCTGGATGATGTGTTCTCCATGACGATTAGGTAGCAGGATGATTAACTCTCCTGTGAGGCCTAGATGATGTGTTCTCCATGGCGATTGTGTAGCAGGATGATTAGTTCTCCTGTGAGGATATGATTGATTAAGTTCTCATGTCAAGGCATATTACCCATGCAGTCTAGGACTCATGGGAAGTACCTCTCATCTGATCAATGAGTATGGAAATGAGGATAGGGACCATAGTAGTACCGATGGATGCATCATTGTATCTATCGTACTCCCTATGCTAGGATGACCTTCATTGATCTGGGATCAATGATATTGGTCTGGGACCAGTGGTAGGAGTTGTACCTACTATGACACTGACTTCGGGTCGGTTGAGACTGGTCTGGGACCAGTGGTACATACTCTGAGTTTGACTTAGGGTCAGTGGAAGACTGGTCTAGGACCAGTGAGAATGGTACATGCTATGATGCTGACTTCGGGTTAGTTGAGACTGGTCTGGGACCAGTGGTACACTCTCTAAGACTAATGATATTGGTCTGGGACCAATAGTAGGAGTGGTACCCACTATGATTTTGACTTTGGATCGGCTGAGACTGGTCTAGGACCAATGGTATGCACTCTGAGACTGACTTCGGGTTAGTGGATAATGGTATGAGACATTCTCGATCAATTCTTCTTCTTCATGGTTCAACAGAGCTAAGTTGAGCAGAGTAGAGTAGATCCAGCAGAGCCAGCAGAGATGAGCAGAGCTAAGCAGAGTAGAGCAGAGCCAACAGAGCTGAGCAGAGCTAACAAAGCTGAGCAAAGATGGGCAGAGTTGAGCAGGGCAGTGCAGGGCACTGAAGGCAGAGATAGTACAACTGGACATATGGATTAGCGAATGGAGTTCTACCTAGTTGAGAGGGAGAGTTAAAATTGGCAACTAGGGCCAAAATCCATATGGGTCAGCTTATTTATGGCAACTAATATTTTTATTGGATCCCTCTCGTCGAGAGGTGTAGGATTGATCTAAAGATCATTTGATTCCGATAAGTATTTATGGAGATATGAATTTATTTTGATTATGGAATTATTATCAAGCCGACTAGCAAATTATGTAGGCTCAAGAAGCCCAAACGTCATGTCTATTCAACCTATACATTTTTGGTATAAATAGAAGAGGATTTGATGTCATTTGGAACACACATTCTTCAAGTGATCTCCTCCTCTCCACGTCTTGGGTTTTTGGTGAAGGAGAGACACTAAGAAGAATACATTGGCCTTGTATGATGCCCTAGCTACTGTATGTTGCCCTAGCTGCAGGTCAAATGTGCCCTAGCCGCAGGTCAGATGTGCCCTAGCTGCAGGTCAGGACTTTAATTCATAGTTAAGGAGAGGCCTAACCTGCAGTAAATGGAGGACTGATATGCAACAGAGGAGGCTCTTATATCCGCATCAACAAAGCCCTCATTTGTTATCATTAGGAGGCTCCTAAACTGTAGTCTAGAAGTGACTCTTAGCCACAGCTAAAGAAGACCTGGCCGCAGATATAACAAGCCTTAATTCACAGCTAAGGACAGACCTTCAACCGCAACAAAATGAGTCCTAATGCAGTAAGAAGAAACCTGAAACAAGCATGATTGCTGAAGGTAACAAGCACAAAGATAGAGGTTGTTCCTAGGCTTGGGTCAAGGACTGTTTGCAAGGGAAAGGAGCTGCAGCATAAGATGAGATTGTGCATAAAAGAAATCTGCCATAAAGGTTCTGATCAGATCAGCATAGGTATGCAGATTTGGTGCTAGAAGGTAATGACAGTAAGCCATGTTCTTACACTACTGCATTGATGTTTGGTGGAAGACCGTAAACCTATCTTGCTGCAACAGGCCATAGCCAATGTCAAAGGGTTGCACAAGCTAGATCTACATCATGATAAAGGGTAGCATGATAATAGGCAGCATGATAAAGGGAAGCATGATAAAGGGCAGCATGATAATGGGTGGCATGATAAAGGGTAGTATGATAATGGACAATAGAGATAGAATGGCATACCTGTAGTAGCACTATCACAATGAAAAACTGTGATAGAATGCCATCTGTTAGGACAACATCATGATGATGATGCACATTAATGAAGGACAACATGATGATGGATAAGATCATGGACATGGGCAGCATGAAGTTGAATGAGATCATAGACATGAAGGGTAGCATGAAGTTGAATGAGATCATGGACATGAAGGGCAACATGATGATGGATGAGTTCATGGACATGAAGGGCAGCATGATGATGGATAAGATCATGGACATGGGCAGCATGATGATAATCATGATTAGTGCAGCATGGATTAGTATGTAGTGGTACAACAAGAGAACCAGATGTAGCGTGATGATAGGTGAAGGAGTCACCTTAGAGAATCAGTTGAAGCAGAATGTCTTCAACTAATCTCATCATTATATGAAATGATCTATGCTAGATCTAGATAGTTCAAAGTGTTGACTTCTGTTGTAAATGTACTATCTCTCTCTCTCTCTCTTTCTCTACTGAACTTTGAAGAACATAAAAGAAGAATTGATCAAGGGTTTCCCCACATTATGGGGTTTGTCCATGGATAGCACCACATCTTGTGTCCTCTTGTCTTGGCTTGTCTTATGTGATTTATTTTTATGTTCTATCTACAGTTTACTTTATGATAATGTGATTGCTAATGTGGACAAGAAATTGAAATAAATTTCTCTAGCATAGAACATACCTAAAATTAACAACACCCCCTCATTCGTTTGAAACCCTATAACACTCACTAATTTCCCTTTCATAATAAAAATATTAATACCTCTAGTTCTCTTAGTAAAAAAAGCTCAGAGAATTTCTCTGACTTCTAGTGGGACTGGACCCTCAGCTTGATGAATTAAGAAGGAAGGGTGTTACATTCCCTTATAATTCATTCATCCTCCTCACAAAACCCCTTTTCCTAAGGTTAATTTCTTTTACCTAGGAAAACCCCTTTATAAACATGTTTTATGAAAAAACCCACCAAATACATTTATCCTAAAGTACTAAGTTTATGGAATGCGCATAACATTTCATATACCTAAGTACAATACCCCTTCCATTCATTTCACCGCATATTAACTTTTTAAACTTTATTATATAAATTTTCGAAAAACCCAGTGTCCCATATATATTTAACTCCTTTATATAAATTAACCCCGCCCCTTAGTTTATTTATAAACTATATTACTACCCCATATCCCACAAAATATATTAAAATCCCGCCCTTAGTCCTTAATCCTGTACTAAGGTGCCCCCATAAGATTAAGTGTTAATCTAATTCTATACCGTCGGTGATTAGACCCATGGGCCCTCCCCGAAAACCTTTTGTGTAAATCACCACGCACCTCCATCACCCGACCGCTGTTGATCATCCTTTCCCCACATCCAACGGCCCACGTCCATATCGTCCCGGCCTGATGTCCCCCCTTTACCTACCCGATAAGGTGGTTTTCCTCTCAACCCTCGTTGTTGCATGTCAAACAATGAATGGAATTGGGCGACCTCTCCTGAAAACTACTTCGCTCTCAAAAGCGGTGTGATGCCCCCATTAAACCACCTTCCTGTATAATGAAAAAAATGGCCACTATTGATCAATCAATGAACCCGCCAAAATTAATTTTTTTCCTATATAATCCCAATTACCCATCTTTTCACTCTTTTAGCGCATTTTCCATTTGAGAACTTAGAAATTCGTTGTGACCCCTGCAACTAGCTAATTCGCTCACAGACCTCCGCCATTGCTCCACAGACACTGCAGACAGCCCAGCTCATTCATGAGTCTGTACCAGAACCGTACGAACCTTTGCAGCCTCCATCAACTACCAGTGACAGTCAATTTCGTCCAATTCCAGGTATTTAATCGTGGAAAACAACTCAATTGTCAAATTCCAGTAAACTGACCCTCATAACACTGTGAATTAAGTGAAAAATATCAAGTTTACTTTGATTTTAACACTCTGATCCATAACCATCTACAAAACCATCGTTGCCCTAAAAACTCTAAATTACCCCTCACACTCAAATCCGCAAGAACTGAGTATGGCAGGTGAGACCCATTACCACCCCCCATTTGGAATTGGACCACCTTCCTTTAGCTGATAAAGATTTCCAAATAAAAGATACCACTGCCATAGAGCCCCTGCTCAAAGTACATTGCCAAATCAGGGATAGATACCTTAACCATGCTGACGAAATTGGCATGTGGGGTTCAAATTTGCCCAAGTACTAGTTCCCCCAAGTTCACATATTTCCAGAAATTTTCCATATGTGTTATGCATGCTACATCCCCAGCCACAGAACCATAATTTCTCATGACCAAAAGGCCCTCTTTACCATCACAACCGAGTCTATAAATGAAATGCTGTAGCTCCAACTAGGGCGAAACCTAACTCCCATTTCAATTGGAGACCTGTTGGACCAGTATCCGAAGCTTAGTTCTATAAAATTGGCCCAATTGTTCCAAACCTTCATCAGAGAAGGAAAACACATCCCTAAGGATTCCCCTCCATATGTAGCTGCTATTTTTTCCCCATGGGGCCAAAACATTGTAGCCATGATATCCTATGTTTTGGTGTACACCACTAGTGAATACATTGATGAGTTAATCATTACCTTCATGTCCATTTACACTCTGGGACAGCCTCCTGTTTTCATTTATGACTATGCCCAATTTATAGCTGATAGGATGCATGAACAATTTCTTAGAATGAGCAATGAAAGAGTTGTCAAGTCTTCCTCAGTCTTATATCATATATTCTTGTATTATCAACTTGATAAGTTCCCATTCACCCTTCATAAGCTTGACACCAAGGGCCAACCCAGATCTGTAATATTTTGGACCCCACTTTTTCATGAGTCTAGATGACCATATACTTACTTAGAATTTATAGATTCTTTTGTACATCCCATCATGAGCATTCTCACTAGGAATCTTCCACCTAGGATAAGCCGAGAAATAAAGAGAGTCCTCCAACTTTCCAAGCAGACCAAAGTGGGTGACTGGTACCTTTATCAGAACCATACAAAAATCAAAACATATGGTTGCATTTTGGCACCATACAAGCTACCAAGATACCTCCCAATGAGGTTGTTTGCATTATAATACTATAGAAAAATCATCAATGCATATGAAGTAAACTTCATCAATGCCAAGAAGAAGGTCAATTTCGAAATAAAATACCAAATAGGACCCTTCATATGCAACTCTAGGGAGGCAGGCAAAGAATTAGACCCAATTCTGCAAAGGATAAAGTTCCAAAGGAGTTTTGTTTAGAGATATGACCCTTTGGAATTAATCACAAAGAAGAGACAAAAGGTCAAGCTAGGACCTTTCATTCACCATCCCATAGCTGAAATAGAAGCCTATGCCAACCAAAAAGAATGGGTGGAAGGTACCCTAGTGGACTGAGACAACACCAGGGTAGAAATAGAGAATGCTCTTATTGATCTAGAAAGACAACTTGATGAGGGTTCTTTCCTACAGGTATCAGAGCAATCAGACCAACCAAAAAGAACCATGAGTATACCTCTAGTTATGCAGAATCCTCAAAATCAGGAGAAAAACCTAAATAGAAGTAGGGAGGAGGCCACTACATCAACAAGGGAAACCTCATACGCTCAGCCAGAAATAAGCCAAGCAAAAAGGCAGAAAATGAATCCTGTCTTTGAACAGGATGATATAGAGGGCTTAGCTGAGGTCACCAACACAGAAGTAAACAGAAGCATGCCTATCACTCCATCTAAAGGCAGGAAAGAGCCTTCCACATCATAGACTCATATGTTGGAAAGGAAGCTTAGTGTTGAAGTGTCTTCCTTTAGAATGCCTGATAACAAAGACCAAGATATCAAGGAAAGATACAAAGAAAACAAAGCTAGAAATGAGAGGCTTAAGGCCTAAACATATGCTCAGTACCTAAAGTTGACTCCCACCAATCAAACAAGGTTAATTTCAGCCTTTGATATTAAAGAGGGAAAGCTATAGATGACCTTTGTTAAGCCTACAATCCAGCAGCCAATGACAACATCAGATTTCAAAAGGGTAGATTTTAAAGTGTTGGTAAGGGATATTCATCCCATAGACCAGATTGAACTGCACAAACAGGCTGGAGAGATGATATACTCCACCCTAACAAGTAAATCCATAGCTGCTTACCAACTACAAAATCTCTAAACAACATTTCAACACAATTTTAGTTAGAGAAGGCCTCCTCACAGGCCAATGATGCCAAGATCAAGTCCTTAGAGGACTTAGTGATTGAATTGGGACATGATCCAAAGGATATAAAAGACATAGAACAACTTCTTAAAAAGAAGAACGAAGATATAACTACATTGAAGAAACAACTAAAAATACCTCAGCTACAGCATCCACAAACATTGGAAGTCCTAGAAGCCCAGTAGGGGCATGAAGAACTCATGGACTTAGTCTTAAAATTGAACGATCAAATAAAAGAGACTGAAAAGGAATTAGATGCTTTAATCCAATTAAAACAAGAATATGTGTCCACTTCTTCAACAAATGTTATCCCTACAGTCTCCACAACAGTACCATCCACACTAGCAACATATTTGGCACCTACAACTCCACTTGCAACAACCTCGCCAACAACAATAGAATCTACATTAGCAGTAGGTCCATCAGGAGAGAAAGCAGTAGAACTAGTCACAGCCATGGAAGAGATGTCTATCAAGGCTACTGAAATGAAAAGATTAAGAGAAAAGGTTGCAACTTTGGAAACAGACTGCAAACTTGCCCAAATGAAGCAGAAAGAAGAAGCACAAAAAGCCCAAAGAATGAGTGAAAGGATCAAAGTCTTAGAGAAAGACTTAACACTGGAGAAACCACTTGGGAAAACCAAGGAAATGATGTGGGCCAATATCATTGACTCTGTTAATGATATTTGGCCATCAATCCAGGTAATTTTTGAACAAACATAGTTAGTAAAAATAGCTACAGAAGCTATCCAGAAAGTGAAGGAAGAGTTGGGAGATAAGCCAGAGGATTCCAATAGACTCATTCACTTCCTCAATAACAAGAATAGATACGAGCTCCATGAGGTAAATATAGAGGATAGGACTGTGACCATTTTAGAAATAAGGAAGGTCCTTTCCAAAAGGAGCCTTATGCTTAATTTAGAAGAAAAGTGCCACAATATGTAGGTAGCCATTGATAGGTTCATGGCTAAATTCCAAATTTTAAGGGAGAAAGATCTGCCCAGTCCTATGGTTATCAATGACAAACTCATGACATAGTTGGACTATGGTGATAGACTCAGAAAGTTGGCTAAGGAACATGCGAACTCTTCATCCATAAAAGCATTTCCAATAGGAAAAGTGTTTTACAACACATTTGAGAACTTGTTTTTCCTTGAGCAAGAGATACAACATTTATTCCTCACTAAGCCCAATTTTTCCAAATATATTGCAGCTGATGAAATCTACAGGAGGAGGATGAATGTAAAATTACCTGATGCAGAATGGCAGGAGACAATGACTGATTTACTGTGATAAATTTATAGCAAAAAGTTACTGCACAGTAAAAATGGAGTAGCCAGGTAAACAGGTGAAAACAACACATCAGGGTCAAAGAGTATCAGGATTAAAGAGTATCAGATGAAAGGTAAAAGTTAAATAAGACTCCAGCATGAAACACTACAACAACAAGCCATCATAAAGGGCTACACTTCAACAATAAAGGCCAACAAAACCATAATAAAAGGGACAACATGAAAATAGTTCATTAGCTCTCTCTATCTTCTTGCAAGAAGATATTTGTATTTCCAAGATTAAATCTCAAGTTGTTTTGAGATATTTTGTAATAATTTTTTGTATAAATACTTCACAATTCGAAGTATGTAGGGTGGATTCTAAAACATTTCTATAGACTTCTTGTTCTTAAGTTTGAAATTCTATTGTACAATAACTGGATCAGCTAGCTGGATCAAGGAATAAAGATTAGATATTTCATTCGATTCTTGTGTAAAGAAAAGTTAAAATAAGTATTCTCTCACATTCAATGTTATTTTTCTTTAAGTTTTTCCACAGTCTTACTTGTATCTCTAAAAATCTGAATGCTATAACATGGAATGATATCTTAGAAATTACTTAGCTGCAATTTGTTTTGATTGTTATGCATATTGAATGTTTTCTTCACTAATCTAAGTTAAGGAATTATTGATTTCTCCTTAGTTTAGGTAGTTCCTTGTGGTCTATAGTAAAGGATTCTTAATTGCCCTTTGTTCATGATTATCCTCCGTTCTTCTTTTTTTTTGCTGAAGCAAGAGAAAAACCTTCTATATCATTAAATCAAAATATTGTTACATAGTATACATAAGCCATCCGAAACCAAGAGCTTTGAACAATCATTTCCTTACGCAACCCACAAAACCATCCTCAAGTCAACTCGATCAGTGGGGGCCACCTTAAGAGTTGAATTCAAAAAATCTCTACCTGAAAAACCCTGCCAAAGGGTTTGCCTGATCTTTTGACCCCACCAAACAATCGACTCATTCCCCACCATTGATCTAGGTGCCTGGATCCAACGGTCAAGAGCCATATCGCTCCCCCCTACACAACTGACCTTTAAGTGGCGATGAAGGGTGGTAAGCAAAACTGGCCAAAGCCACGTGTTGACTGCTCAATGGAATCTTGGCCATAAAATTAAAACCACTTACCATGTAAGCTCCACGCGATCATCAGAAAACCACTGATGCACAATAATCCACATGAACCTAGCAAGGAAAACTAATCCGGTGATTGAGGGAACTTACCTCCCGCCGCTTCCACTCTAATCATGGATCTAAAATCCGAGAGTGCCCTGATGAAGCTAAAAGCACCGTCTCGAATCCTTCCGAGAACCAGTGACGCCCAAAGGGAAAACTAAGAGGCAGAGGAATCATTGTCTGGGGAAACTTCATTCCTGCATGAAACCCCCCCATGATATCGGACCACTTCAATATCCTCTACCGCTTGCTCATTACAGAGTACCTTTAAATGGTTTTGGGGCATTTCTTGCCACTTCTTCACCATCCTGCAATCCTCATTGTTCACACCTTGGTTGGCCAGCATGTCCGCAAGCTTATTAGCATTTCTGCACACATGATTGAAACTAATAGTACCAAGCCCCTGAAGGTGTGCTTGAATCCATTGATAAACCTAGATTAGTTTCCAATGATTTGAGACTTTCTCCAGTTTAGAACCACAACTAATTCTTTTTACAGATTTGATGGTAATTTCAGAGTCTGCCTCTATAATTAAATTTGGGCTGCGAATTCGAATCAGGATCTCTAGGCATTGCTCCAGAGACATTAATTAGGCCATGTTATTGTTTGCTTTACCTAAATGGCTGTGTAATATTAAGATGATTCTGCCCTCTTCATTTCTTAAAACCCTTCCAAAACCAGTTCTTCCCGGGTTAACTTTTGAGGCTCCATCAATATTAAATTTTAGGAAGTTTTTCGTAGGAGGGTGCCAGAAATCTTTCTCTTTATTCATTGCCTTATCATTTTTCCTAATCCCTTGTGGAGTGATCACTTGCAATCCCAGCAATTTGAGAGCTTTCAATTGCTTTTTTGAGAGAGGACTCTCTGGGCTATTGCGCATTGTGGTACTGGTTGTTTCCCTGATTTGCTTCAAAATCAAATCATATAGCTTCTGAGGGTTGGCCTTTTCACTCTTGAAGATTCTTTGTTTCTTTCTTTCCACACATTCCAGATAATGAATCCTGGTGCGAAAACCTAGGCCAAATTAAGAGCCTCATTCTCCGAAAATATCCTTCTCCATTTGTTTAGGGTATTAGTGATACTCCCTCTGTCCCTATCTGTTTGCTGGAAAATGTTGGAAAAAGAATTCCAAAGCCAAGTGGTGTAAGAGCAGTAGTTGAGAATGTGCTCCATAGTCTCCTCTTGCTCTTCACAAAGCTGACATCTAGACAACCCCAAGACACCCCTTTTCTAATATTGTCCCACGTCAAAATTTTCTTATGGTGAACCAACCACATGAAAAGCTTGATCTTCATCCATCCTCGGTAAGTCCAGAGTTGCTTCCAGGATTTTTCTGGAACACTGGACTTCAGCCCCAGGAGAATATTCTTTGCCTCTTTGAGATTAAAGGTTCCTGTGTTGTTGTTACCCCATATCAATTGATCTTTCCCCTCGGTAACCAAGATCATCCTTTGTTTTAATATGCTTC
Source organism: Pinus tabuliformis (assembly GCA_031772625.1). NCBI lineage: Eukaryota > Viridiplantae > Streptophyta > Pinopsida > Pinales > Pinaceae > Pinus > Pinus tabuliformis. The sequence continues at coordinate 247,161,855 of CM062805.1, forward strand.
TCAGTGCCCCTGCTTCTGTTGTTATGAGGCTATTATTTCTCTAGTCAATGTTACTCCATCTTCTCCACTTTCCCTATACCTGAGAGATATCCCAAAAATCTCTTACTTTGTTTAACCATTGGAAATATGTTTCTTGTTTGAGACTTAAGAAGTCCTCTTTTAACAGCATTGGTTCTTGTTGCCATTTGTCCTCTTAAAAGAGTGCTTGATCACCTTCTCTGATTTCCCAAAAACTGTCATGTTGCACTATGCTTCTATTCTCCTAGGCCCTATTCCAGCTGTGTGAGCCCCTTATGTTTCCAGACATTCTTATGAGATCATTTGTGTGCCAAGAGCTGACATATTTTTCTTTCTAGATCCTTTCCCAATGGGCTTTTGGCTCTTTCACCCAACTCCACCAAAGATTGGCTCCTATCACTTTACTAAGAATCTCCTGATCATCTAAGCCTAGACCCCCATGACTTTTGGGTTTGCAGATTTTATCCTAGGAAACTAGGGCCCATTTCTTCCTTATTTCCTCCTTACCCCATAGAAAATCTCTTTGAATATTTCTTATCTACTCTAAGACTCCTTTGGGAGTTGGAAGGGCTGATAACATGAAAACCGGGATGGATTGTAGAACTGCCTTTGTCAGAACAAGCCTGCTAGCCAAGTTTAAGGCTCTAAAGGTCCATTTTTTAACTTTATCTTGTAACTTATTTAGCACAGGTTCCCAAATACTTTTAAGCATTGGTCTATCCGAGAGAGGCACTCCCAGATATTTTGAGGGGAGGGAGTCCCTTTGGAAGCCAAGGATCCTTGAGATATTTCTTTGAATAGAAATGTTAGTATTAAAGAAGAAAATTTTTTATTTTGAAAGATTAACTTCCATACCTATTGCCCTTGCAAAAACATTGAGGATTTGATTGTAGGTAGCAACTTCTTTGACTATGGGAATTCCTTGCAACATGGTGTCATCTACAAATTGTTGGTGAGTAAGTGTCTGTCCATTCTCAGTTACTTGAAGACCCTTAATTTTGCCCATGTCTTTAGCCTGCTTGATAGCCCTGCCAAGTCCTTCCATCATAAGGATGAAGAGAAAGGGAGAGAGTGGGTCTCCCTGTCTAAGGCCTCTCGAAGGAGTGAAGATATCTGAGGGAGAGCCATTAACCAAAATTGAAAAGCTGGATGTAGTTACCAGAGCCATTACCCATCTGACCCAATTGTGATCAAACCCAAAGGCTGTGAGTATCTTTTTGATATAAACCCAATTGACCTTATCATAAGCTTTGGCGATATCCAGTTGCATGATCATCCCAGCCTGCTTTTTGCTTGTGAGAGAGTGAACCACCTCCTGGGCTTGAATAATGTTGTTCAAAATTTGCCTGCCCTCCACATAACCAGATTGCTCCTCTGATACTAATGTAGGGAGGAGAGGTTTGAGTCTGTTAGCCACTACTTTGGATATTATCTTGTATACTACATTGCATAAATCTATGGGTCTATACTTATCTGCTGTTTGAGCCGAGTCCTGTTTGGGAATCAGGGAGATGAAGGAGGCATTGAGGGCATTTAGGATAGTTTTACTACCCCTTGAATTCTCAACAACATTTAATATATCCAGTTTAACTATATCCCAACAAGCTTTGAAGAAATCCACATTAAAACCATCTGGGCCTGGTGCTTTGCCATTCTACATTTCTTTGAGAACTTCGCTAACTTCCTCTTCAGTTACAGGTCTGTTTAGGTTAATATTGTTCTCTCTAGACACCAGCTTAGGGATATATCTTGTGATTTCCTTGATTGATTCTTCCCTGTCTGGATTGTTTTCTTGTGAAATGTTTCGAAAATGCTGAACAAGCACCTTTTCAATATCCTTATGTGTGTTCTGAGTCTCTCCCTTCTTATCCTTTATTGCCAAGATTCTGTTGAATGCTTTATTGGCCATGGTGGATCTATGAAAAAATCTCGTATTGCGCTCTCCTTCTTTGAGCCATTGCACTCTGGATTTTTGTCTCCAGAATATTTCCTCTTGTTTACATAGGTTTTCCCATTCATGGTGGAGTTTGTCAGACTGTTCATTTTTGTCATAGTTAAAGCCTTCTTGGATCAACTCCTAGTTGAGTTCCTGAATTTTGTTTTCCACTGATTTTTTATTCACAAAAATGTTACCGAAATCCTTCTTATTCCATTCTTTGAGTCTAAACTTAATATGCTTTAGTATTTTATGCAGGAGAAACATTTTAGATCCTTGGATTTGCAAGTCCTCAATCCACCATTTTTTGATATTAGTAAAGAAATCTGGGTGTGAGAGCTAGATGTTTTCGAATCTGAAGGGTCTATTCCTTGGAGCATACAAACCCCTAATTTCCAATTGAATCGGCCAGTGATCTGAGCCTCCAAAGGGAAGAATTTTTGCTGTAATTTCATTATTTATAAGCATAAGTTCCTCTGATATCATGAACCTATCTAACCAAGAGGCCACCTGAGCTTCCCCTCCTCTCTTGTTGTTCCAAGTAAAGAGTCCATTATCTGAGTCTGAGTCAACCAATTTCAAGTTCTTTGTGAATGATTGAAATGCCAATGAGTCTTTGTTTAGCACTCTGGTACCTCCTTTCTTTTCCGAAAGAGATTTGATCATATTAAAATCCCCTCCCAAGATCCAAGGGATACCATTTTTCCTGTCCCTGAGATCAGTGAGGGATTCTAGCAATCTGAGCTTATCCTCTATTCTTTGAGGACCATAAACATTAGTGACTAGGAAGGTTTCAGAAACCCCTACTGGTTGAATGACTACTGATAAGTAGTTTCTGGATGCCTCTGCATCTAATACTCTGAATTTTTGGGGGTTCCAGAGAGTGAGAATTCCCCCCGCTGTGTTATCTGCTTTAACTTCTAAAAACTCAAATCTATGAAGCCATTTGCTATGGATTGATTTTAATTTCTGGATGGAACACTTTGTTTCCTGAATGAAGATCATATCCGACATATCTTGTTTCATTCTAAAACTGAGCATTCTTTGCTTTCTTTTACTACCTAGACCTCTTATATTCCAAGATGTAAACTTCATAATTAAAGATTTGTGAAGGAGTAACTAGTTAGGTCTTTCATCTTACCTGAGCCTATCATCAGCTTTCCACTCTCCATTAATAGCTCCTTTTTCTTTTTTCTGCCCCTTTTCTTGCCTACATTTCTGATTTCTAATCCTGGATTTGATTTCATTGTTTTCACACCTCTGCATTCTTGCATGTCGATGTTTCTTCCTTTAACTGCCCCCTTTTCCTGAGTTTTCCACAAAAACAATTGATGTATTCTATCGCATTCATCTTGTGGTAATGAATCTATCCTCGCCATGGTTCCCTACTGCAGAAATCCTTCCAGACCTAGGTTTTCTTTATCTAGAAGTTCCTAAAGTTCATGATCCTCTAGATCTGTTTCACTCTGGGTCATTTCCTGGTCCATCTATAGCTCTTTTTCATTCATCATAGTTTCCTCCTTATCACTAGTATTTTGTACTGGAGTGTAGTTTTCCTCTTTCTCCTTTTCATTAGGGTCTTCTCCATAGACTGGACTTCGTTTGGCATGTCTTCCATCTCTCCAGAGCTTGGAATTTATTCTGACTGGCCTTTTGCCCCTCATTATGTTTTTGCTTCGGTTCTTTTTTACTTCCTTTTCCTCTGCTTGATACTTTTTGAAAGTTTTCAGTGTCCTTCTTTTCTTTTAGTTTACTTTTGTCTTCTACTTTACTGAGAGGGAAATCTCTGATCAAGTGTCCATGTTCATTGCATTTACAACATCTGAACGGGATATGCTCATAGTCCACCGTTTGCTCCCATTCCTCATCTAAAACTTCCAAGATAATTTCGTCTCGAAGAGCTCCTGAAAGATCCATCTCCACACAAATCCTTGCATAGGAAGTGTATTTACCCCTTCTGGTGGCTTCCAAGGCTTTGATAAAACGACCTAGTTTATTGCCTATAGCCACAAGTGATTCATTTTTCCAATAATCCAGGGGTAGAGAAAAAAGCCTTACCCAGACAGGAACTGAAGTGAAAGTTTCCTGCTATGGAACAAAGTTCATCACCCAGGGCCGCATATAGAGGCCCACTGCTGCAAAAAAGTAGGGCCCTCCTTCAAATATTCTATCTTTGTCTTCAATGTTTGTAAACACCATTGTGAAGAAACCCTTTGACCCAAGGTGTAAATCTATGCTACCCTTAGTTTTCAGTGATATTTGATCCAGGTTTGCAAAGATTTTTTAGTGGGCCATACACCCATGAATTTGCAAATGATGGCGTAAGTTTCCATATGTTCCCTATGCTCCTGCAGTGCCGAATTATTTAAAACTACTCTCGGAGTGATTTTCGCTCTAGGTCTACACGATCCCTTTTGTTTAACATCCTCTCTTTTTTCCTGGTTTTTGTCTTCTTCTACCTTGTCCTTTGTGTTACTCTTTTCCTTGGATTCTTCCCCCTCTGCCTCCTTTTCCTTATTTTTGCTTTCTTCCTCCTCTGAACCTCTGACATTACTCAGATGTGACTCGCCTCTGCTGGCCACAACATCTTTGTAGGAGGGAGTGGAGCTCCCTCCTCCGTGGGCCTGCTTTAGGGTCAGACTCTGCGTATCTCAGAAACTCTGCACTATTTTTCCATTCGCCGACACTGAAGGCCAAGAGCAGTGTTCCCTCAATACATTTTCATTGATGAAATAAAATGATATCGATTATCCTCCATTCTTGATTATAACCCCGGTCTAAGAATTCTTAAGTGCTCTCTCACCATGGTTAGGATCATTTCACCCATTCGACCTAAATATTTGCACTTTACTTTGCTAGCCTGCCCTGTGAACATTCGCTTTAATGAATCGATCTACTTATGCTATCTGATGAGCCCCAAAAATGTACAATTATTTGGGCTCATTCAACCTCCTAATTTGACTTAATCCACCATTCCCATTGGTTTATTGCATGTTTTTGATTATTTTTATGCTAATAGAGTGAATTTGGTTAGTCATTATGCCAACAAGTCTAATGGGTGCTTTGTGTAGCCTTTTTGGTCAATTTGGAGACAAAATTGAAGGTCTTAATGAGCACTTGGCAGCCAAATTCGTGGGAAGACAAGCTATAGGATTTGTAGGAAGGTGTCCCCTTCATTTATGGGCCCTTGCCTCGAATTCTCCACCATTAGCTCGGAGTTCAAGGGCCACCGAATCAATCAGCACAAGGGCAGCCAAGCAAATCAAGTAGGACTGCTGTTAACTCCAAGTTTTGGGCAGCTGAGTCCCTAAATTTTAGGAGGACTGTTGGGTCCTCAAATTGTATAAATAAGAAGGCTTAGGGCCTCATTTGGGTTAGCCAGTGTAGCCAGTGGATGTTAGCTAGTTAGCCAGTAGATAGTAGCTAGTAGTTAGTCATTTCATAGCCTTGTTGTAGTCATTTTGTAATTCGATTTTTATGCAATAGATTAGCTTTGCTTTCAGCTCATGTTCAAGTTCTTCTTGTGGACAGTTTTGATGTAACTCTTCATTTCTTGATCAATAAAGATAAATCCAGCTTTGCACCAACTCTAAATCTCTCTTAGGAGGCTGTAGCTCTTGGGGTTGGGCCCATCTCAAGCGCCCAGTACCTCCTTCGTTTATCTTTATGTGTTTTTGCTGCATTCTTAAAATAAAATCTGCTCTTTAAATTTAGGTCTTGCTTCGTTATTTAGATTTCTTTTGATGGTTAAAGTAGCTGTTTATGTTTAGAATATATTGGTAGGATAATAACAGGAAAAAGCTCCAAAAAAGGGTCAGCAAACGATTTTGGTTTCACCTCTTCCTTATTGGATCAGGGGCTGGAGTTGAAGTAACCATGCTGTCCCAAACAAAAACACTTTCTTTGCTTCACCATGCAATCATTAGTGTTTGAATCTCATTCGTGGAACTTGATATCAGTTTGGATGCATGCTTAGGTTTATGATCACTTAGTTTCATAGTTGTTTCACATGGTTTCACTGCAAATAAACTTCTGTTCATTTCCTTTTGCTGTTAGGTCAGATTAGAGTGAAGTAACTAGGTCATAGGTTTTATAACTAGATCTTTGTTTTCTTGCATGTATTTGTTTGTTCAGTTTGAAAAACCACTTGCAGAGTACCTGTTATCCTTCCTTACCTGCCCATACTCCATCCAACCTACCTGCTTCACCCTTCACTTATAACCCTTACCTTACATTTGCCTCATCCGCTTACTTTGCCATGATTCTCATCTTCTTGTGCAACATCGTTTCATCCATCCTTGAAAAAATCCAATCGCTCCTTAGCCTCAACCTCTAAGTCTTGAACTCCCCTACACCCCTATTTCACCTCCATACTCATTCCTCCACCTTTTTCCCTCCATCCATTCTCCAAAATCCTCTTTCAGAACATCCTGTAGAAATCTCTGAACATCCTGTAGAACCCCTGCAGACTTCCTGTAGAAGTTCATAAACACGGTTGCATGGCATCCTGACTTTGTGAAACTCTCTGAAAGGATGATAGGGATCCCTTAGACCCTCTCCGAGTCTTCCCAACCTTTCCCAAGCATTTCTCCTCCTTGATCCACCTCTGCACAGTGAAAAGCTAGTTAAAAGCACATGCATGATAATTCTAATAACTTAATAAAAAATACAAAAAGATGTTTTCTTCAGATAGTGATAACTTAGACACATGCATTTTACCTTCCTAGAAGTAATGGCATCTCTTTTCGTAGTTTGCATTCTCTCCTTTGCATCAGTAGGACTAGCTGGTAGAATTAGGGTTTGCTAGGGTTTGCGTTTCTTTTTGGCTTTCAGTTTCTTTTTGCAATTAGATTAGCTTCCTTCGAGTTAGCTTTCATCCATCAATTAAAAAGATTCTTCTAAGAGCTCATAGAAGTTGGCTTAAGCTCCTAGTGGACTTGTGCCAGCTGACCAAGTGACAGCTGCGGCAAGAGCTAGTACTTGTGCATACAGCACCGTCGCTTCCAAGTTTGTTACGAACTACCGGGTTGATAAAATTAAAGAAGGGAGTTCCAGGAGTTGTAGCATTATTGCTACAATACTGGGGCCCACCATCTTTTTGGCGCCATTTCCGGGGAAGCGTCAGAGTATTGGTGATTGCCACTTTTCTTCTATTTTCCACTACAATCTTCTGCTAAGTAGTTTATTTCATTTCCATTATGCAATTTCGTTTTTGCAAAAGTAGATTAGTATTTCCCGCTTTCATAGATTAGCATTTCAATTCCGCAATTTCATTTCTGCAAGCGTAGACTAGCATTTCATTCCTGCAATTTCATTTGAGCAAAATAGATTAGTCCTTTCCTGCTTTCATTTCAATTCCGCATTTTCATTTTCGCAAGATAGTTAGTTGCAGTTCAATCTATTTCAGTTTTGCAGGTAGAAGTAGAGAAAAAAAAAACAAAAATCAACCAAAAAGATTTCCTTTCATGCCTGGTAGGAGTAGAGATAAGTTAGAAAAATATTTTCACAACACCCCCGCTTTGCTTCACACATCCAACCTTCTCTCTTCTTCGATGGCTGTGACTAAGAAGAACCCCTGGGTGGACATCAAGACATATTTGAAGAACCTCTAGGGGAGAAGAAGAAGAAAACATTCCTCTGGAGCAAATGGCTACAAGCAGAAATGTTGGGAGAAGTAACTTATCCAAGAATGAGTTTGCAACTCAAATGGAAGATTTCAAGAGTGATATGAGGCAGTTTCTTGCCATGCAACTGGATACCTTGCAGATCCAAAAGAAGCAAGAAGAAGCCAAGAGGGCTTTGGCCATTTTTTGTCCTAGGTGCACTAGAAAGCATCATAGGAACGAATGTCCATTGTACTCCATAGAAGTGTGTTTTGTCTGTGAAGAATACCATCCTACAGATCAGTGCCCTTCCTTACCTAGATTCAAAGCTGCATATCAGAGAGCCAAAGGAGCCACTGAATCACTCTATTACATGAATCAAAGTTGGCCGCATGGACCTAAATCTTACCAGCAGGAACTGCAAGGGACACCTGAGACCTATTATGACCCCTACCAAGCCACTTTCATGCCTTCTTGGGGTCCCCCTGCTCATCCTTCCTGGTTCACACCTCCTCCTTGCTCCTTCACAGATCCATATTATACCCAACCAGTTGCTCATTCATTTCACTCTTATGCTCAGCCACAGCCTCAGTGGAATGCACCTTATCAGGAGTGGAGGCCCCAGTACAACTCTCATCCCGCTCATTTTCCTCCACCACCTGCTCATCCAAAACCATCGCCTCCTCCTCCACCAAGGCAACCCCAAATGCCTACCCAACCACAATGCCATCCATCTCCATCTCAATTTAACACCTCACTCAAATACCTGTACCACCATTTCCAAAACCATACCATGGAGCAGCTCAACCCAATTGCAAAGCTGAGGCACAACATATCCAAATGACTTCTCTTGAGCTCAATGATCTTCACCATAGCTCAGAAAAAGCATTGCAAAAAAGAGATCATCTTGAAAGCATTGAAGGATCACATCCAACAAAAGAAGATTCAAAAGAAGAGATCAAAGAAACATGGGCTGCACTTGATGAAGAGAAGAGATCAGAATCAGAGATTGAGAAAGCTTCATCATGGTTACCATCAAATCTTCCATGTATTAAAGAAAAAGATCAGCAAAAAGAGGAAGATGAGAAAGTCATGTTAGAAGGTGACATGAAACATGATCCAGATCAGAAAAAGAACCAAGGATATCAAAGCTATATTGAGATATGGTTTCAGAAGGTCACTAAGTTGCAGCGGTACTTTCTTCCTCAGCTTTGTTTGATCCCTCCAAAGCCAGATCATTTGGTCTCTGAGATTTGGATACCTATCCAAGCAAGAATTTCGAGCCTCCACATCATTTTGTCTCTAATATTGATGTGCACATGGCTCCATTGGAAGTATTCTTATACTTGAGAACGATTTTGTTTTTTCAAGTAGGGTAGGGTAGAAAAAAAGAAAAAAAAAAAAAGGAAAAAAGAAAAAGAAAAAAAATGAAAAAAGAGGAAAATAGAAATCTAAGGTGAAAACCTCCTCGGAGGCGCCTTAGATTGGCTCATTGATTGAAAACCTCCATGAGGCGGTCAATGGGTTGGAAAAAAAAGAGAAAAGAGAATAAGATCTTTGGGTGAAAACCTCCCTTGGAGGCGCCCAAGGTAGGCAATTAGGGTGAAAACCTCCATGAGGCGCCCTAGTTGTTTTTCAAAAAAAAAGAGAAAAAGAAAAAGAAAAATAAAGCTAATCTCCATTGAATAATTTCATGTTGCATCAATGACATTGCAGGTTGCAAGAAGGATGTTTCATGACAGGAGGAGCACTCAAATCAAGGTTAAAGGAATTTTTCTTGTGCCTTCTACAGGAAGCTCTGTATTTCTACAGGAAACATCCTGTAGAACCTTTGGACGAACCAAATTCAAGTTTAAAATGGAATCTGATGGTGGGAATTTGTTGATTAGGCCTACAAGCACTTGTGTGTCCATCCCTTGCCTTTCTCCATCATTTTTTCCACCTCATTCTGCTTCTCATTGTGCTTCTACAGGAAGTTCTTGTAGAAATTGTGGTAAACTAGACATGGATTTCAAAAAGTGGTTTGGCGAACATGGTAGCTTCCTCGAGGGTTCAGAAGTCCTCATGCAATCTTCCAACTCCTCCTCCATCATCTCCATACCTGCATCACAACCCAAGCTCAGTTTTTCCTTCCATGCAACCACTTGCAAAAAGCCTTGAACCAAAAAGACATAGAACAAAATTTGTTTTTGCCATAACTTGAGAACCATGCATCCATTTGACAAACCGTTTTATGGGGAATTGTACAAGGTTGATGGCAACATGCCTGAGCAGTTCCATGCAATTCCGGTGCACGGTTTCCAAGAAATTAGCCTCCATCACCATCAGCCATTTTTGCATTTTCTCCATATCCGTGCATCCGTTTCAAAACTTGTTTCATGGGGAGATGCACATGGGTGACAGTAACCTACCCAAGCAGTTTCAGCTGATTTCGATGCACGGTTTCTGAGAAATCAATCTCTGAAATCTTCTGCCATTTTCCATTTTTCTCGAAATCCGTGCATCCATTGATCATGATTTTTCTATGGGAGATGCATCATGATGATAGAAACATGCTCAACAAGTTTCAGATCACTCCGCTTTACCGTTTGGGAGCAATGGCGAAAACAAGTTCTGGTTCTGTGACATTGTAGCAGCGGCAGCTTGAACGTGCAGATCTGAACGTGGAAACAAATGCATGCAGCCTAGATCTGGTCAGAGGACACTTGCACAAGGAAAAGCAATAAAAAATCATCAGCCAAGCCCTCATGCAATCAAAGGATCCAAGCATGCAGCAGCAGAACATGAGCATGCAGCAGCAAAAAGCTTCACAAGCAGCCGTTTGATTTCAGGTACGTGACTAAACCTTGTTCATCTATTGCATGAATCTAGTCTAAGCATTGCATGAACGAATGGAATGGTGAAATTAAGCCATGAATGTAGCAAGACACCCAGTTCTCTAGCACTCATGAGAAAGTCACGCAGCATGCATGGGTCAGTCATGCACGTGAAATCTAAAAAACACAGATAGTGTGGGTAGTCTAAACTCCAGTGCAACTGATGGATGAGATTACAGGCAGAGAACACACAGTTAACCACTGCAGTTCATGATAGCACAAAAGTTCATATGGGCCAGATTATCTTGATTGAGATTTTATTACGTTATGCTGTTGCAAAACATGGAATTTCAAAAATGTCTGCCACATTCAATTCAGGTTATTCAAAGAGACTAAACATCGAAATAAAAAATTCTGATAGTTCATCAGAGGGTTTTATGAACCACGGATATTGCAGAAGCAGTGCCTCTAACGTAGAGGAAGGTCAAAAAATGGAAGGACAGGGCCTGGTTTCAAGCTACTTGAGAAATGATCAACGTAAGTTATAAAGGACGACTTCCTTGAGCAGTGATTCATCGGAGTCAGATGATGCTACTCCTACTATTGAGCTACATAGTGAGTTGAAACTTCTATTGCAATGCACATTGCCTTTGTTATGGAGTCAAAACAGTGGGGTCATTGTTGCTGCTGCTGGAGTCCATTGGCTTATGGCTCCAGTGAAGGATGTGAAAAGAATTGTGAAGCTGCTTTTGTTCCTTCTCAGGTCCTCTTATGACTCACAGTATGTGGTACTATCAAATCTGGCAACATTTGTTGCAGCAATGCCCTCCTTATTTGAGCCATTCTTTGAAGATTTCTTTGTTCAATCTTCTGATACATGCCATATGCGAGCAACCAAGCTGGAGATCTTGTCTCTCATTGCAACGGAATCATCTATTCATACAATATTGCTAGAGTTTCAGGACTATATTAGGGATCCAGATAGAAAGTTTGCCGCAGATGCAGTCTCTGCAATTGGACGATGTGCTAAAAGACTTCCATCTGTGGCTTTGACTTGTTTGAAAGGTCTCCTGACGTTGGTTAGACAGAGCTCTATAGCATTGCAGGGAAGCAACCAACCAGGGATTTGCATTTGTGACTCTCAAGACTGTGGAGGCTACTAAGTGAGCCCGTGAGGAACCAAAGAAAACCATTGATGGAAGGATTGTTACTGTGAAACTTGCAGTTGAGGGACAGAGAAGACTGTGTATATATATTGCATAAATAACAAGGGTTACATCTTGGCTCTATATTCAGATCTGTCTAGACATATCACAACGAATATATGTGATACTCAGCATACCTATGATTAAAGGAAATATCTATGGATGTATAAACCTAGGAATATGTATGAACATCATCTTGTCAACCTGCAAGTGTTTTCATCAAAGAGATGAAGTTGAAGGATCTGTCCTATGATCAAGGATCTCAACATACAATTTATATTAGCCTGCATACCTCAGTGTGAACTGTAATTTGATATCTCTCAATGGGTATTTGAAATAAAATTCCACAGTTGCAATCACAGTTTAGACACACATGGAGATCTAACCTTCAGGTAGACTTCATGGATATGATAAAGAAGCAACAGTGAGGGTCTCAATGATGATGTAATAATGGTGCAATAATGAGGACAACCTCAGTCTCAGCGCTGGAAGTCTTGGCATAATTACATTCATAGCAAGATCAAGATCTCAATGAAGCAATTTCAGATTGAAGGGAAATGCTGATTCATAGCAGTGATATGTGAGCAAGTCATATTTTCTCTGCCCTTGATCTATCTTATGTTCTGTTCTGCTTCTGTTATCAATTTTTAGCAAAGTTCAAATCCAAGATTAAGAATGCCATTTGATTCAGTTAAAGGCCTGGAAACACTTTTTCCCATCCAGCTTTGGCATGCAATATCTATTCTCGGGCAGTTCATTGTACTTGTGTGATTTTATAATACATTAGACTTGCCATTTGTGTTGGATTCGTCAGCTTTCAGGCAGCAGCACAGTTCAAGGAGAAGGCACCCCCAGCCAAGCAAGCAAAGTCAGAGAAAATTGGTTCTACAGGAAGTTAGCAGACTGTTTCTACAGGAAGCCAACGAACTGTTTCTACAGGAAGTTTGAAAAGAGGGAAGCCAAAGGAGGAATCGGCCGAGATGTTAGCCAAAGAAGCCACCAAGGCCATCAAAGATGAGGAGAGAGATTGGTTGCACAGAGGATGAGCAACACTTTCAGTAGGGGGGTGATGATGAGCCCCAAAAATGTACAATTATTTGGGCTCATTCAACCTCCTAATTTGACTTAATCCACCATTCTCATTGGTTTATTGCATGTTTTTGATTATTTTTATGCTAATAGAGTGAATTTGGTTAGTCATTATGCCGACAAGTCTAATGGGTGCTTTGTGTAGCCTTTTTGGTCAATTTGGAGACAAAATTGAAGGTCTTAATGAGCACTTGGCAGCCAAATTCGTGGGAAGACAAGCTAGAGGATTTGTAGGAAGGTGTCCCCTTCATTTATGGGCCCTTGCCTCGAATTCTCCACCATTAGCTCGGAGTTCAAGCGCCACCGAATCAATCAGCACAAGGGCAGCCAAGCAAGTCAAGTAGGACTGCTGTTAACTCCAAGTTTTGGGCAGCCGAGTCCCTAAAGTTTAGGAGGACTGTTGGGTCCTCAAATTGTATAAATAAGAAGGCTTAGGGCCTCATTTGGGTTAGCCAGTGTAGCCAGTGGATGTTAGCTAGTTAGCCAGTAGATAGTAGCTAGTAGTTAGTCATTTCATAGCCTTGTTGTAGTCATTTTGTAATTCGATTTTTATGCAATAGATTAGCTTTGCTTTCAGCTCATGTTCAAGTTCTTCTTGTGGACAGTTTTGATGTAACTCTTCATTTCTTGATCAATAAAGATGAATCCAGCTTTGCACCAGCTCTAAATATCTCTTAGGAGGCTGTAGCTCTTGGGGTTGGGCCCATCTCAAGCGCCCAGTACCTCCTTCATTTATCTTTATGTGTGTTTGCTGCGTTCTTAAAATAAAATCTGCTCTTTAAATTTAAGTCTTGCTTCGTTATTTAGATTTCTTTTGATGGTTAAAGTAGTTGTTTATGTTTAGAATATATTGGTAGGATAATAACAGGAAAAAGCTCCAAAAAAGGGTCAGCAAATGCTTTTGGTTTCACCTCTTCCTTATTGGATCAGGGGCTGGAGTTGAAGTAACCATGCTGTCCCAAACAAAAACACTTTCTTTGCTTCACCATGCAATCATTAGTGTTTGAATCTCATTCGTGGAACTTGATATCAGTTTGGATGCATGCTTAGGTTTATGATCACTTAGTTTCATAGTTGTTTCACATGGTTTCACTGCAAATAAACTTCTGTTCATTTCCTTTTGCTGTTAGGTCAGATTAGAGTGAAGTAACTAGGTCATAGGTTTTATAACTAGATCTTTGTTTTCTTGCATGTCTTTGTTTGTTCAGTTTGAAAAACCACTTGCAGAGTACCTGTTATCCTTCCTTACCTGCCCATAATCCATCCAACCTACCTGCTTCACCCTTCACTTATAACCCTTACCTTACATTTGCCTCATCCGCTTACTTTGCCATGATTCTCATCTTCTTGTGCAACATCGTTTCATCCATCCTTGAACAAATCCAATCGCTCCTTAGCCTCAACCTCCAAGTCTTGAACTCCCCTACACCCCTATTTCACCTCCATACTCATTCCTCCACCTTTTTCCCTCCATCCATTCTCCAAAATCCTCTTTTCAGAACATCCTGTAGAAATCTCTGAACATCCTGTAGAACCCCTGCAGACTTCCTGTAGAAGTTCATAAAAATGGTTGCATGGCATCCTGACTTTGTGAAACTCTCTGAAAGGATGATAGGGATCCCTTAGACCCTCTCCGAGTCTTCCCAACCTTTCCCAAGCATTTCTCCTCCTTGATCCACCTCTGCACAGTGAAAAGCTAGTTAAAAGCACATGCATGATAATTCTAATAACTTAATCAAAAATACAAAAAGATGTTTTCTTCAGATAGTGATAACTTAGACACATGCATTTTACCTTCCTAGAAGTAATGGCATCTCTTTTCGTAGTTTGCATTCTCCCCTTTGCATCAGTAGGACTAGCTGGTAGAATTAGGGTTTTCTAGGGTTTGCGTTTCTTTTTGGCTTTCAGTTTCTTTTTGCAATTAGATTAGCTTCCTTCGAGTTAGCTTTCATCCATCAATTAAAAAGCTTCTTCTAAGAGCTCATAGAAGTTGGCTTAAGCTCCTAGTGGACTTGTGCCAGCTGACCAAGTGACAGCTGCGGCAAGAGCTAGTACTTGTGCATACAGCACCGTCGCTTCCAAGTTTGTTACGAACTACCGGGTTGATAAAATTAAAGAAGGGAGTTCCAGGAGTTGTAGCATTATTGCTACAATACTGGGGCCCACCACTATCCATTTGTTGACTCCATAGCCTAATGGCTTAAAGACCTTGCTTTATCCATTTGTTCCAAGAATTCCACCACCCAACCTTCAATTCAAAACCAAAACCCCAATGAACATTAAGAACTAGCCTAAAATCCCAGTAAAACAAAGCTAAATTTCATAGAGAGAGCCCTCTCTGAGTCACAGGTTGGCTAGAGCCTATACTTAAAAGATTGGTTTGTGCTTATCTCGGTTTATTGCTTCTTCCGATAACTTCTAAGGTAAATTCTGAGTGATAACATAGTGGCGACGATAATGGGGAGTTCAAGTCCTCGGCCCTAATAAAACTTTAATAAATTTCTAAATTTATATTTCAAGCCTGTTAAAGCAATTTATTAGAAGTTATTAAAAAAAAAATCTCACAAAAGAAAAACAATTAGAAAAAGTTCTGAAATTTTGGCTTCAAGGAGAACTCATTATACTAGGGCTAACCCAGATCCAAACCCGACCCCAATATTTGATAATCCCAACCTGATTTCAAGAAAATCCAAAAAAGAAGAAAGTTCAACTAGCCACACACCATTGATTAAAGCTAATTCATGTCCTGATGAGTGGTTGTTTTTAGAAGATCTTCCCTTTGATGAGCAATTTGATTTGTTATTATTTAAGTCAAAGTTTGAAAGTGAAATTTATGATATTGTCCTAGATCCTGAGTTTATTGCAGACCTTGAAGTCCAAAAAGCCAACAAATCAATTGATGAGTACATTATGAATTCACCACAATCATCCATTAGTACTGCCAAGATCCCTGAGCTTTCTAAACAATTGTACACTACTTTTAGTTCACCATTATTCCCTTCGGCTTCTAAAGTCCATTCCCCACCTCCATTCATACGCTCACTTGTTTACCAACCTAGCATTGCTCATTTACCACTCACCAGTCCTAGTTCATCCTCCACTACTGTATCATCTTCCAGTGCCTCAACCCCACATCTTAGCCCTTCCCAACTTATATCCATGGCAAATAGATATGTTCCCATTGTCTTACTTGCTGCACTTAGTGCCATGCCAGCAGACTACCAGAGTAAAATCGTCCAATTTTATGGCATAAGACACTACACTGCACAACACCATGTTAATAAGATGACAGACTACTTTGAACTTCATGAAATTGATATTGTGGAATTGTCCAAATGAGACTATTTGCTCATAATTTAGCTGGTGATGTTAGGGAATGATTTAGATCACTACCTGATAATAGTATTGATAGTTTAGAAGTATTTCATCAACAATTTTTGGATAGATGGGAAAAGAAAAAGAATCCTCTACAGATCCTTTCACAAGATGAAAATATTAGGAGAGGACCCAATGAAACTGTTCAATATTACTGCTCCAGATTTAACAATATATACAATGCAATTCCAGTTAATCTTACACCTCCACCTGACTTAGCATTAATAAAGTTCCTTGATGGTTTTGACACAGACATGGCATTCCAGCTCAAGGAAAGAAACCCCCAACCCTAGAATATATGCAAAGTGTAGTTGTAAGTGTAGAGGCTAATTTATTAGCTAAAAGAGATAGAGTTAGGAATGAAAGAAGAGGAACAACTAAAGATGAGCCTTCACCCTCTGACATTAACATAGATAGCTTAGCGAAAGGCATGGAAAAGTTAATGGATAGAATAGAGAATATAGAGAGGAAACCCTAATGGGATAATTAACAAGCACCTCCAGTTAGAAACCCGTACTTTAGGAAAAACAAAACCAAAACACTAGAAAAATGGACCTGGTCAGAATATTAGGCCTCCTTTCTAAGAAAATTACGCAGAAACATCCTAGCTTGAAGAACTAGAGCAAGACACACAAAATAACCTGATGGGATTAGATGATGAAGGTGTTGTTTTTCTGACCCAAGATGATCAGGAATCGCATATGCTACAACAATTGCAAATCCAGTCTAGGGAGTAATTTGATTATAAACAAGGTTATGGTTCTTCCATCTTTGAAGTGCATAAGCAATATAACCTAAGGAGTAAAAATAATTCTGATATCTCTGACCAAACCGAGAAAACAGTGCCAAATCAACCCAAGAAAATCAAAGAAGCCCCAGTTTCTAAAATCCTCCAGATTCTCCCCAGACAAAACTAGAATCGTTCTGGCCCAACCATTGCAGATATAACCCCTAATCAACCTTCTGATGACTAGCCCTCCATTTCAATCCCCCTAAAGAACCAGTGAACAAACCTCAAAACACCAAATCTGAAAACCTACATAAAGAGACCCCAAGTAAAGAAAAGAAGACCATCCCACTCAAATTCCTACTGTGAAAATTCAAAACCCTCAAACAGAAAAGGCCCCTTTGTCAATCAATTTGGGAGCAGAGGTAGCTAAGTTAAAGATTTCAATCCCTTTAACAGAACTAATCAAGAATGAAACTTACAAGACACAGATAAACCAGACTCTAAACATTGCTGAAAATGAGGATTTTGTTAACCTGTTTGATTACCAACCAGAACTTATATTTGGTCCAGAAGTTAATGGCAAAACACTAGGAGGAATACCACCTTTATACATTAGCCTTAGCATCCATGACAAAATTATTCAGAATGAAATGTTGGATTCTGGGGCCTCCCACAACTTAATGCCCAAATAAGTAATGAAGAAATTAAACATGGAAATTACAAGGCCTTACAATGACTTATTTTCATTTGACTCAAGTCAAGTGTCTGGGGTTGATTAAACACTTGTGTATTACCTTAGTTCAATATCCTGCCAAGAGCATCCTTATGGATATTGTGGTTACTGACATCCCACCAAAGTATGGCATGTTGTTATCCAGATCATGGGAGCCAAACTTTAGGGATCTTTACAACTTGATATGTCATATGCAACAATTTCTATTTTTGGACAACCCAAGAAGCTGTACCGAGAAACTTTAATGAAATACATGGTAAGTAGCGAGGATCGGCCTCAAAACTTTCCTATCTACTCTGTACATTGAGGCATTGATTATTTTATCCTGTATAATGCTGATCAAACACAAGAAACTCTTTTAGACAGTGTTGATACAGAACCAAAAGAAATTGCAGTTTCAAAACAAGAAGAAATTGTCTAAACTTTAGAACTTTCCACTAAACAAGGTAGTCAAAAAGAGGAAAAGTTTGTTGCACCAGATGATGAGAATTATGAACATGAGATATTGTGGCATCTTGAGTTTGATGGGTCAGTCAATAAGTTTGGAGTAGGAGTAGGAGTTTGGATATACAATCTGAGAGTAATCACTCAGAAGGCCATGCATATAGACTAAATTTTAAATGTACTAACAATATGGCCGAGCATGAAGCACTAATTTTAGGTCTTAAATTAGTTAGGAGTCTAGGAGATAAAAGAGTTTCTGTCATGGGAGACTCTAAACTAGTTATAAAAAAAATTGATGTTGTATATATGACAAAATACCCTAGATTAAGTTTTTATAGAGGAACCATTGTAGAAATGCTAAACACTTTCTTAGAAACCAGGCTTGCTGTAATTCCTAGAAAACATAATATGCAGGCTCATAGTTTAGCAATGTTTGTCAGCACCTACAAGTTACCCTTTCAACCAAACCATCATTACATTGCTGAAGTTAAGCACAGACCCGCAATCCCAAATAATTTAAAGAACTAGCAATTTTTTTGTAATGACAGATAGATAAACAATTTGTTAATATCGGAAGAAGAATTTGTAAATAGCAATATAGATACCGACACATCAATAGATCCTAACATTAAAAACAAAATATAGATAAATGAGATAGAAGGTGAAGAGATAGATATATTTCATTCCACTAAATTTACAAAATCAGATGTAGAAAACCTAAAAAAGTTGAGGTTGATGAAATAATTAACGAAGACACCGAAGTAATCAATCTCAAAGACAATTTCTTACCTAAGGATTAACCCCTTTGGAAGACTTGTTTGATTCAAGTGATGGTCCTAGGAAGCCTAAAGTGGAACCAGTAAGGTCTGATATAGAGGAGTGTAATATAGGAACTGATGAAAATCCAAAATTGGTCAAACTTTCGAAATCACTACCTCCAACTGAAAAGGTGAAATACATTGAGTTATTAAAAGAATTTCAGGATGTATTTTCCTGGAGTTATGAGGACCTCAAGTCCTATGACACCAACATCATACAACACAAAATCCCTATAAAAGAAAATAAAAAACCTTTTTGACAAAAACTTAGAAGGATTAATCTTGTCCTATTACCTTCAATTGAAAAGGAAATCCAAGGGTTTCAAACTTGGTGCCAACTAGGAAGAAAACAAGCGAGATTTGACTCTATGTGGACCTTATGAACCTCAACAAAGTATCACTTAAAGGCAATTACCCTCTCCCCAAAATGGATCATATTTTGTAAAGGGTAGTTGGATCAACCAAAATCTCATTATTGGATGGGTTTCTTGGTTACAATCAGATCTTAGTTCATCCTGATGACCAAGCCAAGACTACCTTCACTACTCCTTGGGGCACATTCATGTATGTGAAAATGCCTTTTGGACTAATGAATGTAGGAGCCACTTTCCAAAGGGCTATGGATATAGCCTTTGCCAAAGAAATTCATGATTTAGTTGTAATATATCTAGATGACATTATTGTATTTTCAAAATCTGATAGTCAACATTTGGATCATCTAAGGCGGGTTTTATTAGATGCAGGAAATATGTAATTTCTTTGAACCAAAAGAAATCTTTGTTTGGGTTGGAAGAAGGAAAGTTATTAGGTCATATAATCTCAAAAGATTGTATCTGAATAGACCCTACAAGAATAGAAGCCATCTTACAGACACAACATCCAAGGAACATTAGGGAATTATAAGCTTTCTTAGTGAAAATTAACTTTCTTAGAAGATTTATTTCTAATATAGCTGAATTAGTTAGATCACTGAACAATATGTTGAAAAAATATTCGACCATAAAATGGATTGTTGAGGCTAAGAAATCCTTTGAAGATACCAAACTAGCCTTAACTAAAACACCGGTTTTGATCAGTCCAAAATTTGATAGAGATTTCATCTTATTTTCCTTTGCTTCTAAGCACACAATTGATGCAGTTTTATTGCAGATAAATGACCAGGGCTATGAACAACTTATTGCTTTCTTTAGCAAAGCCCTCAGAGATGCACCCTTAAAATATAACATAATGGAATAACAAGCCTTTGCTTTGGGCAAAGCTATCAAGGATTTTAGGGTATACATTTTATATTCTCATATATCAGCCTATGTTCCTAATTCAGTAGTCAAAGACATCCTAACTCAGGGTGGTCCAGATGGAAAGAGGGGCAAATGGATTGCTACTATTCTAGAATATGATATAGAAATCAAACCAACTAAGTTAATCAAGGGCCAAGGTTTATCCAAGCTCATGGCTGAATCAAACTGTCAGGTCCTGGATATAAACTTTATTGCACAAATAGATAATGAAGAGGATATGGAGACTCCACTAATCAGCCAGGCCTTTATTGAATCACCCTAGTATGCTGATATCTTTTATGTTTTACTAAATTTACAAGCTCCTCCTAAATTATCTAAGACCAAAAGCAGATTTTTAAAGTTGAAATCCTTAAAATTTTGTATATTAGGCAATGCTTTGTTTTGGAGAAATCATGAAGGTATTTTTCTCAACTGCTTATTAAAAGATGAATCTGACAAAGTATTACAAGAGTTTCATGCAGGTGACTATGGAGGACACATTCACTGGAAAACCACTGCTAATAAGATTCTTAGAGCCGGTTTCTAATGGCCTACTTTTTTTTTGATGTAAAGAAATATGTGACCTCCTGTCACAAATGTCAAATTTTTGAGGGAAGGAAAAAGCTTCTACCTTTACCCCTCAAGCCAATCTCTGCTGAAACACCTTTTCAACGATGGGGTTTAGACTTCATTGGTGAAATTCACCCACCCACCTTTGCCCAACACAAATGGATCCTCATTGCCACATACTATTTCACAAAATGGATAGAGGCCATACCTTCAAGGCAAGCCACTAACATTGTTATCATAACCTTCCTTGAAACCAACATTCTATCAAGATTTGGATGTCCAACTAAGTATTGGAAATAATACTGAGAGGGGGGGGGAGGTGAATCAATATTATCAAATCATTTAATTTTCATTTCACAATCAGAATTGTATACACTACTTCAGTTATGGGAAATTTCATATATATGAAACTATGTCTAAAGCAACCAACGTATATCAGTAAACTTATGATTCATTAAATGTTGATCTTTAATCAGTGCATCAGAACTTCATTGACCTTAAGAATAGTAAAGAGGTGTAGTAAAATAGAACAGATCATCACACAAATGAACACAAGATATAAGGTGGAAACCCAATGTGGGTGAAAACCACCTGCTGCAATTCGTCTCTATCTTCTTTTAATAAGAAATTTCCTTTTACAATATTTCTATACCGATGCAGTCTTATTCCAATACGCAGGCTTCTACCTGTAGAAGGACACAACCTTCTCTCGTTCTCCAGCTTCTCTTGGAAGGGAGCTACAACCCCCTTAGCTCTTGTACTAGATGATGTACTAGTACGTAGGTGTTGGCCTACAAAAGGCTACAACCTTCTCTTTTCTTCCAAGGACCACGTTTCATAAATTTTTAGACTGGATCCATCAATACATCAATCAAACATCAAATATATCTGCATAAACCAATTTCCTTTGCTCCAAACAAAACTGAATCAAATAGTCACTTCTCTGAATGTTGTACCCAGAAAACGGTAACAGTAACCAGACACCAATTCTGAACCCAAAACACTACAACAATAAACAGAAGTAGCTAAAACATATTTTGTGAGATGTACGCTACTTCAATATGTGAAGCCTACGTGCATACGCTTCTGTGCTAATGAAAACTAGCATATACACTGTTTTGAATTATTGAACTGACGTGCATACATGCCTCTGCTGTGCTGAACCTGTGTACAGATCTATAAAAGATAATTTACCCTTTTCACTTATTCAGACATGAGTTATACCCATATTATCAGATTTATAGATCAAGTCATGCGCCAAATATAACAGATAAAACTCACATAAAGATACTATATTCAAGCCTTAGGATCTTGACACAACAATAGAACTTATCCTTCTTCTAACGCTAAAGTTCCTCCTTGGTTCAGATCCAGCTGTGCACCATAACCCAATTCTAGATCTTGCTCTTCATAAGATATTCAATGCTTGAGTGAATGCCTTTGCCTAATGATCTCCTTCCCCTTTTATAGTCTTAGGCCTTACTCAATACCATGGTCCAAAACCATAGAGAATCAATACCATGGACCCAATACTTGGGTTTAACACTTCGGACGAGATACCATGGTCCAAAACCATAGGTT
Source organism: Pinus tabuliformis (assembly GCA_031772625.1). Lineage (NCBI taxonomy): Eukaryota > Viridiplantae > Streptophyta > Pinopsida > Pinales > Pinaceae > Pinus > Pinus tabuliformis. The sequence continues at coordinate 247,184,050 of CM062805.1, forward strand.
CAAATACCAAGGACTAAATACCATGTACCAAAAAAATAAGTTTTCCCACATGTATGTGATTTTCCTTGCATGAAAGTGCGTGCATACGTATATGCACCTTTTGATCGACGATCCTGCGTGTATACATGACTTGGTATAGAGGAACCTGTGTATATCTCTTTTTCCTTCATTTTGAGAGCTTGAACTGCGATCTGTCATTTGAGTGAGTTGCCATCAAGGACAACACCTGTGTCATAGTGCCAAACCTGTGTCATAATGCCAACACTAAGCTCATTATTGATAATGCAAAAGTCTTTAAATCCAAAAGAATGATAGATTTCTGCAACAAGTATCATATAACCCTAGGCCATTCCAAAGCCTTTTATCCTCAAGGAAATGGATTGGAAGAATCCTCAAACAAAAGCCTCGTGAACCATCAAAAATTTGTTAGAGGATAATAAGAAAACATGGAACAAAAAGCTAGTCAATTCTTTATGGGTAGATAGACTAACCACTAAAAACTAAATTGGTACCTTTCCTTACCATCTAGTTTATGGGATGGAAGTTGTTTTTCCATCCTCCTTGAGAACACCAGTGATGAAGTTGCTTGAAGAATTGTAGGTTGAACCAAATAGTATGCAAAGAAGAATGAACCAAACAATACATCTTCAACAAACCAGGGAGGAAATATATATCAAGTCTCAATTTGTGTAGGAAAGGATTAAAAATATTTTTGATAAGAGAACCAAGGCTGAAGATTTATACCTTGGTGACAAAGTAGCAAAGTGGGATTCAAGGAGGGAAGATAAAGGTGAACATGAGAAATTTGATTTCCTATGGAAAGGTCCATATTTCATTTATGCTTTCAAAGGTAATAATGCTTTCTTCCTAAGAGAAATGGATGGTACAAAATCAGAAGGTTGATTAGTGAATGGCCGAATGCTCAAACATTATTTTGAACCTAACTATTGATATTTATTTTCCCACTATATATATTTAATTTTCAAAAAAGTCTAGTGTGGATTGGGATGGTGATTTTTGAAGTTGAAGCTCGAAGAGAAGGCCCTGAGCTTTAAGGATTCACTGTCATAAATATCAATAATGCAGAGGCATAGAGGATAATTTTGCAAGGTAACATCAACAACAATTCAGAGGCTACTAATCTAGAAAGATCTTGACATTTCACCAGGTAATGCCATCCCCAAGTGGAGCCACTACTAGGTTCCTATACCAATAGGAGTCATAATTTTGAATGAATAGGGTGAAGCCTTGTAATATTGTACATACCTTTGCTTTCTGCAAATGTTTTCCATATTAAAAAAAAAAATCTTAAAAATGTAAAGAGGGTATGTCCTAAAAGAATAATCAAAGGAAAAAAATAATGAAAAGGTCAAAAGAATGAAAATATATGAACCCTAGAAGACAAAAAGAGACCATGAAAGTGTGCAAGTCAAAATGCCACTACTATTCACTTTTTATGCAAAATAAATGATTGTGTGCAGCTTGTTACTCATGCCACAATCCATGATAGTCAAATTGTTTAAACTTGGCTATTTCATGATTTGAATTTTATATTCATAGGTAGTGAATAAATCCCACCAAATAGTATAATCTTGGCAGATCATTAGATAGGTAGAGTGAATAAAAGGAGCTCATCAACTTAATCTGAGCCATTGGATGATATAAGGTTAGAATTATATAGTTTATTTTGTAAAGAAAAGAAAAAGAATGATAAGGGTTTGCTAGCCTAAATGCACCCAAATAAAGTGAAGAAAAAATGGTAGGATGCGTAAGTGGGTAAGTAGTAGAAAGGTTGCAGAAATGTCATGTAATTATACAAATGCACTTATGTCATCATCTTAAATGCAATTTTCAAAAATGCATAAGTAGAGGAAAAAGAAAAGGCAATGGTTCACAATGTGATTTATTTAACATCCCCTCATTTGTTTTAACCCCTATAACACTCAATAATTTACCTTTCATAATAAAAATATTAAAACCTCTAGTTCTGTTAGTAAAAAGGCTTAGAGCATTTCTTTGACTTCTAGTGGCACCGGACCTTTTGCTTGATGACTTAAGAAGGATGTTAGGACTCCATATTGTCTACTTTTGACCTTGTATTTTGTCATTATATTACCCTCTTTAGCCCATAAGTTGAAAGCCTTGATAACATTTTGACCTACTTATTCCAAAGGTATGAAGTAACTCTCCTCATTGCTATATGTTTAATTATTCAACACATATTCATGATATCTTCATAATTAATCTTTGGAAGTTGACTAAGTCGCTGACAATTGATGAAATTGTTTAAAGTTTGCAGAATTATAATTCACAGTTGCTGGAACACCAGAAACAACAACTGTGCAGTTGTTGCCATACCTGAAATAGCAACTGACTAAAGCGGGTAAAACCTCATTTTGCAATGGTTGAAACATCTGGAACAACAATTGCCTAGCAGGAGCAGTAACCGTATGAAGTTGCAAGAACTATATGTTGCAGATGCTGACATAGCATGATCAGCCACTGTCCAAAATTGGCAAAACACAGTCGCAGATATTGGAACACCAGGAGCAGCACGAGAACTTCACGAGAACAGTTGAGATTTACCAAATCAGTGACAATGGTGGAACAGCCAAGGACAATACGAGGATCTCAAAGAGACGGTCGAGGTCTACCAGCTTTGCAACAGTAAAAGGATCCGATTAACAAAGATGATAAAATTACACACTGTTGTAACAGCATGCTGTAACAGGAATTGATTTCCTATTTTTGTACAAAAGGGTCAACTAAATGGGTAATGACAATCTATTGTAATAGATGTCTCCTCTATAAAGAGGAGACATCTACATTAGGGGAGATAGGTGGTAACAGGGGTATTGTAGTACAGAAAAAGTCTGAATCCTTATTGTAACTTGACATTTTGGCAGATGAATAAAGCACTGTTCTGAGCATTTTTACTTAGCATCTGTGTCCTGGGGAATCTTGTGAGAGGGACAGGGCCCACCTTCTTCACAAGATTCACCCATTTCTTTTCTGTTGAGTGTGTGTGTAATTTCTGTGTAGCATTGCTTCTGATATTTTTCCTTTGCTGATACTATGTTTTCTTAATCAATTGGCGCTGTAAAAGAGTGTGTCACCAGTGATTAGGGATTGCAGTGTGCATTGGAAAATTGGTCACAGGGGCAGGTGCTGAACATCCTTACCCTGAGGATAGGGTCCTGATCCTCTGTTACAAGATAGCCATCATTTCTTTTTGCAGATTTGTTACCTTTAGTTAATTGTTTTCATTTTATTTCTGCAATAGATCATAACTGCTGTAACACAGACTAAGGGTTTGATAGAAAGTAGATTTGTTTATACTACAACCTTTAATACTTTTAAAATTAAGTGCATACAGTACGAGGTCACCTTTGAAACAGAAGGACTTTCCCGGGTTGACAATTTAATGTGGTACTCGACTATTTAATTAATAAACCATTCGAGCAGCCAACATTTTGGCGCCGTTGCCGGGGAAGGCCACTGAAAATTTTAAAAGTATTAACATGTTTTTCTTTCTTTTAGAAAGGAAGGATGCATGAGAGGATGCAAGAAGGTTAACCATTCAGGCGGTAAAGGCAAAGGAGGAGGAAGAAAAACTTTTATTGACGATATTATTTCAAAAGCTGAGACATCCCAGAGGCTAAGCTCTCGGAGGCCACAGATCCAACACTCTTCTCAGACATATTTTCAGACAGAGGAAGTAGTGGGGCCAGAGAGGGTTCTAGAACCATCAGAATACACTGAGGAACCGGTGGAAGAAGACGAACGACCAATAGAAGAACCAATAGAGGAAGTTAAGGTGGAGGAACCAGTGCAGGACATCGAAATCCCAACAGAAAACTCCGAAGACCGGGCAAGCGCATCAGGGAAACAACCAATGGAGGATAACAATGAAGGACTTTTCGGTGGAGGATGCAGAATAGAGGGAAGGGGAGAAAATTCTCTCTCCACCCTGGAATTACCCATTGGAGATCTCCCCAAAGGAGCAACTCCTATGAAGAATATCCCTCTTTCAGCATTACCCAACTTCCATGGGTTATCCACAGAAGATCCTGATGAATTTCTTTTTGAATTTGATATACTGTGTAGAAGCTATGACTATATTAATTCTGCTCAGAAATTAAAATTGTTTCCAACTACATTAAAAGGGAATGCATTAAGATGGTTCATGAGCCTAGGAGCTCATGTGATTACAACATGGGATCAGATGAAGGAGAAATTTTTGGCTAAATACCAAGATTATTGTCGAACAAGAGAAAGTAAGGAGGAATTATTCAAGATGACTCAGAAAGAGGACAAAAGTCTAGAAGACTTCGTGGAAAGATTACAATATAACTTACAACGATCTGATCATCCTGAGATGAGTAAGGATATTCTCAAGTCAATACTGCTAAGAGGGGTACAAGATGACTGTTTAGATATGTTAAACATGCTTGGAAAAGGAGACATATCTAAGGAATCCTATGATGAGATTATCGATCTCTGTAAAAGATGTTCAAGAGGAGTAGCAAGTAGACCAAGGAGCAAAGACAGTACATACTCAAGAGTCCAGAAATTAGCAAGTGGAGGAGCAACACGGGCCGAAATAGGTAACTTACTTGAAGAATTTAAAACTGAAATGTTAAGCTCTTTTGCTTCACAAATTGATACCTTGCAGGTTAAAAGGAAGCAGGCAGAAGCAGAAGCTGCTCTGGCTATTTTCTGCTCTAGATGCAGGGAAGTAAACCCACTAAGGGAATGTCCCCTGGACAAGGTACCAATTTGCACTATTTGTGAAAAGGACCATGAGACCCAACAATGCCCTTCTCTGCCAGGAATAAAAGCAGCACTGCAGCCAACTGAAGAGGAAGCTGAAGTAGTGTACCTCCTGACACAGAGAAGACAATGGCAACCACGAGGAAAAGGTATGAATTCTAACATGCCATTTAATCGTTGGAATAATCATCCTCCTTTTCAAGCAAATTACCTAACCTTCAATCAAATGCAGTACCCACCATTTAATCAAATGAATTTCCCACCCATGCAGCAACCGAATCCTCCTTTTGTTGATCCTACAATGTGGAATCCCTGGGCTTTACAACAACCTTATCAATGGAACCCAAGTTGGACAGCTCCACAGGTCCCATTTCCAAACCAATTACCTCAATATCAGCAATCTCTCTCCTTACCATCAAATGCCCCACCTAATAATCAGACAATAAGACCTTAGCTCCCTGTACAACCTAACCCCAACCCGAATAATAATAAAGCTCTGCAAGTAATTGATGTTCAAAACCAACTAGTTTCCCCTCTGCAATGCAATGACATTCATTTACGCTGAGGAAGAATACTTGAACCCATTATTGATGACATCACTTCTGATTCTGATAAAGAAGAAATTGGAAAAGAAAAATCATCTAATGCTGAAACAGTTGGATCATCCTCTAATAATAATGCTGAAACAGTTGAAACATCCTCTAAAAAGACTGCTGAAGCAGCAGAGCCACCATTCCCTGAACATTTGGCTCTTACCAAAACACTTGAGCCACCTGCTTTTAATTTGTTAGGAGAATTACAAAATTTATATGTTAAAATTAAACTTTTACAAGCATTAAGAGATGTACCGATTTATGCTAGAACTGTTAGAGATATTTGTATTAAGAAACCTGGAAGAAAAGCTAAGGACCCCCTCATAGTTCATGTGATGGGTGATCTTGCTGCTCTAATGTCAGAAAAAAACCCCCTTGTAAAATATGGTGACCCTGGTCACCCTACAGTTACAGTCCAGGTTGGTAAAACCTTTGTTTCTAGAGTTTTGGTAGATCTCGGTGCTGCAATAAACATCATGACACTTGAAACAACACAGTTATTGCAGTTAAAAATTTTTATTAGGGAAACCCCAACCATTCTAGAGCTGGCTGACCGCTCCACAATCAAACCTGAAGGAGTCATTGAAGACCTGATAATTTCAGTTGAATCTTGGAACTACCCAACTGATTTTGTTGTATTACAGACCAAAAATAAGTTGGGGGGTCATCCATTGATTTTAGGAAGGCCTTGGCTAGCTACAACAGATGCCTTCATTAGCTGTAGGTCAGGATCAATGACAATTTCTAATGGACCTAAAACCAAGCAGCTTACTCTGTACCCTCATGCCACACCTATGATTAACAATGATAATTCAGTATGGTTAGATTATGAGGATGATGAAACTCAACCCATTTTGACTGTCGGACAAGCCCTAACTTTTAAAGATTCAACCGAAGATGAATTAATTAGTAGTTTTATTTTTGAACCTTCTTCGGTTAACTCTGAATTACATGATCACTTGACTGTAATCTTGGAATCTGAATCACAGCAGAATCTTAAAACTAAAAACCTATCTCAGACATTAATTGACACCCCATCCAAAAGCCTAGCAGTCGAAATCGAGCCTGGCAAAACATTAAATATAAACCCTAACTTAACAGATGCTGAAACAGAACAGTTAATGAAGTTACTCCACGAAAATAAACAAGAATTTGCATGGGATTATACAGATATGAAGGGAATTTCTTCTGAATTATGTACTCACCGAATTTATATTAAAGAAGGATCTCGCCCAGTCTGCCAACCCCGACGACGAATGAATCCCAATTTAAGGGAAATTGTGAAAGAGGAACTTCAAAAACTGTTGAATGCAGGATTCATATATCCTATATCTGATAGTGAATTGGTTTCACCATTAGTGATAGTACCTAAGAAAAATGGAAAATGGAGAGTATGTGTGGACTATAGAGCTCTGAATAAGGCTACTCAGAAAGATCATTTTCCCTTACCATTTATTGATCAGGTGCTAGATAATTTGGTAGGTAAGAGATTCTTTTCCTTTTTGGATGGGTTTAGTGGTTATAATCAGATCAAGATTGCACCCCAAGATCAAGACAAGACCACTTTTATTAGCCCATGGGGAACTTTTGCCTATAAAGTTCTTCCATTTGGACTATGTAATGCCCCAGCAACATTTCAAAGGGCGGTGATAGGAATTTTTTCTGATATGCTTAATGATTCCTTAGAAATATTTATGGATGACTTTACTCCTTATGGTGTGACTTTTGAAGATGCCTTACAAAACCTTGAAAAAGTACTTAAACGGTGTATAGAAGCACATCTTGCCTTAAGTACTGAAAAATGTCATATGATGATGAATCAAGGTATTGTTTTGGGACACTTCATTTCATTCCTAGGAATTCAAGTTGATCCCACTAAGGTACAAGTAACTCAGACTTTTCCTATCCCAAAAACACAAATTGATGTAAGAAGTTTTTTAGGACATGCTGGATATTATAGAAGATTTATCAAAGATTTTTCTAAAATAGCTTCTCCCTTGTTTGTGTTACTTATGAAAAATGTTGAATTTAAGTGGACTGATGATTGTCAAAAAGAATTTAATGAACTTAAACATCAATTGTCCACAGCTCCTATTTTAAGAGGACCTGATTGGGCACTCCCCTTTCATATATCCTCTTATGCTTCAGACACTGCAATAGGAGTTGTCTTGGGTCAAGAAGAAAACAATCTTCCCTATGCTATCTATTTTATTAGTAAAAATATGACCTCTGCTGAACTTAATTATACAGTCACCAAGAAAGAATTCTTAGCAGTTATTTATGCTATTAACAAGTTTCGACATTATATTACTGGTTATACTACTTTTGTGCATACTGATCACTCGACCATTAAATATTTAATGAACAAATTAGTTACAAATGCTTGAGTTACCAGATGGTTATTATTATTACAAGAATTTGATATCACAATTGTAGATCAGCTAGGTAAAGAAAATGTAGTTGCTAATTTTCTTTCTCGATTAAAGACTGATGAAAATATTCCAGTAGATGATTCTTTTCCTGATGAATATTTATTTGTAGTATCTGCTCACTCACCTTGGTATGCAGACATTGCCAATTATTTAGTTGCAGGAAAACTACCATCACACTTATCGCACAGAGAGAAAAGAAAGATCGTTCAGCAAAGTGCTAGGTACAGCTGGATAAGTGGGTGTCTCTTTCACACAGGACTTGATCAGGAAATTCGAAGATGCATCAGAGAAGATGAAGTTTATGATATATTGAAGGCTTGCCACGATGGCCCTTGTGGAGGGCATTTTGCAGACAAAAGGACATCACAAAAAGTTCTCAGAATGGGTTACTATTGGCCCTCACTTTTTAAGAATGCAAAAAAATATGTTAGGGCTTGTGATAGCTGTCAGAGAATGGGCCAGGTAATACTTGAACCTTTTGAAAGATGGGTGCTAGATTTTATAGGTCCCATCAATCCTCCATCCAATCAAAGAGTTTATATACTGGTTTGCACATATTATATGACTAAGTGGGTAGAAGCTAAGGCACTTATCAAAGCTAATGAAGAATCTGTGTTAACTTTTTTATTTGAAGAAATCTTTGTTAGGTTTGGTTTGCCTAGAGAACTAGTCACAGATGGAGGACCTCCTTTTAATTCTCATGGCTTCAAAGATATGCTCCAGAAATATCACATTAAGCATAAGATGACTACACCCTATCACCCCCAAGCAAATGGGCAAGTGGAAAGTACAAACAAAGTCATAGAAGCCATTTTAACAAAGACAGTCAAGGAGAATAGAAGGGATTGGTTTCAAAGGTTGCCTGAAGCATTATGGGCTTACAGAACTACTTGGAGAAACACTACCGGTTTTTCACCCTATGAATTGGTCTATGGTAAAAATGTTGTTTTTCCTGTGGAATTTGAGATCAAAACCTTAAGGACTGCTTTAGCTGTTAACCTTGATTTGACTGATGCACAAACAACTAGGTTGCAGCAACTTCAGGAATTGGATGAAAAAAGATTGGATGCCATCCATCAAACAACCATGATACAACAGCAAAGAACTAGGTGGCATGACAAAATTATTAAGCACAAGCAGTTCCAAAAAGGTAATTGGGCCTTACTGTATGACTCCCATTTTGAAAATTTTCAAGGGAAATTAAGAACAAGGTGGCTAGGACCTTATGAAGTAGATGCTGTTTTTCCAAATGGAACAGTCAGACTCCTAACGATTGATGATAGCAGAACACCATTATTAGTGAATGGGTATCGACTCCATTTGTATCAACGACCTATTTCTAAAGAGGATTTCAAAGCCACTTGCATGACAGATATACACTATACCTTTTTGGGGGAATCTGCTATCCCTCAATGCACTTAATTTCCTGTTTATGTATTTATTTTTAGATTAGATTTCTTAACTAATAATCCCTGTCAAGTGTTGCCATGTTACAATTAATTATTTTGCGTATTTTAGTTTCGGAGGATGGCTGAGAACAAAAATTCCAAAAGAATCACTTTGCAGCCTAGGAACATCTTTCAAACCATAAATCGTTCCTTACACCACTTCCCTTTGCTGCAACACCACTTCCTGTTGCTGCAACACCATTTTCCTGTTGCCGCAACACCATTTCCCCGTTGCTGCAACACCACTTCCCGTTGCTGCAACACCACTTTCCATTGCAACACCATTTCCCCGTTGCTGCAACACCACTTTCTGTTGCAACACCATTTCCTGTTGCCGCAACACCATTTCCCCGTTGCTGCAACACCATTTCCCGTTGCTGAAACACCACATTCCAACGCTTAACACCAATCTTTTTCATTCTTTTACTAAAGAGTACCAACCTCCTCATTTGTGTTCCCGAAAAATGAACCATTATTCTAATGGGACATATCATTCTTCATCAAAGGAACTAGCCATGCACCCCGATAATTACATTTCTCCATTACTACTTCCGGCCAATAAAAAAAAGACCGCCTGTATTTTCATAATTTTAGACCCTTTTTAATCATTATTGATCCAACAAAAGACAAGATAAGACTTTATGGCACAACAACTAAAGGTAAATATAAAGGTACGCATGTTTAAGTGTGGATATTAAATTATAGTTAATGTGTAGATTTTGATACGACTACCGAAATCATTGTACTACCAATCAGATCATTCGGCCGTAGATTTGGGGGGATTACCAAAATATTGTTATGATGACATAACACGTCAATCACCGCTGCCCCTAATTCTCCCGGTAGTATCTAAGTCACCTCGACTGTACCTTACCATGTCATAACCTCATTTGCAATGGTTTACTCTGTCTCGACCTCGGCTACTCGGCTCTGCACTGTGTTTGTTGTCTAAACCAGTAACTATGGCGGGAAATCTAATTACGCATGAACCTGGTTCAACAGCATTACTAGAACTCTACCCGGAAGCCTATCAAATATTTCTTCGAGTAGGATGGGTAGAGTATTTCAGAAGACTACCGGATTTCAACTTACAGCAAGTTCTGGAGTTCGCATGCAACTTAAGAGAAGGATTTTCCATTGTCCAAGGAGTGCAAATTGTGGTGACAGAAGAAGCCATAGCCCAAGTCTCCAGGTTACCAACCAATGGTACTTGCTGGTTTAGTAGAAAACATCTTATTTTGAATGCGCAGCAAGACTTTCTCCTACCAGGCGAACATGTTGAAGCAAAAGGCAGAGGGGTCGCACTTCGGTCACTACCCCCACAGTGGCCAAAGGTTGCGGAGTTCGTTAAACAATATTTGACATGTGAAGGTCGTTATTAGGTAATTTACCAACACGACTTCGTTTTGTTAAATCATTTGAGGCATGGTTAGTTAATAAATATGCGTTATTATCTATTGGGTTGTCTAAAAAATATGTCACGTTATAATGTAAATGCAAAGCATCAGCTCCTTTCCCTGAAACACCATCGCTTAGCCCAACTTTTGATAAATAGAGGCTTTGCTCTAAACCACCCACCCCCTCGTTAATCCTCCCCAGCAAATATCCCAGGAAATTCCCCAACAATCAGAGCAAATATCCCAGGAAATTCCCCAACAATCAGAGCAAGTATCCCAGGAAATTCCCCAACAATCAGAGCAAGTATCCCAAGAAATTTCCCAACAGGCGGCTGAAAATCAACAATCAGCAGCAGAAACACCCCTGCAGAGGACCCCATCCCCCAATGAAGCTCAACCATCCACCCCTGTACTCCATATTTCCACCGATGATTCCGATGATAATACCCCCATCATCTTTTGAAAAAGGAAAAAGCAACAGGAAATTGTAACCCCACCAAAAAGAAGAAGAACCAGGGCTTCACTTAAAGAAGCTGCTATTGCTAATAGTCCTCTCGTTTTAAAGGAAAGTAGCGGTAAGAGAAAAATCGCTGATTTTCCAGTCTCCTTACCAAGATGACGAACAGGATCGTCTGTAGCAACTGAAACCATTATCCCTAGTTCCCCACCCATCATCCTAAAATCCCGCATCCTAACTAGCCCTAAGCATTCATCTCCCTCACCCTCTGCTGCTGAAATGCAGAGCATTGACAGTTTTGTGACATTATTTTCTTTAAAAGAGGCAGCAGTTACACAAGAACCGGCTGCCGAAAAATCCAAAATAGACACCCAAGATGATATTGGGCAAGTGGTTGTTACACAAGAACCAGCCACTGACCCAACAGGTGATACACAAGAACCACCTGTTGGGGAACAAGAAGATAAGGACCTGCATATGGCTGATACACAAGAACCAGCCACTGACCCAACAGGTGATACACAAGAACCACCTATTGGGGATGCCAATGACCAAATTGATGATGAACAACAACCCCTGCCTCCACTGGAATCTGCAGCTACACAAGCCCCGGCCACCTTAGCCTCCCTGTAGGAAGAAATTGAGTTTTTAAAGTCTCAAATTAAGGATTATCAGTAGGAGATAATAATGGTTAAGGAATCCTATCAAAACGAATTCAATCTACACACCTTAGCACGGGTAGCATCTGCAGCCGAAAAGAGTCAATACAATGAATATATGTGCAGTGAGTGTGGTGAGCTTTACACTCAAGCGGGATCCAAGATAGTCGAAGTTCCAATGACTGGAGACAGCTCACAGACCCCCCCTGTTGTAGTCAAAACAGAACAACCTACTGTTACACAAGAACCAGCAGGCTCTCTAAGAATGGCAAAAGAAGAAACAGAACAACCTGCTGCTACACAAGAACCAGCAGGTTCTTCAAGAATTGTAGAGGAGGATATAAAACCACCTCGGCCTACCCGAAATATTACAGAACAGAAATCCTTTACTGATGCCTTTACATAGACTGAGCCTCCCTGTGTCAGCAATGCTCACACTGATACCTCTAGTTTTCAAGAACTAAAGGACACATGGAGAACAAAATATGAGCTTTCACAAGGGAAAGCATTCCAACAACAAAAGTCAATATGGTTCAGCTATGCATACAAAAATTGGGATGCACTTGAACAGTTTCGAGCTCAACGCAAAGAAAATAGGAAATTAAAAGAAAGGTTGTCCAATATCTTTGACTTGGTCCAGAGGTTACTGGATACAAGAAAACCCTCTTTTAACTATGCAACATTTATGAGAGAACGCTTAGCGTTATTACAAATAAAGGCAATCAGAGATGGAAGACCTTATCAAGTTGCTAGACCTGATCAATTTATTGAAACATTCACAGAAGCACCAAATAATGATCAAAATTTGCTCTGTGAACTCTATCTTCACAACGAGGCTATGCCGGAAGATAGAGTGATGAATATAATCCCTATCGTCGGTGATATCCAAATAAGAGCTTTCATCTCTTTCCTAGCCAACCAACTTACCTGGAAAAATGCTTTTATGTCAGCAACATATAATGAACAGAACTGCCTCCTCTGGATTCGAAGTGAACCACGGAATGCAGCCATCTTTATTGCACAACATCAACAGAATCTGACTAAACCAGGCATGCTTGATCATATGAGGCAACTACAAGCAGCAGTCTTGCAAGACTGCCAACATTATGTGAAAACAAAGGGAGCTCTGGCCATCAAAGCAAACAATTTATTTTGGGAGAATTGTCCGAAAGAGAGACAGGAATATCATCCTTACAATCCCCTCAATCTTCCAGTAGCAATTTCACGCATACCTCATTATGTCAGATGTATGGAACAGTGTGCTGAAAAGTGGATTGGGTATTGTTTTCATTTCCCGCTCTTGTGGATACCTGGTCAGCAATATAAGGCCCATTATAAACTGACCAAAAAGGAGGAGGTGGCGGTATGGCAGCAAATACAGAATGTTTGTGGGTTCAGAAATAAGATGGACAACAACTTCTTTAGCTACTGTATCAACAACTTACACTCTTCATCCCAGTATTCCGACTCCGATTCAGAATAAACGTTGCATGAGGACATGCAACCATTTCAGTTGGGGGGGATGTTAGGACTCCATATTGTCCACTTTTGACCTTGTATTTTGTCATTATATTACCCTCTTTAGCCCATAAGTTGAAAGCCTTGATAACATTTTGACCTAATTATTCCAAAGGTATGAAGTAACTCTCCTCATTGCTATATGTTTAATTATTCAACACATATTCATGATATCTTTATAATTAATCTTTGGAAGTTGACTAAGTCGCTGACAATTGATGAAATTGTTTAAAGTCTGCAGAATTATAATTCACAGTTGTTGGAACATTAGAAACAGCAACTGTTCAGTTGCTGCCATACCAGAAACAACAACTGACTAAAGTGGGTAAAACCTCATTTTGCAATGGCTGAAACATCTGGAACAACAATTGCCTAGCAGGAGCAGTAACCGTCTGAAGTTGCCAGAACTATACGTTGCAGATGCTGACATAGCATGATCAGCCACTGTCCAAAATTGGCAAAACACAGTCGCAGATATTGGAACACCAGGAGCAACACAAGAACTTCACGGGAACAGTTGAGATTTACCAAATCAGCGACAATGGTGGAACAGCCAAGGACAGTACGAGGATCTCAAAGAGACGGTCGAGGTCTACCAGCTTTGCAACAGTAAAAGGATCTGATTAATAAAGATGATAAAATTACACACTGTTGTAACAGCATGCCGTAACAGGAATTGATTTCCTATTTTTGTACTGAAGGGTCAACTAAACGGGTAATGACAATCTATTGTAATAGATGCCTCCTCTATAAAGAGGAGACATCTACATTAGGGGAGACAGGTGGTAACAGGGGTATTGTAGTACATAACAAGTCTGAATCCTTATTGTAACTTGACATTTTGGCAGATGAATAAAGCACTGTTCTGAGCATTTTTACTTAGCATCTGTGTCCTGGGGAATCTTGTGAGAGGGACAGGGCCCACCTTCTTCACAAGATTCACCCATTTCTTTTCTGTTGAGTGTGTGTGTAATTTCTGTGTAGCATTGCTTCTGATATTTTTCCTTTGCTGATACTCTGTTTTCTTAATCAATTGGCGCTGTAAAAGAGTGTGTCACCGGTGATTAGGGATTGCAGTGTGCATTGGAAAATTGGTCACAGGGGCAGGTGCTGAACATACTTACCTTGAGGATAGGGTCCTGATCCTCTGTTACAAGATAGCCATCATTTCTTTTTGCAGATTTGTTACCTTTAGTTAATTGTTTTCATTTCATTTCTGCAATAGATCATAACTGCTGTAACACAGAGTAAGGGTTTGATAGAAAGTAGATTTGTTTATACTACAACCTTTAATACTTTTAAAATTAAGTGCATACAGTACGAGGTCACCTTTGAAACAAAAGGACTTTCCCGGGTTGACAATTTAATGTGGTACTCGACTGTTTAATTAATAAACCATTCGAGCAACCAACAAAGGAAAGGTGTTAAGTTCCATTATAATTCACTCATCCTTCTCACAAAACTCCTTTTCCTAAGGTTAAGTTCTTTTGCCTAGGAAAACCCCTTTATAAACATGTTTTATGCAAAAACCCACCATATACATTTATCCTAAAGTACTAAGTGTATGGAATGTGCATAACATTTCATATACCTAAGTAGGATACCCCTTCTGCTCATTTCATTGCATATTAACTTTTTTAACTTTATTATATAAATTTCTCATAACACAAGGGGTTAATTCTCCCGTTTCTATGGGACCCCCTCCAAGTAGTCTAGTCACTTCCTTTGACTGGAATCGATTGATAGGATTCCACCATCCTTCTTATGTGCCCTTCTAGATCATAGTACAAGTTTGTAATATGATTGTATATGATAGTTCCTTTTTTTGTGTCAAACTCGTTAAAAGTTAAGTTTCCATGTAGGTTATGTGAAGGGAATCACCCCATTCACCTTTGTCCCTATCTGGATGAAGCCAAAAAGGTGTTGGATAACCGTCCTTCTTCACCGCAGCAACTTCCATCTGGTTACAGGAAACTTTCGCCAAATCCTTCACTAGTTGATGAATTGACTGACCAAAATCAACCGTTGATCAAAACCACTCTCTCTAAAAGTGAATCCAATGAGTCTATACCCAACCCAAATCAACAGGCTGAGATAACAGTTGACCCGATTTCACCTTCAGTAAATCGTACCTTTTCCGAAGAGAGTGAACATGATACCACTCAGGTTGTTTTTGTTTCTTCAGATTCAAATGAGCTTGGGGAAATCCACCTGCTCCATCAAGACAAGAAGAAAATCTTCCAGTTCTTGTAACTCAAGGGGTTAATTCTCCCATTTCTATGGGACCCCCTCCAAGTAGTCTAGTCACTTCCTTTGATTGGAATCGACTGGCAGGGTTCTGCCTTCCTTCTTATGTTTCCTTCCAGATCATAGTACAAGTTTGTAATATGATTTTATATGGCACTATTATAGATGAAGGTGCATCTGTGAGTATCCTTTCCTCAATTGCTTGGAAAGCACTCGGTTTGCCGCCACTTGTGCTAGTTACACAAAATCTGTTGGCTTTTAACAGAGGAACCAGCCGACCGTTAGGGATCCTTCCTCAGTTACCTATTACTTTGGGAGGGAAAACCATTTATCTGAACGTGATGGTAGTCCAAGGCCCTTTAGATTACAATTTACTTCTTGGGCGGGACTATGTTTATGACATGGGAGCTATTGTTTCAACACTCTTTCGAGTTATTTGTTTCCCGCATGAAGGCAAAATTGTCACCGTTGACTAGCTTTCATTTCCCGGTCTAAATATAGCTCCCAGTCAATCATCTTCCCTAAATGGTCCTTCATGACCACTTACGAGTTGTGATAGGCTATGAGGATAGTTCGTTGTCTTGTGTCAACCTTGTTAAAAAATGAAACAAGGAGTCTGAGGATAGTTCTTTTATTGTGTCAACCTCGTTAAAAAATGAAATGAGCGTTTGAGAATAGTTCGTTGTCTTGTGTCAACCTCATTAAAAACTGAAACAAGGAGTCTGAGGGTAGTTCGTTGTCTTGTGTCAACCTCGTTAAAAAATGAAACAAGGGGTACAAGGACAATTCCTTTTTTTGTGTCAACCTCGTTAAAAAATGAAACAAGGAAATTGAGCAGAGTTCCTCGTCTTGTGCCATGCCCATTAAAAATCCCATTCGATTCTTTCACTTGATCCCATTCAGTGAACCATCATTCCATCCACCTAATATCCATGAGTAGTCTACTTAGGTGAATGTAATGAAGCTTAGGGGCCATGCACCTAATGGTAAAGTTAAGTTTTTTTGTAGGCTATGTGAAGGGAATCAACCCATTCACCTTTGTCTCTCTGGACGAAGCCAAAAAAGTGTTGGATAACCATCCTGCTTCACCGCAGCGATTTCAAATAAAAAAGTTAACACAGATTCTTTTTTAGCTTTGATAAGTGCCTTAGCTTCTACCCACTTAGTCATATAATCTGTGCAAACCAGTATATAAACTCTTTGATTGGATGGAGGATTGATGGGACCTATAAAATCTAGCGCCCATCTTTCAAAAGGTTCAAGTATTACGGAATTGTTTGCTATTTGTTGTCATTAAAATCCTCTGCCACTTGTAAGAGTCAACGATTTCTCGAAATGATAGGGAAGTAGTTTTAATTGAACTATATGCCCAACAAGAAGAGAAGTTATTAACATAGAGTTTTCAACAGGTTCCTCTTCCAGTTCAAGTATCAAACAATGATTTCTTCATGCAAAATTCATCAAACTATTTGTGCAATGAATGTTTACAACATGCATGTTTTAGAACAGAGGTATTTTTCCTTTCTTTCTCATACTTTTCACAAGTAAACTTTGAAGAACAAAGAGAAAAAAACACGAATTGAAAGAAAGTGAGGAAATTTACAGCAAAAATATTTTATGTTTTGGTTCTTTACATAGTTAGTTTTTTTTCCTTCATTCAGAGAGCATTAAAATTGTAGCAAAAGGCAGAATACACAGAAATTGAGGAGTTCATTTGTATTTTTAACAAGCTAGGGAGGACTGGTAAGTAAATTTACCAAAAATTCTTGTTTCATATTTTGTTGTCATATATATTTTTATAAGATTATTTATGGGAAAAGGATATATTAATTGGTATACAGAGCACATGGAAACAAGAATGGAACGTAGAGAGTTCAAACTAGAACACTAGAGCAAAGATTCAGTGGAAGAATTGTTTCAAGCAGGATTACTTGAATTCCTAAGGAAATTTAATGGCCATAATGATAAGATTACACAGGAATTCATCAAAAATTTTGAAGACGGGTAAAATAAGTGTCAGGCGGAAAGAGTCGATAGTGCGGACACAACCAACCTCCCTAGGAGCCTAAGACTCTCTAGTGACAAACAAGACAAACAAGAGCAATCCTTCTCTAAACATGCATTTACTATATAAGAAATCAAGTGTTTAGATCCTACCTGTAATCCAACGTTGTTGTAGTAGTCCAGCCTCGCTGATCCGGATGAGCTCCTCCTTCACTTCGAAACCTGCATTCACTAACAATCAAACGATTAAATAGCACTTGATAATCTCATAAAATAAAACATGTTTAACACATAGACCAAGGAGTACATGAAACAACTCATAAATAACAAGTTATTGAGAAGAATGGACTCATTTGCATTAATAGGAAACAAAAGGAACAATTACAACCTGAGCCTTGGTGTTGTGCAAGTCCCTCCCAGGGTCCATCAAGAGTTCTCCTTTACTTTGAAAAAGCTCACCCACTTCCAAATAGAACAAGCAAAGATGGCAATCTCTCCTCACAAACTTCTAAATGCGAGTCCTAATTCCAGCAGCATCTACCCTTAGAAATGTTTAGCTTCCAACCTCTTCTCCTTCTGGCCCAATGCCTGTATTTATAGTGCTCAAGAGGAAGTTAATCAGGTCCACCATCAATGGGATAATCCCCTCTTTGGATGGGATAGCTCCCTTATTGATGGGATAAGTTCCTCTTTGGTAGGGGTGCATGAACCATCTGGAGGCGCTCAATACACGTCGAACAACCTTCTAGAATGCTCTAGAAATGACCACAAGTAACTTTTTAAAGATGAAACTTGCGCATTTTGACCTTTACAGGGGGACGCACCTGACCCTTTACATACAGAGCGTCCAAAGACGCAGCTTTTGTGAACATTGGGTGCGTACCCGCAGGTAAGGTTGAGAGAACCTGCGTACCCAGAGATAAATACATTTGTAAAGACTTTCTCTCTCTTTGGAGTTTGACATGGAGAGCAGAGGCATAAGACTTGCCCAGGAGGATAGCATGACTGTTGATAGAGCCATACTAACTGTAAATAGCCATGGTGACATTTTTTAGTGTAACAGATTGCCCCCTAAAGTGCGAAGCCTGTAATAGATTAGGGTTTTGTATTATCTAGGAAGGGTGAAGCACTTTATCATTTCAAGGATTATCTCGTGGAGAGCCTGGTCAGAACATGCAATTTTCAACACAAAATACATGTATAAGATTATATCATCACTGAGGTAGGCATTCCCATACTCAAATCAAAACTTTAACTAACAGACTAACTACTCTGATACAGGAATGATCTTGCAGTACATCATAATCATAGACTTTTGTAGACACAGTATGGGCGCAGCCATCTGTTTATGATTAGTCTACTTAGATAATGAATACAAAACTCCTCGCAGCCTGGATGGTGGAAACTAGATCCAGGGTCTTCATTTCTACTTCCCGAATTGGTACGATTCTAGCCATGCGAATAAATGAGCTGATGTCGAACATGGTAGAAACCACTTGATTACCAGTCGATGATGTAAACTGTTAAGAAGTGTGAGAGAAACCCCCAATAATGTCAATGGTTCTCAAAGTACCCAGTACAATCCATGAGATGTGAATGAATGAGTTGATGTCGAACATTTCACGGAATCCTTCGATCGAAAGTCAATGATGTAAACTGACGTCAAAGGCGAGAAACCTGCCATTGATGCATGCAGACTTCAAGGTACTGACGATTTCTAAGTCATCTCTCTAGATAATGTGCTGATGTCGATAGAAAGCGACCCGTTGCAGGCAAGCCCACAACACGAAATCATTGTTCAAGTTGAAGAAATGTTGCTGTAAGGACTGACTTAGGGATGGTCAAATGGATGACAAGTATTTTGCAGATGAAAGTTTTTCTTGCAGACCTCTTGAACACATAACGACACGACAGATGGTTTGGTGACGAATAACTCAAATTTAATCCCCGGAACCCGGCTGAAGACTTTCAAAGTGGTTTGATCAACTGTGAGGTAAAGGATTTCCCAACCCAGGTGAATGAAAAGTGTCGTGTCCAAGAGTGGTAATAAAGTTTCTTCTGAGACAAAAGATAACAAATAGGCTCATTCTTCCCTTTTTTCCCCCACCATTTCTGGCAAGTACCTCTTTATTTTTAACAAGCTTGAGGAGGATAACATATGCTTGATTATAAGCTCATCCTTCGGATGAGTCCAACCTAGTTTTGATTCGAACCCTAGGAAGGAGTGGTTCATTCCTGTTTGTAATTGAACAGGTCCTTTACTGTGAAATGTTTAACGAGCCCAGTATAGGAGAAACTCAGCGTTTTTCAATTTTAGAGAGTCTGAAAAACTTAAGAAGACTCCAAGTTGAACTTTTTCGTAGATTTGTGTCCCTCAAGCCCGAAAAAGTATAAAATAATACCTGGGGGAACCGCTTGATCTTGCGACCAAGGAGTACTTTCATAATTAGTGCCACTGACCTGAAAAGTAAAAAGCGATCAAAGACACGTCATTTTATTTCCGTATCGAGTTTGAAACGACAAAAACCCGGCAATCTTTTCCTGATTTTACGGTCAGAAAAGAGCTATAAGGGGACCGCCTTTTAATTCCGTTTTAACGAGTGTAAAAGAAACGCTCGGCAATCTTTTCATATTTTAGGAGTCAGAAAAGGGCTTAAAAGATGACTCTGAGGTTTCACTTTTTCGTAAGTTTTAACGAGTTCGAAAAAATGATAAAAAGGTACTCATATGGCTGACTTTTAATTTACGAGCAGGAAAAGACGGAAAGAACTCGGCATTTTCATTTGTTTTACGAGAATGAAAGATAGCAAAATAATCTCGGCATTTTCATGAGTTTAACGAGTCTTGAAAATAACTGAAACTGACTCGAGATAGGTTTCATTTTTACAAAAGCTTGAAACAAATAAAAACTATGCTTCAAAGTAGTTTCATTTTTTCACAAGCTTGAAACAGAGAGAAAACTGTGCTTGATGCCCCCTAAGCATGATTGCTAGAGCACATGCCCCCAGCTTCATTTCATTCAACCAAGTACAAGCTGGATGGAATGAAGGCTCATGAATGAGATCGTTTGAAAGACTCGACCTAAAACTGTAAGAAAATTATGCAAAACACTGAAATAACTAACCTAAATATACAACTTTAACATTTCCGAGATTTAGTCAAACTCTCGATTCAAGTATAGGAGGATTTGTTTCATTTTTTAACGAGCTTGACACAGGAAAAGAACTATGCTCAGATTCGGTTTCATGTTTACGCAAGCTTGAAACGAAAAACTATGCTTGTTATAAGTTCACATGCCCCCAGCATAATGACGCAAAACGAGGTACATGCCCCCCAAGCTTCATTGCATTCAATGAGGTGGATGGAATGAAGCTTTACTTTCAAGATCTTGGAAAGACTTGTGGGAGTTGTTTCATTTTTTAGTGAGGTTGACAAAAGAAACGAACTATCCTCAAAACCCTTGTTTCATTTTTTAAACGAGCTTGACACAAGATAAGGAACTATGCTCATAACTACTCTCTACAATCTACCTACTTAACCTACCCTTGTTTCATTTTTTAACGAGCTTGACACAAGAAAAGGAACTATGCTCATAAAATCCTTGTTTCATTTTTTAATGAGCTTGACACAAGACAAGGAACTATGCTCAAAAAGTTCGCATGCTCCCAGTATAATGATGCAAAGCGAGGTACATGCCCCCCAGGCTTCATTGCATTCAACCAGATGGATGGAATGAAGGTTTACTTTCAATATTGAACTTGAAAAGGGAGTTATTTCATTTTTAAAGAGGTTGACACAAGAAAAGAACTATCCTCGTACCTGATTCATTTTTTAACGAGGTGGACTCAGTAACTGGAACTATCCTCAAAATCCTACTTACTACAATCTACCTACATATCCTAAAATCTAGCTGATTCTTTTTTTTAATGAGGTTGACTCAGTAAAAGAACTATCCTCATACCTGATTCATTTTTTAACGAGGTTGACTCAGTAAAAGAACTATCCTCGCACTCACTGATTCATTTTTTAACGAGGTCGACACAGTAAAAGGAACTTTCCTCGTACACCCTGTTTCATTTTTTAACAAGGTTGACACCGGAACAAAACTATCCTCGTACGCACTGATTCATTTTTTAACGAGGTCGACACAGTAAAATGAACTTTCCTCGTAACATTGATCATGGCTTCCAACTGGAAGAAAGACATGTCAATGGACACACCTTGATCATGGCTTCCAAGAGGTCTTCATCAGAAGGAAGAATACTTCTTTGGAAGGAACACATGTCAAGGGACTCAAAAGGGATAAGACCATCGTGTTCAAGTAATCCCATAGAGTTTTCCATGTCAATTACCGGATCAAAATCAAAGGAAGATGAGCAAACAGTGAGAGGCTCACTTACATCGGTAACTGAAAACATGGGACCAGTTGCCACATAATTAACCCGTGGCAGGGTAGATACCACTTTAGAATCAGGAACATTTAGGGGTGTCATATTATTGGTAGTTGAGACAAGACTAGGGAACGAAAGCTGGTCTACAGTCACAATATTTCCATTGTGAGGGAAAGACATCACGCGAAAGAGTGTCGATACGACAGCTTTCATTGCATAAACATAGTCTCGCCCAAGGAGTAAATTGAAATCCAAGGGACCTCGAACTACCATAAGATCAATACAGACAGTTTTACCTTCCAAGGTAATAGAAAACTTAGGAAGGATCCCTAAAGGTTCACTAATGGTTCTGTTAAAAGCTTTCAGATTCTACGTAATAGGCGCAAGCTGAGGGGAACCCAAAGCTTTCCAAACAGTTGAGGATAAAATACTAACAGAAGCACCCTCATCTACCTGAGTACGATGTATGTCCCTGCCAAGCCTTGACAATGATTTGGAAAGGGATGGAGGAAGGAAGACGAGGTTCTGTCAGTCTATTCTAATCAAAGGAAAAGACCTCAGTACTTGGAGGGGTTTCTGTAGAAATAGGTGAAATGCCCCCCGGCATAGAAGAATCTGATGTAACAAGAAGAACCTGAGCGGTATGAAGTTCACTCTCTAAAGGGAAAGTGGGATTGAATGAATGTGAAATTGAATCGACCACTTGATCAACTAATGGATCATCAACCTGAGTGACATGAGTTTCACTCTCCAATGGAAGAGTGTGATCGAATGTACTTGAATTTAGATCAATCACTCCGTCAGTTGACGGTAGGTCGGGAGAAAGTTTACGGTAACCAGTTGGAAATTCTTGCTGTGGAACAGTAAGGTTTTCCAATAATGTTGAGGCTTCATCCATGTGAGGGCAAATGTGAGTTTGATGACTCCCTTTGCATAACTTACAAGGAAACCTAACTTTACCCTTTTTCCGAGGAACCTGACTATCACTGGTTGATGGATCAACGGAAAGTTGATGAGATTTTTCTGACCATACTTCCAAGACCTTTGGAATACCAGGACAATTGACAAGGAAGTGGTCACCCTTACAAAGCCTGCAAGGGTATTTGGGTTTACGATGCATGTCAGAATTTTCCTCAACACAACCAACACTTACAACCATGGTTGGTTGGTTGACTTCTTTCTTATCTTTCTTCTTCTTCTTCTTCTTCTTCCCTTTCTTCTTCTTCTTAGACTCCTGGTTACTAGCATCAAGGCTTTTACCAGGCGAAGAGGAAGAAATGGAGGAAGAAAAATTAGGCGAAGAAGGTAAAGGGTCAACAGAAGGTTGGTGATGTTGAGATGGTGAACTCTGTTGAGGTGAAGCATTCGGTTGAGAAGGAACAATTGGAGTATTTTGGGCCAACGAAGTTGAAAATAACCATATCGGTAAACCTATTGTAAATCCAGGTAATGACAAAGTAGCCATATAAGGAGGACCAACATTTCCAAAGTAAGGAAAAGTACTAGGATTCTCATTAGGAGGGGTTCCTAGGTTGATAAATTCCGGAACATTTGCCATTATATTCAACTTCAGTGAATTTTATTAACAATTTTAAAACTAAAATTAACAATTCACAATTCACACCTAACAATTAAAATTCACAATTCACACCTATGGTCTCTAAAAGTAAAAACAAACAAATTAGCACGCGCTATCAAATCTAGGAGTCAAACCATACACAAACAGTAGCCTTCCGGACTAAAAACACTAGTTGGTGATGAAGCCCAACATCGCCGGATTCAGTACAGAAGTGGCGGGTGGAACAGTTACCCCGGCAACCTGCTTAATGAATAGACTGGACCAAGTTCCTCCACTTTAACCGTCTCGAGTGAAGAGAACCCCCCAGAAAATCCAAGTGAGTCTAGCCGACGTCTGCTCCAGGTACAGTGGGATCTTCCCTCCACCGTCACCTTGGGTAGAACCCTAAAGATAATGGTCACTAAGGTTACCAACAACAACAAATGCACCTGGGGGAAAAGTCTACACTCCGACAGCACGCAAGGGCAGAGTATCAAGCTCAATCCCCTTGCCGGCTCCTTGACAATAATCCAAGGTTTACCAACAAGTGACCCCTGGCTCCTCGACAATGGTTAATCCGAGGTTTACCGTTTGTAATACGTGCGTGTCTGGCGTCGTTCCCAACGAGGGAGGATTGATCCCCTCACTGGTTCGGACACGAGCTCGTGCTTCTCCTTTAAGAGGAGCTTTCCCAGAGTACAAATGAAACAGTTGGATTTATCCTACCACAAGATGAGCTACTTGTTTGGTTTTGCTGTCTTGGAGAGTTAATTACTCTCCTACTCCAAGACACTAGCCTAATCTATATTGGTGTTTCAGAGCCCTAGAAATGTAAAAATTACTAGATGAATTTCAATTAAGCATTGTGTTATTAAGGCTGTTATTACTCAAAAGGGTAAATGGAGATGAAACCAATGGTGTTATGACCCGACTCAACTGAATGCAATCGAATATGATAATGTAATCTTCTCAATTCGATGAATCCTAACTAAAGTAAGGAGAGAGTTTCCATTCACTTCCAACAATGCAAAAAATTGATCACTAAGAGAAAATATAACAAATTCTCTAATGTGCTAATTTTACCAAGAAAAACTAATGCAAATCAATTCCAAACCATTTTTTTTATTTTTATGTGTAAATTCAAATCAAAGAAAGCTGATCTAAATCTACGATTTATTTTTCAGAATGTAAACTATGCAATGGTAATCTAAGCACAATTCACTTGAAAAGTATGCAAATGTAATCTATGCACATTTTTCATTCATATTCTGAAAATGAGAATTCTAATTATGCAAATGTGATCTATGCAAGAGAATTCTCAAACACAAGACGATTCTAATGTGATCTAAGAACCAATCAAGTGCAAATTGAGAAAATTGGGTGAGAGTTCCAAAGATTAAAAATAAAAACACTCAAAGGTGATTAACACTCATAAACAAGAGCAAAAAGATGCAAAATTGTGAAAGGACTGAGACAAACCTCCAAGTAATGACCAAAGGAAATCAAATTAATAATTTCTCAAAAAAGAGACTCAAAACACCCAATTGATGAAAGCTTAAAGCAGGAATGCCAATGAAACAAGCTTAGGTGAAGATCTTTGACAAGAGACTAATGGATCTGGGCAGTAAAAACTAAGAAAAAGCAAAAACTAAGAGAAAAAATGCAAAAAATGGAATTTTCTTAAATTTTAGCAGGGACGCAGGCAACCCGTTAAGACAGGTGCGGGCCCGCTCTGTGCACACAGCGACAGTGCGTACAGGGACGCACTGTGCAATACTCAGAGGGTGCGTCCTACTGGAAAATTCAAGAAAAACTAAATTCAATCTAACCCTAAGCTAACCCACCCAAAAACAAAGTCACAAAGCCAAAAACCAGAAAATAAATGACTTTTCTCAGATCAAAGTTGCATACAAAGGAAAAGACTTTCACATCAATGGATTCCCCAGCGGAGTCGCCATTTTTTCAGGCGGAAAGAGTCGATAGTGCGGACACAACCAACCTCCCTAGGAGCCTAAGACTCTCTAGTGACAAACAAGACAAACAAGAGCAATCCTTCTCTAAACATGCATTTACTATATAAGAAATCAAGTGTTTAGATCCTACCTGTAATCCAACGCTGTTGTAGTAGTCCAGCCTCGCTGATCCGGATGAGCTCCTCCTTCACTTCGAAACCTGCATTCACTAACAATCAAACGATTAAATAGCACTTGATAATCTCATAAAATAAAACATGTTTAACACATAGACCAAGGAGTACATGAAACAACTCATAAATAACAAGTTATTGAGAAGAATGGACTCATTTGCATTAATAGGAAACAAAAGGAACAATTACAACCTGAGCCTTGGTGTTGTGCAAGTCCCTCCCAGGGTCCATCAAGAGTTCTCCTTTACTTTGACAAAGCTCACCCACTTCCAAATAGAACAAGCAAAGATGGCAATCTCTCCTCACAAGCTTCTAAATGGGAGTCCTAATTCCAGCAGCATCTACCCTTAGAAATGTTTAGCTTCCAACCTCTTCTCCTTCTGGCCCAATGCCTGTATTTATAGTGCTCAAGAGGAAGTTAATCAGGTCCACCATCAATGGGATAATCCCCTCTTTGGATGGGATAGCTCCCTTATTGATGGGATAAGTTCCTCTTTGGTAGGGGTGCATGAACCATCTGGAGGCGCTCAATACACATCGAACAACCTTCTAGAATGCTCTAGAAATGACCACAAGTAACTTTTTAAAGATGAAACTTGCGCATTTTGACCTTTACAGGGGGACGCACCTGACCCTTTACATACAGAGCGTCCAAAGACGCAGCTTTTGTGAAAATTGGGTGCGTACCCGCAGGTAAGGTTGAGAGAACCTGCGTACCCAGAGATAAATACATTTGTAAAGACTTTCTCTCTTTTTGGAGTTTGACATGGAGAGCAGAGGCATAAGACTTGCCCAGGAGGATAGCATGACTGTTGATAGAGCCATACTAACTGTAAATAGCCATGGTGACATTTTTTAGTGTAACAATAAGGTGGGCAAACTTCCCATATAAATAAACCCAACATTTATATCTCATGCTTTAGAATTTCGTTTGGAGGGAGAAGAATATCATAAGGGGTTGCATTTTAAGGAGAAAGGTTGGACCTTTTTCCTAGAAAAATAGAGGAAAGGCACCTTTGATAGATCAAAAGGAATTCAAAGGGACTGGTTCAGGGAGCCTTGGTACGAATTAGTTATAATGATCCATAGATATTTCACTTGTGACAATAGACACAACCTAGTTTATCTTTATCATATAAAACTGCTACATCATATTAAAGGAGATTGCAAAATCAACATCCCTTACTTATTTTCAAGGAGTTTGATTAAAATGATAGAAGGAGCCAAAAACAAACAGAAGTTGAATACCATTGTGGGTTGATTAAAATACTTGTTCAATATTAAGTGAGAAACAAAGGGACACCATGGAAGGAGTTCTTGGCCAAAAATAACTTTGAAGAATAGGAAATTGGGAGTGAAGAAAGGCTTGAGCAACTACATATTACAAAAAGCATTATGAATTCCCCTTCATATCCTAGAATAAGATCTAAAAAGAAACAAGATAGTGTCATGGTAGAAAAAGAAAAATAATTTTTGTCTATCCCAAGGAAACCAAGAAGGAGATCACAAGAAGGACCAAGTAACCAAGAGAAGGAACCATAACTTGAGATTGTTGAGAAGGAACCAAAGCATGAGATTGTTGAGAAATAACATCCACACATATCAAAGGAAATCAATGAAATCATACAAAGATTGGAAAAGGGAGTTTAGGAAGAGCCTATGGAAAAGGGCTCTTATTTTTAGGATCCTTGGATAGAAGCCACTTCATCACATGCATATGCTAAAGAGGTAAGAGAAGAGTTGCACAATGAGGAAGATCTGAAGAAAATAACAGAGTTGACTGATGAGATAAGGGATAGTAAAATTATGGAAAGATACTTGAAGAAGGAAAACAAGATGTATAGGGAAAAAAACAATAAAATGACAAAAGAGAACAAGAAATTGGAAAAGAAAGTCAGAAAGCTTGAAACTCAAAACATGCTTATTTCAAAACAAGCTTATAGATGGCTAAAAGAGAAGAAATTGTGGCAATACAAATATGAAAAACAAAAGGTAAAAGTTGCCATCTATAACACATGGGAGCATGAGGGCATTGGCATTTTACTTCAAGGTTCACAATAGGATGGTAGAGGTACAAGTATAGGTTTAGCAGGGAAATCAACACTTAGAAGGTCAAAGTAAATGAAACAAGCATGAGGACATGCTTCAGCATCAACAAGGGGGAGATGTTGGCAGTCAATTTTGGTAATTTTTGTTCATCATAAACCCACTTACTTACCATCATATTCCACTTTATTCCACTCATATATGCTTCATTTTACCCTTATTTTTCATATTTAGGTAATTAGATTAAGTTTTTCAATTTTTAGAAATTTTTGTAAAAATTGGGCTTTAAAATTACTTTTATACAACATTAAAAATTCCCGTAATAGCTCCATTAAAGCAATATGTTCAAGACACCTGGGCGTGAACTGAATACAGATTTGGAAATATTAGGAACTGTGGATGGATGAATAGCTATTGGTTTCATCAAAATGAGCAAATGGAGGCCTGGTCCATGCTAGTCAAACTTGACCTGTCACCCAGAAATCCCTATTAAAAAGAGGCAGTTTTAGGATTTTTTTGGAGTTCTTCCATATTTCTTGTAACTAATGGATGGCTTTGACCTGATGAAGTGGGATAACATTAATTATGGTTGTTTTATACTTTTTAGCTTATATGATTATTATTTTTCTTATTTAAAGAGAGTCATTCATAGCTAGAACATGTAGAAAAAAAAACTTGAAGATTATTATTTTGAGATAATTGAAGGCAGAGCTTTTGTTTCATGATTTCTTTGTGTTTTTTGAGGTGAATGAGTTGTTGTAGCTAAGTATTTTAGAATTGTACCAACAAGGTTGGAGGGCCCCAACACCAAGCTAACTACAATTTATTATATGATGTTCATATTTGTGCATATGCTAGTTTAATTTTCCATTTTTATTATATTCATTTGCTGTAAATATTTGTAAATATATTTTTATGGTATGTGTTAAGTGAATATTTCTTTCTTTTAGTGATTAGCTTGAATGTGGAAGGACAACAAAGTCTCTTAGAAAAGAGCCTCCGTGAGCTAGGGCTAAGATTGAACAAGGTTCACTTCTTTCAGGCTTTCTTAGATTAAATTCTTATTCTTTCATTTCATTCTCTTATGCTTACTTAGATATTGGCAATGTCATTATAGAAATATTGAGGAAGGACAATTAGGTCTCTTTGAAAAGAGCGTCTTCCTTGTTTTTCTAAAATAGTCTAAATTCAATGACCAATAATGTATGCTTTTACGAAATAGACTTGAATTTTTTTCTTAGTTATGTAGAATGATTTATATTTGTAATATGCACTTCTATTCTCATAACTACTTTCTACATTAGTTCTTATCCAAAAATCCATAAATTGTGGTTTGCTTCTAAGATTACCAAACTGGATTGATAGTAAAATGCATGCCTTAATTTACACAATAAATTGAGCTGACAAGTCGTCAATCGATGTTAAAGGAGATTAATCATTCCCATTCCATATTCCTGGAAGGTGAATCTATTGCATATAGATTACCATCGCCTCTATTTAATTAAAAGTCACAATTATTATACTTTAATTAAAAAAATATCAAGTCTTCATAAAAATCATATGCATATTGTTAGTGCCATCGAATATTTGGTGGATGTCATAATGAAGAAATGAGTTCTTTTATGGGCTAAAACTACCATAAGCATTCTTCATTCTTTCAGAAACACCATTCCCTATTTTTATCCCAAACTAACGAAATATGGAACTTAAATGGACCTCAAATGTTTGGGGGCCATTTCAGAATTTCCAAAACAACATTTTAGGGCTATTTAAAATTCCCAAAATAGTGTTTTGCAATCTAGATATGGGCTTTCAAAGTTCAACCTACAAATGGTATGTTTCAGGGAGATCATTAAACATTTTAGGGCAATTGTGATATGGTATAGATATTATCTTGAAACATTTTGAGGGCCATTTCAGAATTTTGAAACTACATTTTGTAGTGTGGATATGGGTGTTTCAAAATATAGATGGTATGTTTTAGGGAAATTATGAAATGTTTCAGGGAAATCATGATACATTTCAGTTAACTCATGATACCATTCACACCTAAAACCTACATTTCCAGTCACATAACTAGTTTTTTACGAGAATAAAAGTGGAAACATAACCACTAAAAGTTAAATGCAATAATAGGTATGCATTTGCAAGGATAAGGGTTAGAGACTCAATTCCTACTAGACATTTCTGTCTGTTTATGTGATCTGTAGGTATTATCATTTCAAAAACTTTTTTCCCTGACTTTTGATGCCTTTTCTTCATTCGTGTGTGCCCTCTTAGATATTGAGATCCCTATGAGTCTTGGTGCACTTTTTCATTCTTCTGAGATTCTTCATTCCTTCTGCTTCCTTTATGCAATGGAATGTAACATATGTTTTAGACTGTGATAATAATAACAAGAATTATAAAAAATATGCATATAATTATAAATATACTTGTTTCTTTAGTCTCTTATAAGCATTACAAAACTCAAAATACATCACTTAGCAGTGATTTGAAAATATTTTACAAGGATGGAATATATACATAATCAAAATTAAAAATAGTCAAAACCAAATAAAGAAAATAGAAAGTAAATCCCTTAGAACCATTGCAAAAGTGAAAAGGAATGTTAATATTTTAAAATGTTACTTACTATGAAGAACAAAAAGTGAAAGATAAACAACCAAGGAAATGTAAACGTGAATTGGAAATTTACAATTGAAAAACCTCACAAGATAAAATGTGAGTTTAATATCAAATTTCCAAAAACATAAAACACAACACTATAAACAACTAAACAATGAAAACAAAAAAAAATCTAGCCTAATCCAAAACACATCCAATGCATCAAAATTTTGACAATGGATATATATCAAAGAAAGACATCCTTGTCTAAGCAACAAAAATTTAACTTCAAGATAATCCTCTTAAGAAACAATAAGAAGCCACCACTTTAAGGTCAAAACAAAGGTATAAAGGCATTAATGACTCCCCCTCCGTGTGCTTGACAACAACTATTCCCAAACATGAGTTTTTTTACTTGAACTTCAAATACAAAACACCATGATACAAAAAATTCTAGAAATCAAACACTTCTAGCTTTGGAAAGAATAGAAAAGTGATGAAATAGAAAAAATCAATACTATAAAAATTACATGGTTTGTCAAATTAAAAAACAATATGATAAAATATATTACACACATAACTTGAGTTTAGGGAATCTTAGGGTACAGTGAAATTCCTTCTATCAGACCTATTGAATAAACAATCCTAACCCTTACTCAATCATACAATATGTATTATCATTACTTTCATTGTATTTCTAGTGGGTATTGATGCATGTAAATATTTACGTCGCCTTTTGACTAGATATGTTGCACAAAAATATATCACACTACCTGCAAATGCTATATAAGACAATGTACTCAAACAAATTGGAGAAAGAAGGTAGAACACATGGAAATGTAGTGATTTGATATGTATTTTAAAATAAATAAGTTTTGCATTTGATTCAATATTAAATATATTATATACTACCAACAAGCCAGGTTGTGAAGCACAACATCATCAGATCTTATACAACAATCCCAGTAATCTGTGACAACAAATCAGTCAATACCAGAGATGAGAGGACATAACATGATAATAAAAACATTTTTATAATAAATAAAATCTTGTGCAGAACTTATCAAAATACTTATTTGATAATATCCAGGTATATCCAAAACCCAAAAAAGAAAAATAAGGTTTTAAATGTCTAAATGGAAAATAAGAATGAAAAACAAAACTTTATAGAATGGGAAAAAACAACATGATCCATCAATGTAACCACAAGATGATGACAAAGGAAAAAATCCCAAACCTCAATATTGTTCAAAACCCTTTATTTGTTTAGATGCGATGCAGAGACTAAATGAGAAAGACCAATTTTATTTTGTTGTGGGCGGTGTATGGGTAGCTATAAAAAACCTAGGAACGAAAAACCAGATTCAGATTGTTTTCTTACCTTCATAGAGGAGTCGAAAGTAGGATGTCTCCCATGTGAGGGGAAACCCTGAGATCCATTTGCGGAAAAATAAACAGGGGTAGTGGCAGATGCAGTGTTAGTGCCAATAAGTGTGGAGTCAAGTAGAAGCCTGAAGGAATGACCATTAACTCCTCCACTTGGTCTTAAATTGATTGGTGATCTGCCTACATAATTGTCTTCTTCTTCATTGAATTCGAGCCAAATAGATGAACCCATCGCTCCACAACAAAACCACATGCAGGAAAACATCGATTCAGAAAGTGCAAAATTAAAGCCTTCCTAGATGAAAGAACACGCTCTGAATAGAAGAAAATGTTTATATATGTGTATATACATTTATATATAATTTTTTTCTAAATATATCTCTTTATAAATAGATTGGAGTCAATCCCGAAGGAGAAGAATCCATGGAATGAAGAAGAAGGGCTCTAGAGGAAACTAGAGAGAAACAATGGGATGAAGAAGAAGGGATGACTGGAAAGAGGAAGTATCAATCCATTCACGCTTTATTTAAATATTGACTGGTACAACCACATTAGTAAACGGGGTTGATATGCGAAGGAATTATTTTTTATCATTTCATTTATATACTAATGAAATAATACTATTGTAATTGTATTGGACTGTAATGATAAATTTACTCTTCATTCAAAGAATCCGAAAATGGACCATTATAATTTTTTAGTTAATTAAATTTTAAAATATTTTTTAAGTTAGAAAATAAAACTAACTTTAAAAAAATGAAACTTTTATATAACAACCATTATTGGTCAATGAAATGTTATGTATTGTTCAATTTTTACAAAATGAATACATTCTAATCATCACACAAACCCTAATTTCATTAAAGATAGTAAGCCCTACTATTGTTGGAGTTTAAAACACTGCTCATCCTCAAAATCTACTGTCATTGGAGTTTCAAAGACTACTCATCCTCAAAATCTAATAGATGAGAGGTGGGTTGAATTACAAATAATGTAAAAATTAATTATAAACTATAACATGCCTTTCTTTATATTTTATTTAAAAATTCCAAATCAAGAAGGCAAGAGAAACTCGAATTCATTTGTGAGAGGTGTAGAAAGGACATAATTATATAGAAGTCTTATATTCCTTCCTTTCTAGAAATGTTGAAAGTAGAGGGTGGAAGAAGTAATAATAATAAAATGCACCAGTGAGAGATTAGTGAGAAATTGCCTAGAATTTAGTTCAACCTTCAACTCTATTACACATACAACGTTATTGATTTAAACTACACACATACTGAATAATCCATATTATATATCAAACTCGACCTGATCATAGTTCGTGTAGAGGCTCATGGTAGGACTTGACCTCTACCAAAGTCATGCCACCATGCATAGATATACCAAATGGATGATAAATAGAAGAGAGAAGGAATACTTATATTAAAATCTAATATTTCACATCAACAAATTGTTGGAAATAATACTGAGAGGGGGGGGGGGGTGAATCAGTATTATCTAATTCTTTTAATCAATCTTCCTTATTTGTTCTTTGAATTATTTTTGCATGTCAGTACCATAAAATAATGAGCATGAACAAAGAAAAACAGATAGTCACACCAAAGAACACAAGATGTAAGGTGGAAACCCAATGTGGGTGAAAACCACCTGCTGCAATATGTCTCTATCTTCTTTCAACTTAGAAACTTCTTTTACAATGGTTTTGTACTGGTGCAGTCCTTTACCAGTACGCAGGCTGCAACCTGCAGAGAGCTACAACTCTCTCTCTCTCGTTTTCCAGTCTCTCCTGGAAGGGAGCTACAACCCCCTACTTCTTTTCATAAAGCATCAATTGAACATCAAGTACATGAAAGTTACAGTCCACTACAGTTATCAGATCAGCAATAACAGAACTAACCCATAACACCTTATCAACAGAAAAATTCAATCAACAGAACCTTTTAAGACAGGTACGCAGTTTTCCCTTCTGTGGCCTGCGTCGCTACGCAGTTCACCTTCTGCTTTCCTGCGTCTACCCGCAGAGATCCTTCTGCCGCACTGCGTGCCCACGCACTGTTCCTTGAACTGCGCTGCGTACTTTTACTGCAGGGACGCACCCAAAGATACTATCGCGCCGCGTACTGTTACTGCAGGGACGCACCTGAACCTTAGTCGCTCTGCGTACCCACGCAGCTCTTCTTCTTCTGCTCTGCGTACCGACGCAGGTATCCTTCTTCTGCTCAGCGTCCCGACGTAGCTCTTCTGTTAAACACATGCGTCCTTCTGATTAGGGCCGAATAGGCAGTCCACCAGAGTGGCACAGTTCCTCAGATCTGATCATGCGCTCGAGAGATCACCCTTCACAGATTCGCCTTCAACTTCCCTTTCATATAGATCAAGCTTTTAAGACCATAACCCAATATTTCAGATCTAAAGATATTCAATTGCAAAAGATGCTTAGCCAAGTGATCTCCTTTGCTTTATATAGGCAAGCTCCTCCTAAAATCATGGAACAATACCACGAGCCGACACCATAATAACCCAAAACCGTCGGCTAAATACCAAGAGTAAAACATAAGAAACCCCACGTGCTTTTCTCTGCCTTGAAATGTGTGCACTGGGGGGACACACCTCCTAAACGGCTGGCCTGCGTATCTGGACGCGGTCCCTGCATGGTGTACCTGCGGGTACACACCTTATGATCTGATTTCCTGCGTACTTCTTTATTTTCAACAAAATGAGGGCCTTGCCACGGGAGTTGCCATCAAGTACAACATTTGTAACATATAGCCATACCAGAAACATAATGCCAACAATCTCCCCCTTTGTACTTGATGGCAACCTCACAAACCTCAGCTTCATTCTCCCCCTTTGACATCAAGGGCAAAGGGGTATGCTCCCCCTACGATCATGCTCCCCCTGAAAATGAACCAGATCTGCAGCAAAGAACCATAATCCACCATGAAAGAGATAGAGACATATTGCAGCTACTTCCAAGATCTCCTTCTGCACATCCTCCATAATGCCAACAATGCATTATATGATCCCCCTGAACCTGTACCATCAATGAGAAGAGGTTCATCAATAAGATGATGCATCAACAACCCCCAGCTTTTGCCTGAGGTATTCAAAAGTGTCCCTGGGCAATGGTTTGGTGAGAATATCAGAAACTTGTTCCTTAGAAGGAACATACTCCAACTTGACCTTCTGTTCAAGTACTTGTTCCCGGAGAAAATGGTACTTGATTGGTATGTGCTTGGTTTTTGAATGCATAACCGGATTCTTTGAGATGTTGATTGCACTTGTGTTATCACATAAGATGGGGATAGGTGGTGTACAAGTGATTTGAAAATCCTGCAAAGTCTGCATCATCCAAAGGAGTTGAGTGCAACAAGATGCAGCAGCAACATATTCCGCTTCAGCTGTTGACAAGGCAATCGAACTCTGTTTCTTGCTGAACCAAGATACCAGTCTGGAACCCATAAAGAATGCACCACCACTTGTGCTTTTCCTGTCATCCACGCTTCCGGCCCAATCTGCATCTGTATAAGCATGAAGTGTAAGATCTGTATCTCTAGGATACCATAAGCCATAATTTTGAGTCCCTTGAAGATATTTGAAAATTCTCCACTGCCTGAAGATGAGTCTCCTTCGGATTTGCCTGAAATCTTCCAACTATTCCAACTGCATGCATGATGTCCGGTCGGGTACCTGTCAAATAAAGTAAACTTCCAATCATAGATCTGTAGGTTGGTTGATGTACTGCTGCAGATTCATCATTTGCACTGAGGCTACATCCTGTGACCATGGGTGTACATACTGGTTTTGCATCTTCCATACCATATTTCTTCAAAATCTGTTTGAGATACTTGGTTTGAGATAAAAAGATTCCTCCTTCCTTTTGTTGGATTTGCAAACCAAGGAAATATGTCAGTTCTCCTAACAAAGACATTTCAAATTCTTTCTGCATGACCGAGGCAAAGCTTTGACTCATAGCTTCTTCATTTCTCCCAAAAATAATGTCGTCTACATACACAACAAGTATTAGCAATTTGTCATTTTCAACTTTTATATAAAGATTGCTATCTGCTGATCCTTTTGAAAAACCTTGTTGATGAAGATATTTGTCCAAACGGTAGTACCAAGCCCTTGGAGCTTGTTTGAGACCATAGAGAGCCTTTTTCAATCTGCATACAAGTTTTGGATCATTTCCAAGAATGAACCCATCTGGCTGTTCAATGTATACTTCTTCTTCCAGGTCTCCATTCAGAAAGGCTGATTTCACGTCCATTTGAAATACTTTGAAGTTTTGAAAACTTGAGAGAGCAAGGAACATTCGGATGGCCTCAAGTCTTGCAACAGGAGCAAAGGTTTCTTCAAAGTCTATTCCTTCTTGTTGCGCATACCCTTTACAAACAAGTCTGGCTTTGTTTCTAATTACTTCTCCATTTTCATTCAATTTGTTTTTGAAGACCCATTTTGTTCCGATAACATTCTTATCCTTTGGTCTAGGAACCAGCTCCCAAGTGTTGTTCTTTTCGATTTGCTCAAGTTCTTCATCCATTGCTTTCACCCAACATTCATCTTTGCATGCTTCTTTCACATTTTGTGGTTCAGTAGAGGAGAGTAATGCCAAATAGCTTGAAGCTTCTGCGACTGTTCTTCTTGTTTGTACACCTGCTTCTTTCTGCCCCATAATCTGAGATTCTGGATGATTCTTCTGAACATATCTGGATGGAGTCTTTTCTTCTATTCTTGTTTTCTCTTCTGGTTCTTCTTGAGGTTCTTCTTGAGGTTCTTCTTCTTCATTATTCTGTCGTTGGGGGTAGCCTTCATCTTCTTCTTCATGATGTACTTGCCTAGGAATGTATCCCTTCTCATCAACCACTACATCAATGCTGTCAACAATTCTGCCAAGTCTTTTATTGTAGCATTTGTATGCTTTGCTATGTGGAGAGTAACCAAGAAGAATGCCTTCATCTGCTCTAGGTTCAAGTTTGCCAAGCTGCTCATCAGTATTCTTGATATAGCATTTGCTCCCAAAGATTTTGAAGTGCTTTACCGAAGGAGTCTTACCACTCCAGAGCTCATGAGGAGTTTGAGTGTTGTTCACCCGGACATTTGTTTTGTTGAGAATAACAACCGCAGCATGTGCAGCTTCACCCCAGAAAGTTGCGGGAGTTCCTGATTCATCAAGCATAGCACGAGCCATTTGTTGGACTGTTCTGTTCATTCGTTCCACAACTCCATTTTGCTGAGGAGTTCTAGCTGTAGAGAATTCTCTTCTTATCCCATGTTCTTCACAGAAATCAAAAAATTCATTTGAGGTAAACTCCCCACCTCTGTCGGATCTGAGGCACTTAATTTTGTGACCTGATTCATTTTCAACCAAGGCTTTGAAGGATTTGAATTTTTCGAATGCTTCATCTTTGTGCTTCATAAGTCCTAGCCAGACAAACCTGGAGAAATCGTCAATGAATAATATCAAGTATTCTTCTCCTCTAGGTGTTCTTTTCCTGAATGGACCGCATGTATCTGTATGAACTAGCTCAAGAGGCATGCTAGCTGATCCTTCCTTCTCTGGAAAGTTAGTTCTGGTTTGTTTTCCAAACTGACATGATTTGCATATGGTGTTGTCAGGAATTTTGATATCTGGAAGATCACGAACTGCCTGATATTTGCATGCTTTCCTTATTTGTGAAAAGCTTAGATGCCCCAACCTCCGATGCCATAACCAGTGCTCATCATCCTTGCTCAGATAGCATTGTTGTTGTCCTTCTTCAAATATGTACAGATTATTTGGAGTTCTTTTCCTTTGATCACTGTTTTACCTGTATCAAGATCACGAACAAGACATCCATTTGATCTGAATATAACCTCGGTTCTTTGATCACACATCTGGCTGACACTTAGAAGATTATGCTTCAATCCATCAACATACAAAACATTTCCAGCCTTGACCTTTTCTTTTAACTGAGCAATGCCCTTTCCTTTTATAGTTGCAGGAGTATCATTTCCAAAAGAGACTTTCTTTCCCTTTTCTAGAGCAGAATAAGACTCGAGTTTTTCTTTATCACCTGTCATATGCTTCGAACATCCACTGTCAATATACCATATATTTTCCTGTCCCTCTGCATAAAATGCTATCCCACATCTTTCTGTTTGAGGTTCCTTTATTCTCCATGTTTTGGTGCTTGAGGCTTGTTCCTTTTTCTGCTGAAACCTGCTCCTGCATTCAGAGTCTTCATGACCAAAGTTATTGCAAATAGAACATTCAACTTCATTTTCAAGAACCGAAAAGTTGTTATAGGTCCTTTTTGTAATCCCTGTCATACTTTTTTGAGCTTCCCTAGTCATGATCGTTTTATATGCAACACATTGAGCTGCTTTGTGACCAAAGTTATGGAAAGAAAAACATTGTCCATTGAAGAAACTTCTGCGGTTATTGAATCTACCAGCCAACTGATTGTAGTTTCTATTTTCATCTATTCTTGAACCAAATTGAGAAGATTTTACCTGTGGCTGGTTGTAGCTTTTGTTCACCCTTAAGATGGATTGCCCTTGATAGTTTCTGTTTGTAATTCGTTCCTGCTTTACCTGTTGATCTTCATTGTTCTTTTGATCATTTCTTCTTGCTGCATCAAGATAACTTTTTGAGGTGGATGCTTGAGTAGTTTCTCCATTATAGCCCAGACCTGTCTTGTTTAGAGGAGACCGCTGCACATTGATAATCTCATCCAAAGTTTCAGATCCTTTGACAAACTTGAGATTAATAGCTTTTGTTTTCTCAATCTCTTTTCTAAGACCAACAATTTCACCTTCTAATTTTTCAAGATGTTTTTCCTTTTCATCAATTTGAAATTGTAGAGTATCAATGATCATGTTCTTTTCTTCTATACATCTCTTGAGTCTAGTAATTTCATCATAAAGGTTATCCACATCTACAGCATCCATATAATCATCATCTTCAAATGCCATTAACAACTTATATTCATTACCTTGTTCATCTTCATCACTGTTTGATAGACCATCACTATCTTCATAAGTGTAGTGGCTTTTCTTATTTGCGTTCTGTTTCTTGTTCCATCTAGCAGGTTCCTTTCCTTTATCCTTATAAGGACATTTTGCAGCATAATGACCTACTCTTCCACAAGCAAAGCATTTAAAAGGTAACTTACCTCTGAACCTTCCAGAACCCCTTTGAAGATTTCTGACAAAATTTGATTCTTCTTCCTCTTCTTCTGGGACGTGGCTTGCTTCATAATAATCTCCTTTGCCTGATGCCTTGAAAGCAGCTTCTCTTCTGTCTGATGGACCTCCCTTTCTCATTTCATAAGCAGTTAGAATTCCATGTAGCTGAGACATAGTAAGAATTCGTAGATTTTCCTTTTCTTCTATTGCAGATACTTTAGATTCAAACTTGGGGGACAATGATCTTAGAACCTTTTCAACCACAATAGCCTCTTTTATTTCTTCACCCAAATTTTTCATACAATTAACAACCTCATCTACCCGAAGAAAATAGTTAGCCACAGTTTCATCATTATACATTTTGAGAGTCTCATACTGAATTCTGAGAGTTTGAAGTTTAGCACGCTTTACCTATTCATCTCCTTCATAGCTCGTGACAATTTTGTCCCATATCTCTTTTGCGGATTTATAGTGCATTACCTTCATGAATTCTGATTGAGATATACATCCTAATAGAGTACTGACTGCTTTTGCATTTGTTTCATACTTCTTTTTCTCGGCTGTATCTGTAGGAGTAGCTGAAGGAAAAGCATAGCCTGTCTCTACGATGTGCCAAACTTCTGTGCCAAGAGATTGAAGATAGGCAGTAACTCTTACCTTCTAATAATTGAAGTTTGTCCCATCAAAAACTGGTGGCCTGATTGATGCTTCTCTCTCGTAGTTGCTCATGATGAACGATCTACCTTCAAGCGATCAAGCTTCTCTGAAGGACCTGCTCTGATACCAATTGTTGGAAATAATACTGAGAGGGGGGGGGTGAATCAGTATTATCTAATTCTTTTAATCAATCTTCCTTATTTGTTCTTTGAATTATTTTTGAATGTCAGTACCATAAAATAATGAGCATGAACAAAGAAAAACAGATAGTCACACCAAAGAACACAAGATGTAAGGTGGAAACCCAATGTGGGTGAAAACCACCTGCTGCAATATGTCTCTATCTTCTTTCAACTTAGAAACTTCTTTTACAATGGTTTTGTACTGGTGCAGTCCTTTACCAGTACGCAGGCTGCAACCTGCAGAGAGCTACAGCTCTCTCTCTCTCTCGTTTTCCAGTCTCTCCTGGAAGGGAGCTACAACCCCCTACTTCTTTTCATAAAGCATCAATTGAACATCAAGTACATGAAAGTTACAGTCCACTACAGTTATCAGATCAGCAATAACAGAACTAACCCAGAACACCTTATCAACAGAAAAATTCAATCAACAGAACTTTTTAAGACAGGTACGCAGTTTTCCCTTCTGTGGCCTGCGTCGCTACGCAGTTCACCTTCTGCTTTCCTGCGTCTACCCGCAGATATCCTTCTACCGCATTGCGTGCCCACGCACTGTTCCTTGAACTGCGCTGCGTACTTTTACTGCAGGGACGCACCCAAAGATACTATCGCGCCACGTATTGTTACTGCAGGGACGCACCCAAAGATACTATCGCGCCGCGTACTGTTACTGCAGGGACGCACCTGAACCTTAGTCGCTCTGCGTACCCACGCAGCTCTTCTTCTTCTGCTCTGCGTACCGACGCAGGTATCCTTCTTCTGCTCAGCGTCCCGACGCAGCTCTTCTGTTAAACACATGCGTCCTTCTGATTAGGGCCGAATAGGCAGTCCACCAGAGTGGCACAGTTGCTCAGATCTGATCATGCACTCGAGAGATCACCCTTCACAGATTCGCCTTCAACTTCCCTTTCATATAGATCAAGCTTTTAAGACCATAACCCAATATTTCAGATCTAAAGATATTCAATTGCAAAAGATGCTTAGCCAAGTGATCTACTTTGCTTTATATAGGCAAGCTCCTCCTAAAATCATGGAACAATACCACGAGCCGACACCATAATAACCCAAAACCGTCGGCTAAATACCAAGAGTAAAACATAAGAAACCCCACGTGCTTTTCTCTGCCTTGAAATGTGTGCACTGGGGGGACGCACCTCCTGAACGGCTGGCCTGCGTATCTGGACGCGGTCCCTGCATGGTGTACCTGCGGGTACACACCTTATGATCTGATTTCCTGCGTACTTCTTTATTTTCAACAAAATGAGGGTCTTGCCACGGGAGTTGCCATCAAGTACAACATTTGTAACATATAGCCATACCAGAAACATAATGCCAACACAGATGCAACATTGAACAATGGAAACGATTTATGGCATTTGAAGTTCCAAATTGGCAACATTGAGTTGATCGAACAATAATACCAGAGGACCGTGAATTAAATTTAACAAGCATGAAACAACAAATAGGTTGTTTCATTACTTGAAGTGCCACTTAAGGTGCGATTAACCCCATGGTGAACATATAGACTCAGTCTTTTCAATTATTTAGGTCCCTATAGTACTAGTGTATTCCCTCATTGTTATTGTCATTGTATCCCCCTTATTGTCATTGTTGTGCCAAATTTAGTCCCCATGTTGTTAGTGCCCCATAGAAGCCCACTATTATTATTGTTGCGCCCTTACATTATTACTGTTATGTCAGCTCTAATTATATTGTGACCCCTTAGACTCCTATATATAGAAAGGAGTTTTTTTCATTTGAATCATCCAAGATTTTTTCATTTGTGTAATCTAAAGGATATTCCCCCTTGAAGAGGCTAATTTTGAAGTCATTGATGTATCTCTCCTTATATTTTTTGAGCGGGTTGCATAACATTTGGTATAAGAACTTTGGATTTTAGCGTTTCACTACTTTAAATGGGCCATCTTAGCATTTTCGCTATAAAAAAATTTCTTCAAGGCATCAAAAGCTGAAATTTTCACCACGCGGAGATGAAATCTCATAGAACTTCTATAAAAATTTCAAATCTTGGCTCACTATATTTTTGGAGATATGCTTCGAGGAAGTTAGGGTTTTTTTGGGCTCCTGAATTCTGTCTCAAACAAATGACCTAGGTAAAATCGTCATAACATTTTTTCTACAAGGCTTCAGAAGCTAAAAAATTTACCATGTGTGGAGCCAAAATCGCAGAGAACTTCATGTAAAAATTCAGAAATTGGTTTACTATATTTTCAGAGATATGCTTTGAGGAAGTTAGGGTTTTTTTAGGCTCCAAATTTTTTTCTCAAACAAGCGACCTAGGGAAAATTGTCATAACTTTTGTTTTAGGCATCAGATTTGAATTCTGTAAAATGTGGTTTAAATTTCACATACTGTTATTTTTTTTGTAACAATTTCACAGTTGAAGGTTGAAACAATGACACATAGCATCCCATACAACTTCTCTCTACTATATTATTCCATAATCATGTCATCATGGGAGATTTGGCATAACTATTTCTTGAAGAATCTAATCTCGATCTGACTTGTGGTGTTGGAAACAAGACCTAGAGTGCTACTATAGGAAGAAATTTCAGAACATGGAGATCAAAAATTTCATATTTACAATCGTTTCAAGATCAAGCTCCTAAAAACAAGAACAATGTGTGTATTTTTTTAAAAATTGCATAACTTTTGTTTGAAAAATCAGTTTGAAGTGATCCAAAGGGCATATTGAAGCATAGATATCATTGTTTGATTTCAAAATTCCTTGAGGCATGAAAATGGAAACACCTATTAAGCAACCAAAAATATCGACAATGGCGAATGAAGAAGAAGAATAAATGCAACAAGACATGCCAAAATTATGATACCAAGTGCAACAAATTTTACTCTCGCAAAGAGTAAGAAAAAATGAAATGGAAACTAAGATGGATGATTTGAAGAATAACTTAAGATCAGACATGGAAGGTTTGAAGGATGACATGAAAGCTAATATGGATGGCATGAAAGCTAATATGAATGGTATAAAAGAAGAAATGAAGGGCAACATGGAATATTTGAAGAATGGTTTAAAAGTAGACATGGAAGGTTTGACAAAGTTGCTACAAGAAATGCTTCCTAATGACGAAAAGGTATTATATGAAACTCATGATGAGAAAAAAAGAAATCTTAATCATTATTTGATAGACTCTAACATTGTATTAAAGACCCACCATATTCCAAAGATCGATATGAGAAAGTTTGATGGCAAGGATCCAGTAACATGGATACTACAAATGGAGCAATATTTTGATCTTCATAATATGAAACACACATAAAAGGTACACATTTCAACTTTATATTTAGAACCCAATCAACTTGTATGGTAGCAATGTATTTTTTCTCGTAAACCACTTGTCACTTGGCCAATTTTTACGGAGGAAATGATAGCACATTATGAGGATACAAAGAGAAACACATTCCTTAACCAATTTATAAATCTCAAACAAAAGGGTTCAATGGGAGAGCACATTGAGGACTTCGAAAAATTGAATATAAGGGTAAATTGTA
This sequence comes from Pinus tabuliformis, assembly GCA_031772625.1. NCBI lineage: Eukaryota > Viridiplantae > Streptophyta > Pinopsida > Pinales > Pinaceae > Pinus > Pinus tabuliformis. Next base: position 247,227,252 of record CM062805.1, read on the forward strand.
TTCCATAGGAGCATAAGATTGATGTCTTCATAGGTAATTTAAAGGATAACATCCAACATGAAGTTCCCCTTTCAGAACCTGATTCATTGGAGAAAGCATTCAGGTTGGCAAGAAAAATTGAAAGCAAAATTATGGCAACAAGGAACCAAACCACTCACAACTATAAACATGGAAGTGTCATTACTCCTGGCCTTCCAAAACCTACAAGGTTGACACCACATCAATTGGAAGAAAAAATAGAAAAAGGGCTTTGATAAAGTTGTGATAGAAAATATAGTAAAGGTCATAACTGTCATGAGAAGAAATTAATTTACATAGATTGGGAAGATGAGGAGGAAAAGGAACAATAAATGTAAAAGTAAGAGGATATACACCAAGAACCAACTCCAAAGAAAGAAGAAATGAATCTAACCATACCGTGCAATGCGTTGACATGAATTACCACTCCACAAACTCTCAAGATAGAAGGACATATCAAGAAGAAAAAAGTAATAATGTTGATTGATTCGGGTTGTACCCATAATTTTATTCATTGTAAGATACCCAAGGAATTTAATTGTTTCCTATATCTAGCAATAGAGTGTCAAGTGATGGTTGTAAATGGAGGAACCATAAATTTCTTTGGAAAGTGCCATAATATCAAGCTATCCATGGGAGAATATGTTTTGAATAGTCCAATGCTTTCCATTCTAATGGGTGGAGCTGATGTTGTACTAGGATTCTAATGATTACAATATATGGGTACAATATCTTTTAATTTTCAAGAAATTTTCTTGATTTTTTTTGGGAAGGAAAGGAAGATGAATTAAGGGGTATTGCAGGGAAACTAGGAAATATAATAAGCTCCAATGGCATTAAAAATCTTCTAAATAAAGAAACATGGGGTGTAATCGCACAATTATGTTCATTAGAGGTTCGAACATCGAAATCATCTATTTTTCCATATCTCCAAAATGCCTTGGACAATCATTCTAAGGTTCAAGCAATGGAAGATCGCATCGAGAATCAACAATAAGTTCTCAAAATATTAAAGGATAACCTCACTTTGGTGCAAAATAGAATGAAACAAGAGTCAGATCAACATCAAAATGAAAGAAGTTTTGATGAAGGTGACTTGGTATTTTTACGACTACAACCATACAAAAAATTGTCCCTCAAGCAAGATAAGAAGGATAATAAATTGTCACTGAAGTATTATGGTCCTTACAAGGTGTTGCAAAATATTGGTACTATGGCATACAAATTTCAGCTTCCTGCATCTTCTCGAGTGAACCCAGTTTTCCATGTTTCATGCTTAAAGAAGGTTATAGGTGACAAGCTTCAAGTTCAAACAATATTTCCAAAATTTTATGAGGAAGGAAAAATCATATTGGAACTTGAAGCAACCATGGAAATAAGAACTCGATAGCTATGAAATCGATCAACTTCAAAGTATCTCATTAAGTGGAAGAACTTATCCACTGAAGATTCCACATAGGAGTATGAGAATTTTATACATAAGAATCCATAACTACTCAAGCGTCGAGGACAACACTTTTTTGAATGAGAGGGGCATGTTAGGTCCCTATAATACTAGTGTATTCCCTCATTTTTATTGTAAGTGTAGACCCCTTATTATTATTTTTGTGCCCAATGTAGTCCCCATATTGTTGTTATTGTGCCCCGTAGAAGACCACTATTGTTATTGTTGTGCCCTTACATTATTATTGTTATGTTGGATCTTATTATATTGTGACCCCTTAGACTCCTATATATAGATAGGAAGTTTTTTCATTTGAATCATCCAATAATTTTTCATTTGTGTAATGTAAGGGAGGTTGCCCCCTCAAAGAGGATAATTTTGAAGTCGTTGATATATCTCTTCTTCTATTTTGTGAGATGGTTTCATAACACGGTTTTACTCATTACATTCCAATAAATTTTTAATAACCTGTGGTAGATAATTTTATAATAAATTATAACCCTAGCCACGTTTCATTGATGACTTTTTAATAATTTAAAGGTAGAAGAAAACCAAAGAAACCGAAAAACCATTTAGATTCCTTATATACTATACATTAGATCATGTATTAGATGAAGAATATTATCAGCATATAAAATATTAGCCATTCATAATTTAAAATTTTCAAATTCCCCAAGCCCAATTCCAATATAGACCATGCTTTAGGCATAATTAATGTTAATGATTTCTTTCTTATCTCTAATCACATACTTATGTCTCTTGTAGTTTTCGATCGTCATAAGAAAAACGTTCCTATTACACTTATGCATTTAGGTATCTCCATCATATGTACACTTTCATAAAGTTGAGTTTATTCTATTAAATATTCTTAGGTTTTTAAAGTGGGAGTGCTTATTTAAATGCCCCATGGCATTATAGTAATTAACGGCTTAGGGAGGTTCACTTGGATCCATTTTGGTGTCCATGACCTTATAGAGTGGCCTTGGCTCCATTTTTAGTGTTCAAGAACTTATAGAGTGGCTTTGGATCCATTTTGGTGTCCACGACCTTATATAATGGCCTCAAGTTTATCAACATGATCTTTAGAATGGGATGTCTGGCTAGGCTTTCTAATTTCTCCTCAGAATAGACAAATATTATGGAGAGAGTTGGAAATAAGTTGGAAATATTTGAATTAAGATTGAGCATATTAACATATGTTTCAATAAGGGATAAGAAGGAGGATTATTTGAGGCAATAGAATTTCAAATTGGTATTTGTATTTATGTGTAATTGTTGGATTATGAGTATTTTTCTTTCAAGTGTAATGATTGTTATGAGTATACCCACTTCCAAAAAGGTTGGTCGAAAAAGAATCCTTTGGGAAAAAAAATGTTTCAAAAGGTCTCCAAACCCTAAATAAAATGAAAAATACAATATCAAGGCACCTCTCAGTACATAAAAAATGAATTCAAGGTTGAGACAGGCCAACATAGATTTTTCGCTCTGAAATCAACCCCAAAAAGGGATTCTCTTCACACAAAAGTAGAGAATCATCTGCCTATTTATTCTAATGAGGAAGGAGAGACCTTGACACATGAACAAATGCCAATATTTGAGAATTTCTTTAAAAAAATCCTAACCTCCTTCCACTCACTAATTGAACCAAAGGTAGGTTAAATTTACTGGTAAAAATGAAAACTAAGTGATATCACTCAAAGGTTTATTGGAAAAGAATTTTCTTGGCAAAGTTAGGAACTCATTAGCCAAAGCTTGGTCCAAAACACAAGTGATGATCCCTTGATTATTCTTTCCATGGTGCCTTTAAACAAAACCATGGTATTGAGAGATAATGATAAAAGTAAAAAAGACTTTAAAAATACCCAATGGGAGGTAGTAAGTCAAGTAGAGACATTAAAAATAACCATTACATTGATGTTTGGAAATTTTATGGTATACATCCCTCTACTATAAGATTGAGAAAAGAAAAAAAACTTTCCTTTTCCTTTGTTTCAATGCTTCTCGAGAAGGGAAGGAAGTTACCAATATGAATCTCAAAGAGAAAGAATGAAAATGAATAAGGCCTCGGCATCCCAATGCACACTAACTTAATCTCTTTGATATGTGGTGAGTGTGTGTGTGTGGTATAAAATCAGTAAGTGAATAATAATCCATGTATGAGCCAATTGGTTTATCTGCATATGTGTCTGGTTCTTATTTGCAAAATATTGATAAGAAATGTTCTTTTTCATTTAGATATAACTATGTAAATAATATTATTCAAATGTACTATTAAAAACATTATTTGATAACTACATTTATATGATGTCATTGGTGGGATTCTAACACTAACACACATGTAGACTAAAGAAAAAGTGTAGTGAGTGATACTAAAAATTACAATCATAGCAAGGGGAGTTGTTAAGCATAAAGTCCCTACCTTTAGTTATGATTAAGAAGATAGATCAAACTAGAAATGAGATGCTAGTAGCAATGGGGAATGCCTAATAAGCTATCTTTAGTGTATCTTTAGTCTATGTAGACCTAACAACATAGTTTTAATGCTTCTTTTATTCAAATCATTATTTGTCAATGTTAGTTTTCAACATGTGGAACATGTTAAATACCATTTCAAGAAATTTGGCATGTAGAAAGAAAAAAAAAACTATTGAGCTTTTTCCTTCTAGCTCATTGAAAAATTAAAATTCACAACAGAAACTTACCTTCTAAATTTACTATCGAACAAGTAGCAAATAGTAAAAAAATGTGAAAATACAAAACAAAAAAATATATATACTGGCAATACTTGTAGAGTGTCTATTATCAAATTCACTAATGTTGTTGAACCTATAATATTTATATTGTTCTTATTAGTGTTGTATTTTTATCTATCATTGAAATAAAGTTTTAGATTTTTTTTTCTAATTCGAACCTCTAAAACAATGAAGGACAAATGCAAATGGTAGTTTTCAAAGTCATAATTTCTCCAGGGTTAGTATTTATCTTTCCTAGGAAAGAATATACCCTATATTTCTCAATATGTGAGGAAAAGAAAACTAACCCTTAAGACATCTCGAGGCCACAATAAAAATATTCTCAATATAGAGGTAAGTATAGTAACAACGATAAATTTTAGGAGAAAGTTATGATCTTGATCAATTCTGAGTATGCCTCTAATTGTGAAATTTTAAAAGTTATTGTAGTTAACTAGTTATTATTCAATTGATTATTTGTCTTTTGCAATTAATTGCGACAAATACTAAATAAAACACTACTGCAAATTCACAGAAAATAAATAAATCACTAGAACTAATAAAATTATTTTTCACACACACAAATAATGAACATCAATATTTTGGACAAGTATCCCTAGAAAACACCAGTGTGGGGAAAACCAGTTTTGCAGATAAGTAATTTTATTGATTTTTTAGAAAAATCTATGATGGAGAAATTACAATCGTTTGTCGTAAATTATAAAACCTATCGAAAATTAATGTTGTCACTTTTGTAAGCCGATCTACCCTATTGGAATCAATTCAACCTCCTTTGATCAATTTTTCCTCTCTCTGGCTACTGAAGTAGTCACACGTGTGACCCTTTCTCATGTCCTTCTCTAATAAAATCACACTGCTAAGAAAATGAACTCAGCCTCCAATGGATTTTGACCTCAATTGGAAAATTCAAATTTCTAATGAAAATCGAATACTCGAACAATTTATCTCATTGATCCGACAATTTGTCCTCTCTGGAGCAATTCGCACCACAGGAAAATTGACCTCTCTCTATAGAAAAATCAACCTCCAAATAACTTAGGAAATTGTTGTGATAAATATCAACTGAAAATCTTATCTCCAAACACTATTAATGTCAATCAGTTGATGCCCATATGCTACCTAGGTGCCCTTTCTATTACTACAAATCTATATCTTGATGTGTTCTCCAAATGCACATCGATTTCCTCTTATAATATCTCATTGGAAAATCAATGCCGATCATATAATTTGAATTGATGGCTAAGATCATCTTGACCCCTTCTCATGAATTTTTTAGAAGTCACTAGAAGAGATTCAATTTACCTCAATTAATTCCAATTAATTAAGCCATTTCCCTAAGTTAGACTTAAGAAAATTGATAAACTGGCTAATTAATTTTAATCATGGTGTTTTCCTTGGAAATTTTTTCTGAGTATTGGAGAAAATGTGTTCCTTTGCCTCGTAGACACTATCTGAGACTAGAATACTTGTCCAACTCAAAATAACACTCCCTCTTAGCAAGGAAGGTGTTCTACATAACACCCAACATGTCTTTGAAGAAGATGAATCTTGCCTTCCCCAAAGCCTTTGTTAGAATATTTGCTACCATCTCATCTATGCATATATATTACAGTTGAATAATCTTGCACTGCACATAATTCCTGATGAAGTGGTACCTAATGCCTACATGCTTGGACTTGTCGTGAAACACTAAATTCTCTGACAACTTGATGCAACTCTAATTTTGATAGTGTATCACCATCATCTGAACCCTCTAACCAATCCATGGATACCAGTAGATTTTGAAGCCATATAGCCTTACACATAGCCATGCTCACTATTATGTACTTTTCCTCTATAGAACTTATTGTCATGGAATTTTTCATCCTACTATACCAAAAACCAACTCTCGATCCCATGCTAAAGAAACACCCTCAAGTGCTTTTTTGATCCATTATGTTACCCAGACAGTTTGCAACAATATATCCAACCAACCTAACACCATCACCTCAAGCATACATGATCCCATACTTGATACTCCCATGCAAATATCTTAGCACATGTTTAGTTGTTATCCAATTCACTTTCTTCAACTCCACCATGAATTGACTAAGAGAGTTTACTGCATAGGATATATTTCGTTTGGTGTTGACCAAATATGTCAGAAATCCTATAAATTCATACATGTAAAAGGTGGAATTCACATCCTTTTCCATAAACGTATCTATCTTCCTCCAATTATAGATCATGGTTGTCGACATGGCTCTACAATCCTCCATCGTAAACCTCCTCAGGATCTCGATGCAGTATTTCCCTTGTCCAAGGAAAAAATCACCATTTATTTACCATACCTCTTGTTATCACTTAGATTTTCCTTAGAAGTTATTTAAAAGAAGGAAAGTTTCCAAGGTAACTACAAACCAATCTTTTAAGTACAGATCCTAGCCGATCTACACTCATAGAGGGCTCTCTCTTTATAATTTAGCATTGTTTTGATATGATATTAGGGTAGTTATTAATGCTTAAGGGATTTGTTTTGATTTTTTTGGTGGAATTAAGGAAACAGATGGGCAGAGCAAGTATTTAGGCCATTGGGCTATGGAGTCATGTAGGAAAGTTTTATCAAGACTTGATTAATCACTGAGGTAAGATTTCACAAGTCAAGCTAGCATAGCAAGGAAAAATCTGAAGGTTTCAATGGATGAAAATCTTAACCAGCGCCAAGGGCAACGAAGAATCCTTAACAAGAATTAAGATGAAGAAGGGAGGTTTGGCAAATAGCAAGCGAAATTAAGAATCCTGTACTAAGGGCCAATAAAGGGAATGAATTACAGAAGTAAGAGAGCAACTAAGAATTCCCAAACTTAAGCAATTTAGTAGAAAACATTAAATAAGAAAACAGTTAAAACATAGAGAACTTAAGCTGATTCTGATGATATTACTCCATGTTTGCTTTTAAGAATTATAAGAAACACATAAGATATTTCATAACATAAAGGAAAACAATAATCAAACTCAGAGAAGTGATACTTATTTGTTTCCCACAGTGCACATGAATCGAGTGAAATGTCCTCAGCTTTATTTAATCCAGCAAACCAGTCCAGCCTTGAATACAATAGCTCCTCTAGCTCAAAACAAAAAGTCTACAGAAATTATTTTTAATCCACCCTAATTACTTCAACTGGTGAAGTATTTATACAACAATTAATAGAAAATATCTCATAACTATTTGAGATTTATTCTAGGAAACAAAAGATATCCTCCACACAAAGATAGAGACAGATGGAACACAGATTGTTTGCTGTCCCTTTATTTGTGAATGTGCTGGATACTGGAACTCGGATTTGGCTCTTGCAGTTGCCCCGGTTTTTATGTGTTGGACTTCACTCTTATCCTTGTCTGCTGATACTCTTTACTTGTGTCGATACTCTTGTGTTGTTTCATCCTTTCATCATGTATTACCATAATTTACCATGGTGAACATCTTTTACTCCACAGAGTTACTACATTAAACTTATAGTAAATCAATCAAACTGGTCCATCATTCATTATCCGGTAATTTCATCCTGATCATCTTCCTGTAAAATTCTTCAGCTTCTATGTACTTAGCAAAATTGGGTTTGTTGGTGAATAGATTTTTTGCTTCATGTTCTATGTAAAATAAAATATCCAAGCCATCATAAAGTACCTTTCCTGTAGGTAATGCTTTTACTCCTAAAGAACTTGCTTGGCTCTTGGACTGTTTGTGTAATCTGTCAGTATAGTCTTCCTGTGTCATTAACTTTTCATGGATAACCAGTGGGCTAGGAATGCTTTTTTCTCTCAAAATGCCATATTTCAACATGAAGCTATCTATGTCTGCCTGAATACTCTGAAACCATTTCTCTAAAGTAAGCATTAAGTTCCTGTTAGTAAGAACTTTCTTTATTTCAATAATAGTAGTTGTTCAATCCTCAATCTCTAACTCATCCAGCTAGTACTTGTTCCTACTATTCAAAAAATCAATCAACTGATTTGCCTCTTCAGGTTTATCTCCAAGTTCTTCTTTAGTATTTTGTATAGCTTCCATAACTACTTTAATTAACTTAGTCTGTTAAAACATTACCTGGATAGAAGACTAAATATCATTGATGGAATCAATGATATTGGCCCACAATATATTTTTCATGTCTCCCAATGGTTTTTCTAATCTCAAATCCTTCTCCAAGACTTTGATTCTTTCCTCCATTCTTCGATTTTTCCTTTCTTCTTCTTTATTTTGAATTTGTGCAAGCTCATAGTTTGTTTCCAAACTTGTCATTTTTTCTCTGAGATTTTTCAATTCTATGGCCTGGATACTCATTTGTTCCATGGCTTTAATCAGTTCATCTATTCTTTCTGCTGATGTCCCTGCACTAGTTGATGTACCTGTGGTTGAAATACTCTCTGCTACTGGCAATGTTGTTACTAGTTGGAAGTGTTCGTTCTAAGGACATTGCCAGAGTGGAGGGTAATGCTGTAGAAACTATAGGTATGACAGTCTGAGGAGCAGTGGCCAGCTCACTTTGCTTAGACTGTATTGCTTTCTCCAATTCTTTCTTAGTTTCTTTTAACTGATCATTTAACTTAAGGACTAAGTCCATAAGTTCTTCCTCCTTTTGCTTCTCTATAACTTTTGCAGTTTGAGGATGGTGGAGAGGAGGGATATTAAGCTGCTTCTTCAGTGCAGCTATATCATCATTCTTCTTTTTAATCAACTGCTCTGCTGCTTTGACATCTTTGGGATCATGTCCCAACTCTATCACCAAGTCTTCTAAAGTTTTTATCCTGGTGTCTTTAGCCTGAGAGGAGGCCTTTTCTAGTTGAAGCTGTGCAGAGGTATTGGTCAATGAGTTTTGCAATTGATGTGCTGTGATGGCCTTATTAGTTAGTGTATAATATACCATCTCACTAGTTTGTTTGTGCAGTTCTATTTGGTCAATAAGATGAATATCCTTTGCCAAAACTTCAAAATCAGTCTTTAAATAATCAGCCATGGATCTTGGCTATTGCACAGTTGGCTTGAGGAAGCTCATCTGCATCTTTCCTTCCTTTATATCAAAGGCTGAAATCAGCCTTGTCTGGTTGGTTGGAGCCATTTTGAGATAATGAGCATAGGTCTGAGCTTTCAATTTCTCATTCCTTGCTTTAATTGCTTTATATTTTCCTTTTATGTCCTAGCTTTGTCCTGAAGGAGCTTTGAATTAAGACACCTCTGTGCTCTGTTGTCTTTCCAATGCTTGTATCTGTGAAGTAGAATGTGTCCCTCCTGTTGGGATGGTTGGCCTACTATCACTACTTTCAGCTACTGTGTCACTTTCTGTTTGTTCAAAAAATTCCTATTCAGATAGGGGATTCAACCTTTTCCTTTTTGCATAGGTTTGTTCAATGGGCATAGTAGAAGGAGTAGCTTCCTCTCGGCTTCTCTTTGGATTTTTCTCCTCATTTAGAGGGGTTTGCAAAATGGGAGGATTCCTCATGTTTGGTTCTGTTTGATCTAATTCCTCCGAAATTTCTGGTTGCTTTGAATCTTCTGTCTATTCTGATGACTTTTGTTGCTCTAATGGCTGTGTGCTATGTTCCTGTGACTGCTTTTGTGATCATGTTTCTCCAGGCACCTCTACAAATGAACCTTCTTCAAGCGTTCTTTCTAAAACCACCAATACATTATCAACTGCAACATGTGTGCTATCTTGATCTACCAGAGTGCCTTCCACCCATTTAGATTGGTTGGCATATTGTTCAATTTCTGGAATCCTATGGTGGATATAGGGAGATAGCTTATTTTTCTGCCTTCTGTTACAAATGAAGCTGTGGTGGTCATAGGGCCAGATGAAACTTTGTTTTAATCACAATCTTTGTAGGATCTCATCTTCCTCCGTTCCTGCTTCTCTATTATTGCAAATAAATGGCCCTAGATGATCTTTTATTCTTAGCTGGGCCTTCTTCTTGGTTTTGACCAAGTGAATCTCATTAGAATTGATCATTTGCCTGTAGTACTCCAGAGAAAATAATCACATGGGGAGATATCTAGGTAGTTTGTAAGGAGGAAGCTCAGACCCATAAATCATAATTTCAGTATGGTTTTGGTACAAGTACGAATAAGCTACTTTGTATTGTTTGGACAGATGGAGAACCCTCATAATGTTTACACTGATTCTGGGACAGGGACTTCCTAATAACATTGTAGTCACTGGATGTACAAATAGGTCAATAAAATCTGTGTATGGATAGTGAGAAGAACTAGACCTATGGAATAGAGAGGTCCAAAAGATGACAGATCTAGGATTCCCTCTAGTATCAATTTTTTGGATAGAGAAGGGAGACTTATCAGTTTGGTAGTAGAGAAACAAATGATACAGGACTGATAAATATTTGAACACTCTTTCATTTTCTAACCTCATAAACTGATCATGCATTTTATCTTCAATGAATTTTGCATAATCAAACTTGACTAAAGGAGGTTGACTAGGGGTAAAAATAGACATGTAGGCAACAATAATCTCATCTACATATTCATTAGTGGTAAAACCTAAAATGCATGATTTCATTATTGTGATATCTTTGCCCAGATCAGAAAACATGACTCACATGTAAGGAGGGTGGTCTTTTGCAATGTACTTTTCTTCAACAATGAAAGTCTAGATGATTTTGGCACTCCTGGAACTAGATAACTTAGAGAATCTTTTTAGCAAATCAACAATGGTAAGAGGGGTGAGGTCCTGACCAGGTTGTAACTGTAACATTTCATTTATGGATTCAGTAGTGATAGTAAACAGGATTTTTTGGTCTGGGGACATTATAGCTCTCATGGTAGGGTCGTAGTTTGCGTTATAGTAGTGAATAATCTCTGGAAAAACTTGAACACTGGGGAATTGATATTTGGGCAGGTTTGATTCCCAGAGGCCTATCTTATCTGCTTGGTTTAAATAGTTGTCTCGGTGTCTGCAATGCAATTTCAAAGGGGATTCTTCAAAGGTGAGGTCTTTTATCTGAAAATATTTGTCAGCTAGGGGAAGATGGTCTAAATCTCTGTGGGGAGTGGTAACTAGCATGACATTCAAGGAAACTGGGGCATCCATCCTTGGTTCTTGTGGATTCAAGGATGATAGCAGGGGGTTTTAGGGAATTATGGAAAACTGGGTCATCTTAGAGAGTTTCAAGACTGTCAACAACTTAATTTCACTAAATTACTTAATTTATAAAGCAATTCAGCTCAGGTTCAGTATGAAAATAGGGTTTCTCAGTTGAAAATGGGGTAAATACCTGGTGCTAGTTGTAAAAATGGACTAATGGCACTAGTGCAATGTTCGCAGGGAGAGCACAGTTTCGCACTGGTAATCTGGAGTTCAGCAGCTTCTAGAGGTTGACGGTTGGAAGCAGGTTGACAGTTCGAACGTACTCTACGTGTGCATGGGGAACATAAGTTTCTTTTCTTGGTAAAACAAAAATAATGAGTATTTTTGGTTTTATTTGCAAAGTCAATGATTTTGGCGGGTATAATGGGAAAGCAACAGTTGGCGCCAACTAACGGAGGTGATGTTTTATCATTTAGTGAGGGTGATAAGCAGAGGCGGTAAGCGGAATTTATCGCACCACTTTTGCGGCCTTGGTGGTATTGGGAGAGGTTTGCCTGATGCCATTCATCGGACGACACGTAGTGGCAGGGTGAACAGTGAAACTCATCACATCAGGTGGGTAAAGGTCGGCATTGGAGGTCGCCCAATATGAGCGTCAGTTGTTAGATCTGAAGGGGTTAGATCGTACGGTGATCGGGTCAATGATTTGATCGGGAGTTAGTGAAGGGGCCCGATGGGATAATAATTGCATATTAAGGATATTTAATGATGTCAGGGATGATTTGATTGGAGAATGGTTATTAATTGATCACAATTTGACTAATTAATCCCTTCTAACTTGGCGGAGGGTTATGGTTCTTAATTAATCCCAAATCGATTAATTAATCCATCTAATTATTTTATTATGTTTTATATTTCAAACTATCGGGGCGGGGTATTAACATATGGAATTTTAATAATATATATGGGAAAGGGGTGTATTTTTGGGATTTAAATACATAAATAAAATCAGATGTTAATATGAAAATGAAAATGGAAATACGCTAAGTAAAATGCTTTTGAAATATCTTGACATTTCTGCATTTGAAGATCACAACTTAGGTTTAAGTGCATTTGTGGGTTTTTATATGAGGGTAATTACTTTTCCTAGGAAAATAGTGATTTTACCTTAGGAAAAGCGGGTTTTTAGGGAAAATGAGCAAATGATGAAGGGGGTGAATGTTGATGAGGGGGTTTTAGTACTTAGACCTCATATGTTATTGGGCCAAGGGTCCAATCCCTCCAGAAGTCATAGAAATGCTCTGAGCCCCTTTAACTTAAGGTTTTAGGTATCTTTGGACTTACTTATGGGGAATTAGTAAAATAATGGGTAAAATGAATGAGGAAATTAACCATTTGACTTTTTGTAACTACTCCATTACCATTCATGCTTTAGTAACTTGATGATGAAGCATATGATATGATTTTAACCAACCATTCACCATAATTATGGAACTGTCCAACTACTTACCCATCTACACATCCTACCATTTTTCCTACTCGTCATTAGGGTGCACTTAAACTGGCAAACCCTTATCAAAATTTTCTTTTCTTTTACAATAAATTTTTTATCTAAGTCTATCCTTATTACATCCAAGGGCTCAGATTAAACTGTTGAGCTCCTTTTATTCACTCTACCTATCTATTTATTTGCCAAGATTAAACAGTTTGGTAAGATTTCATTCTCTACCCCTAAGCATGAAATTCAAAATATGGAATAACCAAGATTAAACTATTTGGTTACCATGGATTGTTGCCTAAACAACAATTTTCACTCAATAATTATTATAAAAAAAGTAAAATAGCAGTGGCATTGGATTTGCACATGTTCATGGTCTTTTTTCTTTTTTGGGGTTCATTTTTCATAATTTTTTCCAACATTTTCCTTCTTTTTTTCCCTTTAATTTTTCTTTTAGGGCATACCCTCTTTACATTTTTTAATTTTCTTAATTCTTTGAATATGGAAAACATTTGCAGAAAGAAAAGGTATGTACATATTACAGAGATAAACTAAGTCAATCATAAATTATGACACCTATTGGTATAGGAACATAACAATGGCTCCACTTGGGGATGGATTTCCATGGTGGAAAGTTAAGAATTGTAGATCAATGGCCTTTTGAAAGACTATGATTTTATTCTGCAGTTTTCCCTTTATTTTTTGTTTTACTAATATTTATGACAATCACACTTTTGAAGCATAGGGCCTTCTCTTCAAGCTTCAACTCCAAAATTTACCATCCAATCCAAACTAAACTTTCTGAAGGATATAGTATGTACAACTGAAATTGGTAAGATTAGTAACTTGGATAAATATAGTGTTTCAACATTTGACCATTTATTGGTCCTCCTTCTACCTTTGTGCCATCCAATTCTTTAAGAAAGTAAGCATTATTACCTCTGAAGGCATATATAATGTATGGACCTTTCCATAGGAAATTAAACTTCCCATGTTTCCCTTTATCTTCCCTCCTGACGTCCCACCTCAAAACTTTATCACCAAGATAGAAGTATTCTGCCTTGGTTCTTTTATCAAAAAATTTCTTAGGATTTTCCTGCAGTACTTGGGCTCTGATGTATACTTCCTCCTTGGTTTGCTACAAATGAATGGTTTGATTGATTCTCCTCTAAATATCATTTGGCTCAACTTGGGATTCCTGGAGTAGTTTCATCACTGGAATTCCTAATGATGAAGGGAAAAATGCTTCCATCCCATAGAGTAGCTGATAGGGACTGGTTCCAATGGATTTCTTAGTGGTCAGCATGTCTGCCCATGAAGCATTTATTAATTTCTTGTTCCATGTTTTCTTATTATCTTCCAACAATTTTTTAATAATGTTCATCATGTTTCTGTTGGAGTACTCTGCAAGTTCATTTCCTTGGGGATAGTAGGTTGTAGAGTGGCCAAGGGTTATATGGTATTTATGGTAGAAATCAATCATCCTCTTTGATTTAAAGGCTACAACATTGTCTGTGATAATTTTGTTGGGACAACCAAATCTGGACAGAATATTGGCCTCCAGAAAACCTATTATGACAGTATCAGTGGCTTGTCTAGAGGGAATGGCTTCTATCCACTTTGTAAAGTAATATGTGGCAGTCAAGATCCACCTATGTTGAGTAGAAGAAGGGGGGTGAATTTCACCAATGAAGTCTAGACCCCACTATTGAAAAGGTTTTTCAGTAGAAATGGGTTTCAAAGGTAAAGGCAAAAGTTTTCTTTTTCCTTCAAAGATCTGACACTTGTGGCAGGAGGTTACAAATTTTTTTACATCAGAAAACAAAGTTGGCCAGTAAAATCCAGCTCTTAAGATTTTATCAACCATTGTCTTCCAGTAGAAATGTCCTCCACAATCACCTGCATGAAATTCTTGGAGTACTTTGTCAGATTCTTCCTTTAATAAACAATTTAACAGAACACCTTCATGATTTTTCCAAAATAAAGTATCATCAATTATGCAGAATTTCAAAGATTTCATTTTCAAAAACCTACTTTTAATTCTGAACAACCCTAGAGTCGCCATCTCCTCTTCATTATCCAAATCTACAATGAAGTTTATACCTAGGGCTTGGAAATTTGTTTCACCGATAAGTTTGGCCAACCCCTGACCTTTGATTAATTTTGTAGGTTTAATCTCTATGTCATACTCTAATATGGTAGATATCCACTTTCCCCTTTTGCCATCAACTACATTTTGTGTTAGAATGTCTTTGACTACAACATTGAGAACATAAGCTACTATGTGAGAGTACAAGATATAGACTCTGGAATCTTTGATAGCCTTTACCAAAGAAAAAGCCTAGTTTTCCATTATATTATACTTTAAAGGCATATACCTTAGATATTTACTAAAGAAGGCTATTGGTTGTTCAAATCCCTGATCATTCTTCTGTAGTAAAACTGCAGCAATGGTATGTTCTGATGCAAAGGAAAAAATGATAAATTCTCTGTCAAACATTGGACTTATGAGGACTGGTGTTTGAGTCAAGGCTATTTTTATATCTTCAAATGATTTTTTAGCCTCTACAATCCATTTAATAGCTGAATCTTTTTTTAACATGTTATTTAGAAGTCTAATTAGTTCAACTAGGTTAGAGATGAATCTTCTTAAAAAGTTTATTCTTCCTAAAAATACTTGAAGTACTTTGATGTTTCTGGGGTGAGGTATTGCAAAATTGCTTCAATCCTAGTTGGGTCAATCAGGATCCCGTCTTTAGAGATAATGTGGCCTAATAATTTTCCTTCTTCCAAACCAAATAAAGACTTTTTTGGATTCAGAGAGATGCCATATTTCCTGAATTTAATAAAGACCCGCCTAAGATGATCCAGGTACTATTGATCTGATTTGGAAAACACTATGATATCATCAAGGTATATGACCAGGAAATCATGGATTTCCTTAGAAAAGGCAATATCCATTGTTCTTTGAAAGGTGGCCCCTGCATTTTTCAACCCAAAAGGCATTTTAACATACATGAAGGTACCCCATGGGGTAGTGAATGCAGTTTTTTCTTGATCATCTGGATGGACTAGGAATTGGTTGTAACCAGAGAACCCATCTAGCAATGAAATCCTTGTAGAACCTACTACCATTTGCAATATGTGATCCATTTTAGGTAGAGGATAGTTATCTTTGAGTGAAACTTTGTTTAAATTCCTAAGGTCTACACACAATCTTATTTCTCCAATTTTATTTCTTGTAGGGACAGATTAGATACCCAATCTCAAAACCTAATGGGTGCAATAATCTTAGCTTCATACATTCGTTTGATTTCCTTTTCGATAGAATGTAGTAGAGCAGGGTTAATTCTTATAAGGTTCTATCTAAAGGGTTTCTAATCTTCTTTTAAAGGGATAGTTTGTTGTATAATGCTAGTATCATAGGGTTTTAGTTCCTCATAACTCCAGGCAAAAACATCCTGGAATTCCTTCATAAGTTCCATATACTTCAGTTTTTCATGGGGAGGTAATGATTTAGACAGTTTTATTAGCTTGGGATTTTGTTCAGATCCTATATTACATTCCTCAATGTCTAATTTCAAAGGTTCCATTTTTGGCTTTTTAGGAATATCATTTGAGTCGAATAAGTCCTCCAAAGGAGTTATTCCCTTGGGTAAGAAATTATCTTTAATATTTATGACTTCAGTTTCATCATCAATTACCTCATCAATTTCCATTTGTTTTAAATCTCGAATATCTGATTTTGTGAATTTTGTAGGATGAAGTCTGTCTATTTGATCTTCTTCTAGTTGGTTAATTTCTATTTCATTAGTGTGATCAAAATCTGAAGCTTTGTCTGTATCTATATTAATATTAGCAAATCCTTCATCTAATGTTAAAAAATTGTTAATCTGCTTATAATTTTCAAATACATGTTAGTTCTTTAAGTTGTCAGGAATTGCTGTTCTGTGCCTAACCTCAGCAGTGTACTGATGGTTGGGCTGGAAGGGAAACTTATAGGTACTAGCAAACATGACCAAACTGTGAGCTTGCATGTTATGTTTTCTAGGTATAGCAGCAAGCTTGGTTTCTAAATTAAGGATTTCTACAACTATACCTCTATAAAATCCTAGTCTAGGGTCTCTAGTCAGGTAAACACCATTAATTTTTTTAATTATCAATTCCAAGTCTCCCATAATTGTTACATTTATAGCTCCTAATCCTTTAACCAGTTTAAGACCTAACCGGAGTGCTTCATATTCTACGATAATGTTTGTGCATTTGAAGTTTAACCTATAGGTATGACCTTCTACGTGATCATTCTCTAAGTCATAAATCCATACACCTGCTCCTGCACCTAGCTTGTTTACTGAACCATCAAATTCTAGATGCCATAAGATTTCATGTTCATAATTTGTATCTAGAGTGGTAGTTTCTTTCTTGACTAGGGCATCTAGGTTTTCTTTGTCATCTGATATCTCATGAATTTGAACATTTGAATTTTCTTTTAGTACTGCAATTTCTTTTGGTTCTGTTATAATGTTATTTGAATCAGCTTCATGTCTTGTTTCAGCATTATAAAGAATAAAAGAATCCATGTCAGAATGTATTGAATATATAGGAAAGTTCTGAGGCTTCTCCTGACTACTCACTACATACTTCATTAAAGGTTCTCTATACAGTTTCTTGGGATGTCCAAAAACTGAAATGGTAGCATAAGACATATCAAGTTGCAGGGATCCCTGGAGTTTGGCACCCCAAGATCTGGACAATAGCATTCCATACTTGGGAGGTATATCAGCAACAACAATGTCCATGAGTATAGTTTTGGCAGGGTACTGAACCAGAGAAACACAAATATTTTATAAGCCCTAAGCACCTAACTTGACTTGAATCAAAGGAAAATAAATTCCTATAAGGCCTAGTGATGTCTAAGTTAAGTTTCTCCATAATAGACTTGCGCATGAGATTATGTGAAGCACTGGAGTCAAGCATGGCTTTATGTAGGATTTTATTGTGAATGTTGAGGTTGATATAGAAGGGTGGTACCCCTCCTTCCATTGGTTTCCCATTTACATCAGGGCCAAAAATTAACTCAGGTTGATCATCAAAGAGGTTTATAGAATCTTCATTTTCAATGAAATTTAATGATTTTATTATTTGAGACCTATAAATATCATTTTTAACCAGTTCTGTTAAAGGAACTAAAATTTTGAGTTTGGCCACCTCCACCCCCAGATTGAAAGACAAAGGGGCTTTATCCATTTGAACATGTGAAACTTTGGTAGTACTGTTTTCTTCTTTTTCAAGGTTTGGAGCATTTTTTGTTGGGTTTTCTAATATAATCTTTGGAGACTTTTCACTATTTCCTTGGGGGGAAATGAAGTGGAAGGTTGTTCATTAGAAGGCTGGTTATCAGTTACATATTCAATGGTGGGGTCAGGAGGATTTTGATTTGATCTAGAAGGGATTTGAAGAGTGTTTGCCACTGGAGTTGTTTTGATTTTCTTAGACTGATTAGGAATTGCTTTTTGGTTTTGTTCTGGGGCATTAGTATTTCTTATGCTTCTTAAATTGTACTGTTTATGTACCTCAAAAATAGCAGAGGTGTACCCCTACTTGAAATCAAATGATTCTCCTGTTAGGGTTTGGAATTGTTGGAGCATGTGTGATACTTGGTCATCCCGAGTTAAGAAAATGTTTTCTTCATCATCTAGACCCATCAAATTAATCTGAGTGTCTTGTTCAGGGTCTTCTAAGCGTGAGGCCTCTACATAGTTTTCTTGGAAAGGTGGTCTGATATTCTGGTCAAGAATATTCTTTCCAGCATTCTGGTTCTGGTTTTTCCTAAAGTTTAGATTTCTTGCTGGGGGAGCCTGCTAGTTATCCCAGTGAGGTTTTCTTTCAATGTTTACGATTCTATCGATCAACCTTTCCATTCCTTTGGTCAAAGCATCCATTTTTTGGTCAAAGGGTGAAGTTTCCTCTTTCAAGGGTACTCTTCTCTCACTTATAGCTCTAGCTCTTTTGGAAAGCAGGTTAGCTTCAAATCCATATATGTATCAAATCCATCTGGAAATTTGATCAGGGTTAAGCTAGGTGGAGGTCTAAGTTCAAGTGGAATGGAATTCTATACATTATTAAACCTAGTACAATAGTCCTAAATAGTTTCGTTGGGCCCCCTTTTAAGATTTTTGTATTCAGATAAAATCTGAAGGGGGTTCTTCTTCTTCTCCCACCTATTCAAGAATTGTTGGTAAAGGACTTCTAAACTATCTATGCTCTGAGGGGGAAAAGATCTAAACCATGTTCTCACTTCTCCAGCCATACTTTGGACGAAGATTCTCATATGGACATCTTCTATGTCAATCTCACGAAGTTCAAAGTAGTCTGTCATTTTCCTAGTGTGTTGTTGTGTTGTGTATGTTCCAGTGCCATCAAAGGTAACAATTTTACTCTGATAGTCTTGTCGCATAGCACCTTGAGGAGCAGGCATCACAAGGGGAGCATATTTATTGGCCATGATTCTAGGTTGGATAGGAGTGGGAACCGGAGTTGGGGTAACAGGGGGTGTTTGGGTTATGGAGGAGGAATTAGAGATAGTGGTAGGGTGTTGAGTAGCGATTGGTTGAAGAGGAAGTGAAGGAATGAATGGAAGGGTGGATTGGACTTCAGAAAGGTGAGGGAATAATGATGAACTAAAAGAAAGTGAAGTTGTTTCAGAAAGTTCATGGGATCTATAAATGGTAAGGGATGACTAAGGGGAGTTCAGTAGATTTCGATCAATTGACAAGTTGGCTCGTTGGATTTCAAGTTCTCTGGTGAATTCTGGATCTGGGACCAAGTCCAACAGTTCATTATCAGATGTGGTTCTAAATAGAGAAGTTTCAAAATATTCATCAAAAGGAAGGTCTTCTAAGAAAAGCCACTCAGCAGGGCATGAATATGATCTGAACAAAGGTCTAGGGTTGACTGAACTCTCTTGTCTTCTGATGATTCTCGGAATCAGGTTGGGATTTTCAAACACAGGGGGAGGATTTGGATCAGGGTTAGCCTTGGTATAATGAGTTCTTCCTGAAGCCAGATTTCAAGATTTTTAAATGCTATTCTTTTATGGAGGTTCAAAATAACTTATAATAATCCTTTAAGATGCTTCAAAATTAAACTTTAAGTTTCTCAAAGGTTTACTTCAACTGAGGATTTGTTCAATCCCCAGTATGGTCGCCACTATGTTATCACTTAGATTTTCCTTAGAAGTTATTTAAAAGAAGGAAAGTTTCCAAGGTAACTACAAACCAATCTTTTAAATACAGATCCTAGCCGATCTACACTCATGGAGAGCTCTCTCTTTATAATTTAACTTTGTTTCGATATGATATTAGGCTAGTTATTAATGCTTAAGGAATTTGTTTTGATTTTTTTGGTGGAATTAAGGAAACAGATGGGCAGAGTAGGTATTTAGGCCATTGGGCTATGGAGTCAAGTAGGAAAGGTTTATCAGGACTTGACTAATAACCGAGGTAAGAGTTCACAAGGCAAGCTAGCAAAGAAAGGACAAATATGAAGGTTTCAATGGATGAAAATCTTAACCAGGACCAAAGGCAATGAAGAATCCTTAATAGGGATTAAGATGAAGAAGGGAGGTTTGGCAAATAGCAAGGGAAATTAAGAATCCTGTACTAAGGGCCAATAGAGGGAATGAATTATAGAAGTAAGAGAGCAACTAAGAATTCCCAAACTTAAGCAATTTAGTAGAAAACATTAAATAAGCAAACAAACAGAGAGCACTTAAGCTAATTCTGATGATATTACTCCTTGTTTGCTTTTAAGAATTATAAGAAACACATATGATATTTCATAACATAAAGGAAAACAATTATCAAACTCAGAGAAGTGATACTTATTTGTTTCCCACAATGCACATGAATTGAGTGAAATATCCTCAGCTTTATTTAATCCAGTAAACCAGTCCAGCCTTGACTACAATAGCTCCTTTAGCTCAAAAAAAAAATTCTACAGAAATGCTTTTTAATCCACCCTAATTACTTCAACTGGTGAAGTATTTATACAAAAATTAATAGAAAAGATCTCATAACTATATGAGATTTATTCTAGGAAACAAAATTTATCTTCCACACAAGGATAGAGATAGATGGAAAATAGATTATTTGTTGTCCCTTTATTTGTGAATGTGCTAGATACTGGAACTCAGAATTGGCTCTTGGAGTTGCCTCGGTTTTTATATGCTGGACTTCACTCTTACCTTCACCTACTGATACTCTTTACCCATGCCGATACTCTTTACCTATGCTATTTCATCCTTTCATCCTGTATTACTAGAATTTACCATGGTAAACATCTTTTACTCCACATAGTTACTACAGTAAACTTATAGTAAATCAGTCAAACTAGTCCACCATTCGTTATCTGGTAATTTCATCCTGATCATCTTCCTGTAAACTTCATCAGCTTCTGTGTACTTAGAAAAATTGGGTTTGCTGGTGAATAGATGTTTTACTTCATGTTCTATGTAAAATAAATTCTCCAAGCCATCATAAAGTACCTTTCCTGTAGGTAATTCTTTTACTCCTGAAGAACTTGCTTGGCTCTTGGACTGTTTGTGCAATCTGTCAATATAGTCTTCCTGTGCCATTAACTTGTCATGGATAACTAGTGGGCTAGGAAGGCTTTTTTCTCTCAAAATGCCATATTTCAACATGAAGCTATCTATGTCTACCTGAATACTCTAACACCTTTTCTCTAAATTAAGCATTAAGTTCCTTTTAGTAAGGACTTTATTTATTTCAATAATAGTAGCTATTCTATCCTCAATCTATAACTCATCCAACTGGTACCTATTCCTACTGTTCAAAAAATCAATCAACTGATTTGCCTCTTCGGGTTTATCTCCAAGTTCTTTTTTAGTATTTTGTATAGCTTCCATAGTTACTTTAATTAACTTAGTCATTTCAAAAATTACCGGGATAGAAGGCCAAATATCATTGATGGAATCAATGATATTGGCCCATAATATAATTTTCATGTCTCCCAATGGTTTTTCTAATCTCAAATCCTTCTCCAGGACTTTGATTCATTCCTCCATTCTTTGATTTTTCCTTTCTTCTTCTTTATTCTGAATTTGTGCAAGCTCATAGTTTGTTTCCAAACTTTTCATTTGTTCTCTGAGCTTTTTAAATTATATGGCCTAGATACTCATTTGTTCCATGGCTTTAATTAGTTCATTTGTTCTTTCTGCTGATGTCCCTGCACTGGTTGATGTACCCATGGTTGAAATAGTCTCTGCTACTGGTAATGCTATTACTATTGAAGTGCTGGTGCCAAGGAAGTTTCTAGAGTGGATGGTTGTTATGAAACCAGCTCAAGAAAAGATAGAAAAGATAGATCAACGCCTTAAAATTCAGCCTCTTCGAGGGGGAAACCTCCTTTACATTACATAAATGAAAAATTCTTGGATGATTGAAATGACAAAACCTCCTTTCTATATATAGGAGTCTAAGGAGTCACAATATAACCTAGCCGACCTAAGAATAATAATATAAAGCCACAAAAATAACAATAGAGGGATTCTATGGGGCAGAGTAATAACAATATGGGGATAATAGGGGCACAACAATACTAATAAGGGATGCAACTACAATAGTAATGGGGTAATTACTAGTATTATAGGGACCCAACATGCCCCTCTCCTTAAAAAAAAGTGTTGTCCTCAACACTTGAGTAGTTCTGATGCTTCTGTATAAAATTCTCATCCTCCCATGTGGAATCTTTAGCTGATAAGTTCTTCCACTTGATAAGATACTTTGAAATTGATCGATTTCGTAGCTATCGAGTTCTTGTTTCTGTGACTGCTTCCAGTTCCAATATAACTTTTCCTTCCTCGTCAAGTTCTGGAAATATTGTTTGAACTAGGAGCTTGTCGCCTATAACCTTCTTTAAACATGAAACATGGAAAAATGGGTGCAATCGAGAAGCTGTAGGAAGTTCCAATTTGTATGCCATAGTACCAATCTTTTGCAACACCTTGTACGGACCATAATACTTTGGTGATAACTTATTATCCTTCTTAGCTTGCTTGAGGGACATTTGCTTATATGGTTGTAGCCGTAGGAATACCAAATCACCTACATCAAAAATTCTTTCACTGCGATGTTGATCTACCTGTTGTTTCATTCTATTCTGTGCCAACACGAGGTTATCCTTTAAGAGTTGGAGGACTTGTTGTTGATGTTCGATGTGATGTTCCACTGCTTAAACCTTAGGATTTTCTCTTAAATATGACGTGATGGATGGTGGCTGATATCCATAAAGTGCCACAAATGGGGTCATTTTTGTTGTTGTATGGAAGGAAGTGCTATACCACCATTCAGCCAGAGGCAACCATTTGACCCATTGTGTCTGTTTATCAGATACAAAGCAACAAAGATATCCTTCCAAACATTTGTTTACTATCTCAGTTTGCCCATCAGATTGAGGATGATAAGATGAGATATGAGCTACCTGAGTACCAAGACAAGAAAATAATTCTGTCCAAAAATGTCCAGTGAAAATGGGATCTCCGTCACTTACAATAATCTTTGGGTTTCCATGTAGCTTTTGAATTGTTTCCATAAATGCAGTAGAAACCGTACTGGCTTGAAATGGATGTGATAATGCACAAAAGTGTGCATACTTGGTAAGTCTGTTAACTACCACCATGATGACACTCTTTCCCTCAGACTTGGGTAAACCTGTGATAAAATCCATTGAAACCTCCTCCCATCGTTGGCTTGGAATGGATAAAGGTTGTAATAGACCCGGTGTCTTAATTGTTTCAACTTTATTTTGTTGTAAAACCAAACATTCCGCCACAAATTTTTGAATATCTGATTTAAGGCCCTCCCAAAAAAATTCCTTCTTAACCCTGTGGTAAGCTTTTAAAATTCCTGAGTGCCCTCCTAAGGGAGAAGTGTGCAATTCCATGAGAATATTTTGTTTTAGTTGGGAATTCTTACAGAGGTATAAGCGATCTTTGTACCATAAAGAATCATTTTGCCAGCTAAATGTATCAGACGTACTGGAATCTTGTTGTAACTTTCGAATAAGTTCCCATACTTCTTCGTCATTCTTCTGTTCCTCCCTTGTTTCGTTTATCCAATCTGGTTGGATAATAGAAATGGCGCACAACAATGCTTCCACATCCTCATCCTTTCTTGAGAGTGCATCTGCCACCACATTTTGCTTCCCTTTCTTGTAGATGATTTCAAAGTCATAACCCAACATCTTTGTGACCCACTTTTGTTGCTCTTCAGAGGATAATCTTTGTTGTAAAAAGTATTTAAGGCTATCATGATCCGTTTTTACCTTGAAGTGTCTTCCCATTAGGTAGGGTCGCCATTTCTTAAGTGCGTGGAGTATTGCCAACATTTCCTTCTCATAAATAGCTTTGCTTAAAAACTTTCCCTTGATTGGACGACTTTCAAAAGCAATGGGTCTTTCATCTTGCATTAGAACAACACCAATTCCATTTCCTGAAGCATCGCATTCCACAATAAAGTTTTTTGTGAAGTCCAGTGTAGCTAAGATCGGTGCTTGGCACATTGCCTCTTTAAGATGTTCAAAGGCCTTTGTTGCTTCTAGAGTCCATGAAAATGAATCTTTCTTCAATAATGTTGTTAGAGGTGTTGCTATTCTCCCATAATTCTTAACAAACTTGCGATAATACCCTGTCAAACCGAGAAATCCTCACAGATGCTTTATGGATGTGGGGATTTTCCATTCCTTAATGGCTTTAATTTTGCTAGGGCCTACCTTAACTCCTTCATGAGATACAATATGACCCAGATATTCCACCTCTTGTACTCCAAAGAAACATTTGGATCTTTTTGCATATAATTGTTTCTCCTCCAATAGTTGTAGCACCTTGTCAACATGTTCAACATGATCCTTCCAAGACTTTCTATATATTAGTATATCATCAAAAAATACTAACACAAATTTTCTAAGGAATGGTTTGAAAATGGAATTCATCAAACCTTGAAATGTTGAAGGTGCATTGGTTAGGCCAAAATGCATGACCAAAAATTCATAATGACCCTCATGAGTTCTAAATGCTATTTTTGAAATGTCTTCAGTCTTCATTCTGATTTGATGATATCCTGAACGAAGATCCAACTTGGTGAAGTAAATTGATCCATGCAATTCATCCAGTAATTCATCAATGACAGGAATGGGAAACTTATCTTTAATAGTGAGCTTGTTGAGCTCCCTATAATCCGGACACATGTGCCATGATCCATCCTTCTTGTGCACTAATACTACTGGAGCAGAGAAATAACTTTGACTCGGTTGAATTATACCAGCCTCTAGCATTTCTGCAACCATACGTTCAATTTAACTCTTTTGGGCATAGGGATATCTGTACGGCCTGATGTTTGGAGGAACACTTCCTGGAATCAAATGAATAGCATGATCATGATCACAAATAGGTGGGAGACCTTTGGGAGTCTCAAATACCTTGGAATGTGTTAGTGTCAGTCTTTCCAGCCTTCCTACAGTGATCAAATGTGCTCTTACAAAGTGATTTTGAAGTGTCAAGGTCAAATTTTGTCATTTCAGTGAGTCTTCAAGCAAAATTTGGTCACTAGGCATTAGGTCTAGGGTTTGCCCAAATGTCAGTCCATGTCACCATTCAGCTGAGTTTATCATCATTCGTAGGGTTTTCATTATCATGTCAGTGTCTAATGAGTCATTTTACACCTTGTTCATGCTTCATGTTGCGCCCAGGCAAGGTCATTTCCCTCTCCTAGGGTTTTGAAGGCAATTTCTCTTGGATGGTCAAATCACCGGCAAAACTTGTTTCCTGATGTTCATACACCTTCCCCTATCCTTAAAGTACCTTATCAAACACTTCCCATCCCTTAGATCCGCCAAATTCCTCATTTTTGCACAAACCCTAGTTTCTAGCTACAACCTGGCAATTTTGTAGGTTTGGCCTATGTTTTGCCCTTTTCGACCCCTTCCCCTCACTCAATCTCTGAGATTCCATTTTCCCCTATTTCCTAACATCCCTCCCCACTCCCAAAAATTTCCCCAAGAATTTAGAAGCCCTCTATCCCCTTCATTTCGCTCCATTTCGACAAAATCCCTTGTTTCACACATCGGGACAAGTTTCACTCAAAAGCTGTTTCTGAGCAATCAAAGATGAATTTTACAAAACTGAGAGAGGTTTTTGTCCAAAACATGACAAGGAAGAAAAACCTCTTTCACTTTTTACACAGGTGTCATGGTTTGAGAGAAATGTCAAAAATACCGGCGAGAACGAAGGTGCTCCAAGGACGGTTGGCCAAAGCACAAAAACGAAGGAAAACGCCCGATCCACTCCAAATTTTGGCCAAAGCCTCTTTGACTGAGCATGGTACTTGATTGGGGACTCCCAGCCCAAATTTCAAGAAATTTGGAGAAAATTTTGTCATTTGTGAATTTTTTGTGCAATTTTACAGGTTTTGGCCGTTGGAGTGGTCTCACCCCGCGCGCGACCACTCGTGGGGAAAGATCAGAACGGGGAAAACTCTACATTTTTGGATTTTTCATGCAAAAATACACTTTCCTATGGATGGGTTTCAGATTTTATGAAGATTTGGGCTTCCAAAAGCTCAAAATACATGCAAATTTTGACTTTCTGCCCCTTTTTTGAGTTGCAGAAAGCTGCCTTGGGAGAAATGACTTTTGAGGGGTCAAATTAACTCAAAATTCAGAAATTCCAGTGGGGTTGGAAAGTAGACTCATATACCTTTCCAACAAGCTATCGTGCACCTGATTTGGACACCAGGAAGGCCCTCAAACACAGCTTCCAATGTGCGCGACCACTCCAAGGGAGGGGCGCGACCACTCAGGGAAATTTCACCATTTTGACTATTTCGGCCTGCAATACACTATTTTTACTTTGGTTGACTTTTGATGTATGTAAATGATGGATTGTTGGGTAATTTTCATGGCACATGGATACATTTACTCTCCTTTAACACTTCTAGAAGTTTCCTTGATGTAAATAGTGAATATTAAATGCATGGATGGGTTACCTAAGTTTTAGAGGCAAGTTGTTTTGACTGCCTATTATCTAGTGCTCAGTTTAGAATTAGTTCAAACTGCTCCTAGGAAGCTGAGCTCGACCCCTAGAGGTGGGGAAAGGAGTTAGATGATCTATATTATGCCTTCTCTTGCTCATTTTCATGGTTGGACTCTTGAGGGAGAAGCTCTATTGTATATTTTACTTGTATCTCTGCAATTTGAGGAAAAGGAAGGCCAGGGTTTTGCAGACATCATTGTGGATTCTTGTGGATTATTGTGTTGATGGTGTGTTTCCTACTTGTCATTGTAAGTTTGTTTATGTGTTCCATCTCTTATTCTATTGTTGCTAATTAAACAAAAGAAGTGATAAAGTTTGAATTCATGCATGCCATGCTCAGCTTTCAATTTTGTTTAATATTTATGTTTTCCACTGTCTAAAGAGGATTCAAAGTCATTGTTTGCCCTCTTTAGCTCCCTCTCTCTCTTCCTTGATCATCCATCTCAGCTTAAGGCATCAGCACAAACTCCTTCCTTGCCCCAAAGACCCACCTGCAAAAACTGAGCTCAATCCCCGCACCCTGAATTGCACTCCCTCCAATTGCCACCAAAAACCCCAAAAACTTTAAATCAACCTTCCTAATCAGTTTACTAGCCTAATATCAGTGTTAACTTGTTGGTCATCTCACCCCATTGAAAATTTGCCGAGATAGACCAGAGAGAGCCTTCTCATACCCCGTAGGGCTAGCTACGAGGTGAAATGGTTTGATGTTGTCTTGAAGGTTTACCTTCCTCAGCCTAGGGTGAAATCTCAAGCGCTAACAGAATGATTGTCCAAGACTTTTTGGAGATCTAGAGAAATAGATGATTGCAATGTGGAAACATCTAGCGAACATAATTGTGCAATTACACCCCTTTTTTCCTTTTTTAGAAGCTTTGTCATACCATTAGAGCTAATTATCTTTCCCGGTTTCCCTACAATACCCCTTAATTCAACTTCCTTTCCTTCCACAGAAAATTTCATGAAACTTTCTTGAAAATTGAAAGCTATTGTACCCAAGGATTGTAGCCATTGTACTCCTAGTACAACATCAACACCTCCCATTGGAATGGAAAGCATTGGGCTAGTCAATACATATTCTCCCATTGATAGCTTGATATTATGGCACTTTCTAGAGCAATTTATTGTTCCTCTATTTGCAACCATCACTTGACACTCTGGTGTTGGGTATAAGAAGCAATTGAATTCTTTTGCTACCTTACAATGAACAAAATTGTGGGTACTTCCTGAATCAATCAACACTAGCACCTTTTTCTTCTTGATTTGTCCTTCTATCTTGATGGCTTGAGGAGTGGTAATCCCCACAAATGCATTACAAGATATGGTCGGATTCATTTCTTCTTTATCTAAGCTTTGTTCCTGGAGTATATCCTCTTCTTTTGACCTTTCTTGCTCCTTTTCTTCTTCATCTTCACAATATATGTAGAATAATTTCTTCTCAGCACACTTATGACCTTTAGTGTATTTGCTATCACAACTGTAACAAAGCCCTTTGCTCTTTTTTCTTCCAATTTTTGTGGTGTCAACCTTACAGGTTGTGGAAAACTAGGAGCAACCATACTTCCATCTTTATAGTTGAGAGTGGTATGCTTCTTGGTTGCCATATTTTGCTTTCCATTTTTCTTGCTCACCTGAATGCCTTCTCTAATGAATCAGGTTCCCAAAGGCGAACATCATGTTGGATATTATCATTTAAAGACCCTATGAACACATCAATCCTATGCTCCTTTGGAATATCTTTTATCCTTATGTTCAATTTTTGGAACTCCTCAATGTGCTCCATTATTGAACCCTTTTGTTTGAGACTTATCAATTGGCTAAAAAAGTGTTTCTTTTTGTATCCTCATAATGTGCTATCAATTCTTCCATAAAAATTCCCAAGTGATAAATTGTTTATGAGAGCAAAGCCATTGATACCATACAAACTGATTTGGTTCCAATTATAAAGTTTCCATACGTACCTTTTGTGTGTTTTGCACATTATTGAGATCGAAAAATTGCTCCATTTGTAATATCCATGTTGCGGGATCCTTGCCATCAAACTTCCTCATATCGATTTTTGGAATATGGTGGGTTTTCGATCCCACATTAGAGTCTAAGAAATCATGATTAACATTTCTTTTGTTCGCATCATGAGTTCCCTTTACTACCTTTTCACCATTGGTAAGTATTTCTTGTAGAAAATTTGTCAAATCTATCTTCAAATTTGTGTTCAAATCTATCCTAAAGTTGTCCATCTTAGCTTCCATGCCATTCATTTTAGCTTCCATTGCATTCATCTTTTCTTCCACGCCATTTATCTTAGCTTCTGTTAGCTTTTGTGACAGTGAAATTTGTTGCACTTGTTCTTGTAATTTTGATATATCATGTAGCATTTCTTCCTCTTCTTCATGAGTCATGCTAGAGCTTTTAGGTTCCTTACTAGGTGTTTGAATTTCTTTTCTCGGGGCATCAGTTACTGATAATAATGCTCTACTCTACCCTTTGAATTCCTTCAAAATAAATTTTCAAACCAAGCTTAAGCAAAAATTTAAGAAAATCTACACACCTTGTTTCACTTTGTAGGAGCTCGATATTGCCTCTGATGTATCTCTGTACTTTCTGATCATCTAGTTCTGAATTTGTGACTTGCAGTAGCCCTCTGTGTGCTCTTTCCAATTCCACAAGTCTGACCCAATTTGGTTTCTCCAAGGAAGAGTTATGCGAAATCTCCCACAGTGACTTGATTATACACTAGTTCAGTAGAGCGAACTTGTACGACGTGCCACGAGTCACTGTTTCAACCTTTGGATCTGAAAAATGCATACAAGAAACTAAAATCCGTCCTCTTTCTGTACCTTCTTATGAAATTTCAATCCGATCCCCAGAGAGAAAGTTATGACTATTTCCCCCAGGTCACCTATTTGGAATGTAATTCAGGAGTCTGCAAAAATACCAACTTCCTCAGATTGTATCTTTGCAAATATAGTGTGAAAAGATCTGAAATTCAGACCCTAGGTTCAGCGCGATTTCTTCTCAAATGGTTTTTTTTTTTTTGCAACTTCTGAAATGTTGCAGAAAAAAGGTTATAGTGAAAATTCCACGATGACCTGTTTGGAGCAGCGAAACCGTAGAATCCAAAGCTCTGATACCAAATGTTATGAAACCAGCTCAAGAAAAGATAGAAAAGATAGATCAATGCCTTAGAATTCAGCCTCTTCGAGGGGGAAACCTCCTTTACATTACATAAATGAACAATTCTTCGATGATTGAAATGACAAAACCTCCTTTCTATATATAGGAGTCTAAGGAGTCACAATATAACCTAGCCGACCTAACAATAATAATATAAAGCCACAAAAATAATAATAGAGGGATTCTATGGGGCACAGTAATAACAATATGTGGATAATAGGGGCACAACAATATTAATAAGGGATGCAACTACAATAGTAATGGGGTAATTACTAGTATTATAGGGACCAAACAATGGTACTGCTGTAGAAACTGTAGGTATGACAGTCTGAGGAGTAGTGGCCAGCTCACTTTGCTTAGACTGTATTATTTTCTCCAATTCTTTCTCAATTTCTTTTAACTGGTCATTTACCTTAAAGAATAGGTCCATAAGTTCTTCCTCCTTTTGCTTCTCTATAACTTCTACAGTTTGAGGATGGTGGAGAGGAGGGATCTTAATCTACTTCTTTAGTGCAGCTATATCATCATTCTTATTTTTAATCAACTACTCTGCTGCTCTGACATCTTTGAGATCATGTCCCAAATCTATCACCAAGTCTTCTAAAGCTTTTATCCTGGTGTCTTTAGCCTGAGAGGAGGCCTTTTCCTATTGAAGATGTGCAGAGGTATTTGTTAATGAGTTTTGCAATTGATATGTTGTGATGGCCTTATTAGTCAGTGTAGAATATACCATCTCACTAGTTTGTTTATGCAGATCTATTTGGTTAATAGTATGAATATCCTTTGCCAAAATTTCAAAATCAGTCTTTAAATAATCAGCCATGGATCTTGGCTATTGCACAGATGGCTTGAGGAATCTCATCTGCATCTTTCCTTCGTTTATATTGAAGGCTAACATCAGCCTTGTCTAGTTTGTTGGAGCCATTCTGAGATAATGAGCATAAGTCTGAGCATTCAGTTTCTCATTCCTTGCTTTAATTTCTTTATATTTTTCTTTTATGTCCTAGCTTTGTCCTGAAGGAGCTCTGAATGAAGACACCTCTGTGCTCTGTTGTCTTTCCAATGCTTGTATCTATGAAGTAGATGGTGTCCCTCCTATTGGGATGGTTGGCCTGCTATCACTCCTTTCGGCTGCTGTATCACTTTCTATTTCTTCAAAAAATTCCTATTCAGACAGGGGATTCAACCTTTGCCTTTTTGCATAGGTTTGGTCAATGGGCATAGTAGAAGGAGTAGCCTCCTCTCAACTTCTCTTTGGATTTTTCTCCTCATTTAGAGGGGTTTGCAAAATGGGAGGATTGCTCATGTTTGGTTCTATTTGATCTAATTCCTCCAAAATTTATGGTTGCTCTGAATCTTCTGCCTGTTCTGATGACTTTTGTTGCTCTGATAGTTGTGTGCTATGTTCCTGTGACTGTTGTTGTGATGAAGTTTCTCTAGGCACCTGTACAAATGAATCTTCATCAAGCCTTATTTCTAAATCCACCAATACATTATCAATTGCAACTTGTGTGCTATCTTGATCTACCAAAGTGCCTTCCACCCATTCAAATTGGTTGGCATATTGTTCAATTTCTGGAATCCTATGGTGGATATAGGGAGATAGATTATTTTTTTCCTTCTATTACAAATGAAGCTGTGGGGGTCATATGCCTAGATGAAACTCTATTTTAATCTTAGTCGTTGGAGGATCTCATCTGCCTCCTTTCCTGCTTCTCTATTATTGCAAATAGATGGTCCTATATGATCTTTTATTCTTAGCTAGGCCTTCTTCTTGGTTTTGACAAAGCGAATCTCATCAGAACTAATCATTTGCCTGTAGTACTCCAGAGAAAATAATCGCACAGGGAGATATCTAGATAATTTGTAAGGAGTCAACTCACACCCATAAATCCTGATTTCAGTATAGTTTTGGTACAAGTACCAATCCCCTACTTTGTATTGTTTGGAAAGCTGGAGAACCCTCTTAATGTCTACATTGATATTGGGAGGGGGACTTCCTAAACACATTGTAGTCACTGGATGTACAAATAGGTCAATAAATATATGTATGGATAATGAGAAGAGCTATACCTATGGAATGGAGAGGTCCAGAAGATGACAGGTCTAGGATTCCCTCTAGTATCAAGTTTTTGGACAGTGAAGGGAAACTTATCAGTTTGGTAGTAGGGAAACAAATGATACAGGACTGATGAATATTTGAATAGTCTTTCATTTTCTAATCTCATAAACTGATCATGCATTTTATCTTTAATGAATTTTTCATAATCAAACTTGACTACAGGAGGTTGACCAGGGGTAAAAATAGACATGTAGGAAAAAATAATCTCATCTACATATTCATTAGTGGTAAAACCTAAAATGCATGATATCAGTTTTGTGATATCTTTGCCCAAATCAGAAAAGATGACTGACACATAAGGAGGGGGGTCTTTTGGCATGTACTTTTCTTCAGCAATGAAAGTCTGGAGGATTTGGGTACTCTTAGAACTAGATAGCTTAGAGAATATTTTGACCAAATCAATAATGGTAAGGGGGGTGAGGTCCTGACCAGGTTGTAACTGTAACATTTCATTTATGGATTTAGTAGTGATAGTAAATAGGAGTTTCTGGTCTGGGGACATTACAGCTCTCCAGGGAAAATTTTAAGAACCCCCCTAAATTTATAAATATAATAAATGGGTGAATCTCCATGGTATATAGGAAAAATGGAAGGTGATTTTATCAATAATATAATATGTATATATAATTTTTTGGCGAATCTCTCACCAGGCATGGCGAATATTTTACTCAATTATAAAATCTTGTAAGATCTTGGCGAGTCTTTCACTAAATAATAAAACTTTGTAAAGTCCTAGTGAATCTTAGCATAGGCTACATGCTGGTTTAATTCCCCCATTTAAATAGACTACATTCCAGGTGAATACCATGGGTCAATACCATGTGCCATTTTGGTGAATACCATGGGTCAATACCATGTGCCATTTTTATTTTTATTAATTCTAATATTATGATTAATAATGGTTTTTTGCATGGTATTAATAACAATCTAGTCCATGGTATTTGTCCCATAGTATTTTGGCCATAGGTTTCACCTAAATATAACCCATTTTTTGAGTGTTCGTAAATATAAGGTGACTTATGGAGTAAATATAAAAAAATGTTTTATTTGTTTACCATACCTCTCGTTTATTTATATTTTTATTAATTTACCATACCTCTTTTACAAATATGGTATTTGGCCCATAGGATTCACTTAAATAAAACCTCTTTCTTGAGCCTTCATACATAGAACGAGTGTTATGGACTAAATATAAAAAGAGGTTTTATTTATTTACGATACGTCTAGTTTATTTATATTTTTATTTATTTGCCATACCGTTTGAGTAAGTATAAAAAGACGTTTTATTTATTTACCATACCTCCACTTTACTTATATTTTTATTTCTTTACACCATTACATGTATATAAGGTGACTTATGGAGTGAATATAAAAAATGTTTTATTTATTTACCATACCTCTCATTTATTTATATTTTTATTAATTTACCATACCTCTTTTATAAATATGGTATTTGGCCCCTAGGATTCACTTAAATAAAACCTATTCTTGAAAATGGGCGAATGGATTCACTTAAATAAAACCTATTCTTGAAAATGGGCGAATGGAAGGTTGTAAGTCCTAATTTCAAGGGCTAAATTTACCTTTTTTACCCTCTCCCTTAAAATAAGGTGGGCTATTTGAGGTGATTTGTAAAAATGTACTATGATACAAAATATTCGCCCATTAAAAATTTAAAACCCCTTAATTTTGCCAAAGGGCGAACATTCGCCCCTAAAATTATCCTTGCAGCTCTCATGGTAGGGTCGTAGTTTGCATGACAGTAGTTAATAATCTTTGGGAAAACATGAACAATGGGGAATTGATATTTGGGAAGGTTTGATTCCCAGAGGCCTATCTTATCTGCTTGGTTTAAATAGTTGTCTCGATGTCTGCAATGCAATTTCAAAGGGGATTCATCAAAGGTCATGTCTTTTATCTAAAAAACTTTGTCAGCCAGGGGAAGATGGTCTAAATCTTTGTGGGGAGTGGTAACTGGCATGACATTCAAGGAAACTAGGGCATCCATCCTTGGTTCTTATGGATTCAATGATGATAGCAGGGGGTTTCAGAGAGTTTCAAGACTATCAACAACTTAATTTCACTAAATTACTTAACTTATAAAGCAATTCAACTCAGGTTCCCTATGAAAATAGGGTTTCTTGGTTGAAAACCGAGTAAATACTTGGTGTTGGTTGTAAAAATGGATTAATGGTACTGGTACGATGTTCACAGTGAGAGCACAATTTCACGCTGGTAATATGGAGTTCAACGGCTTCTGAAGGTTGACGGTTGGAAGCAGGTTGATAGTTCGAACGTACTTTGCGTGTGCATGGGGAACCAAACTTTCTTTTCTTGGTAAGACAAAAATAATGAGTATTTTTCGTTTTATTTTGAGAAGTCAATGATTTTGGCGGGTATAATGGGAAAGCGACAGTTGGCGCCAACTAACGGAGGTGACGTTTTGTCGTTTAGTGAGGGTGGTAAGCGGAATTTATCGCACTGCTTTTGAGGGCTTGGTGGTATTGGGAGAGGTTCGCCCGATGTCATTCTTCGGGCGACATGTAACGACAGGGTGAACAGTGAAACCGCTCACATTGGGTAAGTAAAAGTCAACATCGAAGGTCGCCCGATATGAGCATCAGTTGTTAAATCTAAAGGGGTCAGATCGTACGATGATCGGTTCAATGATTTGATCAGGAGCTAGTGGAGGGACCTGATGGGATAATAATTGCGAATTAAGGATATTTAATGATGTCGGGGATGATTTGATTGGAGGATGGTTATTAATTAATCACAATTTGAATAATTAATCCCTTCTAACATGTCGGAGGGTTATGGTTCTTAATTAATCGCATATCGATTAATTAATCCATCTAATTATTTTATTATGGTTTATATTTCAAACCATCAGGGCGGGGTATTAACATATGGAATTTTTAATAATATATATGGGAAAGGGGTGTATCTTAATGATTTAAATACATAAATAAAATCAGATGTTAATATGAAAATGGAAATGGAAATGCGCTAAGTAAAATGCGTTTGAAATATATTGACATTTCCGCATTTGAATATCACAACTTAGGCTTAAGTGCATTTGTGGGTTTTTATATGAGGGTAATTACTTTTCCTAAGCAAATAGTGATTTTACCTTAGGAATGTTAGCATTATGACACAGGTTTGGTGCTATGACACAGGTGTTGTCCTTGATGGCAACTCACTCAGATGATAGATCACAGTTCAGGCTCTCAGATTGAAGGAAAAAGAGATATACACAAGTTCCCCTTGATCAATCCACGTAAACACGCTTGTTCACCGACCAAAAGGTGCGTATACATGCACTTTCATGCAAGGAAAGGCGTGTACATGTTGGAGAATTTGGTTTCGTTCTGTGGTATTTGGGCCATGCTATTTGGACCCATGGTATTGGTCCAAAGTATCTTGTCCGAAGTGTTGACCCCAGGTATTTGGTCCAAGGTATTGAGTCTAAGTGGTTTTGGACCATGGTATTGAGTAAGGCCTAAGACTATAAAAGGAGGAGGAGATCATTAGGCAAATGTACTCAAGAAATTTAATATCTAATGAAGAGCAAGATCTATAATATTGGTCGTGGGGTTATGGTGCACAACTGGATCTGAATAAAGGAGGAACCTGAGCGCTTGAAGAAGGATCAATTCTATTGATGGGTCAAGATCTCAAGGCTTGAAGAGAAGTATCTTTGTGTGGTTTTGATCTTTTATATGAATAATTGGCACATGTCGTAATCTGTAAATATAATGATCTGAGTATAACTGACGTCTAAATAGTTTTAAAGGTTAAATCATCTTTTACAGATCTATATGCAAGTTCAGTATAGCAAAGGCGCGTATACATGCTGGCTTGACATTTCAAAACAGCGTATATGCAGGTTTGTCTTGAGAAAAGTGTGTATGCACGCAAGTTTGACACATTGAAGTAGCGTACTCCTCACAAAATATGTTTTAGCTACTTCTGTTTGCTGTTGTAGTGTTCTGGGTTCTGGCTTGGGTTCTGGTTACTATTACTGTGTTCTAGTCACAACTTTCAGAAAAATGATTGTTTGATTCAGTTTTGGTTGGTACAAAGAAGATTCGTTGATGTAGATATATTTGATGTTTGATTGATGTTATTGATGGATCCAGTCTGAAAATTTATGAAATGTGGTCCCTAGAAGAAAAGAGAAGGTTGTAGCCTTCTGTACGTTAGCACCTATGTACTAGTACATTAGCTAGTACAAGACCTAAGGGGGTTGTAGCTTCCTTCCAAGAGAAGCTAGAGAATGAGAGAAGGTTGTAGCATTCTGCAGGTAGAAACCTGCATACTGGTATAAGACTGCACCAGTACAAAAATATTATAAAAATAAGTTTCTTATTAAAAGAAGATAGAGACGAATTGCAAGAGGTGGTTTTCACCCACATTAGGTTTCCACCTTATATCTTGTGTTCTTGTGTGCGATTGTCTGCTCTGTTTTTACTGTACCTGTTTACTGTTATCTGGTTCTGATACACAGATTAAAGATAAACATCTGATGAATTAACTAAATTATAAGTCTGTAGGATATACGCTAGTTTTCTTAACAACAGTTACGTATATATGCAAGTTGCATTAACTCAAGTCGTGTATACAAGTCTGATTGTGAAAAGAAATTTTATTGACTTGCTAATACTGATTCACCCCCGCCCCCCTCTAGTATTATTTCAAACAATTGGTATCAAAGCTAGGTTCTTCAGAAGAAGCTTGATCGATTGAAGGAATATCTATCATCATGAGTAACTATGAAAGAGAGGCATCCATTCGACCACCAATCTTTGATGGGAGCAACTTCGTCTATTGGAAGGTAAGAACCACAACCTATCTTCAATATCTTGGAATAGATGTTTGGGAAATCGTGGAAGGAGTATACACATTTCCATCAGCAATTCCTATAGATATGGTAGGTAAAAAGCAGTATGAAACAAATGTCATGTCTGTCAATACTCTATTGGGGAGTCTGTCACAATCAGAATTTGCCAAGGTTATGCAGCTCAAAACTACTAAAGAAATATGGGACAAGATCATTCTAAGATATGAAGGAGACAATCAGGTAAAACGTACAAAACTACAATCTTCAGAATTCAATATGAAACTCTCAAAATGCACAATGATGAAAGTATAGCTAATTACTTCTTATGTATAGATGAGATTGTTAATCGCGTGAAAAA
This sequence comes from Pinus tabuliformis, assembly GCA_031772625.1. NCBI lineage: Eukaryota > Viridiplantae > Streptophyta > Pinopsida > Pinales > Pinaceae > Pinus > Pinus tabuliformis. The sequence goes on from CM062805.1 coordinate 247,264,645, forward strand.
CTTGGGTTAAGAAATAAAATAAGTTACTTTAGTTGAAAAGGTTTTAAGATCCTTGTATTCTAATTTTGAATCAAAATTTTCTGCCATAGAAGAAAAGCAGGATCTTCAGAGTATCACTATGTTGCAGCTGCACAAAATCCTAACTGCTTATGAAATGAGAAAAGGGGATCCATCAGATATGAGAGAAGCCACATTCAAAGCTTCAGGAAAATGAGAACTCAATGAATCAAGACATACATTATAAGGAGAGGAAGAATCAAACTTTGTCAAGAACCTTCAACAGGGTTCTGGAAGATTCAGAGGTAAACTACCTTTCAAATGTTTTGCTTGTGGAAGAGTCGGTCATTATGCTACCAAATATCCTCACAAAGATAAGCTTGTTAAAGTAAGGAATCGGCAAAATGGAATATAAAACAAAGTGTAAATACGAAGAGCTAATATATGCATGAAGATAATGATGGTTTATCAAATAGTGATGAAGATGAAAATAGTAATGATTATAGACTTCTGATGGCTTTTGAAGATGATCTTTTCTTGGATGCTTTAGATGAAGATGGGATTTATAAAGAAAATTCTAAACTTAAAATTTGTTTAGAAGAAAATAATATGATCACAGATGCTCTGACATTTCAACTTGCTGAAAGGGAAAAACACAATGAAAAATTAGAATGTGAAATTGTGGGACTAAGAAAAGATATTGAGAAAACAAAAGCCCTCAATATCATATTTGCTAAAGGATTAGAAACTTTAGATGAAATTATCAACGTGCAACGTTCTCCTCTAATAAAGACAGGTCTTGGATATACTGAAGAAGCATCTCAAACACAGAAGTCGTCAACCTCCAAAAGCTATCTTGATGCAGTAAGGAGAAGTGAACAATTTGAAAATCATCAGCAAAGGTATAAAGTAGATCACCAGGTAAATTGAGTTAAATCTACTTCAAGGATAAATAGAAGCTATAACCAACCACAGGTAAATATTTCTGAATTTGCTTTAAGAATGAATGTCAATGGAAACTAGAATCACCAGGTCAGTAGATTCGATAATCATAGGAATTTCTTTAATGGTCAATGCTTTTCATGTCATAACTTTGGACACAAAGCTGCTCAATGTGTTGCTTACAAGACCATCATGACTAGAGAAGCAAAAAATCAAAGGAATGTGACTGGGATCATGAAAAGGACCTACAATAACTTTTCTGCTCTTGAAAATGAAATAGAATTCTCTATCTAAAACAACTTTGGTCATGAAGACTCTGAATGCAGGAGTAAATTTCAGTAAACATCTCAGAAGGAGCAAGCTTCATTGGGTCACAAAACATGGAGAAAGAAAGAATCGCAAACCGAAAAATGTGGTATAACCTTATATGCATAAGGATAAGAAAATCAATGTTACATCAATAGTGGATGCTCAAAACATATGACAGGTGATAAAGAAAAACTTCACTCTTATAATGCCTTAGAAAAGGAAAGGAATTTCTCATTTGGAAATGACACTCCTGCAGTCATAAAAGGTAAAGGCTTTATTCTCTTAAAAGAAAAGGTTAAAGCTGGGAATGTTATGTATGTTGATGGTTTAAAGCATAATCTACTGAGTGTCATTCAAATGTGTGATCAAGGAAATGAGGTAGTATTTCGATCAAATGGATGTGTTGTTCGTGAGCTTGATACAGGAGAAACAGTGATCAAAGGCATAAGAACTCCAAATAATTTATACATACTCAAGGGAGGATAATAATAGTGCTATCTCAGGAAAAATGATGAATACTGGCTATGGCACAGAAGATTGGGACATCTAATCTTCCCTCAGATAATGAAATCATGCAAATTCCAGGTTATTTGCGATCTTCCCGACATCAAAATTCCAGAAAATACAATATGCAAATCATGTCAATTTGGTAAGAAAACCAGAGCACATTTCCCTGAGAAGGAAGGATCACCTAGTAAGCCTGTTGAACTTGTACACAGTGATTTATGTGGTCCATCAAGGAAAAAGTCACCTCATGGAGAAGAATACTTTATATTGTTCATTGACGACTTTTCCAGAGTGTGTTGGATTGGACTTCTAAAGCATAAAGATGAAACATTTGAAAAGTTCAAAGCCTTCAAAGCTTTGGTTGAAAATTAATCAAATCGCAAAATCAAATGCCTCATGTCTGATAGAGGAGGGGAATTTACCTCAGATGAATTCTTCGACTTCAGTGAAGAAAATGGAATAAGAAGGGAATTCTCTACTGCAAGGACTCCTCAGCAAAATGGAGTGGTAGAAAGGATGAATAGAACTATTTAAAAAATGGCTTGTGCTATGCTAGATGAGTTTGGAACTCCTGCAACCTTCTGGGGTGAAGCTGCATTTGCTGTCGTCACTATTCTCAACAAAACAAACATTCGAGTAAACAACACTCAAACTCCACATGAAATTTGGTATGGTAAGACTCCTGCTATAAAATACTTCAAAGTTTTTGGAAGCAAATGTTACATCAAAAGGACTGATGAAAAGCTTGGCAAGTTTGAACCTAGAGTAGATGAAGGCATTCTCCTTGGTTACTCTTCCCGAAGTAAAGGATACAAGTGTTATAATAAAAGACTAGGGAAAATTGTTGAAAGTGTTGATGTTGTGGTTGATGAAGTAGGCGAAAATCCAAAGTAGGTAAAAATTTAAGAGTGGGAATAAGATGAGGATTATCCTTCCACATCAAATCAGACTAATGCTGAAGAAGAAGAAACAAATGAAGCACCAGAAGAGCAGATAATGGTAGAAGAAAATACTCCATCCAGATATGTTCAGAAAAATCATCTAGATGACAGATCACAGTTCAGGCTCTCAAAATGAAGGAAAAATAGATATATGCAGGTTCCCCTTGATCAAGCCGCATAGACACACGGGTTCACCGACAAAAAGGTGCGTATGCATATACACGCACTTTCACATAAGGAAAGGTGCGTACATGTTGGAGAATTTGGTTTTGATTCGTGGTATTTGGACCATGGTATTTTGACCCATGGTATTGGTCCAAGGTATCTTGTTCGAAGTGTTGACACCAGGTATTTGGTCCAAGATATTGAGTATAAGTGGTTTTGGACCATGGTATTGAGTAAGGCCTAAGACTATAAAAGGAGGAGGAGATCATTAGGAAAATGTACTCAAGAAATTGAATATCTAATGAAGAGCAAGATCTAGAATACTAGTCATGGGGTTATGGTACATAGCTGGATCTGAATCAAGGAGGAACCTGAGCGCTTGAAGAAGGATAAGTTCTATTGATGGGTCAAGATCTTAAGGCTTGAAGAGAAGTATCTTTGTGTAGTTTTTATCTTTCATCTAAATAATTGGCACATGTCGTAATCTGTAAATCTGATGATCTAGGTATAACTTATGTCTGAATAGTTGTAAAGGTTAAATCATCTTTTACAGATTTGTACATAGGTTAAGTATAGCAAAGACGTGTATACACGCTGGTTCGACATTTCAAAACAGCGTATACACAAGTTTGTCTTGAGAAAATTTCGTATGCACACAAGTTTGACACATTAAAGGAGCGTACTCCTCATAAAATATGTTTTAGCTACTTCTGTTTGCTATTGCAGTGTTCTGTGTTCTAGCTTGGGTTCTGGTTACTATTACTGTGTTCTGGTTATAGCTTTCTGAAAAGTGATTGTTTGATTCAGTTTTGGTTGGTACAAAGGAGATTGGTTGATGTAGATATATTTGATGTTTGATTGATGTTATTGATGGATCCAGTCTGAAAATTTATGAAACGTTGTCCCTGGAAGAATAGAGAAGGTTGTAGCCTTCTGTAGGTTAGCACCTACGTACTAGTACATCAGCTAGTACAAGAGCTAAGGGGGTTGTAGCTCCCTTCCAAGAGAAGCTGGAGAATGAGAGAAGGTTGTGGCCTTCTGTAGGTAGAAGCCTGTGTACTGGTATAAGACTACACCAATACAGAAATATTGTAGAAAGAAGTTTCTTATTAAAAGAAGATAGAGACGAATTGCAGCAGGTGGTTTTCACCCACATTGGGTTTCCACCTTATATCTTGTGTTCTTGTGTGTGATTGTCTGCCCTATTTTTACTATACTTGGTTACTGTTATATGGTTGTGATGCACAGATTAAAGATCAATGTCTGATGAATTAACTAAATTATAAGTCTGCAGGATATACGCTAGTTTTCTTAACAACAGTTGCGTATATATGCAAGTTTCATTAACTCAAGTAGCGTATACAAATCTGATGGTCAAAAGAAATTTTGTTGACTTCATAATACTGATTCACCCCCCTTCTGAGTATTATATCCAACAAGGAAAAGGACGTTTTTAGGGAAAATGAGCAAATGATGGAGGGGGTGAATGTTGATGAGGGGGTTTTAGTACTTAGACCTCATAAGTTATTGGGCCAAGGGTTCGACCCCTCCAGAAGTTAGAGAAATGCTCTGAGCCCCTTCAACTTAAGGTTTTAGGTACCTTTGGACTTACTTATGGGGAATTAGTAAAATAATGGGTAAAATGAATGAGGAAATTAACCATTTGACTTTTTGTGACTTCTCCATTATCATCCATGCTTTAGTAACTTGATGATGAAGCGTATGATATGATTTTAACCAACCATTCATCATAATTCTGGAACCATCCAACTACTTACCCATCTACACATCCTACCATTTTTTCTACTCTTTATTAGGGTGCACTTAAACTGGAAAACCCTTATCAAATTTTTCTTTTCTTTTAAAAGAAAAAATCTATCTAAGTCTATCCTTATTACATCCAAGGGCTCAGATTAAATTTGTTGAGCTCCTTTTATTCACTCTACCTATCTATTTATCTGCCAAGATTAAACAGTTTTGTCAGATTTCATTCTCTACCCCTAAGCATGAAATTAAAAACATGGAATAACCAAGATTAAACTATTTTTTTTACCATGGATTGTGGCATAAACAACAATTTGTACACAATCATTATTGTAAAAAAGTAAAATAACAGTGGCATTTGGACTTGCACACGTTCATGGTCTTTTTTCTTTTTTGGGGTTTATTTTTCATCTTTCTTTTCAACCTTTTCCTTCTTTTTTGCCCTTTAATTTTTCTTTTAAGGCATACCCTCTTTACATTTTTTAATTTTTTTAATTCTTTGAATATGGAAAACATTTGAAAAAGTCAAAGGTATGTACATATTACAAATATAAACTAAGTCAATCATAAATTATGACACCTATTGGTATAGGAACATAACACCTCTATGCCTAGAAAATAGTGCATGAGCCCCATATCCTTCATCTCGAACTTAGCTGCAAGGTTCCTATTGAACTCTTCTATGAGCCCTAGTGAACTTGTAAGAAATAATTTGTCCACATACAAGATAAGAACGAGCACCTCATCTCCAACCACTAGGTAGTAAAGGTTTATGTTTGTCTCACTCTTCATGAATCCCATGTCCTACAAGTATATTTCAATGTGTTCATAACATGCCTTGGGAGCCTTATTGAGACCATATAAATATCTCTTCAACTTACACACGTGGCTCTCTCTATTGCGTGACACAAATCCCTCTGGTTGTTTAATGTGCATCTCCTCCTCCAGTTCAGCATAACCATAATGGAATCACATTGTCTAGATGCCCTCGACAAACTTGTAATGAAATCTGTCACAGGGTTACCCCTGCTTATACCCACAGTATGCATATAAAATGCATCCACACATCTGTCCTAGGTATTTAACTCTCAAAGGAGTCAAATATTCCACCATAAATGGTTAAGGCCCTCTTTTATACTTATGTGTAATGATTCATAGACTTACCAAAGTATACACATTAACACACCTTTTCCTTTATAATCAGAAATTAATGACCCAACTCTAAACCTTCTATCTGGACTTTTAAAACTCCTTAAGTCTGCATATATAACCCTTTCCCTCTTAACTTTGGTTACATATGGTTTTAACACATAAAACACTCATCGGTGCTATTTTCCTTATAAAACCTTTTAGAAAGGAAATATATGCCTAAACATACCTTTCTCTACATTTATACAGCTTCTGCACATTCCACGAGGCTACCTTTATCGTAATTAGGCATCGCTCCCTTCGTGGGTCATACATACATGTGTCTCATCACCCCTTTCCTTCCGATATGAGACTATCACTTCCTGGAATACACTATTGGCGCTTAATTCTTTACTATCCCATTTACAAAAGAAACATACACAAAACAAAGGAAAACCCTGCTAGAACACAAAGTCAGACTTCAAATATTAAAAGCCCACACCTATAACTATTGTCGAGTCCACCTCTTAGTCCATCGCCTTTCCACTACACCGATCTCCATTCTTCGATACCCCAATCTCTGATCTTCGCTTATCAGCTATCGATGGTATCGCGTAATCGCATTTTGGCATTACAACATTCCACCATCCCTTGACATTTGTCCAATGAGAATTGCGATTACATCTTGACCGTTGATGTGGTGTTCGAACCAACAATCAAGATCTTCCTCTGATCAAACAACTTGTATACTAATCTTCCGTCATCGATCTACACACAATAGATCTGACAGCTGTCGTTGATATCGGATAGATAACAAGTTTGAGGATTAACCACCTGATATAGTGGTTTCCTCTCTCCTCTCGCTGCCATGCATTGTTTGATGAGTGGAATCGATGCTCATCCTTCAATACCACTTACGGTTTTGAGGCCACCCACAATCCACTTTCACTGTTGCAAAAATGTCGATCTGATATTTCTCCTCCTCCTCTATGATCGGATCCTGACCATCGATCTTCAAGATCCAACGGTTGTTGAGCGTCAATCTTCACCTTCATCCAATTCTTTACTTTGGTTTTATGCCAGTTCTTAAATATTTCCTTGGTATTTCGAGTTTCTTCAAAGGTTCTTGCCCCTTTGTTGTTCTGTTGCAACTCCCTTCTGAGCTTGACTTCTATGATTTTTATCGCTAACTCTGGACTTTAATTAATCTTTCGCATGGATTCAAAGATCTATTAAGAACCTCTGGCTCATTCTTCTCCTCCGTACTCTGCCTCGACTCTGCCTGCAACCTCTGTTACAGAACCTACGAGTTCACACACTAATCAATTATAAAGCACTCGATTCACACATTTTCTCACTCAAAATTGAATTCCTCTGTATATAAACATATAAACAGTTCATTACATTAGAGACTTCTCTATATCGCATAGGCCTATTCTTCAATATTGTGGCCTCCTTCTAAGCTCTGTATGTAGGCTTACATTTATACTAGAAAGGTTCGTTTATGTAATCCTGGTTCAACTCCTAAATCTATTGAACTGAATCCTAAATCCCCTGTTCACTTCTACTTCAATAAATTCCTAAAATCTCTCCTTAGTTCCTTGAATCATGGAACTGTTCTGAGAGTCCTATTTGACTTCTCACTCTCCTCATTTATTCATCACTTAGGTTCTCCTTTAACTCGAGTATTTACGACTTCTTCTGATTATCTAATTAATTCACTTAAAGCCTAATTATTACATTAACTTGAGACTTAGGAAACTTATTCTCTAAAGATATATGACCCCCTATGTCTACTTAATTACAATGATTTTATTTTGGGTTGAATGCTCCTGCATAAGACTCCCAAAGTAGAAAATATCCATTATCTCCTGATCATGTGTCTTCTGATCTTTATCTTCCTGGATCCCATACTTTGTTTTGTAACTGTCCAAATTCTTTGCTCCTTTGTTGTTGATATACTTCTATTGTCTTCTGCTCCATCTTCTTCTTCTTGTCAATCAGGTTCAAGTTTGATTAATCTTTCTTCTTGTTGCTACCATTTTCCTCCATATGGACTACTTCATCATTAGTTGCCACATCTCTTCAATCTCTATTTCTAGCATATTCTTGGACTAGTCTATACTTTGCCATTTACTTCTTCCTCTTTCTCTTTGCTTCAGGTTGTTGTTGTTTTCCAATAATTCTTTAATCCGTTGTTCTTCTTCTTCTACTTTTACTCTTGCTACTATTGCAGACATTGTCCTTGCTCTGGTTATCATTGTAGATATTTCCGTAGTTACAGCTCTAGGTACCACTGTAGACATTGCTTCCACCCAAACTTTCTAAATATGTTTAAGGATATCTCCCTCTACAACATCTAACTTCTGCATTGAATTCTGACTTTCCAGCATTCTCTCCAGCAATTGAAATTTTCTGTTCCATGGATTAAATTATTCCACAGAATCCTCTTCTTTCATCTTTATTTGGTTGCTCATCTGTGCCAAATTTACTCTAGCATCTGCAGCTAAACCTATATTCACAAAACACTTGTTAAACTAAAAAACACAAGGCTTCAGTGCCTTATTTTCCTTTGGCAACAACTCAGTTTGCTGCTCTATTTCTTTCACCTCTGTCAGCACATTAGTATGCTGTTTTGAATTCCCAACAGAATTCATGAGACTATCAGCTAGTCTTTTCTCAATACCATCTTCTTCAATGATATTTCTCTACTTTTGTTCACAGTAGTGAACTTCTTCTTCCTTAGCCTACTATTGGTTAATTCTACTTTGAAATTGTTTGATTCTTTCTGCCTCCCTTTCATCCTTACCCTCTTGTTCTTTAAGAACCTCCATATCATCTTTAAACAATCTTCGTACTTCCCCATTGACATTCATTGGATCATTTCTTTGGGACAACATTTCTTTAGTCTTCATTGAAATAAGACTGCCATCTTCCTCCTCTAGGACAGCTCTATCATTCTGCTTCCTACTCCCAAGTGATTCTTCTATCTCCTTCTAATTCTAAGATCTCGCCATCTCAGTCTTGATCTGAACAGATTTCAGATTTTGCTCCTTCTCTCTGACAAACAATAAATCTTTTTTATCCTCCTGTGATGTACCTGCAATCATCCACAAATTATTAATTTTAAAACCATAAGACTTGGCATCTTACTTGACTATTTAGTAATCACATTTCCTTTCTACTCTGAGTCTTTTACGTGATTCAACTCTTCAGACTCAACTTCATCTCCTTTCTTCACAAGGAATGGTTCTTGTCTTGTAAGAGCTCCAATTATTAATTTTTCAATGAGTTCTTTCTGTTGTATCAATTCAATAATTTCCTCCTTTGAGAGATATTCTTCATTATACTCTGCTGCTCTAGAGTACCTTTTATTCCCTAAAACACATTGCTCCTCATTCTTTAGTTCAAGAGCTCTATTAAGCTTCTCTTTAGAGTATTCATCTTCTGTAAGATCTCCTCCATGTTTTCGACAGCTTCACAAGACTGTCTATCCTCTCCTATGCATCCTACAAGCACACCAAAACTATTAGGTTCAAAAACATAAGGCTTGATGGCCTTATACATCAACTCTTCATCTTTATTCAACATCTCCTCATGTTGTTTTGAACTATCCCAATAGCCCATGAGATCTTCACTTGATCTCCATTCCTTAGGTTTAGTGTAGTCTTCACTTTCTCCCAGAATTTCTCCTTATTTTGGTTCACAAATGTACTCTTTCCATTTCCAACTCAACTTCCTTGAGTTTTTCCCTCAGCCACTTTACTTTCTTTTGTTGTAGCCTTCTCTACATCTCATGCCACTCCACTGGATTCTTCCTTAATACCCAACCTTGTCTCTGGTTTTCTTGTAGCTAAATTGTTAACACATCAAGATCTTTTCTCATCTTAGCCAACTCCTTGTCAATCTTCACTTGACTCAGTCCCTTGACATCTACTTTGGCATTCTTCTTCTGATATCCTCTGTTGTGGCTTCTCTCTGAACCTATTCTATGACTATCAATAATCATCTTCTTCTCCTATTTCTTCATGAGCTTCTCACTCCTCTACAACAAGCCTCTGCAATAACTAGTCCTCCTCACTACAATCTTACCTCACTAAGCTCTCCTCACTCAATATTTTGGTAAGTACGGGTCCTCTTTTCGGAACCTCCTCTTGAGCAACACATTTGCTCCTTCTAGGCTTCTGCAATCTTTTGAGAACACTTTAGCTGTCCTCTCTCTCTGTCCAACCTCTTGTTGGATTCTTTAGGTTCACCGCCACTTTCCTTCAGAGTGTTTCCCTTACTCTGTCTTCAAGAACACATCTGGTTCTCGTCTCACAGCTTCTCTTGCAATCACTTGTGCATTAGTATATAAACACACATTCTCAATTTAAAACAGAACATATTAGCTCACCTTCAAGATCTCAGCATGATCTTGTTTCACCACTCCACCTATGTCTTGGATGGATTTTCCTCTGTCTCTTGCATTTGTAAATTTTGCTACACATTATCTCTATGTGTCTTCCTTCTATCAGATTAGAATCTGATCCTTCCTTGCCGGCATAAGAACCTTAACACATAACTCTGCTTTTAATTCTTTCACATAGAATTTCTCTGTTATGTTTAACCCTAATGGTTTTAGTTACAACCTACTCTGATTACAAATTTGCTCTGATACCAAATGACGTAGGGTTACCCCCGCTTATACCCACAGTATGCATGTAAAATGCATCCACACATATGTCCCAAGTATTTAATTCTCAAAGGAGTCAAATCTTCCACCATAAATGGTTAAGGCCCTCTTTTATACTTATGCGGAATGATTCATAGACTTACGAAAGTCTACACATTAACACACCTTTTCCTTTATAATTAGAAATTAATCACCCTACTCTAAACCTTGTATCGAGACTTTTAAAACTCCTTAAGTCTGCATATATAACCTTTTCCCTCTTAACTTTGGTTACATATGGTTTTAACACATAAAACACTCATCGGCGCTATTTTCCTTATAAAACCTTTTACAAAGGAAATATACGCCTAGCATACCTTTCTTCGCCTTTATACAGCTTCTACACATTCCCCGAGGCTACCTTTATCACAATTGGGCATCGCTCCCTTCGCGAGTCATACATACCTGTGTCTCATCACCCCTTTCCTTCCGATATGCGACTATCACTTCTCGAAATACACTATTGGTGCTTAATTCTTTACTATCCCGTTTACAAATGAAACATGCAAAAAAAAAGGAAAACCCCACCAGAACACAAAGCTAGAATTCAAATATTAAAAGCCTACACCTATAACTATCATTGGGTCCATCTCTTAGTCCATCACCTTTCCACTACGCCAATCTCCATTCTCCGATACCCCAATCTCCGATCTCCGCTTATTAGCTATCGGTGACATTGCGTAATCGAATATAGACGTTACAACATTCCGCCATCCCTTGACATCTATCCAATGTGAATTACGATTATATCTTGGCCGTTGATCTGGCGTTCGATCCAACGGTCGAGATCTTCCTCTGATCAAACAACTTGCATAATAATCTTCCATCGTTGATCTACACCCAATAGATCCGACAACTGTCATTGATATCAGATAGATAACAAGCGTGAGGATTAACCACTCGATAAAGTGTTTTCCTCTCTCCTCTCACTGCCATGCGTTGTTTGATGTGGAATCTGTGCTCATCCTTCAATATTGCTTATGGTTTTGAGGCCGCCCGAAATCCACTTTTACTGTTGCAAAACCGTCGATCTGATATTTATCTTCCTCCTCTGCGATTGGATCTTGGCCGTCGATCTTCAAGATCCAATGGTTGCTGAGCGTCAATCTTCACTCCTTCATCCACTTCTTCACTTTTGTTTTACACCAATTCTTTAATATTTCCTCGATATTTCAGGTTTCTTCAAAGGTTCTTTACCCTTCACTATTCCGTTGCGACTCCCTTCTGAGCTTGACTTCTATGATTTTTATCATTGATTCTAGAATTTAATTATTCTTTCGCATGGATTGGAAGATCCATTACGAACCTCTGGCTTGTTCTTCTCCTTTGTACTCTGCCTCGACTTTGCCTGCAACCTCTGTTATAGAACCAACGAGTTCACACAGTAATCAATCATAAAGCAATTGATTCACACATTTGCACACTCAGAATTGAATTCCTCTGTATATAAACATATAAATAGTTGATTACATTAGAGACTTCTCTATCTCGCATACGCCTATTATTCAATTTCGTGGCCTCCTTCTGACCTCTACCTGTAGGCTTACATTTATACCAGAAAGGTTCATTGAACTAATCCTGGTTCGATTCCTAAATCTACTGAACTGACTCCTAAATCCTCTGCCCACTTCTACTTCAATTAATTCCTAAAATCTCTCCTTAGTTCCTCGAATCATGAAACTGTTCTAAGAGTCCTATTTGACTTCTGACTCTTGTCATTTATTCACCACTCAGGTTCTCCTTTAATTCGAGAGTATTGACCACTTCTTCTCATTATCTAATTAATTCACTTAAAGCCTAATTATTGCATTAACTTGACACTTAGGAAACTACTTCTCTAAAGATACATGACCCCCTATGTCTACTTAATTACAATGATTTTCTCTTGGTTTGAATGCTCCTGCATCAAAATCCATGGAAATGACCTCCCATTTCCACTCTGGGATCATAATAGGCTACAATAAAACACCTAGATTCTTGCACTCTACTTTCACCTGTTGACAATCCAAACACCTAACGACGAACTCAACCACATATTTCTTCAGATTCATCTAATAATAGAACTTCTTAAAAACTGTCAAAGTTTTATTTTATTCCAAGTTACCTAAATACAAGTTGACATGAAATTCCCTAAAGATAAGATTCTTGAGCTCACTATTGTCTGGCACATAGATCCTCTCCCTAAATCTCACCAAACAATCTTCCGTAAGATGATAATCCACATCCTCATCACTTGTACTCTAATGTTGTAACTTGTGCTTAATATTTTGGTACATTTCATCACATTTTCCTGCCTGCAAGATTCACTCCTGTAAATCTATACCATATGAACTCATAGCTGCAATGTGATTTACATGTACTTTTCTACTAAGAGCATCTAAAAGCATGTCCTCCTTACACTTAATGTACCTTATATCGAAGCCAAAATCATATAGAGTAGCTAACCATCTAGCTTTCCTAGCATTTAGATTAGGTTTGTCAAATAAGTATCTCAACCCACTATTATCACGCATCAAAATGAACCTCCTTTCAAGAATATAGTGTCTCCACATCATCAATGCAGGAATGATAACTACCAACTCAATATCATGAGTCACATAGTTTTTCTCATGATCATTCAGGGTCTTTGACTCATATCATACTACATGTCCTTCTTGAATCAGACTTCCAGCAAGTCCTCTCTTGCAAGAATTTGTACATAAAAAAACCCTTTATCTCGATCTTCCATATTTATAACTATAACGTTTGTAAGCAACTGCTTCAACTGCTGAAAAATAAATGCACATTCCTCTGTCCATTTAAACTTCTTTCCTTTTCTCTACAATGATGTGATAGGATAGGGAATCCATTAGAATTTCTTGATTGTTAGAAAATTATATATTACAGAGAAATGAAACACATAAAATATTGCAGAAATATAAACACAAAAAATGCATAAACCAAGAGAGACACAGATATATGTGGTTCATCCAATTTGGGCTACGTCCATGGAGAAACATCCAGTGCTTCCTTTTATATTATCTAGAAAATTAAGAGATACAACCTACAACAAATCCAATGTAATTTCCACTTCGTTCTCACACAATATCCTCTCTCTTTCTTGTTGGAAATAATACTGAGAGGGGGGGTGAATCAGTATTATTAAAACTTTTCAATATACCATCCAAATTTATACTTCAACTTATTCTTCATATATTGATGATTAACTTATGCATAATAATGAACAAGAAAATGAAAAACAGATAGTCACACCATAGAACACCAGATATAAGGTCGAAACCTAATGTGGGTGAAAACCACCTACTGCAATATGTCTCTATCTTCTTTCAATTAGAAACTTCTTTTACAATGATTTTGTATTGGTGCAGTCCTTTACCAGTACGCAGGCTACAACCTGCGGAGAGCTACAACTCTCTCTTGTTTTCCAGTTTCTCTTGGAAGGGAGCTACAACCCCCTACTTCTTTTCATTCAAGGACCACTTTTCATTAATTTTCAGACTGGATCCAAGAACATCAAATAAACATCAAGTACATGTGAATCAACCAATCTTCTTATACAATCAAACCAATGAGCCACCCGAACTTCTCAGAATGCTATAAATAGAAAACCAACACCAGTATCCTAAACCCAGAACACAGCAGCAAATAGAAAACAGGCAGCCAACAAATATTTCAAAACAGTTCCGCAACTTCACCAATATAAACCTGCAGATACCCGCACTTCACCTTCAGCTGTTCTGCATATACCCGCACTTCGTCTTCTTTTGTACTGCGTACCCCGCACTGTGCCTTCAGATGCTCTGCGTATACCCGCACTGTGACTTCCTCTATACTGTGTACCCCGCACTGCGCCTTTAGCTGCGCTGCGTATACCCGCACTGCGCCTTCTTCTGTACTGCGTACCCCCGCACTCTCGCTTTAGATCGCCTGCGAACCTCTGATTAGGGCCAAATTAACAGTCCTCCAATGTACTACAGACAGTCAGATCCACAGATCTGATCATGCGCCCGAGAGATCACGACTTGGCAAAGATTCGCCTTCAAATTTTACCTTGATTTAGATCTAGCTTTTAAAACTGATAACCCAAAATTCAGATCTTAAGATATTCAACTTTCAAAGATACATTAGCCAAGTGATCTCCTTCCCTATTTATAGTCAAGCCCTTATTCACACCATGGGACAAAACCATCAATAACCAATACAAGGGATCCAAATCGGGGCTAAATTAGATCCTATACCACGGGCCAAAACCATAGAATCAAGAACGGCGGGCTAAATACCACGGGCCAAACATAAGAAACCCCACGTGAGCGTGCTTCTCTACCTTGAAGTGAGTGAACTGGGGGTCCGCACCTCATGAACAGGTAACCTGCGGGTATGAACACACTTCCTGGTCGGCGTACCTGCGGGTCCACACCTTTTGAACCATTCACCTGCGTACCTCTTAATTTCCAACATTTTGAGAGCCTGAGTAGAGCATTGCCACTTGAGTGAGTTTCCATCAAGTACAACACTTGTAACATAGAGCCATACCAGAATCATAATGCCAAAAATCTCCCCCTTTGGACTTGATGGCAACCTCAAGATCCTCAACATCATTCTCCCCCTTTGACATCAAGGGCAAAGGGTTATGCTCCCCCTAAGAACATGCTCCCCCTGACTATAAACCAGATCTGCAAAGAAGCACCATAATCCACCAAACACCATAAATGACCATGAAAGAGATAGAGACATATTGCAGCAATATTCAGACCAGCATCCATGATCTCCTTCTGTACTTCCTCCATAATGCCAACAATGCATTATATGCTCCCCCTGAACCTGTGCAATTCGATCTTCGACCAATCCGCAACCCAGCATATGTACACATATACCCCAGATGAACCTTGCGTACAACCAACAATCAGAAGAGATTCAATCAACAAGATGATGCATCAACAACCCCCAGCTTTTGCCTGAGGTATTCAAAGGTCTCCCTGGGCAATGGTTTGGTGAGTATATCAGCAACTTGTACCTTAGAAGGAACATACTGCAACTTGACCTTTTGTTCAAGTACTTGTTCCCAGAGAAAATGGTACTTGATCGGTATGTGCTTGGTCTTTGAATGCATGACTGGGTTCTTTGAAATGCTGATTGCACTTGTATTATCACATAAGATGGAGATGGGTGGTATACAAGTGATTTGAAAATCCTGCAAGGTCTGCATCATCCAAAGGAGTTGAGTGCAGCAAGATGCAGCAGCAACATATTCCGCTTCAGCTGTAGACAAGGCAATCGAACTCTGTTTCTTGCTGAACCAACATACTAATCTGGAACCCATAAAGAATGCACCACCACTTGTGCTCTTCCTGTCATCCACGCTTCCGGCCCAATCTGCATTTGTATAAGCATGAAGTGTGAGATCTGTATCTCTAGGATACCATAAGCCATAATTTTGAGTCCCTTGAAGATATTTGAAAATTCTCTTCACTACCTGAAGATGAGTTTCCTTTGGATTTGCCTGAAATCTTCCAACTATTCCCACTGCATGCATGATGTCTGGTCGGGTACCTGTCAGATAAAGTAGACTTCCAATCATAGACCTGTAGGTTGGTTGATGCACTGTTGCTGATTCATCATTTGTACTGAGGCTACATCTTGTGACCATGGGTGTACATACTGGTTTTGCATCTTCCATGCCATATTTCTTCAAAATCTGCTTGAGATACTTGGTTTGAGACAAGAAGATTCCTCCTTCCTTTTGTTGGATTTGCAAACCAAGAAAATATGTCAATTCTCCAAGCAAGGACATTTCGAATTCTTTTTGCATCACTGAGGCAAAGCTTTGACTCATAGATTCTTCATTGCTGCCAAAGATAATGTCATCTACATACACAATAAGTATTAGCAATTTGTCATTTTCAATTTTTATATAAAGATTGCTATCTGCTGATCCTTTTGAAAAACCTTGTTGATGAAGATATTTGTCCAACCGATAGTACCAAGCCCTTGGAGCTTGTTTAAGACCATAGAGAGCCTTCTTCAGTCTGCATACAAGATTTGGATCATTTCCAAGAATGAAACCATCTGGCTGCTCAATGTATACTTCTTCTTCTAAGTCTCCATTCAGAAAGGCTGATTTCACGTCCATTTGAAATACTTTGAACTTTTGAAAGCTTGAGAGAGCAAGGAACATTCAGATGGCCTCAAGTCTTGCAACAGGAGCAAACGTTTCTTCAAAATCTATTCCTTCTTACTGCGCATACCCTTTACAAACAAGTCTGGCCTTGTTTCTAATTACTTCCCCATTTTCATTCAACTTATTTTTGAAGACCCATTTTGTCCCTATAACATTCTTATCCTTTGGTCTAGGAACCAACTCCCAAGTGTTGTTCTTTTCGATCTGCTCAAGTTCTTCATCCATTGCTTTGACCCAACATTCATCTTTGCATGCTTCTTTCACATTTTGTGGTTCAGTGGAAGAGAGTAATGCCAGATAGCTTGAAGCTTCTGCAATTGTTCTTCTTGTTTGTACACCTGCTTCTTTCTCCCCCAAAATCTGAGATTCTGGATGATTCTTCTGAACATACCTGGATGGAGTCTTCTCTTCTATCCTTATCTATTCCTCTGGTGCTTCTTGAGGTTCTTCTTCTTCATCATTCTGTCTTTGAGGGTAGTCTTCATCTTCTTCGATATTTTCATGATTTACTTGCCTAGGAATGTATCCCTTTTCATCAACCACTACATCAATGTTGTCAATAATTCTTCCAAGTCTTTTATTGTAGCACTTATATGCTTTTATGTGTGGAGAATAACCAAGAAGAATGCCTTCATCTGCTCTAGGTTCAAGTTTGACAAGTTGCTCATCAGTATTCTTAAAATAGCATTTGCTCCCAAAGATTTTGAAGTGCTTTACCGAAGGAGTCTCACCATACCAGAGCTCATGAGGAGTTTGAGTGCTGTTCACTCAGACATTTGTTTTGTTGAGAATAACAACTGCAGCATATGCAGCTTCACCCCAGAAAGTTACGGGAGTTCAAGACTCATCAAGCATAGCACGAGCCATTTGTTGGACTATTCTATTCATCCTTTCCACCACTCCATTTTGCTGAGGAGTTCTAGTTGTAGAGAATTCTCTTCTTATCCCATGTTCTTCACAGAAGTCGAAGAATTCATTTGAGGTAAACTCCCCACCTCTGTCGGACCTAAGGCACTTAATTTTGTGACCTGATTCATTTTCAACCAAGGCTTTGAAGGATTTGAATTTTTCGAATGCTTCATCTTTGTGCTTCATAAGTCCTAACCAAACAAACCTGGAGAAATCATCAATGAATAATATCAAGTATTCTTCTCCTCGAGGTGTCTTTTTCCTAAATGGACCACATACATCTGTATGGACTAGCTCAAGAGGCATGCTGGCTGATCCTTCCTTCTCCAGAAAGTTAGTTCTGGTTTGATTTCCAAACTGACATGATTTTCATATGGTGTTGTCTAGAATTTTGATATCTAGAAGACCACGAACTGCCTGATATTTGCATGCTTTCCTTATTTGTGAAAAGCTTAGATGCCCCAACCTCCGATGCCATAACCAGTGTTCATCATCCTTGCTCAAATAGCATTGTGGTTGTCCTTCTTCAAATATGTATAGATTATTTGGAGTTCTTCTACCTTTGATCACTGTTTCACCTGTATTAAGATCACGAACACAACATCCATTTGATCTAAATATTACCTCGGTTCCTTGATCACACATCTGGCTGACACTCAGAAGATTATGCTTTAGTCCATCAACATACAAAACATTTCTAGCTTTGACCTTTTCTTTTAACTGAGCAGTGCCTTTTCCTTTTATAGCTGCAGGAGTATCATTTCCAAAAGAAACTTTCTTACCCTTTTCTAAAGCAGAATATGATTCAAGTTTTTCTTTATCACCTATCATATGCTTCTAACATCCACTGTCGATGTACCATATATTTTCTTGTCCCTCTGCATAAAATGCTATCCCACATCTTTCTGTTTGTGGTTCCTTTATTTTCCATGTTCTGGTGCTTGAGGCTTGTTCCTTTGTCTGTTGAAAGCTACTCCTACATTCAGAATCTTCATGACCAAAGTTATTGCAAATATAACATTCAACTTCATTTTCAAGAGCCAAAAAGTTGTTATAGGTCCTTTTTGTAAACCCGGTCATACTTCTTTGTTTTTGAGCTTCTCTAGTCATGATTATTTTATATGCAACACATTGAGTTGCTTTGTGACCAAAGTTATGGCAAGAGAAATATTGTCAATTGAAGAAACTTCTGCGATTATCAAGTCTACCGGCCAAATGATTGTAATTTCTATTGTCATCCATTTTTGAAGCAAATTGAGAAGATTTTACCTGTGGCTGGTTGTAGCTTTTGTTCACCCTTAAGATGAATTGCCCCTGGTTTACCTAATAGTCTTTGTTTGTTCTCGATGTAATTCATCCCTGCTTTACCTGGTGATCTCCATTATGCTTTTGCTCATTCCTTCTTGCTGCATCAAGATAATTCTTTGAGGTGGATGCTTGAGATGTTTCTCCATTATATCCCAGACCTGTCTTGTTTAGTGGAGAACGCTGTACATTGATGATCTCATCCAGAGTTTCAGATCCTTTGACAAACTTAAGATTAATAGCCTTTGTTTTCTCAATTTCTTTTTAAGGCCAACAATTTCACATTCTAACTTTTCAAGAAGTTTTTCTTTTTCATCAATTTGAAATTGTAGGGTATCAATTATCACATTCTTTTCCTCTATACATGTCTTGAGTCTAGAAATCTCTTCATAAAAGCTATCCACATCTATAGCATCCATGTAATCATCATCTTCAAATGCCATTAAAATTTTATAGTCATTACTTCGTTCATCTTCATCACTATTTGATAGACCATCACTGTCTTCATGAGTGTAGTAGATTTTCTTATTTGCATTCTGTTTCTTGTTCCATATAGCAGGTTCCTTTCCTTTATCAATCTTATCCTTATGAGGAAATTTGGCAGCATAATGACCTACTCTTCCACAAGAAAAACATTTAAAAGGTAACTTACCTCTGAACCTTCCAGTACCCCTTTGAAGATTTCTGACAAAATTTGATTCTTCTTCTTCTTCTGGCACGTGACTTGCTTCATAGTAGTCTCCTTTGCCTGAAGCCTTAAAGGCAGCTTCTCTCCTGTCTGATGGACCTCCTTTTCTCATTTCATAGGCAGTTAGAATTCTGTGTAGCTGAGACATAGTAAGAGTTCGTAGATTTTCCTTTTCTTCTATTGCAGACACTTTAGATTCAAACTTGGGGGAAAATGATCTTAGAACTTTTTCAACCACAATAGCCTCTTTTATTTCTTCACCCAAGTTTTTTATGCAATTAACAATCTCTTCTACCTGAAGGAAATAGTTAGCCACACTTTCATCATTATACATTCTGAGATTCTCATACTGAATCCTGAAGGTTTGAAGTTTAGCACGCTTTACCTGTTCATCTCCTTCGTAGCTCAAGACAATCTTGTCCCATATTTCTTTTGCGGATTTATATTGCATAACCTTCACGAATTCTGTTTGAGATAAGCATCCCAGCAGAGTATTGACTTCTTTAGCATTTGTTTCATATTTCTTCTTCTCGGTCGGATCTATAGGAGTAGCCGAAGGAAAAGTGTAGCCTGTATCTATGATATCCCAAACTTCTGCACCAAGAGATTGAAGATAGGAAGTAACTCTTACCTTCCAATAACTGAAGTTTGTCCCATCAAAAATTGGTGGCCTGATTGATGCTTCCCTCTCGTAGTTGCTCATGATGAATGATCTTCCTTCAAGCGATCAAGCTTCTCTGAAGGACCTGCTTCGATACCAATTGTTGGAAATAATACTGAGAGGGGGGGTGAATCAGTATTATTAAAACTTTTCAATGTACCATCCAAATTTATACTTCAACTTATTCTTCAGATATTGATGATTAACTTATGCATAATAATGAACAAGAACATGAAAAACAGATAGTCACACCATAGAACACCAGATATAAGGTGGAAACCCAATGTGGGTGAAAACCACCTGCTGCAATATGTCTCTATCTTCTTTCAATTAGAAACTTATTTTACAATGATTTTGTACTGGTGCAGTCCTTTACCAGTACGCAGGCTACAACCTACGGAGAGCTACAACTCTCTCTTGTTTTCTAGTTTTTCCTAGAAGGGAGCTACAACCCCCTACTTCTTTTCATTCAAGGACCACTTTTCATTAATTTTCAGACTGGATCCAAGAACATCAAATAAATATCAAGTACATGTGAATCAACCAATCTCCTTATACAATCAAAACAATGAGCCACCCGAACTTCTCAGAATGCTGTAAACAGAAAACCAACTCCAGTATTCTAAACCTAGAACACAACAGCAAATAGAAAACATGCAGCCAATAAATATTTCAAAACAGGTCCGCAACTTCACCAATATAAACCTGCGGATACCCGCACTTCACCTTCAGCTGTTCTGCGTATACCCACACTTCGTCTTCTTTTGTACTGCGTACCCCGCACTGTGCCTTCAGCTGCTCTGCGTATACCCGCACTGTGACTTCCTCTGTACTGCGTACCCCGCACTGCGCCTTTAGCTGCGCTACGTATACCCGCACTGCGCCTTCTTTTGTGCTGCGTACCCCTGCACTCTTGCTTTAGATCGCCTGCGAACCTTTGATTAGGGCCAAATTAACAGTCCTCCAATGTACTACAGACAGTCAGATCCACAGATCTGATCATGCGCTCGAGAGATCACGACTTGGCAAAGATTTGCCTTCAAATTTTACCTTGATTTAGATCTAGCTTTTAAAACTGATAACCCAAAATTCAGATCTTAAGATATTCAAC
Organism: Pinus tabuliformis; assembly: GCA_031772625.1. Taxonomy (NCBI): domain Eukaryota; kingdom Viridiplantae; phylum Streptophyta; class Pinopsida; order Pinales; family Pinaceae; genus Pinus; species Pinus tabuliformis. The sequence goes on from CM062805.1 coordinate 247,285,964, forward strand.
TTTCAAAGATACATTAGCCAAGTGATCTCATTCCCTATTTATAGTCAAGCCCTTATTCACACCATGGGACAAAACCATCAATAACCAATACAAGGGATCCAAACTAGGGCTAAATTAGATCCTATACCACGGGCCAAAACCATAGAATCAAGAACGGCGGGCTAAATACCACAGGCCAAACATAAGAAACCCCACGTGAGCGCACTTCTCTGCCTTGAAGTGAGTGAACTGGGGGTCGCACCTCATGAACGGGTAAACTGCGGGTATGAACGCACTTCCTAGCCGGCATACCTGCGGGTCCGCACCTTTTGAACCATTGACCTGCGTACCTCTAAATTTCCAACATTTTGAGAGCCTGAACAGAGCATTGCCACTTGAGTGAGTTGCCATCAAGTACAACACCTGTAACATAGAGCCATACCAGAATCATAATGCCAACATTTCTCTCTCAAAATACTCATCTACATAGCTGCAATATAATTCCCTCATATATAGCAAGGGGTTTCCTTTTAGGGAAAAAATCCATAAATTAAACATAAATTCTACTATCAGATTATCCGCCTACTGAATGACTTATATTGACTACGAAATTACAACATTTTACAAGGAAATTTTACATCTATTTTTAGCTTTGGGCGTTGCCCCCGAACCTCGCCAAGATGGGGGCTCTAAAAATCATCGTCTCCCCCCTCGACCACCCCGACAGTGAAAAAATGGGCGTGTTTCCACCCCATTACAAATTGGGCTCCAATGTGGAAATACCTTTGAATAAAGAAAATAATTAGGCTCCACACCCAACAATCTCCCACTTGGAGACTAACTATAACAACTCCGCTACTGCTTCATTTGCTGGAAAATTACTCCACTTTGGACCTATCTATTTCTCATCTTCATCATTATACTTGAATACCAATTGAAACCAAGAAGAATCTCAGTTTCTCCATGGTTACAACTTTTGTAAACATATCTACAGGATTCTAGCTAGTGAGTATCTTTTCCAGCTTCAATTGTCTATCTTCCAACATTGACCGTATGAAATGGTACTTGAGTTGTATATGTTTAGTCTTGGAATGAAATGCAGAGTTATTTCCAAGATGAATGGTACTCTGGCTGTCATTGTATAACCTTCCCAACTCATTCTTCTTACCCAATTCATCCAGAAAACTTTGTAACCAAATCATTTCTTTACTAGCCTTTGTACCAACAACATACTCTTCTTTCATTGTTGAGAGTGCAAAAACACTTTGCAATTTTGAAACCTAATTGACAGTTATTCCACATACAATAAACACATACCCTGTGGTGCTCCTCCTATTATCTCTATCACCTCTCATATATGCATCAACATATTCCTGTAAAGTAATGTTTGAACCACTAAAACATAATGCTTGATTTGTGGTACCTCTCAAATACCTGAGAATCCACTTCACTGCCATCCAATGTTTTTTTCCTAGATTTTTCATTTACTTTTTTACAACTCCCACTACATGTGAAATATCAGGCCTTGTGCAAACCATTGCATACATTAAGCTTCCAACTGTTGATGCATATGGAACTTTAGACATATAAGCCATATCTTCCTGAGTCTTTGGACACATATCCTTACTTAGTTTTTAATGGCTAGCCAAAGGTGTAGTAACTTGTTTTTCATTCTGCATATTATACCTTTCCAACACCTTTTGTATATACTCACTCTGAGACAATGTTAATTTGTAATTTTTCCTGTCTCTAGTTATTCTCATACTAAGGATTTTTTTGCAGCACCCAAATCCTTCATTGCAAATGAATTTTCTAATTTTCCTTTGAGCACATTTATTCCATGCATATTAGAACCTGCAACAAGCATGTCATCCACATACAATAACAATATAATATAGCTGCCATCATTTTTCCTTTTGAGATAAACACAATGATCATAGTGACATCTAGTATAAACTTGTTTAGAAATAAACTTGTCAAATTTTAGATACCACTGCCTTGGAGCTTGTTTGAAGCCATACAAGTTCTTCTTGAACCTACACGCTAGTTTCTCCTTCCCTTTGACCTCATATCCTTATGGCTGTTGCATATACATCTCTTCCTCCAAATCGCCATGGATAAAGGTCGTATTTACATCTAACTGCTCAAGATGCAAATCTTCTGCTGCTACTAGACTTAAAATAGTTATGATTGAAGTCATCTTAACAATAGGAGAAAATATATCATCAAAGTCTATACCTTTTTTCTATGCAAACCCCTTCACCACAAGTCTAGATTTATAGCTTTTTCTACCTCCATCTTCTTCCTTCAACCTATAAACCCACTTATTCTGCAATGTTGTTTTACCTGCAAGCAACTTGACTAAGTCCCAAGTCTGGTTATGTACCAAGGAGTCCATCTCTGCTTTCATGGCTAGCTCCCACTTCTTCCTAGTTTCTACCTGCACTGCTTCTTCATAACATTCTGGTTCACCAGAATCACTCAACAATACATAATATAATAAAGGAGAGTATTGTTCTAGGAGCATACTTATCCTGGTAGATATTCTAACACCATTTTGAGGTGTTTTAGGTGCCTGTTGTTGTTGTGGTTTTTTATGTTGTTTTAGTTGTTGATCATTATGATTTTTAGACACCTTTACTTTTTCTGTGATCTCATCAAGCACCATGTATTGTATGTTTTCTTTTTTCCTGTTTCTTTTTCTACATTTGATCCTTATACAAAACCTTTTCATTGAATATGACATCTCTACTCCTAATGATTTTGTGTTTTTCATAATCATAAAACAGATAACCAAAATCATTAACACCATATCCAATAGAGGTACATTTCTTTGATTTTTCCTCAAGCTTTATTCTATTTTCTTTATTAATGCGGACAAAGGCTTCACAACCAAAAGTCTTTAAAAATGAGTAGTTTAACTTTTTACCTATCCATGGCTCCTCTGGAATACCACCATCCAAGGAACTTGAAGGCCTTTTGTTTATTAGATAAATAGTAGTATCTACAACATCTGACCAAAATTGTAAAGGAAATCATGCATGTAATCTCATGCACCTTGCACACTCCATGATTGCCCTGTTCATCCTTTCAAACACGCCATTTTCTTGTGGCGTTCTTGTAACAATCTTCTCTCTGTGAATTCCATGCTCTAAATAGTACTTATCAAACTCTTTTCTGCAATATTCATCTCCATTGTTTGATCTGAGACACTTCAACCTTTTTCCTATCTCATTCTCAACCAAAGTTTTCCATTTCTTGAAAGTATCAAATACATCAGATTTATTTCGAATACAACAAATCTAATTTTTTATGGTTGCATCATCAATAAAAGTAACATAACAGCAAGAACCACTGAGAGATGATAACTGAGCAAGTCCCCATACATCTGTATGCACAAGCTCTAACTTTTTGCTCTTCTTTTCTTTCCCAACTCTAAGGAATTTGACTCTCTTCTATTTTCCATAAACCCAATTCTCACAGAATTCTAAATCAACATGCTTCAAGCTTGGCAACAAATTTCTTGAGTGAATAATATGCATCCCCTTCTCACTCATGTGCCTGATCCTATGATGCCACAATGTTGTATCTTCTCTTATGGAGGTTAAAGCATTAACAAAATTAGAAATACCATTGCATAAATACAATGTACCAACCTTTTCTCCTTTTCTATTACCAGGGTTCCTTTAGTGACCTTCCAAGTTTTATCTATAAAAGTAGTTACACAACCTTCACCTCCAAACTACCCTATTGAAATTATATTTTTCTTCATATTTGGAACATGCCTTTTCTCATTTAATAGCCATTGGTTCCCATTATGAATACTTTACCCATTCTAATGGTTTTGTAGGGTTTATCATCACCCAAACAAGCCTGTCCAAAATCTCCTTAAACATAATCATGAAAATGTTTCCTATCAGGTGTGGCATGTAATAAGGCCCTTGAATCTACCACCCAGGCATCAATAATACTTTCTAAAGAAATAATCAAAGCATATTGAAACACAACACTTGTCACATTCGCTTCATGATTGTTTTCTGGATGCGTGTCTCTTTGTTTTCTCTTCTGAGACTTACAATCTTTCTTCAGGTGTCCTCTCTTCCCGCATTTCCAACACATTATCCTTGATCTAGACTCAGATTTTCCTTTCCTTGACTTACTGCAATATCCTAGGCTCTTTCCACTTTCTATTTTTCTTCAGGGAAGTCATGTAGTCAAAGCATTACTTGATGTCTCACCAGATATTTTCTGTCGCATTTCCTCGCTAAGGGTTGCATCAACAACATCATCAAAATTTAAAGTACTAGATCCAGAGATAGAGTTACTAATGGGAATAACTAAACCATTCCAACTTTCTGGCAATGAGCATAGAAATAATAGAGCCCTCACTTCATCATCAAACATTACACCTATAGAACTTAACTGACTGGCAACCGTATTAAATTCCTTTAAATGGTCAACAACAAATTCACCTTCTAACATCTTCATATTGAATAAATTCTTCATAAGAAATACCTTATTTGAGGCCGAGGGTTTTTCATATAATTTGGCCAATGCCTACATTAAACCCTATGTTGTCGTTTCCTTTGAAATATTAAAGGATACTGATGCTGCTAGGCACAATTGTAATTTCCAAGTGCCTTCCTGTCAAGAATATCCCATTCTATATCTTTCATACTTACTGACTTCTTTGGCTTTCTACCCAATGGTAGGTATAGATCTTTTTGATGCAGATAATATTCCATTTACATCTTCCACAGCTAGTACTTTTGGCCATTAAATTTTTTGACCCTAAACCTACCATCTTCCTCCATTTCTCTCACTCGAACCAGGAACCCTTCTCTCCTATGAGTTTATCAGCCAAATAAACCTTCAACTTTAATACCAGTTGTTAGAAAAATATATATTAGTGAACAATGGAACACATAAAATATCGCAGAAATATAAACACAAAAAATACATAAAACGATATAGACACAAATATATGTCGTTCACCTAATTTGGGCTACGTCCATGAAGCAATAACCAATGCTTCCTTTTATATTAACCAGCAAAATGAAGAGAGACACCCTATATCAGATCTGTTGGAGTTTACTCTTTTTCCTCACAAAACATCCTCTCTCTTTATTGCTCAGAATACACATCTACATAGCCACAATACAATTCTGTCATATATAGCGAGGGGTTTCATTCTAAGGAAAAAAACCTTAAATTTAACATAACTTCTACCGTCAGATCATCTTTCTAATGAATGGCTCAGATTGACTACAAAATTACAGCATTTTACAAGGAAATTTTAGATCTATTTTTAGCTTCAGGTTGGGGGCTCTAAAAGTCATCGTTGCCCCCCCTTGGAACCCCATGGCGGTGAAACAATGGGCATCATTTCCGCCCCATTACAAACTGGGGCCTAATGCGGTGATACCTATGAATAAAGAAAATAATTAGGCTCCACACCCAACACTGATGAACCTCCTGTAATAACCTATTAACCCCATGAATGATATTACCTCATCAAAATTCCTAGGAGTTTCCCATTGCATGATAGCTCTGATATTTTTCAGGTCCACTACTATACCTTCCTTGGAAACCACATGCCCCAAGTAATGATCCTTTGTCTGAAATATACTATGCATACTATGTTTTGCATACAACTAATTCTCTCTTAACAATCTCAATACTATTGTTAAGTGTTCTGCATGCTCTTCCTCATTCTTAGAATACATCAATATGTCATCAATGAATATTATCACAAATTTATCCAGATAAAGATGCAACACATTATTGATCAGACATATGAAAATAGCTGGAGAATTAGTCAAACCAAAAGGAACAACAACAAACTCATAGTTCTCATACCTGGTCCGGAAAACAGTCTTGTAGATGTCCTCTTCTTTGATGTGTACCTGATGATATCTTGATCTCAAATCATTCTTTGAGAACACTGCTTCTCCCTTCAACTGATTAAACAAGTCATCAATCTATGGAAAAGGGTACATGTTCATGATCATCTTCTTGTTCAACTGCCTATAGTCAATGCATAACCTAAGAGTACCATCGTTCTTCTTCAAAAACAACACTAGGGCATCCCAAGGAAACACACTTGGCCTTATGTATCCTTTATCGAGAATTTTCTTAAGCTATAACTTCAATTGCACTAATTTTACAGCACTCATCTTGCACAATGCCTTTGATTCTTGTGTTGCTCCTGACATAAACTCACTAGAAATGTCCACTTCCCTATGAGGCGATAAATCTAAAATCTTTACTATAAATACATCCTGAAACTCATGTAAAACCGAATACCTCTTCAATAATTATGTAGTCTCAACATCCTTACGTTTTTCATTTGAAATATGAACTATAAACAATACACATTTTTTCTGGCAACTGTGATTTTCCTATATAGTTGTAACCATTCTTACCGACGTAGGCTTATTTTTACCCTATAAGATTATCTTCTCTCCATCATCATCCAAGCACTCAATAGCCTTACCACATAAATATATTGTAGTCTTGTGAATATACCACCAATCCATACCCAACAACATATTATATGATCCCAACGGAAGCACATTTAGATGTGTTGATGTAGACATGTTGTTGGGCCTAAAAAATGTCATCCACTTTCACCTTAATGTCCATCATTTTACCCTCATTACGTAACTCTGTAACTACATAACCCTACATTAAGTAACCATTTTCATGATCATATGAGTTTAGCATTATATTTTCCAAAGTCATTTATTTTAAGTATTTTAAGTGAATTTGTGATTAAATATTATAAAATTAAAATGTTTTCATATATACATGAAAGTGGTATAAGTTTTGTGATAATGTAGGTGTACTTGGAGCTTGTAGAACGGTCCTACTTGGCCTCCTAACTACAAATTCGAATTTCAATTTCCAACTCATGAAGATTTGTGGAGTATTTATAGAATATGAGTATCATTATCTATGCATATTCAAAGGAGAATAATCAAGGAAGAGAGGATTTTGAGTGGATATGTATCTCACATTTTTAGGAGATTGGTTATAACCACATGAGATAAATTTGGATTTAGGAGATATTTGAGGGATATGCATTTATTGATCAGTCATCCTCACTTTTTATATACATAGGGGTGCATCCTTCAAGGGAACCCATCTATCTATCTATTTATCTATGTATTCTATTCTTCCAATCAATAAAATATTTTAGTCCAAGGTTCTCTAACATATTGTTACTTTGAAGATCTGATGGTAGTTTGATGTGCTTGCTGAGGAATGGAGGGTCCCCATCAACCATTGTTTGAACATCTTTGTACATTGGTAACATAGTATACTTTTGTTATTTTATTTCTTTTCATGGAAATGTGCTTTTATTTTCAGAAAGTGTACTCTCAAGTGTGAGTGTGATTTCCTTTCAACAAGTGTGCTTTCAATTATTCTAGTGTGAGCGTGATTTCCTTTCAGTAAATGTGTTTTCAATTCTATAAGTGTGGTGTGATTTCCTTTATGTAAGTGTGATTTCAAATTATTTATGTTTGATTTCAATTTGGTTTGGTTTTGATTGATTTAATTTGTTTTGTAATGATCTGAATTTGAAACTACTTGAAATTTGTTTGCAAGGTATTCAATTCAGAATTAAACATGTTTAAAAGATTTCCATGTCTTGCAGAAAGAAAACACATGAAATTTGCAGCTGTTCATGACCCATTTAAGCATAGCAGAGTTATTTCCTTTTACTGTTTAACACATTAAAATGAATTTGATCTGCAAAATAAATCAACCACAAATGCAAAAGAAGTTGATAAAGCAGTTCACCCCCTCCAGGGCTATGTCTGCTGGGTCCAAAGCTCCCAACCAGACTTGTCCTTGTTTTATTAAATGCTCAAATTGAAAATACAGCTGAATAGAAGCATCTACAGGAGAAATAGATGGTAAAAATGGATTCATAACACTTGAATCCTTCAGGATTGACTATTGGATGACCTCCAATGGATACCTGCAACCCTATATAGTCTTCACAAAACTAGGCCTTGGTGGCTCCTAGAACTTTCACGGCTCCAAAACCTCTGCAAATGACCTCATATGGCTGTAAGACCTACCCCAATGGCTTCATAAGGTCGAAAATACCCAAAAAAAAAAAAAAAAAAATTGTCCAAAACCGACTTTCTTAGCCAAAGTTATGGCCATTTAAAGTTTCTCCAGTTTGCCCCTAAAAAAACTCCAGCTAACTTTAGTTAACTCCAGTTAGCTCCGCCAAATTTGGCGCTCCTGCCAAAATTCCGCCAACTTAACTGCAGTTACATTTAATGTTTGGTGGTTTCCTCGGATTTCGTGCCCAACGAAATATTCCTTTTTTAATTTTTTTTGAAAAATTAAAATTTCTAATGTTATGGACAAATTCTTCTTTTTGCCATAACTTCCTCATACGACGACCGTTTTTCGAACCGTTTGTGGCACCGGAATCGGGAAGACGAGCACTTTCCAGTCATTCAACTTTGAACCAGTTCTAAGCACTTTAAATTTTGAACATTTTACAACACTTAGGACATGAGCACCTGATCATGTAATTAGTTTTAGATTGCATTAGATTAATCTAATCTGAAAGACAACCACCTAGTACATATAGTAAAGGTATACCTTATCAGTTTACGAAACCTCGAGTTGACAAAATTAAATGACAGAGATTTAACTAACCATTAAATCACCCAACATTTTGGCGTCATTGCCGGGGAGGTACACATAGGTGTTTATTTTGAAGTTTAGAAAACTCAATATAGTTGGATTCATTTTTAGTTGCATGATTAAAATCATGTTAAAATAATTTTTCATATTAAAAAAAAAAAAAAAAAAAAAAAAAAAAAAATAAATTTTTTTGTACTAATCTGTGTTTGCAATAGGAATTATCAACCAGTTGGAGCAATTCATAGGCAATTAAGAATGTTCTTCTTTCTTTACTTCCTAATCACATTATCTAAGCAACTGGTATTTCATGCTTTGATTATTTTTAATGTACATTTTTATAACCTTAGCATGAATATATTTTTGATCCTGTTATGCACATGATTACACTGGAAATATGCATACACTTGATCAATTCTTCTATTTCCACTAGAGTAGAATATGTGATGTCTTTAAGTTCTTTTTATGTTAGATTTCATTTTGTTTTCAATTTTATTTTACTGGTGGTGTAGTAAGAGCCACCCATCTCATTAATAATTTGCAGGAGGTTGAAGAAAGAGAAGGAAAAGAGGAGAACAAATAGAGTTTTAAGAGCCATGATCTGAATTTAGAGATCAAATCCTTGTGTTTTGTCTTTTAAATTTTTCATTCCAATTGAATAAATAGCTTCAATATTGTTGAGTACTCTCTCTTCTTTTTCTCTCTACGATCTAGAAGATCGGGAAAGACAATTGAACAAAGTTAGTTTTAGATTTTTGAAATAAAAATTGGAAAAGAAATATAAATTCACAATAAAAAGGTACAATTAAAAACCTTTAGAAAGATCAAAAATCCAAACTAATGCCTCCAATGGATCCATCGTTGTTGAAAACCCCCATTTTGATTCTTTTTGCACCTCCTTTGGTTAAAAATTGAGAAAGATATCATTGTTTTAAGATTCTACCCAATTTTGTTATTAATGAGCCTACAAATCGATCCAAACCCAACTGGTGTGCCCAGAAATTGGGAACGGTGCGTGAATCCAGCCTTCTCGACTGGTGCACGAATTTACAGGACCATTAAGATAAGCCCCCAGTTCCTTCGTGCCTATGGTCACATGTAGGTTCATACGGCCAGGCTCTAGGGCTTAGCCCTAGCTCCTCCCAAAAAATTGCACAAATCAACATTTAAAAAACATTTTGGAGGATTAATTTAACAAAAAATGATATAGTGCGATTGGTAAAGTTGTTTCATTGATAGCATGAGGTCCTAGGTTCAAGTTTCATGGAGGTATTCAACCCTCACATAAGATTTTAGATCGCCACAAGGATGCCACGTGACAACCAATGGTTGGCCCACGTAGCACTTCCTCGTTGGCCAACCACAACAACCCATAGCTAGTAAAAAGCAACCATGTGTCAACCATGACAGTCAATCCAAACATGCCAAGTGTCAACCACTCACCTATCCACATCACTGCCTAGTCACACCTGTTACATGGAAAAGTGCTACACAGCACTGCTTATCCCACTAAGGTGTGGTAGCTACCTTAGAAACAAACAAAGTAAAGCTACTTTCGTTTTTCCTTTATGAAATATAGATGAGAGAGGAACAAAGAAGACCAACCTTTATCTTGCGCTAATCTCCTAGTTCGATTCCTCTCTCTCTTGATAGTCTTTCGCTACTTGCTCCCTTGTGCACCCAGCTTCACAGAGTACCTGTAGGATCACAGTAGCATAACACTATACAATAACATGGATATATAATCATAAACAATCTAGGATGAGATGTAAATTGACCATACAAATGCATAAAACATAAATGACACAAGAGTATGGAGGAAAACTTGAATAGCTTTTATTGATAACCAAGAAAAAGCCAAGGGAGTTACAACCAGTTGTTCTGACCGAGCATCATCCTCTCAGCAAGTAAGCCCTTCTTCACCTCATACAAAGCTTAGATCACCGAACACTATGATGTTGTCTCAAGAAACCAACAACAATTCCTTACAAGATGCAAAATTCCAGCCTCTGGATCTCTGGGATGAGGGATCCATATATAGATATCTGTAAGGGAGATGAGTCAGCTCGTGATTTGATTAGTGTCTTCCCTCTGATAGTTCTTGCTTCCACTTGGATATTGGTGATCTCTTACTCATCCTTCGTCAAATTCAGAGAGGCAAGTGTCATAGGAGAAGTTTCTGGAAGATTCCATGCCTCTCCACCTCATGGATTGACACTGCCATTTGTCACTTCTCGCCCATCGCACCCCATAGAAGGGCTTTTTGAAATGCAACGCACCCACAGAGTGTACTTAGGTGAGATGCAATGCACTTTGCCTATGGAGTAGCTGAAATGATCCTGTTTTGACCAGTTTTGAGCAGTTTTTCATGGAGAACTTCTGGGAGAAGTTGTAATCAGTTGACCTTGTTCCTTTAGGGGTTAGAACAACACTTTTAGGGACTTAGGAGCCCTTGGTTTATGTACATTTCATGCTTGGGGTTGTAGTGCCCAAAAATGTCTATAACAATTGCCCCCTAAAGCATGAGGTCGTTAATCTTTTGATGTCGGGTGAAATTCTTTATTATGAGGATCCGAAGTTCTTTCAAGCTGGGAGGAGACCTGTAATAAGATACAATACAATACATTATTTTCATAATATTTTCATGATATAGCTGAGGCAGGCATTCCCATGCTCAGCTTTATAAATTCATTTTCATGTACATAGGACAGACAATCGTTTGAGTGTAGACTGATGATTCTGGTAGAGTCATCATCCCTTTGATTGGATGATTATCTGTACAGCAATAACGTACATTTGATGTCTTTATTTCCCTGAATATATATCGCAGCCCGGATGGATGAAACTAGATCTAGGGTCTTCAATCTCGTTCGATATTCACTCGAAGTACAAGTCTATCCATGTGAGAGATGTTTTGGAGTCGAACATGGAAAGACATCGCCTGATTACCAGCCAATGATGTAAGCTGTTAACCGGCGCGAGAGGAATCACTGATAATGATAATGACCCTCAAGGTACTGCAGTACAATTCACGTGGTGTGAATAAAGGACTTGGCGTCGAACACCAAGCAAAATCTTTCGATCGAAGGCCATTGATGTAAACTTGTCGCCGGAAGTGAGAAACTTGCCATTGAGGCATGCAAGCTTCAAAGTACTTAACGGGGTGTTCCTAGATCGACTTCTTGGGTAATGAGTTGATGTCAACAAGAAGCGATCCGTCACAGGAGGGCCTTAATGAATCCCACATCAATGACACAGAATGGAGCAAATGTTTTTAATGGAGGTGAAAACGATCTGATGACATAAGGTTCAGGGTGGCGGTCATGAAAGAATGGAGTGTAAATGTATTGTAGCGGGTGAGACACAGGTGAATTCTCTGAATGACTTCTCTTGAACATATCGGCGACACTGACGTGATGGATTGGTAGCATTAACCCCAAATGTGGATGGTGTGATGGGACCATGGTGATGTGACCGGTGAATGAAACAACCCAACCCGACTTGGATGCGGAGTGAAAGTGTCATGTTCAAGAGCGACTTGCTACCAACAAAGTTTCTTCAAGTTTTCTTCCCAATTTTTCCCCAGTCATTGCTGACCAGTACCTCTTTATTTTTGTCAAGCTTGAGGAGGATAAAATATGCTTGTTCTATAATTTGTCCTTCGGGCAAACCCATCACTATGTTTTAATGAGCCTAGCGATAGTGAAACTCGTTCTTGTCTGCTATGGACAAGTTTGTCGCTATTAAGTTTTAACGAGTTTAACGACAAAGATAACTCGGTCCTTTTCAATTTTTAGAGAGTCTGAAAAGGGACGTAAAGGAAACTCCAAAATTCATTTTTCGTCATCTAATCCCTTAAATCCAAAAAAGTATAAAACAATATAGAAGGGATGAATTTTCGATACTTTTAATGAGCCGAACAAAACAAGCACTCGATCTTTTTATGTAATAATCCCTCAGGTCCAAAAATATTAAAATCTAAAGGAGGGATAGCACTTCCAGTCCCTTTAACGAGCTGGAGAGGTCAATGGCTCGACAATCTTTTCATATTTTACGAGTCAGTTGAAAAGAGCTTAAAGGAGACTCGTCTTTTGAGGAATGAGTGATAAAATTGGGTAGCAGCTGATTCCAGGTAAGGTTTGGAATTTTTCAATCATGGCAATGTTACAAGGATGGCTAGTGGGATCACTCTTCGCAGCTGTTCCTCAAAAGGGGTAAACAATCAAATGGAGTTGAATGATCGGCCAATACAGAGTGGGGGTGATGATGAGAACACGACCAAGGATTTAAAGGCTGAAGTACTACATTCACGATGGTTATTTACCGGGAAATAGTTCATTTTTAATGAGCTTAAATGCAGGGAGAAAAATTTGCTCATGATTTATGTTTATTTTTTAACGAGCTTTAACTATGTGCTAAAACTGCTCGATCAACGGTCATTTCTTGACTTTACCATAAATAGCTTCGTTGTTTCAAAGATTGTACTACATTTTCAATTGCTTCATAAAACTAGTTAGAAATGAACAATATATGTTTGAAAAATGAGTTAGAACACTAATATTTTACTCGAACTACGTAAAAAGTAATGTAAAAGTGCTTTTACCTCTCATTTTACCATTTTATTTGAACTTTGGTTTGTTGGAGCTTTGGAGGTGCTTTTTTCCCCTTGATTTTCATCAGCTGATTCCAGGAGATTCTATGGACGATTCTCGGCGCCGTCTGGACCAGGTAGGATCTAAACCTGAGCTCTTTCATTTCATGCTTTCCATTTTGCATTCTGAGCTTGATTCCTGGTTTTTCTAAGCCTTTGGGGTTTGAAAAACTTGCCTTGGCTTTAGCGCATCCCTTGTGCATCGAAAGGTGCGTTGGATGTTAGCCTATCTACTGGCTAACTGACATGCAACACACCCAGAACACTACTGTAGGTGCGATGGGCGCAAGGAAGGAAGTTTATGCACAGTTTTTGATGGAAATTTTGCCTGTCTCTTATCAAAATCAGGATCTAACTCTTCTCTTGTTTGTTTTCAGAGATTTTTGGAGCAAGATGATTATTACATGGCGAGAACGTGAGCATGAAGAAGAGGACATGCTTGCTTTACATGATCTGGTTACAGTAAATGCACTGCGGAACTGTGGCTTGCTGAAGTTTTTCCGTATTTCTAGCATGAGACAACAAATCAGCTTGCTGCAGTATTTGCTCGATGCTTGGGATCCTACCAGCCAGGTGTTCCAGATTAGGGGAAAATCCATCCCCTTGACTGTAGTGGACATCCATTTCTTGACTGGCTTGTCGAGACGGGGTGCTCCCATCTCTTTATTACGTTTGGCCTGAGGAGGTGAATCTGTGAGAGATTATGTTCGCCGGTATTGCAGAGAGGGATCTTAGCCGAGTAAAGAAGGCAAGGTCATCATCGGTGATGTCACTGATAGGTCCCTCAGGACTATTCTGTTCACTTAAAGTAGGATGGCTGGTGGTGCGGCTCTTCATGTAGCCAACCAATCTTATATGCAGTATGCTTAGGAATGTCTCCAACCGAAGGTGTTCAACTGGTGCGACACAGTACTTCTTGTGATGAAAGAACAGTTGACCAAGGTGAAGAGTGGGAGGTTGAAGAAATTTGGGTATGATTCTATTTTGACTGCCTTTGCCTTGGAAAAGATACCACTGATGCAGCCGCAGTATATTGCACTCGATTTACCTTCACTGACTGAACCACGTATGCAGAGATGGGTCGACCATATGTCTAGGCATGCTGGTCAGTCTCAGATTTCCTTTTCTGATACCTTCTTCGGGTGGTTCGATCGCCAGGAGAAGGTTTATTCCGAGTATCCATATGCTGGTATGGACTTCCGGGGTGACCCAGATTTAGTACTGCCAGCTGGCGAATAGTGGGGTGCCATTGGTAAATTCTTTGACCATATTCTTGTTTATCATTTTTCTTTTATAATCTCCTTATGCTTTATTCTATCAAGACTAATCAAACTCATGTTTTCATGCAGATGTTGGTCCCATTCGGCTAGTAGTACGCCTGAGAGTGCCAGCTGCCGCCCCAGCAGGAGAGGCTGTTGGAAGGGCTATCCTTCGCGACCTCGATGTGGCAGAGACTCTCACAGCATTACAGGACTAGGTTGAGGGCCTCACTCTCGGTATCCTAGATGTGAGGACTGACGAGCTGCCCTTGAGGTTGCAGCGGCATAGTACTGGTGTGCCAAGATGATGGACTCGACTCTTACGCATGATCGCACAGGTTGTGACTTGCTATCACGAGCATCATTAGACTAGGGTGCCCCCTAGCGTTTTGAGTTCTGGGTCATTTGACCAATTTTGTCTTGGTTACAGAACATTATGTGTAAACCATAAACAGTTGTATATATATTTTTGAGTTTCGAAGTTTTATTTTGGTTAAGTTACATGATCCAAATGCAAATATTGATGGTATGCTTCTTTTTATAAATGTTGCAAATGTCTATCTAACACATAATTTGCCAATAAGTTAGTTGATGTGTTTAAGGTTCTGGAAATATGCAAATATTGAATAAAATCAAATTGCCTTTCCAAAATCTTAACCTTTAGGAACATGTGATAAATAGCTGGATTTCGGACAGAGTAGATACCAGTGAGTTGTAGTATGATGAGTTGTGAGTCTAGCCTGACAATCAGTTGGCGTATACCATGTGTGATGGCATCAAAGAGAAGTTATATCAATGCGCTATATTCAGCAATGTTATTCGTTGATCGACCAATACATACCCCTCTGAAACTTACTAACTCGCCGCTTGGATAAAAAATGGCCCAGGCCGCGGAAGATAGGTTCCGCGAACTACGACTCGCTCCGTCGGTATATCCAACACATGACTCCAATAGGTTTGACATCTACAATAAATGTAAAAAGTGGATTACTTGACCAAAACAAATACTTTAGCGAAAACATAACAAAAGCATATAGGTTACTATACTGAATCACGCTTAGTAACGCTTGAGGTACAACCCGTTACGAGGTTGTGCCAGTGGAATCCCGTCATAATCCATTAACTCGTAGGCTCCTTTTTCGAACACTCGCTTAACAACATAGGGGCCCATCCATAAAGACTTGAATTTACCTACCCCTAATTTATCGGATTCTTGGTCATAAAGCAAGACCAAGTCACCTTCTGAGAAGACACGGGGTTTGATATTCTTGTCGAACTGCGCCTTGACTTGTTTCTTATGGGCTTCGTTAGCCAAAGCGGCATCACGACGGGTTTCATCCAATTGGATTAGTTCCAAGAAACGAGCCTCCTCTTTTGAAGTCCCGGGGAGAAGGTCAATTGTGAGTTTGAGGGATGAGATTTCACACTGGATTGGTAAGACTGCTTCCAGGCCATATACCAGTGGGAAAGGTGTAAACCCGGTTGCATTACTTATCGATGTTTGGTAAGCCCACAAGGCTGAGTACAGGATTAGGTTCCAACTTCTTTTGTGAACTCCAATCATCCTTTGCAGCATGTGCTTCAGGACTTTGTTGATTGCTTCAACTTGTCCGTTGGCTTGCGGGTAATATGGAGTAGAGTTGTCGTGAGACAACCCTAATTTGGCAGCTAATTCAACCATCATGTGATTGCGAAAATGCGATCCATGATCTGTGACTATAGCTTGTGGGACACCGAATCTGGCGACTACATGATTGAAAAAGAAGAGGGAAACTGTTTCACCAGTATTATCTAATGTAGGCATCACCTCGGCCCATTTTGTAAAATAGTCAACTGCGACTATGATATACCCATGCGCCCCGATCGAGGTGGGGTTACATGTCATGAAATCGATGCCCCATTTGGCGAATGGCCCGACAACAACTATTGGCTGCAGAGGTGTGGGTGGTCTTCTGGTTTTACTATCGAAAATTTGACAAGCATGGAAACTTCTGACTGCGGTTATGCAATCTTTGAACATTGTTGGCCAGAAGTATCCTGCTCGTAAAATCTTTTGTGTTGTAGCATAACTGGATTGATGCCCCCCACACGCGCCCAAATGGCAATCATTCAGGACTTTTTCAGCCTCCTCATGGGTGAGGCACCTTCTCAGAACTGTATCGATACCACGACGGTAAAGTGTATCATCAACGATCATGTAGTCTTTTGCTTGGTATCGAATACGTTTTTGTTCGGAGCGAGAGGTATTTGGCCTATATTTTTGGATTTGGAGATAAATGATTATATCCCCATACCATAGATTGCTTGAAGATATCAGAAACAATTTTTCGTCCACGATCGTTTCTTCGGATGTTTCATCGTTGGACGACGATGGGAGATCGCATAATAATTTTGTGAAAACTAGAGCTTTCTTTGACTTGGATTTTACAAATTCCAGATCAAACTCTTGTAGAATTGCTATCCATTTTGAATATTTGCCCCCCAGCAACTGTCGCGACAATATATAAGTCATGGGGTTGCAATTTGACAGAATGGTAGTTTTTCGAAAGAGGACATAGTGTCGAAATCTTTGTATCGCTTGAACAGCTGCGAGCGCTAGCTT
This sequence comes from Pinus tabuliformis, assembly GCA_031772625.1. Classification (NCBI taxonomy): domain Eukaryota; kingdom Viridiplantae; phylum Streptophyta; class Pinopsida; order Pinales; family Pinaceae; genus Pinus; species Pinus tabuliformis. Next base: position 247,303,125 of record CM062805.1, read on the forward strand.
TTCAACATAAGAATATTTGCTTTCTATATCATTTAAGTTCTTACTTAAATAATATATAGGATGTTCAATTCCGTTGTCTTCTTGAACTAAAACCATTGCGATGGTTGTATCCGCTGCAGCCAGATACAGGTTAAAGTATTTTTAATAATCAGGAGCGTACATTAATGATGCTTTCATTAGGGATTCTTTTAAAGCATCAAAGGAAGCTTGCACAACCTGATCCTAGACAAAGGGTACTTCCTTTTTCAAAAGACGTGTATAACCTTTAGCAAGTTTGGCGTAATTTGGAATGAACCTCCTCAGAAAGTTTGCTTTCCCTTGGAGTTTCTGAATCTGAAGCAAATTCGAAGGTGGAGTCAAATTTATGATTACCTAAACCTTACATGGGTCGAGACGAATCCCGTCTTTTGAGACTACAAATCCAAGTAAACGACCTGAACTGACACAAAATACACATTTGTGTGGATTGAGTCGTATCTTGTAATGTCGGCAACGTAGAAATATCGCTCTTAAATGCTGCGGATGATCAATCCGCTTTCGCGAATGAGCCGGAAGGTCATCGAGGTATGGTTGAATGATGTTTTTGATGTCATGGAAGGCATAATTCATTGCCCTCTGAAATGTTGCCCCTGCGTTCTTTAAACCAAAGGGTAATTTTCGATATGCGAATGTGCCCCACGGACAAATAAATGCAGTCTTTGACTGGTCCTGTGGGCGGATATTTATTTGATTATACCCAGAGAATCCATCCATAAATGAAAAGATTTCACATCCAGTGCATTCATCAATTTTCTGGTCGATGAAGGGTGTAGGGTAGTTGTCTTTTGGACAAGCTTGATTTACATCCCTATAATCGATGCACACTCTAATTGTTCCTTGTTTTTTCATAACAGGGACAATATTCGATACCCAATCGGTTAGAGGAACCGGGTAAATGAAACCAGCATGGAGAAGTTTTTCAACTTCTGCCTTGATGGCAGTGGCTTTCTTGGGGTGCACCTGCCGTAGCCGTTGTCATACTGGTTTGACATCTGGATACATCTTGATTTTTTGTTCAACGATACTCGAGTCAATGCCTGGCATTTCATTATATGACCAAGCAAAGACATCTCTAAATTCGCGAAAAAGAGCATTATATATTTCCAGTTCTGAAGGAGAACAACATTTGCCAATATAAATATTCTCTACAACATCTGCTTTGGTTGAGATATTTATGGCAATATTCTCTTCAATGTTGGACAAGTTTCGCTCGAAATCGACCGTGTTTACAGTATTTGATAGAAAATCAAAAACTGAAGGATGGCAAAGGTCATCAGGAGTATTTTCTTCACAATCCGGAAGAAGAGAACGATGGTGGTAATCTTCCCATGGTGCCCCTTCAATTATCATTGATTGAACAATTCCTTCGTCGGTGACATGCACTCACGACCAAGGATCTAAAGGGGTGCCATATTCCTTGGACCTATCTATCCAAACGCTTAATGAGCGTTGATTTGGGTTTGCCTCCCATGTTAGGAACATTGATTGCTACAATATTTCTATTGGGCTTGGAGGCAATACCTGCGCATGATCCATGTTGATATCATTTCCTGAGATCTTTTTAATTGAAGATGTCATATTGCAGGTTCCTACCGACGCTACTTCCGCCAAATTGATTGGAGGTGGAAGGGAAAAAGTTCCCATTAATATAGGGTCTTTTAGTAGGCCTACTCTGATATTTTGAAGCGAATGGAGGCTTCCATGGATCATTGGAATGCTTCTCGTAACTTGAGAACCATTGGGGAGGAAGTTTTGTTGATCGACAATTGTAATCCCTCCTTGAAAGGGAAATGCAATCTTCCTAAAATAGGTCGAGACAACAGCAGCCATTGCATATATCCATGGTCTTCCCGGTAGGATTTTGTAATCGAGATTTCCGTCGATTACTTCAACATCTATTCTACTGTTTTCCCTCCTAGTTCAACCTTCAAGTTACTTAGAATACCATAAAGGGTATATGTTCGTCCATCAAATTCTTTTAATGTCCTCGAAGATCGTGACAGGGTTGGAGATCCTAAAGTTTTCCAGCAACTCATCGACATAATACATATAGATGCCCCCTCATCAACAATCATTCGATGAATAGTTTTGTTGAGGGCTTTCACTTGAATGAGGAAAGCTAGTTGAGCTGGTAACTGAGGATCGTATCCTTTATGATCAAAGGATACAAGACTTTGGGTCTATCCCACCGATGGCTGATAATAAAGCTTGCTTTTGAGATGGGCAATTTTTGAGTACCTCAAGAGTCGACATAGCGGATGGCGATTGGGCCAAATCTTCCACTATATTATAATGTTGTACTGCTCTAGCACAAGGATTAAACGTCGACTTGTGTACTACTCCCTTTGGCAGTTTTATTGTCAACTCAGGAATGATGGGTGGCACAACTTCTGTCGAAGTTGTTGTCGAACTACTAGGTTGATCTTTATCCTTGTTGTTCGACAGCTGTGGATTCCCATAATCTTTGTTCCTTGTCGATATCAAAGCATCATTTCGCTGTTTGGAAACCGACAACATCAACACTTGAGACGGGGAAGCATTTCCACTATCAACCAGATTTTTTCCTGGATTTGGAAACGGATCAGTCAATACTGCCGAGCTTTTTGAATTCTTGAAGAATTTTTTAAGCTCAGATCTGTGTGGACAATCTGCAGTCCAATGATCCTCATCGCATATAAAGCATGGATTTCTTGGTTTCCTATTTCCAGGAGGGTTTGTAGAAGATTTTTCAGGTGATGATTCTTCCTGTTTCTTCTTCTTCCCTTTGCCTTTCTTCTTGCCCCCTGGTTGCTTGGTTTCTTTTCCTTTATCTGTCGATACGACATTTACTTCCGAGGCAAGAAGTTCCTCTTTTGCATTTTGACCGGAAATCTTATGGGCCTTTTTAGATGTAGCCTTTGTCGATTTCGTGTCTGTTGTGCCAATCACACCATCGCCGGCATGAGAGTCATTGTTTGATTTAGGAGGAGGAGGGACTAAGAATTCCGGTCTAGGAGTGTCAGGTATTTTATTGTAGAGCGTGCCAGACTGAGTGTAAAACAAGTCCAAATATTGCGCACGAGCGATAACCTGCTCTTCGGTGATGACTCCTCCTTTTGCCACATCTTCCGTGATGGAAGGCAATAATGACTTAATAAACCATTAAGCTAAAAGCTGATCGGGAACATACGTTTTTACCATTCTACGATGACGTCGCCACTCATGTATATGATCAGATATGTGAGTGGCCGTTGTTTGTTTGAAATTGGTAAGAAGTTCCGTTCCCGTTTCGTACCTTATCGGTAACTGAAAATGGGTTAAAAAGGTTGTGGCTAGGGTACTGAAGTTGTCAAATGAAGCTCTGGGCAATTCGATATACCATTTTGCTGCCGGACCAGTTAACGTCCTCTGAAAAAGGCGAAGCCTAATCGAATCATCGTTTAAGGTGTTTGATGAACACCACAGATGAAAGGTCATCACATTATTCGATGGATCTTCACTTGGATTTCCATTAAATTTAGGAATATTTGATGGAAGTTTATGCGGAACCGCTGGCCACCAAGGGGCGTAAGCGATTGGATCGTTTGTTAACCGATTTAAATCAGGTAACTCTAAAGTCGCCACGAAGGGTAACTGTTGATTCAGGTTAGGTGAAGCATACCTAGGATAAGATGGGATTGCCTGAGCAGTTGGTCTTTGCATACCAGCATAATGCATTTGATGCTGGTAACTTTGGTAAGGTTGGTGGGCATGACCATTGTAGAATGGTTGATTTTGACCGTTTTGAATATACGGTTGCCCACTATTTGCAAAGATTTGTTCCTTAGAACCTTGGTATACTTGTTGGAACTGCGGTTAGGTATTGCACTAACCATGGTTGTGAAGCCATGTGTTGTTGCCCGATACTAACTTTTTAACCAAGATGAGGGGTGATTGTACCTGTTTGAACCTGTGTCATTCCACCAGTCGGCGATTGTGGTTGAGTTACAGGGTCAAGAGGCTGTTGCATTACAACCTGAGAAACTTGAGGTTGGCATACAACAGGTAGCGCTTGAACTTGCGACACCATCACAATAGCTGGCGTAGTTGGTATACTTGACATAGGTAAGCATTGTTGCATTGAATATACAACTCTTGGTTGTTGAGGTAGTATTGGTACCCAACCACTTGACGTAATTCCAGCATAACCCGAATTTTTTTGTGAACTCCCGTATGGTTGTCCTCTCGGAGGAGACAATGAAAGGGTATACTGCCCGCCATACGGCGGTAATCCAGTACTTAAGGGAATGGTTTGCCCTTGAGGGCCAGACTGCCCAAATTGACCTCCAAATGGATCAATTTGTTGAGACTCAACATAAGAGTTTCCAGATATTATTCCGGATGAACAAACAGGAACAGACCATACTGTCGAAATAGCCCCTGAGTGGGCTCCTTCTAGAGATTGAGAGCTAGTTGGGACATATGGTATACCAGAGAACATTGTTGGAGTGATAGCAGGAAGTTCTGCTATCGCTGTGTCAGATGACACAGTCCTAGATGTTGATGGTTGTTCAGACATTTCTAGTCTATCCAAAAGATTACCTAGTGATTCTACAGGAGCTTCCGCTGGTGGTAGACTAATTTCTGATGAAGAAGGACACAGAGTGATCCCAACTCCAAATTGTGATGGAGTACTAGATGGAGGATCTTCAACAATCTCTTCTATAGCAATCAGACCAGGTGGAAGGGGTAGACTGTCAGGTCCGTAGAATATTTCTAGTGCCGAAGAAAGTATAGAATCTGCAGCGACAGATGTTTGGGGAACAACACTCTCTGAACCGATTGTAGATGGAACTGGTTCAGTGATACAAGTGTTTACCTTCAGACTAGGATCAGTACTACTGTCCTTCGGTGGCTGGTGAACTTCTTCCGTAAAGGTAGGGATACCATAAATGTTTGGAGTAACCGGAGTCTCTGATGTTGTTGGAACACTTGTTCTAACTTTACCAGGAGATTTGGAACTGGTTAAATGAGTTCACTTTTTCCGTAATAGCTTCAATTCCAAAGACAAAGACGGTTGACTCGTAAGCCTCCGCGAACGATGGGGTTTCAATTGAATTTCTTCCATAATTGAGGATTACTCGATCAACTAAAAATCAAGGGGAAGTGTGTTTCCGAATTAGATGAATTTTAGACGCTTTGACACAACTTGTTTTTTCAATTTTAAAGAGTCGATAAAAACAAAAGATGACTCTAGTCGCCTTCGATTTTTAATGAGCCTGAAGTGATAAGTGCTCAGATGGAACTTTTCCGTTAAGGAGTCTGAAAAGGAACAAAAGGGACTGCTCTAGAAATTTAGGTAGAGGGATTACCAAACCAATCGCAAAACTGCAGAATACTTTTTACGGTACGGCAGTCAATCTTCCCGAATGTTGTGTTTAGTGCATTGCGATCGATAGGACGGCAGACATGGCTTCCTATGGATAAAGGATTAAGCCTATTGTGGTCTCCCAAAATATACTCGACGGTACGTGGGAGCACAAGTCCGTACTGGCACTTATCGTCTCAAAGTGGAGGAATCACCCAACCATCAGTGAGAACAATAGTTACCAGGCTTTACGACGACAGAATACGTCTCTAGCCTAGACTTCTAGATGTTGTGCATTAGGTTCCAAAGCATTGTTAGATTCATTAAACTTATTTTATAGTTGATCTTGCTTAAGAAATTTTCCTTTCAGGTTCACCACGAGATGTAGATGTAAAATGCCTAAAATGCAATCTAAGATGATAAACAGTCTTTTATCTTCTTTGTGCAATGAAAATCCTAGCTACTAAGGAAAGAGAGACAATATTCTTTCACAAAGAGCAAAGAGCACACACTAAATGCACTGTCCTAAATCAAACCAATCAAACAGTCTAAATGCAAATGCACATGCATGTATTTGTTTTCGGCTTTCTTAGTATGTGAATGGTAAAAAGAAAGCTAATGCGCAAATCTAAATTACTTTTCAAGCGACAATTGCTAACAAGTTTCTTTTCAAAATAAAAAATGGAGACAATCACAACACTTTATGATTTGGAAATGAGTACTTGCTTTCGACACTAGAAAAATTACAAATTCAGACCAAATACAATAGCAACAGGGTAATCGACTATCAAGAGCAACCAAACTCTCTCTTATGAATGAAAATGAGACTTGCGACACTTTCAAATCAAGGAACGATAGTACAATTACGTTACTTTTTGCAAAGGAGAAATGAAAATGACTCAACAAATACACAAAAACATTTACAGTTCTTTTGCACAATGGAGGCGGAATATTAGCAAGGAAAGGAGGTTTCAAACAGAGATATACTGCTTACAGGCAGCAAATTCATGAATAGAATTGAACAGAATGAATCACAGAAACCAAAACTGAACAATGCCTAGTCTGATCAGTGCACCTGTAACACAGTGAACTTGAAACGCAGCGCACCTACTACACTCGGGAAGTGCGCTCAATTTCATATTCACAGAACAGAACTTGCCCTGGGCCAGAGACGAGACTTTGCTTGGGTTCCGGGTCACAGTTTGCAGTTTAGTTCATGGGTTTTGGCCGAGCAAATGGTAATCAGTAAATCAACAATCAGGGGTAGATCTAAGGAGGTTCCAAGAGCTACCACGAGGGCAATCAGAGAGTTTGTAAATCAGTTGTTTAATTTATAAACAAAACCCGGAGATTCACTGAAGCGGAATTTATCTACTTTGCATTTGCATAGCAAATGCAGTTCGAAAGCTACCTGGCTTGACTTCAGGCTCCGTCTGTAAGTTTATAAAATAAACAACCAGGAAGATAAACAAACAAAATAATTCGTCCCCAACGGAGTCGCCATTTTGTTACAAGGAAAAGTGTCTACACAGAACTGCTTATCCCACTAAGGTGTGGTAGCTACCTTAGAAACAAACAAAGTAAAGCTACTTTCGTTTTTCCTTTATGAAATATAGATGAGAGAGGAACAAAGAAGACCAACCTCTGTCTTGCGCTAATCTCCTAGTTCGATTCCTCTCTCTCTTGATAGTCTTTCGCTACTTGCTCCCTTGTACACCCAGCTTCACAGAGTACCTGTAGGATCATAGTAGCATAACACTATACAAGAACATGGATCTATAATCATAAACAATCTAGGATCAGATGTAAATTAACCATACAAATGCATAAAACATAAATGACACAAGAGTATGGAGGAAAAATTGAATAGCTTTTATTGATAACCAAGAAAAAGCCAAGGGAGTTACAACCAGTTGTTCTGACCCAGCATCATCCTCTCAACAAGTAAGCCCTTCTTCACCTCATACAAAGCTTAGATCACCCAACACTATGATGTTGTCTCAAGAAACCAACAACAATTCCTTACAAGATGCAAAATTCCAGCCTCTGGATCTCTGGGATGAGGGATCCATATATAGATATCTATAAGGGCGATGAGTCAGCTTGTGATTTGATTAGTGTCTTCCCTCTGATAGTTCTTGCTTCCACTTGGAGATTGGTGATGTCTTACTCATCCTTGGTGGAATTCAGAGAGGCAAGTGTCACAGGAGAAGTTTCTGGAAGATTCCATGCCTCTCCACCTCGCGGATTGACACTGCCATTTGTCACTTCTTGCCCATCGCACCCCATAGAAGGGCTTTTTGAAATGCAATGCACCCACAGAGTGTACTTAGGTGAGATGCAATGCACTTTGCCTATGGAGTAGCTGAAATGATCCTATTTTGACCAGTTTTGAGCAGTTTTTCATGGATAACTTCTGGGAGAAGTTGTAATCAGTTGACGTTGTTCCTTTAGGGGTTAGAACAACACCTTTAGGGACTTAGGAGCCCTTGGTTTATGGAAATTTCATGCTTGGGGTTGCAGTGCCCAAAAATGTCTATAACAACACCCTACCACATCATCACTCTGGCACATCATCATTGCCACATCATCACTCTACCACATCATCATTTCCTAGTCACCACTATGACACATGGAATCCTTAGATTTTTCCACGTGGCACTCCCTGGTGCTGCCACATGGCACCCCTCATCATTTTTGCCATTTTTCATAAAAACTTCAAATAGCCATAACTTTCTCATAAAACATTATATTTTAGTGAAACAAAGTGTGTTGGATTAAGAATGACAAGATCTACAACTTGCCATTAGTTTCAAGTTGATAGAAGAATTTTGAATTTTTACCATTTTTTTGATCCATGGGATCATGGACAAGGGTGGAGCACTAAAGAAAAAGGAAAAACACAATTACAACTTTAGACCTGCATAAAAAAAACTTGCAAATATTAAAAATGTAACTATAACAATTAAAAAAAACCCACCATTTGAGTCTAATTGCAGGTTTTAAAAGTGGTAAGGCAGTGCAACGATCTATGTTTTTATAGTTGTAGAATCGACACAATTCAGTAGCTTATGAAAAATTGGTTTATGATCTATTATGAAAATATTAAGTGTATGGAGAAGAGGTCTCAAGCTCAAAATTGGTAAGAAACAAGTAAAAATGCATTTATTTTTTCTTGAATTTGTTCCTTGAATTTGTTTTATTAGTGTTAGCCTCCTCTTGCAACAGGTGTTCATATTTCATGATTGACAATTTTTACATGCCAAATATGTCATCTTTCATGCTGCAAGGTTCCATATTTCCAAAAGAGGTCAAAGAAGAAGCTGTGAAAGTGTGCTAGTCCAAATGCCTTTGCTAAGTTCCAATTTTTGATGAGTTGTTCCATTTTTGAAGATTTTTTCAGTTAAGGGAAGGCCAAACAGCTTAACCTTGGTCTCCCTGGGTTTCAATTTCCTGTTTTAGAATATAGAGAATGATGTCTGTCCAAACAGCTTAATCTTGGCAGATTTGTAGATAGCTAGAGAATCAAAGGAGCCCAACTGCTTAATCTGGGCCCTTGGTAGAAATAAGTGTAGACTTAGATAGGAGGACAGAAAAAAGAAAAATTGTAAAGCTGGGTCTGCAAGTCTAAGTGCACCCAAACCAAAAAGAAGGAAAAAATGCTAGGAAAGTAGGCTGGGTAGGTAGTTTTGAGGTTGCAGAATGATGATTTATGATCAATTTTGTGTTTCAAAGTGTTATATATTTTCAGATCACAATCATGATGCAGTTTTTCATCTAGAGGAGCTTAAGCTGGACATAACTAACTCCCCCTTCTTCTTATTCCCCAAATCACTCACTGATTTCCCCAAAGAGGTCAAGATCTGCTTGATGCCTCTTAGTTTCATCATGTTCCATAACATTGGCCTTGGTGAAGATCTACCTCACTCAAGGATTTCCATTCTTCTCTTACAAAGTTCTATTCCCCAAAATAGCCTAAGGTGCCTTACCTTAGCGCTTTCTTATCACTTGTCATATTAACTACTGACTGTACTATATAGCCCCCTATCTATTTCCCCTCCCCTACTAAATCTATGTTAATAACTCCCCTATGTAAATATCCCACCTTATAGCACTATAGCTATGTATTTTTCAGTCCTGGGACATAGTAGTCCACCTGGGGCTATTGTGAACCCATCCGTGTCAAGAAACTGGGATTGGTCTAAACCTCTGGATAGACCAAGAACCATTACCCACCTCTCTGTCCTCAAAACCCTGTAACTTTACCCCCCCCCCCACAATCATTTGCACAAAGATAATGTTTAAAAGTTTTAAGAAACATTAAGTTTTGTTCTCCCCCGCTTGTACAAACCCATAAAACCCACAAAACCAAAGTTTAACCCTCCCCGCAGCATTTTATTAAGATCCGAATATTCGCACAGATCCCCTGTATAAACCTGCCGCTAGCTCCGTCTCCCGTCAGCCCTCCGATCCGCCCCTCCCAGATCCGACGACTCTCGGCGATTTCAGAGCCGTCCCGTTGCCCGACCGTTAGCGCCCGATAGCCCTGCAGTTTTTCCACCGTACAGGAGGACGCGCGTCCGCCCGTGATTGCATCGGAGCCGCTCTAACAGTTACCGCCCTCGTACAGAAGGCGATCCGATGAAAACCACAAACTGCCTTCTGTCCCTCCCCCTGACGAGTGTACCAGGACGCTACCACGTCATCTACACACATCGGCCTCCTGCCAAGTCACCCTTGCCACGTCACTTCCACCGTGCCCCTGCCATGTCACCCGCCGTACATGCTGACGTCATGTTGCTGACGTAATCCGCCGTACTGGTCCCACCCGCTGACGTCATGCTGATGTCATGTTGAAGTCATGCTGACGTCATGCTGATGTCATCATCAATTTTGGCGTGAGAGGCGAAAGTCGTGCTTAGGAAGCCTGGATTCAAATTCTGAGGCAGTTTTTCATGTGTGATTAGCGCCTAATCGCGCATGGCTACGGGAAAAGGGCCAAAGTGGAAAGCCCCTCATCGCGCAGCCCCCAGCAAGCCCGAAAGGCACCAAATGACCCGTTTTTCTTCGCGAAGCTTTCAGAAAGGAGCAAAAGACAGTTCTAAGGGAAACAGAGGGCCGAACAGCGGCCATTAAGTTTTGATTTGACCCACAGCAAAGGAGAGAACCAGCCCGATTCATTTGTCAAAGAGTATCAGAGGAAAGATGAAGCGGCAAAGAGTATTAGTTCATTTTTTAATGAAAATCTTCAGTTCCCAAAGCAGGTCAACATTGAATGGCCTCCAACAAAGTCAAATCAGGTGGTGCAAGCCCATCCCAGCTCTCAAATCACAGTAAAAGCACTTAAAGCCACCAAGCTACAATGGAGCAGAATCCCATGCACAATTATTACAGAAGCACTGCACCAAGCCACCGAGGACAACGCAATAATTCAGTTTGATACGGCTGCCCCCAGCGCAGCCCATAGATATTTTCTTGCATTTATTTATGATAGGTTTAGGTTAAAGTAATTATTTACTTTCAGACCTGTTTAGGTCACAGCTGTAATAAACAATATTGGAGAATTTTTCCTATATATACGACCCTCTGTATTGTTTCAAGGGTTGGTCAATTGGTAATTTTCACTAGAGACTCGCACTGTATACCTGATATGTTTTACTTAATCAAAGATTGCTGAAAAGATTGGAGGATGGACTGTTTGATGGGTTGTTAATGGTCTTTGGACACTGAATGATGGAATTCTTGTGCTGCAACATGAATCAATAAGTGCCTCTTACCTCTGTTTTCATTTTTTCACCATCTAAATAGAAGAAAGAAAGATTAGCTTAGAACTTGTTTAACTGCACTCTAGGCTCAATTTCTGTTGTTTCTTTATGTTTTCATCTGAAATGAATTGGACATGAATATGAATTCCCTATGGCTCATATTTACCCTAATTCACCTGTGTATGACAGTTGTCTAGGGATTCTTTACTGCTCCTAGATAGAGCTCATTCGCCTCTCCGTTAAGCTGATTGAGAGATTCTTAATTGCCTCTCATTCCTTAGCATTCTTTCCATCCTTTTAACCTGAAACATTGTTCCATGTGCAACTACCTTGCTCCATATCTCTCTCTTTTGACCAAGAAAACGCACCAGCAGTCCCACTCCTTGACTCCATGCCCAATGGTTCGAAACTTTCACACTATACCTGCCTCTTTACTTGAAAATATCAATCTTCCCACCAAAATCAAAACAAAACCCCTAGAACTCAATATCTAGCCTAAAATCATCTTCAACATAGCTAAATCAGAAAGAGAGAGCCCTCTCTGACTGCAGGTGGGCTAGAACCTACAGTCCAAAGTTGGTCTGTGGTTACCTCGGCCGTATCCCTTTACTCCAACCTGAGTGATAACATAATGGCGACTCCACTGGGGCCTCATCCGCAGTTAATTTTATAAAACAGGTTGGAAGAATTGATTTTCTAATTGCTGTATATTCCTTAAAACTACAGATGAAGCCTGAATATCAGCCAGGAAGCCTTTGAAACTATTTTTTGCTTTGCATTAACAGAAGTAAATAAAAGCTACTTCAGTCAATCTTCATGCTAGTTTTAGGCTATACACAGCTATTCCAAAATCTGATCGGTCCCTTGCCGATTCTAAAAGCATTCCCAGAAAAATACCAGAAACAGTTCGGAAGTTGGCTCCCAAGAAGAATCCATGATACACAAGGTCAAATCCAGACCCAAATCCCCCAGCTGCTTTTGAAAATCTGAACTTAATCCCAAAGATCCTTAGGAAGCAAGAAAGACAAGAAGATTTTGCTGAGTTGAGTCCTGAAACAGCTCACCCAACCTGTGTTCCAACCCCTGTCAAAGTTTTATTTCGTTCAACCCCTACTTCCCCTTGTTCATCATCCACATCTCAAAGCACTCCTTCCACGCCTCCATTCACTGCACTTACTACAACTACCATTATTGCTGTGCCATTTACTCCTATTATTGCTGTTGTTCCTGTTGTTCCACTTATCCCTGTGAATTGGCTAAGAGATATGCATCCTTGCAATTACCTGCTAATCTTGGGGCCTTGCCTCAAGATTACCAATCCAAAATTACATATTTTGATAGTACTGGTCCTTTCATTGCACTACAACATACCAAGAATATGCAGGACTATTTTGAAAACTACGAAATAGATGATGATAGCGTGAGAATGAAAATTTATGTTCAAAGTCTAACAGGTGATGTAAGAACTTGATTCAGATCACTTGCTGCAAATTCTATAACTACTCCAGATGAACTGTACCAAGCTTTTACCAATAGATAGGAGAAGAAGAAAGACCCCTTGCACATACTGGCCGAATATAATACAATTAAAAGAGGTCCTCAGGAGACTGTTTTGGAGTATTGTGCAAGGTTCAATAATGTCTATAATGCAATACCACAGAACTTAAGACCCCCACCTGACCTTGCCTTGTATAAATTCCCTGATGGATTCGATCCAGATATGGCATATCAGTTAAAAGAAAGAGCTCCTCAGACCCTTGCAGACATGCAAAATGTTGGTGTTAGTGTAGAGGCTAACCTAATTGCCAAAAGAGACAGAGCTAGAATGGAAAGAAGAACCACCTTTAAGGAAGAACCCTCAGTCTTAGAACAAAAGCTTGATGCTATTATCAATGGTATGCAAAGGTTGGGAGACAGATTAGAAAGTGTTGAGAGGAATTCATCATGGGAAGGACAACAGCCCAATACCATAAGGAACCCAAATTTTAGGAAAATGCAGAACACAAGTGTTGGTAGGTCGAGCCCAGATCATGACATAAGACCCCCTTTCCAGGAAGAGCCCAGATCATGACATAAGACCCCCTTTCCAAGAAAACTATGCCGAGGCATCCACTTCCAGTGAACCCATAGAGGACACTCACATGAATCTGATGGATCTAAAGGGTGAGCATCAAACCCTCCCGAGCCAAGAAGACCAAGATGAGCATGACTTCAGTCAATTTCAGACTAAGTCTGGTGAGTCGTTTGATTTTAAAAAAGGTTATGATACTGCTGTGTATGATGTCCACAAACAATATAAGCTGAGAACTAGGACCATTGATATTTCTGAACCTAGCAAACCAAAGGATGGAAAACAACCCAACAAGACTAAAAGCAAGGCTGTTGTAACAGAACCAGCTGATATACCTGTCCCAAACCTGTATCATATGACTGTAGAAGACATAACAGAAATACAGCCTTCTATCGATCAGCCTCTGCCACCTCTTTCCTCCAAGCAAAATTCGACCAGTGTTCCAAAAAGCCCTCCTGAAACTGAAAAACTGCAAGCAATCAATTCCCATAACGCCAATAAAAAAGAGCAAATCATTGGTAATTCAAAAGAAGAAGAAAAAACTACCATTATCAACACCAAGACTCCATTGGAAAAGCCTTTTAATTTAGAGGCAGAGATTGGAAAACTTAAGATATCCATCCCCCTCTCAGAACTAGCCAAACACGATGTATATAGGCAACAAATTCAAATATCACTTCAAATCCCAGAGAATAAGGACGATGTAAATGTTTTGGATGATACCCCTAAACTGCTGTTTGGTCCAGAGGTTAATGGAAAGTCAACATATGGATCTTTCTTGCCCTTTTATGTCAGTTTACATGTACATGACAAAATCTTTCACAATGCCATGTTTGATTCAGGGGCATCACACAATCTGATGCCCAAAGTAGTTATGGAAAAGCTGAACCTTGATGTTACAAGACCCTACAAAGATTTGTACTCATTTGACTCAAGTCAAGTCAAGTGTTTAGGCCTCATCAAAGACTTGTGTGTCTCCTTAGTCCAATATCCCAACAAGACCATCCTCATGGATGTAGTGGTGGCTGATATCCCACCAAAATACGGTATGCTCCTATCAAGGTCATGGGGAGCAAAGCTCCAAGGATCCCTTCAGTTAGACCTCTCCTATGCCACCATTTCAGTCTTTGGGCAACCAAAGAGACTGTACAGAGAAACACTTATGAAATATGTGGTAAGTAGTGAGAGCAAGCCTGAAAATTTTCCCATCTACTCAATCCATTCTGATATGGATTCTTTTATTTTGTTTAATGATAATACAAATTCTCCAACTGATGATGAGCCTTTGGCTCTAGAACAACAAGCACAAATCAATGAAGAATCGGTTGCACATACTTGTGAGACTGTCACAACAGTTAATGCAACCAGCAGGCTAGAAAAACCTCCCCAAATAGAAATTTCAAATCTGCCCGCTGCAAGAATGACTGAAACTCTTAGTACCAACCACAAGCAAGAAATCACATGGTATTTAGAGTTTGATGGCTCTGTCAACAAGTTAGGAGCAGGGGCAGGTGTCTGGATTCACAATACATATAATAATCATGTAGAAGGGCATGCCTACAGACTGAATTTCAAATGCACAAATAACATGGCAGAGTATGAGGCTCTGCTTTTAGGCCTTAAACTGCTCAAAGCTTTAGGAGCTACAAAAGTGTCCATTCTAGGTGACTCTGATTTAATCATACAACAGATGAAAGGTAATTTTGTTACCAATGACAATAGAATGAGAGCCTATAGGACCGCTGCCACTAAAATACTCAATGCATTCACTGAATTCGAGCTTACCAAGATTGCAAGAAATCATAACATTCATGCACACATCCTAGCCACCTTTGCTAGTACATGCAAGCTTCCCTTGAGCCAAACCATTACTTTACAGCTGAAATAAAACATAGGCTTGCTGTCCTAAATAACGTTAGAGATTGGCAAGTGTTCGAAAATGATGCCCAGATTAATAATTTCCTCACCCTTTAGCATGAGTTTTCAAATATTAACATCGACATGGATGCTATGAACGATGCCCAACAACAAACAAATGAAAAATAGCAGGCTCTAACAGCTGCAACAGCCAAACAAATCCTAAACCCGATTGTTTTTGACAAAACAAACATAGAACAGTTGAAACAAATGCATTTGAAAGAAATTGCCAAAACAGAGGCAGAGATCATTGACTTAAAGGATAATTTTCTGCCTGCTGGCCTAACCCCATTAGAAGACATGTTTGATGCCAATGATGTTCCCAGAAAGCCAAAATTACAACCATTAAACGCTGCTATAGAAGAGCACAACATTGGGACAGCAGAGAAGCCCAAAATGATCAAAGTATCCAAAAATTTGTCACTTGATCAAAAGCCCAAGTACATTGATTTGTTTAAAGAGTTCCAAGATGTATTTGCTTGGAGCTATGAGGATTTGAAATCCTATGACACCTCGGTGATCCAACACACAATTCCCTTAAAACCAAACCAGAAACCCTTCAAACAAAAACTTAGAAGAATTAACCTTGTGCTTCTTCCCATGATTGAGAAGGAAGTAAAGAGGATGTTTGAAGCAGGCATAGTAGCACCCATCAGATTCTCTGAACGGGTTTCCAATCTTGTTCCCACATGAAAGAAGACAGATGAGATTAGACTTTGTGTAGATCTGAGAAACTTAAACCAAGTCTCCCTAAAATACCACTATTCTTTGCCCAAGATGGACCACATCATACAAAGAGTAGTGGGGTCATCTAGAATCTCTTTGCTAGATGGCTTTTCTGGTTTCAATCAAATACTTGTTCACCCGGACGACCAGGACAAAACTGCCTTTACCACACCATGGGGAACATTTAAGTATGTTAAGATGCCATTCGGACTTAAAAACGCTGGTGCTACCTTTCAAAGAGCAATGGATATTGCATTTGCCAAGGAAATACATGATTTCCTAGTTGTTTACCTTGACGACTTGACCCCATTTTCCAAATCTGATCAAGAGCACCTCAAACACTTAAGACAAATATTCATGACATGCAGGAAATATGGCATCTCCCTGAATCCCAAGAAGTCTCTCTTTGGCCTTGAAGAAGGCAAATTACTTGGCCACATCATATCAAAATATGGGATTAGAATTGATGCTGCAAGAATCCAAGCCATCCTCCAAATCCCATATCCAAGAAACATAAAAGAGCTGCAAGCATTCCTTGGAAAGATCAATTTCCTAAGGAGATTTATTCCAAATCTAGCTGAACTGATAAGGTTGTTGAGCGACATGCTAAAGAAAGATGCCAAGGTAAAGTGGTCTCTTGAAACCAAACAAGCCTTTGAGAGTACAAAATCTTCCTTAACACAAACCCCTGTCCTCACCAGTCCACAATTTGACAAAGATTTTATCATTTTTTCTTTTGCATCTGATCATACTATAGCTACTGTCCTTTTGCAAAAGGATGTACAGGGAGCCAAAAAGCCAATTTCTTTTTTCAGTCGAGCCTTAAGAGATGCCCCTTTGAAGTACCCAATAATGGAGAAGCAGGCCTACGCGCTTGTTAAGGCCATCAAGGATTTCAGGGTGTGCATTTTATATTCTCATGTGATTGCCTATGTCCCAAATGCTGTTGTGAAAGACATACTAACCCAAGAGGGATTAGAAGGCAAAAGAGGCAAGTGGATTGCAAATATCTTTGAGTATGACATAGAAATAAAACCAACCAAACTAATAAAGGGACAAGGTTTAGCCAAACTGATGTCTGAAACAAACTTTCAAGCCTTAGACATCAACCAAATGGACAATGAACAGGAGCTGGCAACTCCACAGATCAGTGAAACCTTTTTGCAATCTCCATGGTATGCTGATATATGTTTTGTACTGTTAAACCTGTTTGCTCCCCCAGGATTGTCCAGAACCAAGAAAAGATTTTTGAAAATGAAGGCTTTAAAGTTTTGTGTCATAGATGGTGCATTATTTTGGAGAAATCATGAAGGCATATTGCTTAATTGTTTAACGATGAATGAAACTAACAATGTCATGAAAGAATTCCATGCAGGTGACTGTGGAGGACATCTATATTGGAAGTCCACTACTGATAAAATTTTAAGAGCTGGTTTTTACTGGCCCTCTCTTTTTGCAGATGTAAAGAATTTTGCCATGACGTGTCACAAATGCCAAATCTTTGAGGGCAAGAGAAAGCTATTACCTTTGCCCCTTAAACCCATCTCAACAGAAAAACCTTTTCAACAATGGGGTCTTGACTTCATTGGAGAAATCCATCCCTCTTCCTCAGGCCAGCACAAATGGATCCTAACAGCCACCGACTATTTCACTAAGTGGGTAGAAGCCATCCCCTGCAGGCAAGCCAATGACACCATCATTATCCAATTCCTTGAGTGCAATATCCTTTCTAGATTTGGTTGCCTTGAGAAAATCATCACTGACAACGTTGCTGCCTTCAAATCCAAAAAAATGGTTAGTTTTTGCCACAAATTCCATATCACCCTGGGCCACTCTACAGCCTATTACCCTCAAGGTAATGGCTTGGCCGAATCATCCAACAAAAGCCTCATCAATATCATAAAGAAAGTGTTAGCAGAAAACAAGAAGAACTGGCATAAAAAGCTGGTAAATTCCCTATGGGCAGACATACTTTCAAGCAAGAAATTCATTGGAATGAGCCCTTATGAGCTGGTATATGGCATGGAGGCCAGATTTCCATCATCTCTGGGCATTCCGACCATCAGACTGTTACAGGAAATTCAGGCTGAACCAAATGACATTCAAAGAAGGATTAATCAGACCATTCACCTTCAGCAAACCAGAGAGCAAGTTTATGACAGGGCTCAAATTTTGCAAGAAAAACTCAAGAAGATGTTTGATAAGAGAGTTAAGGCTGAGGATTTCTACATTGGTGACAAAGTTCTAAGGTGGGACTCACGAAGTGAAGACAAGGGCAAACATGCCAAGTTTGATTTTTTATGGAAAGGACCATTTGTTATTTCTGCTGTTCAGGGAAATAACACATATTTTCTCAAATCTGTAGAAGGCAACACTGCTGAAGAAGGCCCTGTGAATGGCCGTATGCTGAAACATTACCATGATCCCTTTTAAGGGATACAGTGCAGCTTTGTATATATCTTTTGTACAGTAATATTTGTATATATCAACATTTTGTTTTATTTTCCGAATGTTAAAGGAGCGGCAGTAAATCTGTCCCTGCACTAACCTCAACAAAACAACAAAGGGTAGCACAGTCACATCACAACAATTCATGGTAAAGGGAAGCTGTTTGCAGTCTTCAGTCAAAAATATCAAAACAGAGGAGTGTTTTAGTTTCATATCAACACCCTTGGTCAAAGCAAAATTAAAGCAAACACATTAGTTTTGATCCATGCTTTGAAAATGTTTCAAAGGTACAATGCTCAAGCAACATTCTACATAATAGCAAGCACGCAGTAGAAAGCAGGTAGTGCTATGCATTCCACAATATTTCAGTTGAGGAGAAAGTTGTTCATATTACAAAGTTTCAATTATCTAAAAGCCAGCACAAAGAATTTTCTTCAATCCACAACAACAACAGAATATCAGCATTCTGACCTGCTGTTCTTGGCTTTTCACAAGGAAAAGCCATCCCCATGTGGAGCCACTGTTAGCCTCCTGTTGCAACAGGTGTTCATATTTCATGATTGAATTTTTTTACATGCCAAATATGTCATCTTTCATGCTGCAAGGTTCCATATTTCCAAAAGAGGTCAAAGAAGAAGCTGTGAAAGTGTGCTAGTCCAAATGCCTTTGCTGAGTTCCAATTTTTGATGAGTTGTTCCATTTTTGAAGAATTTTTCAGTTAAGGGAAGGCCAAACAGCTTAACCTTGGTCTCCTTGGGTTTCAATTTCCTGTTTTAGAATATAGAGAATGATATCTGTCCAAACAGCTTAATCTTGGTAGATTTGTAGATAGGTAGAGAATCAAAGGAGCCCAACTGCTTAATCTGGGCCCTTGGTAGAAATAAGTGTAGACTTAGATAGGAGGATAGAAAAAAGAAAAATTGTAAAGCTGGGTCTGCAAGTCTAAGTGTACCCAAACCAAAAAGAAGGAAAAAATGCTAGGAAAGTAGGCTGGGTAGGTAGTTTTGAGGTTGCAGAATGATGATTTATGATCAATTTTGTGTTTCAAAGTGTTATATATTTTCAAATCACAATCATGATGTAGTTTTTCATCTGGAGGAGCTTAAGCTGGACATAACTAAATCTCCCTTCTTCTTATTCCCCAAATCACTCACTGATTTCCCCAAAGAGGTCGAGATCTGCTTGAGCCTCTTAGTTTCATCATGTTCCATAACATTGGCCTTGGAGAAGATCTACCTTACTCAAGGATTTCCATTCTTCTCTTACAAAGCCCTATTCCCCAAAATAGCCTAAGGTGACTTACCTTAGTGCTTTCTTATCACTTTTCATATTAACTACTGACTGTACTATATAGCCCCCTATCTATTTCCCCTCCCCTACTAAATCTATGTTAATAACTCCCCTATGTAAATATCCCACCTTATAGCACTATAGCTATGTATTTTTCAGTCCTGGGACATAGTAGTCCACCTGGGGCTATTGTGAACCCATCCGTGTCAAGAAACTGGGATTGGTCTAAACCTCTGGATAGACCAAGAACCATTACCCACCTCTCTGTCCTCAAAACCCTGTAACTTTACCCCCCGCAATCATTTGCACAAAGATAATGTTTAAAAGTTTTAAGAAACATTAAGTTTTGTTCTCCCCCGCTTGTACAAACCCATAAAACCCACAAAACCAAAGTTTAACCCTCCCCGTGGTATTTTATTAAGGTCCGAATATTCGCGCAGAACCCCTGTATAAACCGGCTGCTAGCTCCGTCTCCCGTCAGCCCTCCGATCCGCCCCTCCCAGATCCGACGGCTCTCGGCGATTTCGAAGTCGTTTCGTTGATCGATCGTTAGCGCCCGATAGCCCGACGGTTTTTCCGCCGTACAAGAGGACGCGCGTTCGCCCGTGATTGCATCGGAGCTGCTGTGATAGTTACTGCCCTCGTACAGAAGGGGGTCCGATGAAAACCACAAACCGCCTTCTGTCCCTCCCCTTGACGAGTGCACCAGGACGCTACCACGTCATCTACACATATCAGCCTCCTGCCAAGTCACCTTTGCCACGTCACTTCCACCGTGTCCCTGCCACGTCACCCGCTGTACATGCTGACGTCATCTTGCTAACGTAATCCGCCGTACTGGGTCCCACCCGCTGATGTCATCATCAATTTTGGCGCGAGAGGCGAAAGTCGTGCTTAGGAAGCCCGGATTCAAATTCTGAGGCAGTTTTTCATGCGTGATTAGTGCCTAATCGCGCATGGCTACGAGAAAAGGGCCAAAGTGGAAAGCCCCTCATCGCGCAGCCCCCAGCAAGCCCGAAAGGCACCGAATGACCCGTTTTTCTTCGTGAAGCTTTCAGAAAGGAGAAAAAGACAGTTCTAAGGGAAACAGAGGGCCGAACAGTGGCCATTAAGTTTTGATTTGACCCACAGCAAAGGAGAAAACTGGCCCGATTCATTTTTCAAAGAGTATCAGAGGAAAGATGAAGCGGCAAAGAGTATCAGTTCATTTTTTAATGAAAATCTTCAGTTCCCAAAGTAGGTCAACATTGAATGGCCTCCAGCAAAGTCAAATCAGGTGGTGCAAGCCCATCCCATCTCTCAAATCACAGTTAAAGCACTTAAAGCCACCAAGCTACAATGGAGCAGAATCCCATGCACAGTTATTACAGAAGCACAGTACCAAGCCACCGAGGACAATGCATTAATTCAGTTTTGATACGGCTGCCCCCAGCGCAGCCCGTAGATATTTTCTTGCATTTATTTCTGATAGGTTTAGGTTAAAGTAATTATTTACTTTTAGACCTGTTTAGGTCACAGCTGTAATAAACAATATTGGAGAATTTTTCCTATATATACGATCCTCTGTATTGTTTCAAGGGTTGGTCGATTGGTAATTTTCACTAGAGACTCGCACTGTATACCTGATATGTTTTACTTAATCAAAGATTGCTGAAAAGATTGGAGGATGGATTGTCTAATGGGTTGTTAATGGTCTCTGGACACTGAATGATGGAATTCTTGTGCTGCAACATGAATCAATAAGTGCCTCTTACCTCTGTTTTCATTTTCTCACGATCTAAATAGCAGAAAGAAAGATTAGCTTAGAACTTGTTTAACTGCACTCTAGGATCAATTTCTGCTGTTTCTTTATGTTTTCATCTGAAATGAATTGGACATGAATATGAATTCCCTATGGCTCATATTTACCCTAATTCACCTGTGTATGATAGTTGTCTAGGGATTCTTTACTGCTCCTAGATAGAGCTCATTCGCCTCTTCGTTAAGATGATTGAGAGATTCTTAATTGCCTCTCATTCCTTAGCATTCTTTCCATCCTTTTAACCTGAAACATTGTTCCATGTGCAGCTACCTTGCTCCATATCTCTCTCTTTTGACCAAGAAAACACACCAGCAGTCCGACTCCTTGACTCCGCCCAATGGTTCGAAACTTTCACACTATACCTGCCCCTTTACTTGAAAATATCAATCTTCCCGCCAAAATCAAAACAAAACCCCTAGAACTCAATATCTAGCCTAAAATCATCTTCAACATAGCTAAATCAGAAAGAGAGAGCCCTCTCTGACTGCAGGTGGGCTAGAACCTGCAGTCCAAAGTTGGTCTGTGGTTACCTCGACTGTATCCCTTTACTCCAACCTGAGGGACAACCTGAGTGATAACAATTAGTACTATTTCTGAGTTTTTTTTTATGTATATATCAGATGAAGAGAGATTGATCACCTCTCTCTCTCTCGATAGACTTACATTATATTGTAGGAAAAAGTGCTATGTTTTTGCAGGTTCTAGGACACGATGAAAGAAGATCACTATATGCACGAGAAGACAAATTTTCTTTCAGAAGAGCATGATCATTTCATCCTAAATCAGATTCATTACACCATTGTTGCTAAACAAAATACCAATTTTACCAATGTTACTCATTCTAAACCTGCAGTCAATCCATAATTATCCATCTCCCTACTATGAAAAAATTATTTCCTTCAGAATTGTCATACTTCCCTGCCTCATTTTCATTCGCTATTAACCTAGAGATAAAAATCAATCAGCTCCCTTACAAAGCTCATTCATTCCATTTTCCTCTTCATTCATATCAAATAAACCTTACTCCAATGCAATTTTTTCATCCATATTCCTTCAAATTATTATTGTACACTCGCATTAGATGATGGAGGATTCAAGGCCTCCCTTCTAACAAGTTTTGACCCATCGACTCTGACACATCATCTAGGATCAAAACTAGAGATATTTAAAGTACCTTGAGGCTTGTATGCCTTAATGGCAAGTTCTCTCACCAATAAATAGTGGGAACACATCAATGTACCCTATTTGTCGGATCTTCTAGGTGACTCGACTTTGACACATCTATTCGTACCTAGTAAGATGTACATAGGCATCTTGACTCTCATTGACATCAATGGTGAGTATTCTCATGTTGGTTAATGGCATTCATTAAGGGCCAGTAATCCAACAATTTCTTTTCTATGTTTTACATCGACACATCTATTCACATAGATAAGAATTATATCATTGAGCGGGAACGAATGAAGACTACATGATTTCAATAGTTTGCAGCAAGGCTCAATTCAACATCCATAGAAATAAAGATTTCAATCTCATCCTCAATTCATACAATGAAGGGAAAGAAGAAGTAGATCAGATCCTTTTACTTCATATTCCATAATCCAGCAACAGCAACCACACTCTTCTATATACATAACTTGTCCACTTTTTAGGTAAGTGAAGGTATGTAATTTTCTAATTTTTAATCATGTAATTCCTTAAATGTTAAAATTATGATTTTGGAAAATCCCTCACCACATTCATACTCATTCATATCCCCTTTCTCATTTTCAAGAAAACTAAAAATACCTTAAGTTAGGGGGGGGGGATATTCATATTTCATGTTACATGTCACAGGTCACATTTCATGTTACATGTCACAGGTCACATTTCATTTCATCCTAACCAACATATTTTCCCAATCAACTATTATTGCATTTTGATTCCAAAAGTTTATATTTTTTGCAATGATCAATTGATGAGCACATTAAATGGCTAACAACAACTATGATAATTCTAAATGTCTTCAAAGTAATTTGATGCAATAGAATAAAATAAGTATTGTTACACAAAAACCAATACTCAAAAATTTTGGTTGTCACACAAGAACCAACCATAAAAAATATGTTGCAATCAAATGATTTCAAAGTATACTTTACAAAAAAAACAAAAGAATAAAGTTATAAAATGATATGATAATGAAAAGTTAAAAGAGAATCAATACAAAGCTAGAGCTCATATAGAAGCAAAACATTTCAAGAATATCAACTTATGATTAAGTGAATCAATGCAATAGTATGTTGGGCCTCAGAAATGTCATCTACTTTCACCTTAATGTCCATCATTTTACCCTCATTCCGTAACTTTGTAACTACATAACCCTACATTAAGTAACCATTTCTATGACAATATGTGTTTAGCATTATATTTTCCAAATTCATTTATTTTAAGTGAATTTGTGATTAAATATTATAAAATTAAAATGTTTTCTTATATACATGAAAGTGGTATAAGTTTTGTAATAATGTAGGCCTATTTGGAGCTTCTAGAAGGGTCCTCCTTGGCCTCCTAACTACAAATTCGAATTTCAATTTCCAACTCATGAAGATTTGTGGAGTAATTATAGAAGATATCATTATATATGCATATTCAAAGGAGAAGAGTCATGGATGAGAGGATTTTGAGTGGATATGTCTCTCACATTTTTAGGAGATGGGTTATAACCACATGAGATAAATATAGATATAGGAGAGATTTGAGGGATCTACATTTATTGATCAGTCATCCTCAATTTTTGTATAAATAGGGGTGCATCCTTCAATGGAACCCATCTATCTATCTATCTATCTATCTATCTATGTATTCTATTCTTCTAATCAATAAAATAGTTCAGTCCAAGATTCTCTAGCATATTGTTACTTTGAATATGTGATGGTAGTTTGGTGTGATTGCTGAGGAATGGAGGGCCCCCATCAACCATAGTTTGAAGATCTTTGTACATTGGTAACATAGTATATTTTTGTTATTTTGTTTCTTTTCATGCAAATGTTCTTTTACTTTCAGAAAGTGTGCTTTCAATTATGCAAGTGTGACTGTGATTTCCTTTCAGCAAATGTGCTTTCAATTATGCAAGTGTCAGTGTGATTTCCGCTCAGTAAGAGTGTTTTCAATTCTATAAGTGTGGTGTCATTTCCTCTATGTAAGTGTGATTTCAATTTATTTATGTTTGACTTCAATTTGGTTTGGTTTTGATTGATTTTTTTTTTATAATTAGTTTTATATTAATATAATATGAAAGATAACCACCTAGTACATATAGTACAGGTATACCTCATCAATTTAAGAAACCCCCTAGTTCAAAAATTAAGTCTTAGGGATTTACTAACCATTAAATCACCCAGAACATGTCATTAAGCTCAAATGCATGAGATATTACCCAATGATGAACTATTTTCTTGATACATGTAGCCAATTGCAACAATCAAGAATCTGCTGGCACTTATATATTCAAGAAACACTTATGCACCAGGTCAGAAATGATATAACTAAAGTTAGATCTAGGATCGACCGAAATAGAAAGAACGTGATCACAAAGCTTACCTTCTATATCGATAATAGATGCATGATGATCAACCTTCCTATTATCCAATGCTACATAAATATGAGGAATACTCTGTCCAACATCCCCAATTGTTTGTGCCTCCTAAGCAATGCAAATATGTGTTCTACCACCATGACACTATGGAAAATATCTCCTATGATGATCTTTGCCACAAGTGCATCACTGAAAAGGCTTCCTATCATCAACCTTGTTGTACACCTCAAACTGAAGTCCCTGTCTTATGTTAGCTACATTGAACTTCTTGTGCGACACTACATTCTCCTTGGCATCTGTATCTTGAGTTTTCTCTCTCTTCTTATCCCATTGTTCACGATGATGAACACACCAAGAAGGAGGATCTCCCAAATGTGAAGTCCCAACTATACCTTACACTTTTTGGTGAAGGAGTGTCATCCGGTATGATGGCTTGGTTTCCATTATCTTAGATATTTTCCATAGCTCTTGTTTTTGATCACATGAGAGTGTTATGCTTGTATCTTCAAAAGCAAGGTGAGTATGCCAAGTGAGTGTGTAATGTAACTTGTGTCTGGGTTCTTACTATAAAGGGAGAGAGTAAAGTGAGCCTCTAGATGAGAGGTAGTAATACCACCAAGGGAGAGACACACGGGAACCAGCAAGGTTTGTCTAACATCCAGTGGAGTAGTCCACAACGGATGCGGCAGTCGTTAAAACCAAACTGTGGGGGAAAACACATGCACCATCCAACAGAGTATTCCACATGAAGGTGACGGTCCTTATAACCAATAAACAATAATGGCATGTATAATGTCCTATGGAGTAGTCCACATGAACGAGACAACAATGATAAATAATACAACACATCTTCAACAATGTAAGTACTAAAATAACCAAAGTAGTTCAACTATATTAGTATAGGTTAAGCAAACATGCATTACAAATGTTTAAAGAATAGTCTTACAAACATCTTCAAAAAATTTGTGAAAAGGTATTGGCCTTAACAGGTTTCTGAATTAAACAAAAGTACCAAGACACATATGTACACCATACATCACTAGTCCCAGTACTGGGACATTGGGGCCACTCCTTGCTCCTCAAAGAATAGACTAAACTCTCAAGACTATGTGGGAGGAGCGAAGGTGAAAAGTCCTTCCTCATACAATGGGAGGGGTATAAATAGCCAAGGGTGATGCTTGACCCTTGTGAATCTTGGACTACCGTCATGACCATTCAACTTCCAATGACTTTTCAACTGACATGACTCTTCAACTTCATGTGTGCGTCCATTAGACTTCACTTTACATTACATTCTGTTACAATGGATATGGCCCATAATGTTTATGTGGCCAAGATAGCTCATGACACAACTCGACATGACACTGTTGACATGTACTAGTTGACTGTGGTGTCCATGTCAAGTTGTTGCGTTGTTAAGTGATGGATGTACTTTTGGTGTGCTTTGTCTTCTCCTCTGCATGGCATAGTGTTGCGGGGTATTCGATGGTTTTGGTCTTTCTTGATGATTCAATGCATGTTTTCCTTTTTCTTGTTGCTTGATATGCTTGGTACGTCCATCCATCTATAAGAAATTCTTATAACATGTGTGCTCCTTCTTCATCTCGTTCATCATCTCACCATGATCTACTAGTGTACATGTTCCTGCAATTCACTCATGATGGGATGACGTCAAATCCAAAACTTCCTAGTCTAACATGATGCATTGTTCTCATGTTCCAGATGATAGGGAAGGAGGACAACTCACTGAGAGAGTGCAGAGGGCATCTCAGGCTAGAATGAGGAATTCTAGGAGGACAACCTGCACCATTGGGGAAAAATGCACAATGATCATTAGGAGGAAAAATTGTGTAGTGAAACTCACCAGAGCTAGCTACAAGGTGGAACCTTAAGGGGGGTCATTGCTATGCAGTTTCTAGAGGGAGGATAGAGCGAGGTTACAGGGGTACTGCTAGGAAGTTTTGTATAGTTTCTAGAAGGAAAATAGAGGAGTGCTATAGAGGGACCTACTAAGCATGACTGCACAATTTATGTGAATAGTGCAGGACAAGCAGCAGGGGAACTGCTAGTCATGTTTGCAAAATTTCTGGAGGCAGTGCAGAGCATGGCAATAAGAGTTAGCTTGGAAATCCTGTGCAGTTTCTGAGAAAAGTGCAGAGCAAGCAAATAAAGGACTAGTTGGGCATGTCTACACAGCTTTGGGGGACAATGTAAACCCAGGTCTCAGAGAAGTGCAAGTTTCTGGTAGACAAGAGGGAGGGTTGATGATTGTGCTTGAGAAATGCGTAGTTCAATTGGACATGGAGGCATTTTCTACACAATTCTGGGAGGAAGATAGGTTGCTCACCTTAGAGATTGCACAGTAGAACTGATCTAGAGGACAACCTCAATCAGTGAAAAATTGGGGGCAGCAGAGCAGGGCCACTAAGGGTTGATACTGCACAGTGCAGCTCAGTTGGGGTTTGGTGTAAGAGGCTTGTCTAGTCGGGAAATTTTTCAGGAAAATGGTTAAGTGTCCAAAGTAAGTGAAATTATGCAGACTTGACATTGTAATCATACACTTAGCATACTTGATGATGAGACAGCATAGATCATGAGGACAACAAGAAAAAACACGTCCTCAATGAGACTGTCTTAGAGCTGAGAGTGACAAGTGCGACACTTGAGATAAACCTTCAGACAACCATGATGACACGTGCAAGAAAATGATTACAACTTTGTGTGTGAGTACGATGGATGTTCACATAGCGAATACAACCTAAACAAACAAAGACAAACCTTCAAACTTGGCAAAATAAGATCGCAATCAATGCAAGGAAATCAAAATGTTGAAAGACAATCGTTGGTGAGACAAGAAAAAGTTGAAAAAGACTTCACAAGAGCTCATGGGGTGAGCTCGAGTGTTTGCAACCATCAAAGGAAAACCCAAGGAAGGCTCTAAAATTTGGATGCAAGAAAAATTTTTGGAGGGAGTTGTAGCTGCTACAACACATCGGTGAAATACCAACTTCTCTGTTTTGGTTCATTTTTAGCACAAAGCCTTCACCTTTTAGGGAGTATTGATTCGTTGTGCAAATCACTTTGGCTTCCCCACTTATCCCTCGAATGGACCTGATTCACCTTGTAATGACTCAATTGAAAAAAACACAAAATTCAGCCAGATCACATTGTTTCAAATAGGGAAGGGTAATTTGGCTTGTGAGCTTAAGATTTTTAGAGTATAGTTTTCATCTCTGGTATTGCTCTAGTACTAGTAGACCTGGACAGTACCCGAACAAAGTCAGGTAGGAACAAAAACATTGCTCAACTACCAGCGAGCCTAGACAGTACCCGAGTGAAGTTGCTTGTTTCACCTCTCTGCGTAGGAAGCTTTTCTCTTCTTTTGCCTTTGTTATTTTTGGAAGAGGACTGTGCATAGGAAATTATTTATTTTTTGGGCGGAAGAGGGATCCCAACTTATTGAGAGTAGAAGATTTTGTTCCTTCAAAGAAGAATGTAAAGACCTCTGATTCAAGTTTTCTCATTTAGATTTTCCCCTTCTTCATTTCTACTATTTGGATAAGATTGGACACACAAAGTAGAAAACTGAGTATATGCATGAGGTTTCCAACACTGGAAATGGGTTCATGGTTTGACCAAAAATTTTCTTACAGACGAATCTTATTTTTTGCCCAGACTTCATCGGCCAAAAGTTACAACCAAGCACAAAGAAGATGGACACAGGACTGGACAAGCACTGTAGTGTCACAAGGCTCTTTGAACTTCAGCCACATACCCATTCAAAAGTCAGAACACAGGTCAAGGCACAACACTTCTTTGCACAGTTCACATAAATGAACAACTCAACATGAAAGAAAAAGAAAGATGAGAGGAAATTCATACACAACAAGGAATCAAAACCTGAATACAAGAAAATAAAAAGACTAAGGAAAACAATATGTAAAAAAGGGATAAGAAAACCATGATGGACTACGAGTGCAAGATGAGTGCAAGGAAGCAAAAATTGAGATGAAACTAAACATACTTAGATCTTAATAGCTAAATGGTCGGGGTTATGTGAAATGAAACTTCTAGTGAAGCCACTGTAGTCGCTCCTGACCTATATCCACAAAGATACAAATGATTAAAACAGATAAAAAGCAGTGTGCAATAGAAAATACAAATACTTGAACAAGCTACACATGGAAAGGAAGGTCTTTCTTGTGGGCAGAAAGATGTGTCACAACCACCCAGTACATGTGATTACTTTTTTTATGGATA
Source organism: Pinus tabuliformis (assembly GCA_031772625.1). Taxonomy (NCBI): domain Eukaryota; kingdom Viridiplantae; phylum Streptophyta; class Pinopsida; order Pinales; family Pinaceae; genus Pinus; species Pinus tabuliformis. The sequence goes on from CM062805.1 coordinate 247,332,342, forward strand.
TCCTTTCTAAAAAAACCTCGAAAACTTCTTGTGGGTGTGTCCTCTTCTACATTGAGCTTCTCAACAAGTGCGGGGAAGGATTGAAGCTTGTTACCTACAACAAAGCTTGCCAAGTAAGATTGTTCCAACCATTCAATGATTTTATCGTAAAATTCATAATGGTTTTCTTGAAATCCTCGTGATCGTTGAGAGGATGAATTCTCGATTTGACTGATGGGATAATGATTGGAATCTCGTAAGGAAAAACAAATCCGATCATTCTCAATAGTCATGCCAGGATAGTGAGGACCTATCATAACCATCAGCGTAGGCTAAAGTGCCTCATTTTCTTGACGAAAATCTGAAGGGAGAGATGTTAAACAATGAAGATCAAAGAGCGCGAAGTAACTGTCATTGGATGTGATAATGGGAAAAAGATAAGCTAAATGATAGTCACCCAAGATAGAGAAATGATCAGATGAGCTGGTTGAGATGTTAGATTCCCATTTTTCAATTTGAACAATCTTTAGAATGCTCTGCACAATCGAATCAAGTTCATCGTGAGCTAGATATGACATACAAATTTGGAGTGCAAGGTTTGCAAGAAGGCCAAGGAGCTGATGATGAAGAGGAAAATTCGATAAGTATGATTGCAAGTAAAGAGAGTCTTTGAGATTATCAACTTCACAATTCCATGGCTTCATGAGAGATGGACACTCCCAACCCGAGTTTGATGTAAGAGATGTGCATGAAGATGGTTGTGCTATAACAGATTCGTGGATTCAGTCATGAGTGAAAATTTGAAAATTTAAATGATCACACCCGGAATACCGAATGTCATTTACAAGAGAATCCACATCGACTGAGACCATGGATATAGATGGATTGTGTGTGAGAAACTAGATTTTATTTGGTTCAAGGGGCTTACCAGAGTTGCAAAGTCCTGACATAACCATCAATGGACATTGAAGTGCCTCAACTCCTTGGAACGTCCTGAAACTTTCTAGAATTGTAGAATCAAATTTTGAAGCATGAACCAGATCATGCATGGCTTGGGGATGGCTACTATGGATGATTTCAAAACTTCTCTCAGGATGGAAACCATATCTGTCACAGGTTGCACCAGATTTTTCAGCTTCAACAAGATAAATTGAAGAGTTGTCTTCATGCAAGAGAAGAAATGACGGGGAATGGGAAGTATGCTATATGATTAGACTGTTTTCAACTTCATCATGGACGACCTCACTACCTTATGTCAATTGATGAGATAATTCATCGGATGAAGAAACAAAAGAATGTGGAGTATCTCTTACGCATGTCGATGCGTTGTGAATGGTAGGAAATAAGAACAAGTGAGGTGAAGTGGAAGTTTCTATATGAATGTCTTCTTTGACCAGAGCACATTCTAGATTTGAGTTAGAGACTTCATGAGAAAATGAAAAATCACATGATGTGCTTGGGCATTCATCACTGCATATGGAAGTATGGGTGATTGCCCAAGACTGGGGGTTGATTGGAAGAATTAATTGTACAGGATGTTCCAATGAGATTGGCAGATTGAGAATCATTCGAGAATTGAAGCTCTTTGTTTTGATGCACACAATTTTGAAACAAAGAGGGAAGATTGATAATGTCCTCACCTTTTTGCTCCTCTACCTGTGTAATGTGACTACCTTGTGCCTGTTCATAATTTGAGTCAGCAGCTGGAGAATCAAGAGAATGTGAAGAACTAGCTAGTGAAGGGGATTGATTAAGCGAGCCATGGTACAAGGAGTCATGGCTTGTAGATGATGGAGGATGGAATAGATATAGATTAGATTCAATACTTGAGTTATGAATGATGACATGCTCTTGCAGAATGGAGGAGTGAGTCTTCCTTATAGGCTTCCAAAGACATTTTGGAACATCCTCCATAGAAGCGGGAGACAAATGAGAAGATGGGTTGGGGACCTACTGCGCAGATTTCTCAGCTTTACAATCACCACAAGGGGGCACCCACAAAAGGGCATGAAGGGAGGAGGAAAAGGAACAAACAAGGTGTTTGGCTCCTCCTCTACAATCTGAGGTGGGGAAGAAGGGAATTCAGGAGGTTCACCATATTGAGAACTATGAACCAAGTGTCTAAAGTTCACAATTGTTTAGGAATTTTGTAATAGAGGTGAAGGAAGCGATTAGAGAAGTCCTCAATGGATTTGTCAGGCTCCATACTTAAATGGTAGATTTTTTCATAGAAATATTGGTGGCTATACTCATCGAACATTTTAATAATAATTTAAATAATCTGACCAAATAAATCAATAGAGGAGAAGGGTAATGTGTAACACCAGCATTGAGCATGACCTTTGAATGTGGGGGTGAGTAATACAGTCTAGACATATTTGTACTCTATCTTGTGTTGTAGGAAAAAGTTTATAACTTTGCACACATACACACGAAAAGATGGTTCACCCTCACCACTAAACTTTAACTTGGATAGGTCATGGATGACTTCCGTAGAGATGGTACATTCAAAATTTGTAGAAAGACATCCCAATATTATAATGTTGGGAAGAGCCATTTTTAAATAAGAGATTCAAACAAGGCTCTATGGGCATAGCCTGTCATATGGACCTTCTTTTAGCACCATTTTGTTGACAGTGCTAGACCTGCCAATAGAGGGGATTTCCCCAATGTGAAGTCCCAACTAGACCTCACACCGTTCGGTGTAGGAGTCTCATCTAGTATGATGGTCTGGTTGCCATTATCTTAGAGATTTTCCTTATCTCTTGTTGTTCAACACATGGGTATTATCCTTGTATCTTCAAAATCTAGGAGAGTATGCCTGGTGAGTACATAATGTAACTTGTGTTCGGGTTCTCTTACTATAAAGGGAGAGAGTAAAGTGAGCCTCTAGATGAGAGGTAGTAGTACCACCCAGGGAGAGATACATGCAAACCAACAAGGTTCTATCCAGCATCCAGCGGAGTAGTCCACATTGGATTTGGCAATCGTTAAAACCAAAGTGCAGAGGAAAACACATGCACCATCCAACAGAGTAGTCCACATAGAGGTGGCGATCGTTATAACCAATAAAAAAGAATGGTCTGTCTAATCTCCTGCGGAGTAGTCCACATGGATGAGACTACAATGATAACCAATACAATACATCTTCAATAATGTAAGTACTAAAATAACCAAAGTAGTTCAACTATCTTAGTACAGGTTAAGCAAACATGCATTGCAAATGTTTCAAGTGTAGTCTTACAAACATCTACAAAAAATGTGTGAAACTATGTTGGCCTTAATATGCTTTAGAATTAGGAAAAAGTCCTAAGACACATCTGTACATCGTACATCACTAGTCCCAGTAGTGGCATATTGGAGCTACTCCTTGCTCCTCAAGAATAGACTACAAGGCTATGTGGGAGGAGCCAAGGTGAAAATCCCTTCCTCATACAATGGGAGGGGTATATATAGCCAAGGGTGATACCTGACCCTTGTGACCCTTGGACTACCCTTATGACTCTTCAACTTCCCATGACTTTTCAGCTGACATGACTCTTTGACTTCTTGTGTGCGTCCATTGGATTTCACTTTACATTACATTCAGTTACAATAGATATGGCCCATAATGGTGATGTGGCCGAGACATATCATGACACAACTCGACATGACACTACTGGCATGTACTGGCTAACTGTGGTGTCCATGTTAAGTTGTTGTATTGCTGAGTGATGGAAGTACTCTTGGTGTGATTTTTCTTCTTCTCCACATGACATGGCGTTGTGGGGTCTTCGATGGTATTGATCTTTCTTGATGGTTCAATGAACGTGTTCCTTTTCTTGTTGCTTGATATGCTTGGTATGTCCATCCAACTGCAAGAAAACCTTATAACATGTGCACTCCTTCTTCATCTCGTTCACTGTCTCACCATGATCTACTAGTGTACTTGTTCCTTCAATTCACTCATGATGGGATGAAATCAAATCCAAAACCCCTTATTCTAGAATGATGCATTGTTCTTGTGTTTTGGATGACAGGGAGGAATGACAACTCACTGATACAAATCCAAGTGTAGCTCAGGCTCGAATGAGGTATTTTGGGAAGACAACCTACACTGTTGGTAAAAACTGTGCAGTGATCACTCGAAGGAAGAATCGCATAGTGAAAGTCACCAGTGTTAGTTGCAAGGTGGGACCCTGAGGGGGGCAGTTTCTAGAGGGAGAACAGAGCGGGGGTGTAGAGGGACTTGTTGAGCATGGATATGCAATTTATGGGCATAGTGTAGGATAGGCAATAGGGGAAATACTAGACACATTTGCGCAATTTTTGGAGGCAGTGCAGAGTAAGGCAACAAGAGTCAGCTCGACAATTCTGCGCAATTTCTGACAATAGTGTAGAGAAAGGAAGCAAAGGAGAAGCTGGGCATGTCTATAAAGTTTTTGGGGACGGTGCAAACCTAGGTCCTAGAGCAATGTAGGTTTTCGATAGGCAAGAAGGAGGGTTGATGACTTTGCTTGAGAAATGCGCAGTTCAGCTGGACATGGAAGTAGTTTCTACACAATTTAGAGAGGCAAACATGATGCTCACCTCTGGGATTTCACATTGCAGCTAACCTAGAGGACAATCTCAAGCACTAAGTAGTTTCAGGTAGCAGAGCAGGGTCACTGACAATTGAGACTACACAGTGTAGCTCTGTTGAGGTCTGGTGGAAGAGGGTTGTCTGATCGGGTAGATTTTCAGGAAAATGGCTAAGTGTCAAAAGATAATGAATTTGTGAAAAGTTGACATTATAATCATACACTTGGAATACATGAAAACAAGACAACATAGACCACAAAGACAAAAGACAAAACATGCCCTCGGTGAGACTGTCTTAGAGCTGAGAGTGACAAGCGCGACACTTGAGATATACCTTTGGATGACCATGACAACACTTATGCAATAGTGATTAAAACTTTGTGCGTGAGTACAACGGATGTTCAAAGAATGAAGACAACCCAAACACACAAAGGAAAACCTTCAAACTCACCAAAATAAGATCACAAGCATGATAAAGCAATCAACATGCCGAAACACAACCACTGGTCTGACAAGCAAAAGTTGAAAAAGACTTCATAAGAGCTCATGGGGTGAGCTCACATTTTTGCAGCCATCAAAGGGAAAACCAAAGAAGGCTCCAAAATTTGGACGCAAGCGAAAATTTTGGAGGGTGTTGTAGCTGCAACAACACCCACTTTCCTTTATTCTTTTCATTACCTTTCCATTCTTGCTTAGACTCAGTCTTGCACTTCGATTGCTCATAACAATGCTTCAAATTTTTGATAGCTTCCTCCAATGATCTAGGCTCATCAAACTCAATTCTATCTTTAAATGATACTAACAATATACTAATGAATCTTGGGTTCTTTTCTTTCTCCTCCTTAAAATAAGGCACATATCTAAAGAACTTTGGGGATATGCTAGTATACTCCTCATCGGTCATACATCCCATCTTCAACTCATAGAACTATTTTTCCCTATCATCATAGTATCTTTGAGATAAATACTTCTTCCTAAAATGTCTCTCGAACTCACTCCAAGTCAGCTCCTCTTCTCGAATCTGTCTGACATTATTTACATCTTCCCACCAAATATTTGCTTTTACTTTAGGAATGAAAGTAACTACCCAAGCTTTCATTTTTTCTAAATAATCATGCAATCTAAAAACTTATTCATCCCAAGCAACTAATATTTTGCATCGTATGACTTCTTCATGTCTCCACCAAATGTAGGAGGATTTTATTTCTTGAACTCCTCTGGCAATTACTACTTCTCACTCCTCATATATGGATGGTGGCGGTGATGACAATGATGTATCTCTAAACCAAAACTAGAATAGAACCAACGGTCATAAGTGTTGTGGGGAAAAATGCCTATGCAGGACGATCCTATCCACCTAAGGTGTGACAGTGCCTTAGCAACAAACAGAGACAGCTATTCTAGTATTCTTCCTTTATGAATTAAGAATGAAGAGAGATAGATGGACTAACCAGTGTCTTCCGTTTTTCCCGCGATCCGGTCTCTCTTCTCTTGGAGAGTTCTTAACTACATGCCTTCTCGCTCGCCCAACTTCAAGAGGTTTCTGCAAGATCACAAGAAGAGAACACTACACAAGACATGGATTCACATTCATAACTAGTTCAGGATTAGAAATAAACTAAACATACTAATGCAATAATACATCAAAAATACATCAGTATATAGGAGAAACCAAGATAGCTTTATTGATGAATAACAAGGTTCAGGAAGAGATACAACCCAGAGGGCTCCAATCCAGCATCTCCTTCCCAGAAAATGGAATTCCTATCTTCACCCCCTTCAAAGCATTAAGCACCCAATGATTCAAATCTCAAACCAACAACAATTCTTTGCAATAACAAAATTCCAGCCTCTAGATCTCATGGAGGAGAGATCCATATATAGATGTTTGGAGAGAGGATGAGTCAGCTTGAGATCTGACTAGTGTCCTCTCCCTCTGTCAGTTCTTGATTCCACTTGGAGGTTCTTGCTTCCACTTGGAGATTTGGAACCTCTTACTCATCACCAGTCGAATTCCCTAAGGCAAGTGTCATTGAGGAAGATTTTGGAAGCTTCCTGGGATTTGACACCTCGTGGAATGAACTTGCCACATGTCAACTCTCGCTCAGCGCAGGTAGCTAGTGTTGCCTTTGACATTCAGCGCAGGTAACCAGTGTTGGCTTTGACATTCAGCGCAAATAGCTAGTGGAGCCACTGAATTGATCCTGAATTGACTTGTTTTTGAGCAGTTTCTGGTGGAGAACTTTTGTGAATTGTTGTGGTTTGTTAGCCTTGTTCCTCTAGGAGTAGGAACAACATGTTTAGGGACTTTGGATCCCTTAGATTATGGACATTTCATGCTCAATGTTGTAAGGCACAAAAATGTCTATAACAGTTGCCCCCTAAAGTATGAGGTTGTTTATCGGGTGAAATGCTTGATCAGGGGGATCCGAAGTTCATCCAATTCTGGGAGGAGACCTGTAATAAGATACAATACAATACATTATTTTTCATACTGTTTTCATGATCTAGCTGAGGCGGGCATTCCCATGCTCAGCTTTATAAATTCATTTTTCTGTACATAGAAGTGACAATCATCTGATGGTAGACTGATAATTTTGATGAAATTATCATCCTTTGAGTAGGATGATTATCTGCTGCAATGATGTACATGTCAATGTCTTTATCTTTCCTGAATATATATCGCAGCCCAGATGGATGAAACTAGATCCGGGGTCTTCAAACTCGTTCGATCTTCACTCTAAGTACAAGTCGATCCATGTGAGAAATGTTTTGAAGTCGAACATGGAAAGACATCGCTTGATTACCTGTCAATGAGGTAAACTGTTAACAAGCGCGAGAGGAATCACCGATAATGATAATGACCCTCAAGGTACTGTAGTACAATTCACGTGGTGTGAATAAAGGACTTGGCGTCGAACACCACGCAAAATCTTTCGGTCGAAGGTCATTGATGTATACCTGTCGTCGGAAGTGAGAAACTTGCCATTGAGGCATGCAAGCTTCAAAGTACTGAAGGGGTTGTTCCTAGATCAACTTCTTGGATAATGAGCTAATGTCGACAAGAAGCGATCCGTCAAAGGAGGGCCTTAATGAATCCCACATCAATGACACGGAACGGAGCTAATGATTTTGATGGAGGCGAAAACGACCTGTGACATATGATTCAGGGTGGTGGTCATGAAAGGATGAAGGATAATAATGTATGGCAGTGGATGGGACACGGTCGACTTTTCTGAACGACTTCTCTTGAACATATGGCAACACTGATGCGATGGATTGGTAGAATTACCCCAAATATGGATGGTATGGTGAGACCATGGATGTGACCGGTGAATGAAACAACCCAACCCGATTTGTGGTACGGAGGAAAAGTGTCATGTTCAAGAGCGACCTGCTACCATCAAAGTTTTCTTTAGTTTCTCCCAATTTTTCCCTAGTCATTGCTGACCAGTACCTCTTTATTTTTGTCAAGCTTGAGGAGGATAACATATGCTTGTTCTATAACCTGCCCTTCGGGCAAGCCCATCGCTATGTTTTAACGAGCCTAGCGATAGTGAAACTCGTTCTCGTCTAAAGACAACTTTGTCGCTATTTAATGATTTTAACGAGTCTAACGACAAGGATAACTCGGTCCTTTTCATTTTTAGAGAGTCTGAAAAGGTACATAAAGTTAACTCCAAAAGTCCTTTTTCGTCATCTAATCCCTTAAGTCCAAAAAAGTATAAAACAATACAGAAGAGATGATTTTTCGATAGTTTTAATGAGCCAAATAAAACAAGCGCTCGATCTTTTTGTGCAATAATCCCTCAGGTCCAAAAAGATTAAAATCTAGAGGAGGGATAGCTCTTCCTGTCCCTTTAACGAGCTGGAAGGCCAAGGACTCGGCAATCTTTTCATATTTTACGAGTCAGTTGAAAAGAGCTTAAAGAAGACTCGTCTTTTGAGGAACGAGTGATAAACAGGGTTAGCAGATGATTCCAGGTACAGGTTGGAATTTTCCAATCACGGCAGTGTCACAAGGATGGCTAGTGAAATCACTCTTCGCAGCTGTTCCTCAAAATGGGTAAACAAACATATGGAGGTGAACGATCGGCCAATGGAAAAGTGGAGGTGACGGTGCAAACATGACCAAGGCTTTAATGGCTGATAAGGTTACATTCACAGTGGTTATTTACCGGGTAGGTTCATTTTTTATTTTAAAATGAGCTTAAACGCTGGTGGAAACACTTGCTCATTGCTTATGTTTATTTTTTAACGAGCATGAAGTCCGCGTTAAAACTGCTCGGATCTTGCGTTTATTTTTTAACGAGCATGAACTGTGTGCTAAAACTACTCGATTAACCTAGTCATATGATAAGAGTGTCTCATCAAGATTCTATTTTTTATGGAGCTTCATCTCACTAAGCTTTGCTCCGCATCCTTTCTTCATGCAAGTTAGGAAACGGCTAACCCAAAAAACAGATAAATAATCGCTCTTTGCTTGCACTCCAAAAGGTTTGCATGCCCCCAGGTATAAAGTACAATTTCAAGGTTACCCCTACTTCATTTCCGTCAAAACATTTGTTTCACCGAGAGAGGCCTACCTCTTTCAGGTTACCCAAAGATTGTCTTGTTAATCTTTCAAACAAAACACTTCCTCGGCAATGTCCACCGAAATAGACAAAGGTGAGCGACGTAGCCCGCCAACTCACATAACTTTGACAAAAGAATCTTATTCTAGAATAACCCTCTTCCTAGACGGACAGGGTACAGACTAGTCATATTCTCCCGCGGAAACCTACTCTATACCCAAAGTTTCTCTACCGAAGCAGACCAGGACGCATGCCCCCTGGGTTCCAGTCATATCCTCCCGGATTACTCGCGCTCATCAGGAGGACGGACCGTGGGTTGAGACACTTCTTGCCTGAATAGACCATTTAGGGATGGTATATGACTATTTGCGATGCGTGATCCGGGAAATGAAAGTTGGTCCACGAGCTTGACCACTCTTCCTTCATGCGGAAAACACATTACTCTAAAGAGTGAGGAGACGAGGGCCCCCATGCAATATATATAGTCTCGTCCAAGGAGTAGGTTATAATCCAAGGGTCCTTGAATGACCATCACGTTCATTTGAACGGTCTTCCCTTTCAATGTTATGGGCACATTGGGGAGGATCCCTAAAGGTCGACTGGTTCCTTTATCAAAGCCTGATAGATTTCTCATTTCAGGCAAAAGCACCGGCGAGCCAAGTGATTTCCAAGCAATAGAGGAAAGGATACTCACAGATGCCCCCTCATGAATGATAGTGCCAGCCATTACCATTCTGTATATTTGAACGATAATTCTGAATGGTATGCTTGCTGGCAACCGGGGTCTGCCTAGTTGGTTCCAGTCGAATGAGACAACTAGGTTGCTTGGTGGTGGGACCGAATAGACGGTCGGGTATGACTCTGACGAATTTCCTTCATGCGATAAAGGAATGGGCAAATTTCCCCCTTTTTCGTCGGAGTCTGTGTTGATGAAGAGAATTTGGACGGTGTCGTCTTTATTCTCCTCTGTGATGGCATCATTCGAAGATAGAGCCTCTGAAGGCAAAACCGGGTCAACTGCCGCCTCAACCTTTTGACTTTTGTAAGGTATGGATTCAGACGGTTCATCTTCAATGATGGGTGCTTCGGCTGACCACCTGGGCGGGCCAGCCGGGTTTTCAACTAGTGAAGGACTTGGCAGGAGTTTTTGATATCCAGGAGGAAGTTGCGCTCGTAAGATCGGGCGATCTTCCAAAACTCTTTTAGCCTCCTCTAAGAAGGGACAACGGTGGATGGTGTGATCGCCTTCACACAGTTTGCAGGGAAATCTAGCTTTCCCTCTCTGTCCTGTGGCTTCACTTTCACTAGTTGACAGTGAGCAGTCAACATGGCTATCAGAGGTTGACGCTACCGAATTGTGCAAACGGGGAGACCAGTCCCTTAGTATCCGAGGGATGCAGGGACAATCTCTGTGGAAGTGGTCTCCCTTGCATATGACACATGGCGATTTAGGCCTGGTCAGTGCTGTGTGTGGATTTTTGTCAGACGACACTTGTTTGCCCCCAGTCGCTTTTGGCTCCTTCTTTTTCTTCTCTTTCTTCTTCTTTTCCTTCTTCTCCTTAGGAAATTGGTTTTTTGTTTTACCAGTTCCGTCAAGCAAAGAGGAAGGAGGAGAGGAAGAATTAGATGAAGTAGAAGGCTGGTGGGCAACTCTGGTCTGGTCTAACTGTTGACTCGATTGTTCAGGAATAGTGGTGTTCTGAACGACATTGGTTGAAAAGAGCCAGACCGGCAAGCCAATTGTCAGTCCTGGAAGCGACAATGTGGCCATATGGGGCGCACCAACATCTCCCCAAGAGGAGAAGGGACTAGGATTTCCACCAAGGGGAATTCCTTGGTTGGTGTGCTCCATTTTTTCAACCTAAAGATCAACGCAGGAATAAAGGGTGATTGTTCCGTTTAAAATAAATTTTTAACGACGCTTAGACACAACTTGCTTTTTCAATTTTAAAGAGTCGAGAAAAAGCTAAAGATGACTCTAGTTTCCTTCGATGTTTTAACGAGCCCGAAGTGACAAATGCTTAGATGGAATTTTTCTATTATGGAGTCTGAAAAAGGCCAAAAGAAACTGCTCTGGAGTTCTAGGCAGAGGGTGTGCCAAACTTTTCGCAAAACCACAGAATACTTTTTAGGGTACGGGCGGTCGATCTTCCTGAATGCTGTGTTCAGTGCATTGCGATCAGTAGGGCGGCCGACACGGCTTCCTAAGGATAAAGGTTTTATGCCTATAGGGGTCTCCCAATATATACGCGACGGTACGTGGAGCACAATCCGTACTGGCGCTATCATCCCTCAGGAGGAATCACCCACCATCCACGAGATCGACAGTCACCAGGCTTTACGACGCTGGAACACGTCTCTAGCCTAGACCTCTATGTTGTGCGTTATGTTGCAAAGCGTTGTTAAGTTCATTCAATTTATTTTAGGTTGATCTTTTTAGAAGTTTGCCTTTTGAGGTTCACCACGAGATGTATGATACAATTCCTAAATGCAGTATAAAGATGATAAGCAAGCTTTATATCTTTTCAACTTTGAAAATCCTAGCTACTAAGGGAAAAGAAAGACACCATCTTTTCTCAAAGAGCAATCAGCACACTCTAATGCACTTTTCCTAAATCAAACATGCAAACTATCAAGATGCAAATGCACAATGCAGGTGTTTGTTTTCTGCTTTCTTAGTATTGATGCCTACAAAGAAAGCTTTTTGTACAACTTTGAATTTGCTTTTAAATGACGAATACAAACAAGTTTACTTTTTCGAAACCAGAAAGGGTAGAAGAGATTACAACACTTAACGATTTTCGAAATGAATACTTGTTTCGACACTTAAAAGAGACAAACTCAAACCAAAAGAAAAAGTAAATGTATAATCAACTGCAAACAGCCAATGAAATCTCTCCTAAGATCACAATCAACAGATCTAAATCAAGGGCTACAGGATGATTATTTCACTCATGCAAAGGAAAACTGCAAATGATGCCACAAACACATAAAAACACTCATAGTCTTTTTGTACAAAAGGAGGCAGAATTTAAGTAGAGAAAAGGAGTTATCAGACTGGTACCTATGCTGGTTACAGGCTGCAAAAATCAGAGATCAAAACAAGGCAAAACAGAGCAGAGAACCCCAGCTGCACAAGGCCAAACTGGTTCAGCGCAACCTCAACATAGGGGTTTTGACATTTAGCGCAGGTAGCCTTCACGGGACCTGCATTGAAATGCAGAACCTCTTCACAGCTATCGCGCTGAAGGAGAAACGAGGGTTTCTCACTGGGTTCTGGGTCACAGATTGCTATTTAATCTACTGTTTCAGGCCAAATAAAGGCAACAAGCAAGGTACAATCAAAGGGATGCTTTGAGGGAGTACTAAGATCTATCACAAAGGATCATCAAATCATTTGTGAGTCCATTGTTCAGATCATAGACAAGTCCAATGATTGGATCAAAGCAGCAATTGTCTACTTTGCATCTGGGAATAGCAGATGTAGTTCGATTGTCGCTGTCGAGTCTATGAAACAAACAATGATAGAGACACAAATAAAATGACTAAACAGATTTCCCCAGCGGAGTCGCCAATTTGTTGTGGGGACAAATGCCTATGCAGGACGATCCTATCCACCTAAGGTGTGACAGTGCCTTAGCAACAAACAGAGACAACTATTCTAGTATTCTTCCTTTATGAATTAAGAATGAAGAGAGATAGATGGACTAACCGGTGTCTTCCGTTTGTCCCGCGACCCGGTCTCTCTTCTCTTGGAGAGTTCTCAGCTAGTTGCCTTCTCGCTCGCCCAGCTTCAAGAGGTTTCTGCAAGATCACAAGAAGAGAACACTACACAAGACATGGATTCACATTCATAACTAGTTCAGGATTAGAAATAAACTAAACATACTAATGCAATAATACATCAAAAATACATCAGTATATAGGAGAAACCAAGATAGCTTTATTGATGAATAACAAGGTTCAGGAAGAGATACAACCCAGAGGGCTCCAATCCAGCATCTCCTTCCAAGCAAATGGAATTCCTATCTTCACCCCCTTCAAAGCATTAAGCACCCAATGATTCAAATCTCAAACCAACAGCAATTCTTTGCAATAACAAAATTCCAGCCTCTAGATCTCATGGAGGAGAGATCCATATATAGATGTTTGGAGAGAGGATGAGTCAGCTTGAGATCTGACTAGTGTCCTCTCCCTCTGTCAGTTCTTGATTCCACTTGGAGGTTCTTGCTTCCACTTGGAGATTTGGAACCTCTTACTCATCACCAGTCGAATTCCCTAAGGCAAGTGTCATTGAGGAAGATTTTGGAAGCTTCCTGGGATTTGACACCTCGTGGAATGAACTTGCCACATGTCAACTCTCGCTCAGCGCAGGTAGCCAGTGTTGCCTTTGACATTCAGCGCAAGTAGTCAGTGTTGGCTTTGACATTGAGCGCAAACAGCTAGTGGAGCCACTGAATTGATCCTGAATTGACTTGTTTTTGAGCAGTTTCTGGTGGAGAACTTCTGTGAATTGCTGTGGTTTGTTAGCCTTGTTCCTCTAGGGGTAGGAACAACATGTTTAGGGACTTTGGATCCAAGAACCTACCATCTATTACTATGTCATCCATGTCAAACTTATATCCTAATTGATACATGTTTCCATATGCCCCATTGGTCCTTTCCTCTTGTCCTTAATTGATCTGTGGCTGTCCTTGTTTCTAAAAATATTATAGGCTCTGAAGGATGACTGCATTAACTTATGCTTGCTTTTTCTATGCTTTGGCAAGTCTTTCCTGTCTCTGAATGATCCTATCATTATCCACCTTACAATTTCTAATCTCTCCTTTCAAACTTATCAATGTATCTTCTATGTTTGGGGAGTACTCATTGCTGCCATGTTATTCATTTGATCTATGGGTAGAATCACATGAACTGTAGTCAACCATTCTGCTAGTCATCTTTGATCCTCTCCTTCCTCCAAACATAACATTTCAGATAAACCAAATATAAATGTGATCAAACATATTCATATGTTTATTTTATTATATGTTTATAATAAAATAAACATATGAATCATCTCAGCATCAACATCATCACCATTTACATGATGACACAATGACAAAAATGACTATCACAATGCATGCATAATGAACACATAAACAATGGACACACATGCATGAAAAACAAATCCTACCCATCCAGTCCAAGTGTTTGAAACTAGAAGCTCTCATACTAATCTATAACCACCCTTCCCACATTTACCCAATTTAACCGACCTATGAGAGAAAACATGAGACAAAGAGTTACTATGACATGAACCAACCTGCAAGCTCTAGTTAAGGAAGTGGGGCCGATAAACTAAGCAAAACCTAACAACTCACCTCATCCCTTAGAGCTACAAGACAATCAGGGGCCAAAGAGCCACCGTAGGTGACCAAACCTTGAGTTAGGGTTCCTTTTCACACAAATTAACCCCCAAATACATGCATGACAAGGCCTCCAACCATGCTCACAAGCTTGCCTGAGTGCTGTTGTGACCCAAATTTTCCAGTTCAAAGGGTGAAATCCTGAGATCCGAGCCACAATTCCAGGTTAGTCTCTAGACCACTACTGAGAACTGCCTGAGACTTCTTAGAATCATAAATTACATAATAGAAAGGATACATATTTAAACTTAGAGGTAGAAATTGACCTGGACTGCCTAAAACATAACAGACACTTCGTCAAGCACATGGAAAACTTGTAAGCTATAGGTCATGAATGCATATATGATCATAATAGTCTGAGATTCATTTGATAATCACCAAGAAGGTCTGATGCCCTCTTCACATAGATAAAAAATAATTATTAGTCCATACATTAATTAACCAATCAATAAATAAACTATTCATGACAAGATCCATAGATGATACACATCATATAACCAACATATAACAAAAAAAAACAACATATAAAGCATGGAAACTTATCCATAATATTTCCAACATAATCATTATAAATATACATGAATCACAATATAATAATATCTCTTATTAACATATGAAAATAGGTCCAACGAAGTCAAGGACTTCCATGTACCACCCGACCATAGATTGGGATAAACCATATATCTCTTTCAGCCGAACACCCCTGTGCCATATTCAAAAAATGAATGTGGGATTTCATGGAATAAACCAAAATAAAACCAAACAGGGCTTCCAGAGGCCAAACCACCTCAACCCTCCACCATTGATTCCAACTCATGGTTGGACATCACTAACACCAACTAGATTGGTCTCTACCCAAGCTGCCTAAGGTTTTAGGAACCAGTAACTCAACCCATAACCTTCCAAGGCATCATAGTGTATGTCCAACCCATCTCTAAGGACTACTAACTTAACCCACCAAGGGCTATAGAACATTTGTCACAACCTAGGCTTCAAGACTAATAACTCAACCCAAGTTGTTCCAAGGCTTCCAGAGAATTTATTCCAACCCTATCCATAAGGAATTATGAGCACCTATGATAAAATAATCAAGTTGGGAAACACACAAAACCATTACTTTCCAAGAAATTGCAATGCAAGGATAAAATGTCTATCAATATAGGAAATCCTCCATGCCAATGACAACTCATAACCAGATAATCACATGCATATACCATGCATCCATAAATCAACAAGGAAATCACACATGAAACCTATTACTTGTAAAGCAATCCAATTGTAGTCATTGATCCAATTGTTCCCTTGCGCTTTCCTATTTTCCTTTTCCTTCTTTCTCCAAATCCAAGTGAATGCTAAAGTGCTCCAAGCATGTTCCAAGAGTGCTCTAAGTGTGCAAGTGTATGATAGAATGAGAGAATAGAAGAGAGCTCCAAAACTGAACTAACAAAAGTTGTGAATTTATCCTCATAAGCATTTTTATCATTGATGCCTCTATTTTCTTCATTTTCTTTCAATTTTCCTCACATCCAAATTTGTGACCCTTCACCTTCCTTTTCACATTTTCCTCTATTTCATAAATAAAATGCCAATTATTTCCACTTTACCTTTTCCAATGCCTTTTCCAATTTCCATAGCCATAAATTAATCACCAATGATACCCATCACTATGTTTTTCCCAACATTCAACATCAAATACGTGTCCCATGACCTTGGTCTTATTTTTATTTACATAGGAAATCAACCAAGGGTTGTTACATATCATTTATACCCATACATGCTACTCATATGTCCCCTTTCCCCATTCAATACACCAAATATCCTTATGTCCCCTCTACCCATTCATGTTACCCTTATGTCCCCTTTATCCATCCATGCTACCCTTATGTCCCCTTTACCCATCCATGCTACCTTTATGTCCCCTTTCCTAAAATTGGATTCTCGTGACTTTTAAGGGTGGTTCAAGGATTCTAAGTTAGGGGTTAGGGTTTAAGGGGTTAGTCGATTAGGGTTTAAGGGATCAAGGGGTTAATGGGTTATGAGTTATGAGTGTAGCGGTTAAGGGATTATGGCTTGGGGGTTAAGCAGATAAGGAATTTAATGGTTATGGGTTAAGGGATTATGGGGAGTGAGAATGGAGGCCCTAATCCCCTTATCACATCTATTTGGGGTTACCCTATCAATTTCTCTCCTTTCCGTCCATTTAGGCCCCCTAGCCCCTATGGCATGAGGTCCTAGGTCCCCTGCTCATTTTCTAATGCAAGGATTATAGATCTCAGTAAACCATGCTCCAACCCCTCAACTCTATCCATCCATGCTACCCTTATGTCCCCTCGCCCCATTCAATACACCAAAATATCCCCCCCCCGCCAAAAACAAAATTCATGAGAATTGAATATTTGGAGGTGGTCATTTCACAACCACCTCTAAAATTTTAGTTCTAATGTCTTTGGGGGGGCAGTGTCCAAAACTGCCTCCAAAAGGTACATTGTCATGACTTTTAAGGGCAGTTGTCAAACAAACCCCTTTAAAATTCACATGAGTTGAACTTCTGGAGGTGATTTTGGACACCCCCCCAAAAATCACGAGAATTAAACTTTTAGAGGCAGTTGTTAAATGACCACCTCCAAATGTTCAATTCTCATGACTTTTTTTTTTCACGGGGCGGCGGTGGGGGGGGGGTGGAGAGGGTTTCAAAAACCACCTCCAAAATTTAAATTCTTATAAAGAGTCCAAAAAATAAATGACACTAGTGTGAGGACTCGAATCTCCAATTTTACCCATGTCGATGCTTTGAGTAGAATCCCACAAATGAAAAGACTTCATGAGAAAATCTCTAGAAAGAGGAAAGACCTTGTCAATAAGTGAAGGAAAAAAACCATATTCCATTCTTCCTTCAAGCCTTTATATGCTAAGTAGAGCTACAAAAGCATATGCCATGCTTCCTTCAAGCCTTGATCTGCCAAGTGGAGCCATAAAACCCTGTCCCACACTTCCTTCAAGCCTCGATCTGCCAACTTGCATAAAAAAAAAAATGGTACCTTCTGGCACTGGGTCCTCCCAATAATTATCCACCTGGATCTCCTCCATGATAGCAACCCAGACCCAAGGAAAACACAATTATGTAAAAAATAGAGAAACAGTTACATCCAAAGGGAAAATACTATTGATGGTGGACTGTAAAAAGAGGGGAAATGATATGAGTTACAACCATTGTGGGTTAAGTCGAACCATGAGCTTATATAGCACCTAAAAGGATGCGTGACCTTGATGTGGGATTTGTGTTGGTGTGCACAGAGACAAAAGTGACCTAGTTATGCAAGTTGAAAGGGTGGAACTTCCTCTATTGAGGTATGCCTCTAACAACTTCAAATATTTGACAAAGTATAAAACTATTTCATGGCTTCCAATATGGCTCCCATGACTTCCATCAAGGTATCTTAAAGAGGAAAGGAAAGAAAAATAAGTAGCTGAAAAGGAAAAGAAGTATTTAAAGGAAGAATTGAAGAGAAAGAAAATTTATATTTATTTTCAAAAACGAATACCAAAGGAAACAATTTGAATCCATCGTTGCACAGAAATAAAGTACCTACATTGCAACTAGAAAATTATCAAAGAATATAAAGAAACAATTATTTCCCTCGAGAAAAATCTCAAGGACAAGGAATTCTCCCTTAAGTTTTTTTTGAAATGTAAGGAAGAAAAATTGCAACATAAGTATCTCTTGCAAGCAGAGGTGAAGAAGTTGAAGAGGGTTGTCAAGAGCATGCAAATGTACACACAAATAATTGAAAAGAAAAATAAAATAGAGCTTCTTGATTATATTAAAATATGCATGGATGAATCATTCGAGTTGGAACACAAGGTGACAAATAAAATTCAAGAGAATGTGTCAAGGTGTTGAATAAATCCCAAAATGGGTATACTCAAAATTTAAACTCCATTGATGTAACATGGAAGATGCGACATGGCCTTCAAGGGTTGCCAATGTTCAAAATGTCCAATAAAACTGATGTAGGAGAAAATGCCACAACAACTAGAAAAACAACATTCTACCACATCATCCATTACAAGGTGTTGAGTATTACGAGTATCAATTAAAGGCACAATTTCATCTTTACATTCTAGATCTCTTTTTCTAGTTGATCTAATGTAGAAATTTTACACTCTTTCTAAATGTTTATACATATCTCTATCTCGATTACAGTTTCAATAGAGATTTCCCTTTCCATCTTCTTCGGACTTGTGACTCATGTATAGGATTCTTTCAATTTGTAGTTCGATGAATACAACAAGGAGCTACAGGGACTTACTAGAACATTAATCTAATAACTTCCAAAAGTCACCCACTTCTCCTTGATTGTGGGATGTTGAGGTTTATTTTAGATCTATTTTGATATAAAATTGAGGGTTGATCTGCCATAAATTTGTCACCAGATATTGTATAAGAGAAATTTAAACAAAATTTCAATGCCATTATATGTCTTTGCATGATATATGGATTTTTAAAAAATAGTGAAGATGATTAAAAATATTTGAAAGTCGAGTAAGAAAATGTAGTAGAAACTGCCAGGTATATTCTCATTGATAAGATGATGTAATTGTTCTCTGAACACGATATCATATATTCCATCTATGTATCCCACCCAAAAAATTGTGATGATGACCAAAAAAATTGGAAGCAATTTACTTTCCAAACAAGGATGCTCAAAATATTTGTTCTCTCTATTAGAGTTTAGGGTGTGTTGTCACCTGGATTGAACCTCAGGCTGAAAGAAGGCAATGTTAGTGTAACCACAAACCATGCTTAGCCAAGTAGCTAGCCCTACTAGGTTGGGAGAGGGCTCTCTTATTAAGGATCTCAGCCAAGATGACTGGATCAGGAAAAGGATTATAGGCTAGGTATAGTAGCACGAAGTTTTGATTGGATTTTGAAGGGGTTTTGCTAGATCAAGAGGAGCTGGACAGTCTAGGTCTAGGGAATTAGGTCAAAATTGTAGGGTGTTCAATGGGGCAAGGTAGGCATAAGGTTTAGAACTCTAGCGATTGATGGGTGGGGTGTTTAATACTGGTGAGAGGCTGGGAAGAGCATTTGATTTACCATGGATCCTTCCCAAACTGTAGAAAACATGAAATGGTGAATATTTTCCCAAAGAAAAGCAGTGATGTAATGAATTATGCATATCAACTTGAAAGAATTCACTTAGAAGCAATGAAATGATTAATGAAGTAAATAAAAGATATTAACATATGATCACAAGAGAAGAAACTAAAAAAAAATCCATACCACATGGATCCCAAAGAAATAACTGCAATTTTTATTAATCTCCTGCTAAACTGCTACAAATGATGTACAATCAAGGCATAAGCATCCAACTGAGTCCAACCCTTTACAATGATAAAGAAGAAGAAGATATAGGCATGGTTTCAACCTCCTCCCATCCTCATGGGTCGAATCCCTAAGATGAGGAGCTAATCTAACTAATACTGAACAAGAAACAAGAATATAGGCATCTCAACAACTTGCCTCTAAAAGTGAGGAAACAGATTCATTTGTGCTCAAAATGAATTTTAATATAATGAATCTACCTTATACTACTAATTATCAATCATATTTACAAGAAAATTCATCATTTACATCAGTAAAACAACCTCCATGAGAGAAATTCTGTGAACACAGTCAAAAAATGGAAAACTAGCAATCCTGTGCAAAAACTACCCTACGCGCAATGCCAGTGGCCCAATGTGCAACGCCACTTTCAGGTCCCTTTTGGAGGCCTTCCCAGAATTCAAATTGAGACCATGATAGCTCATTAGAAATCTCTCTATGTCTAGTTATCATTTGACTCATCATGTAAGCCATTTGGTCACTCTAGCTAGGAGAAAGCTTGATATTCCCAAGGTCACTCTAGAAGTGCATCAATTCTCCTATGGCAAATGATGTTTTTGACATTTATCCAAAAATGTGAGACCTGTGTAAAAACTAAAGGATCTGTTTCTTCTTGGGTCTATGCTAGACAAAAACCTCTCTCACTTTTGTCAAATTCATCTTTTCTTGCTCAGAAACATCATTTGAATAAAACTTATCCCGATGGGTGGAACAGAGGATTTGCAGAAATGAAAGGAAATGAATGGAATGAGGGGCTTATAAATTCTTGAGAAACTTTTGGGAAGTAGGGAGGGGTGTTAGGAAGTAGGGGAAAGTGTAATTTCAAGGATTAAGTGAGGGGAAGGGGTCCAAAAGGGAAAAACACAGGCCTAACCTAGAAAAGTGTCAAATTGTAGCAATAGGCTAGGGTTTGTGGGAAAATGATGAATATGAGGGATATTAGTGTTGGGAAGTGTTTAAGAAGGTATATTAAGGGTAGGGTAAGGTGTATGAGCATCAGGATACAAGTTTTTGTTCATGATTTGACCATCCAAGAAAAATTACCTTCAAAGCCCTAGGAGAGGGAAATGGGCCTTACCAAGCACAACTAAAGCACAAACAAGGTGTAAAATGACCCATTGGAACCTAAAATAATGATGACAAATATTTGAATGATTGTACACTCAACTGAGGGGTGACATGAACCAGTACTTGGAAAACTTCTGAAGGAGTGAAAATAGTCATAGACCTAATACCTAGTGACCAAAATTTTACTTGAAGACTCACTGAAATGACAAAATTTGACTTTGACACCCTAAGACCATTTTGTAACAGCATATTTGATCGTTGGTGGAAGGCTGCAAAGACTGACACTAAAATTGGCTCCATTGGTGATGGTAGCTCCTTGGAGGTGCCAAGCATGCCGTAGACCAAGTAGCCTTATCCATTGGGCATGGAGTAAAAAAAACTCAATCTGAAATACATGACTAAATACTAATGACTCAAAGACACAAACTAACTTTTACTAGACTAAAAAATGACTCAATACTAAAACACAACTAACAAACTGGAAAAGATGCTCAAAATGGAGCTTATTCAATAAAACCTACTCTAACTATTCCATTCATCACCTGATCAAGTGAAATGAAACAACCAATGCAACCAAGTAAGCATTCTAGCTGATTGTTATAGACAATTTTGTGCCTTACAGCATCAGGCATGAATTGTCAATAATCCAAGGGATCCAAAGTCCCTAAACATGATGTTCCTACCCCTAGAGGAACAAGGTCAGCAAACCAACAGCTCTCAGATCAGTTCTCCACCTGAAAACACTCAAAAACAAGCAATCCTGAAATCAAAGCAGGTGCTCCACTAGGCTTCTGCGCTGAAACTCAACTCCTCCATGGTGTACCTGCGTTGCAAAGCAGGTAGAACAAAGGCCACCTGCGCTGAGCGAGATGGGACAAGTGGCACACTGAGTCATTGCTCTGGAATCTTCCAAAAATGACACTTGGATCAGGGATTTCGCCTTGTGATGAGTCAGAGGCTCTGTTTCTCCAAGTGGAAGCAAGGTTCTCCAAGTGGACTCAAGAACTGAAGATCAACTGAAGAGAGAGAGGACACAAGGCAGCTACACATCAGTTGCAAGCTGACTCATCCTTTCTCAATTCATCTATATATTGAGCTCTCTCCTATGAGCTCATGAGGCTGGAATTTTGTGCAAAGTAATGATATGCTGTTGGTTTCACTATAGAACTATTGGGTGATTGCTTGAAGGAGGTGAAGAGGAGAAATTCTTTCTGCTGGGAGGTGTTGCTGGATTGGGGCCTTCAATGGTTGTAACCTTCTCAGAACTTTACTTCTTCCATTAATAAAAGCTATTGAGGTTCTTCTATATGCATTTGTTTCAATGATGTATTGTAATGATTGTATATTTGATTTATGCTAATCCTTGAATCAGTTATGAATGCATGCTTCTTGTAGTTTCCTTCCTTGTTCTTTTGTAGGATCTCATTGTAGCTGGGCCAGCAAAAGAGCAAAGAGCTAGGAGCAAGCAGCAAAGAGAAGAGATTGGAGCAAATATTAAGCGCAAGGCAACAGTTAGTACATTTCTTCATTCTCTCTTGCTTTCATAAAGAAGTAAATCTTAAGTAGTTTTGTTTACAGTTGTTGCTGAGGTACTATCACCCTTAGAGTGGGATAGGGTCATCCGAATCGGATACTTTTCCCTACAACAAACTGGCGACTCCACTGACACCATCTTCAAATGACACCCTCACTGAAGAGAACAAGGATGACACCATCCAGATTCTTTTCATCAACACAGACTCTGATGAGCATCAGGGCAACGCGCCCATTCCTTTATCGCAGGAAGGAACATCGTCAGGGTCGTATCCGGCCGTGTATTCGGTCCCACCACCAAGCAACCTGGTTGTGTCCTTTGATTGGAATCAACTAGGCAGACCCCGGTTACCAGCCAGTATCCCATTCAGAATCATCGTCCAAATCTACAGAATGGTGATGGCTGGAACTATCATTGATGCAGGGGAATCTGTGAGTATCCTTTCCTCTATTGCTTGGAAAGCACTGGGTTCCCTGGCGCTTTTACCTGAGATGAGAAATCTATCAGGTTTTGATAAAGGAACCAGTCGCCCGTTAGGGATTCTCCCCAATGTTCCCGTTACATTGAAGGGGAAGACAGTTCATATGAACGTCATGGTCGTCCAGGGACCCTTGGTGTATAACTTACTCCTTGGACGAGACTATATATATTGCATGGAGGCGATAGTGTCCTCACTCTTCAAAGTTATGTGTTTTCCGCACGAAGGAAGAATGGTCAAGCTCATAGACCAACTTTCATTTCCAGGATCACGCATCGCAAATAGTCAAATACCATCCCTTAACGGTTTATTCACTCAAGGAATGCCTCCACCCCCGGTTCTACTTCCCGATGAATGCGAGTGATTCAGAAAGATGTAACTGGGACCCAGGGGGCATGCACCCTGGCCTGCCTTGGGCAGAGGAAACCTTGGGTATAAAGTTAATTTCCGCAGAAGAATGGGACTAGTCCGTACCCCGTCCGAAAGAAGGAAGAGAGGGTTGTTCTAGGATAAAGTTCTTTTGTCAAAGTTATGTGAGTGAGATAATCAGCTTCTCGCTCCCTTTGTCTAAAAAGTAGGCTCTCCTGAGGGAGGAGATCCATTTGTGGCGGCAAGTAGCCACCATCTTTGAAGGCAAGCCTCACCCATTAAAACATATGTTTTGAAGGATAAGTAGGGGCAGCCTCCAAAGAAAGAGATGAAATTGCTGCAACAAGTAGTCACCATCCTTAGCAACCTAATGATAGACATCACCGAAAAGAGAGTTTAGTTTGCGGCAGCGAACATAACCATTTTTCGGATAATAAGTAAGAGGCAAGCCTCCCTCCGTAACGCCAATGTTTTATCTGTTGCGATCTTGCAAAAATCTAAAAGTGAACTGATGGGAAGACAAGTACCGTCGGCACCGAAAAATAACGAGAAGACAAGTATCGTTAAAAATATAGCAAGACGACAAGTAGAAAAACAGAGGTGGGACAGAGGAGGGGTAGCCTTGAAATTATACTTTATACCTAGGGGCATGCAAACCTTTTGGAGTGCAAGCACGGGACGACTATTTATTTTTTAAATTTTTAGGTCCTCCCTTTAAACCTGTAGGTCTAACCCGTTAAACTCGTAGGATTAGCCGTTTCCAGCTTGCATAAAGAAAGGATGTGGGGCAAAAGTCAAAACTTGCCAAATAGGAGCATAGCTTCGTGAGATAAAGCTCCTTAAAAAATAGCTATCTCACCTGAGGCGTTTCTTGTATTATGACTGGTATAATCGAGCAGTTTTAGCACACAGTTCATGCTCGTTAAAAAATAAACGCAATATCCGAGCAGTTTTAGCACATAGTTCATGCTCGTTAAAAAATAAACATAAGTTGTGAGCAATCTTCCCCTAGAGTTCAAGCTCACCCAGAAAAAATGAACCGGTAAATAACCTTGGTAAATGTAACCTTTGACAGCCATATTAAAGCCCTTGGTCGTGTTCTTGCAGTCTCACCTCCATCCGTTCATTTGGCCAATCGTTCATCTCCATATGTTTGTTTACCCATTTTGAGGAACAGCTGCGAAGAGTGATTTCACTTAGCCATCCTTGTGACACTGCCGTGATTGGAATATTCCAACCTGTACCTGGAATCTGCTGCTATCCCTGTTTATCACTCGTTCCTCAAAAGGCGAGTCTTCTTTGAGCTCTTTTCTCCTGACTCGTAAAATATGAAAAGTTTGCCGAGTTTTGGCCTTCCAGCTCGTTAAACAACCGGAAGAGCTATCCCTCCTCTAGATTTTAATCTTTTTGGACCTGAGGGATTATTGCACAAAAAGATCGAGCGCTTGTTTTGTTCGGCTCGTTAAAGCAATCGAAAATTCATCCCTTCTGTATTGTTTTATACTTTTTCGGACTTAAGGGATTAGATGATGAAAAAGGAATTCTGGAGTTGACTTTATGTACCTTTTCAGACTCTCTAAAAATGAAAAGGACCGAGTTATCCTTGTCGTTAGACTCGTTAAAATTCATTAAACAGCGACAAACTTGTCTTTAGACGAGAACGAGTTTCCCTATCGCTAGGCTCGTTAAAACATAGCGATGGGCTTGCCCGAAGGGCAGGTTATAGAACAAGCATATGTTATCCTCCTCAAGCTTGACAAAAATAAAGAGGTACTGGTCAGCAATGACTGGGGAAAAATTGGGAGAACCTCACAACTTTAATGGTAGCAAGTCGCTCTTGAACATGACACTTTGTCCTCCGTATCACATCGGATTGGGTTGTTTCATTCACCGATCTCATCACCATGGTCCTCGCCACACCATCCACATTTGGGGTAATGCTACCAATCCATCACATCAGTGTCGTTATATGTTCAAGAGATGTTGTTCTGCAAAGAGTCAACCGTGTCCCATCCACCGCCATACATTGTCCTTCATCCATTTCATGACCGCCACCCTGAATCATACATCACAGTTTGTTTTCACCTCATCACAATCACTAGCTCCATTCCGTGTCACTGATGTGGGATTCATTAAGGCCCTCCTTTGACGGATCGCTCCTTGTCGACATCAGCTCATTATCCAAGGAGTTGATCTAGGAACAACCCCTTCAGTACTTTGAAGCTTGCATGCCTCAATGGCAAGTTTCTCACTTCCGGCGACAGGTATACATCAATGACCTTCGACCAGAAGATTTTGCATGGTGGTCGACGCCAAGTCCTTTATTCCCACCATGTGAATTGTACTGCCGTACCTTGAGGGTCATCATCCTTATCGGTGATTCCTCTCGCGCTTGTTAACGGTTTACATCATTGACCGGTAATCAAGCGATGTCTTTCCATGTTCGACTTCAAGAAATTCTCACATGGATCGACTTGTACATCGAGTGAAGATCGGAAGAGATTGAAGGCCCCGGATCTAGTTTCATCCATCCGAGCTGCGATATATATTCAGGATATAAAGACATTTGATATGTACATCATTGCAGCAGATGATCATCCTTCTCAAAGGATGATAATTTCAGCAGAGAATTATCAGTCTATCATCAGACGATCGTCTATGCTATGTACCAAAATGAATTTATAAAGCTGAGCATGGGAATGCCCGCCTCAGCTAGATCATGAAAAAGAATGAAAAATAATGTATTGTATTGTATCTTATTACAGGACACTTCTCAGCAGATTGAATGAACTTCGGATCCTCCTAATAAAGCATTTCACCCGATAAACGACCTCATACTTTAGGGGGCATCTGTTATAGACAATTTTGTGCCTTACAGCATCAGGCATGAATTGTCAATAATCCAAGGGATCCAAAGTCCCTAAACATGATGTTCCTACCCCTAGAGGAACAAGGTCAGCAAACCAACAGCTCTCAGATCAGTTCTCCACCTGGAAACACTCAAAAACAAGCAATCCTGAAATCAAAGCAGGTGCTCCACTAGGCTTCTGCGCTGAAACTCAACTCCTCCATGGTGTACCTTCGTTGCAAAGCAGGTAGAACAAAGGCCACCTGCGCTGAGAGCAGATGGGACAAGTGGCACACTGAGTCATTGCTCTGGAATCTTCCAAAAATGACACTTGGATCAGGGATTTCGCCTTGTGATGAGTCAGAGGCTCTATTTCTCCAAGTGGAAGCAAGGTTCTCCAAGTGGACTCAAGAACTGAAGATCAACTGAAGAGAGAGAGGACACAAGGCAGCTACACATCAGTTGGAAGCTGACTCATCCTTTCTCAATTCATCTATATATTGAGCTCTCTCCTATGAGCTCATGAGGCTGGAATTTTGTGCAAAGTAATGATATGCTGTTGCTTTCACTATAGAACTATTGGGTGATTGCTTGAAGGAGGTGAAGAGGAGAAATTATTTCTGCTGGGAGGTGTTGCTGGATTGGGGCCTTCAATGGTTGTAACCTTCTCAGAACTTTACTTCTTCCATTAATAAAAGCTATTGAGGTTCTTCTATATGCATTTGTTTCAATGATGTATTGTAATGATTGTATATTTGATTTATGCTAATCCTTGAATCAGTTATGAATGCATGCTTCTTGTAGTTTCCTTCCTTGTTATTTTGTAGGATCTCATTGTAGCTGGGCCAGCAAAAGAGAAAAGAGCTAGGAGCAAGCAGCAAAGAGAAGAGATTGGAGCAAATATTAAGCGCAAGGCAACGGTTAGTACATTTCTTCATTCTCTCTTGCTTTCATAAAGAAGTAAATCTTAAGTAGTTTTGTTTACAGTTGTTGCTGAGGTACTATCACCCTTAGAGTGGGATAGGGTCATCCGAATCGGATACTTTTCCCTACAACACTGATGTTTGAATTCTCTGCAAGTGTTTGTTTATGAGCAAGAAGAGAGAACTACTGAAATGCAACTCCCATGGAAACTTGTAAACAAATCCAAATTTTCCCAGATCGAATAATATGGATGCTCTATCTGAATCCAAAAATACTGCATAAGGATCTTGAAATTCATGTGCATTGGGACTTAACCCATCCAATGAATTACTTTTATTCTCCTCATACCATGAATGCAAACTTTCATCTGATTTTTGTGACAAGACTCCTGTTGAAAATGACAAAGAAACGAGCTTCCGGATCAAGTTTGTATCAATACTTTTTTCAAGCTCACAGTTAGCTAATGGAGAAGGACTTTGACTATAGAAATCATCCAACACATCATATATTGGATCGTGAAAAACTTGAAAAGACTGTTACAACCCATTCTGTATTGGTTCCAATGAGATTACATAATTTTCGATAGGCTACTCATCCTTTATTGAAGATATACTATGCAAATTTCCCTTCAAAAACTGAAATGATTCAAAACATAATGGTACTGAACCATCTTGCATCATTTGATCATGTGTTCCAACTTCCAAGTCTTCATCTAAACCAGAAATTCAATGGCATTCAGGGGCTACAAATCTGGATATGAGAAGTCTTGAACAAGGATTTCATTGGCCTCTAGATGGTCCAGATCAAAACTTATCGACGAATGATTTATGATTGCACAAAAGTTTTCTTTGATGAACTGAAATGAAGTAAAACAAAGAGGCAAATATCCTTCACTTCAAAAAAAAATTCACTTTCCTCCTCACTTCCATAGATGATATGTAATGGTGGATCACTGTATTCATGCTATCGAAAGTGAACTTCCTCCTACCACAAAGCAACTGCTAATTTCTCTACAATACTAGCTTCTGTTTGGAGAACATAATCATCATCATACTGATCAAACTTAGGCAAATCATCAGTGTAAAACACATCATCAAGAATACATGTCAGATCAACAGATATCTCTTCTCCAAGATGATCTATAAAACAATCATTATCAGATCTATGACAACTGGGATAAGAAAGAAAATGTTTTGGATCAGCCACTTGTTCTTCTTCAATCAACGAGCCATGGTCTTCAACATCATACTCATTCCTTGTGGTGATATTTTGCATCATCTCTTCCACTGCACTTACCAAAATGTTGAGCTTTACCTCTAAAGATGTTGATTCCTTTGGATCTATGTTCTTCCTCTCTTCTTCCTTCAACTTTGCCCTTCTGATCAGCAAATTAGCCTCTACGTCTACTGCATTGTTTTGCATCTCTTCCAATGTTGCAATGTTCCTTTCCCTCAGCTGAAACTCCATTTCTGAATCAAAGGCTTTCGGCTAATGCAGGAGAGCTGAATCAGGAGGAGGTCTTATATTAATAAGCATCGAACAATAAACTTGGTTAAATCTGGCAGAAAATTGTTGTACTATCTCCCCTGGCAGTCTTTTCAGCTAGTTATACTCTTGTAGAATCAAGAAAGGGTTTTGTTTGACCGCCCACTTGTCGAGGAAAACTTTGAGGAACTGTTGGAAATCTGGGATGCTTGCATTAGGTAGGGTTTTGAACCAACTCTTGACTTTGCCTTGCAAAGAAAGAGAAAAAAGCCTAATACTCACATCCTCTTCATCAACTTTAAAATGGTCAAGAAAAGACTCAAAATTCATTACATGTCTCTCAGTAGTGATGTTGTCACAGTCACCATCAAATCTTGGTAGATATAGGTAATGGTTTCTAGGGAAAGCATGGGATATAGGAGTTAAAATCAGAGGCTTGTACCTATCTAGAATTTTACAAGGTATAGGAGTATATACGAAAGCTGTAGAATTATTCTTTATCTCTTGAGGCCCATTAGTTTGAAGACGATCATCATAAAATTTGGAAGAAGGGACTTGATCAAGATCGAAGGCATGCAAATATTTTGTATTCGCAATCTTCAAAGGGAAGGAATCACATGTAGGTCTAGGATATTTTCTCAAATACAGTATACTTTGTAAAGCCTTCTTGACATTCACGGGAAAAGAGAAGAAATAATTTATAACAAAGAACGTAATGTCTGGGATGAAATTCCAACTTGAATACCTGATCTCTCCATATTTCCCTTTCATGTTTCTGTTGGTCGGGTTCATCCTCCAGTGGAGTACTTGGATCTAATCTCGAAATTGATTTCTAGTTTCCAGGTGAATGATTTCAGCCTTCCGGTCTCTGATTGTTGCCCACCATCAACAATCAGGTCTAAACTTGATACATTTTGCTCAAGAACATAAAACTACATCCCTAGTATGGTCGCCACTATGTTATCACCTGGATTGAACCTCAGGCTGAACGAAGGCAATGCCAGGGTAACCACAAGCCATGCTTAGCCAAGTAGTTAGCCCTACTAGGCCGGGAAAGGGCTCTTTCTGTAAGGATCTCAGCCAAGATGATTGGATGAGGAAAAGGATTTTAGGCTAGGTATAGTAGAACAAAGTTTTGATTGGATTTTGAAGGGGTTTTGTTGGATCAAGAGGAGCTGGACAGTTTAGGTCTAGGGAATTAGGTCAAAATTGCAGGGTGTTCAATGGGGCAAGGTAGGCATAAGGTTTATCACTCTAGGGCTTGATGGGTGAGGTGTTTAAGACTGGTGAGAGGCTAGGAAGAGCATGTGATTTACCATAGATCCTTCCCAAACTATAGAAAACATGAAATCGTGAATATTTTCCCAAAGTAGAGCAATGATGTAATGAATTCTACCTATCAACTTGAAAGAATTCACTTAGAAGCAATGAAATGATTAATGAAGTACACAAAACATATTAAAATATGATCACAAGAGAAGAAACTGAAGTAAACTCCATACCACATGTATCCCAAAGAAATAACTGCATTTTTTATTAATCTCCTACTAAATTGCGACAAATGATGTACAATAAAGGCATAAGCATCCAGCTGAGTCCAACCATTTACAATGAGAAAGAAGAAGAATATATAGGCATGGTTTCAACCTCCTCCCATCCTCATGGGTCGAATCCATAAGATGAGGAACTAATCTAACTAATACTGAACAGGAAACAGGAATATGGGCATCTCAACAACTTGCCTCTAAAAGTGAGGAAACTGATTCATTTGTGCTCAAAATGACTTTTAATCTAATGAATATACCTTCTAATACTAATTATCCATAATATTCACAATACAAGTCATCAATTACATCAATAAAACAACCTCCATGAGAGAAAATCCCTGAACACCATCAAAAAATGGAAAACTAGCAATCCTGTGCAAAAACTGCCCTACACGCAATGCCACTTTCAGGTCCCTTTTGGAGGCCTTCCTGACATCCAAATTGAGCCCATGATAGCTCATTAGAAATATCTCTATGTCTTGTTATCATTTGACTCATCATGCAAGTCATTTGGTTATTCCAGCTAGGAGAAAGCTTGATTTTCCCAAGGTCACTCCAGAAGTGCATCAACTCTCCAGAGGCAAATGGTATTTTGGATATTTATCCCAAACTATGAGACTTGTGTAACAACTGAAGGAGGTTTTTCTTCTCAGGTTTATTATGGACAAAAACCTCTCTCACATTTGTCAAATTCATCTTTTCTTGCCCAGAAACATTATTTTAATAAAACCTTTCCCGATGTCTGGAAACAGGGATTTTCCAAAATGAACGGAAATGAAGGGGATGAGGGGCTTTTAAATTCTTGAGAAAATTTTTCAAAGTAGGGAGGGATGTTAGGAAGTAGGGGAAAGTGTAATTCCAAGGATTGAGTGAGGGGAAGGGGTTCAAAATGGAAAAACACAAGCCTAACCTAGAAACGTGACAAATTGTAGCAATAGGCTATGGTTTGTGGGAAAATGATGAATTTGAGGGATATAAGTGATGGGAAGTTTTTAAGAAGGTATATTAAGGGTAGGGGAAGGTGTATGAAAATAAGGATACAAGTTTTTGTTCATGATTTGACCATCCAAGAAAAATTACCTTCAAAACCCTAGGAGAGGGAAATGGACCTTACCAAGCACAACTAAAGCACAAACAAGGTGTAAAATGACCCATTGGAACCTAAAATAATGATGACAACTCTTTGAGTGATGGTACACTCAGTTGAGGGGTGACACAGACCAGTACTTGGAAAACTTTGGAAGGAATGAAAACAATCCTAGACCTAATACCCAGTGACCAAATTTTTACTTGAAGACTCACTGAAATGACAAAATTTGACTTTGACACCCTAAGACCATTTTGTAAGATCATGTTTGATCATTGGTGGAAGGCTCCAAAGACTGACACTAACAGGGTGCATTCAACACTCAATTTTTAACACTTGGTTACTTATTTCTTCACATGGTGTTCATATGGGCATTAAGTGTGCTTCATCTTTACTTTAGTTTCATCATTTGCAAGGTATCATGTGATTACCACAGTATGTTGTCATGTTTCCATTTTTCATTTTAACTTGAGGCATCTTCCACTTGTTGGAACTCAACATACAAGCATTGTTGCATATCGTGGCATTTCATATAAATCATTGTGGCATCCTCTAGACCTCAAATTCTAACATTTACCACTTGACTTGATAGTTGGTTGCTCTAGTGGACACTAGTATGTTTTCTTTTTGATAGATGGAAAATGTGCATGTCTTCAAGCGAAATTTGGGAAAAGAACTCTTTGTTATGCACTTAGATCCAATATTTTCCACGTACCCTTGCACATGTCTCAATCAAACTCTCTCAGGCATATTATTCACCAAATATTGCTAACTCAAAAAAGGTCTAGATGTTATATACCTAGGGGGGATAATATGGGGTACCAAGGGAGGTACCCAAGGTAATAATGTAATAATGGGATGGGCCATAGTAATAAATAAGGTGGTTAACCCATATCATGTAAGGGACCACAAGTAGTTAATAATAATGTAATGGGCCCATGGTATTAGTTGATGGTATGAGGGAACCATGGTAATGACCCATGGTATTGTATGTATGAGGCCTATATAGAGGCTAGAGATTCCACATGGAGATAGTGAAGGAATATTGTATGAACATGCATATGGCTTGTGGAGTGTTCTCTTTCCTTAAGGAGTGAATATATGGTGTTGCCCTACCTTAAGGGTTTGATCAATAAAGAATCATTTCATCTTATTCTTGGGTTTATTTGAATTATATTATATTTTCGTATCTGATCTATAATATTCTTGGGTTAGAGCTACAGCAATTGGTATCGGAGCTACAACAAGTGGAGTGTTCTCCTTCCTTAAGGAGTGAATGTATGGTGTTGCCCTACCTTAAGGGTTTTGAGATCAATAAAGAATCATTTCTATCTATTTTGATCTTGTCATTCTTGGGTTTATTTCTATTCTCATAGTATTTCCGGGTTAGATGCACAAAAAGCGGTATCAAAGCTACAACAATTGGTATCAGAGCACTTTCTTGGGCACAAAAGTGGAGATTTTTTTTATTTTTTGCAGGGTTTCGGGGGTGGCGACTTTGCAGGTCAGATCTGTACATTTTGGTGCAAGATATATAAAATATATTTACAGATCTATATTCTTTGTGCAAAAATAGTCGAATTCAAAAAAAAAATCAGTTGAATCGGAGTCCGGATGAAGGAGATATCACTGATCTAAAAATCAGTGGGGTTGCAGACAATTTTAAAGGCAGTGATTTTGCAGTGCATATCTAGACGTCCTGGTACAAGATCTGAAAAATATAATTGCAGATCTGGATTCTTTGGGAAAGCATACCCAATTTCAAAAAAAAAAATCAGTCGAATCGGAGTCCGGATGAGGGAGATATCGCTGATTTAAAATCCGCTCTTTTTGCAGAAATTTTGGTGACGGCGGGAGAGTAGCAGCACAGATCTAAAATTTCAAGTGTCTGGATCAAGATTTCTACCACATGGGAAGATGCAGAATGATTGTTCCATTTCTAAAAATAGGTTATAATAGAGATTCTGAGCAATATTGACGAAACTGTGACAATTTCAAATTTTCGCCAAAGTAAGTGAATTTTTTTCAAACCCTCTTCATGGAAAATTTTACTGGAAAAGATGATAGCCCTACTATTGAAGAATTCATACAAAACCTAAAGAAAATATTTGAGGAGAGATGGAAGTTTATGGTACCACTTTTTTTGCAAGAAGAGGCCGCCATATGGTGGAACTCACTGGGCATTATAGCATTGTCTAAATTCTCGAATGAAGAAATGGAAAAACTCCTTATGGACAAATGGTCTCAGACTAGAAAACAAGATAAGGGGAAACATGTGGGGTTATTTCCTACTGGTATCTCCTTATTGCAGGTTCATGGATTGATTCAGAAGGAGAAAATCATTGTTTCTATAAATCCTAGTTGCAAGCATAACTTCATCAATGTTAATTTGGCAAAAAAATTGCAAGTTCCAGCAAAACAAATTGAAAATACACAGGTTGATGATGAGGATGTTCAAATTTATAAGGATTTGAAGCTTTCTATGGATAAGTATGTGCTTCATGGTGATTTTTATGCTTCATATATGGATAATATGGATGTTGTTTTGGGATATCCTTGGATGGAATCTGCAGGTACAATCAATATTAATGTGCAGAAGAAATTCCTGAAGCTATGGTATAAAAAGAAGAAAATTACATTACAGGATATTTCCATTAATAAGCAGGTAGAGTCCAAGGAGGTTGACGCAGAAGATGTTCCAGGGACTGACATATCAGATGATGAGCAGTTGATGGTCGACAATCAGACACAAACAGAGGCTGAAGCAGAACAGGTTACAGGTACTGACACATCTGATAAGGGTTCAGTGGTTGAAGTCATATTGGAAAAGAAGGCACCACAACAGGCACCACAGCAGGGTGAATTAAAGAAAAAGACATTGTGGGTTAAAACTTCAAAATATCATCACCCACATCACCCCGCAAGACAACCATCAAGATGGAAACCAAGTAGTCACATGACGGATAGTGAGGAGAGAAGATCCACCCACTACACATCAACACAGAAGAGCTGCCACGGTCAACTTCCATATCAAGCGAGCGAGGCACCAGCGAGATCGACGGTTCACCTTTCTCTTGGATGGCTAGATGCACGTGCATGGTACCAGTGGACTACTCATTTGAGTAGATCTTATTATTTGTGTTCTTCCCATGTTTCGGGGACGAAACATGCTTAGGGGGGTGGAATGTTATATACCTAGGGGGGATAATATGGGGTACCAAGGGAGGTACCCAAGGTAATAATGTAATAATGGGATGGGCCATAGTAATAAATAAGGTGGTTAACCCATATTATGTAAAGGACCACAAGTAGTTAATAATAATGTAATAGGCCCATGGTATTAGTTGATGGTATGAGGGAACCATGGTAATGACCCATGGTATTGTATGTATGAGGCCTATATAGAGGCTAGAGACTCCACATGGAGATAGTGAAGGAATATTGTATGAACATGCATATGGCTTGTGTAGTGTTCTCCTTCCTTAAGCAGTGAATGTATGGTGTTGCCCTACCTTAAGGGTTTTGAGATTAATAAAGAAGCATTTATCTATATTTGATCTTGTTATTCTTGGGATATTTCTATTATCTTAATATTCCTGGGTTAGAGCTACAACACTAGACGTGCCTAGATTATGTCCATTGATTTACTTTGATGGATAGAACATTGACACATCATACATTGTTGATGTTTATATGATCACTTGGGCATTTACACTTTAGGCTTAATAACTAGATCGATTTCAAACTGGCTTTCAAGATCTAGTACCTTTGTTTATGGTGTGGAGGCCTTGTTTAATAGACATCAAAATTTAAAATATGCTAATCTCAACAATTTTCCTTTCAATGCTTTTGATTTACACATATCTCCTTATTGACATATTTTATATCAATTTGGGCACATCAAGAGGTTATTTAGTTTTCTTATGCATTGGTAATAATCCTACATGTAGAAAGAATAATCCTGGAGCATCTCAATACATGCCAAGACTTGTCAAGTGCCAACGTGTGCCAACTTGTGCTAATGTGTGTTAGGGAGTGCTAAGGCATGTTATGGAGTGGTGTAGGGCATGTTGAGGAGTGCCAAGGGGTGCTAATATATGCTAGATAGTGCCAAGGTATGTCAATGCATGTCAAGACATGCCATGCACTAAGGCATAACAAGACATGATAGGTGCTAAGGAATGCCAAGATGTGTTAGGTGGAAGGGTGTGCTAATGCGTGTTAGGGAGAGTCAGGAAAACAAAAAGGAGCACAAATTTTATAAAATGCAAGGAAATGAATGGATAAGAGGGTTAAAAAGTTATGACTTTCCCTTTTTCAAGAGGGGCGTGGGTAGAGCATGCCATAGAGTGGTACAGTGCATCGAGGAGAACCAAGGTGTGCTAGAATAGAGTGCTAATGCATTCCAAGGAGTGTTAGGGAGTGCCAAGGAAACATAAGGGAGAACTAAGTCAAAATTCATAGCAATGGATGAATAAGAGGCTGTGTTAGGGAGTGTCCTGCATGCTAAAGAGGGAGTGAAAAGGCATGCTAGGAAGTGCTAGGGTGTGCCACGGAATGTCAGGGCTTGCTAACATGTGTTATATAGTGTCAAGGCATGACAAGATTTGCTATGTACTGAGTGATGCCAATATGTGCTAAGTGTTAGGGTGTTCCAATGAATTCCAGGGAGTGTTAGGGAAACAAAATGGAGAACCAACTTAAAATTCAATGAATGAATGGATAAGAGGGTTAATAAGTCACGACTTTACTTTTTTCAAGAGGGGCATGCTAGGAACACCAACACTAGCTATTGATACGTGCCAAGTGTCGGTGCCTATCAAGTGTCAATGTGTGTCAATGCATGCCAGAGATTACCAGGGCATGCTATCTAGGAGTATCGAGGTGTGAAACACATACTAGGGAGTGCTAGGGCATGCCATTATGTGCTCAGGCATACTAGGCATGCTAAGATGTTACAAGGCATATTACTAGGTGCCAAGACATGTTAGTCATGTGTGTCATTTCATACCAAGTTCTAAGGCATGTCAGGGAGTATAGATGAGTGTTAGCTCTCACTTATTATCATAGTTAACCAAGATTGATTAATTCCAAGAGGGTCATGCTAGGCACACAAACAATAGAAGTTGATATGTGCCAAGTGCCAAGTGTTATTGCATTCTAAGTGCTAAATCATCCTCTATTAATTCTCTCCTACTTTCCAATTATGATCTCAAGTAACTTTAATTTTAAATCATTCCAACACATTCCAAAGCATACCAAGGCATCTCAATGCATGTTAGGCATGTTAAGTCTTTCCAAGTGCCAATGTGTGTCATGGAGTGTTACGCATGTTATGGAGTGTCAGGGCATGTCAAATAGTGCTAAGGTGTGCCAATGAGTGCTAATGCATGCCAAGAGGGGTTAGAGAGTACTAGGGAAACACAAGTGAGTACTAAGTCAAAATTCATGGAAATGAATGAATATGAGGGTGTGTTAATGAGTGCTAGGTGTGTCAAGGAGGGAGTGACAAGGTATGATATGCAGTGGTAAGGCATGCTAGGGAATACCAGGGCATGTCAAGAAGTGCTAGAGTGAGATAGAGAGTTTTAGGGTGTGCTAACATGTGCCAAATAGTTCCAAGCCACGCCAAGACATGTCGGGATGTGCAAGGTACCAAGGTGTGCCAACATGTGTCAAAAAGTGTCGAGGAAACAAAAGGAAGAACCAAGCTAAAATGAAAATAAATGCACACATAATAGGTTTATTAGGTTAGGAATTTACCTTTTTCAAAAGGGTCATGCTAGGCACACTAATAATAGGTTCCAATACATGCCAAGTGTCAATGTGTGTCAAGTGCTAATATTGGAAATGCATGCCAATGTGTTCTAAGGCATTTTAGGGACTACAGGGCATGCCAACACATGCTAGGGGAGTGTTATGTTATGCTAGGGAATGCCAACTTGTGCTTGGGCATCCTATTCATGGCAAGATGTTCTAGGTACAAAGGTGTTCCAAGACATGCAAGGTGCCAAGGAATGTTAACATGTGCCAAATAATGTCAAGGTGTGCCAGGAGTGATGAGGAGTGCTAGGTCTCTCTCATTAATTGAATTGATAGAGCTTGATTATGTATTAAATAATATGGTTCCTACACACACTAGTGGAACTTCATCTAAAATAAATTTTCTAGATAATAAACCTAACCAAGATGAATCATGTGTTGACTCAGAGGAAAATTATATTCTCATTACTTGAGGGAAATGATACACACTAATTAGTTCTTAAGAAATTGATTGAATCTAACCAATATGGCCTTAGACACAACAAAAAACACTCCATAAAATATTCTTAAATCATTATATTTTTACAAAAAATATGGCAATTGTCACATAGCATCATCAAAAACTCATTGGAATGATCAATTATGATGAACGTTTTTTTGATCATCACCAAAAGTAACCAAAAAGAGCATTAGTGAGGTCCAATAAAATATGGTCACTAGAAATGTAACCAAAGAGAGAATTAGTGATGAGCCTTTAACAAACCTCACCAAAAGTGTCATTGAAAATGTCTTTGGTGACAAACCTTAAAGGACTGTCATTGTATGCACTTACAACTATGATTTTTTAAGGAGCGTCAACATGTGAAACATTAGTGATGAACCTTAAAGATTCATCATAGGAATGACCCTCACCAATGACCTTTTTTTGTCATTGTATTTCAGGTTTGATCCATAGCTCACCCTGAGAATGTCAAAAAATATTTTGTAAAATCACATGTGATCCTCCTGCCTCAAGTCGTTTCTTTTCCCGGACTCCAACCCTTCGTTTATGATTTTGGTAACCACTCCATATCTCGCCACTCTTCCAAAAACATTTCCACTGCTGGAAAGACTCCATATGGATAATTCACCCACTAATAACACTCCATTATTCTCAAGATACAAATATTTAGGGTAAACCACTATTCTTGGCACTGTTGAGACCATAATCTGCATTTTTTGTTTTCAACATAAAAATGTTTCTATTACTGGAAGTAAGAGAAATACATTTTTACATGGATCTGGGGATCCAGTTTTACTCAATACATTTTAGTGCTCTACAGGGCTCTCCCTATGTGTTACATAAAGTAGAGAATATGTATCCTTAGTGTGTGTTTTATATCCCCTGTAAAGAGAGTGTAACTAAAATACCGTACATGTTAATTAGACCCTCCCCTTAAAGATCAAACCTTGTGTGAGATTGTAAGGGACATGTTTACTTGTTCATCCTTTGCCTCCTAA
This sequence comes from Pinus tabuliformis, assembly GCA_031772625.1. Taxonomy (NCBI): domain Eukaryota; kingdom Viridiplantae; phylum Streptophyta; class Pinopsida; order Pinales; family Pinaceae; genus Pinus; species Pinus tabuliformis. The sequence continues at coordinate 247,370,852 of CM062805.1, forward strand.
AAAAGAGTATACTCTGCCTCATATCTTTGATTCCTTTTTTAAGTATGTAGTCTGTTAGCGCTTGGAATTCACCTAGGCTGAGATAGACAAACTCTCAAGGCTACATCAAACCATTTCACCTCGTAGCTAGCCCTACGAGGTATGAGAAGGCTCTCTCGGGTCAGATTTGATAGATCTTTCAATATGATTAGGCTGACCAATTATGAATAAGGATTTTAGGCTAGTAAATTGATAGGGGGGTTGATTTAATGATTTTTGGGGTTTTTGGTGGCAATTGGTGGAAGTGCATTTCAAGGTGTGGGAAATGAGCACAGTTTTTGCAGGGGGATCTTAGGGGCAAGGTAGGAGTGAGTGATGATGCCTTAATCTGAGGTAGATTATCAGGAATGATAGAGGAGGAGCTAAAGAGGGCAAACAACCAATTTGAATCCTCTCTAGACAGTAGAAAACATAAATATTGAACAAACTAAAAAGCTGAGCATGTCAAAGCATGAATTCAAACTTTATCACTTCATCTGTCCAATTAGAAGCAAAAGAGAGATGTGGAATACATAAACAAACTTACAAGAACATGTAGAGAACACATCATCAACACAACAATCCACAAGAATCCACAATGATGTCTGCAAAACCCTGGCCTTCCTTTTCCTTAAATTGCAGAGATAGATGTACAATATACAATGAAAGCTTTCTTCCACAAGAGTCCAACCATGAAAATGAGAAGGAGAGAGCATAATATAGACCATCTAGACCATCTAACTCCTTTCCCCACCTCTAGGGGTCGAGCTCAGCTTCCTAGGAGCAGTTTGAACTAATTCTAAACTAAGAACTAGAAAATAGGCAGCCCAACAACTTGCCTCTATTACTTAGCTAACTCATCCATGCATTAATTTTTCACTTTTTACATCATGGAAGCTTCTAGAAGGGTAAAGAAAGATAAAATCTACCAAAGTGCCATGAAAATATTACATTTATCCATCATCTACAAGTAAAAATAGTCAACCATAGTCAAAACAGTGTTTTTTGACCAAAAATGTGAATTCTGGCAAATCTGGAAGTTCTGGTCGCGCCCCTTTGCAGCTGTTTTTGAGTGGGTTCCACTGATCCAAATCAGGTGCAAGATGGCTCATTGGAAAGCTTGGTCTGTCTACTTTCCATCCCAAGTGGAATTTCTGGATTTGGAGTTGATTTGACCCCTCAAAAGTTGATTCTCCCAAGGTCACTTTCTGCAACTCAAAAAGTGGGCAGAAAGTCATTTTTTTGATGTATTTTGAGCTTTTGGAGGCTCAAAACTCAAAATCAGGCTTCTCCCAAGTATTGGTAATTTTTATTTTTGAATTCCCTTTCCAAAAATGCCAAGTTTTCAAAATTCCGAGCAGCCCTTCAAACTGGTCTCACCCGGGGTGAGACCAGTTCTTGGGAAAAACCTGTAAATTGCACAAAAAATTCACAAATGACAAAATTTTCTCCAAATTTCTTGAAATTTGGGCTGGGAGTCCCCAATCAAGTACCATGCTCATTCAAAGAGGCTTTGGCCAAAGTTTGGAGTGGATCGGGCGTTTTCCTTCGTTTTTGTGCTTTAGCCAACCGTCCTTGGAGCACCTTCGTTCTCGCCGGTATTTTTGATATTTCTCTCAAACCATGACACCTATGTAAAAAGTGAAGGAGGTTTTCTTTCTTGGCAAGTTTTGGACAAAAACCTCTCTCAGTTTTCCAAAATTCATCTCTGATTGCTCTGAAACATCATTTGAGTGCGACTTGTCCCGATGTGTGAAGCAAGGAATTTTGTCGAAATGGAGCGAGATGAAGGGGATAGGGGTCTTCTAAATTCTTGGGGAAATTTGTGGGAGTGGGGAGGGATGTTAGGAAGCAGGAGAAAGTGTAATCTCAGTGATTGAGTGAGAGGAAGGGGTCCAAAAGGGCAAAACACAGGCCAAACCTAGAAAATTGCCAGATTGTAGCTAGAAACTAGGGTTTGTGCAAAAATGAGGAATTTGGCGGATCTAAGGGATGGGAAGTGTTTGTTAAGGTACTTTAAGGATAGGGGAAGGTGTATGAACATCAGGAAACAAGTTTTGCCGATGATTTGACCATCCAAGAAAAATTGCCTTCAAAACCCTAGGAGAGGGAAATGACCTTGCCTGGGCACAACATGAAGCATGAACAAGGTGTCAAATGACTCATTAGACACTGACATGATAATGACAACCCTCTGAATGATGATAGACTCAGCTGAATAGTGACATGGACTGACATTTAGGCAAACCCTAGACCTAATGCCTAGTGACCAAATTTTGCTTGAAGACTCACTGAAATGACAAAATTTGACCTTGACACTTCAAAATCACTATGTAAGAGCACATTTGATCACTGGAGGAAGGCTATAAAGACTGACACTAACATAGTCAACATGTATTCACGACATATAGTCAGTGTTAACCCATTTCCTGAATGCATTCAAGCATGATATTTTGAGATTTACATGATTTGTATATTAGAAAAAGTTTTATTTTCAGGGTATATTTATCTTTTAGAGCATAGCTGATCTAATAATGAGATCTAAGACATTTATTAAGGTATTACAAACTCATGTGCATGGATTTTCCTATGTTATTTTATGCAATGGATCGATAAGATTGCAAAATACACAGGCAATGAAGCAGTAAAGAAGCATATTAGACAACACACATAAAAACAACAAATTAAATAAGGACTTCACCTAATACTCCTAGGCTACATCTCCTGGTCCAACATTTTGTGGTGACCTCTCTATTATGTCTTCAAACAGAGTTTTAAAACAATACGAGCTGAAGTTGAGACTCAACACAACATGTACAATAGGAAGAGTTTTCTTGAACCTCTCAAGCCTCTCTGAGTACATAAACTCTCTCAATAACTCTCTGTCTCTGCCTTTGCTCTCTATCCTGGCACTGCTTCTAATACTGCTTGTCTTTGTTTCTGTCTTCTATGGCTTTAAAGCCAATCTGCTCTGCCTAGTCAATTTTGCCTCTCGGCTTTCTATCTCCCAGCCTCTGTCCACTTGAATCCCTATTCTAGCATTACACAATCATTACATGATGCACTAAGGGGAGGTGGCTACCTATTCTGCAACGTAAGAGTGCCTTAGGCCTTTGGAACTCCTGAACTAGCTGCTCTGTTAACATAGAGAAATGTATTCAAAAATGTGAAAATCTACCACAGCACAGTCTTTTGGACTTCAAAAGTCCTTAAATCCATTCTATTCTCCTATTGGGTCCATCCTGTAAGTCGCTGTCGCATATCACAATGGCCTGTTCCTTTGTATTTTAAAAATACATTGAAACTGTGAAAATAATGTAAAAATGGCTTCCTTCGGACTTGAAACAATATACATTTTCATTCCCAAACCCCTTCAGGTCTAGGTTTTATCGCATCGGCGTTGTTTCAAGATATACGAAAATACATTACAAAATGCCTTTCTATGGATCGCAAGTCTTATGCAACAATGTTTATATAGCCATCGGGTCTGGCTAATCGCGTTGCACATAAACATGTGTATAAGCCCCGATCCATGGTGTTTCTTCAATTGCGATATCACGATGCAATTAATCACAATCACATATCACTCATGCCCCGAGCCATTGTAAGCGCTCTTTGTATTTTCCGATAGCAATCCTATGATGCAATGTGGGTCATCGATCTACGCACTTGATCGACGGTCCCCATTGACCCCGCCGATCGCTATCGAAACATTTGTATAGTCTTCGCTGATATCCGTCGATTTCCACTGCTGATTACGACTCACCGATCAAATTTGGACAGTTGATCGGCCATATCTAACGACTACTATGCATTCCCTGTTCAAGCCTCTGCTACTCTGTTTTTCAATGTTTTCCTGGTGTATTTGGCTCCTGATAGCGTTTTCCATTGTTTTGTGAAGGTTTTATTATGCGATACTTTTGATATTTTAGAGGATTTTTGAAGACTTAGAGGGTAAATGGATCCATTTTGGATCACGCCTTCCCACTAAAAAAGGTTTTTGGACCACCAAAAGTTGGTTTTCAAGCATCGCTCAAGTGAGGATACAACTTCCTCACTTGTCCAATCTCTATCCATTTTACAATGATGGGTTTTGAACCTTTGAGTCCAATTATTAGGTACTCAACATCCCCTCTGCACATGGTTCTCACCTTCCTATCCAGAACTGCATCTTCCTACAACTCATTGAGATATTCAGGCAACAGATATTCAATGGAAGGCAATTGACTTTTCTCTTCAGGATCCTCAATTAATGAAGGTTCAAACAGTCTTAAATTTTCTGAATTTACCACTAAATAGATGTGCATCTAAGCTAGCAAATCAAGGTGGAAAGAATTCTCACCAATTTTCTCAAGTATATTGAAAGGCCCATACCTTATTAGCTTCAACTTCTTTCCTTCACCTTGCATTCTATCTTTGCTGATATACAACCAGACTTGATCACCAACTTGAAAGCTATGCTCCATCCGATGCTTATCATGTCTTGCCCTGTACTTGGCTTGGCTCCCTTCAAGCTGCTCCTACACTACCTGGTGAATTTATTGGATTTATTTAATGAACCTGGTTGCTTTTTCCACATCGTTGTGTCCATCAACCGCTATGTCTTTTTCAAAGACAAAATCCAAGGGAGACCTTGGTATAAAACCAAAATAAGTCTCAAAAGGAGACCTCTCTATAGAAGAATTCTTGGCATGGTTGTAAGCATGTTGCACATAACATAAATGTTCATCCCAAAGCTTGGGCTGCTTGCTGCAATAGCCCCTGAGCAACTAGATCACTGTCCTGTTGACCACCTCTGTTTGGCCATCTGTTTGTGGATGAAAGGATGTGTTCTTCTTCAGTCTGGTGTCCATCAATTCCCATAGACTTGACCAAAACTTCCCAACAAATCAGGAATCTCGATCAGATACTATGGAAATGGGTAACCCAAAATGTACCTAGACATGCAGAAAGAACAATTTTGTTGTTTGTTTAGCTGTAATCTATTTGTTACAAGGTATTAAAATACACATTTTTCTGAACCTATCCACAATAACATATAAATAATCATGACCTTTTCTAGATTTCTGCAATCCCCCAAGAAACTCCATGGAAACACTTTCCCAAGGATGAAAAAGGACTAGAAGTGGAGTGTACAAGCCTAATTTTCTATTGTCGGGCTTGCTTTTAGCACACATGGTACACCCTTTAATATATCTAAAAATTCTTTCATGCATTTTTGGCCAATAGCAGAATCTTTGTAGTTGTGCAACTATCTTACTTACACCAAAATGACTGATACCAGAGAAGTATGTGCTTCCCTAATTATGTTAACTCTTTCAGTTTGTGGAATGCATAGCTCTCCCAAATGATACAAGAGTTGGTCCTTAACATAATAGTCCACTTCTTCTACTTTCTTTCCATGACATAAAGTTGCATATACATCTTTAAAATCTATATCTTGAGCATACTGTTCAATGTAGCTTTCATGCATTACTGAGTTATGCTTAAGTATAATAGATGCATTTATAATTGGTCTAGACAACATATCTACAACTTTATTGTGTAGGCCCTTTTTATATCTGATGACTAGATGAAACTGCTGTAGGAAACCCATCCACCTATAGTGTCTTGATTGCTACAATTTAGTTTGTGAGTGCAAAATATTGAAGTGGTTGATGATCAGTATGTATAACTGTTTCTTTGCCCATTAAGTAATGTTTCCACTTTTTTACACTCTGTACTAATGCATACAATTATTTATCATACGTGGGATAATTAAATACTGCAGTTTTAAATGTCTCAGAATGGTAGCATATGGGTTTACCATGTTGCACCAACACTACTCCCATGGCATAGTCACTGGCATCTGTTTCGATCTCAAATGGTCTTTGAAGATCTAGAAATGCTAGTACTGGTCATCTACTAATTTTTTCTTTCAAGGTGTCGAAGGATTTATGCTGTTTGCCTCCCCACTGAAACAACTTGTTCAATCCTATCAAAGCATGTAAGGGAGCTGCAATTAAGGAAAAGTTAGCAATAAAATTTCTCCAATACTGTGCTGCTCCTAGGAAGCTTCTAACTTCTGTAGAAGATTTGGGTTTAGGCCAGTTTACAATGACTAACCTTAGAGCAATCTATCTTCAATTCACCACCCCCTACTATATGACCCAAATAATTCAAAGATGTTTTTCCAAATTCACACTTTGATAATTTAACATAGAGATTTTCTTTTTTCAAAACATCTAGAGTCCGCTTTACATGCTTCAAATGTTCTTCCCATGTTTTACTGAAAACAAGAATGTCATATAAATATAAAATTACAAAATCATCAATAAAAGGCCTGAGTACATCATTCATAACTCTCATGAAAGTGGCAGGAGCAATAGTTAAGCCAAAAGGCGTAACTAGCCATTCATACAACCCTTGCTTTGTTTTGAAAGCAGTCTTTCATGCATCTTGCTCTACTACTCTGACCTGATGGTAACCACTATGCAAGTCCAACTTGAAAAAGTAAATAGCTTCTTTCAGCTGATCCAATATATCATCAATGCGAGGAAGGGGATAACGATTCTTGATCGTTATTTTATTCAGTGCTGGTATTCAATGCACATCCTCCACAAACCATTTTTCTTCCTCACCAACACGATTGGAGATCCGCATGGTGATGTGCTTGGCCTTATGAACCCTTTCTTGAGCATCTCCTGTACCTGCTTCTTGATCTGTGCATTCTCTAAAGTGGATAACTTGTACATTCTGATGTTAGGCAATGGATCATCTTGCTACAAATTAATATCATGTACAATTTCCATTTTGGGTGGCAGACCTTTAGGTTCTTGAAATAGGATATCATATTCTAAAACAACTTTTTCTAAATCAGCTTTTTGTTTAGCATCACAACCCTCAAATATATTGGTTTTATCAGATTTCTTTTCCTTTACAACCATCAATAAAAATTTCTTGCATGAATTTACAATTCTTTTCATCTACCCTGAGTTTATGAGAGTATAATTATTCTTGAGTTGATGAGCTCTTACAATATATTCTATTCCATATTTAATGAGTTGATACTTATTTTTAGCTCTATAGAAAATGGCTTTTCTATCATACAATTAAGGACTTCCTAAAACAATTCCACATATATCCAAGGGAACGATATCTAACTCAACCTCATCTACAAACGCTGACCCAAAAGAAAACCTAAGTTTACATTGTCTAGTCACTTGTAGGTTTGATTTATCACATACCCAACCTAATGGATATGGCTTCTTGTGAGGTGTGGTTAGTAATCCCAGCTTCTTTACAATTGCTTCAGAAATTAAGTTTACTTGTGAGCCACTATCAAATAAAGTATCAATATTTTGATGCTTGGAAATAACTCTAATATGAAAATGCTCATGTCTTTTCCTCTCATTTTCTTCACTATCAACAGTTTGTGCAGAATTGCTAGTAGATGCTTCAGAATTTTTACCTTTTATACCTATAGTTGTGATTGTTGTTTCATCACCTGATTCTGACCCCAAATATTTCTATATAGCAGCAACAGTGTTCTTCTTCTTGCCATCGAACTTCTTGGGTTTCATCTCCGGATGCAAAGACTAGCAATGTTCATCATGTCCATCCTTCTTGCAGTGAGTGCATGAAGGTTTGGCTTTCTGTACAGAATTTTCCTTCCTCTATTTCCATTTCTGCTTCCTCTTTTCCTTGTTCTTGCTTGCAGTTGGTTTTTATGATCCCCCAATATCTGGGTTCACATTCTTGCCTCTAGCCTCTAGATGTGTAGCTTGAACAAATACCTCATCTATGCTAGTAGGGTTAAACATGAGAATGGTGTGCCTCAAATAACTATGTAGACCACGTATATACTTCAGCAAAGTTTTAGGTGAGTCTAAAGAAATTCCTAGAATTAAAGATCTTTTTCTGAATTCCTTGCTATAGCTTTGTACACTTTGCCATTTTAATTGGCGAAGAGTTTGCCAACTCATCATAGCTTGTTGCGTATAAGCTAGTGGATAGAATTGTTTTTTAATGGTAGAAACAAATTCACTCCAGACATAAAGAATTTTACCATGCTTCTTCAAGTCAGCTTGTGTCCTTCCTTCCCACCATACCAAGGTAGTTCCTCCAAGGCGTAGGCTGGCTAGTTGAATTTTACTCCTGTCTAAATCAATATTCTGCACCCTGCAATACACATCAATCTGTCTAATCCAGTTATCTAGCTTCTCTGCATTTGATTCTCCATCATATATTAGCAAATCAAATTTAACATCTAACTTAATCAAAGATGTTTTCTTCTTTTTATTTTTAGGGCTATCAGGAGGTGTGGATAGAGGAGGCTCTTTTCCTTTCCTTTTGCCTTTATAATGGCCATCTAGAAGAGATTATTCTATTCCTTTGTCTTGTTTGGAGGTTGAAGAATCTTCACTTCAACCTTTCTTGAATTCTTGATACATCTCTTCTACCATGGCTCTCATGGTCATGAAACTGTCCATGAACTAAGAGTCTGATTCCAAGGGATTTTGTTGGACACCTAATCCTCAATGGGTTAGTGTGGAAGCCGAATAGACAAAAGGAGTGCAAGAGACCTTGGGATGTGGAACCCAACGATCACAATATGCACTATAAATGTATATCACTTGTTAATAAAAATTTCACTCTCATGTTTTATCTCTCATATTCATTTGTTGTCATGTGTGTGTTTAACATGGTATCAGAGCAGGCATATTCCTGCCCTGCATAATTAATTTGAACCATTTGTTTTATGGCCTTTATGTGCTGATCATTTCTGCCAACAATTCTGCGTTTCATGAATATTTTCTCATGAATATTGTCTTAGCTAAATTTTAGTTGCAACTTGTTATTCCTCCTGCGCTATTTTTATTCACTTGCCTTCTAAAAGTGCTCCTTGCTCAGACCTGCCATCTCTGCCCTAGCAAGAACATATCTCTGACTGCAATGTATTCCTACCTGCGGCCTATCAAAGTCTGCGTACTGGTGTCACTGGTATAACAACACTGCGATTTACCATTATTCCCTGACATGGTATTATTTTCTTCAGAAGAATGTCAGTTTGTCATGGAATTTTTTTGCCAATTTTATAACCTCCCTCGCTCCTCTGACATAGTCCTACTACAATGCTCTACTATGCTGCTTGAATTGTGATAAGACTGTGAATTTGGACTGTTGGGCTTCCATATACATGGCTGGCCTCCATACGCTCCCCTCTTCATGCCGTTGGCCTCATAGATGTTTTAGATTCTCCTGTAACTCCTATTTTCTACACATATTGTAGAACTGTCCTCCCTGACCTGGTAGCAGTGTTCTCTGCATTTTTCTGAACATTGTATACACATTGGTCCTACAATCTGACATTGGATTTACGTTTGGAAGGTGAAACGGTTCCCAAATTGTGAACAACTTTGAAGTCCTCTCCAGCGATTCCCATGACGACGAGAAACTGATGAGATAATTTAATGGCATGAGAAGGAAATGGTCAAGCTAGGAATGTGAATGGAAATGGCATCTTCATGATGCTTCATGTGACGTAAACTCTTTCATTACTTCCTTGTACTTGACACTGTCTCGAATGTCGATATTAGTAGCAAAAGGCAGAGTTATCACTGCAGGTTCAAGATTCAAAACATATCCTCGTACTTTTGACGTCTTTGTGTGAGCAATAAGTTGATGCAACAACGTTGTCTTACCACTAGTGCACATCCATTCCAACCACTCTATTGTTGCATCTGACTTCACAATAGAGTGGTGCAGTGGAAGAGTTGAATGCTGCTCCGATTAAGGTATATGAACGCTGTTCCATATACGCAGTTTAGACGTTGTTCCATATACGCAGTCCAGACATTGTTCCATATACGCAGTCCAGAAGCTGTTCCATATATGGAGTCCAGAACCTGTTCACATATATACACAGTCTAGAAGCTGAGTTTGAAGACTCACTCAAAAGTCCAGAAGCTGTTCCATTACTCCAGGGGCTGATAGAGGCTAATGACCAAACAATTAGTACTGGGGATGGAAGATGCAAACACGTTCCAGGTATCTTGTGCATGCACCGTGATGAACGCCCCAGTAATGAATTCCACTTCTCCCATGGCACGCGCAAGATAAGATATTCATCATTCTGGTGGTAATCAAGAGGCATTACGGACCCAGTATGACCAGAAAGGAAGACATAACTAAGCATGTTGAATTGGTAGTGATTCGCACAGAACGATGCGATAGGCAACCTTAGTTTCTCGAATTAATGGGTCGTCATCTTGATTGATTGTTTCCTTCACACTAAAACTTCAAACTAATCCATAGGTTTGTTCTCTCCTACTAATATTATTTTCTCGTACATGCAATACCTCTCAACATTTGACCATCGACAAATAGAGATGGAGCGATTATCATAATACAAGCCTGTAAATTCCTGATGTCGGTGTTGGAATAAGCTCTGTTTTCACCCCACGTTCACCTCAAAACAACCTCGCAATTGGTGACACTATTGAGGGCACATACACAGGTTCCTCTCTGAAACGTGGTAGCATGTATGGTCCTTCTGATGGGTAGTAGTTTTATTCTTGTGGCTAGCATCATACCGGTGGCGTCCAGTGTTTGAGATTGTCCCCACAATACCACCTGCTCTCATGTACTTTGGTTTATGATTCCATGCCCTTCCAATCATATTGATTTAATATATATACATATTTGTGCATTTTGTGAGTTAGTTGAAAACTGTGAACCCATAGCTTCTATTGTGGTCTACCTTCTCAGCGTTGTGTGGATCCTCGTTTTTGGGTTTGGATTTTTTCTTCCATAAACAGCATTGGAACCATCGCTTTTACCAGGCACATACATTTTTTTTGTCTTACAATTCAACGTTGAAGGTGTCACAGCAACGTGGTCTCCAACTAGCCTACAAACTCTTGGATGAACAGTTCGAGAAGTTTCCAGGTATAATGTTTGCTAGTGAGATTTATCTTACAATGGCACACAGAAGGATTTTATAATGGAAGAGTTCTATTCCATATTCATCCTTGCATTTTGGCAGAGATATATTGGTTTGTGTTCTATGTACATTGAAGCTGGCTTGTGACAAAAGAGTTCCTGTGAAGAGAATATATGCCTCCTATATGTTGTATTATATGATTGGATAGCATGCATGTACACTAGTTCATGCGCTGGTTATATGGTTCCTATGTCCTATCTCTTTACATTTTCATTGAAGGTGCTCTTCACATATGGCATTGAAGGCTATACGTTGAAATCATGTCTTTTGGATTGGTATAGAATTGTTATTGAATTGTGTTGATGGTTGAGTGCTACGTTGAGCCTTTGAAGCCAATGTTGGTTATACATGCACCTTGGAATGATGGGTCTCTAATGTTTAACATGTTTATGAAGATGTATTAGAATTTTTTTGCAAGCATTATGATTATTTAGGGTACATTTTCACCTCAACTCATACTAAAACAAGATTTTAGCGGTGCATTTCTAAGTGTTGAGAAAAATGGCTACAATTACTAAAGTATTAGAGTTCATGAAAACTCTTATACAATCCATTGTTGATGAAACATTCTAGATCAGCAAAGTCTCTCTCTCAGAAATTCAGACATGTCTACAATATGCACAAGAACAGATTGAATTTTTGTAGCTTGAATCTCAACTACAGCAGGAAGAATTACAACAATGGAGTCATCATTCTGAACCTATTTCTGTTCAGAAAATTGAAACAGACTCCCATAAACAACAAGACATTAATGTTGCAAATTCAGATTTGATGCCTAATACAACAATATATTTGCATGCAAATGCAGAAACTCAGTCTGCACTTCCCAAGCCCATCATCAGTCCTTGGGAACAGCTTGTCCACAACAAGCATAGAACTAGTCTTGGATATGACAAGGACTTGTCCTTTCATATTCCAAACTACTCAAAGCCCATTTAGTTTCAAAGTGCTGGATTCATTCTTGACATTTCACCTGCTCCTCATGACAGCTCACATCCAGCTGTTCCAGATTCTGCCCCTCTTCCACAGCAACAACAACAACAATAGATCGTGAAATGCCAACATTGTGACTGAGTTGGCCATTTGAAATATCATTGTTTTGATCTTCATCCATGTAATCACTATCATAAAACCACCCATTATTCATACAGATGCTTCAGAAACAAACGTCCTGCAAGAACAAAGATTCTTCTTGGATGGATCGCTTCTTGGTAATGGGCATCAACAGCCAAGAAGATATTCCAATCACATGTCAGAACTTGTTCCAAAGTATTGAACAATCTTGCAGTTGAGTTTTCTCCATCATCTCACCTTATATCTGACAGGGGGGGAAATGATGGTCATCTACAAGCTTCAAAGTCACATCAAGCGAGCCTGAGCCACAACCTGCCACACCAGTTTCAGAGTTGTAGGCAGAGACAAAGATGCCCATGAACATGCCTTTAGTTGGCAATCTGGGACACTTCCTCTAGTAGAAGACTTCAACTTCTTGCTAGTTTCGGAAGAATTCTAGGAACAAAATTGAGAACATTTCCTCTAGCAGAAGACTCTAGCTTCTTGCCAGTTTTGGAAGAGTTCTAGGAATTGCAGTAAGCATTCCAGAGTTGTTGGTCATCCTTAAACCATCACAGGTTGAGACTTCCCTTTTTAGGTTGAAGTTCTCCCTTTTATGCGGGGTGAGACCTCCCTTTCATGGTTGAAGGTTTCCCTCCTTAAAATAATAGGAGCACTTCCTCTAGCAAAAGACTTCAGTTTCTTGCCAGCTTTGGAAGAGTTCTCGTAACTGCACTAAGCGTTCCAGTGTTAGTGGTCATCCTTAAACCACCGCCCTTTATACCAACATTTTAGAGAGCACATTCAGCTTAGTGCTGCCATGCATTTTTGCACATTTTGTATTACAGCTCTCTTCTTGGACTCATACATAACCCTTCGGATTAAGGGGGGAATGTTGGACACCTAATCCTTAATGGGTTAGTGTGGAAACTGAATAGACAAAAGGAGTCCACGAGACCTTGGGATGTGGAACCCAACGGTCACAATATGTACTATAAATGTATATCACTTGTTAATAAAAATTGCACTCTCATGTTTTATCTTTCATATTCATTTGCTGCCATGTGTGTGTTTAATAGATTTTCTTTTACCATTTTCCTCCTAGGATAGACTCTTCCTATTTTTGGGTTAGCTTCAACCAGTTCTCTTTCTCCTAATTTGAGATTTGACCTAGTTATCATTCACCAATCCAGCACAAGCTTATCTAACCTTAGCAACCTAAAGCTATGGTACCACTTGATCTGATAATGAGATCTAAGACATTTATTAAGGTATTACAAACTCATGTGCATGGATTTTCCTATGTTATTTTATGCAATGGATCGATAAGATTGCGAAATACACAGACAATAAAGCAGTAAAGAACCATAATAGATAACACACATAAACACAACAAATTTAATAAGGAGTTGACCCAATACTCTTGGGCTACATCTCCTGGTCTAGCCTTAAGTGGTGACCTCTCTATTATGTCTTCAAATAGAGTTTTACAACAGTATGAGCTCAAGTTCAGAATCAACACACAACAGATACAACACGAAGAGTTTGCTTGAATGTCTCAAGCCTCTCTGAGTAAACAGACTCTCTCAATCACTCTCTGTCTCTGTCTTTGCTCTCTGTGTTGGCACTACCTCCAGTACTGCTTGTCTTTGCTTTTGTCTTCTCTGGCTTTAAAGGCAATCTACTCTGCTTGTTCAATTCTACTTCTCGGTTTTCTATCTTCCAGCCTCTGTCTACTCGAATCCCTTTTCTAGAGTTACACAATCATTGCATAATGCATTAAGGGGAGGTGGCCACATATTCTGCAACGTAAGAGTGTCTCGGGCCTTTAGAACCCCTGAACTAGCTGCTCTCTGTTAACACAAAGAAATGTATTCGAAACTGTGAAAGTATGCCATAACACAGTCTTTCGGACTTCTAAAACCCTTAAATCTACTCTATTCTCCTATCGGGTTTGTCCTGTAAGTCGTTGTCGCATATCGCAATGACCTATTCCTTTGTATTTTAAAAATACAATAAAACTGTGAAAATAACGTAAAAATGGCTTTCTCCAGACTTGAAACAATATACATTTTCATTCCCAAACCCCTTCGAGTCTAGGTTTTATTGCATCGACGCTGTTTCAAGGTATATGAAAATACATTACAAAATGCCTTTCTACGGATCTCAAGTCCTATGTAACAATGTTTATATAGCCATCAAGTCCGGCTAATCGTATCGCACATATACATGTGTATAAGCCCCGCTCCATGGTGTTTCTACGATTGCGATATCGTGATGCGATTAATTGCAATCACATATCGCTCATGCCCCGAGCCGTTGTAAGTGCTATCTGTATTTTCCGTTAGTAATCCTGTGATGTAATGTGGGCTATCGATCTACGCGCTTGATCAATAGTCCCCATTGACCTTGCTGATTGCTATCACAACATTTATATAGTCTCCACCAATATTCACCGATTGCCACTACCAATTGCAACCCACCAATCAGATCTAGACCGTTGATCGGCCAGATCTGACGACTACTGTGAATTCCCTATTCAAGCCTCCGCTACTCTGTTTTTCAATGTTTTCCTGGTCTATTTGGCTCCCGATAGTGTTTTCCGTTGTTTTTTGAAGGTTTGATTATGCGATAATTTTGATCTTTTAGAGGATTTTTGAAGACTTAGAGGGTAAATGGATCCATTTTGGATCAATAGCCATAGTTGTATTGGCTATTCATTGACAGATCAATACTAGTACAATTTTTGGGTTACACTTTGTTTTGTCTTATGTTCATACATATTAAATGTTTCACTAAGTGAGGCATAGTTAATCCGCCCAATAATAAGTGTTTTCTCTAACCGGTCCACCTGATTACCCTATGGTGCTAGAATGGAAATCCACCAAGGGATATAGCTGATCATAGTAAAAAAAATTTCCTCACTGATAGCTGGTTGTACTTGTTGATAACTGATAGCAACTAGTCATTGACTGAAGGAAAGAACCACTCATAGCCTTTTCTCATTGCTTGATGGGTTTTCCTTTGAAAGGATTAGAATTGTTGTTTGTCCTACTATTATTAAGGAACCACCTAGTGTATACATACATATTTTTGACAACCCTTAAACATGTAGATGGATCCATTACCTAAACTTAGATATATTGGAAGGTAGGCCTTACTTCGGTGAGTTCACGCTTAGACCTATTGTATGAACTTTCAAAGCCTACAGGATTACTGAAGTGTCACAAGAACAACTTGTTGTGTTGGGATCATGCATGGAAAGAAAAGAGCCTTCCCTGTTTAATTAAACCATGCCTTTTTTATTTGACTTGCACTTGTTTAAGCTTGGATACTTATTTATTGAACCCTTGTTATTGGTTTGATACAACCAACCATTTATAACTACACCAACTACACATAGATGCTATTATAGTTTTGGTTGAGAGATGTGTTGTAGGGATTGGAAACTTGTACGTTGGTTAGAAACTTATCTACTTCCATGTTTCTTTAGCTAGAAAACAATATCTCGAGCTTGATTTGTCTATACTCCCAGATACTATGCACGATCAGGTTCATTATTTTCAATAGTTGGGATTAATTTCCAGCACATACACTGTCAACTTAAATAATAAATATTGTTAATACACATGATATTAAAGAATGTGAGATTGTTAAACAAAATAAAGTAGGACGTTTCTGGAGGATTTGGATTTTTGTGGAGGAGAATTTTAACTTTTACATTTAATCCTTTAGTATTATAAGGTCAAAGTTAAAGATAATAAATGTAATATTACATATGAATGAATGATCATGAAGATTGATTGATGGAGAGAATGAAAAGTTTCATGGTATTTTATGAATTATACAAAATGATTATTAAATTGAAGTTCATCATTTTATTTCTGGTTTTTATGGGGCTTTCATTAAAGTATATTTCTATTTCATTTTATTATAATTTGTAAATTAAATTTTAAATTAAGATATATTTTTGATATATTTTTATGTAATTTAAGTTATTATTTATTTTATCAGAGTTTTCTTTTATTATTAATATAACATAATAGATACAACATAATGTATATGGCTTTAGTACAAGAAGGAGAGTTGACTATTATATTACCATGTAATCACTATAAAATTAAAACAAAATAATCAAACACATAAGTTGTGGTTCAAAAAAATGCCAAACCTAACAAAATAAAAAGGAGAGTATTGCCTTGTTGATTCTAGTTCAATTTTAGGTTTAAATTTGATTCTTTGTTTTGTTATTTAGCATTTTAATTAGTTGATGTATTTAAATTAAAAGTAAGGAGATAAGGGTTGGAATTACTTGGTATGCTTTAAAATCATATGTTTGATACAAAGGGATCCAAGAGAAGCATGCCTTCAAAACAGGAGTTTTGATGGGTAAAAAGGTTGGAAAGATTAATATTATAACAATCATCTATAGCAAGTATTTTAAAATTGAGTCTTATGGTGGGTGTAAAAATGAAATTTTCCTCAAAAAAATCTTTAAGGTTTAGTTTAGAGGTGTAACATATTTTTTGATATATAAACCATCAAATTATTCACATCCAAAACAATTACGTGTGCAACAACATTAGTTTGACATACACATCCATCCATCCCCACACTCAAGTCACATATCACATCTCTAATCATTGAATTGACCAACTAATTTTCAGAATGGTACATTTCCTTTCTAGTTGAATTTTAAAAGGGAGATTAGAGAATCGAGCTTCCATTCATCAGTATCATTTAATTACCTTATATTTTGATTTTCAAGTGGTCATTCATCATATGAAAGTATGTAAGTAAATAAATTCCAATTATTTAAATAACATACCCCTTTGGGGTGGCTCTTCAAGTAGTTACCCCTTAGAAGGTAGTATATCACACTTTATATCCTTCCCAATAACAAGTAAGGTTCTATATATAGAACTATCAACACTAGAAAATCAAATATGACTCAACATATAAACATTAGGATCTAATATACATGTAAGGAAATCTTGGGAAAGAAGTCCTAATGATCCATTTTTCATACTAAACTTGATGCACCCGCATATGTCCATATAATTATTTCTTCCTCATCATGTTTTGACCTCAGCATATTTATTTGTTGGTGTTAATCATCATATCTAAGTGTCATATATAAAATTATTAGGCTAAATGCTTCTTGTAATATTCCATCATTCAATCACAATAGGTATTTATTTTTCATCAAACTTCCATAAACTAAGGAATTTGGAATAAATAAATATATTATTCATTTTTTTTTACAAGGATCAGAAAACCCATTAAACATGTTTGAAAAATAGACATTATGCATAGAAGTGTTTTGTTATCCCAATCCAAGGCAAGCAATGATTACTTATGTGATATGAAATATTGTGATGAACAAATTAATCCAAAGGAAAAGGAATGTACTTGGAAGGACAATGAACAATGAAGCATACTATATTGCATTGATAGAAGGCTTAGGAATAACTACGAAGTATGGATCCAATGGAATTGTAGTCTTCTCCAATTCTGAACTTGTGTGCAACTAGATGGAAGGCGTGTACCAAGTCAAAAAGGAGGTTAAAACAATTACATGGAGAAGAAAAAAACATTTTTAGTAAATTTCAATCATTTAGCATAATAGGATGTCTAGTGATCTATTGTATGCGGAAATGCCAATTCAAGATTTGTGTGTGAAAGATGAATTGGTGTTAAGAAGCTCTCCATCAAAATTGATTGATGGAAATTGTAATATATCTTTGATATGTGTGCGTTTTTTAGTTATAAATGTATTTCTTTTAATGACCATGTGTTTTTTCAATTCTATACTAAGTGTGCCCCACTATGTAAGCAAAACTTCGTGAACCTGACATGTTTTAGAGAGTTTTGTATTAATTTTCAAAATTTTCACTTCAACATTTGTGCTTTTAGTCTTGAGTATATTTTAAATGAAGAATATACACCAAATAATTTTGAATAAACCCTTGGATAGCTACATTAATTTTCTGAATTTTTGATATTTTTAAATAGCAATTTTAATATTTTTAAATGCATGAGGTGACTTCAAGGTTTACATCAATTAAATGTATGATATAACTTCAAGGGTATTTTTTAAAGATCATATCTATATCTATATATATATATATATATATATATATATATATATATATATATATATATATATCTATATATATATATATATATTTCATGGATCTAAGGCTTGGGTCATCACATGAGTATTTTCCATTTGATTCTTTGAGGCAAGCATCAATTGAGTCTCACACATCGACTAGAAGGGGAGGTAATGGATCAAGGAGATTATCAAATGAATCAGGGGAGTTCTGTCATTCGTTACATCATGATTGTGGTATATATATGTTTATGTGCAATTTTTTAAATGATATTCAATATAATAATATGTACATATGAAATTGATTTTTTTTCAAATTAGCTTTCTTAATTTATCGTAAATTTCATCTTTTTTAGGAGCGTTTCTCCCTAGGTCAAAGAGAGTATCTACTCAATCAATGGAGGGCCATCATTCACATCATCGTGGTATGGCATATATAGGTTTATGTGCATTTACTTAAATGATAAATAGGTAGAATCATATGTACATAGATATATTGAATTGATTTTTATCAATTTAATTTAATTAATTAATTATAATTTATATTTCTTTTAGAAGCTATTCTCACTATGTCGCCGCATGAGGGTGCTAAACAAGATCAATCAAATCATGTACTTGGGTGCGATGGTGCTCAACCATCTCAGGGTGGTCATCAATCTCAATTGGATCATCATGATTCTCATCATCTTATTAATTATATAATTTTTTTATGTTAAAACAAATTTATACATGTAAATGATTTTTATGTACATATACATGTACATGTCTATCTTGCATGTGTATAAATACACTTGTTCACATTTTTGTATATTTATGTGACTACATTGATGGAGGGGGTGAAAATGTTGATTGAAGTAAATGTAAGCAAAGCAGGGAAATTGAAGAAGAAGACCATATGCCAACTACCACATATCGATATGATATTCCTGATGAGCTTCCTTGGGAAAGAAAACGTCCAACAATTTACGTTATAGAGGTGCATAGGTCATTATTCAAAATTAAAGAAATATATTGCGAATTTTGAGCTCCTTGTAGAGAGTCAACAAAGCTTAGAAATAGTTGTGCACTCTCTAAGCGCATTTCTCAATATTTGCAAGAAGACTGGGCCAACCACTGATTGCTTTATAGTTATGATGAGGCATATAAAGGAAGTAGTAATGGGTCTTGATAAATGGGCCAAGGTAAGTAGAAGAGTTACAAAAGCACATGCAAAATCTATGTTTAATTTCAAAGAAGGGCCAAAAAGAAAGATGCTCAAGGTGCAATATTTCAAGCACCTTGAAATAGCCAGCCATTTGTATGAGAGATTCCTTGCATCGCATGGAAAGATGCCATGGAATGACGAGGTTCCAAATTATTTTTCAAGATTATTTTATGTAGAATTCGTTTTAGGTATGAGACCTGATTATACTGGCCTTCCATCTAAATTTTATGGTACTAGGAGAGGTTAGATATATGAACTTAAGGGTGCATTAATGGATATTGAATTGCTTGGCCCTCCGCCACCTTTGATACCTCAACCTCCTCATATGGTAACTTTGTGGTTGGAGATGGATTCCACTTATCAAATTGGTCAAGAAGCAAGGGATGCCATTATAGACAACATCTAGACTGCAATCACTGGAATTGATGTTGGTCTAAATCAATAAATAGCACGAGCTGGTGCACGCGCTAATTTTGTATATAAAACATATGAGGAGATAGATAATATGAATATTAAGGAGGTTAAAGCATATGAAAAGGGTTTTCATGATGATTGGAAATATCTAATTGGTCATGAGGAAGATAGCATGGGATCGGTATGTGTTAATGGTTAGGATGGATATTTTAATGTAATATAATGAATGTGTTAATGTCGACTCACATACATTTTGTTAATTTTTTTGATATAATATAACACAAATGTGTCATATGTTCACCATTTGCAGGAAAATTCTTTGTTGAACGAAAATTATGATAATATCAAGATCCCCGGTTCAGGGTATAATCAAGATATGCTGAGAGATTCTAGCTTTTCTTAAGAGTTCATGTTGATACTTTTATTCTATTTTTATTATATCAATATCGCAAGGACATGTTTTTAAAAAAGTAATTACATATATAATTAAATTTTAATAAATTCTGATTATGTCCAACATTTTTGAAATAGCATCACCCTCTTCCTCCCTATTAGGAGATGTGTCAAATATTTGGTTGTCACAAGTATTAAATATTTCACTTTTATTTTGTTATAAATTGAGGCAAGTTTCATTAAAAAATGAGATATGTCTCTTATAGTTTTAAAATTTTTGAGTTTTAGGTTTGTGGAGATGGTTTCCGGTCTCCAGGAACTTTAGCAATGGAAACAACAATCAGGATAGGATCATCTAAACAATTTGAAAAATTTGTTTAACAATTTTTTTAATATTGTGATTTTTTTCATTTTCATGTGCAATTTTAAATATTTAATATATACATGTACATGTATTGTGCAAGGTATCCATGAGGTATAAATGCATATGGAACACCATGAGGTACTACATGGAATTTAAAACTTGGGTAGGTTACATGGATTGAATCGTCCAGACAATTTGAAGATGTTGATACTTGATTTTTTTAATATTGCGATTTTATGCATTTTCATGTGCAATTTTTAAATTTTAATATATATACATGTAAATTTATTGTATAGGTTATCCATGAGGGCACAATGCATGGAAAACACCATGAGGGCACAATGCATGGAAAACACCATGATGGCACAATGAATGGATAACACCACGAGGTATTGCATGGAATTTGAAACTTTTTATAATTTTGTTTGGATGATTACATTTTAATTTAATTTTAAAAGATTAAATTAAATTTGAATACATTAAAATTTATTTTTAAAGTACAAAATCTTATGTATATAAGCAATTACACATGTTGTGCAGGGCACCCATGATTCTAATGGCAGCACAAGGATGTTGATAGATCATATATTCTAGCGAGATTCTCTTTGATAAAACTTTTTATTTGACAGTCTTTTTATATTATACTTGCTTTTATCATGATATAAATTTTGGACATATTTAAAGTAAAACTCTTTATTATGAATTGACCTCTTTGATGCATATTTTTATTTGACAATTTTTTATTATATATTTACTTTTATAATGATATAAATTTTGGACATATTTTAAATAGAACTCTTTATTATGATTTAATACATGCTAATTTTGACGTTTATGTACATTTTGCATGATGATTATTTTAATTGTGCATTATAAAACATGGTACAATTTACATGATGTATGGATTGATGCTTAAAGGTTTTACATATTTAAGTTCATGAATATGAAGCAATGAAAGAAAATTTTCATTTAGTTGGTACATTTTGCATGATGATTCTTAAAATGTTAGCAGATGATTCTTAGGTTTTGTTCAAATTTGTTTTGTCAAGTTATTTAATGAATAGTAAAATTGTAAATTACAAAACATAGTACATTTTTCAATTGAATGAATCATGTAATGGTGTAGATGTCTAAAAAAATCATAACTTAAAATTTAACTATAAAATATGGTATACGTTTTTCATTCATGAATAGATCATCATCTTATATAGAAGGGCTACTATGGATGTCAGCTGATAGTTAACTTTTAATATAAATTTGTTCGTGCAAACATACTATAAAATTGCATTATAAAAGATGATACAATTTGCATGATGCAAGGTTTAATGCTTAAAGGTTTTACATATTTGAGTTCATGAATAGATAGCAATGGAAGTAAATTTTCATTTAGTTGGTACATTTTTCATGATAATTCTTATAATATTAGTAGATGATTTTTAGGTTTTTTTAAAGTTGTTTTGTCAAGTTATTTAATGAATAGTAAAATGCAAATTACAAAACATGGTACGTTTTGTCTTTGAATGAATCTTATAATGGTGTAGATGTCTAAAACAATTATAACAAGTAAAATTGCATTATAAAATATGGTATACATTTTGCATTCAATTATACAAAGGCTACTATGGATGTTGGTTGATAGTTAACTTTTAATATAAAGTTATTCATGCAAACATACTATAAAATTGCATTATAAAACATGGTACTAAGATAGCAATGAAAATATTTGAAAAGATAAAATGATGGTCCATAAAAAAGAAAAAGGAAATGCAAACATGATAGTTGTACAATAAAAAACCAAAAAGAAAATTGTGATATGCTACATCCTTACATTATGGTTCTATTTGGGATCTTTTCATTCCTTTTTAACTTAACAATACAGTTGTGCCATATTAATGAAAAAAAAATGTAATACTTAGTACTAGCTAGAATGGACAACTTAAGAGTGCACAAAAAGAAAGACTAACGACCTACTTGAAGTTCTCAAAGATGAATACAAGGTGAATATATTGTTGGGTGGTTTAATTAAAAATATTCTAATGGAATGCCATCCTCAATGATCCATTCATGTCCAGCTTTTGACATTCTCCAGTTTTTAAGTTTCAAATTTTCTTTTTGATTGAATTTCTATCAATTTTATGTGCGTTGCACACACCAAGTGACTATATTGACAACTTATGGCATTAGGTTGATAGTCTTGAAAGTAAACATTACTGTCAATTTGATGAGTTTCTTGGAAAAAATAACCTTTCATTATAATAGACCCTCTTTCATATATAAAATCGTTATCATCATAGTCTTCTAATGACTTCATCTTTCGTTCAATGCACCACATCAAATAATACTTGACATTTTTAATGTTGTTAATGGATGAAACTACAACAAAAACATCTCTTGCACGATAAAACAAGTGTAATTTAGATCATTATTAACAAGAAACTAGTTATCAACATGGAATTGATTTTATTATCTATCTAGATCTATATTTTAACTATTATTTATATATTTATACATAATTATTTTAAAAACGTAAAACATATATATATATATATCCTTTGAAAGAAATTGAAATGTTACCTTCTCTAATAATATTAGAAACTTGATCACCTTTAGATGACACTATAGTCTCATTTGATTCCATCTTTTCAAAGCTTGCAAACGACATTTTCCCCTTTGTATTATGTTTTATGTTTTTGAGCCTTTATATACATATTGTTTTCATAAACACCATTGAATTGTGTGTCCTCTATGCAAAAAGGACAATAACAAGACTTTTTTCTTTTATGAAATGAAAAGACATTTATGCACTTTTTTGTTTTAATTGAATGCAATTTTCAAGTCCATTTTATTGATTCAGCTTCATATGTAATTGATCTGTCTACATCTTAGACTCCAATATGCCAAAAAAACCTATAGTAAATTCAAACAAGAATTTAAATATGTTATTTAAAATACAATTTATATATCAAATATAATCATCAATCAATTATTTAAACTATATCATTTATAAATGTTAAAAATTATAAAATTAACAAAAATCATCATATATTAAAAATATATACAAGTTAATGTATATATGTACATAGTTGCATACCTCCCTTGACGAGTTAGTCTGATGGCTTCGTGAAATAATGCACCATTGAACAACTTGTTCAACTGAGACAATTCGGTTTGCAGAGTTGTCCATTTGATATCTTCAGAGTGCTCGTTTTATACATGTCCATCATGTTCTCCTTTTCCATGACAAGTCTCAAAGAAATTCCAACAATGTTTAATGTTTATTTTCATATAAAGACCACACAAGCAAAATAATGATCGTGAAGATTTGAATTGAGTTGTGCATCCATCTAACCATATCCAATGTTCATTGAATTTTATTCCACACCCTTTTTATGAGTCATAAATCTTATAAAAACAAATTGTACAAAATGTGTATCATGTGTACAATCATCGTTGATATAAAAGTGATCTTATTTAATAACATGTTGATTCCCATTGGTGCTTTCTTTATGATCAACATTTTGTTCAACATGTCTATATAGAACATGGAAAAGCATAGAGACTTGGTTGGAATGATAATATTCACTCTTTATTTCGTTTTGTGCAACAAATGTGTAATTTTCTACAAAATCAACTATTGACAAAATGGTCCATGGTGGAAAAATTTCACGGGATTTTTTGAATTGTAGGTCCTTTATTGAGCTATATGAGAATGCTTGGTGTATTTATAAATTTCTGCCTCAAACTTCGTTAAAAACCCTATCACAATTTTTTTTTCTTCTTGTAAAGCAATCCTTCTAGCACTTGTACTACTACTTGAACCAATCGATGTATGGATATATTCGTATCTCTTCCATTTAACTTTTATGTTGGACAATGATTGATCATTCATATCAATATGATATTTGTCGTGAAAAAGAATCAAATTTCCACAATGATCACATTTATTACCACCAACACATTTTTTTTGGTAAAATAATTCATGATTTTCTCTTCCACATAGAATTTCTGATATGAAATCATGGATAGTGGACAGAGGAGGTGAATGTTTCCAAAATGTTTGACCAAAATTAAAGAATTTGTCATAATATAATTGAAATTCCACATGATAATGATAGCAACAAATATCACGAACAACGATAAGTTTAACATACCATGGTTTTCATTGCACAAAAGTATTGATTGAGACATTAATTCCATGATTCTCTTCTATGAACTTATTGAGCAACTCTATCTGAGTGGTGTGCAAGGTGTTTTTCATGTTCTTCATAATGAATTCATGTTATTCTTTGTCGCATCACATCCCTTACTTTTGGTGAAACACGTGAATTTTTCATCCAATATTCATATATTATTTTTTTAACATCTTCTCCAATTCTATCTTTTTATGGTTTCATACAAATAATTGTCCAACAAGACAGCTCATCATTTCCATCTATTTGGAATCTAAATTTCCTATGCTTATTCAATGTTTTTCTTGAGGTCCCTAGTTCTTTTGCCATATATTTTACCAAATGATTTTCTTTAGTACTTGATGAAATCAATGCCATTTGTATTGCTTTGTGTGCATTTAGATCACCTTTTTTCTAGAGCTTCCAATTGATTTTAGAGCACTATTTATATTTTGAATCACATTTTCCTTCACCTTTTTATCTTTCATTGATTTTCAAATAACTAATAATGTTGTAGCTTTTTTTAATTTCTTTGATGTTAAGAGACCTCTAAAAATTTGAGCTTGAACTGTCACATTTTCATCTTTGAAGAAATGATCAATAATGAGCTTAACATGATATCATATAATATTTAGTTTTTTTATCTGCATATGTGCTAGTGTCAACATTTTCTAACATCTCATCATCGATATTGATTTCATTTTTACATATGAGAATTTAATGTAAATAGGTATAAATATACATTAAATAATTAAATTAAAGAATAGAGTTTGAAAGAAATTGAAGCTAATAAATATGTATAATTTCAATAATGCACATGACATAAATATACATACCTAATGGTGATTCAAATTCCTCACTTGAATCTCTTTCAAGGTCTTCAACAACATCATTAATCATTGGTTCATTATACTTTTCACTTTATCTTTCAATATTTTCAATCTCATCATCAATTTTATGAGGAAAATCTCTCTTTGTTTACATTGCAAAATAGTTTTCAAATTAGTTCATAAAAAAAATCACAATAATCTATTAAATTTTAAATATCATTTATAATATTTACATTTACATATGTGCTTCAACTTATTGTTGATATTGATTTTCCATTTCAATATTTAAGCATTCTTCCTTCTTTCTTTTGTAATAGTTTCTCTAGTATTCTCTATGAGCCTCAATGTCTCTTATTCAATTATATTTTCTCTTGCAATTTCTTTGATTTCCTATGATAATTCAATCTATGTAGATTTTAAAAATCAAACCCAAGAAAGAAAAATTCAAAATCAAGAAAAAAAAACTAATTTTCAAAATCTAGCAAAAGGAACTCACTTTCTAAATTCAACCCAAAAAAATCACTTTCTAAATTCAGCCCAAAAGACTTACTTTAAAAATTCAGCCCAAATAAGAAATGTGAGTGCAAAAATTATGTTTTGACTGAGTTTATTTATAGTGTTCATCCAAAACATTTTTTCAGAGGTTCAGAACATTTCATGTTTGCGGCCGATGAAAAATATGGATAGATTTTCGAACAAAAAAAAGGTCGTTGAAAAATGTCCTGTTTATTTCAACGTCCGTCTACAACAAACAAAAATTTGACTGATTTTTATTTATTTATTTGGCCGAAAACTTGTAAGTCGAACTACTTTGTTTGGCCGAAAAATTGTAACTCAGCGAAAACTCCACTCTGATTACCTTTCTCCAACTTTGGAATGGTTAAACTCCATCAAATATGGTGAATTTACTTACGGAATTAATACCAACATTTGTAGAATTGGATCTATTTTCAGTAGATATAAATTTTATGGAATTTAATAAATATTTGCTCATTTTAATTAAATTTCTAATAAAATGTGTGCAAAAAAATTCTGAAGGTCATTATGATTCAATAAAATCAAAATTTTGTATCTTTCAAAATACACTATAAAAAATATGAAAAAATTATGGTGCATTACGTTGGCTCATCTTACTTAATGGGTAGTTTTTAGATTTTTAGTTTTTAACTAATATGTTGAGAAATATGATGCTATGTTAAACATCTTCAAAATATGCAATTTTTCATTTTGGTTCAATTCAAAAAAATTCTAGTAATTGTGATGTGCAACAGTTGGATTAGTAAATATAACCATATTAAAGCAAAGTCTGTCTGGATTATTTCAACACATTTTTTTTTCAAAAATGCAAGGTTAATAAAGAATAAACTAGTTCCAAAAAACACAACTTTTTATGAATTCCTTGATTTTTAAAGAACACACAATCAAATAATTTCGAAGTTGACATATCAAAGGTGAATAAAAAAATTCTAAAAAAGAAGCAATAGAAAGCTAATAAAATTTATGATTATTTTTCTTTTTACTGTAAAATGAAATTCTAAACAGAAAATTTTCTTTGGCTTGTTGAAAGTTGAAGAACTTCTAAAAATGATATTTTTTCCCAAAAAAGGGAAAAAAGTGTAACCCAACTTTGCATTTTTGAAGGGAGTGCCAGAGGATTGTGTTTGTCCCAATAATTTTTTTTTTTCAACCATGACTTGATAGTCATGATTATAAGAAAACTTAAGGTATTCCTTGGTTAGAGATTCGTTGAATTCCAACACTTGGAATTTTGCATAAAAAAATGAATTTTGATTCTTCAGTGCAATTAAATTAAAATTGTTAACAATTTATTATTTGGGTACAATTGAGTTTTTTATACTTATAATTCATGCAACTAGTTTAGAGTAACCACGTGGGCCAAGCTTATTTTTTCCATGTTTTTCGATTCTAGATTTTGTGGCTTTGGATGTATTTGGGAGCCTATATTAAAAAGTTTTAAGTACGTAATTAGATGTTGCAATGATGATAAAGCATCATAATTCCATTATTAGAATTGTTTCATACCCTCCTGAGACAGGTGGTGTTTGTCCTTATTTTCGGTCCATCTTCTCCCTTGAATAATCTAGAAGGGCCTTTCATTTCCTCTCTAGAATCATTATAGGATGCTCATAGTTAGGGTTCTTTTCAAGATGAACCCTATATTGGTCCCACAAATATTTTAAATATTT
Source organism: Pinus tabuliformis (assembly GCA_031772625.1). Lineage (NCBI taxonomy): Eukaryota > Viridiplantae > Streptophyta > Pinopsida > Pinales > Pinaceae > Pinus > Pinus tabuliformis. The sequence continues at coordinate 247,398,603 of CM062805.1, forward strand.
TCCTTCTTTTGAGTTGACTCCGAACTTGCTAAAGGAACTCACACCAAACATGGAAACCAACTTGCTAATGAGATCATGTTTTAACTTGGAAGTTTTAGAATTCCACCCTAAGCATATGGTGGGCCGAAATATATCTAAATTAAGGTCAATCAAGTGTTTATAAAATGCATCAATTCTTGCAAAATGATATTATCATTATTTTAAAATAATCACACATTATACATAAATTTCAATTAGTTTGTACATTTTAATTGGAATACTTGTTTAATACTTGGAAATTTTTCTATTTTCAAAGGGATGTGATCGTTGTCTTCCAAAAATGTAAACAATAGTGATCCCATGCTTGTGACACAAATAGATCCAGGAAATCATGCTTCAAAATTTACAATTAATGTCATCATGCCATGAACATTTTGTCTTGTGATACTTAGGGGGTGTAGTACTGACATTAACCCTAGGGGGTGTACTAATCTGAGTGACTGGAATGTCACTCATAGGAAAATATTGAAACTGGGTACCAGTATGATGCTATTTCAGTGTAGGAATGACACTAGTACCAACATTGCCCTCTTTAGGCATACACTAAGTATCAAACTCACCCAAAATCTCTTGTATAAAGAGTTTTTTTATAAACGACTTGTAAGAGTATAAAAATTAAAATTGTAAATAAATAAATGGGATAATTAAATATCTTCAAGCTTGCACCATAGTAACAAATATTATGCATCAAGACATTAATTCTATCTTTTTTTACCCGTGTCTTCAATTAAATCTATATCAAAGAAGCGAGCTCGTTGTTTGATCTTTTTAGAAGATTCTTTATTGTTTTTAGGGGGCCTTTGGAGCAATAGATTTCGTCATCTATAATCTCTTCCTCAGGATATCTATGGACTGCTCTAATGCTGGTTCCTTCCCAATGTCACCTTGTGACAATGACGGTACCAACAATGCAATGCCATATTATTGTTCATAAGAATTTTTTATATGAATAAATTATAACAAGTTCATAAGCATATTTTTTATATGAGGGAATTATAGCAAGTTACAAATATAACTAGGGACATAAAAATGAGGACATGTTGGACCACTTATAAACATAAATTATACGAATCATTAATAAGAAGTTACATACTGCCCTAATAATATCAATGTCTTTATCTATTCAATTCAAGATGTAATTGATAAACAAGTATTATAATGCATCTATTGATTTTATTGCACATAGAAATACACAATTTCCTTCACATTCCTTGAATAATAAATTGGGTTGCCTATTTTTTGTCTTGACTTATGTATTATTTACAAACCTTGCAATATTCATCGATGCAGCCTTCCTTAAATATATGTAGACGCTCCTTTATTTTTATCGCTGTCTCTTAGCTATATAATGTGTAGCCAATATGTATCTCTATATACCTTACATATATCAGACTAGTTGAATCTAATATCTGTAATTTTAATAGGGTCTAACATGCTCCATCAATTCAGTTAATTTGTTGCAACAAACCTTTATGCCATCCATGAAAAATAGCTCCAAACCATGTAGTGATGATGGAACAATGCAATATATCCTCTTGTTGAGAAAAAAATCAGTGTTTACTTGAGGATAGTCCTTGGGTACCCATCGTTTCACTAGATGGTTGTACCCCAAGGGCATGTTAATGTCATCTATGCTCTCAACATCATAAGAGCATGAATCCCTTTTAGAGAGAAACAATTTCATGTGTCTACAAAATTTTATTTTGATCTCATCACCTTTATTTGATGATCTTTCTCTGTTAAACATAATAGATCTCTAACTTTCCTCCACTCTACCTAAACTTCCCTTGCTTGATGAAGACTAATATGATAGGTACCAGTTTGGTTTTACAATCCATCAAATTAGAGAAGCGGTTAGCATATTGATGGCTTGTAATAATTGATTAAGAATAGTAGAATAATTGAATAAAAGTCAAGTAATCCTTAAAGATAGTAATTGGTTGTGGAAATGGGAATGTTTTGTAGAAATAGTGAGCCATAGTTAATCCTATGTTTAGGTATTTTAGCAGCTCTCTTTCCTTTTAGGGTTTCAAGAGAGTGATTTAATTAGGGTTCTTTCATTTCATACAAGAATTATCATTCATCACTTACCTTCATCCTCTTTAACCTAGTGGTCCCCCTTGCATTTTGATTGGTTTGATTCAATTTGCATAGTCTACTTTCTTAAGGATCATTAGGTCTTTATCTATTTTACCAGATCCATGGGGTCCCGATGTAGGATTCACAAATCCACATTTCAAATATGAATACAGATATGGATCCACCCAGATCCATATAGGATATGGCAGGTAAATGGATCCTTCAAACCCAAAAACAGATCCCATGGTATTGAAATGAATCTTGTGCCAACTAGATCTCACAAGATAAATCCCAAGCAAATAATATTAGAGATTTTGGTTCTTTTTACGATATTTTCCACCCATTTCATACCATAGAAAGAAAATATTCTATTTAGATTTTTAGTTAGATCACTCATTAATAGTTTGTAGGTTTTATAGTAGTATAACTTATTATTTACCTATAGGTTGTAGGTTGTATTATTAACTTATGTATGGTTTTGTTTCGTATGCCATGTAATAAGTTACTCATGTAACTACCTTAAATAATGTAGGTTAACATTGAGACTCGATAATAGTTTTTGCTAGGACTCCTTGTTGAATTTTTTAATCTATTCTCAGCCTTCATAATTTAATTAGCCCTCAAAAGAAAAAGGAAAAAACAAATATTTTGAGTCGGCTACAAAAATAAAATATGGAAAAGCCAAATTTTAAAATTAAAAATTTTACCTCCAAAATTTGTCAAGTCGGCCCCAGTCAGGCACACACCAAATGTCATGTTAGAAAATCCACATAAATTTATGTTTTAGCTCTGGCATAGTCACATGAACCAGTGAGAATCAACATATTGTTGCCCTTTATTCAATAAAAATAGAGTATTGAGCAACAATGAAGGGAGCATATGAAGTAGTTTGGCTCAAAAGGATGTTTGAAGACATGAAAATGCATCATTCAAACCCTACATTATTGTACTATGAGCTAAGAATACAAATATAATCTTCCACAAGTGCACTAAGAATGTTGATATTCATTATTTCTACGTCAGAAACTTAGAGAATAATGATAAAATTTTCTATAATCCTATCCTACAAAGAATACAAATGTAAATATTCTATCCAACCCCTTAGGTCATGCTAAGTATGTAAAATTTCAAGATAGGCTTGGTGTAGTTTCTATATTTAGCATTTGGGGAGGGTGTTAGAGTAATAATAATTAATTAGACTTTATATATAGGAATGAAAAAGTCATGTGATGATGTTAGTTTAGTTTACGCTTTAGTTCACTTATTGTGAAAGGTATTCTACTCCACATTCATATGTGGACATGACCCACAGGATGTAACCCTATATGGGGAGCAAGATTTATGTCTAGTTAAGTTGATTGAAGTATCTCTTAAGTATTTATCTTCTTGAAGTTCTATCTCATGTTCATGGTTTCTTTGTGTCTAATTTTTTTTATTTCAAAGGATTGTATAAAGAGTAGAAGAGGGTGAACATAGTTCAAATTGTGAAGATTTCTTCATTCAATTTTAGATTTGTATGAGACAATAATAATCACATGATGAGCAAATAAGTGTCAAATGAATAGTGGAAATCAATGTTGTCCTCTCTACAAAAAGATAAAATTCCAAGGCCGGATGGCTACATAGTTGAGTTTTTCATTTTGCTTTATGAGATGCTAGAATAATATCTATTGAATATAGTAAACGACATAGAAATGGAAAAGTCTTGGGAGTTTTAAAATATACACTTAGCTTTAATTACAAAAATTAGTTTTAGATTCCTTTGATTACTTCATGCTAACAACCCTTTCTAACTTCATCCATAAAATATTATAAAATATTAATACAGTCTAGGTGAAAAAAATATATTTTAAAAGTCTACTTCTAGAGAACATCTTGGATTTCTACATATGAGGCTATTGGAGTGGCTTAGAGAAGACTCCATTATATTACAACCTAGATATTGAATGTAATCTCATTGAAATTGGATTTATCTAAATCATGTGATAGATCAAATTGGTTATATTTGAAATTAATCTTGATTCACATAGGATTCCATGTGCAAATGGTAAATTAGATAATGGGCTGCATGTCTTTACTATCTTCGAAAGTGGATTTTAATGGTATGGAATGAATTTTTTTAAAGCCTTTTGGAGGACTAATGCTAAAGGATTAAGACTATCTATCTTAGGCGTCAAATAAATGTATACTTAAAGAAAAGAAACATAGTAATTTTTATTTGACACCTATTTTATTTGTTGATGATGTGTTATTGTTCTATGCTGTGTTATGAAACCAGCTCAAGAAAAGATAGAAAAGATAGGTCAACGCCTTAGAATTCAGCCTCTTCGAGGGGGCAACCTCCTTTACATTACATAAATGAACAATTCTTGGCTGATTCAAATGACAAAACCTCCTTTCTATATATAGGAGTCTAAGGAGTCACAATATAATCCAGCCGACCTAACAATAATAATATAGAGCCACAAAAATAAAAATAGAGGGATTCTATGGGGCACAGTAATAACAATATGGGGGAAATAGGGGCACAACAATATTAATAAGGGGTATAAATACAATAGTAATGGGTTAATCACTAGTATTATAGGGACCCAACATGCCCCTCTCCTTCAAAAAAGTGTTGTCCTCAACGCTTGAGTAGTTCTGGATACTTCTGCATAAAATTCTCATCCTCCCATGTGGAATCTTCAGCGGATAAGTTCTTCCACTTGATAAGATACTCTAAAATTGAACGATTTCGTAGCTACTGAGTTCTTGTTTCTGTGACTGCTTCCGGTTCCAATATAATTTTTCCTTCCTCATCAAGTTCTGGCAATATTGTTTGAACTGGGAGCTTGTCACCTATAACCTTCTTTAAACATGAAACATGGAAAACTGGGTGCAATCGAGAAGCTGCAGGAAGCTCCAATTTGTATGCCATAGTACCAATCTTTTGCAACACCTTGTACGGACCATAATACTTTAGTGATAATTTATTATCCTTATTAGCTTGCTTGAGGGACGTTTTCTTATATGGTTGTAGCCATAGGAATACCCGATCACCTACATCAAAACTTCTTTCACTACAATGTTGATCTGCCTGTTGTTTCATTCTATTCTGTGCCAACACGAGGTTATCCTTTAAGAGCTGGAGGACTTGTTGTTGATGTTTGATGTGATGTTCCACTGCCTGAACCTTAGAATTTTCTCTTAAATATGATGTGATGGATGGTGGTTGATGCCCATAAAGTGCCATAAATGGGGTCATTTTTGTTGCTGTATGGAAGGAAGTGTTATACCACCATTCAGCCAGAGGCAACCATTTCACCCATTGTGTCTGTTTATCAGATACAAACCAACGAAGATATCCTTCCAAACATTTGTTTACTATCTTAGTTTTCCCATCAGATTGAGGATGATAAGATGAGCTATGAGCTAACTGAGTACCAAGACAAGAGAATAATTTTGTCCAAAAATTTCCAGTGAAAATGGGATCTCTGTCACTTACAATAACCTTTGGGTTTCCATGTAGCTTTTGAATTGTTTCCATAAATGCAGTAGAAACTGCATTGGCTTTAAATGGATGTGATAATGCACAAAAGTGTGCATACTTGGTAAGTTTGTCAACTAGCACCATGATGACACTCTTTCCCTCAGACTTGGGTAAACCTGTGATAAAATCCATTGAAACCTCCTCCCAATGTTGGCTTGGAATGGATAAAGGTTGAAATAGACGCAGTGTCTTAATTGTTTCAACTTTATTTTGTTGGCAAACCAAACATTCCACCACAAACTTTTGAATATCTGATTTAAGGCCATCCCAAAAAAATTCCTTCTTAACCCTGTGGTAAGTTTTTAAAAGTCCTAAGTGCCCTCCTAAGGGAGAAGTGTGCAATTCCATAAGAATATTTTGTTTTAGCTGGGAATTCTTACAGAGGTATAAGCGATCTTTGTACCATAACGAATCATTTTTCTAGCTAAATGTATCAAACGTACTGGAATCTTGTTGTAACTTTCGAATAAGTGCCCACACTTCTTCGTCATTCTTTCATTCCTCCCTTGCTTCGTTTATCCAATCTGGTTGGATAATAGAAATGGCACACAACAGTGCTTCCACATCCTCATCCTCTCTTGAGAGTGCATCTGCCACCACATTTTGCTTCCCTTTTTTGTAGATGATTTCAAAGTCATAACCCAACATCTTTGTGACCCACTTTTGTTTCTCTTCAGAGGATAATCTTTGTTGTAAAAATTATTTAGGGCTATCATGATCTGTTTTTACGTTGAAGTGTCTACCCATTAGGTAGGGTCGCCATTTCTTAAGTGCATGGAGTATTGCCAACATTTCCTTCTCATAAATAGCTTTGCTTAAAAACTTTCCCTTGATTGGACGACTTTCAAAAGCAATGGGTCTTTCATCTTGCATTAGAACAGCACCAATTCCATTTCCTGAAGCATCACATTCCACAATAAAGGTTTTTGTGAAGTCCAGTGTAGCTAAGACTGGTGCTTGGCACATTGCCTCTTTAAGATGTTCAAAGGCCTTTGTTGCTTCCGGAGTCCATGAAAATGCATCTTTCTTCAATAATGTTGTTAGAGGTGCTGCTATTCTCCCATAATTCTTAACAAACTTGTGATAATACCCTGTCAACCCAAGAAATCCTCACAGATGTTTTATGGATGTGGGGATTTTCCATTCCTTAATGGCTTTAATTTTGCTAGGGTCTACCTTAACTCCTTCATGAGATACAATATGACCCAAATATTCCACCTCCTAGACTCCAAAGAAACATTTGGATCTTTTTGCATATAATTGTTTCTCCTCCAATAGTTGTAGCACCCTCTCAACATGTGTTGTTGGGAAAAGTATCTATTCAGAATGCCCCTATCCCACTCTAAGGTGTGATAGTGCCTTAGCAAAAAACAAGGAAAACTACTTGAGTATTCTTCTTTATGAAATGTAAATGAGGAGGAAGGATGTAACTAACCTGTGTCTTTCGCTAGTTTGTTGATCCAATCACTCCTCTCTTCAATAGCTCCCAGCTCCCTACTCCCTTACCGGCCCAGCTTCACCGAATTCCTGCAAGATCACAAGAGAGAGAAACTACACGAAGATATAGATATACATTCATAAAAAGCTCAGGATCAGATTAAGCTAAACATGCAAATATAACAAAACATCATTGATACACAGCATGTAGGAGAAACTCAAATAATTTTATTGATATGATAAGAAAGTCCAAGAGGAGATACAACCAAGTGAGTTCCGATCCAGCATCTACCTCCCAGCAAAGGAATCCCTTCCTCTCCTCCAACAAAGCATAAATCACCCATTGTACTAATCTCAATCTCAAACCAACAGCAATTCTCTGCAAAGTACAAAATTCCAGCCTCTGGATCTCTGGGATGAGGGATCCATATATAGATGTAAGCAGAGAGGATGAGTCAGCTTATGTTTTCACTTGTGGCTTCTCTCTGTCAGTTCTTGCTTCCACTTGGAGACTGAGAGCCTCTTACTCATCACTTGGTCGAATTCAGCGAGGCAAGTGTCATTGGAGAAGATTCTGGAAGCTTCCATGGTCTTTCCACCTTGTTGAATGACTCTGCCACTTGTCATTTCCCGCTCAACGCACCTGGGTAGTGCATTCAAGTGCGTTGCAACGCACCTAGCCAGTGTATTTGGGTGCTTTGCAACACAGGCAGCTAGTGGAGCTTCTGAATTGATCCTGATTTGACTAGTTCTGAGTGGTTTTTGGTGGAGAACTTCTGGGAGAAGCTATCATTGGTTGACCTTGTTCCTTTAGGGGCAGGAACAACACTTTTAGGGACTTTGGATCCCTTGGATTATGGACATTTCATGCTCAAAGTTGTAAGGCACAAAAATGTCTATAACAGTTGCCCCCTAAAGTATGAGGCCGTTTATCGGGTGAAATGCTTTATTAGGAGGATCCGAAGTTCTTTCAATGCTAGGAGGAGACCTGTTGATCCAGGTGGATGTTGGTGGCCACCCACCAACCCATCTGGACCCCCACAACTGTCTCTTTCAGTCTTTTTAGTTTCCTTAATTGTAGCACAACTTACTATGTTTAACAGTTTTTCGGGTCCTGAACTTCCGGAGCTGTTTTGAGGCCCTAAACGACTTTTTTTTGGGAATCTGGGGCAACATGGGTCCATGGATCGATGTTTCCTCCCAAAGTGGTAGTACTCGGATAGATCTTTCTAACGAGCTATCGTACGCGTCAAACAAAGATCGTATGCCAAAGTTACGACCCCGAGAAATTGATGTACCAATTTACCCAAACGGGGCCCACAATTTGGCGTTTCATCTTCTAGGGTTAGGTTTCAGGATGTGAAGGGTTTTCCATTGTTTCTCAACAATAAATAGGCCTTCGAGCCTCATTGTAATACAGTTCGGAACAGTTCAGAGGCATGTAGCCATCACATCTCTTCTCAGAGATAAGCTACCATCGCCCTAGCTGGTTTATTTCCATTTCTGGTTGTAAGCATATTTCAGTATTTTCCATTAATGAAATGAAGTATTATTTCCACTGCATCTTTGTGTATATGGTTATCTCTGTAATTTGTTGCGTTCCTGTTTAAATCTGGATCAGTGGTATCAGAGTGGTCTACTTTTTCTCTGTTTTTCTTTGCATGTCCCCAACGAGGTCGGGATATAAGGAGTTAGGGCTTGAACTGGTCGAACCTTTGCAAGACCAGCCGCGCAAATCCCGACGGCCTCCCATGGCGGATGAGAACAAAGACGAGGGGGCAGGAGATCCTATCAAAATCTTGCTCGAAGAAGCGCTCGAGCGGCAAAGGAACGCGATGATGGATAGCTTTGCGCAGATCCTTCAGCAGCTACCTAGAAGTGACGCATCGGCTTCCAGCAGCTACTCTGGAAATGCCACGCCCTTTAAGGTACAAGTTAATTTTGAAATCCCCATTTTTGAGGGTCAAATAGACGCAGATGCCGTAGATAAATGGTTAAATCTGCTAGATGGGTATTTTTCTGTTCATGAATTTTCAAGTCGGGAAAAGATTGTTTTCGCTCTTCTCAAAGCAGCCCCCCACGTCAAGGATTGGTGGGAAACCTACTGCGAGCAGAAGGATGAAAGTACAGGCTCACTATTTTTAGCCACACCCACTTGGAATGACTTCCGGGATGCCATCAAGGAGCAGTACTACCCTGTCGGAAGCTATGAGGACAAATACATCAAATGGACCACACTGCAGCAGGGACGTGACCAAGATGTGCCGGAGTTCACAAACATTTTTCATACCCTTCGCACACAGTTGGGTATCAAAGATTCTGAGCTGCATCTGGTACTCAAATACCGCGGCTGCCTGCATAGATATATCCAGGAAGAGATGGTGTTTTTGAACATCCCCTCACTCGGCACAGCATATCGATACGCTGTCAAAATCGAACAAAAGTTCAAACAGAAGAAGTGAGACTTTGGATCTGCAAATCTGAAGCCCAAAGGACAAAGCCAAGGCGGGGTGACCCAAGACAACCCGTCGAAGCCGCAAGAAAAGAACAACACCACGAAGCCGAAGAAGGACACAGGAAAGTGGTGTGAGTTCCACAAAAGTCCCACTCATAACACAAGTGAGTGTCGGACCAAGCAGTCGCTGGTGGCTGAGTTGAAGGCTTCCGAATCAGATGCATGTTCCGACCTTGAGCCAGAACCCGACAAGGGGAATGGAAAAGGGAAGAAGATCATTGATGCGGATCCCAGCGCCACTGTTGCCACTGCCAAGATCCAGAAAGATGAGCCTGAAAATCCAGAAGAGGGGGAGCGTCTTTTCCACTCACAGATGTGGGTGAAGGGTTCACCGCTACAATTCATTGTTGACAGTGGCAGCCAAAAGAACCTTATTTCAGCAGAGGTCGTGAAGCGGTTGGGCCTACCGACTACACCGCACCCACAGCCGTACAGTATCGGGTGGCTTCACGAAGGACGAGATCTGAAAGTTCGCCAGCAGTGCCGCCTTTCCTATGGCATCAAACCCTTCACAGACGAGGTATTGTGTGATGTTACACCTCTGGATGTTTGTGATGTATTATTAGGCCAGCCATACTTATGGAGGCGACATGCTGTGTATGAGTCCAGGCCTCGTGCTGTCATTATTTCTTTGAATAATTCATTATACAGGATACCGGAGGTAGCCCCACCTATCGCCACATCTTTGATCACTACCAAGAAAGGCAGCAAGCTCATATCACAGACTAGGAAATTCATTTGTCTGGTTCACTCCCAAAGTAAGGGGAAGATCGTTGCTACATCCATGACCCCTGCAAAGGGTTCCTCCACGCAGCAGCAGCAACAAAGGGATACGGTCATGACAGAACACAAGAACAACTTCTCCTCACCCACAGGGGTACCACACAAGTTTCAGGTGGGCAACAAAGTTTGGTTGCATCGACAGAGAGAATGCCTTACCAGAACCCATCAGAAGCTTAGACCACTCCGACATGGTCCTTACAGCAGTACCAAGGCTGTGGGTAACAATGCTTTGGAGCACATCATTCCTCCATTCCTTTGCCTGCACCAAGTGTTCAATATGGACCATCATCGACCATGCTTCCCACCATTACTGGACACATCAGAGATTGCAGGACAAGTTCAGCAGATGGAGGAACTCAACACAATGGGGACCATTGCTTCCTAAGGGGGGAGGAATGATCCAGGTGGATGTTGGTGGCCACCCACCAACCCATCTGGACCCCCACAACTGTCTCTTTCAGTTTCCTTAATTGTAGCACAACTTACTATTTTTAGCAGTTTTTCGGGTCCTGAACTTCCGGAGCTGTTTTGAGGCCCTAAACGACGTTTTTTTGGGAATATGGAGCAACATGGGTCCATGGACCGATGTTGCCTCCCAAAGTGGTAGTACTCGGATAGATCTTTCTAACGAGCTATCGTACGCGTCAAACGAAGATCGTATGCCAAAGTTACGACCCCGGGAAATTGATGTACCAATTTACCCAAACGGGGCCCACAATTTGGCGTTTCATCTTCTAGGGTTAGGTTTCGGGATGTGAAGGGTTTTCCATTGTTTCTCAACAATAAATAGGCCTTCGAGCCTCATTGTAATACAGTTCGGAACAGTTCAGAGGCATGTAGCCATCACATCTCTTCTCAGAGATAAGCTACCATCACCCTAGCTGGTTTATTTCCATTTCTGGTTGTAAGCATATTTCAGTATTTTCCATTAATGAAATGAAGTATTATTTCCACTGCATCTTTGTGTATATGGTTATCTCTATAATTTGTTGCGTTCCTGTTTAAATCCGGATCACCTGTAATAAGATATAATACAATACATTATTTTTCATACTGTTTTCATGATCTAGCTGAGGCGGGCATTCCCATGCTCAGCTTTATAAATTCATTTTTATGTACATAGGACAGACAATCGTCTGATGGGAGACTGATGATTCTGATGAAATCATCATCCTTTTGGTAGGATGATCATCTGTTCTGCAGTGCTGTACATGTCAATGTCTTTATTTTTCCTGAATATATATCGCAGCCCGGATGGATGAAACTAGATTCGGGGTCTTCAATCTCGTCCAATCTTCACTCTAAGTACAAGTTGATCCATGTGAGAAATGTTTTGAAGTCGAACATGGAAAGCCATCGCTTGATTACCAGTCAATGATGTAAACTGTTAACAAGCGCGAGAGGAATCATCGATAATGATAATGACCCTCAAGGTATTGCAGTACAATTCATGTGGTATGAATAAAGGACTTGGCGTCGAACACCACGCAAAATCTTTTGGTCGAAGGCCATTAATGTATACCTATCGCCGGAAGTGAGAAACTTGCCATTGAGGCATGCAAGCTTCAAAGTACTGAAGGGGGTGTTCCTAGATCAACTTCTTGGATAAAGAGCTGATGTCGACAAGAAGCGATCCGTCAAAGGAGGGCCTTAATGAATCCCACATCAATGACACGAAACGGAGCAAATGATTTTGATGGAGGTGAAAACGATCTGATGATATATGGTTCAGGGTGGCGATCATGAAAGAATGAAGTATAATGTATGGTAGTGGATGGGACACGGTTGACTTCTCTGGATGACTTCTCTTGAACATATCGGCGACACTTATATGATGGATTGGTAGCATTTACCCCAAAGGTGGATGGTATGGCGAAACCATGGTGATGTGACCGGTGAATGAAACAACCCAACCCGACTCAGGCACGGAGTGGAAGTGTCATGTTCAAGAGCGACTTGCTACCAATAAAGGTTTTTTGAGTCTTCCCAATTTTTCCCCAGTCATTGCTGACCAGTACCTCTTTATTTTTGTCAAGCTTGAGGAGGATAACATATGCTTGTTCTATAATTTGCCCTTCGGGCAAATCCATCACTATGTTTTAACGAGCCTAGCGATAGTGAAACTTGTTCTTGTCTAAAGACAAGTTTGTCGCTATTAATCTTTTTAACGAGTCTAATGACAAAGATAACTCGGTCCTTTTCATTTTTAGAGAGTCTGAAAAGGTACGTAAAGTTAACTCCGAAAGTCCTTTTTCGTCATCTAATCCCTTAGGTCCGAAAAAGTATAAAACAATACAGAAGGGATGAATTTTCGGTAGTTTTAATGAGCCAAACAAAACAAGCGCTCGATCTTTTTGTGCAATAATCCCTCAGGTCCAAAAAGATTAAAATATAGAGGAGGGATAGCTTTTCCTGTCGCTTTAACGAGCTAGAAGGCCAAAACTCGGCAATCTTTTCATATTTTACGAGTCAAATGAAAAGAGCTTAAAGAAGACTCATCTTTTGAGGAACGAGTGATAAAATGGGTAGCAGCTGATTCCAGGTAAGGGTTGGAATTTTCCAAGCATGGCAGTGTCACAAGGATGGCTAGTGAAATCACTCTTCGCAGTTGTTCCTCAAAATGGGTAAACAATCATATGGAGGTGAATGATCGGCCAATGGAAAAGTGGAGGTGACGGTGCAAACACGATCAAGGCTTTAATGGCTGATAATGTTACATTCGCGGTTGTTATTTACCGGAGGATAGTTCATCTTTTAACGAGCTTAAACGCGGGTTGAAACACTTGCTCGATCTTATGTTTATTTTTTAACGAGCATGAACTATGTGCTAAAACTGCTCGATTAATCCAGTCATATGATAAGAATGTCTCATGTAAGATGCCATTTTTTATGGAGCTTGCGCCTTACAAAGCTATGCCCCGCATCCTTTCGTTATGCAAGTTCGGAAACGACTAATCCTACGAGTTTAAAGGGTTAGACCTACGGGTTTAAAGGGAGGACCTAAAAATTTAAAAAAATAAATAGCCGCCCCTTGCTTGCACTCCAAAAGGTTTGCATGCCCCCAGGTATAAAGTACGATTTCAAGGTTACCTCTACTTCACTTCCGCCAAAACAATTGTTTTACCGAGAGAGGCCTACCTCTTTCAGGTTACCCAAAGATTGTTCTGTTAATCTTTCAAACAAAACACTTCTTCGGTGATGTCTACCGAGATAAACAAAGGTGAGCGACGAGGCCCGCCAACTCACATAACTTTGACAAAAGAATCTTATTCTAGAACAACTCCTCTTCCAATCACGGATGGGGTATGGACTAGTCATATTCTCCCGCGGAAACCTACCCTATACCCAAAGTTTTCCTGCCGAAGAAGACCAGGATGCATGCCCCCTAGGTTCCAGTCATATCCCTCCGAATTACTCGTGCTCATCGGGAGGACAGACCGTGGGTTGAGACATTTCTTGCATGAAGAGACCATTTAGGGATGGTATATGACTATTTACGATGTGTGATCTGGGAAATGAAAGCTGGTCCACGAGCTTGACCACTCTTCCTTCGTGCGGAAAACACATTACTCTAAAGAGTGAGGAGACGATGGCTCCCATGCAATATATATAGTCTCGTCCAAGGAGTAGGTTATAATCCAAGGGTCCTTGAACGACCATCACGTTCATTTGAACGGTCTTCCCTTTCAATGTTATGGACACATTGGGGAGGATCCCTAAAGGTCGACTGGTTCCTTTATCAAAGCCTGTCAGATTTCTCATTTCAGGCAAAAGCGATGGCGAACCAAGCGCTTTCCAAGCAATATAGGAAAGGATACTCACAGATGCCCCCTCATCAATGATGGTGCCAGCCATGACCATTCTGTATATTTGGACGATAATTCTGAATGGTATGCTTGCTGGCAAACGGGGTCTGCCTAGTTGGTTCCAGTCGAAGGAGACAACTAGGTTGCTTGGTGGTGGTACCGAGTAGACGGCCGGGTATCGCTCTGACGAACTTCCTTCCTGCGATAAAGGAATGGGTGGATTGCACCCGTGCTCGTCGGAGTCTATGTTGATGAAGATAATTTGGATGGTGTCATCTTTATCCTCTTCAGTGACTGTATCATTCGAAGATAAAACCTCTGAAGGCAAGACCGGGTCAACTGCCGCCTCGACCTTTTGAATTTCCTCGGGTATGGATTCAGCTGGTTCATCTTCAATGACTGGCGCTTCAGCTGACCACTTGAGCGGGCCAGCTGGATTTTCAACTAACGAAGGACTCGGCAAGAGTTTTTTATATCCAGGAGGAAGTTGTAACGATGAAACCGGACGATCATCCAAAACTCTTTTAGCTTCGTCTAAGAAGGGACAATGGTGGATGGCATGATCGCCTTCGCACAGTTTACAAGGAGATCTAGCTCTCCCTTTTTGTCCTGGGACATCACTTTCGCTAGTTGACGGTGTGCTTTCAACATGGTTATCAGAGGTTGACGCCACCGGATTGTGCAAACGGGGAGACCAGTCCCTTAGTATCCGAGGGATGCAGGGACAATCTCTGTGAAAGTGGTCTCCCTTGCAAATGACACATAGCGATTTAGGCCTGGTCAGTGCAGTGTGTGGATTTTCATTAGACGACACGCGTTTTCCCCCAGTCGCTTTTGGCTCCTTCTTCTTCTTCTCTTTCTTCTTCTTTTCCTTCTTCTCCTTAGGAACTTGACTTTTGGCTTTGCCAGCCTCATCAAGCGAAGAGGAAGGAGGAGAGGAAGAATTAGAGGAAGTAGAAGGCTGGTGGGTAACTCTGGACTGGTCTAACTGCTGATTCGACTGTTCAGGAATAGTGGTGTTCTGAACTACATTGGTTGAGAAGAGCCAGACCGACAAGCCAATTGTCAGTCCTGGAAGCGACAATGTGGCCATATGGGGCGCACCAACATCTCCCCAAGAGGAGAAGGGACTAGGATTTCCACCAAGGGGAATTCCTTGGTTGGTAGGCTCCATTTTCTCAACCTAAAGATCAACGCAGGAAAAAGGGTATGAATATTCCGTTTAAAATAATTTTTAACGACGCTTGGACACAACTTGCTTTTTCAATTTTAAAGAGTCGAGAAAAAGCAAAAGATGACTCTAGTCTCCTTCGATTTTTAATGAGCCTGAAGTGACAAGTGCCCAGATGGACCTTTTTCGTTAAGGAGTCTGAAAAGGAATGAAAGGGATTGCTCTGGAGTTCTAGGTAGAGGGTGTGCCAAACCAATCGCAAAACCCCAGAATACTTTTTAAGGTACGGGTGGTCAATCTTCCCGAATGCTGTGTTCAGTGCATTGCGATCAGTAGGGCGGCCGACACAGCTTCCTATGGATAAAGGTTTTATGCCTATAGGGGTCTCCCAATATATACTCGACGGTACGTGGGAGCACAATCCGTACTGGCACTTATCGTCTCTCAGGAGGAATCACCCTACCATAAGTGAGGCCGACAGTAACCAGGTTTTACGACGCCGGAACACCTCTCTAGCCTAGACCTCTATGTTGTGCGTTAAGTTCCAATGCGTTGTTAAGTTCATTCAATTTATTTTAGGTTGATCTTTCTTAGAAGTTTGCCTTTTTGGATCACCACGAGATGTATATACAATTCCTAAATGCAGTCTAAATATGATAAGCAAGCATTTATCTCTTTTTAACAATGAAAATCCTAGCTACAAGAGGAAAAGAAAGACACAACCTTTCTCAAAGAGCATAGAGCACACTGTAAATGCACTTTTCCTAAATCAAACCATACAAACTATCATTATGCAAATGCACAAATGCATGTATTTGTTTTCACTTTCTTAATATTGATGCCTAAAAACAAAGCTGTTGTACAAAATTTGAATTCGATTTCAAGTGAAAACACAAACAAGTTTCTTTTTGAAATCAAAAAGACGATTATGACACTTTATGATCTTGAAGTAAACACTTGTTTCGACAATTAGAAATTCATAAATTCAAACCAAAAGACAAAAGTAAAAGCGCAATCAACTGTCAACAGTAAACAAATTTACTGCTAAGATCAAAACGACACTTATGACAGGTCTAGATCTAAGAGCGACAGTATGACTAGTTTACTTTTGTAATGGGAAACTGCAAATGATGTAACAAATACACAAAAACAAATACAGTTTCTTTTATACAACTGAGGTGGAATTAAGGCAGAGAAAAGGGGTTTTCAGATAGGTACACACACTGATAACAGGCTGCAAAAAACAGAGATAAAACTGAACACAAGGATGCAAAGAACCACAGCTGCACAGGGCAAAGGCTGATCAGCGCACCTGTTGTACAGAGAAACTGAATTGCAGCGCAGGTAGCCCTCTCGGGACCTGTGTTGAAATGCAGAGTCTCTTCACAGAGCCTGCGCTGAAGCAGAAACGAGAATTGTCTTTGGGTTCTGGGTCACAGTTTGCAGTTTGATCTGAGGTTTTTGGCTGGATAAAAGCTATCAATAAGGTACAATTAAAAGGATGATTTAAAGGAGGACTAAGAGCTATCACAAAGGGCAGTTAGAGCATTTGTGGATCAACTTGTTCAGATCATAAACAGGCCCAGTGAGTGGACTAGAGTGGCAGATCTCTACTTTGCATTTGTAAATGGCAAATGCAGTTCGATTTGCCACTCCTAAGTTTATGAGAAGAAAAACAATAGAAACACAAATAAACTAACTAGATACATTCCCTAGCGGAGTCGCCAATTTGTTGTTGGGAAAAGTATCTATTCAGAACGCCCCTATCCCACTCTAAGGTGTGATAGTGCCTTAGCAACAAACAAGGAAAACTACTTGAGTATTATTCTTTATGAAATGTAAATGAGGAGGAAGGATGTAACTAACCTGTGTCTTTCGCTAGTTTGTTGATCCAATCACTCCTCTCTTCAATAGCTCCCAGCTCCCTGCTCCCTTACCGACCCAGCTTCACTGAATTCCTGCAAGATCACAAGAGAGAGAAACTACACGAAGATATAGATATACATTCATAAAAAGCTCAGGATCAGATTAAGCTAAACATGCAAATATAACAAAACATCATTGATACACAGCATGTAGGAGAAACTCAAATAATTTTATTGATATGATAAGAAAGTCCAAGAGGAGATACAACCAAGTGAGTTCCGATCCAGCATCTACCTCCCAGCAAAGGAATCCCTTCCTCTCCTCCAACAAAGCATAAATCACCCAATGTACTAATCTCAATCTCAAACCAACAACAATTCTCTGCAAAGTACAAAATTCCAGCCTCTGGATCTCTGGGATGAGGGATCCATATATAGATGTAATCAGAGAGGATGAGTCAGCTTATGTTTTGACTTGTGGCTTCTCTCTGTCAGTTCTTGCTTCCACTTGGAGACTGAGAGCCTCTTACTCATCACTTGGTCGAATTCAGTGAGGCAAGTGTCATTGGAGAAGATTCTGGAAGCTTCCATGGTCTTTCCACCTCGTTGAATGACTCTGCCACTTGTCATTTCCCGCTCAACGCACCTGGATAGTGCATTAAAGTGCGTTGCAATGCACCTAGCCAGTGTATTTGGGTGCTTTGCAACGCAGGCAGCTAGTGGAGCTTCTGAATTGATCCTGATTTGACTAGTTCTGAGTGGTTTTTGGTGGAGAACTTCTGGGAGAAGCTGTCATTGGTTGACCTTGTTCCTTTAGGGGTAGGAACAACACTTTTAGGGACTTTGGATCCCTTGGATAATGGACATTTCATGCTCAAATTTGTAAGGTACAAAAATGTCTATAACAACATGTTCAACATGATCCTTCCAAGACTTGCTGTAGATTAGTATATCATGAAATAATACTAACACAAATTTTCTAAGGAATGGTTTGAAAATTGAATTCATCAAACCTTGAAATGTTGAAGGTGCATTGGTAAGGCTAAAAGGCATGACCAAAAATTTATAATGACCCTCATGAGTTCTAAATGCTGTTTTCGGAATGTCTTCAGTCTTCATTCTGATTTGATGATATCCTGAACGAAGATCCAACTTGGTGAAGTAAATTGATCCATGCAATTCATCCAGTAATTCATCAATGATAGGAATGGGGAACTTATCTTTAATAGTGAGTTTGTTGAGCTCCCTATAATCCGGACACATGCGCCACGATCCATCCTTCTTGTGCACCAATACTACTGGAGCAGAGAAAGAACTTTGACTCGGTTGAATTATACCAGCCTCTAGCATTTCTGCAACCATACGTTCAATTTCACTCTTTTGGACATAGGGATATCTGTACAGCCTGATGTTTGGAGGAACACTTCCTGGAATCAGATGAATAGCATGATCATGATCACGCCTAGGTGGGAGACCTTTTGGAGTCTCAAATGCCTTGGAATGATTGTGCAGGACTTTTTGGAGATCTGGAGAAATAGATGATTCCGATGTGGAAACATCTAGCGAGCATAATTGTGCAATTACACCTCTTTGCTCCTTTTCTAGAAGCTTTGTCATACTATTAGAGCTGATTATCCTTCCTGGTTTCCCTACAATACCCCTTAATTCAACTTCCTTTCCTTCCGTAGAAAATTTGATGAAAAGTTATTGAAAATTAAAAGCTATTGTACCCAGGGATTGTAGCCATTGGACTCCTAGTACAACATCAACACCTCCCATTGGAATGGAAAGCATTGGGCTAATCAATACATATTATCCCATGGATAGCTTGATATTATGAAACTTTCCAGAGCAATTTATTGTTCCTCAATTTGCAATCATCACTTGACACTCTGGTGCTGGATATAGGAAGCAATTCAATTCTTTTGCTACCTTACAATGAATAAAATTGTGTGTGCTTCCTGAATCAATCAACACTATTACCTTTTTCTTCTTGATTTGTCCTTCTATCTTGATGGTTTGAGGAGTGGTAATTCCTGCCAATGCATTACAAGATATGGTCGTTTGTTCTTCATCTAGGCTTTTTTCCTGGAGTATATCCTCTTCTTTTGACCTTTCTTGCTCCTTTTCTTCTTCCTCTTCACAATCTATGTAGAATAATTTCTTCTCAGCACACTTATGACCTTTAGTGTATTTGCTATCACAACTGTAACAAAGCGCCTTTGCTCTTTTTTCTTCCAATTGTTGTGGTGTCAACCTTATAGGTTGTGGAAGACTAGGGGCAACAACACTTCTGTCTTTATAGTTGTGAGTGGTATGCTTCCTGGTTGCCATAATTTTGCTTTCTATTTTTCTTGCTAACCTGAATGCCTTCTCTAATGAATCAGGTTCCCAAAGGCGAACATCATGTTGGATATTATCCTTTAAAGACCCTATGAACACATCAATCCTATGCTCCTCTGGAATATCTTTTACCCTTATGTTCAATGTGCTCCATTATTGAACCCTTTTGTTTGAGACTTATCAATTGGATAAAAAACGTGTTGCTTTTTGTATCCTCATAATGTGCTATCAATTCTTCCGTAAAAATTGCCCATGTGATAAATGATTTACGAGAGAAAAGCCATTGATACCATACAAACTGATTTGGTTCCAAATATAAAGTTGCCATACATACCTTTTGTGTGTTTTGCACATTATTAAGATCGAAGAATTGATCCATCTGTAATATCCATGTGGCAGGATCCTTGCCATCAAACTTCCTCATATCTATTTTTGGAATATGGTGAGTCTTTGATCCAACATTAGCGTCTATGGAATCATGATTAACATTTCTTTTGTTCTCATCATGACTTTCCTGTTGGAAATAATACTGAGAGGGGGGGTGAATCAGTATTATCAGATCAATCAGACTTTTTCAATGCTCAGAAACATATACGCTACTTCAGTTAGGTGAACCAGCGTGTACACGCTACTATGACTAAACAAAACAGCGTATAAGAAGAAAACTCATAATTTAGTTAGCTTATTCTTCAGTTAAGTTCATCAGGACATTATTCACCACATTAATAGTAAACAGGTGCAGTATAACAGAATAGATCAAAAGCCACACACATGAACACCAAGATGTAAGGTGGAAACCCAATGTGGGTGAAAACCACCTGCTGCAAGTTGTCTCTATCTTTCTTTAATATGAAACTTCAGTTTACAATCTTTTGTACTGGTGCAGCCTTATACCAGTATGCAGGCTACAACCTGCAGAAGGCTACAACCTTCTCTCGTTCTCCAAACTTCCTTGGAAGGGAGCTCCAACCCCCTTTGCTCTTGTACTAGCCAAGATACTAGTACGTAGGTGATGACCTACAATCTTCTTTCCTTCAGGTACCACCTTTCATACATTTTCAGACTGGATATTCCTGAAGCACAACATTACAATCTGTAGACCCCAATTCATTCAATTTTCACAACAGATCATTGAAGCATAAAACAACCAAACTTTGAATCACTGAACCACTGAACCCTGTCAATCACCAGTTACCAGAACACAGAGCAGACTACAGAACTCTGCAATAACAGTCAGACCCCACTGTAAACCCAAAATCAAGCTTCAAAAGATATACGCTACTTCAATGAGCAAAACCCGCGTATACACGCGCTTTTGCCGAAGCCAACCTGCGTACAGATCTAAAAATAAATTTTCTCAATTTGCAGCTGTACCAGACATCAGTTAGACCCAGAACATAACATTGCGACAATATGCAGATCTAGAAATACGCATAATCACCCATATCATGATAGTGCATTTCAAACCATTAGATCCCGATCTATCCTTAGATCTAGTCCTCCATCAACCGATGTGATCTCTCCTTGGCTTAGATCAAGCAACCCAGCACCTGCATATCAGATCTCTTTCTCTCTTAGATATTCAAGCCTTGTCGAAAGATGTATTTGCCTAATGATCTTCTTCTCCTTATATAGCCTTAGGCCTTGCTCAATACCAAGAGCCAAAACCATAGTAACACAATACCATCAACTTCAAAACTAGGGATCGACACGCCCGTCGAGACACAATGGTCCGAAATCATAGGCACAACTTCCAAGGACTAACCACCATGGACCAAAAGGTACTTTTCCACATACACGCGCTTTTTCTGAATCCAACTAGCGTGTACACGCGACTTGAGCTTAACGAACCTGCGTATATGAACTTCCTTGGCATGCTGTACTAAGATCTGTCTTCTCATTAAGTTGCCATCACCTGTACCAACCTCTGAACACCTGTACCAACCTCTGAGTGAGTTGCCATCAAGGACAACACTTGAATCATAATGCCAACAATCTCCCCCTTTGGACTTGATGGCAACCACCACACCAAGTCACTCTCCCCCTTTGACATCAAGGGCAAAGGGCTGTGCTCCCCCTGAGGACATGCTGATACCTCTGCTTGGCTGACTCATGCTCCCCCTGAAAGTATGCCAGATCTGCAAAAGATGTTCTTCAACAAGAACCAAGACTTATACACCATAAGGGACCTTCCTATCACCAAAAGACTCAATACATACATCCAGACTCCCTACCAAGAGGGGACATAACAGAAACAACCAATTATATTACAGCATTCATCCCAGGCATAGTGGGGAAACCAACATAGGCCGTTACATGACCTTGACACCATAAAAGAGACATCGCAAGAGAGATACATGACATAGAGACAACAGATCTAGACCAAGACTTATGAAAGTCACCAGCAGCATATGATAAACATCTTTTTAGATCAGCAAACGGGATTTCTTTCTGAGCTCCTTTTCCTGAAATCAACAACCAAAACATCTGAATGCCAACAATTCTTTATGAGACTTTTAAGCTGCTCCCCCTGAACCTATGCCTGCTGCACCCCCTGAAACCGTGCCTGAAGAATTCTGACATACCCATTGCTGTTCAGAACTCCAGAGTTTTCCCTTGCTGTTCAGAACTTCATATACGCGATTTCTCCTGCATGAAACAGCGTATGTACGCGGATATAATCCTGCAACAAGCGTACACCTTACACGCGACTTTCCCAGCATAAATCCGCGTGTATACGTGTATATACCTTACGTAACTTGCGTATACCAACTTTTCTGTAGAACAGACAAGCTTCAACAGCAGGATGAAGCATCAACTACTCCCAGCTTTTGTCTGAGATGTTCAAAAGTTTCCCTGGGCAGTGGTTTTGTGAGAATATCAGCAACTTGTTCCTTAGAAGGAACATACTCCAACTTGACCTTCCGCTCAAGCACTTGTTCCCGGAGAAAATGGTACTTGATTGGTATGTGCTTGGTCTTTGAGTGCATGACTGGATTCTTTGAAATGCTGATTGCACTAGTATTATCACATAAGATAGAAACTGGTGGAGTGCAAGTGATTTGAAAGTCCTGCAAGGTCTACATCATCCAAAGAAGTTGTGTGCAACAAGATGCCGCAGCCACATATTCTGCTTCAGCTGTAGATAAGGCAATCGAACTCTGTTTCTTGCTGAACCAAGATACTAATCTGGAACCCATGAAGAAAGCACCACCACTTGTGCTTTTCCTATCATCCACACTTCCAGCCCAATCTGCATCTGTGTAAGCATGAAGAGTGAGATCTGTATTTCTAGGATACCATAAGCCATAGTTTTGGGTCCCTTGAAGATATTTGAAGATTCTTTTGACTGCCTGAAGATGAGTTTCCTTTGGGTTGGCTTGAAATCTTCCAACCATTCCTACAGCATGTGTAATATCTGGTCGAGTACCTGTCAAATAAAGCAAACTCCCAATCATGGATCTATAAGTGGGTTGGTGAACTGCTGCTGATTCATCATTAGCACTGAGGCTGCATCCTGTAACCATGGGTGTACAAACTGGCTTTGACTCTTCCATGCCATACTTCTTCAAGATCTGTTTGAGGTATTTGGTTTGAGACAAGAAGATACCTCCTTCATTTTGTTGGATTTGCAATCCAAGAAAATATGTCAATTCTCCAAGAAGTGACATTTCGAATTCTTTCTGCATAACCAAGGCAAAGTTTTGACTCATAGTCTCTTCATTGCTGCCAAAAATAATATCATCTACATAAACAACAAGAATTAGCAATTTGTTATTTTCAACTTTTATATAGAGATTGCTATCTGCTGATCCTTTTGAAAAGCCTTGTTGGTGAAGATATTTGTCCAACCGATAATACCAAGCCCTTGGAGCTTGTTTGAGTCCATAGAGTGCTTTTTTCAATCTGCATACAAGGTTTGGATCATTCCCAAGAATGAAGCCATCTGGCTGCTCAATATATACTTCTTCTTCTAAGTCTCCATTGAGGAAGGCTGATTTCACGTCCATTTGAAATACCTTGAAGTTTTGAAAGCTTGAGAGAGCAAGGAACATTCGGATGGCCTCTAGTCTTGCCACAGGAGCAAAGGTCTCTTCAAAATCTATTCCTTCTTGCTGTGCATACCCTTTACAAACAAGTCTGGCCTTGTTTCTAATTACTTCTCCATTTTCATTTAATTTATTCTTGAAGACCCATTTTGTTCCTATTACATTCTTATCTTTTGGTCTAGGAACTAATTCCCAAGTGTTGTTCTTTTCGATTTGCTCAAGTTCTTCATCCATTGCTTTGACCCAACATTCATCTTTGCATGCCTCTTTCACATTTTGTGGTTCAGTGGAGGAGAGTAGTGCCAAGTAGCTTGAAGCTTCTGCAAGTGTCCTTCTTGTTTGTACTCCTGCTTCTTTTTGCCCCACAATCTGAGTTTCTGGATGATTCTTTTGGACATATCTGGATGGAGTCTTCTCTTCTATTCTTGTCTGCTCCTCTGGTTCTTCTTGAGATTCTTCTTCTTCTTGAGGTTCTTCTTCTACATCATTTCGCCTTTGAGAGTAACCTTCATCTTCTTCAATGTCTTCATGATGAACTTGCCTAGGAATATATCCCTTCTCATCAACCACTATATCAATACTGTCAACAATTCTGCCAAGTCTTTTATTGTAGCACTTGTATGCTTTGCTATGTGGAGAATAACCAAGAAGAATGCCCTCATCTGCTCTAGGTTCAAGTTTGCCAAGTTGCTCATCAGTATTCTTAATATAACATTTGCTCCCAAAGATTTTGAAATGCTTCACGGAAGGAGTTTTACCACTCCAAAGCTCATGAGGTGTTTGAGTGCTGTTTACTCGGACATTTGTTTTGTTAAGAATAATAACAGCAGCATGTGCAGCTTCACCCCAGAAGGTTGCAGGAGTACCTGATTCATCGAGCATAGCACGAGCCATTTGTTGGATAGTTCTGTTCATTCTTTCCACAACCCCATTTTGCTGAGGAGTTCTAGCTGTAGAGAATTCTCTTCTTATCCCATGTTCATCGCAGAAATCGAAAAATTCATTTGATGTGAACTCCCCACCTCTGTCAGATCTGAGGCACTTAATTTTGTGTCCTAATTCATTTTCAGCCAATGCTTTGAAGGATTTGAATTTTTCGAATGCTTCATCTTTGTGCTTCATAAGCCCTAACCAAACAAACCTTGAGAAATCATCAATGAATAATATTAGATATTCTTCTCCTCGAGGTGTCCTTTTCCTAAATGGACCACATACATCTGTATGGACTAGCTCAAGAGGCAAGCTCGCTGATCCTTCCTTCTCTGGAAAGTTAGTTCTGGTTTGCTTTCCAAACTGACAAGATTTGCATATGGTGTTGTCTGGAATTTTGATATCTGGAAGATCGCGAACTGCCTGATATTTGCATGCTTTCCTTATTTGTGAGAAGCTTAGATGTCCCAACCTTCGATGCCATAACTAGTGCTCTTCATCCTTGCTAAGATAGCATTGTTGTTGTCCTTCTTCAAATATGTACAGATTATTTGGAGTTCTTTTGCCTTTGAGAACTGTTTTACCTGTATCAAGATCACGAACAAGACATCCATTCGATCTGAAAATAACCTCGGTTTTTTGATCACACATCTGGCTGACACTTAGTAGATTATGCTTCAATCCATCAACATACAAAACATTTCCAGCCTTGACCTTTTCTTTCAAAGGAGCAATACCTTTTCCTTTTATAGTTGCAGGAGTATCATTTCCAAAAGATACTTTCTTTCCCTTTTCTAAAGTAGAATAAGATTCAAGTTTTTCTTTATCACCTGTCATATGTTTCGAACATCCACTGTCAATGTACCATAGATTTTCCTGTCCTTCTGCATAAAAAGCTATCCCACATCTTTCTGTCTGAGGTTCCTTTATTCTCCATTTTTTGGTGCTCGTGGCTTGTTCCTTTTTCTCCTGAAACCTGCTCCTGCATTCAGAGTCTTTATGACCAAAATTATTGCAAATAGAACATTCAACTTCATTTTCAAGAACCGAAAAGTTGTTATAGGTCCTCTTTGTAATCCCTGTCATACTTCTTTGTTTTTGAGCTTCCCTAGTCATGATTGTTTTATATGCAACACACTGAGCTGCTTTGTGACCAAAGTTATGGCAAGAAAAGCATTGTCCATTGAAGAAGCTTCTGCGGTTATTGAATCTACCAGCCAACTGATTGTAATTTCTATTTTCATCTATTCTTGAGCCAAACTGAGAGGATTTTACCTGTGGTTGGTTGTAGCTTTTGTTCACCCTTAAGAAGGATTGTCCCTGATAGTTTCTGTTTGTAATTCGTCCCTACTTTACCTGATTATCTTCATTGTTCTTCTGCTCATTTCTTCTTGCTGCATCAAGATAACTTTTTGAGGTGGATGCTTGAGAGGTTTCTCCATTATAGCCCAAACCTGTCTTGTTTAGAGGAGACCGCTGCACATTGATAATCTCATCCAAAGTTTCAGATCCTTTGACAAACTTAAGATTAATAGTTTTTGTTTTCTCAATTTCTTTTCTGAGACCAACAATTTCACCTTCTAGTTTTTCAAGATGTTTTTCCTTTTCATCAATTTGAAATTGCAAAGTATCAATGATCACACTCTTTTCTTCTATGCATCTCTTGAGTCTAGTAATTTCATTATAGAGATTATCCACATCTACAGCATCCTCATAATCATCATCTTCAAATGCCATTAACAGCTTATATTTATTACCTTGTTCATCTTCATCACTGTTTGATAAGCCATCACTATCTTCATGGGTGTAGTAGCTTTTCTTATTTGCACTTTGTTTCTTGTTCCATCTAGCAGGTTCTTTTCCTTTATCCTTATAAGGACATTTTGCAGCATAATGACCTACTCTTCCACAAGCAAAGCATTTGAAAGGTAGCTTACCTCTGAACCTTCCAGAACCCCTTTGAAGATTTCTGACAAAATTTGATTCTTCTTCCTCTTCTTCTGGAACATGGCTTGCTTCATAGTAATCTTCTTTTCCTGATGCCTTAAAAGCAGCTTCCCTTCTGTCAGATGGACCTCCCTTTCTCATTTCATAAGCAGTTAGAATTCCATGTAGCTGAGACATAGTGAGAACACGGAGATTTTCTTTTTCTTCTATTGCAGATACTTTAGATTCAAACTTGGGGGATAATGATCTTAGAATCTTTTGAACTACTATAGTCTCTTTTATTTCTTCACCCAAATTTTTCATGCAATTAACAATCTCATCTACCCGAAGAAAATAATTAGCCACACTTTCATCATTATACATCTTGAGAGTCTCATATTGAATCCTGAGAGTTTGAAGTTTAGCTTGCTTTACCTGTTCATCTCCTTCATAGCTAGTGATCATTTTGTCCCATATCTCTTTTGCTGATTTGAAGTGCATGACCTTCATGAATTCTGTTTGGGATATACTTCCTAATAGAGTACTGACTGCTTTTGCATTTGTTTCATACTGCTTTTTCTCAGCTGGATCTGTAGGAGTAGCTGAAGGAAAAGCATAGCCTGTTTCTACAATATTCCAAACTTCTGTACCAAGAGATTGAAGATATGCAGTAACTCTTACCTTCCAATAATTGAAATTTGTCCCATCAAAAATCGGTGGCCTGATTGATGCTTCTTTCTCGTAGTTTCTCATGATGAATGATCTACCTTCAAGCGATCAAGCTTCTCTGAAGGACCTGCTCCGATACCAATTGTTGGAAATAATACTGAGAGGGGGGGTGAATCAGTATTATCAGATCAATCAGACTTTTTCAATGCTCAGAAACATATACGCTACTTCAGTTAGGTGAACCAGCGTGTACACGCTACTATGACTAAACAAAACAGCGTATAAGAAGAAAACTCATAATTTAGTTAGCTTATTCTTCAGTTAAGTTCATCAGGACATTATTCACCACATTAATAGTAAACAGGTGCAGTATAACAGAATAGATCAAAAGCCACACACATGAACACCAAGATGTAAGGTGGAAACCCAATGTGGGTGAAAACCACCTGCTGCAAGTTGTCTCTATCTTTCTTTAATATGAAACTTCAGTTTACAATCTTTTGTACTGGTGCAGCCTTATACCAGTACGCAAGCTACAACCTGCAGAAGGCTACAACCTTCTCTCGTTCTCCAAACTTCCTTGGAAGGGAGCTCCAACCCCCTTTGCTCTTGTACTAGCCAAGATACTAGTACGTAGGTGATGACCTACAATCTTCTTTCCTTCAGGTACCACCTTTCATACATTTTCAGACTGGATATTCCTGAAGCACAACATTACAATCTGTAGACCCCAATTCATTCAATTTTCACAACAGATCATTGAAGCATAAAACAACCAAACTTTGAATCACTGAACCACTGAACCCTGTCAATCACCAGTTACCAGAACACAGAGCAGACTACAGAACTCTGCAATAACAGTCAGACCCCACTGTAAACCCAAAATCAAGCTTCAAAAGATATACGCTACTTCAATGAGCAAAACCCGCGTATACACGCGCTTTTGCCGAAGCCAACCTGCGTACAGATCTAAAAATAAATTTTCTCAATTTGCAGCTGTACCAGACATCAGTTAGACCCAGAACATAACATTGCGACAATATGCAGATCTAGAAATATGCATAATCACCCATATCATGATAGTGCATTTCAAACCATTAGATCCCGATCTATCCTTAGATCTAGTCCTCCATCAACCGATGTGATCTCTCCTTGGCTTAGATCAAGCAACCCAGCACCTGCATATCAGATCTCTTTCTCTCTTAGATATTCAAGCCTTGTCGAAAGATGTATTTGCCTAATGATCTTCTTCTCCTTATATAGCCTTAGGCCTTGCTCAATACCAAGAGCCAAAACCATAGTAACACAATACCATCAACTTCAAAACTAGGGATCGACACGCCCGTCGAGACACAATGGTCCGAAATCATAGGCACAACTTCCAAGGACTAACCACCATGGACCAAAAGGTACTTTTCCACATACACGCGCTTTTTCTGAATCCAACTAGCGTGTACACGCGACTTGAGCTTAACGAACCTGCGTATATGAACTTCCTTGGCATGCTGTACTAAGATCTGTCTTCTCATTAAGTTGCCATCACCTGTACCAACCTCTGAACACCTGTACCAACCTCTGAGTGAGTTGCCATCAAGGACAACACTTGAATCATAATGCCAACATTTCCTTTAGTACCCTTTCACCCTTAGGGAGCATTTCTTTTAGCAACTTATTCATATTTATCTTCAATTCGTCCATGTTTGTCTTCAAATCTATCTTCAAATCATCCATCTTAGCTTCCACATCAATCATCTTAGCTTCTACGCCTTTCTTTAAACAGTCCATCTCAGCTTCTACACCTTTCTTTAAACCATCCATCTTAGCTTCTACATCTTTCTTTAAACCATCCATCTTAGATTCTGTTCCTTTTTGTGCAAGGGACAGTTGTTGCACTTGGTCTTGTAATTTTGATATATCATGTTGCATTTCTTCATCTTCTTCATGAGTCATGCTAGAGCTTTTAGGTTCCTTACTAGGTGTTTGCATTTTATTTCCTTGGGGAATCAGTTACCGATAATAATGCTCTACTATGCCCTTTGAATTCCTTCAAAATAAATTTTCAAACCAAGCTTAAGCAAAAATTTAAGAAAACCTACACACCTTTTTTCACTTTGTAGGATCTCTATATTTCCTCTGACGTATCTCTGTACTTTCCGATCATCTAGTTCTGAAATTTTGACTTGTAGTAGCCCTCTGTGTCCTCTTTCCAATGCCACAAGTCTGACCCAAATTGGATTCTCCAAGGAAGAGTTATGTGAAATCTCCCACAATGACTTTCTTATAGACTAGTTCAGTAGAGCGAACTTGTACGACGTGCCACGAGTCACTGTTTCAACCTTTGGATCTAAAACATGCATACAAGAAACTACAACCCGTCTTCTTTCTATATCTTCTTATGAAATTTCAATCCGGATCCCCAGAGAGAAAGTTATGACGATTTTCCCCAGGTCACCTGTTTTGAATGTAATTCAAGAGTCTGCAAAAGGACCAACTTCCTCAGATCATATCTCCGGAAATATTGCACGAAAATATTTGAAATTTGGACCCAAGGTTCAGTGCCATTTCTTCTCAAATGGATTTTTTTGCGACTTCTGAAACATCACAGAAAAAAGTTATAGCGAAAATGCCACGATGAACTGTTTGGAGTAGCGAAACCCTAGAATCCAAAGTTCTGATACCAAATGTTATGAAACCAGCTCCAGAAAAGATAGAAAAGATAGGTCAACACCTTAGAATTCAGCCTCTTCGAGGGGGCAACCTCCTTTACATTACATAAATGAACAATTCTTGGCTGATTCAAGTGACAAAACCTCCTTCCTATATATAGGAGTCTAAGGAGTCACAATATAATCCAGCTGACCTAACAATAATAATATAAAGCCACAAAAATAAAAATAGAGGGATTCTATGGGGCACAGTAATAACAATATGGGGGCAATAGGGGCACAACAATATTAATAAGGGGTATAACTACAATAGTAATGGGGTAATCACTAGTATTATGGGGACCCAACATGCTGGTTCTAGAGATGAAAGAAAGATGTTGTCTCATGAGCCTAAGGCTCAAGGCCAGCCTAAATGTGGTATTGTTTTTCTACCGTATATCCATGGAATTACAGACAAAATCGCTAAAATCCTAAAAAAGGAAAACATTATCACACATTTCTCTGCTCCAGGTACTATCAGACAAAGTTTGAAGTCTGTTAAAGATGATATCGACAATCATCAGCTTAAAGGAGTATATAAAATAGAGTGTTCCTGCGGAAAAAGCTACATTGGTGAAACAGGTCGCTCCCTCCAGACAAGACTCAAGGAACATGGCGCTGATATTAAGAACGGAATATCTCGTACTTCAGCCCTGGCAGAGCACTCCTTAAAGACTAAGCACCATATCTATCTGGAAAGCACATCAATTATCGCAAGGGAAGAGCAACATCAGAGACGAAAGATCAAAGAAGCGCTTGAAATCATCAAGCATCCTCATAATCTGAACAGGGATAATGGTGTGGAGATTAGTGGGAGCTGGCTTCCCTTGATCAGGGAAATAAAAAGCGCAAGCACATCCCCTGGTAAAGGCCTCAGCAGGTAAGTTATCCCTCTCCCTTCTCGTCTCATTAGTCTATGTTTTCATTTAGATCTAGGTATAAAATTTCCATTAAATACTAGGATATATTAATTCCTATATTGCTATTAAGTAATATATTAATCATTATATTAATTAATTATAAATATTAATTATTTATAATGGTTAATATAATTCGATTAATATTTTAATTATATTTTAATTAAATTATATAAGAATTAATATTTCCCTAGTATTTAGTGATTTTTAGTTTCTTCAACCTATTTTTGTTTTAGTTATAGCCCTTAAAAATTTATTAGTTAGCATTATTTTCCTTAAAATAAAATAATTTCTATATAACAATTAATTAATATATTAATTATTATATTAATCAATTATAAATACTTATTATTTATAATTGTTAATATAAATTAGGTTAATACATTATTTTAATTTTATATTGAAATTATTTCTTCTTTTTAATTTATTAGGCTTTCTTTAGTCTTAGTTTAGTCCCTATTTAATCTTTAGGTTTGGTATTAATTTATGAACTTTTCCAAAAATTTAAAATAATAGTAATTTATTAAAACAAATTAATATTAAATTATATAAAATTAATTAAATTAATTAATGATTATTACAGCCGACAGTATGTTGTTCTAAAAATTTCACTATTTATTACTTCTTTGTTGCTCTTCTGTTATCATCATTCTCATATCCTGATGATGGATCCCATTTGGGATTTGAAATGTTGGTACAAAAATGTTAAAACTGTGGATTCTCCGGTCAATGATTCAAAAGGACATATTGGAGTTCTATAGTATAGCTTTGAGAATTAAAATTGGCATGAAAAAATACATTATTTCTTTTAATGGGGTGAAGGAGGCTCGATTAAGAAGTTTTGTTTAAAAATTTGTCCCTATAAAGAGGTGGAATATCAAGGAGGGTATACAGATCTATGTTTATTCTTGAAACCAAATGACCATAGGAAAAGGGATTGGAAATGGATGATAGGAAACACTATAAAATGAACTAATTTGTGGTGTAATAAAAGTTATCTTTGGGGTACACTAACATTAGTTAAGTCAATATTGAAGGCAATCCAAATTTATTATCATAGAATGGCTTTCATTCCTAAAGGGATTATAGAAACAATTACAAAAAAAATCCTCTAAGATGTTTTGGGCATGCAAGAGGGAGAGAGATGGTATTCCACTAGTCAAATGGTTGGCACTGGACAAACCTAATGAAGCAAGTGGCTAGTGTTTGAAAAATATTCACTTATTAGTTCAATCTTTGGTTTCAAAAAGTATGTGGAGATTAATTTGCATGGAAGAAGAGTGGATGGAGGTGATTCTAAAAAGGAACATAGACCCTCTTACTATGGTATAGATTGGATAAGGAAGGAATCCAAACCCACATATAATGTGTCCATTTTTAGAAGGATCTAGTTTTGGCTATCATTATGGTGGGGAATTTACTTCTATGAAAAATTGGCAAGGGGGCCAGAGTTAGAATTAGAGGTGACCCATGGATAGGATATGGAGAGGCCTATAGATAAACCTTAGAGTTTTACTACCATTGTAGAGTTATATAGTTTACAATTTATGTCAAGCTTTGATATTATAAATTCATCAATATGGAAAAATGAATGGATAGATGTTAAGAAGATATGACTAACAGATGAAAAGAATAATTAGTGGAGACTATATGTGGATAAATGAAAATAGTGTCATATAAGAATTAGTGGAGAGGAATATTCATCAATCTAGTCTTTAAGTCTAATGCGCGGGGATTATACTCCAAGGTTTGGGTATAAAGCTATGCTTTGGGCTATTTTATTAGATTTGCAAGGCATAAAGGTTGGATCTTTGGACCCATGTTTCATATTTGTATATGGATTTAGATCCACCAATATCCATGAAGGATCCACCTCACATGATTCTTGCCTAATTGGAAAATAATCTGGAACCTTGAACCTAGAAATGTGCCTACAAATCAAGATCATGCCTCCATGTCTAAAGGGTTGAATGATGCAAGAGCATTCACCGAAGAGAAAATCATTGTAATTAAGTAGACATAGGGGGTGATTTATTTTTAGGAAGTTAGATTCCTAAGTGTCAAGTTAATGTAATATTTAGGCTTAAATTGATTTAATTAGATAATTAGAGGAAGCTATAAATGCTTTCAAATAAATGAGGACATGAGTGGTTAATAAAGATAAAGAGTTAAAAGTCAAATATAACTCTTTAAGCAGTTTCATGATTCTAGGAGCAAGAGAAACGTTTTAGGCATTAATTGAGCCAAGAAGTGGACATAGAGGACCCAGAGGATTTAGGAGGTAGATCAATAGATTTAGGAGCTGAACTGGGATTAGTTCAATGAAACTATCTGGCATATATGTAAGCCTATGGGCAGAGTGAAAGGAAGAGGCCATAATAGTGAAGAACATGCCTGTGTGAGAGACATATGTCTCATTCTGTAATCATTGTAGATGTTTATTAATGAAATCAACCCAATTTCAAGTGGGAATGTGTGTTTCGAGTGTTGAATTGTATTTGAACTTGTAGGTTTTGTAACAGGGGTTGCAGGCAGAGTTCTGCAGAGCACACAGAGGGAGAAAATGACAAGAGATTTGCAATGGATCATTGAATCCATTCAAAGGATCAAGAGGATAGTCATCAAAGGGAATGCGAAGTTAAGCCAGGGGGGATAGAGAAAATCGAAATAGATGGGAACCTTCAGAAGAACCAAACCACAGAAGTAAAATTGAATAAATCGTGGAAAAATCAAGTAAAAGGGATGAACAGTGAAGTGAAGAGCCATGCACAGGAGCCGTTTGATCTGAAAGATCAATGGTCCATATGATATCGCTAAAGAGGGAGGTGAAATATCTCATTAGAGGAATTAATTATAAAGATTAATTCCTGCGAGTGTAAAACCCAGTTTACACAAAAACAACGCAAAACATAGTCAAAATTGAGTTCCGAACTTGAATTATTATAGAGAGTGGTTAAATTGCATATCAACGCTTTGAAGTAGTCAGGGTGCAGTACAATGGAACGTCGATATGCCGATAGCGATAAATCAGCAATTGGAGAAGGCGAAGGTTAGAGCATGGTGGTGGAGCAATAAGATACAGACCTGATGATGAATAGAGTCACGAGTCTAATGGGTTTGAAGTCTGCTATATGTGTTCGGAGAGGAAATTCCATGTATTCCCTTTGTATTATGTTAAAGTGTTGAAACACTTCCGATAGTCGCATATCGGAGAGGAAGAGGAGGTGAGGCACATATGTATGCATGAGCCATGAATGGAGCAATGGCCGATTGCAATGGAGTTAGCCTCGAGATGTGTGCAAAGACTATAGCAAAGCGGGGAAAAGGTATGTTTGTAGCTATTTCCTTTGTTAAAAGGTTATAACGGCAAAAGAGCACTGATAGTGTATTCATGTGTTAAACCCATATGTAACCAATGTTTAAAGGGGAATGATTATGTATACATGGTGTATGGGCTAAATAAATATTCTGAAAGGTTTCTTGAGTTCCGATAAGGAAACACAAATGGAAGGCTTTAACGAATGTTTAAATAAAGATTGTGAAGGAGTGGTGAGTCCTGGTAGGTGATTTAGTGTTGGCATTATGACATAGGTTTGGCACTATGGCACAGGTTTTGTCCTTGATGGCAACTCACTCAGATGGCAGATCACTATTCAGGCTCTCAGAATGAAAGAAAAAGAGGTATACACAGGTTTCCTTTGATGAGGTCGCGTATACATACGTGATTTCCGATCAAAAGTTGTGTATGCGTATGCATGCACTTTCATGCACGGAAAGGCGCATACATGTGGGAAAGCTTATTTTTAGGACCATGGTATTTGGACCTATGGTTTTGGACCTTGGTATTGCGTCCGAAGTATTGAACCCTATTGGCATTATGATTTAGGTTTGGCACTATGGAACAGGTGTTGTACTTGATGGCAACTCACTCAAGTGGCAGATCTCTATTCAGGCTCTCAAACTCATAGAAAATGAGATACCCACAAGTGATCCTAAGAGAAGCTATGGACCCGTAGGTACACCAACCAAGAAATGTGGACATATCCGCAGGTGCTCCATTCAGAAGGTGCAGACCCTAGTTCACTCACTCCAATGCAGAGAAGCGCGCACACGTGGGGTTTCTTATGTTTGGCCCTTGGTATTTTGCCCGTCGATCATGATCCTATGGTTTTGGTTCGTGGTATAGGATCTAAAGTACTGAACTCCGGTTTGGATCCCTTGTATTAGTTTTTGATGATTTTGTCCCATGGTGTGAATAAGGGCTTGCCTATAAAAAGGAAAGGAGATCACTTGGCTAGACACTTGTGAAAATTGAATATCTTAAGATCTGAAATTTTGGGTGATCGGTTTTAAAAGCTAGATCTAAATCAAGGTGAATTTTGAGGTAAATCTATTGATAGGTTGTGATCTCTTGGGCGCATGATCAGATCTGTGGATCTGACTGTCTGTGGCACATTGGAGGACTGTTAATTTGGCTCTATTCAGAGGTCTGCACATGATCCACAGCGGAGGTGCGGGGGTCCGCAGCGTAGCAGAAGGCACAGTGTGGGGATCCGCAGTGCAGCAGAAGGCGCAGGTGTGGAGGTACGCTGTCAGGTAGAACTGCAGGTGCAGATCTGAGCAGAGGTACACAGGGCAACAGAAGGAGTAGGTGCGGAGGTACATAGAGCAGAAGAAGGACTAGGTGCGGATCTGCGCCATTTAGACACATAAGAGTTACAGATATTCATAGGCCTCTACCGGTGAAGTTGCAGACCTTTCTTGAAACATTTGTTGGCTTTCTTTTATCTATTGCTGAAGAATTCTGGGTTTAGATTACTGGTATTTCTGATCTGGTTACTGCATTCTGAGAAGTTATTGGTTGATTCATTGGTTGATTGAAAAAGTTGATTGGGTGATTCACATGTACTTGATGATTATTTGATGTTCATGGATCCAGTTCGAAAATTTATGAAAAGTGGTCCTTGGAAGAAAAGAAGTAAGGGGTTGTAGCTCCCTTCCAGGAGAGACTGGAAAATGAGAGAGGGTTGTAGCTCTCTACAGGTTGCAGCCTGCGTACTGGTAAAGGACTGCACCAGTACAAAATCATTGTAAAAGAAGTTTCTAATTGAAAGAAGATAAAGACATATTGCAGTAGGTGGTTTTCACCCACATTGGGTTTCCACCTTATATCTGGTGTTCTTTGGTGTGATTATCTGTTTTTCCTGTTCTTGTTCATTATTATATGGTACTGATATACAAACTAATGATCAATATCTCAAGGATAACTTAAAGTATAAATCTGGAAGATATATTGAAAAGAATTTGATAATACTAATTCATCCCCCCCTCAGTATTATTTCGAACAATTGGTATCAGAGCCAGGTTCTTCTAAAGAAGCTTGATCGCTTAGAGGAAGATCCATCATCATGAGCAACTATGAGAGAGAAGAATCTATCAGGCCACCGATTTTTGATTTGACAAACTTTGTATATTAGAAGGTAAGAGTTACAACCTATCTTCAATCACTTGGTATAGAAGTCTGGGATATCATAGATACAGGGTACACTTTTCATTCAGCAACTCCTACAGATCCGGCTGAGAAGAAGAAATATGAAACAAATGCAAAAGCAGTCAATACTCTATTAGGATGCCTATCTCAATCAGAATTTGTCAAGGTAATGCAGTATAAATCCGCAAAAGAAATATGGGACAAGATCGTTCTGAGCTATGAAGGAGATGAACAGGTAAAACGAGCAAAAATTCAAACCCTCAGGATTCAGTATGAAAATCTCAGAATGCACAATGATGAAAGTGTGGCTAACTATTTCCTTCATGTAGATGAGATTGTTAATTGTATGAAAAATTTGGGTGAAGAAATAAAAGACGCTATTGTGGTTGAAAAGGTTCTAATATCTTTGTCCCCTAGGTTTGAATCTAAAGTTTTTGCAACAGAAGAAAAGGAGAATCTACGAAACCTTACCATGTCACAGCTACACGAGATTCTAACTACTTATGAAATGAGGAAGGGAGGACCATCAGACAGGAGAGAAGCAACTTTCAAGGTTTCAGGCAAAGGAGACTACTATGAGTTAGGACATGCGTCAGAAGAGGAAGAAGAATCAAATTTTGTCAAAAACCTTCAACGGGGTACTGGAATATTTATAGGTAAGTTACCTTTCAAATGTTTTTCTTGTGGGAGTGTCGGTCACTATGCTGCCAAATGTCCTCATAAGGATAAAAATGACAAAGGGAAGGAACCTGCTAGATGTAACAAGAAACAAAATGTAACTAAGAAAAGTTACTATACTCATGAAGATAGTGATGGTATTTCAAATAGTGATGAAGATGAACGAGGTAATAACTATAAACTTTTAATGGCTTTTGAAGATGATGATTACATGGATGCTATAGATGTGGATGGCTTTTATGAAGAGATTTCTAGACTCAAAACATGTTTAGAAGAAAAGAATGTGATCATTGATACTCTGCAATTCCAACTTGATGAAAAAGAAAAATTTCTTGAGAAGTTAGAATGTAAAATTGTTGGCCTTAGAAAATAAATTGAGAAAACAAAGGCTCTTAATCTTAAATTTGTTAAAGGATCTGAAACTCTAGATGTGATTATCAATGTACAACGTTCTCCACTAATCAAGACAGGTCTAGGGTATAATGGAGAAGCATCTCAAGCATCCACCTCAAAGAGTTATCTCAATGCAACAAGGAGGGATGAGCGAAAGACCAATGGAGATCACCAGGTAAAACAGGGACGAATTACATCAAGAATAAACAAGGACTACCAGGTAAATCAGGGGCAATCCACCTTAAGGATGAACAAAAGCTACAACCAGCCACAGGTTAAATCTTCTCAATTTGTCTCAAGAATGGATGACAATAGAAACTACAATCATTTGGCAGGTAGATTTGATAATCACAGAAGTCTCTTCAATGGCCAATGTTTCTCTTGCCATAACTTTGGCCACAAAGCAGCTCAATGTGTTGCCTATAAAACAATCATTACTAGAGAAGCTAAAAAAAAAGAAGTATGACTGGGATCATGAAAAGGACTTATAACAACTTTTCGGCCCTTGAAAATGAAATTGAATTTTCTATTTGTAATAACTTTGGTCATGAAGATTCTGAATGCAGGAGCAGGTTTTGGCAGACAAAGGAACAAGCCTCAAGTACCAGAACATGGAGAATAAAGGAACCACAACCAGAAAGATGTGGGATAGCCTTTTATGCAGAAGGACAGGAAAATCAATGGTACATCGACAGCGGATGTTCGAAACATATGACAGGTGATAAAGAAAAACTTGAATCATATAGTGTTTTAGAAAAGGGAAAGAAAGTTTCTTTTGGAAATGATACCCCTACAGTCATAAAAGGAAGAGGTACTGCTCAGTTGAAATAAAAGGTCAAAGCTGGAAATGTTTTGTATGTTGATGGCTTGAAGCATAATCTTTTGAGTGTCAGTCAGATGTGCGATCAAGGAACCGAGGTAA
This sequence comes from Pinus tabuliformis, assembly GCA_031772625.1. Lineage (NCBI taxonomy): Eukaryota > Viridiplantae > Streptophyta > Pinopsida > Pinales > Pinaceae > Pinus > Pinus tabuliformis. Next base: position 247,436,853 of record CM062805.1, read on the forward strand.
TATTTTGATCAAATGGATGTAGTGTTTGTGATATTGATACAGGAAAAACAGTGATCAAAGGCATAAGAACTCCAAATAACTTATACATATTTGAAGAAGGACAACAACAATGCTATTTGAGCAAGGATGATGAACACTGGTTATGGCACTGGAGGTTGGGGCATCTAAGCTTTCCACAAATAAGGAAAGCATGCAAGTACCAGGCAGTTCGTGGTCTTCTAGATATCAAAATTCCAGACAACACCACATGCAAATCATGTCAGTTTGGTAAGAAAACCAGAACTAACTTCCCTGAGAAGGAAGGGTCAGCCAGCAGGCCTCTTGAACTAGTCCATACAGATGTATGTGTTCCATTTAGGACAAGGTCACCTCGAGGAGAAGAATACTTTACATTATTCATTGACGACTTCTCCATGATGGTTTGGTTAGGACTTATGAAACACAAGGATGAAGCATTCGAAAAATTCAAATCTTTCAAAGCCTTGGCTGAAAATGAATCAGATCACAAAATTAAGTGCCTCGGGTCTGACAGAGGTGGGGAGTTTACCTCAAATGAATTTTTCGATTTCTGTGAAGAACATGGAATAAGAAGGGAATTCTCTACAGCTAGGACTCCTCAGCAAAATGGAGTGGTGGAAAGGATGAATAGAACGGTTCAACAAATGGCTCATGCTATGCTTGATGAGTCTGGAACTCCTGCAACCTTCTGGGGTGAAACTGCATTTGCTGCGGTTGTTATCCTCAACAAAACAAATGTCCGAGTGAACAACACTCAAACTCGTCATGAGCTCTGGTATGGTGAGACTCCTTCGGTAAAACATTTCAAAATTTTTGGAAGCAAATGCTATATTAAGAATAATGATGAACAACTTGGCAAACTTGAACCTAGAGCAGATGAAGGCATTCTCCTTGGTTATTCCCCTCACAGCAAAGCATATAAGTGTTATAATAAAAGACTTGGAAGAATGTTTGACAGCATTGATGTGGTGGTTTATGAAAAAGGAAACATTCCTAGGCAAGTAAATCATGAAAATATTGAAGAGGATGAAGACTACCCTCCAAATCAGACTAAAGATGAAGAAGAACCTCAAGAGGCACCAGAGGAATAGAAAAGGATATAAGAGAAGACCCCATCCAGGTATGTTCAAAAGAATCATCTAGAATCTCAAATCTTGGGGCAAAAGGAGGCAGGCGTACAAACAAGAAGAACAGTTGCAGAAGCTTCAAGCTATTTGGCATTACTCTCCTCCACCGAACCACAAAATGTAAGAGAGGCATGCAAAGGTGAATGCTGAGTCAAGGCAATGGATGAAGAACTTGAGCAGATCGATAAAAACAATACTTGGGAGTTGGTTCCTAGACCAAAAGATAAGAATGTCATAGGGACAAAATGGGTCTTCAAAAATAAGTTGAATGAAAATGGGGAAGTAATTAGAAACAAGGCCAGACTTGTTTGTAAAGGGTATGCTCAACAAGAAGGAATAGACTTTGAAGAAACTTTTGCTCCTGTTGCAAGACTTGAGGCCATCCGAATGTTCCTTGCTCTCTCAAGCTTTCAGAAGTTCAAAGTATTTCAAATGGACGTGAAATCAGCCTTTCTGAATGGAGACTTAGAAGAAGAAGTATACATTGGGCAGCCAGATGGTTTCATTCTTAGGAATGATTGAAATCTTGTATGCAGACTGAAAAAGGATCTCTATGGTCTTAAACAGGCTCCAAGGGCTTGGTACTACCCTTTAGACAAATACCTTCATCAACAAGGTTTTTCAAAAGGATCAGCAGATAGCAATCTTTATATAAAAATTGAAAATGACAAACTGTTAATACTTGTTGTGTATGTAGATGATATTATCTTTGGCAGCAATGAAGAAGCTATGAGTCAAAGATTTGCCTTGGTGATGCAGAAAGAATTCAAAATGTCTTTGCTTGGAGAACTGACATACTTTCTTGGTTTGCAAATCCAACGAAGACGGTATCTTTTTGTCTCAAACCAAGTATCTCAAGAAGATCTTAAAGAAATATGGCATGGAAGATAAAAACCAGTATGTACCCCCATGGTTACAGGATGCAGCCTCAGTGCAAATGATGAATCAACAGCAGTGCATCAGCCAACCTATAGATCTATGATTGGAAGTCTACTTTATTTGACAGGTACCCGACCAGACATTATGCATGCAGTGGGAATAGTTGGAAGATTTCAGGCAAACCGAAAGGAAACTCATCTTCAGGCAGTGAAGAGAATTTTCAAGTACCTTCAAGGAACTCAAAACTATGGCTTATGGTATCCTAGAAATACAGATCTCACTCTTCATGCTTATACAGATTCAGATTGGGCTGGAAGCGTGGATGACAGAAAGAGCACAAGTGGTGGTGCATTCTTTATGGGTTCCAGATTAGTATCTTGGTTCAGCAAGAAATAGAGTTCGATTGCTTTATCTACAGCTGAAGCAGAATATGTGGCTGCTGCATCTTGCTGCACTCAACTCCTTTGGATGATGCAGACCTTGCAGGATTTTCAAATCACTTGTACACCACCTATCTCCATCCTATGTGATAATACAAGTGCTATCAGCATTTCAAAGAACCCAGTCATGCATTCAAAGACCAAGCATATAACTATCAAATATTATTTTCTTCGGGAACAAGTGCTTGAACAAAAGGTCAAGTTGGAGTATGTTCCTTCTAAGGAACAAGTTGCTGATATACTCACCAAACCATTGCCCAGGGAGACCTTTGAATACCTCAGGCAAAAGCTGGGGGTAGTTGATGCATCATCTTGTTGTTGAATCTCATCTGTTTCAGAGATTGTTGGTTGTACGCGAGTTTCATATGGGGTATACGCATACATTTACTAGGTTATGGATTGGTCAAAGATCGAATGGCATAGGTTCAGGGGGAGCATATATTCTTCTAATAATGCATTATTGGCATTATGGTAGAAGATCTTGGAGGAGAAAGTACAAAAGGAGAACATGGATGCTGATCTGAATATTGCTACTAATATGTCTCTATCTCTTTTGTCAAAGTCATGTATGGTGTATGGTAGTTTATGGTTCTTCTTGAAGAAATTTTCTTTTGCAGATCTGGTCTATAATCAGGGGGGGCTCATTCAGAAATTTCAGCAGGCACTCAGGGGGAGTATGGACAGCAAAGGAAGAGAATATCTTGGTCCGCCCTTTGCCCTTGATGTCAAAAGGGGAGAATGACTTTGAGGATCTTGGGGTTGCCATCAAGTCCAAAGGGGGAGATTGTTGGCCTAATGATTCAGGCTTGGCACTATGGCACAGGTGTTGTAGTTGATGGCAACTCACTCAAGTGGCAGATCTCTGTTCAGGCTCTCAAACTCATAGAAAATGAGATACCCGTAGGTGATCCTAAGAGAAGTTGCAGACCCACAGGTACGCCGACCAAGAAGTGCGGACATATCCGCAGGTGCTCCGTTCAGATTGTGCGGACCCCAGTTCACTCACTCTAATGCAGAGAAGCGCGCACACGTGGGGTTTCTTATGTTTTTCCCTTTGTATTTAGCCCGTCGATCATGATCCTATGGTTTTGGTCCATGGTATAGGATCTAAAGTATTGAACCCCAGTTTGGATCCCTTGTATTGGTTTTTGATGGTTTTGTCCCATGGTGTGAATAAGGGCTTGCCTATAAAAAGGGAAGGAGATCACTTGGCTAAACACTTGTGAAAATTGAATATCTTAAGATCTGAAATTTTGGGTGATCGGTTTTAAAAGCTAGATATAAATCAAGGTGAATTTTAAGGCGAATCTATTGATAGGTCGTGATCTCTCGGGCGCATGATCAGATTTGTGGATCTGACTGTCTGTGGCACATTGGAGGACTGTTAATTTGGCTCTATTTAGAGGTCCACAGGCGATCCACAGCGCCGGTGCGGGGGTCCGCAGCGTAGCAGAAGGCACAGTGCAGGGATTCGCAGCGCAGCAGAAGGCGCAGTGCGGGGATCCGCAACGCAGCAGAAGGCGCAGGTGCGGAGGTACGCTATCAGGCAGACAGAGCAGGTGCGGATTTGAGCAGAGGTACGCAGGGCAGGAAAAGGAGTAGGTGCGGAGGTACACAGAGCAGAAGAAGGACCATGTGCGGATCTGCGCAGTTTAGACACAAAAGAGCTGCGGATATTCGCAGGCCTCTATTGGTGAAGTTGCGGACCTTTCTTGAAACATTTTTTGGCTATCTTTTATCTATTGCTGAAGAATTCTGGGTTTAGATTACTGGTATTGCTGATCTGGTTACTGCATTATGAGAATTTATTGGTTGATTCATTGGTTGATTGAAAACGTTGATTGGGTGATTCACATGTACTTGATGATTATTTGATGTTCGAGGATCCAGTTTGAAAATTTATGAAAAGTGGTCCTTGGAAGAAAAGAAGTAAGTGGTTGTAGCTCCCTTCCAAGAGAGACTAGAAAACGAGAGAGGGTTGTAGCTCTCTATAGGTTGCAGCCTGCGTACTGGTAAAGGACTGCACCAATACAAAATCATTATAAAAGAAGTTTCTAATTGAAGGAAGATAGAGACATATTGCAGTAGGTGGTTTTCGCCCACATTGGGTTTCCACCTTATATCTGCTGTTCTTTGGTGTGATTATCTGTTTTTCCTGTTCTTGTTCATTATTATATAGTACTGACATACAAACTAATGATCAATATCTGAAGAATAACTTAAAGTATAAATCTGGAAGATATATTGAAAAGAATTTGATAATACTAATTCACGCCCCCTCTCAGTATTATTTCCAACAAACCCAGGTTTTGGGTCCCTAGTATTGGTTCTCCATGGTTTTGGACCATGGTTTGAGTAAGGCCTAAGACTATAAAAAGGAGGAGATCATTTGGCAAAGGTATTAACTGAAGAATTGAATATCTTATGAAGAGTAAGATCTGGAATACTGGTGATTGGTTTATGGTGCATAGCTAAATCTAAATCAAGGAGGAACCTGAGCGCAAGAATATGGATAAGTTTTATTCATGGGTCAAAACTCAAGACTTGAATAGTAGTATATTTGTGTGTTTTTGATCTGTTATATTTGGCGCATGACTAGATCTATAAATTTGATAATCTGGGTATAACTGATGTCTGAATATTTGAAAGAGTGAACTATCTTTTATAGATCTGTACGTAGGTTTGGCACATTAGAGGCACGTATAAATGTTGGTTCAGTAAGTAAAAACAATTTATACGCTGGTTGGCCTTAATTCAGAAGTGTATGCATGCAGGTTGCACACATTGAAGTAGCGTACATCTCTTGAAGCATGTTTTAGCTACTTCTGTTTATTGCAGGGTTTTGGGTTCAGAATTGGTGTTTGGTTGCTGTTACTACTTTCCAGGTACAACATTCAGAGAAGTGATTATTTGATTCAGTTTATTTGGTGCAAAAGATATTGGTTGATGCAGATATACTTGATGTTTGATTGTTGTTATTCATGGATCCAGTTAGAAAATTTATGAAACGTGGTCCCTGGAAAAAAAGAGAAGGTTGTAGCCTTCTGTTGGTCAACATCTATGTACTAGTACCTCAGCTAGTACAAGAGCTAAGGGGATTGTAGCTCCCTTCCAGGAGAAGCTGGAGAATGAGAGGAGGTTGTAGCCTTCTGCATGTAGCTGCTTGTGTACTAGTATGAGACTGCACCAGTACAAAATCATTGTAAAATTAGTTTCTAATTAAAAGAAGATAGAGACAAATTGCAGCAGGTGGTTTTCACTCACATTGGGTTTCCACCTTACACCGCAGTGTTCATGTGTGTTGTGATTTTCCTGCTTTACTGCTCCTGTTCATATGGTTAATAATGATCTGATGCACTCATTAAGAAGAAACTAACTGAATTATAAGTTTACTAGATATACGCTTGTTGCATTTCACACGGTTGCATATACACGGTCTTCCTTAACTGAAGTAGCGTATATGAAACTGAATTTGGAAATGAAAAATTTATATTGATTAGATAATACTAATTCACCCCCCCCCCCCAGTATTATTTCCAACAATTGGTATCAGAGTAGGTCCTTTAGAAGAAGCTTGATCGCTTGAAGGAAGATCTATCATTATGAGCAATTACGAGAAAGAAGCATCGATCAGGCCACCAATTTTTCATGGGAGAAACTTCGTCTATTGGAAGGTAAGAATCACAAATTGTCTTCAATCTCTTGGTACATGAGTTTGGGATATCGTGGAAACAGGAAACACATTTCCATCAGTAACTCCTGTAGCTACGGCTGGTAATAAGTAGTATGAAACAAATGCAAAGGCTGTCAATACTCTATTAGGGAGTCTATCTCAATCATAATTCATCAAGGTTATGCAGCTCAAAACTGCAAAAGAAATATGGGACAAGACCATTCTGAGTTATGAAGGAGATGATCAGGTAAAACGAGCAAAACTACAAACTCTCAGAATTCAATATGAAAATCTCAGAATGTACAATGATGAAAGTGTGGCTAACTATTTCCTACGTATAGCTGAGATTGTTAATTGTATGAAAAAATTTAGGTGAAGAAATAAAAGATGTTGTTTTGGTTGAAAAGGTTCTAAGATATTTGTCTTCTAAGTTTGAATCAAAAGTTTCTGACATAGAAGAAAAATAGAATCTACAGAGCCTTACCATGTCACAGCTACACGGAATTCTAACCGCTTACGAAATGAGAAAATGGGTACCATCAGACAAGAGAGAAGCCGCATTCAAAGCCTCAGGAAAAGGAGATTACGATGACTCAGGACATATGTCGGAAGAAGAGGAAGAATCAAATTTTGTCAAGAACCTTCAACGGGGTTCTGGAAGATTTAGAGGTAAGCTACATTTCAAATGTTTTGCTTGTGGAAGAGTCGGTCACTATGCTGCCAAGTGTCCTCATAAAGATAAACTTGACAAAGGTAAGGAATCAGTTAGATGGAACAAAAAACAGAATGTAAGTAAGAAGAGCTATTACACACATGAAGACAATGATGGATTTTCAAATAGTGATGATGATGAACAAGGTAATGATTATAGATTTTTGATCGCTTTTGAAGATGATGATTTCTGGGATGTTATAGATGAAAAAGATCTTTATGAAGAAATTTCTAAACTCAAAATTTTCTTAGAAGAAAAGAATATGACTATAGATACTCTGACATTCCAACTTGCTGAAATGGAGAAACACAATGAAAAGTTAGAATGTGAAATTGTGGGACTTAGAAAGGACATTGAGAAAACAAAAGCTCTTAATCTTAGATTTGCTAAAGGATCTGAAACTTTAGATGAAATTATCAAAGTGCAGTGTTCTCCTCTAATCAAGACAAGTCTTGGGTATACTGAAGAAACATCTCAAGCACAGAAGCCATCTAACTCCAGAAGTGATCTTGAAGCTGCAAGGAGAAGTCAACAGGTTGACAATCGACAACAAAGGCAAAATGAAGATCACCAGGTAAATCAGGGACAATTTACTTCAAGAATGAAAAGAAATCACCAAGTAAATCAAGGGCAATATACTTCAAGGATGAACAGAAGCTACAACCAACCACAGGTAAATCATTCTCAATTTACCTCAAGAACGAATGGTTATTACAATGGAAGGTTTGATGATCGCAGGAATTTCTTCAATGGCCAATGTTTCTCTTGTCATAACTTCGAACATAAAGCAGCTCAATGTGTTGCCTACAAGACCATCATGACTAGAGAAGCACGAAATCAAAGGAGTGTGACTGGAATCATGAAAATAACCTACAATAACTTTTCTACTCTTGAAAATGAAATAGAATGTAACAACATTGGTCATGAAGATTCTAAATGTAGGAGTAGGTTTCGACAAACAACTCAGAAGGAGAAATCTTCATTGAGCCCCAAAACATGGAGGAAGAAAGAACTGCAAACATAAAGATGTGGCATAGACTTATATGCGGAAGGACAGGAAAATCAGTGGTACATCAACAGTGGATGCTCGAAACATATGACAGTTGATAAAGAAAAACTTCAATCATGTAGTGCCTTAGAAAAGGAAAAGAAGGTCTCATTTGGAAATGACACCCCTACATTCATAAAAGGAAAAGGTTCTGTTCTTTTGAATGAAAAGGTCAAAGTTGGGAATGTTATGTATGTTGATGGCTTAAAGCATAATCTATTAAGTGTCAGTCAGATGTGTGATCAAGGAAATGAGGTAATATTTCGATCAAATGGATGTATTGTTCGTGAGCTTGATACAGGAGAAACCATGATTAAAGGCATAAGAACTCCAAATAATTTATACATACTCAAGGGAGGACAACAACAATGCTATCTTAGCAAGAATTATGAACACTGGCTATGGCACAGAAGATTGGTGCATCTAAGCATCTCTTAGATAAGGAAAGCATGTAAATATTAGGCGGTTCATGATCTCCCTGACAACAGAATCCTAGACAACACAATATGAAAATCATGTCAATTTGGGAAGCAAACCAGAACTAATTTCCCTGAGAAGGAAGGATCAGCTAGTAGGCCACTTGAACTTGTCCATACTAATGTATGTGGTCCATCTAGGAAAAGGTCACCTCGAGGAGAAGAATACGTTATACTGTTCATTGACGACTTTTCCAGGATGTGTTGGATAGGACTTATGAAGCATAAAGATGAAGCTTTCGAAAATTTCAAAGCATTCAAAGTCTTGGTTGAAAACAAATCAGATTGCAGAATCAAATACCTCAGGTCTAATAGAGGTGGGGAATTTACCTCGAATGAATTTTTCGATTTTTGTGAAGAACATGGAATAAGAAAGGAATTCTCTACTGCTAGGACTCCTCAGCAAAATGGAGTAGTAGAAAGGATGAACAGAATAGTTCAACAAATGGCTCGAGCAATGCTTGATGAATCTAGGACTCCTGCAACCTTCTGGGGTGAAGCTGCATTTGCTGTCGTCACTATTCTCAACAACACAAACGTCCGGGTGAACAGAACTCAAACTCCTCATGAACTTTGGTATGGTAATATTCCCACAGTAAAATACTTCAAAAGTTTTGGAAGCAAATGTTACATCAAAAAGACTGATGAAAACCTTGGTAAGTTTGAACCTAGAGCAGATGAAGGCATTCTTCTTGGTTACTCTCCCCACAGCAAAGCATATAAGTGTTACAATAAAAGACTTGGAAAAATTGTTGAAAGTATTGATGTAGTGGTTGATGAAGAAGGAAACATTCCAAAGAAAGTAAAATCTGAAGATTTCAAAGATGATGAGCACTATCCTTCAACAAAAAATCAGACTCGTGATCAAGAAGAAACCCATGAGGCACCAGAAGAACAGATAAGGATAGAAGAAAAGACTCCATCTAGGTACGTTCAGAAGAATCATTTAGAAACTCAAATTTTGGGGCAGAAAGAGGCAGGTGTACAAACAAGAAGAACTATTTCAAAACATTCAAGCTACCTTGCATTGCTCTCCTCCACTGAACCACAAAATGTAAGTGAAGCATGCAAAGATGAATGCTAGGTCAAGGCCATGAATGAAGAACTAGAGAAGATTGAAAAGAATAACACTTGGGAGTTGGTTCCTAGACCAAATGATAAAAATGTAATAGGCACAAAATGGATATTCAAAAACAAACTGAATGAAAATGGAGATGTTATTAGAAACAAGGCAAGACTTGTTTGTAAAGGATATGCTCAACAAGAATGCATAGACTTTGAATAAACTTTTGCACCAGTTGCTAGACTTGAGGCCATAAGAATGTTCCTTGCTCTTTCTAGCTTTCAGAAGTTCAAAGTATTTCAAATGGACGTGAAGTCTGCTTTTCTAAATGGAGACTTGGATGAAGAAGTGTATATTGAGCAACTAGATGGGTTTATCCTTGGAATGATCCAAAACTTGTATGTAGGCTCAAAAAGGCTCTCTATGGCCTTAAACAGGCTCCAAGGTATTGGTATTATCATTTGGATAAGTATCTCCATCAACAATGTTTTACAAAAGGATCAACAGACAAAAATCTATATATAAAAATTGACAATGATAAGTTGCTAACACTTGTTGTATATGTTGATGATATCATCCTTGGTAGCAATGAAGAAGACATGAGTCAAAACTTTGCCTTGGTGATGCAAAAAGAATTTGAAATGTCCCTGCTTGGTAAGCTCACATATTTTCTTGGTTTACAAGTCCAACAAAACAAAGGCAGTATTTTTCTATCACAAACCAAGTATCTCAAGCAGATCTTGAAGAAATATGGGATGGAGGATTCGAAACCAGTATGTACCTCTATGGTAACAGGATGCAGCCTCAGTGAAAATGATGAATCAGCAGCAGTGCATTAACCAACCTATAGATCCATGATTGGTTGTCTGCTCTATCTAATAGATACCCGACCAAATATTATGTATGCAATGGGAATAGTTGGAAGGTTTCAGGCAAATCCAAAGGAAACTCATCTTCAGCCAGTTAAGAGAATTTTCAAGTATCTTTAAGGAACTCAAAACTATGGCTTATGGTATCCTAGAGGTACAGATCTCACACGTCATGCATATACAGATGCAGATTGGGCAGGAAGTGTGGATGACAGAAAAAGCACTAGTGGTGGTGCATTCTTCATGGGTCCTAGATTAGCATCTTGGTTCAGCAAGAAACAAAGTTCAATTGCATTATCTACAGCTGAAGTAGAATATGTAGCTATTGCATCTTGCTGCACACAACTCCTTTAGATGATGCAAACATTGCAATACATGCAAATCACTTGTACTCCACATATCTCCACTTTTTGTGATAATACAAGTGAAATCAGTATTTCAAAGAATCCCGTCATGCATTCAAAGACCAAGCACATACCTATCAAATATCATTTTCTCTGGGAACAAGTGCTTGAACAAAAGGTCAAATTAGAGTATGTTCCCTCCAAGGAACAAGTTGCTGATATACTCACCAAACCATCGCCTAGGGAAAGATTTGAATACCTCAGATAGAAGATGGGAGTAGTCGATGCATCATCTTGCTGTTGAAACTTGTCTGTCTGAGAGAAAAGTGGGTGTACGCGAGTTTCATGAGGAGGATCCACGTACATAAACCGGTTTATGTGGGTACAGTCGCGTATATGTTGGTTTGAAGACAAACAGTGGGCCAAGCTTAGGATGAAAGGAGTCTAATATGGGTCTGACAGAGACCATCTGGCACAGGTTCAGGGGAAGCATATATATTCTTCTAATAATGCACTGTTGGCATTATCCAAGAAGATCTTGGTTCAAGATCACAATGTTTTGGTTTCAAGGAGAACAAGTGTAGAAGGAGAACATGGTTGCTGGTTTGAATGATGATTGACAGATGCTGCTGATGATAGTTGTTGATAACTATCATAGTCTGGTTATAGATATTTCATCTCTATGTCATGTATTTCTTTTCTTATCAAGGTCATGTAACGGCCTTCTTTGATTTCCCCATTATGCTTGGGATGGTTGATGTAATGTTCTTGTTTTATCTTGTGTAAACTTTTGGTGTATCCCCACTTGGTTGGGTGGATGAGTCAATATTGGTATATCCCTACTTGGTTGGGAGATGAATTTATGAATGAGTCTTTGGTGATAGGAAGGTCGCTTATGATGTATAGAGTCATGGTATTTCTTATAGATCATTTTTCTGCAAACCTTGCCTAGAGTCAGGGGGAGCATGGACAGCACAACAGAGTAGAGATTTCAGCATGTACTCAGGGGGAGAATAACCCTTTGCCCTTGATGTCAAAGAGGGAGAATGACTTTGAATGATTTGGGGTTGCCATCAAGTCCAAAGGGTGAGATTGTTGGCATTATGACATAGGTTTGGCACTATGGCACAGGTGTTGTCCTTGATGGCAACTCACTCAGATGGCAGATCACTGTTTAGGCTCTTAGAATGAAAGAAAAAGAGGTATATGCATGTTTCCTTTGACGAAGTCGCGTATACATGCGGGATTACTAATCAAAAGTCGCGTATGCGTATGCACGCACTTTCATGCACGGAAAAGCATGTACATGTGGGAAAGCTTATTTTTAGGACCATGGTATTTAGACCTATGGTTTTGGACCTTGGTATTGCGTCTGAAGTATTGAAACTAGGTTTTGGGTCCCTAGTATTGGTTCTCTATGGTTTTGGACCATGGTTTGAGTAAGGCCTAAGACTATAGAAAGGAGGAGATCATTTGGCAAAGGTATTAACTGAAGAACTGAATATCTTATGAAGAGTAAGTTCTGGAATACTGATGATTGGTTTATGGTGCATAGTTGAATCTGAATCAAGGAGGAACCTGAGCGCAAGAACATGGATAAGTTCTATTGATGGGTCAAAACTCAAGACTTGAATAGTAGTATCTTTGTGTGTCTTTGATCTGTTATATTTGGCACATGACTAGATCTATAAATCTAATAATCTGGGTATAACTGATGTCTGAATATTTGAAAGACTGAACTGTCTTTTATAGATCTGTATGCAGGTTCGGCACATCAGATGCGCGTATACACGCTGGTTCAGTAAGTAAAAACAATGTATACACTGGTTGGCCTTAATTCAGAAGCGTATGCACGCAAGTTGCACACATTGAAGTAGCGTATGTCTCTTGAAATATGTTTTAGCTACCTCTATTTATTTCTGTAGGGTTCTGGGTTTAGAATTGGTGTTTGGTTACTGTTACTGCTTTTTGGGTACAACATTCAGAGAAGTAATTATTTGATTCGGTTTATTTGGTGCAAAAGAGATTGGTTGATGCAGATATACTTGATGTTTGATTGTTGTTATTCATGGATCCAGTCTGAAAATTTATGAAACATGGTCCCTGGAAGAAAAGAGAAGGTTTTAGCCTTCTGTAGGTCAGCACTTATGTACTAGTACCTCAGCTAGTACAAGAGCTAAGGGGGTTGTAGCTCCCTTCCAGGAGAAGCTGGAGAACGAGAGAAGGTTGTAGCCTTCTGCAGGTAGCTGCCTGCGTAATGGTATAAGACTGCACCAGTACAGAATCATTGTAAAAATTAGTTTCTAATTAAAAGAAGATAGAGACGAATTGCAGCAGGTGGTTTTCACCCACATTGGGTTTCCACCTTACACCCTGGTGTTCATGTGTGTTGTGATTTTCTCTTCTTTACTGCTCTTGTTCATATGGTTAATAATGATTTGATGCACTCATTAAGAAGCAACTAACTGAATTATAAGTTTACTAGATATACGCTTGTTGCATTTCACACGGTTGTGTATACAAACGGTTTTCCTTAACTGAAGTAGCATATATGAAACTGAATTTGGAAATGAAAAAGTTATATTGATTAGATAATAATGATTCACCCCGCCCTCTCAATATTATTTCCAACATTTAGGAAGGTAATTGGTTTCGATAACAAAGGAACTATGACTAAAAGGGCCTTAACCATGTAAGTTTGAAGATTTGACTCCATTGTAGATTTAAATACCTGGGTCAGTTGTGTTTATGCATATTGATGCATACTGTGGGTATTTGCAGGGGTAACCCTGCACAATTGAAGTTGGGAAGCCAAGGTTCTAAAGAGAGACCTGAATGCCCCAAGAACCAAGGTCCTTATTCAAGGGTCTTCAAATAATATTCTGATTTATTTAATAAAATAAGAAAATAACCCTTAAAATAGAGCTAGAGAGAGTAATTTGTAGTCCACGTTTTATTCAACTAGTCTCTTAAAGCTAGGGTTGAGGGCTAGAACCGATTGAACTGACATATAATTTGTTTTTTACATAAATATAAGCATGCACAATACAAAAATATTCAATTACCTTAATAGATGAAACCTCCTCTGAATGTTCAATGATGAAAGATGGGTTTGAGAGGGATTTAGGAATAAAAATAAAACTGCCCCTCTTCACTACTTCACTAAAGGATTTCTTCTATGATTGGCCCTTAGCCCCTAGGGTTGGAACACTCGTTTGGCTTGAAACTTGGTTGGTTTATGACTATAAAGGGGTTGACCTTGGGCACTACCCAAGAGGCCCCAAGAAAATAGGACATAACATCCCTACCTATGCGTAGAGTGTGGATGCAAGAGTCATGTTGCAACACCCAACGACCACACACTAGCTTGAACTTGGAAAAGGGAATAACCCTTTTTTGGGAAATTTGACTTAATATATGTAATATTGGAGCTACCATTCACTAAGAGAATTGGGAGGGGTGATATAGAGATTTAAAATAGAGGGAGTAAACCTTGGTTTAACTATTAAATTTGGGGCTTGAGAGTAGAGCATCGATATTCAAGGGAGGGGGTTTCAGGTACAGTATGAGTAGGGAAATAAACTCATTTTGTAGTTGAAGCCCAACCTGAGGGCCTCATGTAGGGAAAATGGAGTCATGGTAGTTACTATGGGCTTGAGGTGGTTGTCGAGGAGACGAAGAGCTTGTTTTAGGAACAATCAAGGGTTGGTCTCTAGGGTTTTTATTTCTTGTATGATTTCTTTCAACATATCTTCAAGGCTAATATTTCATTAAAAATCCCTCAATTATTTATACTTTGATCCATTTAGACTCTTTGATTTTCCATGAATATTTCACCAAATTTAATACATACATGCAAACTGTTAAAATAATCAGGGTTTTATCAATAATTGGATATTTATTTTTGGTATTAAAAGTGTAATATCATCGTGTCAAAATTATGGGAAATCATGGAATGGAACTTTTCTAGCCAATAGGCCACACAACAAAGCAAGAAAAGATAGGGGAATAGTCATGCTTACCTCCACCTCTTTGTTGTTGAAGATATGAACACCTTTTTGCTACCACTTACAACCACCTGTGAGTGTTCTCTACATACTCAATTCTCCACAACCTACGAGTTCTCTTTGCATGCTCAATGGTCCACCACCTATGAGTGCACTCTATGAATCCATTCTTGAGTTCCCCACATAATTCCCTTCTCAAATGCTTGAATTCTCCACACAATGCCTGCAGGATACCCATTTCATATAATATATTATATAATATATTAAATATTAATATTTGATTAGGGTATATTTTAAATTGTTTGAGTAGATTTTTTCTCATGGGATGTGCGTGTGAGCCTGCTGCTTGACCTAGCAGGCTCCCTTTGCAATGGAGTCGCATCTCAGTAGCCTCCTACTCCTGGGATCTCAGAGCCTATGGACCACTCAGAGGAGGGCGATCCTACACTAAATGGACTTCAAGAAAATTAAGAATCTATAGAAGCATTTGCTGCTCCTATCACAGCGACAGGAACTCTAAGAATCAGGCCAACAATAAACAAGTTTGTTAAAAATCTCGATGATATTCCAGAAATATACCTTCCTCCTGCTCTTCCTGGCAGATAAGCTTTGTCACTCACTGAACATGGTCTAGTGGGTCAGTTCACTAGGATATGGCCATTCCCCAAATCGGTTCAAAGATAGGTTGAAAGAAACTGGAGCTCAACTATCAATGGGAAAATCCCAATAAGGTTTTTTGGAAGGGGATATTATACCTTTCATTTTGAAACTAAGGAAGATAGAGATCTGATCTTTAGAAATGGCCCATATTTCATGGACACCAGAGGACTATATCTGAACCAATGGACCCAAGAATTCGATCTTGAAATGGATGTGCCAAGTGCAGTACCAGTTTGGATTAGATTACACCACCTCCCTTTACACTGCTGGGGAGATGAGTCAGCAAAGGCCATATGAAATGCAGTAGGAATATATATAGATCGATGCAAACCAAAGGACAATATGCATGCTTGTGCCAGAATATGTGTGGAAGTGGATCTAGGAAAAGGACTTCCAGAAGAGATAAATATTAAGGTCGACCAATGGATGCACATCGAGCAGCTGGACTATGAGAAGATTCCATTCAAATGCAAGGTATGTCACGAATATGGTCATTTTGAAAACAGATGTTCTAAAAAAAGGTGAAAATGTTGAGGAACAAGAAAATAAATGGGAGCAAGTAAAAAGAAAGAAACCCACCAACAAGCAACACCCCACCATATTTGCAACCCTAGGAATCAAATGAAACTTCCCCTCCATCTCCCTCCACTGTCATCCCCTAACACCTCACAAATTTGAAGCCCTTTGCACCACTAGAAGATTCCACAGAACCCCCCCACCCAGATCCCCAACGCATTCTCCCAACCCCCTTACTTCCACCATCCCCTCAATCCCTCGTTCCCTGCCCCCCTCCCCCCCCATCATTGGATTGTATCTTAACTAGAAACCAATCCAAAGAGACCATACAAATAAATGAACATAAAAAAAATAAGGCAGAAAATCCAACAAGGAAATCAGGGATGAAGCAACGGCCAAAGAGATGGCTCTAGGTACTCAGTAACCAATGGACTCTTTTGTTGGGAAAAATACAGGAAACAGTGAGAAAAAACAACAAAGAGGGAAGGGCATTGTGCACCACCAAACCAATAAATAATGACAGTGGTCTCCTGGAACTGTCTTGGTCTAAGCACGCCCTACAAAACAAATGCAGCAAGAGACATCCTAACGAAAGAAGTGTCAGACATTTTCATGATCCAAGAGACCAAAACAAACATTCAAGAAATTGGAAAAGTGATACAAAAGTTAAAAAATTATGAAGGAATAGCACTTGAGGCAACAAAAGCATCAGGAGGAATCTGCACCCTATGGGAAAAAAGGAAATGGGAAATGATAAATCAAAAAATCGGCAAGCACTGGATTAAAACATATTTAAAGGATCTCAGCACAAAGGAAAAGTACAACATCATAAATATATATGCTCCAAATCATTATAAAGAAAAAGAACAATGTTGGAACTTCGTAAAAGAATAATTAATAGAAACAAAATGGGAAAATAATTGTGGGAGGTGATCTAAACTTGGTAAGAAATATAGAAGAAAAATTTGGAGGGACTTATCATGCAGATCTGTCAAGAGAAGCTTTGGAAGAAATAATGGAGCAGGACATTCTCATCGATATCCCGCCAGGTAATTGGAAATACACATGGAGCAACAAGAGAGTGGGTAAGAACAATAGAAAGGAAAGGCTAGATATAATTTTAGTTCAAGAAAATATAGCAGCTAATTACACCTCTGTAAAATCCAAAATTATTCATACAACAGCTTCAGATCATAAGCTAGTAGCAATTATTCTGGGCAAACTGGACAACCAAGGTCCTCTTCCGTTTAGATACAATTCGATCTGGGACAACAATGAATAATTTAGAAATCAAATCAAAGAGGGATGGGCACAAAGAATTATAGGATCCCCCCACTATGTATGGGAAACAAAATTGAAAAATCTAAGGGTAAATCTAAAAATATGGGCAAGAGAGAATGAAATTAAAAAAAAAAAGGAAAACCGAGCTGCAAAAGAAAATGGATAGCATTCAAGAAGAAAAGGAAAATAAAGAGGAGGACAAGAAGGATTATTTGAAAGAAAAGGAATTATTTTGGGAAATATGCAGACAAAATAGAAAGGAAGAAGAAGAGCTCAGATTAAAATCCAGATGGCTATGGCTGAAATCAAGGGATAAAAATACGGTCTTCTTTCGTAACACAATGAAAATCAGAAGAGCCAAAAATCAGATAGAACAAATTAAAGTGGATGGACAAGAAATAAAGGGAGTGGAGGAAATAAAAAAAGCAACACATAATCACTTCAAAGAGCTATTAACAAAAAATGAATAGCTGACACATAATGAGGATTTTCTACATCACATCCAAAAAAAAGTGATGAAAAAAAATTAGAAATAAACAAAGAAATCTCTGAAGAAGAAGTGTTGGTAGCAATATGGAGTCTTCATCCAGACAAGGCTCCGGGGCTAGACGGGTTCACAATCACCTTCTATAGGTAGCATTGGAATATCATTAAAAAAGACTTCATGAGAATGACAAAAAATGTATTCAAAAAAAAAAGGGAGGAAATACAAAATCTTCATATTTGACTCTCATTCCTAAGGAATCCAATCCAACAACTTTCAATATATTTAGACCAATATCTCTCTGCAATTGCTCCTACAAAATTCCCGCAAAAATTATTACCAATAGAATCAAGAGAGTTCTTCCTGAAGTAATCTCTAAAAATCAGGGCAGCTTTGTCCCCAATTGGCAAATAATAGACAATGTGATTATTTTCCAGGAAGCAATACATACCAACATTCAAAGGAAAGAGAAAGGAATTATTGTAAAGCTAGACATGGAAAACGCCTTTGATAGAGTCAGCCACACATATCTAACAATAGTTCTTAAAATGTTTGGATTCTCTCAAGACATAATCGAGGCCATACAAGCTTACATCTCAACCCCTCGGATAGTGCCACTAATAAATGGAAGACCCAACAAATTCTTTCAAAGTACAAGAGGGTTGAGATAAGGATGTCCCTTATCCGTTTTTCTATATATCATAATGGCATAAACTATAAGTGCAGCACTGGAAAATCAAAGGAAAGAAAAAAAATCACAGGTATTCAAATTGCAAAAGGTGTCAAAAATATTAATCATTCTCTATTTGATGATGATACTCTTTTATTGGGAGGGGCATCAAGTATAATAGCTAGAATATTTTAGAAAGTTCTGGATGACTTTCTTCAAGTTTCCAGAGGGCTATTAAATAACTCAAAATGTAGAATATATGGTTGGTATACTTCTCCAAGAATAATGCAGGACATATCACAAATTCTTGAAATACCAACACAAGCAAGATGGATGCACTTTACTTACCTTGGACTTCCAATAACCTAGGAGAATGTGGAAGCCGAAGTATGGAGCAAACAAGTGGAAAAAATGAAGGAAAAAATCCAAAAATGGGGTATGATGTGGCTCAATATGGCAGGAAGGTTGATTTGATCAAGGCACTACTATCAGCTCTTCCAATATATCAGTATGTGAATATTTTGGCTCCGAAAAGTGCACACAAGCAAATGGAACTAATCATAAGAAGATTTCTTTGGCAAGGAGGAAAGCAAGAGAATAAAAAATTAAGTTTGGTAAAGTGAGATCAAGTCGCACTTCCATAGGAATAGGGAGGTCTATCTATACGCTTACTAGGCCTAATGAATGTTGCTTTAGGGATGAAAATAATATGGAGAATGATAACTGGAAGGGAAAGTTTGTGGAAAAGATCCCTTGCCATAAAATATTTGAATCATTCCAGAACAAAGTTACTAACAGACATCATTCCTGTGAGGCTGTGCACGCAAGTTTGGAAACTTGTAAGGAAAATAATCCCCTCACTCAGGAATTGATATCTAGAACTCTGGGGAATGGGAAATCGGTGGAAATCTGGGATGACAGAATAATGGGAGAAGAGCCCCTAAATATACAATGGGACCTACTTGGCATACAAAATTGGATGGCTGAAAGAAGGTTAAACACCCTTCATTCAATCTCAGCATGGGATCAACATAATTGGCATGAGTGGCAAATCCCAACAATCCCAATAAAATTAAAGGGACAATTGGAAAAATTAAATCATCACCTCAAAGGGGCAGTTCCCATAAGAATTGAGGAAGAGGACAATTATGTTTGGGACCCAAATGGAGGAGTATATACAGTCAAAACAGGGTATAAATAACTTCAAGAAAAGAAAAACCATCAAGAGTGGAGTCTATGGAAAGTGGTTTGGAAAGCTGAATGCCTCCCTAAAATCAAAGCATTTATATGGACTCTTCTCAAAGGAAAAATTCTAAATACTGATAACTTAAAAAAAAGGAATTCAAGGTCCATCTAGGTGTGTCATGTGCTTGACAGAGGAAGAGTCAATCCAACATCTCTTCTTGGAATGCAGGATAGCTAGAGAATGTTGGAAGACGATTACAAGCCCACTGGAAATTAACTTAAACTTCACAAACTCTCTCCCATGATTTTATAAAACATGGGTGAAGAATTACCCTTACTCTAAAAAGAACAAGGCTACAATAATCAGCCTTTGGAAATGCTTCCCAACAATATCGTGTTGGCAGATTTCGCTAACTAAAAACAAAAGTATCTTCAAAGATCAAAAGCCCAGAATAGGAAAAATCCTATTAAAAAATGGAGTTTGGTTTCAGAAATTATAAATTGTAAAGGAATGTCAGCCATGGATCACAATAACCTTCAACAAGAGGAGAGAGATTGGATTGGCAAAGCAATACTGGAAAACAATGGGAAAGCAGGACCAAAGAAATCCCCTACATCAAGAAATTGGAAACTAAGGATGAGTGAAAAAGAACATGAAGGGTGGAGGAAAAATCAAAACAGTTTTAGTCTTTTTTTCAATGGGGCATCGAAAAGCAACCTAGGAAAAGCAGGAGAAAGTGGAGTGATAAGTGATCCAAATGGGAAAGAGATTGTCACATACGAATGGGGCCTAGGAGAAACCACAAATAACAAAGCAGAAGCATATAGTCTTTTATTAGGCACAAGGATATTAAAAAAACATGTAATCTGAGATCCTATTATAATAGGTGACTCTGCAATTGTTATTGAAGCAATGGTTAATAGAAAAAAATCTCAATAATACAACAATCAACAGAATATATCATATGATAAGACTGAACTTAAAAGGATTGGGGAGGGTCTACTTCATACATGTTCTGAGAGAACATAATAAAGAGGTTGATATTCTTGCCAATAAGGCTACAAAAAGAGTAGCAGGAAGCGTAAAAGAAAATAATAAAATTTATTGTATCTGCATCCCATAATTTACAACATCCATCATGATGAAAGAGGAAAAAAATTGGAAAAATCATGAGAAAATGGGAAAAAACATGAGGAAAATAAGAAAATTGGGGAGAGTACACCACCAAATCAAAAGGATGATTTGTCAACAGATACAGTCAATTGTTACCTTCAGGAATATAAGAAAAAAATCCAAACAAAATCCAAAAATATCCAAAGCTCGCAAGCCAAGGATCACAAATATTCTCTTTACCTGAGTCAAGTTGGTATCTGTCATATCAATGTCAAGTTACATGAAACAAATGTGATAAAAAATCACAGTAGAATTATCATACTCATCCACTGCAACAAGACACACATATTAGCGTTCACCAATAGGGAAAGTAATCTCAATGCAAGCTTAAATAATGACATAAAAAATAGCAAAAATTATCAAGTAGAAGTCTTCAATTCTTTGTGTCAAGCTATTAGGGAAGTAATCGCATAGCCAGGCTCTCTTATTCACTCTAACCACTTGTCTTCCTGTCGCAAGCTCACCGATAGTCCCTCAGCTATCCCCAAAATCTACAACAGCAAGAAGGTTTTGGTATCATCTAACAAGCCTTCTGTTTCCAATAGTTCTCTATGTATCCCTCCCTTGAATCATCAGAGTATTCATTCCTATGTCACTATATGCCATATTACCAGGGTGTCTCCCTCTTTTTGAATTTTTCATCAACTCCTTCACCTGCCTCATCACAGTGCCCTCTCCATCAGCCACTCAGCTTCCGGAAAAGCCACGGTGGATATACCATCAACCAAGCATCATAGAATTATATCAAAGCTAGCCCAGTGTATCTCTTGGCTAACAGGGGCACAGCTATGTATTTGTGAGGTAACAGGCCGCATCAGCTTGAACTTTCATCTCAAGGACAAAGAAACAGAGCTAAAGAAGCTCAGCAAGAGCACATTCAAAAGGAACAAAAAAGCTACAAAAAACACAACTACTCAAAGGATCAAAATGGAGTGTAATCCCATAGAAAGAGTGGCAAAAAATGAAAGTTGTCCAACATGCAGGGCAAACAGGTTCATGATAGGAAGGTTCAACCAAGCACTCAAGGATCTCAGGGCAGAAATGAAAACAGAGAACATGTATAAACAGAGAGACATAGACAAGCAGAAAGCTGAAATAATAGAGCTCAAAGACAAATGCAAGCACCTTGAGGAAGTTGTTGACTATATCAAGTCAATCAACTAGAGCCAGCAAGGGGAAACCTCCACAAAGAAAAGCAAGAAGCATCAGGAGGAGTCAGTCAATTTTGGTGAAATCTTTTAATTTTATATGTACTGCAAGTTTATTTTACTTCTAGGATAGTTTGTTCGGCAATATGCCAAGTTAGTCAAAGGAATCCATAGAAAATTGGTTTCAAGTGTAGAAATAGGGACTGTGCTCCCATTTTCAGCTCTATACTTGAATCCATTCCCCTTCGAATGTAACAGAAGTTTGCTTCTCTCTTTTTTTGCAATATAATCAATACCCGGCTATGTTAATATATATATATATATATATATATATATATATATATTTGATGATGATATAATATGGTTATTGATTAGGTGATATTGTTATAGGATAGTGGTTTTGTTTATAGGGGTTGTGGGGTTATAACGGTTAAGAGTAACATAAATTAGAGCTTATATTTGATAAGGGTTACAATGGTTAAAGGTTCAAGGATTGGGATAATGACACCATGGATTTCTTGCTATAATTAAGGGTCAAGATTTTTGAGTGTTATAGTGGTTAAAATGTTATCCAAGGTAGTGGATATAGGTTAAAATGAACCAAATATTTTAAGATTCATGGGTTATAAGGGTTTAAATATAAGGATTATGTTGGTTAGGGCTTAGGGCATAGTGGTGATAAGGCTATGTGTTAGTTTTATTGTGGTTAGGGGTGATAATGATAATGGATTGATACTAATTTTTTTATTAGGAGTTCAATGGTTAATTTTTGGGGTTTAGGATTTAGGGGCAATAGAAATAAGTGTAAGAGTTAATGTTTAGGGGTTGTATTCTTTATAAGGTTATGTTTTCATGGTTATAGTTCATCGATTCATAAGGGATGGAAGTTGTAGGGATTTAGGCTTATAAAGGATATAAGATAATTTAAGGTTTAGAAGTTATAGTGGGTAGTGGAAAAAGGCACTCAAGGCATATAGGACTTGGGAGTTGAATGAGAGGGAGACTAAGAGTAATAATGGTTAATTACTATATTAGTTAACGGGTATGGGGTTAGGATTTATAATATTTAGTGGATGGTTGATAAATGTTAGGGATTACAAGGCTCATGGTCAATGGCTATATCTTCTATAAGTTATTTATTGAGAATTAGAACTTTTAAGTATTTATAATTATAATGGTTATGGGCAACATAGGTGATGGGTTCTAGTGGTTGTGGTAAAAGTATAAAGTATTATGTATTAGTGGTCGATGGTTAAGGTTCAGGGGTTGAGAGCTTGGAGAGACTTGAACCTATGACCTCTCAATAGAAAATTATGGTTCTTTAACAATGGGTATTCAACCAATTGAGCTAACCCTTGGGGCTAAATACATATCATCATAATGACACTAAAAAATAATAAATGATTTCATCACCTTGACATTTATGTTTTAATTTTGTTGAAATATTTTTGTGAGTCCTATTTGAGTCTTGAAACCCTCTCATACCATCATTGCATGCATCTATTATAACCATGTCAAATTTTAGTGCATACAAACACAAACTGAAAAAAGTCAATGTTCCCCCATTCAGAACCCCCTCTATGCAGGGTTTCCACTGATTCCTAAATGATAAGTGAATTGAACATTTACCTTAACCAAAGGGTGTCGCTAGAAATGAACTCATGACATATCAATAGAAAATTAAGGTGCTTTGACAATAGGTACTTGACCAATTGAGATAACTCGCTGGGCTAAATACATACCGCGATAAGGAAAGTAAAAATTAATAAGTAATTTTATCTCATTGACATTTATGTTATAATTTTTTTGTTTCATGATAGAATTCTTTGTGTGGGTCCTATTTGAGTCTCAAAACCCTCCCATACCTTCAACACATTCATCTACTATAACCATGTCAAATTTTAGTGCATACAAGCATAAACTGAAAAATTTCAACATTGTCCCCATTCACAACCCCCTCTGTGTGGGGTCAGTTAATTAAAGCATAATTTCTAGTGATTGCTAAATGAATTGAACATTTTCTTAACCTTGAGAGCGTCGAGAGAATTGAATCCTTGACCTCTCAATAGAAAATTAAGGTGCTTTGACGATGGGTACTCGACCCATTGGAGTTGATGGTATATACCTGAATGATATTTTCTTGGTTTAAAAAATAATATATTCTCTATTGAACAAGGTCAACCATGTAAAGGTGGAATAAAATATCCCCCCCCTGCCTCACATCACTCTCAATTCCGTAATACCTAATTTATCTACTATAAAATATTTGAAAGCAGCATAGTAAGAATCAAACATAGCTACAAACTAAAAAAAAAAATTAAGGTAAATGAAAGAGGAAAAATAAAATAAAAACATATAAAACATACCTCCGCATACATTTCAACATTTTCATATCATTATTCTTATTATTCATCCAAGTCAACATATGTATCATCTAGTTTACAATTCATGTTGAAAGAATTGGCCATATCACCATCAACATCAATGTAGTCATTTCCAATCATATCATTGTCTATATCATCATGAGGAATGTTTTCTCCTATGTTTGGTTTGACTTCTTCAAGGAATTCATCTGATAGTACATTTTTGATATCATCTTCATCCAAACCATTGTCTCGATTAACATCTTCTTGAACTTCCTCGATGTCTTCATCTGACAGATGAACTAAATACTCCTTTACCTCATCTTCTTGTTCACTATCATCTTCTTCCGCTACAATATACTTTACTGACCGTCCCCTTGGATCATATCTAACAACATATGACCATCCCCCTTTACTTAGATCCTCTGAGTAAAATACGTATTCACATTTCTTTGGAAGAACATAGAGCTTTGATCCCAACTCAAAATCTCTTGTATTAATCATGGTAAACACATTAGCATTCTCAATAATAGTTCTATCAAGATCACGTTCATTCATTTTGTATCATGCACCATTTAACGTCGAACAAAACCAGTTTGAAGAATTTAAACTCACATTCAAGTGTATCTTCCAAATACCCATAGTATTGATTTTTCAGAGACTATTGGATGTCTGTCACTTCTAGAGGAAACATTAGTAACTTGAAATATTGTGGTAATTCCACTATCATAATTTTTCATCTTTTCATCCAACTTTTTAATACGAAATTTGCAACCATTTCACAACATAGTCGTATAGTGTTTCAACTGCAATATGTTAGGTAGGTTAAAATTGCTTATCAATTGATAAACACATTTGTACCTAGAAGTTATGAAAATCAAGAAAAAAACATGCCATATACCACTACAAGAAAAAAGGTCATTGGTGAGGGTCATGCTTGTGACAGACCTTTAAGGTTCGTCACCAAAGTCACATATGGTGACAGTCTTTAAAAAAGCATTGTTGTAAGTGTATATAGTGATGGTCCTTTAAGTTTTGTCACCAAAGCCATTTTCAGTGACACTTTTGGTGAGGATCGTTAAAGGCCCATCACTAATTCTCTCTTTGGTTACACTTTTGGTGAGGTTCGTTAAAGGCCCATCACTAATTCTCTCTTTGGTGACACTTCTAGTGACGATCTTTTATTGACCACCAATAATGATATTTTTGGTTACTTTTGGTGACGGCCAATAAATGTTCATGATAATTGATCATTCCAGTGATTTTCTAATGATGCTTCATGCCTGTGATGGACCTATAAGGTCCATCCCCAATGTCGCATATGGTGACAGTCTCTAAGAAATCATTGTTGTAAGTGTATATAGTGATGGTCCTTTAAGGTTTGTCACCAAATCCATTTTCAATGACACTTTTGGTGAGGGTCGTTAAAGGCCTATCACTAATTCTCTCTTTGGTGACACTTTTGGTGAGAGTCATTAAAGGCCTATCACTAATTCTATCTTTTGTGACACTTCTAGTGACGATCTTTTATTGACCCTCACCAATTTTCTTTTTGGTTACTTTTGGTGACGGTCAAAAAATGTTCATCATCGTTGATCATTCCAATGATTTTTTAATGACGCTATGTACCTGTTACTATATCTTTTGTCAAAATATAATGATTTAAGACCATTGTTGCGGAGAATTTTTCATTATGTGTCCAAGGTCATAGTGGTTATAATAGTTAGTCAATTTGTTAAGAAGTAATTAGTGTGTATCATTTCCCTCAAGTCATAAGAATATAGTTTTCCTATGAGTGAACACACGATTCATCTCTATTAGGTTTATTATCAAGCAAATTTCCTTTAAATAAAGTTCCACTAGTGTGTGTAGGAACTATATTATTTAATACACAATCAAGCTCTGTCAATTCTATCAATGAGAGAGACCTAGCACTCCTCAACACTCATGGCACACCTTAACATGATTTGGAATAGTACACTAACATTCCTTGGCACCTCGCATGTCTTGGAACATATGTGTACCTAAAAAATCTTGCCATGAGCAGGACTCCCAAGCACATGTTGGCATACCCAAGAATAACATAGCACTCCACTATCATGTTTTGGCATTCCCTGTAGTCCCTAGCATTCCCTTGAACACCTTGGAATAATATTACCTTGAAAAACATTAGCACTTGGCACACAATGGCACTTGGCATGTATTGGAAAATATTATTAGTGCGCCTAGCATGCCCCTTTTGAAAAAGATAAAGTCTCGACTTATTAACCCTCTTATTTGTTCATTTCCTTGCATTTTAGCTTGATTATTCCTTTTGTTGCCTTGAAACTCCTTGACGCATATTGGCATACTCTGGCACCCTACACATCCTAGCATGTCTTATCACCTGGCATGCCTTGGCACTATTTGGCACATGTTAGCACACCTCGGAACTACCTAACACACTCTAGCACTTCTTGAAATTCCTTGATATTCCCTGGCATGCCTTATCCATGCTTAGCATACCTTCTCACTCCCTCCTTGGCATGACAGCTAGCACTCATTGACACTCCTCGACACACCTTCATGTTCATTCACTTCCATGCATTTTGACCTAGTGCTCCCTTGTGTTTCTCTAGTACTCCATAACACTCCTCATCATGCATTGGCACTCTCTAGCACGCCTTAGCAGTCTTAGATATGCTCTGCCACTTCATAGCATGCATCAAACTCCCTAATGCACATTGGCACTTGGCACATGTTGGCACTTGGCAAGTCTTATAAGCATGTTTGGAATGTGTTGAGATGACTTGGTATGCTTTGGCATGGTTTAATATTAAATTTATTTGAGATCAATTATTGGAAACTAGATGAGAAGAAATAGAGGAATATTTGGCACTTAGAATGCATTGACACTTGGCACTTGACATCTATTGGCACCTAGTGTTGGTGTGCCTAGCATGCCCCTCATGGAAAAGGCAAATTGATGACTTATGAACCCTATTATGTGCTCATTTCCTTGTAGTCTAACTTATTCCTCCCTTCTGTTGCCTTGACGGTCCCTGACATGCATTGTCATACCCTTGTACATCTTGGCATGCCTTAGCACTTGGCACATCTTATCTTATTTGAAATGTCTTCGTACTATCTAGCACATGTTAACATGTCCTAGTATTCCCTAGCACACCTTGGTAGTCATGACCTCACAACTAGAATTACATTTTTCCATGTCTTGGGAATGTTACATTCACTAGAACACCTTGTCACTCCCTAGTTGTCATGCCCTCTGTTATCCTCCACAACATCCCAGGCTAATGAGGAGATCGATGGAGGTAACCACAGACTAAGCTTTTAGTTTGTTAGCTAGCCCTACCAAACCAGAGAGGGCTCTCTCTATGAAATCATAGCCAAGATACGACTGGAATGTAAAGGATTTTAGGCTAGATAGACAGGCTTAGGTGGGTTTCAGAAAATTTAGGCTCATCATATTTGCTTGATGACCCCATCTCCATGGGTTGTACTGACATGGTTTGGTGATGGCTTGGTGAATTGGTTCTATGTGTTTTCAAGGCTGCCTCAATGAAGGTGTCCCATGCCATGTTCTTCTCTTCCAGCTGATGGAGTACTATAACCTTTATCATGCTATGGTGAAAGAGGCTGGGATAATATACTTTTCCTTTCAATTTCACCCTTTCAAACATTTTTGTTAGGCTTGTATACAAGTAGCTAAACAAATTTAGAGACTTGGGAGCTGTAAAGTGCATGAGCAGTCTTATGTGGTATTGATATAACCTAGAAAATCTTCCATCACACGTGAATAACTTCATAATAACCTTCATCAATGGTGCATATCTCTACAACAAGTATATGAATGGGAAAACATGTGAGTGGTCTCCTTTGCATTGTGATTTCAAGTAGGGTTTGTACTCTTCTAGGTCTAGGTTCATGCCTTTGAACCAGTTTTCACCATGGTTTGGTATGCCTGTAGCTTGAGAGATGGAATCCACTGAAAACATAAAATTAGTCCCTGCAATGGTGATCTTTTCTTCCTTCAAGGTGAGGGAAAATATACCAGTGAGATGCTCATGGTAACCTACTTCCTACACTCTTTGACAAAACCCTAAACAATTGAGATCTTCAAATAATTTCATGACAAATGGGGAGGAGGTGATTTCATTACAATTAGAGGGCTCAAACCTCAGTATCTTCCCCCCCCTCAGTATCTTTAGACAAAAATAATTGATGCTATTATAGCTAGGTGCCTTTGGGATAGGCCTAAATCCAAAAATAAGATACTTTTGGTCTATTTGGAGGTGCTTTCGAGACATGATAATGATTGAGGGTGGGGTATAAAGGACACATAATGCTTTAGTAAGGCTTTAATTGTCAAGAAATTATGGAAAAATTTCTAGGGAAAAGGTATTTGGTAATAGGTTATTAAAGAGAAATATCTAAAAAACAGACAGCTTAAGGAATGGATTAAAGAGGAGGCTCCAAAGAAGAAGGTGGCATCTTATATATGGAGAAGCATGATGAGAAACAAATATTGGCTACTACGAAATTTGATATGGGAGGTTGGAAGGGGGAATAGGATAGCAATAGGACTAGATGATATCAAAGGATTGGAGGGAATACATACTCTTTCTATTCGCATCCTTGAGCATTTACATAAGAAAAGGATTTACTTTATGAACTAAATCTCTTGTGATTGAGGATCTTGTTTTGTTACAGGTTATTGGCTTAATGCATTTGAACTTGGATTTCGAGAGGATCTATTTGTGGAATGGGCACGTTTCATAACACAATTAAGTATAACATGTTTAAAACTCACTAAGAAGAAAGAAAAGCTAAAATGGGAAGGTGTTATGTATAATTAGTAGATCTCTGTTAAAGAGATTTATAAACATATTTCTCATGGACGTGGCTTGAATGATAATGCTTTTTGGTTTCATAACACATGGAGATGGGATATAGCTCTCAAATTAAAATGTTTTATGTCGCTGGTGGTCCACAATAATATTTTAACTTGGGATAATATCCATAAAAGGGGCTTTCAGGATCTTGGAAGACGATCTTTATGCAAAGAATATTTAGAATACATGGAACATCTATTTCTAACATGTCCTTTTGCGATCTCGGTATGGAGTGGGGTTCTTCAAACACTTAAAATACATGTAATCTAGAACATGGTTTCCATTTAGAGATGTCTCACTCAATGGTTTGAAGGTTTCAAGACATATCGTTCCTTGCCTTTCTATATTTTGTGGGGCATATGGAGAAGCAGGAATGAGAAGATTTTTAAACAAATAGAACTAGATACTAGAGATGCATATTTAAAGATCTTTGCATATTTTATGGAGATATGGCTAATGAAGGAGAAACAACCTAGAAGATATTTTCAACTCGTGGAGCTATGGTCATACTTTTTATTTCTAGTTTTATTTTTACTTTTTATTTTATGGATCATCCACCAATGAGGTTTGTGGAAGTGGGACACATTTGGTTTTGAAGCCAGACAACATCTTCCATTTCAGTTGGTATAGTTTCATAGGGTCAAATAATAGATTTGAGCTAATCATACTCTTGGGGGCTCTTCTATGTGCAAGCTGGATTGCAATTGAAGGTTTACCTATGTTTGGAGATTCCAAGATGATCCTAGATTGGGTACAATTGAGAACAAAATTTGGACCACCTTCCCTTACTTTTTGGATGCAATGCATAAGATCTTTGATGAATACCTTTCAAATACTGGCCTCTAATAATGTCTATAGAGACTAGAATCAAGTGGCAGATCTCTATCAAAGAAGGGATGCAACTGTGTACCAAGGAGGATTTTATACACAGTTTTAGACAAAGGAATCTATTGACAATGCTGGACCCGCCAACATGTCAAGGGGATCTCCTTGGTAAGAAGTCCCAATTAGACCTCAGACCATTTGGTGTAGAAGTCCCAACAGTGGGTCATAAAGAAATGCCTTGATTGTGATGTCGCATAGAGGCAAGTAAGAATACTATGTCAGTAGCAAGGGTGTAACCATTGTAGTGAGTCAAGGAAGGTGCATGAGAGGTTTTAACACAGGTGGGTTGGGATGAGTGTGCCCCTTGGGAACCCGTAATAGTACTCAGATAGGAAGGGAACACATAAGCGAAGATGCATCACAAGCTAGAAAGCAGGTCAGCCGACAATCCAAAGTGATGGTTAAGACAATAATACATCTGCAAGAAGATTCATATAATTGCATACAAAGTAGTTCATATGCAACTATGTAAGTTAAACAACATACATCACTACAGCAACTGGAACAATCCAACTACAATAACAACATATGCATGAAAACATGCTGGCACTTATTATATAAAGAAGTATAAGTTCCAATCATACAATGCATCCATGTAAACCTGCTAGCCCCAACACTGTAACCTGAACCTTGCCTCCATAGCATCTAGGTACAATGCTTGAGTTCCTCTATCCAACTCGTATGAAAGGATGTGCATCATTGTCTTCAATGTGGCCGGAGAAGCAACATAATTGTGCATGATGTCTTCATCGATAGGCAAGTCTAGGCTTGTGGCGATGTGCATCAACTCATCAAAGTACGAGTAAAGCTCTAGTTGGACCTGCTTCTTGGTCTTCACCTGGGTGAGAGTCCCAAGTGATGGGATCTCATGTGTGTGCACCACAACATCCATGCTCTTGAATACTTGTGCATGGGAAGCCTGTATGCTAGTGATGAGTTGTGGGAGGTGCTCATAGTTACGGATCTAACTTTGGATACGTGCTTGCAGCTCAACCGCATTGGCCCTCATCATCTCTGGCAAGTGAAGCACGGCTCTCTTGTACTTCATCATCCATGTTTGAATGTTATCAACAACAGCACGCACATTTGTCAGGATGTGTGCTCTTCTAGCACATCGTTGCTGTCATCTGATGAGATGGACGACTGCCTTGTGCACTGTACCAAACTGGGAGTAAAATGCTCACATAACTATGTCAAGGGATAATACCTCATCTAATACTACCTTCTTCAGTTCATCTCGGGTAGAAATTGTCACCGAGTCTCCTCCTTTCTTGGCCACCTATAGCTCCTTCACCATTCGCTCATTCTCAGCTATCAAAAAGTGAACACTTAAGCTAGTGGCTTCGGCACACACTCTGGTTGCATCAGCCAAGGAAACTATATGCTTGTGCACATCAGTCACGTTCACCCGCTCCTCAACTTTCGGAGGAGATGTTTGATCCTCCGGAGTTGGTACTCTGTTAAACTACACAAATCTACGATGAGATTAATCAAAAGTGATGTTGCACATCTCTCCTTCTGGTTGAACACCAAGGATCTCAGTGCCTCCTCGATCATTCGGGACTTGCTCATCATCTAGATGCATTGAAGTCGGTGAGTCGACCTCTTTGTGGTGAGGCATGAGGTTGGTGTCCTATTCCAACTCTTGTTGCTCCATGTATGCATACAACTGTTGAAGTGCTTGTTCTATCTCATGAGGAAAGTCTCACTATTATAGATCTAACCCAAAAATACTATAGATCTGATATGAGAATATAAGACAATGCAAATAAACCCAAAAATAATATGAAATGATTCTTTATTGATCAAACCCTTAAGGTAGGGCAACACCATACATTCACTCCTTAAGGAAGGAGAACACTCCACAAGCCATATGCCTGTTCATACAATAATCCTTCACACTATTCCTTGACTTTCACATGGAGTCTCTAGCCTCTATATAGGCCTCGTACATACAATACCATGGGTCATTACCATATTTCCCTCATACCATCAAACTAATACCACGGGCCCATTACATTATTACTAACTACTTGTGGTCCCTTACATGATATGGGTTAACCACCTTATTTATTACTATGGCCCATCCCATTATTACATTATTACCTTGGGTACCTCCCTTGGTACCCCATATTATCCCCCCTAGGTATATAACATTCCACCCCCCTTAGCATGTTTCGTCCTCGAAACATGGGAAGAACACAAATAATACAATCTACTCAAAAGAGTAGTCCACTGGTACCATGCACGTGCATCTAGCCATCCAAGAGAAAGGTGAACCCTTGATCTCGCTGGTGCCTCAATTGCTTGAGATGGAAGTTGACTGTGGTAGCTCTTCTGTGTTAATGTGTAGTAGGTGGATCTTCACTCCTCTCCATCTGTCCTGCGGGGGTTGTTGTCCGTGTGGCTAATTGGTTGCCATCTTGATGGTTGTCTTGCGGGGTGATGCGGGTGATGATATGTTGAAGTTTGAACCCACAATGGCTTTTTCTTTAATTCACCCCTTACGGGAGCCTGACTGTTATCTGGTGCATGTTGTGGTCCCTGTTGTGGTGTCTTATCTTTCAATATTACTTCAACCACTAAGCCCTCCTCTGATGTATCAACACCTGTAACCTTTTCTGCTTCAGCCTCTGTTTGTGTTTGATTGTCTATCATCGCTGGCTCATCATCTAATATGTCAGACCTTGGAACATCTTCTGCTTCAGCCTCCTTGGACTCTACCTGTTTATTAATGGAAATATCCTGTAATGTAATTTTCTTCTTTTTATACCAGAGCTTCAGGAATTTCTTTTGTACATTAATATTGATAGTACCCATTGATTCCATCCAAGGATATCCCCAAAAAACATCCATGTTATCCATATTTGAAGCATAAAAATCACCATGCAACACATATTTATCGATAGAAATCTTCAAATCCTTGTACACTTGAACATCCTCATCATCCACTTGTGTGTTTTCAATGTGTTTTGCTGGAATTTGCAATTTTTTTGCCAAGTTGACATTTATGAGATTTTTCTTGCAACTCGGATTTATAGACACCATGATTTTCTCCTTCTGAATCAATCCATGAACCTGCAATAAGGAGATACCAGCAGAAAATAACCCTTTAGGTTCTTTGGTTTCCTTCTTTTCTGTAAAAATAAAATCTTTTCTAGGTTGTGTGTCTATCTGTGTGAGCTTATCCACAAGATTATTTTTATGGTCGAAGTGGTCCATAATAGCTTTTGTTAATATGTCCCAAGTCAAGGGCCTTCGATAGCAATGTTGATGCCTTTGCCACCATTGCCATCGTTCATAGTCCAAGTACATTTGTCCCATTCTCAACCGAGTCTCATTATCCATGATGTAATTCAAACTAAAACATTTCTCCATTTTTGCTAGCCATTTGGTTGGATGAGAGCCATCAAATTTATACAAGTCCCTCAAACTCCAATCTTGGCCCGCCATCACAAAAAAATGGCGAAAATTTTAAATGGCCACAATTCTATGAATATTGCTCCAAATCCCTATTATAACCTGTTTTTGGAAATGGAACAACCATTCTGCATCTGCCCATAAGATAGAAATCCTAATCCAGGCACTAGAATTTCAGATATGTGCTGCAACTCTCTCGCCGTCACCAAAATTTGTGCAAAAAGAGCTAATTTTAAATCAGCTATATCTCCCTCATCCGGACTCCGATTCGACCGATTTTTTTTTGAAATCGAGTATTTGTTTCACATAGAATCTAGATATATAATTAGATTTAGCAGATATTGCACCAAAACGTACAGATCTGATCTGCAAACTCGCCGCCCCTGAAATCCTGCAAAAAAAAAATAAAAAAAAATCTCCACTTTTGTGCCCAAGAAAGTGCTCTGATACCACTTGTTATAGATCTAACCCAGAAATACTATAGATCTGATATGAAAATAAACCCAGAAATAATATGAAATGGTTCTTTATTGATCAAACCCTTAAGGTAGGGCAACACCATACATTCACTCCTTAAGGAAGGAGAACACTCCACAAGCCATATGCCTGTTCATACAATAATCCTTCACACTATTCCTTGACTTTCACATGGAGTCTCTAGCCTCTATATAGGCCTCATACATACAATACCATGGGTCATTACCATAGTTCCCTCATACCATCAAACTAATACCACGGGCCCATTACATTATTACTAACTACTTGTGGTCCCTTACATGATATGGGTTAACCACCTTATTTATTACTATGGCCCATCCCATTATTACATTATTACCTTGGGTACCTCCCTTGGTACCCCATATTATCCCCCCTAGGTATATAACACTCGCTCTTGCGATGGTTCACGTTGTTCACCTGATGCAAGCTATTCAGATGAATCAACTACTTGTATGGGAGCTGCTTCATTTGTCAGCACATGTTGCGCCCCCTGTTGTATCTACTGTTACTGTGAACAAATCCATGGAAAATCCAATTGTGAACAAATCCATGGAAAATCCAATTGTGAAAAAATCCATGGAAAATCGACATATAACCAATGGCTAACATCCAATTGTCCAAAACCCATGTCATGAGAGATTCCTTTTGCATTGTCTTACCATAAATTCTTCCTACCAAAGTAGTTTCTAACAATTTTGGGATGTCCTCGAACTTGATATCCTTACCAATGACCATCGAAAACTTATCTTGTTTCACTCTAAAATAGAACTTTGGCTTAGGCAAAGCTCTCGAACCATGGTGGATAAAAAGAGGCTTAAAAGGATTAAATGAAAGGGAGTTTGGTTGAGACTTAGGGATAACTACTACCTCAAAGTTAGAATGAGAGCTTGGCTCTTTTGCACTACGATATTTTCTTGAAATGAAAACAACCTTGGACAACTCATGCTCAGATTAAATATCTACCTTGGAACACCATCCATTTTGGAAACACGTTGGGATTTGGATGGAGATGATATGTCAAGACAATGAAGTGTAACCCGTAAATTCATCCTGGGATTTGAATGCATCCTCTCGACATGATTGTGCTCATAATCAACAATATCAACTTCCATTCAAAAATATGCTGGGATAGAATTAATTCAAATTCCATTTCGAAACTATGGTGGGATAGAATTAATTGTTGATAGGACCCACTATTTGACAGCGGAGATAGTGAAAACCCTTGGGAAAAATAAAGAGAGTACACAAACTTTACTTGTTGTCGGTTTAAAGTGTGAAAGAAGAAAAGCTCCATCTTTTCTCAAAAAACATTGGAACCATTATTTTATAATATCCTTTAAGAGTATCATAAAGAAAATATAAATTTCATATCAATAGAGTGTTATCTTTATAATAATATCTTTTTTTCTATATAAATGTATAGAAAATTCACCAGATAATTTTCCTCATTCCTAAAATAATATCTAAACTATGAGGATGATATCCAAGGGACTTAATACCACAACCTCCTACTTGTAATCTACAACACTCAGCCACTCAAATTAACTCATTACATGTCTTTGAACTAGAAAAACTTCTTTTAAGAAAATGATTAAAAAAACACCATAAGTCACAAAATATTATTGTTTAAATAATATGATAAATATATCCACTCTAAATAAAATTTATATTTAATAATATAAATTAATAATTCTATTGGATATATAAGAAAATAAATTATAACCTATCTTTAATGGAGTCCATATTTCTCAAATTATCATTAATCCCACTTTTATTTAAGTGCTCAAGGATGAGAATGAGATTTAAGTCAATTAATTAATGTCACTATTACTAAATATAAAAAAGTCCATATAATTTATTAAATGTGTAGCATCCCAAAAGGAAAAGTTAAACACTCAACTAGCGGATGACATTGCGATCAGGAAGGAAGACTAATTCTCTATTCTATTTCAATGTAGTTGGACACCATACCACCCACCATATATAAATAAAAGTTCAAAATAAGATTGTTATTTTACTTGGGTTTCTATATGTTTGGAGGGAGGATGGGAGAGTTTGAGAACAAATGAGTGTAATAAAAAGTAAAATAGGATTTTAAGATTACAATTCATCATCTTTTCTCCCACCATTTTTCGCAAAATAAGGCTAATAGAGAAAGCACATGGGAGAGTTTGAGAACAAATTAGTGTAAAAAAAAGGTAAAAGAAGAGTTTGAGATACAATTGATCATCTTCTTTCCCACCATTTTTCGCAAAAGAAGGCCAACAGAGTAGAGCACGTCATGATATTATGTTCCAAGGAGATTTCTCAGGTATGCCTGGGGAGGTCAGTAGATTCGTTTGATTGTTCTTCCTGATTGATCAATAATTTGTTTTTTATTTCCTGTTTGAATAGGCGGGGAAAATGAGTGAAGTATTTGAAGGATACGAGTGAAAATATTGCAATCTATTTTCAAATATTTCATGGAAATTCACCTCAGCAACTCTTCTCAATGGAGGTAAGAGGATCAATCATATGGTCCTTGCACACTTTTACAGGAATTATTAAGTTTTTCTTTCAATTGATACAAAAACCAAATGTAATAAAGATTGAACCTTTCAACTCTCCCAATCATTTGATCTCTTCATCAATGCACCATAGGAATATTTCCATATTTCCCTTGCCCTTGT
This sequence comes from Pinus tabuliformis, assembly GCA_031772625.1. Taxonomy (NCBI): domain Eukaryota; kingdom Viridiplantae; phylum Streptophyta; class Pinopsida; order Pinales; family Pinaceae; genus Pinus; species Pinus tabuliformis. The sequence goes on from CM062805.1 coordinate 247,473,354, forward strand.
ATCTTCGACCTCTTTTCTTAGTTTTTTGGCTAGTTGGAAAAAAAAATTCAAAATTGATACCTGCGATGCGATAACCATGTATATGAAGACACGCTAAATCTCTGAGACTGAGACCTAGGGTTTGATAACATTGAAATCTATGCTTTGCTTTGGTGGGGTTGGTAAATTTGTTGGGTACTTGAAATCATAAACACCCGGTTTATGGATAATCATCTATTAGTTTATTGTATTTCGATTGTGAAGGCTTTCTCTGGTACAATGGATGCTATGTCAAAGGATGGTTGGATCAGTTTCCTGTAGATTACTTAAATGTTGTATTTATGGGAATTTAGATATCAAAAAATGTTCAATTGTTTGTCTGTTTGTTTGTATAGGAGATTTCTTGTGGTTTGATTTATGTGGACAACCTGCTTGACAAATATATTTGTAATAGTTTATGGTATTGATACCCCTTTTGGTTTCTATTTTTGATGGATCAAGCTCTGACAGTAGACCTTTTACCACAGAGATGTTGTTGTTGGATAGAAATATCTAGAGGAGTCTTACACCAAACATATAAATGGCTATTGTATATCACAATAATAAGAATTAACATATGAATATGTGGCACACCCTAGACTCTATGCATTCAATTCATTGTTTTTTCTTTCATGGCAGATTTCGTTCTCCATAGTAGATGTGTTGTGGCACTTGAGTGTGTTCGCATAAAAATTCTAAGGCCAAACCCGGATTCTCATGTGTCATGGAAATTCAACATATGCCTTTTTCACCTAAGAACTACCTGTAACTCATCTTAGGGCATTCATGTACAATCTCAACTCATCCCATTTAACAAGTTACGAAGACAAGGCTCATCACATCGAACCGTGGTGTAAAAAAATTAAGAAACACAATTTACATCTTAGCATGCCATAGCACCTGGCATGTCTTAGAATGCCTTGGCACTATGTGGCATTCGTTAACATCCCCTACATTCCTTGGCATGCTTTAACACTCTCTAGCACACCGTGGCACTTCCTGACATGCCTTGGTAGTTTATCATACCTTGCCATTACCTAGCATATAACCTTGTCACTCCCTCCTTAACACACCTAGAACTCATTGAAACTCCCTCTCACACACTCTTATTCATTCATTTCCATGCATTTTGACCTAGTGCTTCCTTATGTTTCCCTGACACCCCCTAACACTCCCTAGCTCACCCTAGAACCTGACACATCTTGGCCTACCACCCTAACACTCTAGCATTCCTTGGCACTACATAGTATACCTTGTCACTCTCTTCTTAGCACACCTAGAGATCACTGACACTCTTGGTCACAAACTCTTATTTGTTAATTTCCATGCATTTTTACCTAGTGATCCCTTGTGGTTCCCTAGCACTCCTTATCACTCCTTGACACATGTTGTTACACCCTAGCACCTATGACATCTTGGCATGTCGCCCTCGCCTCTAACATGCCTTAACACTTCCTAGCATACCTTATCACTTTGTCCTTAGCACACCTGGAACTCACTGAAACTTCTAATCACAAACTCTTATTTATTCATTTCCATTCATTTTAACATAGTGCTCCCTTGTTTTTCCCTGGCACTCCCAACTAACACTTCCTTGCATGCGTTGGCACATCTTGGCCGCATGTTACCCTAGAACTCTAGCATTCCTTAGCATTGCCAAGCATGCCTTGTAACTCCTCCTTAACACACTTGGAACTCATTGAAACTCCATGACACACACTCTTATTCCTTCATTTCCATGCATTATGACCTAGTGCTCCCTTGTGTTTCCCTAGCACTCCCTGACACTCCTTGGGACACATTGGCACACCATGGCACTTGTCACATCTTAGCAAGATTTCCTAGCACTCTATCATCTATTGGAACTTCTTATCATATGTTGTCACTCCCTCCTTAGCACACCTATAACTTGTGAAGACTTCCTATCACACACGCACATTCATTCATTTAAATGTAATTGAAATGAGTCCTCCCTTGTGTTTCCTTGGTAATCCCTAGCATGTGTTGGTGCCACATCCTAGAACCTAGCACACCTTGGAATGCCTTAGCACTTGGCATGTCTTCACATGCCTAACATTCCTTGGAACTTTCTAACATGTGTTAGCACTTCATGAAATTCCCTGCACACCTTGGCACTCCCTAGTTTTCATGCCCTCATAGATAGCCTTACTTTTTTTGTGACTTGGGAACCCAACCAAGTCATTGAAAAAATAGTGTTGTGCCTAGACCAAAGTCTCCCTTTGTCTAAAACTGCTTTTTCCATCCTCTTATCAAAATCGTAGGCTTTCCTACTACAAGTCCTAATATGAAATTATCCTAACACACTTAGTCCATGGGACACCTAAAATTCACCGACACTCCCTAGCATAATCTCTTATTCATTCATTTCCATGCACTTTGACCTAGTTCTCCCTTGTGATTCCCTGACACTCCCAAACACTCCTAGACATGCATTGACACTATCTGGAATATGTTGCATGCCTTTTCATTCCTTGGCAAGCCATGTCACTCCTTAATTATCATGCCCTCATAACTACCCTTGTTTTCTTTTAGACTTAGGAACCCAAGCAAGTCCTGCCTCGACTACAACAACTTTACCAAGTTACATTTACTACAACTAGACTATGCCTTGTTCCCCTAATGGCCTATAACTCGTCTTAGGCTTCTCATGTCCAATATTAACTCATCCCACTTAACAAGTTACCAAGTCAAGGCTCACATCCAACCGTGCCCATAAAACAACTAAGCAACATAGTTTACTTCTTCACATGCCATAACATCTGGCATGTATAACAATCCATTGGAAGTACATGGCACACATTATCATTCCATGTATTCCTTGGCATGATTTGTCACTCCGTAACAGACCTTACCACTCCCTAACATGCCTTGACACTCTAGCATGCCTTGGCACTTCTTATCATATAACCTTGTCACTCCCTCCTTAAAACAATTGTAACTTGTTGACACTCCCTATCACACAGTCTTATCCATTCATTTCCATGCATTTTGAACTAGTTCTCCCTTGTGTTATCGTGGCACTCCCTGACGCACATTGGCACACCCTAGGAGTTGGCACATCTTGGCATGTTACCCTATCACTCTAGCATTCCTTGGAACTACCTAACATACCTTGTCACTCCCTCCATAACACACCTAGAATTCACTAACAATCCCTGTCACTCACTCTTATTCATTAATTTCCATGCATTTGAAACTAGTGCTCCCTTATTTTTCCCTGACACTCCATAACACTCCCTGGCATGCATTGGCACACCTTAGCACCTAGCACACCTTGGCATGTTTCCCTAGCCTCTAGAATGTCTTAGCACTGCCTAGCATACCTTGTCACTCCCTCCTTAGCACACCTTGAAATCACTAAAACTTCCAATCAAAAACTCTTAATCGCTCATTTGCATGAATTAATTTGACCTAGTGTTCCCTTGTGTTTCCCTAACACTCCCTAACACTTCCTAGCACTATTTGGCACACCTTGGCACCTAGCACTAAGCACATATTGGTTGCATGTCGCTCTGGCATAGTAGAATGATTTAGCGCTCCTTAGAATACCATGTCAATCCCCTCTTACCATACCTGGAACTCATTGACACTACCTATCACACACTCATATTCATTCATTTCCATGCATTTTGACCCAGTGCTCCTTTATGTTTCCCTAGCACTCGCTAACACTCTGCACACATTGGCACACCTAACTGCAATGAGTTTCACTAACGGTCAATCCAAAAACCCTTCCAGGATCTAGCTATTTACTTGTTCTTCACTAAGATATTAGGGTTAAGTTTATTGTATAGTGTTCAGTGTGAAAATATTACTAGGTGTTTTTATCACATTAGTTCGAAGGTGGCTAAGCCACAAGCATGATGGTAAGGTTCTTGAATCTTGGAATGTAAAACTAACCAACAAATACATGACTATAAGATATTTGGGAAATTGTAGTTCTCTAAATAAATTCATGGTGGTGATTTTCCCATTGTAGTAGACCCGAGAACTTGATTGTTAATTAGATGCAAAGAAGTGGTAGCTTGATGCAGTAAATGTCAAATGTACAGTTCAAAAACATGATGGAGGCTTACCTCTGACATCAAAATTTAGTTTGTTATCTTTGTGGTGCAGACCCCATGATGTCCAAGTGTGACACCCTCCTTTCAACAACACCCTTCAAGTAGTTACCCAGCGACTTCCTTGCCTTTGATTGCCCTCTCCTCATCTTGTTCACTCTCAGTTCCTTCTCCCTTACTCTCCTCTCATTGTGCTCTTTTGCTTCCTATTCTCCTTATCCCAATTTCTCTTCTCTTTCTACTTCTCAATCTATCCTTCTAGTTAGTTATGGCTTGGCTAACTGGATTTTCCCTTTCCTACCATTTTGCCTCCCATTTTCTCCCCATCTGTCATTTTCCCTCTTCCTAGGTCTATTCTAGAATTGACAAGGTGTGAGGAAGGAGAAAAATCCATTCATGTGTGCTAATAGGTTGCAAAAGATATCCTCGCCCTCATTGACTACATTAAGGCCTATAACTATTATGCCTGTGAGTGTATGTGAGTCTATTCTTATGTCTTGGGTCAAATTATTTTTTCTCTTTCAACTATATGAGTCGAGCTATATGCTCTTTAACCCCCTCATTGATAGAGTTCCTTATACTTGTATCATGCCCCAAGTATAAAGACATATGTATAGGTTGTTATGGTATATTTTGAACTTTGGTTATTATTCTCACCTTGAACTCATTGAGGTTCCATCTAACTCCCCCTAGTTAATACAAGGTCCATTGGGTTAGAAAAATGTGCCATCAATAATTATAAGTGGTTACATTAAGGAAGGACCATTGGTTGAAGCCTCATCAACGAAGATTAGGTCAATGGTTAGGGTTTGGATTCAGTTAGACACTCTTCACTATTATATTTGTGGACATAGAGTAATTATTATCTTCCCCATGTACACAAGGATAACTGAGAAGTGTTTCCCATAATCATGCAAGTGGAACATCAACATGTACATCAGGGTAACCACAAAATATTTATCATATTTATACAATGCAAGGTGATAGGAAAATATTTACAATATATATGTGAATGTACTAATATCAGGACCATTAGCATCATATATACATACTTACCACAAGATGAGGGTCATTACAAGCCCTTAAAAATAGCCATAAGGCCTTCCTCTTTTGCATCTCCTTGACCACAAGGGTTTAAGTGAAAAATGCATAGTTCCTTTAAATATTTGAAGGTTGAGGCAACCACTTCAAGCGGTTGAACTTAAATATAATAAAATATTTGCAATTTGTTACAATAATAAGTCCATTATGCACACTCCTCATCTTCGATTTGGGTAGAGAGGGAGAATACTTTATTGATGCCAACCTTGTAAATGAAAAACTTTGCCTACTCATTGGTTGGACTCTCCACCTCTAGTTGACACCACTACCACAACCAAAAGTCCAAGGTACCCATAAGATGTTCCCTACACCCAAGGGCTTAAACTACTCCTCCATAAAATGTACCATCAACTTTAGATGTCTCAAAATAGTAATATCCTAACCCAATATAGCCTATCTGTTATATTTTTGTTATTGTAACTTTCTCCTTAACTAACATTTGTTTTTAACTATTTAATTCATTTACCATATACTTTCTCTTGTTTGCACCCACCTAGTATACAATAACACCTATGTTTCTAATACAACCAAGTTAAGAGCATGTGTTTCCTTTTCAAATTCCAAAAGTATAACATGTTTATCTCTATAAACTAACAACAAAATCATTGCATAAAAAAGGTAAGCTTAAAATTAAATTAAAATTATATTATTATTATTATTATGATAAATACACCAAATATGAAAAAAAATGTTTTCAATCATAACCATAAAAAAAGTGTTAGTTTGTCAAATACAACTACAAACTTATTAAACCATCCTAGATCCACCCTAATCTGGATCTATCAAGTGCCGAGAGGGATCTAATATCTCGATGTGAAAACCTCTTTTTTGGCACTTGATAGATCCAGGTCAAGATGGACCTAGGCTGGTCATATAATACTATATAATATCTATATTTGTATCTATGTGTCTCTATCTAACCGCCGAAACATACACTCTCTCTCTCCATATCTGTCTCTCTCTCCCTCCCTCTTCCTCTCTACCTCTCTCTCTTCCCTCTATCTCTCCTCTCTCCATTGCTCCCTTGTAACGTCCTCTCTCTTTATACCTTTCTCCATCTATGTATTTCTTCTTCCTTCCCTCTCTCTCCCCCTCCAATTTCATCTCTCTCTCCTCTCTCTTAGTCCTCTCTCTCCCTTTCTCTCTCACCTCCCTCTGTCCCCCCATCACTTTCTCTCCCTCCTCCCTCCATCTTTGTGCCTCCGTCTCTCTCCCTTTCCCTTCTCTCCCTATCTTTATCCCCACCTATTTTCTCTCTTCCCTCCTCTCTTCTATCCCTCTCTCTCTATTCATCTATCCCTTGTCACTCCCTCTCCCTCTCCACCTCTATCTCCCTATGCCTTAGTTCTTTCTTCCCTCTCTCTCCCCCCTCTCTTCTTCTCTCTCTCCCCCTCCAACTCCATATCTCCCCCCCGCTCTTATTTTCTCTCTCCCCTCTCTCTCTTCCTACCTCCTCCTCTCCATCTCCCCCCATCACTCTCTCACTCTCTCTTTCTCTCTCTCTCTCTCTCTCTCCACCCTCCATCTTTGTCACTATCTCCCTCCCCCTCTCTTCCCTTCAATTTGCTTACTATCATCACTTGGATCCTTAGTTGAGATAGATCTATGTTGGTTCTTACTAATATTTGTATTAGATAAATTTGACATCTTTAAATATAAAAGTATTCTCATTTTTAATTTTATTAAAACCTTAGTTTAATTTATATGGGAATAATTTTAGTAGTCGCGAGGATAGAGGGTTTATATATATCTCAAAAATAATGACAACCCTTTTCCTAATAGCTTCAAATAAAAAATGTTATAAAATTAAATTAAATTAAAATAACTTTATTGTGAAATAAGTCATGGTTTTTGGGCATGTGGTATTAATAAGCCATGGTATTGTAACAAAGCCTATTTACAAGTTAATAATATCCATGGTAAAGTGGTGGTGAATATCGATGGTTAAGAATATTTTCATATAATTTGTTATAAAATGTTTAGATTGTGAAATAAGATATGATTTTTTTGGCATGTGGTATTGATAAGCCATGGTATTAGCCCATGCTATTGTAACAAAGCCTATTCACAAGTTCATAATATCAATGACAAAGTAGGGGTGGATATCCATGATTAAGAATCATGTCATATTCTTATAAATTTTTTTGATTTTGAAATAAGGTATGTTTTCTAGGCATGTGGTATTGATAAGCCATGGTATTGGCCCATGGTATTGTAATAAAGTCTATTTACAAGTTAATAATATCCATGGTTAAGAATATTTTCATATTGTTATAAAATATTTTTATTGTTAAATAAGTTATGTTCTTAGACAAGGCGGTATTGATAAGCCATAGTATTGGCCCATGGTATTATAACAAAGCCAAAGTTTTACAAGTTAATAATATCCACTGTAAAGTGGGGGGTGAATATCCATGGTTAAGAATCTTGTCATATTGTTATAAAATATTTTGGTCGTGAAATAAGTTGTGGTTTTTGGGCTTGAGGTATTGATAAGCCATGGTATTGGTGCATGGTGTTGTAACAAAACCTATTCACAAGTTAATAACAAAATCAAAATATAACAAATTGAATTTTATTAATTTTTTAATTAATTGAGCCAACATTTAGCTTTTTCCACTCATCTCCATACTTTTGACTTTTATTATTATTGTTACTATTATTATTTAACTAAGCCCATATTTAGAATTGTTTACATATTTACATTACACCTACACATCTACTCTATAATCTATAAATGTTGTATTTATTGTTTTTTAGGGAGGAAAATTTTAATATTTCTGAAAAATTCAACTTTAATTTTGATGTAACAAAGCCCTCCCAAATCCAATATTTATTTACGTTCTAAAACAAGTAGTATGTTTTCACTTTTCATAGGGCAGAGGGAAAACTAGTAGCACATTTTCAATTTTCACACGACGAGAGGGAATACGAGATTAAAACAAGTAGTATTGTTATAGACATATTTGGCCACATCAACCCCAAACTTACATGTCGATAAACTAGGGCTCATCAACCCCTAAAAGAGTTGTTTCATAACCTAAAAGAGCTTAGTCATCTGATTACATCATTCCCCAAAAGTTCCACTTGAGAAACCATCTAGAAATGGCCTAAACTTAACCATACTGACTGCTCCACTGGCAAAGTGTGATGCATATTGAGTGGTACACTGCTAGGGTGTGATTCATACAGTTTGGGCCTTCTATAGGGTGTGATGGGCGAGGATGGACAAATATCCGAGATAGTTTGCTAGGTGGTTGCCCATGGAATCTTCTAGAAACTTCTCCTTTGCCACTTGCCTCTCTGAATTCGCCTAGGGATGAGTAAGAGATCCAAGAAATCTCCCAGTGGAACCAATTGTAACAAGTGGAATGAAACTAATCAAAACCCTAGAGATGACTCACACCCTTTGCACAAATCTATAAATGGATCCCTCATCTAAGAGATCTTGAGGCTGGAATATTGTGAATTGCAAGGAAGTGCTGATAGTTTGTAATGGACGAAAGAGCATTGTATTGTTGGTGTGATCTTGCTATTTCATGAGGTGAAGCAGGATTGAAGCTAGGAGGATGATGCTGGATCAGACAACTGGCTTGTAATTCTCCCTTCTATTAATAAAGTTCTTCAAGTTTTCTTCCAAATGATTGGGTAATTGTGAATGTTATCATTTGTGAATGCTATCATTTGTTCATTATATATATGATTCTATAATTTTTATGTTGCAATAGATCACGATGCTTTGACCATTCTCTGTTGTTGTACTTGTGTAGGTACTCTAAAAGCGTGTTAGTACGGGGAGGAGTTGCAACTTGTATCAAAGGGGAGAGAGATCAAGCAAGGGATTAAGCGGAAGTTCTAGGTTGGTTCCATTATCTTTCTCTTATCCATTACACATAGAAGAAATTGTTGAATTGTTTTAAACTGTTGTTTCTAGGGTAGTTGCCAAACCTAGAGGGCTAGTCATTTGACAAGACACTAGTTTTCCCAGAAACAAATTGGCAACTCCACTGGGGAGTGAATAGATGTTTGTTTGTTGTTATTGCTTGTTTTATGTTTAATTTGATAAGCTATAGACAGAGCCTGAATTCAGCGAGATAGCCTTCAAACTGCTCTTTCTTTGCAATTGCAGAGTAGATGAATGTTGCTTTAGTCAATCTCTAGTTTAGTTTATGAATTGAACATATGACTTGCAAGCACATCTAGATGCCCTTTTGGTAGCTCAATAACCTCTCAAGACACTCCATCATAATTTTCTCTTCATTGTTCATCAAAACCCACCTTAACTCATTGAAAACAGCTCCACATTTGAGCCAAAACCCATTTTAGTTGCACTCCCTGGACCATCGCACTGTCTCCCACTGTGACTCAGTATGCATAGCACCTCTCGAGTGTAGTAATTGCAATGCATTTCATATTCTGTGAAGCCTAGGTGCAATGATTGATTGAACTCTTTTTCCATTCTAGATATTGAGGGTTTTGACCTTGTTTTCAGTGTTGTTTGGTTGTTTTCCTACATATGAACAGTACATACTGAAGATTATTTGTATCACTTAGATCAACCTCAATTACATTAGGATTAGTGAATTTTTTTGTTTGTTTGTTCATCATTTACAATCCTTGGTCGAAAATTTGTTTAAATCGATTTGTTGCTTTGTTACAAAAAGTGTCGTAACTGTCGTTTTGTGTCGAAAAGAGAAGTGTCGTGAATTCTTCCTTCCCTTGATAATCGATTGAACTTTTTCTTCATGAATTTGATTTGATTTGTTTATATTCAAAGTATCGAAAGAATTTTTATTCAAAATTAAAAAGTGTCGTGGAGTCTTCCTTTCTCTTTTGAAGAAGAAATTGTCGAAAATGTCATTTTGAGTGAAATATTTCAAATCTTTGCAGCATTTAGTTGTCCTTTTTGGAATTTTTTTAGTTTTGTGTGCAGAAAGAAGATTTAGGGAAATGCACTAGTGTGTTCTCCTTTCTCTTTTCTTAAAAGCACTGTAATTTTTTCCCCTAGTAGCTAGGATTTTCATTGTTCAAATAAACAATGATTGTTTATCATTGTAGATTACATCTTAGGAATTTCAGATTATCATCACGCGGTGAACCATTGAAAGGAAAAATCTAAACAAGGTCAACTTTAAAATGAACTTCAATGAACCTAACAACACTTTGGAACTTAACGCAGCATATCTAGAGGTCTAGGCTAGAGATGTGTTCCGACGTCACAAAAACTAGTAACTATCATTTTCATTGAAGGTTGGGTGATTCCTCCTCCTTGATACGACAAGTGCTAGCACGGACTTGTGCTCCACGTACCGTCACATGTATATTGGGAGACCACAATAGGCTTATATCCTTTATCCATAGGAAACTGAGCCTGTCGCCTTATTGATCGCAATGACTGAACACGGCATTCGAGAAGATTGACTGCCATACATAAGTCCTTGGTAATTTCTCTTTAATTTATCACCATGGTGTATTTTGCAGTTTTGCGATTAGTTTGGTAATCCCTCTATCTAGATTTTCTGGAGTAGTCACTTTCGTTCCTTTTAGACTCTTTAAAAGAAAAGGTCCATCTAAGCACTTGTCCTTTTAGGCTCATTAAAAATCAAAGGAGACTAGATTCATCTTTAGCTTTTTCTCAACTCTTAAAAACTAAAAAAGAAAAGTTGTGTCCAAGCGTCATTAAAATTAGTTGAATTTGGAATAACATCCCTATTTCTTAGTTGATCTTAAGTAGAGATATATAGGGTCAAATTCAAAGTCCACTGATCAAGGATTTCCCTTTTCATGGGAACCCTAGTCCTTTTCCTCCTTTCGGAAATATTGGTGCTCCTTATATGGCTACATTGTCCCTTGCGGGAATTACTATTGGCTTGCCAGTATGGCTGTTTTCAACCTCTTTGGTTCAAAATGTCGAGATTTCTCTGAAATTGAGTACACCTCCAACTGGACAAAATCAACCTCCGGTTTATCCTTTTCCATCTTCCTCGTTTGTTTCTCCCTCCCCCTCTTCCTCTTCGCTTGGTCAAAGTATTGATACTAGTAACCAGGTGGCTAAGAAGAAGAAGAAAGGGAAGAAGAAGAAGAAGAAGCCAATTCAGCAAGGGGGGAACCAAGCAACCATTGCTCTGAATGCAACATCTAATGAAAATCCATCCATTAAGCCTCACAAAGTCAAATATCCATGCATAATTTGTGTGGAAGACCATTTTCATCGAAATTGTCCTTACTTTCCTCGGATCTTGAAAGAATGGTCTTCCTGTTCACACCATCCCATGTCATCAACCTCTGGAGATCATGTTGGTAACACACCATCAACTAGTGATAGTAAAGTTCATGGATGAAAAGGAAAGGTCAGAATTCCATGTAGGTTAAGTGAAGGTAATCACTCCTTTCACCTTTGTCCTTTTTTGGATGAAGCCAAAAGAGTGTTGGATAACCATACTTCTTCATTGCAGCGACTTCGATCTGGTTACAGGAAACTCTCCCTAAATTCTTCACTAGTTGATAAACCGACTGACCAAAATCAACCGTCAATCGAAACCACTCTCTCTGAAAGTGAATCCTATGAGTCTCTACCCGATCCAAATAAACAGGTCGAGGTAACAATTGACCTGATTTCACCTTCAGCTAATCGTACCTTTCCCGAAGAGAGTGAAAATGATATCGCTCAAGCTCTTTTCGTTACTTCAGATTCTAATAAGCGTGGGGACAATCCACTTGTTCCATCAAGATAAGAGGAAAATCCTCTAGTTCTCATAACTCAAGGGGTTAATTCTCCCGTTTCTACGATACCCCCTCCAAGTAGTCTAGTCACTTCCTTTGATTGGAGTTGACTGGTAGGATCCCGCCTTCCTTCTTATGTGCCTTTCCAGATCATAGTACAAGTTTGTAAAATGATTGTATCTAGCACTATTATAGATAAAGGTTCATTAGTGAGTATCCTTTCCTCAATTGCTTGACAAGTGCTCGGTTCGCCACCGCTTGTGCCTGTTACACAGAATCTGTTGGGTTTTAACAGAGGAACCAGTCGACCATTAGGGATCCTTCCACAGTTACCTATCACTTTGGGGGGAAAAATCGTTTATTTGAATGTGATGGTAGTCCCAGGACCTTTAGATTACAATTTACTTCTTGGGCGTGACTATGTTTATCACATGGGAGCTATTGTTTCAACACTCTTTCTAGTGATTTGTTTCCCGCATGAAGTCAAGATTGACACGATTGACAAACTTTCATTTCCTGGTCCAAATATATCCCCTAGTCAACCATCATCCCTAAATGGTCCATTTATACCAATGGTGTTATCCCTGCCACAGGTTAATTTTGTGACAACCTGTTCCACACCTACATCAACTAATGATCAATTTAGTGATGTTGTACATTATGTACTGGGGGCATTGGAACCAGATCTTTCCTTCATGACCACTTATGAGTTGTGATGAAGGGTCTCCGAGGATTGTTTGTTGTCTTGTGTCAACCTCGTTAAAAAATGAAAACAAGGAGTCAGAGGATAGTTCGTTATCTTGGGTCAACCTCGTTAAAAAATGAAACCAAGGGTCTCCGAGCATAGTTCCTTGTCTTGCGTCAAGCTCTTTTAAAAATGAAGCAAGGTCCCAAGTTCAAAGTTGAGTCTTTCACTTGATCTCGTAAAAGAACCTTCATTCCACCCACCTGATAGCCATGAGAAGTCTATTTAGGTGAATGTAATGAAGCTTGGGGGGCATGCACCTTGTGGTAAAGATAAGTTTCCGTATAGGTTATGTGATTGGTCTTTCACACCATTCACTTTTGTCTATTCTGGACGAAACCAAGAAGGTGTTGGATAGCCGTCCTACTTCACTGTAGTGATTTTCCATCTAGTTATAGGAGACTCTCCTTTTAGTTATGCTAGGGGCATGCAAACCATTTTTCAAGCATAGTTTGTCGTTTCGAGCTTGTGTAAAAATGAAATTGACTTCAAGCATGTTTTGTCATTTCAAGCTTGTGTAAAAATGAAACTCACTTCAAGCATAGTTTTGTCATTTCGAGCTTGTGTAAAAATGAAACTGACTCCAAGCATAGTTCCCCCATGGTTCAAACTTGTCAAAAAATGAACCCATTCTCCAAGCATAGTTCCCCCATGGTTCAAGCTTGTCTAAAATTGAACCCATTCTCAGTGATTAACCTTTGTGATTGCCATTCTATTAGCCTTTTGAACCTTGGTTGTGTACCTCCCATCACCACCATCATTTTGGCTAATCATATTGTCTCACTTGGTGGTTTTACCCTTTTGAGGAATAGTTGCAATGAGTGGTATTATTAGCCAGCCTCTTCATAGAATTCAACATGTTTTGAGAAGTTCCGAATTCACCAGGAACCAGTTGATACCCTAGACACCACTCATTCCTTAAAATCGAGTCCTCTTTAAACCCTTTTCAGACTCGTTAAATATGAAAAGATTGTTGAGCACTTGTCATTTTCGGCTCGTTAAAGTGATCGGTGTCATCCCTCCTATATTGTTTTATCCTTTTCGGACCTGAGGGATTACTTCAAAAAAAGGTCGAGCGTTTGTCATTTTTAGCTTGTTAATGTGATTGGAAATGTCAAGAGTCCTCTTTAAACCCTTTTCAAACTCATTAAATATGAAAATATTGTCGAGTGCTTGCGATTTTCGACTCATTAAAGTGATCAGAAATGTCATCCCTTTTGTATTATTTTATCCCTTTTCGGACCTAAGGGATTATTTTACGAAAAAGAACTTATGGAGTTTCCTTTTCATCCCTTTTAAAACACTCTAAACATGAAAAGGACTGAGTTATCCTTGTAATTAAACTCATTAAAACAATAGCGATAAACTCGTCCATTCTAGACGAGACCGAGTTTCACTATCGCTAGACTCCTTAAAACATAAAATAGCGTCAGGTTTGCCCAAAGGGAAAATTATAGAACAAGCATATGTTATCCTCCTCAAGCTTGACAAAAATAAAGAGGTACTGGTCAGCAATGACTAGGGAAAAATGGAAAAAGCTTGAAGAACTTTATGGTAGCAGGTCTCTCTTTAACATGACACTTTCACTTCATCGCCATGATTGAGTTGGGTTGGGTTATTTCGTTCACTGGTCATCTCACTGTTTGTCTTTCATACCATCCATCTTTTGGGGTTAACGCTACCAATTCATCTCAGTGTCACCGACATCTTCAAGAGAAGTCATTTAGTTGAGAAACCACCATCCAGTTAACATCTCATCCACTACAATACCTCAAACCTTCACTTTTTCATGACCGCCATTCCTGAACCTTGTGTCGTCAGTTCATTTTCACCTCTAGAAATCATTTTCTTCGTTTTGTGTCACAGATGTGGGATACATCAAGGCCCTCCTATGGCGAGTCACTTCTTGTCAACATTAGCACATTATCCAAGGAGTTGACTTAGGAACAACCCTTTCAGTGCTTTGAAGCTTGCATACCTCAATGGCAAGTTTCTCACTTCCGACAATAGGTTGACATCAATGGCCTTCAATCGAAAGATTTTGCATGGTGTTCGACATCGGATCATATATTCACACCACGTGAATTGTATTATAGTAACTTGAGGGTCATTATCATTATTGGTGATTCCTGTCGTGTATATTAACAACTCACATTATTGGCTGGTAATCAGACAATGTCTCTCCATGTTCGACCTTAGAACATCTTTTCACATGGATCGACTTGTACATAGGGCAAATATTGAATGAGTTTGAAGACCCTAGATCTAGTTTCATCCATCCGAGCTGCAATATATTCAGGTATATAAAAAAAAATGTACAAAGGTGCTACACAGATGGTCATCCTAACCATGGATGATGACTCTACATCTAAAGAATCACCAGTCTGCATCTACAAATGACTATCTAATCTATGTACATGAAATGAATTTATAAAGCTAAGCATGGGAATGCCTACCTGAGCTAGATCATGAAAATTATACTATGATGTGTATTGTATTGTAACTTATGCAGGTCACCTTCTAGTTTGAAACCTCGGATCCTCATGATAAAGCATTTCACCCGACATTAATATTTACGACTTCATGCTTTAGGGGCAACTATTATAGAAATATTTGGGAACATAAACCCCAAACTTATATGTCAATAAACTAGGGCTCATCAACCCCTAAAAGAGCTTAGTCATCTGATTACATCATTCCCCAAAAGTTCCACTTGAGAAACCATCCAGAAATGGCCTAAACTTAACCATACTGACTACTCCACTGGCAAAGTGCGATGCATACTGAGTGGTGCACTGCCAGGGTGTGATGCATACTATTTGGGCCTTCTATAGGGTGTGATGGGAAAGGATGGACAAATGTCTGAGACAGTTTGCTAGGTGGTTGCTCATGGAATCTTCTAGAAACTTCTCCTATGCCACTTGCCTCTCTGAATTTGCCCAGGAATGAGTAAGAGATCCAAGAAATATCCAAGTGGAACCAATTGTAACAAGTGGAATGACACTAACCAAAACCCCAGAGATGACTCACACCCTTGCACACATCTATAAATGGATCCCTCATCTAAGAGATCTGGATGCTGGAATATTGTGAATTGCAAGGAAGTGCTAATAGTTTGTAATGAAGGAAAGAGCATTGTATTGTTGGTGTGATCTTGCTATTTCATGAGGTGAAGAGGGATTGAAGCTGGGAGGATGATTCTAGATCAGACAACTGGGTTGTAATTCTCCCTTCTATTAATAAAGTTCTTCAAGTTTTCTTCCAAATGATTGGGCAATTGTGAATGTTATCATTTGTGAATGCTATCATTTGTTCATTATATATCTAATTCTGTAATGTTTATGTTGTAATAGATCATGATGCTTTGATGGTTCTCTGTTGCTATACTTGTGTAGGTACTCTCCAAGTGTGTTAAGTACGGGGAGGAGTTGTGGGTTCTGTCAAAGGGGAGAGAGATCAAGAAAGGGATTAAGCGGAAGTTCTAGGTTGGTTCCATTATCTTTCTCTTATCTATTACACATAGAAGAAATCATTGAATTGTTTTAAACTGTTGTTTCTAGGGTAGCTGCCAAACCTAGAGGGCTAGTCATTCGACAAGACACTAGCTTTCCCATAAACAAGTATATTTTCACTTTTCATATGGCAGAGGGAAAACGAGTAGCACATTTTCACTTTTCACAGAGTGGGGGGGAAAGGATATTGAAGAGAGTTGTCAATTAAGTTTTTACAAATAGCAGCTTGATATCAAACCCCACCATTGGATCTTCAGTCCATTAATGGTGTCCAGGTATATTTTATTTCTAACCTCATTGCATTTCGACTCCACTTTTAGTCATCTTCCACACAGGGAGAAGTACACACCTCAGATCTCTGGTTCATAATTCACTATTTTTTTCATCCTTGCTTTTAAGTTTATTCTTTAATCTCTGTGCCGCACTTTGTTACTGTTTGCAGGGATGGCATTGGCATTTTATGAATTTGGGAGGCCATTTATCATAATAAAGAAGAAGAGGAAGAAGACCCAAATGAGAGGCTTAGATGTTCAAAATGTCTAACATTATGGTCACCAAGGTTGTTATGAGAACACTGCACACCTCACTAGACTCCAATGGAATAAAAATGACGCTCTAGAATCCCCGCGGTGATGTCATCATCAGTAAGCTCCTATTCCTTTTATTCATTCTTTATTTCTGGATCAGTGACACTGCCATTAAATTATGAAAATTAGTAGAATTTACTTTAAAACTTGTATGATTCTTAACTAAAAATCACTTAAATTTTCTGTAAAGATTGAAATAAGCCAATACTCTACGATCTACTAACTCTTTCTCACAAACCCTGATGCCTACCAAGATAGATGCTCTACATATGTCGATGTCTGCCTACTAAAGCTCTTAAAATTGGTGAATGCGTTCAGATGTCATTTGGATCATTAGAGGTCTAATGTGCATTAAGGGAATTTCAACCCCCAGATATGTATGTGCCATATTTCATCATGTTGGTTCCATTTACAGGTGCATGTTGATTTTAGTTGTGGGTAGAGCTTGACACAATCATTTTGGTTAGATTTCGAGAACTTGCTATTTAAAGTAGTTTTCCTATTTTATAGGAGATAAATTTTCAGGGCCTGCATGTCAAACATAGCTACATGGTATTGGTCCATGCATGTAACTTCTGTGTACTTTGAGGATGTGGTACTTTAGGTTACCACCCAAATTCACACAAATTTATGAAGTAATTGAATTGAATAATTCACACAAAAACTGAACCAAATTCACAAAAATTTATGAAGTAACTGAACTGAATTGTTTCCATTATTAACTATTTACTATTGAAATGAATAATTCACACAAAAACTGAACCCAAATTCACACAAATTTATGAAGTAACTGAACTGAATTGTTTCTGTTATTAACTATTTACTATTGAACTGAATAATTCACACAAAAACTAAACCCAAATTCACACAAATTTATGAAGTAACTAAACTGAATCGTTTATGTTATTAACTATTTACTATTGAACTGAATAATCCACACAAAAACTGTTGAACTGAATAACTCACACAAAAATTGAACCCAAATTCACATAGATTTACGAAGTAACTGAATTGTTTCTGTTATTAACTATTTACTATTGAATTGTTTCTGTTATTAACTATTTATTATTGTCATGCATGAAACTATAGATTTATGCAACCTAAATGCACACAACCATTCCATTATTCACGAATCCATAAATCACAGTTAGAGAGGCAACCTAAAAATTAATTCAACCATGAAATAAACCATAAACAAATTAGTAATAATTCAATACAAATCATATATATCGCAGTTAGAGAGGCAACCTAAAAATTAATTCAACCACGAAATAAACCATAAAAAAATAGTAATAATTCAATACAATTCATATATACATTTAGGAATGCTTATTTGTCTAGAATTGTTCAACAATTAGTTGTAGAAGAGGGAAGTAAGATCAGAACCATATAATCGAAGATCAATCATAGTTCATATTTTACTCGATCACTCACTTCATCATTGAGATTACCACTATTTCACTTGATCACATAATCCATTTTTAGTAAGATCTTTGTTTGACAATAGACCACACATAAGGGTATGTAGGTGTATTGTCTTATTGTCCATAAGCATCCCTGAAATATAATCTCTTCATGAGTATAATTGATGGCCTTTACTATATTGGAGCTAAGCAGTTGCTAAATTGAAGATTAATTTTTTGCAAACGATAGTGAGTAATTTCACTGCCTATTTTTTTTATAAATCTTCCTCCCAGACCTGTAGTGGTTCCTGAATGATAGGTATAGACAAAACAACATGATGCACGTCTTGTCTTCACATTATTGTTTGTCAAGTTTATCCTTCGAACAAGACATAATAGCTCTTTTGACGATACAAAAAAAACACTTAATACTTGGTGAATAATCTGAAGAAGTGCCTTGGTGTTGCTGTGTACAAGCTTATGGACAAGAACAAGAAAGTGAAAGAGAGCTATAAAATTGGTTAGAACATAGTTTTTCTACTGATCACTAGATCCATAACTAATTATCCCATAGTGTTAGTAGATAATCGTTCCTTCAAATAATGATCCTCATATGTCTCAGGTTATTTTTGTTTTATTCCACCTTCCATGGCGTTGATCTATTATGTGGAAGAAATTTTCTTATGAAGGTGACTAAATTAACCCACCAACTTCATAGGGCTCTCATTGACGTTCTTATGTCCAGCTTCTAATTCTAGTCTTTAAGCTCTCTTGCAATGGTATATATATATATTGATGGGCCTTTATGTACTATCTATATAAACAACTGATCTTTCACTAGATAGACAATGGAGTTGGCAGTATGAAGTTTTCTATCACATTTTTATTTTAAAAGAGAGTCCTCTAGTTCTTCTCTCAGGCTTCCTTGTTTCCCTTCATGTTCACTTCCATCATTTACTTTGGCTATAATTTTTCTCAGCTAGTTTGTTTCTATGGTTTTATTGTTGTAGTAATTGTTCTCAACATCTCCATAATGTTTGCATTTCTTCGATATATGCTTCTCCATTTCACGTCCACTCCTCCACATACCATGTTTTTTCTCTTTTCACAACAAGCTTTTGGACATCATATTGCCAGTTCTCATCTTGGAGCTTCTTCTCTCCCCTAAATCTCCTTTGTTGGATTTGCAACAAAGGAGGGAGAAAAAAATCTTCTTTGTTGGATTTGCCTCACTACAGGTTCTTCTTGCTTTAATACCAATTGATGGGTGATGGAAAATGCAAAACATGTAGATACGAAATAAAATTTACTACCCATCTTAGTGGATGGTGTTAATCACAATCAATGTATGTCGCTAAACAGAGGCCAAACAATTCCACCTGAAGATTTTATCATTAAAATTGTATTATAGCATTCAAGTAAATTAGTGAAACGATAGTGATGCTACTCAATTACATTCACTTTGCAGCAAAAATTGATCCTCATGCACGAGATTAAGAAATGATAAATAAAAAGAAATACTCTGTTTCTCATAGAACAATGGGTTGCACGGTTTCTTGTTTATGTAGAGATTCCATGCCAGTTCTCTTTCCATGAGTTTACCCTTCTTGTTGCTCAATGTTTATTCCTTAACAATATCCTCCATTATCAGTGGAGTGATATTCCTCAATTTCCCAATGATGTGCCTCAACTGATCCAAGGTTCTTCTTGCCCAATGATTGTGCTCAATTGCAGTTGTGGAGAGTACAGAAGTCCTCTATAGTAACATCATCAGACGTGAGTACCAAATACACAACAATGCCATTCTCCAGCAAAGCTTTGGAAGCAATTTCCCTCACACCAGAGCTATAATTTGGCTCTGCTTCCGAGATATGCTGAGCGAATAACCAGCATCCAGCTTCTGCTTTCCTAGCCTTGTATTTGCCATGGTGATGGCCTTGTTGGACTAACCATGGTATCTCTGAGTGGTTTTACACCAGCTATACAAAGAGGGCTCTAGGGTCTTGCTGGCTTCCAAGGACTAAACAAAATATGCGACAATGGAATGCTAAGCAGGGTTGAATCTGCCATACCAAATTAGATGAACATCCATAGTAGGACTACTGGTGAGCAGCGGACCATTGTGATAAGTTAAAACAAGGGGTTGTTATTCAACCAATATGCAGGAACACATATCAATCAGAAGAAGTAGACATATAATAAACTTAAACCTTCCCATTCCCAAAATCAGAGAAACCCTACAAACCCTAGTGCTGCTAGGTTTTTCCTGACAGATAAGAAATGCCTAAATTTTTTTCTCCCTCCTTTGTTGGATTTGCCTCACTACAGGTTATTCTTTCTTTAATACTAATCGATGGGTGCTGGAAAACACAAAACCTGCAAAAATGCATACTAATCTATTGTAGGTAGATAAGAAATAAAATTTACTACCCATCTCAATGGATGGTGTCAATCACAATCAATGTACATCACTAAATAGAAGCCAAACAATTCCACATGAGGATTTTATCATTGAAATTGTATTATAATACTCAAGTAAATCGGTGAAATAAGAGTGATGCAACTCAATTACATTCACTCTGCAACAGAAATAATCACAATCAATGCACATCACTAAATAGATGCCAAACAATTCCACATGAGGATTTTATCATTGAACTTGTATTATAACATTCAAGTAAATCGGTGAAATGACAGTGATGCTACTCAATTAAATTCACTTTGCAGCAAAAATTGATCGTCATGCACAGGATTAAGAAAGGATGAATAAAAAGAAATACTCTATTTCTCACACAATAATGGGTTGCACGGTTTCTTTTTTAGGCATAGATTCCATGCTAGTCTTCTTTCCAGGAATTTACCCTTCTTGCTTCTCATTGATTATTCCTTAACAAACTCCTTCATTTTGAGTGGAGTGATCTTCCTCAGTTGCCTAGTGATATGCCTCAACTGCTCCAAGGATCTTCTTTCCCAATTATTGTGCTCAATTTCATTTTGTGGAAGTCGGTGCCTTCTTCTCAAGAGAGTATGTTGCTTCTCTTAATCTATTTTCCTCAACGAATTCTTCCACTTTAGCCTAGTGATTTCTGGTCTATGTTAAAATTTCTTTCTCACTTATGTCCTCCTTTGCAATGAATGTCTTAATTATTGTTGGAGTTGATTTTTGTTTCATCATTTAGCAAGATGTTTCTAGAAACAACAAGATCTGTGATGCCATGCCATTTCAACTTGCTGTATTTATGTTAATTCAATATCTCTTTTTTTTTGTCTTATTTCTCCAGTAGCAGCAATCCGTCATCTCAAATTCTCTTGTTTTTATTGTGGTTCCAGTGTAATGGGTGAATAAACTAAGTACACTTTATCTTTCCTTTCCTTCCAGCTATTTTTATAAATGTCATGTTTAAAGTGGGAGTCGGTGAAAGTAAGAGTGATCTCCTATGGGCTCATGTAAGTCTCACAAGCAGAAATTGATGATTAAACATGAACGAGATGCTGGAAGTTAAACACATTTTTGGTGAGGTAAGAACGCTAATGGACTGGGGATACTCCACTGTCACTCATTCCAATCTCCAACAAATAGCCTTTGTTTGAAAATATATGTTGAAGTTACAATTTATTTATCATGTGGCACCATTTGGTATAGTTATAACAGATTGAGTAGACAAGTAGACAAGTAGATGAATAGTTTCAATATAGAAGTGGATCTAAGCCTGAGATTCCAATGGTATTTTTCTTGATTTCAATGATAGGAATTGGATTTGCAACATGTCATTAATGTTTTTAATTGCTTTCAGCTTTTCCATTTGACAACATACTTATGCCCTTGTTTGAATGCTATAATTTAGTTATTTTCCCAATAACTATTTGGAGTAGTTTATGTTCTATTTGCAGTAGTAATCTTTATTTATCCGGGTTCTTTTAATTTATAGGTTTGTGTTTAAAGACATATACATTTGAGTTCTCCTCGGTCTAGTTCATTTTATTTCATCCTTTTATTCTACCAATCCTTGTGTTTGTTGGTGATTTACAATTTGGCGATATCAGTTTCTAACTGCAACACCTTGTTGGATTTCTTAAAGATATTTCATTGCCTTCATCTTACTATCTTTCCTGAGAAGCATTATTATTTATTTGCATATGTAGGGTTGAAGTTTAAGAAGTTGGTTCTACATTTGAAGGATGATTTTCTTATATGATTTGGTCAACCTTCAGAAGAAGAAGTGATGTGATTTCTTGATCCCTATGTAAATATAGTTTGCATAGATTGTAATCAGGCTCCTGATGGTGATCTTTTATTATTATGTGATCGCTATGATTTAACATATCATACATATTGTGTTGGCCTTGGAAGGTTATCCCTAAAGGAGATTGGTATTTTCAAGGCTATCAAACATCTATGCCTGGATAGTCCAGCACACATGATGAAGATGTTGAGGATTTTGTGCTTGATTTTGACAATGGGGATGAAGCTTAGGAATCAAAGGATTTTTGGAAGATGATCCAATTGGGATGGTTGTAAAAATAATAAACTTAGAGATCAATTTATCACCACCTTCTTCTTCTTCTGCTCCTCTCGTAGATAGAAGTCCAAATCATGTAAGAACAATTCACAGAAGGATTTTGCAACGAAGCACTAAAAATCCATCTCCTAGATTGCTAGATGCAGTAAGGGATTCACTTAGGAAAACTAAATTATCTGGGTCTACATCCCAAGTATCCATTATATGGAGAAAAAAAAAAAAACTCTCTTAGGGCAGCACATACTTCAGGAGCGTGTACAGTTTTTACATGACAATTCGTCTGCACCAGGAAGAGGCTTTTAGCAATTTTCACCTAGCTCTTCCCTTGACAAATTTGGGGCCAAATATGGGACTGATGCAATTGTACAACCCACACCCAACAACAGGTCACTTCTCTTTCATGAATCAACTTGGAGAAGTAATTTAGCCCCTACTTTAGAGATGGAAAATTATATAGTTAAATCTGATGTTGATCAGGCATGGGCAATGATGGAACGTACTCTAGCATCAAGAGAAGATAATATAGGTCCGGCTAATTCTCATAAAGATGGAAGACATTGGCAAGGATCATCTTCTAGTCATAAAAAATTTATTTATAAGAATTGATGGGTAATGCAAGGTCAATTGTTGTGAGCGGAAGCATCTTAACTACTCATGCACGACCAAGAACTAGATATAGTCAAGATAGACACATTCCTGTAACTACTAACTATTTGGAAAATCCAGAAAGGATAATAGAGGAGATCTCATGTAGGGATGTTGGAAATAATAGGCTGTCGACACTTAATGTTTCTAATGAGATATTGTGTATAATATTATTTGAAATAAGTAACAGTTTACATTGTCAACTAAACAATGACAACTCATTTAGTAAACCTCATGAAAATGGAGTTCGCAAATTTGAAGGTGCAAAGGAGAAGGTGATCTCCATGGTAAAATCTCACATGAAGTGCACACTCACAAGGGAACATAGGTAAAAGCATTTGTATTTTTCCTTCTTTTATGGTTTGTCTCTATAGAGTTAATTTTACTAGGTGTACACTATATGCATCTCAACATTTCTCTTTAGGAAATCCTATTTTCATTCTTTCCAAGAAAAAATCTCTAGGGAATCCCAATGGATATTTCCCCACATTCATGGATGGCATCCCTAGTAAACCCATTGGCATTGACTAGTGCACCTCACCCAAGGGATTTAAAATAGGGCACCTGCCATCACATAACTAGCCAAATACCCAGTAACATTAATTACATTTGGTTGGGCTAACCCCTTGGGCTCAATAAATCATAATCAAGTACACTATTTTCCATATTAAGATATTGATCCTATTTAACATTTTTCTAGAGTAACCATAATAATCCAAGCCTGTTCCTATTTTTATTTTGTTTTTTAATTCCTTTTTTGGTGTAGTGACAACTTTGTATGACCTTATAGATGTTTATTTTTGTCAGAGTATATGTTGAAAAGTAGATGCTCTCTTACATTCTACCTTGTCTGTTATGTATTGATGGAGTTCAGTTTCATTACTTGTGACCAAAGAACTGCGTGAGACATGTATACAAGGATTCTTGTATCACTATTTATAAAATGAACATTGCCCTTAAACAAGCAAAGTAGATCCTTAATGCTACATGTTTTCATCTCAAGGAACTTCCAATCCTAATAAATGAGGTGAAATTTAAGTGTTTCCAGAATCCAAATATCAAGTTTTTTGAATTCTCTCATATATGGTCATGGAAAAGCGAAGTGAAATTTAATTATTTCCAAATCTTAAGTTTTGTGTATTCACTCATATTTGGTGCTGGAATCTTTTGAGAAAACGGGAAGAATTTCTTTTTGTTGCATTCAAATTTTCCAAAAATAATACTAAATTTATCTCTGACTAAAATTCTCCTTGAAATGGCTTTGGGATTGAAAATTTTGTAAATATTTTTAGGGAAAAAACCAAAATACTTTTTCTAGATTAGAGTTTTATAACACTAGGTACTAAAATAGTTCTATTTTCTGTTGCAAATATCAGATAGAGTCTACCCAGAAACTGATAAAAAAATTAGGTAGATGCGCTGGATGGACTAAATAATTTTGAATGAATAATCACTTAGCATAATGATATATTATGTTGCATAAATATATAACTTAGAACCATGAACTAAATAAGAAATCTCAATGAGATTGATATATTCTTAATTGAGTTGAATGAGGCCAGGAATAACTTTGACTAGAGGGTGTTGAAAATGGCATAATTTTGTTCTGGTTGGATAGATTTAAAACCGAAAATCAACAGTTTTCTTGCTTACATAACTTGGGAAGTTTTTTGTATCTCAAGTCTCAACCTCATTAAATAGTATGATTTATGCCTTGTAATGTTGAGATGTGTTTTGATACCACTTGCTAGTAACCTAAATACATTGGATGAAAATTTAGTTGTGAATTTTACTTGCAAAAGATATAAGTGAAAGTATAGATTAATTGTCCCTTCTATAGAATTTCCTTGAAATCCTACTACTGCTTGAATGAATGAATATCAAAATAATTTTTGCACCAAGAAAAAAAATATCTCTACCAATTTGCAATGGAATAGAACAGAAATAAAACACAGTCACACTAGAGCAAAAAAAACAATTTTCTAGGGAACCCAATTGGGAAAACCCTTTGCTAGCTGTAGAAAATTAAAATACTATCCATATTAGAGTTTGAGACACGTTCTTCAGGACCAAGTTCATCAATGCTTATTGCTTTCCATATTCATTTTCATAAGCATTGGGGTTGTTGTTTGTCAAATCAAAGTAGCTAGAAAGTGTCCCTTTGATTTCAGAAAGGAGACTAGGATCAACTTGATCCAAGAATCCCCTAGAAGGCTCATCAGTAGCAAGAAGAAAGGTCTTTTTTTATTTTATTTCATCACATGCATCCATCATAGTCACTAATTTTTCTTCATTTCTTTCATGATCATTTTCAATGTTAGATGCAAAAGGTAATTTATTATGATATAATCCTTAGGTAACCAACCTCAGACATTGTTGGTTAATTTATGTTGTTTGAAGTTTATTGAGTTTGAGTTTTATCATGAAACAACTAGAAGCATACTAGCATGGGTGAATTGATTATCTTGATAACAATGTTATGGTTTGATCTAGTCCTTGAAAGGAACTTATAGTTGATGGTCAAAATTTCACATTCCTTTCATTTTTTTATCTTCACATATAACAAATATCTTTATGTTATAGCCTCTAGCTATATATATACAGTAACTACCACTCTAAAGTTGGATGCCATCATTTTGGAGTGTGAGCTTACTCAACTTACCTTTATTTGAGTTGAAAATTTCATTAGATCTCATTATATCATCTATTGCAGAGCATGAATCTAATTTACCTTTGTTTCAGTTAAAAATGTGATTAGATATTGATATATCATATTTTGTAGAGAATGAATCCAATTTCTCAGAGTCCATTTACTTGAGATATAACAAATCTACTTTAATTCATTAAACTTACTTTTCATATTAGGTTTGTTGATTGTGATTCTGCAGGCCACATCTGCATTGGAAAAGGGGCATATTTAATGAAGTATGGAAGGAGAGGGAAGCTTCAGTTATGTCCTTTCAAACTTTCTAAAGCATGTAATAAATTTTTTAAAAAATTCTCCATAGAATGTTGTGCTTTAACTTTTTCTTTTGATAATGGATTATTTATGTGATCTCCCCTCTCTCACACACAACCAAAGTCCAGACATACATGGTTTTTTGGGATATGTGGACAATGGACAGATTTAGGCTAGCAATTTATCTAGAAATTTACACTGTAGAAGATCAAGCATTTACAGTTGAATATTTCCTTGCCACTAAATTAGAGTAGACTCCTATTTGTTAGGCATATAACTCACTTTTAAATCAATTTATTGCTGACTTTGTATAAACCTTCCATGGGAGGGAAAAGAGTGATCACTACCATTGCTTAATCTTTCTGCAGACTAAGTAAAGATGCCAAATGTGTATAAGTTAGTGGCTTCTTGGAGAATCCCAAGAGTGGCGCTATTGTAGCAACAAGAAATTCGTTTATTTGAGTTCTTCATTAGTGCATTGATCATATATTGTTTATTCCATACAATACCTCAACAATGTATGATCAAATTACAGTTAAGTCTGGCATAATATTTTTACTTACCCTCTTTTAGAGGGAAACTAGAGCATGTGTCAAGCTTGCACGTCAAAATTGTATCATGTAGAGTTTACCTGGGACAATTTTGTAGATATAAGCAACAAGATACCTGTTGGAATTCAAGAGGCAACAATACTACAAAGTGGGAAAGAGGTTTCAAATTTAACCTAGATTTCACATTATGGTTGGAGTCAGTTTGTTGGCAAGATGTTGGATACCCCAACTTCCTTTTTATGACTGAGTCCAAGATTGAATCCTTCGACATATTCCTCACTCAATTTTCATTAAGTGATGGGTTTTCTCAGAAGTGATTCGCACCTATAAACTTTACCAGAGTTGTTCTTGAGTCTTTGGAGGTGGTTAGCTTTTCAAAGCACACAAGTGCAAGAAGACAAGAAATAATATCCCTCAACAATTTGAAGTTATCTCCCTGCGAATAGGGTGTTCCCATTCATAAACCTGACAACTCTCTCTACTTCTTTCTAGTGAAAAAATTTGGGACTTGCCATTAATCATGAGAAAATTCCAACCCCATAACTTTAAATTTCTTATTTAAATCTAAACCCACTAGATTATAATTTGCACAAGGAGAACTCCATTCTTGTTTTGAAATAACCTGCAATCAACTTGTATTGTTCTATTTAATCTTTTATGTATTTATTCACATCCTTGGTATGTGACATAAAGATGGAACAAGCTACCTTGCATTTTCTATAGTAACACTCCTAAAAAATAATAAATTATGCCCAAATTTATCATTTCAAATGATTTATGTAGCTCACCTTTTGGTTTTTCAATTATTGAATTTGTTACCTATATTGATGAGATCTTCTACAACTGATACCACAATGACAATATATGTTATACTTTTATCCGTGTTGCTATGAAGGTGTTTCTCCTTCAGTAGAGCAACAATACACCGCAGTTTCCATTTAGCGGAGAAGTGTACCCAGTAGCAACCTTGGCCTATGTGCAGATGGGTTGAATGCACAATAGACTCTATCTGTTGTTTTGAAGGTGTGTCTCCTTCAACAATACTTCATATCTGTATATCCTTTCAGTCTGCACCTTCAGTAAATGCATGTAGCCTTGGGATACATGATGTAGATTATAGTTTTCCTATGAGGGTGTAGCAACGATGAAAGAAGTGCAACGATTTTAGGCATCTTGTGCTTGTTGTATGCAATCATGCTTGTTTAGTGTTTCCCAAACATAGATATAGCCATATTTAGTATGCTTTTATAATTTGAATTAGATGCTCACTTTTCTTAGTTATGTTTTATGCACAGATTTATCTTTGAGAAAAGTGCACAATAGAGAAGGGTTCTATATTTTGAGCAGGGGACACACTTCTAGGTAGGAGGTACTCTATTCTAGGAAGCTTTTTCCATGTAGGTTAGGTGATTTATCCAAGAATCCCAAGAGTGGCACTATTGTAGCAATAAGAAATTCATTTATTTTGAGTTCTTCATTAGTGCATTGATAGTATATTTTTTATTCCATGCAATACCTCAATAGTGTATGGTCTATTGGAAATAATACTGAGAGGGGGAGTGAATTAGTATTATCAAGTTCTTTTAATAAATCTTCCTTTTTTATACTTTGAATTATTTTTGCATGTCAGTACCATAAAATAATGAGCATGAACAAAGAAAACAGATAGTCACACCAAAGAACACCAGATGTAAGGTGGAAACCCAATGTGGGTGAAAACCACCTGCTGCAATATGTCTCTATCTTCTTTCAAATTAGAAACTCCTTTTACAATGATTTTGTACTGGTGCAGTCCTTTACCAGTACGCAGGCTGCAACCTGCAGAGAGCTACAACCCTCTCTCGTTTTCCAGTCTATCCTGGAAGGGAGCTACAACCCCCTACTTCTTTTCTTTCAAGGACCACTTTTCATAAATTTTCAAACTGGATCCATGAACATCAAATGATCATCAAGTACAAGTAAATCACCCAGTCAACTGTAGTAACCAGATCAATAGTAACAGTAAACTAAACCCAAAACACCTTATCAACAGAGAAAGGTCAGTCAAATAAATGCCTTAATACAGATATGCAGTTTTTCTTTCTCTGGCCTGCGTGGCTACGCACTTCACCTTCTGCTCCCCTGCGTATACACGCAGAGAGCCTTCTGCTGCACCGCGTATCCACGCACTGTTTCTTCAATCGCATTGCGTACTGTTACTGTAGGCAAGCACCTACAGATACTATCGCGCCAAGTACTGCTACTGTAGCCACACACCCACAGATGCTATCGCACCGCATACCTACGCACCTGCGGCTTCTGAAACGCTGCGTACTTTCCCTGTGCCTACGCACCTAAACCTCTGTCACGCTGCGTACCCACGCACTGCGCCTTCTTCTTCTCTGCGTACCCACGCACTTCTCCTTCTTCGGCTCTGCGTACCCACGCACTTGCACCGTTAATCACCTGTGTACCTTTGATTAGGGCCAAATTGGGAGTCCCCCAATCTGCCACAGATAGTCAGATGCTCAGATCTGATCATGCGCTCGAGAGATCACCCTTCATAGATTTTCTTTCAACTTCACTTTTATATAGATCAAGCTTTTAACACAATAACCCAATATTTCAGATCTTAAGATATTCAATTTGCAAAAGATACTTAGCTAAGTGATCTCCTTTGCTTTATATAGGCAAGCTCTTCCTAAAATCATGGATCAATACCATAGATAACCAATACAAGGGGCCCAAAAACATGGGGCTCAATAATAATAATAATATAAAACAATACCACGGGCCAAAACCATAGAATCAAGAACGACGGGCTAAATACCACGGGCCAAACATAAGAAACCCCACGTGAGCACGCTTCTCTGCCTTGAAGTAAGTGCACTGGGGGTACGCACCTCATGCACGGGTGACCTGCGTGTATGACCGCAGTCCCTTCAAGGTGTACCTGTGGGTATCCACCTTTTGAACTATTCTCCTGCGTACCTCTTAATTTCCAACATTTTGAGAGCCTGATTAGAGCATTGCCACTTGAGGGTGTTGCCATCAAGTACAACATCTGTATCATAGAGCCATACCAGAATCATAATGCCAACAATCTCCCCCTTTGGACTTGATGGCAACCTGAAAATCTTTAACGTCATTCTCCCCCTTTGACATCAAGGGCAAAGGGTTATGCTCCCCCTAAGAACATGCTCCTCCTGAATACAAACCAGATCTGCAAAGAAGAACCATAATCCACCAAACACCATAAATGACCATGAAAGAGATAGATACATATTGCAGCAATATTCTGACCAGCATCCATGATCTCCTTCTGTACGTCCTCCATAATGCCAAAAATGTATTATATGCTCCCCCTGAACCTGTGCCATTCGATCTTCAACCAATCTGCAACCCAGCACATATACGCATATACCCCAGATGAGCCTTGCGTACAACCAACCATCAAAAGGGATTCAACAAGATGATGCATCAAAAACCCCCAGCTTTTGCCTGAGGTATTCAAAGTTCTCCCTGGGCAATGGTTTGGTGAGTATATCAGCAACTTGTTCCTTAGAAGGAACATACTCCAACTTGACCTTTTGTTCAAGTACTTGTTACCGGAGAAAATGGTACTTGATCGGTATGTGCTTGGTCTTTGAATGCATGACTGGGTTCTTTGAAATGCTGATTGCACTTGTGTTATCACATAAGATGGAGATAGGTGGTGTACAAGTGATTTGAAATTCCTGCAAGGTCTGCATCATCCAAAGGAGTTGATTGCAGCAAGATGCAGCAGCAACATATTTTGCTTCAGCTGTAGACAAGGCAATCGAACTCTGTTTCTTGCTGAACCAAGATACTAATCTAGAACCCATAAAGAACGCACCACCACTTGTTCTCTTCCTGTCATCCACACTTCCTGCCCAATCTGCATCTGTATAAGCATGAAGTGTGAGATCTGTATCTCTAGGATACCATAAACCATAATTTTGAGTCCCTTGAAGATATTTAAAGATTCTCTTCACTGCCTGAAGATGAGTTTCCTTCGGATTTGCTTGAAATCTTCCAACTATTCCCACTGCATGCATGATGTCTGGTCGGGTACCTGTCAAATAAAGTAGACTTCCAATCATAGATCTGTAGGTTGGTTGATGCACTGCTGCTGATTCATCATTTGCACTGAGGCTACATCCTGTGACCATGGGTGTACATACTGGTTTTGCATCTTCCATGCCATATTTCTTCAAAATCTGCTTGAGATACTTGGTTTGAGACAAAAGGATCCCTCCTTCTTTTTGTTGGATTTGCAAACCAAGAAAATATGTCAGTTCTCCCAGCAAGGACATTTCGAATTCTTTCTGCATTACCAAGGCAAAGCTTTGACTCATAGCTTCTTCATTGCTCCCAAAGATAATGTCATCTACATACACAACAAGTATTAGCAATTTGTCGTCTTCAACTTTTATATAAATATTGCTATCTGCTGATCCTTTTGAAAAACCTTGTTGATGAAGATATTTGTCCAAGCGATAGTACCAAGCCCTTGGAGCTTGTTTGAGACCATAGAGAGCCTTTTTCAATCTGCATACAAGATTTGGATCATTTCCAAGAATAAAACCATCTGGCTGCTCAATGTATACTTCTTCTTCCAAGTCTCCATTCAGAAAGGCTGATTTCACGTCCATTTGAAATACTTTGAAGTTTTGAAAGATTGAGAGAGCAAGGAACATTCGGATGGCCTCAAGTCTCACAACAGGAGCAAAGGTTTCTTCAAAATCTATTCCTTCTTACTGCGCATACCCTTTACATACAAGTCTGGCCTTGTTTCTAACTACTTCTCCATTTTCATTCAATTTATTTTTGAAGACCCATTTTGTCCCTATAACATTCTTATCCTTTGGTCTAGGAACCAGCTCCCAAGTGTTGTTCTTTTCGATTTTCTCAAGTTCTTCATCCATTGCTTTCACCCAACATTCATCTTTGCATGCCTCTTTCACATTTTGTGGTTCAGTGGAAGAGAGTAATGCCAAATAGCTTGAAGCTTCTGCAACTGTTCTTCTTGTTTGTACACCTGCTTCTTTCTGCCCCAAAATATGAGATTCTAGATTATTCTTCTGAACATATCTGGATGGAGTCTTCTCTTCTATCCTTATCTGCTCCTCTGGTTCTTCTTGAGGTTCTTCTTCTTCATCATTCTGTCTTTGAGGGTAGTCTTCATCTTCTTT
Organism: Pinus tabuliformis; assembly: GCA_031772625.1. NCBI lineage: Eukaryota > Viridiplantae > Streptophyta > Pinopsida > Pinales > Pinaceae > Pinus > Pinus tabuliformis. The sequence goes on from CM062805.1 coordinate 247,505,395, forward strand.
GATATCTTCATGATTTACTTGCCTAGGAATGTATCCCTCCTCATCAACCACTACATCAATGCTGTCAACAATTCTTCCAAGTCTTTTATTGTAGCACTTGTATGCTTTGCAATGTGTGGAGAATAGCCAAGAAGAATGCCTTCATCTGCTCTAGGTTCAAGTTTGCCAAGTTGCTCATCAGTATTCTTAATATAGCATTTGCTCCCAAAGATTTTGAAGTGCTTTACCGAAGGAGTCTCACCATACCAGAGCTCATGAGGAGTTTGAGTGCTGTTCACCCGGACATTTGTTTTGTTGAGAATAACAACCACAGCATATGCAGCTTCACCCCAGAAAGTTGCGGGAGTTCTAGACTCATCAAGCATAGCAGGAGCCATTTGTTGGACTGTTATGTTCATCCTTTCCACTACTCCATTTTGCTGAGGAGTTCTAGCTGTAGAGAATTCTCTTCTTATCCCATGTTCTTCACAGAAATCGAAAAATTCATTTGAGGTAAACTCCCCACCTCTGTCGGATATGAGGCACTTAATTTTGTATCCTGATTCATTTTCAACCAAGGCTTTAAAGGATTTGAATTTTTTGAATGCTTCATCTTTGTGCTTCATAAGTCCTAACCAGACAAACCTGGAGAAATCGTCAATGAATAATATCAAGTATTCTTCTCCTCGAGGTGTCCTTTTCCTGAATGATCCACATACATCTGTATGTACAAGCTCAAGAGGCATGCTAGCTGATCCTTCCTTCTCTGGAAATTTAGTTCTGGTTTGCTTTCCAAACTGACATGACTTGCATATGGTGTTGTCTGGAATCTTGATATCTGGAAGACCGCGAACTGCCTGATATTTGCATGCTTTCCTTATTTGTGAAAAGCTTAGATGCCCCAACCTCTGGTGCCATAACCAGTGTTCATCATCCTTGCTTAGATAGCATTGTTGTTGTCCCTCTTCAAATATATATAGATTATTTGGAGTTCTTTTACCTTTGATTACCGTTTTACCTGTATCAAGATCACGAACAAGACATCAATTTGTTCTAAATATCACCTCAGTTCCTTGATCACACATCTGGCTGACACTCGGAAGATTATGCTTCAATCCATCAACATACAAAACATTTCCAGCTTTGACCTTTTCTTTTAACTGAGCAGTGCCTTTTCCTTTTATAGCTGCAGGAGTATCATTTCCAAAAGAAACTTTCTTTCCCTTTTCTAAAGCAGAATATGATTCAAGTTTTTCTTTATCACCTGTCATATGCTTTGAACATCCACTATCAATGTACCATAGATTTTCCTGTCCCTCTGCATAAAATGCTATCCCACATCTTTCTGTTTGTGGTTCCTTTATTCTCCATGTTTTGGTGCTTGAGGCTTGTTCCTTTGTCTGCTGAAACCTGCTCCTGCATTCAGAATCTTCATGACCAAAGTTATTGCAAATAGAACATTCAACTTCATTTTCAAGAACCGAAAAGTTGTTATAGGTCCTTTTTGTAATCCCGGTCATACTTCTTTGTTTTTGAGCTTCTCTAGTCATGATCGTTTTATATGCAACACATTGAGCTGCTTTGTGACCAAAGTTATGGCAAGAAAAGCATTGTCCATTGAAGAAACTTCTGCGGTTATCAAATCTTCCGGCCAAACGATTGTAATTTCTATTGTCATTCATTCTTGAAGCAAATTGAGAGGATTTTACCTGTGGCTAGTTGTAGCTTTTGTTCATCCTTAAGACGGATTGCCCTTGATTTGCTTGATAGTATTTTTTTGTAATTGGTCCCTACTTTACCTGGTGATCTCCATTGTGCTTTTGCTCATTCCTTCTTGTTGCATCAAGATAAATCTTTGAGGTGGATGCTTGAGAAGTTTCTCCATTATAGCCCAGACCTGTCTTGTTTAGAGGAGAACGCTGTACATTGATGATCTCATCCAGAGTTTCAGATCCTTTGACAAACTTAAGATTAATAGCCTTTGTTTTCTCAATCTCTTTTCTAAGACCAACAATTTCACCTTCTAACTTTTCAAGATATTTTTCTTTTTCATCAATTTGAAGTTGTAGAGTATCAATGATCCTATTCTTTTCTTCTATACATGTCTTGAGTCTAGAAATTTCTTCACAAAAGCTATCCACATTTATAGCATCCATGTAATCATCATCTTCAAATGCCATTAAAAGTTTATAGTCATTACCTCGTTCATCTTCATCACTATTTGATAGACCATCACTATCTTCATGAGTGTAGTAGCTTTTCTTATTTGCAATCTGTTTCTTGTTCCATCTAGCAGGTTCCTTTCCTTTATCCTTATGAGGACATTTCGCAGCATAGTGACCTACTCTTCCACAAGAAAAGCATTTAAAAGGTAACTTACCTCTGAACCTTCCAGTACCCCTTTGAAGATTTCTGACAAAATTTGATTCTTCTTCTTCTTCTTCTGGCACGTGACTTGCTTCATAATAGTCTCCTTTGCCTGAAGCCTTGAAAGCAGCTTCTCTCCTGTCTGATGGACCTCCCTTTCTCATTTCATAAGAAATTAGAATTCCGTGTAGCTGGGACATAGTAAGAATTCGTAGATTTTCCTTTTCTTCTATTGCAGACACTTAGATTCAAGCTTGGGGGACAATGATCTTAAAATTTTTTCAACCACAATAGCCTCTTTTATTTCTTCACCCAAGTTTTTCATGCAATTAACAATCTCGTCTACCCGAAGGAAATAGTTAGCCACACTTTCATCATTATACATTCTGAGATTCTCATACTGAATCCTGAGGGTTTGAAGTTTAGCACGCTTTACCTGTTTGTCTCCTTCGTAGCTCAGGACAATCTTGTCCCATATTTCTTTTGCGGATTTATATTGCATAACCTTCACGAATTTTGTTTGAGGTAAGCATTCCAGCAGAGTATTGACTGCTTTAGCATTTGTTTCATATTTCTTCTTTTCGGCCGTATCTGTAGGAGTAGCTGAAGGAAAAGTGTATCCTGTATCTATGATATCCCAAACTTCTGTACCAAGAGATTGAAGATAGGCAGTAACTCTTACCTTCCAATAATTGAAGTTTGTCCCATCAAAAATTGGTGGCCTGATTGATGCTTCCCTCTCGTAGTTGCTCATGATGAATGATCTTCCTTCAAGCGATCAAGCTTCTCTGAAGGACCTGCTCTGATACCAATTTTTGGAAATAATACTGAGAGGGGGGGTGAATCAGTATTATCAAGTTCTTTTAATAAATCTTCCTTATTTATACTTTGAATTATTTTTGCATTTCAGTACCATAAAATAATGAGCATGAACAAAGAAAACAGATAGTCACACCAAAGAACACCAGATGTAAGGTGGAAACCCAATGTGGGTGAAAACCACCTGCTGCAATATGTCTCTATCTTCTTTCAAATTAGAAACTCCTTTTACAATGATTTTGTACTGGTGCAGGCCTTTACCAGTACGCAGGCTGCAACCTGTAGAAAGCTACAACTCTCTCTCATTTTCCAGTCTCTCCTGGAAGGGAGCTACAACCCCCTACTTCTTTTCTTTCAAGGACCACTTTTCATAAATTTTCAAACTGGATCCATGAACATCAAATGATCATCAAGTACAAGTAAATCACCCAGTCAACTGCAGTAACCAGATCAATAGTAACAGTAAACTAAACCCAGAACACCTTATCAACAGAGAAAGGTCAGTCAAATAAATGCATTAATACAGATACACAGTTTTTCTTTCTCTGGCCTGGGTGGCTATGCACTTCACCTTCTGCTCCCCTGCATATATACGCAGAGAGCCTTCTGCTGCACCGCGTACCCACGCACTGTTTCTTCAATCGCGCTGCGTACTGTTACTGTAGGCACGCACCCACAGATACTATCGCATCGCGTACTCCTACTGTAGCCACGCACCCATAGATGCTATCGCACCGCGTACCTACGCACCTGCGGCTTCTAAAACGTCGCGTACTTTCCTTGTGCCTACGCACCTGAACCTCTGTCGCACTGCGTACCCACGCACTGCACCTTCTTCTGCTCTGCGTACCCATGCACTTCTCCTTCTTCTGCTCTACGTACCCACGCACTTGCACCGTTAATCACCTGCGTACCTCTGATTAGGGCTGAATTGGCAGTCCCCCAGTCTGCCACAGATAGTCAGATGCTCAGATCTGATCATGCGCTCGAGAGATCACCCTTCATAGATTCGCTTTCAACTTCACTTTTATATAGATCAAGCTTTTAACATAATAACCCAATATTTCAGATCTTAAGATATTCAATTTGCAAAAGATACTTAGCCAAGTGATCTCCTTTGCTTTATATAGGCAAGCTCTTCCTAAAATCATGGATCAATACCATAGATAACCAATACAAGGGGCCCAAGAACATGGGGCTCAATAATAATAATAATATAAAGCAATACCACGGGCCAAAACCATAGAATCAAGAACGACGAGCTAAATACCACGGGCCAAACATAAGAAACCCCACGTGAGCGCGCTTCTATGCCTTAAAGTAAGTGCACTGGGGGTACGCACCTCATGCACGGGTGACCTGCGTGTATGACTGCAGTCCCTTCACGGCGTACCTGCGGGTACGCACCTTTTGAACTATTCTCCTGCGTACCTCTTAATTTCCAACATTTTGAGAGCCTAATCAGAGCATTGCCACTTGAGGGTGTTGCCATCAAGTACAACATCTGTATCATAGAGCCATACCAGAATCATAATGCCAACATGGTCAAATTACAGTTAAGATTGTCATAATATTTTGACTTACCCTCTTTTAGAGGGAAACTAGAGCATGTGTCAAGCTTGCACGTTACAATTGTATCATGCAAAGTTTACCTGACATTGTGGATCTATGTAGCCAAATACCTTTTGGAAATCAAGAGGAATTAATACTACAAAGTGGGAAAGAGGTTTCACAGTTAACTTGCCTTTCATGTTATGGTTGGAGACAGTTTGTTGCAAAGATGTTGGATACCCCAACTTCCTTTTTATGATTGAGTGCAAGATTGAATCCTTTGACATATTCCTTGCTCAATTTTCATTAAGCGATGAGTTTTTCTCAGAAGTGCTTCACATCTATAAAATTTACCAGAGCTGTTATTGAGTCTTTGGATGTGGTTATCTTTTCAAAGCACACATGTACAAGAAGACGAGAAATAATATGCTCGACTAATTTTGAGTTATATTCCTGCAAATAGGGTGTTCCCTTCCATAAACCTGACAACTCGCTCTGCTTCTTTCTAGTGAACAAATTTGCGACTTTTCATGAATTCTGAGACAATTCCAACCCCGCAACTATCAATTTCTTATTTAAAGTTATACCCACTAGATTATGACTTGCACAAGGAGAATTCCATTCGCATTTCAAAAGAACCTGAATCGACCTATACCATGCTATTTAATATTTTATATATTTCTTCACATCCTTGGTCTGTACCATAAAGATGCAACATGCTACCTTGAATTTTCTATACTAACACCCCTAAACAATAATAAAGTATGCCCAAATCTATCATTTCAAATGATATATCCATCTCACCTATCAGTTTTTCAATTATCAAAGTTATTATATATATTGATGAGATCATCTACAACCAAGGCCATAGTGAAAATATCTATTAGACTTTTATCCATGTTACACTAAAGGTGTTTTTTCTTCAGCAACACTATAATACATTGCAGTTTCCATTCAGTGGAGAAGTGTACCCAGTAGCAGCCTTGGTCTATGTGCAAATGGTTGAATTCACTGTAGACTTTATCTATTGTTTTGAAGTTGTTTCTCCTTCAATAGTACTTCATCTTAGTAGATCCTTTCAATCTACACCTTCAGCAGATGCATACAGCCTTGGGGTACATGCTATAGATTCCACTTTTGTTGTGAGGTTATAGCAATGATGAAAGAATCACATCGATTTTAGGCATGTTATGGTTGTTGTATGCAAGCATGCTTGTCTAGTGTTTCCCAAACTTATATAGAGCCATATTTAGTATGATTTTATAGTTTGACTTAGATGCTCAATTTTCTTGATTCAAGTGTTTTTCGTAGTACTACTTTATGCACAGATTTATCTTTAAGAAAAGTACATAGTAGAGAAGGGTTATATATTTTGAGTAGGGGACACTCTTCTAGGTAGGAGATACTCTATTCTGAGCTTTTGTCATTCATGTTAGGTGTTTTATCCTAGACAGAGTTCCAAGTCCCTGCCTCCTTGACAAAGTCCCTACTAGACAAGACACTGGTGGACAGAGTTCCAAGTCCCTAAATTTTCCAAAAACCCACCTGAGCCTAGCTATCTATCCTAAAATCCTTTACATTTCAGTCATCTCTTGGCTATGATTTCATAGAGAAATCCCTCTCTAGTTTGGTATGGATAGCTACCAAACTAAAATCTTGGTTTGTGGTTACCTCCATCGATCTCCTCATCAGCCTGGGACATTATGGAGGATAATAGAGGACATGGCAACTAGGGAGTGCTAAGGTATTCTAGTGAATGTAAGGTTCCCAAGTCATGGAAAAATGTAATTCTAGTTTTGAGGTCATGACTGCCAAGGTGTGTTAGGGAATGTTAGGGCATGCTAACATGTGCCAAATAGTATGGAGACATGTCAAACAAGCTAAGATGTGCCAAGTTCTAAGGCATGCCAAGATGTACAAGGGCTCTAAGTCCCCGCCTCCTCTTCTTCCATATGCTATCCACTTATGACATTTCCTTTGCAATATTTGGTGCATTTGCTAGTTATAGGTCATTTATAGGTTATAAATGTCTTTAGAGTTTCATTTTTAATTGAGTATTCAACTGAACATATTGATTCTCTTATACAAAACTATTTTTCCCTCCACCCACTTTTCATAACTTCAATAACCATTAGGTAGGGACCTATAGCTTCGATGTTTCTTTGCTTGTTTAGTAAAATATTTCCGAGACTTTAATTTATTGAAAGTTGTATAATTTACAATTTATGAAGTTTCGAGGTCCATTTTTTAAAACTATAATTCTTTAAAGGGTGCTAGCTCAATGGAAGAGCACCTGCTTTAAAATAAGGAGGTTGGTGGTTTGATTCCATCATGCCCTGACATCCATATGGAATGGCGACAATCAATTTTTGGTGACGGAGACTCTTTTGACCATGACCAATGAGCTTTGGTGACATTTTTTTACCCTCACCAAAAATATGAAATGGTGACGGTCAACGAACGCCATCATATATACACATAAATAGTGATGACCCTCAAAGGTCCGTAACCATAAATCGTTGTCGTTGATATGAAATGGTGACAGTCGTTGTCTGTCATTATAGTCATTATTCGTGACAGACCTTCAATGTCACCATAATGCCTATACTTCTAGTAATGTAGCTTCTGGTGATGATCAACGAATGCCACAATATATATGCACCAATAGTGATGGCCATTAAAGATCCATCACAATAAATCATTGTTCTTCATATGAAATGGTGACGGTCACTAACCATCATTCTAATCAATATTCATGATGGACCTTGAATGTCACCATAACACCTATACTTTTGGTGATGCCACCTTTGGTGACGTTCAATTTTTGGTGCCGAGGCTATGGTCCTTCACCATTGCTCATATGCAATGGTGACGATCGCTATCCATCATTACAAATCATTATTGGTGACGAACTTTGAATGTCTCTACAACACTTATACTTTTGTTAATGCCACCTTTGGTGATGTTCAATATTTGGTGACAGAGGCTATGGTCTGTCACCATTGCTCATATGAAATGGTGACGGTCGCTATCCGTCATTATAACTCATTATTGGTCACAGAATTTGTATGCCACTACAACACCTATACTTTTGGCGATGCCACCTTTGGTGACGTTCAGTTTTTGGTGGCGAATTCTCTTTTGACCGTCACCAATGAGCTTATGGTGACATTTTTCACCCCTCACCAATTTCCTTTTTTCTTTTAGTGTACATCAATATAATATTGAAAAAACCATAAAATTATTGGTGGATATGCTCTCTATTTATCTTTTAAACCATTTTCTAAATCAGTTTCCCTCATAAGGTTGATATCTCTTTCACCAAGTTGTTTAGCTTCTTTTGACAAATGTAGCCACACCACCCCATGATAAGTCATCATCATTATATTGTTTACAGCATTCAATCCATAAATTCATCCAATCAAGATCATTTCCAATTTGGAAATGTATTGCATCCTACCCTCGTCTAACTATATTAAAATAAAACAATTCACATATAATTAGTTTCCATGATATACTTTCACAACAATGGATTGTGCAGGAAGAATAAAACTTAAATAATTATCATGTATATAAGATAGAATTAAAATGTGTTATAAATCTCCACCATCTACCTTAATTTCACTTTCCTCATTCTACCTTTCCTAAATAGGTGCTCCTGTTGGCTTATTGGGCCCTGACCTAGGTTTGGAAGAGTTATTAGCCAAACAAATCCCACAGCTACCGGCCCTTTCAGAAACAACCCGCGGAGCGTTGACTGAGGCCTCACCCGAGGTAGCAGGGGAGGGTGTTGGCACCAGGTTTCCGCACCCTTGGGATATCTTGATGTGGTCTGGAGGGTTTGCAAACTGTTCTGTAGCTTCACACTACTCTGCTTCCGCATAGATTCAGAACAAGGCAAATCCTGAATATTTATTACTACTGAGTTTGTTACAGATCAGATTTACCTCTTGCAGTCTTTAAGAAAACATTTAATAAAGATAACCAGTGTGTGCACCCAAAAATGTTATAGATTTGCATAAACTCAGACCATAAACAGATATATAAACTCGAAATTAACCAGATCTGTTAAGCCCCTATACTACTAGTGTTACCCCTTATTGTTATTAGTAAAACCCACTTATTATATTTATGTACCCATGTAGTGCCGATATTGTTACTATTGTGCCCCATAGAAGCCCACTATTGTTATTATTGTTCCCTTACATTATTATTGTTATGTTGGCTCTGATTATGTTATGACCCCTTAGACTCCTATATATAGAAAGGAGGTCTTTTCATTTGTATCATCCCAGAATTGCTCATTTGTATAATGTAAAGGAGGTTTCCCCCTTGAAGAGGCTGAATTCTAAGGCGTTGATCTCTCTTTTCTATCTTTTTGTGAGCTGGTTTCATAACATTTGGTTTCAGAGCTTTGGATTCTAGGGTTTCGCTGCTCCAAAAAGGTCATCGTGGAATTTTCACTATAACATTTTTCCTGAGAAGTTTCAGAAGCTAAAACAAAAACCCATTTGAGACTAAATCGTACTGAAGCTCAGGTCAAAATTTGAGAACTTTTTTGTGCTATATTTGCGGAGATATGATCAAAGGAAGTTGGTATTTTTGCAGACTCTTGAATTACATTCCAAACATGTGACCTGGGTAAAATCGTCATAACTTTCTCTCTAAGCATCAGATTGAAATTTCGTAAGAAGGTACAGAAAGAGGACGGACTGTAGTTTCTTTTAGATATTTTTCAGAGCCAAAGGTTGAAACCATGACACGTGGCACTTCATACAAGTTCACTCTTCTGGAAAGGTCTATAATCAGGTCATCTTGGGAGATTGTGCATAACGCTTTCTTGAAGAATCCAATTTGGATCAGACTAGTGGCATTGGAAAGAGGACACAGAGGGCTACTACAAGTTTCAATTTCAGAACTTAAAGATCCGAAAGTACAGAGTTACAATCGTTTCAAGATCGAGCTCCTACAATCAAGAAAAAGCAAGATGAGGAAGTTTGATGGCAAGGATCTGGTAAATTGGATACTTCAGATAGAACAATATTTTGATCTACATGGTGTACCACTATTAAAAAAGGTATGTATTTCATCTTCATATTTAGAACCGGATCAATTTTTATGGTATGAATGGATTTGTTCTCGTCGACAACTTGTTATGTGGTCAATTTTCACAGAGGAAATGATAGCACATTATGAGGATACAAAGAGCAACACCTTCTCTAGAGCAACACCACAACAATTGGAAAGGGTAAAAGGGATTTGTGACATAGTGGAAAGCAAAATTATGGAGACCAGAAGCATAACCTTCACAACTATAAATATGGAAGTGTTGTTTCTCCTAGCCTTCCACAACCTACAAGGGTTACACCACAACAATTGGAAGAAAAAAGAGAAAAAGGGCTTTGTTACAATTGTGATAGCAAATGCACTAAAGGTCATAAGTGTGCTGAGAAGAAATTATTTTACATATAATATGAAGAGGAGGAAGAAAAGGATCAAGAAACATCAAATGAAGAAGACATACGCCAGGACCCCACCCCAGAGAAAGAAGAAATGAATCAGACCATATCTTGTAAAGCATTGGCAAGAATTACCACTCCTCAAACTCTTAATATAGAAGGACATATCAAGAAGAAAAAGATGCAAGTGAAGGATCACATCTAGAAAGAAGAAATGAATCCAACCATATCTTGTAGTTCATTGGTCGAAATTACCACTCCTCAAACTATCAAGATAGAAGGACATATCAAGAAGAAAAATGTTCAAGAAGTGAAAGATCACATCGAGCATCAAGAAATGAATCCGACAATATCTTGTAAAGGATTGGAAGAAATTACCACCCTTCAAACTCTAGAGATAGAAGGACATATCAATAAGAAAAGGGTTCAAGAAGTGAAAGATCACATCGAGCATCAACAACAAGTTCTCCAAATTTTAAAGGATAACGCCACTTCGGTGCAAAATCAAACGAAACAACAGGTAGATCAACATCATAGTGAAAAATATTTTGATGTAGGTGATTGGGTATTTTTACTACTACATCTCAAGCAAGCTATTTATGACAAGGAAATGTTGGCAATACTACATGCACTTAAAAAATGGTGACCTTACCGAATGGGAAGACTCTTCAAGGATGAGGATGTGGAAGCATTGTTTTGTGCTATTTCTATTATCCAACAAGATTGGATAAACGAAGCAAGGGATGAATGGAAGAAGGACGAAGAAGTATGGCCACTTATTCAAAAGTTGCAAAAGATCCCAATTCAAACAATATTGCCAGAAATTGAAGAGGAAGGAAAAATCATATTGGAACCTGGAGTAGTCATAGAAACAAGAACCCGAAAACTATGAAATTGATCAATTTCAGAGTATCTCATCAAGTGGAAGAACTTAACCATTGAATATTCCACATGGGAGGACAAGAGTTTTATGCAGAAGCATCAAGAACTACTCAAGCGTTGAGGACAATGATTTTTGAAGGAGAGGGGCATGTTAGGCTCCTATACTACTAGTGTAACCGCTTATTGTTATTAGCACAACCCACTTATTATATTGATGTACCCATGTAGTGCCCATATTGTTACTATTATGCCCCATAGAAGCCCACTATTGTTATTATTGTGCCCTTACATTATTATTGTTATGTCAGCTCTGATTATGTTATGACCCCTTAGACTCCTATATATAGAAAGGAGGTCTTTTCATTTGTATCATCCAAGAATTTCTCATTTGTGTAATCTAAAGGAGGTTGCCTCCTCGAAGAAGCTGAATTCTAAGGCGTTGATCTCTCTTTTCTATCTTTTTGTGAGCTGGTTTCATAACAAGATCCACAATAATTTAGAATCAACATAGTATTTCAAAACCAACTTATCTTTATTCAACTCTTTCACCAATACAACTAGATCTACCCTACACACTTAGCTGCAGGGGTCCATGCACATAGTTGCGGACTCTACTAGGCCTCTATGCACACAGCTACAGAACCTCTATCTACTCACCAACACCCTTGACTCAAACTTACAGATGCTTCACAACTTCTTTCTTCAGAACCACACTACATTCCAGATCCAAAATACATACCAAAAACTACTTTCTAACCATAGAGCCCTACTTTATTTATACATTTCCATGGTCCGCGGACCATGGACATGCCGACTAATTTTACATTACTTTTGGGCAGACAACCCTTTGACTTGAATCATTACACTTCGCGCATCTCGCAGAGTCTTTACCATACCTTTACCCAAAATTGCAAGGTTTGAGCCCCAAAACCATTACGTGGGGCCTTTGCTACCCAATAGTTCCCCAACACAATAATCGTGACTCATCCGGAGTCACTCGGCTGGTGCGACAATCTTCGCATGGAGGTTAGTCAAAAACTTTTGTGCTTTGCTTGTACTTGTAGCAAACTCTTCTACCATCCATTGTAGTTGTTCAATGCGGGTCGTTGACACCTCAGTCTCTATTTCATTTGCTTCGCTGGGTGGATATTCTGCCCACATGTGTGCCACCTTGAACTCAATAGCAGTGGAAACTGCGAATGCCTCATCAAGCCATGGCTGGAGACATTCTTTAAGCACTACTTCCTTCTGTCGAGCAGCATCGGCTTGTATCTTTAGAGCCTGGGCCTCCCTCATCTTGGACAAGCGCTACGTAATAGAAACCATTTATGCGGTTCCTTTGACATTATCATAGGCTTGTTAGAGCTCCCTGGCCTTTGTTTCCAGTTGCTGTAAGGTGGGATATTCCTTGAGTGAATTGAGTGTAATAAGTGACTAATCCAACAAGTCAGTGCACTCCTTCATGGCATGTGTGATCATTTCTCGCCTGGATTTAATGATGCCTCTGCACTGCTCAATGACCTTTGGTGGCATCAAAGGTTGTACCTACAGTTTTAGCTCTGTGATCTGTAAGCTAAGATCCAACTGAATCCTTGGAACCTCCTCCTTTACTTCACAAAACCCACTAGCTAGCTTGTGGATTTGTATGCCAATAGGTAACTCAGCCACAATCTCCAGCTCAAGGGCACACGAACATGCTTCCCCTACCAGTTGCTCTAACTGTTGACTCTGTGCGATGGCTTCATCCCGTTTGAGGCTCAGTTGTTCTATATTATTTCTTTGTTTGCTAAGGATCTGTTCCACGTGTCCTTCCCTGGCACAAAGATCCATCGTTGTACTATCTTGGAGCTGGTACAAGCTTTCGCGCAGGAGGGTAGCCAAATTTAATCCAAGGCCCGTAAGCTGGCCCACCACAGCTTTGTCCATCGCATTTTCTGTTATCAATGCTCCTACTGGGATCGCAATAGTATGAGCCATTTGTGCCTTTAACAGCTACTCAGTCGCTGACATACCCGTAACTCCCTAAGTAGTGATGGTTCCCAGCTACAATACCCATGTCCTAAGTTCCTGTATCTGGGTGTGGAGCACCCCCAACATAATCTATTGCTCTGACATGGCCTCGTCTATTGCTTCCTGGGTGACTTTGCGAACTGTGTCCCCAATGTCATCTAGGTTTCCCTCAGTCAATGTGGTCATTCCCTCATCCCATTTAGACACCTTGGCCTTTTCCGCGGCTTCATCCATTATATCAGCAACGGCCATTTTAAGGGTGTCCCTGTGGTGGTTGGCGGCATTCCTTCTGTCCCTGTATCCTCGAATGTCTTTGTGGGCACCTTCGAACTACTTTCATCCTTTGTCATCGCGGCCTGCCTTACTGGTTCCTTGACTATCGAAGTCTGCGCCACCTCCCGGGTTGCTCGAACTTCCGCAACATGCTTTTACTTTCTGCTTCTACTGTGTCGCATGCTTAGCTTCAACCTTCTATTTCTAGATGGCAGCCTCATCGCGCCCCACCACATCTGGTCTGCTCCATTCCGGTGGCCAAGTATCCAATATCACATCGATAGCTTCATCAATGGCAATGAAAGGTAGTGTATTCCATGTCTTATCGGGGTCCTTGCGCGCCCGGATGTAGACAAAGTGCATGTCTACTTTAAACATAGCGATGTGCTTCACACTATCGTAGATTTTGTTGGACATCGGGGTTGTTGTGTGATCCATTATCGGACGTTTGAATCCATCAGTATCCAAAACATCTTGATGCCCTAGATTCTTGTAGCATCCTTGGTTGCCCAGAGTGACACATATTTGGTGGCTTCTGGCCAATCCTGGTCCAAAGAGGGAAACTGGCTGTCTTCGGGTAATTCACTGGTAACTAGCATGATGGACAACAACAACCACGTGTATTGCAAGGTCTTACCCTCCTCTTGGACCTCCCTACAGTTGGTCAAAAACTCGTCACAGAGGAACTGCACCCAATTGAACCGTTCCCCTACTGCGCATTTCTCAGCTAGCGCGACAACTATCGCTGGAACCTCGTTGCTACGACATTTCCACATCACTTTCCCTGCCAGTAATTGGGTAGCAACGTGGACCTCTTTGTCTAAAATACTATCAATAGTATACCCTTATTTCCATTTCTCTAGCTTGTATTTCTTTTTTAGGGTATGTCACATCGCCACTCTTATCAACGATCTCCCTGGGGTCTCTTCCTTCACAGGGGAGCTGCGAGATCCTAGGAATGAGTTCTGCCATGTGTGGATGGGTTTATCTATCCATAAGTATCCATCGTGTACCAGATAGAGCAGCTTTCTGATGACCAATATTGTAATAGGGGGCTAGAGAAAGGAGATAGAGCAACCCGGCTTCCTCCACCTTTCACAGCCATTTCTTTGGCTGAAGTGTTGTAAAAATCCCTTCCATGCTTTGCTCCATTAGTTTGCTAGTTTCCAAATGGGGAAATTTTTCTGTATTTGCAAGGTCCCAGTCTTTAAATTTCATCGTCGAAATACGACTAATCATTGTGCCTTCAATTGGAACCCCTTTTGGAAGAGACAGGGTGATGAGTATGTTGTCAAAGTCATCTAGATTTGTAGGGACCTTAGCCTTCACTTTGCTTGGAGGAACATACTTGGGTCATTAGACTCGCTGGATATTTGCTTCGCCTTCCTTGTCTGGGTTTATTTCTTCGGCATAGGTTGGAGGTCCCTCTTCCTCCTCGTTACTTTCAATTGTAACACCTTTGGCCTTTTCTTCCACTGTGAGCTTGCTAAATCATAGATGTTGCGGTGACCTTCTTACTTGGCCAGGTATCTGGGAGTCCTTCTTGGTCTGCAACATCCTAGGTGATTTAGGGATTTTAGTTGCCTATGGTGTAGGATTCTATGGAACCTCCTTGGTGGTCATCGACCTGAGGAATGCCTCTCGCCATTCCTTTAGCATTTCCTAAAACCACGAGCTTTCTTCCATCGGTGTGTCATCCATATTTCTCCTCTCAGCTTGAACCTAGTGTGTTCTATTCTTCAAATAATAAGGCTTAGTTGTGTGCCCCTTCCCTTGCTTGTTATATACGATTTCAAATTCAAATTCGACCTTTCGCCCTGTTTGTGGCTCATTAATGCGATCTTGGTGGTTACCTCTTTGTGATAATTGTCCACCACCCACTCCTTGGCATCTTAAATGGGACACCTTATCATGAATAGTACCTGCAATGGTTGTCTTCCATCCTTCCCCCATGGCAGCGCAACCCATGGTACGCAGATGCATCCTATGCATTTGATTGGCCTTGCGCACCACAGCTAAATCACGCAACTTTCCTGCAGCCTGTTTTATAGTCTCGTGCCCTCTTTCAACTACGTGGAGCACTGAGACTTGGCCTCCTATGGATAGTCAGGTGGTCGCACCCTTCGTGCAAACCTTCATCTTCCCTGCTAGCCCACGTTGCAGGCACCCTTCGCGTTCCTTTGAGTCTGGTAGTGTATTGCAGTCGGTGCACCCTTATGTCCTAGGGTGCAGTTGCAACCATGATAGCAGGGTCACGACTTATGCTAGTAGTGTAGGAGGGCTGGTTAGGTCTGATTCCCTTAGTGGCTCTTTCATATGGTATGTTTGTGTGACTCAAAATTTTATTTTGTCAATTTATTCATCCAACCTCGCACTTTTCCTCCTTAACCTGATCCCTGCTTCCTCGAGCTCGCGAAGTCTCACATTGCCACGCTAAATGGCTTCCCACCACTGTTGGATTTCCTCGTCCAAGTTTTCTTGTGACCTAATTTCAGCACGTTTATTCCTGAGTAGAGTTGTCTGCACATGCCCTGCTTGGTTTAGGATTTTCTTAGCCCCACGAACCCTTGTGACGCGCAGATGCCGTTGGGTCGGTGGTTGCACCTCATACCATTGTGGGCTCCATTGTAGATGGGTACTCAAACTACTAGATCATGGCTACACTAGTCATTGCAGAAGTCCTTTAACCCATAACCACCTTCTACGTCCGTGCTCACTCCACCTCATCTTCCTACACCGTACCAGTGTGCATGGCGCTTTTTGCATCACACTATGCCGCTCTTACTCTATGATTGAAGTACTAGCGTTAATAGACTACTCCTCATTTGTTTCACTGTTATCTGCTGTTCGTTGTCTTACTTCAATGGTTACATGCCACAATGATCTAATCATCATATTACAGTTGAGTGTGGTGACTTCCTACAATCTGTTCTACCATCTTTCAATCTCCTAATCTGAATTTGATGTGTAGGAACTATCATGCTCCCATGAGAGTCATCCGTCCACTGAGGAATTCACCCGATCCTCGTCTTGCGCTATTATCTAGTATCATCATTGTTTTCATCGTCGCGCACCAGCTCAGTGTAGCACACTCCTTCAGCTGGGTCTAGTGGAACTATGACACGAAGTGACTTTTTCTCGAATGTCATTTTCCATCTTATTAAGTTGGTAACCCCATTCATGTCCATAGCCCAATCTATTATGATAGCGACCATCTGCGCAGTCGTGCGGACTATGTCATAAGCCTGCTGCAACTCTCGCGCTTCTGTTTCCACTTGTTGTATGGTTGGGTCTTCCTGGAGAGAGGTGAGCGTAAGGAGGGATTGATCTAACAGACCCGCGCAATCTTGGACTGTGCGCTTTGTTATTTCCACTCCTGCTCAAATTTTTCCATGACGTCATTCTTGAACTTCTAGAGGTGTGGGCGGTTGTGCCTTCAGTCTTAGCTCTGTAATTTGTAAATTTAATTCCCACTGAGCCTTCGCAGCCTCCTCTTGGGCCGTACGTAATCTTGCAGCCATGCGATGAATCTTGGAAGTTGCTGGAAGTTCGGCTAGAATAGCTAACTCTAGTACCTTGCTGCAAGCTTCCATCACGACCTGTTCTAGTTCTTGGTTGTGTGTGACCAAATCATCGAGCTGGATACTAGCCTGCTCCAGATTTGCCTTGTACTCCATCAAGGTTTGGAGGGCGTGGCCTTCCTTGACACAAAGCTCAGTAGTTACCCCATCCTAAAGATGGTATAGCGTTTCTCTAGGAAGAGCAGCCAAATTCAACCCCCAACGACGCACGTCACCCTCAGCTTCTATTATGACAGTGCCTATTAGCAATGATAAGTGTTCATTATGTGGGTGTGCACCATCTTCTCAGCTGCAGCTGTGTCCTCCATTGGACTTAGGATCACCCCGCTCAGGTGTCACACTTGTAATGCATGTAATTGTGCTTTGATTTCCCCAAAAATTGTTGTTTTTTCTATCATTAGTTCCACCAACACACTTATAGGGGCAATGCTCTCCGGTTTGCTGCTGTCAATGAACTCTTTCTCCAAAGCCTTTACTATTTTTGACTTTTTTCATGTATGTGGCAATTCCTTGCTGCGTGGCCGCTTGACTTGGGTTGATTTTGTAATATGGTCCATGCGTGCCTGTGTCTCATGTTCCCTTTACATGTCTTGTTCCAAGGACATTTCTTAATCTGCCATGATTTATTCGGCTATCACTTCCTTGGTCACCTCCTGCTGCAAAGCTGCCTTTTGTCCTTGATGTGTCTTTTCTATGAATTTAGTGAGTTGTAGCTGGAGTCCCTTTTTTTGCTATTGTGCTACCATTCGTTCTAGTATAGCCTTGTCCGGGCACGCCACTCTGGAGGCCATGCTGCCAATACCTCATAAATGGCATCATCCATTGCAATGAATGGGAGCATGACCCAGGCTCGCTTTGGATCCTTCCACTCCCAGATATATAAGTTATGCATGTCCACTTTGAACTCAGTCGTGCTTTGCAAATTTTTGTATATCGTTGGACACATCCGTGGTCTGCGAGCAATCCGTGTTCAGATACTCCCCTCCATGAAGGTCCAAAACACCTTGATTTCACAAACCCTTGCTGCGTCCTTGGTAGCCTAGAGCGAAGTATACCGCACTGCTTCAGGTAGGCTGTCCTCAATGCTGGGAAACTGGCTACCCTACGGTAGTTCTCCTGCAACTAGAAGGATTGATAGTAGCAACCATGCATAATGAAATGTCTTACCTTTTACCCATGCTTCCTAACAATTTGTCAAACTTTCGTCACATAAAAATTGCGCCCAGTTGAACTGGACTCCTTCGGTACACTATTCCGCAAGTGCAATAATAGGGGCTAGCACCTCATCGGTGTGGCATTTCCTCATGAGTTTACTAGCTAGTAGCTGGGTGACGACTCACACCTCGTGGTCGTTGATGATCAGTATTACATACCCACGCTTTCCCTTTTCCAGCTTATATTTAGCCTTCATTGTTTCTACAAGGCCCACATCACTACTGGTTTAGGCTATGTTTCTGGGGTCATTCCCTTTGACAGGCAAGTGGGTAATCCGATGTAGTAAATCAGCTCAGATAGGAATCAGCTCTTCCAACCAGAGATACCCATCATGTACTAGGCATAGTAACTGCCGGATAACAAAAGTGGTGATGGTCATGCGATGATAGTGGGGTATCCACCTTAGGTTGAGTAAACCCACCATTTCCAAACCTAGTAACCATTTCCGCAGTAACAACTTATCTGTGGCCAATTGGGGGAACTTTTCACTATCCGCTAGATCCCAATCTTTCAACTTGATACTTGGTCTAGCAGCAAACCATCAAACCTTATCTCATTTGGAAGAAGAGGGCTTTGTGGCATACTCTTTGCAGCGTCTAGGTCCTTCGGTATTTTGGTCGTCTCATTCCATGGCAAGACATAAGGGGGTAGTGAAGGTATTTGGAATGCATCTTATTCTTGCTCATCCTGTGGTTCAATCTCGGGGATCAGGGCTTGCAAATCTTCATCGTCCTCAGCGGGTTAGGTGGTGATGGCCTTACCCTTTTTGGCTGCTGACCTTTCGCTAAATCTCAGTAATACCCTGTGTTAGAAGTCAGTCTGGTCATCCCTCTGTTAAAGATCAAAACTCGTTTTGCATTTCATGTTTAGGTGTCTCACTCGACTCACTTCGTTGCATTTCGCTAGGGGCATGCCATTGTCTGATGGAAGGGTTTGGTGTTCTTGTTTCTCTCATGCTTGTACCTGCCCGGGCTAGTCAAAATTTCTTTATGTTCATCAAAGTTCATTTCAGTCATTCATAGTCATTATGCTATTTTGGTCAAAAACAGTTATTTTAAGAGTCTAGGTCTAGTGTTTGGTCTTCAAACATGTTGAATAATGCCCACAGGCCATGAGGATGGTTTTCGAAGAGGTTCCTAGTTCAAAAGCTCATCATCAAACACATTTGAGGACATTTCTTGTTCAAAACTCTATTTTGAATAAGAAATTGTCGAATTCATTTTTTGTAATAATCATGTATTTTTTTCGCCATGGAGTTTTCAAAGTAGGCTCTAGTTTTCCTTTGCCAAACATCAACGCCAACATCCCTGTAAAAAACAACCAAGTTCATCAGCTCAAAACTCAGAAAATCAATGAGACAGCCAAAAGACAGAGTTTCATTAAAAGACAAAGTGCCATAGTCAAAAACATTGCAAATTGGGTTTTGAAGAAGTAAAAATCAAAACCATCTCTTGTCAAGATATTTCTCAAGCTATTTATCCCTTTGCAACAAGTGTCTTTCATAATCCAAGGGAGAAATTGTGTTTTGAAAGTGCAAGAGAAAAATAGTGAGTGGAAGAGGCCGATTTCATGACTTGGAGGTAGCGCGGTGCATCTAGCAGGTGGCGCGACGCACATAGAGCACGCAGGGCACCGGGAGTTTTCACCCAGTGTAATTTATAATGGGAATGGCGCATATAAAGAGCGTGGTGCACTGGATTTTGAGCACGGCGCGTATAGCCTCAAGCCTGAAACTTGCTTGGAATTTCACCAATTCGCCCATACCTTGCATGAATTCGCCAAGTAGGCCCTCATTCTTGCTGTTGCTTTGAATTTGGTGATAAGTGTGAGTGATTTATGGGTGGTAGCATTTGGAACAAAATCTAAACCCCCCCTTTAAAATACAGTCAAAGGAAATTTGTTGTGGGGTCTTGAATTATTGATTGGTCGCCAAGGACTATCCCCTTCCCCATTTCCCTTTTGTTTCCTCATTTCCTACCCCCTCCCATCAAGCTCATCAATCCAACATTTCATTCAAATCCCAAAACTACTAAACCCATATTCCCTATCCCTCCACACATTTTTCAACTATAAAACCCCAAAACCCTACCTTATAAAATCCCCAAACCCTCCTACATATCCTTGAACAAAATTTCCCCCATAACCCCTATTCCCATCATATTATTCCCCTTCCTAACACTCCCTTTTACATTGATCCCCTTGGTGGCAGATATCATAACAACACCTAGTTTCATACCATCATCAAAGGGCAGTCCAAGCATAGTACACATGACAAATTTTTGGGCACAACACAGGTTTTTTCTCCTTTAGTGGCGCTTAGGATTGGGAGCTCCAAAACACAAATGGTTTGGATTTTTGGATTCAGCATGAAAAATCATGCCTGTTGGTGCATGGACAAAACGTTTGGGTAAGTTTTGAGTCCCCAGGAGGTCAAAAACACCCTAAAAATGACCTCTCTACCCCTAATTTCACACACAGAAAACAGTCTTGGGAGATTGAGGTTTTGGAGGGGAAAATGGACACCAAATTCAGAAATTCCACTTTGGTTGGAAATTAGACAGGAAGGGATTTCCAACAAGTACACTTGGACTCAATTTGGACTTCACAAGGTGCCTCAAAATTGGCTCCAAAGTGGCGCGACGCATACAGATTTTGGCGCGGCACACAGAGGTTTTTTCCCCAAATTTTCACCTTCCAGCTCAGAAATTCGGCCAGTTTGACTAGTTTTGCTTTGTGATGTAATTTTTGACTTATCTTGATGTAATTGAGTGAACATGGTGTAATTTTTACACTTATTTACTTGTTCTAGAAGATTCATTCACCAAAGAGTGAAAATTTAATGAACGAATTAGTTTCCTACCTTATAGAGGCAAGTTGTTTTGACTCTCTAGATTTTAGTGCCTTGTTTAGAATTGGTGAAACAACTCCTAGAAGGATGAGCTCAACTTCTAGAGGCAAGGGAAGAGGTTGGCTTGTCTATATTATGTAATTTCTAAGTCATTTTCAGGGTTGGACTCTTGGGAAAAGCTTGGCACTCTATTGTACATTCTATCTCTGCATTTTTGGCTAAGGAAAGACTAGGTGTTTTGCAGCACTCTTTGGGATCCATGTGGCTTTATGTTTTGATGGTGTGATTCTCTAAGTAATTGTAAGTTTATATAGTGTTATTTGTATCATTTTCAAGCTTCTTCTTCTGAATTTGAACAAATGAGTGATTAAGGTAGAATCCATAACTGTTATGCTCTGCCTTTGAATTTGTTTAAATTTTCATGTTTTCTTCAGTTTAAGGAGAATCCTTGACTCTCTCTTGCTCTCCTTAGCTCCTCACCTGTCAGATCTACCCATATCACTTGCTTTAAAGCATCAAAACGATTGCCTTCCTTGGCGCAATCAGACCTCTGCAGAAACTGTGCCTCATCCCCGAGCCCAAATTTGCCTTTCCCATTTCTTCAACAAAACCCTCAAAAAACCAAATCAAAATCCCTACACTTAATACCTAGCCTAAGATCAGTTGCAAATTTAGTCATCTCGAGCCTCATCGATTACCTTTTGCTGAGATTGACCCAGAGAGAGCCCTCTCCTGTCCTCGTAGGGCTAGCTACGAGGCTGAGTGTGGTTTGATGTGGACCTAGAACCTTGTCTTTTCAGCTTGAGACAAATCTAGGCTCTAACATAGTGGCAACCATAATGGGGAAGAAAATGCTTTGCTTGTTGATGTCATTGGTTTTCTAAGCTACAGACGGAGCCTGAAATTATGCCAGGTAGCCTTTGAAACACTTTTGCTTTGCATTAGCGGAAGTAGATAAACGATGCTTCAGTAAATCTCCGGTCTAGCTTGTAATCGTGACACTTGATTTGCGAATCACCCCAGTAACTTTGAGAATTCTAAGCTTTGGATAATAGGTTTAGAGTTTGATAGGCTAATCAAGTTGTTTTTGTTCTTTTGATTTCTTGAAAATAACACGCTGGCTTCAAAGAGATATACAAGAGCTAATCTAGATCCGAATCCTCCTCCTTTCTACAAGAATCCTAATCTAATTTCAAGAATTGTTCGCCAAGAGAGCTCTGTCACTCCTGTGTTTAGATCTCGTTCATGCCCCGAAATTTTTGAGTATCTTGAAGAGCTTGATTTTGATGAAAAGTTTGAATTTTCATTATTTAAAACCAAGTCTGAAAACGCTCTTGAGTCTATCATCCCAAATCCGGATTTTCGTGCTGCTCTAAACATTGAAAAATCAAAGAAGTCTATTGAAAATTTCATTCTAAGACAACTCCAAACTGATATTGAGGCTGCAAATATAATTGATTTTCTAGAAGCTGCATCTGCAACTCTTGGAACTATTTCAACCCCATCTAGCTCAAGGGTTCCAACGGAGCCGCCATTCATTCCCACCCTTCCTCCGCAGCCTAACATTGTTGATCAAAAGTCTGTTGTAAATTCACCTCCATCTACTCCTTCTACATCTATAATTGTTTCACCTCCACATACACCTCCTCATACACCTCACACACCAGCTACTCCCACTCCTCCATCATCCCCTTGACCAAATCTACCAAGAGCAATGGCTACTCGGTTTGCACCTCTTGCACTACCTCAAGTTTTGAATGACATGCCTATAGATTATTAGAGCAAAATTACTTTGTTTGATAGCACACCTCAGGGTATCACAACTTAGCAACACATGGACAAAATGACAGATTTATTCGATCTTCATGAGATCAATGAAGAAAATGTGACCATGAGGTTATTCATGCAGACTTTTGGCGAGGTAAGAAAATGGTTCAGTGATTTGCCGGCCAGAAGTGTTCCTACATTATAAGACCTTAAAAGACATTTTTTGGAATGCTGGGTAGTAAAGAAAGATCCGCTGCAAATCACTTTTGAATATACCAAGATCAAGCGAAATGATGGTGAGTCCGTTCAAGACTATTGTATTAGATTCAATGCGGTTTATAATGCAATTCCGGATGAATTAAAGCCAACTAGAGGATCAGCTTTGCTTAAGTTCCCAGATGGCTTTGATCCGGACATGGCTTATTAGTTAAGGGAGAGAGATCCAGCTATCTTAGAAGAAATGCAGAAAATTGTCGTTAGTGTTGAGGCAAATTTGAATGACAAGCGAGCTAGAATGAAAGCTGAAAAGAAAGTCTCAATAAAGGAGGAATCTTCTACCTCAGATCAGGTGCTACGCAAGGTAGAAAAGATGATTGAAAGGTTGACACTTGATAAGCCCGAACCGCAGATTCAGAATCCCAATTTCCATGGCCAGCACCAGCCACAATTCAGGATCAAATAGTGTGAGCAGCGAGCACAAGAAACAACATCACAACAGTAGCAAGTAAATACACCTCTTCAGCAGAATTTTGTTGGCCCCGAATCAGATGATGAAGACCATGTAATAAGAGAAGAAAATCACTTCTTTAATCTTGATGATATGCCCACATTTATCACTAAAGATGATGAGTATGCAGAAAGTTCAGTGGTACAACATGATGTAGATTTTATCTTGTCGAATGACACAGCTCTTGAAGAGGAGTCGGATGAGTATCAAAGAGGGTATATGCATGCCTTGTCTGCCCAGTAGCGTCAATATTCATTAAGAAACAAAAATGTCCCCATCAATCCAATCCAAAAGAGAAAGGAAGGTCCAACATCTACGAATGAGTCGTTGGTTGCAGCAAATAAAGGCAAAGAAGTTGCTAATCCAATGCCTAATAAATCTCCACCAGCACCAAAAGATAAAGTGGAGAAGAAAGAAGTTCCAGCCAAAGAGGTAGAGAAGACTTCCACTTTTAGTTTAGAAAATGATATTTCTAAATTGAAGGTATCTATTCCTTTGACATAGTTGATGAGGAACAACGATTATAGAGGGTAGGTTTCCAAAATTCTGAATTTTGATCCAATGTCTGATATGGTGAGTGTGGAAGATGATAAGCCTAAACTGATTTTTGGACCAGCATTGAATGGTGAGTCTCCCGATAGTGATGTGCCTCCTTTTTATATCAGTTTGAGAGTGCATGAGTTTGTTTTGCATAACGCTATGTTCGATTTCGACGCCTCCCACAATCTTATGCCAAAAGCTATCATGGAGAAGTTGGGTTTGGACATTACCAAGAAGTATCATGATCTCTATTAGTTTGATTCCAGCATGGTGAGATGTATTGGGCTTATTAAAGACTTGGTGGTCAGTTTGGATCAGATTCCGGCTAAGAATATTTTGATCGATGTTGTTGTAGTAGACATTCCTCCACGACTCAATATGCTTCTTTCAAGGTCTTGGGGAGCAAAGATCAAAGGAAATATGCAGCTTGATTTCTCCTATGCAATGATTCTAGTGTTTGGCCAAATGAGAAAATTGTATCATGAGCACAAAATGAAATACATGATTACCAGCAAGGAGAAACCAATTAATCATCTGATTAATTATGTACATACAGATCTCGAGTCTTTTGTTTTGTATTCAGATAGTTTTAATGATATTGATAGTCAATTATTTGTAGCAGATGATATTCTAGAAATAGCAGAAAATTTTAGAGAAGTTTTGAAGAGAGAAGGACAAGAAAATGGAAATAACGTTCAGCAAATAGAAAAAGATGATGGACAACAAGCATAAAAAACAGAGGGAAAAGAGTTTCAGCACTTAGAAGAAGAGGAAGATGGCCTATGGACCTTGGATTTCGATGGTGCAGTAGGAAATGATGGTGCTACAATTGGCATTTGGGTTCGCAGTCCTTCTTCCGCTCCAAACAAAGTGCCGAGTAATGTGCGGGTATGTTCTTACAAACTTGATTTTGATTGCTCGAACAATGAAGCTGAGTATGAGGCTTTGATTGCTGGCCTAAAGATCTTAAGAAAGCTAAATGCTAAGAGGATTACTATATATGGTGACTCCAAATTGGTGATTAAGAAAGTTAAAGGCGAATATCAAGCAAAGCATCCTCGGATGCGGGCATACCGGAATGTTGTTCTAGACATTTTGAAACTTTTTTCAGATTACACTTTGACGTGTGTGCCTCGTATTCAAAATAGTATTGCTGATGCACTTGCTAAGGCAGCAAGTAATTTTAAGATTCCCATGAACTCAAGCAAAAAATTTGAAATCCATGTCAAGCACCGCCCAACTGTCCTGGACAATCAGAGATATTGGCAAGTTTTCCAAGATGATGAGGAGATCAATGATTTTTTGCAAAACAAAGATAAATTCAAAGATACCTTAATTGATGTACAACATGATGATGGAAAAGATGATGTGTAGATCAATCAAATGGAAGTGTTGCAACTAAAAGATAATGTGATTCCTAAAGGCTTGATACCTTTAGAAGAAATCTTTGATCATGATGATGTAACCCGCAAACCAACATTGCAACCAACGGAAAAGGGAGTTGAAGACGTGAACATTGGAACAGTTGAGCATCCGAAGATGGTAAAGCTGTCCAAAGCATTGCCACCGAAGGTAAAGTCCAAATATATCGGTTTTTTGTCATCTTTTGCTAATGTGTTTTCTTGGGAATATTCTGATTTGAAGACATATGATACAAATATAATTCAGCACACTATTCCTATTAAGCCTAATCAAAAACCTTCCAGACAGAAGTTAAGAAGGCTTAATCCAAAATTGCTGCCATCAATTGAGAAGGAAGTTAATAGGTTATACAAATCAGGAATCATTGTTCCCATTCGTTTTTCTGATTGGATATATAATTTGGTGCCCATGCAAAAGAAAACCGATGAGATCTGTTTGTGCATTGATTTTTGAAATCTCAACAAAGTTTCATTGAAGGATAATTATCCGCTTCCCCAAATGGATCACATACTTCAGTGAGTAGTTGGAGCATCTCGCATGTCATTACTCAATGGTTATTTTGGATATAACCAAATTTTAGTCCATGAAGATGACCGAGACAAAACAGCGTTCACCACTCCGTGGGGAACATTTCATTATGCAAAAATGCCTTTTGGTTTGAAGAACGCGGGTGCCACTTTTCAACGAGCAATGGAATTGGTTTTTGCAAATGAGAAGGATGTCTTCTTGGTTGTGTACCTTGATTATTTGA
This sequence comes from Pinus tabuliformis, assembly GCA_031772625.1. Lineage (NCBI taxonomy): Eukaryota > Viridiplantae > Streptophyta > Pinopsida > Pinales > Pinaceae > Pinus > Pinus tabuliformis. The sequence goes on from CM062805.1 coordinate 247,531,586, forward strand.
CCTTGTTTTCCAAATCAGATGAAGAACACTTGTATCATTTGAAAATTGTCTTTGAAAAGTGCAGAAAATATGGTGTGTCGCTGAATCCTAAGAAGAGTTTGTTTTCCATGGATGAAGGCAAACTACCTTGGCACATTATCTCAAAATATCGCATCCGTATTGATCCAGCATGTGTGGAAGTGATTCAGCAAATTGATCTACCCCAGAATAAGAAGAAGATACAATCGTTTAATGGTAAGATGAATTTTCTACGCCGCTTTGTTCCTAATCTTGCTGAACATCTAAGGGAGATTACAAACATGCTTAAGAAGGACAGCCAAGTGTCATGGATGGAAGAGGCTGTAAAATCTTTCAATTTAGTAAAATTGGCTCTTTCCTCAGCTCCTGTTCTAATCAGCCCAGATTATACTCAGTATTTTATATTGTTTTCATTTGCTTTGGAGCATACTATAGCAGTTGTGTTAATGCAGAAAAAAGATGAGCATGAAAGACCCATTGCTTTTTTTAGCCGAACTATAAGAGATGTTGTTTGAAATACAACATTATTGAGAAGCAAGCCCTCGCACTTGTAAAAGCATTGAAAGATTTCCGTGTGTATATTATGCATTCCCATATTTTAGCTTATGTTCCTAATGCTGTTGTCAAAGATGTTTTGGTTCAGACCGATCCTGAAGGAAGACGTGGCAAGTGGATAGTAGCTTTGCTGGAGTATGATGTGGAGATAAGGCCCAAAAAGCTTGTTAAAGGTCAGGGATTGACGAAGTTGATGGCTGAATCAAATCTGCACGTCTTAGACATAAATCTGATCGCTGCTATGTCAAATGAAAATGAGGAGAGTTCGTCACTTCAGGTATCAGAAATGTTTATTCTTTCTCGATGGTATTCAGATATTATATATGTCCTTCAGAATTTGTTCGCACCACCTGGTATGGCTAGAAACAAAGCGAGAACTCTTTAGTTGAAGGCTGCTAAGTTTTGTATTCTGAATTTTGCACTTTATTAGAAAGATCCTGGTGGCGTTTTGTTAAATTGTTTGGTGGAAGAAGAAGTGAAGCAGGTCATGGAGGATTTCCATAAAGGAGATTGTGGTGGTCACCTTTTTTGGAAAACAACGGCTAATAAAATTTTGAGGGCTGGGTACTATTGGCTGACATTGTTTGCTGATGTGTTCAAGACTGTTAAGAGCTGCCATAACTGCCAGATTTTTGAAGGAAAACAGAAATTACAGCCTTTGCCGCTTAAGCCTATTGAGGTGAATTCCCCTTTTCAGCAGTGGGGGTTGGATTTTATTGGTGAAATTCATCCTTCTTCTTCAGGTCAGCATAGATGGATCCTCATGGGAACATATTACTTCAAAAAATGGATAGAAGCAATTCCCACCAGGCAAGCTAAGGATGCGGTAATAATTTCATTCCTAGAAAATAATATTTTGTCTCATTTTGGTTTCCCAAATAAGTTAATCACTGATAACGCAGTAGCTTTCAAGTCAAAAAGGATGGTTGAGTTTTGTAGTAAATATCATATTACTTTGGGGCACTCAACCGCCTATCATCCGCAAGGCAATGGATTGGCGGAGTCTTCCAACAAATCTTTGGTTAATATAATTAAAAAGATGCTGGAAATCAACAAGAAGAGTTGGCATAAGAAGCTGGTCCATGCACTTTGGGCACGTCGTGTGAGTCAAAAGAAATCCATTGGTATGTCCCCCTTTGAGTTAGTTTATGGAGTTGACACAGTGTTCCCTACCTCTCTTGTAGCTCCGGTAGTCAAACTTCTCCAAGAGGCAGGTAGTGAAGAGGATCCAATGCAAAGAAGACTAAATCAAATGATCCACTTGCAGCAGACATGGGAAGATGTCTTTCAGAACACATTCAAGTTGCAAGAGAGAATTAAAAAGATTTATGATGGAAAAGCAAATGCGGACACATTTCAGTTGGATGATGTGGTGTTAAAGTGGGATGCAAGGAATGAGGAAAAGGGCAAGCATGGCAAGTTTGACAATCTCTAGAAAGGTCCTTTTAAGATTGCAGCATATCAGGGTCAGAATGCCTTTCTTTTGAAGGAGATGAACGGAGAACATTGTCCAGGAGGGCCGGTCAATGGTCGGCTGCTCAAGCGGTACCTTTTCTAAATTATTTCTGCTGTCATCATTGTCATTGTAAATACCATTTTATTTCAATTTAGCTGCAAGTGTGTGCTGTAATCTTTTCTTCAGTCTGGGGCCCGAAGTGAAGGCTATAATTCTGAAGAAAGGTTTCAGTTTTGAGTTCAGTTTGTCGAGTCATTTTTTCAGTCATTTTAGTGTTATCATCGAGTCGTTTTCAAGTCAAGTTTCAGTCAAATAAATTGAGTCAGAAGTCTTGTATTTTTTGTCGAAATAATGACTCCATAGCCCAATGGACGAAGGCACTGTCTAGCTCTTCCAAAGATCTGCTGTTCTTGGCACCTCCAAGGAGCTATCATCCCCATTGGAGCCAATGTTAGAAGCTGGTCTGGTCATCCCTCCGTCAGAGATCAAAACTCTTTTTTCATTTCATGTTTAGGTGTCTTGCTCGACACACTTCGTTGCATTTCGCTAGGGGCATGCCATTGTCTGACGGAAGGGTTTGGTGTTCTTGTTTCCCTCGTGCTTGTACCTACCTGGGCTAGTCAAAATTTCTCTATGTTCATCAAAGTTCATTTCAGTCATTCATAGTCATTATGCTATTTTGGTCAAAAAGAGTTATTTTAAGAGTCTAGGTCTAGTGGTTGGTCTTCAAACATGTTGAATAATGCCCGCGGGCCATGAGGATGGTTTTCGAAGAGGTTCCTAGTTCAAAAGCTCATCATCAAACACATTTGAGGACATTTCTTGTTCAAAAATCTATTTTGAATAAGAAATTGTTGAATTCATTTTTTGTAATAATCATGTATTTTTTTTCGCCATGGAGTTTTTAAAGCAGGCTCTGGTTTTCCTTTGCCAAACATCAACGCCAACATCCCTGTAAAAAACAACCAAGTTCATCAGCTCAAAACTTAGAAAATCAATGAGACAACCAAAAGACAGAGTTTCATTAAAAGACAAAGTGCCATAGTAAAAAACATTGCAAATTGGGTTTTGAAGAAGTAAAAATCAAAACCATCTCTTGTCAAGATATTTCTCAAGCTATTTATCCCTTTGCAACAAGTGTCTTTCATAATCCAAGGGAGAAATTGTGTTTTGAAAGTGCAAGAGAAAAATAGTGAGTGGAAGAGGCCGATTGCATGACTTGGAGGCAGCGCGGCACATATAGCATGTGGCGCGACGCACATAGAGCACGCGGCGCACTGGGAGTTTTCACCCAGTGTAATTTATAATGAGTGTGGCACACTGGGTTTTGAGCGCGACGCGTATAGCCTCAAGCCCAAAACTTGCTTGGAATTTCACCAATTCGCCCATACCTTGCATGAATTCGCCAAGTAGGCCCTCATTCTTGTTGTTGCTTTGAATTTGGTGATAAGTGTCAGTGGTTTATGGGTGGTATCATTTGGAACAATATCTAAACCCTCCCTTTAAAATAAATTCAAAGGAAATTTGTTGTGGGGTCTTGAATTATTGATTGGTCACCAAGGACTCTGCCCTTTCCCCATTTCCCTTTTGTTTCCTCATTTCCTACTCCCTCCCATCAAGCTCATCAATCCAACATTGCATTCAAATCCCAAAACTACTAAACCCCTATTCCCTATCCCTCCACACATTTGTCAACTATAAAACCCCAAAACCCTACCTTATAAAATCCCCAAACCCTCCTACATATCCTTGAACAAAATTTCCCCCATAACCCCTATTGCCATCATATTATTCCCCTTCCTAACACTCCCTTTTTACATTGTTCCTATTAAACACACATGGACAACAAGAGAGATATGAAAGATAAAACATGCAATACATTTTTTATTAACATGAGATATACATTTATAGTACAATACATGACTCTTGGGTTTCAGATCCCAAGGTCTCTTGGACTGCTTTGGTCTATTCGGCTTCCACACTAACCCCTTTAGGATTAGGTGTCCAACATTCCCCCCCTTAATCCGAAGGGTTATGTATGAGTCCAAGAAGAGAGCTGTAATACAAAATGTGCAAAAAATGCATGGCAGCACTAGGTTGAATGTGCTCTATGAAATGTTGGTATAAAGGGCAGTGGTTTAAGGATGACCACCAACACTGGAACGCTTAGTGCAGTTCCCGGAACTCTTCCAAAACTGGCAAGAAACTGAAGTTTTCTGCTAGAGGAAGTGATCCTATTGTTTTAAAGAGGGAAACCTTCAACCATAAAAGGGAGGTCTCACCCCGCATAAAAGGTAAAACTTCAACCTGAAAAGGGAAGTCTCAACCTGTGATGGTTTAAGGATAACCAACAACTCTGGAATGCTTAATGCAATTCCTGGAACTCTTCCAAAACAAGCAAGAAGATGGAGTCTTCTGCTAGAGGAAGTGTTCTCAATTTTGTTCCTGGAATTCTTCCAAAACTGGCAAGAAGCTGAAGTCTTCTGCTAGAGGAAGTGTTCTCAATTTTGTTCCTGGAACTCTTCCAAAACTGGCAAGAAGCTGAAGTCTTCTGCTAGAGGAAGTTCCCAGATTGCCAACTGAAGGCATGTTCAGGCATCTTTGTCTCTGGCTACAACTCTAAAACTGGTGTGGCAGGTTGTGGCTCAGGCTCGCTTGATGTGGCTTTGAAGCTTGTAGATGACCATCATTTCCCCCCTTGTTAGATACAAGGTGAGATGATGGAGAAAACTCAACTGCAAGACTGTTCAATACTCTAGAACAAGTTCTGACATGTGATTGGAATATCTTCTTGGCTATTGATGCCCATTGCCAAGAAGCGATCCATCCTAGATGAATCTTTGTTCTTGCAGGACGTTTGTTTCTGAAGCATCTGTTTGAAGAATGACTAGTTTTATGACAGTGCTTACATGGATGAAGATCAAAACAATGATCTTTCATATGGCCAACTCGGTCACAGTGTTGGCATTTCACGATCTGTTGCTGTGGAAGAGGGGCAGAGTCTGGAACAGCTGGTGGTGAACTGTCATGAATGAATCAAGCACTCTGAAACTGAATGGGTTTTGAGTAGTCTGGGATATGAAAGGACAAGTCCTTGCCATAACCAAGACTAGTTCTGTGTTTGTTGTGGACAAGTTGTTCCCAAGGTCTGATGATGGGTTTGGGAAATGTAGACTGAGTTTCTGCATCTGCATGTACAACTGCTGCTTTATTTGAATGAACTGTAACATTATTGACTTGCTGTTTATGGGAGTCTGTTTCAATCTTCTGAATAGAAACAGGTTCAGAATGATGACTCCATTGCTGTAGTTCTTCCTGCTGTAGCTTTGTCTCAAGCTGCAAAAACTCTATCTTTTCTTGTGCATTTTGTATACATTTTTGAATGTCAGCAATAATGTCTTTATTGATTATGATTGCGCTGTCAGCAGTGGATACGATTAGAGTTCTCAATAACTCTAATATTCTTTCAAGCTTAGCCATTTTCCTACACCTTAAAAATCCTCCAAAATTCCATAGAAAAATGTCAGCTGCTAAATATCTTCAAGTTACACAAGAAAGCCTTGTAGCTTAAAGGGAAAAAACCAACCAGAGATATCTTGAAACTATGAAAATTATACAAATATCACCCAGTCCTTCTATATTTAGCCGATAGTTACCCAAATCCTCTAATATTTTGAAGAAATCCCTCGACTGCTGCAAAACTATCAGCTGCTAAATATCTTCAAGCTACACAAAGAAAATCCTGCAGATTAAAGAAAAACGCAGGGCAAGCCATGGATATCCTGAGATTTTTCAGAAAATATCCAGGATATTATCCTTCAATATTTAGCCGAGAGAATACAACATCATCAAGATTCCTTTTTCTGATTTGGTTATGGACACAAAGGGTTTCTCAACTATGCCAGGGGTGATTTTGTGCAACTCCAACTCCTTTCCTTTACTCAGTTACTTCATTTGATACTCAATACTGCCATATAATATTCTTATGTTGATATTGTTCTTCTCCTCAGCAAGAAGCTCATCAAGAGATAGTACTCTCCGATATTACTCCTGAGAAATAGACAGTCAATGGCAGTCCACATACACAGCTCAGTCACAGAAGAAAACTTGCACTAGGGTAGTGGATAGGCTGTAGACATAACTCGATTTACTCAGCAGAAAAACCACGTGGTACTCAAGTACAAACTTAGTTTGTCATAGCCATATGGACTCGTCCTGTAAAATCCACTCCTTAAGAATACCTCTGTTCTACAATATATTTCCGAGTTTTATGGGTCCATTCTTTTTGGGATTCTGGCATATGAGTGGCAAGGTGTCTTCCAGAATTTTTGACCCACTCCAAGGGAACTTCCAGCAGTGCAATCTCCAGGTGGCCGAACCCAACGATAATGCGTGTTACCTCCACTAATACGGTCTCCAAATTAACACTGCAAACACAAAAAGCCAGCAAAGATATATGTGGAGACTTAGACTGATATGCAGGGTCTCTTCATGTCCACTTCTTGATCCTAAATTGACCCATGGAGATGAATAACCTTTCCTCAATGGCCACGCTCAAGCACTGAATGGTACACGGCCCAGGAAAACAACAGTATCGGCCCTTTGTAAAAAGGTAATGCGTAGCTCCAGGACAGTGCGTATTCAATATTTAAAACAGCGCACATTCAATATATATCACCGTATATATATATATATATATATATATATATATATATATATATATATATATATATATATATATATATATATATATATATATATATATATATATATATATATATATATATATATCAAAAGCAGTTATGGTTCAGGTCTTTGCTGTCTCCCAAAAATCCTAGATTCTGATCAAATTGACTCATCTGGATTGGGCCATAGTGTCAATGGAGAATTGCAGTATGGCAATTCACAGAGCAATGGTATTGACCACGGATTCCTTGAAAAAGAATTAATGATGCATCTAATATTGCAAAAGAGGACTCTCTTCCAAAAAGGAGAAGAGGAAGAAACTTAAGACATAGATTTCAATCATCAGTTAGAAAGAGACTGAGCAGGTGCAAAACACTCAGCAGAAATAAGATGCTTATGGCAGTCATAAAGTCTTAAAAATCCCATTCTATCGCTAACATAACACAGTTGGAAATGGACAAATAAACCAATAAAGTAAAGGAAGTTTTCAGCGGCATACAAAGAGGCTTCTCAACCAGTCCATCCATGGTGCCGCCTCATCTTCATGCCTCCCGTCTTTGTGTTCTTCTCTGTTCTGGAACTTCTGAAAGAAAAAACTGCCTCCTATGATGAAGGCAAAGAATTTCATCTACCACCTTTAACCCGTTGCATCTACAAATCAGTAGAAGCTCATACATTTATGTTTTCCACATTCCCAGAAGTGAAAACTTCCAAGATTTCATAACTCCTTTAATGTGAGTAGAGAGAAATTCGCATATAAAGTTACAACAAAAAACTACATCAGTGGCTTGCAAAATGAAGTAAACAATAGCACATTTATAAGCAGATCTACAATGCTGGTTGATCACCAACATTATTTAAATCCATTTCCACTTGACGGATAGTCCGTTGGACACCTTCTAGCTTGTTCACTAGATCATGGTATCGCCTTGCAATGTTATCAAAGTGAGGATCCACCAACTGGTACTCACGTAGCCGTGTCACAGCTTTGCTATAAGCTGCATATGCCCCTTCCTTGCTGCCCAGAATGTATAGAGCGTAAGACTCACAACAACCACAGCCGTGAGAATGGCCGATTCCTTTTCTTCCTCAACACTAAGTTCCACTTTCACCGCACTCAAAATGTGATTTGATTCAAATCCTTACTGCCTCTTTTCCATGATCTCCATAAGAGGGGAAGGAGGAAGAGCGTGGGAATTGTGGACGAAAACGGAAATAGTTTCCATATCCCTGACGACGTTCAAACTAGGCAGTGCATAGTCTCAAGCGTTACCCAGATTATAATGCAGAGGGCAGACCCATTCGCATACCAGGAGCTGGACCTTCATCGATGGTGGCGTGTCAGCGTCAGCGCTAAAAATGGAAATGACACTGCTATGATTTAATATACAACAGCGTTCAAACAACGCTCATCAGCATGTCAGGCCAGTTCAACGCAGATTCATCATACACCACTCAGCATTGTCAGTCATGAACCAACGCTATTCATGAAGAAATTTAACGTACAACGTTTATGAGGCAGTGCTGGAATAAGGCAGAGGCAGATTATTTCAGATCTGATACCATGCTAAACACACATGGACAGCAAGAGAGATATGAAAGATAAAACATTCAATACATTTTTTATTAACATGAGATATACATTTATAGTACAATACGTGACTCTTGGGTTTCAGATCCCAAGGTCTCTTGGACTGCTTTGGTCTATTCGGCTTCCACACTAACCCATTTAGGATTAGGTGTCCAACAGTTCCCCTTGGTGGCAGATATCATAAAAACACCTATTTTCATACCATCATCCAAGGGCAGTTCAAGCACAGTACACATGACAAATTTTTGGGCACAACACAGGTTTTTTCTCCCTGTGCGCTACGCCACTAGCGTGGTGCTTAGGATTGGGAGGTCCAAATCACAAATGGTTTGAATTTTTGGATTCAACATGAAAAATCATGCCTGTTGGTGCATGGACAAAAGGTTTGGGTAAGTTTTGAGTCCCCAGGAGGTCAAAAACACCCTAAAAATGACCTCTCTGCCCCTAATTTCACACAAAGAAAGCAGTCCTGGGAGATTGAGGTTTTGGAGGGGCAAATGGACACCAAATTCAGAAATTCCACTTGTGTTGGAAAGTAGATAGCCAGGGCTTTCCAAAAAGTACACTTGGGCTCAATTTGGACTTCATAAAGTGCCTCAAAATCAGCTCCAAAGTGGCACGACGCATACAGATTTTGGCGCGGTGCACAAAGGTTTTTTGCCCAATTTTTCACCTTCCAGCTCAGAAATTCGGCCGGTTTGACTAGTTTTTCTTTGTGATGTAATTTTTGACTTATCTTGATGTAATTGAGTGAAAATTATGTAATTTTGACACTTAGTTACTTGTTCTAGAAGATTCATTCACCAAAGAGTGAAAATTTAATGAATGAATCAGTTTCCTACCTTATAGAGGAAAGTTGTTTTGACTGCCTAGATTTTAGTGCTTTGTTTAGAATTGGTTGAAACAGCTCCTAGAAGGATGAGCTCGACCACTAGAGGCAAGGGAAGAGGTTGGCTTATCTATATTATGTAATTTCTAAGCTATTTTTAGGGTTGGACTCTTGGGAAAAGCTTGGCACTCTATTTACATTATATCTCTGCATTTTTGGCTAAGGAAAGACCAAGGTTTTGTACCACTGTTTGGGATCGATATCGCTTTATGTTTTGATGGTGTGCTTTTTTATTAATTGTAAGTTTATCTAGTGTTATGTGTATCATTTTCAAGCCTCTATTTCTGAATTTGAACAAATGAGTGATTAAGGTAGAATCCATAACTGCTATGCTTTGCCTTTGAATTTGTTTAAATTTTCATGTTTTCTTCAGTTTAAGGAGAATCCTTGACTCTCTCTTGCTCTCCTTAGCTCCTCACCTGTCAGATCTACCCAGCTCACTTGCTTTAAAGCATTAAAAAGATTGCCTTCCTTGCCCCAATCAGACCTCTGCAGAAACTGTGCCTCATCCCCGAGCCCAAATTTGTCTTTCCCATTTCTTTAACAAAACCCTCAAAAAACCAAATCAAAATCCCTAAACTTAATACCTAGCCTAAGATCAGTTGCGAATTTAGTCATCTCAAGCCTCATCGATTACCTTTTGCCGAGATTTACCTGGAGAGAGCCCTCTCCTGTCCTCGTAGGGCTAGCTATGAGGCTGAGCGTGGTTTGATGTGGACCTAGAACCTTGTCTTTTCAGCCTGAGACAAATATGGGCTCTAACACCATGACTGGCCCCACTGTCTGCTTGTTTTTAGGGGGTTGCAGTGTGCGTGGGGACTTTGGAACTTTGGGAGCTGCAGTCACTTCATCTAGCTCTTCCTAGGTTGGATGAAGTTCTTCTGCAAACCATGCCCGGGTTCTTGCCATGCAACTCATGGGGCATCTGGTAGCAGGGTTTTTGCTGGTCATCACTGGTTCGGATCTCACCTTTCCTAGTGTTGTCTAGAGGATGTTATAGAAGCACACAAATTTGAATATATCCCTTCCCTCTACCTCCCAGGCATTAATATCTTCTAGGTGGCATATCTTTTCGTATCTGTCTCGGAACTTCTGTCTTAATGACCTGCCACCCACTCCTCTCTGTCGTAGTTGGAACTTCTTGTTAGGAATAGTGGCGTTAATGGTCACCTGCCAACCTTACCACGTGGCAATGCAGCCCTTTTGGTGCAACCGTGGTCATGCTATCTGACTGGCCCTGTTCTGACCTGCCGTAGACTTGCTTATAGTTCTGCACCCTCTTTCAACTACAGGGGGCACTGAGACTATGCTTTCTACAGCTAGTCAGGTGGTCATACCCCCGGTGTGATGTCTTAGCTTTCTTGTTAGCCTGGGCTACGAGCACCTTTCGAGTGCCTCTAGAGCTGTTATCTCTTCATGCGCTGTTGTGTGGGGTGTATCCCTCCATAGGTGTGGGTGCTGCCATGATAATAGGGTCACAGCTCGGTCTAGTTCTCCTAGTTCCCTTATGTCTAGACTCGCACGGCCGACGTGACCGTCGCTACTATCCATTTTGTTGATTCCTAATAGCACACTTTTCTATCATAGCCGCGTCCATAGTTCGTTGATTGCACGAGGCCTACTTCTATCCCACTTATTCTGGGCTCCTTCATGTCTTATTATTGACAATCTCATTTTCGCCTCCCTTCTATCATAGGCCCATCGAACCTGTGGTATCCGCAACTTCCTAGTGGGTTGTTTTATTAGGCTAGCATTGTGCGTGCTTCCCCCTATTCCCCTCCTGACTCTGTCACAGGCTGCTGGTGAACTGGATTGCTGTAGTGAATTCAGAATTATGATTCTAATTTGGTTGGGTGCTTGCACAACATAGACCTACAGCCTACGCTAGCAATGGATGCCTACCCTGTTTTTCCCTCCAACCCATATGCATACCTGCCTCCGACATCCACGTCACTTTCTCTGAATCTTTGTGCATGTACTCCATTCATGAGTAATTGCTGCGCATGGTACCTCCACCTTCGTGGCTTCCTTATCAGTTGGTCGTTCCCTTGCCTCTATCATTAAACATCGCAGGGACCTAACCATCATATTACAATTTAGCGTCGTTACCTCATGCAATCAGTTTTGCCATCACTCAATTTCTTCATCCAAGTCCAACGTGCAGGAACTATCACGATCCCATGAGATTGGTCTATCCACTGTCGGATTCACTCGGTCCTAATATTGCACTATGATCTGGTAGATACAATCTAGTTCATCGTCACTGTCCTCGTCGCGCACTGGCTCAGTATAGTGCACCCCTTCAGCTGGGTCCAGCAGACCATTACGCGGAGAGATGTTTTCTTGAATTCCATTTTTTGTTTCTTTAGATTGATGACTCCATTCATATCCACTGCCCAGTCTATCTGTAGCAAGGCAGGATATGGGTTACTATCATCCACATTTTCTATGACCTAAAAATCAGTTTGTGTGCTTACACTGTCGATGCCTACTATAGCTCCTTGCAGTCTTCCCATAGGGAAGATCTTCTGTTGGTTCGCCATCCGTAATTGGATAGGAGACCATTGTAGTGCAGGCCTGCCCATGTGTTGCCAGGTCTGTGCAGGTATGACATTCACATCTGACTCTAATTCCAGAACAGCCTAATCCATCTCATAGTCCCCAATCTGGGCAGTCAATCGCATTTCCCACCAAGTGTGCAACACATGCTTGCCTAGCTTTCGAACCATTCGAGGTTCATCTGATCTTGCACACCTAGTTATCAAATCTTGCAATCCCGTCACTGTGTTAGTATCCCGTAGTAGCTTCATGTGTGTCTCTAAGAGGGTAGTTAGCATAGAAGTATCCCTCTTTGACTCTGTTTGATCCTTGCTACCCGAAGTAGAAGCTTCCACGAAGCTCTTCTTAGCTTCCATAAATGTTTCCTCCGCGCGCTCCAAATCAAATTCTGGTTGTTTTGTAGGGGCCTTACAAACCCATGCATCCCCCTCTGGTTCCTTCCCCTTATCCTCTCCTATACTTGCACCACTTCTGAGCATCATATTCACGTTAGGGTCTTCCTTGCGTGGTTCAACCTTCATCATTTGGATGTTCTGAGTGGGAGTAGCCAGAAGCAGCCCTTTTTCCCACATCTAAGAAATTAGCGTGGGGAAATTGACTGCTTCGTGGTCAAACTGGTAACAGTACGGGCAATAGGCTATGGTCGAGTTCATGCAATCACACACGTAGTGCCCTGGTCCTCCACGATTATAGCAGATTAATTGTCCCTGTCCGTGTCTGGGTCCCATTCCCTGTCGCCCCCATCCACATCTTTGTAATCCGCCCCGCACTATTGCTGTGGTGGGATCCTGCCCCCATGCCTCCATCTGCATTATGTAAGAAAGTGTTTGATCCACCAACAACTCATAACTTCGACAATTTCTTTCATCGTGGCCCATCGTCCTACAAAAGTTGCAAAATAACTGTAGGGGGGAGTTGTCTTAGATTCTGTAATAGATGACAGATGTCTGTGGCATGCTTTCCTCCCACCTGATAAATTGTGCACTAGAGTGCGGGTACTGTGCTTGGCCCTGCTTGTACCTTTGGTCGCAATGGTATTGGTCCCCCTGTTACCACATAGTTAGCAAAGATTGGACAGTGATCCTTATCGTGGCCCTCGCCCTTACATTTTATACACCACACCTCTTCACGCACTTCCGACCAAGGCACCTGTCCTTGTTTCAAACTTCACATCTCTAAACATAGGTTTTGTATTTGCATGTGGATTTGCTAAACTCCCAACCCTGGATCCTGTATTGGGGTTTCGTGCCACCTCATTGCAGTCTCTAATGTTTCGGCTTAGGTTGGGATCTTTTGCTGTGATAGCGCCATCCTTAGATGTGGTGTCAAAGAAGCCACAAACCACATGCAGTGCTGTGCATTCGTCAATGTCATGTTAGCCTTGCAGATTGTGCTTTTCAATCTCTGATCCATATCCCACAAGTTTTCGCTAGGTAACATCGTGATTTCCTTGAACCCAATGATCAACTGCGTCTCTGATTTTGGCTGACCAAATTCTCTGTTTAATGCATTCTGGATTGCCGCTATTCTCACATTCGGATGATTGCTTGAGTACTCTATATAACATGTCAATGCACAGTCCTGTAGCACGCTAACCAGAGTAGCCTTTTTGATGTTATCATTTGTTATGCCTTGGGCTCCCCATGCAGCCTTTACCACGAACCAGAATTGACCTAGTTCCTCGCTTCCTAGGCCTTTAATTACCAGCAACTTGACTGCGCTTACCATCACAACTTTCGGTGGTGGCAGAGGTGGGGTCGACGAAGATGGCTTTGATGTAGGAGAAGTAGGTGATGGCGTGGACGGTGGTGGTATCAGTGGGATGTGCCACCCAATCCACCGAACTACGCTTCTTGGAGAGAACCCTGCGAGTTCTTCCTCGCTTTCTTGTGAAATAGAAATCAGAGGGATGTTCTCTAATCCTTCGGTTCCTCAGTAGCCTCTTCTACTCCACGTTACACCAGACATCAATGCATGTGCATAATCCATTTTTCACATAACAACATTTTAATCCAAGTATTCAAAGATTTGATGTACTTACCCTGCAGTCCTTGGAGAAAATGCCTTTCTGCTTCACTATAGCTCACCATTGTGTTTATCACAAACTTAGTAATGAACCCTCCTATAATCCAATCCAACCAGTGATCTACTACGCCTGCGATTTTGTCTTTAGATGCTTCTAGCCTGCGCACCAATTCTGGAGTCCACCCTATGGGTTGATCTAGTCTGCACCTTCCTACGCTATTAGCTAGCCTCGCGATCCACTCATACAACTTTGTCGAGAATGACACAAAGAAGATCTTGTGGATCTCTGTGTATATGTAATGATCCAACCACCTTTCTTCTGATATCCACGGATTTCTGTTTCCTAAACCGCGAACTCGTGAAGCTTCTGATCCAACCAATCTTCAAGCTCTTTCTTTGTAGGATTATAGTGTTCTGACATCAGACATCCCTTAGGTAGATCCCAGTCCTAGCAACGGAACAATTTGTTGGCTTATTGGGCCCTGACCTAGGTTTGGAAGAGTTATTAGCCAAACAAATCCCACAGCTACTGGCCCTTTTGGCAACAGCCCGTAGAGCGCGGACTGAGGTCTCACCCGAGGTAGCAGGGGAGGGTGCTGGAACTTGGTTTCCACACCATTGGGATGTCTTGATGTGGTCTGGAGGGTTTGAGAACCATTCTATAGCTTCACGCCACTCTACTTCCATGTAGATTCAGAACAAGGCAAATCATGAATATTTATTACTACTGAGTTTGTTACAAATAAGATCTACTTCTTGCAGTATTTAAGAAAACATTTAATAAAGATAACTAGTGTGTGCACCCAGAAATGTTATAGATTTGCATAAACTTAGACCATAAACTCGAAATTAACCAAATCCACAATAATTCAGAATCAACACAGTATTTCAGAACCAACTTATCTTTATTCAACTCTTTCGCCAATACAACCAAATCTACCCTATGCACTCAGCTGCATGAGTTCACGCACATAGATGCAGACTCTACCAGGCCTCTGTGCATATAGCTGCAGAACCTCTATCTACTCACCGACACCCTTGACTCGAACTTACAGATGCTTCACAACTTCTTTCTTCAGAATCACATTACATTCCAGATCCAAAATACATACCAAAACCTACTTTCTAACCATAGAGTCCTGCTCTGTTTATACATTTCCATGGTCCATGGACCATGGACAAGCCGAGTCATTTTACATTATTTTTGGGCAGACAACCCTTTGACTTGACTCATTACACTTCACACTCTGCACATCTCGCAGAGTATTTACCATACCATTTTAAAAAATTATGGGCTTTGAGCCCCAAAACAGTTACGCGAGGCCCTCACTACCCAACAACTCCCTTTCAAATTTGTTGATGGAGTTGAAATTCTGAATGTGATCCATGTTAATACTTGTAGAAAATTTAGGAATATATTGAGTAATATAAAGCATAGTTTGATATACCATATTTCCCTCTACAATAGAACCCTCAGTACATGCTCTTTGTGTAACGAAAGCCTTCAATGATTTCAAGTGCCTCTCAACCATCCACATTGACCTTATGTGCACAGGTCACATTTTTCAATCTCCTAAACTAGGTGTATAAGTTAATGTTCTTGTGCATTGAAAAATGTCAGAGGTAGTTACTTTTTCATTTCACACATTAGACGAGGAATTTGTCACCTCCAATAGTTTGTTTCTTCTTTATTGATTTCTTTAGACGAAAAACACCTACAAATGATGCAAACACAACTTCCAAAGAAAAAGTATATATAAGTACATTACAAGTAAAACACATGCAGTCAAATATAAGTTGTACAAAAAAATGAAAAAATTAAATTACACTTTGCATATGAATCGCCACTTACCTCATGTACTTTTCAAGCTAATATGTAACTTGTTTGACATTGTTATCAAAATTCCCTAGGAGAGATAGAGGTAGAACACACTGTAACAAAAAAATGAATATTCATTATTTATTCCTAGATTAGTAGAAGAAAAACACTAACAAATGTTTAAAAAATATACAAATATATACACTAAAATAATTTCCTTAATTAGGGTATGCCAATCATGAGTTTTTACCCCACCTAATTCACCTTTCATTGTTAGAATATTCTTTATGTATGAAGAAAATCTTGTGGGAAATTTATTTTTTTCAATGACCTCTTGTACATCTTTGTTTTTTTGCGCTGTCAATAACCATGCAAGGATGCTTATATTTTTTTCTCCATTGTTATTTTAATGAATCACACTTTGCATTACATGATTGGCCTCCTAAATGTCATTACAAATCTTGACAATTTTTATTTGTCACTCTTTCCATCTAAGATTCATAAGAATGTTTATGTTGCATTCTTCCCAATGTGCATCATATCAAACAAATGAAAATTTTCTAGGTGCTCATAATGGCGGAGCCTACTGAATTATATGGGTTAACTTTTCATTACTTGTGGAAGCACCCCATTATTACCTCTTTATTTGAATACCTACAAGAAACAGATTAAATTATATACCAATTATTTGAATTATGTTATTTAAAAGTGATGCATGACATGAACCTCATAAAATTAAACATTTTTAAAGTGTAATGTAATGTTATAACATACCATAGAAATGTGTTAGCCCTAAGGCAACGTGAATTTCCCATACGAGCATTTATTCGAATTGAAATTCCTTTGTGCACCTACTGATCTAGAGATATCATACATAATGATGCTCTTCCATAACTCTAGTAACTCGTTGATAAGATGCTCAATATATACATTCATATATTTAACTCGATACTTACTTAATCGATTGAACATATAATACATAATTACTACATATATCGGTAAATAAAAAAATATCAAACATATAAGACATATTTATGAAATAAACAAGACAAATGAGATGTTACCATGTTGAAAAAAATTATTCTAAACAAATACTTGGAAAAATCATTTCCAACATTATGTGTTCCCTCTCTATTGACATCCCTAGAGGAATTATATTATTGATAACAAAAGCATGACACAAAAATTAAGTAGATCTAATCTCACCAATTGGATTGACACCATCAACTACCAATGAAAGCCTAATATTACGAAGTTCATCTTTAAAAGGTGGCAATATTTCTTCTATCTTCTTAAATGTAGATCCATCTGCAGGGATTCAAAGAACACCATCTTTAATTTTGTTCTTTACATGATAATCCATAAGCTATGTTATTATTTTGCACCTGAACAACTACAAACATGGAATTATGGGAATATAACGAAGAACCTTGCAAGGCCCATTCTTTATTGTTTGGTTGATTTGATATCTACTAATTTGAAATTTTGCAAATTATTATTTCAACACATGTTCTCCATAATATAGAATATGATCATTAGGACATGCATGAATATAATGGTATTCCATTCCAATATCTTCCATAATGGCATGTAAATTTTGGTAAGTGTGAGGCAAAACATTTGATGACAGTAACATAAATTCACCTAACGAACTAAAACATAATTAAAGAAATTGTATAGCTTAATATAAAGAATATTAATCGTACATATTACATCCACATTTTATAGATGATCAAGTAACAATAAAAATATATTACATACCTTAGGAGTTGTGTGACACAAGTGTCTAATAAACCATCCATAACCTTTAAGTTCACTAGTAGGAATATACAAAAGAAAATACTTGTTTTGGAGCCTTCATAAAGAGGTTTTGTTTTCTTCTCAACTAGAGGTCTATCAACAAATCCAACTTGTTGGTCATCATCATCATCCATTCCAACATTATTAAATGTATTATTGATCAATATATTTTTCCCCTTTTCTTCAATTGTGTTATTAGCATCATCATTGATCCAGGTTATCTTTTGCTTATAGATGTATTAAAGAATCAAATGAAGAATTTGTAGCTTAACCATTGAAATTTAATGTGCACATGAGAGAAGAAGAAGAAGAAACACATGAGGCACAAGAAGAAGAAAAGAAGCTTGGTAATGGAGTTTGTCTGATTTGGACTATGTCTCCGGGCCCTGCTCGATCAATGGGGAGGCCTTCATTCATTAAATGGCATGAGAAAGAAGAATACAATCATTAGTTACAAAAAGGAGTCTTATACCTCCATTGTGGAAAATGGCCGAGAAATGGAAAGCTCTGTTGCAGAAACTAACACCACCATTGGATTCCTGTCATTGAGAGGTGAAAAATCGATATAAAACTTGCCCAATTCTGATACTAAACCAAAAATGACCCCCTGGAAATTTGGCTTAGGCAAGGTTCCACCCTCTGATTTTTTGCTACTCAGGGTTCCACCACCTAGTCTCGAAATCCGTGCCTGCTGCTTCCCTCCTTGCGATTTGATAAACTAAGTTTTTAAATATGTTAATAGGCGGATATACCAACACATACAGTTGGCGCATTAGTAAAATATAGGAGTGGTTAGGGAGGGGTCGGGCAATCAAACCCCGCCCCTCCCTTTTTAACATAGATTTGTTATAGTTTAACGTGGGGATAAATTTTAACATGTGCTTTGGGGAGACGAGTCTGCCGGTCCCTATGGCCCACTCACCCTACAAATCCTCATGCACCATTGAATGCATACTACTCACAATTGTTTCAAACTGTGGGCTGTTGTATGGTGTGAGGTGGTGGTATAGGTGGAGGAGCTCAGGAGGCGGGCCGGTCAACTGGCCGGGTGGGTTCAAGCCCTGTCGCCTTCGATGGTTTGTGCCATGTGTTAACAACAGAGAGGGCGTGGGCCGGGTCCACCTCCGGTGGCCCGCCCACCGGTTATTTAAAAACGTAATGTGGTATGACAGTTGGGGGTGGTGGTGGGGTTCATGGCCCGCCACACAAAATAAATATTTTTTTTGTTTTATTATAACATATTGCACTTTTTTATAAAATTTGTTTTTAAGTCGTGGGAGTCGAATTAACGACCCCACAATTTCTCTTGGAATTTGGCCGGAGTTGGCCAGAATCCAGTGGTCAGGTTCAGTCAAAATTGTGGCCCCCTTAAGCCTGCCCAGTCATCAAAAAGTCAACCCAACTTTGAATGCTTCTAACCTTTGCATATGGACTGGGTTTGATGAACCGTTCACACCACTGTAATCAAGAAGATGAGATCTATGCTTTGGTCCTGTTTTGAAATCATTTTCATCACTTTAATTTTTGAGCTTCCCTGAGTCCTCTTTGTCCTGTGTGTGTCTCTGGAGCCACCTAGATCAATCCTCCCCACTGAGGAGCTTTTGGTCCTCCAAAAGAATTTACAATTAGCACGCTGTTTTAATCTGCACTTTCAATCATCTGCACGTGAAATTGGTACATTTTTGCAATCATGCAAACCACACATGACTCAAAAACCCCTCCTTTCCAAGAGTTCATAACACACACTCATTGGCCAAGGATTACATAAAAAGTAATTAATGCCTCAAATACTAATAAGGAAATGCCAAAATATCATCGTTGTGTCTTGAAGTGGTGGGAAACACACCATCATCTTTTTTACATTTACTTGCAACATATGATTACAATGGTGGCCATAACAAGCTACTACCCCTAAAAAAACCAACTTAATAAAGCAGACCACCATGAATGGGGTGGGTTCATTTGTTGAACATGTTCACCATTCGGCTCCTCTAGTGATGTTTCCAGAGCATGGAGCATCGAACATGCGGTTTGTTGGTGTCCCTCTTTATTGCAATGACGACAATGATTTTTTTCCTCCAAACTTTCGGGGCTGTCTTAGGGCACTTTCTCCTGGTGTCCCTTCGATAAGTGTTCATGGAGCCCTCACTATCGCTAAATTGTGAAGAAGGGATTTCATCATCTATCGTTGGCTGATTACTAGCTGTATTGGAGCTTTCCCCCATTTCCTTTTGGTGTATCTGAGTCCCGCATGACATGGCAACTCCTTGACTTCGATGGGGTTTATGATGCCTTAGCCTTTGATGTCGAGGCCCTTTCCTTGATACCGGATTTTTTTTAATAGTTTGGACCCAATCCTTATAGTATGTTTTTCAAAAGCAACAAATTCATCATCATGAAAATCATATGAGATCGGGGAATCACTTTTTACCTCCAGATAGCTACGTTGCATCTTTCCCAAGGTCTCATCCTTGGCTTGCAACTGGCATAGTAATCTTTATTTTTCTTCCCTTGCCTCCTGTAGAAGCCTCCTTAGCTCAACATTCCCTGCTTGGATACGATGGTTGATCTCCTCAAGTTCTTGGAGTCTTGTTGCCCTTTTCAGAAAGTCGATTGAAATCCTTGATTCATTGCTGGAATCAGACCCCAAATCTATGGGTCCTTCTGCCACAATCCCAAGGGCTGCAAACTTCATCTCATCACCAGAATCAAACCCCAAGTCAATGGGCCTACCTCGTGCAAATCCTATTCTTGTGATCTTCTCATCTTCCTTCGACTCGGAATCTTGGCTTTGATGTATGGTGGCGATGGCCTTCTACTTCCACTTTTTGTCATTCCTTGCAGGTCTTAGCTTAGGGTGCAGCTTCCAACAATTCTCTTCATCATGTCCCTCTTTCTCACAATGTGTACAAGAGGGCTTTTCTCCCCTTCTCTCGGATGTTGTGGTTCTCTTTGAGTGATCATCTTGTCCATGTGTTCCCCTGTTTTCCAGACGAATGGCCTTTACACTAGTCGAGTCAATGGTAGTGGGTTCAAACAATAATAAGGAATGTCTAATGTAACTATGTAATGATCCAATATACTTAGTTACTACTTCAGGTGAGTCAAGTGCAATGCCCAAATTAAGTGCTTGTTTTCTAAACTCCTCGGTAAAGATTTGAACATCCTGACCTCTACCCTACCTTAAGTATTGCCACTCCATTAAGGCCTTTTGCTTATAACCCAAGAGATAAAATTTCTCTTTTAATGCAGAAATGAAACTAGGCCATGACGAAGGAAGATTACCCACACTCTTACTGCTTCGCAATTTGCTCTCCCACTAGATGAGAGCGGTGCCACTCAGCCGAAGAGAGGCCAATTGAATCTTTGCCTCGTCCTCTGTGATTTGTTGAATCCTGCAGTAGATCTCAATCTGCCTAATCCAGTTATTAAGCTTCTTTGCATTACTTTCACCGTTATACATGGGAAGATCAAATTTGACATCTAATTTAAAGAAAGGTTTCTTATGTGCATCCATTTAATTTCTATGATGATGGTGATGGGAGGAAGAAGAACTTTCACTCGTGGAAGGAGAAGGAGGTGGATCTCCTCCATCATCTCCGTGCATTGAACCTTATCCTTCTGGAGCTTTTTTGCACTCTCAAGGTTTTCAAGTCTTGAGAACAACTTCTCAACATGATCTGCCATCATGTATAAAGTCTTGCAGAAGTTTACCACCTCTTCATAACGAGCCTCTTCATCTGCCATGTTTCTCCTTCGATGTGCACGCGCCGCTTCGGGATCGAAAGGCTTTAGTTTCCCTTCACCTCTTCAGAGCCTATTTCTTGTTAGCATAAAAACATGCAATTCACATCTAAAAAGACCTACTCTGATACCACTTGATCCAGCTTATCTTTTTCTTATAGATGTATTAAAGAATCACATGAAGAATTTGAATCTTAACAATAGAAATTTAATGTGCACATGAGAGAAGAAGAAGAAGAAACACATGAAGCATAAGAAGAAGACAAGAAGCTTGATAATGGAGTTCGTCCAACTTGGACTACATCTCCAGGCCCTGCTCAATCAATGGGGAGGCCTTCATTCATTAAATGGCATGAGAAAGAAGAATACAATCATCAGTTAGAAAAATGAGTTTTATACCTCCATTCTAGAAAATAGCCAAGAAATGGAGAGCTCTGTTGCAGAAAATAACACCACCACTGAATTCCTATCGCTGAGATATGCAAAATAGATATAAAACTTGCCCAATTCTGACACTGGACAAAAAATGACCCCCTGGAAATTTGGCTCAGGCAAGGTTCCACCCTCTGATTTTTCGCTGCTGAGGGTTCCCACACCTGGTCTCGAAATCAGTGCCCATTGCTTCACCCCTTACGTTCTGATAAATTGAGTTTTTAAATATGTTAATAGGTGAATATTCCAACATATACGGTTGGCACGTTGGTAAAATATAGGAGTGGTTAGGGAGGGGTCGGGCGGTCAAACCCCGATCCTCCCTTTTTAACATAGATTTGTTATAGTTTAATGTGGGGATAAATTTTAACATGCATTTTCGGGAGAGGGGTCTACCAGTCCCGGTGGCCAGCTCCCCTTCTAAATCCTCGTGCACCATTGAATGCACACTCCCCACGGATGTTTCAAACTGTGGGTCGTTGTATGGTGTGAGGCGGCAGTATAGGTGGAGGCAGGTTGATCCGCTGCCCGGGTGGGTTGAAGCCCCGCCGCCTCCGGTGGTTTGTGCCATGTGTTAATGGCGGAGAGGGCATGGGCCAAGTCCACCTCTGGTGGCCCGCAACTGCCTATTTAAAAAAGTAATGTGGTATGATGGTTGGGGGGGGTGTGGTGGGGTTGGTGGCCTGCCACCTATATATATATATATATATATATATATATATATATATATATATATATTTCGTTTTATTATAACATATTGCACCTTTTTATAAAATTAGTTTTTAAGCAGTGGAAGTCAAATTAATGACCCCACAATTTCACCTAGAATCTGGCCGAAGCTAACTGGAATCCGGTGGCCGGGTTTGGTCGAAATTGCGGCTCCCTTAAGCCTGCCCAGTCATCAAAAAGTCAACCCAACTTTGATTGCTCCTAAATTTCTCATATGGACTTGGTTTGACGAACTATTCGCATCGCCGCAATTAGGAAGACGAGATCTATGCTTTGGTCCTATTTTGAAATCATTCTAATCACTTCAATTTTTTAGCTTCCCCGAGTCCTCTTTGTCCTGTGTGTGTCTCTAGAGCCACCTGGATCAATCGTATTCTTCTATAGGATCATTAACTTGATCTTCAATATTTTCTCCATCTTCCTGAAAAGTGCTTGTATAATGGCCATGTCATCCAAGTCCATGGCTAGTGCCCTATGGAATTGTTTCTTTATAATTGTAAAAAATCAAGTAATATTAGTGTATATAACAAACATTTAAACTATACATACTTTAAGAAATATAATACAAGAAAATAAAGACAAAAAATGCAATGAAAAAGATAGCTTAGTTGAGAGTGAGAAACAAAGACAACCAATCAATGATGAAGCTTGTGCAATTTATCAATATGTTTATGAATATGTAGAAAAAAAATATAAGAAATTTCTTATTTTTCTTGACATTTAGTAAGAGAGACACTTTGTGAGACATACTCAAAACCAAAAAACATAATTCTTACTTCACGTTCATCATTTTGTCATATTATTTCTTGATTTCAATTAGAGACTACAAGTTTGGTGTTGATAAAAGCTTTCCCCAGCCCAACTAATTTGAGACGACAATTTAATTTATAAGGGGTTCATAGCTTGTGGACTAGGGCTTAATGCATTAGGGGTGAAGAGGTTATTGGGATCCATGCTTTAGGGTTACTTAGCAGTTGGTAGTCTAGATGGAGCAACAAACTTAGGTGATGGTGAGAAACAAAAACAAATCATCAATGATGAAGCTTGTGCAATTTATCAAGATGTTTACATGGAATATGTTGAGAAAATTTAGGAAAAATGTTACTTTTCTTGAGATGTAGAATGAAAGACACTTTGTGAGATAGATAGTCACAACCAGCAAAAGTAACCTATTCTTATTTAGCTTTCAATGCCATGTCATTGTCTTCCTTCATTTCACTTGGTGACCACACAATCTTTTAAGTTGATGGAAACTTTCCATCTAACCCTTAGTCATTAACTCACCCCTAACCTCCAAACCATTAACCGACCATAACCCTTTAATTTATCCTAACCCCTAATATCTTAGACCATATGCCCCTTATCCTTAATACCTTAAACCCATTCCCCCTAATTAAGCCCTTAACCCTTAACACCTAAATCATTCAACACTAAACCCTTAACCAATAATCCCTTACCCCCTAAGTGCCATTAACCTCTAAATCTCCCAGGCCATAAACCCCATAAACCTAACTTAAACCTAACCTATTAATCCCTAACCCTTTAACCTATTAACCACTAACCATAACTTATAATTTGAAGTTGATTTTTCTATAATTTGAATATTATAAGATTTTTAAAAACGTAATTTTATAATGCATTTTAGGTAATTTGTTTTCTTGATATTGTTTCAAATTTAATATTTATTAATAAAAAGTTATAACTTTTAATTATACAAATAAATTAAAAAAAAATCCTCGATGGGGATGGACAATCATAGTAATATTGGAATGATGGGGAGTGAATTTGACCCTCCCACGCAATTATAAGGTGGAAAATTTTGTGTGCTAAGGACAAGTGACGACAAGAGCCTATAAGGTTCAAGAAGAAAATCATTTGGTTTATAATCAAGTACTTGGTGTGTCGGTTATGGAAGTTGTTATATTAGATTATGGGAGATTATGAAGGTGGTAAGGCCTATGATAATTATGAATATGTTGCCAACCTATGCATGCTCATCAAACTAGTTATTTCTGAGTCTAAGGCTATTACATTCTAGCAAGGTTTGCAGTGTGATTTTAGTGGTGAACTAATTCGTAGGGTATGTGGTTTGGTAGCATTGGTTTGTTGTGAATTTCCTTAGTGCTAGAAAATAATAGAGTGGAAAAACACTTATTTACGTTGGCTTGTCATTCGAACCAAGGGGGATTAGGTTTTTTCTAGTGACCATTTGATAAGTAGTCTTCTCCTACACCTTGGCTCTAGGATCATTGCCTATGTAGGAAGCCTAAGCATGGTGTTTTCTTATTTTATCTCTATCCTCTCTCCCACATCTTGCATATTCAAACAATGGTTTTTAGTTTGTAGTGGTAATTATTGTGTGTCGTTTTCTCTTGGTTGTGTTGAGACTAGGGGTGGGAATTTGGAGTTTTGGGCCCTTTGCTTTTGTACCTAGGTGATTATTTCTTTTGCCAGCTGGGATATAGCCAACCAGGGGCATATCTAGGAGTCTCAAGAGGTTGTTTATGTGATTGATTGTGTGGTGTCTAGAAGCACTCTCATCATTGAACTTATAAGCCAAATAATATTGTTGGCCCTCAATGCTTAGATGAAATACCGTATTCGGTCTTGGTAGTATGGTGAATTTAGAGCGATGCTTCATAAATGTAGTGCACTCGATAGGTGTTGCGTCATAATGGTTAACTGGTGGGCCATGGAGGACAGACGAGGGATATCAAAAGGTGATGGGGGCGTTGAGGCCACTTTTGAGGGAAAACTAGCTCATGACCGTGTTTTGTCTCCTGGATGCATGGATATTCAACCCTTTTTGGACTCTCTAGACTTTCAACTTCATAACAACATGACTCTCTTGGTGGAGCTTGGGTAGTAGAGGCATGCAAACCACAATGAAGTGATGGATTTCATGAATTATATTCAACATAATCAATGGGAAATCCTTGACTGGATGGCCTCTCTCAGATGGATTCAAAGGTAAACAAATGGGTTCCTTGATCAAATTGAGGGTCGATTTGATAATCTAGAGTTCCATGTTCATGGTGATCCTAGACCTCCGAACTTACCTGGTGTCGGAAATGTACTAACACCTCTTAGAATACTTGATAGTGGTGGGATATATTTTCATTCTCCATGTGTTTTAGGCTTGTTACACAAAAATATCGTCACCATGACTATTTGCAGTCAGTATGGGTCTATCATCACTTATACTGTCCTCCTAAGCAAGTCTCAGACCTCTGCTCTTCATGTCAAGCTTTGAAAATGAGAGAAAGACATTAAAGATCAACAAAGCTCTGGTTCCACACTTTCTCTCACTGTTGCCTGCGGTCCCGCACCCCCTGTTCACATTACCTGCGGACTTGCCCGCTCTGTCTCTAAAGGAGTGGGTGCAGACCCTTGTGAAAGTCAAAAAGGTGCAAGTTTATTCTAAAAAACTCACTTTGGGTTAATTCTAGATGATTCTAGAAGGAATTTTGACGTGGATGGTTCGCTCTTAGGTGGTTCATGCATCCCAAAAGAGAAGGAGCTAATCCCTTGATGAGAGGAGCTATCCCTTTGAAGGAGGGCTTTATCCCTTTGAAGGAGGACCTAGTAACTTCCCTCCATTGCACTATAAATTAACGCATTCGGCTGGTTGCTAGGGAGGTTAGAAGATGAACATTTTTGAGGATAAATGCTAGTGGAATTGAGACTTCCTAGTTAAGCTTGAGAGGAGAGATCGCATACCTTTTGGCTTCATTGGGAAGAGAGTGAAACTTGTCAAAGTAGAGGAGACTTCTTGTTGGACCCTGGGAGGAGCTTGTACAACATCAAGGAACAAGTTGTAAAGTTCTTCTTTGATTTGAATTAATACAATCAGATTCATTTTTCTCAACAAATTGTCTTATGTCATTTGTTTCATGAATTCCTTGATCATCATGTTAAGTATGCTTTATTACATTGGTTTTTCAGGTGCTATTCAATTTGTTTGCTTGTTTGTGTTTGCAGATTCGCTACAAGGGAGCTCATTTGGATCAAAGGAGTGAGGCTTCCACAAACTTGCATTGGACCTGTTATCACTTAGAACCATAGTTCATGTATGTAATGTTGTCCACAAGGTTCATATAAAGGTTTTCAGTTTTGTGAATAGGTTTATATGTGTGTGTCACTTTGAAATGTGAATTTCAAAAGGTATTGATGTAAGTTCGTGAAAGAAAAAAATCGTTAGATACCCTCCATCATTGTCAGTTAAGACATGTCATGTCATTAGTACTTTGCGCAGTTTCGCAGCGCATGTTTGTTTGGTCCATTTAGCTGCGCAATGATGATTCTGTCTTTTCGCAGCGTACTGTTTAGCAGCCATTTCGTAGCGCGTTTTGTTAAATTTGAACTGTCCGCGCTACGAAATCGGGGTTTCGGGGTTTTTGTAGCGTTTTCTCTTGCAATGTCAAATCCGGGAGGGGTGAGTCATAGGTCCGGTCATGTTTGTCAGTTGATGTCCTCTCCAGGTCATGATAAATCATCATTCCGCCATAAGGTCTAGAGTCATGCATATGAATGTCAGCTTAAGGGATTTTAATGAGGTATGGTTATGTCATAATGTGTTTTCATAATGTGAAAACATGTTTGCTGTATGAGAAGCCCAAGTTCTCATTTAAAGGGATCATTGCAAGCGAGCCTGCACTCCAAAGTCGAGATTGTTTTCGCGCTGTAGCTGCCATTAGTTTCCTGTGCGAAAATATCCGAAGCAAGATGGAAAAGAGGGAACATCGATCCGGTAAGTGTTTGAGGACAGAGCCGGAGGGGTTAGATGTTACTCTCGGGGATGAAGGTGTAGCAAGAGCCTTTCGAAATGCCGGTTGCTGGAGGTTCTGCGAGAAATTGAAGGGGGGACATGCAGAGGTAACGAAGGCTTTCGCATTGAATTTTACTGGACTGAATTCAAAGGTGTCAATGTTAGAGTTTCCTGTGTCTCCTGAAGCTATTTCCACTGTCACTGAAATTCCGAGGGGTGGTCATGAATGGTTCAAAAACTTTAAGTTCGACATGAGTCCCTGTAAAGAGTTTTTGAAGGAACCTTATGTAAATGAGGACCTCACCAAAGTGGTGCCAAGGAGTTACATAAAGGAACATTATGCTACGCTCCTCACATGCATCCAAAAATACCTGACATGCGAGGGAAGGTACAACAAAGTTTACTCCTACCACTTCAAACTTTTGTTGCATTTCACAGGTAAGGTTTCAATAGACATACCTTTCTATTTGTTCAGAAGCATTAGTAAAATGTGTGATAAAATCCAGTTAAAGAAAGATGGTTGTGAAACATCCCTGTTTCATCATGGTTTAGTAAAGTTGCTGGTGTTGGATGCTTTACAAAAGATTGGCAGAGATTGGGATTCATTTGTGTTTATGGCCGGCTTCCCAAGCAAAACAGGCCTCACTCCATTGCCTGTGAGGGAAAGGGAAGAAAGGAGTGAAGAACCCACTCTGGCTGAGCTTAGGAAAAAGGTGACTGACCAAAAGAAGCCTAAAACCAAGTTAAGGAAATCAGAGAAGTCTGTGGCAGCAAAAGAGACACCTAAATCATCAGCGCAGGAAACTCCTAAGCCATCATCTAAAGAGACACCTAAATCATCAGTGAAGGAAACTCCTAAGTCATCATCTAAGGAGACACCTCAGTCATCAAAGCAGAAGATCCAGAAAAAGAAGGATGAAGCTAAATCAAGTGAAGTTGAAAAGATTTCAAGGGTGAAAACCAGAGGTCAACTAAACAAAGAGAAAGGTAAGTCAATTACTGTGGAAGAAAGCCCTATTTCAAAAGCCAGTTTAAATGACTTACTTGAAGCTATTGAACTTGAGCAAGATCAACCAATACAGATTGAACCAATAGAGTTGGAGCAAGATCACCCAGTGCAGCCAATGCACATTGACCTCACTCAATCTTCACCCGAAAGTTCTAAAAAACCAAGAGCTTCAAAAAGATTGAAATTTGAAGAGCCTAGTAAAGAATATGCTTTCAAGCCACGTAGACCAGTCACAAGAAGACAAATGAAAGAAGTGGAGAAAGCGCAGAAAGAGAAGGCACCTTTAAAAGTGCCTAGTACAGATGTACTTGAGGTTTTGACCAGAACAGTTCAAGCAGCCAAAAGTAAAAATAAGGGTAGTAGGGTCATCATCAGCCAAGGTGGAAATGTCATTTCTATCAAGCAACAAGCAGGAACAACACAAGAAGAAGTGCCTCAGATTAAAAATGTTTCTAAGGAAAGGGCAGTGAGATATGCAAATTATAAAAGGGCTGTGATAAAAGGCAGAACAAGTTTAATGAGCCAAACTGACTCAGTGTCTGATGCATATGTGTGGACGGTGCCAGCTCTGAAGCAGGCAAAAATCATGAAACAGATGAATACAAGCTTAAGAGCAGAAAACAAGGTTTTGAAGGAGGAAGTTAGCAGTTTGAAGAGGAAGCTAGGCAAACTAGCTAATTAATCCAAGAGGAAATTTGCCTTCTAAGTTTTGGTAAATTTTGGCTGTCATCATTTTGAAATTTTTTGAAACTTTTTGAAGTTCTTACACCTGTGTAAAATAGCTGAAGAAATCACAGAGTTAAGTCATTATTGCTTTAAGGTTCATATGCTTAGTTTTGATTACCTACAGCAGTTTCGTAGCGCGCTACGAAACTGCTGTAGATGACTGTTTATGTGAAAAATTTGAGATTGATGCTGAGGTCAGCAAATCTTAAAGGAATGACTCGAGGCTAGCATGGAGATTATATAAAGCCATTCAGATGTTTAAAAGGTGACAGGTGTGAGTATTTAAGGAAAAGGTGAAATTTTTGTCTTTTGTTAAAGTCTTCCTAAAATCACTTTATATCCGAATTATTAGGGTTCTGGTAGGGTTACCGAGATTTTGAGTGGTACACCTGTTCAGTTTATAAGGTGGCCAGATCATAAGGTTTCTTGCATCATGCGTGATTATCAGAGGATTAAATGGCTTGAAGCATAATCTTTTAATGCATGAAGACTAATGGGAGGCAGAGACCGTGAATATAGGGCACAGATTCTTATCAGTTGATGAGTCATCCACATATCAAGCATCCGAAGCTGCTCATTCAGTGAATGTTCTTCCAGCATGTCTTGGCTATTATTGAAGTGATACAGGTGTCAAATTTCAAGAAAGCATCAATGCACACGAGGAGATAGGAATGGAACTCTCTGTTTTCACAGCGCAATACCTTTGTAATTAATTAGTTTGTTTAGATATGGATAAGACTATTAATGATAGGATTTCGAGCTCCCTTCATGCTTGTTGAGGAGTCTCAGGTAGTAGTATTTTGGTTTTCCTATATATAGAAATGACTCTGATGTAAAAAAGGTTGGACATTTTATACAAAAACAGAGTTATTTGGGACAATGTAAGACTTGTTACAGTAATAGTAAAACAGTGGTTATTTCTTCTCAAGATTCTCAATGGATTATTTTGTTCAAATATGATGGTGGTGTTTTATCTTATATGTTCTTTTACAGCCTTGTTATAGCACAATCACTCAGAATTCATATCTTATGCTCTGACTTCCTGTGTGTTTGGCAAGCTGTGGTTTTCGTGAAGTATGTTTGAACATTTAATGCAAAGAGCCTTGACTTCCATGAAATGACTATGTTTTTTGTTTACTTAGTGTGTGAGACTCCATAGCCCAATGAGGACCAATTTGATATGTATCCAACCTTGTTTTCATGAATGAGTGAAGAGTTAGCCATCTGTTGTAGTGAAGGATTTTTATCAAAAGTCTGTGAGAGAGCCCTCTCTGACCAAAGAGGCTAATCTTTGGTCTAAAGTCTGGTTGAAAGAGTTACATGAAATCTTGCTTGGTTGCAGCCCTTAGTAGTGATTTTGTGATAACAGGACCCAAGGTAGGCCTAAAACACTTGTTTGCCTTTGTTTATAAATTGCATATTTAGAGGAAGATAGTTTTTGATTGGCTTGCTTGTCACTAGATATCGTTAGATTCTAGGGAGGTCGATCTTGTCTGCAAGAACGACTCATTCCGTGTGACAAAATGACGACTCCACTAGGGACTTGATTTCTTGGTTTGATTTACTTTGACTTGAGAAACTATGTTTTTGTTTCTACTTTTGGCTTGTTGTGTGTGGAGTTGGGTAGATTTAGTAGATCTTGGATTATTTTTTGTTTTTCATAACTTTGGGAGAGGACCGCACCCTCGGGTTGCAACACAGTGCGGACCTTTCCGCACTTTTTCTTTTCACACTGAGCGGTACCGCACCTGTGTGAACTGCGGGCCCGCGGACCCTGTCAAAATTTTGGAAAACCTAAGATTTTCTCTGTTAGTCAGCTTAGTTTTTGTTTAGATGTTGTTATCCCCTCCCCAGACCTGCATGTGACTTGTCAGGAGCTTTTCTTAGGTTAATTCCATTGGTGTTAGGGTTTTAGGTGAAATTCCTAGAAGTTTTGGTTGCTGGGCTTGGTTTTCATTTTGGTCTTGTAGTAGCTCAGAGCTTAGAAGTTGTAGAAGCCTCAGATCACCTTTGTTTTTACTGGCCTTCTTATGAGTCTGACCATTTGCAAAATTTGCCTTTGTTGAGGAATCCATCTTGTCTTTCTCTTTGCAAAACTTCGAAAAGACTTGTGTTAAAAGTTTGGATTTCATTTTTAGAAAAGAAAACAAAAATTGGTTGTTTTTTGACTGATTTGTGATTCTGGTCAAATTAGTCCTTAGTTTTCTTATAGATAAGTAAAAAATCCTTGAAAAGAAATCTTGTAAGCTTTTACTTCAAATAGTTTTTTATAGTTTATAGATCTCAAGATTAGTTATTTCCATAGTTTTGAGTGTTTTATGAAAAATAAAAAAATCTCTTTTGGAAAAAATTTGTTTTTGTAGTATTTGAGTGTTTGAAAGAAAAGGGAAATTTTTGTGAAATATAACTAGTTGTCTCATTTTGAGTGCATTGGAAAAGACAAAAATCTCTTCTTTTGATTTGTTTGTTAAGGAAAATATTTGTGTTTACAAGCATTTGCATTCTCAAACTCTTTCCTAGCTAGAAATTCATTGAAGGGAAAAGATTGCTTATCATCTTAAGTGCGTTTTTTTACTGATTTCGAGTCGAGTCTTCACACCACAAGTTTCATCTCTGCACCTCTTTACTTAAACAAAAACCAATAAAAGTAACGCTTAAAGTAAAATCTATCTAGTAATCTTTTTATTTCTAGGGCTCTATTACACCAACATAGCTTAGGCTAGTGTCTTGGAGTAGGGAGTAATCAACTCTCCAAGACAGTAAAACAAACAAGTAGCTGTATCTTTCGGTAGGAGAAAAATCCAATTGTTACATCTATGCTTTGGGAAAGCTCCTCTTAAAGGAGAAGCACGAGATTGTGTCCGAACCAGTGTGGGAATCAATCCTTCCTCATTGGGAATGATGCCAGATGTTCACGTATTAAAAATGGTAAACCTCGGATTAACCATTGTCAAGGAGCCTTCAAGGGGATTGAGCTTGTTACTCTGCCCTTGCGTGTGTATCGGATCATAGACTGTTCCCCCAGGTATATTTTTTTCCATTGGTAACGATAGTGACCATATTCTATAGGATTCTTCCTAAGGTGACGGTGGATGGAAGATCCCATTGTACCTGGAGCAGACGTCGGCTAGACTCACTTTGATTTTCTGGGGGGTTCTCTTCACTCGAGACGGTTTAGTGGAGGAACTTGTGCCAATCTATTCATTAAGCAGGTTTTCGGGGTAACTGTTCCAACCGCCATTTCTGTATTGAACTCTGCGACGTTGGCTTTCATCACCAACTAGTGTTTTCAGTACGGAAAGTTACTGTTTGTGTGTGGTTTGATCTCCTAGATTCTTTAGGCGTGTGATTCAATTTTTTTGGTTCTTTAGGGGCTTTAGGTGGTTTTCATTTAGATTTTACTTTTTTTTTCATACGAAGTAGTTAAAATATTTAATCGTGGCTGAATTACCGAGGAAGTCCCGTAGACTTTGGGGCCAACCTCTTGAGTTTTCACCGAGCCAGCCTGAAGGGTTAAGAGCCCTCGTAACTCCTAGAGATAGTAGAGTTGGGTCACTTGAAGAAGGAGAGTCTTCTTTAGTGGTACATCCTGATTATCAAGCTTTAATGGCCGATTATAATCCACAATCTCTCCAGTTTCTGATGTTACTGGTAGTTTTTCATCTACTAGTGATTTAGGTGAGGAACCTGAAATATCTGAACCTGAAATTGAATTTGCTGCTACTCCAACATCGGGATTTACCTCTCCAACTTCTAGTGGTCCTGGTTCACCCAGGGTAGAAAGAATAATTACCCAAAATCTTCCTTTTGGACTAATAGCTATTGAAGAATTGCTACTCCGGAAGAAGAAGAAGGCATCCCTATCCTTGAAAATCAACTTGTTATAGAGCTTAGGGAGCGTGAATCAATATTTTACAGTCCACCTAGGAGCAGTGCTTGGTATCTTTCATTGACCAATTTTTTGGAAAACCCGTGACTAAGTTTTTCACCACCTTGTATTCCTTTTCACCCAACACCTAGGGGTTACTATCCTCCATTAAATATGTCAAGACAGTCGTCCATGTTTCCTCAATCTCCGGAAACCTTTTTGTACGGTGGTCCTTCTGTTCCCTCTGGGTATCAGTCACTTACTGGTACTTTTTCGGGAGCATCTCCTCAACCTATTGAACAAGGGTTATTAATTGGAAATAATGGAACTAAGCCGTTGAGTGTGGAAGATATTCTCATGATGTCAGGTAGTATTCCTAATCCTCAACCTCAAGGTGGCCAGTTAATTGGAAATAATGGAACTAAGCCATTGAGTGTGGAAGATATTCTCATGATGTCAGGTACTATTCCTAATCCTCAACCTCAAGGTGGCCAGTTACCACCTGGGGGGTAGCCTTAAAGTCCTCAATTATCACCTGGGGGGCAACCTCAAGGTACCCAATTTGCACCTGGGGGCAACCTCAAGGACAGTACATACCTATGGGATAGTACATTCCTCAAGGTCAACCCCAGACTAAATATGTACCTCGAGGTCAACCCCAGTATCAATATGTACCTCAAGGTCAACCCCAGTATCAGTACGTGCCTCAAGGTTATCAACCTCAAGGTAAGTACCCAAACCAAGGTTTCCAACCACCTTCCATTATATCATATGTCCAAGGAACTGGAAATGTACCTTTGAATTATCAACCCTACCCTCAACCCGGTTATGGTCCTCAATATTCTCAACCTATTATGGGTCTGCACCCCAGAATGAACTTAGTGTGGGATCCATCTCAAACTCAACAGGTCTTGGAACTGAATGTACAGTCGTCATCTCAAACTGGAAAACCCTTGGTTTCTAGTTCACCCCAGCAACTTGTCTAGTCTACTATTCAATCTTCTGCACCTTCTGTAGTTTCTCAGCCTAGGCCTAGTACGCCTCGTACTCTGCCTCAAATGGCTACTGCAACATCTGTTCAATCTACCCCACCTACTTCTGGAGTATCGACAACTCCGGTTTCTACTCTTCTTGTATCAACTCCTCAGACATCTTTACCTCAGTCTGGATCCACAATTCAAACTTTGGTTCCAATGCCTGTAGGACAACCTGGTTCAAGTACAGTTGTCACAAGTCAACCTCAATTTACTTATCAACCGTACCAAGGGTAGTACCAATTCAGTCCTGCTGTGCAGTAGCCAGTCTATCAGTATCAACCGTACCCTAGGTATACATATCAACAACCTCAACAACCCTAGTACAGTCCGGTTAATCCTGGTTTTCCGGGAGGATACAATATCCCAAATGCAATTCCAATTCCTAGTTATCCTAGATATCCTCCTCCTGGGGCTGGTCTCATGACCCAGAGTTTTAGGGACCGTAATCATCAGTTACCATTTATCGCAACTTTGGACTTGCCTGACTTGTCGCACCTTACGAACGATCCAATTAACTATCTTCCGTTTTGGCTGCCAATGCCGAATAAGTTGCCTAGTGATATTTCTAAGTTTGAAGGCAAATCAAGAGAGGACCCGTCAAACCATGTGATGACTTATCACCTCTGGTGTGCATCTAATTCCATTTCAGATGATTCAATCTGTTTAAGGCTTTTCCAGTGCACTCTGATTGGTCTTGCGGCCAAGTGGTACATTGAGTTACCGCGAGCCACTTTTTATAGTTTTAGTCAGTTAGTTACCTCGTTTTTAACTCATTTTTAGTTGCCAATCAGATATGACAATGGCACGGAATTATTGACTTCATTAAAGTAGTCCACGTCCACTTACATTTAAGATCACATTCATGAATGGAGATGTCGACGGCGTTTAGTGAAGGTTTTTATTCCAGATCAGATCTTAGACGAATGGTTTGTAAAATCTTTATTGCCAAAGATCACTGAGGATGTAGCTAAGGCCAGATTCTTTACTGAGGAGCAAGTAATTGCTCAAGCACAGTACCTTGACTTAGTTTATACGCAGTCAAGTACGTTACATGAGAAAATCCCCGAACTTCCTAAGCAAAATCAAATCGCTACAGCCCCTTCAGGGTCTCATGCCGCTGATGGTATGATTGGTACGGTTAATACCAAAAGTAAGAAGAAATCTTCTAAGAATTCTTCTCCTATCATAACCTTGCTAGATTCCCTGACAGGAGATTCTTCCGCAGAAATTTCTGCCGATATTCTTGTTGTAGAGTCATCTACAGCCAAATCAAAATCCGGTGGTAAGAAGAAAGGGAAGAAGAAAAATAAAACAGATAAAATGCGAAAGAGAAACCAGAAAAAGAGGAATCAAATGATGAGAAACGCAAACCTCGTTATCCTTGTCTCATTTGTGACGAAGAGCATTTTACAAGAGACTGCCCTCATCGTGCAGAGGTTGTGAAAATTGTCAAAGGTTCCAAAACGCCTGCTGTTTTGAAGGATCCTTTTCCAAGTCAAGACAGTAAGATGATAGGTTCTTCCTCAAATGCCTCCGAAGAACCCATAATGATGATGTCCCATGTTAGGATTGCGACTCAATCGCATGATTATGGAAGTAAAAGTCCTGTTGATGGTAAAGAAGCAAAATCTTCTCATTCTAACCCATCAACCTCAGCTCCCGGTTCCGATCCGCTACAGATCGAGAAACCTAACCCAGACTTAGTAATCAAACCGCCCGCCAAGGGTATACTTCGAAAGTCAGCTTTCAATCCACATGCGAGAGCGGCTCAGAACTATAACATTGTTGAAGATTTAGTTGTTTCACCTTCAGCAATGTCGGCTTTAGAAGTGCTGCAATCATGTCCAGCACAGCGTAAATTACTATTGTCGACTATAGGATCTGTTGATGTTTAGGACTCAAACCTTATAATTTTCAATCTAGAAAATAGTACACCGCGTTTACCTCATCAAATGGCTTTCCAGATCCCAGTGTTAGTAAAAAACAGACCTTGTTATAGGACTGTGATTGATGATGGAACCTCAACGTGTATTATGTCGATACAGTGTTGGAGATCGCTTGGCTCTCCTTCGCTAAATCAATCCCTGACGATTCTAAAGGCCTTTGATGGCCGTGGGTTTCATCCTTTTGGCATTCTACAGGATCTACCTAGAGGGGTTGAAGGAAAAACTGTTAATCTAGATGTGGAGGTGGTTGATGCCCCTCTAGGTTACAACCTTCTCTTGGGTTGTAGTTGGTCTTACGCTATGACAGCTATCGTTTCATCGGTCTTTCGGCTTATAAAGTTCCCTCATAATGGAAAGATCGTAGCTATAGACCAACTGACTTACTTTTCATCCGACCCAGCCTCTTCTGAAAGTATTCAACATGTCGGCAAAACAACTATCCTGTATAAGGATGTTGGAGTAGGACTAGTTAAAGATTCTGGTTTACTGGGAACTTTTCCTTTTCCTCCTATCAACGCATCGTCTTCTACTACAACCATTCATATGATTTCGTCAGACACCATTGTTTATGATGATCCTTGGATCGTACCTTCCGAATCTGAGATAGACTCATTTGGTGATGTTATGCCTTTGAGTCCATATGAAATTGCGTATCAGGCCATGTAGTCATTTTCCGAACCATCTTCAACCAAAATTGACTTAATGAATGTGATCCAGGAGGAATCACTTTTCACATCAAACTCAGATTCAACAACTTTTTCCAAACTTGTTCACACTGATGAGAAAATTTGTGAAATCCTATGTGTCGATGATTTACCATGGGAAGATCTTCATCATAGATCTTCGTTTTTACCCGAGAGTGATCATTTTGAAAATGTTTTTTCATCAATTTTTACGACTGAATATGTCAAGGAACCTCAGAATCCAATGAAAAATCCTGATTCAGAGTTAAATTTTGGAAACATTTCTCGAACTATTCCTATGGATATTTCAGTTAAGCCTGGAATTGTTGAAAACATTCATATAGGTGCCTCTTGTACGGAAGATGAAATCAAACATATAAGGCCCTATTTCAAGAATTTCGCGACTTGTTTTCCTGGTCATATGAGGAAATGCCACGAATCGACCCCACAATTGTTGTTCATGAAATCAAAACTTACCCGGATGCTAAACCCGTCTGGCAACATTTGCGTCAGATCCACCCAAGAAAAGTTGCCGCTATTAAAGCAGAAGTTGAAAAATTACTCAAAGCAGGTTTCATTTATCCGATCCCGTTAACGGATTGGGTATCGAATATTGTTCCTGTTAACAAAAAGCAAGGGACAATAATAATATGTATCGATTATAGGGATATTAATCAAGCTTGTCTAAAAGACAATTACCCAACTTCCTGTATCGATCAAATCATTGATGATTGTGCCGATAGTGAAATATTCTCCTTCATGGATGGTTTTTCCGGATACAATCAAATCAATATTCTACTTGCTGATCAACCAAAAACGACTTTCATTTGTCCATGGGGGACATTTGCTTATTGCAAATTACCTTTTGGCTCAAGAATGTCGGGGCAACTTTTCAAAGGGCCATGTCTTATGCGTTTCATGACATCAAGCACATTGTGCAACCCTATCCCGATGATTTGCCTTCTCATTCATTACATCGAGCTGATCATCTCATCCATTTACAAGTAATCTTTATGAGGTGTAGGCATTATCGGATTAGGTTGAATCCACACAAGTGTGTTTTCTGTATAGAAACGGGTCGGTTACTGGGGTTTTTTGTTTCCAAAGCCGACATTCACGTCGATCCCTCGAAGGTTGAAGCTATTGTCAAATTTCCTCCTCCTTCGAGTCTTCGCCAACTCCAAAGTTTGCAAGGGAAAGCAAACTTTTTATGTCGATTCATTCCTAACTACATCGAGATCACAAAGGGTTTTACCCGGTTGTTGAAATAGAATACTCCATTCTATTGGGATGAGATAGCTGATAAATCTTTTGATGCACTAAAACACGCGTTGACCCATGCAACGTTATTGCATCCTCCCAACTACAACCAGGACTACTTCTTGTATCTCGCCACCTCCCATTCCACCATTGGAATAGTGTTAGTTCAGGAATATGAATTCGGTACTGAACATGTGATATATTACCTTAGTCGAAATTTAAATCCAA
Source organism: Pinus tabuliformis (assembly GCA_031772625.1). Taxonomy (NCBI): domain Eukaryota; kingdom Viridiplantae; phylum Streptophyta; class Pinopsida; order Pinales; family Pinaceae; genus Pinus; species Pinus tabuliformis. The sequence goes on from CM062805.1 coordinate 247,569,414, forward strand.
CTGAGCTAAAATACTCACATGTGGAGAAATTGGCATTGGCAGCTGTTCAAGCTGTCCAACGTTTTCGTCATTACATTTTACTACGTAAAACTATAGTAATTTCTGATTGCAACCCTATGATCTATATTTTGACCAAGCAATTGTTAGGGGGCAAGTACTCCAAATGGATTGTGATCCTGCAGGAGTTCGACTTCGAATTTGAAAAGTCTAAGTTGAAGAAATCTTTAGTCTTTGTGGAGTTAATGTGTGACTTCCTGCGTGCTGACACGGAAACTGTGGCGGAGGAGCCCATTGCGGACGAATCCTTGTTTCTAACTAGCACTTTAGATCCATGGTATGGGGATATCATTGTTTATCTCCAGATCCAATCCTTTTGGCCAGAAATTTCAAGGTCAGAGCGTCGAAAAATATGATTCCAGTCCCAACAATTCAGAATTATTGGAGATACTCTTTATCGTCATGGGGCGGACTCTGCTTTTCAATGGTGTTTAACTCATGAGGAAGCTGAAAGGGTTCTAAATGACTGTCACTCTGTAGCATGTAGCGGTCATATGTCTGGGTATGCCACAGCCTAAAAGATATTGCGCGCTGGCTACTTCTGGCCGTCTTTGTTTAAAGATTGTATTAACGCGGTCCGAAAATGCCACAACTGCCAAATTTTTGATCGAAAGATGTGCGCTCCACCTACTCCTCTCCACCCTATAATTGCCGTCGGTCCGTTTGCAAAATGGGGTATCAATTTTATTACATGTAACCCTCACTTGGCTAGGGGGCATGCGTATATCATCCTTGCGGTAGACTATTTTACCAAGTGGGCTGAGGCGATGCCTACATTTGAGGCAGACGGCAAAACAACTGTGATTTTCATGTTCAATCATATAATTGATAGGTTTGGTGTTCCACAAGCGATTATCACTGATCATGGGCGTCATTTTCGAAACGTTATGATGACTGAAATTACAGGCCAGCTTGGCTTGCGTCACGATAGTTCAACTCCATATTATCTAAAAGCTAATGGTCTGGTTGAAGCCATCAACAAAGTTCTAGTCATCATGATCTGATGAATCATTGGGATTCATAGGTCGAATTGGCATAACATGCTATTTTCAGCGCTTTGGGCGTATCGAACGTCAGTAAAAACGTCAATAGGGTTCACTCCTTTCCAACTAGTTTATGGTCTGGAAGCTGTGTTACCCATTGAATGTGAAATCCTGTCATTGCAAATGGCCATCGAGTTAATTCCAACCACTTTCTAAGAGGAAAAACGTTTGTTATACTTGGCTCAGCTAGATGAGAATCGACGTGATGCTGCATTGGCGATCGAAACTCATGCAAAACGTATTAAAGCTCAGTATGATCGAAATGTGACCCCTCGAAATTTTTCGAAAGGAGACCTAGTCTTATTGTACGATCAAGCAAATGATAAATTAGGCACTGGAAAATTCGTTCCTATGTGGCATGGTCCCTATGTTGTCAAGCGAAAGCTGGCAAAAGGAGCCTATGAATTGGTAGACTTTGACGGGGTCTCTTTAGGTAAACCCAGATATAGTCTTTACCTAAAGAGGTATTATGCTTAAAAATGGGTGTGGAGATTTTTAGTTAGGTTAGTTTTCTTTCTAACTGGTGTGTTTTAGTTTAAAAAGTGTGCTTAGCTTAGAGAGTGTTTTTCTTCATTATTCCTGCTTATCTTGGTTTTACTCTTGATATTGCAGATGTCAACGCCTCTCCAAACATACATTGGTTTTGCTGATGGTTCTTGTCGTAATACACGGAACATTTCTTCCGTAGCTTGGGTTATCTATTCACTCTATGACGAGTTGGTATCTATGCATGGGGTAAGCCTTGGTCAAACAATGAAAAACATTGCAGAGTATAGTGCAGTGATTAAGTTATTATCTGAATCTATTTCATTTGGGATTCGGAGTTTGATAGTGAGGTTAGATTCTGAACTCATTTTATTACAGCTTAATAGAGTATATGCCATTAGAAATCCAGTGTTATTGAGATTGTTTTTGAGAGTGCGTCTCTTGGAATGTGAATTTGATTATATTGAATATCAGCATATTCCAAGATATTTAAATACATTAGCAGATGCAATTGCTTCTCGAATGTTAAGTAGACATTTGCAATAATCATACATGCAAATTTAAAAACATTCCATAACATGTTTTACAAGATAAACTGGTAATAGTGATATAGGATAATATAGGAGTGTGTCAAAATATACATCGTCCTCGATCATAGGTTGAAAAACACCTTATGATCGACAAAAATGATAGTACAAAAAGCAAAATGTCATATGTGTCTACATAGGCGATCATCCTATCAATGGTGATGATCTCGATAAGAAACCACTGTACGAGCCACCTTACAAAGGAACCTCCTGAAAGGTCCTGGGACCCCAATCACATAGCGCTGTAGTCGAAGAGGAATGTCATCTATGTCGGTCTCTGGAATGTCTCCTGTCAAATGCTCTAGATGGCTCTCCAATTCGGCCAAGGTCTCTGCTGATTCGTCTTGTGGGGTTGGTGCCGCTGCAGCTGGTTGTTTCCTCTCATAGGGCTGGAGAGCGGTTGGTCGTTGTGGACCCACATCTGCATTTGAAACTTTTACTATCAATTTTGGGACGAGATAAAAACAAAAAAAATTAAATTAGGAAAATGTTGAAAATGATTTTACCTGAGTCATCCCATTGCTCTCCTGGTGGAAGAGCCATGTCTGGGTCACCGCGAAAATCTACCCCAGTGTAAGGAAAGTCCTGCATAGCAAAAACCTGGTTTTCCAACCAATGGAAATACTCAGGTGTGAATCAAACGACCTATGTCCCCTCCTCAGGATGTCGAGCCATAACTACAACCCATCACATCAGTTTGGGCTCTCGAGGAAGTCCAGCTCCAATAGTGAGGTGCTGTGGGACCAACATTGGGACCCTCTCCAGACCAAAGCTCACAACTAAAGCACCATATCCAAAGGTCTTCAGTTGTCCATTCTTGGCTCTAGTCAGTTGGCCTTTTACATTAGCCAACACAGCATCGCACCAGTTGAAGATGGTGCCTCGAAAGCAGTCAACTGCCATCTGCATTTGGGATCCAGTGGCTATATGTAGTGTTGCGCTCCCGCAAAGCCTGGTAACAGTAAACACGATTACCATGAGTTTAGGAAGGGATATGGTTTTGATGTCTATCCCCTTGTCTCTAGTCTGGTTGTTACAGAACTCTAACCAGAGGCTATCGACAGACTGGCCACCTGGCCTAGTCCCGAATAGAGTCAAATGTTCACCTCTCTTAGGCAAACCAGTCAAAAAGTAAATGTCTGCCGGCTCCATTTCGAGCTGGTGACCACCAATGAAGAAGCACTGGTCCTGTATGCTCCACTTGTCTACCAGCCACTGCAAGAAGTCCACTTGGGTCGTCATGCCAGGTATGGCCCAGAATTTGTATAAGCTGCATTCCTTCAATGCATCAATTGAAGGTTGATGATTTATTGTGGCAAGATCTACGTCCTCATGCTCCCATTCTTGCCAATCAAGCATGATGTCTACTCTACATCCAACAAAAGGGCGAATTAGAATATAAAAAATTAAAAATTTTGGGTGAAATTTGAGTTTGTTAGGTTTAAAAAACCTTTGCGCGGGGTACGCACCATCTCTATTAGAAAAAGTGTGTGGGTCCGCACCTTTCCTTCATGGTAGGTGCGGACCAATGACTTTTTCCCCATTGCGAAAGAGTCGGGGTTTGCGGGTCCCCTGTGTTACACCTGCGGACCCCGCACGCGGGTTTTTTGACCTAAAAGCCCTTAAAAAATGAAATGAAACCCTAAAAAACAATTTGAAACGGATGAAATTAAAGAGTAGGATGATGTGGATTACCTGGAGGAGACGGCGCTCGATTCCAAGGGACGGATTTTCTGCAATCTTCACGAGAAGTTTATGACCATAAGCTCTATTTTCTCACCCAAAACTGAAACGGTAAAAATGAATTGACGAAAACCCTTTTTATAAGTTTTTTGAATTAATGAGTTGTTAATTTGTTTATGTTTCACTTTAGAAAGGTAACTTTTGCAACATTTTTATCCATTTTAAACAGGTATGAGTAATGTTTGAGTTTTTGTTCAGGATAACAGATTTTTCAGGTGAAATCGGTCATTTTCGATGAAAAACATCAGAGTCACCTTTAAGCTCTTTTCTAACTCCTAAAACATGAAAAGATTGCCGAGTTTTTCTTTTTAAACTCGTTAAAATGGAACTAAAAAGACAGTCCACTTACAACTCTTTTCTTGACCGTAAAAACATGAAAAGATTACCAAATTTTTGTCATTTCAAATTCGATATTGGTTATAAAACAACGTGTCATTGATCGCCTTTTTACTTTTTCGGATCAGAGACACTAATTACGAAAATTACTCCTTGGTCGTAATGATCAAGTGGTTCTCTCAAGTATTATTTTATACTTTTTCAGGCTTGGAAGACACAAATTTACGAAAAAGGACAACCATGGAGTCTTCTTAAGCTTTTTCAGACTCTCTAAAATTGAAAAACGCCAAGTTTCTCCTATACTGGACTCATTAAAATTTAAAAATAAAGGACCTGTTCAATTACAAACAGGAATGGACCACTCCTTCTTAGGGTTCGAATTTAAACTAAGTTGGACTCATCCAAAGGATGAGCTTATAATCAAGCAAATGTTATCCTCCTCAATCTTGTCAAAAATAAAGAGGTACTTGCCAGAAATGGTGGGGGAAAAGAGAGAAAAATGAAACTGTTTGTCATACTTTGTAACCACTCTTGAACACGACACTTATATTCACCTGGGTTGGGAAATCCTTCGCCTAACAGTTGATCAAACCACATTGAAAGTCTTCAGCCGGTTTCTGGGTATTAACTTTGGGTCAATTGTCACCAAACCATCTACTGTGTCGTTATGTGTTCAAGAGTTCAGTGCAAATAAGCCATTCATCTGAAAAATATCTGTCATCCATCTTGACCATCCCTCAGTCAGTCCTTGCAACTAAACTTCTTCAAACTTGATATATGATTTCCTGCTGTGGGCTTGCCTACGACGAATCGCTTTCTATCGACTTCAGCTCATTATCTAGAAATCGTCAGTACCTTGGGATCTGCACGCCTCAATGGAAGGTTTCTCACCTTCGACGATAGGTTGCATCATTGACCTTCGATCAAAGGATTCCGTGACATGTTCGACATCAACACATCTATTCAAATCTCATGGATTATACTGAGTACTTTGAGAGCCATTGACATTACTGGTGGTTTCTCTCACACTTGTTAACAGTTTACATCATTGACTAGTAATCAAGTGGTTTCTACCATGTTCGACTTCAACACATTCATTCGCATGGATAGAATCGTACTGTTTTGGGAAGTAGAAATGAAGACCCTGGATCTAGTTTTCGCCATCCAGGTTGTGAGGAATTTTGTATTCATTATACTGTGGACTATTCATAAACAGATGGCTGCGTCCATACTGTGTCTACATGTGTCTATACTTGTGATGTATTAAAAGATCATTCCTATATCAGAGCAATAGTTAGTTTTCTAGTCAGTTTTGATCAGAGTGTGGGAATGCCTACCTCAGGGATGATATGATCTCATATATATATTTTGAATTGAATATTTTTACAGGTTCCAACCGGGCTATCCACAAGATGATCCTCGAAATGATAAAGTGCTTCACTCTTCCTAGATAATAAATGAAATCCTCATCTACTACAGAATTCACTTTAGGGGGCAATCTGTTACACAAAAATATCGTCACCATGACTATTTGCAGTCATTATGGGTCTATCATCACTTATACTGCCCTCCTAAGCAAGTCTGAAACCTCTGCTCTTCATGTCAAGCTTTGAAAATGAGAGAAAGACATTAAAAATCAACAAATCTCTGGTTCCGCACTTTCTCTCACTATTGCCTGCGGTCCCGCACCCCCTGTTCACATTACCTACGGACTTGCCCGCTCTGTCTCTAAAGGAGTGGGTGTGGACCCTTGTGAAAGTCAAAAAGGCGCAAGTTTATTCTAAAAAACTCACTTTGGATTAATTCTAGATGATTCTAGAAGGAATTTTGACGTGGATGGTTCGCTCTTAGGTGGTTCATGCAGCCCAAAAGAGAAGGAGCTAATTGTAGAGTCCCTACTTTACACCTTATCCTCCATCATTACCTACTGTTTTCATCACTTTCCTCTCTCTTTTACCTCATTTTCCACCCAGATCATTACATTAGTTGTCATTAAACATGATCAAGTGAGCTTTGCTAATGGGTAATTGTTTTGTTTAGTTTTTGACATACTTGCAGGTATTCCGCAGCCATCTGCTGATTCCGCAGCCATCTGAAGATCCCGCAGCCATTTTATTGTTCTCAAGGTTCCACGTGCTATTTTGCAGAATGAGCCACGTGGGCATGTTGGAATATACATGCTCGAGGTTCCTGTGCCATCAGTTCAGCCGGCCACGTCATTTGTACCTCCGGTCAAAGGGGGTCAAGTTTCGGTCAAATAAAGGCAGCTTAACGTGGATACGTAAGCTGTTTGATCACGTCGGTGGAAAAGGTGACCTGTCCATGTTTTGAAAGCCGTGGGGGACATGATCTAATGTTAGATTCATTGCCCATATCGACCAGGACCTCCAGCTTGACCACGAAGCCTATGACGTGTTAATTGCACCTTTAATACGCATGACAGTTAGTTCATTTTCTGTTTTTATGTTTACGTATTAGGCCATCTTACAGATGCCTATATATACTTGCGTCTGCGTACGCTGATGTGACCTTTTCAGATGCTGTAGTGTATGTATTTGTGAGAATTTTGGCACGTTTTCAAACTCTGTTTTTATAAGAGCTGTTCCAGCACTTTTGGATTATGTATCTTTGCATATAAAGTAATGGAAATGCTGTTTTGAAGTCTTAAGAGCATCTGAGTTTTCTGTGGATAATATGAATGGAGGGCCCCTGTTCGTATTAGCCTTGTAAAGTATTTTCATGTTCATATTTCTGCAATCTCTTCATTTTACAAACAAAATTTCCTTTCTTGAGTTATGTACAGCTTGATTTCTCTTTATTGCTGCAGCCTTTATTTTCACTGATCAGATTTACTTCTTTGCAGGTTTTCACCCGGGATTAAGTGTGTTGTGTTTGCTTTAAAATCTAATGGTAGTTGCAGTTGTCTTGTTCATGATGCTGCCCTTTTTACTCTGTTTTCTAGACTAGTTTTAGCTTAGTTTTACAAGTTGGATGCTAACTAATTTATGCTCTCTTTATCATGAATAGCTTATATTTCAAGAGAACAGAACACTAATTAATTGCAGCTTGTATTTGAGTAGTCTTGGCTTGTGATACTAATACTTTTTCCACTTGTTACACATAATCACATATGTAGGAAGCAGTATGTTGGAAAAGGCTTAGTAGTGTTACAATTTGTCAAATTAGAGTAGATTAGAGTTTTTATCAATTCTTGGATTTGTCTTCAGCTACCTCCTAATCGTGTTTTACGCAGTACTATGTGGTAGAAGCAGGGAGTTAGGAGGAGATAATCATTAACATCAATCCTTGAAGTGATTTTCTTGTTTCTTTTATTTGCAGCAGTATGGATAGAGACTAATGCCATTAGAACGTGGTCATTTACTTTCAAGTCATTTCAATTTATTCATTTCTTTCAAGTTCTTTTCCTTTACAAATTCAGCAAGTAATTAGAAATCACCAATCACACACTTTCACTCATCTAGAACTCACTTTTCACACACTTGCACTCATCTGTCTATAATCATCACTCCATCATTAGGAAGATAAGTTAACCATAAACAACCCCCTAAACGACAAAAGCTCTAAGAAAAGTTGCTTAAGTACATATAGTACACCCTCACTTCATCAGCTTACGAGCCCCGGGTTGACAATTAATGACATCAATTTAGGAACACTAAATTGACTAAACATTTTGGCGCCGTTGCCGGGGAAGTGAAATTAAGTAGCCATACTTAGAGAAAAAAACATAAGAAAAAATTCAAGAAAAGAAGTTAATAACCTATCTAAGTATGCTCTCCTCTTGCACTTTAAAGTGATCTGGAGGATCAGAAAGGAGAAAGTTATTGATTTAGTAGTCTCTTGAGTATGCTCTCTTCTTGCACCTAGAGTGAACTGGAAGATCAGAAAAAGAACTATTAACTTGACTTGAAGAAAAAATAAAAAATGACATGCATAGAGCTAGAGATTCTAGAGGACGGTTTTTAGCTAGAGCTCGAAGTTCAATTTTTACAAGTCCATCTGCTTCAAGGGATAGACAAGAGACACCCCCCTTATCTCCAACCAAAACTCCTAGTCCTAGAATTCCTGGAATTCAAGAGCCAAGAGTTGACTCTCCTACACCTTCTATTGAGTTTGAACCAGGAAGAGACTCTTCTCTTTCTCCTACAGGAAGACCAATTGTAATTGAGGAATTGGAATCTTCTGAAGAAGAAGGAGAAATCTCTTCTCATTCACCTTTTGTAGAGGAACCAGAAGATTTTGAAATCCCTAGGAGAATCATCATGGCAGAGGAAGAAGGAGGAGGTAGAGGTAGAGGTAGAGGAGGAGGAGGAAATAACAATAACAATAATGGAGGTAGAGGTCCCATTGGAGGAGGAAATAGAGATGGGGATAATTCATTTGGGTTTCCCATTGTTAATGAGGATTCCCGAGCCACCATGAAAAACATATCACCATCCGTCCTCCCAAATTTCCATGGGTTAAGGACTGAGGACCCTGAAACATTCTTATTTGAGTTTGAAGTGGTGTGTCGAACTTATGACTACCTGGATGACTCTCAGAAACTCAAGCTGTTCCCCTCAACACTGAAGGATCAAGCCTTGAAATGGTTCATGGGGTTACTCACTCAATCCATTAGGACTTGGGATGAGATGAAACAGACATTTTTGGATAGGTATTTAGACTATTGCATGCCTACTAATCACAAGGACGAGGTTTTTAAAATGGTACAAAAAGAAGATGAGAGTCTAGAAGATTTACTTGAAAGGTTTCAATATAACTTGAAAAGAGCAAAAATGAACACCTTGGATGAAGAGACCTTAAAAGCCCTCTTATTAAAAGCCATTAGGGATGAATGGATAGACATCTTAAACATGATGGGGAAAGGGGATATTTCTCAACTTTCTCTCAATGACATAGCAGAACTTTGTATCCATCTCTCAAGTGGCAAATCAAAAACTCAAAAAGGGCCTAGAGATCCTTCTCTCCTTAGGGCGAATAAATCTGCAACAGGATCAGTGAGTAGGGCTGAAATCGGCAATATGCTTGATGAATTTAAAACTGACATCTTAGGGAGTCTTAGTGAACAACTTGATACCCTTAAGATTCACAATAAACAGAAAGCAGAAGCTGAGGCTTTGGCTATCTTTTGCCCGAAATGTAGAAAGAAACATGCTTTAAGGGAATGTCCCTTAGATGCACACGTTGTAGAGACATGTGTAATTTGCTCAGAAACTCATGAGACCAAGGATTGTCCTTCAATCCCTGGCCTCAAAGCAGTCTTTCAAGAGGATCCAGATACACTCGAATCTCTCTGTTTTATTGCAAGGAGACCTTGGCAAGGACAACAGAATCAAGGGTTTAACAACTCTATGAATTCTCAATCCCAACCAAGTTGGAATCCTTGGCAACAACCTTGGCCTCAACCTCAAAATGCTTTCCAGGCATGGATGCAAAGCATGAAAAATCCTTATGCAAGACTTGCTCAATTCTATCAATATCCTCCATCATTTCAGAATCAGCAAGCTCCACAACTTCCAAACCAAGGTCAACAACTATCATTGCCATACCCTCAGCAACAACAACCTCCTCCACAAAATCAAAATTCTAAATTAGCACTTCAATCCCAGCAGAAATCTAACCAACTTCCCTCTCAGCCATTACCGAATCCAAATAATAGGAACCCTCAAAATGCTTACATGATGGAAGGTCAACCATTCCCTACCTATATGGTTGTTCCTCTTAATGAAGTACAACTTAGATCAGGTAGAATCCTAGATCAACCTTCCACAAGTGTTCAACAACCAAGCATTTCTGAGGAGGAATCTCTCAAAGTCAATAAAGGTTCTGAAGTATCACTTCAAACCCAAAATATCCAAAAAGAAAAAGAAAAAGAATCAATCTCTACAACTCCCCTAGTTGAGCAACCTACACCTACAGCTACACCTCCCTTTCCTGAAAGATTGCAAATTGATAAAGGGGTGGAAAAGCAGATATGGGTGCCTGACTATAACTTCCTAGATGAATTGAAAAATGTATGTATCAAGATCCCCTTGTTACAGGCCATTATGGAAATTCCCATTCTAGCGAAGACAATAAAGGAGTTGAGTTTGAAGAAAACAACAAAAAGAACCAGAGATACTAAAAGGATACATCTAGTTGGAAAAATTGCAGACATAATGATGGGTAAGATTACCATGCAAAAGTATGTAGATCCCGGTAGCCCTATTGTCAAAACTCATATTAATGGCGTTGAAATCCCAAATACTCTTATTGACTTAGGGGCCGCAATCAACATCATGAGTAGACAGACCATCGATCAGTTAAAGCTTCCTAACCTTCTCTTTACACCTACTTTGCTGCAGCTTGCAGATAGATCAATCATTAAACCTGATGGTGTATTGGAAGACATTCCAGTCTCTCTAGATTCTTGGGAATATCCTGTTGATTTTATGATTTTAACTCCCAAGAACAATCTAGGAGGACATCCTCTTATTTTAGGAAGACCTTGGCTGGCCACAGCTGATGCTTTCATAAGCTGTAGGTCTGGAGACATGTATATATCAGATGGTAATTCCACCAAGAAGTTCAACTTGTATCCCCCAGCAAAAGCCATAACAGAAATAGGAGAAGATGAATGGGTAGAGGATGAAGATACTATACAACCAGTTCTAACCATCTCTGAGATTAGCGAGGATAGTCAAATTCTAAATACATTAGAAAATTTTGAAGTATCTTTAGAATATGACTCTGAACATTTTCAGATAGATGCAGACATTGAATATCTCTCCTCTAGACAAATGTCTCTCTTCTCAATGGAAGAGTTTGGTAGTTCTACAGTTGAAATCCTCCCAGGAAAAACATTAAACATTAACAAAAACTTGGGAAGACCACAACAAGAAGAATTAACTAAACTGTTGCAAAAACATTCCACTGCTTTTGCATGGGAATACCCTGACATGAAAGGCATCGATCCTAAGACTTGTATTCATCACATTTACATTGAAGAGAATAGCAGACCTATTAGGCAACCACAAAGAAGGATGAATCCAAACTTTAGGGAAATTGTGAAAGAAGAACTGCAGAAATTACTCAAGGTAAACTTCATTTACCCCATCTCAGATAGCCAATGGGTTTCTCCCTTGGTTATAGTGCCCAAAAAGAATGGTAAATGGAGAGTTTGCATTGATTATCGAGAATTGAACAAGGCAACCTTAAAGGATCATTTTCCTTTACCTTTTATTGATCAGGTACTAGACACTTTAGCAGGTAAAAAGTATTTCTCATTCTTGGATGGTTTTAGTGGGTACAATCAAATTCAGGTAGCACCTGAAGATCAAGACAAAACCACATTTACTTGTCCTTGGGGAACTTTTGCCTACTGAGTACTCCCTTTTGGATTGTGCAATGCACCTGCTACATTTCAAAGGGCTGTATTAGGAATCTTTTCAGATCTGATTCATGATTGTGTAGAGGTATACATGGACGATTTCACAGTTTATGGTAATACATTTGAAGAAGCTTTGGGAAATTTGGAAAAAGTACTGGTAAGATGTAAAGAAACAAATCTTTCTTTAAGTCATGAAAAGTGTTTTATGATGTTTACTGAAGGGATTGTTTTAGGACATCATATTTCAGGAGATGGGATCAAAGTTGATAAATCCAAAGTTGAAGTCATCTCTAAGTTACCTGTTCCAAATTGCCAAAAGGATGTTAGAAGTTTTCTTGGGTTTACTGGGTATTACAGAAGATTTATTGAAAACTTCACTAAGATAGCATCTCCTCTTTTCAAATTGCTTACCAAGGACTGTGAGTTTAAATGGGATCCTGAGTGTCAATCTGCCTTTGAAACTTTAAAGTCTAGAATATCTGAAGCACCCATCTTAAGGGGGCCAAATTGGAAACTCCCTTTTCACATCTCTACTGATGCTTCAGATACAGCTCTAGGAGCCGTTTTGGGACAAAAGGATTTGATCCCTTATGCCATTTATTACACAAGTAAGAATTTGACTCCTACTGAGTTAAATTATACTGTTACAGAAAAAGAGTTCTTAGCTGTGGTACATGCAATCAACAAGTTTAGACATTACATAACCGGCTATGAAACCTTTGTCCATACTGATCACTCTGCCATAAGATACTTAATGAACAAACCTGTCACTAATGGTAGAGTTACAAGATGGCTTTTACTCTTGCAAGAATTCAACATTACTGTGTTAGATAGACCTCGAAAGCAAAACACAGTAGCTGATTTCTTGTCTAGAATCCAAAACACTAATGAGGATTCTCCAGTAGAAGATAAGTTTCCAGATGAATACTTGTTTGCAGTGACTACCAAGACACCTTGGTATGCAGATATGGCTAATTATCTTGTTACAGGGAAACTTCCTCTACACTTATTTCCTAATGAGAAAAAGAAAATCATTCGGGAGAGTTCACATTATTCTTGGATTTCTAATGAATTGTTCAAAACAGGGCCAGATTGTATAATCAGAAGGTGTGTTCGGGAAGATGAAATGCCTGACATCCTTAAGGCATGTCATGATGAACCATGCGGCGGGCACTTTGCGAATAAGAGGACAGCCTATAATATCCTTTCTCTAGGATATTATTGGCCTTCTCTCTTTAAAGATGCAAAGCAGTATGTTAAAAGGTGTGACAGCTGCCAAAGAGTTGGGAAACCAACTCCTTCAAATGAAATGCCTCTACAGCCTCAGGTATGCATCGAACCCTTTGAGAAATGGGCTCTAGATTTCGTTGGACCAATTAATCCACCATCAAAGCAAAAGAAATATATACTGGTTTGTACTGATTATGTTACTAAGTGGGTAGAAGCAAAAGCATTGCCTTCTGCCACTGAAAATTCAGTTGTTCAATTTCTTTTTGAGGATATCTTCACTCGTTTTGGTGTCCCAAGGGAAATTGTGACAGATCAAGGCAGCCAGTTTACATCTAATTTGATGGAAAAGCTGATGGAGGAATATAAGATCAAGCACAGAACATCTACTCCCTACCATCCGCAATCTAATGGTCAAGTGGAATCTACCAATAAAGTTCTTGAAGGCATTATCACCAAGACTGTTCATCTTCATAGAAGAGATTGGGCGGAAAGGCTCCCTGAAGCCTTATGGGCCTATAGGACCACATGGAAGAACACAACAGGACATTCCCCCTATGAACTTGTTTATGGGAAGGAAGTCCTGCTTCCTATTGAGTTCCAAATCAAGACCTTCAAGATGGCAGTCCAATTGGGAATGAGCCTCTCAGAAGCTCAAAGACACAGAATGGACCAGCTAAATGAGCTAGATGAAATGAGACAAGATGCAATTCTAAGGACCGATCTAGTTCAGCACCAAAGATCTAAATGGCATGATCGTCATATCAAAGAAAGAAAGTTTCAGAAAGGAGATTGGGCTCTATTGTTTGATTCAAAATTCAAAGACTTCAAAGGAAAGTTTCAAACTCATTGGCTTGGGCCATATGAGATTGATGAAGTCTTTAACAATGGAGCAGTTCGAGTAAAAACTATCGATGAATTCCATACTCCTCTTATTGTGAATGGCCACCGCTTGAAAATCTACCAGAAGCCATTCTCAAAAGAAGAGTTTGTCAAATTGTTCAAAGGAGATTCTGCAATCAGGCTGGTGGAGAAGGATTCTTCTCCTCCATCAGCCTAAAGCTTTGGTTTTTGAAAAAAAAAAAAAAAAAGAAAGAAAAAAAAATAAATAAATGTATGAGCCTGAAAACCAATCTCTGATTGGCAGTCTCATACAGAAAACTTGAGGTGAAAATCAGGGTCACCTGACACCTCATGTTTTCTAAAGAAAAAAAATTCTCTTTCTTCCCTTATTTCATTTCATTTCATTTCATCATCACCACCATTTCACCCACCATTTCATCCATTTTCCACTCCACCTCATTTGTTTTCATTCATCCATCCACCCACTACACTCCATCTCATCAATAAAGTCATTTTTTTTTACAACTAAAGTTGCTTTTGTGCAGTTGGAGGCTACTACTGCAGATTCCGCAGCCATCTGAGGATTCTGCAGCCATCTAATGATTCTACAACTCTCTGTACCTGCACAAATAAAAAACACAGTCTGTTTGAAATTTCTCCACAGCAGTAGTCATCAATAATAAAATGGAAAATAGTCATGCAAAAATCAGTGAAGGGTTAAGTGGCAAGTTATCAGAGGCAAATCTAAGCGGGAATCTGAGGTATGTTTCAAATCCTAAGCTAACAGTTATTCCATTATGCAAAGTTCTCTAAATTATGTTTCTTGCCACTAAGTGTAATGATTACTAGCCATGAGACCATATATCCACGTATCATCCACGACTATCAGTCCTTAATTACCACGATTTTAAATCTCACTTCCGGCTGCTTCTTCCATTAAGATCTCGTACTTAGGTGACGTAACCTAATGTACTACGTCTCCACGACATTAACTCATGCAGCCAAGTGCAATTCCGAAGCCGAGATCTAAGGACATAGCCGTTGTTCATTCATTAATCCTTTTACACCCCTACGCTCATATCATTTCACTCCCGTTTCCACTCGCATGTTTTATTCCATCTACGCTGTGCTACCATTCACCACACTCTGTTATGCTGTGCTCACTACGCTGCCATTCACCATACTCTGTTTTTTTTCTCCTCTCCGCTAATTCTAAATCACCAGTGGGGTCTGTTACGGCCGTACTCAAAGTTGAACCCATAATCCCCTGTGTTGAGGCCGTAAATTCACTGTGTAAGGCCATTTTAAAGCCAAGCTTCAAAACAGAGCCGTGAATTCACTGTGTAATACCCTTGTTGAAGCCGTGTTCCAGAACAGAGTTGTGAATTTACTGTGTAAAACCCTTGTTGAAGCCGTGTTCTGAAACCAAAGCCATGAATTGACTGTCTGAAGCCGTTTTAAAGTCGTGTTTCAACTAGAACAGAGCTGTAAAAGCCAATGGGGAAGCTCTTGAGGGCAGAACCGGAAGGTTCAAAGTTTTTGGAGGGTTATCCTCAGGTCAAGGAGGCATTACAAAAGGCAAATTGGTTACAATGTGTACAGAAGTTCAAAGGCTACCATAAGGAGGTGACAAAGACCTTTGCAAGGTCTTTCAGAGAAAAAGATGGTCACGTGGAGATAGGAGACTTACAATTCACAGTCAATGAAAGCAGCATAGCTCAAGCTACCTCACTTCCACAGACCGGAGAAAGGTGGTTTAAGAACCGGGCAGTCCAAGATCAGCAGTGGAAACGAATTTTGAAAAACCCAGGTATGGACACAAGTATCTTTACCAAAGGGATTCCGGTTTCTTATGTTAAAGAAGAGTGGACCACTTTACTCTTGTTAGTGCAGAAATTTTTCACTTGTGAAGGAAGATTTGGGGTCTTATATGTTTATCATGCAAAGGTTATGATGCATTTTCTAGGTGATGACATTAATCTCCCTTACTTTCTATTTTCAAGTCTTAAGAAAATGTGTGCAATGGTCCAAAAGAACCCTAGAAATGTTGAAGCACATTTATGTCATCACGGTCTTGTGAAATTGCTGGTAGAGGAACAATTAAAAACAAAAAGAGACTCATGGGAGAGGTTTCTCATAAGGAACCATTTTCAAGAGTTAGGAGAAACTTCTGGAGGATCCCCTCAAGTGCCAAAAAGAAGTAGAAGAAAAAGAGGAGAGGGGGTTAACCAAGAAACCACTGCCCAAACAGAAACCACTGTTCCTGATACTATTATGCCTGAAGCAATTGCCCAAGAGGAAACAGTTCAAGACCAGTTTGATGAGGAAACTGATATACAGCATTCTGAACAGGATATTGATCCTGGATTTACTGAAGATGATAACCAAGCAGCCCAAGGAATTATCTCTGAAACCCTTTCAGAACTTGCTCAAGAAATTTCTCAGAAAAGGGAAGAAGGGAAGAAGAAACGTAAGCAAGATAAAGGTAAATCTGTAGTCCAAGAAACTCCCTTCACTCCTGAGGATACTAGTGAGGAAGACACTCAACCCTTAGCTCAGAGAATGGCCAAACTTCACAAAACTGCTCTCTCCAAAAAGGAGGAAAAACAGAAGCAAAAAGCACCAAAAGAAAAACAGCAGAAAATACCAAAAGGAAAACAGAGTACTACCTCTGTAAGAAGGAGCAGCAGATTGCAAAATAGAAAAGTAGGGGCCACAAAGGGTAAACAGTCATTCTTCATTGACTTAAGTTCACCTCAAAAAGGTGCTACAAGTCCTCCACACGCTGAGCACATTGAGACTTCTCCTCCACGTGAGGAAAGTCCGTTTGAACATGAACTTGAGCATGAACATGGATCTGAATTTGATTATGAACCAAGTCCCAAAAAGTCACCTGAAGTGGACCCAGAGCAGCAAAAAGTGTATAATTATCTGGAAACATTGGAGCAAGCAGCCGCTGGCCCTAGTAATGTTCAGCCTTTAGAACAACAAGTCCACTCCTTGAAACAAGAACTTTTTGAGATTGAGGTTCTAAATCGACATATCACGCAAGAAAATGAGAAGTTGAAAGAGCAAGCCAAATTGGATAAGATGATTCATGATAACACCATGTTACATTTGGGCCTGTGGCAAAGAAATAACAAGAAGTTAAGGAAGAGATGCAAAAAGCTCAACAGAGCCTTGATCAACCTAAAGTTCAGATGCTTAGTAAAGAAGCCAAGGGTGAATGTGTCTACACAGAGAAAGAAGAGGAGATTGGATGTCTTGGCAGAGGCATCACAGCAGGTTGATTGATCAATGTTTTTGCATGAGGACATGCAATGCCCTCGTAGTGGGGGTATGTAGAGTCCCTACTTTACACCTTATCCTCCATCATTACCTACTGTTTTCATCACTTTCCTCTCTCTTTTACCTCATTTTCCACCCAGATCATTACATTAGTTGTCATTAAACATGATCAAGTGAGCTTTGCTAATGGGTAATTGTTTTGTTTAGTTTTTGACATACTTGCAGGTATTCCGCAGCCATCTGATGATCCCGCAGCCATTTTATTGTTCTCAAGGTTCCACGTGCTATTTTGCAGAATGAGCCACGTGGGCATGTTGGAATATACATGCTCGAGGTTCCTGTGCCATCAGTTCAGCCGGCCACGTCATTTGTACCTCCGGTCAAAGGGGGTCAAGTTTCGGTCAAATAAAGGCAGCTTAATGTGGATACGTAAGCTGTTTGATCACGTCGGTGGAAAAGGTGACCTGTCCATGTTTTGAAAGCCGTGGGGGACATGATCTAATGTTAGATTCATTGCCCATATCGACCAGGACCTCCAGCTTGACCACGAAGCCTATGACGTGTTAATTGCACCTTTAATACGCATGACAGTTAGTTCATTTTCTGTTTTTATGTTTACGTATTAGGCCATCTTACAGATGCCTATATATACTTGCATCTGTGTACGCTGATGTGACCTTTTCAGATGCTGTAGTGTATGTATTTGTGAAAATTTTGGCACGTTTTCAAACTCTGTTTTTATAAGAGCTGTTCCAGCACTTTTGGATTATGTATCTTTGCATATAAAGTAATGGAAACGTTGTTTTGAAGTCTTAAGAGCATCTGAGTTTTCTGTGGATAATATGAATGGAGGGCCCCTGTTCGTATTAGCCTTGTAAAGTATTTTCATGTTCATATTTCTGCAATCTCTTCATTTTACAAACATAATTTCCTTTCTTGAGTTATGTACAGCTTGATTTCTCTTTATTGTTGCAGCCTTTATTTTCACTGATCAGATTTACTTCTTTGCAGGTTTTCACCCGGGATTAAGTGTGTTGTGTTTGCTTTAAAATCTAATGGTAGTTGCAGTTGTCTTGTTCATGATGCTGCCCTTTTTACTCTGTTTTCTAGACTAGTTTTAGCTTAGTTTTACAAGTTGGATGCTAACTAATTTATGCTCTCTTTATCATGAATAGCTTATATTTCAAGAGAACAGAGCACTAATTAATTGCAGCTTGTATTTGAGTAGTCTTGGCTTGTGATACTAATACTTTTTCCACTTGTTACACATAATCACATATGTAGGAAGCAGTATGTTGGAAAAGGCTTAGTAGTGTTACAATTTGTCAAATTAGAGTAGATTAGAGTTTTTATCAATTCTTGGATTTGTCTTCAGCTACCTCCTAATCGTGTTTTACGCAGTACTATGTGGTAGAAGCAGGGAGTTAGGAGGAGATAATCATTAACATCAATCCTTGAAGTGATTTTCTTGTTTCTTTTATTTGCAGCAGTATGGATAGAGACTAATGCCATTAGAACGTGGTCATTTACTTTCAAGTCATTTCAATTTATTCATTTCTTTCAAGTTCTTTTCCTTTACAAATTCAGCAAGTAATTAGAAATCACCAATCACACACTTTCACTCATCTAGAACTCACTTTTCACACACTTGCACTCATCTGTCTATAATCATCACTCCATCATTAGGAAGATAAGTTAACCATAAACAACCCCCTAAACGACAAAAGCTCTAAGAAAAGTTGCTTAAGTACATATAGTACACCCTCACTTCATCAGCTTACGAGCCCCGGGTTGACAATTAATGACATCAATTTAGGAACACTAAATTGACTAAACACTAATCCCTTGATGAGAGGACCTATCCCTTTGAAGGAGGGCTTTATCCCTTTGAAGGAGGACCTAGTAACTTCCCTCCATTGCACTAAAAATTAAGGCATTGGGCTGGTTGCTAGGGAGGTTAAAAGCTGAACATTTTTTAGGGTAAATGCTGGTGGAATTGAGACTTCCTAGTTAATCTTGAGAGGAGAGATCACATACCTTTTGGCTTCATCGAGAAGAGAGTGAAACTTCTCAAAGTAGAGGATACTTCTTGTTGGACCCTGGGAGGAGCTTGTACAGCATCACGACACAGGTTGTAAAGTTCTTCTTTGATTTGAATTAATACAATCAGATTCATTTTTCTCAACAAATTGTCTTATGTCATTTGTTTCATGAATTCCTTGATCATCATGTTAAGTGCTTTATTACATTGGTTTTTCAGGTGCTATTTAATTTGTTTGCTTGTTTGTGTTTGCAGATTCGCTACAAGAGAGCTCATTTGGATCAAAGGAGCGAGACTTCCACAAACTTGCATTGGACCCAAGGTAGGCCTAAAACACTTGTTTGCCTTTATTTATAAATTGCATATTTAGAGAAGGATAGTTTTTGATTGGCTTGCTTGTCACTAGATAGCGTTAGATTCTAGGGAGGTCGATCTTGTCGGCAAGAACGACTCATTCCATGTGACAAGGCTCTGTGGTCATTTTGTTTCTAGATATGATGTAAATTTTGGCATTTTTCTCTTCATTTTTGTATTTCCCTTCTGGCCAATAAATCTAGTAAGGTGAGGTCGAGAAAGTAGCTATATTCATGCATATATGTTATACTTATTTGATGAATTAACAGAATATGGTTGGCCCAAAAAAATAACTTACACACACATATATATATATATATATATATATATATATATATATATATATATATATATATATATATATAAAGAAAATATATGGAACCTTATCATAGGCAGATCAACAACACATATATATGCGTGCATGGTTTATTTTACTTATTAGACAACATATGTATTTGGTTAACATATGATTATCGACTCTTGGTATTTCATATATGATTACAATTTATACTTAGATGATTGTTGTTTTAATAGAAGTTAATTTTGGATAGCTTACAAAGAATTTACAACATCTAATTTTCTATTATGATAATGTAAATAACGATTTTTCCTTCGGGAAAAAAAAGAAAAAAAGGAAAAAAGAAATATATATATATATATATATATATATGACATTGAAAAGGAAGATAAAAAAAATACTTTATTATTTTTTTATAAAAAATAATATTTTATTAATATTTAAGAAAATGTGTACTAGTATAATGTAAGTTTTATTAAATAAAATTATTAGTTTTTAAAAATTAAAAATAGAAGTGTGGTACTTAGTAGTTGGTAGTCTAAATGGAGCAATCAAGTTAGATGAGAGTGTGAAACGAAACAACAAATCAATGATGAAGGTTGTGCAATTTATCAAGATGTTTATGGAATATGTTGAAAGTTTTTAAGAAAAATGTTACTTTTCTTAATACGTAAAAAGAGAGACACTTTGTTAGATATATAGTCAGAACCAACAAAAATAACGTATTTTTATATCGTATTCATTGGTCACTCAAAAGATAACTCATACCTATGACCAGAAAGAAAGTTGACAACAACATTAGTTAAGAATCCACTTAAAATTATTTAAATCTTATCTCTCTCTCTCTCTCTCTCTCTCTCTCTCTCTCTCTCTCTCTCTCTCTCTATATATATATATATATATATATATGCTAGTAACTCACCCCTAGGAAAACTCTACACGAATAACCCCCAGCCTTTTAATCCCTAACCTCTTAGACCTCATCCCCCTAATCATTAACACCTTATCCCCATTCTTCCTAATTAAGCCTTGAACCCATAACCCTTAAGACCTTAAGCTCTAATGCTCAAACCCTTAATACACAATCCCTTAGCCCCTAATCCTCTAAACTATGAACCTCCAAGCTGACATAATCCCTTAATCCCTAACTGACGTAAACCCCTTAAACCATAAACCCTTAATTTACATAGAAAATCTACAATATAAAGACATATAATGAATAACTTACCAAGGTAGATGTTCATGCCTTCCTTCAAGGTGTAAAAATTCTCTACAATTTTGTTTAGTTGTTCTTATTAAAAGTATCATCTTGTTGAAACCCCCACATTTGGTAAAGGGAAATATCATTTTCCATCACTTATTTTTCCTTACTAATCTTTCAATATTGATTATCTTCAAAAACCAATCGCAACTTAACTACTTTTTATGCAATTTGTAATTCCCTTATATATAATATTTTTCATTGGATTTCCACCATCCAAAAATTATGGAGAGACATTGTATAATGACTGAAAAATTGACCTCCTCCACCATCGATCTTTTGACATTGTTGTGTTTGACCTGGTCAAACATCAAGAATATGTTGTACATAGCATACACATCAGATATCTGACATGTATAAGAATGTGTAAGATATCTGATGAGTGAGTTAGATATCTAATGCCTTTATGCACAAAGCTAAATATCCGATGAAGTTTGAGGCTTTTAAAAAAATACAAAAAATTCTAGATAATATCTGATAGCACGAGTAATTTTGTCAGTACTATGAGAGTAAAGTGTCGAATTTTTCGCCCATATGTAATAGTGTAAATACAAAATTTGTTACAAATAATAAAATGTTTATAAAGGTCTATTAATAATTATATATTCATTTTCTATTAAAGAAAAAGAAAAAGAAAATATCATAAATTTTGAAACTATGGATAAGTTTTATAAATTCATATATATATGTTTCAAATATATTAAAATAATAATAAAATGTTGTTTACCTCGAGTAATTTGGAGAAATGATTTTTATTCTTCTTATTTAAGTATAAATCTATTGAATAACTTGTTGAACTTTACTATAATGATAAACATTTATATTCCTCATATAAATTATTATGTAAAAAATATTTTATAGTTGAGTTGTCATACATGCTGCTACTAATGTTGTAGTTAATTATGCTCATCATATTGATCCCTCATTAAAAATAAACATAATATTATTATAATTAAATATATTCGTATTATTCTTGATATTATTATCTCATCAAAATAAACTTTCTATTGTTACTATAACTCAGAATAAAAATATTTGTTTTTCATGCAATTTAAATAATAAAATATTCCTTATAATTCCAATTTTTTTTTTGATATACTGTTAGGAAACCAACTCACAAAAAGATAGAAAATATAGATCAAGGCCTTAGAATTCAGCCTCTTCGAGGGGGCAACCCCCTTTACATTACAGAAATGAACAATTCTTGGATGATACAAATGACTAAACCTCCCATCTATATATAGGAGTCTAAAGGGTTACAATATAATCAAGCCGACCTAACAGTAATAACATAAGGCCACAACAATAACAATAGTGGGTTTGTATGGGGCACACTAATAACAATATGGGGACAATAGGGGCACAATAATAACAATAAGGGATACAATGACAATAGTAATGGGGGAATCACTTGTATTATAGGGACCTAACATGCCCCTCTCCTTCCGAAAAGTGTTGTCCTCAACACTTGAGTAGTTCTGGATGCTTCTGTATAAAATTCTCATCCTCCCATGTGGAATCTTCAGAAGATAAGTTCTTCCACTTGATGAGATACTTCAAAATTGATCGATTTCGTAGATGTCAAGTTCTTGTTTCTGTGACTGCTTTCGGTTCCAATATTATTTTTCCTTCCTCGTCAAGTTCTGGGAATATTGTTTGAACTGGGAGCTTATCACTTATAACCTTCTTTAAACATGAAACATGGAAAAATGGGTACACTTGGGAAGCTACAGGAAGCTCCAATTTGTATGCCATAGTACCAATCTTTTGCAACACCTCGTACAAACCATAATATTTTGGTGACAATTTATTGTCCTTCTTAGCTTGCTTGAGGGACATTTGTTTATATGGTTGTAGCCGTAGGAATATCCAGTCACCTGCATTAAAACTTCTTTCACGGCGATGTTGATCTGCATGTTGTTTCATTCTATTCTGCGCCAACATGAGGTTACCCTTTAAGAGTTGGAGAACTTGTTTTTGATGCTCGATGTGATGTTCTAATGCTTGAACCTTAGAATTTTCTCTTAAATATGATGTGATGGATGGTGGATGATATCCATAAAGTGCCATAAATGGGGTCATTTTTTCTGCAGTATGGAAGGAAGTTTTATACCACCATTCAGCCAGAGGCAACCATTTGACCAATTGGGTCTATTTATCAGATACAAAGAAACAAAGATATCCTTCCAAACATTTGTTTACTATCTCATTTTGCCCATCAGATTGAGGATGATAAAATGAGCTATGAGCTAACTAAGTACTGAGACGAGAAAATAATTTTGTCAAAGAATTTCGAGTGAAAATGGGATCTCTGACGCTTACAATAATCTTTGGGTTTCCATGTATCTTTTGAATTGTTTCCATAAATGCAATAGAAAATTGTACTGACCTTAAATGGATGTGATAATGCACAAAAGTGTGCATACTTGGTAAGTATATCAACTAGCACCATGACGACACTCTTTCCTTCAGACTTGGGAAAACCTGTGATAAAATCCATTGAAACCTCCTCCCAAAATTGGCTTCGAATGGATACAGGTTGTAATAGACTTGGGGTCTTAATTGTTTCAACTTTATTTTGTTGGCAAACCAAACATTCTGCCACAAACTTTTGAATATCCGATTTAAGGCCATCCCAAAAAATTTCCTTCTTAACCCTGTGGTAAGTTTTTAAAAATCCTAAGTGCCCTCCTAAGGGAGAAGTGTGCAATTCCATAAGAATCTTTTGTTTGAGTTGAGAATTCTTACATAGGTATAAGCGATCTTTGTACCATAATGAATCATTTTTCCAGTTAAATGTATCAGATGTACTAGGATATTGTTGTAACTTTTGAATGAGTTCCCACACTTCTTCGTCATTCTTCCATTCATCCCTTGCTTCGTTTATCCAATCTGGTTGGATAATAGAAATGGCGAACAACAATGCTTCAACATCCTCATCCTTTCTTGAGAGTGCATCTACCACAACATTTTGCTTTCCTTTTTTGTAGATGATTTCAAAGTCATAACCCAACATCTTTGTAACCCATTTTTGTTGCTCTTCAAAGGATAATCTTTGTTCTAAAAAGTATTTAAGACTATCATGATCCATTTTTACCTTGAAGTGTATTCCCATTAGGCAGGGTTGGCATTTCTTAAGTGCATGTAGTATTGCCAACATTTCCTTCTCATAAATAGCTTTGTGTAAATACTTTCCTTTGATTGGATGACTTTTGAAAGCAATGGGTCTTTCATCTTGCATCAAAACAACACCAATTCCATTTCCTGAAGCATCACATTCCACAATAAAGGTTTTTGTGAAGTCCGACGTAGCTAAGACCGATGCTTGGCACATTGCCTCTTTAAGATGTTCGAAGGCCTTTGTTACTTCTAGAGTCCATGAAAATGCATCTTTCTTCAATAATGTTGTTGGAGGTGTTGCTATTCTCCCATAATTCTTAACAAACTTGCAATAATACCCTATCAACCTGAGAAATCCTCGTAGATGCTTTATAAATGTGGGGATTTTCCATTCCTTAATGGCTTTAATTGTGCTAGGATCTACCTTAACACCTTCATGAGATACAATATGACCCAGATATTCCACCTCTTGTACTCTAAAGAAACATTTGGAGCTTTTTGCATATAATTGTTTTTCCTTCAATAGTTAGAGCACCCTATCAACATGTTCAAAATGATCCTTCCAAGACTTGTTGTAGATTATTATAACATAAAAAAATACTAACACAAATTTTCTAAGGAAGGGTTTGAAAATGGAATTCATCAAACCTTGAAATGTAGAAGGTGCATTGGTAAGGCAAAAAGGCATGACCAAAAATTCATAATGATCATCATGAGTTCTAAATGTTGTTTTCAGAATGTCTTCAATCTTCATTCTGCTTTGATGATATCTTGAACGAAGATCCAATTTGGTGGAGTAAATTGATCCATGCAATTCATCAAATAATTCATCAATGACAGGAATGGGAAATTTATCTTTAATAGTGAGCTTGTTGAGATCCCTATAATCTAGACACATGCGACATGATCCATCCTTCTTGTGCACCAATACTATTGGAGCGGAGAAAGAACATTGACTAGGTCGAATTATACCAGCCTCTAGAATTTCTGCAACCATACGTTCAATTTCACTCTTTTGGGCATAAGGATATTGGTACGGCCTGATGTTTGGAGGAACACTTCCTGGAGTCAAATGAATAACATGATCATGATCACGAATAGGTGGGAGGCCTTTGGGAGTCTCAAATACCTTGGAATGATTGTTTAATACTTTTTGGAGATATGGAGAAATAGATGATTTCAATGTGGGAACCTCTAGCGAACATAATTGTGCAATTACGCCTTGTTGTTCCTTCTTTAGAAGCTTTGTCATACCATTATATCTGTTTATCTTTCTCGGTTTCCCTGCAATACCCCTTAATTCAACTTCCTTTCCTTCCACACAAAATTTCATGAAAAGCTCTTGAAAATTAAAATCTGTTGTATCTAAGGATTGTAGCCATTGGACTCCTAGTACAACATCAACACCACCCATTGGAATGGAAAGCATTGGGATATTCAATACATATTCTCCCATGGATAGCTGGATATTATGGAACCTTCTAGAGTAATTTATGGTTCCTCCACTTGCAACCATCACTTGACACTCTGGTGTTGGATATAGGAAGCAATTTAATTCCTTGGTTATCTTACAATGAATAAAATTATGGGTACTTCCTGAATCAATCAACACTATTAAATTTTTTTTCTTGATATGTCCTTCTATCTTGATATTTTGAGGAGTGGTAATTCCAGCCAATGCATTACAAGATATGGTCAGATTATTTTCTTCTTTATCTAGGGTTTTTTCATGGAGTATATCCTCTTCTTCTGACATTTCTTGTTCCTTTTCTTCCTCCTCTTCAGAATCTATGTAGAATAATTTCTTCTCAGCACAGTTATGACCTTTAGTGTATTTGCTATCACCACTTTAACAAAGCCCTTTTGCTCTTTTTTCTTCCAATTGTTGTGGTGCCAACCTTGTAGGCTGTGGAAGGCTAGGGTCAACAACACTTCCATCTTTATAGTTGTGAGTGGTAGGTTTCCTGGTTTCCATAATTTCTCTTTCCATTTTTCTTGCTAACCTAAATGCCTTCTCCAATGAATCAGGTTCCCAAAGGCAAACCTCATGTTGGATATTATCCTTTCAAGTCCCTATGAACACATCAATCCTATGCTCCTTTGGAATATCTTTTACCCTTATGTTCAATTTTTGGAAGTCCTCAATGTGCTCCATCATCGAACCCTTTTGTTTGAGATTTATCAATTGGCTAAAAAAGGTGTTGCTTTTTGTGTCCTCATAATGTACTATCATTTCTTCTGTAAAAATTTCCCAAGTGACAATTTGTTTACGAGAGCAAAGCCATCGATACCATACACACTGATTTGGTTCCAAATATAAAGTTGCAATACGTACCTTTTGTGTGTTTTGCACATTATGGAGATTGAAAAATTGCTCCATCTGTAGTATCCACGTTCCAGGATCCTTGCCATCAAACTTCATCATATCGATTTTTGGAACATGGTGGGTCTTCAATCCAACATTAGAGTCTATGAAATCGTGATTAACATTTCTATTGTTCAGCAAAACCGTAGAATCCAATGCTATGATACCAAATGTTAGGAAACCAGCTCACAAAAAGATAGAAAAGATAGATCAACACCTTAGAATTCAACCTCTTCGAGGGGGAAATCTCCTTTACATTACACAAATGAACAATTCTTGGATGATACAAATGGCTAAACCTCCCTTCTATATATAGGAGTCTAAGGGGTCACAATATAATCAAGCTGACCTAACAGTAATAACATAAGGGCACAACAATTACAATAGTGGGTTTCTATGGGGTACACTAATAACAATATGGGGACAATAGGAACACAATAATAAAAATAAGGGATACAGTGACAATAGTAATGGGGGAATCACTAGTATTATAGGGACCTAACATATACACATCTCAAACTTGCTTTTAATCTTTTTTTTTCTAAGATGATTAGAGTTTCTAATATGAGACCATCCTCTTTGCACTCTATGCATATTACTTACATTTATTTAATTAGGCAAACAAAACTTGTGCAAATTAGGATGGAAATGCGAGCGGAAGCAATTTTTTTTACTCCAAAAAATTTGGGTGATTAATTTTTATCAATCGTGTGTGGAGAGAAGGGTGTTTTCACTATTTGGGCACACAAAGGGGAGGAAGGTCCAAAGCCACCATGAAACTTGAAATTTTATAAATACTATGTGATTTTTATATAAGAGATTTGATTTTTTCACTCGTGAAACTTGAAATTTTATAAATATTATGTGATTTTTATATAAGAGATTTGATTTTTTCACTATCTAATTTAGTAATATATTAATGAATAGAATTAAAAAAGAATCATTTATAAATTCAAAATTGGTTAGGAATAAGAAAATATTTTTAAAAAATTATTAATAATTTTATATTGATTTATTATTAAAAAAGAAATGAAAATATTATAAATTTTAAAATTATGGATAAGTTTTATAAATTTATATATATGTTTTGAATATATGAAAATAATATCTTATATTAAAATAATAATGAGAAGTTGTTTTTGTTAATTGAATTTCTCTCGAATAATTTGGGAAAATGGTTGTTATTTTTTTTGTTTAAGTTTAAATCTATTGAATAATTTGTTAAACTTTGCTATAATGATAAACATGTAAATTTTTTATTTGGAATATAAAAACAATGATAATTTTTTATAATATAAAAATGATAAATAATTGTAAATGATTTTTTTTTTCTTTTATTCAAGTTTCTGTGATCCATAATGAATTAAGCAATGTCTTTTGGTAGAAATTACATAAGAAAATTTTTTGGCCTAAAAATTCTCTTATGTGATTTCTACTGAAAGACTTTGCTTAATTGTAAATGATCTTAACCATAAATCTCCTTACACAATAAATCATTTATAAAGCTATTGCCAATTGAGCTACCTTAAGGATGTGACAAATAATTATATTAACATTGTTGAATTGAGGCTTTTGTGATCCATAATATTAATACGTAGAGCTTAAGAAAATAATAGCAATTTATTTTCTTAATAATATTAAAAATGGTAGCCCACGTGGCTTTGGATTGAGAGTGAATGGGTGCGCTGTTAAGGCACTCCTTGTGATAGGTAACTGGTTCAAATCCCCCATAGATACTTAGATTAGTCTTAACTAGAAAAAAAATATTAAAAATGGTAAATAATTTTATTAAACAATATCTTATATAAAATAATTTTTTCATAAAAATTTATTGGTAACCTTGAAAATATGAAGTGAATATGAATACAAAGTTTAATGTTCCAAATCTCCCTTTACTTAAAAAGTTGTGTTGGGGTAGTACTATTCACCTAAAAATTATAGTAATAGTGGTTAAAATTGACTTCTATTATTAGAATACAAAACGGATTAATTACCAATTCCTTTAACTATATATATAATTTTTTAAAATATAATAATTTTTTAAAATATAATATATATGAATAATTTAAATTTATAAGAAAGGAGTAAGAAGGTGACGACGATAAATGGAGTAAGAAATGGATGATGTGAAAGGTTACCTGAAAGCACATCCTCACAACTTAATATCACATCTCAATTTTATTTTATGCATGATTACCTTTCAGTTCGGCTAGATATCATATTTATTTCACGTATGGTTAGCCTTCATCTTAACTTAAATCTGAATTTAGGGTCTTTGATATTTATTATTTATTTTCATTGAAAGACTTTTGACCTTTCTTTGTCTTAAATCAAAAGTCCTTGTTTCATTTTTATTATGATTAATATGTTATGAAAATATTTATAATTATATATTTTATGAAAATAAAAATTTTGATATTAGAATAATTTAGTATTTTCTTATTAAGAAAAATTAATGTTATTTTTTATCTAAATTTTATAATAATTTTTTATACTTGACATCGAGGTTGGGTCAATTAACAACTTTTAGAGATGGTGTCAGAAGGTGACCAAGATAAATCGAGTAAGAAATGGATGATGTGAAAAGTTACCTGAAGGCACATCCTAATATTACTCATGGTTAACTTTCAACTTCAGTTAACGTCTCAATTTTATTTTACGCATGGTTAACTTTCAACTTCAGTTAAATCTCAATTTTATTTCACGCATGGTTAGCCTTCATATTCTTTTCCTATAAAGACTCTTGAACTTTCTTTGCCATGAATTAAAAAACTGATTTCATTTTTCTATTATTTGTAATTAATTATATATTTATTTATTTAAAAAATGAAAAATGTTAAGCATGAGTATTGGAATATTTTAATTGTTTTTTTATTAACATAAATAATGGTTATTTTTTTCATACAAATTGCATAATAATTTTAAATTTAATTTACAAAATAATTATAATTATTTATTTATTTATATATATATTTCAAAAAATAAAAAATAATAAAAGAAATATTAAATATTTCGAACTAAGAGAATTATTATCTTTCTCATTTAAATTATGTAATGATTTTAAATTTTAAAAATCTTTCCAAAATATAAGACATTTTTGTCCAATTATATTTAAATTTATTTTTAAAATATAATAGAAAAATATTTTAGAATACAAAAGCCTAAGTTTCTATTTCCTTCATTTAAATATACTTTTTTTGGAATACACTTTATCTACTTCATTTAATTATAATTGAATTTCTTTTTAGAATATATTTTATCTATTTTATTTAACTACAATTAAAATTATTTAAATAATAATCACAAAACACTATATCCACTCATATGAATTTCTATTTCCTTTTAGTTTTTTTTTTAAGTAAATGAGGCTATTTTTATTAATTCTGAGAAGACATTACACAATTATCATATTTTCCACACTAATTTGTGATTAAGGAAATTAGATTAGTACTGAAAGAATAAAGTTTGTGTCCAAAATTTTACAAAATGAGAGAATTTATATATCTAATTGACTCTCAATCTGATAACATATAAATAACTAAAAGCTATAGCTAGTTGACTAGAAATAGCATGAGCATAATTAGATAACAATATAGAAAGAAAATCATATGAAAGAGCCACAACACAAAAAGCCATGAAGGTGCCTCAAGAGGATGTGGAGATGTTTATAGATTTAGTAGGGGCCGCATGTGAGGTTGGTCAACTTGAGTGACATATCTCTATGCTCCAGAGCCATATCCCACTGCTCATTAAATCTCATCAAGATGCACTATAATCTCCCTCTTGGCCTCATTGTGTTCCACAAGGACCTTGCTCAATAGGGATTTGATGTTTCAATACAATTCAATGGTGCACAAATATTGGTTCTGGCACCCTTAGGTGTGGATCAAGTGGGGCACCTATTCAACCATTAAATCTAAGGCTTTAGTGTTTCTGGCCTTGTGTTTATAAAATTTGACATCAATATCTTCCTACTTTATCTACTAGACAAGCTCATGGGTTTGAGAATGACATCATCTAGTGACATTATGGGATGGAAGGCGAGCATGAATGCTCCATTCAACCCAAATAGAGAAGCCCCTTGCAACTCCTATCCCTTTCATGTGGAATGGGGGAGGGCACATGAAGGATGAGAAAAGGTGGTAAGTGAACACGTGAAGGAGAGACGTCGGGGATGGGCTAGGAAAGAAGGCTAGTGAGGAGACAATGAAGGGGCCAAGACGAGGACATTATCTAAGGGTGTGCAACCTGACAAAGAAAGAGAGTAGAGCCAAGAAATAGGTTCTAGGATGCATCGAGAGAAATACTAAAATCAAAATGAAATATTGAACCAAAATCCACTGCTTGAGTGGAAAATTGTGACCGAACAAAGATATTGCATACAAGAGCCACAAGTAGGGGATAAAATACCTGAAGAGGGTAATAAAAATGTGAGAGGGTTAGCAATGGTGCATGGAGCCTATGTCGAGTGTCACCCACGAGCACTAGATGTTCAATTTTCTTGTCCCCTTCAGGAAAGCTTCCATGTATAGAGAAATTGGATGAACTGTAGAGATGTAGATGGAAACCACGATGGGGTAGGAAAGGTATGGAGGACCTAGACCTACCCCCTATAATGGTAAAGGAACATCACCATTAAGAGGGAAATGCTCCCAACTAAGAATGAAGACTTTTGTGAGCTCATAAATGAGGAAATTCACTTGAACGAGTGGCTAAATGATATCCTCTGTCATCGTAAAGCTATACATAGATGAGTCAAGAACCTTCATCAAATTGTCCCAAAGATCACACAAGCTACATTGCATGCAATGATTAACCCGTTGTTCTTGCATTGATACATGATTAATAGATCAAACATATAGAGAGTGAGACAACCATGCCTCCCCTTGATTGAGTGGGATGATAGTGAAGGCTTTATCCCTCCCCATTATTATTATTCACCCCATCCAAGAATCTATTTTAAGTTTCTCATCACATATATAAATAATAATAAAATAACTAAACATAAACATAAAAATATTGCACTTTGTTTTTTAATTTCTTTTATTGTAAAAAAAACTTTTAAATCCATCAACATATATTCGATAATAAAATTTTATATTTGTAGCCTACAAGGTTAAGATCTCGAATTATTTTTTTAAATATAACTAAAATATTTTCAATCACATTTACAAAACATTCTTATCTTCATAGAAACTATTAATATTATGGTCAGTGATGCTTATCATGCTAATGCTTAATTGAAAATGAGTATTATTATAGTTAAATATATTCATGTTTTTAAAAGTGAGAAACTTTTTCTTTATTGTAATTCATAAAAATAGTAAGTGTTTCATACTATTTAAATAAATATTAGCGTTTTATGCAATTTAAATGATCGTGTCCTCCTATTGCATTATTTGCAATTCCATTTTTGGAAGTTTTTCCTACGCCTTTTAATGTAATCCAGCAAACTTGTTTTTAGTCCTTTTGCTTTTTAGAGGAATAAAGTTGTTTCTATAATACTTTCCTCATTGCATTTTAGAAATATTACTCACCCATATTTATTGATGTTTGAATTTGACAAACCAAAATTGTAGAAATTAGGTTAGAAATGGGAGAGGATCCACTCCATTAGTGGATGATTTATCATTATTGGATGATTTATTTAAAAAAAATATCATATGGATGATTGACTTTGATTCACATAACAAAAATTAATTGCTATAAATGGATGTGTGTGGAGAGAGGAAAAAGGGAGGGATTTTCCACTATTAAATTGCAGACAAAGAGGTCGGAGGAATGTCTAAAGTTACCATGAAATTTTACAAATAATAAAAATATATGAATTTATATATGGGATATTTGAGTTTTTCAATATCTATTTTGGTAAAATGAGGTAAAGAATTTTAAATTTATATTAAAAGATAAATTTTCGATTATCGATACAAAGTTTGCTATAAATATTTATATAATTTTATTAATAATTATAATTTGTTTTACTTTTAAGTAAAAAAAAAAATTCAAAATTATAGATAAGTTTTATAAATTAATATGAATGTTTTTAACATATTAAGATAGTATCTTTTATTGAAATAATAATGATATGTTTTATTTTTCAATTAAGCTTATTTTATTTTAGGTAGTTGGGAAGAATAACTATTATCCTCCCAATTTAATTCTTTATTATTATTATATTAATAATATAACTAAATCATAAAAAAATAGGTTAAAAAAATATCATATATCAAAATAGTAATGATATGTTTTCATTATTATTATTATTATTTTTTTTTATTATTATTACTATTATTATATTGATGATATTTAATATTTTAATGTATTTCTTTTAATACATTTTTTTAATGTTATTATCATATTTTATTTGCCCTTGTTAAGGCAAGAACATAGCAATCAATTTTCCTATTAACAAGTTATAACATTATTTTACCAATGAAACAAGTAAGGGTAATTGTATTAATAAAACCGGGATATTTGCCCAAAACTCTTATATCAATTTTCTGATACAAAATACAAATCTTCAACAAAGTAAAAAAAGTGTTTACTACCTCCTGGGATGACGAACCATTTAAAGAAAAAAATATTTCCACTATAAACTTTCCAAAAGGACCCAAGTAGAAGACAAAATTTACAATCCATCGTGGCAATACCGAAGGAATATCAAAGTCTAGATACAACAAGCCAAAAACTACCTCAAATAACTAGGCAAAGGATTCACCACAGACCATGATTAACCACTTCAGAGCACCTAACACGACATGATATCCTTATTTCCTTATGAACGCCTTAGCCGGTACCACCATCTACCATTCTCTCATCATGAGGAGCTGAGATTTCCAACACATTCGCATGGGCATTGAGATAATGAACTTGCTCACTTAACTAGTCTAGAGAGTCTTCCATATCAGCATGATGGGCTAATGACTTAATTTCCATTAAGAGCTTAAAATAACACCTTTTCCACTCAATCGTATCTTTGAGGTTTAGCATTGAAGAAACTCGAGCCTAAGTTGACTCTAAGAGCTTATCAAACACTTTGGAAACATTGAGGATTCTGTGAGGATCAGAGCTGTTAGTTATCCTGGTTCGAGAGCCTGAGTCTTTTATTCCTAACACAAAGGAGTTCACACACCCAAAAAATTAGACCATACAAGAGAACTGAAGGAGCTAAAGGGTTGAGAACTAGCTACTAAAGACAAAGGAGTTCACACAATCAACTTCATAAACTGAGAGGGGCATGTGTGAAGGCAGGAAGGCCTAGGAGTTTGATATATAGTTGAATCCAAGACCCTGACACAATCCATTTTGAATCAAGTAGACCCAAATATTCATGGTATTCTCTCCATGATAAAGAAACGAAGTTGATAGCACATCACAGGACATGAAACTTAACACCATATTCAAGAACAAATGATAAGCGTCACACCCAAGACATTCAACAATAAATTAATGCTAAGAAATAATAAATAAACAAGACCGACAGGAGGAAGAGAGGCATGAGGATGATTCCAGCCATTGTTGGGTGTGGTGTCTGATTATATTCCTTATTCATAGGTTTTTTTCAGCCCGGCATAAAGCCCAGGAGGACTGTACAACCCTGCACATAGGGGGGTGTGGTGGCGAGGGAGGGGGGCACGATCATCCTCCTGGCCCCCAGGTGGGTGGTCCTACGACCAACAGGCCCCAAATGAAGATTTGAGGGCAACACCTCTGAAGCTAAAAATAGATGAAAATTTTCCTTGTAAAATATTGTAATTTTGTAGTCAATCTGGGGCATTCATTAGGTGGATGATCTCATGGTGGAAGTTATGTTAATTTAGTTTTTTTTCCCTAGAAGGAAACCCTCAGTTTATATGAAGGAATTGAATTCCGACTGTGTGTTATTATTGTGAGCAAGGAATAGAAAGGAGACTATGTATGATTGAAGAGGAAATTACATCGGATCTGATGTAGGTTGTGTCTCTTAATTTTGATGGATAATATAAAGGAAGGACTGGTTGTTTCTCTGTGGATGTAGCTCAAATTGGGCGAATCACACATAACTGTGTCTACCTTGTTTTACGCATTTATTTATTTGTGTTTCCACAATATTTTGTGTATTTCATGCTCCATTAATTAATTTATAACAACTAGCATTAGAGTCGAAGGACTATTTGGCCAAAAAATCGCAGGAGAGAAGGGTTCCTGATTCGAGTTGGATCAATGATGGAAGATGGTAAGTTTAGAGTCGAGAAATTTAACGGCTGAAAATACCAATTATGGAAGATGCAAAAGGAATATTATATGTATAAGAAATTTCTATACCTACCATTAAGTAGAGAAAACAAAGAAGCCAACGAGTATGACAGACACAAAATGGGAGATTCTCGACAGAAAGGCACTAGGAACAATACGATTTCTTCTAGCCACATCGATGCCATTCAATAGTTCAAAGGAAACGACAACATAAGGTTTAACGATGGCATTGACCAAACTATATGAAAAACCATTTTCCTCAAATAAGGTATTTCTTATGAAGCGTCTAATTAATATGAATATGCCAGAAGGTGGATTTGTTGTTGATCATTTATCTGAATTTAACACAGTTACCAGCCAATTGAGTTTTGTTGGGGTAAATTTTGATGATGAAGTTAAGGCTCTATTATTTCTGTGCTCATCACCATAAAGTTGGAATGACCTAGTTATGGCTATTAGTAACTTTGTCTCTAGAACTATTACTTTAAAGTTTGATGATGTTGTTGGTGTCATCCTTAGTGAGGAAATGTGATGGAAAATCTCCGGTGAGACATCAAGTAATTCTTTGACTACAAAGACTAGGGGAAGAAAAATGGAAAGAGGAAGAAGCCCAGGAAATCACAATAACTCAAGAAAATGAAAATACAAATCCAAATCATGGATAATGTGTTGGAAATGTGGGAAGAAAGGACACTTGAAGAAAGACTGCACATATCATAAGGGAAAAGAAGGAGATGGACAACAAGAGAGAACTCATGAAGCGAATGTGATAGGTGATGTGTTGTAATATGTTTTGATTATTTCATTAGATAATATTATTGATGCTTGGGTGGTAGAACCAGGGGCCTCATTCCATGCCACACCTGATAGGAAACATTTTCATGACTATCATGTTCAAGGAAATTTTGGACAGGTTCATATGGGTTAATGATAAACCCTATAAACTCGTTGGGATGGACAAGATTTTTATAAGGAAACAGAATGAAAACCAATGGCTATTGAAGTTAAGGCATGTTCTAGATCTGAATAAAAATATTATTTCAACAAGGAAATTGGGAGGTGAAGGTTGTGTGACTGCTTTTACAGACAAAACCTCAAAGGTAACTAAAGGAGCCTTGGTAATAGAAAAGGAGAAAATGTTGGCACATTGTATTTATGAAATAGTATTTCTAATTTTGTTAATTCTTTAACATCCACAGGAGAATATATGGCACTCTAGAATTACAGGCTTGGGCACATGAGTGAAAGGGGGATGCAGATTCTTCACTCAAGAAATTTATTGCTAGGTTGGAAGCATGTTGATTTGAATTTCTGTGAAAATTGTGTTTATGGAAAATAGAAGAGAGCTTGTGCACACAGCTGTATGGGGACCTGCTCAGATATCATCTCTCTGTGGCTCTCATTATTATGTTACTTTTATTAATAATGCAACTAGGAAAACTTGGATTTATTGTATTCGAAATAAATTTGATGTATTTGATACTTTCAAGAAATGGAAATCTTTGGTTGAGAATGAGATAGGAAAGAAGTTGAAGTGTCTCATATCAGAAAAAGGAGGTGAATACTACAACAAAGAGTTTGATAAGTACTATTTAGAGAATAGAATTCATCGAGAGAAGATAGTTACAGGAACACCACAGGAAAATGGTATGTTAGAAAAGATGAACATGACAATCATGGAGCGTGCAAGGTGCATGAGATTGCATGCAGGATTTCCCTTACAATTTTGGGAATATGCTGTAGATATTGTTGTTTATCTAATAAATAGACGACATTCGAGTTCCTTGGATGGTGGTATTCCAGAGGAGGCATGGACAGGTAAAAGTGTAGACTACTCATTTTTAAAGACTTTTAGTTGTGAAACATTTTTCCACATCAATAAATAAAATAGAACAAAGCTTGAGGAAAAACCAAAGAAATGTACCTGTATTTGATATGGAGTAAATGATTTTGGTTATCTATTATATGATTATGAAAATCACAAAATAATTAGGATAAGAGATGTCATATTTAATGAAAAGGTCTTGTATAAGGATTAGATGCAGGGAAAGAAATAGAAAAAAGGAAAACAAAGAATACACAGTGCTTGATGAGATCACAAAAAAAGTAAAGGTGTTTGAAAATCAGAATGATCAACAAGCACAAAAATAAAAAACTCCACAACATCAAGAGGCACTTCAAACACCTAAAACTGGTGTGATAAGATCTACCATGATAAGCAGACCCCTAAACGATTCTCGCCTTCATTATATTATGTATTGTTGACTCATTTTGGTGAACTGAAAATACATGAAGAAGCAACACAAGTAGAAACCAGGAAGAAGTGGGAGCAAGCCATGGAAGAAGAGATGGACTCCTTGATGCATAACCAGACTTGGGACTTAGTCAAGTTTCCTTTAGGTAAAACAACATTGTAGAATGAATGGGTTTACAAGTTTAAGAAAGAAGATGGAGGAAAATAGAGGTATAAGGATAGACTTGTGGTGAAGAGGTTTGCACAAAAGAAAGGTGTAGACTCTGATGACATTTTTTCTCCTGTTGTCAAAATAACATCAATCATAACTATTTTAAGTCTAGTAGCAGAAGAAGGTTTGCATCTTAAGAAATTGGATGTAAAGACAACCTTTCTCCATGGGTAATTGGAGGAAGAAATATATATATGCAGCAGACACAAGGGTATGAAGTCAAAGGAAAGAGGAAATTTGTGTGCAAATTGAAGAAGAGCTTGTATGTCTTAAAACACACTCCAAGTTAGTTGTATATAAAATTTGACTAGTTTATGCCTAAACAAGATTATACTAGATATCACTCTAACCATTGTGTTTATCTTAAGAAAAAATGATGGAAACTATATTATATTTCTATTGTATGTAGATGGTATGCTTGTTGGAGGGTCTAACATGCAGGAAATAAATGTGCTAAAAAATTTTGGCAAATTCATTTGCAATGAAGTGTTTGGGAGCTACAAAAAAATCCTTGGTATGAGAGTAACTATAGACAAGAAAAATCGTAAATTAAGATTCTTTGAGAGTCAGTACATAGAAAAGGTTTTGGTAATATTTAATGTGTATAATGCAAAACCAGTTAGTACACCTTTAGCTAGCCATTTCAAATTAAGTAAGGAGATGTGTCCTAACACCCAGGAAGATATGGATTATATGTGTAAAGTTCCATATGCATCAACAATTGGAAGCTTAATGTATGAAATGGTCTGCACAATGGTTGATATTACACATGCAGTGGGAGTTGTAAGCAGCTATATGAACAATATAGGAAAAGAGCATTGGATGGCAATGAAGTGGATTCTCATGTATTTGAGAGGTACCACAAATCAAGCATTGTTATTTGGTAGTTCAAACATTTATCTATAGGGATATGTTGATGCAGATATGGCAGACGCTAGAGATAACATGAGGAGCACCACAGGGTATGTGTTTAATGTAGGTGGAACAACTATCATTTGGATTTCAAATTTTCAAAACATTGTTTCACTTTCAACAACGGAAACAGAGTATGTTTTTGCTACAAAGGCTAGTAAAAAAATGATTTGGTTACAGAGATTTATGGATGAATTGAGCAAGAAGCAGGAGATGGGAAGGTTGTATAGTGACATCCAAAGTGCCATTAATCTTGCAAAGAACTCAATAATTCATTACAAGACTAAACGTATGAAGCTAAAGTACCATTTCATATGGTTGGTATTGGAAGATGGATAGTTGAAGCTGGAAAAGATACACACTAGCCAAAATCCTATAGATATGTTAACAAAAGTTGTAACTAGGAATAAAATGAAATTCTGCTCAGTTTTAGTTGGTCTTCAAGTATGATGTTGAAGATGAGAAATAAGCAGGTCCAAAGTGGAAGCACTATCCAACAAATGAAGCAGTGGTGGAGTTACTATAATCGGTGTCCAAGTGGGAGATTGTTGGGTGTGGAGTCTGATTATCTTCCTAATTTAGAGGTCTTGTTTCAACTGGGTGTATAACCCAGGAGGACTATATACCCATACATGTGCGGGGGGGTGGGTGTGGCATGGGGGTGTGGGTGGCGAGGCGGTGGGGGGGGGGGGGGGGTTGCAAGGGGGTGGGGGCAGCAGTTCAGGGGTCCACGAGGGGACCATTCCCCTCGGGGATGGGGGGTACAGGGGCAGTGCCCCTAAAGCTAAAATTAGATGAAAAATTTCCTCGTAAAATATTGTAATTTTGTAGTCAATCTGAACCGTTCATTAGGCAAATGATTTGACAGTAGAAGTTATTTTAATTTAGGGTTTTTTCCCTAGAAGGAAGCCCTCAGTTTATATGAGGGAATTGTATTGTGGATTTGTGTTATTGTTTTGAGAAAGGAAGAGAGAGGAGAGTGTGTATGATGAAAGATGAGATTACGGTGGATATGTTGTAAGTTGTATCTCTTCATTTTATTGGATAATATAAAGGGAGAACTGGTTTTTTCTCCATGTAAGTAGCTCAAATTGGGTGAACCATGTATATTTGTGTCTCTGTTATTTTATGTGTTTTTGTATTTATGTTTCTGCAATATTTTGTGTATTACATTGCTCTGATAATTAATTTCTAACACCTATACGATGGAGAATGCCACTGGACATGATCCATGTAGGGCTAAGGTCATAAAATAGTGGGAGCATACTAGAGCATAAAATTTAAATGGGCCTCGAGGTCCATTGAGGGATTAAAATAAATACTCACCGAGAAGCCCAAATAATTTTGAGGTTAAAGGGAGAAGAAAAGGGGCCTATCCTAAAGAATCATGATGAAACATAATATAACCAACATTTATGGAATTAGATAAAGACCTAACCCATGGATCAAATCGATAATACCTTGATTCATATTGGTGCATTTTTTTACAAGCTCGTCAACCACCATGTTCGAGTGTATATAAATATGAAATAATTCCACATATTCGAATTGAATATTGAAGAAAGAATGTCTTTATTCAATGAAGAGGAATCATATCTAATACCATTCTTAGGTTTGGTGAATTAACGAATGACTAGCATTTAGCCACCAAAAACAATGATCGTGGAGATTTTATATTCATTGGAAAATTCCAATCCCTTCCAAAGGGTATGTACTTCACTTGATTGTTTGTCATTGTTCTAAGGCCCTAGCGAATTGGGAGACCAATTTTTCGTCAATGTAAAGAATGATCCCTCCCCCTCTTGCCTCCCCCATTGCAAGGTATAACACTTAACCTTGAAAATAGATCTTTATTTTTCAATATTAGTAAAATAACTATTCTCAAACATTGTATTGAAAAATAATATTGAAGGTGTTATTGCAGCCATTGCACAATACAATGCCATGTGGATAATTTCCTCCCATATTTTCTACCATAATTTGTGGATATAATTTCAATATTCATGCCATGATTTTTAGATATTTGTACAGTAATTTTTTACTATTAAGCTTTGCAAGAAAACTAGCCGAAATACAAATACTTGAAAATAGCTCATATTTAGGATAAAATGGAAATAAATGAACTTACCATGAATTACTGTCCACCATTATTTATTTGTTCCTTGGCACTTTAATAAGTAGAAGTATTGTAAATGTGCAAAGTTACTCGTGGTTACTACCCACAAAAATTTATGCATGTCCTGCTTAAGTAGGCAATTAATATCTCCACTTCAAATATTATATCAGTCCCTTCCAACATGTGACTATAGCAATGGATTTTCCTATTGGCAATTAATTTCTCCACTTCAGATATTAATATATTAGTCCCTTCCAACATGTGACTTTAGAAATGGATTTTCTTATTGACAAATATTAGTTTAGCATTGACCAAAGGAAGTTATAATATTTAACTTTGAAAAATAAATATGCAATTTTTATGAAGTATTAATTTCAACTTTATTGACAAGGACTAAGTTGACTAAGTTACCCTATAACTCTTTTTATAAATGTAGATGATATTAGATATGATTTAGATTTATCAAAGATGATGTAAACAAGTGACAAGGATAAATGGAGTAAGAAATGGATGATGTGAAAATTTATTGAAAAGCACTACCTCATAACTTAATATGACATCCCAATTTTATTTCATTTAATTTAAACCACTACAACCATATTAGCTACCAGGAATCAAAATGTTTACCTCGTGATACATCTCACATTGTCAAGGTTAGAAAGAATAATAAAAGTTAACTAAGTTATAACTTTATTTTAAATTATTATGATATTATTAATTATAAAAAGAATTAATATATGATTTAAGCATATTTACATTTTTAAAATCATTTACTCTCACTTTATCATGAATATTTTTAATTTGTAGATAGGCTTTGTTACACTATCATGATCAAATTCCATGGCTCACTAATACTATGTGCCCAAAAAACCATAATTCATCCTCATTTAACAATTTTTTAATTAATCAATTTAATTAAAGATACAAAAAGAAAATCTCAATTACCTTTGGTACTAATTGAAGTCTAAATTTAAGCTTTTTTAGTAATTAAAATAAATTATTGTTATCTTTTATATTCAGATTTTATAATTTTATAACAACTTTAAATATCAATATTTTATAATTTTATAACGACTTTAAATATTAATGGTTTCTCAAATATATAACATTATATATATATATATATATATATATGAATTTATTTTACATTTTATTTGAATTATTTTGAATTTTAGTATACAAGGATTTAATAATACTTTTCCTAAATTTCTCTTTCACTCATTTAAATATAATTAAACTCCATTTTTTTTAAGTAATAA
Source organism: Pinus tabuliformis (assembly GCA_031772625.1). Lineage (NCBI taxonomy): Eukaryota > Viridiplantae > Streptophyta > Pinopsida > Pinales > Pinaceae > Pinus > Pinus tabuliformis. The sequence goes on from CM062805.1 coordinate 247,610,837, forward strand.
TACATCCATTTTATCCCTTTCCTTTAATTGTAATTAAAATTCTTCCAATAATAATCACTTAATACTATTTATGAATATTGCATGTGTTTATAGATACTTCATTTTATGTTTATATCATATATATAAATAAACAAGAGCCATATTGTGGCATATTAACACTATATTTATGAATATTGCATGTGTTTATAGATACTTCATTTTATGTTTATATCATATATAAATAAAAAAGAGCCAATTTGTGGCATTGTCTGCTCTTTTTTTAGATGTATTTTCTCATTCATACAAAATGATTGAGAAACGTGACTTTGGATTAATATGCATATATACTTTCCTCTTGAACCTCCTTTTAGCTCCCTCTTTGGTAGAAATGTACACCACATGTCACTTATTCATGTAGCTAGTCATGTAATTTATTTTTATTATTTTTATTGTATATGATTCACATATCACATTGTTTTTTCATGGATGTACATCATATTTTTGATATACATAGCTAATTTGGATTAAAAGCTATGGTATTACATTTCCCTAGTGATGCAATGGAAAATAAAGTGAACAAACTCATATTGGAACCACACAGAGAACATCCACTTCAAGATCAAAATACACCATTCCCCACTTCAAATACATCCCTCTAACACACATGATATCTAACCCATTCCAAAAAGTAATATTTGTCTTCGTTCTTTCGGAACAAAAAAACATATAAATCACTCCCATGCAAGTTTTTAATTAGTTACCATGAATCATTACCTTCTAATTGTTTGTGACCTTAAGTCCATTAATCTAGGAGATGGATACATACCAATGGATTTGATAATGAGATCATGAGACTTGTAAATGAGAAGTTGGAGGAAGCTTGAACGCATGGATTGCACTAGGTTATTTCATGAACTTGGATGGTACAAATTTGACTTTGGGATGGTGACAACTATGTGAGAAGTCTAAAGTGTGAAAATTCATGGTGAAAGAAGGTGTTTGTGGGAATGGGTGGTCCCATCCTATACTAATGTTCATGAGAGACAAAGCAATAAGGAGGAAATCAAAACTAACAAAGATAAGGAAAACTAAAGTTTTAAGGCTAAGTGTAAAGACCATGTCATAGTTGTCGTCATCAAAATCAAATTTTTGAAGTTTTAAATATTAATTTTCTTTTCATTCTTTTGCATCATATCAAAATGATCTCTGGATGAGAACTATGCAAGACAACTAAAGTGTGAAAATCCATGTTGTGAGAAGGTGTTGGTGGGAAAGGGTGGTCTTATGGTAGATCTATGTATAGGAGGGATGAAGTAGTGAGGAGGTAATAAAAGATAAAAAAGATAAGGAAAAGTGAGGAGGTAATCAAAGATAACAAAGATAAAGAAAACTAAGGTTTCAAGGCTGAGTGGAATAACCATGTCGTCTTTTTCATGTTCAGCATCATCAAATTTCTCAAAATTTCATTATCATCATCATCAAAATTTTGAAGCTTTTATAGTCATCTGGGTGGTAGTCATCATCATCATATTTTCCATCATTGCCATATTTTCATTATCATTATTATTGTGATTTTCATAATTAATATCAATAATTTATCATTAATTAAAAATTGATATTACAATTTGAAATAAAAATATCCAAAATATCAAAATTTTATATAAATTACCATACAATAAATTACAAAATAAATCATTATCATCAATTATTTAGCATCACTTAAAAAATTGATAATACAATTTGAAATATATTTTTCTAATTTATCAAAATTTTATATAAATTTGCATACCATAAACTATATCTTTCTCAATAATATACTATTATTTAAAAAAAAATATTATAAATTAAAATAAAATTTTCTAAAATTTTATGTAAATTTACATACAGTACAGTACACTATAACTCTCCATAAATTCCATATGCACCAAATCATCTAAACGCTTCATTCTTTACGATTGGAATAACATGTCATCCATTGAACCAGTTCTGCACTCCTGTGTTACCTTTCACTTGTACTAACATTTAATATCTCTTACTTTTCATTTGCCATGACAATTAATATCTCTTACTTTTCACTTGTTCTAATTAGAATCAATTGGCTACATAGCAAAAGGCTTCTTATGCATTTTATAATCGATCAAACGTCCAAAAGTTTGCAAATGGTTTTATGGCCCATTCAACTAGCTATGGCAATTATTCTAATTTGTTCGCCCACGAGGCATCCAGATATGAGCATAACGATAAATAGACGAAATGGCAAATCTGAAACTATTTAGTCATATCCACTAAAACCTTACCTACTGAGCCTTGAATTTGGACTACATTAGAGAGGACCGATATCTGTTAAAAGGAAGTTCCTTGCCCCATTATTGTAAAGGCTCTGCAACATCCACATATAGAAGATATTCAAAAAAAAAATCTTAATCTAGAATTTAGCTCAATAATTATTAGTTGGTAAAAATACAAATGAATGCTTCATATATACCAAAAAGTGGAAGGTGGTATTCGCTAAATAATTCAGGCTAATATCATTAAGTGGAAGGTGGTATTCGCTAAATAATTCAGGCTAATATCATTAGCACCAATGCTATTGGCATACAAGGACTGAGATATGTATTCTTTTACTTGCTTAATTCCTGCGATTTTTTGTGGTAAACTTGAAAAATAGCTGGCATATTGGTGCATTTGGAGACTTATATGGATGATATTCTGCAGCGAAAACACCAACCACCTCTAATTGTTTGTTTTGAACATGTAAATTCATGTGTATCAATTAGATTGAACAAGCATCTATTTTGGTACTCACCAAGTAATTGGTCGTGGAATCCAGTAATTCACTTCCTCAAAATGCGAAATCAACACTGTGAGAGAAGTTACTGTTAAGCTCCATTGATTTTACAGAAAAGCTACCTTGATTTATGGAATTGCAGCTTTTCTTAACTTATGGAAACCAACTGCAGTAGTTTCCTTAAGTTAAGAAAATCAACTGCAATTACTAAATTTATAATTGGGAGCTACTAAAGTGGTCCATCACTTTGATCTGATCTCTACCTTGATTTGTGGTTTTTCTAACACATAGCTTTTAGAAGCTTGATGGAAGCTTAGCTATATGTTCATCTGTTTGGTCCCCAAGCTCATATCTCAATCCCCTTCAGTTCTACACCATCTAGCTGAGATAGCAGAGCTCGGAAGTGCCTTCAGACTAGTTGTCTTCTTTCCTTTTTGCATGTGCAGCTGGAGCGTGGTGTTTCAGAAGGAAATTGCATCAACAGTTTCACCAATGGCTGGAGGTAATTCGTATCCCTGGGCATTAAGTTTCAGTGATTCTTTTCAGTTCTTTCCGCATGCAGAATCACTGTTTAAGTTTACTAGTTTTCTAACAGTTGGTATTAGAGGGAGTTTACCTCTGCCTTGGTGTGGATTCGAATATTTTGAAGTGATTTTTATTTTCATTTATTCGACTGAATCTCGTCGTCAGTTTTGTATTGCTTCGTTTGATTTCATTCGCTGGTGTTGTTTCTGCTGCTTCGATGCTTTCTCCACTGCTGTTCTTCTTCTCCCCTTATTGTTTTAATGGTGGAGTTAGTTTCGAACCTTCACTTTCTTCACGCAATTTTCTTATATTGATATGCACATACATCATAAAAGAGCGTGCCTATCAGCCATGAATTTTGGGAAACAATCAGTCTATTTTGTCAGAGTAGTCAAAGCATGCTGACGAGATATGGTCTGTTATACGCATGGAATTGCATTGGACATATCTCGCATTTGGCTATAGGGCGAAATGTTTTTGGAAGACCGATTGATTATTCATGCGATTTTAGTGGCTGTGTGAGACCGAAATTATGCTTTATACCCGAGATTTGAATTCGAATGAGGCGGGTAGTGATCGAGCTCGCAGCTTAGAATCGTATAAAATTTTTCCCAACACGGGAACTTCAAATTTTTTTTTAATTAATGGTGCAATTAAAATTTTTTAATTGCATTCAAGTGTATATATGTTAGATATATATCGATACAAGTACGGGCAGAGATTCCGATCTCATGGTGCATGCCTATATAACTGATGACGATGGATATATATGTTGTTTGTATGTGCAAGTCCTCCATTTGAAAATAGGATGATTTCTTGTTCCGGAGCAGAGTAGGATTTCAGGGTTTAATTTTTACAGGTGCCATCGTTATTGAGGTATGCAAGATGCAGGCTCTTTGTATTTGTATATATTTATTGGATTTTTGCCCTCTTAACGTGTATGTCAATCGAGTATTAACTATCACGGTTTGAAATTTGAATTATATCGTTTTGCTTGAAAAAACGGATCCTGGCGGTAGAAGACTTGTGTTGTTTTAAAATGGATCGGGTGAAATTCTTGAATCCAAAGAATCAAACCAAGTTAATTTTGGTAAATAGGGCATTCTGTGACCGAAATTAATTTTGAAACCCTTTTTTCTTGCGTTTATTTATGGCTTAATAATAATTGAATTCTTGATTGCTTGAAAAGCCTGTTCAAGCATGCTCCTCTTTTTATATGGTTCACTAAGAGGGAAAGAATGCTGCAATAGATTTGTGTTCGAATTTTTCCTCAACATGAGGCCTTTGAATGATTTTCTTTATAGATTTTTTTTTTTTTTTAATGAGTTGAAGAACTAGAACTTGAATTGAATTGTGTAGTATGAATGAGTACAGAGAACTGTCATGGTTATTGAAAGTTAAAATAATGGAATGCGTACCCGGATGCGGGTGTCCACACTTGTTATTAAAAGCCCCATGACACAGCCACATGGACGCAGATGGAGGAGCCAGACCATGCGCGTGGAGGGCGGTGGAGAATTCAAGTTTTTAAGCTGCAGGACGGCAGCATTTACTTCGACTCAGAGCCGACGGGACATTGCTCTCAGGCGAACGCAGCAGAGGAGAGGTGAGGCATTTATGCCTGGTATGTGGGCGCAGAGTTCTAAGGAGAGAAGGGGAGGCGCCAAAAGCCTCCCACACGCAGCAATCATGGTCGTTCTCCTATTAATTGAGTCCAGCAATCGTTATTCGGCTCATCAATGGCAGTTTAATATCCTTGGGCATTACAGTGAGCTTGGCTCTCAGGATTTGGGCAAAATGCCGCGGGATAGAGGCATCCCCAGAAGAGGGGGTAGATCTGGCGTGAGAGTTAGTTCGGAAAGGGGCAGTGTGCAGCCCCTTTCTCCTGTCAATGAAGCGCCCCCTTCTCCTTCTGACACAGACAATTCTGAGCAGGAATGTTGGCTCCCTCAGGGAACTTATCAGTCCTTCCGTTTTCGTTTCCCAAGTCGCCTGGTTCGCCCAGAGGTAGTGGTGAATTTCTCTGTGTTTATAACGGAGGAGGACCCTAGCTGCATAAATTCGGGTTCCCCCTCCAGAGCTCATGACAGTGATGTCTTTGTCGCGGACATGGAGGGCAAAGTTTACAGAACGCGCCGCGAAGTTGGGATGTTTGCTCCGAGTGCTCTCGCCCGGCCAGCAGAAATTAGGGAGGATTCAGGCAACGATTTGTCCATTCAGGAAATCATGCAATTGCCAGATTTGAATGCTGTGGCAGAAGTCTCAGGTACCCAAGCTCCTCCTGATCCTGAAGACGGGATGGTCATCTGGGTTGATTCTCCAAGCCATGGTGACAGCGTCCAGACGGAATCGACTAGCCAGCATACTTAGTTCACTTCGGTCTGCAATCCTCTGTCTTTTGTCTTTATGTTTTCGCATCTAGTGTCTCTCTCAGATTTCCTCAGTTTTCAGGCTTTATACAGATACTGTTGTTGGCTTCATGCCATAACAGCCAGCTTTTTTTGCTCCACTCTTTACAATGTAACATGGCACTATTCTGTTAGTGGCCATCATATATCTATCAGTAGGAGTCTAGGTTCTATAATCTCAAGAAATCATGGGACAGATTGGAATTTTTGGTACCCAGCAAAGGCAGATAGACAGATTAGTCAAGCCTTCTCAGTTCATGTACTGGCCTAGGCCTACTTGTATTTTCTCCAGCTCTGTACATATTTTCTCCTTTTAATATAGAAGTAGCATTTACTTAGAAAAAAAAATAAAAATAATGGAATGCGTAAGACTTGACGAACAGAAGGCTATTGACTGTAAGGCACTGCCGTGGGTTGGTTATTGAAAATTATGATACTTTTGATTATGTTTGTATGAATTGGTTTTTGGTGTTAGTTATAAACCGTTTCCACAATGTAAATCAAGGAAGTGTCGAACTATTTTTCGGCTGTGCATGTTGCACATGTTGGAGTAGTAGCTGCCTCATTTGTGTTTGCTTCTGCTTCGTTTTGTATCATGCAACGTTGTTTTTCTCTTGTATTTTCTCATGTTTGTAGCTTATATGTGTAGATGTGTACACATATAATGTGTTAGGTTTATATGCACTCAGCAACAACGTTGCTCATGGCGATTTCACTGCTGATTGACTTTAAGTGCTTTCTCATTATTTTGTCCAAGACGTGCATCTTCCAATCACTGTTGCACATGTTTGCTAGTGTCTGATGCATCAACTGATGTTTGACAATGAAGCGTTATATGCTTGATTATATGCAACCCATCTGAATGAATTGAATGACCAGTTGGATTAGATTCTTGAAAATGAAATGGGACATTATCCATTTTAGAATCGGAAAGTTAAACCACATTATATTCATTTTCAAGCAAATTCATTAATTTATCATTGAAAATAATTTATTCATTTATATTATTTTCATTTAAATAATATCACAACAAATCAGTAAATATGTTTCCTTTTTTATGGATTGAAGGAACAATATTTGTGTGTGAATAAAGGTTGTTGTTGATATAAATCATGGTTCAGATATTGTGAGCAAAATAGCTTGTTTGCTGGTCTATTTTGTTGTTTTATAAACTTAAGGACGGAGCCTGAAGTCAAGCCAGCTAGTCTTCGAACTGCATTTGCTATGCAAATGCAAAGTAGATCAAAGCTGATTCAGTCAATCTCCGGGTTAAGTTTATAAATTGAACAATCAATTTGTAGTCATTTTCGGTAATGCTGACTGCTTTTGATTTTGCTGGAGAATTATTACAGTTTTATGGAGTTTATTAAAATGTCATTTTGACTTACTCCTTTCAGTAAACATTATTTTTCTCTCTGATTAAGTTTTGTTTATGCAACAAAATAATGTCTAGTGATCCATATGATTTTAATTAATTAGAGAATAGCCACATCATCTTTAATTAAATAAAATTATATATTGATTGGCAAAATCACATAAAGATTATTTAGACATTAAATTGTAATTAATTACACTGAATATAATAAATTTTATCCCACAGGAATTTTTATTATATTTATGTGATTAATTAGGATAAAATTTCATAACCTACCCACAGGAGTTATGAATTAATAAGTTTTATCATAAAGTTTTATTGAATCTGTTTGAATTAAAAATTTAGCCCACAGGCAATTTTTATGTCATTTGATTCAATTCTTTTTAGCATGTTTTACATTGGTAAAACATGAAAGTTCATAAAGTTTTATTGAATCTGTTTGAATTGAAAATTTAGCCCACAGGCAATTTTCATGTCATTTGATTCAATTCTTTTTACCATGTTTTACATTGGTAGAACATGAAAGTTTATTAAGCCTCAACATAAGCATGTGATTCTTTATTTTGATGCAGTAGTACAACCTGCAAATTTCTCTGAAATTCGTTCTGACATTCCCGAACTTGAGGAAGTAATCTCGTTTGTTTGTGATGAATCTGATATGGTTAATGTTAATATTAACACATGGTGGATTGATTCTGGATCAACAATTCACATTTCGAATTCCTTGCAAAGGTTTGCAAAACCTAAGGAAGCCAGTAGGAAGTGAGCAAAGCATCTTATCAGGAAACAAGATGGGCTCGCATGTGGAAGCTATAAGAACATGTTATTTAACTTTAAGTAGTGGCTTTGTTTTGGAGTTAGAAAAGACCTTTTACGTTCCAAGTTTTTCTAGAAACTTGATTTCAGTTTCAAGGCTTGTACCTTTTGGATATTCCTTAAACTTTTCAGAAAAATCTTTCAGTCTATTCTATAAATCTGATTATGTTGGGAATGGTATTTTGTCTAATGGTCTTTACTGCATTAATTTACAAAACAATGTCACATATGATTCAATGCATGTTCACACTGGCACTAAAAGATGTGTTATTAATGAAGTTTCCTCTAAATTATGGCACCGGAGACTAGGTCATATCTCCATAGATAGAATTAAAAGATTGGTAAATGAAGGAATACTTAATACTCTAGATTTTACTGATCTTGAGACTTGTGTGGACTGCATAAAGGGAAAGCAGACCAACAAGTCAAAGAAAGGTGCCAATAGGAGTTCAGACATATTAGAAATCATACATACTTACAGATTTTATTGTCCATCTCACAGCACTAGGATTGTGGAATCAGGAAATGCAAAGTTTCTTGAAAATGACTTGATCAGTGGGAGCGATCAAACCAGAAACATAGTTTCTGAGAAAGATCATTCAGAATCTCAACCTTCCACTTCAAGTGAAAGATTGGTTATTATTCATAGCACCCCTCAAGTACAAACTGGTGTTGAACAACCAATTGTTGAAGTTCCACAAGCTGCTGATGATATTCCAGTAGATCAAGGAGTTCAAGAGTTGCCAAGAACTTTTGAACAACAAGTTGAACCACATACTTCTCAGGAAGATGATGGTACAACATTAAGAAGATCTACCTAAGAGATCAGCAATTCCTAATGTATGCTCAAGTCTGCACAAGACCTGACATTGCATTTGTTGTGGGAATGTTGGGACGATATCAGAGTGATCCAGGTTTAGACCACTGGAGAGCTGCAAAGAAAGTAATGAGGTACCTTCATGGGACCAAAGACTACATGCTTATGTATATCTTGTTTTGAGGCTGCTTTACATGGTGTATGGCTTAAGAATTTCATTTCTGGGCTTAGAATTATGGATTCTATCTCTAAGCCATTGAGAATATATTGTGATAATTCAGCTGCTGGTTTTATGGCTAAAAAAGTGGGAGTCGAAATAAACACATCGACATTAAGTATTTAGCTATAAGGGAACGTGTTAAAGAAAAGAAAGTGGTCATTAAGCACGTCAACACTGAGTTAATGATCGTTGATCCTTTGACTAAGGGCATGCCACTGTTTAAATTCAAGGATCATGTATTGAATATGGGACTTGGTTCCATTATGTAGGTTTTCATTGTATGGACAATGTTAATGAAATTCTTAATTATTGTGATGTTTTTTCTCATATTTATGTGCACCTTAAGTTGATTTGAGAAAATTCATTTAAGAAGGACCAAGAATAAACATAAGGTTTATTCATTAAGATATTGTTGCCACATAAATTATAATAAGAATAAATGCATAGTAATACATGGAAGATAATACTCGTCATTAGAGGACTTATCGCCATGATTCATGTGTCTATTACTTAATACAGATTGTCAATGGTTTTTGAGACATTAAGTTTGGAAGTATGGACCAAGTGGGAGAATGTTAAGCTCCATTGATTTTACAGAAAAGCTACCTTGATTTATGGAATTGCAGCTTTTCTTAACTTATGGAAACCAACTGCAGTAGTTTCCTTAAGTTAAGAAAATCAACTGCAATTACTAAATTTATAATTGGGAGCTACTAAAGTGGTCCATCACTTTGATCTGATCTCTACCTTGATTTGTGGTTTTTCTAACACATAGCTTTTAGAAGCTTGATGGAAGCTTAGCTATATGTTCATCTGTTTGGTCCCCAAGCTCATATCTCAATCCCCTTCAGTTCTACACCATCTAGCTGAGATAGCAGAGCTCGGAAGTGCCTTCAGACTAGTTGTCTTCTTTCCTTTTTGCATGTGCAGCTGGAGCGTGGTGTTTCAGAAGGAAATTGCATCAACAGTTTCACCAATGGCTGGAGGTAATTCGTATCCCTGGGCATTAAGTTTCAGTGATTCTTTTCAGTTCTTTCCGCATGCAGAATCGCTGTTTAAGTTTACTAGTTTTCTAACAGTTACATTATGGCTTCAAATATGGAGGTGGGAACAACAACCCTAATTTAGTGGTTGTAGATACAACAATCATACGTATATTAATCTCATGAAAGAGTCAACCATATAATTATGGGTACGTAGGTGAGATGAGATAAAGAAATAACAGAAGAAAACACTCATGAAATCGAATGTAGTTCAGCCTTTAGAGAAATGACAAGTGGGGTGACGGAAGAAGGTCTCTCCGTGTAAGGTGGAAAATTTTCTTTGGAGGTTGTGTTGGCAATGAAATTTTTGTTACCAGCATCTGCTAGAGAATCCCCAAAAATGAACATTCCTGGGACATTATGTTTTATGCCATATAAAATATAAAATGAACGTAAGTGTTGGTCATGCGTAGGGAACAAATATTGTCAACAACTCCATTATAAAATTTTCCGATTGGACAGATGGATGTAGATAAATGAAAACGAATTACAATGCCACTCACTCTGTGATACGCATCCACATTTATGGAGAAAAACCTCCAGTACACTTGTTGTGTGGCTGTTTGGACTGTGTAGCCTTAATGTCGTGGGGCAATAGAAGCTCTGAAATCTATAGTTAATTTTGGATAAGTTTATATTTTTTTTGGCCTAGAGGCTTATTCTACAATTTAACTCATTATGATAGTTATGCGAATGGGTAAGTATGTTAATCTATTGGTGCTCAATATATGTGAACTAAAAAATAAATTATTCTAAGTTACTTTCTCGATAGAAAAGTAAGATTGACTATAATAAAAAATAAAGACTAATTTATGTGGATATCAATTTATTTACATATTGTATTTTGCACTCTAAAAAATATTTTAATTTAAAAAAAAAAAAAAAAAAAAAAAAACTTTAGGGACCTAACTGTTAGACCAAACAATGCACAGCGGAAATAAAATAAACATACATACACAGCTCATACAAAATCACAAAACCATAACACAAAGATTTTAACGTGGTGCACCCAACCAATCTGGGCTATGTCCACGAGAACAGAGGCATTGACAATCTTATTATTCAACAGGAGATTACAACAATTTTAATTCTTCACACATACTTTCAACTCACCCTATTTTTTCTACACTCTCTCAATCCTCTACGAGATTACATTTCTTATAGCTGGAGTATAAAACTGAATCATAAATTCCCTCACAACAAATATAGGATGCATTAACTCCTTCTCAAAAAATACTGGAGCTAATATAGCAACTAATCCTATTGTTGTCACATACATGAGATTTTTTCCAAATTTAATAAAACAGAAAATCTCAACAATCTCCACCTTGACAACAATTAGTCTGATACCCTGTTCATTTATTATTTTTATCTTTTCTGCAAGCCAAGAGAAGCCATACACCAACGTAGCTTCTCTAACAAAACTGGTTTCGTGAACATGTCTGCACAGTTTTCCTTTGTATGCACTTTTTCAAAAGAAACAACCCTTTCAGTGATAACCTGTCTTACAAAATGGTACTTGATAGGTACATGCTTTGATTTACTATGATAGGTCAGAGTCTTAGCCAAATGAATTGCACTTTGACTATCACAAAATAACTTGATGTTGTCCTGTAACCTACCAAACTCACCAATCAAACCTTTCAACCAAACTGTTTCTTTGCAAGCATGCGAAGCAGCTATGTATTCTGCTTTAGTAGTGGATAAAGCAACAATATTCTGTAGCTTTGACATCCAGCTAATAGCTCCACCTGCAAGATTAAAGACATACCCTGAAGTTGACCTTCTCTTATCCAAATCACCTGCAAAATCGGAATCAACATATCCGCAAACAAATTCACTACTTCTGTTATAAGTGATACAATAATCACTTGTGCCTCTCAAATACTGAAGCACCCATTTCACTGCTTCCCAGTGTTCTTTTCCTGGATTTTCCATATACCTGCTGACAACCCCAACTGCATGTGAAGTATCTGGTCGAGTACAAACCATCGCATACATTAAACAACCTACTACATTGGCATATGGAATTCGAGACATATATTCATTTTCTTCATTTGTATTAGGAGATAAACTTGAAGAAAGCTTAAAATGGGAAGCTAAAGGGACTGAAACAGGCTTCACATTGTTCATACCAAACCTCAAGATTATTTTCTCAATATACTTCTGTTGTGATAGCCAAAGCTTACCATTGCTCCTGTCTCTAAAAATCTCCATGCCCAAAATTTGTCTTGCTGCTCCTAGATCTTTCATACCAAATGTCCTAGCCATCTGAGCCTTTAACCTGTTGATCTTTGTTATGCTTTTTCTTGCTAAAAGAATATCGTCAACATATAACACTAAGATAATGAACATGCCATTACTTAATTTCTTAAAGTAAACACAATGATCATATTCACTTCTTATATAATTTTGACTCAACATGAAAGAATCAAATTTCTTGTACCATTGTCGAGGCGACTGCTTCAGACCATACAATGACTTCTTGAGCTTGCAGACAAATTTCTTGTTGCGATCTTGAACAAACCCTTCCGGTTGTTCCATGTAAATTTCCTCATCTAAATCTCCATGTAAAAATGAAATTTTAACATCTAGTTGCTGTAATTCTAAATCAAGTAAGGCAACTAATGCTAATACAATTCGAATTGAAACAATTTTTACAACTGGTGAAAATATCTCTTGAAAATCAATGTCTTCTTTCTGAGAAAAAGCTTTCTCGAACAACCTTGCTTTGTACCTGTCCTTTGAACCATCAACACCCCTTTTCAATTTGTACATCCATTTACATCCCACAGTTTTTCTGTTTTTAGGAAGTTCTACCAGATCCCATGTGTCATTCTTGTCTAATGCCATCATCTCGTCCTTCATAGCTTCTTTCCACTTTTCACTTTTAGAACCTTCTACAGCTTCCTGATAGCACAAAGGTTCATCATCATTAGTGGTTAAAGCAACTGAAGTAACATAATCATCATACCTTCTAGGAGGACGTTTAATTTTCGTGGACCTCCTTAAAGATGTTTCTGGTACTTCCACAATTTGCTGATTATTATCTGTAGGAACTTCTTCATGATCTGCATCTGAAACATGTTCATGATCTACATCTGAAACTTGTTCATGACTAGCATCTGAACCATGTTCATCTTGATCATCATCAGTATTTGAACTGGTTTCAAACTGAATGTGTTGAAGCTTAGATACATTATCCTGTTTCAATTTATCATCTACATCTGAAATTTCAAGTGAGGATTCATTAAATTTAACATCTCTGTTAATGATGATCTTGTGAGTAGTAGGATCCCACAATCTATATCCCTTAGTCCCATCACCATATCCAACAAAGATATATCTTTTTGATTTAGGATCTAATTTAGAACACTGATGTTTTGGAACTAGAGCATATGCATCACAACCAAAAACTTTCAGTTTAGAATAATCACAAGGATGACCTTTCCATACCTCTTGAGGAATTTTTCATCCTATTGCAGTTGATGGTGATCGATTTATCAAATAGCAAGCTATAGCAACTGCTTCTGTCCACAATTCCTTCTGCAAATTGGCGTTACTCAGCATACTTCTTGCTCTCTCTAAAAGAGTCCTATTCATGTGTTCAGCAACTCCATTTTGCTGAGGAGTATACACAGTGGTTTTATGTCTTTCGATCCCAGCTTCCTTGCAATAATTATCAAATTCCTTTGAAGTAAACTCACCACCATTGTCAGTTCTTAGACATTTAATAGTTCTTCAAGTGATGTTTTCAACTAATGCTCTAAACTGTTTGAAAACTGTAAACACATTAGACCTCTTCTTTAACATGTAGACCCACACTTTTCTAGAGAAATCATCAATAAAAGATACAAAATATGACGAACCTCCATATGAGGTTGTAGGAGACGGACCCCAAACATCAGAATGGATATAATCAAGGATTCCCTTACTAGTATGTTTTCCAGTTTTAAACTTCTGCTTGCTTTGTTTCCCAAACAGACAATGTTTGCGGAAATCTAACTTATCAGACTTTAAATTAGGAAGTAACTTATGATCAGATAAAATCTTTAATCCTTTTTCGCTCATATGGCCCAACCTTTGATGCCATAAACAAATAGAATTACTGTCATTTTCAGACACTGTAGAAACATGTTCTGACTTTGTTCTTCCTTCTAACTGAAAAAGATTTCCAACCTTCTTTGCTTTCATTACTAGTAAAATTCCTTTATAAACTTTCATTACTCCACCTCAAATAAAGTTTTTATATCCATTAGTTTCTAGTACTCCTAATGAAATGAGGTTTTCCCTTAGTTCAGGTACATGTCTTACATCAGTTAAAATTTTATTTGTCCAGTCAAACATTTTAAGCTAAATGGTTCCAATTCCCACAATGTTACATGTGACATCATTTCCCATGTAAACTACTCCATCATTGATTGGTTTATAAGTTTTAAACCATTCCCTATGAATACACATGTGATTTTATGCACTAGAATCTAACAACCAATGTTGATCATGACTAGACAAATCAACTGATAACACTTCATCACTCATACATGTCTTGGATGTCGAACCTGTATTTTTCGTGTTTGCTTCTTTCTTCTCTGTTGAAGAGTCTTCTTTGGATGCTTGCTGTCTCTTCCAACAGTCCTTCTTCAAATGTCCCGATTTGCCACAAAACTAGCACTTTACCTTACTCTTCTTCCCTTTCGATTTTGAACGCGAGTCGTTGTGCTTATCGGAGTGTCTTTCTCTAGAACGACCTCTAGCCATCATTGCTTCTGATGTAGAGGTTTCAGAATTTGACCTCTTCCTTGTCTCTTTGGACAACAAAGTTCCAACAACATCATCAAATTTAAGGGTTTCTGATATACTTAGACTTATAGAAGTAACAAAATGATCCCATGACTTGGGCAATGATCATAATAAAGTTATAGCTTTATCTTCTGATGCAAATTTTACTTCTATACTTTCTAATTGCACCAGGAGAGTATTAAAGACATTCAAATGATCAGTAATAGCTGTACCTTCCTTCATGCGCAGACTGTACAATTGTCACTTCAGAAGAATCCTATTGGTTCAGAATTTTGTCATGTACAGCTTCTCAAGCTTTCTCCACAAACCAGCAGCACTTTTCTCTGACGCGATGTTAAACAAAACATCATCCACCAAAAACAGTCGAATACCGCTCAGACATCTTCCATCCAATTCATTCCATTCATCATCTATCATGGTGTAAGGCTGTTTGGATTTTCCCAACAGCGCCTTCACCACGCCTTGTTGCATAAGTAGATCATGCATCTTCACTTTCCAGATTTCGAAGTTATTTTTGCCATTGAACTTCTCGATCTCAAAACGAGCACTTTGAGTTTTTTCCATGTTGTAACAAATAGAATCTCCAATTCCAAATTAAAAAATATCTTTTCTTTATACTATAAAACGCCTCTGTCGTACCGTGTAATTATAATTTGAAAACAGAACAAAAAATTGCAGGTTTACCAGAAGGAAAAACTGCCTAGCGCTCTTCGACGGCAGAAAACCCGCGCCTGAAATTCCTGGCGGTCCTCGACGGTGGAAGACCCGCGCCTGAAACAAAATCCGTGCAAGGCAGGAAATTGGCGCGATTAACCCTTTCGTTTCTGCGCTAATAGCCCTTTCTGGCGCACTGGCACGACTGTTCTTGGAACTTCCGCGCCAATTGGCGCGACTGTTACTGAATAATCCGTGCCAGACCCTTCTTTAGCTCAAAATTGGCGCTGCTATTTCAGCCAAAACCGCGCCAACCAAAAAAGCTTTACTTTCCGCGTCTCCGTCACACGTACCAACTCCACAACCAGAGTCCTGTAGGTTATGGGCACTCCATGCTTCTACTGCGCCGCTCTGATACCAATTGTTAGACCAAACAATGCGCAACGTAAATAAAATAAACATACATACACAGCTCATACAAAATCACAAAACCATAACACAAATATTTTAACGTGGTTCACCCAACCAATCTGGGCTACGTCCACCAGAACAGAGGCATCGACAATCTTATTATTCAGCAGGAGATTACAACAATTTTAATTCTTCACACATACTCTCAGCTCACCCTATTTTCTCTACACTCTCTCAATCCTCTACGAGATTACATTTCTTATAGCTGGAGTATAAAACTGAATCATAAATTCCCTCACAACAAATATAGGATGCATTAACTCCTCCTCAAAAAATACTGGAGCTAATATAGCAACTAATCATATTGTTGTCACATACATGAGATTTTTTCCAAATTTAATAAAACAGAAAATCTCAACGCTAACAAAACGAGAGATTTGTGTTAATTTAAAAAAAATATAGAACAAGTATGTTGCCTTAGGTCATATGATCAATCCAAAATTGATAACACAGTTGTACAAAATTAAGAGTGTGATAAAGTCAAGATATTGACAATGAGACTTAAAAGCTATAACTATGTTATGTGGTAGCAATGCTTGTCATCAAAATAAAAACATAAACTAACAAACTAAACATTCATATTGTGGGATAGTCCACCTAAATGGGTTTAGGATCAAATGTGTCCTCCTTAGAATTAGAGAAATCTAGCTCAATAAGTAGCTTCATGAGAGAGATCTTGGCATCTAATTCTTTAATTAGAGCTGAACTTCATCAATGCTAAGGAGAATTTATTTCCACTTTAGATTGTTCCACTAATGTATTTCCCATAAATGTTTTTTATTGACCAATACAAGACTATTGTTTCAAACTATCTAGTTTTCTTAGTACATGTATTCCGTATGTGGGGGACCCAATGTTCCACATTTTCCTCCATCTCTACATTAGAAATAAAATGTTATTCCACCTAAGCCTCCTACTTGGCATTGTTGATTTCCCTATGAACTAAAAAGGATTCTCCCAATAAGAAGTTGTGTCAAGTTGTTGTCTTTGGCCATGATGGCCTCAATGACTCAAGGAGGAAATGGATCTTGGAATGAGTAAACTTCAATGGAAGGCCAAATAAATGGAGACAAGAGAGGCAAGAGAAAGAATCAAGATGATGGAGAGAGCATGATAATCTAGTCTTGATGAGATAGCAATAAATTCGAAAGGGAAAATAGACCATGGGTGGCTATGGAAAAATGAGGAGAAAACTTGAAAAATAAAAGTATTTAGGATTATGAACAAAGGAAAGTGAGGAAAGAGACACTCTCAAGCCTGACTTTTAGAGAGGCCTCTACAGATAAAAGGATAGCAACCAGGAGCAATAGTGAAAACTACAACAAAGAGAAAAATAAAAGTTGAATCCAAATGAGAAAACATACTAGGGAATAGTTGATTTTAAAGCAATCTCATTCATTATTCAAGGCTAAATCATTACCCAAAGCCACTACCATTATTAAAGAGTTTCCTAAGGAAACCAACATGCAATTATGCTCCAAAGGGAGAAGAAACAACTATATCTTCACCAAGAACCATCCCTTTTGTGGAGAAAATAAGAAATCACTATGGATTATGCATGGAATAAAACACCATAAAAATGTCATGTGTGAGACTCCTTTAGTGGAATAGGTGGTGGGCAACATACATTTTTGGGTATACACATGAGTTATGAAGTGATTTTAATAAAACATTATAAAAGTAATATTAGAATTAATTTTATAAATAATGGCTTATTAATAAAAAAGCTAAATTTTTATATTATTAAATATAACAAGGGCTACATAGTAGCTAGTACTTACCGCTTAGCTTACATATAGCATAATGAAACAAAAAAAAGCAAAGACAAAGCTTTCATCACAAAATAAAACAACTAATAAAATATTATATTGTTGAATGCCATTACCAAAAATTAAGAAATATTATTAACTAATATTGTTTGTATTAAAATATAATAATAAGTCACTTTAAATTGAAAATATTGGAAAAAATTATAATTCATGAAAATAGGAATAATAGAAAAAGGGAAAAAAATTCAAAAAGTTTAATAAAAAGGAAATAAAACTAAAAACAAAAAAATTGTAACTAATAGAAATGGAAGTTACTAAACAACCCATAATAAGAGGTCAACCAATTACCTTACAAATAAATAAATTTTATTGATAATAAAAATAATAAAAACTAGATTCCTAATGTTAAACTATGGAAACATCATAAATTGTTAGTCGAAGACAAACAAATATTCAATAAAAAAATATTATACTATCTTTTTTTATGAGATATAATTTTTATTATTATATATTTTATAATCGCTTATAAATATAATAATGTGAAGTGATTTCTTTATTTGTATATATATATATATATATATATATATATATATATGAAATTAACCTACAAAATTATAATGAGATGTTAGCATTTTTTTTGGAGAAATATTGACATTGAGTAAACTTTAAAAAGGTATTTCAATTATAAAAGAAGTAATGAAAAACGTCATCATGAAATAATATATTTTTCTGATATCATGTAGCCTACAAGCATTCCAATCAGGGAGCACATGCGTAAGGTGACATTGACATGTAGCATGTGGAACATCGATCCATCCATGATGCTTCCAGTAAATACATGGAAATGAGACGAAGTCAATTTCGGCAACAAGTTGTTCATACAATACCGTGATGAATACCGCACGAGGATGACTTATCTTGTGAATTTGGAAATTCTACGTTGGTTTTTTTATCTGTAGGCATGGCCCCACATGATTTTCACTGAGGTTATTATTCACAAGATAAAAGAATATATTAATAGGGAAATCAGTGTTAATGCTTACAAAAATTTAACTCACTCGGTTACTTAGACTTTCATTTAGATTAGTGAGGAGGGTATCAAGGCTGGGACTATCTTCTGAATTGGATGTGGTACTCGTTTTTCGCTGATTTATAATCTCTTGATTTTTCTTGTATATGTTTCAAATGTCTAGTTTTGGTTGTCAAGGATTGGTACAGTGATACATTTTCTATTTTGGTTTTAGTCATGTTTACTTTTGTTCTCTACTTTGGTTGAATTGGACAACCTAGAGGGTAATCTGGTTTTCATTGGTGAAAATTATCTGCTATTGTGTCTATTTTTGTTATATAATCTTTTGTTGTAGGTCCTTGGATGATATTAGTATCGTGACAGAACCAGGGCATACTTAGTTACCAGTCTTTTTGTCCGTGGTTATTTGGGTACTTATGGATTGTCCCTATCCATTCATCCATTCAACACCTTTCAGGGGGACATTCCAAAAATATTATGGGAAGTTTACTTGGAGGATTTTGTTTTGCATGGTGCCAAGGCAACACTTAACTAATCATAGGGGAGGTTCAATAGGGGCTTCCTCTTCTAGACAACACCATCTTTTTGGTTGGTAGTTGCTAACCAATTTTTTCAATGTTGTGCCTCTAGAGGTTTGACAAGAGATTCAGACCTTGGAAGAAAAATAATTTGGTGACAAAATGTATCACTTAGACTCAGAAATCTGTGTAGGAAAAACCAATTGGGTACCCGACCCACGCAAATGGAGGAAGCAAAGGTTATACTTCTTTCACCCAATATTTCAAGTTAGCCATATGGCTACTCTGCTACATATGGTGTTACGAGATAAACAAGTGGACAACTATAAGCTATTTTTTCGCTAGGAGGAAATGAAAAGGATTATGAGAGATATCCAATACGACACGGATGAAATGGAAGTGCGCTTGAACAAAATAGAGCACTACATCACTACAAATTCAGATACAAACTCCAATGCACTACAGAATGGAGAAACGGTTATCAATGATACTCCCATTAACATAATCAGTGCAAATTCTTATCCAGACCAACCATTAATCATTCGGGATGAATGTAATCATTTGAGATGAATGTATATCTATCTGACTTTCTTCTATTTGGACTTGTGTTCGTGTTGTCTTGTTCTTGTTTCTTATGTGTCTAGGTGTTATATATCTTTGTTTTTTGACTTTATTTCCATGGAGATTATTTTTTTTTACTTTATTTCCATGAAGATTATTATATCCATAGTGGCTATATAAACTATTCAGAAAATGGTTTTCCATAGAGAAATTTGGACTACATCAGAGAGGACCGATATCTGTTAAAAGGAAGTTCCTCGCCCCATTATTGTAAAGGCTCTGCAACATCCACATATAGAGGATATTCAAAAAAATAATCTTAATCTAGAATTTAGCTCAATAATTATTAGCTGGTAAAAATACAAATGAATGCTTCATACATACCAAAAAGTGGAAGGTGGTATTCGCTAAATAATTAAGGCTAATATCATTAGCACCAATGCTAATGGCATACAAGGACCTTGATATATATTCATTTACTTACTTAATTCCTCCGAGTTTTTGTGCTAAACGCGAAGAATAGTTGGCGTATTGGTGAATTTGCAGACTTATAGGGATGATATTATGCAGCGAAAACACCAGCCACCTGTAATTGCTTTTTTTGAACATGTAAATTCATGTGTATCAATTAGATTGAAACAAGTATCTATTTTGGCACTCACCAAATAATTGGTCGTGGAATCCAGTAATTCACTTCCTCCAAATGCTTGTAGATTGTGGCTTCAAATTTAGTGGTTGTAGATACAAAAGTCATAAGTTATTAATCTCATCAAAGAATCAACCATATAATTATGGTTACGTAGGTGAGATGAGATAAAGAAATAACAGAAGAAAACACTGATGAAATCGAATGTAGTTCGGCCTTTAGAGAAATGACAAGTGGGGCGACGGAGGTCTCTCCGTAAGGTGGAAAATTTGGTTTGGAGGTTGTGAACATCTGCTAGAGAATCCCCAAAAATGAACATTCCTGGGACGTTATGTTTTATGCCAAATAAAATATAAAATGAACATAAGTGTTGCGCATGCGTAGGGAACGAATATTGTCAACAACTCCATTATACAATTCTCCGATGGGACAGATGGATGCAGATATTTCAAAACGAATTACAATGCCACTCACTCTGTGATCCGCATCCACATTTATGGAGAAAAACCCCAGTACACTTGTTGTGTGGCTGTTGGACTCTGTAGCCTTAATGTCGTAGGGCAACAGAAGCTCTGAAATCTATAGCTAATTTTGTATAAGTTAATATTTTGTTTTGCCTAGAGGCTTAGTTTACAATTTAACTCAGTATGATCTATAATTATTTTTGTATAGTTAATATTTTTTTTTGCGTAGAGGCTTATTTTACAATTTAACTCAATATGATAGTGATGGATGTGTAAGCATATTAATATATTGGTGCTTAATATTTGTGAATTAAAAATAAATTATTCTAAATTACACCTTGGATAGAAAAGTAAGGTTGACTATAATAAAAAATAAAGACTATTTTATGTGGATATCAATTTATTTACATATTGTATTTTGCACTCTAAAAATATATTAATTTGAAAAAATTTAATCTATAGAGATCTAACAAAATGAGAGATTTGTGTTAAGTTAAAAAAAATATAGAACAAGTATGTTGCCTTAGGTCGTATGATCAATCGAAAATTGATAACAAAGTTGTACAAAATTAAGAGTGTGATAAAGTCAAGATATTGACAATTAGACTTAAAAGCTATAACTATGTTATGTGGTAGCAACAATGCTGATCAAGATAAAAACATAAACTAACAAACTAAATATTCATATTGTGGGATAGTCGACCTAAATGGGTTTGGGATCAAATGTGTCCTCCTTAGAATAAGAGAAATCTAGCTCAGTAAGTAGCTTCATGAGAGAGATTTTGGCATCCAATTCTTTAGTTAGAGCTAAACTTCATCAATGCTAAGAAGAATTTATTGCCACTTTAGATTGTTCCACTAATGTATTTCCCATAAATGTGTTTTATTGACCAATACAAGTCTATTGTTTCAAACTATCTAGTTTTCTTAGTACATGTATTCCCTATGTGAGGGACCAAATGTTCCACATTTTCCTCCACCTTACATCAGAAATAAAATGCTATTCCACCTAAGCCTCCTACTTGGCATTGTTGATTTCCCTGTGAACTATAGAAAAAGGATTCTCCCAATAAGAAGTTGTGTCAAGTTGTTGTCTTTGGCCATGATGGCCTCGATGACTCAAGGAGGAAATGGATCTTGGAATGAGTAAAATTCAATGGAAGACAAGAGAAATGGAGACAAGAGAGGCAAGAGAAAGAATCAAGATGATGGGGAGAGCACGATAATCCAGCCTTGATGAGATAGCAATAAATTCGAAAGCGAAAATAGACCATGAGTGGCTATGGAAAAATGAGGAGAAAACATGAAAAATAAAAGTATTTAGGATTATGGACAAAGGAAAGTGAGGAAAAAGACACTCTCAAGCCTAACTTTTAGAGAGGCCTCTACACATAAAAGGATAGCAACCAAGAACAATAGTGAAAACTACAACAAAGAGAAAAATAGAAGTTAAATCCAAGTGGGAAAACATACTAGAGAATAGTTGATTTAAAGCAATCTCATTCATTATTCAAGGCCAAGTCACTACCCAAATCGACTACCATTATTGAAGAGTTTCCTAAGGAAACCAACATGCAATTATGCTCCAGAGGGAGAAGAAACAACTATATCTTCACCAAGAACCATTCCTTTTGTGGAGAAAATAAGAAATCACTATGGATTATGCATGGAATAAAACACCATAAAAATGTCATGTGTGAGACTCCTAATGGTAGAAGTGTCCTTAGATGCGTAATTTTATTAATAAGAAAAACAATTACATTTGGAATTTTGCAAGAGTTTACAGCTGAACAACAAAACACTTTTGCAATGAGCTATTTATAAGCTCAAATGTCCTAACTACCTCTAATTATGGATCACTTATTAAATAACAAGTGTCCACTTACAGTAAATGCTATTCAAACAACTTGCTAACAAATCTCCTAAATTAGAGCGTAAGATACGACACATTTGTAGAGTCATATCTTGTTACAGCAGTATACTAATTCTAAATGTCTCCATTAATAATTAAATATTCTAGATTAATAGTTATTAATTTAATATCTTAACTTAATAATTATTTTATTCCAACTTTATAACCTATAATAATATTTTATTTTTGGATCATCTAACATTCCCCCCTATGATCTAAAGACACATTACAATAGATACCAAGTTCATCCCTGAACTTAGTAAATTTTATTTTGCCAAGAGGTTTCATGAAAGTGTCAGAGATCTAATGTTCTGAAGGACAATATACTGGCTTGAGGACATCTTCGACAATGAGAGATCTGATATGATGATACTTGGTGTCCACATGCTTTGTCTTTGAATGAAAAACTGGGTTCTTGGCAAGTTTGATGGTTGATTGGATGTCAATGAAAATGATGTAGCTTCTGCCTAAGAAATGACCAAGTCCTGCAAAATTCTGCCCAACCAGACAATTTCACATGCTGCGTCCCATGCTGAAATCTACTCTGCTTCTATTGAAGAAGTGGCCACTATAGCTTGTTTCTTACAACTCCAAGATACAACTGCTGACCCCATATTCATTAAACAACCTGATGTTGATGCTCAATCATCAATACTTCCAGCAAAGTCGGCATCTGAAAATCCACCAAGTACAAATTTTTTAGTGTTTGTGTAAAGAAGACCAAAACCTTTTGTTCCTTGGATATATCGAAGAACTCTTTTGGCGGCATTCTAGTGGTTTTCTCGTGGTTCCTGCATAAAACATGAAAGAATATTGGCTGCATAAGATAGATTAGGGCGAGTATTTGTTAAATAAATCAAGCCGCCAATCAACTATCTGTAAGTAGTGCTGTCCACCATTTCCCCCCCTTCAAATTTTGAAAGTTTCAAGTTTTGCTCCATAGGGGTAAGAACAAGCTTGCAATCCTGCATTCCAAATCGTTGAAGAACCTCTGCTTCATACTTACTTTGAGAAATGAAAATATGATGTGGACATTGGAAGACTTCAACTCCAAGATAGTAGTGAAGTAATCCCAAATCTGTCATCTTAAAAACTGCATGTAACTCCATTTTCACCCGTGCAATATGATCATCGTTATTTCCAGTAATGATCAAAACATCTACATACATAACAAGAATCACCAGATATTTACCCTATTGTCGCACATACAAAGTATCATCAGATTCACTTCGTTGAAAACCAACTTTCCTAAGGTATTCATCCATTTTTGCATACCTAGCTCGAGGAGTTTGTTTTAACCCATATAAAGCCTTGATCAATTTGTAGACTTTATGTTCTTGCCCTTCAATTTCAAAACCTAGTCGTTGTGTCATATATACTTCTTCTTGTAAATCCCCATTGAGAAAAGAACTTTTTACATCCATTTGATGAACTTTCCATCCTTTCTGAATGGCTAATGCAAGTGTTAATTGAATGGTGTTCCATTTAGTTGTAGAAGCAAAGTTTACTCATAATAAATGCCTTCTTGCTGCGCAAAACCTTTAGCGACAAGTCTTGATTTATACTTTTCAAGTTCTCCCTTTTGGTTGTACTTAATTCTGTAAACCCATTTGCATCCTATGGGTTTAACATTTTGAGGACAATCAACAAGTTTCCAAGTGTTGTTATCAATTACTGCTCGATATTCTTCAATCATAGCCTGTTGCCATTCTTTATGTTTTACTGCTTCTTTGTATGTGGAAGGTTCAGTAAAATCATTTGCTATCAAGGAAAATTTCCTTCACTTCTATGTGACTTTCTTGTGCTTGTTTTATTCTGCTCATCAAGCTTTACATCTTTCAAAAGTTGAATTGCCCATTTTGGTAGTTGATGCTCACTTGTTTGAGATTCTGAAAAGTCACCATCATTGTAAAGAGGATTAATATAAACTGATGTTCATCGATCAGTTGGAGATTTTGGAGGTGGAGAATCACTGTCAGAAGAACTGTTGCTTCTTGGAGATGCGGATGAACTGCTAGAAGATCTAGATGGTGTTGTTGAAGTAGATGAACTGGATGAATCATCTTCAGAGGAATGAAAATCAAGTTCATACAAATTTGGTGAATTTGGTTAACTTTGCGTATTTCCTTTTCTTTTGCTACCATTAGTTTCTAACTTTTGAATAAGACTTTCGATTTCTTCATCACTCTTACTCTCTGTTTCATCAAAAATTACATCTCTTCTCACAATAAATTTTCCATTGGTCAAAAGACGATACCTTTTCTTCTCATCTGAATATCCAATCATTGTGCATTTCAAACTTCTTGAGTCAAGCTTAGTTCTTTTCTCTTTCAAAACCAAGGCATAACATACTAATCCAAAAACTCTAAAATGTTTAACTCAAGGTTTGAAACAAAACGAAGCTTCATAAGGTGTGATTCATCTAAAGTAGTTGGAGATTTGTTTCTTAAGTAGACAGGTGTATGAATTGGTTCTGCCCAATATGTTGGACTTAACTTTTTGAAAGTTAACATATATCTCGCCATTCTTAACAAGGTGTGATTTATTCTTTCTACTACTCCATTTGCTATGGACTATAAACATTTGTAAGATGTCTTCTTATGCCATTATCACCGCAATAAGTTTTGAATTCATTTGAAGTAAATTCTCCCCCATTATCTGTCCTGAGAGTGCCTATCTTTTCTTTGACTTCATTTTCAACAAGTTGGGGAAAAATTTTAAACTTTTCAAATGCTTCTGACTTTTGCTTTAAGAAATAAACCCAAGTCATTCTACCAAAATCATCAATGAATAGTAAAAAATATTTGCAACCACCGAATGAATTTTGTAGTGGTCCACAAACATCACTGAAAACTAGTTGCAATAGCCTATTTTCACGCCATGAACTTGTTGGAAAGCTGCCTTGACTTTATTTTCCATAAATGCAAGTTGCACATTTTGCAATTTCCTTTTTGAAGGTTGGAAGTCCTTTAACCATTCCTTGTTTCTGCAATTGAGAAAGACCATAAAAATTTAAATGTCCAAATCTTACATGCCACAATCGTATAAGTGAAATTCTTGTAGTCACTGCTCCTGCAAAATCAAATTTCCTTGGAATAATTGTCCCTTTCATCCTTAACAGTTTTCCATATTCATAACATGTCATCACTGTTTGAAAGCTCTGTTTGATTGAATTAATCTTAACTAAGACATCTTCCATAATTATCTGATGTCCTGCTTGTCAAATCATGACTAAAGATAACAATTTTTTCTTAATGATTGGTACATACCATACCTTTGAAATCATTTTTTATCCAATTCCAGGGACAAAAACTTTAATTGCACCTCTTCCATAAGGAATATGTTTTGTATCATCTACAAGAAAGATGGAATTAAGATGGCAATCTTGAAAATTCCAAAAGAAGTCTCGTCGATAAGTCATGTGCTGAGTTGCTTCTGAATCCAAAAGCCAAGCATCTTCATAATCACTCTTAAGATAGGAGGAAAGTTGTAATGCTGATGAAGAATTAAAGACATATTCTGAGTCATTATCATCTTGATCATTTGCAAATTGTGCTGAGGGCTGATGGAACTTGGAAATTTTATGGATAGATATTCAACAATCTTCAGCATAATGTCCAACTTTGTTACATCTTCGACAAACAATTTGACTCAAGTATCTTCCTCTTCCTGGACGACTGTCCTCTGCCTCTGCTTTGACTTCTGTTTTGAGGTTGTCCTCTACCTTGATTATTATTTCCTCTGCCTTGGAAATATCGTCTTCCTTGATTATTTCCTTTGCCTTGAAAATTATTCTTGCCTGAACTGTTGCCACTGTCAAAGTTGTTTCCTCTACTTTGGCTTCGTCAAGAAGTTCTACTATTGGCCAAATTTGAAGAAAGAGTTAGTTGAGTTTATTGCGAAGTGTTTGGACTGTCAGCAAGTAAAAGATGAATGAAAGAATCTAATTGCTTTTTTGCAGCCTATCCCAATTCTAGAATGGAAATGGGAAGTCATTTGCAAGGACTTCATTACAGGGTTTCCTATGACATCAAGGTAATATGACTCCATCATGGTTGTAGTTAACAGGTTGAGCAAGGTAGCTCACTTCATGCAGTAAAGTATACTAATTTAGTTAGTGAAGTGGCTCAGATTTTCATAAGTGATATAATGAGCTTGCATGGAGTCACCAAGAATATTATATTAGATATAGATGCCAAGTTCACTTCCAGGTTTTGGAAGGAGTTGTTTCCTTCGGGAAATAGTTATCCTTCAATACAACTTATCATCTGCAGATAGATGGACCAACAAATTGGGTTAACATGATTCTTGACAGTATTTTGAGGATGTATGTCATACATCAGTAGAGGAAGTAGGAGGAGTATATTCCACTGGTAGAGTTTTCTTATAATAATGGGTACTCGTAATCCTTGAAGATGAGTCCATTTGATGCTCTCTACGAGCAAAGTTGTAATATTACTATTAGTTGGAATGATCTAATAAACATGGTGTTGATTAGATCGGGTATGTTGGCAGAGATGGAGTAGGAGATGTTGGTTATTAGAAATAGTTTGAAGGAAGCATAGGACACGAATAAGAGTTATGCAGGTCAACATAGATCATTTAAGGAATTTTAGGTTGGGGAGCATGTGTACTTCTGTATCAAGCACAAGAAAAGATCCTTGAGGATTGGGTGATGTGCCAAGTTGGCACCTCAATATTGTGGGTCTTTTGATATCTTTGAGAGGATTGGACTAGTGTCATACAAACTTGCTTTATTACCATCAGTCAAACTCCATGATTTTTTTTATGTTTCATTGCTTAAGAAGTATGTATATGATGCTAATCATGTGATTGATTGGTCTAAATTGTAGATGGAACTAGAGGGAGAGTTCTAGCCAGAGCCACAATGCATATTACAACAGAAACAACTCATGCTTTGGTAAGGTGCAATGGTAGCACTTTGGGCCAGATGAAGCTACATGGGAGATCACTGATTAGATGCATGCATTATATCCTTCTTAATTTGTTGGTTGAATAAAATGAATTTTTGGTATGTGTGTGTGTGTTCTCGTTATAAATATTGCATCGAGTTGTGTTATAAATCTCCAATAAGTAGTATGTTTGTCATGTTTTGTTATGAAACCAACTCACAAAAAGATAGAGAAAATAGATGAACGCCTTAGAATTCAACATCTTCAAGGGGGAAACCTTATTTACATTCCACAAACAAACAATTCTTGGATGATACAAATGAAAAAACCTCCTTTCTATATATAGGAGTCTCAGGGGTCATAATATAATCAGAGCCGACATAACAATAATAATGTAAGGGCACAATAATAGCAATAGTGGGCTTCTATGGGGCACAATAATAACAATATGGGGACTACATGGGCACAACAATATAATAAGGGGGTTGTACTAACAACAATAAGTGGTTACACTAGTAGTATAAGGACCTAACATGCCCCTCTCCTTCAAAAAGTGTTGTCCTCAACACTTGAGTAGTTCTTGATGCTTCTGTATAAATTCTTGTCCTCCCATGTGGAATCTTCAGTGGGTAAGTTCCCTCACTTAATGAGATACTCTGAAATTGATCTATTTCATAGCTGCCAATTTCTCGATTCTATGACTGCTTTAGGTTCCAATATGATTTTTCATTCCTTGTCAAGTTCTCACAATACTGTTTGAACTGGGATCTTCTGCAACTTTTGAATGAGTTCCCACTCCTTTGGGCATATGGATATCTATAAGTCTTAAAGTTTGGAG
Organism: Pinus tabuliformis; assembly: GCA_031772625.1. Taxonomy (NCBI): domain Eukaryota; kingdom Viridiplantae; phylum Streptophyta; class Pinopsida; order Pinales; family Pinaceae; genus Pinus; species Pinus tabuliformis. Next base: position 247,639,384 of record CM062805.1, read on the forward strand.
GAACACTTCCTAGGATCAAATGAATAGTATGATCATGATCACAAATAGGTGGTAGGCCTTTGGGAGTCTCAAATACCTTGGAATGATTGTCAAAAACAATTTGCAGATATGGAGAAATACATGATTTCGATTTGGGATCCTCTAGTGAAAATAATTGTGCAATTACACCCCATTGTTCTTTATTTAGAATCTTTGTCATGATACTAGAGTTAATTATCTTTCCCAGTTTCCCTTCGATACCCCTCAATTCGAATTCCCTTCCTTCCCAAAAAAATTTCAAGAAAATTTATTGAAAATTAAAAGCTATTGTACACAAAGATTATAGCCATTGGACTCTTAGTAAAACATCAGCAGCACCCATTGGAATGGAAAGAATTGGGCTATTCAATACATATTCTCCTATGGATAGCTTGATATTATGGCACTTTCCAGAGTAATTTACGGTTCCTCCACTTGCAACCATCACTTGACACTCTGGTGTTGGATATAGGTAGCAATTCAATTCCTTCGCTATCTTACAATGAATAAAATTATGGGTACTTCTCGAATCAATCAACACTATTACAATTTTGTTCTTGATATGTCCTTCTATCTTGATAGTTTGAGGAGTGGTAATTTCCTCCAATGCATTACAAGATATGGCTGGATTCATTTCTTGATGCTCGATGTGATCTTTTAGTTCTTGAACATTTTCTTCTTGATATGTCCTTCTATATTGATAGTTTGAGGAGTGGTAATTTTGGCCAATGCATTACAAGATATGGTCGGATTCATTTCTTCTTTCTTGATATGATATTTCACTTCTTGAACCTTTTTCTTCTTGATATGTCCTTCTATCTTGAGAGTTTAAGGAGTGGTAATTCTTTCCAATTCTTTACAAGATATGGTTGGATTCATTTCTTCTTTCTCTGGAGTGGGTACCTAGTGTGTCTCCTCTTCTTTTGATGTTTCTCGATATTCTTCTTCCTCCAAAATCTATGTAGAATAATTTCTTCTCAGCACACTTATAACCTTTAGTGTATTTGCTATCACAATTGTAACAAATCCCTTTTTATATTTTTTCTTCCAATTGTTGTGGTGTAAACCTTGTAGGTTGTGGAAGGCGAGGAGAAAAAATACTTCCATAATTATAGTCGTGAGTGGTGGGATTCCTTGTTTCCATTATTTCACTTTCAATTTTTCTTGCCAACTTGAATGCCTTCTCGAATGAATCAGGTTCCGAAAGATGAACCTCGTGTTGAATGTTATCCTTTAAAGTCCCTATGGAGACATCAACCATTTTCTTCTCTAGAATATCATTTACCCTTATATTCAATTTTTGGAAGTCCTCAATGTGCTCTACCATTGAACCCTTTTGTTCGAGATTTATCAATTTCCTAAAGAAGGTGTTACTCTTTGTATCCTCATAATGTGCTATCATTTCTTCTGTGAAAATTAATGAAGTGACAAGTGCTTTACGAGAACAAATCCCTTTATACCATAAAAATTGATCTGGTTCTAAATATGAAGATGCAATACGTACCTTTTGTAACAGTTGCACCTCATGTAGATCAAAATATTGCTGCATGAGTAGTATCCAATTGAATGGATCCTTGCCATCAAACTTCCTCATATCGCCTTTTCTTGATTTTAGGAGCTTGATCTTGCAACGACTATAACCCTTTACTTTCACATCTCCAAGTTCTGAAATCGTGTCTTACAATATCCCTATGAGTCCTCTTTCTAACCCTACAAGTCTGATCAAGATTGGATTCTACAAGGAAGGGTTATGTCAAATCTGTAGGTTTTAACCCCATACAGAAATTACCTGCATACGAATTCTAAAACACAAAAAATAAATAATGCAAGAGTAGAACACATAAAACACATATACATAGATATTTTCCCCTGGATCCCAAAATCGAGACTACCAACTTGATTTTTCATTATGTTCCTTTAAATGTTACAATACATATTTATACATGCCGAAGCATCCAATACCATGGACCGAAAACCATCGCGTCCAATACCATGGACCGAAAACCATCGTGTCCAAAAAACATGTGCGAAAATCATGCACAAAACCATAGGTGGGTTCGCCTAACCTAACATAGGGTCAAAAACCAAAATTTTCTGGGATGCTGCCCCAGACCCCATAAAGTGGGGTTATGGGTGCCCCTCAAACCCCCTGTTAACTACATGGAAAGAATATAACACAACCCAACAAAATCTCCCACAATGACCTAATTATAGACTAGTTCAGTAGAGCACACTTGTACGAATTTCCACATCTCACTGTTTCAACCTTAGGCATTGAAACTGATACACATAAAACTACAGTCCGTCCTATTTCTATAACTTCTGATGAAATTTCAATCTGATGCTCGCAAATAACGTTATGATGATTTTCCCAAGGTCACCTATTTGTAATGTAATTTGGGAGTCTGCAGAAACCGTAATTTCCTCAGATCATATCTCGTAAAATATAGCGAGACAAGATCTGAAATTTGGATTTGAAGTTTAGAATGCTTTCTTCTTAAATGGGTTTTGTTTTTAGCTTCTAAAACTTCGTAGCAAAAACATTATAGCAAAAATTCCATGATGACTTGTTTGAGATGGAATTCTGGAGCTTGCAAAAACCCTAACTTCCTTAGATCATATCTCTGAAAATATAGTGAGACAAGATATAAAATTTGGACCCAAGGTTCAAACGATTTTTTCTTAAATGGCTTATTTTTTTAGCTTCTAAAACTTCATAGAAGAAATGTTATAGCGACAATTCTTGGATGGCCTACTTGGAGCAGTGAAACCTTAGAATCCAAAGCTCTGATACCAAATGGTATCAAACCAGCTCACAAAAAGATAGAAAAGATAGATGAACACCTTAGTATTCAACCTCTTCGACGAGGAAACCTCCTTTACATTAAAAAATGAACAATTCTTGGATGATAGAAATGACAAGACCTCCTTTCTATATATAGGAGTCTAAGGGGTCATAATATAATTAGATTCGACATAACAATAATAATGTAAGGGCACAATAATAACAATAATGGGCTTCTATGCGGCACAATAATAACAATATGGGGACTACATGGGCACAAAAATATAATAAGGGGGTTGTAATAATAATAATAAGGGGTTACACTAGTAGTATAGGGACCTAACATGTTTTCAACAATTTGTGATTGTAAATACTGCAGTGTGCTGTGTTATAAAACTCCAACAAGCATTATGTTTTGTTTTCAGTAGTTTTCTGGTCCTACGTGTCATAGAACACCGAAGACAGTGTTCCCCCAAGGGGGAGGTATTTATGATAGCACCAGATTGATTTTCCATGTAAATGGAAGGACATTATAAAGGAAAAAATAAGACCAAGGTCATGGGACATCTATTCCAAGCTAAATGGAAGGAAAAACATTAAGGTGGGTGTCTCTTGTGGTTAATTAATCACTATGGAAATTGGAAAAAGGCAAAGGGCAAAAAATGGAAACTAATTTAAGAAATAATGGAAAATAGGAGAAAAGGAAGATGAAGGGACAAGAATATGCATGCAAGGAAAATTAAAGAGAAAATAAGGAAAATGAAAGAAAAAGGAAAAGTAAAGGAAGAGACACCAAAAATCAATGATAAAAAGGCATCACAAAAATAGTTGATGATTTTTTATCAACTTTTGATTAGTTTCAACTTTGGACAACTTTAGTTTTTCTAAGGAAGACACTGTACTCCAAGGGAGAGAACAAGTAAGGGAGAAAGCAAGAAAAGGACAGGCAAAGAAAAGCAAGTGAGCGCAACGAGAATATTGGAAGACCAACTACAACATGAAGATTTTGTAGGTAACATGTTGCATGTATGATTTCCTTGTTGGTATTTGAATGCATGGTGCCTGTATTTGGTTTACATGATTAATTTTTTGTCATTAGCATGGGATTTTCCTGGATCGGTATTGGTTGCAACCTTGCCTTCCATTTCATGGAAAACGATGGTGTGATAGTACTCATTCTTGGTTAATCTTTGGATTTCCAAAAGATTTTGGTTCCGGGGGAGGTGGCCTCAAGGAAATCCCAAGGGTTTTGGGTGGAGATGGTTTTCTCTGCGAAGCCCTTGACAGGTGGGTGGAGATAGGAAAACTACTCTGTGTATGGTGAAGAAATTTTCAGGCATATAAGCTTGTGTTAGTTTGGTGATTTCTGGACCAATTTAGGTGAAATCACCATGGTTGAGGTTTGAGGTGGTTTATCCTCTAGATGGCCCGGTTGGTTTTATTTTGCTTATCCCATGTGATCCCATATTCATGCTTGGAATATGGCATGGGGTGATAGGATAAAAGAGAAATTTCATTCAACCCAATCTATGGTTGGGTGGTACGTGGAAGTCCCTAACTTGGATGGCTTTGTGCATATGTTATGATGTGTTATTGAGATGAATGAGAATGTCATGTATTAGTTATTGTGTTGATTTTATGGCTGGTTTTTCATGGATTCATTCTGGTTAAATGTTGGTTATAAGTATGGTCAAATTATGTTCTCTTGTTATGGATCTTTTTCATGATTAGATAAGTCATTAAAAGGTTATATGATTGTATGAGCTAACAAGTGTTTTATGTAACTAGATTGAGTGGGAAGTGAGCCCTCTTAATGATTCTCTGGTGAAACAAATGAGAAAATGATCAAATATGTGTTTAGGGCATGTAGCTACTATGTTTACCATATATTTGTCTAAATATTTACATGTGTTTGGATTTTTTGGGAAAGAAATGAGCCTAAGTATAGGTTTAGCATACTTGTGATCATCTTAGACTTTATTTTGGAAAGTTCTAGGTAGCTATGGGTAGTGGGCTGTAGGAAAACCCTGAAATTGTGGCACTGAATCTACGACCTTAGGCATAAAACTAGGGATTTTTTGTTGCTGTTGCATGGAAGGCACCTTGTGTGTGCAGCTGGATCCTTCTAGTTGCATGGAAGGCTTGGCATGCATGTGGCTAGGATGTGAAGTGAGTAAGAAAGTTAGTTCCAATCAAAGAAATGATGATCAATAAATGTTTTCTAACATTTGGGTGATCAATTGTTCTTGAAGGTTTCAGTAGAGATTAAAGGTAGTATGCCCCACTTCCATAACTAGAACTTGGCTGTTGGGTCATGCATAGTAAGTCTCAGCTCATGTTTATCCCGAAGAGCTTATAAAAGAAGGTAAATGTGGTGTGGGGTGTTACAACCATATAAAATCTCTAATCTATCCCAAATCTCTTTATCATATTCCATATCCATTAATTTCTCGAGATTTACATTGTGGATATTTTCATAAATTATGCACCTTGCTAGAGCATCCTTCTAGAACAAATTTTCTAATCTATAATTATCTCCACATCCTTCATAAACAAGTTGCCAACAAATCCATGAGGTAATAATAAATACTTCATATTTCCTTTCCATACCTTGAAATTGGTAGTTGTGAGTGGAGGCACTCTTGGAGAATTCATTCTGTTTTTTTTTTGCATTTTTTTAACAACTCTACATGTATCTACTCTACAATGATAAAGTTACAACCAAGATCCCCACTTTGATACCACTTTTTAGAATCCTTAAGCATGATTGAGAGTGGAGGTGGGGGGTGGGAGAATCAATAGTGTGACTTATGAACAACATTTTCCCTTTCGTAAAATTTAGCCAAATCACACATTATTTAATGACCAACACATAAATAGATCAACACATAAAAATAATATGAGAAACATGCATAAGAAATAATAAACATGTGATCAACAAAGCACAACCACATAAATCATCTACTTGAGACACAAGATATAAGGTGGAAACTAGAAAGGTAGAAACCATTGTCAACATATAGTCTTCGTCATCGTCTCTTCTATTATGTAAAAATGTTTTTACGTGTGATTCACTGGGCACCACCAATGTGCAAGGCCTAATTTTCTAATCATGCGAGTTGCTACTCACTCTAGATAACAACTTTTATGAACTTTACAAACCACCACCTACAAGAATGCACCAATCCCTCAAAGTTGTAGGCCACCACTTGTTGGAATCCATCACTCCTGTAAAATCTTTCCCAACCACCACTGGACTACCCAACCACCATCGGATGGAAGCCACCACTCCCACATTCTCAAGCCACCACTGAGGGATGTTGCTACACCCTAAATATTCAAACCACCACTTTCTCACTGAAAGACCTGACCTTTAGCACATCTCATGGTCCTCATTTCATCTATTTTTAAATTATGGCCCAATAATCTACATACAAACAACAATGAACCTATGTTCATCAATTGTGAAATTGGGTTCACAAAGACTCTATGCTCAACCACAACTGACACAATCTCTGTTGTCATAAAATCTCACCAAACATACTCATAAAAAAAAAAACCTTAATACATAAGAAACATACCATACTCAATCAACAAACTCTCAACAATATTCTACAACAACATACAAGCTATGGATCTCATGCACGCAACCATATTAGTAAATCAAGCCCTTACTACAAAATAAAATCAAGACAAATTCTCAAAACATCTCCATAAACAACATAACAAATCTAATCACAAATCTCAACCATATAAAAATTATGGAACATAAATATGATCTTCCTAGATATAAAACCATGCATATACCATGTTAGTAATAGAAATGAGCTGTATCAAATATGCTAACAATCAATCTTTTTGATAGCAACAATATCCTCCATTAAATGCCTTCATAAACTTGCATCAAATAGTTTTTGAAGCATGCACACAATATTTGATCTAAATTCTAATGTTATACATAGTCTGCTACAACCACTGAAATATGAAAATTCTTTCCTTAGCACACAATGCACACACTCTCTCTCACACATCAAAAGAACCAGCCCAAAAAAGAAATAGCTTCCTCCTTTTGAAATAATTAAATCATTAAATGCATTAGGTGATGGAGCACTCAACAAATCCTTTCATACCTTAGAATTGGTTCAAATATTTATCCTTGACTTTATCTTACAACTAACTTCACTTAGTGATAAATATTCTTCACTTTAACAACCTTCTAGAAGCTAGTTAACCTTTTCTGACATTTTACTCAAGAATCCCAAACAAAAACCATCGAAAAAACCAATATAACACTTGAAGTGCATGTATAATATGAAGACATTGAATTTTAGGATGTATACACAAGATTCCTTAACAAAACATGTGTATGTATGCAAGTTTCCTTCACAGGAACTGCATATCCCCCTAAAACATCAAGTTTTTTTCACTTCTGCTTTGACCACCACTTGGAGCTTAGCTTCAGGAATGACCTCCAGACATTATGAAAAAATTACACATGCATTTGACTCCACGAAAACATTTATAGAGCTCAGAAAAAGGGATGACACTCATGGCTATATGGCATACATCATGTTACCTCAATCTTGTAACTGAACTTTGTCAGAACCTGTCCAGCATCTCCAACAATTGTCCAAACATATACAACACATGTAGGTCCTTCTCCAACTCCTCTGTATAATCAAGAACAAAATCATAAGGATATTATCATTCCAATCACATCTACATCAAGTCAAGAACATGGAGGCCTATGTGGCCAATTACTTCAACATGAACCAACATCTCTGCATCAAATGAACCTCTACATCAAACTAGTGTCTAGTAGATCTACATGCAAAATACAAACCATGAGAGCTACCATCACCAAGTTTAAATCAATTAAATGAAAAATAGTACTAAGTCTCTATTGACATCAATGCCAAGACTATAATTCCAGCATAATCTTGCTTACAACAAATTTAACTCTATAAAAGAGGATTTGGCCTTTACAATGGATTGTATTAAATGAACTTGTTTATGACATGGAAGCTTAAAGATGGAAGAGTTAAATATTAGCACCTTTAATTGTATCCTTGTTAATTTAATTTATGATTTGAAGCCCTATTATTGATTGAATGTATACCAATTTTTTTTATGGGACTCATACATCGACTTAGTTCCAAAGGGAATTCATATAGAATACTTATGTTTCAAAGGAGATACCATATATAGCTTCAAATGAGATGATAATATCCATATATGGTAATCTTTCCACATTGTTATTATATGTTAGTGTTTGAAATAGTTAGATAGAATAGTGTCAATTGATGGCAAGAAATGCACTAGGTATTTCCTATGATGGAAATTTTTTCGAAAATATTTCAAGCAATGACTCTCTTGAACATTGCTCTATGAATCCATAAGCTAGTATATTAATTTTTTCTTTAAAACTCTTGATATAAGAGTTTAGGCTCATGTACAATACTCCATTTTTTTTAAATAAGCTCTGCTAGTCGTATTTCTCCAAAACTAGTTTCCATACACAATCTTGAAATACTCCATAACTATATCTCCAATCTCCACAATCCTACTTTGTTTAGATCACCTTTACGGTGTTGTTACATATGTACACAAAAGGTAGATACTATCTCCAAAAGAGTTATCTTAATCTCTATTCTTAAAATATCTCTCAAAATATATAATGCAACTCTGTTGCTCATACTTAAGAGGTAAAGAGAGGGGATATAGTTGAAAGGAAAATATTCTTTAGCAATTATAATTCAATCTCAAGGCTATAATAAAGAGTATGGATGCAATAAACGAAATACATATTTCATTTGAGAAAAAAATACTTGGAATATTTCATTAGAACTATAAATAGGCCTATGGCTCTTATGCTAGAACCACAATCTTTGAAGTCCAAGACTTTGAGATGGTAATGTCAAATCTACATGTAGACAAACTTGGGATTTAAGTATAAAACTAAGCTTGGTATTTCATACCAAAAAAATGATATCAACTTTGGGAGAGAGACTGCATTTATATTGTGGCCTGATAAAGGAGACACTTAAAACATTTATTTTTAATATTAGTTGAGATGGAACATGGGATAAATCAGGATGATTGCAATCACATAATGGAAATCCAATACTTATGGTGGTAAGTAGAAAATAGAGTGACTTATCTTCAATATCTTAAATATCGGATTATAAGAGGCAATTTATGGATTTCCATAGTCTTTCCAAAATTACAAAAAGATTATATGATATTTCATGGTTTCCTCCATTTGCTATATGTGGTCAAAATGAGTTCCTTATGCTTATCCTATATGTTGGTCCTGTAAACATCAAGAGAACAAGTTGTATTTAAATGTGGAGCCCTCTTTGGAACAACAAGATATAACAATAAAAAAATATAATATCTTTTATTATTTCTTTGAAGATATATCTGTGATAAAAAAATTTCAAAGAATGTTGCCTACGTATGGGCAGCAAGCATTTCCCAATCTCTATGCATCTTTGAAAATAATATAGTTGTTGGAAATACACAATGATGCTGAAGGGGAGGAGGGGTGAATCAATATCACTTAGCTTTAAATTATTTTCACTTAAAAATAAAATCTTAGCACATAATCAATCATCAACACAGTGCATCAACACCAAAATTAAAGTGAAATTACTTTTCAAATAACCTTCAATTTATTACAACCACTTGTGAGGACACAAATCCTCTATAGGCACCAGCATAAAAAGAATTTTTGTGATTACGAGACCTATTCAAGCCTCAAAATTTTCCCTTGAAGGAAAAATGGATAATTCTATAGCACAAATTAGAAACCCCTTCACATGTTTAAATTGTGTGACACTTACTTGATTGTTTCTTTGAAATTAAAAGCTCAGATGATAAATACTAAATAGAAATAATTTGTTGTTGATGTACCTTCTATTCGTAAATAGAGTAGTTAGGGTTGAAACTAGGACATGTTTTCAAGAAGAAGTCTGAGATCCAAAAAATCAATTTGTCATGCCAAGAATAAAAAAACCAAGGTTCAAGAAAAGAAGAGATTCTCTCAATTAAATGAGTTTGTCTCCTAAATGCAAGTTTACAATGAGCATGATGAGAAATATCAATGTAGAAAAAATTACTAGCTACATCAAACAAGTGAAGGTAATCAAGGTAGAAAACTAATATGAACAAGTTAGATGACAAAATAGTAAACCTATGACTTGATTTGTATGAGGTACCTTAAAGGCACCAAAAAATATCTATCTCAACTTATTTTATGTCAAGTTTGGGATGATAACAAAAAATTGAGAATAAAAATACCTGCAATTCACATGAAATGAGCTAAAGGTAGATAAACAACAACAATAATAATAATAATAAAATAGTTTTATGACTAAATATTAATTAAAAAGATTCAAGTGCATGAATACTTAAGTGAGCTCCTCTTGGAACTTTCAAGAATAATTTATCGAAGTAGTCTAATCTTATAGAAAACACCCCTTGATTTAATGGAGCAATAATGAAGTCAACATTGACTTTGTTGTTTCTCTGTTGGATTGAGGGAGGTTTTCTCCAATATTATAGAAATCCTAATTTATTCTCTACTAAACAAGGCCAACCACGTGAAGGTGGAAGATCTTATGGCCCTTGCCCTCTCACATCACTCTCAATTCCCCAATACCCAATCTATCTACTAGAAAATAGTTGAAATCAACAAATTAGGATTCATGCATAAACACTAGCAAAACAAAAAAATCATAAAGAAACATATATGGTTTTGTACATAAAGAAACATATAAAAATCATTCATTAACCTATAACATTCATTCATTCATTAATCATAGACACGAAACACTTATCTCAATAAATTTTGTCGTTAGAAATATATTTTCATATTATGGTACGTGATGCTTCTAATGATAAAACTAGTAAATCATTTCCTTTTCTTTTGCTTCACTTTTGAATCTAATTCGTAAATGAATTCATCAATTGCTTCTTCTTCCCCTTCGGTTCTCAAGGCCTTCATAGCTCTCATTGATGATCTAATTTTGTACACATCACATCGTGGAGGCTGCTGCAAGAGAGGAAAATCATCAACTACAACAATAAAGAAATGATAAATTGATATTTTTTATTATTATTATTACAATAATTTCATTAATAGAAAGAGAGTTAGAGTATTCTTTATCTTCTTTACCAATGGGACAAAGAAGACTAGTTTTTGATGTAACCATATGTTCCTCTTCTTGTGTAGACATATGTTGTAGATGCTTTGGAGTTGAAATAAGAAATGTTATAATTAATACACCATTATCAATTAAATATTTTAAATTGTAATGCGTACTAATTTTTTCATAGTACATGAAATACATCCATTATTGAGTTGCACACAACCTTCATTGGGTTAGACTCCATTAACACGACGTTGTGTCTCTTCGTTGCTTTCCTTCCTAAAAAAACTTAAATACATTAGTTTATTCCCAAAAATAATAATCAATGGATTTTACAAATAGTAAATTATAATTATTCTCCATTGATTTTATTTACCTAGGGTGAAAATGTGAAGCAACGTTACACTTTTGTGAGAATTTCCTATGAAAAATTCATAATCGTAATTTTTCTGTAGAACAAAAAAAATCGGTTGTATTATCTACATTTATTCAGCTAAAATATTATACTAACATTCAGCCGAACAATTGGGCGTTTAACAGATTTTTTGTTGGAGGTGAAAATATCATAAATAACTGTTGTTGGTCAAAAAAACAATTTGGCCTAATAGTTTTTTAGTCGAAAAAGTATATGGCCAAATTATTTTTTCAACCAAAAAAATGTCTATATATATGATGACAGTGAGACCATTGCAAAATTTTCTGCAGTTTTTTTTCGTTGGTTTGCAGTTGCTAGTTCGTTTGTTTGTAGTTGTTCAGGTGGCCCATCTGTGCAATGGAGGAATCAATTTGCAAGGAACCATAACCATGTATCCTTTGACTAAGTATTTTAAGTGTTTTTTTTAAACAAACCTTTGTGCATGACTGTGCCTAGTTTGTTCTATGCATGACTGTGACTGGTTCGTTTTATGCATAATTGTGATTCATTCTATTCCATTACGGGAATAAAAAATGTGTCTATTTCTAAAGAAATTATATGTAATTAAAATTTCTCTAGCATAATTCCAAGTGAAGTGAGCTGCTACAATGGTGGATGTTCACTTTCTCTTTAGTTTTGTGTATAACATTTCGCTGGAAATATAAATGAACATTGCACATTATTCTTAATCATGTTTAATACCAAATACCTGTTAGACTCTCTCATAAAACAATAATAAATCCAAAAATTAATTAAAAATTCCAAGTTAGGAATTTGTGCCTAACTCTTGGGTTGTTCCTCTAAGATAGGAGTTAGTTTAGGTAACTCCTATATTGGTGTGTCTGGTGAGAAATTATCTCAACCAAAGGAGAAATTATCTCAACCAAAGGTGTCTAAGATAGCACACACTATCTTGAGAACACTGTCTCTCATCTATTTATTTGTAACACTATATTCAATTATTTTTGTAATGTGTAATGAGAGAGAAGCATGAGACTTCAGCCTTTTTCCGCCATATTTTGTGTCTGATTTTTATATGTGTATTTTTCTGTAACCTGTTGGAGTTTATTTCATTTTTCATGATGTGGTATCGGAGCCATATGGGTTGCGGCCTATAGAGAAGTGACAAATATATATTTATTAGAGATGTGAGACGTTGTTCAACTATTGTTGAATGCTGCGCCACCGCAAAGATTCAAGTAGCAAAAGTGTGGAATTGTGGGTGATGACTCCAATAAAGTTTTGTTGATAATCGAATCCATGGGTTGGTTTGCAACATTCAGGAAAGCTACATCACTTGGAGCGGGGCTTTGAACCTGGAGCGAGGATTTGTTAACTAAAAATGGTTTTTGCAGTAGCTGTACCATTGGATTAAAGGCGTGCGAATTGACTGCGTTGCAGTGGCAACATTGAGAGGCACGACATTGATCAGCGTTGATCAGAGGAAGCACAAACATGAACTGTGGCTTCATCTGTAACATCTGCTGCTTCATCTGGATATGTCAATCCAACAAAAAGGATGGAGTCCAATTTATCAATGAAGACCAACGTGAAGCCAGCAGAGCCAGCATAAATTGGTCCACGATGATCCAGCGTAAGTCCTTGGAACAACTCGTCAAAAGATTCATAAAACGTCCATTCAGAAGCGAAAACGAGGGAGTTTAACGGTGACATTAGGCATAGCCGTGCCAAATGAAAAGTTTCAGAGCCATATCGATTGCCAGAGCCATATCGTTCATCACAACATCATTACTAGAATCGTTGCGCAGATTAGGTTGCGGGCCTTTTGGAGGGGAAGCTCCACAATTGCTTCTTGGAATCTTAAGTCTTAAAATCGCTGGCATACAGTCAACAGGTCAGCAGTTTCAGGAACTTTAACCAAGAAGTCGACAAGGTCTTTTGCCAATTTTTCTTCCATAGTAACAACAGCTCTTTCTAGGCACTCCAAGGCTTGAAAAAATCTGTAATCCGATTCGTTGTAGTAGCTTGGGCATCCTTCCTACAATTTGACATTGATGTCATCCATAGTGCCTCTACCATTCGGCCCTATATAGTACTCCATCAATGTAGCAACCAGCTTGGTGGCAATCTGGTCACCCTCATCTGAACAGAAAAACTGATGAAACGTCAATTGAGCCAGCTTTTGTCACACGTTACTATCCAAGCTCTGAGCTAGTCGAGCCACATGGTGTTGAGAAAGAAGTTGCAAAAGTAAAAGTGCCTCACCAGACCTTGAAGGGCCTGCAATGCCTATGCGTCCCCCACTATCAACGCTCAGTTCACCCTCCAATGTTCTACGGACCCCAAGAACCAGTCGAACGATGTCAAGAGCACAACCACTTCGACATGCCACCTGACAGAAAACAACAGTTCCTTTTGGTGGTGTTGCCATCTTTAGTGGGTTTTATTGGATGAGGAAGAAATAGGATGATCGTGTTTAGCATCTAGCATGACAAGCACTGGCTGTGTGTTGTTGGTAACACCATTCTCTACCTCAGATTGTGCCATCACAAACCTTCACAGTGAGTTGACCTTCAAAGCCTTGGAAAAGTATAAGGTAATACTTTATTGCTTTTAAGTCATTAAAGCAATGATTGATATTTATAGAATGAGTTTTTTATTTAGAGATAAAGTGTGTTTTTAATGTAAACAAAATTTGAGTTTTAGGAAACAATTCACTTTCTAAAGTGATGGTTTTGGAGTGATAAGGTGTGACTTTAAATTTGCTGTTTTTTGGAGTGATAAGTTGAATTTTTTTTTGGAGTGATAAGTTGAATTTGGAGAGGTTTGAAGTGATTTTATGGAGAGATAAGGTGAATTTTGTTTTGTAATATTTTGGAGTGATAAGTGTTTTGTAATTTTGGAGAGATAAGGAGTATATTTTGTATTTTTGAAGTAAGAAGTGATAAGGGAAAGTTGTTGTAATTCAAAGTATTGTTTTACTTTGAGAGTGAGTGAGTGCAGGTAGTTTTTTGAAGACATTTTCTTCTTTCAAAAATTCTAGAACTCTGATTCCATGAAGATGTTGTGAAGCTGAACACTTATGTACTCCAAAATTTAATAAAGACATATTATTTGTGGTGATTGTGTCCTAGATCCGCCCGAAATTGAATAAGGGGATCTTAGGTACACGAAGAGTGTGTTGATGATGGTGCATGCTTCATGTTTTTTTCTTATGATTTGTGTCTAGTTTTGACACATAAATGATCTCATTTATCACACATAAAGTTCACTGCAAGCAAGCACAACACTTGTAACAGAATAGCATCAAGGAAGGATACTTAAGCTCAACACATGCATTTGTGTCACTACAACAAATAATCAAAGTTTTCAACATCGGCATTCTACCTCAACAAACATATTCACTCAATACAATCAAGTTCATGAATCTGCAAACTCCAGCGTTTCCAAGCAAAGTCTACATCAACATTCTTGCAACCAAATTTAAGAACTTGTAAATCAAATTCCAATTACATTGAATTGTAAGGGTGCATTCTCGGTTGAAACCGACACCCATGTTTTGATTTGATCAGAAGTCAAGCACGTCAAATCTCTTCAACTTAGTCAATACCCATTATTATCACACTTTAGAAAAGCACACCATGCTCTTACAATTCCACAATTATTTCATATGGATTTTATTATATATATTTTTTCAAATAGGCACATGGATTGAAATCGAACAACTCCTATCCAAAATCTCATATTTATGAACAATATTAAAACCACAACTTTGAAAATATGAGGTTCAAATTGAACTCCAGAGCTGAAAGGCCTCTAGTTGTTGCAGTTTAGGTTTGATCCATAGCTCACCCCAATAATTTCATAGTATCTTTTGTAAAATCCCATGTGATCCTTCTACCTTGAGTCATTGTCATTCCCACACTCCAACATGTCATTGATGATGTTGGAAACCACTCCAAATCACACCACTCTTCTAGCACCACTGCCACTACCGGATAAAATCCATCTAGCTAATTCATCCTCTAATAACACTCCACTATTCTCAAGATACAAATATTTATGGTCAACCACTATTCTTGGCACTATTGAGACCATAATCTGCAATTTCGTTTTTCAAAAAGAAATGTTTATATTACTAGAAGTAAGAGAAATACATTGTTACTAAGATCTGGGGGATCCAATTTTACTCAATACATTTTAGTGCTCTACATGGCTCTCCCATTGTGTTACATAAATCATAGAATCTGTATCCTCTGTGTATGTTCTATATCCCCTTTGAAGAGAGTGTAAATCAAATACCCTACATGTCAATTAGACCCTCCTCTTGAAGATTGAACCTTGTGTGAGATTGTAAGGGACCTGTTTACTTATTCGTCCCCTGCCTCCAAAAACAAAGTATACTCTGACTCATATCTCTGATGTGTTTTTAAAGTATGTAGTCAACATGTATTCACAGCATATAGTCATGGTTACCCCATTTATTGCATGGGTTGAAGCAGGATATTTTTGAGCTTTACATGATCCATCTATCAAAACAAGTTTTCTTTTCTCGGTAGATTTATCTTTCAGAGTAGAGCCATGGTTATATTGGTTATTCATTGACAGATCAGTATCAGTACAATTTTTGGGTTACACCTTGTTTTGGCTTGCCTTCATTCATATTAAATGTGTCTCCAAGTGAGGCACAGTCAATCCACCCAAGCATAATGATCCAGGTTTGGGTGTGACGAAGGACCCTTCCAAGACCTTTTACTTTCGTGATGTGTTAAATTTAATTTTAAAAGAACATTAATGAATACATCTGCATGCTGTAAATAAGAAGAACATAACAATCATCAGCACATGAAAACATAAGACGTTGATAACGGAGTTCGTCTAGGAGGGACTACGTCTCCGCACCCCGGTGTCAAGATGGTGTAGGCCACTGCATTAAGTGCTTTCGATATTGGTGATGTAGACAAGAGATGATGTTGTGATCATACAAGGAAAATGCCCTCATGTAGGAGTGGCTCTAAGAGATATTCCACAACCAGAATTCTCAATCAAAAGACTCCTATCAATATGACACAAAAACATACATGATGAGCATCCCACCAACATGGCACAAAGGGATGTCAAAACAAACATGAATGATGACAAAAAGAGTATCCCAACAACATATAAGAGATATCAAAGCATAACATGAATAGTTATGACAACAAGTACATCACATAAAAGATTCCGCATCAAATCAAGCAAGGAATCATGACAACATATAATAAACAAGATCCTACATCAACATCAATCAAGGATCTGCACAACATAATGTAAAAAGAACAAGTACATGAACACATCATATACCTCACAACCAAGGGCCATCTAAAGAAGTGGATATCACACTGCTGAAGCTTCTCAGACCATCGATCTCAAGGCATCGATCGTATGAAGATGGCTGCTGGCACATGAATGTGGACATCTGCACTATCATTTAGAAAAGTGACTAGAAGAAGAAATGAGAGAATAAGAAATCTGAAGACACCGTCAGATTTGTGGCATTAAGTAGTGCTGAATCAACTGTCCAAAATCTAAATTCTGAGAAGTTGAGAATTCTAGGCTCAAGGAATCTTTTAGATTCCCCCAAGATTCCTCAAATATTTTGTTCCATGGATGGACTGTAAATCTGCAACTCAGATGGCGAATCTAATCTCGCCATTGTGGTCCCTGCGGAAAACCATGAAAAACAAGTATAAACTTGACTATATTCTAAAATGTCAAAATTTTACCTCCTTGGGCAAATTTCATGGCTCATGGTTCCGCTCCCTGTTTTTGTTGAAATCATGGTTCCATGTGCATTATGAAAATCACCGAAAAATGCAGACCTTTGATGGAGAAATGGATAGCACCATTGTGCTTGTGGTGACGAGAGGTGTAAAAACCATATAAAATTTGTCAATTTATGACAAAGTGAAAATTTTACCCTCCCGCAAAATTCATGGTTCCTGCATTAAAATATTAGTTAATCTTTTTTCTGCCTTAGAATATGTACCTGTAGTCTCTATCCTCCTCGAACTCTGTGCAGAGGTAAAAAATCTGAGTTTATATAAATAACCCTCGGCGGATTTACAAAGGTAAGTAGTTTGGTGTAATGGCAAATAATAGTTGTTGAGGAGAGGTCGGGGGATCAAATCCCACCCATCCCAAAATAATACACACAGTTCCTTTTGAAAATCAAAATGATACATTAATGGGGGTTGGGTCTACATTGGGCAGCTGCCCCTAATCCTCCCACATTATCGGCGCATTAATTATCGACGATTGGCACTTTGATATGGCCAACGGTATATATATGGCACATAAAAATCAGTGATCGGCATTCCAAATCGTGATCGGCGTGGTCATCATCATATATATCGGCGTGATTCAAGGGTTATCACCAATATATATATTAGCGATTGTCATGATTCGTGCCAATTAAATCAGCGTGATTTAATGTTTTTCGTTGATGTCTATATCAGCGACCGGATATGGTGCTATAGACAATTGGAGGCAAGATCGGCGCGTATTAATCGATGCATATAAAATAGGTTGGGGCAATAGGGTGTGCGCCAGGTCCACTGCCAGTGGCTCACTCGCCTAATATATATATATATATATATATATATATATATATAGCAATGGTTATGACGAGGGTTCGGCGGGGGTTATTGCCACCGATCCTAAAAAATATATATATTGAAGAGCTACGATTGCGATTAGGCTAGTGGGGGTTATGGCCATCGGCCTTAAAATACATATTTTTTATTGCTTTTATATAGTTATATTAATAACTATATATTAAAAATGAATTTTGTTACATGGTTATTTAATAATAATTTTCCATATTTTAAAAATGATTTTTGTCTCTTATGCAGGTCTAGGAGACCAATGAGAGAACGCCAAGTGTCAATGCTTGATGGACTGCGATGTGGGTCCCGTGTGCTTATTCGGATGCCATGTGGCACACCGTGGGCCCCTCTTTTCCCCTGTCATGTCAAAAGTTGAAGAGCTCTGTCTTTCACATATATGAGCTCGGTTTGACGAACGGTTTGCACCACCATGATCACGACGACGAGATACTTAACATGAACCTATTTTGAGCATAATCCAAAAACTTTTATTTTTGAGCACTCTTTGTCTTCTGTGTCTTTCTGGAGTAACCTGGATCAAATAAGGATTTTCTCTAACCAATCCACCTCATAACCCAATATAACTAGAACTAAAACACACCATAGCATAGAGTCCATCATAGTAAAAAAAAAGGTCCTCGTTGATAGTTGGTTGTACTTTTTGATATCCGATAAAAACTAGTCATTGAATGAACGAAAGAACCACTCACAACATTTTCTCATTTCCTAATGGGTTTGCCTTTAAAAGGATTACAATGGTTGTTTTTCCTACTGCTAGTAAGGAACCACCTAGTGTATACATACACCTTTCTGATAACCCTTAAATATTTGGATGGATCCATTAACTAAACTTAGATATCTTGGAAGGGAGGCCTTACTTCAGTGAGTTTGTGCTTAGACCTATTGTAAGAACTTTTGAAGCCTAAAATATTACTAAAGTCACGCAAGAACAACCTATTGTACTGGGATTGTGCATGAAAAGAAGAGTCTGCCTTGTTTAATTAAACCATGCCCTCTTTTACTTGACCTGCACTTTGTTTAAGCTTAAATACTTTTTTATTGAACCCTTGTTATTGATTTGATACAACCATCCATTTAAAACTACACCCAACGTGGATATTATTAGAGTTTTGATTGAGAGATGTGTTGTAGGGATGGGAAACTTTTACGTTGGTTAGAAAATTATCTACTTCCACGTTCCTTTAGCTAGAAAACAATATCTTCACCTTGATTTGTCTATACTCCCAGATAGTATGCACGATCAGGTCCATTAATTTCAATAGTTGGGATTAATTTTCAACACATACAATGTGAACTTAAAGAATAAAGACTTGTAATGAACATGATATTAAAGAATGTGAGATTACTAAAGAAAATAAAGTACGATGTTTTTGAAGGATTTGGATTTTTGTGGAGGCGAATTTTAACATTTAATCTTTTAATATTATAAGGTCAAAGTTAAAGATAATTAATATAATATTACATATGAATGAATGATCATGAAGATTGATTGATGGAGAGAATGAAACGTTTCATGGTTTTTATGAATTATACAAATTGATTCTTAAATTGAAGTCCATCATTTTATTTCTGTTTTTTATGGGGCTTTCATTAAACTATATTTGTATTTAATTTTATTATAATTTTAAATTAAGAAATGTTTTTTATATATTTTTATGTAATTCAAGTGATTATTTCTTTTATCAGAGTTTTATTTTATTACTCATATAACATAATGAATACAATATAATGCATATGGCTTTATTACAATAAGAAGAGTTTTCTAGTATATTACCATGTAATCACTATAAAAGTAAAACAAAATAATTAAACACATAACTTGTGATTTAAAAAATGCCAAAGCTAACAAAATAACGAGGAGACTATTGTCTTACTGATTGTAGTTTTATTTTCGGTTCAAATTTAATTTTTTGTTTTAGTGTTTAACATTTTAACTAGTTGATGTATTTAACTTCAAAGTAAGGAGATGAGGGTTGGAATTACTTGGTATGCTTTAAAATTATATTTCAGATTCAAAGGGATCGAAGAGAAGCATCCCTTAAAACTAGGAGTTTTGATGGGTAAAAAGGTTGGAAAGGTTAATATTATTACAAGCACTTATAATAGTATTTTAAAATTGAGTCTTAAGGTGGGCGTACAAATGAAATTTACCTTAAAATAAAATTAAGGTTTAGTTTAGAGGTGTAAAATATTGTCTGATATATAAATCATCAAATTCTTCACATCCAAAAACAACTATGTTTGCAGCAAAATTCGTTTGACATATGCATCCATCCATCCCCACAATCAAGTCATATATCACATCTCTAATAATTGAATTGACAAAATCATTTTGAGAATGGTACATTTCCCTTCTAATTGAATTTTAAGAGGGAGATTAGAGCATTGAGCTTCCATTCATCAATACCATTTAATTACCTCCTATTTTGATTTTTTCAAGTGGAGATTCATCATATGCAAGTACAAAAATTCCAATTATTTCAATAACATACCCCTTTGGGGTGCCTCTTCAAGTAGTTACACGTTAGGAGGCAGTATATCACACTTTATATCCTTGCCTATCATGAGTAAGCTTCTATATATAGAACTATCGACACTAGAAAATCAAATATGACTCAACATATACACATTAGGATCTGATATGCACATAAGGAGACCTTGGGAAAGAAGTCCTAATGATCCATTTTTCATACCAAACTCGATGCACCCACATATGTGCATATAATGATTTCTTCCTCATCATGTTTTGACCTCATAATATTCCTTTGTTGATGTTAATCGTCATATCCAAGTGTCAGATATAAACTTATTAGGCTAAATCCTTCTTGTAATGTTCCATCATTGAATCACAATAGGTATTTATTTTTCCTCAATCTCTCATAAAATAAGGCATTTGCAATAAATAAATATATTATTCATTTTATTGAATTTATTTCTTACAGGGATCATAAAACCCATTAAACATGGCTAAGAATAGACATTATGCATAGAAATTTCTTGTTATCTTAATTCAATGCAAGCAATGATTACTTATGTGCTATGCAATATTGCAACGAAAAAAGTACTCCAAATGAAAAGGAATGTACTCAGAAGGACAACAAACAATGAAGCATATTATATTTCATTCATTGAAGGTTTATGAATAGCTAGGGAGTATGGGTCCAATGGAATTATAGTCTTCACAAATTTTGAACGTGTGTGCAACCATATGAAAGGCATGTACAAGTAAAAAAGGATAGGTTAAAACAACTGCATGGAGAAGAAAAAAATATTATTAGTGAATTTCAATCATTTAGCATAAGACATTGTGGAAATGTTAACATGATGTCCAGTGATCTATTGTATGGGGCAATGCCAATTCAAGATTTGTGTGTGAAAGATGAATTGGTGTTAAGAAGCTCTCCATCAAAATTTATTGATGGACATTGTAATATATATCTTTGATATGTGTGTGTTTTTAATTTATAAATGTGTTGTTTTTAATGACCATGTTTATTTTTCAAATCTATACTAAGTGTGCCCCCACTATGTAAGCACAACTTAGTGAACCTGATATGTTTCAGAAAATTTTGTATTAATTTTCAAAATGTGCACTTCAACATTTGGGTTTTTAGTCTTGAGTATATTTTAAATGAAGAATTTACACGAAATAATTTTGAAGAAACCCTCAGAAAGTTACATTAATTTTCTGAATTCTTGATATTTTTAAATAACAATTTTAATATTTTTAAATGCATTACGTGACTTCAAGGGTTATATCAATTAAATGCATGAGATAACTTCAACGATTTTTTTTAAATATCATATATATATATCATGGATCGAGGGACTAGGTCACCACATGAGCATTTTCCACTTGATTCTTTGAGGTGAGCATCAATTGAGTCTCATGCATCGACTAGAGGGGGAGGTAATGGATCAATGAGATTATCAAATGAATTAGGGGAGGTCCATCATTCGTTACATCATGATCATTGTATATATATGTTTATGTGCAAGCTTTTAAATGATATTTGAATATAATAATATGTAAATACATATGAAATTGTTTTTTTTTCAATTTAGCTTTATTAATTTATAATAAATTTCATCCTTTTTATGAGCATCTCTCACTAGGTTGAAGAGAGTATCTACTTAATCAATGGAGGGCCATCATTCACATCATCGTGGTATGGTATATATATGTTTATGTGCATTTAATTAAATGATAAGGGTAGAATCATATGGACGTACATATATTGAATTTTTTTTTTCAATTTAACTTAATTAATTTATTATAATATCTATTTTTTTTAGAAGCTTCTTTCACTCTGTCGCTGCGTGAGGGTGGTCATCATTCTCCAAGTGATCAACAAGCTCAATCAACTCATTACTTAGGTGTGATGGTTCTCAACCATCTCTAGGTGGTCATGATGGTCCTCATCCATCTCTGGTTGGTCATCAATCTCAATTGGACCATCATGATCCTCATCATTTCGGTAAATTATATAATTCTTATTTTTATTTTTTATATTAAAAAAAATTGTACATGCAAATGAATTATATGTACATACATGTCTACATGTCTATCTTGCATGCATATAAATACATTAGTTCACATGTTTTTATATTTATGTAATTATATTGATGCAAGGGGTGAAAATGTTGATCAAAGTAAACATAAGCGACGCAGGCCAATTCAAGAAGAAGACCATACGCCAACTACCACCTATCGATATGATATGTCTAATGAGCTTCCTTGGAGAAAAACGTCCAAAAATGTATGTTACAGAGGTGCATAGGTCATTATTCAAAATTGAGGAAATATCTTGTGAGTTTGGAGCTCCCTGCAGAGAGTCGACAAAGATTAGGAATAGTTATGCACCCTCTAAGCTCAGTTCTTGATATTTACAAGAAGCTCGGGCCAACCACTGATTGCTTTATAAATATGATGAGGAGTAGAAATGAATAAGTAATGGGTCCAAATAAATGGGTTGAGGGAAGTAAAAGAGTTACAAATTTAGTACATGCAAATTCTATCTTTAATTTCAAAGAAAGGTTGAAAAGAAAGATGATCAAGGTGCAATATTTCAAGCACCCTGAAATAGCCAACCTATGATAGGTTCCTTGCATCATATCGAAAGCTACCATGGAATGACGATGTTACAAATTATTTGTAGGATTATTTTATGTAGAACTATTTTTGCGTTTGAGACCTGATTATACTGAACTTCCATCTAAATTTTATGGTACTAGGAGAGGTCAGATATATGAATCTAAGGGCACATTAAGGGACACTAAATTGTCTTGCCCTCCACCACCTTTGGCACCTCAACCTCCTCATATGGTAAATTTGTGGTTGGAGATGGATTCCACTTCTCAAATTGGTCGAGAAGAAATGGATGTCATCATAGACAACATCCAAACTACATTGACTAGAATTGATGTTGGTCTAAATCAACAAAGAGCATGAGTTGGTGCACGTGTTAATTTGTATATAAAATAAATAAGGAGATAGATAATATGAATTTTGAGGAGGTTAAAGGATATGAAACGGGTTGTTGTGATGGTTGGAAATACCTAATTAGTCATGAGGAAGAGGGCATGGGATCAGTACATGTCAATGGTCAGGGTAGATATTTTAATGTAGTGTAATGAATGTGTTAATCTTGATTGACATACATTTTGTTAATTTTTTTAGATATAATATAACACAAATGTATCATATGTTCACCAATTTCATTTAATTCATTTGTTGAATGAATATTTTGATAATATCACGGTCTTAGGTTCAGATTCCAATCAAGATATGTTGAGAGATGTTAGTTTTTCTTTAAGAGTTCATGTTCATACTATTATTCTACTTTTATTATATTGGTATCGTAAGGACACGTTTTTAATAGAAATAATTACATATATAATTAAATGTTAACAGATTCTGGTTATGTCCAACGTTTTTGACATAGCACCACCATCATGTTCCCTATTATGAGATGTGTCAAATATTCGCTTGTCACAAGTATTGAATATTTCACTTTTGTTTTGTTATAAATTGAAGCAATTTTCATTAAATAATGAGATCTCTATCTTATAGTTTTAAAATTATAAAATTTTAGGTTTCTGGAGATGCTTTCGGTTCTCTAGGGACTTTAGCAATGGAAACAATAATGGGGATAGGATCATCTAAACAATATGAAAAAGTTGTTCAACAATTTTTTTAATATTGTGAGTTTTCACATTTTCATGTGCAATTTTAATTTTTTAATAGATACATGTACATGTATTCTACATTGCATCCATGAGGGATAAATGCATAGGGAACACCACGAGGTATTGCATGGAATTTGAAACTTGAGTCGGTTACATGGATTGAATCATTTGGGCACTTTGAAGAAGTTGATACTTGATTTTTTTAATATTATGAGTTTAATAATTTTCATGTGCAATTTTAAATTTTTAATATATATACATGTACATGTATTGTACAGGTTATCCATGAGGACACAATGCATGATGAACACCACGAGGGTACAGTGGAGGGGGAACACCATGAGGTATTCCATGGAACTTGAAACTTTTTATAAATTTTTTTTTTATGATTACATTTTGATTTAATTTTAAAACATTAAAATTTAATTTTAAAGTACAAAAGCTTATGTATATATGAAATTACACATGTTGTGCAGGGCACCCATGATTTTTATGAGAGCACAAGGATGTTGATATATCATATATTTCAACGAGGTTCTCTTTTATCTAGATTTTTATTTGACAATATTTTTATATTATATTTACTTTTATCATGATATAAATTTTGAACATATTTGAAGTAAGACTATTATGAATTGAAATCTTTGATGCATTTTTTTTTTTTATATTTAGTTTTATAATGATATAAGTTTTGGACATATTTTAAATAAAATTCTTTATTATTATTTAATGGATGATAATTTTACAGTTTATATACATTTTGCATGATGATTCTTATAATGTTAGTAGATGATTCTTAGGTTTTGTTCAAATATTTTTTGTCAAGTTATTTAATGAATAGTAAAATTGCAAATTACAAAACATAGTACTTCTTGCATTTGAATGAATCCTCTAATGGTGTAGATGTCTAAAACAATCATAACTTAAAATTTCATTATAAAATATGGTATACATTTTTCATTCATGAATAGATCATCATCTTGTATAGAAGGGATGCTATGGATGTTGGTTGATAGTTAAATTTTAATATAAAGTTTTTCATGCAAACATACTATCAAATTTCATTATAAAGATGATACAATTTGCATGATGCATGGTTTGACACTTAAAGGTTTTACATATTTGAGTTCATGATTATGTAGCAATGAAAGTAAATTTTCATTTAGTTGGTACATTTTTCATCATCATTCTTATAATATTATTAGATGATTATTAGTTTTTGTTTAAGTTGTTTTTTCAAGTTATTTAATGAATAGTAAAATTGAAAATTACAACACATGGTACATTTTGTATTTGAATGAATCTTATAATTGTGTGGATGTCTAAAACAATAATAACTTAAATTGCATTATAAAATATGGTATGCATTTTGCATTCATGTATAGAAAGGATATTATGGATGTTGGTTGATAGTTAACTTTTGATATAAAGTTGTTCATGCAAAAATACTATAAAATTTCATTATAAAGCATGATACTAAGCTAGCAATAAAAATATTTGAAAAGATAAAATGATGGTCCATAAGAGGAAAAATGCAATGCAAACATGATAGTTGTACAATAAAAAACCACATAGAAAATTGTGATTTTCTACATCCTTACATTATAGTTGTATTTGGGATCTTTTAATTCCTTTCTAACTTAAAAATGAAGTTGTGCCATATTAATGAAAAAGAAATTGTAATACTTAGTATTAGCTATAATGGACAACATACGAGTGCACAAAAATAAAGGCTAACAATCTACTTGAAGTTCTCCAAAATGAATACAAGGAGAAGATATTGTTGGGCAATTCAATTGAAAGAATTCTAATGGAATTCCATCCTCAATGATCTATTCATGGTCAACTTTTGACATTCTCCATTTTTTAACTTTCAATTTTTCTTTTTGATTGAACTTATATCAACTTTATCCGCGCCGCACACACCAAGTGACTATGTTGATAATTTATGGCATCAGGTTAAGAGTCTTGAAATTAAGCATTATTATCAGTTTGATGAGTTTCTTTGAAAAAATAACATTTCATTATAATAGACCCTCTTTCATATATAAAATCGTTATCATCATAGTCTTCCAATAACTTTGTCTTTCGTTCAATGCACCACATTAAATAATACTTGACATTTTTAATGTTGTTAATGGGTGAAACTACAACAAAAACATCTCTTGCAGAATAAAACAAGTGTAAATTCATATCATTATGAAAGAGAAATTAGTTATCAACATGGACTTGATTTTATTATATATTTAGCTCTATATTTGAATTATTATCTAGATACTTATACATAATGATTTTAAAAACATAAAACATATATACATCCTTTGAAAGAAATTGAAATGTTACCTTCTCTAATAAGATCAGAAACTCAATCACCTTCAAATGACACTATAGCCTCCTCCAATTCCATATTTTTGAAGCTTGCAACCGACATTTCCCCTTTGTTTAATTTTATGTATGTTTCCAAGCTTTTACATACATATTTTTTTCATAAACATCATTGGATTGTGTGTCCTCTATGCAAACATGACAAAACAATATTCTTTTCTTTTATCCAATGCAAACACATTTATGTACTTTTTTTTAATTGAATGTAATTTTTTAGTCCATTTTACTATTTCAGCTTCATATGTAATCAATCTATCTACATCTTGGACTCCGATATGCCAAAAAAACCTATATTAAATATAAACAAGAATTTAAATATGTTATTTAAAATATAATTTATATATCAAAGATAATCATCGACCAATTATTTAAACTATATAATTTTTAAATGTTTAAAATTTAAAAATTAATAAAAATCATCATATATTAAAAATATATACAAGCTAATGTATATATGTACATGCCTGCATACCTCCCTTGATGGGTTAGTCACATGGCTTAGTGCAATAATGCACCATCGAACAAAATTTTCAGTTGAGACAAGTCAGTTTGCAAGTTGCCCATCTGATATCTTCAAAGTGATCATTTTATACATGCCCCTACACCATCACGTTCTCCTTTTCTTTGACAAGTCGGAAAGAAACTCCAACAATGCTTAATGTTTGTTTTCATATGAAAATGACACAACCAAAAGAATGATCATGAAGATTTGAATTGACCTTCACATCCATATAACCATATCCAATTTTCATTGAATTTTATTCTAAGATCTTTTAATGAGTCATAAATATTATCAAAGCAATGTTGTAAAAAATGTGTATCATGTGTACGAACATTGGTTATGTAGAAGTGATATTCTTTAATAACATGTTGATTCTCACTGGCGCTTTATATGTGATCAACATTTTGTTTAGCATGTCTATATAGAACATGGAAAAGCATAGAGACTTGGTCAAAATGATAATATTCACTCTATATTTCATTTTGTGCAACAAATGTGTAGTATTTTGCAAAATCAACTATTGACAAAATGGTCCATGGTGGAAATTTTTCATGGGATTTTTTGAATTGCAGGTCCTATCATTGATCTATATGAGAATTCTTGGTGTATTTATAAATTTCTGTCTCAAACTTCTTCAAAAACTATATCACAAAATTTTATTCTTCTTGTAAATCAATCCCTCTAGCACTTCACTACAAGAAAAAAGGACATTGGTGAGGGTCAAAAAATATCACCAGAAGCTCACTTGTGACGGTCAAAAGAGTCTCTGTCACCAAAAACTAAATGTCATCAAAGGTGGTGTCGCCAAAAGTATAGGTATTGTGGTGACATTAAAATTTTATCACAAATAATAATTTATAATGACGGATAGTGAATGTCACCATTTTATATGAGTAATGGTGACAAGCCTTAGTCTCTGACACCAAAAAATTGAAAATCACCAAAAATATAGGTGTTTTGGTGACATTCAAGGTTCGTCACAAATAATTATTATATTGACAGGTAGTGAATGTCACCATTTCATATGAAAAACAACGATTTATTGTGATGGACCTTTCATGGTCGTCACTATATATATATATATATATATATATATATATATATATATATATATTTCATATGAAAAACAACGATTTATTGTGATGGGCCTTTCATGGTCATCACTATATATACATATATACATATATATATATATATATATATATATATATATATATATATAGATACATATATATATATATATATATATATATATATATATATACATATATATATATACATATATATATATATATATATATATATATATATATATATATATATATAGATACATATATATATATATATATATATATACATATATATACATATATATATATATATATATATATATATATATATATATATATATATATATATATATATATATATATATATATATATATATATATATATATATATGGCGATGTTCATTGACCGTTACCATTTCATATTTTGGTTAGTGTCGAAAAATGCCACCATAAGCTCATTGGCGACAGTCAAAAAAGCCTTCGTTACCAAAAATTAAACATCACCAAATGCCATATCGCCAAAAGTATACGTGTTGTAATGACATTCAAGGTTTGTCATAAATAATGATTATAATGAAAGATAGTGACTGCCACCCTCTCTTAGTAAAAGCTATAATTTATGGTGATGGACCTTCCATGGCTATCACTATTGATGCATATATAAGGTGGCATTCGTTGACCATCACCATTTCATATTTTGGTGAGGGTAAAAAAATGTCACCAGGGCTCATTGGTGATAGTCGAAAGAGCCTCTATCACCAAAAACTAATTATCGTCATTCCATGAATATCAAGTCATGATGAAATCAAACCACCAACTCCCTGCTTATAAAGCAGGTGCTCTTCCATTGAGCTAGGACCCTTTAAAGAATTAGACTTTAAAAAATTAGACCTTGAAACTTTATAAATAGTAAATTCTACAACTTCCAATAAATTATAAAACTTTGTAATGTCTTCAAAAATATTTTACTAAACAAGAAAAACAAAATCAAAGTTGCTTGTCCTTGCCTAATGGTTATGGAAGTTATGAAAGTGGGTGGAGAGAAAATTAGTATGTATAAAATACTCAATATGTTCAATTGAATACCCAATTAGAAGTCAAACTTCGAAGAGATTTAAATGACCTATAATTATCAAACCTAAAATATACAATTACACCGAAAATTGATTTCTCACATTGTGAATCATGTAAATCTATTACCACAACATAAGCATCTACCTCTAAAAGATTGATTTGCATGAAAAAAATAAAAAACAGTGAGTATATATGATGCAATTATGAATAATGAACAACATTCTTGAATTATATTGGCTATGCAGTCTAGAAAACTAATTGGAAGTGTTTCTCATTATTAATTTATTTCAAGATGTCAAAATACAAAAATCAATAACAATGATCCTAAAATGAAAGCACTAAATAGCTGTAAGCGCGAAGTTTGGTTGATATTTGTTACACCAACAAAATATCCAAGGGGCATTCAAACACTTACAAATCCTAAGTCCACAACAAACACAATTATCCAAAGATGAAATTGCATGGATACAAGGAAAGCACCCTACCTCTCAATGATAACTATGTCCTCCCACAAATACTTCAACTAGCAAAGGGGTGTGAAGACAAGAACCCCAAAGCAAAAAGAAATACACAATACAAAAACACACTTCATCCCCCCTCTACTTTTATAGAATAGATGCAAGGGAATAATAAAAATATTCATAGAGAATAGGATTACAATGGAAAAAACAAAAATTATATGAAAAAATAACTAACAACAAAATCTATTAATTTGAACATGCATCCACATGTACTCAAATATTAGAGGAAATAAAAGAATCCAACATGATTGTATGCACTTGAAAAAATGGAATGTACTTCTTTAGTGAAAAGGAAGAAAATACCAACCTCTTTTTTATTATCCTCTGGAATAAATCCTCTATGTATGGCATTGGGGTTTTGTGCTACACTCTAAGCTTACTCTCCAACATTAAAATAAGAGTTCTAAAATTTGTTTCTAAATGTCTGATTTGTTAGAGTTTGGGCCAAGCCTATAGACATGGAGCCTATTTTCACATTAGGAAATTTTACCTTTTTATTCTTTCTAGGAACAAGTTTAACAGTCTCATCATCATTTGAGCTATCACTCTTGAAGTGCACCTTTGATTTCTTGGTATGATTGTAGACAACTTCACCTTCTTCAGACTGAGATCTAGAAGCATTAGATTCATAATCACTTTCATCATCCCTATATTGTCTTTTTATCTTTTGTTTCTCCTTTTTCCTCCTCTCACCCAATCGTTGTTTCAAAAGAAAAATATCTTCTTTATCATGGTGCTTCATCTCTTCCCTAAGTTTAATGTATCTTTCTGCAACTACAATACATTTTTATCAAGATAAGCATCAATGAATAAATAAAAATACCTATATGTAGAATCTCAGAATCTGGTATTTAAAAAAACTAAGATTGTGAATTTTTCTAACAACAATCAACAAAGAAAAAACCATGTTAATGAAATATCTCAAAACACTACAAAAATAGATGTCGTAGTCTAACCATTCTACGTTTTGAAGGCTCTGTAAGAACATACTTTTCAGTAAAATTTGGCGGAAATCTAGCAGGAATTTGTTAAAATCATAAGTTTGAGTGGTGATGTCTAAATAATCAGAGTGTCGAAGGAGTTTTTCAGGGTGCTAAAACCACTTATGCATTCAAAAACACATTTTAAACAATAAAAATTCATGATCTAGGAAAACTAAAGGAATAGTACTATTTAGTTGGGAATTTTCTTTCAAGGAAAACCTCTCAGGATACCCCTCTTCCTGGGAATTTCTGGATTTCGAAAATCCCAACCTCCAGTTGCACTAGTGACTGGTAACCCCAAGGGACTTAACCTTATTTGAACCTGTGACCTATGGACCACCCATTGGCACACATACCAATGGTTCAATTGAGATAACCCTTGGGGGCTCATTAGAGCATATTTTCAAAAATTATATTCATCATGCAACCACTAGTTTTTTAATGCAGCTACCAACGACAAGGAAACAAAATTGTAATCCATCCATTTCATAGATATACCAAAATTTGTAAAAAATCACCAAGTACCTACACATTATGGTCAAATTCTTGTTGTTGACTCAGGAAGTACTCACTGAATATGGATTTGTGACAAGTTCTCTAACAATGACTATGCAAGCTCAATGAACCTTAAAATAAAAGTTTCAAGGTTACACTTGTTTTTAATAAAAATACCTAAATTTCTATCCAACAAGCTTACAATAAAAGACAAGCCAATTACCAAGTACTTGTGAATGCTGCTCAAACTTTTCTCTAGTTTGGTGAGTTGGGAAAGTACTCACCAAGTGTGAGTAAGTTTGAGATGTTCTCTAACCATGACCATGCAAGCTCCATGAACCCAAAAACAAAAGTTCCAACACCAGAACAATCATTTATAACATGCTCTTGTTTGAAAGAGTTTACAGTGTGTTTGCAAGTCTTGGACACCTTTAACAGTCATATTACTTCATCAAAGTCATCTACTTGTTGAGCAATACCAATGCATCCTAAATTTGAGATAGACTAATATTTCATTGTTTATGTATATGTTAAATTTTGACGTACATTTTATGTGCCTGGGCTTAGGTCTAAATAAATGAATTTGCAAAATTAAATGGAATGACCAGATAATGTGAGTATTTTTCAATATATTAAGGTATTTCCCATTTTTCCTTAGTTGCACTGATTGTCAGCAAATGTGACAAGTTCTTTGAGCATGATTATGTAGGCTCAATGAAAATATAAAGAAAATTTGAACACTAGAGCATTCATTTCTATTGTTCTCTTGTTGGAGAGAATTTTAACATTTCAGTGTATTTTGGAGTCCCAAACACCTTCAATAGTCACATTTCTTCATCAAAATCATCCACTCATTGACCAAGGTCCAAAATCATTGTGTAGTAAGTTGTAGAAAGTTGGACTGATCTTTAATTGATTACATCTATTTTAAATTTTGGTGTACATTTCATTTGACTATGTAGCATTCGCATTGGCTTGTCTATAATTTAGAGTCTAATTTGATGGATTTGTCATGGAATGGTATGACCTAATTTTAGCTTGTGAAATTCTAAATATGTATGTAATTTAAATTCTAATTATGTTATGGACTTTTAATATACTGAGTTATTGCCTAGTTTTCTAGCATCACCAAATTAATTCTTCCTTCTGGCTTTGTGGAGTTATCGAGTCCAACTTCTATAACTCTGCACCATAGTGATCCAAAACATTGATAATAACTTAAGCTGTTAGGCATGGAAATATAGCACTGAAATTTCTTATGACCAACAATATATTTCATCCTCAATGGAGCAACAACTGAAAAATCCAAGGTAGAATTCTTTATCAAATTGATGCAGGAGCATCAAGCACTTAGCCAGCAATGTGACATCTTGGTCACATGTTGTGGCTAGTTAAAAATAAATTAGACTTAGAAATAGTTTAAATAATATATTTTATTAAATTTGCTATTTATTTTAGGAGAATTGTTAGTTGTTTAATTAAATATGGCATAATAATAGAGTTGGTTTCTTTCCCTGCGTGGAATAGAACCAAAATAGGGATAAATGCTAAATAATAGGGGGTATTAGTTTGTTGAGAAACTCTAGAATAAATCTATTCTGAGAAGAATAGTTTCTCATATTTGTATAAATTAGAGAAAGCCTGAAGGTGTGAAGGGGGGAGAGTGTGTGTGTGAGAATCTGGATTATATATTGAAATTGCAGAGGGGCAGCTAATGCCTATTCACCCATGTAGTTCTTTGTTGATTGAAATGTTCAAGCATCCATTTCTGTTTTGAATAAGAGTCGATTTCTATGTACTAACGTAATGTTGTGTTGGCAATGGAAAAACCAATATGTATATATATGTATAGCCATTTAATTATTTGTTGGATCAGTCAATATGAACATTTGGGTGTTGGTGGTGATGATCAGTTATATGTAACGCTGAAGCTATGAGTGATGCCATCGATACCTCATTGCCATCAACATTTCAATCATGACTTTGTTTCTATTGTGCGCTGCATAATTTTTTTAATCAAATTTGAATTGATTCACACGCTGTTTGGATACACTGTGGTCATGGTTGTATTGAGTTATATGAATGGCAGTTCAAAGTGTTTGGTGGGGCGTTTGTTCTTGAACAGAATTGAGCTTTAATTATTTAAGTTGCAAATAAATCTTGATTGAGGCATATATGTTAGTTGTATACATCCAATCAGTCAAGACAGTGACTCTGGGATTATGAAAAGAGGAAAATGTTGTTAAGAGTAGGAAAGTTCTAATTTTCCTACATCATTTTTGGTATCAGAGTGTGTTAACACAGACATAAAAGGACTTGTTGTTATTTGTCAATTGCTGCGAATGCAACATATGTATGCTGCAAATTCTTTTTTAAACAGTGGTTTGTCTCTGTATATGGTTAGAAAAGAATTGTATGGGCTGCGCCCTGTATGAATGAAGAAAGGAATTCAGTTCCTGTGTTTTAGTTTGAAACAAGATTTCTATTTCGGCACTCTGGCATTTTAGAAGTCAACAAGATTTATTTGTTTTGTATACTGACAGCCATTGCTTGCAATATTAGAAGAGTGCAATCGGAGTTCAGGGACATCATTTTGGTATCGGAGCCTGTTAAGCTGTTTTGAAGTATTGTAGAGAATGCCGCCAAGAAGGGGAATTGGTCGAGGGAGACCAGAACCAAATGCAGTTCTGTTGGAAGAAATGCGGAGATTGCATGAACAAATGGAAATAATGGAAGCAGCCCAAAGAAGAGCACCTGATGATGGAGCTGAGAGTTCTTCAGAAGAATCTTATGCAGATGTGGAAGCAGAAGAAGAGAGCGAAAATGTCAAATTCATGAAGATGCTGGCAAAAGTTGGAAGCAAACCTAAGATAGAAATTCCTATGTATGAAGGGAATTTGAATGCGGAGGAGCTTATGGATTGGATCAGATCCATAGATCAATACTTTGACTATGAAGAGGTTGAGGAGAATAAAAGGGTAAAATTTGCAGTCACTAGATTGAGAGGTCATGCAGCCATCTGGTGGGACGAGTTACAGACATCAAGAACGAGAAGGGGAAATCTAAGATCAAGCAGTGGGATAAAATGGTAAGCAAACTGAAAGCCAATTTTTTGCCTAAATACTATCATTTGAATCTTTTTAAGCAGATGAAAAATATGAAGCAGAAAGGAATGTCTGTTAAGCAGTATACAGAAGAATTCTACAGGTTAAGTATTAGAACAGGGCATGTAGAAGATGATTTGGAGAAAGTAGCTAGATACATTAATGGTTTGTGGTATGAAATACAGGATGAGATCAGCTTATTGAATTTGAAGACGATTGAAAATGCCTATCAAGCAGCCTTGAAGGCAGAGGAAAAACTAGTACACAAACAAAACCAGAGGAACAAAGGTAAGAATCCGGCAAAAGAAGGGAGAACATTTGAACCAAAAATTCAACACTCTCAAAATGAGACAGGGAGTGCTCTGGCCGGGGAAGATTCATGCCCAGAGGCAGAGGGCGAGGAAGAGATGTACGATGTTACATATGTGGTGAATGGGGACATATACAATGGGATTTCCCTCATCATAGATCAACAAACCAGCGCAATGTGAATGTTGCTGAAGCCAAAGAGGAGATTTTTCAACCTGAAGCTAAAGAGGAACCACCAGAAGACGGAGAATCCCTGTTGCTGAAGAGGGTATTACTGGAAGGAGCTAAGGAAGCCAAAGAGCTAGTTCAAAGAAAGACTTTATTCAGAACTATATGTAAGTCAAGGGGTAAGTGTTGCAAATTGGTAATTGATAGCGGTAGTATTGACAATCTTGTTTCTACAAAGATGGTGGACAAGTTGAAGTTGGAGAGAACAGTACACCCCACTCCTTATAAAGTATCGTGGCTTCAAAAGGGCCATCAAATTTTTGTAACGGAACAATGTCAAGTTGAAATTCAGATTGGTACTTATAATTATGTCATTTTATGTGATGTAATGCCGATAGATGTATGCCACATATTGCTAGGGAGGTCTTGGAAATTTGACCGAAATGCCATACATGATGGCAGGAGAAATACTTATACTTTGGAGAAATATGGAATAAGCATACACTACTGCTGTTGAAAGTTGAAGCTGATAAAGAAGCACCTGGAAATAGTATTACATTGATGAATGAGAAGATCTTGTTGTAGGAAGATGAGAAGGGTAAGGAGATGCATCTTGCTAGTGTTGGAAAACCCAAGGTAATTTTAACTTCTACAAATTTAGAAGATTTACCTGAAGAAATTCAAAAGTTCTTGAATGATTATGCTGATATTGTTGTGGATGAGTTGTTACCATCAGGATTATTAGTGAACATAATGATCTAATATCGGGAGTCAGTCTGTCGAATAAAGTAGCCTATAGGGTAATGCAGGAAAATGTCGAAGTTGGAACATAAGTGAAAGAGTTGATGGATAAATGGCTAATCAGTGGAAGCCTTAATCCATGTGCTGTGCCAATAGTACTTAGTCCGAAGAAAGAAGTTGAATGGTGCATGAATCCAAATTCTCGAGCCTTATATAAAATCACCATCAGGGTGAAGAATGAAGATTTGAAGGAATATGCAGTCTCTAAAGAAGAGTTGAAATTGGATCCGAAGAAAATCCAAGTAGATGTGAATAGGCTAACTCCTAGAAACATATTTGAGGGAGATGTCAAAAGCAGATGGCAGGAATGCAGTAGCAAAGACAAGCAGCGAGCAGATATGAGGAGGTGGAAAAAGGAATTCCAAACAGGTGATTTAGTCATGTATTGCAGAATGGTACCTATACTAAAAGCCAGAAGAAGAACCACAAAGAGATGCCATAACAGACGAAAGCCCAAAGCAGGAAAAAGGAAAAGGAAAGTGCTAAAGAGAACCAGGAGTCAGACTCATTATCAGTATTTGACCAAGTGGAAAGAGGAACCAGTAGAGGACGTCAGCAGAGCTACAGAGAATGGGGATCAACTCCAAACAACTACCAGATCAGCTTTCTTCCCCGAGAGTCTGATGCAGGAGCATCAAGCACTTAGCCAGCAATGTGACATCTTGGTCACATGTTGTGGCTAGTTAAAAATAAATTAGACTTATAAATAATTTAAATAACATATTTTATTAAATTTGCTATTTATTTTAGGAGAATTTTTAATTGTTTAATTAAATATGGCATAATAATAGAGTTGGTTTCTTTCTCTGTGTGGAATAGGACCAAAATAGGGATAAATGCTAAATAATAGGGGGGTATTAGTTTGTTGAGAAACTCTAGAATAAATCTATTCTGAGAAGAATAGTTTCTCATATTTGTATAAATTAGAGAAAGCCTGAAGGTGTGAAGGGGGGAGAGTGTGTGTGTGAGAATCTGGATTATATATTGAAATTGCAGAGGGGAAGCTAATGCCTATTCGCCCATGTAGTTCTCTGTTGATTGAAATGTTCAAGCATTCATTTCTATTTTGAATAATAGTCTATTTCTATGTACTAACGTAATGCATTGTTGGCAATGGAAAAACTGATATGTATATATATGTATAGCCATTGAATTATTTGCTGGATCGGTCGATATGAACATTTGGGTGTTGGCGGTGATGATCAGTTATATGTAACGCTGAAGCTATGAGTGATGCCATCGATACCTCATTGCCATCAAAATTTCAATCATGACTGTGTTTCTATTGTGCGCTGCATAATTTTTTTACTCGAATTTGAATTGATTCACACGCTGTTTGGATACATTGTGGGCATGGTTGTATTGAGTTATATGAATGGTAGTTCAAAGTGTTTGGTGGGGCATTTGTTCTTGAACAGAATTGATCTTTAATTATTTAAGCTGCAAATACATCTTGATTGCGGCATATATGTTAGTTGTATACATCCAATTAGTCAAGACAGTGACTCTGGGATTATGAAAAGAGGAAAATGTTGTTAAGAGTAGGAAAGTTCTAATTTTCTTACATCATTTTTGGTATCATAGCATGTTAACGTAGACATAAAAGGACTTGTTGTTATTTGTCAATTGCTGCAAATGCAACATATGTATGCTGCAAATGTTTTTTTAAACAGTGGTTTGTCTCTGTATATGGTTAGAACAGAATTGTATGGGCTGTGCCCTGTATGAATGAAGAAAGGAATTCAGTTCCTGTGTTTTAGTTTGAAACAAGATTTCTATTTCGGCATTCTGGCATTTTAGAAGTCAACAAGATTTATTTGTTTTGTATACTGACAACCATTGCTTGCAATATTAGAAGAGTGCGATCGGAGTTCAGGGACATCACAAATTGGTAGCAACAACTGTCGATCAAGTATTTCACTTTAAAATCATAAGTTTGAGTTGTGATGTCGACACAATTTGGGTCCCAAGGATTTTTTTAGTGCATTGAATTCACTTATGCATTCAAAAACACATTTTAAACAACAAAATTCATGACCTTAGCAAAATAAAAGAATAATTCTACTTAGTTGGGAAATTTTTCTCAAGGAAAATCCCCCAGGATACCCCTCTTCTTGGGAATATCCGGATGGAGGACAACTCAACCACTAGTCACAATAGTGGCTAGTAATCCCATGGGAATTGACAAAATTTGAACCTATAACCTATACCAATGGTTCAATTGAGATAACCTTTGAGGCTCACTGGAGCATGTTTCCTGTATATACAATAACGAATCATCAAAAAATATACTCATCATGTGACCATTGGTTTTTTAATCCAGCTACCAACCATAAGGAAAAAAAAAAATTAATCCATCCATTTCATAAAAATACCTTAATGTGTATACAACCACCAAGTACCTATAGATTATGGTCAAATTCTTGTTGTTGATTTAGGAAAGTACTCACTGAATATGCAATTGTGACACATTTTCTAACCATGACTATGTAGGCTCAATGAATTTTAAAAGAAAAGTTTCAACGCTACACTCATTTCTCATAAGAATAACTAAATTTCTATCTAATAAGATTAGCATAAAAGGCAACTTTGGAAGAGTTAGAGGAAAAAAAACTTTGGAAGAGTGAGAGGAAAACAACTTTGGAAGAGTTAGAGAAGAACAACTTTGGAAGAGCTAGAGGAAAACAATGTTCAGAACAAAGATCAACTCTTGTTGAAAGACAAACTTTGTTTAGTTTATGAAGTGAAAAGAAGACAAAAGGAAAGAGAAATATTTTCATAGGAAAAGAAACATAATCAAGAAAACCAATTGATCAAACCATTCTTGAAAAAATAGCTCAACCTATCCTTGAACACAGAACAATTTGAATCTCAAATTTCTATTGAAACATTTGAAAATACTAAAAAAGCTACGGCAGAAGAAGGGAAAGTATCTACCATCCTCACTCTAGAAAAAAGGTTACAATATGAAAAACAACAAAAAGAATGGCAAAGAAGAAGAGAAGAAGAGGAAGGAAGAGAAGCAGAAAGGAAAAGAGAAGAAGATCTCAAAAGAGAATATGATTATACAAAAAGACAAGTTGAAGAAAATGAAAAAGAAGCTACTTTTGGATTTCCAATTGTAGATACTAGAGAAATTCTAGGAGAAGAAGTAAAAATGAAGAATATTCCACCTTCAGTTTTACCAAATTTCTATGGAATGTGTACCGATGATCCTGATTTGTTCATGTTCAAATTTGATATCTCATGTAGAAATTATGGTTACGCCAATGATACACATAAGATTCATCTTTTTCCTGGTACTCTTAAAACAAGTGCATTAAAATGGTTTGTGGGACTACGAGAACACTCTATTACTTCTTGGGAAGAAATGAAGGAAACTTTTCTTAAGAAATATCAAGCCTACTGCAGGCCTAGAGATTCAAAAGAAGATATTTTTAGAATGTATCAATAAGAAGATGAGAGTTTGGAAGAATATTTGGAACAATTCCTTTACAACCTGCAAAAATCCAAATGGTATTCTCTAAATCCTGATACCATCATAAAAAATTTTCCTTAAAGGAATAAGAGATGAGTATCTTGATATTCTCAATGTGATGGGTAAAGGACATATTTCATACATAACATTTGATGAAATAGCTAAACTATGTAAAAAATACTCTAGAGGTAGATCCAAAATTGGAAAAGGAGATGTAACTTCTAGAGCTTCTAAATTTGCAGCAGGATGAGTGAAAAGAGTAGAAATAGGGAGTTTGTTATAAAACATTAAAATAGATCTTTTGAGTACCTTAGGAACACAAGTTGGTGTATTAAAAGCAAAGAAGAAAGGAGAAGAAGAAGAACAAACAATGTCAATCTTTTGTCCTAAGTGTAGGAAGAAGCATCTTTTATGAGAATATCCTTTGGATAATATACAAGTTTGTGGGCTATGTACAAGAAATCATGTTACAGATGATTATCCAACATTAAAAGAGTTTCGAGCAAGTCAAACAGAAGAAACTCAAGGATTTTATTATATGACACCAAGAAGAGCTTGGAAACCACATTTTGCAGGTACATCTCAACAGTTTCCTCAACAAATTCCCCAAAATTTTCAATATCAGAATTCATGGAATACTCCTATTCCATGGCAGGTTTGGCCTCTTCAGTAAAACGAAAACCGACCTTCACAAAGTTGGCGAGGATATGCTTATGGAGCCCAACCTCCTCAATGATATTTCCCTCAATAATATCAATCCTAACAATCACATCAACAACCATATCCTCGACAATCATTCACATATCAGTAATTCCAACAATCCACTCAATCAAATCCATTTACACAACAATCAATGTTTGCACTAACTCAACCTTAGCAACTTTAGCTGCCTTAAAATCAACCACCAGCCAGACCAACTCAGTTACCATCTCAGCTAGTAGCAAATCCGAGTAATAGAGTGGAAAGGACAGCATATAATATGGAAGAAACAACATTATTTCCTACATATTCTATTCTTCCTATACAAGATATCCACTTGAGATCTAGAAAAGTACTACAAAAATATTCTCCACCAATAATAGAATAACAAATTGAAGAACGAGAACAATCTGAAAAATCTAATCCAAGGAATCAAATTTAGAAAAATAAAACTATTATGACTCAAACACCACCTTTCCCAGAAAGGTTACTGGATCGTAAACCATCAATTTCTCTTGCTGAATTTGATATTATAGATGAATTACAGAAGGCTTATGTCAAAATTCCTTTGTTACAATCCATTAAGGAAATTCCAATTTATATAAAAACAATAAGGGAATTATGCATTAACAAAATAGGCAGAAAGAAAACGGATCCACCCACAATCCAAGTCATTGGAAAATTAGCTAGTCTCATGTCTACAAAAACAACAATTGAAAAATATATTGATCGTAGGATACCTATGGTTACCATTTTAATCAATAATTTTTTAATTCCTAAAACTTTAATTGATCTAGGAGCTGTTATAAATTTCATGATGTCATAAACTATGAAGTATTTAAAATTGCCAAATATCTGACCTACTACTAAAATTTTAGAACTAGCAGATATATCTAAAGTTGTACTAGAAGGAATACTTGAGGACATCATTGTTTCTTTGGATTCATGGGAATACTGTGTATACTTTTTTATCTTGCAACTAAAAACAAATATAGGAGGCCATCCTTTAATTCTTAGCAGACCATGGTTAGCCACAACAGATGCCTTCATTGGATGCAGATCAGGAAGCATGATCTAGCACATGGAGATGAAAGGGAACATATTACACTCTATCCTCTTGCTCAATCTCCTTCTTTACTATCATGGCTTGATGATGAAAAAGAAAATACTCAGCCTATTTTAAGCATTAATCAAGCCTTCAATTTTAGAGAAGAGGAATAAAATAAGGATTTATTAGAACTTTTTATCTCAGAACCTAATATTTCTGAACAATTACGAATAACACAATATGAAGCTACAAATAATCTTATAAATCAATGTTTTCAGGAAACCTGTACTATTCAATCATCGCAGAATTCATTTGAAAGAATTTTTCCTATCAACTCAATTACCAATTCTCAAAAAAAACTATTGAAATCAATATGGGAAAGAATCTAAATATTGGTAATAATCTACAATCATCACAAGAACAACAGGTAATTGCATTATTATAAAAATATTCAAAAGATTTTTCTTGGGACTATACAGACATGCAAGGAATCCATCCAAAAACATGTATCCATCACATTTACACAGATGAAACAATCAAGCCAGTAAGACAACCACAAAGAAGAATGAATCCAATGATGAAAGAGACAGTGAAAGAAGAATTGCAAAAACTATTACAGGTAGGATTTATCTACCCTATCTCTAATAGTCAATGGGTTTCTCCTTTAGTTGTGGTACCAAAGAAAAATGGAAAATGGATAATATGTGTAGACTATAGGGAACTGAACAAAGCAACATTGAAATATCATTTCCCACTACCATTCATTGATCAAGTACTAGACTCATTAGTAGGGAAAAAGTTTTTTTCCTTTCTTGATGGGTTTAGTGGATACAATCATATCCTGATAGCATTAGAAGATCAAGATAAAACCACATTTACTTTTCCATGGGGTACATATGCCTACAATGTTCTTCCTTTTGGACTATGTAATGCACCTACTACATTTCAAAGAGCAGTCTTAGCTATCTTTGCATATCTTATACACGAATGTGTTGAAGCTTACATGGATGATTTTATTGTTTATGGAAATGAATTTGATGATTGTTTAAATAATCTTGAAAAAATTCTAAAAATATGTATAGAGACAAATTTATCCCTCAAGAGTGAGAAATGTTTTATGATGATACATGAAGGGATAGTGTTGGGACACCACATTTCTTCTTCTGAAATTAAGGTAGACCCATTGAAGATACAAGTCATTGTAAACTTAATGCGACCAAAAACATAGAAATAAGTAAGAAGTTTCTTGGGATATGCAAGCTATTACAGAAGATTCATTGAAAACTTCAGTAAGATAGCTTTACCCTTATTCAAACTACTTGTAAAAGACATTGATTTTCAATGGACTACAAATTGTCAAAATGCATTTCAAAATTTGAAAGAAAAATTGTCTATAGCAACTATTCTCAGAGGACCCAATTCGTCATTACCATTCCATATATCTACTGATGCATCAGATATAGAAATAGGAGCATCTCTAGGACAAAAAGAAAATTAGTTTAACTATGCCATTTATTTCATACACAAAAATTTAACTTCGGCATAATTAAACTACACAGTAACTGAAAAAGAAATTCTAGTTGTTATCCATGCAATCAATAAATTTAGGCATTATATAACTAGGTATCATGTATTTGTCCGTACAGGTCATTCAACCATTAAATATCTAATGAAAAAAACAATTACCAATGGCAGAATTACTACATGGCTATTATTAATGAAATAATTTAATATCATTGTTTTAGATTGACTAGGGAGAGATAACCAACTAGTAGATTTTCTATCAAGACTTCATTCTGATTATGATCTTATACTTGTGTCAGATAAATTCCCTAATGAGTATCTATTTTCTATAACAAGTAAATCCCCATGGTTTATAGATGTAGCTTTATATATCATCTGGAATATTACCATCTCATTTCACTAGCAAGCAAAAAATGAAAATAATTAGAGACAGTGCAAGATACACTTGGATTAATGGAGATCTTTTCTATACAGTGCTTGATATTTTAACTAGGAAATGTATAAGAGAATATGAAATAATTGATATTCTAAAATAATGTCATGATGAACCATGTGGTGGTTATTTTGTAGGGAAGAGGACAACATACAAGGTCTTAAATCAAAGCTGCTATTGGCCATCACTATTCAGAGATTCAAAGACTTATGCTAAAAGATGTGATAGATTCCAAAGAATAGGTAGACCTATAGTTTCAGATGAAATTCCAATGAAGCCACAAGTACTCATAGAGTCATTTGAACAATGGGCTCTTGACTTTTTGGGTCCTATCAACCCGCCATCAAATGGTAAGAAGTACATCCTAGTATGTATTGACTATGTAACAAAATGGGCAAAGGCTAAAGTAATGAGCAAAGCAATAGAAGCTGGAGTAGTTTCTTTTCTTTATCAAGAAATATTTGTAAGATATGGAGTTCCGAGGTAAATTTTCATAGACCAAGGGACACAGTTCACCTCCAAGCTTGTTCAAGACCTAACAGATAAATACAAGATTAAGCATAGGAAATCAACTCCACACCACCCACAGGCAAATGGAAAAGTTGAATCAACAAACAAAGTACTTGAGAATATCATGACAAAGACAATGAACATGCATAGAAAAGATTGGTCAGAGAAGATGAATGAAGCACTATGGGCTTATAGTATAACATGGAAAAATAATACTTGATTTATCCCCTATCAACTTATTTATGGAAAAGAAGTCGTGTTTCCAATTGAATTTGAGATCCCTACATACAAACTTGCAACAGAATTGGGACTGGACCTGACAGAAGAACAACAATAGAGGATAATGCAACTCAATGAACTAGATGAGATAAAAAAACAAGCTATGGAACATACATCTCTAGTTCAATAACATAGAAAAAAATGGCATGACAAATTCATTAAGAACAATATCTTTCATAAATGAGACTGGGCACTACTTTTTGACTCTAACTTGAAATATTTCAAAGAAAAATTTACTACTCATTGACATGGGCCATATGAAATATAAAAAATATTAGACAGTGGAGCGGTAAGGATAAGAACAATTGACAAAGCAACAAATTATTTTCTGGTTAATGGCCATATACTAAACGTTTATCATAAACCTATAAACAGAGAAGACTTTTTGAAAACAGTTTCAAAAGACAATGATATAGAAGTATTGGAAAAGCATAGTAATATTCCTTC
Organism: Pinus tabuliformis; assembly: GCA_031772625.1. NCBI lineage: Eukaryota > Viridiplantae > Streptophyta > Pinopsida > Pinales > Pinaceae > Pinus > Pinus tabuliformis. The sequence continues at coordinate 247,683,403 of CM062805.1, forward strand.
CCTACTTCCAGAAAAACAAAATAAAAGCTAAAAATAATAAAAGAGTTTGGCTGTGAAAATCTAGGATACTCGCACAATACAAACTCGAATTCATATTGGAAAACCAACATGTTTGGCCAATATGAATTATTTTTCATGTTTTTCTTTCCATTTTTTTTTTTTAGAATCATTCTCCAAAACATAAAAGACTTTAGGAAAAGTCTCAAGATAATCAAGCGGGAAAGATTCATAATAAATCAACAAACCATGTAATGGTTTGATATCAGGTAGTTATTCTACACAAGAGACCTGAAACATTCATGATCAACAAGTATCAGCAAGGGACCTAAAGAAACTACAAATATCTATCTACAATCCAGTATTGACAAGAATTTATTTTGAAATTCAAGTGATGACAAAAGAAATGAGCTCTCAAAGGAAAGTACTGTAGGTTTAATTTTTCTTTTAAAGCCTTTGATTTTAATTTTTTTTCTTAAGATTGATAATTTAGTTTAAAAACTTGAATATGAAAATTCCTAGCCATATACATTATATAAAACTATGGTAATTTTAATAAAATATATGAGCGCATATGATGAATAAAGGAAAAATGACAATGATAAACACACAACAATCAAAAGTGCACATAATGGTATGGTATGAGTATACAAAATGTGTTGAGGAAATGCATTAAAGATATGAGTATAAAAATCCATTGAAGGCAAGTATTGAAGATATGAGTATAATTCATACAACATAAGTCATAACCTAAGGTCCTAATTAAACAAATTTCAAATGAGTGTAGGACCATAAATCATGTTGTGACAACATTTGAAAGTCGACATTAAAGGGACAAATAAAAAATGGTCAAATTTTCAATGGAATGCTTTATGGTCATCATCGCTCATTCAGCTCCAAAACATAGTGAATTCATGAAGTGTTGAGACGTAGAATATCTACTCTTGAGCCATAGAGAAGAGCTACTCCTGGCCATACATAATATGCTATAAAATTTTACATAGACTCTGAGCCATAGAGAAATCATTGAGCTGTGAAAATTGTGAAAATGGAAGAGTAAAAAACCTGTGCAGTGTAGGAAACAAGGGAATCATGGAGAAATAAGAAAGGCACAGAGAAATAAGGGAAACATCGAGAAGCGTGGAGAGTTAAAGAGGAGTTTAACATGTTTTGAAAAAGGCTTTGCACCAAGCCCCAACCTAAGCTATCAATTACACAGAGAATCCCTTGAATTGCGTAGAGAACTCCTAGTGAAGGTAAGCATTGGTCGCCTCATCAATTAAATGAAAATGATTTGGCAAATCAAATTTTAGATTTAGCTTAAATGTGTCATATGAGACTTCAATTCTGAAATTCTTTGCTATTTGTTGTCATTAAAATCCTCTTCCACCTATAAGAGAACGATTTCTCGAAATGATAGGGAAGTAGTTTTAATTGAACTATATGACTAATAGGAAGAGAAGTTATTAACATGAAGTTCTCAACAGGTTCCTCTCCTAGTTCAGGTATCAAACAATGATTTATTCATGCAAAATTCATCAAACAATTTGTGCAATGAATGTTTATAGCATGCATGTTTTAGAACAAAGGAATTATTTTTCCTTTCTTTCTCATACTTTTCACAAGTAAACTTTGCAGAACAAAGAGAAGAAAACACGAATTGAAATAAAGTGAGGAAATTTACTGTGAAAATCTTTTGTGTTTTTGGTCTTTACACAGTTAGTTTTTTTTCCTTCATTCAGAGAGCATAAAAATTGTAGCAAAAGGTAGAATACATAGAAATTGAGGAGTTCATTTGTATTTTTAACAAGCTAGGGAGGATTGGTAAGTAAATTTACCAAAAATTCTTGTTGCATATTTTGTTGTCATATATATTTTTATAAGGTTATTTATGAGACAAGGACATATTAATTGGTATACAAAGCACATGGCAATAGGAGTGGAACCTAGAGAGATCAAACTAGAAAACTGGAGCAAAGATGTAATGGAAAAATTGTTTCAAGCAGGATTACTTGAATTCCTAAGGAAATTTAATGACCATAATGATAAGATTACACATGAATTCATCAAAAATTTTGAAAACGGGTAAACTAAGGTGGGTGAACTTCCCATATCAATAAACCCAACATTTATATCTCAAGCTTTAGAATTTCCTTTGGAAGGAGAACAACATCATAAGGGGTTGCATTTTAAGGAGAAAGGTTGGACCTTTTTCCTAGGATAATAGAGGAAAGGAACCTTTGATAGATCAAAAGGAATTCAAAGGGATTGGTTCAGGGAGCCTTGGTTTGAATTAGTTCTAATCATCCATAGATATTTCACTTGTGACATTAGGCACAACCTAGTTTATCTTTATCATATGAAACTGCTACAACATGTTAAAGGAGATTGCAAAATCAACATCCCTTACTCCTTTTCAAGGAGTTTGATTTAAAATGATAGAAGGAGCCATAACCAAACAAAATCTCAATTCCATTGTGGTTTGATTAAAATACTTGTTCAATATCAAGTGAGAAACAAAGGGATGCCTTGGAAGGAGTTCTTGGCCAAAAATAACTAATTTGAAGAACAAGAAATTAGGAGTGAAGAAAGGCTTGAGCAACTACATATTACAAAAAGCATTATGAATTCCCCTTCATATCCTAGAAAAAGATATAAAAAGAAACAAGATAGTGTCATGATAGAAAAAGAAAAAACATTTTTGTCTATCCTAAGGAAACCAGGAAGGAGATCACAAGAAGGACCAAGTAACCAAGAGAAGGAACCAAAACTTGAGATTTTCGAGAAGTAACCAGAACATGAGATTGTTGAGAAAGAACGTCCACACATATCAAAGGAAATTGATGAAATCATACAAATATTGGAAACGGGAGTTCGAGAAGAGCCTATGGAAAAGGGCTCCTATTTTTAGGATCCTTGAATAGAAGCCACTTCATCACATGCACATGCTAAAGAGGTAAGAGAAGAGTTTCACAATGAGGAATATCTGAAGAAAATAACAGAGTTGATTGATCAGATAAGGGATAGTAAAATTATGGAAAGATACTTGAAGAAGGAAAACAAGATGTACAGGGAAAACAAAAATAAAATGGCCAAAGAGAACAAGAAATTGGAAAATCAAGTCAAAAAGCTTGAAACTCAAAACATGCTCATTTCAAAACAAGCTTATAGATGGCTAAAAGAGAAGAAACTGTGGCAATACAAATATGAAAAACAAAAGGTAAAAGTTACCATCTATAAAAAAGGGGAGCATGAGGGCATTGGCATTTTACTTCAAGCTTCACAATAGGATGGTAGAGGTACAGGTACAGGTTTAGCAGGGATATCAACACTTAGAAGGTCAAAGTGAAGGAAGCAAGCATGAGAACATGCTTCAACATCAACAAGGGGAAGATGTTGGCCCTCAATTTTGGTCATTTTTGTTCATCATAAACCAACTTACTTACCATCATATTCCACCTTATTCCACTCATATATGCTTCATTTTACCTTTATTTTGCATATTCAGGTAATTAGATTAAGTTTTTCAATTTTTAGAAATTTATGTAAAAATTGGGTTTTAAAATTACTTTTAGACAACATTAAAAATTCCCATAATAGCCCCATTAAAGTGATGTGTTCAAGACACTTGGGCATGAGTTGAATACAGATTTGGAAATATTAGGAGCCATGGATGGGTGAATAGCTATTGATTCAATCAAAATGAGAAAATACAAGCCTAGTCAACCATAGTCAAACTTGACCTGTCACCCAGAAGTCCCGATTAAAAAGGGGCAGTTTTAGGATTTTTTTGGAATTATTCCATATTTATTGGAACTAATGGATGGCTTTGACCTGATCAAGTGGGATAACATTAATGATAAAGGGGCAGTTTTAGGATTTTTTTGGAATTCTTCCATATTTATTGGAACTAATGGATGGCTTTGACCTGATCAAGTGGGATAACATTAATGATGGTTGTTTAAGACTTTTTAGCTTATATGGTTATCATTTTGCTTATTTAAAGAGAGGCATTCATAGTTAGAGCATGTAGGAAAAAAACTTGAAGATTATTATTTTGAGATAATTGAAGATAGAGCTTTTGTTTCATGGTTTCTTTGTGTTTTCTGGAGTGAACGAGTTGTTGTAGCTGAGTATTTTAGTAGTGTACCAACAAGTTTGGAGGGCCCCAATACCAAGCTAAGTACACTTTATTGTATGATGTTCATATTTGTGAATATGCTAGTTTAATTCTCCATGTTTATTATATTCATTTGTTGTAAATATTTATAAATGTATTTTTATGGTATCCTTTAAGTAAACATTTCTTTCTTTTAGTGATTAGCTTGAATGTGGAAGGACAACCAGGTCTCTTAGAAAAGAGCCTCTTCTCCGTGAGCTAGGACTAGGATTGAATAAGTTGGTTCACTTCTTTCAAGATTTCTTAGATTAAATTCTTATGCTTTCATTTCATTCTCTTATGCTTACTTAGATATTGGCAATTTCATTATAGAAATATTGAGGAAGGACAAATAGGTCTCTTTGAAAAGATTCTCTTCCTTGTTTTTCTAAAATAGTCTAATTTCATTGACCAATAATGTATGCTTTTATGAAATAGACTTCAATGTTTTTGCTCAGTTATGTAGAATGATTTATATTTGTAATATGCACTTCTGTTCTCATAACTACTTTCTACATTAGTTCTTATCCAAAAATCCAGAAAATGTGGTTTGCTTCTAACATTACCAAACTGGATTGATAGTAAAATGCATGCCTTAATTTACACAATAAATTGAGTTGACAAGTTTCCAATCGATGTTAAAGGATCTTAATCATTCCCATTCCATATTCCCCGAAGGTGAGTCTATTGCATATAGATTACCATTGACTCTATTTAATTAAAGTTGCAATTATTCTACTTTAAGTAAAACAAATAGCAAGTCTTCAGAAAAATCATATGCATATTGTTAATGCCATCGAATATTTGGTGGATTTCATAATGAACAAATGAGTTCTTTTGTGGGCTAAAACTACCATAATCATTCTTCATTCTTTCAAAAACACCATTCCCTATTTTGATCCCAAACAAATGGAATATGGAACTTAAATGGACCTAAAATGTTTGGGGACCATTTCAGAATTTCCAAAACAACATTTTAGGGCTATTTAAATTTCCCAAAACAATGTTTTGCAATCTAGATATGGGCTTTCAAAGTTCAACCTACAGATGATATGTTTCAGGGAGATCATTAAACATTTCAGGGAAATTGTGATATGGTATTGAAATTATCCTGAAACATTTTGAGGGTCATTTCAAAATTTTGAAACTGCATTTTACAATGTGGATATGGATGTTTCAAAATATAGATGATATGGTTTAGGGAAATTATGAAATGTTTAAGGGAAATCATGATACATTTTAGTTAACTCATGATACCATTCACACCTACAACCTACATTTGCAATCACATAATTAGTTTTTAAGAGAATAAAAGTGGAAACATAACCACTAAAAGTGAAAAGTGATAATAAGCATGCATTTGCAAGGATAAGGGTTAAAGCCTCAATTCCTACTAGACATTCCTATCTTTTTATGTCATGTGTAGGTCTTATCATTTCAGAATCTTTTGTCCCTGACTTTAGATGCATTTTCTTCATTCGTGTGTGCCCTCTCAGATATTGAGATCCCTATTGTTGTGGGGAAAAATGCCTATGCAGGACGATCCTATCCACCTAAGGTGTGACAGTGACTTAGCAACAAACAGAGACAGCTATTCTAGTATTCTTCCTTTATGAATTAAGAATGAAGAGAGATGGATGGACTAACCGGTGCCTTTTGTTTGTCCTTCGATCCGGTTTCTCTTCTCTTTGAGAGTTCCCAGCTACCTGCCTTCTCGCTCGCCCAGCTTCAACAGGTCTCTACAAGATCACAAGAAGAGAACACTACACAAAGACATAGATTCATATTCATAACTAGTTCAGGATTAGAAATAAACTAAACATACTAATGCAATCATACATCAAAGATACATCAGTATATAGGAGAAACCAAGATAGCTTTATTGATGAATAACAAGGTTCAGGAAGAGATACAACCCAGAGGGCTCCAATCCAGCATCTCCTTCCCAGCAAATGAAATTCCTATCTTCCCCTCCCTTCAAAGCATTAAGCACCCAATGATTCCAGTCTCAAACCAACAGCAATTCTTTGCAATAACAAAATTCCAGCCTCTAGATCTCATGGAGGAGAGATCCATATATAAATGTTTGGAGAGAGGATGAGTCAGCTTGAGATCTGACTAGTGTCCTCTCCCTCTATCAGTTCTTGCTTACACTTGGAGGTTCTTGCTTCCACTTGGAGATAGAGAACCTCTTACTCATCACTAGTCGAATTCACTGAGGCAAGTGTCATTGAGGAAGATTCTGGAAGCTTCCAGGGTCTTGACACCTTGTTGAATGAACTTGCCATTTGTCAACTCTCGTTCAGCGCACCCTGGTAGTGCTTCTACCTGCGTTGCAGTGCAGGTAGCCAGTGCAGACTTTGCATTTCAGCGTAGACAGCTAGTGGAGCCTCTGAATTGATCCTGAATTGACTTGTTTTTGAGCAGTTTCTGGTGGAGAACTTCTGTGAATTGCTGTGGTTTGTTAGCCTTGTTCCTCTAGGGGTAGGAACAACATGTTTAGGGAATTTGGATCCCTTAGATTATGGACATTTCATGCTTATAGCTGCAAGGCACAAAAATGTCTATAACAGTTGCCCCCTAAAGTATGAGGCTGTTTATCGGGTGAAATGCTTTATCAGGAGGATCCGAAGTTCATTCATTGCTGGGAGGAGACCTGTAATAAGATACAATACAATACATTATTCTTCATACTGCTTTCATGATCTAGCTGAGGCGGGCATTCCCATGCTCAGCTTTATAAATTCATTTTTCTGTACATAGAACAGACAATCGTCTGATGGTAGACTGATAATTTTGATGAAATTATCATCCTTTGGGTAGGATGATTATCTACTGCAATGATGTACATGTCAATGTCTTTATCTTTCCTGAATATATATCGCAGCCCGGATGGATGAAACTAGATCTGGGGTCTTCAAACTCGTTCGATCTTCACTCTAAGTACAAGTCGATCCATGTGAGAAATGTTCTGAAGTTGAACATGGACAGACATCGCTTGATTACCGGTCAATGAGGTAAACCGTTAACAAGCGCGAGAGGAATCACCAATAATGATAATGACCCTCAAGGTACTGCAGTACAATTCACGTGGTGTGAATAAAGGACTTGGCGTCGAACACCACGCAAAATCTTTCGGTCGAAGGTCATTGATGTATACCTGTCGCCGGAAGTGAGAAACTTGTCATTGAGGCATGCAAGCTTCAAAGTACTGAAGGGGTTGTTCCTAGATCAACTTCTTGGATAATGAGCTGATGTCGACAAGAAGCTATCCGTCAAAGGAGGGCCTTAATGAATCCCACATCAGTGACACGGAACGGAGCAAACGATTTTGATGGAGGTGAAAACGATTTGATGACATATGATTCAGGGTGGCGGTCATGAAAGGATGAAGGATAATGTATGGCAGTGGATGGGACACGGTTGACTTCTCTGAACGACTTCTCTTGAACATATGGCGACACTTATGCGATGGATCGGTAGCATTACCCAAAATGTGGATGGTATGGCGAGACCATGGTGATGTGACCGGTGAATGAAACAACCCAACCCGATTGTGGTACGGAGGAAAAGTGTCATGTTCAAGAGCGACTTGCTACCATCAAAGTTTTCTTGAGTTTCTCCCAATTTTCCCCAGTCATGACTGACCAGTACCTCTTTATTTTTGTCATGCTTGAGGAGGTTAACATATGCTTGTTCTATAACTTGCCCTTTGGGCAAGCCCATCGCTATGTTTTAATGAGCCTAGCGATAGTGAAACTCATTCTCGTCTAAAGACAAGTTTGTCGCTATTTAATGATTTTAACGAGTCTAGCGACAAAGATAACTCGGTCCTTTTCATTTTTAGAGAGTCTGAAAAGGTACGTAAAGTCAACTCCGAAATTCCTTTTTCGTCATCTAATCCCTTAAGTCTGAAAAAGTATAAAACAATACAGAAGGGATGAGTTTTCGATAGTTTTAACGAGCCGAATAAAACAAGCGCTCGATCTTTTTGTGCAATAATCCCTCAGGTCCAAAAAGATTAAAATCTAGAGGAGGGATAGCACTTCTGGTCGCTTTAATGAGCTGGAAGGCCAAAACTCAGCAATCTTTTCATATTTTACGTGTCAGATGAAAAGAGCTTAAAGAAGACTCGTCTTTTGAGGAACGAGTGATGAAATGGGTTAGCAGCTGATTCCAGGTAAGGTTTGGAATTTTCCAATCACGGCAGTGTCACAAGGATGGCTAAGTGAAATCACTCTTCGCAACTGTTCCTCAAAATGGGTAAACAATCAAATGGAGGTGAATGATCGGCCAATGGAAAAGTGGAGTTGATGGTGCAAACATGACCAAGGCTTTAATGGCTGATGATATTACATTCACTGTGGTTATTTACCGGGATAGTTCATTTTTTAACGAGCTTAAACGCGGGTGGAAACATTTGCTCGATCTTATGTTTATTTTTTAACGAGCATGAACTATGCGCTAAAACTGCTCGGATCTTGCGTTTATTTTTAACGAGCATGAACTGTGTGCTAAAACTTCTCGATTCTTGCGTTTATTTTTTAACGAGCATGAACTGTGTGCTAAAACTGCTCGATGATAAGTTTGCATGCCCCCAGCATAACAACGCAAATCGAGGTGCATGCCCCCCAAGCTTCATTGCATTCAACTTGGTGGTTGGAATGAAGGTTTACCTTTGAGATTTGGAAAGGAGATTGTTTCATTTTTTAATGAGGTTGACACAGTAAAAGAACTATCCTCATGACTCCTTGTTTCATTTTTTAATGAGGTTGACACGAGATTAGAACCGTCCTCGGAGCCCACTGTATTTACAGTATTTCTATTAGGGCGATGATCCACGCTGACAAAATGTTTAGGAATCTTCTGAATCCATTAGATATAGGAGATTTCATATTGTAGGTTTCCACTGTGGCCACTTCCGCCAGATTACTTGCAGGCGGTAGGGCAAAAGTACCCATTAAGGCAGGGTCTTTTTGGAGACCTACTCCAATATTTTGAAGTGAATGATTGCTTCCATGGATCATTGGAATGCTTCCCGTAACTTGTGAATTGTCGGGGAGGAAAGTTTGTTGGTCGACGACTATAATTCCTCCTTGAAAGGGAAATGCAATCTTCCTGAAGTAGGTCGACACAACTGCGGCCATGGCATATATCCAGGGCCTTCCCAGTAGGATGTTGTAATCGAGGTTTCCATCAATTACTTCAACATCAATTCCTACTGTTTTGCACCCTAGTTCAACTTGCAAGTTACTTAAAATCCCGTATGGAGTGTATGATCGTCCATCAAATGCTTTTAACGTCGTTGACAATCTCGACAAGGGTGGTGAGCCTAAATTCTTCCAGCAACTCATCGACATAATACACGTAGATGCCCCCTCATCAATAATTGTTCGATGAACAGTTTTGTTGAGGGCTTTCACTTGAATAAGGAAAGCTAGTTGAGCTGGTAACTGAGGGTCATATCCTTTATGATCAAAGGCCACAAGATTGGAGTCCATTGGGTCAATTTCACCTATTGCTGATAATAAAGCTTGCTCTTGGGAGAGGCAATTTTGCGGTGCCTCAAGCGTCGACATAGCGGACGGCGATTGGGCCAGGTCCTCTATTATATTATAATTCTGTGCTATTTTTGCACGAGGATTAAATGTCGACTTGTACACTACTCCCTTTGGCGACTTTATCATTTGTTCAGGAATGGTGGGTGGCACAACTTTGGTCAAAGTTGTTGTCGAACTACTAGGTTGTTCATTAGCCTTGTTATTCGACACCTATGGATTCCCATAATCTTTATTCCTTGCCAAAGCATCATTTTTCTGCTTTGAGATAGACAACATAAGCACTTGGGATGGGGAAGCATTTTGATTAGCAACCAGTTTGGTACCTGGGCTTGGAAACGGATCAGTCAATATTGCTGAGGTTTTTGGACTCTTAAAGAGTTTCTTAACTTCAGCTATATGTGGACAATCTCTCGACCAATGATCCTCATCGCACATATGAAATCCCGCAGGGGGTTTCCTTTTTATCCCTTTCTTTTTCTTCTTGCCCCCTGGTTTCTTCAGTTGTTTTCCCTTGTCGGTCGATGCGACATTTACTTCCGAGGCAAGAAATTCCTCATTTGCATTTTGACTGGAAATCTTACGGGCCCTTTTAGATGTAGCCTTTGTCGATTTCGTGTCTGTCGTGCCAATCACGCCATCGATGGCATGAGAGTCATTGTTTGATTTAGGAGGAGGAGGAATTGAGAATTCCGGTCTAGGGGCGTCAGGTATTTTGTCGTAGAGCGTGCCAGACTGAGTATAGACCAAGTCCAAATATTGCGCACGAGCGATGACTTGCTCTTCCGTTACGACTCCCCCCTTTTGCCACATCTTCTGTGATTGTAGGAAGTAAGGATTTGATAAACCATTTAGTTAATAGCTGATCGGGAACGTACGTTTTTACCATCCTACGATGACGTCGCCACTCATGTATATGATCAGATATGTGAGTGGCCGTTTTCTGTTTGAAGTTGGTTAGGAGTTCCGTTCCCGTTTCATACCTTATCGGTAATTGAAAATGGGTTAAGAAAGTCATGGCTAAGGTACTGAAATTGTCGAACGAAGCTCTAGGTAATTCAATATACCATTTTGCCACTGGACCCGTTAACGTCCTCTGAAAAAGGCGAAACCTTATCGAATCATCGTTTAGGGTGTTTGATGAACACCACGGATGAAAAGTCATCACGTGATTCGATGGGTCTTCACCTGGATTTCCATTAAATTTAGGAATGTCCGAAGGAAGTTTGTGAGGAATCGCTGGCCACCAAGGGACGTAAGCAATTGGATCGTTTGTTAACCAGTGTAAATCGGGTAACTCTAAAGTTTCCACGAACGGTAACTGTTGATTCAGGTTAGGTGAAGCATACCCAGGATACGATGGGATCGCCTGAGCAGTTGGCCTTTGCATACCAGCATAATGTAATTGATGTTGGTATGACTGATATGGTTGGTGGACATGACCACCGTAAAGTGGTTGACTTTGACCGTTTTGAATGTACGGTTGTCCATTGTTCGCAAAGATATGCTGCTTAGAACTTGGTATACTTGTTGGAATTGTGGTTGTTGATATTGCACCAGCCACGGTTGCGAAGCCATGTTCTGCTGTGCTATACTAACCGTTGGACCAAGGTGTGGGGTAATTGTACCCGTATGGACCTGTGTCACCCCACCAGTAGGAGATTGTGGTTGAGTCACAGGGTCAAGGGGCTGTTGCATTACAACCTGAGATGGTTGACATACGACAGGCAACGTTTGAACTTGCGACACTGTCACAATAGTCGGTGTGGTCGGGATGTTCGACATAGGTACACATTGTTGCATAGAATACACAACCCTTGGTTGTTGAGGTAGCATAGGTACCCAACCACTTGATGTAACTCTAGTATAACTTGAATACTATTGTGAACTCCCATATGGATACCCTCCCGGAGGGGGTAATGAAAGGGCATACTGCCCCCCATACGGTGGCAATCCGGAACTTAAGGGGATTGTTTGTCCTTGGGGACTGGATTGCCCAAATTGACCTCCAAATGGATCAATCTGGCGAGTCTCAACATAAGAGTTGCCGGATATTATTCCGGAGGAACAAATTGGAACGGACCACACTGTCGAAATAGTCCCTGGGTGGACTCCTTCTAGCGGTTGTGAGCTAGTCGGGACAGATGGTATGCCGGCAAACATTGTTGGGGTGATAGCAGGGAGTTCTGTTGTCGCTGTGTCATTCGACACAGTCCTAGAGGTTGACAGTTGTTCAGACATTTTGAGTCTATCCAATAGATTGCCTAGCGATTCTACAGGAACCTCCACTAGTGATAGACTAACTTCTGATGTAGAAGGAAATAGAGTGACCCCTACTCCAAAATGTGTTGGAGTACTTGCTTGCGGATCTTCTACAATTTCCTCTATCGCAATCAAACCAGGTGGAAGAGGAAGACCGTCAGGTCCGTAAAATATTTCTGGTGCCGAAGAAGGGGTTGATTTGGCAGCGACAGTTGTTTGAGGAGCAAGACTCTCTGAACCGGTCGCAGATGGAACTGGTTCAGTAACGCGAGTATTTGCTCTCAGACTAGGATCAGTGTCACTATCCCTCTGTGGCCGTTGAAGTTCTTCTATAGAGGCAGGGTTTCCAGAAATGTTTGGAGTAACCGGAATCTCAGATGTTGTTGGAACACTTGTTCTAACTTTGATAGGAGATTTCGAACCGGTTAAACGAGTTCGCTTTGTCCGTAGTGTTTTCGATTCCAGAGACAAAGACGGTTGACTCGTAAGCCTCCGCGAACGACGGGGTTTCAATTGACTTTCTTCCACGATTGCGGATTACTCGATCAACCAAAATACAAAAAGGGGAAAGTGTGTTTCTGAATTAAATGAATTTTTAGACGCTTTAGACACAACTTGCTTTTTCACTTTTAAAGAGTCGAGAAAAAGCTAAAGATGACTCTAGTGTCCTTCGATGTTTTAACGAGCTCGAAGTGACAAATGCTCGGATGGACTTTTTCCGTTATAGAGTCTCAAAAAGGCCAAAAGGAACTGCTCTGGAGTTCTAGGTAGAGGGTGTGCCAAACTTTTCGCAAAACCGCAGAATACTTTTTAGGGTACGGGCGGTCGATCTTCCTTAATGTTGTGTTCAGTGCATTGCGATCAGTAGGGCAGGTGACACAGCTTCCTAAGGATAAAGGTTTTATGCCTATAGGGGTCTCCCAATATATACGCGACGGTACGTGGGAGCACAATCCATACTGGCGCTATCGTCTCTCAGGAGGAATCACCCACCATCAACGAGATCGATAGTCACCAGGCTTTACGATGCCGGAACACGTCTCTAGCCTAGACCTCTATGTTGTGCGTTATGTTGCAAAGCGTTGTTAAGTTCATTCAATTTATTTTAAGTTGATCTTTTTAGAAGTTTGCCTTTCTGGATCACCACGAGATGTATGATACAATTCCTAAATGCAGTCTAAAGATGATAAGAAAACTTTATATCTTTTCAACTATGAAAATCCTAGCTACTAAGGGAAAAAGAAAGACACCATCTTTTCTCAAAGAGCATTCAGCACACTCTAATGCACTTTTCCTAAATCAATCATGCAAACTATCAAAATGCAAATGCACAATGCAGGTGTTTGTTTTCCGCTCTCTTAGTATTGATGCCTACAAAGAAATCTTTTTGTACAACTTTGAATTTGCTTTTAAATGACAAATACAAAGAAGTTTACTTTTTCGAAATCAGAGAGGGTAGAAGAGATTACAACACTTAACGATTTCCGAAATGAATACCTGTTTCGACACTTAAAAGAGACAAACTCAAACCAAAATCAAAAGTAAATGTATAATCAACTGCAAACAGCCAATGAACTCTCTCCTAAGATCACAATCAACAGATCTGAATCAAAGTCTACAGGATGACTATTTCACTCTTGCAAAGGAAAATTGAAAATGACGCCACAAACACATAAAAACACTCATAGTCTTTTTGTACAAAAGGAGGCGGAATTTAAGCAGAGAAAAGGAGTTATCAGACTGGTACCTATGCTGGTTACAGGCTGCAAAAATCAGAGATCAAAACAAGGCAAAACAGAGCAGAGAACCCCAGCTGCACAAGGCCTAGCTGGATCAGCGCACCCTCAACACAGAGGTTTTGACATTCAGCGCAGGTAGCCTTCACGGGACCTGCGTTGAAATGCAGAACCTCTTCACAGGGTCTGCGCTGAAGGAGAAACGAGAGTTTCTCACTGGTTTCTGGGTCACAGTTTGCTATTTAATCCACAGTTTCAGGCCAAATCAAAGCAACAAGCAAGGTACAATCAAAGGGATGCTTTGAGGAAGGGCTAAGATCTATCACAAAGGATCATCAAATCATTTGTGAGTCCATTGCTCAGATCATAGACAAATCCAGTGATTGGATCAAAGCAGCAGCTGTCTACTTTGCATCTGAGAATAGCAGATGCAGTTCGATTGTTGCTATTGAGTCTATGAAACAAACAATGATGGAAACACAAATAAAATGACTAAACAGATCTCCCCAGCAGAGTCACCAATTTGTTGTGGGGAAAAATGCCTATGCAGGACGATCCTATCCACCTAAGGTGTGACAGTGCCTTAGCAACAAACAGAGATATCTATTCTAGTATTCTTCCCTTATGAATTAAGAATGAAGAGAGATGGATGGACTAACTGGTGTCTTCCGTTTGTCCTTCGATCCGGTTTCTCTTCTCTTTGAGAGTTCCTAGCTACTTGCCTTCTCGCTCGCCCAGCTTCAACAGGTCTCTGCAAGATCACAAGAAGAGAACACTACACAAAGACATAGATTCATATTCATAACTAGTTCAGGATTAGAAATAAACTAAACATACTAATGCAATCATACATCAAAGATACATCGGTATATAGGAGAAACCAAGATAGCTTTATTGATGAATGACAAGGTTCAGGAAGAGATACAACCCAGAGGGCTCCAATCCAGCATCTCCTTCCCAGCAAATAAAATTCCTATCTTCCCCTCCCTTCAAAGCATTAAGCACCCAATGATTCCAGTCTCAAACCAATAACAATTCTTTGCAATAACAAAATTCCAGCCTCTAGATCTCATGGAGGAGAGATCCATATATAGATGTTTGGAGAGAGGATGAGTCAGCTTGAGATCTGACTAGTGTCCTCTCCCTCTGTCAGTTCTTGCTTACACTTGGAGGTTCTTGCTTCCACTTGGAGATAGAGAACCTCTTACTCATCACTAGTCGAATTCACTGAGGCAAGTGTCATTGAGGAAGATTCTGGAAGCTTCCAGGGTCTTGACACCTTGTTGAATGAACTTGCCATTTGTCAACTCTCGTTCAGCGCACCCTGGTAGTGCTTCTACCTGTGTTGCAGTGCAGGTAGCCAGTGCAGACTTTGCATTTCAGCGCAAACAGCTAGTGGAGCCTCTGAATTGATCCTGAATTGACTTGTTTTTGAGCAGTTTCTGGTGGAGAACTTCTGTGAATTTCTGTGGTTTGTTAGCCTTGTTCCTCTAGGGGTAGGAACAACATGTTTAGGGACTTTGGATCCCTTAGATTATGGACATTTCATGCTTATAGCTGCAAGGCACAAAAATGTCTATAACACATATGAGTCTTTTTGCACTTTTTCATTCTTCCGAGATTCTTCATTCCTTTTTCTTCCTTTATGCAATGGAATGTAACATATGTTTTACACTGTGATAATAATAACAAGAATTATAAAAAAGATGCATATAATTATAAATCTACTTGTTTCTTTAGTCTCTTATAAGCATTACAAAACTCGAATACATCACTTAGCAATTATTTGAAAATATTTTACCAGGATGGAATATATACATAATCAAAATGAAAAATAGTCAAGAGGAAATAAAGAAAATAGAAAGTGAATCCCTTAGAATTACTGCAAAAGTGAAAAAGGAATGTTAATATTTTAAAACATTACTTACTATGCAAAACAAAAAAGTGAAAAATAAATAACCAAGGAAATGTAAATGTGAATTGGAAATTTACAATTGAAATATCTCACAAGAGAAAGTGTGAGTTTAATATCAAATTTCCAAAAACACAAAACACAACACTATAAACAACTAAACAATGCAAACCAAAAAAATTCTAGCCTAATCCAAAACGCATCCAATGCATCAAAATTTTGACAATGGATATATATCAAAGATAGACATCCTTGTCCAAGCAAGCAAAATTTAACTTCAAGATAATCCTCTTAAGAAACAATAAGAAGCCACCACTTTAAGGTCAGAACAAAGGTATAAAGACGTTGACAAATCCCCCTCCCTGTGCTTGACAAAAATTGTTCCCAAACATGAATTTTTTCCCTTGAACTTCAAATACAAAACACCATGATACAAAAAATTCTAGAAATCAAACACTTGTAGCTTTGGAAAGAATAGAAAAGTGATGAAATAGAAAAATTCAATACTATAAAAATTACATGGTTTGTCAAATTAAAACACAATATGATAAAATATATTGCACACATAACCTGAGTTTAGGGAATCGTAGGTTACAGTGAAATTCCTTCTATCAGACCTATTGAATAAACAAACCTAACCCTTACTCAAGCATACAATATGTATCATCGTTACTTTCATTGTATTTCTACTAGGTATTGATGCATATAAATGTTTACGTCACCTTTTGACTATATATGATGCACAAAAATATATCAAATTGCCTGTAAATGCTATATAAGACAATGTACTCAAACAAATTGGAGAAAGATGGTAGCACACATGGAAATGCAGTGAGTTGATATGTATTTTAAAATAAATAAGTTTTTCATTTGATTCAATAAGAATTAGATTATATACTACCAACAAGCCATGCTGCGAAGCACAACATCATTAGATCTAATCCCAACTATCCGTGACAACAAATCGGTCAATACCAGAGATGAGAGGACATGACATGATAATAAAAACATTTTTATAATAAATAAAATCTTGTGCAAAACTTATCAGAATATTTATTTGATAATATCTAGGCATATCGAGAACCCAAAAAAGAAAAATAAGGTTTTAAATTTCTAAATGGAAAATAAGAAGGAAAAACAAAACTTTACAGAATGGGAAAAAACAACATGATCCATCAATGTAACCACAAGATGACGGCAAAGGAAAAAATCCAAAACCTCAATATTGTTCAAAACCCTTTATTTGTTTAGATGCGATGCTGAAACCAAAATGACAAAGACAAAGTTTATTTTGCTGTGGGCAGTGATTAGGTAGCTATAAAAAACCTAGGAATGAAAAACCAGTTTCGAATTGTTTTTCTTACCTTCATAGAGGAGACGAAAGAAAAACATCCCCCATGTGAAGGGAAACCATGAGATCCATTCGCGGAAAAATAAACAGTGATAGTGGTAGATGCGGTGTCAGTGCCAATAAATGTGGAGTCAAGATGAATCCTTAAGGAACGACCTTTAACTCCTCCCCTTGGTCTTAAATTGATTGGATGATCTGCCTACATAACTATCTTATTCTTCACTGAATTAGAGCGAAATAGATGAACCCATTGCTCCACAAAAAAACCACATGTAGGCAAACTTTAATTCAGAAAGTGCAACATTAAAGCCTTCCTAGATGAAAGAACATGCTCTAAATAGAAGAAAATGTTTATATATGTGTATATACATTTATATATAATTTTTTTCTAAATATTGTCTATTTATAAATAGATTGGATTCAATCAAAGGAGAAGAATCCACATAATGA
This sequence comes from Pinus tabuliformis, assembly GCA_031772625.1. Lineage (NCBI taxonomy): Eukaryota > Viridiplantae > Streptophyta > Pinopsida > Pinales > Pinaceae > Pinus > Pinus tabuliformis. The sequence goes on from CM062805.1 coordinate 247,700,828, forward strand.
AGAAGAAGGGTTCCAGAGTAAACTAGAGAGAAACAAGGGGATGAAGAAGAAGGGTTGACTGGAAAGAGGAAGGATCAATCCATTCACACTTTATTTAAATATCGACCGGCACAACCACATTAGTAAATGGGGTTGATATGCAAAGGAATTATTTTTTACCATTTCATTTATATACTAAAAAAATAATACTATTTTAATTGTATTGGACTGTAATGAGAAATTTACCCTTGATTCAAATAATCAAAAAATGGAACATTATAAATTTTTAGTTAATTAAATTTTAAAATATTTTTTAAGTTAGAAAATAAAACTAACTTAAAAAAAATGAAATTTTATATAACAACCATTATTGGTCAATGAAATGTTATGTATTGTTCAATTTTTACAAAATGAATACATTCTAATCATCACGCAAGCCCTAATTTCATTGGAGATTGTAAGCCCTACTATCGTTGGAGTTTAAAAGACTACTCATCCTCAAAATCTACTGTCATTGGAGTTCCAAAGATTACTCATCCTCAAAATCTAATAGATGATATGTGGGTTAAATTACAAATAACGTAAAAATTAATTATAAACTATAACATGTCCTTCTTGATATTTTATTTAAAAATTCGAAATCAAGAAGGCAAGAAAAACTCGAATTCATTTGTGAAAGGTGTAGAAAGGCCATAATTATATAGAATTCTTATCTTCCTTCCTTTCTAGAAAATGTGGAATATTTGAAATCAAGTTAATGGAATTAAATAAAGGACATATAACATAATATAAGGCTTTTTAAGAAATGTTAAAAGTAGAGGGTCGAAGAAGTAATAATAATAAAATGTATCAGTGAGAGATTAGTGACAAATTGCCTAGAATTTAGTTCAACCTTCAACTCTATTACACATAGAATGGTATTGATTCAAACTACACACATACCGAATAATCCAGACTATATCTCAAACTCGACCTAATCATAGTTCACGTAGATGCTCATGGTAGGACTTGACCTCTACCAAAGTCACACCACCATGTAGAGACATACCCAATGGATGATAGATAGAAGAGAGAATGAATACTTATATAAAAATCCAATATTTCACATCAACAAATGCAAAATTTCACAATGGAAATGATTTTCGGTGTTTGAAGCTCCAAATTGGCAACATTGAGTCGATCGAACAATACTACCAGAGGACCATGAATTAAATCAACAAGAATGAAACCAAAAATAGGTTGTTTCATTACTTAAAGTACTTAAGTGATTAACCCCGTGGGGAAACATACAAACTCAGTCTTTTATATTTGTTAGGTCCCTATAATACTAGTGTATTCCCTCATTGTTATTGTCAATGTAGCCCCCTTATTGTTATTGTTGTGCCCAATGTAGTCCCCATGTTGTTAGTGCCCGATAAAAGCCCACTATTAGTATTGTTTTTCCCTTACATTATTATTGTTCTATCAGCTCTTATTATATTGTGACCCCTTAGACTCCTATATATAGAAAGGAGGTTTTTCATTTGAATCAACCAAGAATTTTTCATTTGTGTAGTCTAAAGGATATTTCCCCCTTGAAGAGGCTAATTTTGAAGTCATTGATGTATCTCTCCTTATATTTTGTGAGTAGGTTGCATAACATTTGGTATAAGAACTTTGGATTCTAGGGTTTCGCTACTTTAAACAGGCCATCTTAGCATTTTCACTATAAAAAATTTTCTACAAGGCATCAAAAGCTAAAATTTTCACCACATGGAGATGAAATATTAGAGAACTTCTGTAAAAATTTCAAATATTGGTTCACTATATTTTTGAAGATATGCTCTAAGGAAGTTAGTTTTTTTTTGGGCTCCTGAATGTTGTCTCAAACAACTGACCTAGGTAAAATCGTCATAACATTTTTTCTACAAGGCTTTAGAAGCTAAAAAGTTTACCACGAGGAGCTGAAATCGTAGAGAACTCCATGTAAAAATTCAGATCTTGGTTTGCTATATTATCGGAGATATGCTTTGAGGAAGTTAGGGTTTTTTCGGGCTCCAAATGTTTTTCTCAAAGAGGCAACCTAGAGAAAATTGTCATAACTTTCATTTTAGGATTCAAATTTGAATTCTATAAAATGTTATTTAAATTTCACATACTACTATTTTTTGTGTAGAAATTTCAGGGCCAAAAGTTGAAACAATGAAATATGGCATCCCATACAACTTCGTTATACTGAATTAGTCCATAATCAGGTCACCATGGGAGATTTGGCATAGCATTTTCTTGAAGAATCCTATCTTTATTTGACTTGTGGTGTTGGAAAGAGGACCTAGTGCGCTACCATAGGAAGAAATTTCAGAGCTTGGAGATCCAAAATTTCATATTTACAATCATTTCAAGATCAAGCTCCTAAAAACAATAACAATGTGCGTATTTTTTTTAAATTGCATAACTTTTGCTTGAAAAAATAATTTGAAGTGATCCAAAGGGCATAGTGAAGCATAGATATCATTGTTTGATTACAAAATTCCTTTAAGCAAGAAAATGGAAACGCCTATTAAGAAACCAAAAATATCTATAGTGACGCATGAAGAAGAAGAAAAAATGCAACATGATATATCAAAATTATGATACCAAGTGCAACAAATTTCACTCTCACAAAGAGTAACCAAAAACGAAATGGAAACTAAGATGGACGGTTTGAAGAATAACTTAAGATCAGAAATGGAAGGTTTGAAGGATGACATGAAAGCTAATATGGATGGTATAAAAGAAAAAATGAAAGGAAACATGGAATATTTGAAGAATGGTTTAAAAGTAGACATGGAAGGATTGAAGGAAGGTTTGACAAAGTTGCTACAAGAAATGCTTCCTAATGGCAAAAAGGTATTAGATGAAACTCATGATGAGAAAAAAATAAATCTTAATCATTATTTGATAGACTAACATTGGATTGAAGACCCACCATATTCCAAAGATCAATATGAGAAAGTTTGATGGCAAGGATCTAGTAACATGGATACTACAAATGGAGTAATATTTTGATCTTCATAATATGCAACACACATAAAAGATACGCATTTCAACTTTGTATTTAGAACCAAATGAATTCATATGGTAGCGATGGATTTTTTCTCATAAACCACTTGTCACTTGGTCAATTTTTACGGAGGAAATGATAGCACATTAGGAGGATACAAAGAGAAACATGCTCCTTAGCCAATTGAGAAATCTCAAACAAAAGGGTCCAGTGGGAGAGCACATTGAGGACTTCCAAAAATTGAATATAAGGGTAAATTGTATTCCACAGGAGCATAAGATTGATTTCTTCATAGGTAATTTGAAGGATATCATCCAATATGAATTTCCCCTTTGGGAACCTGATTCATTGGAGAAAGCATTCAGGTTGGCAAGAAAAATTGAAAGAAAAATTATGGCAACAAGGAACCCTACCACTCACAACTATAAAGATGGAAGTGTTGTTACTCCTAGCCTTCCACAACCTACAAGGTTGATACCATGACAATTGGAAAAAAAAGAGAAAAAGGGCTTTGATAAAGTTGTGATATAAAATATAGTAAGTTCATAAATGTGATGAGAAGAAATTAATTTACATAGATTGGGAAGATGAGGAAGAAAAGGAACAAGAAATGTAAAAATAAGAGGATATACACTAGGAACCAACCCCAGAGAAAGAAGAAATGAATCTAACAATACCTTGCAATGTGTTGACATGAGTTACCACTCTTCAAACTCTCAAGATAGAAGGACATATCAAGAAGAAAAAGGTAATAATGTTGATTGATTCGGGTAGTACCCATAATTTTATTCATTGTAAGATACCCAAGCAATCTAATTGCTTCCTATATCAAGCAATAGAGTGTCAAGTAATGGTTGTAGATGGAGGAACCATAAATTTCTTTGGAAAGTGCCATAATATCAAGCTATCCATGGGAGAATATGTATTGAATAGTCCAATGGTTACTAGTACTAGGAGTGCTAAAGTTGTACTAGGAGTCTAATGGTTACAATATTTGGTTATGATAGCTTTTAATTTTCAAGAAATTTTCTTGGAAGTTTTGTTTGGGAAGGAAAGGAAGTTGAATAAAGGGGTATCATAGGGAAACTAGGAAAGATAATCAGCTCTAATGGCACTGTTGGGTCCCTATAATACTAGTGATTACCCCATTACTATTGTAGTTGTATCCCTTATTAATATTGTTGTGCCCCTATTGTCCCCATATTGTTATTACTGTGCCCCATAGAATCCCTCTATTGTTATTTTTGTGGATTTATATTATTATTGTTAGGTCAGTTGGGTTATATTGTGACTCCTTAGACTCCTCTATATAGAAAGGAGGTTTTGTCATTTGAATCATCCAAGAATTGTTCATTTGTGTAATGTAAAGGAGGTTTCCCTCTCGAAGAGGCTAAATTCTAAGGCGTTGATCTCTCTTTTCTATCTTTTTGAGATCTGGTTTCATAACATTTGGTATCAGAGCTTTCGATTCTAGGGTTTCGCTGCTCCAAACAAGTCATCGTTTCATTTTCGCTATAACTTTTTTTTTGCGACATTTCAGAAGCAAAAAAAAACACCCATTTGAGAAGAAATCGCGCTAAATCTCGGGTTTGAATTTTAGAGCTTTTTGCACTATATTTGTGGAGATATGATCTGAGGAAGTTGTCTATTTGCAGACTCCTGAATTACTTTCCAAACAGGTGACCTGGGGAAAATCGTCGTAACTTTCTCTCTGAGCATTGGATTGAAATTTCGTAAGAAGGTATAGAAAGAGGACAGACTTTAGTTTTTTGTATATATTTTTTTGAGCCAAAGGTCAAAACAGTGACTCGTGGCACGACGTACAAGTTCGCTCTACTAAACTAGTCTATAATCAGGTCATCTTGGGAGATTGTGCATAACTCTTCCTTCGAGAATCCAATTTGGATCAGACTGGTGGCATTGGAAAGAGGACACAGAGGGCTACTATAGATAAGAATTTTAGAACTAATCTGAAATTGCAGAGATACATCAGATTCAATATCAAGCTTCTACAAAGTGAAAAAAGGTGTGTAGCTTCTTTTAAATTTTTGCATAAGCTTGGTTTGAAAAATTAGTTTGAATCAGTAATTGATGCCTCGAGGAAAGAAAATGAAAACACCTAGTAAGCACCCTAAAAGCTCTAGCATGACTCATGAAGAAGAGGAGGAAATACAACATGGTATATCAAAATTACGAGACCAAGTGCAACAAGTGTCACTTGCATAAAAAGCAACAGAATCTAAGATGGATGGTTTAAGGAAAGATGTAGAAGCTAAGATGGATGGTTTAAAGAAAGGTATAGAAGCTAAGATGGATTGTTTAAAGAAAGGCATGGAATCTAAGGTGGATGGCATGGAAGTTAAGATGAATGGCATGGATGCTAAAATTGATGGCATGGATGATAAGATGGAATAATTGAAGATAAATATGAATAAGTTGCTACAAGAAATGGTCACTAATGGTGAAAGGGTAGTAAAGGAAACTCATGATGAGAAAAAAAGAAATGTTAATCATGATTCCATAGACTCTAATGTTGGATCGAACACTCACCATATTCCAAAAACCGATATGAGGAAGTTTGATGGCAAGGATCCTGCAACATGGATATTACAGATGGAGCAATTTTTCGATCTCAATAATGTGCAAAACACACAAAAGGTATGTATTGCAAATTTATATTTGGAACCAAATCAGTTTGTATGGTATCAATGGCTTTGCTCTCCTAAACAAATTATCACTTGGGAAATTTTTACAGAAGAATTGATAGCACATTATGAGGATACAAAAAGAAACACCTTTTTCAGCCAATTGATAAGTCTCAAACAAAAGGGTTCAATAATGGAGCACATTGAGGAGTTCCAAAAATTGAACATAAGGGTAAAAAATATTCCAGAGGAGCATAGGATTGATGTGTTCATAGGGACTTTAAAGGATAATATCCAACATGATGTTCGCCTTTGGGAACCTAATTCATTAGAGAAGGCATTCAGGTTAGCAAGAAAAATGGAAAGCAAAATTATGGCAACCAAGAAGCATACCACTCACAACTATAAATATGGAAGTGTTGTTGCCCCTAGTCTTCCACAACCTATAAGGTTGACACCACAACAATTGGAAGAAAAAAAAGGAAAAGGGCTTTGTTACAGTTGTGATAGAAAATAAACTTAAGGCCATAAGTGTGCTGAGAAGCCTAGGCAAAGAAGATATGAATCTGACCATATCTTGTAATGTATTGGTAGGAATTACCACTCCTCAAACCATCAAGATATAAGGACAAATCAAGAAGAAAAAGGTAATAGTGTTGATTGATTCAGGAAGTACCCACAATTTTATTCATTGTCAGGTAGCAAAATAATTGAATTGCTTCTTATATCCAGCACCAGAGTGTCAAGTGATGGTTGCAAATGGAGGAACAATAAATTGCTCTTGAAAGTGCCATAATATCAAGCTATCCATGGGAGAATATGTATTGACTAGCCCAATGCTTTCCATTCCAATGGGAGGTGTTGATGTTGTACTAGGAGTCCAATGGCTACAATCCTTGGGTACAATAGCTTTTAATTTTCAAGAAACTTTCATGAAATTTTCTGTGGAAGGAAAGGAAGTTGAATTAATTGGTATTGCAGGGAAACTGGGAAAGATAATCAGCCTTAACGGTATGACAAAGCTTCTAAAAAAGGAACAAAGAGATGTAATTGCACAATTTTGTTCGCTAGATGTTTCCACGTTGGAATCATCTATTTCTCCAGATCTCCAAAAAGTCTTGGAAAATAATTCCAAGGTATTTGAGACTCCCAAAGGTCTCCCACCTATTCGTGATCATGATCGTGCTATTCATTTGATTCCAGGAAGTGTTCCTCCAAACATCAGGCCATACAGATATCCCTATGGCCAAAAGAGTGAAATTGAACGTATGGTTGCAGAAATGCTAGAGGCTAGTATAATTCAACCGAGTCAAAGTTCTTTCTTTGCTCCAGTAGTTTTGGTGAACAAGAAGGATGGATCATGGTGCATGTGTGTGAATTATAGGGAGCTCAACAAGCTCACTATTAAAGATAAGTTTCCCATTCCTATCGTTGATGAATTACTGGATGAATTGCATGGATCAATTTACTTCACCAAGTTGGATCTTGATTCAGGATATCATCAAATCAGAATGATGACTGAAGACATTCTGAAAACAGCATTTAGAACTCATGAGGGTCATTATGAATTTTTGGTCATGCCTTTTGGCCTTACCAATGCACCTTCAACATTTCAAGGTTTGATGAATTCCATTTTCAAACCATTCCTTAGAAAATTTGTGTTAGAATTTTTTGATGATATAGTAATTTACAACAAGTCCTGGAAGGATCATGTTGAACATGTTGACAGGGTGCTACAACTATTGGAGGAGAAACAATTATATGCAAAAAGATCCAAATGTTTCTTTGGAGTACAAGAGGTGGAATATCTGGGTCATATTGTATCTCATGAAGGAGTTAAGGTAGACCCTAGCAAAATTAAATCCATTAAGGAATGGAAAATCCCCACATCCATAAAGCATTTGCAAGGATTTCTCGGGTTGACAGGGTATTATCGCAAGTTTGTTAAGAATTATGAGAGAATACCAGCACGTCTAACAACATTATTGAAGAAAGATTCATTTTCATGGACTCCAGAAGCAACAAAGACCTTCGAGCATCTTAAAGAGGAAATGTGCCAAGCACCGGTCTTAGCTACACCAGACTTCACAAAAACCTTTATTGTGGAATGTGATGCTTCAGGAAATGGAATTGGTGCTGTTTTAATGCAAGATGAAAGACCCATTGCTTTTGAAAGTCGTCCAATCAAGGGAAAGTTTTTACACAAAGCTATTTATGAGAAGGAAATGTTGGCAATACTCCATGCACTTAAGAAATGGTGACCCTACCTAATGGGAAGACACTTCAAGGTAAAAATGGATCATGATAGCCTTAAATACTTTTTACAACAAATATTATCCTCTAAAGAGCAACAAAAGTGGGTCACAAAGATGTTGGGTTATGACTTTGAAATCATCTACAAAAAAGGGAAGCCAAATGTGGTGGCAGATGCACTCTCAAGAAAGGATGAGGATGTGGAAGCATTGTTGTGCGCCATTTTTATTATCCAACCAGATTGGATAAACGAAGCAAGGGAGGAATGGAAGAACGATGAAGAAGTGTGGGCACTTATTCGAAAGTTACAACAAGACTCCAATACGGCTGACACATTTAGCTGGCAAAATGATTCATTATGGTACAAAGATCACTTATACCTCTATAAGAATTCACAGCTAAAACAAAAGATTCTTATGGAATTGCACACTTCTCCCTTAGGAGGGCACTCAAGATTTTTGAAAACTTACCACAGGGTTAAGATGGAATTTTTTTTGGGAGGGCCTTAAATCAAATATTCAAAAGTTTGTAGCGGAATGTTTGGTTTTCCAACAAAATAAATTTGAAACAATTAAGACACCGGGTCTGTTACAACCTTTATCCATTCCAAGCCAACATTGGGAGGAGGGTTCAATGGATTTTATCATAGGTTTACCCAAGTTTGAGGGAAAGAGTGTCATCATGGTGGTAGTTGACAGACTTACCAAGTATGCACACTTTTGTGCATTATCACATCCCTTTAAAGCCAATATAGTTTCTACTGCATTTATGGAAACAATTCAAAAGCTACATGGAAACCCAAAGATTATTGTTAGTGATAGAGATCCCATTTTCACTGGAAATTTTTGGACAGAATTATTTTCTTGTCTTGGTACTCAGTTAGCTCATAACGCATTTTATCATCCTCAATCTGATGGGAAAACTGAGATAGTAAACAAATGTTTGGAAGTATATCTTCGTTGCTTTTTATCTAGTAAACAGACACAATGGGTCAAATGGTTGCCTCTGGCTGAATGGTGGTATAACACTTCCTTCCATACAACAACAAAAATGACCCCATTTATGGCACTTTATGGATATCAGTCACCATCCATCACATCATATTTAAGAGAAAATTCTAAGGTCCAAGCTGTGGAACATCACATCGAACATCAACAACAAGTCCTCCAACTCTTAAAGGATAACCTCGTGTTGGCACAGAATAGAATGAAACAACAGGTAGATCAACATCACAGTGAAAGAAGTTTTGATGTAGGTGATTGGGTATTCCTACAGCTACAACCATATAAGTAAATGTCCCTCAAGAAAGCTAAGAAGGATAATAAATTATCACCAAAGTATTATGGTCTGTACAAGGTGTTGCAAAAGATTGGTACTATGGCATACAAATTGGAGCTTCTTGCAGCTCCTTGATTGCACCCAGTTTTCCATGTTTCATGTTTAAAGAAGGTTATAGGCGACAAGCTCCCAGTTCAAACAATATTTCCAGAACTTGACGACGAAGGAAAAATTATATTGGAACCAGAAGCAATCACAGAAATAAGAACTCAATAGTTACGAAATCGATCAATTTCAGAGTATCTTGTCAAGTGTAAGAACTTATCCGCTGAAGATTCCAGATGGGAGGATGAGAATTTTATACAGAAGCATCCAGAACTACTCAAGCGTTGAGGACAACACTTTTTTGAAGGAGAGGGGCATGTTGGGTCCCTATAATACTAGTGATTACCCCATTACTATTGTAGTTGTATCCCTTATTAATATTGTTGTGCCCCTATTGTCCCCATATTGTTATTACTATGCCCCATAGAATCCCTCTATTGTTATTTTTGTGGCTTTATATTATTATTGTTAGGTTGGCTGGGTTATATTGTGACTCCTTAGACTCCTATATATAGAAAGGAGGTTCTTTCATTTGAATCATCCAAGAATTGTTCATTTGTGTAATGTAAAGGAGGTTGCTCCCTTGAAGAGGCTGAATTCTAAGGCATTGTTCTCTCTTTTCTATGTTTTTGTGAGTTGGTTTCATAACAAGCATTAAAAATATTCTAAAGAAAGAAACACGGGGCGTAATCGCACAATTATGTTCATTAGAGGTTCAAACATCGAAATCATCTATTTCTCCATATCTCCAAAAAGTCTTGGAAAATCATTCTAAGGTTCAAGTAGTGGAAGATCGCATCGAGAATCAACAATAAGTTCTCAAACTCTTAAATGATAACCTCACTTTGGTGCAGAATAGAATGAAACAAGAGTCAGATCAACATCGAAATGAAAGAAGTTTTGATGAAGGTGACTCGATATTTTTATGACTACAGCCATACAAGAAAATATTCCTCAAGCAAGATAATAGGGATAATAAATTGTCACCAAAGTATTATGGTCCTTACAAGGTGTTGGAAAATATTGGTACTATGGCATACAAATTTTAGCTTCCTACATCTTCCTGAGTGAACCCAATTTTCCATGTTTCATGCTTAAAGAAGGTTATAGGTGACAAGCTTCTGGTTCAAACAATATTGTGAAAACATTATGAGGAAGGAAAAATCATATTGGAACTTGAAGAAACGATGGAAACAAGAACTCAATAGCTACGAAATCGATCAAATTCAAAGTATCTCATTAAGTGGAAGAACTTATCCATTAAATATTCCACATGGGAGTATGAAAATTTTATACAAAAGCATCCATAAGTACTCAAGCATTGATGACAACACTTTTTTGAATGAAAGTGGCATGTTAGGTCCCTATAACACTATTGTATTCCCTCATTTTTATTATAAGTGTAGACCCCTTATTATTACTGTTGTGCCCAATGTAGTCCCCATATTGTTGTTAATGTGCCCCATAGAAGCCCACTATTGTTATTGTTGTGCCCTTACATTATTATTGTTATGTCAGCTTTGATTACATTGTGACCCCTTAGACTCCTCTATATAGAAAGGAAGTTTTTTCATTTGAATCATCCAAGGATTTTTCATTTGTGTAATGTAAGGGAGGTTTCCCCCTTGAAGAGGCTAATTTTGAAGTCGTTGATCTATGTCTTCTTCTATTTTGTGAGCTGGTTTCATAACACGGTTTTACTCTTTACATTCCAATAAATTTTTAATAACATGTGGTAGATAATTTTATAATAAATTATAACCCTAGCCACATTTCATTGATGATTTTTTAATAATTTAAAGGTAGGAGAAAACAAAAGAAATTGAAAAACCTTCTAGACTCCTTCTATACTATACATTAGATCATGTATTAGATGAAGAATATTCTCAGCGTATAATATATTAGCCATGCATAATTTAAAAATTTGAAATTCCTCAAGCCCAATTCCAGTATAGACCACGCTTTAGGCATAATTAACGTTAATGATTTCTTTCTTATCTCTAATCACATACTTATGTCTCTTGTAGTTTTCAATTATGATAAGAAAAATGTTCCTATTACACTTATGCATTTAGGTATCTCTATCGTATGTACACTTTCATAAAGTTGAGTTTATTCTATTAAATATTCTTAGGTTTTCAAAGTGGGAGTGCTTATTTAAATGCCCCATGGCATTATAGCGATTAACAGCTTAGGGAGGTTCACTTGGATCCATTTTGGTGTTCACAGCCTTATAGAGTGGCCTTGGCTCCATTTTAGTGTCCAAGAACTTATACAGTGGCCTTGGCTCCATTTTGGTGTCCATGACCTTATACAATGGGCTCAAGTTTATCAACATGATCATTAGAATGGGATGTTTGGCTAGGCTTTCTAATTTCTCCTCAGAATAGACAAATATTATGGAGAGATTTGGAAATAAGTTGGGAATATTTGAATAAATTTGAATTAAGATTGAGCATATTAACATATGTTTCAATAAGGGATAAGAAGGAGGATTATTTGAGGCAATAGAATTTCAAATTGGTATTTGTATTTATGTGTAATTGTTGGATTATGAGCATTTTTCTTTCAAGTGTAATGGTTGTTATGAGTATATCGACATCCAAAAAAGTTGGTCAAAAAAGAATCCTTTCCTTCCCTAGAGAGGGAAAAAAATGTTTCAAAAGGTCTACAAACCCTAAGTAAAATGAAAAAGACAATATCAAGGCACCTCTTAGTACATAAAAATGAATTCAAGGTTGAGACAGGCCAACACATATTTTTAGCTCTAAAATCAACCCCAAAAAGGGATTGTCTTCACACAAAAGTTGAAAATCATCTGCCTATTTATTATAATGAGGAAGGAGAGACCTTGACACATGAACAAATTCCAATATTTGAGAATTTCTTTAAGAACATCCTAACATCCTTCCACTCAGTAATTGAATTAAAGGTAGGTGAAATTTATTCGTAAAAATGAAAAATAAGTTATATCACTCAAGCGTTTCTTGGAAAAGAATTTTCTTGACAAAGTTAGGAACTCATTGGCCAATGCTTGTTCGAAAACAAAAGTGATGATCCCTTGAATTTTCTTTCCATGGTGCCTTTAAACAAAACCATGGTATTGAGAGATAATGATAAAAGTAAAAATTACTTTAAAAACACCCAATGGGAGGTAGTAAGTCAAGTAGAGACATTAAACAAAACCATTACATTGATGTTTGGAAATTTTATGGTATACATCCCTATACTTGAAGATTGAACAAAGAAAAAAACTTGCCTTTCCCTTTGTTTCAATGTCTCTCGAAAAGGGAAGGAAGTTACCAATATGAATCTGAAAGAGAAAGAACAAAAATGAATAAGGCCTTAGCATCCCAATGTACACTAACTTAATCTCTTTGATATGTGGTGAGTGTGTGTGTGTGGTATAAAATCAATAAGTGAATAATAATTCATGTATGAGCCAATTGGTTTATCTGCATATGTGTATGGTTCTCATTTGCAAAATATCGATTAGAAATGTTCTTTCTCATTTAGATATAACTATGTAAATAATATTATTCAAATATATTATTAAAAGATTATTTGATAACTAACTTTATATGATGTCATTGGTGGGATTCTAATACTAACACACATGTAGACTAAAGAAAAAGTGTAGTGAGTGACGCTAAAAATTACAATCATAATGTTATGAAACCAACTCACAAAATGATAGAAAAGATAGATCAACGCCTTAGAATTCAGCCTCTTCGAGGGGGCAACCTCCTTTACATTACATAAATGAACAATTCTTGGATGATACAAATGAAAAGACCTCCTTTCTATATATAGGAGTCTAATGGGTCATAACATAATCAAAGCTGACATAAAAATAATAATGTAAGGGCACAATAATAACAATAGTGGGCTTCTATGAGGGTACATCAATATAATAAGTGGGTTGTACTAATAACAATAAGGGGTTACACTAGTAGTATAGGGTCCTAGCATGCCCCTCTCCTTCAAAAAGCGTTGTCCTCAATGCTTTAGTAGCTCTTGATGCTTCTCTATAAAATTCCTGTCCTCCCATGTGGAATGTTCAACGGGTAAATTCTTCCACTTGATGAGATACTATGAAATTGATCGATTTCGTAGCTGTCGGGTTCTTGTTTCTGTGACTGCTCCAGGTTCCAATATGATTTTTCCTTCCTCTTCAATTTCTGGAAATATTGTTTGAATTGGGATCTTTTGCAATTTTTGAATAAGTGGCCATACTTCTTCGTCCTTATTCCATTCATCCCTTGCTTCGTTTATCCAATTTGGTTGGATAATAGAAATAGCACAAAATAATGCTTCTCCATCCTCATCCTTGAAGAGTCTTCCCATTTGGTAAGGTTGCCATTTTTTAAGTGCATGTAGTATTGCCAACATTTCCTTCTCATAAATAGCTTGCTTGAGATGTAGCAATAAAAATACCAAATCACCTACATCAAAACATTTTTCTCTACGATGTTGATCTACCTGTTGTTTCGTTTGATTTTGCACTGAAGTGGCGTTATCCTTTAAAAGTTGGAGAACTTGTTGTTGATGCTCGATGTGATCTTTCACTGCTTGAACCTTTTTTTTCTTGATATGTCCTTCTATCTCTAGAGTTTGAGGAGTGGTAATTTCTTCTAATCCTTTACAAGATATGGTCGGATTCATTTCTTGATGCTCGATGTGATCTTTCACTTCTTTAACATTTTTCTTCTTGATATGTCCTTCTATATTGATAGTTTGAGGAGTGGTAATTTCGACCAATGAAATACAAGATATGGTTGGATTCATTTCTTCTTTCTCGATGTGATATTTCACTTCTTGCACCTTTTTCTTGTTGATATTTCCTTCTATCTTGAGAGTTTGAGGAGTGGTAATTCTTGCCAATTTGCTTTACAATATGTGGTCTGATTCATTTCTTCTTTATCTGTGGTGGGGTCCTGGCGTATATCTTCTTCTTTTGATGTTTCTTGATCCTTTTCTTCCTCCTCTTCATATTCTATGTAAAATAATTTCTTCTCAGCACACTTATGACCTTTAGTGCATTTGCTATCATAATTGTAACAAAGCCCTTTTTCTCTTTTTTCTTCCAATTGATGTGGTGTAACCCTTGTAGGTTGTGGAAGTGTAGGAGAAGCAACACTTCCATCTTTATAGTTTTGAGGGGTATGCTTCTTGGTTTCCATAATTTTTCTTTCCACTATGTCACAAAGCCCTTTTACTCTTTCCAATTGTTGCGGTGTTGCTCTAAAGAAGGTGTTTCTCTTTGCATCCTCATAATGTGCTATCATTTTCTCCATGAAAATTGACCATGTAACAAGTTGTTTACAAGAACAAATCCCTTCATACCATAAAAATTAATCCAGTTCTAAATATGAAGATGCAATACATACCTTTTGTAACAGTGGTACACCATGTAGATCAAAATATTGCTCCATCTGAAGTATCCAATTTACCGGATCCTTTCCATCAAACTTCCTCATCTTATTTTTTCTTGATTTTAGGAGCTCGAACTTGAAACAACTATAACTCTGTACTTTCAGATCTTTAAGTTCTAAAATTTCTATCTATAGTAGCCCTTTGTGTCCTCTTTCCAATGCCACCAGTCTGATCCAAATTGGATTCTCTGAGGAAGATTTATGCACAATCTCCCAACATGACCTGATTATAGACTAATTCAGTAGAGTGAACTTGTACGATGTGCCATGAGTCATTGTTTCGACCTTTGGCTCTGAAAAATATATACAAGAAACTACAGTCTGTCCTCTTTTTGTACCTTCTGACGAAATTTCAATCCGATGCTCAGAGAGAAATTTATGATGATTTTCCCCAGGTCACTTGTTTGGAATGTAATTTAGGAGTCTGCAAAAAGATCAACTTCCTCAAATCATATTTCTGCAAATATAGCACGAAAAGCTCTGAAATTCGGACTCAAGATTCAACGCGATTTCTCAAATGGGTTTTTTTTTAGCTTCTAAAACCTCACATAAAAAAGTTATAATGAAAATGCCACGATGACCTGTTTGGAGCATCGAAACCCTAGAATCCAAAGCTCTGATACCAAATGTTATGAAACCAGCTCACAAAAAGATAGAAAATATAGATCAACGCCTTAGAATTCAGCCTCTTCGAGGGGGCAACCTCCTTTACATTACATAAATGAACAATTCTTGGATGATACAAATGAAAAGACCTCCTTTCTATATATAGGAGTCTAAGGGGTCATAACATAATCAAAGATGACATAACAATAATAATGTAAGGGCACAATAATAACAATAGTGGGCTTCTATGGGGCACAATAGTAACAATATGGGCACTACATGGTAACATCAATATAATAAGTGGGTTGTACGAATAACAATAAGGGGTTACACTATTAGTATCGGGGCCTAGCAGATAACAAGGGGACTTTTTAAGCATAAAGTCCCCACCTTTAGTTGTGATTAAGAAGATAGATTAAACTAGAAACAAAATGCTAGTACCATTGGAGAACGCCTAATAGGCTATCTTTAGTGTATCTTTAGTCTATGTAGACCTAACAACATAGTTTTAATGCTTCTTTTATTCAAATCATTATTTGTTGATGTTAGTTTTCAACATGTGGAACATGTGAAATACCATTTCAAGATATTTGGCACGTAGAAAGAAATAAAAAACTATTGAGCTTTTTCCTCCTAGTTCATTGCAAAATTAGAATTCACAAGAGAAATTTACCTTCTAGATTTACTATCAAACAAGTAGTAAATAGTAGAAAAATGTGAAAATAGAAATATATATATATATATAGATAATGACAAAATAAATAAATAAAATAAAATTATATATATTTCTAATATATAAACCCCCTTTACTTATCCCTAGCGATTCAATTGTTTAAATAAATTAGAATTAGGTAATTTAATATATAAATAAAATAAAATAGTATAACATTCTATTATATTAAAAAGGAACCCCTTCACTTATCCCTAGTAGTTATATGATTAAATTAATTAATTAATTTAATAACCTAAGTAAAATATATTAATAAAATAAAATGGAATAACTAATATATTATAATTAGTTATTAGAAAAAAAAATTATTTAAAATTATTCTATTACTATAAGTTAGTACCTTTGACTTGTTAACATTTGAATATTATCATATTATCTAGCCGTTTTATGTAGCTGTTGAAGGTCAACTTAGTCAACCTAGCAGTTTGGAAGACCTGCTCTCCCTATTTAATTGGTAGCCATTATCTGACTCCTCAACTTGTCCTGACGACGAACCACACTAGTTGGTTCGAAACGTGTCGACAAAGGTTTTCTACATGTGATTTAAGCCAAAACTCTTCTTATAAATGTTATGGATCACAAAAGCCTCAATTCAACAAAAATATATATATAATGGTAATACTTGTAGAGTGCCTATTATCAAATTCACTAACGTTGCTGAACCTATAATATTTATATTGTTCTTATTAGTGTTGTCTTTTTATTTATCTTTGAAATAAAGTTATAGTCTTTTTCAATTGGAACCTCTAAAATAATGAAGGAAAAATATAAATAGTAGTTTTCAAAGTCATAATTTCTCTAGGGTTAGTGTTTCAGGGAAAACTACTGTCGATTCGGACTGTTAGTCCCACTAAGATGGGTAGCTATCTTAGAAATAAACAATCAAAGCAATTCAATATTTCCTTCAAGTGTAATAGATAAGAGGGAAGAAAAGAGGACCAACCTAGATCTTCTGCTTTGATCCTAGCTTGATTTCTCTTTCCCTTGATAGAATTTTCCACTCCTCTCCTACTTGTCCCGCTTCAGATAGTACCTGTAGAGTCGAAGTAACAGAAAACCATTGAAGCATCTCTATCTAAAACATCATAAAGAATGCAGAATTAAAAACACATTGACCATACAATTGCATTCATAAACAATAAGATTCACGAATACACGATTATATGGAGGAAAACTCAAAGAACTTTATTAATAGTGAAAGAGAGGATTATAACCTAGCTATCTGATCCAGCATCATCCTCCCAGTGTAGAATCCCTCTTCACCTCATGAATAGGAATATCACCCAACAATGCAATGTCTCTTCTCGCAGATAAACCAACAACACTTCCTTACAAAATACAAAATTCTAGCCTCTAGATCTCTCAGATGAGGGATCCATTTATAGATGTCTTGCAAGGGTGTGAGTCAGCTCTAGGTTTTTGATTAATTTCATTCGACTGATATTTCTTGGTTCCACTTGGACATTTCATTGATATCTTACTCATCCTTGGGCAAATTTAGAGAGGCAAGTGTCACAGGAGAAGTTTCTGGAAGATTCCATGATCATCCACTTAGCAAATTGTCTCTGCCATTTGTCTATTCTCACTCATCGCACCCCACAGAGGGCCACTTTAGTATGCATCACACCTGGCTAGTGTGGCAGCCAGTATGCATCGTACCTTGACCATGGAGCAATCAGTATGGTTCATTTTTGGCTAGTTTTGAGTAGTTTTTCAGGTGGAACTTCTAGGAAATGATGTAATCAGTTGACCAAGATCCTATAGGGTATGAAACAACACTTTAAGGGACTAAAAATCCCTTAGTTTATGGACATATGAGTTTGGGGTTGCAGTGCCCAAATATGTCTATAAAAGTTAGTATTTATCTTTCCTTGGTAAGAATATATCCGGTATTGCTCAATATGAGAGGAAAAGAAAACTAACCCTTAAGACATGTCGAGGCCACGATAAAAATATTCTAAATATAGAGGTAAGTATAGTATCAATGATGAATTTTAGGAGAATTTTATGCTCTTGATCAACTCTGAGTATGCCTCTAATTGTGAAATTTTAAAAGTTGTTGCAATTAACTAGTTATTATTCAATTGATTATTTGCCTTTTGCAATTAAATTGCAACAAATAATGAATAAAACACTACTGCAACTTCACAGAAAATAAATAAATCACTAGAACTAAGGAAACGTATTTTTCTCACACGCAAATAATGAACATCAATATTTTGGACAATTTTCCCTAGAAAAACACCAGTGTGGGGAAAATCAATTTTGCAGATAAATAATTTTATTGACTCTTCAGAAAAATCTATGATGGAGAAATTACAGTTGTTTGTCGTAAATTAGAAAACCTATCGAAAATTAATGGTGTCACTTTTGTAAGTTGATCTACCCTATTGGAAGCAATTCAACCTCCTCAGATCAATTTTTCCTTCCTTTGGCTACTAAACTAGTCACACGTGCGACCCTTTCTCATGTCGTTCTCTAACAAACTCACACTACTAATAAAATGATCTCAGCCTCCAATGGATTTTTATCTCAATTGGAAAATTCAAATTTCTAGTGCAAATCAAACACTCTAACAATTTATGTTGTTGGTTTGACAATTTGTCCTATCTGGAGCAATTCGCGCCACAGGAAAATCAACCACTATATATAGAAAAATCAACCTCCAAATATCTTAGGAAATTGTTGTGATAAATATCAACTAAAAATCTTGTCTCCAAACACTACTAATGTCAATCAGTTGATGCCCATATGCTACCTATGCGCCCTTGCTATTACTACAAATCTATATATTGATGTGTTCTCCAAATGCCCATTGATCTCCTCTTATAATCTCTCGTTGGCAAATCAATGTCGATCATATAATCTCAATCGATGGCTAAGATCATCTTGACCCTTTCTCGTGACTTTTTTAGAAGTCACTGGAAGAGATTCGATTTACCTCAATTAATTCCAATTAATGAAGCCATTTTCCTAAGTTAGACTTAGGAAAATGTTATGAAACCAACTCAAGAAAAGATAGAAAAGATAGATCAACGCCTTAGAATTCAGCCTCTTTGAGGGGGCAACCTCCTTTACATTACATAAATGAACAATTCTTTGATGATTCAAATGACAAAACCTCCTTTCTATATATAGGAGTCTAAGGAGTCACAATATAATCCAGCCGACCTAACAATAATAATATAAAGCCACAAAAATAACAATAGAGGGATTCTATGGGGCACAGAAATAACAATATGGGGGTAATAGGGGCACAACAATATAAATAAGGGGTATAACTACAATAGTAATGGGGTAATCACTAGTATTATAGGGACCCAACATGCCCCTCTCCTTTAAAAAAGTGTTGTCCTCAACGCTTGAGTAGTTCTGGATACTTCTGCATAAAATTCTCATCCTCCCATGTGGAATCTTCAGCGGATAAGTTCTTCCACTTGATAAGATACTCTGAAATTGATCGATTTCGTAGCTGTCGAGTTCTTTTTCTGTGACTGCTTCCGGTTCCAATATAATTTTTCCTTCCTCGTCAAGTTCTGGCAATATTGTTTGAATTGGGAGCTTGTCGCCTATAACCTTCTTTAAACATGAAACATGGAAAACTGGGTGCAATCGAGAAGCTGCAGGAAGCTCCAATTTGTATGCCATAGTACCAATCTTTTGCAACACCTTGTACGGACCATAATACTTTGGTGATAATTTATTATCCTTCTTAGCTTGCTTTAGGGACATTTGCTTATATGGTTGTAGCCGTAGGAATACCCAATCACCTACATCAAAACTTCTTTCACTGCGATGTTGATCTGCCTGTTGTTTCATTCTATTTTGTGCCAACACGAGGTTATCCTTTAAGAGTTGGAGGACTTGTTGTTGATGTTCGATGTGATGTTCCACTGCCTGAACCTTAGAATTTTCTCTTAAATATGATGTGATGGATGGTGGTTGATACCCATAAAGTGCCATAAATGGGGTCATTTTTGTTGATGTATGGAAGGAAGTGTTATACCACCATTCAGCCAGAGGCAACCATTTGACCCATTGTGTCTGTTTATCAGATACAAAGCAACGAAGATATCCTTCCAAACATTTGTTTACTATCTCAGTTTGCCCATCAGATTGAGGATGATAAGATGAGCTATGAGCTAACTGAGTACCAAGACAAGAAAATAATTCTGTCCAAAAATTTCCAGTGAAAATGGGATCTCTGTCACTTACAATAATCTTTGGGTTTCCATGTAGCTTTTGAACTGTTTCCATAAATGCAGTAGAAACTGTACTGGCTTTAAATGGATGTGATAATGCACAAAAGTGTGCATACTTGGTAAGTCTGTCAACTACCACCATGATGACACTCTTTCCCTCAGACTTGGGTAAACCTGTGATAAAATCCATTGAAACCTCCTCCCAACGTTGGCTTGGAATGGATAAAGGTTGTAATAGACCCGGTGTCTTAATTGTTTCAACTTTATTTTGTTGGCAAACCAAACATTCTGCCACAAACTTTTGAATATCTGATTTAAGGCCATCCCAAAAAAATTCCTTCTTAACCCTGTGGTAAGTTTTTAAAAATCCTGAGTGCCCTCCTAAGGGAGAAGTGTGCAATTCCATAAGAATCTTTTGTTTTAGCTGGGAATTCTTACAGAGGTATAAGCGATCTTTGTACCATAACGAATCATTTTGCCAGCTAAATGTATCAGAAGTACTGGAATCTTGTTGTAGCTTTCGAATAAGTGCCCACACTTCTTCGTCATTCTTCCATTCCTCCCTTGCTTCGTTTATCCAATCTGGTTGGATAATAGAAATGGCACACAACAATGCTTCCACATCCTCATCCTTTCTTGAGAGTGCATCTGCCACCACATTTTGCTTCCCTTTTTTGTAGATGATTTCAAAGTCATAACCCAACATCTTTGTGACCCACTTTTGTTGCTCTTCAGAGGATAATCTTTGTTCTAAAAAGTATTTAAGGCTATCATGATCCGTTTTTACCTTGAAGTGTCTTCCCATTAGGTAGGGTCGCCATTTCTTAAGTGCATGGAGTATTGCCAACATTTCCTTCTCATAAATAGCTTTTCTTAAAAACTTTCCCTTGATTGGACGACTTTCAAAAGCAATGGGTCTTTCATCTTGCATTAGAACAGCACCAATTCCATTTCCTGAAGCATCACATTCCACAATAAAGGTTTTTGTGAAGTCCGGTGTAGCTAAGACCGGTGCTTGGCACATTGCCTCTTTAAGATGTTCAAAGGCCTTTGTTGCTTCCGGAGTCCATGAAAATGAATCTTTCTTCAATAATGTTGTTAGAGGTGCTGCTATTCTCCCATAATTCTTAACAAACTTGCGATAATACCCTGTCAACCCAAGAAATCCTCGCAGATGCTTTATGGATGTGGGGATTTTCCATTCCTTAATGGCTTTAATTTTGCTAGGGTCTACCTTAACTCCTTCATGAGATACAATATGACCCAAATATTCCACCTCCTGGACTCCAAAGAAACATTTGGATCTTTTTGCATATAATTGTTTCTCCTCCAATAGTTGTAGCACCCTGTCAACATGTTCAACATGATCCTTCCAAGACTTGTTGTAGATTAGTATATCATCAAAAAATACTAACACAAATTTTCTAAGGAATGGTTTGAAAATTGAATTCATCAAACCTTGAAATGTTGAAGGTGCATTGGTAAGGCCAAAAGGCATGACCAAAAATTCATAATGACCCTCATGAGTTCTAAATGCCGTTTTCGGAATGTCTTCAATCTTCATTCTGATTTGATGATATCCCGAACGAAGATCCAACTTGGTGAAGTAAATTGATCCATGCAATTCATCCAGTAATTCATCAATGACAGGAATGGGGAACTTATCTTTAATAGTGAGCTTGTTGAGCTCCCTATAATTCAGACACATGCGCCATGATCCATCCTTCTTGTGCACCAATACTACTGGAGCTGAGAAAGAACTTTGACTCGGTTGAATTATACCAGCCTCTAGCATTTCTGCAACCATACGTTCAATTTCACTTTTTTGGACATAGGGATATCTGTACGGCCTGATGTTTGGAGGAACACTTCCTGGAATCAGATGAATAGCATGATCATGATCACGCATAGGTGGGAGACCTTTGGGAGTCTCAAATACCTTGGAATGATTGTCCAGGACTTTTTGGAGATCTGGAGAAATAGATGATTCCAATGTGGAAACATCTAGCGAACATAATTGTGCAATTACACCTCTTTGCTCCTTTTTTAGAAGCTTTGTCATGCCATTAGAGCTGATTATCTTTCCTGGTTTCCCTGCAATACCCCTTAATTCAACTTCTTTCCTTCTGTAGAAAATTTGATGAAAAGTTCTTGAAAATTAAAAGCTATTGTACCCAAGGATTGTAGCCATTGGACTCATAGTACAACATCGACACCTCCCATTGGAATGGAAAGCATTGGGCTAGTCAATACATAGTGTTCCATGGATAGCTTGATATTATGGCACTTTCCAGAGCAATTTATTGTTCCTCCATTTGCAATCATCACTTGACACTCTGGTGCTGGATATAAGAAGCAATTCAATTCTTTTGCTACCCTACAATGAATAAAATTGTGGGTGCTTCCTGAATCAATCGACACTATTACCTTTTTCTTCTTGATTTGTCCTTCTATCTTGATGGTTTGAGGAGTGGTAATTCCCGCCAATGCATTACAAGATATGGTCGGATTTATTTGTTCTTAATCTAGGCTTTGTTCTTGGAATATATCCTCTTCTTTTGACCTTTCTTGCTCCTTTTCTTCTTCCTCTTCACAATCTATGTAGAATAATTTCTTCTCAGCACACTTATGACCTTTTGTGTATTTTCTATCACAATTGTAACAAAACCCTTTTGCTCTTTTTTCTTCAAATTGTTGTGGTGTCAACCTTGTAGGTTGTGGAAGACTAGGGGCAACAACACTTCCGTCTTTATAGTTGTCAGTGGTATGCTTCCTAGTTGCCATAATTTTGCTTTCCATTTTTCTTGCTAACCTGAATGCCTTCTCTAATGAATCAGGTTCCCAAAGGCGAACATCATGTTGGATATTATCCTTTAAAGACCCTATGAACACATCAATCCTATGCTCCTCTGGAATATCTTTTACCCTTATGTTCAATTTTTGGAACTCCTCAATGTGCTCCATTATTGAACCCTTTTGTTTGAGACTTATCAATTGGCTAAAAAAAGTGTTGCTTTTTGTATCCTCATAATGTGCTATCAATTCTTCCGTAAAAATTGCCCAAGTGATAAATTATTTACAAGAACAAAGCCATTGATACCATACAAACTGATTTGGTTCCA
Organism: Pinus tabuliformis; assembly: GCA_031772625.1. NCBI lineage: Eukaryota > Viridiplantae > Streptophyta > Pinopsida > Pinales > Pinaceae > Pinus > Pinus tabuliformis. The sequence continues at coordinate 247,724,205 of CM062805.1, forward strand.
AATATACAGTTGCCATACGTACCTTTTGTGCATTTTGCACATTATTGAAATCGAAGAATTGCTCCATCTGTAATATCCATGTGGCGGGATCCTTGCCATCAAACTTCCTCATATCGATTTTTGGAATATGGTGATTCTTCGATCCAACATTAGCGTCTATGGAATCATGATTAACATTTCTTTTGTTCTCATCATGAGTTTCCTTTACTACCTTTTCACCATCAGTAAGTATTTCTTGTAGAAAATTTGTCAAATTTGTCTTCAAATCTGCCATGCTTGTCTTCAAATTTGTGTTCAAATCTATCTTCAAATTGTCCATCTTAGCTTCCATGCCATTCATATTAGCTTCCACGCCATTTATCTTAGCATCTGTTAACTTTTGTGAGCGTGACATTTGTTGCACTTGTTCTTGTAATTTTGATATATCATGTAGCATTTCTTCCTCTTCTTCATGAGTCATGCTAGAGCTTTCAGGTTCCTTACTAGGTGTTTTCATTTTCTTTCCTCGGGGCATCAGTTACCGATAATAATGCTCTACTATGCCCTTTGAATTCCTTCCAAATAAATTTTCAAACCAAGCTTAAGCAAAAATTTAAAAAAATCTACACACCTTTTTTCACTTTGTAGGAGCTCGATATTGCCTCTGATTGATCTCTGTACTTTCCAATCATCTAGTTCTGACTTTGTGACCTATAGTAGCTCTCTGTGTCCTCTTTCCAATGCCACCAGTCTGATCCAAATTGGATTCTCCAAGAAAGAGTTATGCACAATCTCCCAAGATGACCTGATTATAGATCCTTCCAGAAGAGCGAAGTTGTATGAAGTGCCACATGTACAATTTTTTATATTTGGTTCTGAAAAAGATATACAAGAAACTACAGTCCGTCCTCTTTCTGTACCTTCTTACGAAATTTCAATCTGATTCCCAAAGAGAAAGTTATGACAATTTTCCCCAGGTCACCTGTTTTGAATGTAATTCAGGAGTCTGCAAAAATACCAACTTCCTCAGATCATATCTCCGAAAATATCTCGCGAAATGCTCTGAAATTCGGACCCACGATTCAGCGCGAATTCCTCTCAAATGGGTTTTTTTTGCGACTTCTGAAACGTCACAGAGAAAACGTTATAGTGAAAATGCGACGATGACCTGTTTGGAGCAGCGAAACCCTAGAATCCAAAGCTCTGATACCAAATGTTATGAAACCAGCTCAAGAAAAGATAGAAAAGATAGATCAACACCTTAGAATTTAGCCTCTTTGAGGGTGCAACCTCCTTTACATTACATAAATGAACAATTCTTTGATGATTCAAATGGCAAAACCTCCTTTCTATATATAGGATTCTAAGGAGTCACAATATAATCCAGCCGACCTACCAATAATAATATAAAGCCACAAAAATAACAATAGAGGGATTCTATGGGGCACAGAAATAACAATATGGGGGTAATAGGGGCACAACAATATAAATAAGGGGTATAACTATAATAGTAATGGGGTAATCACTAGTATTATAGGGACCCAACAGAAAAATAATAAACTCCTTGGAATTTTTTTTCTGATTATTGGAGAAAATGTGTTCCTTTGCCTCATAGACACCTTCTGAGACTAGAATACTTGTACAAGCTACATAAAATAACACTCCCTCTTAGCAAGGAAGGTGTTCTACATAACACCCAAAATGTCTTTGAAGAAGATGAATCTCGCCTCCCCAAAGCCTTTATTAGAATATCTGCTACCATCTCATCTATGGGTATATATTGTAGCTGAATGATCTTGTACTCAACAGAATCCCTGATGAAGTGGTACCTAATGCATGCATGCTTGGACTTGTCGTGAAACACTAGATTCTATGACAACTTGATGCAACTCTAATTTTTATAGTGTATCACCATCATCTGAACCCTCCAACTAGTGCATAGATACTAGTAGCTTTTGAAGCCATATAGCCTTGCACATAGTCGTGCTCACTATTATGTACTTTGCCTCTATAGAACTTATTGTCATGGAATTTTGCATCCTACTATACCAAAAAACAACTCTCGATCCCATGCTAAAGAAACACCCTCAAGTGGTTTTTTGATCCATTATTTTACCCAGCCAGTTTGCAACAATATATCCAACCAACCTGACACCATCACCTCAAGCATAAATGATCCCACACTTGATACCCCCATGCAAATACCTTAGCACATGTTTAGTTGTTATCCAATGCACTTTCTTTAGCTCCAACTTGAACAAACTAAGAGAGTTTGTGGCATAGGATGTACTTCGTTTGGTGTTGACCAAATACATGAGAGAGCCTATAAAGTACATGTACAAGGTGGAATTCATATCCTTTTCCCTAAATTCATCTATCTTCCTCCACTTATAGATCATGGTTGTGGACATGGCTCTACAATCCTCCTTGGGAACTCGATGGAGTATTCCCCTTTTCCAAGGAAAAACTCACCATTTATCTACCATACCTCTATGCCTAGAAAATAGTGCATGAGCCCCATATCCTTCATCTCGAACTTAGCTTCAAGGTTCCTCTTACACTCCTCTATGAGCCCCAGTGAACTTGTAAGAAATAAGTTGTCCACATACAAGACAAGAATGAGCACCTCATCCCCAACCACTAGGTAGTAGAGTTTTATGTTTGTCTCACTCTTCATGAAGCCCATGTCCTACAAGTATATTTCAATGTGCACATACCATGTCTTGGGAGCCTTATTTAGCCCATATAAATATCTCTTCAACTTTCACACATGGATCTCTCTATTGTGTGACACAAATCCCTCTGGTTGTTTAATGTCCACCTCCTCCTCCAGTTCACCATAACCATAGTGGAATCATGTTGTCTAGATGCCCTCGACAAACCTGTAATGAAATCCATAGATTATTACCTCCCATTTCCACTCTGGGATCAAAATAGGCTACAATAAACCACCTAGATTCATGAACTCTACTTTCACCTGTTGACAATCCAAACACCTAACGACGAACTCAACCACATCTTTCTTCAGATTCATCCAACAATAGAACTTCTTAAAAATTGTCAAAGTTTTATTTTATCCCAAGTTACCTAAATAAAACTTGACATGAAATTCCCTCAAGATAAGATTCTTGAGCTCACCGATGTCTAGCACATAGATCCTCTCCCTAAATCTCACCAAACCATGTTCCATAAGATGATAATCCACATCCTCATCACTTGTACTATGATGTTGTAACTTGTGCTTAATATGTTGCTACATGTCATCATCTTTTCCTGCTTACAAGATTCGCTCCTGTAAATCTATCCCATATGAACTCATAGCTGCAATGTGATTTACATATACTTTTCTACTAAGAGCATCTGCAAGCATGTTCTCCTTACCCTTAATGTACCTGATCTTGAAGTCAAAATCCCTGAGAGTATCTAACCATCTAGCTTTTCTAGCATTTAGATTAGGTTGGTCAAATAAGTATCTCAACCCACTATTATCACGCATCAAAATGAACCTCCTTCCAATAAGATAGTGTCTCCAAATCATCAATGCAAGAATGATAACTACCAACTCAAGATCATGAGTCACATAGTTTTTCTCGTGCTCATTTAGTTTCCTTGACTCATATCATACTACATGTCCTTCTTGAATCAAACTTCCAGCAAGTCCTCTCTTGCAAGAATTTGTACATACAAAGAACTCTTTATCTAGATCTTCCATCTTTAGAACTATAGCATTTGTAAGAAACTACTTCAACTGCTAAAAAATAAATGCACATTCCTCTGACCATTAAAACTTCTTTCCTTTTCTCTATAATGATGTAATAGGATAGGAGATCCATTAGAATTTCTTGATTGTTAGAAGATTATATACTACAGAGCAATGAAACACATAAAATATTGCAGAAATATAAACACAAAAAATGCATAAAACAAGAGAGACACATATATATGTGGTTCACCCAATTTGGGCTACGTCCATGGAGAAATAGCCAGTGCTTCCTTTTATATTATCTATGAAAACGAAGAGATACAACCTACAACAAATCCGATGTAATTTCCTCTTCGTTCTCACACGATATCCTCTCTCTTTCTCGATCAAAATACGCATCTACATAGTCGCAATATAATTCCCTCATATATAGCGAGGGGTTGCCTTCTAGGGAAAATATCCCTAAATTAAACATAACTTCTACTATCATATCATCCGCCTACTGAATGACTTAAATTGAATACGAAATTACAACATTTTACAAGGAAATTTTACATCTATTTTTAGCTTTGAGGTGTTTCCCCCGAACCCCGCCAAGAGGGGGTCTCTAAAAATCATCATCGCCCCACCTGGACCACCCTGGTAATGAAAAAACGGGCGGAATTTTCGCCCCATTACAAACTGGGCTCCAATGCAGAAATACCTCTGAATAAAGAAAATAATTAGGCTCCACACCCAACAATCTCCCACTTGGATACTAACTATAACAACTCCACTACTGCTTCATTTGCTAGAAAATGACTCCACTTTGGACCTATCTGTTTCTCATGTTCATCATCATAATGGAATACCAACTGAAAGCAAGAAGAATCTCAGTTTCTCCATGGTTACAACTTTTGTAAACATATCTACAGGATTTTGGCTAGCGTGTATCGTTTCAAGCTTCAATTGTCCATCTTCCAACACTGACCGTATGAAATGGTACTTGAGTTGTATATGTTTAGTCTTGGAATGAAATGTTGAGTTAACAGTACTCTGGCTGTCACTGTATAACCTTCCCAACTCCTTCTTACCCAATTCGTCCAGAAAACTTTGTAACCAAATCATTTCTTTACTAGCCTCTGTAGCGACAACATACTGTACTTTCATTGTTGAGAGTACAAAAACACTTTGTAATTTTGAAACCCAACTGAGAGTTATTCCACCTACAGTAAACACATACCCTATGGTGCTCCTCCTGTTATCTCTATCAGCTGTCATATATGCATCAACATAGTAGAGAATTGTTTGAACCACCAAAACATAATGCTTGATTTATGGTACCTCTCAAATACCTGAGAATCCACTTCACTGCCATCCAATGTTCCTTTCCTAGATTTTTCTTGTACTTGCTTACAACTCCCACTGCATGTGAAATATCAAGCCCTGTGGAGTCCATTGCATACATTAAGCTTCTAACTGCTGATGCATATGGAACTTTAGACATATAAGCCATCTCTCCTGAGTCTTGGGACACATATCCTTACTTAGTTTGAAATGGCTAGCCAAAGGTGTAATAGCTTGTTTTGCATTCTACATATTAAACCTTTCCAACACCTTTTGTATGTACTCACTCTGCGACAATGTTAATTTGCAATTTTTCCTATCTCTAGTTTTTCTCATACGAAGGATTTTTTTTGCAGAACCAAAATCCTTCATTGCAAATGAATTTGCTAATTTTCCTTTGAGCACATTTATTTCACGCATGTTAGAACCCGCAACAAGCATTCCATCTACATACAATAACAATATAATATAGTTGCCGTCAATTTTCCTTTTGAGATAAACACAATGATCAAAGTGACATCTAGTATAAACTTGTTTAGACATAAACCTATCAAATTTTAGATATCGCTGCCTTGGAGACTATTTTAAGCCATACAAGCTCTTCTTGAACCTGCACACTAGTTTCTCCTTCCCTTTGGTCTCATATCCTTATGGTTGATGCATATATATATATATATATATATATATATATATATATATATATATATATCTTCATCCAAATCTCCATGGATAAAGGTCGTATTTACATCTAACTGCTCAAGATGAAAATCTTCTTCTACTACTAGACTTCAAATAGTTATGATATAAGTCATTTTAACAATAGGAGAAAATATCTCATCGAAGTCTATACCTTTTTTCTGTGCAAACCCCTTCACCACAAGTCTAGATTTATACCTTTTCCTACCTCCATCTTCTTCCTTCAACCTGTAAACCCATTTATTCTACAATGTTGTTTTACTTGCAAGCAACTTGAATAAGTCACAAGTTTGGTTATGTACTAAGAAGTCCATCTCTCCTTTCATGGTTGGCTCCCACTTATTCCTCGTTTCTACCTGCATTGCTTCTTCATAAAATTCTGGTTCACTAGAATCACTCAACAATACATAATATAATGAAGGAGAGTATCATTCAAGGGGTCTACTTATCCTGGTAGATGTTCTAACACCATTTTGTGGTGTTTGAGGTGCCCATTGTTGTTGTGGTTTTTTTTGTTGTTATAGTTGTTGATCATTATGATTTTCAGGCACCTTTACTTTTTTTGTGATCTCATCAAGCACCATATATTGTCTATTTTCTTTTTTCTTGTTTCTTTTCCTACATTTGAGCCTTATACAATACCTTTTCATTGAATATGACATCTCCACTCCTAATGATTTTGTGTTTTTCATAATCGTAAGCGATAACCAAAATCATTAACACCATATCCAATAAATGTACATTTATTTGATTTGTCCTCAAGTTTTACTCTATTTTCTTTATTAATGTGGATAAAGAATTCACAACCAAAAGTCTTTAAAAATGAGTAGTTTACCTTTTTACCTATCCATGCCTCCTCTGGAATACCACCATCCAAGGAACTTGAAGGCCCTCTGTTCCTTAGATAAATAGTAGTATCTACAACATCTAACCAAAATTGTAAAGGTAATCCTGCATGCTATCTCATGCAACTTGCACAATCCATGATTGTCCTGTTCATCCTTCCTGACACACCATTTTCTTGTGGTGTTCCTGGAACTATCTTCTCTCTATGAAATCCATGCTCTGAACAATACTTATCAAACTCTTTTCTACAATATTCTTCTCCATTGTCTGATCTGAGACACTTCAACCTTTTTCCTATCTCATTCTCAACCAAAGCTTTCGATTTCTTGAAAGTATCAAATACATCAGCTTTATTTCAAATACAATAAATCCAAGTTTTTTGGTTGCATCATCGATAAAATAAACATAATAGCAAGAGCCATCGAGAGTTGATAACTGAGTAGGTCCCCATACATCTGTATGCACAAGGTCTAATTTGTTTATCGTCTTTTCTTTCCCAACTCTAAGTAATCTGACTCTCTTCTGTTTTCCATAAACACAATTATCACAGAATTTTAAATCAGCATGCTTCAAACCTGGCAACAAATTTCTTGAGTGAAGAATCTTCATCCCCTTCTCACTCATGTGCCCGAGCCTATGATGCCACAATGTTGTATATGCTCTTTTAGAGGTTAAAGCATTAAAAATATGAGAAATACCATGGCATAAATACAATGTACCAACCCTTTCTCCTTTTTCTATTACCAGGGTTCCTTTAGTGACCTTCCAGGTTTTATCTATAAAGGTAGTTACACAACCTTCACCTCCCAACTGCCCTATTGAAATTAGATTTTTCTTCATATCTAGAACATGCCTTACCTCCTTCAATAGCTATTGGTTTCCATTATGAAAAATTTACCCATTCCAATGGTTTTATAGGGTTTATCATCACCCAAATGAGCCTGTCCAAAATCTCCTTAAACATAATCATGAAAATGTTTCCTATCAGGTGTGGCATGGAATGAGGCCCTTGAATCTACCACCCAAGCATTGATAATATTTTCTAAAGAAAAAATCAAAGCATATTGCAACACATCACCTGTCACATTCGCTTCATGATTGTTTTCTTGATGTGCGTCTCCTCCTTTTCTCTTCTGAGACTTACAATCTTTCTTCAGGTGTCCTCTCTTCCCACATTTCGAACACACTATCCCTGATTTGGACTTGGATTTGCCTTTCCTTGACTTACTGCGATATTTTGGGCTCTTTCCACTTACCATTTTTCTTCCCCTCATCTTTGCAGTCAAAGCATTACTTGATGTCTCACCTGAGCTTTTCTATCGCATTTCCTCGCTAAGGATTGCACCAACAACATCATCAAAATTTAAAGTAATAGATCTAGAGATAGAGTTACTAATGGAAATAACTAAACCATTCCAATTTTCTGGAAATGAGCATAGAAATAATAGATCCCTCACTTCATCATCAGACATTACCCCTATAGAACTTAACTAACTGGTAACTGTATTAAATTCATTAAAATGGTCAGCAACAAATCCACCTTCTAACATCTTCATGTTGAATTAAACAAAGTCTTTTGGTAGAGATCACATGAGAGAATTTTTTGGCCGATGCATTTTGAACTTAAATGGCTGGTAATGCGTCGGCCAAAAAATTCTTTCATGTGATTTCTACCGAAAGACATTATTTAATTCGTTATAGATCACAGAAGCTTAAATACAAAAATCTTCATATTGAATAAATTCTTCATAAGAAATACCTTATTTGAGGCTGAGGTTTTTTCATATTATTTGGCCAATGCCTACATTAAACACTATTTTGTTGTTTCCTTTGAAATATTAAAGGCTAGGCACAATCATATTGTTCCAAGCGCCTTTTTGTCACGGATATCCCACTCTATATCTTTCATACTCGCTGACTTCTTTGGCTTTCTACCCAATGGTAGGTATAGATCTTTCGGATACAGATAATATTCCATATACATCTTCCACAGCTGGTAGTTTTGGACATTAAATTTTTTTATCCTAAACCTACCATCTGCCTCCATTGCTCCCACTCGAAATAGGAACCCTTCTCTCCTATGAGTTTATGAGCGAAATAGACCTTCGACTTTGATACTAGTTGTTAGAAAATTATATATTACAGAGAAATGGAACACATAAAAATGTTGTGTAAATATAAACACAGAAAATGCATAAAACAAGAGAGACACAAATATACATGGTTCAGCCAATTTGGGCTACGTCGACGAAGAAACAACCAATTCTTCCTTTTATATTATCCAGCAAAATGAAGAGATACAACCTAAATCAGATCCATTGTAATTTCCTCTTTGTCCTCACACAACATCCTCTCTCTTTATTGCTCAAAATACACATCTACATAGCCACAATAAAATTCCCTTAAATATAGCACGAGGTTTCCTTCTAGGGAAAAAATGGTAAATTCAACATAACTTCTACCGTCAGATAATCTATCTAATGAACAACTCAGATTGACTACGAAATTACAACATTTTACAAGGAAATTTTACATCTATTTTTAGCTTTTGGGGCAGGGGGGCTCTAAAAGTCGTCGTTGCCCCCCATGGAACCCCCTGGCAGCGAAACAACGGGAAACATTTCCGCCCCATTACGAACTAAGGTCCAATGTGGTGATACCTATGAATAAAGAAAATAATTAGGCTCCACACGCAACACTGATGAACCTCCTGTAATAACCTATTAACCCCATGAATGATATGACCTCATCAAAATCCATAGGAGTTGCCCATTCCATGATAGCTCTGATATTTTCTAGGTCCACTGCTATAGCTTCCTTGGAAGCCACATGCCCCAAGTAATGAACTTTTGTCTAAAATAAACTACACTTACTAATTTTTGCATACAACTCATTCTCTCTTACCAATCTCAATACTACTGTTAAGTGTTTTGCATGCTCTTCCTCATTCTTAGAATACATCAATATGTCATCAATTAATATTATGACAAATTTATCCATATAAGGATGCAACACTTTATTCATCAAACACATGAAAGTAGCTAGAGAATTAGTTAAACCAAAAGGAACAACAACAAAATCATAATGCCCATACCTAGTCCGGAAAGTAGTCTTGTAGATATCCTCTTCTATGATGTGTACCTAATGATATCCTGATCTCAAATCAATCTTTGAGAACACTACTTATCCCTTCAACTGATTAAACAAGTAATCAATCTGCGAAAAAGGGTACATGTTCATGATCATCTCCTTGTTCAACTGCCTATAGTCAATGCATAAACTGAGAGTACGATCGTTCTTCTTCAAAAACAACACCAGGGCACCCCAAGTAAACACACTTGGCCTGATGTATCCCTTATTGAGAATTTCCTTAAGCTGTAACTTCAATTGCACTAATTTTGGAGCACTCATCTTGTATGTTTCCTTTGATGCTTGTGTTGCTCCCGACATAAACTCAATAAAAATTTCCACTTCCCTACGAGGCAATAAATCTAAAATCTCTACTATAAATACATCTTGAAACTCCTGTAAAACTGAATACCTAATCAAGAATTATGTAGCCTCAACATCCTTACCTTTGTCATTGGAAATATGAACTATAAACAATACACATATTTTCTGGCTACTATGATTTTCCTGTATAGTTGTAACCATTCTAACCGACGTAGGCTTATTTTTACCCTGTAAGATTATCTTCTCTCCATCATCATCGAAGCACTCAGTAGCCTTATCATAGAAATATATTGTAGTCTTGTGAACATACCACCAATCCATACCCAACAACATACTATATTATCCCAACGGAAGCACATTTAGATGTGTTGATGTAGACATGTTGTTGGGACTAAAAGATGTCATCCACTTTCGCCATAATGTGCATCATTTTACCCTCATTCTATAAATTTGTAAGTACATAACCCTACATTAAATACCCATTTTCATGATCATATGGGTTTAGCATTATATGTTCCAAAGTCATTTATTTTAAGATTTTAAGTGAATTTGTGATTAAATATTATAAAATTAAAATGTTTTCATATATACATGAAAGTGGTATAAGTTTTGTGATAATGTAGGCCTACTTGGAGCTTCTAGAAGGGTCCTACTTGGCCTCCTAACTACAAATTCGAATTTCAAGTTCCAACTCATGAAGATTTGTGGAGTAATTATAGAAGATGAGTATCATTATCTATGCATATTCAAAGGAGAAGAATCACAGAAGAGAGGATTTTGAGTGGATATGTATCTCACATTTTTAGGAGATTGGTTATAACCACATGAGATAAATTTGGATTTAAGAGAGATTTGAGGGATTTGCATTTATTGATCAGTCATGCTCAATTTTTGTATAAATAGGGGTGCATCCTTCAAAGGAACCCATCTATCTATCTATTAATTTATGTATTCTATTCTTCCAAACAATAATATAGTTTAGTCCAAGATTCTCTAGCATATTGTTACTTTGAAGATGTGATGGTAGTTTGGTGTGCTTGCTGAGGAATGGAGGCCCCCCATCAACCATAGTTTGAACATCTTTGTACATTGGTAACATAGTATAATTTTGTTATTTTATTTCTTTTCATGCAAATGTTCTTTTACTTTAAGCAAGTGTACTCTCAAGTGTGAGTGCGATTTCCTTTCAGTAAATGTGTTTTCAATTCTATAAGTGTACTGTGATTTCCTTTATGTAAGTGTGATTTCAATTTATTTATGTTTGATTTCAATTTGGTTTGGTTTTGATTGATTTAATTGGTTTTTTAATTAGTTTTAAATTGCATTAGATTAATATAATCTAAAGTATAACCACCTAGTACATATAGTAAAGGTATACCTCATCAGTTTACGAAATCCCCGGATTGACAAAATTAAATGACAGGGATTTAACTACCATTAATTCACCCAACATTTTAGCGTCATTGTCGGGGAGGTATACATAGGTGTTTATTTTGAAGTTCAGAAAACTCATTATAGTTGCATTCATTTTTAGTTGCTTAATTAAAAGCATGTTAAAATCATTTTTCATATTAAATTTAAAAAAAAATGATTTTTTTTTTGTACTAATCTATGTTTGCGACAGGAATTAGCAACTAGTTGGAGAAATTCATAGGCAATTAAGAATGTTCTTATTTCTTTACTTCCTAATTGAATTATCTAGAAACTGATGTTTCTTGCTTTGATCATTTTTAATATACATTTTTCTAACCTGGACATGAATATATTTTTGATCCTATTATGCACATGATTACACTGGAAATATGCATACACTTGATCAATTCTTCTATTTCCAGTAGAGTAGAATATGTGATGTCTTTAAGTGTCTTTTTATGTTAGATTTCATTTTGTTTTCAATTTTATTTTATTGGTGGCATAGTAAGAGCCACCCATCTCATTAATAATTTGCAGGAGGTTGAAGAAAGAGAAGGAAAAGAGGAGAACAAATAGAGTTTTGAGAGCCACAAACTGAATTTAGAGATCAAATCCTTATGTTTTGTCTTTTAAATTTTTCATTCTAATTGAATAAATAGCTTCAATATTTTTGATTATTCTCTCTTCTTGCGCTTTCTATGATCTACAAGATTAGAAAAGACAATTGAACAAAGTTAGTTTTAGAATTTTCCAATAAAAATTGGAAAATAAATCTAAATTCACAATAAAAAGTACAATTAAAAATGCTTAGAAAGTTCAAAAATCCAAAATAATGCCTCCAATGGATCCATCGTTGTCGAAAATCCCCATTTTGTTTTTTTTTCCACCTCCTTCGGTTAACAATTGAGAAAGATATCGTTGTTTTAAGATTTTACACAATTTTGTTGTTAATGAGCCTACAAATCGATCCAAACCCAGCTGGTGCACCCGGAAATCGGGAACAGTGTGCGAATCTAGCCTTCTCAACCGATGGGAAAATTTATAGGACCATTAAGATAAGCCCCCAGTTCCTCCGTGCATATGGCTACATGTAGGTTCATACAGCTAGGGTCTAGAGCTTAGCCCCAGCGCCTCCCAAAAAATTGCACAAATTAACATTTAAAAAACATTTTGGAGGATTGATTTAACAAAAGATGATATAGTGCAATTGGTAAAGGTGTTTCATTGATAGCACGAGGTCCTAGGTTCAAGTTTCATGGAGGCATTCAACCATCCGATAAGATTTTAGATCACCACGAAGATGCCATGTGGCAATGAATGGTTGCCCCACATGGCACTTCCTCGTTGGCCCACCACAACAACCCATATCTAGTAAACAATAGCCATGTGTCAACCATGACAGCCAAACTGAAGATGCCAAGTGTCAACCACTCACCTGTCCACATCACTACCTAGTCACACCTTACCACATCATCAACATGCCTAGTCACACCCTATCACATCATCACTCTAGCACATCATCATTGCCACATCATCATTGCCTAGTCACCACTATGACATGTGACATCCTTAGATGCTACCACGTGGCACTCCCTAGTGTTGCCACATGGCACTCCCTAGTGCTGCCATGTGGCACCCCTCATCATTTTTGCCACTTTTCATAAAAATTGAAATAGCCATAACTTTCTCATAAAAAGTTAGAGTTTACTGAAACAAAGTGCATTGGGTTTAGAACAACGATATCTACACCTTGACCTTGGTTTCATGTTGATCCAAGAATTTTGAAGTTTTACCATTTTTTGATCCATGGGATCATGGACAAGGGTGGAGCGCTAAAGAAAAAGGAAAAATGCAGTTACAACTTTAGACCTGCATAAAAAAAACTTGCAAATATTAAAAATCTAACTACAATCATTAAAAAACCCACCATTTGAGTCTAATTGTAGGTTGTAAAAGTGGCTAGGTAGTGTAACGATCTATGATTTTAGTAGTTGTAGAATTGACACAATTCAGTAGCTTATGCAGAATTGGTTTATGATCTATTATCAAAACATTAAGTGTATGGAGAAGAGGTCTCAAGCTCAAAATTGGTAAGAAATAGGTAAAAATGCATCTAATTTTTCTTGAATTTGTTCCTTGCATTTGTTTTATTAGTACTATTTTTGAGTTTTTTTGTGTGTATATATCAGATGAAGAGAGGTTGATCACCTCTCTCTCTCTCGATAGACTTACATTCTATTTCAGGAAAAAGTGCTAAGGTTTTGTAGGTTCGAGGACACGATGAGAGAAGATCACTATACGCACGAGAAGATGAATTTTCTTCCAGAAGAGCATGATCATTTCATGCCAAATCAGATCCATTACACCATTGTTGCTAAACAAAATACCAATTTTACCAATGTTACTCATTTTAAACCTGCAGGCAATCCATAATTATCCATCTTCCTACTACCAGAAATTCATTTCCTTCAGAATTGTCATACTTCCCTGCCTCATTTTCATTCACTGTTAACCTAGAAATAAAAATCATTCAGCTCCCTTACAAATCTCAGTCATCCCATTTTCCTCTTCATTCATATCAAATAAACCTTGCTCCAATGCAATTTTTTCATCCATAGTCCTTCAAATTATTATTCTACACTTGCATTAGATGATGGAGGATTCATTAAGGCCTTTCTTCTAACAAGTTTTGACCCATCGAATCTGACACATCATCTGGGATCAAAACTAGAGATATTTAAAGTACCTTGAGGCTTGTATGCCTTAATGGCAAGTTCTCTCACCAATAAATAGTGGGAATACATCAATGTACCCTGTTTGTCGGATCTTCTAGGTGACTCAACTTCGACACATCTATTCGTACCTAGTAAGATGTACATAGGCATCTTGACTCTCATTGACATCAATGGTGAGTAGTCTCATGTTGGTTAATGGCATTCATTAATGGCCAGTTGTTAGGGCCTAAATCTACCTCAGTCTGAGAAAGGCAAGATCTAGGGTAACATCAAACCATGCTTAGCCTGGTAGCTAGCCCTACCAGGTCGGGAGAGGGCTCTCTCCTGACCTGGTAGGGCTAGCTACCAGGTTAAGCATGGTTTGATGATACCCTAGATCCTGCCTTTCTCAGCCTGAGGTAGATTTAGGCCATAACATATTGGCAACTGTACTGGGGAAGAAAATTTTATTATCATTGTTTTGCTTTAGAGACTATAGACGGAGCCTGAAGTTAGCCAGGTAGCCTTTGAAATGCTCTTTCTTTGCAATTGCAAAAGTAGATGAATGTTGCTTTAGTTAATCTCCAGTTTAGTTTATAAATTGAACATCTAATCTAAATGATTACCATAGTACCATAAAGCAATTATAGACTTTGGATTATGAGTTTGGAATTTGATAGGCTGAAAAAATTGATGATGTCCATTTGATTTTTTGGAATAATTCAACACACTGGCTTTCAGATGATACACCAGAGCCAATCCTGATCCTGATCCTCCTCCTCTGTATGAAAACCCAAATCTCATCCCAAGAATTCTCCGACAAGAAAGTTCTCTAATTCTCGAGTTCAGATCTCATTCATGTCCAGTTGTTTTTTAATATCTTGAAGATATTGATTTTGATGAACATTTTGATATATCGTTATTTGAAACTAAATCTGAAAGTGTCATTGGTTCTACTGTCCTAATTCTGGAGTTTTTCAAAGATCTTGAAACTGAAAAGGCTAATAGATCAATTGATGATTATATCTTGAACCTTCAAACTTCCATTGTGGCTACAAACATTCCTGAGTTCTTAGAATCTACCTCTGTAATTCTTGGTTCATCTGCTATTGTATCTGGTTTAGAAATTCCTACTGAAACTCCTTTCATTCCCACCATTCCTGTGCAGCCCATCATATCTGATCAGAGACTTCCTGTCTATTCTCCCCCATTGACCCCTTCAACACCTCAAACATCTCATATTTCCTCCCATATTTCTACACATCATACACCATTAACATCATTAGCTATTGTTGTTCTGACTCCTACATCCCCAAGGCCAGTTTCAAATCCACCTATCACAATGGCTGCCCGATATGCACCTCTTGTTTTTCCAAAAAACTTGGATGCTATGCCCACTGATTACTAAAGAAAAATTCCATTGTTTGATGGCACCCAAGGAATCATAGTGTAGCAGCATGTGGATAAGATGACCGATTTCATTGACCTTCATGAGATAGATGAAGAAAATGTGACTATGAGACTATTTGTGCAAACGTTTGGAGGTGAAGTGCGAAAGTGGTTTAGAGCTTTGTCGGCTGCAACTATCACTACACTGGCTATTCTTCAGAGACAGTTCTTGGATCGTTGGGAGGTAAAGAAAAACCCTCTTCAAATTCTTTCTGAATATGAAAACATAAAGAGGAATGTTGGTGAGAGTGTCCAAGATTATTGTGTTAGATTCAATACTGTTTACAACGCAATTCCCGCTGATATAAAGCCACCTATGGGGTTGGCTTTGATTAAATTTCCTGATGGCTTTGATCCTAACATGGCATATCAATTGAGAGAAAGAGATCTGGCCACATTGGAGGACATGCAGAAAATTGCAGTCAGCGTTGAGGCAAATCTGCTTGCCAAGAGAGCTAGAACAAAGGCTGAAAAGAAGGTAACCATAAAGGAGAAAGCTTCTTCCTCATGTAATTTGCTGTGCAAGATCGAGAAGATGTTTGATAGAATCATGATTGTTGATAAGCTAGAAACACAAGTCATAAATCCAAAATTCCGCAGTCAGCAGCAACCACAGTTCAGAATCAAGCAACAAGAACAAAGAGCTCAAGACCAAGCAGCACAGCAGCAAGTGAAGACACCCTTACATCAAAATTTTGTACATGGTCTAGAATGAGATGATGATGAGAACATAATAGGTGAGGAGAATCATTTCTTTACACTTGATGATTTTCCAATTTATATCACCAAGGATGAAGAGTATTCAGAAAGCCCAGCTGTACAAAAGGATGAAGATTTTATCTTGGCAAATGAAACAATTCTATAAGAAGAGTATGATGAATATCGGAGGGGATACATGAATGCCTTGGCAGCCCAATAGCTCACTTAGGAGTAGAGAGGTACCCATAAATCCAATTCGAAAGAGGAAGTGACACCACCAAACAACAATTCTCCAATTGTGCAGAAAAATAAAAAGGAGGCAGCTAATCCTACCACCAGCAAAACAAAATCAGCGAATAAAAGGTCAAATCAGCCAATTGTATCAAAGGAGAAGACTAAAAAGAAGGATGCCCTAGTCAAAGAGGTAGAGAAAACCACAACCTTTAGCTTAGAAAATGAAATTGCTAAGTTAAAAGTGTTAATACCTTTGACTGAATTGATGAAGAATAGTAGCTATAAAGGTCATGTGTCAAAGATTTTGAATTTAGATCCGTTATTTGATATGGTTAATATGGAGGATGACCAGCCTGAGCTTATCTTTGGTCTGGCATTAGAAGGTCAATCTGAGGATAGTGATGTAGCTCCTTTTTACATCAGCCTTAGATTGCATGATTATGTATTGCACAACACCATGTTTGATTCAGGAGCCTCTCATAATCTGATGCCAAAGGAAATTATGGAAAAATTGGGTTTAGATATCAATTGCAAGTACCATGATCTTTATTCCTTTGATTCTGGTAGAGTCAAATGTATTGGTCTTATTAAAGATTTGTTTGTCACATTATATCAGATTCCAGCGAAAAATGTTCTTATGGATGTGGTTGTGGCCAATATTCCTCCTAGATTTGGCATGCTTCTTTCCAGATCTTGGGGAAAAAAACTCAAAGGGACATTGCAGCTTGATTTCTCCTATGCTACTATTCCCATGTTTGGTAAGTTGAGGAAATTATATCGGGAGAAAAAGATGAAGTACATGATCACAGGCAAGGAGAAACCTCTAAATCATCCAATCAATTATGTACATATTGATTTAGAATCTTTTTTTTCTATATTCTAATAGTTTTAATGATGTAAATAGTCAATTAGTTGAAGTAGAAGATATTCCAGAGATAACTGTAAATTTTAGAGTTGTACTTGATCAAGAAAGAGAGAGGCTTGATATTACTACTAAACAATCAACTTTCCAACAACAACAAAAAATTGATGGACAACAAGCAAAAGTAGAAGAGCAAACAGAATTTCAGCATTTGGAGGATGAGACCAGTTTGTGGAGCATGGATTTTGATGGCGCAATAGGTAAGGAAGGTGGCTAGAATTGGTATTTGGATACACAGCCTTACATTTCTACCAAACAAAGTTCCAAGTAATATAACAGTTTGTTCATATAAATTGGCTTTTGATTGCTCAAATAATGAAGTTGAATATAAGGCTTTAATTGATGGTTTGAAAATCCTCAAGAAGTTGAATGCTAAAAGAATTTATGTATATGGCGACTCTGAGTTAGTTATCAAGCAAGTGAAGGGTGAATACCAAGCTAATAATCCTCGAATGCAGGCTTACCGTAATGCAGTATTAGATATTTTGAGATTGCTTCCAGATTACACTTTGAAATGTGTCCCTCGTGTACAAAATATTATTCCAGATTCCCTTGCAATAGCTGCAAGAAATTTGAAAATTTCGATGAATTCAAACAATAAGTTTGAAATTCATGTGAAACATCGCCCTGTTGTCCCTAATAATTAAAGATATTGGTAGGTGTTTCAAGATGACAAATAAATTGAAGAATTTCTACAAAATGAAGGCAAGTACAAAGACACTTCTATCGATGGAGAGCATGATGATGGTGAAGCAGACATGGAGGTAAATCAGATGGAAGTTTTGTAGCTAAAAGACAATGTCATTCCTAAAGGTCTAATACCTTTAAATGAGTTGTTTGATCAAGATGATGTAGCTCAGAAACCAAGGTTGGTGCCAATTGAGAAAGGAGTTGAGGATGTGAACATTGGGACAACAGAAAATCCAAAAATGGTGAAGTTATCAAAGGTGTTTCCTCCACAGGTTAAGGCAAAATACGTTAGTTTATTGTCTTAATTTACTGATGTATTTGCATGGGACTATTCAGATTTTAAGGCATATGATAAGAGTATAATTCAGCACATCATTCAGATCAAGCCAAACCAAAAGCCATTTCGATAGAAGCTAAGAAGGATAAATCCAAAGCTGTTGCCATCAATAGAGGAGGAGGTGAATTGATTGTATAAGGCTCGTATAATCGTTCCAATAAGATTTTCAGATTGGATTTCCAATTTGGTGCCTGTTCGGAAGAAAACAGGTGAGATTCGATTATGTATTGATTTCAGAAATCTGAATAAGGTGTCTTTGAAAGATAACTAGCAATTGCCAAAAATGGACCATATACTTCAAAGAATAGTTGGAGGATCTCATATGTCGCTACCGATGGGTATTCTAGTTATAATCGAATTCCGATCCACGAGGATGACAGGGACAAAATAACATTCACCACTCCGTGGGGAACTTTCCATTATGCCAAGGTGCCATTCTGATTGAAGAATGTTGGTGCAACCTTTCAGCGGGATATGGATATCACATTTGCAAATGAGAAAGATGTATTTTTAGTTGTTTATCTTGAAGATCTGATAATCTTTTCCAATGCAGCAAAAGAGCACATTTATCATTTGAAGATTGTATTTCAGAGGTGTAGAAAGTATGGCATATCTCTCAATCCAAAAAAGAGTTTGTTTTCCATGGATGAAGGAAAGCTTTTGGCCACATCATATCAAAGGAGGGCATCTGCATTGATCTAGCTTGAGTGGAAGCTATTCATAAGATTGATTTTCCACGAAGTAAAAAGGAGATCCAAGAATTTAATGGTAAGATGAATTTCTTACGTCATTTTGTGCCAAATCTAGCAGAACGTTTGAGGGAAATCACAAACAGGTTAAAAGATAGTGTAGTGAAGTGGACCGAGGAAGTCATCAAGTCTTTCAATTTGGTAAAGTTGGCCCTCTCCTCAACTCCAATTTTTATCAGCCCAGATTATTCCCAAGATTTCATTTTTTTTTCATTTGCTTCAGATCATACTGTGATAGCAGTCTTAATGCAGAGAAGAAACCAGCTTGAGAAGCCAATTGCTTTTTTCAGCAGAATGATAATAGATGCAACCTTAAAGTACAATATTATTGAAAAGCAAGCTTTTTCCTTGGTAAAAGCATTGAAATATTTTGAGGTCTATATTATGCATTCTCATATGCTTGCTTATGTCCCTAACATTGTCGTTAAATATGTCTTAGTGCAAACAGATCCTGAAGGGAGACGAGGCAAATGAATCGTAGCTTTGTTAGAATATGATGTGGAGATCAAACCAACAAAGCTCATCAAGGGTTAGGGGCTGGCCAAACTGATGGCAGAGTCTAATTTGCATGCCTTGGACATAAATCTGATTGCTGCTATGTCTAAAGAATATGAACAAAGTTCGCTTGTTCAGGTATCTGAAATGTTTCTTCTTTCTCCTTGGTATTTGGATATTGTCTATGTGCTCCAAAATATTTCACCACCACCTGGAATGGCTAGAAATAAAAGTAGGGCTCTGAAATTAAAGACTGCCAAGTTTTGTATTATGAATAATGCACTCTATTGGAAAGATTCCAGTGATATCTTGCTGAATTGTTTGGTTGAGGAAGAAGCAAAACAGGTCATGGATGATTTTCACAAGGGAAATTTTGGAGGTCATCTATTTTGGAAGACAACAGTGAAAAATATTTTGAGAGCGGGATATTATTGGCCTACCCTCTTTGCTAATGTGTAAAAAACTGTTACAAGCTGCCACGAATGTCAGATTTTTCAAGGTAGGAGAAAATTTCAGCCTTTACCACTCAAGCCGGTTGAAGTAAGTGCTCCGTTTCAGCAATGGGGTTTGGACTTCATTGGTGAGATTCATCCTACTTCTTCAGCTCAGCACAACTGGATCCTCACAGCGACAAATTATTTCACAAAATGGATTGAGGTGATTCCCAATTGGCAGGCCACCGATTTGGTAATAATTCAGTTTCTTGAAAAAAATATTTTGTCACGTTTTGGTTGTCGTAACAAGTCGATTACAGATAATGTAGCAGCTTTCAAATCTAAAAAGATGATTGATTTTTGCAATAAATATAAAATTACCGTGGGGCACTCAACTGCATACTATCCACAAGGTAATGGATTGGCGGAATCTTCGAATAAATCATTGGTTAACATCATCAAAAAGTTGTTGGAAACAAACAAGAGGAGCTAGCATAAGAAATTGGTAAATGCACTATGGGCGGATAGAGTAAGTCAAAAGAAATCAATAGGCATATCTCCTTTCGAGATCGTGTATGGTGTTGACACGGTGTTGCTGACATCTCTCGCAGTCCCGGTTGTTAAACTTCTGCAGGAAGCTGGCAGCAAGGAAGATCATTTACAACAAAGAATCAACCAAATGATCCATTTACATCAGACGAGAGAGGAATTTTTTCAGAATACCTTCAGGCTGCAGGAGAGAATCAAGAAAATATATGATCGAAAGGCAAAGGCAGACAAGTTTCAGATTGAAGACATATTGCTGAAATGGGATGCTAGAAACAAAGACAAAGGCAAGCATGGCAAGTTCGAGAATATGTGGAAAGGACCATTCAGAATTGCTGCATATCGGGGTCAAAATGCTTTCCTGCTAAAAAATATGACTGGAGAAGATTGTCTAGGTGGGCCGATCAATGGTCGGCTGCTAAAACGGTACCATCTTTAAAATGTTTTCTACTATCATATGTATCACTGTAGATACCATTTTATTTCCTTCATTGCAAGTGTGTACTGTCATCATTCATTCAGTCTGGGCCCAAAGTGAAGGCTATAGAACTGAAGGTCTGACTTTAGTTTTACTATGGATTGTTTGAGTAAGTTTTCAGTCAGATTTCTATCCTGAAATTGAGTCGATTTTGAGTCAAGATACTAGTTTTGGTTTTTTAAAATTATTGACTCCATAGCCCAATGGAATAAGGCAATGTCTGCTTTCCAGAGATCTATAGTTCTTGGCACCTCCAAGGAGCTACCATCCCCATTGGAGCCAATGTTAGTGTCGATATCTTCATCCCTCCACCAGTGATCAAATTCTCTTGTTGCATTGCATTTTAGGTGTCTCATCTGATTAGCTGCATTCCATTAGGGTCATGTATCATCTGCTGGTAGTGGAAATTATCAATTTTCCCTCATGGTCTTTACCTGCTGACCTATTTTCACACATTCAGGTCATTTACAATCATTTTCTTCCATTACATTCGCAAAAGCTATTTTTAGGGTTTTAGGTCTCATTAGGTCCAAGGTTTGTCATTAAAGTCTTGTAAAAACCTAATAATGGCCAACAGGGTCATGAGGAGGTCAAATAAGGTTTCAGAATCAAAAATTTCAATAATCACATGCTCAATGATTGATTTTTCCTCAAAACCCTGTTTTGAGGAAAAATAGAGTTTTTTTAATTCTATGTATATAAATTTCATGTAATTTTATTCTTCCTATATGTAATAAGTCCGGAATGTAGCCCTGGTCACCTTGCCAAACCCCTGCACTCCATCTCTTGCAAAAGAGTAAAAAATTCAAAGCATTAGTCCATCAAAAGGCAAAAAGCAAGTCAAACTGCCAAAACAAAGTTTTAAAGAACAAGTGAAAAGAAAACTTTAGAGAAGTGGGTTTTTGTAAATAAAAATTAAACTCCAAGGGTATACAAAGTGTTTTTCATGTTTAAGAATTCATTTGTGCCAAAGAGTGAGAGAACAAAGTGGAAGTAACGTTTTTTGAGGCAAAGAAGATAAATCGCAGCAAAACCTAGCAGTTACACTGGGCGCGACGAACATGGGATGAGGCGCACTGCACCTGGTCGGCACGACGCACAGATTGTAAGTTTTAAATTGGAAATTGTACAGGTGTGACACACCAAAGAAGTGCGGTGCACCTGTTAGTGGGCACGACAAACCTGCCCTCCAAGCCTGAACTTCGTCTAAATCACTTCATCAGCCTGCAAATATTGCAAACTTCTTCCTTCCAAGTAAGTAAAGCATCCCAAAGTCCGTTTGCAAGAGATGTTCATCCTCTTTAATGGTGTTTCAATAGGTGAAATACAAACCCTAGTTTGTTGCACAGTTTCATTGAAAAACTGCCTTGCAAAGTTGTAAATTTTGTTGTTGTCCCCTGCACCATTTTCATTTTCCTCTTCATTACGCTCCCCTCATTTCATATCCCTTACCCCTCTCACATTCACACTCATCTATCCACCTATCCCCAAAACTAAAAACCCTAATACCTAATTCCTACTATTCCCAAACCCTAATTGGCACCCCCAAACCCTATCACTCCCTAAAACCACTATATCCAACATCAAAAATCCCTCATTCACCATCCCCCTCATCAATTCCATTCATCAAATAGCAGACACTTATTATTGATTTAAAATCTCTTCATACTCATCACTTCAAACCAAACAGTGGCCAATATGGATACAGATTCACCTTATGAAAGGGACGAGGAAACAGTAAATGATTCCTCCCAACAAATTCATGCACAAAGAAAACCACACAAGGGAGGAAAACACGTGGGAGGAGCCCACTACACTTACAGAGCTATTGGCTTGCCCTCTTGCAGTAGCATGTTTCAAACATCAGTCTTGCTACCAGTTTTGTGAGATGGTGGAAAGAGTCAAATACCATCATGAGCTTGCTAGACTTTTTTTTCTTCATCTTCACAATGGTCAAGTCAATTTGGCAAGTGTTACATTCACTTTGACACCTGAAACTATAGCTGAAGCAACAGGTATTCCGAATGTGGGAGAACAGCGGAACAAGGGACAGCTAATGAACAAAAAGCATTATGAGCCTTATATCAAGGCTTGCTATCAAAAGCAAATCAGCAGGGTCTTTCCTTTTAGATACCTATAGGACACATATGCTCCAGTTATGAAACTCATAATCAAATACTTCAGCTGTGAAGGAAAATTTTCTCGCCTATACACCTATCATGTCAAATTATTGATGCATTTCACTAGAGTGAGGATGATGAACATCCCTTATTTCATGTGCCAGAATACTGAGAAAATGACCACATTGGTGCAAAAGAAACCTCCTCATCAGCAGTATAACAATATCTATCACTTTGCATTGATCAAGATTGTGGTTTTGCATCAACTAAGTTTACTGAATGTTTCATGGGATGATTTCATTTTCACATGAGGTCTTTACAAGCCCTCAAGTGACCCCATCAGTTTTTCATGAGGCAGGAGGCCTTCACATCAACAAGAGGTTTATGAGACTCAAACCACCAGTGTGCCAATGTTTATCAATTATCAAAAGGGCAGAAGGAGGTTATTTGAGGAGGCAAATGAGTACTATCTCCACATGGGGTGGAAGGGGTCTCATTTCATTCAACAAAAAAGTAGGTATAGGACAAAGGTAAACAACCATTACATGATGAGGAACCTTCTGAAGGTCAAGAGAGAGATTTCATTCTCATTCAAGATGATGACTCTGATTTGGGCTCCCAAAGCTCAAAACTTAAGGAGATCATCAAGGAACAAGAAATTGACATTCATGACTTATCTCTTAACCTAGAAAGAGCTAAGTGGATCATAAACTATCTTGAGCAAAGGAACAAGCAATTGGAAGACCCGAAAACTATCATGGAGTTGCAAAACTGGCAAGTAGCCAAGAGGAGGAAAGTCAAGTTGACACCGCTAGAGCAAGAGATTGAAGCTGATCCTGAATCTTGGCTTGAAAGGGAAAACATGCACTTGGAGAAGTTGCTGGAGAAATCAAATAAAGAGAATAATATCTTGAGGCACATGGCCTATCACTATTTGGCAAGAAACAAAATTTGCAAAGTGAGAATAAGGACCCTGAAGGCCAAGTTGAGGAAAAATTTGAGGAGGAAGAAAAAGCAAGACAAGCTCAATATTTTGGCTGAGGCTTCCTTAGCCCAACATAGTACTTGATGCAGGTCACTCAACCCAAATTTCAAGAAATTTGGCATGCTTTTTGTCAATTTTGAACTTTTGAAGTAAAAATCATATGTTTCTGCCTGGTGCATAGCACCACCCGCCACTCGCTTTTGCTAGGGACCTCCTCTGGAGGAAAACTCTACAATTTTGGATTCCTCACGAAAAATTATGAATACCCAGAATTTACTGGAACGTTTTATCAAGTTTTGGGCCTCAAAAATGGTCAAAAACACCTCAAAAATGCCCTTGCTGCCCCTTTTCGGCCACACAGGAAGCAGTGTTGGGAGAACTCACTTTTGGAGGGGAAAATGGACACCAAATTTAGAAATTTTACCTGTTATAGAAAGTAGATAGACAAACCTTTCTATCAAGTCCACTTGGAGAAAATTTGGTGCCTGGGAAGGCCTCCAAAATCAACTACAAGGCACTACGCACAGGGACGGTGGCGTGGTGCACGGGATGGAAAATTGCTATTTTTGCCCAAAAACTCTGTTTTTCGCCTAGTTTTTTCTCAGTTTGACTTTTCTCTCGCTCATGGTCAAAATCATGATGTAAATTGATGTAACTTGATGAAATTTTATGTAAAAATGTTGAAAATTCACTCATGTAGGTAGATACATCATGAAAAGGTAGTTTTGAACTGAATGAATCAGTTTCCTAGGTTCTAGAGGCAAGCTGTTCCACTGCCTACTTTTCAGTTCTTAGTTTAGATCTTGTTGAAACAGCTCCTAAACTCATGAATTCGACCCCTAAATCATAACATGAGTTTTTTTGCCCATATCTAGTAGTTTTTCAGTCATTTGTAAAGGTTGGACTTTGGTGAATGCTTTGAGCATTATTGTACATTCATCTCTGTGGTTTGGCAAAGGAATAGACCAGGGTTTGCAGCATTTTGCGGGATTCTTGTGGCAAGTTGATTTGGTATTGTTTTTCCTTCTGTAATTCAATTTTACATGTGTTTATGTATGCCATTATCTCTCTCTTTTCAGCTGAAATAAATGAATCAAGGATAAAGGTAGAAATCATTGAAGTTGCAAGGCTCTACCTAGGGTTTGTTTAGTTTTTCATGTTTTCAACCATTTGAAGAGGATTCTTGAGACTCGCATGCCCTCTCCAACTCCTCACCAGTCTTAAGACTCTCCATCTCACTTATTTCAAAGTACTAAACCATTTTCCTACCTCGCCCCACAGAAACCTCTACAAGACTGTGTCCATTCCCCGGACCCAACTTTGTATTTCACATTTGAGCCTGTAAACCAGCATTAAATTAAATCAAACTCTTACGAGCATATACCTAACCTAAAATTATTCTTTATATCAGTCATCTCAAGGCTTATTGATCATATTTTCCTAAGATTGACAAGGAGAGAGCCCTCTCCCGACTTGGTAAGGCTAGCTACTAGGTTAAGCATGGTTTGATGTTACCCTATATCTTGCCTTTCTCACCCTGAGGTAGATTTAGGCCATAACATCAGTAATCCATCAATTTATTTTCTATGTTCGACATCGACACATCTATTCACATAGATAAGAATTATGTCATCGAGCAGGAACAAATGAAGACTACATGATTTCAATAGTTTGCAGTAGGACTCAATTCAACATCCATAACAATATAGATTTCAATCTCGTCCTAAATTCATACAACCAAGGGAAATAAGAAGCAGATCAGATCCTTTTACTTCATATTCCATGATCCAACAACAACAACCACACTCTTCTATATACATAACTTGTCCATTTTTTAGGTAAGTGAAGGTATGTAGTTTTCTAATTTTTAATCATGTAATCCCTTAAATGTAAGAATTGTGATTTTGGAAAATCCCTCACCACATTCATATTCATTCATACTCCCTTTCTCATTTGCAAGAAAACTAAAAATACTTTTAGTTTGGGGGGGAGGGATATTCATATTTCATGTCACATGTCGTAGGTCACATTTCATTTCATCCTAACCAACATATTTTCCCAATCAACTATTATTGCATTTTGATTCCAAAAGTTTATATGTTTTGCGATGATCAATTGATGATCACATTAAATGGCTGACAACAAATATGCAAATTCTAAATGTCTTCAAATTAATTTAATGCAACAAAATAAAATAAGTATTTTTATACAAGAACCAATACTCAAAAAGTTTTGTTGTCACACAAGAACCAACCATAAAAAATATGTTGCAATCAAATGATTTCAAAGTATACTTTGCAAAAAAAAAAAGAATAAAGTTATCAAATGATATGATAATGCAAAGTTAAAAGAGAATCAATACAAAGCCAAAGCTCATATAGAAGCAAAACATTGAAGCATATCAACTTATGACTAAGTGAATCAATGCAATAGTTGCATGAGGACATGCAACAACTTTAGTTGGGGGGTATGTTGGGCTTCAAAAATGTCATCCACTTTCACCTTAATGTCCATCATTTTACTCTCATTCCGTAACTCTAGAACTACATAACCCTACATTAACTAACCATTTTGATGATCATATGTGTTTATCATTATATTTTGCAAATTAATTTATTTTAAGTATTTTAAGTGAATTTGTGATTAAATATTATAAAATTAAAATGTTTTCATATATACATGAAAGTGGTATAAGTTTTGTAATAATGTAGGCCTATTTGGAGCTTCTAGAAGGGTATTACTTGCCCTCCTAACTACAAATTCGAATTTCAATTTACAACTCATGAATATTTGTGGAGTAATTATAGATGATGAGTATCATTATCTATGCATATTCAAAGGAGAAGAATCATGGATGAGAGGATTTTGACTAGATATGTATCTCACATTTTTAGGAGATTGGCTATAACCACATGAGATAAATTTGGATTTAGGAGATATTTGAGGGATCTGCATTTATTGGTCATTCATCCTCAATTTTTTTATAAATAGGGGTGCATCCTTCAAAGGAACCCATCTATCTATCTATCTATCTATCTATGTATTCTATTCTTCCAATCAATAAAATAGTTCAGTCCAAGATTCTCTAGCATATTATTACTTTGAAGATGTGACGGTAGTTTGGTGTGTTTGCTGAGGAATGGAGGGCCCCCATCAACCATAGTGTGAACATCTTTGTATGTTGGTAACATAGTGTACTTTTTTATTTTATTTCTTTTCATGAAAATTTGTTTTTACTTTCAACAAGTGTGCCTTCAATTATGCGAGTGTGACTATGATTTCCTTTCAGCAAGTGTGCTTTCAATTATGCAAGTGTCAGTGTGATTTCCTTTGAGTAAGAGTGCTTTAAATTCTATAAGTGTGGTGTCATTTCCTTTATGTAAGTGTGATTTCAATTTATTTATGTTTGATTTCAATTTGGTTTGGTTTTGATTGATTTAATTTGTTTTATAATTAGTTTTAGATTAATCTAATCTGAAAGATAACTGCCTAATACATATAGTACAGGTATACCTTATCAATTTAAGAAACCACCCAGTTTGAAAAATTAAGTTACGGGGATTTAAATAACCATTAAATCACCTGGCACATGTCATTCAACTTAAATGCATGAGATCTTACCCAATGATGAACTATTTTCTTGATACATGTAGCCAACTACACCAACCAAGAATCTGCATGCACTTATTTATTGATGATGATGAACACACCAACAAATGGGATCTCCCAAATGTGAAGTCCCAACTAGAACTTACACAGTTTGGTGTAGGAGTGTCATCTGGTATGATGGACTGGTTTCCATTATCTTAAATATTTTCCTTAGCTCTTGTTGTTCAGCACATGGGAGTGTTATGCTTGTATCTTCAAAAGTGAGGTGAGTATGCTGGGTGAGTGCGTAATGTAACTTGTGTCTGGGTTCTCTTACTATAAAGGAAGAGAGTAAAGTGAACCTCTAGATGAGAGGTAGTAATAGCACCAAGGGAGAGACACACACGAACCAACAAAGTTTGTCTAACATCCAGTGGAATAGTCCACAATGGATGCGATAGTCGTTAAAACCAAAGTGCAGGGGAAAGCACATGCACCATCCAACAAAGTAGTTCACATGAAGATGACAGTCCTTATAACCAATAAACAAGAATGTCCTATCTAATGTCCTACGGAGTAGTCCACACGAATGAGACAACAACGATAAACAATACAACACATATTCAACAATGTAAGTACTAAAATAACCAAAGTAGTTCAACTATCTTAGTACAGGTTGAGAAAACATGCATTACAAATGTTTAAAGAAAAGTCTTACAAACATCTACAAACATTCGTGAAAACGTATTGGCCTTAATAGAATTTTGAATTAAACAAAAGTCCCAAGATACATATGTACACCATACATCACTAGCCCCAATAGTGGGACATTATAGCCACTCCTCGCTCCTCAAAGACAGACTACAGACTCTCAAGGCTATGTGGGAGGAGCCAAGGTGAAAATTCCTTCCTCATACAATGGGAGGGGTATAAATAGCCAAGGGTGATGCTTAACCCTTGTGACTCTTGGAATACCCTCATGACCGTTCAACTTCCCATGATTTTTCAACTGGCATGACTCTTCGACTTCATGTATGCGTCCATTGGACTTCACTTTAAATTACATTCAGTTACAATGGATATGGCCCATAATGGTGATGTGGCCGAGATAGCACATGACACAACTCGACATGACATTGTTGACATGTACTCGCTGATTGTGGTGTCCATTTTAATCTATTGTGTTGTTGAGTGATGGATGTATTTTTGGTGTGCTTTGTCTTCTCCTTGCATGGCATAGTGGTGCAGGGTATTCGATGGTCTTGGTCTTTCTTGATGATTCAATGCATGTGTTACTTTTTCTTGTTGCTTGATATGCTTGGTACGTCCATCCATCTTCAAGAAAGTCTTCTAACATGTGTGCTTGTTCTTCATCTCATTCATCATCACGCCATGATATACTAGTGTACATGTTCCTGCAATTCACTCATGATGGGATGACATCAAATCCAAAATCTCCTAGTCTTGCATGTTACATTGTTCTCGTGTTTGAGATGATAGGGAGGGAGGACAACTCACTCAGAGAGTGTAGAGCACATCTTAGGCTAGAATGAGGCATTCCAGGTGGAAAACCTGCACCATCGGGAAAAATGCACAATTATCATTAGGAGGCAGAATTGTGCAATGAGAGTCACCAATGTTATGTTGGAAATAATACTGAGAGGGGGGGTGAATCAGTATTATCAGATCAATCAAACTTTTCAATTTCATACTCAGAAACATATACGCTACTTCAATTAAGTGAACCCGCGTGTACACGCTACTGTGTCTAATGAAACTCGCGTATATCCAGAGATCTTATAATTCAGTTAGCTTAATCTTCAGTAAATGCATCAGATCATTATTAAGCATATTAACAGTAAACAGGTGCAGAATGACAGAACAGAACATCACACAAGAGCCACACACATGAACACAAAGATATAAGGTGGAAACCCAATGTGGGTGAAAACCACCTGCTGCAAGTCATCTCAATCTTCTTCTTAATAAGAAAATCCTTTTACAATATTTGTACTGGTGCAGTCTTATACCAGTACGGGAGCTACAACCCCCTTTGCTCTTGTACTAGCCGATCCATTTACTAGTACGCAGGCTGCTACCTGCTACAATGCTCCAAAGATCTCCTTTAGCTTTTGTACTAGCTTAGATACTAGTACGTAGGTGCTTGCCTACAATCTTCTCACCTCCAGGTACCACGTTTCATCAATTTTCAGACTGGATACACTGAAGCACAACACATGATCTGTAAGGCCACTTTTCATCCAATTTTCATACTGGACCCATAACTATCATTGAAGCTCAAAACAATCATCAAACTCTGAATCACTGAAACCCTGTTAACAACAGTCACCAAAACACAGAGCAGACACAGAACTCTGTAATAACCATCAGACCCATCTGCAACTTCAAGTATCAAGCTTTACAATGTATACGCTACTTCGATGAATCAAACCCGCGTGTATACGCTCTTTTGCCAAAGACAACCCGCGTACAGATCTAAAAATAATTTCTCATAACTTGCAGCTGTACTAGACATCAGTCATACTCATAACACTTACAGAACAATACATGCGTCAGTATGTAGATCTAGAATAAGCATCATAAAGATAGTTCAAACCATTTGATCCCGATCTCTCCTTAGATCTTGCTCTCCATCAACCGATGAGATCTCTCCTTAGCTCAGATCAAGCAATGCATCATCAACCCATAACCTGCATACTGGATCTAATGCTTCATCAGATATTCAAGACATTTCAGATGCACTTGCCTAATGATTTCCTTCCCTTTATATAGCCTTAGGCCTTGTTCAATACCAAGAGCCAAAACCATAGAAATCCAATACCATCAACTTCAAAACTAGGGATCGACACGCCCGTCGAGACACAATGGTCCGAAACCATAGGCACAACTTCCAAGGACTAACCGCCATGGACCAAAGGTACTTTTCCACATACACACGCTTTTTCTGAAGCCAACCTGCGTGTACACGCGACTTGGGCTTAACAAACCTGCGTGTATGAACTTTCTCTTCTTCTTATAATCTGATCATCAATTCCTTGTTGCTGACCTTCTGTACTATGATTTGTCATCAGTGAGGTTTGCCATCAAGGACAACGCTTATCTCATAATGCCAACATGTTAGCTGCAAGGTCGGACCTTGAGGGTGGTCATTTCTGCGTAGTTTCCAGAGGGAGGATAGAGTGGGGTTGTAGGGGTACTACTAGGAAGTTCTGTACAGTTTCCAGAGGAACAATAGAGTAGTGCTATAGAGGGACCTGCTAAGCATGACTGCACAATTTATGGGAACAGTATAGGATAAGAAGCAGGGGAACTGCTAGGCATGTTTGCACAATTTCAGGAGGCAGTGCAGAGCATGGCAGTAAGAGTCAGCTGGGAAATTATGTGCAATTTTTGAGAAAAGTGCATAGCAAGGCAATAGAGGAATAGTTGGGCATGTCTACACAGTTTTGAGGGATAGTGAAAACCTACGTCTTAGAGCAGTTTAGGTTTCCAACAGGCAAGAAGGAGGGTTGATGATTGTGCTTGAGAAATGTGTAGTTCAGTTGCACATGGAGGCATTTTCTACACAATTCTGGGAGGCAGACAAGTTGCTCACCTTCGATATTGCAAATGCAACTGATCTGGAGGAAAACCTCAATCAATGCACAATTCTAGACAGTAGAGCAAGGTCACTGAGGGTTGAGACTGTGCAGTGCAGCTCAATCAGGGTCTGGTGTAGGAGGGTTGTCTAGTGAAGAAAATTTTCAGGAAAATGTCTAAGTATCCAAAGTAAGTGAACTTATACGTACTTGAGATTGTAATCATACACTTAGCATACTTGATAATGAGACAACATAGACCATGAGGACAATAAGACAAAACATGCCCTCAATGAGACTGCCTTAGAGCTGAGAGTGACAAGTGCGACACTTGAGATAAACCTTCAAACAACTGTGAAGACACTTGCAAGACAGTGATTACAACTTAGTGTGTGAGTACAAAAAATGTTTCACATAGCGAAGACAACCTAAACAAATAAGGACAAACCTTCAAACTCAGTAGAATAAGGTCACAAGCATTGTAAGGCAGTCAACATGTTGAAAGATGATCGTTGGTCAGACAAGCACAAGTTGAAAAATACTTCACAAGAGCTCATAGGCTGAGCTCGATTATTTTCAACCATCAAAGGAAAAACCAAGGAAGTCTCTGAAATTTGGATACAAACCAAAAGTTTGGAGGGTGTTGTAGCCGCTACAACACTTGGCAACACACTGGTTGAAAACCAACTTCTCTGTTATGGTTCATTTTTAGCACAGAGCCTTGGCCTTCCAGGGAGTATTGATTCGTTGTGAATATCACTTTGGCTTCCCCAATTACCTCTCGAATAGCCATGATTCACCTTGTAACGACTCAGTTGAACAAAACACAAAATTATGCTAGATCACAGTGTTTCAAACCAGGAAGGGTAATTTCGCTCGCGAGCTTAAGATTTTTAGAGTATAGTTTTCATCTCTGGTGTTGCTCCAGTACCAGCAGACCTGGGCAATACCTCATTAGAATCAGGTAGGAACATAGAGATTGCTCAACTACCAGCAAGCCTAGATAGTACCCCAGTGGAATTTCTTGCTTCACCTCTCTGCGCAGGAAGCCTTTCTCTTCTTTCACCATTGTTATTTTTGAAAGAGGACTGTGCATAAGAACTTATTTACTTTTGGGTGGAAGAGGGATCCCAACTTATTGAGAGTAGAAGAGGTTGTTCCTTCAAAGAAGCATGTGAAGACCTCTGATTCAAGTTTTCTCATTTAGATTTTCCCCTTCTCCGTTTCTACTAGTTGGATAAGATTGAGCACATAGAGTAGAAAACTGAGTATAGGCATGAGGTTTCCCACACTGGAAATGGGTTCATGGTTTGACCAAAACTTTCCTTACGTATGGATCGTATTTTTCATCGAGACTTCATTGGAAAAAAGTTACAACCAAGCACAAAGAACATGGACACAGAACTGGCCAAGCACTGCAGTTTCACAAGGCTCTTTGAACTTTAGCCACATACCCATTCAAAAGTTAGAACACAGCTCTAGGCACAACACTTCTTTGCATAGTGCACATAAACAAACAACTCAACACGAAAGAAAAAGAAAGATGAGAGGAAATTCATACACAACAAGGAATCAAAATCCAAAGACTAGAAAAGGAAATGACTAAGGAAAGCAAGATGTAAAACCAGGATAAGAAAACCATGACGAACTACAAGTGCAAGATGAGTGCAAGGACGGGAAAATTGAGATCAAACTAACATACTCAGATCTTACTGTCTAAATGGTCAGGGTTATGTGAAATGAAATTTCTAGTGAAGCCACCGTAGTCGCTCCGGACCTATATCCACAAAGATACAAACGATTAAAATATATAAAGAGTAGTGTGCAACAGAAAATACAAATAATTGAACAAGATGCACATAGAAAGGAGCGTCTTTCTTGTGGGCATAAAGGTGTGTCACAACCACCCAATACACGTGCTTACCTTTTTTATGGATATCCTTTCTAAACAAACCTTGAAAACTTCTTATGGGTGTGTCCTCTTCTACACCGATCTTATCAACAAGTGCGGAGAAGGATTGAAGCTTGTTACTTGCAACAAAGCTTGAAAAGTAAGATTGTTCCAACCATTCAACGATTGGATCATAAAATTCATAATGGTTTTATTGAAATCCTCATGATCATTGAGAGGATTAATTCTCGATTTGATTGATGGGACCACAATGGGAATCTTGTAAGGAAAAATAAATTTGATCATTCTCAATAGTCATGCCAAGATAGTGAGGACCTATCATAACCATTAGCACAGGCTGAAGTGCCTCATTTTCTTGATGAAAATGTGAAGGGAGAGATGTTAAACAATGAAGATCAAAGGGCATGAAGCAATTATCATCAAATGTGCTGATGGGAAAAAGATAAGTTGAATGATAGTCAACCAAGATAGAGAAATGATCAGATGAGCTGGTTGAGATGCCAGATTCCCAGTTTTCAATTTGAACAATCTTGCGAACACTCTGCACAATCAAATCAAGTTTGTTGTGAGCTAGATATGATAGAAAAATTCATAGTGCAAGGTTTGCAAGAATGTCAAGGAGCTGATCATGAAGAGGTAAATTCGATAAGTATGATTGCAGGCAAAGAGAGCCTTTGAGATGATCAACTTCACAATTCCATGACTTCATGACAGATGGAAACTCCCAACCTAAGTTTGATGTAAGAGATGTGCATGAAGACGATTGCAATGTAACAGATTCGTTGATTCAGTCACGAGTGAAAATTTGAAAATTTAAAAGATCACACTCGAAATACCAAATGTCTTTTACATGAGAATCCACATCAACTGAGACCATGCATATAGATGGATTGTGCATGAGAAACCATATATGATTTGGTTTGAGGGGCTTACCAAAGCCACAAAGTCCTGACATAACCATCAATGGACATTGAAGTGCCTCAACTCCTTGGTACATCCTGAAACTTTCCAGAATTGTAGAATCACATTTTGAAGCATGAACCAGACCATGCATGGCTTGAGGATGGCTACTGTTGATGATTTCAAAACTGCTCTCCGGATGGCAACCATCTCTGTCACAGGTTGCACCAGATTTTTTAGCTTCAACAAGATAAATTGAAGAGTTGTCTTCATCCAAGAGAAGAAATGATGGGGAATGGGAATTACGCTCTATGATTAGATTGTTTTCAGCTTCGTCATGGATAGCCTCACTGCCTTGTGTCAATTGAGGAGATAATTCATCGGATGAAGAAACAAGAGAATGTGGAGTATCTTTGATGCATGTTGATGCGTTGTGAATGGTAGGAAATAAGAGCAAGTGAGGTGAAGAGGAAGTTTCAATATGAACATCTTCTTTGACTGGAGCACATTTTAGATCTGACTTAGAGACTTCGTGAGAAAGCGAAAGATCACATGATGTGCTTGGGTGTTTGTCACTACATATGCAAGTATGGGAGTGATGATTTCCCAAGACTGGGGGTTGATCAAAAGAATTGATTTTACAGGATATTCCAACAAGATTGGCAGATTGAGAATCTTTCGAGAATTGAATCTCTTTGTTTTGATGCACACAATTCTGAAATAAAGAGGGAAAATTGATAGTGTCCTTGCCTTTCTACTCCTTTACCTATGTAATGTGATTGCCTTGCACCTGATCACAATTTGAGTTAGCGGCTGGAGAATCAAGAGAATGTGAACTACTGTCTAGTGAAGTGGATTGATCAAACGAGTCATGGCTTGTAGATGATGGAGGATGGCATAGAAATAGATTAGATTCGATACTTGAGTTATGAATGATGACGTGCTCTTGCAGAATGGAGGAGGGAATCTTCATTATAGGCTTCTTGATCCATTCTAGAACATCCTCCATAGAAGCGAGAGAAAAATGAGAAGATGGGTAGGGGACCTACTGTCCATATTTCTCAGCTTTGTAATCGCCACAAGGCAGCACCCACAACAGGATACGAAAGGGAGGAGGACAAGGAAAAACGAGGTGTTGGGATCCTCCTCTACAATCTGAGGTGCCTCATGATACACAAGAGTTGGGGAAGAAGGGAATTAAAGAGGTTCACCATATTGATAACTATGAACCAATTGTTTAAAGTTCACAATTTGTTTAGGAATTTCATAACAGAGGCGAAGGAAGTGATTAGAAAAGTCCTCAATGGATTTTTCAGGTTCCATACTTAAACGTCGGATTTTTTTCACATAAATCTCAGTGGTTATACTCATCGAACGTTTTAATAATAATTTCAATAAGCTGAACAAATAAATCGATAGAGGAAAAGGGTAATGTGTAACACCAGCATTGAGCATGACCTTTGAATATGAGGGTGAGTAATACATTCTAGACATCTTCATACTCTATCTTGTGGCATAGGAAAAAATTTATAACTTGGCACACATGCACACGAAAAGATGGTTCACCCTCACCACTAAAATTTAACTTGGACATGTCATGGATAACTTCCATGGAGATGGTACATTCGAAATTTGTCGAAATACATCCTGGGATTATGATGTTAGGAAGAGCCATTTTTAAATAAGAGATTAAAACAAGACTCTATGGGCATAGCCTGTTGTCTGGCCCTCCTTTTAGCGCCATTTTGTTGACGGTGCTAGACCTGTCAAAAAAGGGGATCTCCCCAATGTGAAGTCCCAACTAGACCTCACAACATTTGGTGTAGGAGTTCCATCTAGTACGATGGTCTAGTTGCCATTATCTTAGATATTTGCCTTAGCTCTTGTTGCTTAGCACATGGGTATTATTCTTGTATCTTCAAAATTTAGGTGAGTATGCTTGGTGAGTGCATAATGTAACTTGTGTCCAAGTTCTCTTACTATAAAGGGAGAGAGTAAAGTGAGACTTTGGATGAGAGGTAGTAGTACCACCTAGGGAGAGACACATGCAAACCAACAAGGGTCTATCCAGCATCTAGCGAAGTATTCCACATCGGATTCGGCAGTCGTTAAAACCAAAGTGAAGAGGAAAACACATGCACCATCCAACAGAGTAGTCCACATAGAGGTGACAATCATTATAACCAATAAAAAATAATGGTCTGTCTTATCTCCTGCAGAGTAGTCCACATGGACGAGACAATAGTGATAACTAATACAACACATATTCAACAATGTATGTACTAAAATAACCAAAGTATTTCAACTATCTTAGTATAGGTTAAGCAAACATGCATTGCAAATGTTTCATGTGTAGCCTGACAAAAATCTACAAAACATGTGTGAAAATGTGTTGGCCTTAATAGGCTTCATAGTTAAGAAAATGTCCCAAGGCACATCCGTACACCATACATCACTAATCCCAATAGTGGGACATTGGAGCCACTCCTTTCTCCTCAAAGAATAAACTACAGACTCTCAAGGCTATGTGGGAGGAGCTAAGGTGAAAATTCTGGAGGGGCATATATAGCCAAGGGTGATACCTAAACCTTGTGACTCTTGGACTGCCCTCATGACTATTCAACTTCCCATGACTTTTCAACTAACATTACTCTTTGACTTCTTATGCGTGTCCATTGGATTTCACTTTACATTACATTCAGTTACAATAGATATGGTCCATAATGGTGCTATTGCCAAGACAGATCGTGACACAACTCAACATCATAATGCTGACATTTACTGGCTGACTGTGGTGTCCATGTCAAGCTACTGCATTGCTAAGTGATGGATGTACTCTTGGTGTGATTTTTCTTCTCCTCCACATGGCATAGTGTTGCGGGCTCTTCGATGGTCTTGGTCGTGCTTGATGGTTCAATGCATGTGTTCCTTTTTCTTGTTGGTTGATATGCTTGGTATGTCCATCTAACTGTAAGAAAGCGTTATAACATGTGCACTCCTTCTTCATCTCGTTCATCATCTCGCCATGATCTACTAGTGTACCTGTTCCTACAATTCACTCATGGTGGGATGACTTCAAATCCAAAACCTCCTAGTATAGCATGATGCATTTTTCTCATGTGCTTGATGACAGGGAGGAATGACAACTCACTGATATAGCACCGAGTGTAGCTCAGGCTGGAATCAAGCATTCTGGGAAGACAACCTTCACTATCGGGAAAAACTGTGCAGTGATCACTCGAAGGAAGAATTGGATAGTGAAAGTCACCAGTGTTAGCTGTAAGGTGGGACCCTGAGGGGGGCAATTTATAGAGGGAGAATAAAGCGGGGTTGCAAGGGTATTGTTGGGAAGTTCTACGTAGTTTCTAGAGGGAGGACAGAGTGGGGATATAGAGGGACTTGTTGACAATGGCTATGGAATTTATGGGGATAATGCAGGATAGGCAATAGGGGAAATACTAGACACATTTGCATAATTTCGGGAGGCAGTGCAGAGCAAGGAAACAAGAGTTAGCTCAGAAATTCTGTGCAATTTTTTAAAACAGTGTAGATCAAGGAAGCAGAGGAGCAATTAGGCATGTATATGTAGTTTTTGGGGACAATGCAGACCCAGGTCTCAAAGCAATGTAGGTTTTCGACAAGCAAGAAGGAGGGTTGATGACTTTGCTTGAGAAATGCACAGCTTAGTTGGACATGGAGGAAGTTTTTGTGCAATTTTAGGAGGCAAACAAGATGCTCACCTTTGGGATTGCACAGTGTAGCTGACCTGGAGGAAATTCTCAAGCACTGTGTAGTTTTGAGTAGCAGAGCAGGGTCACTGACGGTTGAGACTGCGCAGCGTAGCTTAATCAGGGTCCAGTTGAAGAGGGTTGTCTGATCGGGCATATTTTCAAGAAAATGGTTGTGTCAAAAGTGTTAGTTCTAGTCTTCGCATCCTGTCACCAGGGATCAACATGAGCTCTTACTAGGTTTGGTTTGGTTAGATGTTTTGCACATGATATTCAACACAAAACATGTCACAAATGGGTCCATCAGAATAAACTCAAAAAAATATTTCCAACGGTATATCAGACTCCTGTAACTAGTTTCTATATCATAAGATATGATCGAAATGAATGAGTGATTCTTGGTTATGCATGTTTTTAGGTCAATTGCTGCACACAATCATAAGTTTACTACAAGATCAGTTTCGGAAATAATGGTAAGGAATTTTTCAAAAGTGAAAGAGGTTTTTGTCCATCACATACCAAATAACAATAAATTCCTTCAATTTATGCAAAATTACTACTATGTGGGAGATATCAGTGATATTTGGAGCCTTAGACATTAAAACAAAGCAATTTTTTCATATTTTTTATTGTTTTAGTCATTTTAGTACAGTGCCATTTTACAACAGATGGAAAGTAATTTTCCAAAACCCAAGTAGGTTTTTGTTAAAAAAGAGCCATATAAGAAAAACCTATTTCAGTTTATTCATAGGTGTCATGAATTGGGATCTTTACAACTCATTTCGACATATTTAAGTTTTTAATGATTTTCTATTTTAGAGATGACTTTGTGGCACAAATTCTGAGAAAATGGAAATGAATTTCCACAATTTGAGAGAGTTTTTTCTCCCAAATGACCTTATATACAAAAACCTCTATCAGTTTTGTAACAGCTGCTATGGCTTAGGATATATGAGTTAATCTTCAACACCTATTTTCAGAAATTCGGTCCAAGTTTAATGTAACTGATTCTATTTTCTAGTTCCTAGTTTAGATCTTGTTGAAACTGCTCCTAGACTCATGAATTCGACCCCTAAATGTTATCTTGGGTGTTTGGTTGCCTATATAATGTGTTTTTCAGTCGTTTTGAAAGTTGGACTCTTGTGAATGCTTTGAACATTATTGTACATTCATTTTCAGTAGCCTGGCAAAGGAATTGACCAGGGTTTGCAACCCTTTATGGGATTCTTGTGGCATCTTGATTTGGTATTGTGTTTCCTTCTGTACTTACAAGTTTACATGTGTTTATTTTATTCCCTTATCTCTCTTTACTTCATCTTAACTAAATCAAACAAAGATAAAGGTAGAATCCATTGAAATTGCAGTGCTCTCCCTAGGATTTGTTTAGTTATTTACGTTTTTAGTTGTTTGAAGAGGATCCCTGAGACTTTCATGCCCTCTCCAACTCCTCACTAGTCTAAAATCTCTCCATATTAGTCAATTTAAAGTGCTAAACCATTTTCCTACCTTTCCCTATAGAGATCTCTGCAAGACTGTGTCCATTCCCCAGACCCAAATCTGCCTTTCACAATCGAGCCAACAAACCCATCTTAAAAACAATCAAACACATCTGTACACATACCTAGCCTAAAATCAGTCATTACATCAGTCATATCAAGCTTCATTGTCCATATTTTCTTGAGATTGACAAGGAGAGAGCCCTCTCCTGACCTGGTAGGGCTAGCTACCAGGTTAATCGTGGTTTGATGTTACCCTAGATCTTGCCTTTCTCAGCCTGAGGTAGATTTAGGCCCTAAGAGAAAGAAAGTGAACTTATGTAGAGTTGACATTATAATCATACACTTGGTATAATTGACAACAAGACAACATAGATGACCAAGACAACAAGACAAAACATGCCCTCGGTGAGACTATCTTAGAGCTGAGAGCGATAGGCACTGCACTTGAGATAGACCTTCGCACAACCGTGACAACACTTATGCAATAGCGATTACAACTTTGTGTGTGAGCACGACAAATGTTCAAATAAAGAAGACAACTGAAACACACAAATACAAACCTTCAAACCCACTAGAATAAAATCGCAAGCATGACAAAGCAATCAACATACCAAAAGATGATCGCTGGTTAGACAAGAAAAAGTTGAAAAAGACTTCATAACAGCTCATGGGGTGAGCTCGAGTTTTTGCAACCATCAAAGAAAG
Source organism: Pinus tabuliformis (assembly GCA_031772625.1). NCBI lineage: Eukaryota > Viridiplantae > Streptophyta > Pinopsida > Pinales > Pinaceae > Pinus > Pinus tabuliformis. The sequence goes on from CM062805.1 coordinate 247,764,404, forward strand.
ACAAAAGAAGGCTCCAAAATTTGGATGCAAGCAAAAATTTTGGAGGGTGTTGTAGCTGCTACAACACCCACTTTCCTTTATTATTTTCATTACCTTTCCAATCCTACTTTGACTCAGTATTTCACTTCGATTTCTCATAACAGTGCTTCAACTTTCTGCTAGCTTCCTCTAGTGATCTAGGCTCATCAAACTCAATTATATATTTGAATGATACTAACAATCTACTAATGAATCTCAAGTTCTTTGTTTTCTCCTCCTTAAAATAAGGCACATATCTGAAGAACTCTGGGAATTTGCTAGTATACTTGTCATCAATCATAGATCCCATCTTCAACTCATAGACTTGCTTTTCCCTATCATCTTAATATCTTTCAGATAAATACTTCTTCCTGAAAAATCTCTCAAACTCACTCTAAGTCAGCTTCTCTTCTCGAATCCCTGTGTTCCCACCAAATGTTCGCTTTTAATTTAAGAATGAAAGTAACTACCCAAGCTTTCATGTTTTCTAAATAATCATGCAATCCAAAAAACGTATTCATCCCAGGAAACCAAGCTTTTGCATCTTATGACTTCCTCATGTCTCCATCAAATGTAGGAGGATTTTCTTTCTTGAACTCCTCTGGAAATTACTACTTCTCACTCCTCATATATGGATGGTGGCGGTGATGACAATGATGTATCTCTGAACCAAAACTAGAATAGAACCCATGGTCATAACACCTCCTATCAAGTGTATCCAAGAACCTACCATCTATTACTATGTCATCAATGTCAACATGTATCCTAATTGAGACATTTGTCCATATGCCCCATTGGTCCTTTCCTCTTGTCCTTAATTGATCTGTGGCTATCCTTGTTTCTAGAAATCTGATAGGCTTTGAAGGATGACTGCATTAACTTCTGCTTGATTTTTCTATGCTTTGGCAAGTCTTTCCTATGACTGAACGATCCTATAATTATCTACCTTACAATTTCTAATCTCTTCTTTCAAAATTATCAATGTATCTTCTATGTTCAAGGAGTACCCATTGCAGCCATGTTATTCATCTGATCTGTAGGGAGAATCATGTGAACTGTACTCAACCATTCTGCTATTCATCTTTGATCCTCTCCTTCCTCCAAACATACCATTTTAGATAAACCAAATATAAACATGATCAAACGTGAAGTTCGGGGGAGGTTATATCATATAGACAATCAATCTAGATTAGCATGACATCTGTATATATAATAAAATAAACATATGAATCATCTCAACATCAACATCATCACTATTTACATGATGACATAATGACAAAAATTACTATCATAATGCATGCATAACGAACACATAAACAATGGACACACATGCATGACAAACACATCCTACCCATCCAGTCCAAGTGTTTGAAACTAGAATCTTTGATACCAATCTATAACCACCCTTCCCAAATTTACCCAATTTAACTGACCTGTTAGAGTGAACATAAGATGAAGAGTTACTATGACATGAACTGACCTACAAGCTCCAGTTAAGGAAGTGGGGCCGATAAACTGGGCAAAAACTGTGAACTCACCTCATCCCTCAGAGATACAAGACAATCAGGGGCCAAAGAGCCACCCTAGGTGAACAAACCCTAAGTTTGGATTCCTTTTCACACAAATTAACCCCCAACTACATGCATGACAAGGTCTCCATGCAGTTGAAGGCCTCCAATGACCCTCACAAGCTTGCCTGAGTGCTATTGCAACCCAAATTTTCGAGTTCAAAGGGTGGAGTCCTGAGATCCGAGCCACAATTCCTGGTCTGTCTCCAAACCAATACCAAAAACTACCTGAGACTTCTCAAAATCATAAATTACATAACAAAAGGGATACACATTTAAACTTAGAGGTAGAACTTCACCTAGACTGCCTAAAACATAATAGACACTTCGTCAAGCACATGGAAAACATGTAAGCTACAGGTCATGAATGCATATATGATCATAATAGTCTGAGATTCATTTGAGAATCACCAAGAAGGCCTGATGCCCTCTTCACATAGCTAAAAAAATAATTATTAGTCTATACATGCATTAACCAATCAATAAATAAACCATTCATGACAAGAGCCATAGATGATACACATCATATAACCAATGTATAACCAGAAAAGAACCAACATATAAAGCATGGATACTTATTCATAATATTGTCAACACAATCATTATAAATATACATGAATCACAATATAAGAATACCGCTTATTAACATATGAAAATATGTCCAACCAAGTCAAGGACTTCCATGTACTACTCGACCATAGATTGGGATAAACCATATATCTCTTTCAGCAAAACACCCCCGCGCCATATTCAAAGCATGAATGTTAGATTTCATGGAATAAACCAAAATAAAACCAAATAGGGCTTCCAGAGGCCAAACCACCTCAGCCCTCCACCAATGATTCCAACTCATGGTCAAACATCACTAACACCAACTAGATTGGTCTCTACCTAAGCTTCCGAGGGCTTTAGGAACTAATAACTTAACCCATAACCCTCCAAGGGATCAGAACGTATGTACAACCCAGCTCTAAGGACTACTAACTTCACCCACCAAGGGCTATAGAACATTTGTCACAACCTAGGCTTCAAGACTAATAACTCAACCCAAGTTGTTCCAAGGCTTCCAGAGAATTTGTTCCAACCCACATCCATAAGGAATTATGAGCACCTATGATAAAACAATCATGTGGGGAAACACACAACGCCATGGCTATCGACAAAATGGCAAGGCAAGGCTAAAATTTCTATCAATATAGTAAATACTCCATGCCAATGACAACACATAACCAGATAATCACATGCATATACCATGCATCCATAAATCAATAAGGAAATCAAACATGCAACGTATTACTTGCAAAGCAATCCAATTGTAGTCGTTGATCCAATTGTTCCCTTTCACTTTCCTATTTTCCTCTGCCTTCTTTCTCCAAATCCAAGTGAATGCTAAAGTGATCCTAGCATGTTCCATGAGTGCTTTAAGTGTGCAAGCATATGATAGACTGAGAGAATAGAAGTGAGCTCCAAAACTAAACTAACAAAACTTGTGAACTGATCCTCAGAAGCATTTTTATCATTGATACCTCTATTTTCTTCATTTTCCTTCAATTTTCGTCACATGTAAATTTGTGACCCTTCACCTTCCTTTTCTCATTTTCCTTTATTTCATAAATAAATGTCAATTATTTTCACTATAACTTTTCCAATGCCTTTTCCAATTTCCATAGCCATAAATTAATCACCAGTGATACCCATCACTATGTTTTTCCCAACATTCAACATCGAATACATGTCCCATGCCCTTGGTCTATTTTTATTTACATAGGAAATCAACCAAGGGTTGTTACATATCACTTATACCCATCCATGCTACCCTTATGTCCCCTTTCCCCATTCAATACACCAAAATATCCTTACTTCCCCTTTACCCATTCATGTTACCAACTTATGTCCCCTTTATCCATCCATGCTACCATTATGTCCCCTTTACCCATCCATGCTACCCTTATGTCCCCTTTCCAAAAATTGGATTCTCATGAATTTTAAGGGTGGTTCAAGGATTCTAAGTTAGGGGTTAGGGTTAAAGGGTTAGTCAATTACGGTTTAAGGGATCAAGGGGTTAATGGGTTATGAGTTATGAGTGTAGGGGTTAAGGGATTATGGCTTGGGGGTTAAGGGGATAAGGAATTTAATGGTTATGGGTTAAGGGATTATGGGGAGTGAGAATGGGGACCCTAATCTCCTTATCACATCTATTGGGGGTTACCCTATCAATTTCTCTCATTTCCTTCCATTTAGGCCGCCTAGCCCCTATGCCATGAGGTCCTAAGGCCCCTTCTCATTTTCTAATGCTAGGATTATAGATCTCAGTAAACAATGCTCCAACCTCTCACTTCTATCCATCCATGCTACCCTTATGTCCCCTCACCCTATTCAATACACCAAACTATCATCCCCACCAAAAACAAAATTCATGAGAATTGCATATTTGGAGGTGGTCATTTAACAACCACCTCTAAAATTTTAGTTCTAATGTCTTTTGAGGGGCAGTGTCCAAAACTGCCTCCAAAAGTTACATTTCATGACTTTTAAGGGTAGTTACCAAACAAACCCCCTTAAAAGTCACATGAGTTGAACTTCTAGAGGTGATTTTTGACACCCCCCCTAAAAGTCACGAGAATTGAACTTTTAGAGGTAGTTGTTAAATGACCACCTCCAAATGTCCAATTCTCATGACTTTTTTTTTGGGGGGGGCACGCGGGGGAGAGAGGGTTTCAAAAACCACCTCCAAAAGTTAAATTCTTATAAAGAATCGAAGTAATCAATGGCACTAGTGTGAGGACCCGAATCTCCAATTTTACCCATGTCGATGCTTTGAATAGAATCCCATAAATGAAAATCCTTCATGAGAAAATATCTAGAAAGAGGAAAGATCTTGTCAATAAGTGAAGGAAAAAAACCCTATACCATTCTTCCTTCAAGCCTTTATATGCAAATTGGAGCCACAAAAACATATTTCATGCTTCCTTCAAGCCTTGATCTACCAAGTGGAGCCATAAAACCCTATCCCATGCTTCCTTCAAGCCTCGATTTGTCAACTGGCATAAAAAAAATGCTACCTTCTAGCACTGGGTCCTCCCAATGATTATCCACCTAGATCTCTTCCATGATAGCAACCCAGACCCAAGAAAAACACAATTATATAAAAAACTAAGAACCAGTTACATCCAAAGGGAAAATACTACTGATTGTGGACTGTAAAAGGAGGGGAAATGATATGAGCTACATCCATTGCAGGTTAAGTTGAACCATGAGATTATATAGCACCTAAAAGGATGTGTGGCCTTGATGTGGGATTTTTGTTGGTGCGCACATAGACAAAAGTGACCTAGTTGTGCAAGTTGAAAGGGTGGAACTTCCTTTATTGAGGCATGGCTCTCACAACTTCCAATATTTTACAAAGCATAAAACTATTTCACGACTTCCAATATGGCTCCCATGGCTTCCATCAAGGGATCTTAAAGAGGAAAGAAGTGAAAAAGAAGTACCTAAAAAGGAAAAGAAGTACTTGAAGGAAGAATTGAAGAGAAAGAAAATTTATACTTATTTACTAAACAAAATAATACCAAAGGACACAATTTGAAGCCATCGTTGTAGAGAAATAAAGTTCTTGCATTGCAACTAGAAAATTATCAAAGAATATAAAGAAACAATTGTTTCCCTCAAGAAAAATCTCAAGGACAAGGAATTATCCTTTAAGTTTTTTTTCAAAGGTAAGGAAGAAAAATTGTAACATAAATATCTCTTGCAAGCAAAGGTGAAGACGTTGAAGATGGTTGTCAAGAGCATGCATTGAAAGGAAAAAAAAAAAAAGTTTGTTGATTATATTAAAATATGCATGGATGAATCACTCGAGTTGGAACATAGGGTGATGAATAAAATGCAAGAGAATGTGTCAAGGTGTTGAATAAATCCCAAAATGGGTATACTCAAAATTTAAATCCCATTTGTTGGGTGTGAAGCCTGATTATCTTTTGTATTCAAAAGTATCGCCACATTGGACCCCAGTTCAAAATGCGGCGGAAGCACCGCCCGTAAAATATTCATTGCAAGGGGGGTCCAGGGGGGTAGCTACAACCTTTGGGGAGACCCCCCCTGGCGGGGGGTTTGGGGGGCAGTGCCCTGGAAGCTAAGAATAGATGTAAAATTGCCTTGTAAAAGTATAGTAATTTCTAGTCAATATGGGTCATTCATTAGGCGGGGATCTGATGGTAAAAAGTTATGTTTAATTTAGGGTTTTTTGCCCTAGAAGGCAACCCCTCACTATATATGAGGGAATTGTATTGCGTCTACGTAGATCCATATTCTAAGTGAGAAAGAGAAAGGATATTGAGAGCGAAGAGCGTGTTACAATGGATCTATTGTAGATTGTATCTCTTTAGTTTGCTGGATAATATAAAATGAAGGACTGGTTGTTTCTCCGTGGATGTAGCCCAAACTGGGTAAACCACGTATATCTGTGTCTCTCTTGTTTTATGCATTTTCTGTGTTTATATTTCTGCAATATTTTATTTGTTCCATTGCTCCATAATATATAATTTTCTAACAACTGGTATCAGAGCCGAAGGTCTTTTTTTTTGTTGACAAACTCGCAAGAGAGAAGGTTTCCTGGTTCGAGTGGGAGCAATGACGAAAGATGGTAAGTTTACGGTCGAGAAATTTAATGGCAAAAACTTCTCGCTATTGAAGATGTAGATGGAAGATTATCTATATCAGAAAGATCTGTACCTACCATTGGGTGGTAAAAAAAAGATGCCAATGGGTATGACAGATGAAGAATAGAACCTTCTTGATAGAAAGGAACTTGGAACAGTGCGCTTGTGCCTTTCAACGTCGGTTTCCTTCAAAATTTCAAAGGAAACAATGACGGAGGGTTTGATTAAGGCATTGGTGAAACTATATGAAAAACCCTTGGGCTCAAATAAGGTATTTCTTATGAAGCGTTTATTTAATATGAAGATGTCGGAAGGTGGATATGTCGTAGACCATTTAAATGATTTTAATACTGTTACAAGTCAGTTAAGTTCTATAGGGGTAAACTTTGATGATGAAGTTTGAGCTCTGCTATTCTTGTGCTAATTGCTAGAAAGTTGGAATGGCTTAGTAATGGCCATTAGTAACTCTGTTTCTGGATCTAGTACTTTAAAGTTTGATGATGTTGTCGGTCCTATCCTTAGCGAAGAAATGCGACGGAAAAGCTCTGGTGAGACATCATGTAATGCTTTGAGTACAGAGTCTAAGGGGAGAAAAATGCAAAGAGGAAAGAGCTCAGGATATCACATTGAATCAAGGAGAGGTAGATCTAAGTCCAGATTAGGGATAGTCTACTGGAAATGCAGAAAGAAAGAACACCTAAAGAAAGATTGTAGATCTCAGAAGGGAAAAAAAGGAGATGCGCAACAAGAAAACAATCATGAAGAAAATGTGACAAGTGAGGTGTTACAAGAGGCTTTGATTCTTTCTTTCGAAAATCTTACTGATTCCTGGGTGGTAGATTCAGGTGCCTCATTCCATGCCACACCTGGTAAGAAATACTTTCATGACTATGTTCAAGGAGATTTTGGACAAGTCCGTTTGGGTGATGATAAACCCTGTAAAATTGTTGGAGTGGGTAAAGTTCTTATAAAATAAAAAGATGGAAATCAATGGCTACTAAAGGAGGTAAGGCATGTTCCAGATTTGAAGAAAAATCTGATTTCAACAGGGCAGTTAGGCAGTGAACGTTGTGTGACAAATTTCACAGATAAAGCTTGGAAGGTCACCAAAGGAGCCCTGGTAATAGCAAAAGGTGAAAAGGTTGGTACATTGTATTTATGCTATGGTATTTCTAACTCTATTAATGCTTTAACTTCCAAAGGAGCATATGCAACATTATGCCATCATAGGCTCAGACACATGAGTGAGAAGGGGATGAAGATCCTTCACTCAAGGAATTTGATGCTGGGTTTGAAGAATGTTGATTTGGACTTCTGTGAGAATTTCATTTATGGAAAACAGAAGAGAGTCAGATTTCTTAGAGTTGGGAAAGTAAAGAAGAGCGAAAAATTAGAGCTTGTGCATACAGATGTATGGGGACCTGCTCAGGTATTATCTCTTGGTGGCTCTCGTTATTATGTTGCTTTTATTGATGATGCAACTAGAAAAACTTCGATTTATTGTATTAGGAATAAACCTGATGTATTTGACACTTTCAAGAAATGGAAAGCTTTGGTTGAGATTGAGACAGGAAAGAAATTGAAGTGTCTCAAACCAGATAATGGAGGTGAATATTGCAGCAACTACTTTGATAGGTACTGTTCAGAGCATGGAATTCACAGAGAGAAGACAGTTCCAAGAACACCATAATAAAATTGTGTGTGAGAAAGGATGAACAAAACAATCATGGAGTGTGCAACGTGCATGAGATTGCATGCAGTATTGCCTTTACAATTTTGGGTAGATGTTGTAGATACTACTGTATATCTAATAAATAGAGGGCCTTCAAGTTCCTTGGATGGTGGTGTTCCAGAGGAAACATGGATAGGTAGAAAGGTAAACTACTCCTTTTTAAATCCTTTTGGTTATGAGGCCTTTGTCCATAATAATAAAGAAAATATAACAAAGCTTGAGGCAAAATCAAAGAAATGTACCTTTATTGGATATGGTGATAATGATTTTGGTTATCGCTTATATGATTATGAAAGTCACAAAATCATTAGGAGCAGAGATGTAATATTCAATGAAAATGTCTTGTGTAAGAATCAGTTGCAGGAAAAGAAACAGAAAAAAGAAAACAAGGAATACATAGTTCTTGATGAGATCACTGAAAAAGTAAAGGTGCCTGAAAATAATAATAATCAACAACCACAACAACAAAAGCCACCACAACAGCAACAGGCACCCCAAACACCTGAAAGTGGTTTTAGAAGATCTACCAGGATAAGTAGACCCCCTGAACAATACTCTCCTTCATTATATTATTTATTGTTGACTGATTCTGGCGAATCCGAATGTTATGAATAAGCAATGCAGGTTGAAAGCAGGAAGAAGTGGGAGCTAGCCATGGAGGAAGAGATGGACTCCTTAATGCATAACCAGACTTGGGACTTAGTCAGGTTTCCTGCAGGTAAAACTACATTGTAGAATAAATGGGTTTACAGGTTGAAGGAAGAAGATGGAGGAAAACAGGTTGTGGTGAAGGGGTTTGCACAGAAGAAAGGTATTGATTTTGATGAAATATTTTCTCCTGTTGTTAAAATGACTTCAATCAGAACTATTCTAAGTCTAGTAGCAGTTGAAGATTTGCATCTTGAGCAATTAGATGTAAAGACAGGCTTTCACCATGGGGATTTGGAGGAAGATATATAGATGCAATAGCCACAAGGATATGACGTAAAAGGGAAGGAGAAACTAGTGTGCAGGTTGAACAAGAGCTTGTATGGCTTAAAACAGGCTCCAAGGCAATGGTATCTAAAATTTGACAAGTTTATGTCTGAACAAGGTTATACTAGATGTCACTCTGATCATTGTGTTTATATGAAAATGCAAAATGATGGCAGCTATATTATATTGTTATTGTATGTAGATTAGATACTTTTTGAAGGGTCTAACATGCAAGAAATAAATGTGCTCAGAAGAAAATTGGCAAATTCATTTGCAATGAAGGATTTGGCAGCTGCAAAACAAATCCTTGGTATGAGAATAACTAGAGACAGGAAAAATCAAAATTAACATTGTCTCAGAATGAGTACATACAAAAGGTGTTGAAAAGATTTAATATGCACAATGCAAAACCAGTTAGTACAACTTTTGCTAGCCATTTCAAACTTAGTAAGGAAATGTGCCCAAAGACCTAAGAAGACATGGATTATATGTCTAAAGTTCCATATGAATCAGCAGTTGGATGCTTAATGTATGCAAAGGTCTGCACAAGGCCTGATATTTCACATGCAATGGGAGTTGTAAGCAGGTACATGAATAATCCAAGAAAGGAACATTGGATGGCAATGAAGTGGATTCTCAGATATTTGAAAGGCACCACAAATCAAGCATTATGCTTTGGTGGTTCAAATATTTCTCTACAGGGATATGTTGATGTAGATATGGCAGGTGACGGAGATAACAGAAGGAGCACTACAGGATATATATTTATTTCAGGTGGAACAACTGTCAGTTGGGTTTCAAAAATCCAAAATGTTGTTTCACTTTCAACAATAGAAGCAGACTACATTGCCTCTACAGAGGCTAGTAAAGAAATGATTTGGTTACAAAGGTTTATGGGTGAATTGGGTACGAAGCATGATATGGGCACGTGATACAGTGATAGCCAAAGTGCCATTCATCTTGCAAAGAACTCAACATTTCATTCCAGGACTAAACACATACAGCTCAAGTACCACTTCATACGATCAGTGTTGGAAGATGGAGAGTTGAAGCTGGCAGAGATACACACTAGCCAGAATCCTGCAGATATGCTAACAAAAGTTGTAACTAGAGAGAAACTGAGAATATGCTCAGTTTCAATTGGTAGGTCCAAAGAGGATTCATTGTCCAGCAAATGAAGCAGCGGTGGAGTTGCTATAATCAGTCTGCAAGTGGGAGATTGTTGAATTGAGGCTTTTGTGATCCATAATACTTATAAGTAGAACTTCGGCGTAAATCACATAAAGAGAGACATTTGTCGACGCGTTTCGAACGAACCAGTGTGGCTCATCGTCAGGACAAGTTGAAGAAACAGATCCAGCTTTTCATGCTAAATAGTCTGAGCAGAGCCTCCAACAACTATCTTGATCAACGACTAATTTTGACTTAGGGACTGTAGTCAAAAAGTCAAAATGATAATTTAAAGGGAGTTAGTTAGATTATATAAGAAAGAGATGATGATTATGCTATTAGTTTAATAAAAAACTGTGACTTGTATGGGAATTAGTTAGATTAAGGACCTGACTTATATCCATATCTATATATATATATATAATATATAAATAAAAGTTAGTTGAAAGGCATAATTTAAAAATAAATTAAGAGGAATTAGTTATAATAAAGACCAATATATATATATATATATATATATATATATATATATATATATATATATATATATATATATATATATATATAGATATATATAAAAGAGGTAGGTTAGTTAGTTATAATTACTAGAAACTTAAAAAAAAAGGAAATAATATTATTTTATATGGTGATTGCTTATTAGTTGGTTAAATTTATTATTATTATTATTATTATTATTATTTTATTTTTATTTTTAATTGGAAATTAGTTCGATAAAGGAACTTATTTTAAATATATTAATAAGATAATTTAAGGTGATGGTTGTAGTAATTATATATTATTAATATGTTAAAATAAGATGGAAAAATAACTAAAAAATAAAATTGAATAAAACTAAGTAAGAATGTGGAAAAAAATAAATAAATAAATAAAATAAAATAAAAAAATAAAATAAAAATAAAAATAAAAATAAAAAATAAAAATAAAAAATAAAAATAGAAATAAAAATAGAAATAAAAAAAAAAAAATAAAATAAAATAAAAAATAATAAAAATAATAAATAAAAAATAAAATAAAATAAAATAATAATAATGATGATAATGATAATAATTAATTAATAATATTTACGATCAAATTAATAATATTAACGATCATTTTTATATAATAGTTACAATCATAATCATAAAAATCTATCACGAAGAAGTAAAGAGAAAGTGTGTCTAAAAAGGAGGAGGAGGACCGAAAAAGGCCTGAAAACAGGAAGGACAAACCATAATGAACGCAAAGAAGATGAAAAAGGGGAGGGGAGGGCGGGGGTGGCGAAGGGCGAAAGAGAAAGACTAGGATGAAAGGGCAAGGATCCAACATCTACTGATCTTCCATCCGTCATCTCTATTGAGATTGTTTGGCCTTCTTTCAATCTCAATAGCCTCCCTGAATTTACGATGATGGAATTGAGCAACTTTGGCGACAAACTTGGCTTCCTCTATACACACCTGATGCTTGGTCCTTTCAACTTGCTCCGCCAATGTTGAAGACTTGGATCTCCCATGTCTTAGGTCGACTGCACGTTCGCTGATCCTCTGATGGATGGAGCGCCCTATTTCCCCAATATAGGGGGTCCCACAAGAACAAGGGATCAAGTAGACGCCCTTCATGTCCTTAGGGTTAATGGGATAATAATAATAATAATAATAATAATAATAATAATAAATTTAACCAACTAATAAGTAATCACCATATAAAATAATATTATTTCCTTCTTTTTTTTTAAGTTTCTAGTAATTATAACTAACTAACCTACCTCTTATATATTTATATATATATATTGGTCTTTATTATAACTAATTCCCCTTAATTTATTTTTAAATTATACCTTTCAACTAATTTTTATTTATATATTTAATATTAACTTTATTTTGTTCTTTATCATAACTAATTCCCCTTAATTTATTTTTAAATCACACCTTTCAACTAACTTTTATTTATATATTTAATATATATATATATATATATATATATATATATATATATATATATATATATATATAGATATATAGATATATATATATATATATATATATAGATATATAGATATATATATATATATATATATATATATATATATATATATATATATATATATATAAGTCAGGTCCTTAATATAACTAATTCCCATACAAGGCACAGTTTTTTATTAAACTAATAGCGTAATCATCATCTCTTTCTTATATAATCTAACTAACTCCCTTTAAATTATCATCTTGACTTTTTGACTACAGTCCCTAAGTCAAAATTATCCGTTGATCAAGATAGTTGTTGGAGGCTCTGCTCAGACTATTTAGCATGCAAAGCTGGATCTGTTTCTTCAACTTGTCCTGACGATGAGCCACACTGGTTGGTTCGAAACGCGTCGACAAATGTCTCTCTTTATGTGATTTACACTGAAGTTCTACTTATAAATAAGTGGGAGATTGTTGGGTGTGAAGCCTGATTATCTTCTGTATTCAAAGGTATCACCACATTGGACGCTAGTTCGAAATGGGGTAGAAACGGCGCCTATAAAATATTCGCTGCAGGGGGGGTCCGGGGGGGCGGCTACGACCTTTGGGGAGCCCCCCCTGGTGGGGACTTTCAGGGGCAGCACCCCCAAAGCTAAGAATAGATGTAAAATTGCCTTGTAAAAGTATAGTAATTTCTAGTCAATCTAGGCCATTCATTAGGTGAAGATCTGATGGTAGAAGTTATGTTAAATTTAGGGTTTTTTGCCCTAGAAGGCAACCCCTCACTATATATGAGGGAATTGTATTGCGCCTACGTAGATCCATATTCTGAGTGAGAAAGAGAGAGGAGATTGAGAGTGAAGAGGGTGTTACAAGAGATCTGTTGTAGGTTGTATCTCTTCAGTGTGTTGGATAATATAAAAGGAAGGACTGGTTGTTTCTCCGTGGACGTAGCCCAAACTGGGTGAACCACGTATATCTGTGTCTCTCTTGTTTTATGTATTTTCTGTGTTTATATTTCTAAAATATTTTATGTGTTCCATTGCTCCGTAATATATAATTTTCTAACACCATTCATGTAACATGGAATATGCGACATGGCCTTCAAGGGTGTCCAATGTTCAAAATGTTCATTAAAACTGATGTAGGAGAAAACGCTACAACAACTAGACAAACAACATTCTGCCACATCGTCCATTACAAGGTGTTGAGTATTATGAGTATCAATTAAAGGCACAATTTCATCTTTAGATTCTGGATCTTTTTTTCTAGTTGATCTAATGTGGAAATATTCCACTCTTTCTAAATATTTATACATATCTCTATCTCGATTTCAGTTTCAATAGAGATTTCCCTTTCCATCTTCTTCACAATTGTGACTCATGTATAGGATTCATTCAATTCGTAGTTTGAGAAATACAATAGGGAGCTACAAGGACTTACTAGAACTTTAATCTAAGAACTTCCAAAAGTCACCCACTTCTCCTTGATTATGGGATGTTGAGGTTTATTTTAGATCTATTTTGATATAAAATTGTTGGTTGATCTGTCATAAATTTGTGGCCAGATATTCTACAAGAGGATTTTAAACAAAATTTCCATGCCATTATATGTCTTTGCATGATATATGTATTTTTAAAAAATAGTGAAGATGATTAAAAATATTTGAAAATCAAGTAAGAAAATGTAGTAGAAACTGCCAGGTATATTCTGATTGATAAGATGATGCAATTGTTCCCTGAACAGGGTATCATCTATTCTATCTATGTATCCCACCCAAAAAAATTGTGATGATGACCAAAACAAATTGGAAGCAATTTACTTTGAAAAAAAGGATGCTCGAAATTTCTGTGCTCTATGTTGGAGTTTATCGTGCAATCAACACTCAATTTTTAACACTTGGTTACTTATTTCTCCGCATGGTGTTCATATGGGCATTAAGTGTGATTCTCCTTTCTTTTAGTTTCATCATTTGCAGGGTATCATGTGATTACAACAGTATGTTGTCATCCTTCCATTTGTCATTTGAACTTGAGGTTTCTTCCACCTGTTGGCACTCAACATACAAGCATTGTTGCATATCGTGGCATTTCATATAAGTCATTGTGGCATCCTCTAGACCTCAGCTTATAACATTTAGCACTTGACTTGATAGTTGGTTGCTCTAGTGGACACTAGTATGTTTTCTCTATTAAAGATGAAAAATGTGCATGTCCTCAATGGAAATTTGGGAAAAGAACTCTTTGTTATGCACTTAGATCCAATATCTAACACGTACCCTTGCACATGTCTCAATAAAACTCTCTCAGGCATTTTGTTCACCAAATATTGCTAACTCAGAAAAGGTCTAGATGAGCCTAAATTATGTCTATTGATTTACTTTGATGGTACATTGTTGATGTTTATATGATCATTTGGGAATTTACACTTTAGGCTTAATAACTAGATCTATTTCAAACTGGCTTTCAAGACCTAGTACCTCTGTTTATGGTGTCGAGGCCTTGCTTAATAGACATTGAAATTTAAAATATGCTAATCTCAACAATTTTCCTTCCAATGCTTTTGATCTACACATATCTCCTTATCGGCATATTTTATATCAATTTGGGCACATTAAGAGCTTTTTTAGTTTTCTTGTGCATTGGTAATAATCCTACATGTAGAAAGAATAATTCTGGAGCATCTCAATGCATGCCAAGACTTGTAAAGTGCCAACGTGTGCCAACTTGTGCTAATGTGTGTTAGGGAGTGCTAAGTCATGTTATGGAGTGGCGTAGGGCATGTTGAGGAGTGCCAAGAGGTGCTAATATATGCTAGATAGTGCCAAGGTATGTCAATGCATGTCAAGACATGCCATGCGCTAAGGCATGCCAAGTTATGTTAGGTGCAAGGGTGTGCTAATGCGTGTTAGGGAGTGTCAGGAAAACAAAAAGGAGCACCAATTTTATAAAATGAAAGGAAATGAATGGATAAGAGGGTTAAAAAGTTATGACTTTACCTTTTTCAAGAGGGGAATGGGTAGGGCATGTTATAGAGTGGTACAGTGTGTTGAGGAGTTCCAAGGTGTGCTACAATAGAGTGCTAATGCATTCCAAGGAGTGTTAGGGAGTGCCAAGGAAACATAAGGGAGCACCAAGTCAAAATTCATAGAAAGGAATGAATAAGAGGTTGTGTCAGGGAGTGCCATACATGCTAAAGAGGGAGTGAAAAGGCATGCTAGGAAGCGCTAGGGTGTGTTATGGAATGTCAGGGCATGCTAACATGTGTTATATAGTGTCAAGGCAAGACAAGATGTGCTAGGTACTAAGTGATGCCAATATGTGCTAAGTGTTAGGGTGTGCCAATGCATTCCACGGAGTGTTAGGGAAACAAAATGGACAACCAACTTAAAATGCAATGAATGAATGCATAAGAGGGTTAATAAGTCAGGACTTTACTTTTTTCAAGAGGGGCATGCTAGGCACACCAACAATAGGTGTTGATACATGCCAAGTGTTGGTGCCTATCAAGTGTCAATGTGTGTCAATGCATGCCAAGGATTACCAGGGCATGCTAGCTAGGAGTATCGAGGTGTGCCAACACATACTTGGGAGTGCTAGAACATGCCAATATGTGCTCGGGCATACTAGGCATGTTAAGATGTTACAAGGCATATTACTAGGTGCCAAGGCATGTTATCCATGTGTGTCATTTCATACCAAGTTCTAAGGAATGTTAGGGATTGTAGAGGAGTGTTAGCTCTCACTTATTATCATAATTAACCAATATTGATGAATTCCAAGAGGGTCATGCTAGGCACACCAACACTAGATGTTGATATGTGCCAAGTGCCAAGTGTTAGTGCATTCTAAGTGCCAAATCGTCCTTTGTTAATTCTCTCCTACTTTCCAATTATTGATCTCAAATAACTTTAATTTTAAATCATGCCAACACATTCCAAAACATACCAAGGGATCTCAATGCATGTTAGGCATGTTAACTCTTGTCAAGTGCCAATGTGTGTCCTGGAGTGTTACGCATGTTATGGAGCGGTAGGGCATGTCGAATAGTGATAAGGTGTGCCAAGGAATGCTAATGAATGCCAAGAAGGGCTAGAGAGTACTAGGGAAACACAAGTGAGTACTAAGTCAAAATTCATGGAAATGAATGAATATGGGGGTGTGTCAATGAGTGTTAGGCAAGGTATGATAGGCAGTGGTAAGGCATGCTAGGGAATACCAGGGAATGTCAAGAAGTGCTAGAGTGAGATAGAGAGTTTGAGGGTGTGCTAACATGTGCCAAATACTTCCAAGCCACACTAAGACATGCCGGGATGTGCAAGGTACCAGGGTGTGCCAATATGTGTCAAGAAGTGTCAACGAAACAAAAGGAATAACCAAGCTAAAATGAAAATAAATGAACACATAAGACGTTTATTAGGTCAGGAATTTACCTTTTTCAAAAGTGTCATGGTAGGCGCACCAATAATACGTTCCAATACATTCCAAGTGTTAATGTGTGTGAAGTGCTAATATTGGCAATGCATGCCAAGGTGTTGTAAGGCATTTTAGGGACTATAGGGCATGCCAACACATGTTAGGGGAGTGCTATGCTATGCTAGTGAATGCCAACATGTGCTTGTGCAACCTATTCATGGCAAGATATTCTAGGTACAAAGGTGTTCGAAGACATGCAAGGTGCCAAGGAATGTTAACGCGTGCCAAATCATGTCAAGGTGTGCCAAGAGTGATGAGGAGTGCTAGGTCTCTCTCATTAATAGAATTGATAGAGCTTGATTATGTATTAAATAATATGGTTCCTACACACTCTAGAGGAACTTCATCTAAAAGAAATTTTCTAGATAATAAACCTAACCGAGATGAATCATGTGTTGACTCATAGGAAAACTATATTCTCATTACTTGATGGAAATGATACACACTAATTACTTATTAAGAAATTGATTGACTTTGACCAATATGGCCTTAAACACATAACGAAAAACACTCCATAAAATATTCTTAAATCGTTATATTTTGATGAAAAATATGGCAATAGTCACATAGCATCATCAAAAAATCATTGGAATGATCAATTATGATGAACATTTTTTTGATAATCACCAAAAGTAACCAAAAAGAGCATTGGTGAGGGCTAATAAAATATTGTCGCTAGAAAGTCACCAAAGAGAGAATTAGTTATGAACCTTTAACAAACCTCACCAAAAGTGTCATTGAAAATGTCTTTGGTGACAAACCTTAAAGAAACGTCATTTTATGCACTTACAACAATGCTTTTTGAAGGAGCGTCACCATGTGCAACATTGGCGATGAACCTTAAAGGTTCATCATAGGCATGACCCTCACCAATGACATTTTCGTTGTTGTAGTTCAGGTTTGATTCGTAGCTCACCCCGAGAATGTCACAAAATCTTTTGTAAAATCACATGTGATCCTCCTGCCTCAAGTCATTTCTTTTCTTAGACTCCAACCCGTCATTTATGATGTTGGTAATCACTCCACATCTCGCCACTCTTTCGACAATGTTTCAACTACTGGAAAGACTCCATATGGATAATTCACCCACTAAGAACACTCCATTATTCTCAAGATACAAATATTTAGGGTAAACCACTATTCTTGGCACTGTTGAGACCATAATATACATTTTTTGTTTTCGACATAAAAATGTTTCTATTACTGGAAGTAAGAGAAATAAATTGTTACATGGATCTGGGGGATCCAGTTTTACTCAATACATTTTAGTGCTCTACAGGGCTCTTCCTGTGTGTTACATAAAGTAGAGAATCTGCATCCTCAATGTGTGTTTTATATCCCCCGTGATGAGAGTGTAACTAAAATACCCTACATGTTAATTAGACCCTCCTCTTAAAGATCAAACCTTGTGTGAGATTATAAGGGACCTGTTCACTTCTTCATCCATTGCCTCCAAAAAAAAGTACACTCTACATCATATCTTTGATTCCTTTCTAAAGTATGTAGTCAACATGTATTCACGACACATAGTGAGTGCTACCCCATTTCCTAAATGCATTCAAGCATGATATCCTTGAGATTTACATGATCCATATATCAGAAGAAGTTTTCCTTTCAATGTATATTTATCTTTTAGAGTAGAGCCATGGTTGTATTGGCTATTCATTGACAAATCAATACCGATACAATTTTTGGGTTACACTTTGTTTTGGCTTACGTTCATACAGATTAAATGTGTCACTAAGTGAGGCACAGTTAATCCGCCCAATAATAAGTATTTTCTCTAACCAGTCCAACTGATTATCCTATGGCTCTAGAATGGAAATACACCAAGGGATATAGCTGATCATAGTAAAAAAATGTCCTCACTGATAGTCGGTTGTACTTGTTGATAACTAATAGAAACTAGTCATTGATTGAAGGAAAGAACCACTCATAGCCTTTTCTCATTTCTTGATGGGTTTTCCTTTGAAAGGATTAGAATTTTTGTTTGGCCTACTGTTACTAAGGAACCACCTAGTGTATACATACATATTTTTGACAACCCTTAAATATATGGATGGATCCATTATCTAAAATTAGATATATTGGAAGGCAAGCCTTACTTCAGTGAGTTCACGCTTAGACCTATTGTATGAAATTTCAAAGCCTACAGTATTACTAGAGTGTCACAAGAACAACCTGTTGTGTTGGGATCATGCATGGACAGAAAAGAGCCTTCCCTATCAATTAAATCGTGCCTTCTTTTATTTGAATTGCACTTTGTTTAATCTTGGATACTTATTTACCGAACCCTTGTTATTGGTTTGACACAACCAACCATTTATAACTAGACCAACTACACATAGATACTATTACAATTTTGGTTGAGAGATGTGTTGTAGGGATGGGAAACTTGTAAATTGGTCAGAAACTTATCTACTTCCATGTTTCTTTAGCTATAAAACAATATGTCCAGCTTGATTTGTCTATACTCCTAGATACTATGCACGATCAGGCTCACTATTTTCGATAGTTGGGATTAATTTCCAACACATACACTGTCAACTTAAATAATAAAGATTGGTAATATACATGATATGAAAGAATGTGAGATTGTTAAACAAAATAAAGTAGGATGTTTTTGGAGGATTTGGATATTTGTGGAGGCGAATTTCAAATTTTTATGTTTAATCCTTTAATATTATAAGGTCAAAGTTAAAGATAATTAATAGAATATTACATATGAATGAATGATCATGAAGATTGATTAATGGAGAGAACGAAAAGTTTCATCGTATTTTATAAATTATACAAGTTGATTATTAAATTGAAGTCCATCATTTTATTTCTGGTTTTTATGGGGCTTTCATTAAAGTATATTTGTATTTCATTTTATTATAATTTGTAAATTAAATTTTAAATTAAGAAATATTTTTGATATATTTTTATGTAATTTAATTTATTATTTATTTTATCAAAGTTTCTTTTACTATTAATATAACATAATAAATACAATATAATGTATATGGCTTCAGTACAAGGAGGAGAGTTGTCTATTATATTACCATGTAATCACTATTAAATTAAGACAAAATAATTAAACACATAAGTTGTGGTTTAAAAAAATTCCAAACCTAACAAAATAACAAGGAGAGTATTGCCTTATTGATTTTAGTTCAATTTTAGGTTTAAATTTAACTCTTTGTTTTATTATTTAGCATTTTAATTAGTTGATGTATTTAGCTTAAATGTAAGGAGATAAGGGTTGGAATTACTTGGTATGCTTTAAAATCATATTTTTGATACAAAGGGATCCAAGAGAAGCATGCCTTCAAAACAGGAATTTTGATGGGTAAAAAGGTTGGAACGATTAATATTATAACAATCATCTATAACTAGTATTTTGAAATTGAGTCTTCAGGTGGGTGTAAAAATGAAATTTACCTTTAAAAAAAGATTAAGGTTTAGTTTAAAGGTGTAAAATATTTTATGATATATAAATCATCAAATTCTTCACATCCAAAAACAATTACGTGTGCAGCAACATTCATTTGACATACACATCCATCCATCCCCACACTCAAGTCACATATCACATCTCTAATGATTGAATTGACCAACTAATTTTTGGAATGGTACATTTCCTTTCCAGTTGAAATTTAAGAGGGATATTAGAGAATTGAGCTTCCATTCATCAATATCATTTAATTACCTCCTATTTGTATTTTCAAGTGGTCATTCATCATATGCAAGTATGTAAGTAAATAAATTCCAATTATTTAAATAACATACCCCTTTGGGGTGGCTCTTCAAGTAGTTACCCCTTAGAAGGTAGTATATCACACTTTATATCCTTGTCAATAACAAGTAAGCTTCTATATATAGAACTATCAACACTAGAAAATCAAATAGGACTCAACATATATACACTAGGATCTAATATGCATGTAAGAAAACCTTGGGAAAGAAGTCCTAATGATCCATTTCGCATACTAAACTCGATGCACTGACATATGTCCATATAATGATTTCTTCCTCATCATGTTTTGACCTCATCATATTTCCTTGTTGGTGTTAATCATCATATCCAAGTGTTAGATATAAAATTATTAGGTTAAATGCTTCTTGTGATATTCCATCATTCAATCACAATAGGTATTTATTTTTCATCAATCTCCCATAAACTAAGGAATTTAGAATAAATAAATATATTATTCATTTTATTGTATTTTTTACAAGGATTAGAAAACCCATTGAACATGGTTGAAAAATAGACATTATGCATAGAAGGTTTTTGTTATCACAATCCAAGGCAAGCAATGATTACTTATGTGATATGCAATATTATGATGAACAAAGTACTCCAAAGGAAAAGGAATGTACCTTGAAGGACAACAAACATTGAAGCATATTATATTGAATTGATAGAAGGCTTAGGAATAACTACGAAGTATGGATCCAATGGAAGTGTAGTCTTCACCAATTTTGAACCTGTGTGCAACCAGACGAAAGGTGTGTACCAAATGAAAAAGAGAGGTTAAAGCAATTACATGGAGAAGTAAAAAACATTGTTAGTCAATTTCAATCATTTAGCATAAGACATTGTGCAAATGTTAATAGGATGTCTAGTGATCTATTGTATGGGGAAATGCCAATTCAAGATTTGTGTGTGAAAGATGAATTAGTGTTAAGAAGCTCTCCACCAAAATTGATTGATGGACATTGTAACATGTCTTTGATATGTGTGTGTTTTTTAGTTATAAATGTATTGTTTTTAATGACCATGTTTTTTTTTCAATTCTATACTAAGTGTGCCCCCACTATGTAAGCACAACTTGGTGAACCTGACATGTTTTAGAGAGTTTTGTATTAATTTTCAAAATGTGCACTTCAACATTGGTGTTTCTAGTCATGAGTATATTTTAAATGAAGAATATACACCAAATAATTTTGAATAAAGCCTCGGATAGTTACATTAATTTCTTGAATTTTTGATATTTTTAAATAGAAATTTTAATAATTTTAAATGCATGAGGTGACTTCAAGGTTTACATAAATTAAATGCATGAGATAGCTTCAAGGGTAATTTTTAAAGATCATATATATATATATATATATATATATATATATATATATATATATATATATATATATATATATATATATATATATATATATATATATATATATATATATTTCATGGATCTAGGGCTTGGGTCATCACATGAGTATTTTCCATTTGATTCATTGTGGTGAGCATCAATTGAGTCTCACACATTGACTAGAGGGGGAGGTAATGGATCAAGGAGATTATCAAATGAATCGGGGGAGTTCCGTCATTTGTTACATCATGATCATGGTATATATATGTTTATGTGCAATTTTTGAAATGATATTTGAATATAATAATATGTAATTACATATGAAATTGATTTTTTTTCAAATTAGCTTTATTAATTTATCATAAATTTCATCTTTTTTAGGAGCATTTCTCACTAGGTCGAAGAGAGTATCTACTCAATCAATGGAGGGCCATCATTCACATCATCGTGGTATGGTATATATAGGTTTATGTGCATTTACTTAAATGATAAATAGGTAGAATCATATGTACATAGATATATTGAATTGATTTTTATAAATTTAATTTAATTAATTTATAATAATTTCTATTTTCTTAGAAGCTTCTCTCATTATGTCGTCGCATGAGGGTGCCCAAAAAGCTCAATTAAATCATGTACTTGGGTGTGATAGTGCTCAACCATCTCTGTGCGGTCATCAATCTCAATTGGATCATCATGATTCTCATCATTTTGGTAAGTTATATGTTTTTTTATGTTAAAACAAATTTGTACATGGAAATAATTTTTATGTACATATACATGTACATGTCTATCTTGCATGTGTATAAATACATTTGTTCACATGTTTGTATATTTATGTAACTACATTGATGTAGGGGGTGAAAATGTTGATTGAAGTAAATGTAAGCAAAGCAGGGAAATTCAAGAAGAAGACCATATGCCGACTACCACCTATCGATCTGATATTCCTGATGAGCTTCCTTGGGAAAAAAAGACACCCAACATGTACGTTATAGAGATGCATAGGTAATTATTCAAAATTAAAGAAATATCTTGTGAATTTGGAGCTCCTTGTAGAGAGTTGACAAAGCTTAGAAATGGTTGTGCACTCTCTAAACACATTTCTCAATATTTACAAGAAGCTTGGGCCAACCACAAATTACTTTATAGATATGATGAGGCATAGAAAGGAAGCAGTAATGGGTCCTAATAAATGGGTCAAGGTAAGTAAAAGGGTTACAAAAGCACATGCAAAATCTATGCTTAATTTCAAAGAAGGGCCAAAAGGAGAGACTCTCAAGGTGCAATATTTCAAGAACCTTGAAATAGCCAGCCATTTGTATGATAGGTTCCTTGCATTGTATGGAAAGATGCCATGGAATGATGAGGTTCTAAATTACTTTTCAAGTTTATTTTATGCAGAATTTGTTTTGGGTATGAGACCTGATTATACTGGCCTTCCATCTGAACTTTATGCTACTAGGAGAGGTCAGATATATGAACATAAGGGTGCATTAAGGGATATTGAATTGCTTGGCCCTCCACCACCTTTGATACCCCAACCTCCTCATATGGTAAATTTGTGGTAGGAGATGGATTCCACTTCTCAAATTGGTCAAGAAGCAAGGGATGCCATTATAGACAACATCCAGACTGCATTGACTGGAATTGATGTTGGTCTAAATCAATAAAGAGCACAATCTAGTGCACACACTAATTTTGTATATAAAACATATGAGGAGATAGATAATATGAATATTGAGGGGGTTAAAGCATATGAAAAGGGTTTTCATGATGATTGGAAAGATCTAATTGGTCATGAGGAAGAGAGCATGTGATCACTATGTGTTAATGGTTAGGATGGATATTTTAATGTAATCTAATGAGTGTTAATGTCTATTCACATACATTTTGTTGATTCTTTAGATATAACCTAACAAAAATGTATCATACGTTCACCATTTGTAGGAAACTTCTTTGTTGAATGAAAATTATGATAATATCAAGGTCCGAGGTTCAAGTTCTAATCAAGACATGCTGAGAGATTCTAGTTTTTTTTAAGAGTTCATGTTGATACTATTATTCTACTTTTATTATATTAGTATCACGAGGAAATATTTTTAAAAGAAATAATTACATATATAATTAAATTTTAACAAATTATGATTATGTCTGACATTTTTGACATAGCGTCACCTTTTGCCTCCCTATTAGGAGATGTGTCAAATATTCGGTTGTCACAAGTATTAAATATTTCACTTTTGTTTTGTTATAAATTGAAGCAAGTTTCATTAAAAAATGAGATATGTATCTTACAGTTTAAATTTTTTTGAATTTAGGTTTGTGGAGATTGTTTCCATTCTCCAGGGACTTTAGCCATGGAAACAACAATTGGGATAGGATCATCTAAACAATTTGAAAAAGTTGTTTAACAATTTTTTTAATATTGCGAGTTTTTGCATTTTCATGTGCAATTTTAAGTCTTTAATATATACATGTACATGTATTGTGCAAGGCATCCATGAGGGATAAATGCATAGGGAACACAATGAGGTACTACATGGAATTTAAAAGTTTAGTAGGTTACATGGATTGAATCGCCTAGACAATTTGAAGATGTTGATACTTGATTTTTTAATATTGCGATTTTATGCATTTTCATGTGCAATTTTTTGATTTTAATATATATACATGTACATGTATTGTACAGGTTATCCACGAGGGCACAATGCATGGAAAACACCATGAGGGTGCAATGGAGGGGGAACACCATGAGGTATTGCATGGAATCTGAAATTTTTTATAATTTTATTTTGATTATTACATTTTAATTTAATTTTAAAAGATTAACTTAAATTTTAATACATTAAAATTTAATTTTAAAGTACAAAATCTTATGTATATATGCAATTACACATGTTGTGCAGGGCACCCATGATTACAATGAGAGCACAAGGATGTAGATAGATCATATATTCCAACGAGATTCTCTTTGATGAAACTTTTTATTTAACAATGTTTTTATATTATATTTACTTTATCACGATATAAATTTTGGACATATTTAAAGTAAAACTCTTTATTATGAATTGATCTCTTTGATGCATATTTTCATTTGACAAATTTTTATTATATATTTACTTTTATAATGATATAAATTTTAGACATATTTTAAATAGAACTCTTTATTATAATTTAATACATGCTAATTTTGGCGTTTATGTACATTTTGCATGATGATTATTTTAATTGTGAATTATAAAACATGGTACAATTTGCATGATGTATGGTTTGACGCTTAAAGGTTTTATATATTTAAGTTCATGAATATGAAGCAATGAAATAAAACTTGTATTTAGTTGGTACATTTTGCATGATGATTCTTAAAATGTTAGGAGATGATTCTTAAGTTTTGTTCAAATTTTTTTGTCAAGTTATTTAATGAATAGTAAAATATCAAATTAAAAAACATATTACATTTTTCATTTGAATGAATCTTGTAATGGTGTAGATGTCTAAAATAATCATAACTTAAAATTTAACTCTAAAATATGGCATACATCTTTCATTCATGAATAGATCATCATCTTATATAGAAGGGCTACTATGGATGTCGGTTGATAGTTAGCTTTTAATATAAAGTTGTTCATGCAAACATACTATAAAATTGCATTATAAAAGATGATACAATTTGCATCATGCAAGGTTTAATGCTTAAGGGTTTTACATATTTGAGTTTAGGAATATTTAGCAATGAAAGTAAATTTTCATTTAGTTGGTACAGTTTGCATGATAATTCTTATTATATTAGTAGATGATTAAAATAATTATAACTTAAAATTGCATTATAAAATATGGTATACATTTTGCATTCAATTATACAAAGGCTACTATGGATGTCGGTTGATAGTTAACTTTTAATATAAAGTTGTTCATGCAAACATACTATAAAATTGCATTATAAAACATGGTACTAAGATAGCAATAAAGATATTTGGAAAGATAAAATGATGGTCCATAAAAAATAAAAATGCAATGAAAACATGATAGTTGTACAATAAACAACCAAAAGAAAATTGTGATATGCTACATCCTTACATTATGGTTTTATTTGGGATCTTTTAATTCCTTTTTAACTTAACAATAAAGTCATGCCATATTGATGAAAAAAATTTTAATACTTAGTACTAGGTACAATGGACAACGTAAGAGTGCACAAAAAGAAAGACTAACAATCTACTTGAAGTTCTCAAGGATGAAAACAAGGTGAATATATTGTTGGGCAGTTTAATTAAAAAAAATCTAATGGAATGCCATCCTTAATGATCCATTCATGTTCAGCTTTTGACATTCTCCATTTTTTAAGTTTAAATTTTTCTTTGTGATTGAATTTCTATCAATTTTATGTGCGTTGCACACATTGAGTGACTATATTGACAACTTATGGCATCACGTTGATAGTCTTGAATGTAAACATTACTATCAATTTGATGAGTTTCTTGGAAAAAATAACCTTTCATTATAACAAACCCTCTTTCATATATAAAATTGTTATCATCATAGTCTTTCAATAACTTCATCTTTCGTTCAATGCACTGCATCGAATAATACTTGACATTTTTAATGTTGTTAATGGGTGCAACTACAACAAAAACATCTCCTGCGCAATAAAACAAGTGTAAATTCAAATCATTATTAACAAGAAATTAGTTATCAACATGGAATTGATTTTATTATTTATTCAGATCTATAGTTTAACTATTATTTAGATATTTATACACAATTATTTTAAAAACATAAAACATATATATATATATATATATATATATATATATATATCCTTTGAAAGAAATTGAAATGTTACCTTCTCTAATAAGATTAGAAACTTGATCACCTTCAGATGACACTATAGTCTCCTTTGATTCCATCTTTTCAAAGCGTGCAACCGACATTTTCCCCTTTGTATTAAGTTTTGTATGTTGCTGAGCCTTTATATACATATTGTTTTCATCGAGATCATTGAATTGTGTGTCCTCTATGCAAAAAGGACAAAAACAAGATTCTTTTCTTTCATCAACTGCAAACAGATTTATGCACCTTTTTTTAATTGAATGCAATTTTCAAGTCCATTCTACTATTTTAGCTTCGTATGTAATCGATCTATCTACATATTGGAATCCAATATGCCAAAAAAAACCTATAGTAAATTCAAACAAGAATTTAAATATGTTATTTAAAATACAATTTATATATCAAATATCATCATCAGTCAATTATTTAAACTATATAAGTATAAATGTTTGAAATTATAAAATTAATAAAAGTCATCATATATTAAAAATATATACAAATTAATGTATATATGTACATACTTGTGTACCTCCCTTGACAAGTTAGTCTCATTGCTTAGTGAAATAACGCACCATTGAACAACTTGTTCAGCTAAGACAAGTCAGTTTGCAGAGAGGTCCATTTGATATCTTCAGAGTGCTCGTTTTATACATGTTCCTGTACCATCACGTTCTCCTTTTCCATGACAAGTCCCAAAAAAATTCCAACAATGTTTAATGTTTATTTTCATATGAAGATCACACAACCAAAATAATGATCGTGAAGATTTGAATTGACTTGCGCATCCATCTAACCATATCCAATGTTCATTGAATTTTATTCCATGACCTTTTAATGATTTGTAAATCTTATCAAAAAAAATATGTACAAAATGTATATCATGTGTACAATCATCGCTGATATAAAAGTGATCTTATTTAATAACATGTCGATTCCAATTGGTGCTTTTTTTATGATCAACATTATGTTCAACATGTATATATAACATGGAAAAGCATAGAGACTTGGTTGGAATGATAATATTCACTCTTTATTTCGTTTTGTGCAACAAATGTGTAATTTTCTACAAAATCAACTATTGACAAAATGGTCCATGGTGGAAAAATTTCATGGGATTTTTCGAATTGCAAGTCCTTTATTGAGCTATATGAGAATGCTTAGTGTATTTATAAATTTCTGTCTCAAACTTCGTTAAAAACTCTATCACAAAATTTTTTCTTCTTGTAAATCAATCCTTCTAGCACTTGTACTACTACTTGAACCAATCGATATATGGATATATTCATATATCTTCCATTTCACTTTTATGTTGGAAAATGATTAATCATTCATATCAATAGGATATTTGTTGTGAAAAAGAATCAAATGTCCACAATGATCACATTTTTTACGATCAACACATTTTTTTTGGTAAAATAATTCATGATTTTCTCTTCCACGTAGAATTTCTGATATGAAATCATGGATAGTGGACAGAGGAGGTGAAATTTTCGAAAATGTTTGACCAAACTTAAAGAAGTTTTCATAATATAATTGAAATTCCACATGATAATGACAACAACAAATGTCACGAACAATCATAGGTTTAACATACCATGGATTTTGTTGTACAAAAATACAGATTGAGACATTAATTCCATGATTCTCTTCTATGAACTTATTGAGCAAATTTATGTAAGTGGTGTCCAAGATATGTTTTTCATGTTCTTCATACTGATTTTGTGTTATTCTTCGTCGCATCACATCCCTTACTTTTGGTGAAACACGTGAATTTTTCATCCAATATTCATATATTATTTTTTTACATCTTCTCCAATTCTATCTTTTTATGGTTTCCTACAAATAATTTTCTAACAAGATAGCTCATCATTTGCATCTATTTGGAATCTAAATTTCCTATGCTTATTCAATGTTTTTCGTGAGGTCCCTAGTTCTTTTCCCATAAATTTAACCAAATTATTTTCTTTAGTACTTGATGAAACCATTGCCATTTGTATTGCCCTGTGTGCATCTAGATCACCTTTTTTCTAGAGCTTCCAATTGATTTTAGAGCACTATTTATATTTTGAGTCACATTTTCCTTCAACTTTTTATCTTTCGTTGATTTTCGAATAACCAATAGTGTTGTAGCTTCTTTTAATTTCTCTGATGTTAAGAGACTTCTCAAAATTTGAACTTGAACTGCCATATTTTCATCTTTGAAGAAATTATCAATAATGAGCTTAACATGATATCGTATAATATTTAGTTTTTTCTTTATCTCCATATGTGCTAGTGTCAACATTTTCTAACATTTCATCATCGATATTGATTTCATTTGTACATATGAGAATTTATTGTAAATAGGTATAAATATACATTAAATAATTAAATTAAAAAATAGAGTTTGAAAGAAATTGAGGCTAATAAATATGTATAATTTCAATAATACACATGACGTATATATACATACCTAATGGTGATTCAAATTCTTCACTTGAATCTCTTTCAAGGTCTTCAACAACATCATCAATCATTGGTTCATTATATTTTTCACTTTATGTTTCAATATTTTCAATCTCATCATCAATTTTATGAGGAAAATCTCTATTTGTTTACATTGCAAACTAGTTTTCAAATTAATTCATCAAACAAAAAAAAATCACAATAATCTATTAAATTTAAAATATCATTTATAATATTTACATTTACATATGTGCTTCAACTTATTGTTGAGATTGATTTTCCCTTTCAATATTTAAGTGTTCTTCCTTCTTTCTTTTGTAACAGTTTATCTAGTATTCTCTACGAGCCTCAATGTCTCTTATTCGATTATATTTTCTCTTGAAATTTGTTTGATTTCCTGTGATAATTCAATCTATGTAGATTATAAAAATGAAAACGCAAGAAAAAAAATTCAAAATCAAGAAAAAAACTCATTATCAAAATCTAGCAAAAAAAACTCACTTATTAAATTCAACCCAAAAAAGTCACTTTTAAAATTCAGTCGAAAAGACTTACTTTAAAAATTCAACCCAAAAGCCTTACTTTAAGAATTCAGCCAAAATGAGAAATGTGAGTGCAAAAATAATGTTTCGTCTGAGTTTATTTATAGTGTTCATCCGAAACATTTTTTTCGAAGGGTCACAACATTTCAATTTTGCGGCCGATGAAAACTATGGATAGGTTTTTGACCAAAAAAAAAAAAAAATCAGCTAAAAAATGTCCCATTTATTTTAACGTCCATCTGTGGAAAACAAAAATTTGACCGATTTTTTTATTTATTTGGTTGAACTACTTTGTTTGGCCGAAAAATTGTAACTCTGCAACAACTCGACTCTGATTACCTTTCTCCAACTTTGGAATGGTTAAACTCCATCAAATATGCTGAATTTACTTTCGGAACCAATACAAACGTGTGTAGAATTGGATCTATTTTTAGTAGATATAAATTTTATGGAATTTAATAGATATTTGCTAATTTTAATTAATTTTCTAATAAAATGTGTGCAAAAAAATTATGAAGGTCATTATGATTCAGTGAAATCAAAATTTTGTATCTTTTAAAATACACTATAAAAAATTTATGGTGCATTACATTGGCTCGTCTTCTTTAATGGGTAGCATTTAGATTTTTAGTTTTTAACTAATATGTTGAGAAATATGATGCTATGTCAAACATTTTCAAAATATGCAGTTTTTCATTTTGGTTCAATTAAAAAAAAATCTAGTAATTATGATGCGCAATAGTTGGAATCGTAAATATAACCATATTAAAGTAGAGTCTATCTAGATTATTGCAACACATTTATTTTTTCAAAAATGTGAGGTTAATAAAGAATATACTAGTTCTAAAAAGCACGACTTTTTATGAATCCCTTGATTTTTAAAGAACACATAGTCAAATAATTTCGAAGTTGACATATCAAATGTGAATAAAAAAATTCTAAAAAAGAAGCAATAGAAAGCTAATAAAATTTCTGATAAGTTTTCTTTTTACTGTAAAATGAAATTCTAAATAGAAAAATTTATTTGGCTTGCTGAAAGTTGAAGAACTTCTTAAAATGATATTTTTTTCTCAAAAAAGGGAAAAAAGTGTAACACAACTTCACATTTTCGAAGGGAGTGCTAGAAGATTGTGTTTGTCCCAATAATTTTTTTTGTTCAACCATGACCTGATAGTCATGCTTATAAGAAAACTTAAGGTATTCCTTGTTTGGAGATTAGTTGCACTCCAACACTTGGAATTTTGCATAAAAACATGAAATTTGGTTCTTCAGTGCAGTTAAATTAAAATTGTTAACAATTTATTATTTGGATGCAATTGATTATTTTATACTTATAATTTGTGTGACCAGTTTATAGTAACCACGTGGGCCAAACTTATTTTTCCATGTTTTTCAATTCTGGATTTTGTAGCTTTGAATGTATCTGGGAGCCTATATTAAAAAATTTTAAGTACGTAATCAGATGTTGCAATGATGATAAAGCATCATAATTCCATTATTAGAACTGTTGCATACCCTCTTGAGTCAGGTGGCGTCTTTCCTTATTTTCGGTCCAACTTCTCCCTTGCATAATCTAGAAGGGCCTTTCATTCCCTCTTTGGAATCATTATAGGATGCTCATACTTATTGGTCACACAAATATTTTAAATATTTTCCTTATTTTGAGTTGACTTCGGACTTGCTGAAGGAACTGGCACCAAACATGGAAACCAACTTGCTAATGAGATCATGTTTTAACTTGGAAATTTTAGAATTCCACCCTAAGCATATGGTGGGCCCAAATATATCTAAATCGAGGTCATTCTAGTGTTTATAAAATGTATCAATTCTTGCAAATGATATTATCATTATTTTAAAATAATCGCACATTATACATAAATTTCAATTAGATTGTACATTTTAATTGGAATACTTCTTTAATACTTCGAAAATTTTCTATTTTAAAAGGGTTGTCATCATTGTCTACCAAAAAAGTAACCAATAGTGATCCCATGCTTGTGACACAGATAGATCTAGGGGAGCATGCTTCAAAATTTGCAATTACTATTATCATGCCATGAACATTTTGTCTTGTGATACTTAGAGGGTGTAGTACTGACATTGACCCTAGGGGTGCACTAATCTAAGTGACTGGAATGCCAGTCACAAGAAAATATGGAAAATGGGTACTAGTATGATGTTATTTCAGTGTAGGAATGACATTAGTACCAACACTGCCCTTTGTAGGCATACACTAAGTATCAAACTCAGCAAAAATTTCCTATATAAAGAGTTTTTTATGAAAGACTTGTAAAAGTATAAAAATGAAAATTGTAAATTAATAAATGGGATAATTAAATATCTTCAAGCTTGCACCATAGTGACAAATATTATGCATCAAGATATTAATTCTGTCATTTTTTTCCTGTGTCTTCAGCTAAATCTATATCAAAGAAGCGAGCTCATTGTTTGATCTTTTTATAAGCTTCTTTATTGTTTGCACAGGGTATTTGGAGCAATAGATTTACTCATCTATAATCTCTTCCTCAGGATATCTATGGACTGCTCTAGTGTTGGTTCCTTCCCAATGTCACCTTGGGACAATGATGGTACCAACAATGCAATGTCATATTATTGTTCATAACGATTTTTTACATGAATACATTATAACAAGTTCATAAGAATATTTTTTATATGAAGGAATTATAGCAAGCTACAAATATAACTAGGGACATAAAAATGAGGACATGTTGGACCACTTATAAAAATAAATTATAAGAATCATTAATAAGAGGTTACATACTACCCGAATAATATCAATGTCTTTATCTATTCAATTCAAGTTGTAATTGATCAACAAGTATTATAATGCATCTATTGATTTTATTATGCATACGAATACACAATTTCCTTCACATTCCTTGAATAATAAATTGGGTTTCTTATCTTTTGTCTCGAGTTATGTATTATTAATAAACCTTGCAATATTCATTGATGCTTTTGGCCTTCCTTCAATATATGTAGACGCTCCATTATTTCTATCGTTGTCTCTTAGCTATATATAAGTTCTAGAAAATCTGTATCTCTATATACCTTACGTATATCAGACTATTTGAATCCAATATTTGTAATTGTAATAGGGTCTAACATGCTCCATCAATTCAGTTAATCTGTTGCAACAAACCTTTATGCCATCCATGAAAAATATCCCCAAACCATGTAGTGATGATGGAACAATGCAATATATCCTCTTGTTGAGAAAAAAATCAGTGTTTACTTGAGGATGGTCCTCGGGTACCAATCATTTCACTAGATGGTTGTACCTCAAGGGCACCTTAATGTCATCTATGCTCTCAACATCATAAGAGCATGAATCCCCTTTAGCAAGAAACAATTTCGTGTGTCTACAAAATTATCTTATGATCTCATCACCTTTATTTGATGATCTTTCTCTGTTAAACATAATAGATCTCTAACCTTCCTCCACTCTACCTAAGCTTCCCTTGCTTGATGAAGACTGATATGATATGTACCAGTTTGGTTTTACAATCCATCAAATGAGAGAAGCGGTTAACATATTAGTGGCTTGTAATAATTGATTAAGAATAGTTAAATAATTGAATAAAATTCAAGTAATCCTTAAAGATAGTAATTGGTTGTGGAAATGGGAATGTTTTGTAGAAATAGTGAGGCATAGTTAATCCTATTTTTAGGTATTTTAGCATCTCTCTTTGCTTTTAGGGTTTCAAGAGAGTGATTTGAGTAGATTTCTTTTCATTTCATACAAGAATTATCATTCATCACTTACCTTCATCCTCTTTAACTTAGTGGCCCCCCTTGAATTTCAATTGGTTTGATTCAATTTGCATAGTTTACTTTCTTAAGGATCATTAGGTCCTTATCTATTTTACCAGATCCATGGGGTCCTGATGTGGGATTCACGAATCCAAGTTTCAAATGTGAATACAGATACGGATCAACCCAAATCCATATAGGATTTGGCAGGTAAACAGGTCCTTCAAACCCAAAAATAGATCCCATGGTACTGAAATGAATCTTGTGCCAACTAGATCTCACGGGGTAAATCCGAAGCAAATAATATTAGATATTTTGGTTTTTTGTTTTACAATATTTTCCACCTATTTCATATGATAAAAAGAAAATATTCTATTTAGATTTTTAGTTGGATCACTCATTAATAATTTGTAGGTTGTATAGTAGTATAAATTATTATTTACCTATAGGTTGTAGGTTGTATCATTAACTTATGTATGGTTTTGTTTCATATGCCATGTAATAAGTTACTCATGTAACTACCTTAAATAATGTAGGTTGACATTGAGACTCAATAATAGCTTTTACTAGGACTCCTTGTTGAATTTTTTTATCTATTCTCAGCCTTCATCATTTCATTAGCCCTCAAAATAAAAAGGTAAAAACAAATGTTTTGAGTCGGCTACAAAAATAAAATATGGAAAAGCCAAATTTTAAACTTTAAAATTTTACCTCCAAAATTTGTCAAGTCGGCCCCAGTAAGGCACACACCAAATGTCATGTTAGAAAATCCACATAAATTTACGTTTTAGCTCTGCCATAGTCACATGAACCAGTGAGAATCAACATATTGTTGCCCTTTATTCAATAAAAATTTAGTATTAAGCAACAGTGAAGGGAGCATATGAAGTAGTTTGGCCCAAAAGGATGTTTGAAGACATGAAAATGCATCATTCAAACCCTACATTATTGTACTATCACAATAAGAGAGTACTCAAATGAGCCAAGAATACAAATATAATCTTCCACAAGTGCACTAAGAATGTTTACATCAAAAACTTAGAGAATAATGATAAAATTTGGTATATTCCTATCCTACAAAGAATACAAATGTAAATATTCTAACCAACCCCTTAGCTCATGCTAAGTATGTAAAATTTCAAGATAGGCTTGGTGTATTTTCTATATTTAGCATTTGGGGAGGGTGTTAGAGTAATACTAGTCAATTAGAATTTATATATAGGAATGAAAAGGTCATGTGATGATGTTAGTTTAGTTTATGCATTAGTTCACTTATTGTGAAAGGTATTCTACTCCACATTCATATGTGGACATGACCCATAGGATGTAACCCTATATGGGGAGAAAGATTTATATCTAGTTAAGTTGATTGAAGTATCTCTTAAGTATTTATATTCTTGAAGTTCTATCTCATGTTCATGGTTTCTTTGTGTCTAATTTTGTTATTTCAAAGGATTGTATAAAGAGAAGAAGAGGGTGAACATAGTTGAAATTATGAAGATTGCTTCTTTCAATTTTAGATTTGTATGAGAGAATAATAATCATATCACGACCAAATAAGTGTCAAATGAAGAGTGGCAATCAATGTTGTCCTCTTTAAAAAAAGATAAAATTCCAAGGCCAGATGGCTAGATAGTTGAGTTTTTCATTTGCTTTATGAGATGCTAGAATAATATCTATTGAATATGGTAAATGACAGAGAAATGGAAAAGTATTGGGAGTTTTCAAATATACACTTAGCTTTAGTTACAAAAAATAGATTTGGAATCCTTTGGTTATTTCATGCTAACAACCCCTTCTAACTTCATCCATAAAATATTAATACAGTCTAGGTGAAACAATTATATTTCAAAAGTCTACTTCTAGAGAACAGCTTGGATTTCTACATATGACGCTATTGGAGTGCCTCAGAGAAGACTCCATTCTATTACAATGTAGATATTGAATGTAATGTCATTGAACTTTGATTTATCTAAATCATGTGATAGATCAAATTGCTCATATTTGAAACTAATCTTGATTCACATAGGATTCCATGTGCAAATGGTAAATTACATAATGGGCTACATGTCTTTAGTATCTTTGAAAGTGGATATTAATTCTATGGAACCAATTTTGTTAAAGCCTTTTGGAGGACTAATGCTAAAGGATTAAGACTATCTATATTAGAAGTCAAATAAATGTATACTTAAAGAAAATAAACATAGTAATTTTTATTTGACACCTATTTTGTTTGTTGATGATGTGTTATTGTTTTATGCTGGTTCTAGAGATGATGTCAATAAATAAAAGGGCATAATGGAGTTCTATATTATAGCTTTGAGAATTAAAATTGGCATGTAAAAATAAATTATTTCTTTTAATGGGGTGGAGGAGGCTTGATTAAGAAGTTTTGTTCAAAAATTTGTCCCTATAAAGAGGTGGAATCTCAAGGAGGGTATACAGATCTAGGTTTATTCTTGAAACCAAATGACCATAGAAAAAGGGTTTGGAAATCGATGATAGGAAACACTAGAAAGTGAACTAATGTGTGGTGTAATAAAAGTTATCTTTTGGGTACACTAACATTAATTAAGTCAATATTGAAGGCAATCCAAATTTATTATCATACAATGGCTTTTATTCCTAAAGGGATTATAGAAACAATTACTAAAAAAATCCTCTAAGATTTTTTGGGCATGCAAGAGGGATAGAGATGGTATTCCACTAGTCAAATGGTTGGCACTAGACAAACCTAATGAAGCAGGTGGCTAGGGTTTCAAAAATATTCACTTATTATTTCAATAGTTGGTTTCAAAAAGTATGTGGAGATTAATTTGCATGGAAGAAGAGTGGATGGAGGTGATTCTAAAATAGAACATAGACCCTCTTACTATGATATAGATTGGATAAGTAAGGAATCCAAACCCACATATAATGTGTCAATTTTTTAGAAGTATCTAGTTTTCGCTATCCTTATGGTCGGGAATTTACTTCTATGAAAAATTGGCAAGGGGGTAGGGTTAGAATTAGAGGTGACCCATGGATAGGATATGGGGAGGCATATAGATCAACCTTAGATTTTTACTGCCATTGTAGAGTAATATAGTTTACAATTTATGTCAAGCTTTGATATTATAAATTCATCAATATGGAAAAAAGAATGGATAGATGTTGAGAAGATATGACTAAATGATGAAAAGAATAATTAGTGGAGACTATATGTGGATAAATGAAAATAGTGTCATATCAGAATTAGTGGAGAGGAATATTCATCAATCTAGTCTTTAAGTTTGATATATGGGGATTATAATCCAAGGTTGGGGTATAAAGCTATTCTTTGGGCTATTTTACTAGATATGCAAGGCATAAAGGTTGGATCTTTGGACCAATGTTTCATATTTGTATATGGATTCAGATCCACCAATATCCATGAAGTTTTCACCTCACATGGTTCCTTCCTAATTGGAAAAGAATCTGGAACGTTGAACCTAGAAATGTGCCTATAAATCAAGATCATGCCTCCATGTATAAATGGTTGAAGTCGGGAAGCCAAGGCTCTAAAGAGAGACTTGAATTCTCCAATAACCAAGGTCCTTGTTCAAGGGCCTTCGGATAATATTCTGATTTATTTAAGAAATAAGAAAATAACCCTTAAAATAGAGCGAGAGAGAGTAATTTGTAGTCCATGTTTTGTTCAACTAGTCTCTTAAAGCTAGAGTTGAGGGCTAGAACCCACTGAATCGACAGATAATTTGTTTTTTACATAAATATAAGCATGCACAATACAAAATTATTTAATTAAATTAACGGATGAATGTTCAATGATGAAAGATGGGCTTGAGAGGGATTTAGGAATAAAAATAGAACTGCCCCTCTTCACTGCTTCACTAGAGGATTTCTTCTGCAATTGGCCCTCATCCCCTAGGGTTAGAACACTCATTTGGCTTGAAACTTGGTTGATCTATGACTATAAATGGGTTTGGCCTTGGGCACTACCCAAGAGGCCCTAAGAAAATAGGACATAACATCCCTACCTATGCCTAGAGTGTGGATGCAAGAGTCATGTTGCAACACCTGACGACCACACACTAGCTTGAACTCAGAAAAAGGAATACCCATTTTTTTGGAAATTTGAAACTCAATATATGTAATATTGGAGCTACCATTCACTAAGAGAATTGAGGGGGTTGGGAGGGGGGGTGAGGGTGGGGGAGGGCGGGGGGGGGAATATAGATATTTAAAATAGAGGGAGTAAACCTTGTGTTCACTATTTAATTTGGGGCTCGAGAGTAGAGCAACGATATTTAAGGGAGGGGGCTTCAGGTACAATACGAGTAGGGAAACAAACTCATTTTGTAGCTGAAGCCCATCTCGAGGGCCTTGTGTAGGGAAAATGGAGTCATGGTAGTTACTATGGGCTTGAGGTAGTTGTCGAGGAGCCGAAGATCTTGTTTTAGGAACAATCAAGGGGTTGGTCGCTAGGGTCTTTACTTCTTGTATGATTTCTTTCAGAATATCTTCAAGGCTAATATTTCATTAAAAATCCATGAATTATTTATGCTTTGATCTATTTAGACTCTTTGATTTTCCATCAATATTTCACCAAATTTAATACATACGTGCAAAATGTTAAAATAGTTAGTGTTTTATCAATAATTGGATATTTATTTTTGGTATTCAAAGTGTAATATCATCGTGTCAAAATTATGGGAAATCATGGAATGGAACTTGTCCAACCAATAGGCCACACGACAAAGCAAGAAAAGA
Organism: Pinus tabuliformis; assembly: GCA_031772625.1. NCBI lineage: Eukaryota > Viridiplantae > Streptophyta > Pinopsida > Pinales > Pinaceae > Pinus > Pinus tabuliformis. Next base: position 247,802,388 of record CM062805.1, read on the forward strand.
TAGGGGAATAGTCATGCTTACCTCCATCTCTTTGTTGTTGAAGATATGAACACCTTTGCGCCACCACTTACAACCAACTGTGAGTGTTCTCTACATGCTCAATTCTCCATAACCTACAAGTGCTCTTTGCATGCTCAATGGCCCACCACCTATGAGTGCACTCTATGAATCCATTCTTGAATTCCCCACATAATTCCCTTCTCAAATGCTTGAATTCTCTACACAATTCCCGCAGGATACCTATTGTATATAATATATTATAATATATTATATAATATATTAAATATTAATATTTGATTAGGATATAATATGGTTATTGATTAGGTGATATTGTTATAGGATAGTGGTTTCATTTATAGGGGTTGTGGGGTTATAATGGTTAATAGTAACATAAATTAGAGCTTATATTTGGTAAGGGTTACAATGGTTAAAGGTTCAAGGATTGGGATAATGACACCATGGGTGTCTTGCTATAATTAAGGGTCAATATTTTTTAGTGTTATAGTGGTTAAAATGTTATCCAAGGTAATGGATTTAGGTTAAAATGAACCAAATATTATAAGATTCATGGGTTATAAGGGTTTAAATATAAGGATTATGTTTGTTACGACTTAGGGCATAGTAGTCATAAGGCTATGTGTTAGTTTTATTATGGTTAGGGGTGATAATAATAATGGATTGATACTGATTTTTTAATTAGGAGTTCAATGGTTAATTTTTGGGGTTTAGGATTTAGGGGCAATAGAAATAAGTGTTAAGGGTTAATGTTTAGGGTTGTATTCTTATTTATAAGGTTGCATTTTCATGGTTATAGTTCATCGATTCATAAGGGTTGGAAGTTGTAGGGATTTAGGCTTATAAAGGATATAAGATAATGTAAGGTTTAGAAGCTATAATGGGTAGTGGAAAAAGACACTCAAGGCATATAGGACTTGTGATTTGAAATATAGGGAGACTAAGAGTAATAATGGTTAATTACTATATTAGTTAACAAATATGTGGTTAGGATTTATAAGATTTAGTGGCTGGTTGATAAATGTTAGGGATTACAAGGCTCATGGTCAATGGCTATATCTTTTATAAGTTATTGATTGAGAATTAGAACTTTTAAGTATTCATAATTATAATGGTTATGGGTAACATAGGTGATGGGTTATTGTTCTAGTGGTTGTGGTAAAAGTATAAAGGATTATGTGTTAGTGGTGGATGGTTAAGGTTTAGGGGTTGAGATCTTGGAGAGAATTGAACCTATGACCTCCCAATAGAAAATTAGGTTTCTTTAAAAATGGGTACTCAGCCAATTGAGCTAACCATTAGGGATAAATACATACCATCATAATGACACTAAAAAATAATAAATGATTTCATCTCCTTGACATTTACATTTTATTTTTTTCGAAATATTTTTGTGAGTCCCATTTGAGTCTTGAAACCCTCTCATACCATCAATGCATGCATCTATTGTAACCATGTCAAATTTTAGTGCATACAACCACAGACTAAAAAAAAGTCAATGTTCCCCCATTCAGAACCCCCTCTATGCATGGTTTCCACTGATTGCTAAATGTTAAGTGAATTGAACATTTACCTTAACCAAAGAGTGTCAATAGAAATGAACTCGTGACCTATCAATAGAAAATTAAGGTGGTTTGACAATAGGTACTTGACCAATTGAGCTAACCCATTGGGCTAAATACATACCGCGATAAGGGAAGTAAAAATTAATAAGTAATATTATCTCATTGACATTTATGTTATAATTTTTTTGTTTCAATATAGAATTATTTGTGTAGGTCCTATTTGAGTCTCAAAACCCTCCCATACCTTCAACACATTCATCTACTATAACCATGTCAAATTTTAGTGCATACAAGCACAAACTAAAAAAATTTCAACATTGTCCCAATTCACAACCCCCTTTGTGTGGGGTCAGTTAATTAAAGCATAATTTCTAGTGATTGCTAAATGTTAAATGAATTAAAAAATTTCTTAACCTTGAGAGCATCGAGAGAATTGAACCCTTGACCTCTCAATAGAAAATTAAGGTGCTTTGACGATGGGTACTTGACCCATTAGAGTTGACAGTATATACCTGAATGATATTTTCTTGCTTTAAAAAGTAATATATTCTCTATTGAACAAGGTCAACCATGTAAAGGTGGAATAAAATATACCCCCCTCACACACCCCCCCCCCCCCCCCCCCCCCCCCCCCCCCCCCCCCCCCCCCCCCCCCCCCCCGTCCCCCGCCTCACATCACTCTCAATTCCCTAATACCTAATTTATCTACTATAAAATATTTGAAAGCAACATAGTAAGAATCAAGCATAGCTACAAACTAAAAAAAAATTAAGCTAAATATAAGAGAAAAAATAAAATAAAAACATATAAAAAATACCTCCACATACATTTCAACATTTTGATATCATTATTCTTATTATTCATCCAAGTCAACATATGTATCATCTAGTTTACAATTGATGTTGAAAGCATTGGCCATATCAGCATCAATAGCAATGTAGTCAATTCCAATCATATCATTGTCTATATCATCATGAGGAATGTTTTCTCCTATGTTTGGTTTGACTTCTTCAAGGTCTTCACCTGACAGTACATTTTTGATATCATCTTCATCCAAAACATTGTCTCGATTAACATCTTCTTGAACTTCCTCGATGTCTTCATCTGATAGATGAACTAAATACTCCTTTACATCATCTTCTTGTTCAGTATCATCTTCTTCCGCTACAATATACTTTACCGACCTTCCCCTTGGATCATATCTAACAACATATGACCAACCCCCTCTACTAGATCCTCTAAGTAAAATACATATTCACATTTCTTTGGAAGAACATAGAGCTTTGATCCCAACTCAAAATTTCTTATATCGATCATGGTAAACGCATTAGCATTCTCAATAATACTCCTATTAATATCATGTTCATTCAATTGTATGATGTACCATTTGACGTCGAACAAAACCAGTTTGAAGAATTTAAACTCACATTTAACTGTATCTTCCAAATACCCATAGTATCGATTTTCAGAGACTATTGGATGTCTGTCACTTGTAGAGGAAACATTGGTAACCTGAAATATTGTGGTAATTCCACTATCATAATTTTTCATCTTTTCATCCAACTTTTTAATACAGAATTTGCAACCATTTCATGACATAGTCTTGTAGTGTTTCAACTACAATATGTTAGGCACGTTAAAATTGCCTTAACAATTGATAATCACATTTATACCTAGAAGTTATGCAAATCAATAACAAAACATGCCATATACATCAGGACAATATTGAAAAAAACCATAAAACTATGGGTGGATATGCTCTCTATTTATCTTTTAAACCATTTTCTACATCAATTTCCCTCATAAGGTTGATATCTCTTTCACCACGTTGTTTAGATTCTTTGACCAATGTAGCAACACCACCCCATGATAAGTCATGATCATTAGATTTTTTACAACATTCAATCCATAACTTCATCCAATCAAAATCATTTTCAATTTGTAAATGTATTGCATCCTACTCTCGTCCAACTATATTAAAATAAAACAATTCACATATAATTAGTTTCCGTGATATACTTTCATAATAATGGATTGTGTAGGAAGAATAAAACTTAAATAATTATGATGTATATAAAATAGAATTAAAATGTGTTATAAATCTCCACCATCTACTTACATGTCACTTTCCTTATTCTACCTTTCCTAAATAGGTGCTCCCCTTCAAATTTGTTGATGGAGCTGAAATTCCAATTGTGATCCATATTAATACATGTAGAAAATTTAGGAATATATTGAGTAATATAAAGCATGGTTTGATATACCATATATCCCTCTACAATAGAGCCCTCAATACATGCTCTTTGTCTAACCAAATCCTTCAATGATTTCAAGTGCCTCTCAACCATCCACATTGACCTTGTATGCACAGGTCCGCATTTTTCAATCTCCTAAACTAGGTGTATGAGTTAATGTTATTGTGCATTAAAAAATGTCAGAGGTAGTTACTTTTTCATTTCACACATTACATGAGGAATTTTTCTCCTCCAATACTTTATTTCTTATTTATTGATTTCTTTAGACGAAAACCACCTACAGATGATGCAAACACAGGTTTTAACAGGAAAGTATATATAAGTACATTACAAGTAAAACACATGCAGTCAAAGATAAGTTGTACAAAAAATTGAAAAAATTAAATTACACTTTGCATATGAATTGCCACTTACCTCATGTATGTTTCGAGCTAATATGTAACTTGTTTAACATTGTTGTCAAAATTCCCTGGGAGAGATAGAGGTAGAAAATAGTGTAACAAAAAAAATGAATAATCATTATTTGTTCCTTGATTAGTAGAGGAAAAACACTAACAAATGTTTAACCAATATACAAATATATAAAATAAAATAATTACCTTAATCAAGGTATGCCAATCATGAGTTTTTACCCCACCTAATTCACCTTTCGTTGTTAGGATATTCTTTATGTATGAAGAAAATCTAGTGGGAAATTTATTTTTTCCAATGACCTCTTGTACATCTTTGTTTTCTACATTGTCAATAACACTGGAAGGATGCTTATATTGTTTTCTCCATTGTTATTTTAATGAATCACACTTTGCATTACATGATTGGCCTCCTAAATTTCATTACAAATATTGACAATTTTTTCTTTGTCAGTCTTTCCATCTAAGATTCATAAGAATATTTTTGTTGCATTCTTCCCAATGTGCATTGTATCAAACAAATGAAATTTTTCTAGGTGGTCATAATAGCAGAGCCTACTGAATTATATGGGATAATTTTTCATTACTTCTGGAAGCACCCCATTATTACCTTTTTATTTGAATATCTGCAAGAAACGGATTAAATTATATACCAATTATTTGAATTATGTTATTTAAAAGTGATGCATGACATGAACATCATAAAATTAAACATTTTCAAAGTGTAATGTAATGTTATAACATACCATAGAAATGTGTTAGACCTAAGGCATCGTTAATTGTCCATATGAGCATTTCATCGAATTGAAATTCCCTTGTGCACCTACTGATCTAGAGATATCATACATAATGATGTTCTTCCATAACTCTAGTAACTCATTGATAAGAGGCTCAATATATACATTCATATCTTTCACTCGATACTTAATTGATTGAACATGTAATGCATAATTACTACATATATTGGTAAATAAAAAATATCAAACATATATGACATATTTATGAAACAAACAAGACAAATGAGATGTTACCATGTTGAAAAAAAATATTCTAAACAAATACTTGGAACAATAATTTCCAACATTATGTGTTCCCTCTCTATTGACATTCGTGGAGGAATTATATTGTTGGTAACAAGAACATGACACAAAAATTAAGTAGATCTAATGTCACCAATTGGATAGACACCATCAATTGCCAATGAAAGCCTAATATTATGAAGTTCATCTTTAAAATGTGGCTATATTTTTTCTATATTCTTAAATGTAGACCCATCTGCATGGATTCAAAGAACACCATATTTAATTTTGTTCTTTACATGGTAATCCATAAGTTATGTTATTATTTTGTGAATGAATGGTCACTACAAACATGGAATTATGGGAATACAACAAATAACCTTGCAAGGCCCATTTTTTGTTGCTTGGTCGATTTGATATCTACTAATTTGAAATTTTGCACAGTATTATTTCAACACATGTTCTCTGTAATATAGAATATGATCATTAGGACATGCATGAACAGAATGGTATTCCATTCCAATATCTTTCATAATGGCATGTAAATTTTGGTAAGTGCGAGGTAGAACATTTGATGACAGTAACATAAATTCACGTAATGATCTAAAACATAATTAAAAAAATTGTACAACTTAATATAAATAATATTAATCATATATTACATCCACATTTTATAGGTGATCAACTAACAATAGAATATATATTACATACCTTAGGAGTTGTGTGACACAGTGTCTAACAAACCATCCATAACCTTTAAGTTCACCAGTAGGAATATAGAAAAGAAAAGACTTGTTTTGGAGCCTTCATAAAGAGGTTTTGTTTCCTTCTCAACTAGAAGTCTATCAAAAAATCCAACTAGTTAGTCGTGATCATCATCCATTCCAGCATTATTAAATGTCTTATTTATCAATATATTTTTCCCCTCTTCTTCAATTGTGTTATTAGCATCATCATATTCTTCGATAGGATCATTAACTTGATCTTCAATATTTGCTCCATCTTCTTGAAAAAAGTGCTTGTATAATGGCCATGTCATCCTGGTCCATGGCTAGTGCCCTAGTATAATTGTAAACATTCAAGTAATATTAGTGTATATAGCAAACATTTAAACTATACATACTTTAAGAAATATAATATAGGGAAATAAAGACAAAAAATGCAATGAAAAAGCTAGCTTAGCTGAGAATGAGAAACAAAGACAACCAATCAATGATGAAGCATGTAGAATTTATCAATATGATTATGAATATGTAGAAAATAATATAAGAAATTTGTTATTTTTGTTGACATTTAGTAAGAGAGACACTTTGTGATACATATACTCAAAACCAAAAAAAATAACCTATTCTTATTTCACCTTCATCATTTTTTTCATATTATTTCTTGATTTCAATTAAAGACTGCAAGTTTGGTGTCGATAAAAGATTTCCCCGAACCAACTAATTTGAGACAACAATTTAATTTATAAGGGGTTCAAATCTTATGGACTAGGGGTTAACACAATAGGGGTTAAGAGGTTATTGGGACCCATGCATTAGGGTTGCTTAGTAGTTTGTAGTCTAGATGGAGCAATAGGCTTAGGTGATGGTGAGAAACAAAAACAAATAATCAATGATGAAGCCTCTGCAATTTATCAAGATGCTTACATGGAATATGTTCAGAAAATTGAGGAAAAATGTTACTTTTCTTGACATGTAGAATGAAAGAGACTTTGTGCGATAGATAGTCACAATGAGAAAAAATAACCTATTCTTATTTAGCTTTCAACACCATGTCATTGTCTTTCACGATTTCACTTGGTGACCACACAGACTTCTAAGTCGATGGAAACTTTCCAGCTAACCCTTAGTCATTAACTCATCCCTAACCTCCAAACCATTAACCGACCCTAACCTTTTAATTTAGCATAATCCCTAATATCTTAGACCATATTCCCCTAATCCTTAATACCTTAACCCCATTCCCCTTAATTAAGCCCTTAAAACCCTAAGACATTAACCCTTAACACCTAAATCATTCAACACTAAACCCTTAACCAATAACCCCTACCCCCTATGCCCCATTAACTTCTAAATCCCCTAGGCCATAAACCCCATAAACCTAACTTATACCCTAACCCTTTAACCTATTAACCACTAACCATAACTTATAATTTGAAGTTGATTTTTCTATAATTTGAATATTATAATATTTTTAAAAACATAATTTTATAATGCATTTTAGGTAATCTGTTTTATTGATATTGTTTAAAATTTAATATTTATTAATAAAAAGTTATAACTTTTAATTATACAAATAAATAAATAAAAAATCCTCGATGGGGATGGACAATCCTAGTAATATTGGAATGATGGGGAGTGAATTTGACCCTCCCATGCAATTATAAGGTGGAAAATTTTGTGTGCTAAGGACAAGTGACAACAAGAACCTATAAGGTTCAAGAAGAAAATCATTTGGTTTATAATCAAGTACTTGGTGTGTCGGTTATGGAAGTTGTTATCTTAGATTATGGGAGATTATGAGGGTGGTAAGGCCTATGATAATTATGCATATGTTGCCAACCTGTGCATACTCATCAAACTAGTTATTTATGAGTCTAAGGCTATTACATGCTGGCAAGGTTTGTAGTGTGATTTTCGTGGTGAACTAATTCATAGGGTATGGGATTTGGTAGCATTGGTTTGTTGTGAATTGCCTTACTACTAGAAAACACTAGAGTGGAAGAGCACTTATCTGCATTGGCTTGTCGTTCAAACGAAGGTGGATTAGGTTTCTTCTAGTGACCATTTGATAAGTAGTCTTCTCCTACACCTTGGCTCTAGGAGCATTGCCTATGTAGGAAGCCTAAGCATGGATTTTTCTTATTTTATCTCTATCCTCTCTCCCACACCTCATAGATTCAAACAAGGGTTTTTAGTTTGTAGTGGTAATTGTTGTGTGTCATCTTCTCTTGGTTGTGTTGGGACTAGAGATGGGAATTTGGAGTTTTGGACCCTCTGCTTTTGTACATGAGTGATTAGTTATTTTTCCAGCTGGGATATAGCTGACGAGGGGCATCTCTAGGAGTCTCGAGAGGTTGTTTACGTGATTGATTGTGTGGTTTCTAGAAGCACTCTCATCATTGAACTTATAATCCAAATAACATTGTTGGCCCTTAGTGCTTGGATGAAAGACCATATTTGGTCTTGGTGGTATCGTGAAATTAGAACGATGCTTCAAAAATATGGGTGCACTTGATAGGGGTTAGGTCATCATGGTTAACTGGTGGGCCATAGAGGACAGACGAGGGATATGAAATTTGGTGGGGGTGTTGAGGCCACTTTTCAGGGAAAACTAGCTCATGACTGTGTTTTGTCTCTTCCATGCATGGATATTCCACCCTTTTTGGGCTCTCTAGACTTGCAACTTCATAACAACATGACTCTCTTGGTGGAACTTGGGTAGCAGAGGCATGCAAAACACAATGAAGTGATAGATTTCATGAATGATATTCAACATAATCAACGGGAAATCCTTGACTGGATGGCCTCTCTCAGATGGATTCATAGGTGAACAAATGGGCGCCTTGATCAAATTGAGGGTCGACTTGATAATCTAGAGTTCCATGTTCATGGTGATCCTAGACCTTCGGACTTACCTTGTGTCAAAACTACGCCAACACCTCCTCAAAATACTTGATAGTGGTGGGTTATATTTTCATTCTCCATGTGTTTTGGGCTCTGTGTTCATTTTGTTTCTAGATATGATGTGAATTTTGGCATTTTTCTCTCCATTTTTGTATTTCCCTCGTTGCCAATAAATCTAGTAAGGTGAGGTCGGGAAAGTAGTTATATTCATGCATGTATGTTGTACTTCTTTAATAAATTAATAGAATATGGTTGACCCAAATAAAAACTTACACACGCATATATATATATATATATAAAGAAAAAATATGGAACCTTATCATAGGCAGATCGACAACACATATATATGCATCAATGGTTCATTTTACTTATTAGACAATGTATGTATTTGGTTAACATATGATTATGAACACTTAGTAAGTCATATATGATTACAATTTATACTCAAATGATTGTGGTTTTAATAGAATTTAATTTTGGATAGCTTACAAATCATTTACAACATGTAATTTTCTATTATGATAATGTAAATTACGATTTTTCCTTCAGGGAAAAAAGAAACAAAATACATACATACATACACACACACACACACACACACATATATATATATATATATATATATATATCTATATATATATATATATATATATATATATATATATATATATATATATATATATGACATTGAAATGGAAGATAAAAGAAATATTTTATTATTTTTTATTAAAAAAATATTTTATTATTATTTAATAAAACATGTACTATAATGTAACTTTTATTAAATAAATTTATTAGTTTTTAAAAATTAAAAATCCAAGTGTGGTACTTAGTAGTTGGTAGTCTAAATGGAGCAATCAGGTTAGATGAGAGTGTGAAATGAAAACAAAAAATCAATGATGAAGCTTGTGCAATTTATCAAGATGTTTATGGAACATGTTGAAAATTTTTAAGAAAAATGTTACTTTGTTAATACGTAAAGAGAGAGACACTTTGTTAGATATATAGTCAGAACCAACAAAAATAACCTATTTTTATATCGTATTCATTGGTCACTCAAAAGATAACTCATACCATATGACCAAAAAGAAAGTTGACAACAACATTAGTTAAAAATCCACTTATATATATATATATATATATATATATATATATATGCTAGTAACTCACCCCTAGGAAGCCTCTACATGAAAAACCCCTAACTTTTTAATCCCTAACCTCTTAGACCTTATCCCCCTAATCCTTAACGCCTTATCCCCATTCTTCCTAATTAAGCCTTGAACCCCTAACCCTTAAGTCCTTAAGCTATAATGCTCAAACCCTTAATACATATTCCCTTAGCCCCTAAGCCTCTAAACTATTAACCTCTAAGCTGACCTAACCCCTTAATCGCTAACTGGCCTAAACGCCTTAAACCATAAACCCTTAATTTACATAAAAAATCTACAATATAAAGACATGTAATGAATAACTTACAAAGGGTAGATGTTCATGCCTTCCTTCAAGGTGTAAAAATTCTCTACAATTTTGTTTAGTTGTTCTTATTAAAAGTATCATCTTGTTGCAACCCCCATATTTGGTAGAGGGAAATATCATTTTCCATCACTTATTGTTCCTTACTAAACTTTCAATATTGATTATCTTCAAAAAACAATTGCAACTTAACTATTTTTGATGCAATTTGTAATGCCCTTATATATAATTTTTTTCATTGGATTTCCACCATCCAAAAATTATGGAGAGACATTGTATAATGGCCAAAAGATTGACCTCCTCCACCATCGATCTTTTGACATTGCTATGTTTGACCTGGTCAAACATCAAGAATATGTTGTACATAGCATACACATCAGATATCCGACATGTATAAGAATGTGTAAGATATCTGATGAGTGAGTCAGATATCTAATGCCTTTATGCGCAAAGTTGAATATTCGATGAAGTTCGAGGCTTTTTAAAAAAATAGAAAAAATTCCAAATAATATCCGACAGCACGAGTAATTTTATCAGTACTCTGAGAGTAAAGTGTCAGATTTTTCGTCCATATGTAATAATGTAAATACAAAATTTGCTACAAATAATAAAATATTTATAAATCCTATTAACAATTATATTCATTTTCTATTAAGAAAAAAGAAAAAGAAAATATCATAAATTTTAAAACTATGGACAAGTATATATATATATATATATATATATATATATATATATATATATATATATATATATATATATATATCAATATATATTAAAATAATAATAAAATGTTGTTTAGAGAAATGATTTTTATTCTTCTCATTTAAGTTTAAATCTATTGAATAACTTGTTGAACTTTACTAGAAGGATAAAAGTTTATATTCCTCATATAAATTATTATGGAAAAAAAATTATAATTGAGTTGTCATGCATACTGCTAATAATGTTATAGTTAGTGATGCTCATCATATTGATCTCCAATTAAAAATAAACATAATATTATTATAATTAAATATATTTATAATATTCTTGATATTATTATCTCATCAAAATAAACTTTCTATTGTTACTATAACTCACAATAAAAATATTAGTTTTTCATGCAATTTAAATAATCAAATATTCCTTATAATTCCATTTTTTTTTTATACACTATTAGGAAACCAGCTCACAAAAAGATAGAAAAGATAGATCAGCACCTTAGAATTCAGCCTCTTCGAGGGGGCAACCTCCTTTACATTACACAATCCTTGGCTGATACAAATGACTAAAACTCCCTTCTATATCTAGGAGTCTAAGGGGTCACAATATAATCAAGCCGACCTAACAATAATAACATAAGGGCATGACAATAACAATAGTGAGTTTCTATGGGGCACACTAATAACAATATGGGGGCAATAGGGGCACAATAATAACAATAAGGGATACAATGGCAATAGTAATGGGGTAATCACTTGTATTATAGGGATCTAACATGCCCCTCTCCTTCCGAAAAGTGTTGTTCTCAATGCTTGAGTAGATTTGGATGCTTCTGTATAAAATTCTCATCCTCCCATGTGGAATCTTTAGTGGATAAGTTATTCCACTTGATGAGATACTCCGAAATTGATAGATTTTGTAGTTGTCGAGTTCTTGTTTCTGTGACTACTATCAGTTCCAATATGATTTTTCATTCCTCGTCAAGTTCTGGAAATATTGTTTGAACTCAGAGCTTGTCACCTATAACCTTCTTTAAACATGAAACATCGAAAAATGGGTGCACTCGGGAAGCTGTAGGAAGCTCCAATTTGTATGCCATAGTACCAATCTTTTGCAACACCTTGTATGGACCATGATACTTTGGTGATAACTTATTATCCTTCTTAGCTTGCTTGAGGGACATTTGTTTATATGGTTTTAGCCGTAGGAATACCCAGTCACCTACATCAAAAATTATTTTACTGCGATGTTGATCTGCCTGTTATTTCATTCTATTCTGCACCAATGTGAGGTTATCCTTTAAGAGTTGGAGAACTTGTTTTTGATGCTCAATGTGATGTTCCACTGTTTGAACCTTAGAATTTTATCTTAAATATGATGTGATGGATGGTGGATGATATCCATAAAGTGCCATAAATGGGGTCATTTTGGCTATGGTATGGAAGGAAATTTTATACCACCATTTAGTCAGAGGCAACCATTTGACCCATTAGGTTTGTTTATCAGATACAAAGAAATGAAGATATCCTTCCAAACATTTGTTTACTATCTCAATTTTCCCATCATATTGAGGATGATAAGATGAGCTATGAGCTAACTGAGTACCGAGACAAGAAAACAATTTTGTCCAAAAAATTTCATTGAAAATGGGATCTCTGTTGCTTACAATAATCTTTCAGTTTCCATGTAGCTTTTGAATTGTTTCCATAAATGCAGTAGAAAATATATTGGCTTTAAATGGATGCAATAATGCACAAAAGTGTGCATACTTGGTAAGTCTGTCAACTACCACCATGATGACAATATTTCCTTTAGACTTGGGTAAACCTGTGATAAAATCCATTGAAACTTCCTCCCAACATTGGCTTGGAATGGATAAAGGTTGTAATAGACCTGGGGTCTTAATTGTTTCAACTTTATTTTGTTGGCAATCCAAAATTTTGAATATCCAATTTAAGGCCATCCCACAAAAATTCCTTCTTAACCCTATGGTAAGTTTTTAAAAACCATGAGTGCCCTCCTAAGGGAGAAGTGTGCAATTCCATAAGAATATTTTATTTGATTTTGGAATTCTTACATAGGTATAAGTGATCTTTGTACCATAACGAATCATTTTTCTAGCTAAATGTATGAGATGTACTCGGATCTTGTTGTATATTTTGAATGAGTGGCCACACTTCTTTGTCATTCTTCCATTCCTCCCTTGCTTCGTCTATCTAATCTAGTTGGATAATAGAAATGGCGAACAATAATTCGTCCACATCCTCATCCTTTCTTAAGAGTGCATCTTCCACAACATTTTTCTTCCCTTTTTTGTAGATGATTTCAAAGTCATAACCCAACATCTTTGTGATCCATTTTTGTTGCTCTTCAAAGGATAATCTTTGTTCTAAAAGTATTTAAGACTATCATGATCTGTTTTTACCTTGAAGTGTCTTTCCATTAGGTAGGGTTGCCATTTCTTAAGTGCATGTAGTATTGCTAACATTTCCTTCTCATAAATAGCTTTGTATAAATACTTTTCCTTGATTGGACGACTTTTGAAAGCAATGGGTCTTTCATATTGCATTAAAACAACACTAATTCTATTTTCTGAAGCATCACGTTCCACAATAAAGGTTTTTGTGAAGTCCGACATAGCTAAGACCGGTGTTTGGCACATTGCCTCTTTAAGATGTTCGAAGGCCTTTGTTGCTTTTGGAGTCCATGAAAAAGCATATTTCTTCAATAATGTTGTTAGAGGTGCTTCTATACTCCCATAATTCTTAACAAACTTGTGATAGTACCCTGTCAACCTGTGAAATCCTCGCAGATGCTTTATGCATGTGGGGATTTTCCATTCGTTAATGGCTTTAATTTTGCTAGGGTATACCTTAACACCTTGATGAGATACAATATGACCCAGATATTCCACCTCTTGTACTCCAAAGAAACATTTGGAGCTTTTTGCATATAATTATTTTTCCTTCAATAGTTTGAGCACCCTGTCAACATGTTCAACATAATCCTTCCAAGACTTGATGTAGATTAGTATATCATCAAAAAATACTAACACAAATTTTCTAAGCAATGGTTTGAAAATGGAATTCATCAAACCTTGAAATGTAGAAGGTGCATTGGTAAGGCCAAAAGGCATGACCAAAAATTCATAATGACCCTCGTGATTTCTAAATGATGTTTTCAGAATGTCTTCAGTCTTCATTATGATTTTATGATATCCTGAACGAAGATCCAATTTAGTGAAGTAAATTGATCCATGCAATTCATCCAATAATTCATCAATGACAGGAATGGGAAATGTATCTTCAATAGTGTGCTTGTTGAGCTCCCTATAATCTGGACACATGCACCACGATCCATCCTTCTTGTGCACCAATACTACTGGAGCAGAGAAGGAACTTTGAATAGGTTGAATTATAGCAGCCTCTAGCATTTCTACAACCATACATTCAATTTCACTCTTTTGGGCATAGGGATATCTGTACAACCTGATGTTTGGAGGAACACTTCCTGGAATCAAATGAATAGCATTATCATGATCACAAATATGTGGGAGGCCTTTGGGAGTCTCAAAAACCTTGGAAGGATTGTCCAATACTTTTTGGAGATCTGGTGAAATAGATGATTTTAATGTGGGAACCTCTAGCGAACATAATTGTGCAATTACGCCTCATTGTTCCTTCTTTAGAATCTTTGTCATACCATTAGAGCTAATTATCTTTCCTGGTTTCCCTGCACTACCCCTTAATTCAACATCCTTTCCTTCCTCATAAAATTTCATGAAAAGTTCTTGAAAATTAAAATCTATTATACCCAAGGATTGTAGCCATTGGACTCCTAGTACAACATCAGCACCACCCATTGGAATGGAAAGCATTGGTATATTCCATACATATTCTCCCATGGATAACTTGATATCATGGAACTTTCAAAAGCAATTTATGGTTCCTCCACTTGCAACCATCACTTAACACTCTGGTGCTGGATATAGGAAGAAATTCAATTCCTTGGCTATAGTACAATGAATAAAATTCTGTGTACTTCCCGAATCAATCAACACTATTACCTTTTTCTTCATGATATGTCCTTCTACCTTGATAGTTTGAGGAGTGGTAATTCCAGCCAATACATTACAAGATATGGTTGGATTCATTTCTTCTTTATCTATGGTTTTTTCTTGGAGTATATCCTCTTCTTTTGACATTTCTTGTTCCTTTTCTTCCTCCTCTTCACAATCTATGTAGAAACATTTCTTCTCAGCACAGTTATGACCTTTAGTGTATTTTCTATCACAACTATAACAAAGCCCTTTTGCTCTTTTTTATTCCAATTTTTGTGGCATAAACCTTATAGGCTGTGGAAGGCTAGGGGCAACAACACTTTATAGTTGTGAGTGGTAGGCTTCCTAGTTGCCATAATTTTGCTTTCCATTTTTCTTGCTAACCTGAATGCCTTCTCCAATGAATCATGTTCCCAAAGGCGAACCTCATGTTGGATATTATCCTTTAAACTCCCTATGAACACATCATCCTATGCTCCACTGGAATATCTTTTACCCTTATGTTCAATTTTTGGAAGTCCGCATTATGCTCCATCATTGAACCCTTTTGTTTGAGATTTATCAATTGGCTAAAAAATGTGTTGCTTTTTGTATCCTCATAATGTGTTATCATTTCTTTTGTAAAAATTGCCCAAGTGGCAATTTGTTTACGAAAGAAAGACCATCGATACCATACAAACTGATTTGGTTCCAAATATAAAGTTGCAATACGTACCTTTTGTGTGTTTTGCACATTATGGAGATCAAAAAATTGTTCCATCTGTGGTATCCATGTTCCGGGATCCGTGTCATCAAAATTCCTCATATTGATTTTTGGAACATGGTGGGTCTTCAATCCAACATTATAGTCTATGAAATCATGATTAACATTTCTTTTGTTCAGCGAAACCCTAGAATCCAAAGCTCTGATACCAAATGTTAGGAAACCAGCTCACAAAAAGATAGAAACGATAGATCAACGCCTTAGAATTCAGCCTCTTCGAGGGGTAAACCTCCTTTACATTACACAAATGAATAATTGTTAGATGATACAAGTGACTAAACCTCCTTGAGATCACAATATAATCAGGCCGGCCTAACAGTAATAACACAAGGGCACAACAGTAGCAATAGTGGGCTTCTATGGGGCACACTAATCACAATATGGGGACAATAGGGGCACAATAATAACAATAAGGGATACAATGACAATAGTAATGGGGGAATCACTACTATTATAGGGACCTAGCATATACACATCTCAAACTTGCTTTTAATCTTCTTCTTTTTAAGATGATTAGAATTTCTAATATGAGACCATCCTCTTTGCACTCTATGCATATTACTTACATTTATTTAATTAGGCAAACAAAACTTGTGCAAATTAGGATGGAAATGCCAGCGGATGCAATTTTTTTCCCTCCAAGAAAAAATGGGTGATTAATTTTTATCAATCGTGTGTCTGTAGAGAAGGATGTTTTCACTATTTGGGCACACAAAGGGGAGGAATGTCCAAAGCCACCGTAAAATTTGAAATTTTATAAATATTGTGTGATTTTTATATAAGAGATTTATTTTTTTCAATATCTATTTTAGTAATATATTAATGTACAGAATTTTTAAAAAAATAAGCATTTATAAATACAAAATTGGTTAGGAATAATAAAATATTTATAAAAAATTATTAATACTTATATATTGATTTATTATTAAAAAAAATGAAAATATTATAAATTTTAAAATTATGGATAAGTTATATATATATATATATATATATATATATATATATATATGAAAATAATATCTTATATTAATAATGAGAAGCTATTTTTTGTTAATTGAATTTCTCAGGAGTAATTTGGAAAAATGGTTCTTATTTTTTTTAAAGTTTAAACCTATTGAATAATTTGTTAAACTTTGTTATAATAATGAACATTTAAATTCTTCATTTGGAATATAAAAATAATAATAATTTTTATAATATAAAAATGATAAATAATTGTAAATGGTTTTTTTTTTATTCAAGTTTCTGAGATCCATAATGATTTAAGCAAAGTCTTTTGGTAGAAATCAAATAAGAAATTTTTTTGGCCTAAAATTTCTCTTATGTGATTTCTACCCAAAAAAATTGCTTAATTATAAATGATCTTTACCATAAACCTCCTTACGCAATAAATCATTTATAAAGCTATTGCCAATTGAGCTACCTTAGGGATATGACAAATAATTATATTAAAATTATTCTATCAAAATAATAATAATTTATTTTCTTCATAATATTAAAAGTGGTAAAAAAATTTGTTAAACAATATCTTATATAAAACAAATTTTTCATAAGAATTTATTTGGTAAACTTGAAAATATGAATACAAAGTTTAACGTTCAAATCTCTCTTTACTTAAAATGGTGTATAGAGTGGTACTATTCACCTAAAAATTATAGTAATAGTGGTTAAAATTGACTTTTATTATTCAAATACAAAATGGCTTAATTACCAATTCCTTTATATATAGATATATATGGTTTTTTAAAAAATAATATATATGAATAATTTAAATTTATAAGAAAAGAGTAAGAAGGTGACTAGGATAAATGGAGTAAGAAATGGATGATGTGAAAAGTTACCTGAAAGCACATCCTCACAACTTAATATGACATCTCAATTTTAGTTTATGCATGGTTAACTTTCAGTTCTGATAAATATCATATTTATTTCACGTATGGTTAGCCTTCATCTTAACTTAAATCTGAATTTAGGATCTATGATATTTATTTTCATTGAAAGACTTTTGCCCTTTCTTTGTCGTAAATCAAAAGTCCTTGTTTCACTTTTATTATGATTAATATGTTATGAAAAGATTTATAATTACTTATTTATATATTTTGAGAAAATAAAAATAATGATATTAGAATAATTTAGTATTTTCTTATTAAGAAAAATTAATGTTATTTTTTATTTAAATTTTATAATAATTTTTTATACTTGACATCGAGGTTGGGTCAATTAACAACTTTTCTGGTGGAGGACGAATAATGTTATATAAAATATCGTTAATATATTTTAGAGATGGTGTCAGAAGGTGACCCAGAAAAATAGAGTAAGAAATGGATGATGTGAAAAGTTACCTGAAGGCACATCCTCATATTACTTAATTTATTTTATTTTACATCTCAATTTCACGCATGGTTAGCCTTCATCTTAACTTAAGCCTGAATTTAGGATCTTTCATATTGTTTTCATATAAAGACTTTTGAACTTTCTTTGCCCTGAGTTAAAATACTCATTTCATTTTTCTATTATTTGTAATTAATTATATATTTATTTATTTTAAAAATGATAAATAATGGTATTGGAATATTGGAATATATTTATTTATTTTAAAAATGATAAATAATGGTATTGGAATATTGGAATGGTTTTTTATTAAAAAAAGAATGACTAATAATTTTAAATTTAATTAAAAAATAATTATAATTATTTATTTATATTTTAAAAATTAATAAATAATAGATAAAATATTTAAATTATTTCTATAATTGAAAAATAATTATGATCTTTCTCATTTAAATTATGAAATGATTTTAAGTTTTAAAATTTTTCCAAAATATAAAATATTTTTGTCAAATTATATTTAAATTTATTTTGCATATTATTTAAAATATAATATATAAATATTTTATAATATAAAAACTTAAGTTTCTATTTCCTTCAATAATTGATTTTTTTGGGAATACACTTTATCTATTTTATTTAAATACAATTAAAATTATTTAAATAATAATAACAAAACACTATATCCATTAACATAAAAAAATTTATTTTAAGTTATTTTTGTTTGTTTGTAAATTAGGCTATTTTTATTAACTGTAAGAAGAGATTACATGGCTATCATATTCTCCACACTAGTTTGTGATTAGGAAAACTAGACTAGTGCCAAAAGAATAAAGTTCTTGTCCAAAATTTTACAAAATGAGAAAATTTACATATCTAGTTGACTCTCAATTTGATAGCATATAAATAGCTGAAAACTATAGCTAGTTGATTAGAAGTAGCATGGGCATAAATAGATAACAATATAGAAATAAAATCATATGAAAGACCTGCAACACAAAAAACCATGAAGGTGCCTCAAGCGAATGTGGAGATGTTTATAGATTTAGTAGGTGGGACATGTGAGGTTAGCCAACTTGAGAGGCATATCTTTATGCTCCAGATCCATATCCCAGCTCTCTAGTTGAATATCATCAAGATGCTTTATGATCTACCTCTTGGCCTCATTGTGTTCCAGGAGGACCTTTCTCATCAAGGATTTGATGTTTCAATACAATTCAATGGAGCAAAAATACTGGTTCTGGCATCCTTAGGTGTGGATCAGGTGGGGCACCTATTCAGCCATTGAAGCTAAGGCTTCAGTTTATGTGACCTTACGTTTATCAAATTTGACATCAATAGCTGCCTACTTTATCTACTGGATGAGCTCATGGGTTTGAGAATGCCATCATCTAGCGACATTGTGGGCTCGAAGGCCGAGCATGAATGCTCCATTCAAACCAAATAGAGGAGCCTATTGCAATTCCTATCGCTTTCATGTGGAATGGGGGAGAGCACATGAAGGATGAAAAAATGTGGCAAGTGAGCAAGTTAAGGAATGATGTAAGCGAGGGGCTAGAAAAGAAGGCTAGTGAGGAGACAAATAAGTGGCCAAGACGACGACATTATCTAAGGGTGTCTAACCTAAAAAAGAAGGAGAGTATAACCAAGAAATAGGTTCTAGGATGCATCGAGAGAAATACTAAAATCAGAAAGGAAATATTGAACGAAAATCCACTGCTTGAGTGGAAAATTGTGACCAAACAAAGATATTGCATATAAGAGTGACAAGTAGGGGATAAAATACCTTAAGAGGGTAATAAAAATGTGAGAGGGTTACGAGTTGCACATGGATCCTATGTCGAGTGACACCCATGAGCACTAGAGGTTTAATTTGTTTGTCCCCTGCAGGAAAGCTTCCATGTATAGAGAAATTGGAAGAACTATAAAGACGCAGATGGAAACCACCATGGGGGAGGAAAGGTATGAAGGACCTAGACCTAGCCCCCATAATGGTAAATAAACATCACCACTAAGAGGGAAAGGCTCCCAACTAAGAATGAAGACTTTTGTGAACTCATAAATGAGGAAATTCACTTGAATGAGTGGCTAAATGATATCCTCTATCATCATAAACCTATACATTAATGAATCTAGAACCTTCATCAAATTTTGTCGAGGATCACTAAAGTTACATTGCATGCAATGATTAAGCCATCATTCTTACGTTAAATACACGATTAATGGATCGAACATATAGAGAGTAAGACAACCATGCCTCCCCTTGATTGAATGGGATGATAGTGGAGACTTTGTCCCTCCCCATCATTATTATTCACCCCATCCAAAAATTGATTTTAGGTTTCTCATACATATAAAAATAGTAATAAATTATTCAAACTTGAAAACATTGCACATTGTTTTTTAATTTCTCTTATGGTAAAGAAAAATATTTATTACATCAACATATATTTGATAGTAAGATTTAATAGTGGGAGCGTACAATATTAAGATCTCACAAATTATTTCCATTTTAAATATAATTAAAATATTTTCAATCACATTTATGAAACATTCTTCTCTTCGTATATACTATTAATATTATGGTTAGTGATGCTCATCATGCTTATGCTTAATTGAAAATGAGTGTGATACTAATATAGTTAATTATATTCATTTTTTTCGTTAAGAGAAAAAGTGAGAAACTTTTTCTTTATTGTAATTCATAAAACAATTAAGTGTTCTATACTATTTAAATAAATATTAGTGTTTTATGCGATTTAAATTATCATGCTCTCGCTATTGAATTACTTGCAATTCCACTTCTAATGTAATCCAGAAAACTTGTTTTTAATCCTTTTGATTTTTAGATGAATAAAGTCGTTTCTATAATACCTTCCTCATTGCATTTTAGACATTTTACTCACCTATATTTATTTATTTATGTTTGAATTGGACAAACCAACAAAATTTGTACAAATTAGTTTATGATTCACTCCATTAGTTTATGATTTATCATTATTGGATGATTTATAAAAAAAAAATGTCATATCGATGATTGACTTTGATTCACGTAACAAAAATTAATTTCTATAAATGGATGTGTGTGGAGAGAGGAAAAATGGAGGGGTTTTTCACTATTAAAATGCACACAAAGTGGTTGGAGGAACATCTAAAATTAATATGAAATTTTACCAATAATAAAAATATATGAATTTATATATGGGATATTTGATAAGAGAAAAATGTTTCGGTGGTTTGGAAAGCAACAGTGGAGGCTTTCAAGGTGATTGAACAAGGTTTGGCATGGCAGATTGGTAATGGGGAAAATCTGAAGGTAGGGAAGGATCCCTGGGTTGGTTGTAATGAAAAATATGCACTTTCCCCTGGTTTAATCAGACACCTCGAATCAAAAGGCATCCTCTTCTTAAGTCAGGTGGAGAAAGTTGGCTTTTCTACAATATGGGGACAAGCTTGGAAAACTGGAGAAGAATTAGATTTAAGACCCCTCTGGTGGAACGAGTGGAAGGATTATATCCAAGAACTATCCAGATCAAATGTTAGGTTGAAAGACAGGCAGGATCAGTTGGTATGGGCCCATGCGGATTCTGGATCTTACTCCCCAAAATTTGGGTATAAATTCATCATGTCAAGGAAAGGATGGGGAGAACCGGAATGGTGGGCTAAGAATCTGTGGAAACTCAAATGCCCGACAAAAGCCAGACTTTTCTTTTGGTGCATTCTAAAGAGGAAAACTCCTACATGGGACATCCTTCAATCTAGATATATGCAAGGCCCAGGGAGGTGTACTCTATGCAAATCTGAAGCTGAAACCATCAATCATCTGTTTTTAGTTTGTCCAGCAGTTAAAAATGTGTGGGTGGAGGTAGGAAAACTGATGAACAAAAAGATAGAATGGGTAGGAGAAAATCTCCCTGAGGTCTGGGACAAATGGTGGAAACAATATCCAGAAGGAAACATGCAGAATCTACCTCCCATCATCTGTTGGGGGGTCTGGATCGCTAGGAACCGGAGTATTTTTCAGGACAAGGAATCCTCAACATCATCAATAGCAATTCAGTGTACTTCCATCTACTCAAACATCCCGGAACCAGAGGAGAACAGAACTCCTAGACAGATAAGGGAAGAACATATTAAAGAAGGCATCCCTTGGGCATATTTTGATGGGGCTTCGCAGAATAATAAAGCTGGAGCAGGAATGATTATTTATGTAAATGCAAATCAGTCTTTAAAAGCTTCAGTGGGGCTAGGGTCTGGAACAAATAACTTTGCAGAGATGTCAGCCTTAAAACTTCTTCTTTGTTGGCTCATTCAAAGGAATATCTTCATGATTCAGATCTTCGGAGACTCTCTAAATGTCATAAACTGGGTTAATGGCCAAAGAAACTGCAAAAATTATATGTTGAAACCATTATTAGAAGAAATACAGGCCTTAAAAATATCTTTTAATAGTTTCTCTTTGTGCCATATATACAGGGAGCGCAATGTATCAGCAGACAAACTTTCTAAGGAAGGTTTGCAACAGAATATGGGCAGCTTGAAAGTTGTAGAGGAGGATCATGGACAGATCCGTGTGTTGGATCAGCCACCACACTTCTAGCTTCCGGGATGCTGATATAGTTTTCTTTTTATCATCGTTTTGATATTCATGTCATAGTTTTTTGAAATACTGTAAATATTGGAAACGAGTATAAAATATACTGCTCAATATCTTTTTGTATGGGTTGTTTTCCTCTTCCGAGGAGACTCGGTTTTAGACCTGATCATGACTCTTTTGAAAGATTCCTCAAGTTTTGTGGCTGGAAACGTAAATGGACTAAGACTTTTATGCTTTCAGAAGATACATAGACAGGTGGTTCTTCATAGGAAGGACAGTTCAGTTTTTTGTAGCAGCTGTATGATATATCTCATAACAGCAAAAGGAATGCTATGGCATATGCAATGTAACTTTATATCTAGTTAATAAAAAGTTTTCTTTTTTCTCCTGGAAAAAAAAAAGTATATGGGATATTTGATTTTTTCAATATCTATTTTCGTAAAATGATATAGAGAATTTTAAATTTATATTAAAAAATAATATTTTAATTATCGATATAAAATTTGTTACAAATATTAAAATATTTATAGAATTTTATTAATAATTATAAATTGTTTTATTTTTACGTAAAAATTAAAACTAAAATTAAAACTATGGATAAGTTTTATAAATTAATAGGAATGTTTTTGAAGATATTAAGATAATATTTTCTATTGAAATAATAGTGATATATATTTTTTTAAATTACGTTTAGTTTATTTTATTTTATGTAATGGGGAGGAATAGTTATTATCTTCCCAATACAATTCTTTATTATTATTATTCTCATAATATAAAAAAATCATAAATAATTATGTAAAAGAAATATCATATATCAAAATAGTAATGACATGTTTTCTTTATTATTACTATTATTATTATTATATTGATGATATTAAATATTTTAATGTATTTTTTTTAATATGTTTGTTTATGTTTATCATATTTTATAAGTTCCGGTTAAGGCACGAATATAGCAATTAATTTTCCTATTAGCAAGTTATAACACTTTTTTACCAACCGAACAAGTAAGGGTAATTGTCTTAATAAAAGCTCGATATGAGTCCAGAACTCTTACATCAATTTTCTGATACAAAAAACAAATCTTCAACAAAGTAAACAAAGTGTTTACTACCTCCTAGATCAACTAACCATTTAAAACGAAAAATATTTCCACTATAAACTCTGCAAAAGGAACCAAGTAAAAGACAAAATATAGTCCATCATGCCAATACTGGAGGAACATCAAAGTCTAGATACAACAAGCCAAAAACTACCTCAAATAACTAGGGAAAGGATTCACCACGGACCATGATTAACCACTTCATAACACCTAACATGACATGATGTCCTTATTTCCTTATGAACGCCTCAGTCGGTACCACCATCTACCATTCTCTCATCATGAGGAGCTGAGATTTCCAACACGACCACATGGATGTAGAGATTATGAACTTGCTCACTTAACTAGTCCAAGGAGTCATCCATATCTTCGTGATGGGTTAATGACTTAACTTCCATGAAGAGTTTAAAATAACACCTTTGCCGCTCAATCATATATCTTTGAGGTTTAGAATTGAAGAAACTAGAGCCTAAGTTGACTTTAAGAGCTTATCAATCACTTCGGAAACGCTGAGGATTCCATGAGGATCAGAGTTGTTAGTTATTCTAGTTCAAGAGCCCGAGTCTTTGATTCCTAACGCAAAGGAATTCACACACTCAAAACATTATACCATAGAAGAGAACCAAATGAGCTGAAGGGTTCAGAACCAACTACCAGAGGCAAAGGAGTTCACACAATCAACTTCATAAACTGGGAGGGGCAGGTGTGAAGGTAGGAAGGCCTAGGAGTTTGATATATAGTTGAATCCAAGACCTTGACATAGTCCAATCTGAATCAAGTAGACCCAAATATTCATGGTATTTTCTCTAGGACAAGGAAATGAAGTTGATAGCACGTTGCAGGACATGAAACTTAACTCCATATTCAAGCACAAAGTGATGAGCATGCAACCAAGACATTCTCCAATATATTAAAGCTAAGGCATAATAAATAGACAAGACCAAGAGGAGGAAAAGAGGCATGAGGATGATTGCACCTATTGTTGGGTGTGGTGCCTGATTATATTCCTTATTCAAAGGTCTTTCTTTAGCCTGACCTATACCTCAAGAAGACTGTACACCCCTCCACACAAGGGGGTGTGGGGGGGACCATCCTCCTACCCCACAATTGGGTGGTCCTAGGGCCAGTGGGCCCCCAACGAAGGTTTGAGGGCAGCACCTTTGAAGCTAAAAATAGATGAAATTTTTCCTTATGAAATATTGTAATTTCGTAGTCAATATGGGGCGTTCATTAGGTGGATGATCTGACAGTAGAAGTTATGTTAATTTACGTTTTTTTTTCCGTAAAAGGAAACCCTTAGTTTATATGAGGGAATTGGATTATGACTGTTTGTTATTGTTATGAGCAAGGTAGAGAGAGGAGACTGTGTATGAGCGAAGTGGAAATTAGATCGTATTTAATGTAGGTTGTGTTTCTTAATTCTGATGGATTATATAAAGGAGGGACTGGTTGTTTCTCCATGCACGTAGCCCAAATTGGGTGAACCATGCATATCTGTGTCTCCCTTGTTTTATGTGTTTATGTATTTGCGTTTCCACAATATTTTGTGTATTTCCTTGCTCTGTTAATTAATTTCTAACAATTGGCATTAGAGCCAAAGGTCTGTTTGGCCAAAAAATCACAAGAGAGAATGGTTCCTGGTTCGAGTTGGATCAATGATAGAAGATGGTAAGTTTAGAGTCGAGAAATTTAATAGCTAAAAGTACCAACTATGGAAGATGCAGAAGGAATATTATTTGTATAAGAAATCTATATACCAATCATTAAGCAGAAAAAGAAACAAGCCAGTGAGTATGACATACACAAAATGGGATATTCTCGACAAAAAGGCACTAGGAACAATACGGTTGTTTCTGGGAACATCAATGACATTCAACATTTCAAAGGAAATGAAAAATAAGGTTTAATGATTGCATTGACCAAAACTATATGAAAAGCCCACGGCCTCAAATAAGATATTTCTTATGAAGCGTCTATTTAATATGAAGATGTTAGAAGGTGGTTTTTTCCTGATCATTTATTTGAATTTAACGTGGTTACGAGTCAATTAACTTTTGTAGGGGTAAATTTTGAGGATGAAGTTAAGGCTCTGTTATTTCTGTGCTCATTACCAGAAAATTAGAATGGCCTAGTTATGGATATTAGTAACTTTGTATCTATATATAGTACTTTAAAGTTTGATGATGTTGTTGGTGTCATCCTTAGTGAGGAAATGTGATGGAAAAGCTCCGGTGAGACGTCGAGTAATTATTTGACTGCAAAGACAAGGGGAAGAAAAATGGAAACAGGAAGAAGCCCAGGAAATCACAATAACTCAAGAAAAGGAAGATACAAATCTAGATCATGGATATTGTGTTGGAAATGTGGGAAGAAAGGACACCTTAAGAAAGACTTCACATATCATAAGGGAAAAGAACGAGATGGACAACAAGAGAGAAATCATGAAGTGAATGAGACAAGTGATGTGTTGCAATATGTTTTGATTATTTCATTAGATAATATTATTGTTGCTTGGATGGTAGAACCAGGGGCCTCATTCCATGCTACACTTGATAGGAAACATTTTCATGACTATGTTCAAGGAAATTTTGGATAGGTTCATCTCGGTTAATGATAAACCCTGTAAAATCGTTGGAATGGGTAAGGTTTTTATAAATAAACAAAATAGAAGCCAATGAATACTGAAGGAGGTAAGGCATGTTCCAAATTTGAAGAAAAAAGATAATTTCAATAAGGCGATTGGGAGGTGAAGGTTGTGTGACTACTTTTATAGACAAAACCTAAAAGGTCACTAAAGGAGCCTTGGTAATAGAAAAAGGAGAAAATGTTGGTACATTGTATTTACGCAATAGTATTTCTAATTTCCTTAATTCTTTAACCTCCAAAGGAGAAGATACGACACTCTGGAATTACAGGATTGGGCACATGAGTGAGAAGGGGATGTAGATTCTTCACTAAAGAAAATTATTTCCAGGTTGGAAGCATGTTGATTTGAATTTCAGTGAAAATTTTGTTTATGGAAAATAAGTAGTAAGATTTATCAGAGTTGGGAAGGAAAAGAAGAGAAAAAATTAGATCTTGTGCACATAGATGCATGGGGACTTTCTCAGGTATCATCTCTTGTGGCTGTTGCTATTACGTTACCTTTATTAATAATGCAACTAGGAAAACTTGGATTTATTGTATTTGAAATAAATCTTATGTATTTGATACTTTCAAGAAATGGAAAACTTTGCATGAGAATGAGACAAGAAAGAAGTTGAAGTGTCTCAAATAAGACAATGTAGGTGAATACTGCAACAAAGAGTTTGATATCTACTGTTTATAGCATGGAATTCGTCGAGAGAAGACAGTTACAGGAACACCACAGGAAAATGGTATGTCAGAGAAGATGAATAGGAAAATCAAGGAACGTGCAAGGTGCATGAGCTTACATGCAGGATTTCCCTTACAATTTTGGGAAGATATTGTTGTTTATCTAACAAATAGACGACATTCAAGTTCCTTGTATGGTGGTATTCCAAAGGAGGCATGGATAGGTAAAAGGGTAAACTAATTATTTTTAAAGATTTTCTGTTCTGAAACCTTTGTCAGCGTCAATAAATAAAACGGAAAAAATCTTGAGGAAAAATCAAATAAATGTATCTTTATTGGTTATGGAGTAAATCATTTTGGTTATCTATTATATGATTATGAAAATCACAAAATTATTAGGAGAAGAGATGTCATATTTAATGAAAAGGTCTCATATAAGGATTAGATGTAGGGAAATAAATGAAAAAAAGGAAAACAAAGAATACACAGTGCTTGATGAGATCACATAAAAAGTAAAGGTGTCTTAAAATCATAATGATCAGCAACCACAACAACAAAAACAACAGCAACAACAAGAGCCACTTCAAACACTTGAAACTGGTTTGATAAGATCTACCAGGATAAGTAGACCCCCTAAATGATACTCGCCTTCATTATATAATGTATTATTGACTCATTTAGGTGAACTGGAAATACATGAAGAAGCAATGTAGGTAGAAACCAGGAAGAAGTGGGAGAAAGCCATGGAAGAATAGATGGACTCCTTGATGCATAACCAAACTTGGGACTTAGTCAAGTTTCCTATAGGTAAAAAAATATTGCAGAATCAATGGGTTTACAGGTTGAAGAAAAAAGATGGAGGAAAATAGAGGTATAAGGCCAGACTTGTGGTGAAGAGTCTTGCACAAAAGAAAGATATAGAATTCAATGAGATTTTTTCTCCTATTGACAAAATCACTTCAATCAGAACTATTTTAAGTCTAGTAGTAGTAGAAGATTTGTATATTGAGAAATTATATGTAAAGACGACCTTTCTCCATGCGTATTTGGAAGACGAAATATATATGCAGCAGCCACAAGGGTATGAGTTCAAAGGAAAGAGGAAATTTGTGTGAAAAATTAAGAATAGCTTATATGTCTTAAAACACACTCCAAGGTAGTGGTATTTAAAATTTGACAAGTTTATATCTAGACAACGTTATACTAGATGTCACCCTAACCATTGTTTTTATCTTAAAAGGAAAAATGGTGGAAACTATATTATATTTCTATTGTATGTAGATGACATGATTTTTGCAGGGTCTAACATGTAGGAAATAAATGTGCTCAAAAGAAAATTGGAAAATTCATTTCCAATGAAGGGTTTGGGTGCTACAAAAAAAATCCCTATAATGAGAATTACTAGAGACAAGAAAAATCGTAAATTAGCATTGTCTCAGAGTGCGTACATAGAAAAGGTCTTGGAAATATCTAATATGCAAAATGAAAAACCAGTTGGTACACTTTTAGCCAGCCATTTAAAACTAAGTAAGGAGATGTGTCCCAAGACCCACGAAGATATGGATTATATGTGTAAAGTTCCATATGAATCAACAATTTGAAGCTTAATGTATGCAATGGTCTTCACAATGCTTCATATTGAACATGCAGTGGGAGTTGTAAACATGTATATGAACAATATATTAAAAGAGCATTCGATGGCAGTGAAGCGGATTCTCAAGTATTTGAGAGGTACTGAAAATCAAGCATTATTCTTTGGTAGTTCAAACATTGCTCTACAGGGATATGTTGATCCATATATGGTAGATGATAAAGATAACATGACGAGCACCACAAGGTATGTGTTTCATGTATGTGGAACAAATATCATTTGGGTTTCAAATTTACAAAACATTGTTACACTTTCAACAACGGAAACAGAGTATGTTTCTGCTGCAAAGGCTAGTAAAGAAATGATTTGGTTACAGAGATTTATGGATGAATTAGGCAATAAGAAAGATATGGGAAGGTTATATAGTGACATACAGAGTGTCATTAATCTTGAAAAAAACTCAATAATTCATTCCAAGACTAAACATATATAGCTAAAGTACCATTTCATATGGTTGGTGTCGGACGATGGATATTTGAAGCTCGAAAAGATACACACTAGCCAAAATCCTACAGATATGTTAACAAAAGTTGTAACTAGGGAGAAAATGGGGTTCTGCTCAGTTTTAGTTACTCTTCAAGTATGATGATGAAGATGAGAAATAAGCAGGTCCAAAGTGGAAGCATTATCCAGCAAATCAAGCAACGGTGGAGTTACTATAATCGACCTCCAAGTGGGAGATTGTTGGGTGTGGAGCCTGATTATCTTCCTAATTTAGAGGTATTGTTTCAGCTCAGTATATACTCCAGGAGGATTGTATACCCATACATGAGGGGGGGGTGCAGGGGGACCTTGTCCCCCCCCATGGGGGTCCACAAGGGACCATTCCCCCCCGAATGGGGGGTACAGGGGCAGCGCCCTTGAAGCTAAAAATAGATGAAAAATTGCCTCATAAATTATTGTAATTTTGTTGTCAACCTGAGCCATGCATTAAGCGGATGATCTGACAATAGAATTTATGTTAATTTATATTTTTTCCCCTAGAAGGAAACCCTTGGTTTATATGAGGTAATTGTATTGCGATTGTGTGTTATTTTTATGAGAAAGGAAGAGAGAGGAGATTGTGTATGAACGAAGAGGATATTACATTGAATATGTTGTAGTTTGTATCTCTTCATTTTATTGGATAATATAAAGGAAGAATTGGTTGTTTATCCATGGAAGTAGCTCAAATTGGGTGAACCACCTATATATGTCTCTCTCTTATTTTAGGTGTTTACGTATTTATGTTTCCGCAATATTTTGTGCATTTCATTACTCCGTTAATTAATTTCTAACACTTATATGATGGATAATGCCACTAGACATGATCCATGTAGGGCTAAAGTCAGAAAAGATTGGGAGCATATGAGGGCATAAAATTGAAATGGGCCTGAAGGTCCATTGAGGGATTAAAATTAATACTCCTCGAGAAGCCCAATCAATTTTGAGGGTAAAGGGAGAAGAAAAGGGGACTATTCTAAAGGATCATGATGACGCATAATATACCCAACATTTACGGAATTGGAGAAAGACCTAACCTATGGTTCAACTCGATAATACCTTGATTCATAGTGGTGCATTTTTTGTGAGCTTGTCAACCACCATGTTCAAGTGTATATAAATATGAGAAAATTCCACATATTCGAATTGCGAGGTTTAAGAAATAATGTTTTTATTCAATGAGGAGGAATCATATCTGATACCCTTCTTAGCTTTTGTGAATTGATGAATGGCTGGCATTGAGCCACTAAAAATAGTGATCGTGGAGATTGTATATTCATTGGAAAATTCCAATCCCTTCCAAAGGGTAGGTACTTCGCTTGATTGTTTGTCATTGTTCTAATGCCCGAAGTGAATTGGGAGACCAATTTTTCATGAAGGTTAAGAATGATCTCTCCCCCTCTTTCCTCCCCCATTGCAAGTTATAACACTTAAATTTGAAAATGGATCTTTATTTTTCAATATTATTAAAAGAACTATTCTCAAACATTTTATTGAAAAATAATATTAAAGGTGTTATTGCAGCCATTGCACAAAACAATGCCATGTGGATAATTTCCTCACATATTTTCTACCATAATGTGTGGATATAATTTCAATACTCATGCCATGAGTTTTAGATATTTGTACAATAATTTTTTACTATTAAGCTTTGTAAGAAAACTAGCCAAAACACCAATACTTTAAAATAACTCATATTTAGGATAAAATGGAAATAAATGAACTTACCATGAATTACTGTCCACCATTATTTATTTGTTCCTTGGTACTTTAATAAGTAGAAGTATTGTAAATGTGCAAAGTTACTAGAGGTTACTACCCACAAAAATTTATGCATGTAGTGCTTAAGTAGGCAATTAATATCTCCACTTATTATATCAGCCCCTTCCAACATGTCACTATAGCAATGGATTTTCCTATTGGAAATTAATTTCTCCACTTCACATATCAATATATTAGTGCCTTCCAACATGTGACTATGGCAATGGATTTTCCTATTGACAACTATTAGTTTATCATTGACCAGAGGAAGTTATAATATTTAACTTCGAAAAATAGATATGAAATTTTTATAAAGTATGCTTTTAACTTTATTGGCAAGGACTAAGCTAACTAACTTACCCTAGAACTCTTTTTATAAATGTAGATGATATCAGATATGATTTAGATTTATCAAAGATGATGTAAACAAGTGACATGGATAAATGGAGTAAGAAATGGATGATGTGAAAAGTTACTGAAAAGCGTTATCTCATAACTTAATATGACATCCCAATTTCATTTCATGCCTAATCAACCTTGAGTTAAACCACTGCAACCATATTAGCTACTAGGAATCAAAACATTTACCTCATGATACATCTCACATTGTCAAGGTTAGAAAAATAATAAAAGTTAACTAAGTTATAGCTTTATTTTAAATTATTATGATATTATTAATTATAAAAAGAATTAATATATGAGTTAAACATATTTAAATTTTAAAATCATTTACTCCCACTTTATTATTAATATTTTTAATTTGTATATAGGTTTTCTTACGCTATCATGATCAAATACCATGGCTCACTAATACTATGCGCCCAAAAAACCATAATTCGTGTTCATTTAACAATTTTTTAATTAATCAGTTTAATTAAAAATATGTAGAGAAAATCTCAATTACCTTTAGTATTAATTTAAGTCTAAATTTAAACTTTTTTAGTAATTAAAATAAATTATTGTTATCTTTTATATTTAGATTTTATAATTTTATAACAACTTTAAATATTAATATTTTATAATTTTATAACCACTTTAAATATTAATGGTTTCTCAAATATATAACTTTATATATATATATATATATATATATATAGATATATATATATGAAAGATTGAATTCATTTTACATTTTATTTGAATTATATAGAATTTTAGTATATAAGGATTTAATAATACTTTTCCTAAATTTCTCTTTCACTCATTTAAATATAATTAAATTCCTCTTTTTTAAGTAATAATAAATCCATTGTATCTATTTCATTTAATTTCAATTAAAATTCTTTGAATAATAATCCCTTAATACTCTATTTATGAATATTGCATGTGTTTATGAAATATTTATTTTTTGTTTAGATCACATATATAAACAAACACGAAATATAAACAAACAAGAGTCGAGT
This sequence comes from Pinus tabuliformis, assembly GCA_031772625.1. Classification (NCBI taxonomy): domain Eukaryota; kingdom Viridiplantae; phylum Streptophyta; class Pinopsida; order Pinales; family Pinaceae; genus Pinus; species Pinus tabuliformis. The sequence continues at coordinate 247,834,922 of CM062805.1, forward strand.
TGTGGCAATGTCATTGCTCTTTTGTATAGATGTATTTTCTAATTTATACAAAATTATTGAGAAAGATGACTTTGGATTAATATGCATATATACTTTCCCCTTGAATCTCCTTTTAGCTCCCTTTCTTATAGAAATGTACACCACATGTCCCTTATTCCTCTTTTTGGTCAACTAAGAGTGGAGCCTTCAATTAACCGAAAAAGAGATTACATATGGTACACATCTTTACAAGTATAAAGATCAGTAAAAGACAGACCCATTGCTGAGTAACAGACAACAAGGTCAACACAAATGCATCCCGGAGTTACAAAACACTCAAAAGCATAAGCACCCAGGATTCTGGATTTGCAACATGTGATTTCCCCTTCCCGCCTTTGATTTCATCTGTTAGATCAATCGCTAACACTAGATCGCATCGCACCAACAAGTGATTTCACCACTCTCCCTTGTGTAAAGCGAAAACACCCGCACTTCAAATAGATTGAAACCGCACCGATAATCTTATTGGGTTCGCTCACCCTACCCTAATCTATCAATTACCACCGTCGAACTTGCCTTTAATCCGATGGTTAATACTTCCTCTAATTAACTGAGCTACTCAGAACTCCAGCACCACAGATCTAACCCCAATTGATCCGACGGTCAATAATGACATTGCTTCGAACCACTTACCTGACAATTAACAACCTTATGTAGCCGATAAGGATTAACCACTTTAATCTATAAAACTTTAGGTCCATCCTTGAGGTTAACAGACGATCCCTTTCTGGCCCAATATTGTTGGATGACGAAGGCCATTAATCCAACGGTCTGCGGCCCTTTATCATGCAAAATGGGTTAACCATCTTTGAACCCCCGTAGTTGACTAAGACGCAAACATTGACTGTAGGATCAAAGGTTAGGATTTACTGTGGCATTTCAAATAGGCTCAAAGACTTCCTCTCACTCCTACTCCCACTAGTCCGTTGATCACCGTCGATCAACCATGTCGATCCTACGGTCCAGATCAATTCTAGACATTCAACATCCACCAGTACTTAGATTGAAACTCCACCATTCATTTCTAAGCTCCACCTTATGCAACTTATGCCTGACCGTCCCTCCCAAACAAATCTCGTTCGTTGATCATATAGATCCAACAGTTACAGTACATATACACTTCACTTCTTCGCTCTTCTCTTCATTTGAGTTTTTATGATTAGGAGTTACTACCACTTAGGGGCTTCCCTTCTCTCCTCCTTTCGTTAGTCTTCCTCCTTCTCATTGTTCATGGTCTAGAAGTGCTCCATATCTTTGGCAGCCTAACATTGACAATCATCATGCAGTCTCCCAGAGGGTATAAAATCCCAATCATGTCGAATATAGCTATCCTTACATAGCACTCCTTCATTTGTGAGATGATCAACTAACATATTGGCCTTTCATCGCACATGGATGAAGCTAATAGTTCTAAAGGTATGCAAGTGGGAGTGAATACGCTGAAAGACTTGCAAAAGCCTCCAATGTTTCAACACTTTTCCAAGTGTCGTTCCATGACACATTTTCTTAGCTACATTGATGACTAGTTCGGAGTCAGCTTCAATGATGGCATTGTGTAAATTTGACTCCACCATGATTTCTAGACACAGCTCCAAGGTCATGAGCTCCGCCATATTATTAGTGGCAGTTCCCAAATGACTGTGAAAGATATCCTTTATGTGCCCTTTCTCATCTCTTATGACACCGCCACATCTAGCCATCTCTGGGTTGCCCTTAGAAGCCCCGTCTAAATTGATTTTCAAAAAACCATGAGGAGGAGGTTGGCAGATATACTTACTAGAAGTTGTTTGCTCACACCTTTTCCAGTGCCTTGGGGAACCAGAGAATGGAGACCCAATTGCAGCAGTATGCTAACATCCTGGGGCGAATGAGGGTCCTCCAGAATTTTCCACATTAGGGCTCCTACTGTATCTTTGAGCTGCCGTGAAATTTGGACAATGATGTTCTGGGTCAAGCCTGTTTTATTCTTGGAAATCTTGCCATTACGTTCTTTCCAAACATCCCAGATAATAAATCTTGGAACTAGAGTCCAATCTTTGTTAATGATTTCATTACGTGAGAAGTCTTTCCTCCAATTCTCAAAGTGTTGGTGATGTTGAGTTTGTCCGTGTCAATTTTCCCAAAGACTAAGGCCACCCAATCCCACAAGGTCGATGTGAAGGGGAAAAGGTTTAGTAAATGCTCCATTGTCTCCTCCTGTAAGCCACATAGCTGGCATTTGGATGGGCCAACGAAATCCCTTTTCAGAAGAGTCTCCTGTGAGAATTTTCTTTTGGTGCACCAACCACATAAACAACTTTATTTTCATCCATTGCGAATTCTGCCAAAGGTCATTCCACACCTCATCAGGGTTTGGATAATCAAAACCTAGGGCCATGCATTTAGCTTCTTTGAGGTTCAAGGTGCCTTCACTATTTCGACCACATCTCAGTTGATCAGATGTGGATGACACCAAAATCTTCCTCTACTCCAAGTCAAGAGAAAGGGAGTCTGCGTGGGCCTTCAAAGGACTCTCTTCACTATAACCGTGCTCCTTACACATTCTCCATTTACCATTGTCCCTTGCCTAAACCTGGAAGTCACTTACCAAAAGTAAACCTTTGTTGTCAATGTCATTTTTTAGAGTGGTTAGTTCTTCTCTAAACAAATTTGGTTCCTGCTACCAGTGATCCTCCCAAAACCGTGCAAGGTTCCCTGCTCAGATCTCCCAAAAACTATGTTGTTGGACAATAGCTCTATTCTCCCAAGCAAGGTTCCAAGTGTGGGAACCCTTGATGAGCCTAGACATTCGGATATGATCCCTATCCTACCAATTATTTGCATATTTCTGTTTCCAAATCTTGGCCAAAGGGGTTGTTGATTACTTGAGCCACCTCCACCAAAGTTTGCCTCCTGAAACTCTGTCGAGGGTTTCAGGGTCATGAAGCCTCCAAACCACCATGGGCCTTAGTTTTGTAGACCTTGTCCCAAGCTACCAAAGCCCACTTCTTTTTCTCTTCCACTTTTCCCCAAAGAAAATCTCGTTGAATACTCTTGATTAGTTGCATAACTCCTTTGGGAGCAAGAAGAGCTGAAAACATGAAAATGGGAATATCTTGTAGGACAACCTTTATAAGCACATGACTCCCCACCAAATTCAAAGACCTTCAGGTCGATTTCCTGACTTTGTCCTGAAGTTTATTCGTTACCGTCTCCCACACTCCCTTGCTTAAAGGTTTGTTTGTAAGAGGCATTCCAAGGTACTTGGAAGGTAACAGATCCCTTTGAAACCCAAGAATTCTTATGAGGTTCCTCTGAATAGTAATGTCATTGTTAAAAAAGAAAACCTTTGATTTTTCAAGGCTTACCTCTGTACCAGCACCCAAAGGAAAGTCATTCAGGATTTGTTTGAAAGCTCTGGCTTCCTTGACCATGGGAATTCACTACAGCATTGTGTCATCCACAAATTGTTGATGAGTAGAAGCATCTACATCCAGGGTAAGTTTCAGACCTTGGATTCTTTCTTCAGTATTTGCCATTTTGATTTCTCTACCTAACCCTTCCATCATGAGAAAAAAGAGGAAGGGGGAGAGCGGATCCCCTTGTCTGAGACCCGTAGAAGGCATAAAGGTTCTAGAGGGAGAGCCATTAAGTAGAATGGAGAAGCTAGCCGTGGATATAAGGGCCATAACCCATCTTATCCAATTGTGGTTGAAGCCATAGGCTCTTAGCACTGCTTTGATGTAAGACCAACTTGGTTTATCATAAGCTTTCACTAGCTCAAGCTACATGATCATACGAGCTTGTGTATTACTCTTAAGAGTGTGTACCACCTCGTGAGCTTGTATGACATTGTTGAGAATATGTCTTCCTTCCATAAAACTAGTTTCTCCTCTGAGATGAAAACAAGAAGAAGGGGCGTTAGTCAATTAGCAATCACTTTGGAAATAATTTTGTACACCACATTACATAAGGCTATGGGTCTGAATCTTTCTGAAGTCATAGCTTTTTCCTACTTTGGAATCAAAGCTATGAAAGAGGCATTAAGAGCCTTCACGGCATTTTCGGATCTTCTAAAGTCCTTCACAACATCAAGGATATATTATATGATTGTTTTCCAGCAAGCTTTGAAGAATTCCACATTGAAACCATCAGGTCCTAGAGATTTCCCATTTGCATCTCATTGATAAATTTACTAACCTCCTCTTCAGACACTGGCCTGTAAAGATTTTGGTTGTCTTCCCTAGTTACAATCTTAGGAATGAACTTTGTGAAATTTTTAATGAACCATGATTTGTCGACGAGAGACTCCTCTGCTATGCTAACAAAGTGTTGAGCTAGGATAGATTCCATTTCTTTGTCAGAGACGAGTTCTTTCCCTTGAAAATGTTTAAGTTTTGAGATTCTGTTATGTGACGTGTGATCCAAGGTTGATCTATGAAAAAAATTGGTGTTTCTTTCTCCTTCTCTAATTCACTGCACCCTCGTTTTCTATCTCCAGAAAATCTCTTCTTGCATGCACCGATCTTCCCATTCGTTCTATAGAGAGTCAACCAGGATTTTTCGTTCCTCTGTAAAACCTTTTGTGATGATGATCTGATTAAGCCCTTGGAGTTTCAGCTCAAATTCCTTTTTGGATTTGAAAATATTACCAAACTCTTTTCCATTCCACTCTTTAATCCTAGATTTGATGTGTTTAAGTCTCTTCTGTAACATGAACATTTTAGTGCCTTGAATGGGCATATCTTCCTTCCACCATTTGTCAATATTACTAGTAATGTCAGGGTGAGAGAGCCAGACATTTTCAAACCTAAAAGGTTTGTTCCTCGGTGTCCCCATAAAAGTAGCTTCAAGCTGGACAGGCCATGTTTCGAGCATCCAAAGGGAAGAACTAAAGTTGACACATCAAGGCCTGTGAGAAGGAGGTCCTCTAAGATTATGAATCTGTCTAGTTTAGAGGCGACTTGAGAAGCCCCTCCCCTATTGTTGTTCCAAGTGAAAGTGCCATTTACTGTTTTAGTGTCCACTAGCTCCATGTTATTCATGAAGTTCTGGAAGGCAATGGAGTCTCTACCTAGTTTCCTGGTACCGCCTTTTTTCTCTGTAAGAGAACTGATCATATAAAAATCCCCTGCGAGAACCCAGGGCATATCAAGGTATCTCTCTCTCAGCTCATCAGGGGAGGTGAGAAGCTTAAGTTTGTCTTCTAGTTTTTGAGGACCATAGATGTTAGTGATCATGTAGACTCCTTATCACCCAAAGATTGAATCACCAGCGATATATGGTTTCTTCAGGCTTCGGCATCCAAGATTCCTAGTTTCTGAAGATCCCACAGCGTAAGAATCCCACCCGCCGAGTCCTCTGCTTTAACCTCTAGATACTCATACTTTGTGTATTTCTCTCATCTTTTCCATTAAACATTTTGTTTCCTGAATAAAAACCATATCTAGTTTTTCTTCTTTTATTCTATTGCTAAGATTTCTTTGTTTCCTTTTACTTCCTAGACCCCTAATGTTCCAGGTTGTAAACTTCATTAAGAAAGGTTTGTAAAGGAGTAACCGGTAATATCCCTCATCTTACTTGAGTTCATCATGCGTTTCCCACATTCAGTTAGCAACTCATTCTATTTTTCCTTCCTCTTTTCCTACCCGGGTTCTTGGAAGAATACATCAGTGTATCCTCCATCATTTTCACCACTCTATTCTCCTACCTATCATGGCTTATTTTGACTCCAGCACCCTTTTTTTGTGATCTCCAGAAGAAGAGTTGTTGAACCCTGTTGAACTCCTCTTTTGGGAGAGAGTCTACCCCTTTAGTGATACCCTGCTCTAGAAAATTTTCTAGATCTAGATTCTCCCTCTCTAGAATCTCTTGCAGTTCATCGTATTCCATTCCAACCTCACTCGAGCTCATCTCATGGTCCCTACTGAGCTCCATAACGCTCAACATATCCTCCTTTTGTCTGTTGTTCTCTGGTATATCCTCGATGTTTGCATCCCTTTCCTTCTCAGTGGGAATATTCTTCGATTCTTGGTTTGTCTCGTTGTTTCCTACTTCTTCTTCTAATAGCTTGAAGCTATTGTGGCTTGGTTGTCCATATTCATTGATTTTCTTTTGGTTCTGCTTTCCTCCTTTAACTTTAACCCCCCTTAGTAAAACCCTTAGGATATTTTCCTATAGTGTCTTTCGTCTTGCTCTCCAGCCTGTTCAATGGGAATTCCTTCTATAGGTGCCCATGTTCATGGCACCTATGACACCTAAATGGGTTTTGTTCATAGTTCACCGCCTACACCCACTCCTCGTCATACACCTCTAAAATGATTACATCCGGAAGTTCCCCTGATAAGTCCATTTCCACACATATCCATGCAAAAGAAGTGTATTTTCCTCTTAGAGTAACATCTGAGATCTTTATGAAATGCCATAACTTGTTACCAATAGCCTTTAGAGGCTCCAATAGCCAATAATCTAAAGGAAGGGAGTAGAGTCGTATCCATACCAGTACCGATGTGAAAGTTTCTCGTTCTGGAACAAAATTCATCACCCATGGTCACATGTACAAGCCTGCAGAAGCGTAAAAATAGGGTCCTCCCTTGAACACTTTGTCTTTACCCTCTAATATTGTGAACACCACTGTGAAGAAGCCCTTGGACCCAAGGTGAAGGTTGATTTCGCCCTTTGGTTTCCAGTGGTTCCTTATCCATACTTGCAGAGCCTTCTTTGTTGGCCAAATCAACATAAATTTGTAGATAACTGCATATTCCACCATGTGATCTCTGTGCACCTGTAGCACTAGGTCACTTAAAATAACCCTAGGAATAGTGGTCGACTTGGCTTTACAAACCCCTATTTTACTCATAGGAGCATCTTTCTGACTTCTAACCTCTGTCCTCTTCTCCTTCCTAGATTCCTCATGATTCTCTTCCTATCCATGAGGTCTAACATCTTCTGATTTTCCTGTGTTTGTAGCATCTTATTCCACCTCTGCTGGTTTCTTGAAGCTATGTGATCTGGTTCCCTTACTTATGTCTACAACCACTTGACCATAGCAGGGAGCTGAACTCCCTCCTTCGCGCCCCTCCCTCCTTCGCGCCCCTCCATGCTGACCAGCAACAAAATCCTAACTCAAAACCCTAGCTCAAGCCTCCTCAAGCGCACCCAGAACTCACCGTTCAAAGCTAGAAACCACCACATGTCCCTTATTCTTGTAGCTAATCATGTAGTTTATTTTTATTATTTTTACTGTATATTATTTACATATCACATTGTTTTCCGCATGGATGTATATCATATTTATGACATACATAACTAATTTAGATTAAAGTCTAGGGTGTTACATTTCTCTAGTGATGCAATGGAAGATGAGGTGAACAAACTCATATTGGAATCACACAAAGAACATCCACTTGAACTTCAAGATCAAAATACACCATTCCCCACTTCAAATACATCCCTCTAACCCACATGATATCTATCCCATTCCAACAATCAATATTTGTCTTCGTTCCTTTGGAACAAAAGTAACATATAAATCACACCCATGCAAGTTTTTAATTAGTTACCTTGAATCATTACCTTCTAATTGTTTGTAAACCACAAGTCTGTTAATCGAGGAGATGGCTACATACCAATGGATTATATAATGAGATCATGAGACTTGTAAATGAGAACATGAAGGAGGAAGCTTGACCAAGGGATTGCAGTAGGTTATTTCATGAACTTGGATGGTGCAAATTTGAGCTTCTGATGGTGACAACTATGTGAGAAGTCTAAAGTGTGATGGTGACAACCATGTGAGAAGTCTAAAGTGTGAAAATTCATGGTCGGAGAAGGCGTTTGTGGGAATGGGTGGTCCCATCCTATACTAATGTACATGAGAGACAAAGCAATAAGGAGGAAATCAAAACTCACAAAGATAAGGAAAACTAAAGTTTTAAGGCCAAGTGCAAAGACCATGTCATAGTTGTCGTCATCAAAATCAAAATTTTGGATTTTTTAAATATTAATTGTTTTCATTCTTTTACATCATATTGAAATTATCTGTGGATGATAACTATGCAAGGCAACTAAAGTGTGAAAATCGATGGTCTGAGAAGGTGTTGGTGGGAAAGGGTGGTCTCATGGTAGATCTATGTATAGGAGGGATGAAGCAATGAGGAGGTAATCAAAGATAACAAGGATAAGGAAAACTAAAGTTTCAAGGCTGAGTAGAATGACCATGTCCTCTTTGACGTATTCAACATCATCAAATTTCTCAAGATTTCATTGTCATCATCATCATCATCAAAATTTTGAAGTTTTTATAACCATCTTGGTCCTCCTCATCATCATCATATTTCCATCATCATCATATTTTGATTATAATTATGGTTGTAGTCTTCGTCATTAATATGAATAATCTATCATTAATTAAAAATTAATATTACAATTTGAAATAAAGTTTTCTAAAATATCAATTTTTATATAAATTATAATACAATAAACTACAAACTTAAATCATTATCATCCATAATTTAGCATCAGTTAAAAAATTGACAATAAAATTTGAAATATATTTTCTAAAATATCAAAATTTTATATAAATTTGCTTAACATAAACTACATCTTTTTCAATAATTTACTATTATTTAAAAATAATAATATTACAAATTAAAATAAAAATTTCTAAAAAGGTCAAATTTTATGTAAATTTACCTACAGTACAGTACAATATAACTCTCCGTAGTTTCAAATGCACAAATGCACAACATCTAAACGCTTCATTCTTTACGATTGGAATAACATGGCATCCATTGAACCAGTTCTGCACTCCTGTGTGTTACCTTTCACTTGTATTAACATTTAATATCTCTTACTTTTCATTTACCTTGACAATTAATATCTCTTAATTTTCACTTGTTCTAATTAGAATCAATTGGCTACATAGCAAAAGGCTTCTTATGCATTTTATAATCAATCAAACTTTCAAAAGTTTGCAAATGATTATGGCCCATTCCACTAGCTATAGCTATCGATGGACCAATACATCATTGCAATTATTCGAATTTGTTCGCCCACGAGGCATCCAGATACGAGGATAACGATATGGCAAATCTGAAATTATTTAGTCATATGCACTAAAACCTTACATACTAAGCCTTGAATTTGGACTACATCAGAGAGGACCAATATCTGTTTAAAGGAAGTTCCTTGCCCCATTATTGTGAAGGCTCTGCAACATCCACATATAGAGGATATTAAAAAAAATGTCTTAATCTAGAATTCAGCTCAATAATTATTAGCTGGTAAAAATGCAAATGAATGCTTCATACATACCAAAAAGTGGAAGGTGGTATTCGCTAAATAATTAAGGCTAATCCCATTAGCACCAATGCTAATGGCATACAAGGACTAGGACTGAGATATATATTCTTGCTTAATTCCTCCGAGTTTTTGTGCTAAACTCGAAGAAGTTGGCGTATTGGTGCATTTGGAGACTTATAGGGATGATATTCTTCAGCGAAAACGCCAACCACCTCTAATTGTTTATTTTGAACATGTAAATTCATGTGTATCAATTAGATTGAACAAGTATCTATTTTGGCACTCACCAAGTAATTGGTCGTGGAATCCAGTAATTCACTTCTTCCAAGTGCGAAATCAATACTGTGAGAGAAGTTAGATTGTGGCTTCAAATATGGAGGTGGGAACAACCCTAATTTAGTGGTTGTAGATACAAAAATCATACGTTATTAATCTCATGAAAGAATCGACCATATAATTATGGGTACGTAGGTGAGATGAGATAAAGAAATAACAGAAGAAAACACTGATGAAATCGAATGTAGTTCGGCCTTTAGAGAAATGACAAGTGGGACGACGGAAGAAGGTCTCTCCGTAAGGTGGAAAATTTGCTTTGGAGGTTGTGTTGGCAATGAAATTGTTGTTACCAGCATCTGCTAGAGAATACCCAAAAATGAACATTCCTGGGACTTTATGTTTTATGTCATATAAAATATAAAATGAACATAAGTGTTGCGCATGCTTAGGGAACAAATATTGTCAACAACTCCATTATAAAATTCTCCGATGGGACAGATGGATGCGGATATTTGAAAACGAATTACAATGCCACTCACTTTGTGATCCGCATCCACATTTATGGAGAAAAACCTCCAGTACACTTGTTGTGTGGCTGTTGGACTCTATCGCCTTAATGTCGTGGGGCAACAGAGGCTCTGAAATTTATAGTTAATTCTGTATAAGTTAATAATTTTTTTTCGCAGAAAGGCTTATTTTACAATTTAACTCAGTATAACAGTGATGGGATGTGTAAGTATGTTAATCTGTTGGTACTTAATATTTGTGAATTAGAAATAAATTACTCTAAATTATTTTCTGGATAGAAAAGTAAGGTTGACTATAATAAAATATAAATACTAATTTATGTGGATATCAATTTATTTACATATTGTATTTTGCATTCTAAAAAATATTTTATTTTGAAAAAATTTAATCTATAGGGACCTAACAAAACTAGAGATTTGTGTTAATTTAAAAAAAATATAGAACAAGTATGTTGCCTTAGGTCATATGATCAATCCAAAATTGATAACACAGTTGTACAAAATTAAGAGCGTGATAAAGTCAAGATATTGACAATGAGACTTAAAAGCTATAACTATGTTATGTTTATCAAAATAAAAACATAAACTAACAAATTAAACATTCATATTGTGGGATAGTCCACCTAAATGGTTTAGGATCAAATGTGTCCTCCTAAGAATTAGAGAAATCTAGCTCAGTAAGTAGCTTCATGAGAGAGATATTGGCATCCAATTCTTTAGTTAGAGTTGAACTTCATCAATGCTAAGAAGAATTTATTGCCACTTTAGATTGTTTCACTAATGTATTTCCCATAAATGCCTTTTATTGACCAATACAAGTCTATTGTTCCAAACTATCTAGTTTTCTTAGCACATGTATTCCCTATCTGAGGGACCTAATGTTGCACATTTTCCTCCACCTCTACATCAGAAATAAAATGTTATTCCACCTAAGCCTCCTACTTGGCATTGTTGATTTCCCTATGAGCTATAGACAAAGGATTCTCCCAATAAGAAGTTGTGTCAGGTTGTTGTCTTTGGCCATGATGGCCTTGATGACTCAAGGAGGAAATGGATCTTGGAATGAGTAAAATTCAATGGAAGACCAGAGAAATGGAGACAAGAGAGGAAAGATAAAGAATCAACATGATGGGGAGAGCACGATAATCCAGTCTTGATGAGATAGCAATAAATTCAAAAGGGAAAATAGACCGTGAGTGGATATGGAAAAATGAGGAGAAAACTTGAAAAATAAAATTATTTAGGATTATGGACAAAGGAAAGTGAGGAAAAAGGCACTCTCAAGCCTAACTTTTAGAGAGGCCTCTACACATAAAAGGATAGCAACCAGGAACAATAGTGAAAACTACAACAAAAAGAAAAATAGAAGTTGAATCCAAATGAAAAAACATACTAGAGAATAGTTCATTTTAAATCAATCTCATTCATTATTCAAGGCCAAGTCATTACGCAAAGCCACTACCATTATTGAAGAGTTTCCTAAGGAAACCAACATGCAATTATGCTCCAGAGGGAGAAGAAACAACTATAGCTTCACCAAGAACCATCCCTTTTGTGGAGAAAATAAGAAATCACTATGGATTATGAATGGAATAAAACACCATAAAAATGTCATGTGTGAGACTCCTTTAGTGGAATATGTGGTAGGCAACATAGATTTTTGGGTATACACATGAGTTATGAAGTGATTTTAACAAAACATTATGAAGAATAATATTGAAATTAATTTTATAAATAATGGATTATTAATAAAAAATATAAACTTATATATTATTAAATGTAACAAAGCTACATAGTAGCTAGTACCTACCACTTATTGAAACAAAAAAATAGCGAAGACAAAGAATTCATCACAAAATAAAACAACTAATAAATATTATATTGTTGAATGGCATTACCAAAAATTAAGAAATATTATTAACTAATATTGTTTATATTAAAATATAATAATAAGTCACATTAAATTGAAAATATTGGAAAAAATTATAATTCATGAAAATAGAAATAATAGAAAGAAGAAAATCAAAAAATCAAAAAGTTTAATAAAAAGGAAATAAAACAAAAAACAAAAAATTTGTAACTAATAGATATGGAAGTTACTAAACAATCCATAATAAAACGTCAACAATCACCTTACAAATAAATAAATTTCATTAATAATAAAAAAAATAATAAAAACTAAATTCCTAATGTTATGGATAAACATCATAAATTGTTATTCATATATTTTATAATCGCTATAATAATTTATAAATATAATAATGTGAAGTGATTTTTTTATTTGTAATATATATATATATATATATATATATATATATATATTAAAATTTTATGAAATTAAAATATAAAATTATAATGAGATGTTAGTATTTTTTGGAGAAATATTGACATTGAGTAAACTTTAAAAAGTATTTCAATTATAAAAGAAGTAATGAAAAACGTCATCATGAAATAATATATTTTTCTGATATCATGTAGCCCACAAGCATTCCAACCAGGGAGCACATGCGTAAGGTCACATTGACATGTAGCATGCGGAACATTGGTCAATCCATGATGCTTCCAGTAAATACATGGAAATGAGACGAAGTCAATTTCGGTAACAGGTTGTTCAAACAATACTGTGATGAATACCACACGAGGATGACTTATCTTGTGAATTTCGAAATTCTATGTTGGTTTTCATCTGTACGCATGGCCCCACATGATTTTCACTGAGTTACAGGATAAAAGAATATACTAATATAGAAATCAGTGTTAATGCTTACAAGAATTTAACTCACTCTTTCTCGCATATGTTTCAACTGTTTAGTTTTAGTCGTCAAGCATTGGTATAGCGGTACATTTTCTATTTGGTTCTACTCAGGTTCACTTTTGTTCCATATCTTGGTTAAATTGGACCACTGACAGGGTAATCTGGTTTTTATTGGTGTAAATTCTGCTATTGTGTCTATTTTTGTTATATAACATCTTGTTGTAGGTCCTTGGATGATGTTAGTATCGTGACGGAACTAGGGCATACTCAGTTACTAGTCTTTTTGTCCGTGGTTATCTGGGTACTTATGGGTTGTCCCTATCCATTCAGCCATTCAACACCTTTCAGGGGGACGTTCCAAAAATATTATGGGAAGTTTATTTACAGGATTTTGTTTCGCACGACGCCAAGGCAACGCTTAACTAGTCGTAGGGTAGGTTCAATAGGGATTTCCTCTTCTAGACAACGCCATCTTTTTGGTGGGAGTTGCTGACCAATTTTTTCAATGTTGTGCCTCTAAAGGTTTGACAAGAGATTCAGACCTTGGAAGAAAAATAATTTGGTGACAAAATGTATCACTCTGACTTAGAAATCTATGTAGGAAATGTTGAGATTTTCTGTTTTAGTCAAATAGGCAAAAATCTCTGAAGGATGACAACAATAGGGATTCAGTGCCTAGATCAGCTCCAGGTTGTTGGGAGGGAGTTAATGCCTCCTATATTTGATGTGAGGGAATTAATGAGGCTGTTAGATTCTCTAGGCTATATAACAGGCAACCATTCGGATGTTTGCTAAGAGAGTGTGAGGATTTCATGATGTAATCTCCTAATTTGATTAATAAATTCTTGATGCCTATGTTTGGTGGACGTAGCCCAGATTGGTTGGGTGAACCACGTTAAAAACTGTGTTTATGTGCTTGATTTATTTTGCTGTGTGTTTTATTGACTGGCTGTGCCTCTGAATTCCAACAATTGGTATTAGAGCTCTGTTGGAGGTGCTGAGATTGCATGTTGAAGGTGCGTGCTGGAGGTGCGTATGACTGAGTGTGGAGGGTGAATATCACTGCTGCGCGGAAGACAGACGGACCAGACCTGTGTGCTGGTGCGTGGATGGTTTGCTGCTGCGTATACGTTGCTGTGCATTGTGATTGGAGGTGCTGCCTGGAGGTAATCTAACACCTGGTGCGCTGTGGAGCTGTTCAAACAGCGTGGCGTGTGTATGTATTGAAAAAGGTATGCTCAGTCGCTCAGTCAGCAACGTTGAGACATATGTTTTATTTTTAAACCGGCATGAATGGATTCGAAAACACACAGCATGGATATATGTATTAAATACAGCAAGGATTTATTTTGAAAACGGCGAACAACGTGTCTTTTGTCTGCTGCGTGGAGATAAAACTTGAAACTGCGTGGGTAAATCAATTCACAATATTGGAATAAAACCGATCACACCTATGGTAAAGATTGTGATGAAGGTTATATTTATACCCTATGATGATATAAGATGCATTCATGGGTGCCAAAGCATGTGTGATGAGGATAACGTAATTTAATGGAAGGATAATAGCACATGAGGAAAAGGAATATGATAATGTTGCATTACAACGATTTGGCAAGCATTGCCTTGAAGCTCATACATCAATAATCTGTGTGAAATTATATCAATACCATTAAAGGAGTGATTCGTATAAAAGAATACTCAGAGTTCGAATTCTCTGCGAAACAATAAACTATTTGTGGCAAAACCGTAAATAAAGCATTGGTTTATTAGTGTAATTCACGGTGGATACTCAGTACCGATTGTAATTTTAGAGTAATTGCACAGTGAATGCTCAGTTTTTTTTTATACTGCAATCTTGCACAGCCACAAGTCAGTTGTTTTTGTTTATAAAAACAAAAGTATAGGCAATTTTCTTTGTAAACACAAAGGCATAGGCAATTTTTTTTTTTTAATTGCTGGTTTGATATTGGAGATTATTGTGTTTTTTGATACAAGATGGCCAAAACACAAAGTGCCCATTTTGAAATTGAAAAGTTTAATGGCAAGAATAATTTTGAGATCTGGAAGGTAAAGATGCACGATCTGCTGGTTCAACAAGGTGTGGCAAAAGCACTGTTGGGGAAAAACAAAAGGCCTCCTTCCATGACGGAGGATGAATGGGATGAGATGGACGATAGAGCTCTGAGCGCAATTCGGTTATGTCTGGCGGACGATGTTCTGTTTAACATTGTGTCAGAGAAAACCGCCGCAGGCTTGTGGTCGAAGCTTGAGAAGCTCTATATGACGAAATCTTTGACAAATCGAATTCTCCTGAAACGGCAACTTTACAGTTTGCGGATGAAAGAAGGTACCTCAATTGTTGATCACCTGAATGTTTTTAATACCTTGTTGGTGCAATTAAACAGTCTAGATGTGAAATTTGATTCAGAGGATAAGGCAATAACTCTATTATGTTCTTTGCCTGAATCCTGGGATCACTTTGTTACTTCCATAAGTTTTAGTACATCAGAAATTCTTGAGTTTGACGATGTTGTTGGAGCCTTGTTGGCTGAGGAGATGAGGAAGAGGTCGAATGCAGACACCTCTACATCAGAGGTAATGATGGCCAGAGGTCGCTCACGAGAGAGACACTCCGGGGGAAAGCATAGCGACTCTCGTTCAAAATCCAAAGGAAAGAAGCCCAAGGTGAAGTGCTGGCATTGTGGCAAGGCTGGACATCTGAAAAAGGATTGCTGGAAGCGAAAGCAGGCTGCTAAAGAAGGCTCTTCGACAGAAAAGAAGGAAGCCAACACCACAGATACAGGTTCAGTATCTGGTTCAGGTATGAGTGATGAAGTATTGTCAGTTAATATTTCAAAACATGATCAACATTGGTTGTTAGATTCCGGGGCATCTAACCACATGTGTATTCATAAAGATTGGTTTAAAACATATAGATCAATTGATGATGGTGTTGTGTACATGGGTAATGATGTAACATGTAATATTGTTGGGATTGGAAGCATACAACTACAAATGTTTGATGACACAACCAAAATATTAACTGATGTGAGGCATGTACCAGATTTAAGGAAAATTTTGATTTCATTAGGAGCACTTGATTCAAATGGATATAAAACTGTAATTCAAGGTGGAGCTATGAAAATCTATAAAGGTATCTTACTAGTGATGAAGGCTAAGAAAGTAGGAAATCTATTTCAGTTAGAAGGTAGAATTGGGTCAGATCATGTGTCTGTGTCTGAACATGACAATAGTTCCATTCACTTATGGCATCAAAGATTGGGGCATATGAGTGAAAGAGGATTGAAAATTTTGGCTGACCGAAAGTTACTTCCTAATCTAAGATCTGGAAAATTGGATTTTTGTAAACATTGTCTGTTTGGTAAACAAAAGTTTAAAACAGGCAAACATACTAGTAAAGGCATACTTGATTATATCCATTCAGATGTTTGGGGACCAGCCCCTACAGCTTCATATGGTGGTTCGTCTTATTTTGTATCATTCATTGATGACTTTTCTCGGAAAGTTTGGGTCTACATGTTGAAAAAGAAGTCTGATGTTTTTACAGTTTTCAAGCAGTTTAGAGCATTGGTAGAAAACAGCACTGGTAGAACTATAAAGTGTTTAAGAACTGACAATGGTGGTGAGTTTTCAGCCAAGGAGTTTGACAGCTATTGCAAGGATGCAGGGATCGAAAGACATAAGACCACGGTTTATACTCCTCAGCAGAATGGAGTTGCTGAACGCATGAACAGGACTCTTCTAGAGAGAGCAAGGTGTATGCTGAGTAACGCCAAGTTGCCGAAGGAGTTGTGGACGGAAGCAGTGGCAACCGCTTGTTATGTGATAAACCGATCTCCATCAACGGCAATAGACTGCAAGGTTCCGCAAGAGGTATGGACAGGACACCCTTGTGACTATTCTAAACTCAGAGTGTTTGGTTGTGATGCATATGCTCTAGTGCCTAAACATCAGCGAACTAAATTAGATCCAAAGTCTAAAAGGTATATCTTTGTTGGGTATGGTGATGGAACGAAGGGATATAGATTGTGGGATCCTACTACCCGCAAAATCATCATCAACAGAGATGTAAATTTTAATGAATCCTCTCTTGTACAGTTAGATGTAGATAGAAGATTGAAATAGGATGATGTATCTGATTTCCAGCATATTCAGTTTGATAGCATTTCTAATGGTAGTCATAACGACCATAGTTCAGATTCTAGTCATGAACAGGTTTCAGAATCAGATTATGAACAGGGTTCAGATGGAGGACATGAACAGGTCTCAGATGGCGATCATGAAGAAATTCCTACAGTTGATAGACAGCCAACTGGGGAAGCACCAGAAACATTCTTAAGGAGGTCTACAAGGATCAAACGCCGTCCGAGAAGGTATGATGATCATGTTACTTCAGTTGCTTTGATCGGTAATGATGATGAACCTTTGTGCTATCAGGAAGCTGTAGAAGGTTCAAATAGTGACAAATGGAAAGCAGCCATGAAGGAAGAAATGATGGCCTTAGGTAAGAATGGTACGTGGGATCTGGTTGAACTTCCCAAAGGCAGGAAAATTGTGGGATGCAAATGGGTCTTCAAGGTGAAACAGGGTGCGAATGATACGGAAGACAGGTACAAAGCTCCGCTGGTTGCAAAAGGGTTTTCTCAGAAAGCTAGCATAGACTTTCATGAGATTTTTTCACCAGTGGTTAAAATTGTTTCAATTAGAATTGTGTTAGCATTAGTGGCTTTGATTGATTTGGAGTTGCAGCAGTTAGATGTTAAGACTGCATTTCTACATGGTGATTTAGATGAGGAAATATATATGGAACAACCGGAAGGGTTTGTTCAGCATCGCAATGAGAAATTTGTCTGCAGGCTCAAGAAGTCATTATATGGCCTGAAGCAGTCGCCTCGGCAGTGGTATACGAAGTTTGATTCTTTCATGTTGAGTCAGAAATATGTAAGAAGTGAATATGATCATTGTGTTTATTTTAAGCAGTTAAATAATGGCATGTTCATTATCTTAGTGTTGTATGTTGATGATATGCTTTTAGCAAGCAAAAGCATTGAAGAAATCAACAGGTTGAAGACTCAGATGGCAAGGACATTTGATATGAAAGATCTAGGAGCCGCAAGACAGATTTTGGGCATGGAGATTTTCAGAGACAGGAGCAATGGTAAGTTGTGGCTATCACAACAGAAGTATGTTGAGAAAATACTTTTGAGGTTTGGTATGAATAATGTGAAGCCTGTGTCGATCCCTTTAGCTTCCCATTTTAAGCTTTCTTCGGGTTTATGTCCTAATACAGATGAAGAAAAGGATTATATGTCTCGAATTCCTTATGCCAATGTAGTAGGATGTTTGATGTATGCGATGGTGTGTACGCGACCAGATATTTCTCATGCAGTTGGGGTTGTTAGCAGGTACATGGCAAATCCGGGTAAAGAACACTGGTCAACAATGAAATGGGTGCTTCGGTACTTGAGAGGCACAAGTAGTTATTGTATTTATTACAATAAGAGTAGTGAATTTGTTTGCGGATATGTTGATTCCGATTTTGCAGGTGAGTTGGATAAGAGAAGGTCAACTTCAGGGTACGTCTTTACTCTTGCAGGTGGAGCTATTAGCTGGATGTCAAAGCTACAGAACATTGTTGCTTTGTCTACTACTGAAGCAGAATACATTGTTGCTTCTCATGCTTGCAAAGAGGCGGTTTGGTTGAAAGGTTTGCTTGGTGAGTTTGGTAGGTTACACGATAACATCAGGTTACTTTGTGACAGTTAAAGTGCAATACATTTGGCTAAGAATCCGGCCTATCATAGTAAGTCAAAGCATATTCCAATCAAATATCATTTTGTAAGACAGGTTATCACTGAAAGGGGAGTTTCTCTTGAAAAGGTGCATACAAAGGAAAACTGTGCAGACATGTTCACGAAACCAGTTTTGTTGGAGAAGCTACGCTGGTGTTTGGCTTCTCTTGGCTTGCAGAAAAGATAAAATAATAATAACAGGGCATCAGGCGAATTGTTGTCAAGGTGGAGATTGTTGAGATTTTCTGTTTTAGTCAAATAGGCAAAAATCTCTGAAGGATGACAACAATAGGGATTCAGTTCCTAGATCAGCTCCAGGTTGTTGGGAGGGAGTTAATGCCTCCTATATTTGATGTGAGGGAATTAATGAGGCTGTTAGATTCTCTAGGCTATATAACAGGCAACCATTCGGATGTTTGCTAAGAGAGTGTGAGGATTTCATGATGTAATCTCCTAATTTGATTAATAAATTCTTGATGCCTATGTTTGGTGGACGTAGCCCAGATTGGTTGGGTGAACCACGTTAAAAACTGTGTTTATGTGCTTGATTTATTTTGCTGTGTGTTTTATTGACTGGCTGTGCCTCTGAATTCCAACAGGAAAAACCAATTGGGTACCTGATCCACACAAATGAGGAAGTGAAGGTTATACTTCTTTCACTCAATATTTCAAGTTCGACATACGGCTACTCTGCTACATATGGTGTTACGGGATAAACAAGTGGACAACTATAAGCTATTTTTTGTCTAGGAGGAAATGAAAAGGATTATGAGAGATATCCAATATGACATGGATAAAATGGAAGTGCGCTTGAATAAAATAGAGCACTACATCACTACAAATTCAGATATAGACTCCATTGCACTACAGAATGGAGAAGCGGTTATCAATGATACTCTCATTAACATAATTAGTGCAAATTCTTATCTAGAACAACCATTAATCATTGAGGATGAATGTATATCTATTTGACATTCTTCTATTTGGACTTGTGTTCGTGTTGTCTTGTTTCTTATGTGTCTACGTGTTATATATCTTTGTTTTTTGACTTTGTTTCCATGGAGATTATTATATCCATAGTGGGTATATAAACTATTCAGAAAATGGTTTTTGTAAGTTGGTCAGTTATCGAGGCTAATGTTTTCACTCTAGTTTAATTGTTTGTCACTTTTCTTGGCCAAATTCGTAGCTGTTTTCGGGCTTCTGAGTCAACAGGGTTTGTTATGGTGGAAGAGGTCCACAAACGTTTTCAAGGAATCTCAGTTTTCATCTCGTTTTATATTGAATATCAATAGAAATGTTTGGTCAGATATAAAAATATAAAAAAAAAAGGAAAAAGAAAAAAGATGAGGGTTTCAAGGTGGAGCAAGCTTGTAATGATGATGAAATTTTGGTTAATTAGCCAAAAGTAAGTTTTGTTTCAAGTTGAGCACCAGTTGAATGTGGGTTGTGATGTTTTTTTGGGAAGGTTGAACTTTATTTCTACACAATTGATAAAGGAATCTGGTCATAAAAATTTTTGGTAAAGGATGGAGGTTATGCAGAACCATAATCATGTACTTATCTCCCTTCGCTCCTATTTATTGTAAGAATTAAAAGGGTTATCCAACCAGTGTTGGAGGGAACCTCAATAGACACCTCATTATGATTTAATTTACCAAGGAACCTGTTTTTGAGATTCTCTTACCATGGTTTCTATCTCTGGCATTTTTTTTAAGTATTATTTACTTTTATAAAAGGTTACATTACTCATTGATTATGTTAAGTTTGATTTTTTTAAGAAATAACATTCTAATTTTATTTTACTAAAATTGTCACTTTATAACTTTAGAATTGATTATCTTCAAGAGATTTAGAATAGAGGGTAATTAGGTGTTTTATTAAAACACTACTAGATATTAAATCATTAATTCAATTCCTTTCTCTATTAAAGTGCCATTCTTAAACATGACACTCATTAGAAAAATTGTATTTGAAATTAAATATAGCTTAATTTCCTACAAACAAATCAATTTATTTTAGTCCTTTAAAATTCTTAACACAAAACAACATTTTGATTATATATCTCTTTGAGTAATCTAGTTTCCACGGAGTAGATGCTACTCAACATTATCGATTCTCTGATTTTATTACATATTTATATATTTTGTTTTTAATTTTAATAAAATAAAATTATTTACAAAATACTAATTAAAAACTATTTAAACTAATTATTCAAATAATTCTTATATATTTAAAATATATATATAACAACTTTTCATATATATACATATATATGAATGATCGATAATATAATTAGTAAATAAATATGAATATATTGGGGACTTGTTTCAAGGATGGGGCAATGGTGCATCACTCTACGATTTCTCTCCTCTGTTTTTCCCAGACAAAAGCCACCGATGCGTTTGTGGATATTCCAACTGTTGTTTTTGTCCTTGTATATGAGTTTTCAATGTCTTTCCATGGCTGATATGAGGCGTATGACTAAGGTCAGTTCCTTTCGGGTGTGGTTCCTTTGCAGCCTTGTTGCGCAAATGTTGTAAGCTGTGGAATCTGCAGAATCGGCTCAAATGACTCCCTCTGACATACATCCATATCATGGCCTATATGAAGGCTCAACTTTGATGCTTTACTGGAGGTATATCTATGTTGTCTTGGATGTCAGTAAAGAAAATAACAGGTACCACAGATGCAATCCTAAGTTTATGTGATATTTTTTCTTTGCAATATATTTTTACGGGTTATCTTAGCTATGTTTTGCCATGAGGCCACTTGGATTCCACTGGCGCTGGAATATGGAATCCCTTACTGTTTGGCCACGACTTTTGACTCCCCCTCTGTCTAGATAGACTCAGAAAAGGAAATGAAAATTCATATTTTTATTAGTAACATGGGTGGAAAATATATAGCTATTTGGATAAAAATTACAGATTTGGTTTTATCTCTCAAAAATATTATTGAAGAGAAATGGGGCATGCCCAAAAAATACCAATTTATGCAATACGAAGGGAAGGTCCTTCATGACTTTTTGTTGCTCAAAGATACCTGTATATCTAGGAATTTTTCAATAATATTAAATTATACACTATGTGGAGATGCTCTTAATGCCAAGATTGCAAATGGAACAACTATCTCATTCAAATATGCAGTTAGAGAGGATTTTTGGATCTGCAGAACAAAACCAAAACACTTTAGGTCCCTATATTGTTGCCCTAATGGAATAGGCCCCAACTTTGGCGATAAAAAACATAGAGGTCTTCTCTCTCTTTACGAACCTCCAAAAAGAAGAAATCATGTGTATATTTAATGGTTTTTGGCCAAAACCTTATGCACTAACCCAATGGATTTTCTTGTCATGGACACCAAACTATGATATACACTTGTGCTCCAAAGGATTATTCATTGTCCAATTTGATACCCAAAAGGACACAGATTTTTCTTTGAAGGAAGGGCCATGGTTTGGGTGTAATATAGGATTATTTATCACACCATGCCATGACAATTTGGGTGAGGCTCCCAAACCTTCCCATTCCTTTCTGTCACCATAAAGCTTTCAAAGACATAGGAAATGCTATGGGCAATTTAAAAAAAAAAAAAATTTGGAAAGAACAAAAAAATGTCTCTTTACCTTTTCCAGAATAGGTGTGGAAATAGATCTAAGCAAAGCGCTTGTAGATCACATTATTTTGAAGAACAATAATTTGCATTTTTCCCAAGTTTTGGACTATGAGAACACAACATTAAACTATTGTGAAGTTTTTCAAATATGTTAACTTCAGAATTCTTGTCTTATGGTCAAGAAAAACAAAAAAATGAGAAAATAACAACCCAAGCAACCAAAAGGATGGAAATTTTCTGATATACCCCTTTTAGGAGATGAAGAAGAAGATTCCAAGGAGAATGTTCAAGAAAATTTGGAATAGGAGGATATAGCTCAGACTGAACAACAATTAGAAGATATCTCCCTACCTCAGACAGGACCGATCATTCAAATTCAACAAGACCCTCCCCTTATAGGTATGCAAATTTCGAAAGGACTCACGGGCTCCAAAAGTGCTCATGTTTCAGAGATTTCTAACTCAAATAAAGAGTCCCCCCTAGTGGACATAAATAGATCATTGGCATTGGTTATGAGAAAACCAATGTCAAATGGTTGGCACAAGGTGCACAAACGAAGGGAAAAAAGTCTAACTAATGTGGATTTTGTTGTTTTTTATTGCCCACTTCCTTTGTATATTTTTTCTCTCTTTTTGTCCATGTATTTGAGGGTCTTTGAGATATTTTGACCCCTCTCTGCCCTTTATTTCTTTAATTCCGACATGTTTTCTCCAAATATCGCATACAAACCTGGTGTGTCTAACAAATGTAATTTTTATTTTCCCTTAATAAAAATATGCTTTTTTCTTGGGAAAAAGTAGTAAATAAAGATAAAATTTGTTATATATATTTCGAGCAAATGAATTGGTCCCCCTCTTGGGCTAGAGATAGAGGGAAGGTGCTAGTATTAGGTCAGCACACAAGTATACCTCCTTAAAAGTTTACAAGTCTCAAAGCTATTATAAAAATATTCATAGACAATAAGTCATTACATCAATATGTAACAAGACATTATAGCTCATCATGTCAACAATTATGTTACTAACACCCCTCTCACTACAAGACAAGACATAGGTATACTCACCTAAGAGTTCATAAGTCTCAAAGCAAATATAAAAATATTCATAAGCATGAACACATTATAAAAATATTTATCAAGGCATTGTAGCTCATCATGTCACTAGTGAGGATTTGAAATTGGGTGTGGAAAATAACAACCATTCTACCCAACACCCTATATAACCCAATTGATGAGCGCCCACAAAAACATACACACATAATTATAATTATAAAATAATTTAATTTTAAGGTTAAAGTTAAGTTAGACACTAACTTGATGTATCAAATATTTTGATATGTGAAATAAATGACCACTTAATATAGTTATTTGATTTAATCAAATTGAAGAAAATATATATACTTGGTTTTTTTATATTAATCTCATATATATATATATATATATATATATATATATATATATATAGAGAGAGAGAGAGAGAGAGAGAGAGAGAGAGAGAGAGAGAGAGAGAGAGATATAATGGTCTTAGTGGATATATGATGGCGGGGGTGCAGGCGTTAGGGACAATCTCCCTAATCTGCCAGCAAGTTCCTCAATGTCTTGATCAACTTCCCTTTCCTTAGGCGTATCAGTCATTAAAGTGATATTTCATTTCTTCTTCTAAAAACCCACTTTTATGCTTTATTGACAAACAGTGGCTTTATTCGGGAATTCTTAAAAGAATTACCCTAGTGCTATTGGCTTAAAACAGTGGCGGTAATTGTATCGGCAGTAATTCTAAAAGAATTACGCCGCCAACACACTATCGGAGGCCTTATAAGAAGGGTTATACCCCAACACTATCGGCGGCGGATTTGCAAATGGAGGACTTACACATATAATATATCCCGCTTTATAATGTCTCTTAATCTTTTCCCCGATGCGATATCGCATCGGCGATCACTATCGGCGGCTTTGCAATGGAACACAAGATCCGATATATTACGGACTCGATGTATATATATATTCCCTCCTATGTTGAGTTCGGGTCCGATACATGTATCGGCAATCGCTCCAACCAAATGATCTTCTTCTCCGAACTAACGGACCCGATGTATCCTTCCGAACTGCCCTATAAAGATTTCAGGTCCGGATCTTTCGGCAGTCTCGGTTAGTCACTCCTCTGAAGTGCTACAAGGCCTTCGCGGACCCGATCCACTTATATACACTGCCTTTATAATTTCGGCGGGTCCGCTTTTCGACGGTCGCCACAATTAACAATTCTCCCACCTCCGAAATGACGGATCTGGCGATAAATATATCGTAATTTATATGACTTCGGCTCTGGATATGGAAAGCTCAGTCGGAGGTTTTGCGGACCCGACGCCTTATAGAAAGTGCTAAATAATATTTCGGCTCCGAATATCGGAGCTTGCAAACTTAACTGTGCCGAGGGTTCCTTTTGGACCCGAAAGGGTTTATATGTTGCCTTTATAATAGATCAGCTCCGGGATTTCGGAGCACACAATTATAATATCCAAAGGCCCTTTCCAACGCCGATATGGGTTCGGACCCGATAAGGGTAAGAACCAATCACTATAAGATCTCACGTCCGCCCCTGTTCCGCTTAAAGGAAAAATATCATAACTTCTCTGTATAAACAGAGTTATACACAGAACTTTAATAAAATGACTTTGAGAGCCTACGGAAGCAGCAGTGTAAAGGAGATAATTACCAAGGCTTTAATCAAGCACTATGCGGGAAAACAAGTCAATTTCACCAACTTCTTATGTACAGTAAATAACCATCAGAGACGCATACACATTAACGGAACCATTAACAATCAGAGAGCAGGCACTTCATACGTCTGAATATCATTAGAACTATGCATATATTAATCTGAATGCATTAATTTACATTGAAAGACTTCGGTTTCTCATACCTCACATATACACAGGCACGCAGGCCAAACATTCAATGCCTCCCTCTCTTACAGGCCGATTATCAATTCTAATGCATCTCCCCTCTATCTACTCTATCTCTCTCTCTCCCTCTCTCTGATGAGAGCTTCGCTGCCTATTTATTTATAAGAGTGGATAGCCTTCTCGGTCATTATCCGATACAAAGAAAATCATGCTTTACAGAATAATTTAAAGCTTGAAAAGCTTTACTACAGCTTAGCATAAATAGCATGTTTTTTCTACTTTATCCTATTTTTAAACTAAAAAAAACATGGAAATTGCAGGCTAAAGGACCCCACTCCCTTGCCTGTAGATTTTTTTTGGATTTTTTGGAATAATTTGGAGGATTTTCCCCTCTGAGTCATATGCTCCCGCATCAATATATATGTTATACTTGACCTTTGAGAAATCTAGAATACCCTAAATACGAGGAAATATAACAAAAAACACTGAATTATCACATGAAATGAGAAAAATTACAAGGCATTTTATTATTCAGAAGCAGATTCAATGTTCACTTTCCTCTTCGAGGGGGAAACCTCCAACAGAGCAGAGCTCAATTACAATAATACTCGATGATATTTCCCTTTCTAACTAAGACTATATATAACTAAATGACATCCAAAACCCTAACTATTAGTGGTCCCTTGCATAACACAAGTTAACCACTTTATTTATTAACTATGGCCTGTTTACAACAAATTGTGGTCCCTTTTCTATAATGTGGGTCAACCACTTACAATTATTAATGTGGGTTTTATTAACTCTTTAACTAACTATGACTCTTACTCGGCCCCTTGGGCTTATTACATAGATAAAGGGGTTAGGCTTGGACCCTAAAATGCCCTCCCCCATCAAAAGTAGCCTTGTTCTCAAGGCTAAAGCTGTGAAAACTACTAAAGAATAATGGTTGGTTCCCAGGTTGCATCTTCTAGAGAGGTGTCTTCCCACATGATGAGGAATTCCTTGATTGCGTGACCACATATATGTATTTCGTGAGTATCAAGGGCATGTTTTGGTTGGAGCCAAAGTGAGTCTTCCTCATCCAATTTGGATATACTTGTTTGAACCCTACAATTGTTTTCCACCACTTTCTTGAGGCATGATACATGGAAGAACGAATGGACTTTTGAAGTAGGTGGCAATGCTAGTTTATAAATGACTTCTCCTATGTGTTGAAGAATCTGATAAGGCCCATGGAATTTTGGTGATAGTTTTTAGCAGCCCTTTTCTTTGAGAGATATTTGCTTATATGGTTGGAGTTACAAGGAATACCAGATCCTCTCCTTGAAATGATCACTCGAAATGATGTTGGTCAACTTGTTGCTTCATTCTGTTCTAAGCTTGATGTATATTATCTTTGAGATGAGCTATCACATTGGCACATTTCTGTAGGAGTTGATCAAGTGCCTGTACTTTAGAACATCGAGGGATATAAGAAACTAGTGAAGGTGGGAGTCGGCCATACACTACCTCATATGGAGTCATCTTGGTGGCTTCATGATAGTTAGTATTATACCACCATTTAGCTAAAGGTAGCCATTGTAACCATTTATGTTTCATGTCTAAATTGAAGCACCTCAGATAGGTCTCCAAACATTTGTTGATCACTTCTATTTGACCACTAGTTTGGGGATGATAAGCAGTGCTTATTTGGATTTGTGTTCCCTATATCTTGAAAATTTCTTCCCAAAATTTGCTAGTGAGCATTGGGTCGCGATTAGACATAGTGGAAGTCAGCATGCCATGCAATTTGAATATTTGATCCAAGAAACCTTGAGCCACCAAAGTGGGGGTAAATGGGTGTGGTAAAGCACAAAAATGAGCATATTTAGAAATTTTGTCAACAACCACCATGATGGCTAATTTGTTGCTTGACTTTGGGAGACCAATGATGAAATCCTTGGAAACATTTGTCTAGACAGAGGCAGGGAGTGACAATTGTTGTAAGGTTTCTGTAACTTGAAGGTTTCCCCTTTATTGCATTAGCATACATCACATTCAGCTACAAAAGTAAGAATTTCATTCTTCATACCTGTCTAAAAGAAAGAAAAACGTTTGTGAGCATAATTCTTCTGAAAGCATGAATGTACTGCAATTAGAGATTAATGCAAGTTGTCTAAGATGTGGGTTTTGAGGGTGGAGGCCAGGGATAACAATACTTGATCCTTGTAGCAAAGAATCTCATCCTTCCAAGAGTAGTATGCTGAGAAATTTGGATCTTCTCCTAGGTTATTAATGAGTTGGGACAAAGACGGGTAGGAGAATCATTCCTTGTAAGCCTATTCAATCCAATCAGGTATGTGTAGAGAGATTGATAAAAGGGTGCTATCATCCCCAAATTGGAGTGATAAAGCATCAACCACTACATTGGCATGTCCCTTCTTGTAAGTCATCTCATAATCATTTCCCAACATTTTGGAAAGCCATTATTTTCCTATGGCAACAATAGAGGTTGCTCTAGAAAATATTTTAGGCTATGATGGTCTGTGCAGATTTGGAAACATCGCCCCAATAAGTATGGTTTCTAGGTGTCTACTACATGTAAGATGGCCATCATTTATTTCTCATAAGTAGATTGACCCAGATGTTTTCCTATAAGTTGTTGACTGGTGAAAGCTAATGGTCTACCTTCCTGCATTAACACAATGCCAATACTCATACCTTAAGCATGACATTCAATCACAAAATATTTGGTGAAGTCAGGTAAGGCCAATACGGGCGTGGAGCACTTGGCTTGTTTGAGAACCAAGAAGGCCTGTTGAGCTGCATCAATCCAAAGAAATGAATTTTTCTTGAGAATATTAGTGACATGTTTAGCAATGCATCCATCATTGTGGACAAATTTGTGATAGTAGCCAATGAGACCCAAGAACACCCTCAAACTCTTCAAGCTTTTTTTTGTGGGGCCAATATTAAATTTCCTTAATCTTTTTTGGATCAACCCTCACTCCTTCACGGCCCACAATGTGTCCTAATTACTCTACCTCTTCCATGTGAAAGGATCAATTGGATAATTTGAAACATAATTTGTGATCTCTGAGTAGTCACAATATATGGTCTACATGATAAAGATGTTTGTCCCAAGTTATGATGTAGATGATAATGTCATTGAAGAAGACCCAGACAAATTTTTAGATATATGGTTTGATAAGATGGTTCATGAGGCTTTGGAAAGTAGATGGTGCATTACAAAGAACAAATGGCATGACTAGGAATTCATAATGGCCTTCATGGGTTAAGAAGGCGTTCTTGGAAATGCTTACCTCCTTCATAAATATTTGGTGATAACCTGAGCAGAGGTCTATCTTGGTAAAGAATTTAGCACCATGCAGTTCATCAAGAATATCATCAACAAAAATAATAGGAAATTTGTCCTTGATAGTGAGCTTGTTAAGGGCCTGAAAGTCTGGACACATGCGCCATTCACCATCTTTATTTAGAACCGTGACCAATAGAGATGAATAAGGGTTGACCCTAGGAAAAATAACACCAGCTTGGAGGAGTTCCTTAATGACTTTTTCAATTTCACTCTTTTGGGCAAAATGATATTGATATGGGTAGACATTAGGCAATTGGGCATCGGGGACCAAAGGGATGTTATGACCATGTTCACCCTTAAAGGGTGGAAGCTCTTTCGGTTTGTGAAAGATGCGTTGGTGGCAATCTAATACTTGTTGCATCTCAGGATGAATATGAGGAGTAGTGGATTAAATGGCTTGGATGGCATTAAATTGAGCAAATACTCCATGATGACCCTTGTTTTAAATTTTCTCCATTTGATGACAGCTGATGATAGTAGGAGCACTTGCTTGGACTCCCGTCAATGTATGATTGTGGTCATTCTGATTAAAGCTCATATATAACTCCTACAAATCCATTGTGATAGGGCCTAGTGTGCGAAGCCATTCCACACCAAGGACAATATCACAACTGCCCATTTCAATGGAAAACATGTGGGTCTTTAGGTGGTAGTATCACATCTAAAGCTTAATATTTTCACACTAACCTTCACATTTCATGGTCCCCCCATCAGTGATAAGGACATGGAAATTAGATAATGCTCGTACAAACAAATGAACAAATTTTACGACTCTCTTATGGATAAAGTTATGAGTGCTACCATTATCAATCAATACCAATATTGGTTGATGTTTAATAAATCCTCGTATTTTGAGATTTTTAGGCAAAGAAATGCTAGCCAAGGCATGTAGTGATATAATTGTCTCATCGGGCGTAGTTGTGAGATCATTGTCAGTTTGGGTTTCACTCGCTTCTTCCTTAGGAACCTGAAGGGATGGAGCTTCATCTGCTGAGTTGTTATCATTAGCATCAATTTGAAAGACTTTTGGTTCCTTGCATTTATGTCTGGGGGAGTACTTGTCATCACAGTAGTAGTACAGTCCTTGTTTCCTTCTTTCAACCATTTTCGCTGATCACACCTTTTGTGCCTTAAGTGTTTGGGTGGGGCCCTGAGCCTGGGTGGGAGGTGATTTGGTGATGAAATTTGGATGATTGGACAGGGAATTTAAGGTGATTTCCACATCTAAGGCCTTGAACCATGCATCCAACCAAGTAGCTAGGTGGTGCATTCAGACATGTGCTTGGATGGATTATTTTAGGCCACTAATGAAACATTCCAAGTAGAAGTAATCTCCTAGGTTTTAAGTTCTCATGACCAATTGCTTGAAGGCTGCAATGTAGTCCTTTACTGTACCTATTTGTCGAATCTCAATGAGAGGGCCCAAAAAATTATATTCCCAGTCAAAGCGATCACATGTGGATTTTGAGAACATGTTCCAAGTTGCTCTCCTTGGATAACATTTTTGATGCCACTACCACCACTACCATCTCTCTTGGTCCAAAGGGCTCCCACATGTATTTTAGATCCATCTTGATAGATATCACGAAGGGCGAAATATTTCTCCATTTGTGCTACCCATACTGGAGGGTTAGAGCCATCAAATTTGTACATGTCCATCTTAGGTGCTTAGTGGCTCGAAGAATGGTGATTTCCATGGAAGTGAATGTGATGGTTTGATTCTCCTTCTATGTGTGCATCAACATGAGGATCCTACCTATGAGGCATTATAACGACTATTAGTTGTGAGAACTAGCTGGTAATTTTCACCTCTAATGCATCGAATTTTTTCTCAAGGTTGCTGACTTTTTCCGTAGCCATAACTTGAGATCTAGTACCTAGCATACACTAGCGCCAATCAAATTTTTGAGCTTAATTAAGAGTATTCTACCTAGAAAGCGGGAAATCTCGAGAATCTAATGGAGTGGGTCACTTGAAGCCATGCTGGGAAACTTTATTTAGGACCAATGGAAAATTGGGGTCTTACAAGTGATTGGTACAACTGTGAAGATTTCGTTGTCCTGAAGCTTATGGGATAAGTCCTTTGCAAGCGTCTCGGGATGGTATCATTTTTTTATTTTTTTTACTCCCAGTTGATCAATACTATAGTGGCCAAATTCCAGAAAGCTTTATTCTTCCAAATGTCCTACGAAAAATAGGCATAAACTATAGTAACTGAAACCCAAAGGCATTGGTACTTTAAAATGTGCTACGTCAATCTGATCTAGACTATGGTAATGACATAACCCCAACTATTGGATCTGATCTTGATGGCGACAGTTGAACCCCAAAAATTGGATCTAATCTGGAGACAACGTAGAGGGCGATCCTTAGATAGCGAAGGGAACTATGGTCACAAAGCAGTGTTAGGTGCTACAAATCACAATATACGTAGAAGCCCAAAAATAATACTCAGCTCAATCTTTCAGAGCATTATCTAAGGAGGATCAACCATACCCTTAGTCATACTACCCGACTACCCTATTGTACACACGAGTAATCTCCCTGAGTGTTGTTCTCAGTGTGTTGTAGCAGCAAGACGGTCGACGACTTATCTAAGGTTAGGTTTCAGGTTATCCTAGGGGGCTTCTGTTATACCCAAGGGGTACATGAAAGCGCAGTCTATGTGTGGTTTCGTCTAATGTGTTACTACTCGAAGGGGTACCCATAGGGGTTATAAGGGAGTCCAACAGGCATGACCACCTCTTGTAGTTCATGTGTGCATGCATCCCCAATTCTGCAGGTTTATGCACTCAACGACAAATAACATGGTTTATGCTAAAACATGTCTCTAGCCTAAAAAAAATCTGCGAAAGTTAGAGGTACAACCGGCCTTAGAAAGTGCTCTGATATCACTTGTTATACTCTTGACCTGTGTAAAATCCATAATACCATATATATGAGGAAATATAGCCCAAAACACATAATCATTACATGAAATGAGAAAAATTGCAAGGAATTTTATTATTCATAATCAGATTTAATGTTCACTTGCCTCTTTAAGGGGGTAACCTTCAACAGAGTAGAGCTCAATTAAATAAGACATCAGAGAAAATTTTAAGAACCACCCTAAATCTTTATTTATAATAAATGGGCTAATCCCATGATACATAGAAAAAATGGGAGGAGATTTTATCAATAATATAATATGTATATATAATTTTTTTGGCGAATCTCTCACTAGATTATATTATCTTGTACAGTGATGGAGAATCTTTCACTGAATTATAAAATCTTGTAAGATCTTGACAAATATTTTACTAAATAATAAAACATTGTGAAGTCTTGGCGAATGTTTTGTTAAAGTATGAAACCATATATGATAATAAGAAAACATATTCATTATACTATAATATACTAACATACATGTTTAGAGAAAAAAAAAAAACATAATTTTCTCTTCCTACAAACAATGTTCCAAGTTTCAGTGGCCATGTTTGTAAGGTTCTTACAATACACTCTTTCATATCTTTCTATTAGTTTTGATAATATTCCACAACAAAGTTCTTGTAGGTGTTGATATTGACAACGAGTTCTGTCAAGGTAGGAGAGATTAATCTTTTCTCTACAACTTTTGTCAAGCTACCACTTTTTCCAAGTTATCAAATTTCTTTCTTATTCCATAGACTCCAACTGTGAGATAAAAACACATCAAGTTTGTTTACCCCAACATGCCAACAAGTATCAAGCCCCAACTATATTATTTAAGAAAGTATTAGGTATCCCAAGGGCATTAAGGGGATCTAATTGAAAGAAGTGACCATTGTGAGAATCCTTCCAATCAATATATGAATATATAAATGTAGATTTATTATTATTTTAATTGGAAATCTTCAATTAAATAATAAAATTTAATTATGTCTCTCCCAATCTAAATTGCATATTAGCATAATTCACTACCCTCATAGGTCTCGCAATTTTTAACAATGTTGTAACATGTAGATTAAATTCCTTTTTGGTGAACAATCTCCGCCTTTTAGGAAAATATGGTGCAGTGGCTCCAACCCCTATAGATCATTAGGACAAACTAAGAATAGCACAGAAGATGAAAGGTTGTACAAACCAACTTAATTTTCAAACAACTAATCCAACATCACTACCAAAACTTTTTCATGAAGATATCATATTGAGAATATTTGAAAATGGTGAGAAATCTTCTGTGAGGGTGATGTGGAAAGAGTCATAAGGTTTCATTGCTTTGATTTTTCTTTTTTAAATCACCAAAAATTAAAAGCCAATATTAATGGAGATATTGGTATTTTTTACTAAATTTTGTGAAGTGACTAAATGTAGCTTTAACCATTCACCTTAAGATATTTTTACAATATAATTTCCTAAGTCTATTTAGTATCTGCATTATCATAAAAACCAACCTATATCAATCTTAACTCCACATCTACCACTCTTAGGGGATGAAATCTATTTATCCCTCTGAGCACTTGGTAGACCTAGAATTAAGATGGATTTAAGATGATAGAATTTCCCCTTTAAATAGTCTATGCTCACATGAATACCATGGTATTACCATGGGTCAACACCATGGGTTATCATAAACCTGGAGCTTAAAAATTACTATTAGTAATTTATAAAAATTAATAAAATTAATAATTGATTTTTATTTTATTTTTTATTTTAACCAAGTTAAAATGTTTAATATATATTAAATTACAACATCCATTTTTGCTCTTGATCCACCAAGCCCCGAGAGGGATCAATATTTTTTCACTCTATGCTAGTTTGCACATCATGATATTTGATACCTCTCGGGGCTTAGTAGATCCAGAGTAAAGATGGATCTATGCTAGTTTAATCCCCCCATTTAAATAGGCTACATTCCACGTGAATACCATGGGTCAATACCATGTGCCATTTTTATTTTTATTAATATTAATATTAGCGTTAATAATGTTTTTTTGCATGGTATTAATAATAATCTAGCCCATGGTATTTGGCCCATAGGTTTCACCTAAATATAAAACATTTTTTGAGTGTTCGTAAATATAACGTGACTTATGGAGTAAATATAAAAAAATGTTTTATTTGTTTACCATACCTCTCATTTATTTATATTTTTATTAATTTACCATACCTCTTTTACAAATATGGTATTTGGCCCAAAGGATTCACTTAAATAAAACCTCTTTTTTGAGTCTTCATAAATAGAAAGAGGGTTATGGACTAAATATAAAAAAGGTTATATTTATTTACCATACGTCTAGTTTATTTATATTTTTATTTATTTACCATACCTTTTGAGTAAGTATAAAAATAGATTTTATTTATTTACCATAGCTCCATTATATTTATATTTTTATTTATTTACACCCTTTCATGTATATAAGATGACTTACGGAGTAAATATAAAAAATGTTTTATTTATTTACCATACCTCTCATTTATTTATATTTTTATTAATTTATCATACCTCTTTTATAAATATGGTATTTGGCCCATAGGATCCACTTAAATAAAACCTATTCTTGAAAATTAGGGCGAATGGAAGGTTGTAACTCCTAATTTCAAGGGCTAAATTTACCTTTTTTACCCTCTCCCTTAAAATAAGGTGGGCTATTTGAGGCCATTTGTAAAAATGTACTATGATACAAAATATTCGCCCACTAAAAATTTAAAACCCCTTAATTTCGCCAAAGGGTGAACATTCGTCCCTAAAACTTTCTATGTAAGACATGATGATCTTTCCCTTGCTAATTAAGACGATATATAACTAAATAACATCCAAAACCCTAACTACTACTGGTCCCTTACATAACACGAGTTAACCACTTTATTTATTAACTATGACCCGTTTACAACTAATTGTGATACCTTTTCTATAATGTGGGCCAGCCACTTACAATTATTATTGTGGGATTTATTGACTCTTTAACTAACTATGACTCAGACTTGATGCCTTGGGCTTATTACATAAATAAAGGGGTTAGGGTTGGACCCTAACATATATATATATATATATATATATATATATATATATATATATATATATATATATATATATAATGGTCTTTTACCTCATCATCATTGAGGACCATGATGTGACAAAACATGATGTTAAAGGGAATCATGTTGACTTGCTTTAATGAATATGATGTTTGTTAAGTTATTATTTTCCCAACCCTAAGCTATTCCTTGGCTCCGCTTCCCTTTCTTCTCTTCACTTCTTCTCCTTTTCTTTAATCTTTTAATTATTAGTAATAACAATTTATCTTAAGTTCATAGTTTTTTTTTGGGTAATTCAAAGTTTTTCTATTATATCATTAAGAGAGTACATTGTGTGGAGCTCTGAGAAAGTGTAAATTAGCCTCAATTTGACTGGATTTGTTGGTTTTCAGGTACAAACAAAACCAAAAGGAGAGAAACTTGACAAAACATGGCTTCTTCACATACATAGCCCACCAGGAGCAAAATTTATCCAAAAAGTATAAACAGTCGGAGCTCATTCAAACATCTAAGGAGGAGCGACAGGTTGAACCTCAACAACTTGACCATCATTTTTTAGATGGTGAAATTCCTCGTGGATGTGAGATTCCACGTGAGCTATGTGTGTCTCAAATTTTTCCATGTATTCCTGGAGACACCTATGATTCCTCCTCAGCTTGGCCTATTAATCCAGGATACAACATTGATTCTGGTGAAGAATAACCAAGAACCCAACCAGCTCGGTAGTCTCCTTGTTTTGGGCTTGAGATAGTTGTTCAACAGCGTGCTGCAACAAGTGAATTTGGGCCTCATGGGAGTCAAAAAGGCTAGTATGTGAACTCTACCAGGTGAATTCTGAATGGGAGGCACCAACTCACCATCTCCCTCATGTTCCTCTTTCCCCTAGTTTCCTCCACCCCATCGTTGACAACCTCTTTGTCGCTAAATGAGAGAAAGCTTTCTGACACCTTGGAACCTTTCTGTTGAGGCCTACCACTTTTCAATACCAATACTCAGTCCTGCAGGCTCCCTCTCACACCCCAATCCTCTTACCAAGCTGTCAGAAGGCATAAGAAAGCCAGGGTTGATTGTCGGATATTCGATTGAGATGGAAAGGGGTTCAAGATGCAACTACAACAAAGTACATAGAATTCAACAATAATGAAAAGTGAAAAATTTCTCTTAGCAACTTTATCGTCCAACAAGGGGTCTAGTGAATTTGAATTTCTCTGCCACTGAAAGTGATCGAGGAAGCTCATCCTTGTCCCCGCCACAGTGAGGCTATGGATCACCCCACAACTTGGGGATCTCCTTGCCACATTGCAACAGTTAAAAGACACTTGAAAAGAGACATTAGAACCAATAATTACCTGTGAAGGGACCTGTAGCAAGGTGAGGGCGATGCTAGCTTCTCCACCAGAGCCGGTATGCTTCCTTTCCTCATCCCCAATCGCCCAAGATGCACATATCTCAATACTAGGGTCCCAAGAAAATTGACCACACCAAAGACTAAGCAATAAAACAATCCAGACAAAGACCAAGGTTGGTTTCTAGGGCTTGCAACGCCACTAGATGAAGGATATAGGACCGAGGAAACTATCCTCTAAAAGAGTTTCATTAGCTCGAGTGTCTGAGCTCATATCTTTGTGAACAAGAACACCAACCATTTTTGTTGCCCCACTTAGTATCCTCCTCATTGAATCGAGATACTTTGTCAAGGCATATTTACTCCATATCATGATTAACATGTGCCCCATACAAGGAATAAACATCATGTGTTCGGCCGAGTCTTAAAAGACACTCCCATGAGAAAAGTTCATAATTATTTTTAATATTAATATTAAAATTGCTATTATTTTTCATATTATATATATATAGATTAAGATAAATTTATACTAAATTAATAATAATTAATTATATATAAATATTTTTTATATAAATATTAACCTATAAATAAAAACATTTGCTTTCCCTTAAAAGAAATATAACTATTTAAAATTTAAATCCAAATAAGAAAATAAATTTGTGCTTTTTAGGACCCAAGAAAAACTAGATCATAAATTTTTAGATCATTTAATATGTTATATTTAATGAAATTTAAGCTGCCTTATACATACCATGACAAACGAAATGCAAAGTAGTAACCATACCTTGGACCAGCAGGGTATGACAATACGAATTAGTCCCACGCTGGGAAGCTAGCACTCGCTCAGATGGCGTGTGATAGTGGAATAGTCTGGTTGTGCCAGAAACGACGTGGAAAAATTCAATCCTCTGGTTTCATTTTCGATTATATTTCAGACCCGTCATTTCGGATGTGTGTGAACCTTAAGAAATGTTGGTGCCACCACGGTGAGCGGGAACCTTAAGTTGGTAATGGTTAATATGAAATGTGAAGGGACAGAATAGGACGACTGACTTACGGACTCAGCTTTGTAGTTTTGGTGGTGGTTGCGGTTATAAATTAGCTAAAATTTCATATACCAGGCAAGCTTCATACTTACTAGAATCTCTTGTTTCATATTTTTTGTTAGCTTAAAAATACCAATAATAGTTTATTGATTTTATGTGTAAATTAGTCATAAAATTAAATTATAATAGTCATAAAATTAAATTATAATTATAATTTAATTTAATTACTAAATTGTAAAAATGATTAATTTTATGTTTAACAAAATAGATAGTAAAATTAAATTATGACTTTAATTTAATTATTAAATAATTATAGTTTTAGTTTAAAATATAAAAGGAAGTTTTTTAAACTAAAATTACATTAGTATATTTTATGTTAAAATAGAGCAAGATTACATCCATCTGTCTGAGTAGTATATTTTTGAAGTTTCTTGTAATAAAATTAGAATATGATGTTATTTTAAATTGGGAAAATCATCTAATGGGGTTGTGCTTAGTTAACTTATGATAATGCAGCCACTAGGGTTGTTTTGTGTTAAATAACAATGAGAGGGCCACCGTAAAATGATCTCCTTTCCACTGTCTAGCTTGTACCATTTCCAAAAGTGTCCTCAAAACATTTAATTCATGTTTTTTTCCTTTACAATTGATGCCTTTGCTCTAACAAGATCTTCATTTGCATGTTGATTTGAGTAGTTAGTCGATCCACCTGTAGTCTGAGTGATACAAGTTCGGTGTGAAAATCACCTTACAATTCACTAGTCACTAAATTTGTATTCCATCGCCACCGTCTCTTGACTTCCATTATAGAGTGTTGAGATTGATTCTAGTTAAAAACCTTAATCAATCTAGTTTTTTATTTTTATAACCACTTCCTATTGCATTCTTCACCTTTTATGTTAAGTTGCTACTACTAAGAATAAGAGAGAACTTATATAATGTGTGTTAAACGAGGAATAATTCACCATGATTACCGACTATAATTCATTTGAATCAATTGATTCACTTCCAGGTTTGCAACCTATACCAATTAGGAGGGAGTGTGAGATATTGATTAAGTAGTCATTCCTACCCTATGCTTGCATTTCATCCCATGTATCCCATGCCTAAGTCTCCTTCTTACCCGAATGCATTGTGTACTTTCTAGCTCACGTAGTATGTCGTCAGGAGAGAGTTTTGCTTGGAATCCATCGAAATAATACCATGATACCCCTAGTTTGTTCCATGCACTTGACCTAAATTCGAATAATTGCATGAAGGTTGTGATGCCATGATGACCATACCTTCAATAACCATCATTATTATTTTTATAAAATACGTTACATCTTCATGGTTTTGTTAACCCTCATTAAGCCCAAAGTAAGCGAGATATATTGTTGGTCAATTACTCTATTGATGTCTTTAGCTCCCTTAATACATGCTTTGTTTGAGTTTTAAGAATAGAAAGAAAATGAGCCACAAGTTTTGTTAAAATGGAGTTTAATTTGAGATCTATGGGAGGTGTGTTTAGGTTGAGATGTCTAATTATGTTGTTGGAGTCACCTATAATAATTAGTTTGTGGATTAAATATTTCAATTATTGTTAACTAGATTAAGTTTATGTGTGAGGCATACATCTCCACTTGATTATTAGAAACTGTGTCTAGAATTTAGGAACATGTCAGCTCCATTTGTCCTTCAAGGCCATAAAGCATTTATTTCTCTAAATTATAAATTAAATGAAAGTTTCATTATAATCTAGAATCAACTTGCATTGATTATCCTTAATTTAGATATACTTTCGTAAGCCCAAAATATGGGTAATCATGATGTGTAATTATTAAAAGTTTAATAATTATATGGTAGATATATAATTTGTTGTATTAATTTCATAATGCTTTTAATTATTTCATAATTTAAATAGAATTTTTTTAAATTATTATTAAAAATAATTTGAAACTAATAAATAAATATGAAATATAAAACAATGTCTTATTGCAATTGTGTTAGTAAATTATACTTTGGATCTTATGATATGGGATGCATTAGAGGCACCACTATCTTATGCAATCAACATAGATGATGTGCCACTTGTCCTAGTGTAAGCTCCTGCATGCAGACTACTCTAAGTGTTTATGGTTCCAGTTGGGTTATGTTAATGATTTGGATGATTTGATTGATGTTAATGCTTCTCATACAAAGGCATGGATAGATGGCGGTGGACATTATCACCCCTATCATTTCCAATGCACTTGAGGTTCTTGACACTCATTTCCCTCCATATCTATCATAGTCTAGTGCCATATCAATTTGTAAACATCTAGAATCGGTTATTTCTTTCTCCCCCATGGTTGCTTCCCTCTTCACCTCCTGCATATTGCAGTAATTGTAATATGATCTCTCCACCTTGCTTCTTCATGGGCGAGAGGGAGTAATCTCTTAGGTAGTTAGTTCTCTTAGCACTTCCCAATTTGCAAAACTTTCTTTGTTGGAATCTCAGGATATGTCCCCCTGTGGAATTTAACATGGTGAGAAAAATTGTTAGGTGCCAGAAAAGATGTAGCAATTGGGGAGAGCAAGAGGTTTTAGACTCATTCATAAATCAAAGCCTCAACTTGGCCTTTGATAAGAAAATTATGAAATTGGTTTGTGAGGAGTTTCAGGAGTTGGAAGTGATTTTCATTGTAGAACATGTCTACATTTCAAATTCCAAAGTTATGGCATATATTTAAGATCAGGTTCCTAGCCTCGCGTATACTCCACAGAGATAAATTCAATAACCCCTTACCATTTAACTTATTGGAAACATAAAATGTCGCCACAAAAGATCATCATAGATCAAATTGAATTCAAAGATGAAATCTCACTAAAATGGCGTTGAACCAAAAAGAAATAAAACTCCACCTCAACAATATTCGAAATCAACTTACTAATGTTTAAAGTGGATGCATCAAAAAGCACCCCAACCCCATTAAATCAATGTCTCAAACTCTTCTTAATATTTATTTCTTTGATTTGTCAATTTTGTTGACTTTGTAATATATCTAAACATAAGAGCTATGATATGAGATGCATATCTTGCCGGCACTATGTAACCATGACTAGATTTAATCTTTTTATATTTTTGTTTCCATGCAACTATTTCAGTGTTTAAAGCCTTAATTCAAGCTCAAAATATATTTTAGAACACGTTCCTTAATTTTTAATTAATAGTCTAATGTATTTACAAGTAGGAACTTTATAATTTCTTGATATACTAGAAATTTAACTTAAAAAATTATTATGTACCAATTGTACATTTAGAAAGTATACTTTATTTGCAATGTGAAATCCACATAGTTATTTTTAATTTTTTATGATAAAAGTGTTAGAATCTTAATTTTACATTATTATGATACAAGTATTTATTTTTATACAAAATCATTTTTATGTAAATGAATTTTTTAATAATTTATCACAAAATAATTAATTTATTAATTTATTAATTCTAATATATTCTAATATTATTTATTTATTTGAAATTGAATTATTTTGGATCGTTGAATTAGGACAATGGGCAGATATATTTTTTGGTGGAAGCGGGAACGGAGGGCAAGTTGCTAGGGTTACAAAGAGTTGCAGAGGTAGATCCTATTGGAGGGCCGCAGAGGAGGGAGCTCCACTCCCTCCTACAAGGACGTCGTAGCCAGCAGAAGTAAGGCACCATGAGTGAACATCAAAGGTTTTGAGGAGGAAGGGAAAAGGAATAATGAAAAGGAGACAGAGGAGACAGAGGGGACCAAGACCAAGGAAAACAGTAGCACAAAGGACAAGGAAGAAGAAGACAAAATTTAGGGAACAAGAGACAAAAAAAAGGGACCTTGCAGACTCAAAGCAAAGATCACTCCTAGAGTAGTGTTAAATGATCCTGCTCCGCAGGCGCATAGAGAACACATGGGGACTTACACTATCATCTATAAATTCATGGGATTATGGCCCACTGAAAAAGCTTTACAGACGTGGATCAAGTATCACTGGAAACCTAAAGGAAGCATCGGCTTACATCTTGGATCAAAGGGATTCTTCACCGTGGTGTTCTCAAACATCGAAGACAAAGGCAGAATATTCGAAGGAGGACCCTACTTTTACGCAGCAGATGGTCTCTATATGTGGCCTTGGATGATGAACTTTGTTCTAGAGCGGGAGACTTTCACTTCGGTTCCTGTCTAGGTAAGGCTCTATTCTTTACCTCTTTATTATTAGCAAACTAAATCGCTAGCTGCCATAGGCAATAAACTAGGTCGTTTTGTCAAATCTTCTGAAGCCACTAGAAGGGGTAAATATGCTTCCTTTGCAAGGATATGTATGGAAATGGATCTATCAGGAGCACTTCCGGATGAAGTTATCCTGGAAGTTTTTGATGAGGAATGGGTGCAGACAGTGGACTATGAGCATATCCCGTTCAGATGCCGTAGATGCCACGAACATGGACACTTGTTCAGAGACTGCCCTCTTAGTAAAGCAGACAACAAGAGTAAACCTAATACAATGAAGGACACGAATAACTTTCATAAAGTGGTAAGTAGAGGAAAAGGAGGTAAAAAAGGTCCAAAGAAACAACATAATGAGGGCAGAAGGTCAGTCAGAACAAGTTTCAAGTACTAGAAGAGAATGAAGAAGTTACGAAAGAAGATCAATCTATGGAGGAAGGTCGTAATGAAAAGGAGAAAGAAGAAGACAACAACCAAACACAAGATATTGGTAATCGGAAAGAGACTATGATTAGTGAAACAGAATTGGAAATGGATCAAGGAATGACCCAGAGCAAAACAGATCTGGAGGATCATGAGCTACAAGAAATTCTTGATAAGGAACACCTAGATCTGGAAGGATTCTTGAGGCAGGGAGCCACGGAAGGGATAGAATCATTGCCTCAAGAAGAATGTAATAGAATACAACAGTTGTTTTTATTGAAAACTCAAGAAAGGGGGTTGGATAAAGGAAAAACCATTGACAAGCAGTAGTATAGAGGTGTTGAAACAATGAAAGCAACTCCAGGATTAGTGACTAGAAATGCAGGAAAGAAGAGGGGTAGGAAAAAGTAGAATGAGCTCTTGATGGAGTGCGGAAAGCTAATGATAGATTCGGGTAAAATGAAATACCTAACTAGTTACTCTATAAATCTTTAATAATGAAGTTCACATATTGGAATATCATAGTTCTAGGTAGTAAAAGAAAACAAAGAATGATTGGTAACAGAATGAAACAAGCAACATCAAATATAATCTTCATATAGGAAATGAAATGCTCCATTCAGAAATTAAAACAAATCCATAGCAAATGGCTCAATAGATTTGAGTTTCTAGAAGTTAAATCAGTGAACACAGCGGGGGGCATTCTCCCTCTTTGGAACCCCCAAAAAGTTATCATAATAGATGTGGAGGCATCAAGAAATTATTTATCATTATTTATTCAACCCATGGGGGTTTCGAATGCCTTCTTGGTCACAAATGCTTATGGCCCTCAAAGAATAAATGAAAACTCATATTTCTAGACTCCCTTGAGGATGTTGGGAACAGAGATGCAGGAATACCT
This sequence comes from Pinus tabuliformis, assembly GCA_031772625.1. Taxonomy (NCBI): domain Eukaryota; kingdom Viridiplantae; phylum Streptophyta; class Pinopsida; order Pinales; family Pinaceae; genus Pinus; species Pinus tabuliformis. The sequence continues at coordinate 247,877,432 of CM062805.1, forward strand.
TGGGTCATGGGAGGGGATTTTAACATGATTAAATCTCTTTCGGAAAAAAAAAAAAGGAGGTAGCAGAGCACTAAATAAAGACTCCTTAGCATTCCAAACCTTCACAGATAATATGAAAATGGTTGACTGAGAAACAAAAAATGGCCTTTTTACCTGGAACAACAAAAGAGGAGGTGAAGCACAGGTAGCATCCAAGCTAGATAGATTTATGATCTTAAAGGAGATTATGCTTATATCGAAAGAAATAACATCTAGACTTATCCCCTTTGGAGGCTCTGATCATTAGCCGATTCAATTATAAATCAAGGGGATATATTCTCCTAGGAATAGACCCTTCAGATTTGAGAATATCTGGCTCTCCCACCCAGATTTCATTAGCAACATTGAAAAATGGTGGTCCAAAGATTTGTAGATCTAGGGAACTAATATGTTCCTCCTCCATAAAAGACTAAAGCACATTAAGCTCAGGCTCAAAGAATGGAACAAGAATTATTTCGGTAACATTTTTGTGGACAAAAATTCAATGGAAACCAAAATACAGGAACTTAACCAGGCACTAATTAGTGATGGCTTTGACAAAGTTAAAAGTGATCAATATGATAAATACCATCAACAATGGGAGGTTTTATGCAAACAAGAGGAAATATTTTGGAGACAAAAGTCTAGAGTTCAATGGCTCAAAGAAGGTGAGCGTAATACTAGATTTTTCCATAGATCCACCATGGCTAATAGAGCACACAAAAAGATCTCGTTGATAAAGGATGCAAATGAGGAGCTTCAGATCTCTCATAAAAATATCGAAGCAGTGTTGGTCGAGCATTTCCAAGGCATCACTCAGGAGAACAATTTAGACAGAGAGAAATGCATCAAGGAAATTACAAAACATATCCCTAAGCTAGTGTCTAGAGAGGACAATTTTACCCTTAATAGATCAGTAACTCAAGAGGAGGTTAGTGAGGTTCTCAGAAATATGAAGAATGGCAAAGCTCCAGGCCTAGATGGTTTCAATGTGGATTTTTTTAAAGCCTGCTGGAATATAGTCAAATAGGATATTTTGAATGTAGTGGAGGACTCCAAAATAAATGGGACTATTCTGAAAGCTCTCAACACCTCCTTCATTTCCCTGATACCCAAACAAGACACAACCCAAACGGCTAATAAGTATAGACCCATAGCCTTATGTAATGTGGTATACAAGATAATATCCAAGATATTGGCTGACAGACTCAAACCTCTACTTCCTTCTTTAGTTTTAGGGGAACAATCCAGATATGTGGAAGGCAGACAAATTCTGAATAAAATTATTCAAGCCCACGAGGTGGTTCACACACTAACTAGCAAGAGGTGGGCTGGAATGATCATGTAATTGGATATTGCCAAAGCGTATGACAAGGTGGATTGGATTTACATCAAGAAGGTTCTTATTGCTTTTGGTTTCGATCACAACTGGGTCAGATGGGTTATGGCTCTAGTAACTTTGTACAACTTTTCAATTTTGGTGAATGGATCTCCCTCAGAGATATTTATTCCTTCTAGAGGCCTTAGACAGGGAAACCCGCTCTCTCCCTTTCTCTTTATCCTTATGATGGAAGGACTTGGCAGGTCCATTAAGCAGGCAAAGGTCCCGGGAAAGATTAAGGGCCTTCAATTAATGGAGAATGTCAGGCTCTGACTCACCAACAATTTGTGGATGATACCATGCTACAAGGAATTCCCACAGTCAAAGAAGCTTCGGCCTACAAACAAATCCTGAATGACTTTGCAATGGATACAGGTATGGAAGTTAATCCCTCTAAATCAAAAATATTCTTCTTAAATACTAGCATTGCAATTTAAAGAAATATCTCTAGAATTCTTGGCTTTCAAAGAGATTCCATACCCTCAAAGTATTTGGGAGTTCCCCTTACAGCTAGACCAATTCACAGGATTATCTGGGAACTGGTGCTCAATAAGATGCAGGACAAAGTAAAAAAATGGACCATCAGATCTTTGAACCTGGCTGGTAGGTTGGTTCTGACTAAGGTTGTTCTTCAATCTATCCCTGTTTTCATGCTATCAGCCCTCCCAGCTCCCAAAGGTGTCTTACAGCAATTCAGGAATATCTAAAGAGACTTCCTTTGGGGCAAGGAGGAGACAAGGAAGAAATTGGCCCTTGTTTCTTGGGATAAAATCTATAAACCAATGAGCCATGGGGGTCTAGGTTTATATGATCAGGAGATTCTTAGTAAAGTTTTAGGAGCCAAGCTTTGGTGGCGATGGTTTCAAGAGCTAAAAGCTCAATGGGATAGGATATGGAAAGAAAAATATGCCAACTCCTAGCAAGATAGTGATCTCATAAGAATTTCTGGAAACATAAAGGGCTCTTACATCTGGAATAAAGCTTGGGAAAACAAAAGCCTATTACAAAAAAATAGTTTCTGGGAAATCAGAGCTGGAGATCTAGCTCTATTCTGGGAGGAAAAATGGCAAAAAGAGCCAACACTGTTAAGAGAGGACTTTTTGATCCTCAAGAAGAAAACAAATTCCCAAGGATTATACAAGGTAAAGGATTTTTGGGATCTTTCTCATAACTCCAGAAAGGGGAGAAGCTGGAGAAACATTGATTGTAGAGATGACAGTCCCATAAAAGTAAAAGCAGAGACACTTATGAGCATGTTAAAATAAAGGAGGATCTTGGTGACCGAGGGGCAAGATCAGTTAATATGGGGCCATAATAAAGAAGGCACCTTTAATCTTAAGGAAGCAAAAGGTATTATCCTTGAGCTAGATTCATGTGTTTAGGATAAGACCTGGCTACAACTTTGGAGGCACCAAGGATGGATGAAGATCAAGCTTTTCATGTGGTTGGTACATCACAAGAAAATCTTGACTTGGGAAAATATTAGGAAGAGGGGTGTTATGGGGCCTTCTAGATGCCAGCTATGTGAAGCTCAAGAGGAGACAATGGAGCATATTCTCAACAGCTGCACTTACACCACCTAGTTGTGGGATTCTTTTGCCACCATTTTTCAACAGACAGATAGGGACAGAGGAAGTATCATTAATACTCTAAACAAATGGAGAAGAAACTTTACAGAGAATGAGTTCCTTAATTTGGCTTGGGCCTTTATGCCAAGCTTCATTATCTGGAATGTTTGGAAAGAAAGGAACAAAAGAATTTTCAAGGATGAAAAGACTATCCCTCATTGTCTGTTTGAACTGATCTTGAAACAACTTAAAGAGACAGTTAGCACCATAGTTCGCAATCACCCCAAAAGCCCCCCCTCGTAGACTGAGTTGAGAACTCTCAGGAAACTGGGAATGCAGGGATAATTCCCCAAGGCTTGAATAGGAAGGAAATAGCAATGGATACGGAGAAGGATTTCTGGTATCCTCCCCGAAAGCTATCTGAAATACAATATTGATGATGCTTCAAAAGGAAACTCGGGAATAGCTAGTTATGGAGAGGTGTTAAGAGATGAAGGAGGAGGCATTATCTTTATCTTCCACTGTCATTTAGGAAAAGCCACCAACAATATGGATGAATTAATGGATTTGGAGCAGTGCTTAGAGTTTCTGATGTTGGATCATGGCTCAAATGTCATTATTGAAGCGGATTTAGAGATAACCATAAACTCTGTGAAATGAATCAGTTCTGGAATGGTGCCGTAGAAAGTCTCCAAGCACTGGAGATTAATCCAAGTTTACCAAATAATACAAAGACATCTCTAGGGTCTTCGAACTGTCAGTTTCAACCATGTTCAACAAAAAGCCAATAAACTAGCAGACATCCTGGCCAACCAAGGGGTGACTAATTCAGTTTGCAGGAACGCGATGAGGAGGTAGGTGATGCCTCAGAGTAGATTAAGAGCTCTTTGCAATGAACAAGCGGTAGAGGACAGAGAAATTTTTAGATACCAGGCCAGGGTGACAGGCACGGAATAATTTTTTCTCAGCAAGGCAATCCACAGTCTTCCAAGATGTACTATGGAGGATGGCAAGCAAAGATTGGCCACAAGACATCCCTGGGTAAGTTGACCAGTCTCCTCATTTTTTCAGATGGTAACATTACGGTCGGTTTTCAGTCTGACTCAGTCACTGGTTCTAGTTCCACTATTAAAATGTGTGGGAAGGAAGGATTGTTTCTTTCCAATAGCTACAATTTCTCCTCATTCCACTTTCGGAAAGGAATATAGTGCTCAAAGTGGTTTTTAGGCGATCGCATGGCTCTTGAGCAATATCTGGTTTTGGAGATTTGGAAGAAATCACATTCAACTTCCAACACGTGGCAGGGGTGTGGTAATGAATACCGCCTCCCATTGCATACTAACATTTGGCTTCTTAGGTAGTGCGATATTGCTCCTGGCCATTGGATCTCACCGTCAGGATCTACATTCAAAAATGACCATGATGTTTTGTGGGGCCAGGTCCTTTTTTCTCCACTCATCTTGTCAGGGCATTTTTCCTCAAACTGTTGGTCGGTGTGAGAAGGAAGGATTGTTTTTTCCAGCAGCTGCAATTCCTCCTCATTCCACTTTCAGTAAGGAATACAACACTCAAAGTGGTTTTTAGGCGATCGCATGGCTCGTGAGCGATAACTGGTTTTGGAGATTTGGAAGTGATCACATTTTGCTTCCAACATGTGGTAGGGGTGTGGTAATGAATACCGCCTACCATCGCACACTAACGTTCAGCTTCTTTGGCAGTGCGATATTGCTCATGGCCATTGGATCTCGCCACTAGGATCTACGGTTAGAATCGACCGTGTTGTTTTGTGGGGCCAGGTCTTTTTTTCTCCACTTGTCGTATCGGGGATTTTTTCCCTCAAACCATTGGTTGGCCCGAGGATTAAGGACGATGGTGATTGTGGTTGGGGGATCATTTATCCCAACATTGTGTGTATTTCGAGGGTTTAGCATTGACTGTTGTAGGGTTGGGGGTCATGTCTTTGGGAGGATGCCCTTTTTTTTTCCTGAGTCCATGAAGATGGATCGTTTTTTGTATATTTTGTAACATTACTTTTGGAATAATGAAATAGAAGGATCGTCTCTTGCCTTAGAAAAAAAAAGAAATTAAATTATTTTGATTTTTTTATATTATCTATTAAGAGTGATATTAAAATAAAATATGATATTATTTAATGTAAAATATAAAATTGACAAAATTGATTATTAAATTTTGTTTAGATGATGAGAAGAAATAATTATAATTTTTTCCTCAAATTTTAATTTTTGCAAATAAAATGTTAAATTTGTACTAAATATATAAATTTATATTAACTATATAATTATATATATTTTTAAAATTTTACTTTTTAATCAATCTTATATTCTAAAGAAATGATAATTATTAATATTCATGAAATTACTCCTTATCATTATTATACTTTTGAAAACTATAGAATATTTATTAAAATTTTAGCTTTTAATAAAAATATTTTTTTTTTAATAACTGTTTAATGAAATTTATTATAAAAATTAAATTTAGTAAATTTCTAGTTTTTAGTAAAAAATTATTATTTTTTTAATAACTATTTAATGAAATTTGTTATAAAAATTAAATTTATTTTCATATTAATGATTAATAATTATAGTATAATTAGGTTATGGGGATTTGGATTGACAATGAAGGGCTTTTATGATAAGGAAAAATGCCACCTATTCAAATCCCCTCATTGTTTATTTGAAAAAATTATAATATAATTATTTGTTTATATATGATGATGACGATGATGAATGCTCACTGACACCAATATGGTTTATCAATAAAAATTAATAAAAATTCTTTAACATATTATTTCTATGCTTGAAGGGAAGTGAGAAAATCTTTCCTCGATTACGATATATTTTGAAAATTAGAACATATTTGACTATAAGATGAGAAATCTAAGAGAAAATTATTTTTATCTTCAAACCTCTTAGTATCATAAAATTGACATACTCTTTCTTCCCATGGAGTTTAGGGAGTAGACCAACACTCAGTTTCACTATGAAGCTCATGAGAATTAATCCTTATTTTATCAATTTTAATTTTCTTCTTAACACTAGCCAAGACATATAAATAATTCTAGTTTTCAAAATTATGATTGATCACCTCTTTATAATATCTTAGTTTCCTTTTTTCCTCTAACTTATCACTCCATAAATTATCCTTAAATCTAGAAGTAAGAATATGTTTAATATTATCCTTATTCTGCAAGATGATCTGCTCCTTTATCCCCCAATGGTCTAGCCAAGATTTCACATCCTTATGCCATCCATGCATCAGCCGAACACAAGGGTTTTGGCTAGGGTTAGAAGCAATTTTACGAAATATCATGGCTTCCATGTTGTATAATTTATTCTTATACATGATATACATGGTTTTAGTGATGATTTCAATAGGGAAAAGGCTACCTTTAATCAAGAGGATAGGGTGGGAAGTACATCGTTTAATCTTGAGGTTGTATGTTACAAAATACTTTTGGGTCTACTCAATATTCCTCCATGATTCTATAGATATACTACAACCCCAAACCTCACAACCATATAAACTAAACGGGATGACCTGTGTCTCAAAGGGGAACCATTTTTTTCAATAATTGTTAATTTTCCACTACTCTATGTTGTTACAATCACTTTAACCCAATTCCTTTCTTTAATTAGCAATCTTTCAAGAGAATTTAATCTTCGAGTGATTAATAGAAATTGTAGATATAAAAATAAATTAAATAAATAGTAAAAGATAATCAAGATAAATAATACATATAAGGATTTGGTCAAAGTCCAATGAAACACCCATAATGGGGAAAACCCTTTTAAAATCTTCTTCTTATTAGATTGTCATAAGATGTTCAACAAAGAGAGAGTAAAATGTTTCAATTCACCAATAAAAACATTGTATAGAAAGACCAATCAAACAATATCCAAGAGATGAGTCCAGTATGAAATTCTAATCAATATCAAGATTTCCAAGCCTGTCGTCAACCGTCAAAATCTGCAATCAACTATTAAAAATATATTAGGTCACAACCACATGGAGCTAGTAACCATCAGTGCGGTTGTAGCTCTCCAATCATGGGGATCACCCTATCAGGTAAGCAGTTGTAATCCAGATGTCCACGAACTGACCCCGCAGCTCCAAAAAAAATCTTATTTTCATACGTGTGAGCTTGAACCTTGCAATTTTAGACCTATGTGAACCAATATCATGAACCAAATTCAGACCTTTATGAATCGATCAGGAAAAAATTTAAGGATGGAAATTTATCTTAAAGTTTCAAAATCATGGCGAATCTCACTAGTACATAATATGCAATATGTAAAATATTTGGATATACTTTTGTAGAAATATTCAGATCTCAAATAATTTTATATAGTCTCTATATGAAATATTTGCGATTCTTAAGGTAAAATAATTTTATACCATAAATTTTGGGCAAATAATTTTTAGAAAAAATGTATATTAGAAAATATTTTTTTGGGAAAAAAACCTAGAAAATTAGCCCACCTACGAATATTAGCCACTAAAATTTTCCCTAGAACCAATCTAAATAAGAGAGAGAAGAATATGATTTATGATCACGTCCAAATGAGGTTAACTTGACTTGTATTTATATTCTTTCAAGGGTGCCCACTTTCTCTCTAAAGTCAACCTATAATTTTGTGAACATGCTGGTTTCCTCTTCAAAAATACATTTTTCCTTAACCAAATTAAATTCTTCCAAGGGCTAGGAGAGGTATTTATTGACGAGGAAGATTTTCCAAATGAGGGAATCTGTCCTTGAGTTGCCAAATTAACACTCCCTCTCAGCAAGGGATAGATTACTAACAACAATATATGACCCATATCAAGTATCGTGTCATCGTCAAATAAAATGTTGTCATTGCTCATGTTTGCTTCTCTTGAGTCATCTCTACTCATATTTGTTAAACACTCTCCAATATTAGAGAATAATAATTTCACATCATAGGGGAGCTCAAGTTACCACCCTCTATCCATCAGGGAGCCATTATTACCACCCAGAATCATCATCATCGAGGAGCCTTTACTATCACCCAAAATCATCATCGAGGAGCCTAACTCAACCCTCCTCTATCAATAGGAGAGATAGACTTATTGTAGGGGAAAGTATCACACTATTTACTAGTAACTTGGGACAATAGGTGAGATCTACTCAATGATCACACTATGTCCTATTGTCTAGTGATAATAGACAAGATTGACTTGAGGATCAAACTTCATCCTATTGTCTATTGGTCCTCCATCGAGACCCTTAAGAGTAAAATGGTAGAACACTTGCATAAAAGAATTTAGAAAGATCAATTTACCACATGGGTAAGGATACATGCCCTATCTCAAGTCCCCTCAACCCATTGGCCAGATGGGGAGGTCAAATATTAGCAATCCAAATTTGTGGGTAGGATTCTAACTGGGGTATACTATGTCAAAGCAATAATAAGCAAGATCACTTACCATAAGGGTAAGGATACACACTCTATCCTATTGTCCAAAGTTACCTCAACCCGTGATCCCTTTACTGCTACATTCCTACCCTAGGAGATCAACAAGGGGGAAGAGCACATTTAGTGTTCTTGATCTACAAGGACCCTTACCCAGGAGGGTCACAACCATCAATCCAACTTTCTCTCTGAATACCAAGAACTTCCCTTACGGTAAAGAACTGGTGATTATATCTTCTATTTTCTTTTCACTCAAAATGTGATGGAGTCTTATAGATCCTCTCTGCACCATGTCTCAAATGTAGTGATACCTAATCTTAATATGCTTGGACTTATCATTAAATACAAAATTATTTTCCAATTAGATCCCACTCTTGCTGTCATAGTATATCACAATTGTATCAAGGACTTTCTCAAAAAACTCTACAAAGAGATTCCTGAACCAAATTTCGTCATAGCTAGTCATGCTAGCAGAAATATATTATGCCTTGGTCGTGCTTCAAGCTACAAACTTTTTTTTCCTGCTCATCAAATCTATCATTGTAGATCCCAAGCTAAAGAAACACCCTGGTGTTCTCTTCACATTAGTAACATTTCTAGCCTAATCAGCCTCAGTATAACCATGAAGTCATACATGAACAAAAAAATATCTCAGACCAAGGTTAATCATCCCATGTAAATATCTCAATACGTGTTTGGCAACAAACTAATGTGCATGAAGGAGCTCAGTCATGAATTTACTGAAAGTGTTCATTACAAAGCACATACTTAGATGGGTGTTCACAAGGAACATTAATGCCCCAATAAAATATTGATACTCTGAAGGATTCACCAAATTAGGTCCAATATCATCTACGCATAACTTCTTAAAATCCATCTCCATAAATGTGGCAAAGGACTTGCATTCAGTCATTTTGAATCCTTCCAATAACCTCGCAACATATTTTCCTTGAGAAAGGAAAATTTCTATAAGTCTCTACCACACCTCTAATCCAATAAAATAATGCATCATGCCAAGGTTCTTCATTTCAAATTTGGATGCCAACTCCCTTTTACACTCGAGCAGCAGAGGCTCACTACCTATCAATAATAGATCATAAAAATATAAAATAAAAATAAAAGGGATAACTTGGACCACTCTGAAGTAGATTTTTGGATCAACAATGCTTCTCATGAATCTTAGCTTCACCAGGTAACTATAAATATGGGCATACCTGGCTCGGGGAGCTTGCTTCGAACCATATAATTCTTTTGTCAACCTACAAATGCGAGTCTTGATGTCCTTTATTTCAAAATCGTAAGGTTTCTCAATGTATACTTCTTCTTGTAGTATGTTGTGAATAAATACCATATTTACGTCCATTTGCTAAAGTGTATATCCTTGAAAAGCAATAAAGGAAACAATTGATCTAATAGTAGTGTAGTGGGAAATGAGAGAAAATATATCGTCATAGTCTTCTCCCTCTTTCTAGAAGAAACCTCAGGTCATGAACCTTGCTTTGTACTTCCAATGCTTCCATCAACTCCAAGTTTGATCTTATTTAGCCATTTTAAAGTTATAATGGACTTTCCCTTAGGTATTGACACAACATCCCATAGATCATTATTCATAATCAATTCATATTCTTCATCCATGGAATCCTTCCAAACTTGTTATTTCATGGCTTCTTCAAAGGTAGGAGCTTCAACTTGTATCTTAGTGCCCATAGCTATAATGTATCCATGATGTAGGCTTGGATTCTTACTTTCTATAAAGGTCCTTTTGGCATGAATATATCTCTCAACATCTTTTGAAGTATCACAAAGCCATAATGGTCTCTTCCTTCTGTGGGGATCACTTCGAGGAGGATCCAAGGGGTTCATAGGCTCCACAGTATCATCAACAGTTTCCTTCTCAGGTTCCGACATAGAATGACCTTCTAATATGTCATCATCACATTTATTCTTAGCAAGTGGAGGCAGAGGAAGGTCCCTTGATTTTCCAAGGGGAACATCTTCATAAAAATTTACATCCTTGCTAATCTCAGTCTCTCTTTAACCATATATACATATTCTAAATGCTTTAGAATTTTGACAATAACCATCAAATGTACCTTTCTTTCCAGTGGCTTCCAGCTTGTTCCTCTTTTCCTTCAACAAATGGAAATACACAGGGAAACCACATATCTTCATATGTCCAATTTCAGGCTTCACACCTTTGAATACTTCTTCGGGAGTCTTTTTGTCCAATGCTTAATGAGGAACCCTATTTTGTGCCTATATTGTTGTATTTGTAGCTTCTCCCTGGAGGGATTTCGACAACTTTAGATAATGAAACATAGCTCGGGAAGCCTCCATGATGGATCTATTCTTTCTTTTGGCCACCCCATTCTGCTTGGGGTTGTAAGGTACAATAGTTTCCTTCTTGATTCAATCCTTCTTGCAAAATTCAATAAACTCATTTGACATATAATTTCCACCATTTTCAGACCTTAAGACCTTGATATTATTCCATATTTGATTCTTTATTAGTGCCTTGAAGTCCTTCATCATATCAAAAGCCTCATCCTTATGCTTTAGGCAGTATATCCATTCCTTCTTGGAGAAGTCATCAATGAAGATTATGTGGTAGAGATGTCCATCAATAGAGTGCACAAGCATGGGTCTACATAATTCAGAATGAATGAGTTGAAGAATATCCTTGGTCTTCTTCCTACTAAAGGGTAAAGGTCCCCTCGTCTTCTTTTCATTGGCACACCCCATACATACTCCATCATGACTAGCTTGAACATCAGGCATCCCAAATACTAACTTCTTCAATTTCAGTAGAGCATCATAATGTAGATGTACCAACCTTTGGTTCCATATCTCACTTTGATGATTAGTGTCATGGACCATTGTTATTAGAGGTATTCCATTGAATCTATAAGGCCATTCAACTCTATATCCGAAGGTGAAAGCATCTCTCATGCGAGATTCCATAGGCCAGGTGAGGACTTTTCCTTTTATGAAATCTAATTTCATGCCCTTATCTTCCAAAGCATAAATAGACACAAATTTCTTCTTCATTCTTAGAACATACATTAATTTATGAAGAAGAAAAAATTCCCTAGAGTCCAAATCAAATTTGATAGAACCAAATCCCTTCACTGGATATGTAGAATTATCTCTAAGGATAATCCTCAAAATGATCTCCCTCTCAATTAGATTTCAGAGGAATTCCTTATACCCAGAGAAATGAATAAAATCCCCACTATCAACCAACAAACTATCATCAAAATCTATAGGAGAATAACTAGATAGAGAAGAAATAAGTATATATTCAGATTGAATCACAGTTACATTGTTTTCGCACATGGAGTTCATGGACCTCTTTTGAGGATGATGGAATTCTTCATGGTAATCTAGAGTATCTCTTCTTCTTCTATCGTCCCTTCTTCTTCTATCATCTCCTCTTCTTCAATCATTATTTCTCCTTTTATTGTTGAACTTGTTCTTGTTGCAGCCTTGATTGTTGTCATAATTTTATCTTGAATCATTTCTCTTTCTCGGGAAGTCTCAAGTATAATGACAATGGTTGTGTTATTTAAGGAATTCAATTCTACTTCCTCTTCTCTTGGAGTACTTTGATTTAGGGGGAGACCTTCTTGAAGCAAAATGTTTCCCCCTTCCTTTTCTCCTTTTGTCTTGATTAACAAATGCAAATGCCTCTCCTTCTTCATGTTTTTGTATTCTTTCTTTGGAAATCATGATGGACTCTTCTTTAGTGAATTTACCAATGAGCTCATCAAATGACAGAAGAACATTATTATTTCTTAGAGTAGTAATGAATGTTTCCTAAATATGGGATTACCTTGAAGAGTCACCACCACTAGCTCTCTGTTAGATATTTGTTCACTGGCAGATTGCAATTGATCCCTTAGGTAGGATATTCTCATGTTATAGAATTTTATAGATTCATCCTTGTCGATATTCATCTCTTTGAGTTTATTTTTCAAAGAGAGTATGTGATTCAAGTTGTTGACTTCGTACATCCCAACCAGCTTGTCATAAATATCCTTAGTCTTATTGAAGCTACTAACATAAACATGTAAATGATCCTGCAAATCTTCAATGATAATTTTCTTGGCTTTTAGATCACCTTTATTTTACTTGGATTTGACAACAACAGAAGCATTCGATGGAGGCCTAGGTACCTTTTCTTATACGTATTCCAATATATCATTATGATATAGTATAACTTCCAACTTGATCTTCCAAGCACCAAAATTAGATGAATCACGCAGCTTCTCATTATCGTTGAAGTAAGAGGTAGACATCTTGTCCAAGTCAAATAGGCCCATTCAACTTCTTTCAAGAATGGTTTCTCTTGTCTCTTATCTACTTGGGTTGTTCTTCACATTAGATCTGAAACCATGTTAATTTTCCACTATTCTATGTTGTTACAATCACTTTAGCCCAATTCCTTTCTTTAATTAGCAATATTTCAACACAACTTAGTCTTCCAATTATCAGTAGAAATTGTACATAGAACGATAAATTTAATATAAGTTAGAAGAAAATAAAGATAAATAAGAGACACCCGGATTTGGTCAAAGACCAAGGAAAAACCCACAACGGGGAAAACCCTTTCAAATTATTCTTCTTATTAGATTTTCATAAAATTTTCATAAAAGAGAGAGCACAATGTTCCAATTCACCAATCAAAACACTATACAGAAAGAAAAATCAAACAATATCAAAGGGATAAGCCCAGTAGACAATTCTGATCAAAATGAAAGTTTCCAAGCCTATGTTCAAGGGTCAAAGTTTATGGTCAACTGTCAACAGTATTTTAGGTCATAGGCGCATGGAGCTAGTAACCATAAATGAAGTTATAGCTCTCCAATAGCAAAGAGTTCCTTATCAAGTGAGTGGCTACAGTCAATATTTCCATGAACCAACCTTGCAGCTCCAAAACAATATCTTCTTTTCGCACGTGTAAGCTCAGACCTTGCAATTTCATACTTGTATGAACCAATCTCATGAACCAAATTCAAACCTATACAAACTAATCCAAAGAAGAGAGAGAAACATATTCTTTATAATGATCTGCAAATGAGGTTAACTTGAACTGTATTAATATGCTTACAAGGGTGCCCAATTTCTCTTTAAAGTTGGCCTGTATTTTTTTGCACATGTGAGTTTCCTCTTCAAAAATTCATTTTTCGTTAACCAAATTAAATTATTCCAATGACTAGGAGGGGTATTTATTTATGGGGAAGACTTTCCAAAGGAGGGAATTTGTCCTTGAACTACCAAATTAATATTAATCCCAAATCAAAATATCTGTTGAATTACAATTGTTTTCAAGCCCATAATAAGCTTTCCATCCTCCACTTATCCTTTTATCAACGCTATAATTCCAATTTAATTGATGATTAATTTTGATTCCTAGATATTTGTATGAAGAAAAATTCTCCTAGTAGCTAATATCGTAAATGAAAGTGTCACAGGTAAAATTTTTGGATTTAGTTATCATGACTTTATTCTTGTTAGTTTTAACAATCATACCCATCTTGGAGAAAAATTCTTGTAGGATTATTAGTTGATTACCAAGATTGTCATGGATCCTTTCCAAAATAACAATATTGTCAGCATAAAGAAAAAACTTATGACGATACCAATGAGCATGGGGCCAACACATCCTACATATTTTAAACACTCTTCAACAATGTAAATTCCAAAAAGGGTAGGGGATGAGGGGCATACTTGCTTGACTCCAATATTGAAATTAATTTCTTTTGACCAACCCTCAGTGGTCTTAATCTTAGGAGTAACATTGTCATACATTGTTTCATTGCAACCCTCAATTCTAGATGAACCATTAGCTCCTCCAACCTATTCCTTAGATTCATCCTAAAAATGTTGTCAAAAGCTTTTCTAAAGTACACAAAATAATAGAAGAGGTTAGTATTATTATTGAGGAAATACTCTACAATGATCCTGAGAGTAACAATATGGTTAATAGTTGCATGATGTCTCCTAAACCCAGGTTGGCCTTTATCTCTTCTACCATGGATTCCAAGCCATAGGCCAATTTTATTTTCCAAAATACTTTTGTACATATTGGCTAAAACTTTATTGTTCATAAGAGTTTTTTAATTAGAGGGAATGATTTTATCCCCTCTTTTCAAGATATGCTCAATAAGGCTTTTTGTCTAAGGCTTAGAAAATCCTTACTTCATTTCCACATCGAATACCTTCTGAATGAAGAGATGAGGACATACCCTCCCATTTTAAAATTTTCAACTTCATAGCTTTCAATATCCTCAACACTTTCTACAACTTAAGATAAAAGAGATGTGTAATTCCTTACATTTTCAATGTACATTTCACACATTACATTTAACAAAAAATAAATTAATAGCAAAAGATATTTCAATTTATACCATTTATAGATATTTCAATATCCACAAGGAACAATTTTTTACATTATATATATGTATATATTCACTTTCTATTAGATTGTAAAAAAGTATAAGATAAGCATGTAATTCCCTTTCATTAATAAGATACACATAAGTACATGATGTATGACTCTTAGATTCATCTTGCATGAGGTGTCTTAGACTGTCGAGGACAATTCTTATTCCCTTGGGGCTCTTCATTTTCCCTTCCAACTGAATATAATAAGTCTAATGTATTTGTTTTTCAAGATTATCCTCATTAGTATGAAGGGGTGTGCACCATTATAAGTAACGAGTTGAAATCTGGGACAATTATTCATGGCTAAATGTGTACTTTGAATCTAGTGTGTTTTGGATAACCACAAATGAAATGGCTAGTAGCAGCTAATACCTTGTACTAAACAGTGGTTTAAGGGTGACCAAAAGCTATATCTGATGGATAGGGTTGTTTGAAGGTGACCACAAACTTTAGAACTGGGCTCCAAGGCTCTAATATTCCTAGAACATTTCTTAAGTTGATGTTTTGTTCTCCTTAGAAGATTTATCAACTGGTTATTATAATATCACCACAAACTCTAAAACTTGTTCTAATGCTTAGTTGTTCATAGAACATTGTGTAATTTGGTTATAATTTGATATATTATACCAATTGGAAGTGTTCTCAAATGGTGGTATGAATATGACTACAAACAATTTGTCAAAAGCTATAAGTATTCTACTAATTGGTGGGTTAAGGCTGATCGCAAACTAAATCATACTTTCTCCTCTAATTTTGTCCTCAGCTCTAGCTCTAAATCCAGCTCAAGACTTTATTTCTTTCTATGGTTTGGAATTTATATTCCATGATAGAACTTTAAAACTTGAACTCTGACCATTGGTCATTAACATTATTTCTCCTTTGTTAGATATAAGGTGAGGGAAAAAATATTTCAACTACAATATGTTTCAATACCTGAGAATGGACTCTTTAGTATCATCTATATATATATATATATATATATATATATATATATATATATATATATATATATTATGAAGATTATTGAGAAGAGATCCATTAATAGTGAATACTTATCCTTGCAATATTCTTATGTTAGGAAAATCTCTATAAATGATGCTTATGTTTTTCATAATTCTCCCAAGGATGAAGATCAAAACACTAATCCTCTATGTGGCCAACCTGATTTCAACGTTATAATTTAGGAATATAATATGTAAGTGGAGTAGGGAAAGATGGATTTTCTCGAAGAAACCTAGCACTCTAAACCTTGATTGGTTTGAATTAGTGTGGAATGTGAAAGGTCACCTACTTTTCATATCCATGATTGTTTTGATATTTTTCCTAAACTATGATGATGGGCTTGGAAAGAAAAATTGGATCTTCACATTCACTTGAATCTACTTCTAAAGTTCCATTTAATCTTGTGCTATTTATTGAAAGGAATCTTTATCGATTTCAAAAAGAGAATTGTTGTAAATAAGGATTAGCTTAAAATGTTGACTATTTTATTGTATTTCATCTTATTCGAGTTGTGATTCAAGATAGGTATATTTAATTTTGTCATATATTTATGATCCAGAATGGATCATTATATTATTTTCCATCCCTCTCAAACTTTCAGATTCGAAAACGTGGAGGAACTAGCTAAGAGGATTGTTTTTACTAGCAGGACCTAGTTTGGCAAATTGGGGTCATAAACTTTAGGGGAGCCTTTTGAGGCATAAAATGACACCTTTTGGGGTTAAAAATTTTTCACTTAAGAACATAACCTTATTTTCATCTTCTACATACAAGGACCTTTCCAACGGTGCAAGAATCACATCAATCAATGTCTGTATGCAAAGGTTATGCCACTTAGAAAATGACCTTCTTGTTTTCGCCACCATAATTTGAGCGGATGCCACATTAGCCTCCATTATTCATGGAAAAATGGAGTAAACACATGATTATGATGAAGAATATGATAAAATACTCCATATTACAACATTGGTAAAGAGTTGAGGTAGTTAAACCTAACCACTAGTAGGCTATCAAGTTGTGTTATAACTGAGCCACTACGAGGAAAATGGGTTCCATTCATTTGAGACTTGTATTTGTTCCATAGATGAGAAAAAATAGCCAAGAGGGATGGGAGATAGAGGATAAAAATAGTATTTGTGCATTGTATTATCCTATGGGCCACATGCCATACTTCTCTGTACACGTAACCATTTTCTATTCAGAGAAAGAAAGATTAGCAACCTCACCTTTAAGCTAGGTTTTATCCCGAAATGGTTTCCAAGGTCATCTTATTTCAAATCGTGGCTTCCAACTTTTATTTCACTTTTCTCTACTTTTAGAATAATTTTGTTTTTCATGCATACAAACTTAAGAGTAATTTATAAATCCATAAATCTAAAGAGAAAAAAAAATTGTAATAATGTATATTTCAGATTTAAAAAAATAATTTTATTAGATCTATTGTGAAAAACTATCCAATGGAGTATCCATGACAATTCAATAATCAATTGATTATAATAAAGTCCATAAATTAGCATTTTCAATAATTAGTTCTTGTTTCTTTTCCTCATAGGAATCTATAATCCCTTTTTAGAAGTCACTATGAACCTTTATTCCTTTTCATGTTCGATGTTGTTGGCCCTCTTTCTATAGTAGGCTCATAATATCCATTCTTGACATAGAAGCCTTCCTTTTCTACACTAAAATTGAGTTTGTCTTTCTCGCAACTTGATTTATTACATATTGTTTTTTTCATCTCATGTAATTGTTGATTTTGTACTTATTGGTTGCTAATAACCATAGATTGAAATTCATCATGCAATTAGAGAAATTTTCAAGTCTAAAATGGGCCTCCTAAGAAAAATGTTCAACCAAAATAAACTTTATAAAAAGAAATAGGATTCAATATTATGGTGTAAACCATGGGGCATGATTTACCATTTTTCAAGTAAAAAAGTAAAAATATTTAAAAATAATAAAATAATAAAACCATTTTTTCAACTTGTATTTTTCACCTTATCTCCCGATGGGTTTACTCAAATTTTGAAAAGGAACACTTGTTGGATGCAAAATTTGATTCCTCATCCAGGAAGTACCCATGTTGCATGATGGACCCTTCTACACAAAAATGAGAAATACATGAAAAACTGTGATTGCAATCACGTTTTGTATTTTGCAATTTTACTATTCATTAAACAGCTTTACAAAACAACTTTATACAAAACTGAAGAATTGAATCTAATAACATTATAAGAATCATCATGCAAAATATACCAACTAAATGAAAATTTACTTTCATTGCTTTATATTCATGAACTTAAATGTAAAACCTTTAGGCATCAAACAATGCGTCATGAAAAATAAAGAGTTCTATATAAAATGCATCAAGCTATACATCATGCATAAAACCATCAATCCATGAATTATGCATCATGCATAATAAAGAGTTCTATTTAAAATATGTCCAAAATTTATATCATTATAAAAGTAAATATAATAAAAAGCTGTCAAATGAAAATATGTATCAAAGAGATCAATTCATAATAAAGAGTTTCACTTTAAATATGTCCAAAATTTATATCATGATAAAAGTAAATATAATAAAAAGACTCTCAAATAAAAATTTGCATCAAAGAGAATCTCGCTGAAATATACGATCTATCAACATCCTCATGCTCTCATCAGTATTATGGGTTCCCTTCACAACATGTGTAATATGCATATATACATAAGATGTTTTACCTTGAAATTAAATTTTAATTCTTTAAAATTAAATGAGAATTTAATCATCAAAACAAAATTATAAATGGTTTCAAATTCCATGCAATACCTTGTGATGTTCCCCCTTCGTTGTTCCCTCATGGATGCCATGTGAAATACATGTACATGTATATATTAAAATTTTAAAATTGCACATGAAAATGCATAAACTCGCAATATTAATTTTTTTTTACAACTTTTTGAAATTATGTAGACAATCCTATCCCCATAGCTAACTCCATTGCTAATGTCCCTGGAGAAGGGAAACTGCCTCCACAAACCTAAAATTCAAAAAATTTAAAATTGTAAGATAGAGATATCATTTTCTAATGAAACTTGCTTCAACTTATAGCAAACAAAAGTGAAATATTCAATACTTCCAACAAGCGAATATTTGACACATCTCATAATAGGAGGAATAGAGTGGCACTATGTTAAAAACGTCAAATGGAATAGAAATCTGTTAACATTTAATTATATATGTAATTATTTATTTTAAAAACATGTCTTCACAATATCGATATAACAAAAGTTTAAAATAATAGTATGAACATGAGCTCTTAAAAAAAACCTAATGATGCAAGAGCATCCTACCCAGAAAAACCATTGAATTTTAGTAAGCATAGGGTCTTGTGTTTCAAGGGACCTGATTTCCTAAAGAGTAATTAATTATTTATTTTCTTATGTTTTTATGAGGGTTGTATAATAGTGAGGATATTGTAATGAAATATTTTCGTTAAGAGAGATTTCAAGAGTAGTGTGTGACTTAGAGGAACTAGGAGTTAGTTTCATGATTTTGGGGATTAGATTAGGATATTTAGGACTCAGATGAAATTATTTAGGATCTAAACCAAAATTGGTTAACAAAATCCTTTTTTGTTTAATTTGTAAGCCTCAAAGGCTTAAAAAAGAGAGTTAGTGAGAGAGTTAGTAGACATGAGGGTTGGATTGTGAGCCTACGGCATTGAAACGAGAAAGGCCAACTAAATGTAAATTATGCCATTGAGTTTATGTATATACAGATTTTAATTAGCAAATAGAAGTTTCATATCTTCTAAGTTAATATTGGTTGAGGGTCTGTATATGATATGTCTGTATGTATGGCTATCCGAAGGATTTGTCCATGTATTTTTGAATAAGGAGGAAATCCCATAATGACTGTGTGTATATATCACAACACTTGTGACCATGCTTGAATATGGTTCTGTAACAGTGGATGTGAGAGTTTTGACATATAAATGAATGTGTATGCAACAGTGATAATGGTGGAGAATCGATTGAGAGTTTATTGGGTTTGGTTCAGGAAGTAATGTGAACTTGATTCTATAGTAAGGGCTATTTGAGATCGTTGTGATCCCGTTGGAAGGAGTTTGAAAACTAAAAGTGGAGTGGATTCAAATATCCGTATGTACTATCAAATGTTAGATAATCAAGTATAGTTTCAAGGTAGAGTAAAGAAATCAGAGAAGTCTCGACACACTGTTTCTAAGTGGAGAAAGGAGTTGGCAGAGTTGAACTTGGTAACAAGTCGATCTGGAGGTGAGAAGGAAATTTAATGGAAGCACCAAGTTTTGTGGAAGAGTGGAACCACGACGAAGTGAAATTGTGATTAAGCGGATTTCAGAGTGAGCAGAATCTTGAGCAGAGGAATAGATCTGGATTGTCAAATTGACAGTTCTGTTAGATCAATGGTGATCAACAACTGCGGGGGATAGGAGTGTACAGATTTTCTTGATCGTGGTTGAAGTCTCGCACTCACTCCTAGCCGTCGATCTCATGTTCAACCTCTTAGATCATAGTCAACTGTGGGGGTTAAGCCCGTTTTAATCTGTGTGCTAGTTGAAGTCCCGCAAAGCATAGATTTGATGACCTCTTATATCCAATGGATATCGGGTCCTAAAGTGATCGAACTTTAACCTTGAAATCGTTCCTGAAAATTTATACATCAAGGATTTATATTCCTTATCGGCTCCATAAGGGCGGTTAAATGTCACACAAGTGGCTCACCTGATATCGTTGTTGACTGTTGGATCAAGCGTGCTTGATTAAATGGTGGAGGATCACCGATTAGTTTGTTGATCGGGTGAACCAACAACTGTCAAATTGAAGGATGAGATCAACGGTGGAGATTGAAGCCGATCATGCTTGGGCCTAAGAAAACCCGAGTAGTTTATGGACACAGGTTTATTTTATTTGGGGTCTAGTGTTCTGCATTCGGAGTGGTACCGGCATCCATTGGCGGATTATGTGTTGTTT
The DNA here is from genome assembly GCA_031772625.1 of Pinus tabuliformis. Taxonomy (NCBI): domain Eukaryota; kingdom Viridiplantae; phylum Streptophyta; class Pinopsida; order Pinales; family Pinaceae; genus Pinus; species Pinus tabuliformis. The sequence goes on from CM062805.1 coordinate 247,898,296, forward strand.
GGTGATTGTTCAGGTTTTTGTTAAAACCCACCAATGTAAATGATTTTGATTTGTATAGGTGGACCATAACCCACAGGTTCATGCCAGGGATTTATGAAATGAAAGGGAAATTGCCTTTAGGTGGTTTCCCTTTGCATCAAGTGGGATCAGAGTAGGGAAAGGTTTCCTACGAGTGGAAAGAAGATTTTGCGTGCAAAAGAAATAGGTAAATTTTTTGAATAAACTCAGAGCAAGAACGAAACAGTGAAAGAAAACTCAGCGAAGGAGTAATTGTTGCTAACAATTAGGGCTTCAACAAGATAAATCTAGGAGATTGAAAGAAAGAATCGGATTCTAAATCTAATTGACCTTAGTTGAATGTTGAAAATTTGTGCAGTGGAAGCATGAAGATCTACTGAAACAAATTTGCAGGAGTGGTGAGATCCTGAAGACAGGTGATGGTATGCAAGCTTGTTTAATGATTATTAGAAAATGAATGAGTGAAAATTTAGAGTAGGATTGCAGTAGTTAAACTATAAGATACAGTTGAAGGTTAGATAAAAGAAAAGTCCATTCAAAGTGTAGGTGAATGGGGGGACAAGATCAGGCAGAGATCTTGAGATGAGATGATAAGTTTTTGTTTTAACTGATATTGCATAATTTAGAAGGTGGGCAAAGAGGAAATATATTAGTAGAGATGAAGGAAACTGGTAAAAGTTTCTGAAAGGAAGAGAATGTGGCAGAACTTAAATGCTCTAGCTAAAGATGGAAGAAAAGGACAATTGTTTTCTTAAAGTGTAGATGAGTTGAAGCGTAGAAGGAGTAGAGGGAAATGGTCAAGGAGGTTCCAAACAAAGGACCAGTACTTGCCAAAATACGAAGTCCAGAGGAGAGATTGGTGAGGTAAGTGGCAGCAGGGAAGACTTGCTGTTAGAGAGGCTAGCGCAACTCATAGTGAAGTGAGTGAGGAACTCATAGAGATGGAAAGGATGCTGACTAGTGATAGTCATAGCAAAGGCCACAACAAAGGACAAAAGAAGAAAGATGCCAAGGAAAATGTTATGAGAATAAGTGATGAAAAATATGATAAAGAAATGGCCAAGATAGCAATTCAGCTTGAAGTATTAATGGAAATGTTGCAGAGAAATGAGAAGGACCGGAAATATGGTTATGTCATCAGAAAGAAAGTGGAGTGGCAGAGGCTACAAGAGAATAGGAATCAACAAGAAAACATGTAATTAATAAAGGATCTGAGGGAGCTTGAACCGATTATAGATGTCAAATTGAAGATAGAGAAGCTCAAAGGAGTCGAGCTACAGCGAAAGGAAAATGTTGGAGAAGGTGTTGAAGTTTTGGTATGTGAACCAGAACATGGACCATTACCTTTTGAAAGTAATGAAGAGACAGAGGAGTTGAATCATATGAATGATTTAGAGCAGTCAAAAGACTTGATGGCTGAAGCATCAAATGAGACCATAAGGTCTTGTGTTTTCAAAACTGATAATTGTGTATGGTTGCAAGTTTGGAAGAAGATAGGCAGTCTTTTAAAGTTGTCAAAAACATGGAATTATTTTTTTGACTTAGTTACTGGAGAATCCACAGTACGAACCATTTTTTCGTCAACGTTTCAAATCCCAACCGGGATCCATCATCAGGACTTTATGAATGATGAAATAAGAAGAGCTTATTTGAAGGATATAAATAGTTATGAGGAGAATAGATTTAAGGATCAGCTGAATGTCGACTTGATTTTATAATATTTAATTGTAGATTTTTGAATAAATTATTTTATTGATGAGTTTAATATATTAATTTTTACTGATGAGTTAATATATTAATTTAAATTATTATTATTAAAATCCTTAACCTTAATGCTAATAATAATCTTAATAATAATAACTCATTTAAGCATTTAATATTTAATATATGTTAATATAATATTGTTAATTTTATTTTTGTATGTGAAATGTTTATTTATTTTTAATATATATTAGTATTTAATGAATAGAAAAATTAGTAAATTGCATTAATATTTAAAATTATATATATATACATACATATATATATATATATATATATACATATATATATATATATATACATACATACATACATACATACATACATACATACATACATACATATATATATATATACATACATACATATATATATATATATATATATATATATATATATATATATATATATATATATATATATATATATATATATATATATTTTATTTTTCCACTGGAAAAATCGTAATTTTATTCATATTGAGTAAAATTACATGTTGTAGATGCTTGAAAACAACATATGCTTTATCAAAACTTTTCCTGTGCTTCAGGAAACTAAAAAGATATTCAGCCTAAACTATACTTTTCTTCCTTTCTTTTTATCCACTTTCCGCCAACCTTCATTGTTGGGTGTGGCTATTACAATTGCCTTGTGTGCTTCTTCTGTAATTTCTTTTTCAGAATTGGAGCTTTCTATTGAGTATGCTCGCTTGTTTCCTCCAATTTCTTATGGTGTGCTGAATTTCTCACTTTGTTGCTGTGGATTGGTTTGTACTATTGCAGATCCCATCTATTTTTCCTCATTCTGTGGCCTGAGTTCTATATTATTCCCAGTATATTATGCTCCTTGAGGTATGTTGATATCTTCTATGTCTTCCTCTTCTGCTCTGTTATCTGTAGCTGAAAACTGCCATCCTTTCGGCTTTGGTATCTATTTTCTTTTCTTGTCTTTTTTGTTTTGAGGGTATATATTTTGTAGATGTCCAGTTTGGCAGCATATTCAACATCTGAAGGCTGTGTTTTCATAATCCAGCAGTTGTGCCCATTGCGTTTCATTGTGTAGTAAGAGAATGTGGTCTGGTAATCCTTGGCTGGGGTCCGCCTCCACACAGATCCTGGAAAATGTGTAGATGTCCTTGGAGAGGCGATCATTATCTATTTTTAAAAATTTCCCCAATGTGTTACCGATGTCTGCTAATACTTTGTAATGCCAAAAATGTAAGGGTAAATTGTATAGTTTTACCCACACAGGCATTTTGGAGACCACCATAGTATTCGGATCAAATTCTGGGAACCAGGGTGTCAAGAACAGACCAGCATTTCCCTAGAACCATGGTCCCTCATTCAATGCATATTCTTTATCATTCACTGTATCAAATTTGACAATAAAGAAACCTTTAGAACAGAGGTGGATGTCACAGTTTGCTGTCCATATGGAGTATATCCATTGACAAAGGGCTTCCGGCTTGGGCCAAAAACCATTGAACATGCAAATCACAGCTTTGGTTAAATACTCCTCTTGTATTTCATTTACCTCAGGCGTAGTAATTGTTATTGCAGGGTTTTGTTCTGTTTGCTCAACAATGTAGGGTCCAGGGATTGTGGCTTGCTGTTCTGTATTTGCTTGTGTTTCCTTCTTCCCTTTAACTGCATCTTTGAAGGAAGCGGTTGCTTTTAAGCTCGTGCCTGAACTTCCTCCGTGAATTCTTGTGCTGAGGTAAATGGTTGAATCTTTGCCTATGCCATATTTTTTCAGTTTGTGCTCCTCCTGCAATATTTTTCCTGTGTAGATCAGGATTTGTTTGCAGGGTGGGATGCTTGTCCTTTCTTGTATCCTTTGTTTGAGCGTTTTTATTTCCTCCCAGCTTCCTATCCTGATACATATTGTGTTCCCTTCCATGGATCTGATAAATAGATTGTTTAGATTCTCCTTGGGTGCTTCAGGAACAGAAACCTCCAGATCTGTAATGTGCCAATCTAACAACGAGGTTCTATTATCCATCTTTTGCTTTTCTCTAGACAGTGAGTAGGCTTCTAGATCTGTCCAGAATGGGGGTCGGTTTACAGTGCGCAGGTCTAGATCATAGATCTCGTGGCTCGATCTCGGCACCATGCCACGGATCAAGAAAAATGATGCCCAATCTGGACTCAAAGGCGATTGCTCGAGTATTTGGTCAATGAGATCTGCAGCATAATGGAACAGATCCGGGGTCTGTTGTGCAAAAAACTTGAGTTTACGTTTTCTTACCTCTGGGTTTTTGTCGCCGTGGGCTTCTTGTCCTCGGATCTGTGCCAGCATATCACTGCATATCAAAACGATGTGATTGAAAGCCCTCTGCTCTATTTCCGGGCGTGCTTCACTGATTTTGATATTGCTACAGCCCCTGGGTACTAGATCTATTGGAAACGCAGATCTCGAACAGCGAAGGAAACCCTCTTTCACCTGCGGGACGATAGGCAGATACAAAATTCTGTTCTTGGTGCTCCAGGCCTCCTTTAAATCCTCCCCCAGATGCTCATCTTCTTGACAGATTTCCATCTCCTGTAAGTGCACAGCACGCGGCTTCTTGACAGTACACTGCCCCCTTCTATTGACTGCAGGTTCACCAACAACAGAAACGGAAATATCAGTGCTCATATTCACCTCATAAGCCGACCTTTTGTCCGTCACCGATCTCGCAGTCTCAATATCGATACTCGCAGACTCTACTCCTGCAGACGCCATCGCCAAACCCTAGGTCGAATCCGCTCAGCTCCGAAATCCTCCTCCGCCCAGATCCTCCGATTACTAATCAATATATATATATATATATATATATATATATATATATATATATATATATATATATATATATATATATATATAATTTTAAAGTTGTATTAATATTAATAATAATTAATATATTAATTAATTGCTATATTAAAATCAATTAATATATTAAAATTATTAAAATTAATTAATATATTAAAATAATTAATATTAATAAATATTAGTAATGTGAATAAATCAATATTATTAATGTTAATAAATCAATATTAATAATAATTAATTAATAATCACTTAATAATTGATTAATGATAATTAATATTAAATAATATTATGACATCATAATTAATAGTTAATATTAATAATTATAATAGTACCCATTATTATGAAAAAAAATTATTTATTTATTTATTTATTTTTTGTTAAACTTAATAATAAATTTTTTAATAATAGTAATAGCTATTATCATTAACATGGAATTACCTTCTAGAAGGTGAAAGTTTTGAAGCAGAGTATGACAATAAGACTGGAAAAGAAACAATTCACTACAGTGAACAAGTGCAGAGAGGCATCATTAAAACAGATGGTGTGGAAAAGAGACTTGCTGACAGTCTCAAGAATTCTTTGAGTTTGAATCAGCATACTAATGTGCTGATAGAGGAGTTAAAGGAAAGATCAGAGCAACATACTGAAAGGTTGCCAGAGGAAGAAGAGGCACAAAGGACTTATATTTTTTATTTTGATACATGTCTTATGATTGCAAATTTTGCTGCAGAAGCTGGAACATATCTAGCACAAGTGGACAGCCAAATTAATGAAGAAGAGAAACAACATGTACTAAAAGATGTCAAGGAAGATTTAGCAGAGGAAGAAGGACCATATGATGATTGGTCAATAGAAAATGAAGAAATGGGAGATTGTGTAAAATTTCCAAATTTTACTCCAAGTAAAATCATTGAATTATATAGAGAGTTAGACCTTCAAAGGAGGAAGCTAGAACAACACAGGGTAAATATCTAGAATAAATTGCTAATGAAGGATGACAAAGAAATTTTCATAAACGACAGTCAAGAAGAAGTTGACATGTACAATAAACAGAAGCAGAAAGTTGTCTTGAAAGACAATATGGCAACAGCTAAAAAGGTGCAAGACAATAGCGAACAAGAGGGTAAGGATGTAAGGGTGGCAGTAAAAATGAAAATTCAGCAATTAAGAGTTGAAGGCAGTCAATAGACAGAGGATATAACGAACAAAGAAATTGGGTTGGTAAGAAGGTTAATGATGAAAGTGTCTCAGAAGAAGACAACACCAAGAAAGAAAAGAAGCAACAACAAGAGGAAGACAACAACAGACTATGAAAGTATGGCAAGTGGAGCATTACAGCATAAGGTATGAAGACCTGGAGAACAACGACAGACAACAGCAACAATAGAACAACCGACAAGAAAATACAAATTACAAAATAAATTTTGGGATCCAGGAGGAATCAATTATCCAGACTTATGACTAGGAGGTCATAAATTTTATTACTTGGGGAGTCTGATGCTGGAGCATCTTTCATAGAAAAACCATTGCATTTTAGTAAGCATAGGGTCTTGTGTTTCAAGGGACCTGATTCCCTAAAGAGTGATTAATTATTTATTTTCCTATGTTTTTATGAGGGTTGTATAATAGTGAGGATATTGTAGTGAAGTATTCTCATTAAGAGAGATTTCAAGAATAGTGTGTGAGTTAGAGGAACTAGGAGTTAGTTTCATGATTTTAGGGATTAGATTAGGATATTTAGCATTCAGCTGAAATTATTTAGGATTTGAACCAAAATTGGTTAAAATAATCCTTCTGCGTATAACTTGTAAGCCTCAAAGGCTTAAAAAAGAGAGTTAGTGAGAGAGTTAGCGAACAGGAGGGTTGGATTGTGAGCCTACGGGCATTAAAACAAGAAAGGCCAACTGAATGTAAATCAGGCCATTGATTTTATGTATATATAGATTTCAATTAGCAAATAGAAGTTTCATATCTTCTAAGTTAATATTGGTTGAGGGTATGTATATGATCTGTCTGTACGTATGGTTATCTGAAGGATTTGTCCGTGTATTTGTGAATAAGGAGGAAATCCCATAATGAGTGTGTGTATATATCAAAATGCTTGTGACCATGCTTGAATATGGTTATGTAACAATGATTTGATAGTTTTGACATATAAATGAATGCGTATGCAACAATGATAATGGTGGAGAATCGATTGAGAGTTTATTGGGTTTGGTTCAGGAAGTAATCTGAACTTGATTCTGTAGGAAGGGCTATTCGAGACCGGTGTGATCCCGTTGGAAGGATTTCGAAAACTAAAAGCAGAGTGGATTCAAAGATCCATATGCAATATCAAATGTCGGATAATCAAGTTGTTGACGAGGTGAGTTTTCTCTATGCCAACAAGGGGAACTAACTTGATTGCAGGCCCCAATTAGATCTACTTTCATTTGGAATGGCTAGTTCCGATGGGTTTTAAAGGACCCTGTAAACTGTTATATGTGTTGAAAGACTACTTCTTGGAGGAATACTTAAATTAAATCAACAAAGAGAAACAACTAACCTATAAGTATCAAATCCTATCTACACTAATTTTAACTACTTATGCTAAACCTAACTATTCTAATCTATCCTGCAAGAGCATAACAAAAGAGATTTAACATCATATATAGATTCCAAGTCCAAATGAATCAATCACTAGTTCATAGATGAACAAGGTTGTATTAAATCTTAATTGAAATCTAATTACTTATACAGGAATACACATTCCTTTCCATACAAATAAAACTTGCAACTAATGTTTAACAAGGTCTCGAATCAATAATCGCTCATGAATTAACCATGGTAACAAATCATATTTGAATAACGAAGACTAGTCACGAACTATCTGTTATCAATATGCACAAAACAAATCACATTTATATCTATGCCAGCAACAAATTTCTGATTCTAAACACATTAAAGGAGAGGATAATGAATCTGAAAAAGGCTCTTTCTTGACCAAACAATCTTCTTTATTCACAATAAATCAAATCTATTCTCCAAACCAAAAGCCATGCTCTTATCTTCGGAGGTAATATTTATGCAGAAGCCACTAACCCTCGGTCTCCCCTGACTTTTCAGCTTCCTCCTCTTTTCAATATACAAATTAAAACATCCAGGTATCAAATCGATCGGTGAAATGGCTGATACATAAAGGCCACATCTGCTGGAGCATTTCATTTCCTAGGGAAATGAATGGATGCTGGTTGAAAGGAGGAGGTATGCATGCCATTTCTTCATGACGAGGCTCAAGACTGCATAATCTTCGGAATGCACAGGTAACACCTAGAAACATGACCGCCAACACCTAAAGCCAAATATTTAAATAAAACATATCCACGTAGATAAACTCTTCAGATCCGCTCATGCATATTTTATATGGAGCCACACTTGATGCTTATACATCCGTTCTTTGAACTCGCTTGCCTTCTCTCGGTCCTTGCCTGCAGAGATAACAAACATCAACTATGCTGATGAAATTATGATAGAAATGCTTAAAAAACATAAGTCTTGCCTTCATTAAATGTTTATAACATCGAAGGGAACAAAGGTGAAAGAATCGGCCCCTATGTTTTTAATTCATGCATTGATTAAGTCCCGCAAGCGTAAACTCGATTTACATTGAAAATCACTGCATAACATAGAACCAGATCCAAAATACGGGCTTGAATTATTATAGACGGGAACCTATACCCTATCAAGTCCACTAATCGCATCGCTCCTTATGTTTAAGCTTTGGGCTCTATCTATTGTGCTTTGCGATAGGCTGGACCCGACATACATATGTGTCGTGGTTGATAATGCTAGTGGGTCCGCAATATAAGGCTTCCCTTTGAAAACCTGGAACCCAACACTTTATTGAAATACACATGAAAACACGGGAAAACCTGCGACTCGACCATAAGGCCAGACTTCAAATATTATGTACCGAGGCATATAATAATCACTGGGTCAGGTCATCACCCCTTCGTATATTGCATAAACCCTGGGCTCCGCTGATTGCGATATGCGATAGGCCAGACCCAAAAATATATATGTTGCGGTTATAGTCCCATCGGGTCCGCCATATCGCATATCGCCTTATGTATAAGCCATGCACTCTGCCAATTATGATTAGCGATACAAGAAAGCAGACCCGATATATATATATATATATATATATATATATATATATATATATATCTGTGTGTGTGTGTGTTGTGGTTAATAACATCAGTGGGTTGGCCATATCGCATCATGCTTATGTATATGCCATGGACTCTGCCGATTGCAATAAGCGATGTAACGATAGGCCCGATATATATATGGATGCGATTAATTGTATTTGGAGTCTGGAAAGTCTTCACATATTAGATGCAGGAGGGGAATGCGTAGTGTGACTGCAGAAATTGTGATATTGTGATAGTGATAAAGGCATAAATGTGTAAAGACTAAAAAGAGCATGGAAAGGGTAAGTTAAGGATGCCTTGTGAAGTGAGAAGGGTTATAATGGGAATAAAGATGTGATGGAATATTTCAAGGGGTAATGAGAGGGGTGATTATATGTGCGAGCATAGGGCACCATGAACGTTTATGAGGATTTGAAAGAGTCTTGACGAAGGATATGAATGAAGGCCTAGACTAGGTTATGGATGAATCATGCAGCAGAGATTTATTAAATGGGGGGTTTTGACCATTAATAATTGCATATTTGGCTCGGTAAAGAGTTAAAATCCCTGCAATAAAAACAAATAATTTGGAGAAGTGAAAGATCAAACTTCTAGGGGACCCATTCAAACTTGCTACCAGAGCATGTTTTAATAGGGTGGTGGTTGTGGCCACAACAAATGGCAAACCGTTGGGTGAATCAGTTATCTCTATTTCCAAATAAACCTTCGATCAATAAAACATCAATGTGTTAAGATAAACTTGAAATGAAAACTGTATAGATGAATAGGCATGGGTTCCACTACAACATTAATTACTTTAGGTGGGATAAAGACAAATAGCTTCAACCTACTGATAGGGTTTTGACAGGAATTCTCCAATGGTATTATTATGGGATTTATTGACCTTCCTTTACCTATTTTCTACTTTCAAAAATCTTTTTGGGGCCATTACTGGTCTGTCAATGCCTATTTAGGTGTGTACCTCAGCTCTTTATCGCTCATCAAACTTGATGTAGATATATGTTTATCTACACTTTAGGATTTCAATGCTATATTTTCATATGATTGAATGGGGCGCAGTCATGGATCATGCCATATTTTTAAACCTTTTCAGCAAGGGTGGGCTTGTTGTGTCAACCGGTACTATGAGCCCAGCAATAGTCCCTACTCCAACCAGCTTCCAAAACAACATGTCCTTCCTGATTGGCACAAGGACTCGATATTTCATTTTCTTTTAAATAAGTCCTTCTAGTTTTAGGCACAAGGACTAGAGCACAATTGGATTTTCCACAGGGTATATGATAGTGAGCTTAGCCCATGAAAGGATGTTTACTTGTAGATGATAGTTATCAAAAAACTTAGTGTGCTGGATGGGACAAATGGAGAATAACTGTAAACCTTACAAGCAAGTATAGACTAGGTCTGAGTGGGATTTTTTAAAAAGGCAGCGTTCCACCATGCTAGTCCAATTGTGGTTATACATTTTTCGTTTTATAAAGATGCCCCCACATGCTCTAGGTATCCAGGTTATCAACAGATCTTTCCTAGTTCCCAACAGATGCTTATGAGTGGCTTTGATTTGAATTCCACAGTTGATTCAAGTTCTCATAGGCTCATTGAAAATTTGTTTGATTTTCCAGGTAGCGATGAATTTAGGACCGACAGACTCATTAGTAGGTTAATGAGGTAGGCCAAAGCTAAAGGTGACGAATGATGGCAATCTGAAGAGAGTTATAGAAGTGAAAATGAGAGTTGAGGAATGAAACCCGTTGGCTGAAAAGGACTGAAATTCAAAATAGAGGGAAAATAAACTCTGCGGAAATAACAAGAACAGAAGGGATGGAAATGTAAATAAGCTAACAGAAAAAATAAAAATGAATCATAACCTACTCAGGAGGTAACAACCATGTGGTGGTTACTGGAAGTATCTATTAAGATGTTAGCCATTAACAGGGAGTTTTTCAGTTTCTTCCTATAAGGTTTTCAATCTATAAATTCCCTAACCAATTTTCTCCTTAATTTGGAATGGGCCCAGCCATAAGTGTTGGAATTTCAATTGTTTACCTTTTGTTTCATTCAACTTGTCCCATTTTAGGACTAGCTCTCCTACCTAGTAATATTTATCTCTTACCAGATGGCGATCAAACCATCTCTTCACAATCATTTGGTGATTTCTAAATTTATTTCTGGCTTTATCTCTCAATTTCTCCAGCCTCACCAATTGGTTGATCCTTTCTTGAAGTAAGGCTGAAGGGGTCCCTCTTGAAGCTTGGGAGAGCTATAAGGAGGGAAGGGTAACATTGGGAGGTAAGACGACTTCCTGTCCATAGACGAGGAAGTATCTATAGTTTCCCAATGCCCCTTTTGGGGTGACTCTATTGCCCCAGAGGGTGTTTGTTAGAGCATTGTGCCAATTCCTTTGGTTGTCAGTGACAGATTTAGAGATTATGTGGATGAGGTTTTTATTCGAGGACTCTGCAACTCCATTTCCCTAGGGGTAATAGTTTCATGTGAATTGATTTTTCAATAGCAAATTCAGCTAATTTCAGTGATGAAAGGTAAGAAGCATTATCAAATATTAAAGTCTCAGGGATGCCAACCCTGTTGATAATGAATTTCTCAATAAATAATATTACCTCATCTTCATTTAAATTTCAAAGAGAGATTTCATATAATATCAATTTTATTCAAAATACAATTTAAAATAAAAACTATAATTTATGAGGTTTAATTCTATGTTGTTGCATTCATTTTCTAAAACAATAATGAAATTAAAAGTAACTAATTTATTACACTTACAACATTTGAATTTTGTAGTGCTAAATATGATAGATATGTTTAATTTCTCCAATACTCAACATAAAATTCACGCATAACACATATATAAACAACCAACCTAACCTCAACTTAAAGTCATGAATTCTTCGTAACTTTTCTACGAATATATTTTTGAAAAATATATTGAGACCTAACTTAATTCTATGTAACTCTACCTTCATTAAAATAAACCTTTTTCCTATTAACAAAAACGGAAGAAACAAATATTGAAAAAAATTCATCCCTATCATTTATAATAAATCTTAAATTAAATTAAATTTTAATATATATATGGGTGTAAATTGGTTAACAATAAAATACAATATTAAAACATTCCTTCTGAAATCAGGATTCATCCGCCGCTTGGACATGCGTAAATGTTATAATGGTCGTTAATAAACTCATCCTATCAGCCCTATATCAGAGGAGTAGGCACCCACCCTAATTACAAATTCTCCCATATAATTTATATACATAACCATTTTGAAAATAAATTATATTCAACCTCAATGGAATGTAATGAATCAAATATCTCTGGTATATTTTTAAAAAGTTATTGAATATATTGTGCATTTGTAAATTGGATGATGCAAGTTAAGAATAACGAAATCTTGAAAATAAAAATAGAATTTATTTACATACTTAAAAGAGTTTACAAATATTAATATTTAAATACTTAAAACAGTTTAAAAATATTAATTTGATAAGACTTCATGTAAATATAACGTAATTTTACAAAGGTGCTAACTAGAGAATATTCTTTTATATTTTATAAATTTCTAATTAAAAGTGGAAAGGAAAGAAAAGTAAACAATGTGATCAATCAAATAACATATGTAATTTATTAAAAAATGTTGACTAGTTTTTTTCATTGAAGTGAATAGAATATGTAAATTTTTATAGATGTTAACCGTTATCATCATTATTATTATAAATTATTTTGTAATTAAGATAGTTTATATTTACAAAGTTATGTAAGATAATTGTAGACATGTCTATTTTGGAATAGGGTTTTCAAAAAATTATTTTAATTATCAATAATTATTAGGTGGATGATAGGGATTTAATCTCCTTTGAATATTCTTAAAAGCATTTATATGAAATTCTCTACAATATTCGTATTAGTATTCACAAATCGAATATTGATATTTATCTCGAAATTAGTTATGCCTTTTTTCCCTTTAATTAAATTATTTAATTAAAAAATAGCATACCAACAAGTGTTATATGAAATAAATCATAGTTTTCTAGACCTATGGTACTAATAAGCCGTGATATAGGCCCATGGGATTGTAACAAAGTCTATTTATAGATTAAGCATCTTTGTAATAAAGTGAGGATGAATCTCCATTGTTACAAATCATATGACATTCCTTTTTTAAATGATATATATTTAAGTTAATCGAGTTTAGGCTTCAGTGATCCATATCAAGTTAGAGAAAGATTTCGGCGAAAATCACATGGAATCTCATTTGTCGACGCGTTTCGAACCAACCAGTGTGGTTCATCGTCAGGACAAGTTGAAGAAAGATCCAGCTTAGCATGTTAAATAGACCGAGCAGAGCCTCCAACGGCTAGTTTGACCAACCGTAAATATTGACTAATGGACCGGGATCAAAACATTTTTAATAAAAAAAAAAGGAGATAAGTTATATAGGAGACCAATAAATCATTTAAATTAGTGATAATAGTTTATTAATAAATAGTTAAAAATTATAGGCTAATTATTTTTAAAAGGAAAATTAGTTGCAAAGGACCGCTTCTATGAATAAATTAAATGTGAATACGAGTTAAATGGGAATAAAAATAACTAAACGAATAAAAATAAAATAAAAATAATAATAAAAATAATAAATAATAATAATAATAAAAATAATAACAAAATAAATAACAATAAAATAAATAAATAAATGAATAAAATTTTTATTTTGTTTTTATTCATTTAGTTATTTTTATTCCCATTTAACTCGTATTCAAATTTAATTTATTCATAGAAGCGGTCCTTTGCAACTAATTTTCCTTTTAAAAATAATTAGCCCATAATTTTTAACTATTTATTAATAAACTATTATCACTAATTTAAATGATTTATTGGTCTCCTAGATAACTTATCTCCTTTTTTTTTATTAAAAATGTTTTGATCCCGGTCCATTAGTCAATATTTACGGTTGGTCAAACTAGCCGTTGGAGGCCCTGCTCGGTCTATTTAACATGCTAAGCTGGATCTGTTTCTTCAACTTGTCCTGACGATGAACCACACTGGTTGGTTCGAAACGCGTCGACAAATGAGATTCCATGTGATTTTCGCCGAAATCTTTCTCTAATACGTTTAAGTTATTGTGCCAACAACCACATTCTACAACCTAGTATGAGGGTGACCTGTGAATGTGTTTATGCTAAAGGTGGAGTTGACATGTGTCCCTCTCAAAAAGTTTGTTCTCTAAATAGAGAAAGCAATATGAGCATGATGAATCTCCATGGTTAAGAATCTTGTGACAAGCTTTTTTTAAATGATATATATTTAACTTATTGTGCCAACGACCACATTCTACAACCTAGTATGAGGGCGATGTGTGATTCTATTTGTGCTCAAGTTGGATTTGACACTATCCCTCTCAAAAACATTGTTCTCTAAATAGAAAATAAATATATACTATAATAAAGAAGAAAAATGAATATGCATTTTTAGTTAGGTTAAATTACGTTAATTTTAAATTATTGAAAATATATATATATATATATATATATATATATATATATATATATATATTAAATGAATAGTAAATGGTAATGATTATTAATCTATAATAAGAATAAAAAATATATTTTATAATACATTTCAAGCTGCGAAAATTACAAAATCACAAGAATTAAGTTTATTATTATTATTATTCATAGAAGAATTAATATATAAGTTAAATGCATATATATTTAAAAACTGCATGTAATAATATTTTTAAATATGGAGATTCATCTCTACTTCATTATTCAGATTTTTTATTTCCAAATAGGCTTTACTACAATAATATAGGCCAATACAATGGCTTACCAATACCACATGCCCAAAAAACCATAACTCATTTTATATGACACTTATTCACGCTATATTTTTTAATTAATGAAATTAATTAAAAGGAAAAAAACATGTAACTATCTTGGAAATACATCTCATCCTTTATTTGTGTATGCTACTAAAAATATTCTAGAATATTCTATAAAAGTTAAATCCCCATCATCCATCTAATAATTATTCATAATTAAATTCTAATTCTAATTCTAATTCTAAATGCACAATTGCAAAAATAGAAAACACAAAATTCATAGCCATTATAGAAGTGACCTACACATTAAAATGATTCTAAAACTAAAAATAATTTAAAAAAATAAAGCATTTTACATGGAGACTTACAATAAAAGATATAGGATCCAAGGAGAACCAATAATAATAAGTATAAGAAAATAAAATAAATAAATCATCATGATAATTGTTTTATGATACATTTCATATTGCCAAGATAAAAAAAATCATAAAATTTAAATAAATTATATTGTTATTATTATTATTTAAGTTGATAGGCATGTAGCCTCAAGGGTTAGCTCAGTTGGTCAAAATGAGTGCCCCGCCATTGGTAGGTCACAGGGTCCATTCTCCGCGAAGACCTTAGGGTCAGGCCTAGCTAGTGGGCCACGGGGCTAGATTCCCTTGGGGGTTGATCAACCCAGATTCAGATTTGGTGGACGCGCTACCCCTTGACCAAGGTGTCCGTGGACCACAGCAAAAATAAATAAAAAATGATAGGCATGTGTATTCTGTTATGACGATAGGTGTCTTTATTTTAGAGTAAGGATTCCATAATTTTAATTTCATTATCTATAATTATTAGGTGGATGCTAGGAACTCAACCTCCACAAAAGATTTTAAAATATTCTTAGTAGTCGTCACAAATCAAAGATTGATATTTATATCAAAAGTAATTATGTCATTTCTTTCCTTTTAATTAAATTGATTAATTAAAAAAATGTAATATGAATATATATCATATGAATATGAGTTATGGTTTTTGGGAATGTGGTATTAGTAAGCCATGGTATTATATTGAAGGTTATTTATATGTTAAGAATCTTTATGGAAAAATGAAGGTGAATCTCCATGATTAAAAATCAACTTGTTGTAGTCATGATTTTGTTACAATAAAACTCATAAGTGTTAGTCTTTATTACAATCTCTAGAGTTAGGAACTATGACAGGTGATTATTCCATGTCACAAAATACAAGCGTAGCATTAAATGCAATGTTCAACAAATAATAATAATTATCTAGAAAAAAATATAATATTTATTTGTTTATTTATATTGTTAATTTTGGTAAGTGTCCGTGAACCACAACTAAAAAAAAAAAATTGATAGGCATGTGTATTTTGTTATGACAATAGGTGTCTTTATTTTAGAGTAAGGATTCCAAAATTTTAATTTCATTATCAATAATTATTAGGTGGATGGTAGGAACTCAACTTCCATAAAATATTTTAAAATATTTTTAGTAGTCGTCACAAATCAAAGATTGATATTTATATCAAAAGTAATTATGTCATTTCTTCCCTTTTAATTAAATTGATTAATTAAAAAAATGTAATATGAATATATATCATATGAATATGAGTTATGGTTTTTGGGAATGTGGTATTAGTAAGCCAACGTATTATATTGAAGGTTATTTATATGTTAAGAATCTCTATGGAAAAATGAAGGTGAATCTCCATGATTAAAAATCAACTTGTTGCAGTCATGATTTTGTTACAAAAAAACTCTCTAGAGTTTTAGGAACCATGACAGGTGATTATTCCATGTGACAAAATAAAAGCGTAGCATTAAATTCAATGTTCAACAAATAATAATTATTATCTAGAAAAAAATATAATATTTATTTGTTTATTTATATTGTTAATTTTGGTGACGTGAAATGTATTATGAGGTAAGTGCTTTGATTCCTACCTGAATGTATAGATGGAAATTCACCCCACTTTGCCATGGATATTCTTAGCTTGTAAATAAGATTTGTTACAACAGTATATACCAATACATTGGCTTATTAATAACACATGCCAAGAAAACCATACCTCATATTTATATGAGATTATTTTAATTAACTAGTTAAATTTAAAAAGGGAAATGACATAACTATTTTGGAGATAGGCCCATGGGGCATAGTGGAGACAATGATAAGTGATTTTGACTTCTTAGATGTGGCTACTTTTGTGGAGGTCAAATTCCTACAATTTAATTATTAATCATTAATAGGTGCGTGGTGGGGATTTAACCTTAGCAAAATATTCTAGAATATTCATAGTATGATTCATAAATCAAAGGTTGAGATTTATCTCCAAAGAAGTTATGTTATTTTTATCCTTTTGAATTAAATTGAGTTATGATTTTTTGGGCATAATATCTGAATAAAAAGTATTTATAGATTAAGAATTTCTATGGTAAAGTGGGGTGAGTGGTTAAGAATATTGCTCAATATTTTTTGAAATGCATATATGTTTAACTTATATATTAATTTTTTATAGCTATTAATAATTTAATAACTTTAAAATGAAGTTATAATTTAGTAAGTTTTATGACTTTAAATAATCCTATTGAGGTGTTTATTTTGGAATAGGGCTTCCACAATTTCCATTTAATTATCAATAATTATTAGGTGGATGGTAGAGATTTAACCTTCATATGATATTCTATAATATTCTTAGTAGTATACTCAAACCAAACCTTGAGATTTATCTCCAAAATAGTTATGTCATTTTTATGTTTTTGATCAAATTGATTAATTAACAAAAATCATATGAACAAGTGTCATATGAAATGAATTACGTTTTTTTGGAATATGGTATTGATAAGCCATAGTATAAGCCCATAGTATTATAAAAATGATTGGTCTTGAACTGGATTTTTTGGAAAGTTTTGTTGTTTGTTTTCTAATTAGAATCCAACATGTATTTACTGAAATCATGAGTTTGAGAGGCAAATTCTTCACAATCGAAGTGCCCCAAGGGTTTTTGAGGGTGTTGAATCCATATATGGAGTAAAAAGACTAGTTTAAACAACACATATCAAGATTTGGCCACAAATTGTTTCACAGGAAACTCCAAACATCACACTTAAAGACTACTCCTTATAAAAGTCTATTTAACATTAAAATCTCGATGGTTCAAAATATAGTTAAAAATTTTTTAAATGTATAAATGTTTAATTTATAGATTAATTATTTTAATAGTAATATTAATTTAAATAAAGTTATAATTTAATTCAATTTTATGAATTTTTTATTTTAGTAATGTGATATCTTAAGTAAGTGTTTTGATGCTTATTATGAATTAATGTTTATGGACATTTATAAACCATTTCATTTACATGGTTGAACTAATTAAATTTACACTTTAAAAATCGTATTCCAAAATAAATATGCATATCAACCCAATTAAAATGAATAAATAATAATAATAATATTTTTATTTTTTATTGTCAAAAAAATTTCAAATACCTTACCTACCAATTCAAACATTATTCAATATTAAATATAAAACAATTAAATAATTTATTAATATCAAACTTAAATAACTTACGAATATCACCTGCATCACTAGATTGTAAATCTAAAATAAATAATAAATAAATACTCAATTTAAAAAAGATGCTAGATTGTAAATATAAAATAAATAAATAATAAATACTCAATTAGAAAAGATAAAGTGAATAAAAAATGTTTTACATATTAAAATAAAAATGAATTTAGCAGACACAACTTAAAGTCTTTGTTGGTAAACGGATTAAGGATTACAAAAACATATAACTTTCATGACTTCTAAAATATGCATTTGACTATTGGACTAAACAAGATTGGGATTTTCATGATTATTAAATATGTGATTTTTATGATTTCTAAAATATGTATATTGCTAATATAGTTTAATAAATTAAATAGTTACACATGCCGGGCATGGGCTGCCACGTGATAGCGCTTGGGCTTTTAATGCTGCAAGCCGCCGAAACTTCACAACTGAAGCGGCTTCTGGGCATCCTTAATGGAGCCGATGGAGGGAATGGCTAACCTGCGAGGGGCATTCAATGCAGGTCTTTTCATTGGTAATGTTACGCGGTTTAAGTATGCAGATGGCTTGGGGAAGGGAGCTCATCGTGATGAGAGGAATTTTCAGAGTGTTGAGCGTCTATGCTGTGAGCTGGTGGTGGAGAGTTGGGCCGAGGTTCGTTTCACACCTGCGTTCTCTGGGCTGTGTATACGCCTATTTAAGCTTTGCTCTCTCCCGAATTGGGGATTGCACGTTGTGGGGAGGGCTCAGATCCAGTGCCGGACCTCGTCTGCTGGGGAACGGAATAAGGGGCTGGTGGCTATCATGGTGCGTGAAAGGATGCCTTGTCGCAGAGGACCCGGGCGCGGAGAATCCTCTCGTCCCCCAGCTGCGGACGTTCATCATCATTGTTGTTGTTGTTACTGTTACAGGAGAATGGGAGCCACCCCTATCCCGGCCTGTCAAGTCATGGAAGTGGGCAGCTCTAGTGGAGGGGAGCCCAAGCTACCTGCATTTGGTTCAGTTATCTTCACACTGGGTAGCTCTGGGGATAATCCAGGCATTAATGCACATATCTCTGTGCTTTTTACCCAAATTCAAGAGGAGAACGCAGAAGAATCGTCTCTGGTCCTGGCTGAAGATAATACTGCGCGCGGTAAGGGGAAGCTCCCATTGGGGGAGCCGTCAACTGAAGCGGAAGGCTCAGCAAGTGGTCGAGGGAAGCTCCCAGTGGAGGAACCGGCGAGTGAGGAGGGCAATTCAGGGACAGAGCGCTCTC
Organism: Pinus tabuliformis; assembly: GCA_031772625.1. NCBI lineage: Eukaryota > Viridiplantae > Streptophyta > Pinopsida > Pinales > Pinaceae > Pinus > Pinus tabuliformis. The sequence goes on from CM062805.1 coordinate 247,917,738, forward strand.
AATCCACCACCCAACGTCGAGCTCCCGAGCAGCCAGAACCAGCGCATAATCCTACGGCTATGGAAGAAGAGCCAGAGGATTAACTCTCAGCGGCGGTCTTGTGTTTATGCCTTCCTCTCTCAGGTCGGGTTTTGGGGTATGAACAATTTCAATTTTCTGTTTCACATGGTGGTCAGTGTTCTTTTTGTTGCTAGTTATTGTATGCGGTCTCCACCGTTGCAGTGGGGACGAAGTCTTATGTTGGGCACAAATCTTTGGTGGTTGCCTCGTTTCTGTATGTTCACGGTTATGTATTCAGTTTCTACAGTTTGTCTGGGTTGTATGTCTTTTTGGAAATGCCCCTGCGTGGGTCGTTATGGGGCCATTCTGGAAACTCTTAACGTTTTGAATTTTGATCCTTCTGATCCTATCGCCCTGCGAGGCAAAAATACAAGTCTGAAAATGCCACCCATGAGCCGCAGTTGGCCTTGGGCAGCCAGCTTCTATGGATGTAAAGTTTTCTGTACATATTAATATAAAAGTAGTTAGTATTGCCGAGAAAAAAAATAAAAGTTAAATAGTTAATAAATTCATCATAATAAATATCAATATTTTAATTTATGAGATATTTATTTTATCATAAAAGTTATTAAAGTTTAAAAAAATTAAATTATAATTTTATTTAAAAGTATTATTATTATTATTTTATCATAAAAGTTATTAAAATTAAAAAAAAAAAAAAATTATAGTTTTATTTAAAAGTATTATTATTATTATTAGTGATATAAAAATTATTATAGAAATTAAACATGTACTAAGATTTTCAATTATGGATATTCATTTTTATTTTATAATGGGTATTTTAATTTATAAATAGACTTAGTTACACTATGGCTTCTAAATATTATATGTCCAAAAAACATAACTCATTTCATATAACACTTATTCATATCATAATTTTTTTAATTAAAAAATTTTAATAGGAAAAAAAATTAATTATTTTAGAAATAAATTTTAACCTTTAATTTGTGTATATTATTTATAATTTTCTACAATATTTTATAAATATTAAATTTTAAACATTCACTTAATAATAATAACAAATAATTAAATTAAAATTCTAAAACTCTTTTTTAGAATAATCATACTTATCAACATAATTAAATAAAATTATAATTTTCCTACGATTATAAAACTTATTAGTTTTATAATTTCTAAATATACGATTATAAAACTTATTAGCTTTATAATTTCTAAATATACAATTAAATAGGAGTAGGGCTCTTTGATGAGTAACATCTTCTTTAATAAGTTTTGGTTGTGAGAATTGACTTTTGAATTGATTATAGAGAAAAGTACTAGGTACAGAGACATTTTAGCTCTAATTTATAAGAGAATAAATACTTTCATCAATGTTTTTTTTAATGATGTTTTTAAATAAAATATTAGAGATATAGGATTCGAAAGACTTGCCTTTGACACCATAATACATTTAGAAATAATGTTTTCCTACGAGATTGTTACAGATTGTGATAATGATATATAGATATATAGTGGAGGGACTTTTGGTGACTATAAGAGGAGTTGTACAAAAGAAATTAAATAAGAAATCTGAGAATGTGATGAAATATATTTCTTCTATGTCTATTATAAAATTGAGCAAGTAAATCATTAAACAAATCAAGTCAGGATGATGGATTATGGGAAATGAAGCATAAATTGGTGAATGTCCCATCACAACCTAATTAATGGATTATGTGAAATGAAGAATAAATGGGTGAATGTGCGCAACATTGATAAGCAACATTGATAATCATGTGTCATTATATAGTAAAGTATCCCTTCCTAATGTGAGTGAATCAATGGTACAATAAATCAATCATTACTTCATGTAGTTTGTGACTTAATTTAAATCAAAGGTCTTACATGTTGGGGTGTAAATGTGAGTTGATGGTTTGAGGTAGTCTCGTGTTGGAATCTTTTAAAGTTGAATTTAAAATATTGGGTAGCTTGGATTAGGTAAGGAGTTACTTTTTTTCATTTCTTCTATTTATGGTTTTTGTGAAATTGGTCAATTTACTCGTGAGTTTCCATGTTTTTCTAGTTGTTGCTCTTGATTTTTTGTATTTATGGTAGAGGATGGTTAAGGGCTAATCCACTATAGCTAGTATATGGATTTGTTGGCTAATTCTAACTTCTTCTCTTTAGGATGGAATGGTGTGAGTGAACCAAATGCTTCACATATGAGCTCAAATATTTGTGGAAAAGGGTAAAATAATTTTTGAAAGAGGAAGGTGAGGTGCATTGTGGAGTAATAAATGTTTATATTTAATGGTATTTATAGCAATGAAAATTGCAAAATAAATTGTAATATATGATCTCAACTCATGACTCTTACACAATTGACATTGCAAGGAACAATGTTGATACGAAAAACTTGAAAAAAAGAGATTGACACTTTCATGGGTGTCCAACTTATAAGAAATTTGGAGATAACATTGCAAATTGACTCTATAAAATAAATAATTCAAAAGATGGTAGCTCATCTTAGATTTTGAAATTCAATTTTGTTTCCCCTTGTTTAGTTTTATCCTTCTTCTATACCTTTTTCTCAAAGGACATTCTTGGCCACCACTCAAGTTCTAGGAAAAAAGAGTAGAGGGAACATCTGCTCGTAGCATAAGTATCAACTTCGAAACAAACACACGCTTGAAGAGGTTCATAGGAATCAATAAATTCAACTTTTAGTTTAATTTCTTTGCCATATCATATATTTTAGAATTGTATTTTTACTTTTATAAATTTTTAGATAGCATAATTGGTTATTTGTATTAGGATTTTTCTTGGATCCTTAGTAACTATGGGAGAACCTATTAGTCTCAAGAATTTATATTTGAAAGATAAAGGCTGTATTGATCCTTTCTAGTAGCTACATGGAATTTTTTATTTTTTATTTATTTCTAATATAATTTTTAATTGTCCTATTATATATATAGTTGTGGTCAAGCCGATAACTACTGCAAAGAATTGATAAATTCGTTATCTTTCAAACAAAAATGCTTTATATTGATAATTTTTAGTATATTTATTAAGAGTAAAAAAAACCTACTATAATTTGCCAATTATATTTCCTATAAAACTAAAAAGAAATATTTCCTCTAAAGCTAGAAAAATGTGTACACATAAATACACATGCATGCATATGACTAATATTTTAAACAAACCATTTTATGATGACATAACGAGCTAGAGAGTTCTCTTATTGAGCATTAGGATGGAGAAACAACAAGATTCTCACACTTTATTCACAACGTTAATTATGATTAATATAAAACTACATATGTAGAAATTCATTATTCAATTATGTTTGACTGATAATCGGATTTTTTTTTTTTTTTTTGCTTATATAGCTGTGGAAGTTGTTGTCTATGGATATGGTGAAGTTTTCATTTAATATTATAGATTTGGATAATTATGTAGATATGTTCTACTTTGAAAAGGAGCATTTTAAAATAATTTGAATTTGGATTTGTAATTTTTTTTTGTTATATTTTATATGAAAGGTAATTAAGTTAGTGGGTTAGCTAAAAAAGTTGAATTCTTTAAACTTTAAGTTAAAAGTTAAAATTCTGGGTGTTAGTCTTTTAATATGCTTATCTCTATTATGTGTCTTATTTAAGCTCATTTTCATGATATGAAAAATGACTTGGTTGTGAAAACCATAATATGGTCATGCCATTTATTCTCCAAAAATAAAATGTTATAATGATAAAAAGGATAACAAATTTCATCTAAATTGTAAAATAGAATAGATATAAGAATATAAATAAAATAGATGTAAGAGCATAAAATTATAAGATAAAGTGAAAAAACAATAGAATTTTGATACAAAGTTTGAGGATTGTATTTCCAATCTAAAAAGAAAACTAGTAAAATTCAGATCCTATACAATCACTTAGAGGTGTTTAGACTATTGTAGAGGAGTTTTCTAAGATCTACATTTTTCTAAATAAAAAAATAATCTTTTAAAATTCAAAGAAAGTATTGCAATATTTTAGGTATTTGTAGAATGTAAAGGATTAGAGATAGCATGGTTTAAGAATATTAATAATCTATCAAATTTGAATAAGGTAGCGTAGTATTATAGAATGCACAACAATTTAGTGATGCTAGGTAATTTAAAGTATGATTATCTAAAATTTAGTAGACTATGTAGAATAGAATACTCTAAACACTAAAGTGAGTAGAAGAATCTAAAATAAAATTTATACTAATGTATAATTTCATTAAAATTTCATTACAAAAGAAATTTAAAAAGCTTCAATAAAAAAAATCAAAAAATATTATTAAAATTTTGAAATCAAAATTAAAAAGAAATACTAATTATATATTTTTTTAAATTAATGTAGAACATGGAAAAATGTTATTAAAATCCTTATATTAACGTAGAAAAACAACCTCTTAAATTCAAAAAAGACTTTTAATATTAAGATAAAACTTAACCTAGTAAAAAGGAGTAAGATGTGTATGTATATAATATGCTAAAAGAATTCGATAACTTTTGATCAATTATATGGCCATGCCAGATTCAAAACAATAATATGGTCATGCCATTTATCCTCCAAAGAGAGAATGTTATAATGATAAAAAAATAACAAATGTTGTTCAAAATGTAAAATAGATATAAGAACATAAATAAAATAGATAGAATGTTATAATGATAACAAGATAACAAATGTTGTTCAAAATGTAAAATAGATATAAGAACATGAATAAAATAAATAGAATGTTATAATGATAAAAAGATAACAAATGTTGTTCAAAATGTAAAATATATATAAGAACATAAATAAAATAGATGTAAGAGCATAAAATTATAAGATAAAGTGAAAAAACAATAGAATTTTGATATACAAAGTTTGAGGTTTGTATTTCCAATTAAAAAAAAAAAAAACTAGTAAAATTCAAATCCTATACAAGCACTTAGAGGTGTTTAGACTATTGTAGAGAAGAATTTTCTAAGATCTACATTTTTATAAGAAAAAAAATCTTTTAAAATTCAAAAAAAGTATTGCAATACTTTAGGTATTTATAGAATGTGAAGGATACGAGATAGCATGGTTTAAGAATATTAATAATCTATCAAATTTGAATAAGGTAATGTAGTATTATAGAATGCACAATAATTTAGTGATACAAGGTAATTTAAAGTATGATTATCTAAAAATCAGTAGACTATGTAAAATAGAACACTATAAAAACTATATATTTTTTTAAATTAAGGCAGAACATGATAAAATGTTATTAAAATCCTTATAATAATGTATAAAAACAACCTCTTAAAATTCAAAAAAGACATAAAACTTAACCAAGTAAAAGAGAGTGAAATGTGTATTTGTAAAATATACTAAAAACCCTTATATACTCTAATGTGTATAAAAAAAAATCTAGAGTAAAATACATAGTAATGCATATTTATGTTGAAAGATATCTAAAGCTTCAAATAAAAATAAGAAAATCAAATTAATGTTAAAGGATATGTAAAACCTCAAAATAAAATAAAAACAAATTAATATAAAGAAAAAAACTTCTAAGATGTAAAAGAAAAACTATAATATAATTATATTTAAAACTTATATTCTTTAAGGATGTGTAGGCTAATTTAAAGTAGAGTATAAACTAATGTATAATATAATTCTTCAAAAGAATAGAATATTTCATTTTAATGGATATTTAAAATTTCCCGATCTCAAATAAAAAGAATTGAAATATTATCAAAAATGTAAAATTAAAATAGAGAAAAATATTTCTCAAATTTAAAAGAAAAATAATAATATTATTAAAACTCTAAATTAATATAAAACATAAAAAAATATTACTAAAAATATAATATTAATGTATAGGAAAAAATGCATCTTATTGAAAGGATCACATTTGTTATTAGCACGAAATGTATCTTATGGAAGGGATCACATCTTTGTTATAACACACTCTAACCTCAAGGGTCATCTTATTAGCACAATTTCTCCCCAAAGATGTTGAGGGTAATTGATCGTGTGACCTCTTCTTAACAAGACTCAACCAATTGAACTAACCCTTGACATTGAAAACATTACAGTAATATTGTTATAGATAAAATAAATAAATATATTAAAAATCGATATACACAAAAAAGAAGATAAATAAATTATAAAAGTGAATCAAATATATAAAGTATAAAAAAAACTAAATATATAAAATTTTGAAAATGTAAAATTAAATAAAATAACTACACTATAATCTAAAAAATTAAATATAAAATAATAAAAATATAAAATATATAAAATCAAAATATTTTTTTCAAAATTTTTCACAATAAAAAATAATTAATTAAAAAAATATTATTAAGAAGTCAAAATTTTTAATAAAAATAAAATATATTACACATAAATTAATTAGATGAAAAGGGGCAATAATCAGACGCCTGCTGAATTCCAAGAAGGAAATGAAATATCATAGCAAGCCTAAGTAAAGACTATTAATATCAATTAAAAAATATATACCTTGTAATTTGGGGAAAACTGAGATAGGAGAAGTGATTTAATAATTTGAAGTATTAATTTTTATATTAATGATATTTTATAACACTTTTTATATAATTATAAAACAAAAATTTGGTTTAATAATAAAATATTATATTTAAAGAAAAAAAATCAGATCCATGATTCAGAAAATGTTGGGACTATACTTAACTCTATTATATAAATATAAAAATGAAAGTTAATTTAAACCGCTAAAAAATACAGAAAATGTTGGAACTTACCTACCCATATAAAATAAAATTCATATTCATCATTTAAATTAATTCAAAAATACAGAAAATGGTGGAACTATACTTAACTCTGTTACATAAATAATAACAATCAAAGTTAATTTAAACCACTAAAAAATACAGAAAATGGTGGAACTCTACCTACCTCTATTACATAAATAATAAAAATCAAAGGTAATTTAAACCACTAAACCTATCCACTAACCAGCTTAATTAAACCACTAAAACTAGACACTGACCATATTAATCTGGGTGTGAGAAGAGATGATGTTAATCAACCCAGAAACGTACAGACCAAGCCAACTTTTACAATATCCTACAGCGCCCAGGCCTGCGTCCACCAAAAACGCAGGCAATTGGTTTAAAAATCAAGCCAAAGTAATTCCACGACCAACTTTAAACATATCCTACAGCGCCCAAATCCGTGTCTACCGAAAACGCAGAAAATTGGATATAAAAGCAAGCCGAATTAAAGACAAGGCCAACCCAGCTCTTTAGTCCAATTTGCTGTAAGACATAAAACATGGACACATTATGTTATATGGAAGGTCTTCCTGGAGGGAAAACATGTACACTAATAAGCCTGGAAAACCAGAGTAAGCCATTCCCACTTTGGTCTATAATTTTTTATAAAGGGCAACTAAATTGCCAGTGACAACTATTACAATTTCTTTGGGATCAAAAGATTTCTAGGATCGTCATCTGCCCAAAACAAAATATGAAAACCAAGCATGCAGGGATTTCAATTTACAATGGAAGCACAATATTCAAGTTACTTGCATTAATTTAGGGTTTGCAGATAACTTTGAAGCAATCTTGAAGCATGAGACGACGCTGCATGAGGTTGAGTTAAAGATACAGGAGAGAATTGCACATGAAATTGTATTTGGCCCTTTGGGAAATTAGAAGTCATTGGGTATGTATATGTCATTCTCTGAGTAGTAAAGAAGAGAGAACTGAATTCACAAGTACTTATCTGTATGTGATGGATTGAAAGCCTGGCCTTCAAAGTTCAATCCCAGCCCACAATCACCTCGACCATGTAGAGCGAACGACCTCCTTCAGGTTGCCCAGCTCAACGTTGGGGTGCAATTTAGAAGGAAAAAGTGCTGCGAGGGGTGTTAAATTATGATACACCCACTCCCAAGAAATCGATGAAACCTGTCTCCTTGCCTTGATCTGGGTCCGTGATTGGATGGTCTGCAACTTGGCTTTCCACAATGTTATAAGGGTTCCTATCTCTGGCATTATAAGATTTGTTCTGCTGCACAAGATTCACTTCTTTTTGTGTAGTAGAAGGTGAACTCTGAGGATTTATACTCAACTGCAAATTATATGCAGGGCTATAACTAGTGGTTGTGTTTCCTTTAACTAGCTCTGGAGATATTAATTGTGCTTCTTTAGCCTCTGCTACTGCTGCACTAGGGTTATGATCATCAGTAGTTCTGTGACGAAACGATGTTGCAGTGAAGTTATGAAATGGTGGTATTTTTAGGCGCCCATTGATTCTACCTGCTGGCTCTGGGCAAGGAAAATTGTCAGGTCTAAATTCTCCCTGGGCTAAATCTGGTGGTTTGGAGAATGTAGAACCGGAGAAGATTGGAAGCCATGAAGTTGCTGATGAGACCTTGGAAGGTGCAGGTCTCATGGATTGTTGGAAAAAGAAATCCTGGAAGTTTTTCCTTGATTGGACGTGATTATTCATTCCAATATCGCAGAGGGAATCCAGAATTCTGTTTTTGTAAGCTTCCCCTTCAGCTGATAGAGACCTACCTGCAAATTATTCAATGTAGAATTCAATATTAGTTATAACCAATATCAACCATCTAGGAATTTTATATTAACTAGAACAATTGTCACAACCACCTAATGGTATTTGACAAGTTCAAAATGTCATGGGCCTCTTAAACCAAATATGGTGTTTGACACGTTGAAAATGCCATCCGCCTCTTAAACCAAATACCTTAGAAATGGTCCTCTAGGGTTTGTAAAAGTGTAGATGACAAGCAAAAGAGGAGTACCTTGTGGGTTAACAACCTCTAAGCCCTGGCTTCTGCCTGATGGATTTAGTATGAGGCCGTTGCCATGGATTTGGGAACTGATATTTTCTAGGGTGGAGTCGTGAGGTAATTTTCTTGGCCTTCTTCCCAAGATACTAGAGGAAGAAATCCCTACGTCCTCATGACATCCTCTATAGTACATGTCGATGAATGTGCTGAGAGAATTTTCTTCTATGCGTTCTGCTGCGTGAGCACTGTGTGGCCTCGCTTTTCTCATCAGGTGGCTGCATGATGATCTTCTTTTTCCATAGATTCGAGATCGTTCTCTAAATTTTCTTGCCATTATAACATGCCAGTGATTCTTTACTGCATTATCTGTTCTGCCGGGGAATAGCCTGGCGATCATGGCCCATTTATTGCCATGCAATCGGTGGGCAGCCAGTAAGCGCTCCTCTTCTTCTTCTGTGAATGGTCGGCGATTTATGCGTGGATCCAGCTGGTTAAACCACCTCAGTCTGCAGCTCTTACCTGCATGGATCATTACGCAAACAAGCTCAAGATTACGAGTTTCAATTTTTACCCATAAATCCTAGAAGCCTTCATTTTTTTCTCATATCTATTCATTTCAATCAAGATAAGGATAGGGAGAAAGAAACCATTGAAGACATGAGACTGCATGGTGTATCAGACTGTACCATCTGTTTATTATTCTCAGACAAAAGGACCCACAAAACATTTCTTCCATAGGATGGAAAGGATGAGGAGAGAAAGGCCCAGCATTAGGACATGAATATTACAACCAATCAATTAATAAAAAAACCAAAACCAAGACATCTGATTAGGTTCATGTAGGTATGTATTCATATTTCAACCCAAGCAAGAGTTCACATATTCATTTAGCAATCAATCGACCATTCTATATTAGTAGTAAGAGGAGAACCAAGGCACCCATCCATATATAAGGATTTTTATATGTAAATATGTACCCAATTTTCAGCCAAAGAGGAGTTTACATATTCAATCAGAAATCAAGCAACCATTAGACATGTTAGCAGTAGAACCAGGATTGCCTATGAACATAAAGAATATGGAAGTCTGTACCCCATTTTCAGCCCAATCAGAAGTTCGCATATTTGTTCAGCAACCAATCAATCGAACAGGAAAACCTAGACAACCCATTGGCACAAGAATCATGTAAGTCTACCAAGTTTCAGTCAAAACGGAGTTTACATATTCAATCGGCAATCAAGCAACCATTAGACATGTTAGCAGGAGAACTAAGATCGCCTATGAACATGAAGAACATTTAAATCTGTACCCCATTTTGAGCCCAATCACAAGTTCATATATATATTCAGCAACCAATCAATCAAACAGGAAAACCAAGACAACCCATTGGCATAAGGATCATGTAAATATGTACCCCATTTACAGCCCAAACAGTAACTCACATATTTATTCAACAACGCACCAATTATTATGTAGGTTCATTACTACGTAGGTTAGTAGGAGAATCAAGATATCCCATTTGCTTGAGAAACATGTAAAACTATACAGGATTTTCAGCTCAAGCAGGACTTTATATAATTTTGCGATTAACTAATCATTATCTCAATAACAAAACCAAACCACTGCATTGGCATCAAGACCATGTAAATCTGTACCCCATTTTGAACACACGCTAGGGATTCTGAACAAACCATACATGATCGGGCTGAGATTTCCCACAAGGAGGATCGTGGGACCCCATTTTAAGCCCAAGCAGTATGAAAACTCCCGGATCGCGTTTCTTGGGCAATCTCAGAAAAAACCACAGATGATTTCTCAGAGAACCCAACATGTCTACTGTTAAACCACAGTCCAACCTAGGGTTTCTTCACGGGCCTTACATTGAGGCCACATCGTAGGGTATTGTCAAAGAAAGAGCATCGTTAGGACGAATTATTCCATGGTGATTGTGCATCGTTAGGACGAATTAGTCCATGGTGATTGTGTCGAAGATTATATATTAATACAAACTAGGGAATTGGGAAAGTGATTATTTTGGATAGATTTACCCGGTCTATGGAGCAAAGCATGAAACAATCCCCTGTATTATTATTACATTGAGCCAGTCATTTACCTGATCTACCATGGAGTTTCTCAGCTATGGAATTCCAGTTCTGGGGTCCATACTGTTCAACGAGTTCTCTCAGTTTCTCATCTTCAGCCGGTCTCCAGTGTCCTCGGGGGCACATTTTGGCCTGCGAACTTTCATCTTTTGCATCCGAGAGTCTATCTGTTTTAATTTCCTCATGGAGTACTACGGGTTCGGTCATTCTGTTCGTAGATTTTCAAAATCGCCCCCACCGAGAATCTATGCGCAGCTAGGTCTGAGCACAGAAACTTGCAAAAGCTCTGAATTCATAGAAGTAGTAGTAATTGCCTAGAGAAGGGTTTTAATATATTCCCCCTAGGGCCGTGTGTGGAAAAGAATGATTAGGCAGCAAATGATAAGGCTGTCGTATTTCCATGCAGTTAGATGAAAGAGAGGCCTATCTATAAGAGGGACCGCTCTCCAACTGGACAAAAGATAAGCAACCGTTTAAGCAGTTCTGGAAACATATATTGTAATTCCTGTGAGAATGAGTTAACGACGACCATTTCTGGTGGCAGGTCCCTTTTGTTGGTTTCGCACGATACGGATCGACAGCAAAAGGGACCTGTATTTGGCACTAGGGATTGCGTGTTTGTATGGGTACTTAGGTAATCCTGCCACACTGCTAATTCCAAAATCAAGCGGATTGTACATCAAATTCCAAGGCCCCACTTTCAAGAAAGGGACCCATAAACACATTAACAATTAAATCCCCCCACAAAAAAAATAATTAACACTCTGCAGTCTCCGCCACCACTAAGATAACAAGCCCTGTATACTGTGTAGGACCTGGTAGTTCATCTGCCATTGGAGTTATGTTTACTGATGGGGAAGCGTGAGTTGAATTTGGTGTGATTTTGCTTCTTGATATACAGAGCAGTGGGTGGGTGCCCAGCCGTTGAGGAATTTGTTTTGTTTAGATTGTGTGACCACTACAAGTAATTCTAATTCTCTCTGCATGTCACTCCTTGGCGTACAAGATGTGTTCGTTACAAACGAAATTCTTATTGTACTTGAACCATTCTGGTTAGTCATGCCTCTAATTAATTTTAACCACCAGTTAGTTATGATCCACACTGTACTTAGAATCTCCGGATTTCCAATTTAAGCATCTTGGACGATATATACAATGTGTATCCAGCTAACATATATATATTTATATATTTTTTATTTGTTAAAGTGTTTAGGATGTGAACGATGACTTAATCCGAATCCGTTGTTCGTCGTTGTCCACGGCTGGTGCAGCAGCCACTTTACTTGCAGGAGGTTTTCCACTGTTAGTCTAAGCAGGCCAACCTACTACCCCCTAATTTTGGCTCCCAAATCTCATTCCCAATTAGCAAATGCAGATGCCAGCGGGTTCGATCCCCTGACGAGGAATATACACAAATTTAAACTAACGTAACAGCAAAAGTCCACCTTGAAAGCCGAGGGGCAGTTGGGAGGGAGCTGGGGTCTTAAGGAATCCCCCCAAGGCCCCACAGTAGGCGTTATACAGTCATGTTTTTTATACTCTTATGCATTTCCAAGAGCTCATTACTTGCATAGCAAGCGCAGTCGCCGTCATTTAGTAAGGCCTAGCTAGCGCATTGGATGGCGATCGGGACTCTCCATCTCTGCGGCCATTTTTTTTCTTGTTACACAGAAAAACAAAGAGACGTCATGCATGTAGATTGTAGCTGATTGTTATGTGTCACCATTATGGGACTAATAATTATTCAGATATTTTCATTCTATCCATTTCAACCTAAGCTGTGGGCAATTAAGGCTCACCACAAATCAAGAGCAGATAATTGAGGCTGGGGTGGCCTGATCAATAGAGTCGTATCATTATAGAACAGAGATTGCTAACGAAATTAGCAACAGTTTGGTTTTTTTATTATTTTATTTCAAATCATTCTTGCAATGAAAGCATAAAACTACGCCGCCCTAATTGCTGGTGGGAAGTCGATCCCGCCATTGCTGATATCATCAAGCTTCCAATTTTATATAATTCACTCACCTTCACTTATACTGCTTCCTCTAAATTTTGCACATTCAACGGAATTTTACGCATTTGATATTTTATAAGAAAAATAAACGGAATGGGTTTCCCGGTGTCCCCCGATTCTGCTCCGCTGCAGACAACATAAACGCAATATTCTGCGGAGAATGTGATGTGTTTAAATTCCGGTAACATGAAATGTCACATTGGAACTTATCTTAGTTGGGAATTTTTTTTTCTGTTAGAAAATGTCTAACTCTGGCAAAAGTTTGTTTCCAACCTGGCTCATGGCCGCGGTACACTTGACCGTTAATCCAAGTTTTCACTATAAAGTCTTGAGGTCGACTCAGCTGCCACTTATGTGTGATATATATGTACATGTAAAGAAATGGTAAGAAATTTTAATGAATCATATTCATAAAGAGATAATTTATATTCATAAAAACTGTTAAAAATGTGAATAAATAGCCACCCAAACAGTAAATTATCATTTGTTATGGAGTGATAATGACGAATTTAAATAGGTGTTTTCACATTTTTATTATAGTTGTTTAATGTGATAATAATGATAAAGATCATTTTTAATTATTATTCATATATATGAGAAAATTTTGGAGTTGTTTTTAGCGTGATTTTTTTGGATTTTTTCTGAAAATTTGGAGATGAAATTTTGATTTGTGTTATATATGGATTCAACACCGTGAAAAACCCGTAGGGCACTTTGATTGTGATTTTTTTGGATTTTTTCTGAAAATTTGGAGATGAAATTTTGATTTGTGTTATATATGGATTCAACACCGTGAAAAACCCGTAGGGCACTTTGATTGTGCATGGGTTACGGACCAAGCTTGTGATTTCAATAAATTCTCAGCGGATTTTAGAGAAACTAGACCAGAAAATCACTTTGATTGTGCATGGGTTACGGACCAAGCTTGTGATTTCAATAAATTCTCAGCGGATTTTAGAGAAACTAGACCAGAAAATCCCACTCGAAAAACTTCAAAAAAATCTCACTAAAAACAACTCCGAAAATTTCCCCTTCCTAATTAATTAATATATTTGGCAAATCCACAAATTACATAACAAGGAACAAAGGACTTGCAAACCAAAAGTTTAAAATGTTATGGATATTATTTTTAAAATTCTATTCAAATATTAAATGTGAATTTTAAAATATTATTTATAATTTTTAAAATATATATAATTTATTTTTAATTCATCTTGTCATGACCATGAACCACACTAAACACATTGAGAAAATTTTGATGTGATTAGGGCCGAAAACATGTTTCAAAAAATAAGTATACTTTAATTAAATACATTTTTAATTAATAAAAAAAAATTAGCCTTCGATGAAATGAAACTTAGAGATCTAGTGAAGAAGATAGTCTCATTTACAGGTATGGTTTTGGTCAAGCAAACTCTTTTTTGGTTTTGTATAGTTCCATGTTGAAACTCAGATCTCGTATGGGATCTCGGATCTCCTATTCGAGTGGTACAAGGAGTTTCTTCCCTCAATATTCCTTTCAATGATGAAGCTTTAACTTGTAGAAAATATTTTTGAGAGCAAAGTTTGGTTTGCATGTTTCATAGGCTTTGGTCGTGACTATCTAATATACACGAATAAACCTTTGATACATGGATGCATATTAGACACGGAAGTATCTTTTGACGAATGAGTTGAATATTTACCCTATGGCACAAGGTTCTTTTGTTGTTGTTTTCGACAATATTGAGGATAAGAAAGCCATTTGCGAAGCCACTTTGTGGTTTTCGGGTAGTATAGGTCTCTTCATGACGCCGTGGACTCCCACTTTTAACCTCATTTCAGCTTCAGTATCCATGGCTCTTGTTTGGGTAAGGGTTTCAAAGCTCCCCTACATCTTTGGAATCTTCCATCATTATCCTCTATTGGGAATGCATTAGAAAAGTTTTATTACGACAACCCAAAAAATTAAAAAAATTTATGAGACTATTTATTCCGCAATATGTGTGTAGATGGACTTCAAGAATGGTTTGCCCACTAAGATTAATTAACAACTCCAAACTATGTTTGGGTCCAAAAGTTCAGTTATGAAAAATTTTCATTCAGGTGAAGAACGTGCTATGAATTGGGGCATGTAATTAAAAATTTCCCCAAGCATTTATAGAACAACAAATATTGAAAAAAAATGAAGACCCAAATGGAGGGAAAGGAGCTTAAGGTGATCATGATAAGATATACAAAAAGGAAAATGCTCAGGATAAAAAAGAACCAGAAGTTAAACATCAAGTGGATACTTCCAAAGAAAATGCACTAGATGTAGCAAAAATCATTCAAGAAGAAACACACGTGAGTGAGGATCCTTCCTTCGGAGACAGTGAAAGTGGTAAAACAACAAACCTTGCACAAAACATATCTCCTCCTTAATCCACAAGTAATATTTCTGGAAAGGAAAGTTCTTGGGGAGATCAGGTGGATGAGGAAGAATTCAAAAATAACAACTTTCAAAAACAATTTGGACCCAAATTGGGAAGAAAGGAAAAGCTATTCCACCAAGGAAAATGAGAAGTCTCGCTAAATCAAAGCAAAAATGATGAAATATAAAATGTAAATGTGCCTTAACATTGGGTTTTTCCTGAAATTTTTAGTTCCAAAACGACTCAAAATTTTTTAGCACAGAAAACTAGTTTGAGAGTTTGAATTGTGCCTTTATAAATAATATCAAACCTGCAAAAAAAAAATGAAATGTATAATTTTTTATTTATTTATTTTTCCTAAATATGACTAATTCTGTTAATGTAACAAAAAATGGTACAAGGAGGCATCAGCCTCTGCAGATCAAGTCTCAGATTATGCCATGTTTATAAACCAATAACTGTAAATGACTGCCCGCACTGGGGAAATCAGTCCAAAACTAGAAAGTGTTTGCTACCCACGCAAGGGTAACAACCTGTAATGCCAGAGTGGAAGATTTTGTTGAACAAAACATCAAAATTGACAACATTTTCATAAAAGAAACAGTAGAAAAGACCTCTAAGGTTGGTAGCCAGGAACTCAAAACCTAAAGAAAACTTTGGCCAGCTAGGTGTCATTAGGTGGAGGAGTTTCTTCCACAATCAAACACCTATACACTTCCATGTCATCTTCCTCGTCATGTTGATCTCTCATCATTGCATCCACATTCTTGAAGCAACGTGGAATATTTCATTCTTGAGCTGCACTTGAGCGGTCCGGAACTTCTTCATGGCTTCTGCGTGTCCCTGAGATGCTCCCATGGGCTTTTCTTCTGCTGGTGTTGATCCTCTCCTGAATGTTACGAGCTAAGACTTCAGAGCTTTGAGGCTCCTCTCTACAAGCTACTAAAATGGTTGCAATAATGCATGGGCACTCCACCGTGCAATGAAATTGGAATTGGGCAGAGTGACTCGGTTGCAGAGTCGGGATAGAAGTAGCATAAGGTTGGGGAGACTCTTCAATACTTCGAGAACCAGTTCGCTGAGCATGCCTTCTACCACTGCGAGTGGCAAGATAATGACTTGAGAAATGAGTCGTAGTCGAGGGGGAGGAAGATTTGAAGGGGTTGAGTCAGAGAGGGATAGCGGGGGGGGGCGAATTGCTCTTCCTCTGCTGCTGCCTCTTCTGCAGCGCATCCTATGACGCAAATGAGGCATGTTCGCCTGGTCGAAATTGGGCTGACGAGGACGAGAAGGAGTAGTGCCAGGGATTGAATGGCTAGTGGAAGCAGGAGGACCGGTAATTCGTGGTTCAGATCCAGGGTTCAAGGCCGAAGCCACAGTTCGAAAACAACAAAGTAGACTCTGCGAGAAGTGGGCATCATCTACCATCTCAAAACAGTAAAGGATTTGGCATTGTCTTCCCGTTGACGTGCGTGAGCTCGGCTCTGCAACAGCAGGGAGACAAATGCAATTCAAAGAAGGCGAAACAGGGGAAAGGTGGTCTGAATTTGCCATCTTATGAACCAAAATAAGGTTTCCTCGTCCCGCAAAAAGCATTAAAATGTCATTAATGTCGGCGGTAAGCTTCTGGGTGGAAGCGTGGGTGTCCATGTGGCCGCGATACTTGCCAACCCACATTTGTTGCATTGTTCCAGTCCCTTTAATCACCCGCATCCAGGAGAAAAGTATAAAAATTTTAACCTTGTATTCTTTTAATAATACAATCTTTACTTGTTTCATTTAAAATTATATATAAAAGTTTTTGAAACGCTATTTTCTAGAATCCGTTAATAATCTTTATAAATAATAATATTATATTGTGACCATGGCTTTATGTATTGAATGTTAAGTTTATTATTAAAAAATAATGGAAATTGGTTAGTTGTTACTCATATTTATGGATTATTAGCTTAACTCATCATTTTCGAGAATCGAACTCTATGAGAAAATTAAGAATGGGGGTAACTGGAATCTTTTTGGTAATTTAAGACATAATATTTGAAATAATATTCATAATATCATTTTATAGCATTAAAAAATTGTTGGATAATAATATTATTATTTTTTACACCTAACATTTAGAATAATATTATTTTTATTATAATCGTAATAATATTTAAAAAATTAGCGGATAATAATATTATTAATATTATAAAGAAGAATGTATGAAATTTTTAATAAATGTAAATGAAATATAATAGTGTTATTTTCATTTATTTTTAATTAAATATTAAAAATTATTAGATTTTTAATTTATATAATAATTTATTAAAATAATGTTTACAAATATATAGTTTTTATATAATTTTATCTTATGCTATCAGATATGGAATATATGGTGTATTGTTAAGTTATTTTGTTTATTTATGTTAAAGGTTGGTGTGGCTTATTGAGTGTGATTCTTTGGTTATTTTGACAACATAGATGCTTCTACATTGTGGTTTCTCAAAACAAGGCTAAAGCATGATGTAATCTTCAGAGAACTCATACAACTTTACAAACATATATATATATATATATATATATATATATATATATATATATATATTACTAATTTTCATAGTAAAAAAAATTCACACATGGTGAACAAATGGCCACTATGTCCTGTGACCATGTCACTATGGGCATATTCATACATCATGGCATGCTTGGAGGGGATTTAACTTTCACAATTGAAGGATAGGGTGGTACATGGAAATTTAAGAATTTTGATGGCTTGAATGGTGCAATTTAATAGTGGCATTGGGTGGTGACATTTCCAAATGCCATCAATCCTCCTAAGGAACGAATTAGGCTATTACTTGGGTGGATTTCATCTTAGTTCACAAAATGTTGATGGGAGGTATCATGATTTTTCTTTGGATTTCATCTAGGATTTCATTTCATAGTGTGGGAGGTTTTCTGACCATTTAAAGCTAAATTCATGTCCTTGATCATATATCTTTCCATCAAATTCGAAGGCAAAGGCGTCGAACATTAGAGTAATTTTTAGCATAAAAGTTGTATCCTAAGAAAAAACAATAAAATATTAGTTAAAATGATAAAATACGAGTTATCAATTTTGGAGGGAAAAGAAGAAAAATATTTTTTTATAGTATTTTTGTCTTATCTCTTTATACGTTTAGTCAAATTTCAATTGTAGACACTTGTTGGGCGTGGAATTAAATTCCACATCCAATACGTACCCATTATGCATACTTTTGAGAAGACCTACATTGATAAAAATTAAAGATACATTAAAAAAGTGTGTTCAACATGTTTTTTTAATGTATATTGATTTTTTATTACTGTGGATCTTCTCATAAGTATGCATAATGGTATTCGTTGCATGTGGAATTTAATTTTTCATCCAATGAGTGTCTACGCTTGAAATTTGAGTAAGCCTATAAGGAGATAAGCCACAAATACAATTAAAAAAAAAACTCTTTTTCTTCTTTTCCCTCCAAAATATTTACATGGATCTATTTTAATATTTAAATGATTTTGATTAGTTTACATATTATAACATGCAAGTTACATGAAACTTTCATGGGAACTTTTAGGCTAAAAATTCCTCTAATGAGTATTTGGAAAAACAATGGTAGTGAAATGGGTAAAATAGATTGAGGTTGATATATGTCTCAACAAATGGTTAGTGAAGAAAGGATATTCTAGTGTACCCTATTAGGGTGGTTTAGATAAACTTAACTTGATCAATTTACCCATGGTTTTAGCCTCTAGCTATATGAGCACCCATGGATTTTCCGATGATATTCACTTATGATGTAGCTTATTTAAAGGCCAAAAATATCCATGATAATTTGTCATGTTGGCCAGTGGGAACAAGTAACGATGTTTTTAGTCATCGCCACTTCTCTTGGTGCTCTTTGATCCTAACATTTGGTATCAGAGCCAAAGTGGTAATATCATAGATTGGTGAATTTTAGAGCTGAAATGATCTAGTAAAGTGTATGTATGCATAAAATCATGCAAAGTGCAAGAAAAAATATTTAGAGAAGGCCGCATCAACTAAAAAAGTGAAGTCTTGGAGGAATCATTGGGATGGCCACTATGATGGATTCACCCTCTATTGATCTGATTTATTAAAGATCCATGAGATGAGAGCTAAATCAATTCGACAAAGAAACTAGCCATGTAGCCTATGTTCCACAAGTACCTAGGAGTCTCATAATGTAGTAACCTTGAAATGATAAAGAACATTGAGATCTAGAAAAGGACCCAACCAAATAAATAATTTGATGATGGGGCTACTAATTCAAATGAGGAGAATAACTAAGAGGAGAACTATGGTGGTGATTTGATAAAAGGAAATGACTACATTGAGGGAAAAAGTTTTGGAAGCCTAAGACAAGGTCTAGACGACATGGTGATACTGGTGAATGACCGAGGAGATTCTAGAAAGACCCCTCCAAGAACGGGAAGATGTGATTGCCTCTAGTGATGGTCATAATACTACCTCTAAATTCTTCCGTGAAAGGATACGACAACATAATGTCATCACCTCCTGAACGCATCTCGAAATAAATATGGATTGGTTAGTGAAATCATATAGATAGTTCCATTCCCTTATGATGTTTTGATGTAGTGTATCAGCCATGGTTGTGATTTTTGGAGCTTGTTATGGAAGCAATGTGTTGGTTATATGGGTTATCAAATCTAGTGTAGAGATCTGGGACACTCGACCTGTCTGTATGAGTAGTTTCAAGGAAGAAAATGATGAGTTGTTGACAGTCACAAGTGGAAAGCCAAAAAATGTAATATTGGCAGTGCAGAGGTGTGTGGTTAGTTCCATTCCATGCAAGAAGAAAAAATTTCCCCTTCAAATTGTTACAGAAGTTGAAGTCTCCATTAGAGGCAGTGCAAAGGATTGCCCTAGAGAGAATCATGCTAGTTTTTGCATGAGTTCCTGTTGCATGTGTCGTGTGGTTAAGTGGCTCTTGTGTAGCCTTGAGATCAAGAAGATAGTGTGAAAATTTGTCTTTCTTACAATATCTATGAAAAATCATGGCAAGATGAGGAAACAATAAAATTTCTTGTAAGAGTCCCTATGATGGTACCTAATGAAATCTAGGTTAGAGGAGTGATGGGAATAGTATAATTGTGTGTTGGTGGATCAAACAAAAGTGACATGTGAGGCGTTCTAATTCCTCAAGTGTGCGATTCAAGGTTGTTGGAATAAGTTTGATTTCATGGAATTGAATAGTCATGTTGAAACAAAATATCAAGGTATGGATGTGGTAAGGTAAAGAAGCCAAGAGAGTGGTTGTATGGATGAGAAAGAAAAGGATGGATATGGAGTAAATAGTGTTGATGTTTAATGTTGGATCGAGTGTGTGTGATGTGTGAACACCCTAAGGGTTTTAGTCCAATTTGTGAAATCCTATCATAGGAAGGTGTATTTTCCTAGGAAGTTGTAATACCTAATGTTTAGGAAAACATGTTACACAAGAGCACACATTGTTGCAAGGCCTTAAGATTTTTCTCAAGTAGACATGTAGTATAGTGGCACATAGAGTCATCAAGCTATGGAATGGACCACTTGGAGAGGTATTACGGTGGGGAGTGTGTTGGTATCTTGACTTGAGGTGGGGGGAATGTTAGAACACATATGAGATGGTTAATGAATGGGTCGAGGTCAATCTCCCCAAGTCAAGTTTACGAGGGGTGGGGTGGGGGGGGGGGGGGGGGGGGGAGGATAATTAGGGTGATTCAAGTAAGCTTGAATTGATTAAGTTATTGGGCTCTAGGTCAATGGGTTCCCATGGTTTTTGCCATGGTATTCATGTTTAATATAGCCTATCTAAAGGCCCAAAATCTCCATCGTAATTTTTCATACTGGTCAGTGGAATCAAACAATGGTGTCTTTAGATACCAACATTTTTCTCGGTGCTCTATGATCCTAACATACCCTTCAAAGTTATTCCTGGGGTGTTGTTTCCTCACATTTTTGCAATAGGTTTTCTTTGGCTTCCAATTGATACTCAACAATTTTGGGTGGAGGAAGCTTGTTTCTCTTATTGACTTATTTCTTTAGTATTATGCTTGGAAACTGTATAATCAGGACAATCTATAACATGCAAAGTCCCACGTGGAAGTTGTCAATGGGATGTGGAATTAATAGGACTTGAATGGGGAGTATCTTGGGTTAGTATTCGGGTTATTCCATATATAAGTGAAGAGGTGATCAAATTTATATGGGTACTAGAAGTTAGTAGTTGAATTTTGGAAATCAACAACCAATATTAGAGTAGGAAATTAAAATGTTTTCATGACAAAATTCCCCATATATAGCTCTACTAAAATTAGCTTGCATATATCTTGCCTACCATGATGTAAATCTTATTTGAACAAAGGAGTCACCTTCATTAGTCTAAGGAGGAAAGTGACACTCTTCAATCTTAAATTGGGGCACTACAACAAAGTATGGACCAATACCAAACAATATTTCCTCCATTTGAAAAAAAAGCGATCTTTGTTCTTCTGAGGGCCCCAGATCTAAATATTAGTGCTCATTATTAGAAGTGGAAGTAGCTAACACAATTTTCATGTTTTCACTAGTTTATAAGTTGCTATGAAGGTTGAATTTTATTGCATCTTGGGCATATTTTGACATATTATACCTATAAAATCTATATATTAATACTCTCTTGTTATTATATCTAGATATATATATGAGGAAAACTAGATAGCTATGATGTTGGCCTAAATCAACATTTATATCTTGTACCCCATAGGTTTCAAATCCCATGGGGGACATCTTTGGCCTACTTGATAAGGCTCAAGGAGTAGGCTCTGCCACCATCGTGGAGTCTTGGCTCTTGCTAATTCATAAATTCCTCGTATATCTTGATTACGATCTATTAGATATAATTTTGGTGTTAAGTGGTAGAACCTAGGTTTGGCTTTGGTCACTACCAATTTTATTCCAATGAGTTACTAATTCGCCATGGTAAAATAAATAAATAAATAATGTTGGTACACCATAAGAAAATTTTAATATAAACCAACATACATCCATCCTAACTCTGGATCTACCAAGCGCTAAGAGGGACCAAATCTCTTTTCACTCTAAAAAGGTTTGCATCGCAAGAGATTTGATCCCTCTCCACACTTGGTAGATCCAGAGTTAAGATGGATCTAGGATCATTTAATTATTAATTGTAATTATAATTATATTTTTTTTGTTTGCTAGGTTATGTGAGTCAGCATACCTAACCTATAGCTTGAGTAGCCACAACCTAGGGGAATCTAAGCCATCAAAATCACTCAGGGATCACACCCAACTTGGGCCACACTAACCTTTAGGATGACTGGATTTTTCCCCATGGAGTTTTGAACCATTCACCTTACACCATGGAGTTCCTTAACAAAACACCCTATCCCCATCTATTCTACGGCCCATGGGATTTCTAATTATAATTATAATTATAATTAATTATTTATGTTTTTTTTGTATTATTTTATTTTAAATTTCATTGTATTCTTATTTTATATATTCTCGTTAAAAAGAAGATAAAATAATATTATAATTATTTAATTGATTTAATTAGATATAATCATAGTTATATAAATTGATAAATTAATTAGTTAGATGTAATTTGAATAGTTAGCATAAACAACTTAGTACTTATTTCAAAAGTTTAAACGTTATTTTATATACTTATATAAATTAAATGATTCAATAAACACAAATAAGCATCAATCCAGAGGCCTGAGAGCTGCAGACCTTCTATTTAAAACCCTAATTCAAGCTCTTCTTCTATCAACATTCAAGAATTCCTCATGATGGAACCCTGTTGGGATTTAAAACATTGACGAAAAATGGTTTTTACTGTGGGTTCTCCAGTTACTAAGTTAGAAGATATAAACCATAGAAGTCTTAAATACAGAATCATTTCCCTATGCGGAGGCGATACATTGAATGAAATCATTTTACTCAAAAAATTTAGGGTGAAGATAGCTAGAAGAGATGCAGAGCTTCTATTTAAGACCCTAATTCAAGTTCTTCTTCTATCAACATTCAAGAAGTCCTGATGATGGATCACTGTTGGGATTTGAAACGTTGATGAAAAATGGTTTTTACTGTGGGTTCTCCGGTTACTAAGTTAGAAGATATAAACCACAGAAGTCTTAAAAATCATTTCCCTATGCGGAGGGGATACATGGAGTGAAATCATTTTACTCGAAAAATTTAGGGTGAAGATAGCTAGAAGAGCTGCAGACCTTCATTTAAACCCTCATTCAAGCTCTTCTTCTATCAACATTCAAGAAGTCCTCATGATGGAGCCCTGTTGGGATTTGAAACGTGGACGAAAAATGGTTTTTACTGTGGGTTCTCCAGTCACTAAGTTAGAAGATATAAACCACAGAAGTCTTAAATCCAGAATCATTTCCCTATGCGAAAGAGATGCATCGAATGAAATCATTTTACTTGAAAAATTTACGATGAAGATAGCTAGAAGAGCTGCAGACCTTCTATTTAAAACCCTAATTCAAGTTCTTCTTCTATCAACATTCAAGAAGTCCTGATGATGGATCACTGTTGGGATTTGAAACGTTGATGAAAAATGGTTTTTACTGTGGGTTCTCTGGTTACTAAGTTAGAAGATATAAACCACAGAAGTCTTAAATCCATAATCATTTCCCTATGTGGAGGGGATACATGGAGTGAAATCATTTTACTCAAAAAGTTTAGGGTGAAGATAGCTAGAAGAGCTGCAGACCTTCTATTTAAAACCCTAATTCAAGCTCTTCTTCTATCAGCATTCAAGAAGTCCCGATGATGGATCCCTGTTGGGATTTGAAACGTTGACGAAAAATGGTTTTTATTGTGGGTTCTCCGGTTACTAAGTTAGAAGACATAAACCACAAAAGTCTTAAATCCAAAATCATTTCCCTATGCGGAGGGGATACATGAAGTGAAATCATTTTACTTGAAAAATTTAGGGTGAAGATAGCTAGAGGAGCTGCAGACCTTCTATTCAAAACTTTAATTCAAGCTCTTCTTCTATCAACATTAAAGAAGTCCTAATGGTGGATCCCTGTTGGGATTTGAAACGCTGACGAAAATGGTTTTTACTGTGGGTTCTCTGGTTACTAAGTTAGAAGATATAAACCACAAAAGTCTTAAATACAGAATCATTTCCCTATGCGGAGGGGATACATGGCATGAAATCATTTTACTCAAAAAATTTAGGGTGAAGATAGCTCGAACAATTGCAGACCTTCTATTTAAAACCCTAATTCAAGCTCTTCTTCTATCAACATTCAATAAGTCCTGATGATGGATCCGTGTCGGGATTTGAAATGTTCAGGAAAAATGGTTTTTACTGTGGGTTCTCTGGTTACTAAGTTAGAAGATATAAACCACAGAAGTCGTAAATCCATAATCATTTCCCTATGCGGAGGGGATACATGGAGTGAAATCATTTTACTCGAAAAATTTAGGGTGAAGATAGCTAGAAGAGCTGCAGACATTCTATTTAAAACCATAATTCAAGCTCTTCTTCTATCAACATTCAAGAAAACTTGATGATGGATCCCTGTTGGGATTTGAAACGTTGACTAAAAATGGTTTTTACTGTGGGTTCTCTTGTTACTAAGTTAGAAGATATAAATCAGAGAAGTCTTAAATCCAGAATCATTTCCCTATGCAATGGGGATACATGGAGTGAAATCATTTTACTCGAAA
Organism: Pinus tabuliformis; assembly: GCA_031772625.1. Classification (NCBI taxonomy): domain Eukaryota; kingdom Viridiplantae; phylum Streptophyta; class Pinopsida; order Pinales; family Pinaceae; genus Pinus; species Pinus tabuliformis. Next base: position 247,942,779 of record CM062805.1, read on the forward strand.
AATTTAGGGTGAAGATAGCTAGAAGAATTGCAAACCTTCTATTTAAAACCCTAATTCAAGCTCTTCTTCTATCAACATTCAAGAAGTCCCGACGATGGATCCCTGTAGGGATTTGAAACATTGATGAAGAATGGTTTTTACTGTGGGTTCTTCGGTTACTAAGTTAGAAGATATAAACCACAGAAGTCTTAAATCTAGAATCATTTCCCTATGCAGAGGGGATACATGGAGTGAAATCATTTTACTCGAAAAATTTAGGGTGATGATAGCTAGAAGAGCTGCAAACCTTCTATTTAAAACCCTAATCCAAGCTCTTATTCTATCAATATTCAAGAAGTCCTGATGACGGATCCCTGTTGGGATTTGAAACGTTGTAGAAAAATGGTTTTTACTATGGATTCTCTGGTTACTAAGTTAGAAGATATAAACCACAAAAGTCTTAAATCGAGAATCATTTCCCTATATGGAGGGGATACATGGAGTGAAATCATTTTACTCAAAAAATTTAGGGTGAAGATAGCTAGAAGAGTTGCAGACCTTGTATTTAAAACCCTAATTCAAGCTATTCTTCTATCAACATTCAAGAAGTCTCGATGATGGATCCCTGTTGGGATTTGAAACATTGACGAAAAATAGTTTTTAATGTGGGTTCTCCGATTACTAAGTTAGAAGATATAAACCACAAAAGTCTTAAATCCAAAATTATACGATTATTAATATTAATATAAAAATATTAATGGATAAGTTAAAGATATATACATCTAAAAAAATATGTAACAATATTCTTAATCATGAAAATTTGTCCTCACTTTATCATGAAGATTTTTAACTTGTAAAAAATCTTTGGTACAATATCATGGGCTGGTACCATGACTTATGAATTCAGGATGCCCAAAAATCTATAGCTCATTTCATATGACACATGTTAATATACAGTTCTTTTGATTAATAAATTTAATTAAAAGGGAAGAAAGGACATAATTGCTTTTGAGATAAATCTTATTCTTTGATTGGTGACTATTTCTATGAATTTTCTCAGATATTTTGTGAAGGTTAAATCCCTACCATCCACCTAATAATTTTTTAGAATTGAAAATATACATGTCCTTCTATGTAATTACATAAAATGGGAAAACCAAATTAAATATAAAAATTATTAAATTATAATTGTGAATCATAAATTAAAATTAATTAGATTTCTTATTTATTTTATATATATATATTTTTGTTTTTGACTAGAGGAATCAACAAGTGGGCTAGTCTCATACTTTGTGATACGATTCCAGCTACTGCTCCCACTATAACCCCTACTTTATTTTCACTATGTCAAAATGTTAAACAATACATTACAACATTTCTACCATACTAAGGTGGAGCAACTCTCTCCATGCAATTTTTTTTCTCTCATTAAAAAAAGAGAGAACATCATATTTATAATTATTTCATTGATTTAAATATATTCAAATGTAGTTAGTATAAATTTATAAATTAATTAATTAGATTTAATTTGAATAATTAGCAAAAATAAATTAGTTCCTTATTCACAAGTTTAAACACTACTTTATAATATATTTTAAACATATACTAGTGCATCCACATAAACTAAATGATTGGTAAATATGGATAGGCATAAGTTCATGATAAAATCAAAACACCTACTTCATCATACATCTCACATTGCCAAGAAAGAATTAAAAAAAAACATATATATAACTATATTATTATTATTGTTATTAATGTATAAGTTAAAGACATATACATTTAAAACATGTAACACTATTCTTAATCATGGAAATTAATCTTCACTTTATTATGAAGATTCTTAACTTGTAAAATAATCTTTGCTACAATATCATGGGCCAGTACCATGACTTATCAATTCCATACACCAAAAAATCCATAACTCATTTCATATGAGAGTTGTTAGCATGACATTTCTTTTTATTAAGAAATTTCATTAAAAGCTAAGAAAATACATAAATACTTTTGAGATAAATCTTAGTCTTTGATTTGTGACCACTACTAAGGATATTCTCAAATATTTTGTGAAGGTTAAATCCCTACCATCCACTTAATACTATTTTCTAATTAAAAATAGACATGTCTATTCATGTAATTGCATAAAATGGGAAAAAAAATATAAAAATTATAAAGTTATAATTGTCAATCATAAATTAAAATTATTTGACTTTCTCAATTTATTATTTATATTTTCTTTTTCTTTTTTTTTCTAGAGGAATCAACAAGTGTGCTAGTCTCCTAGTTGCTATCTCGGGCCAATTCCAAGTGCTATTGTTATAACCCCTATTTTTATTTTATTTTTATTTAATTTTGACCGAGTCAAAATGTTAAAAAAACATTACAACATCAACCCAATTTTTTTCTTAAAAAGAAGAGAGAAAACAATTTTATAATTATTTAATTGATTTTATTAGATTTAAATATAGTTAGTATAAATTGATAATAATTAAATGTAATTTTAATAGTTAGCAAAAATAACTTAATTCCTTATTTCAAAAGTTTAGGCATTACTTTATAATATATTTAGGAAATATACTAGTACATCCATTTAAATTAATTGATTGGTAAACAGATAGGCATAAGTCCAAGATAAATATCTTTTTTTGTTGAAGCAAGAGTCGAACCTTCTATTTCATTAATTCAAAGGATAATTTACAAAGTGTACATGCACCTGTCATAAAGGATCAGGAGAATAGGACCTCCTGTCAAGGCCAAGGATCCTCCCACTACCTCACGAAAACACAAAACTCCAGGGGATAACCCAGAGGGACAAAAGCAATCTGGTCAAAACACCACCTGGAGCTAACCCACGTCAGCAGTCAAACCTGACCCCCCAATGAACATAAAGTAAGGAAAGGATGAGACACGCCACCGAAAAATGGAGAGATGGCCTGACGAGCCCCACTAAACAACACTGACCATCCCAACCGTCCAGCCCAGTTGCCAGATCCGACGGTCAGGAGCAATATCGCTACTCCGAACCCAACCAAACTTTAACGTGCGATGAAGGGAAATTTCCACACCAGCCACCTTGGCACGTGTTGTGCACCCTATGGGATCGCTCTCAAAATTACAAAACCACTTACCACTTTGTAGACGTGCGATCACCGGAAACCCGCCTATCGCCAGGATATCTAACCCGGAAGCAGGAAAAGGACACCTACTACTACCCCCCATTAAATGCCCATTCTACAAACTCGTACCGAGAAACCTGAAGCTGATCCTGAGTTGATTTAGGAGATAAATCTGCGAGATACTAGCCAAAAACCTGGGAAACCCGGTCGAGATGACTCGGGAGAAGATGAGCCCGAACATGACTCTCCTCCTCACAGGTTCATCCTGCTGGACTGAGTTAGAACCCCCCGGCATCATCAAATTGTGGAATTCCACCCATCTCGAAATCGAAAAACCTCCATGTCCTCCACAACTTGATCCTTGCAGATGGCCTTTGGACGACTTGGTGGAATTTCTTGCCACTTTTTTGCCAATCCACATTCTGCACTGCTCACACCTTGATTGGCCAGTAAGTCGGCCAGTGTATTGGCATTACGTCGAACGTGGTTGAAACTTATGGTTCGAAGGCATTGTAGATGCATTTGGATTCTTTGATAAACCTAGATAGGTCTCCAATGATTCAAGACTCTTTTTGGCCTAGAACCACCACTGATTATTTTCACTGCGTTGATGGTTATCTCAGAGTCTGCTTCCACAATGATATTAGAGCGATGATTCTAGGTTAGAAACTCTAAACCCTGCTCCAGAGCCATCACTTCTGCCATGTTATTAGTAGCTCTACCTAAATGGTAGTGGAAGATAAATATGATATTGCCCTCATCGTCCCTTAAAGCTCCTCCATAAATCACAGTTCCCAGATTGCCTTTAGAGGCACCATCAATGTTGTATTTCAGAAAGCCTTTCGGTGGGGGTTGCCAATAGTCCTTCTTTGTAACCATGGTTTTATCGTTTCTATTTCTACCTTAAGGAGTTATCCCTTGCAATCCCAGTCACCTTAGAATTCTCTGCTCTTCATCTGAGGGGGGATTTGAGGGGATATTATTAACAGTAGAGCTAACTGTCTCTCTGATTTGTTTCAAGATAAGGTCAAGAAGATGTTGTGCTGAAGACTTCCCATTCTTGAAGATTCTTTTATTTCTTTCTTTCCAAACATTCAAGATAATAAAGTAGGGTGTGAAGGCCCAGGCCAAATTTATGACTTCATTCTCCTTGAAGCTTTTTCTCCAGTGGTTTAGGGTATTTGTGATACTTCCTCTGTCCCTATCTGACTACTAGAAAATTGAAGAGAACGAATCCCACAGCCAGGTAGTATAAGAGAAACTATTGAGAATATGTTCCATTTTCTCCTCTTGCTCCTCACAGAGCTGGAATTTAGAGGCTCCCATAATTCCCCTTCTCCTAATATTGTCCCAAGTCAATATTTTCTTGTGATGAACTAGTCACATAAAAATCTTGATCTTCATCTAACCTTGCTGCCTCCAAAGATGCGTCTAGCTCTTGTCTCGGACACTATTATTCAGTCCAAGCAAAAAACATTTAGCTTCCTTGAGATTAAAGGTTCCTAACTTGTTATTACCCCATCTCAATTGATCTTGCCCTTCTATTTTTATGATCATCCTTTGCTTGATTAAGTCCCCAAGAGCCTCTGCTTTGATCTTTAGGGGGTTGTCCTCTCTGAATTCAATGTTTCTCCAGCTTCTCCATTTTTTAGAGGTATGCGTAAGATCCAAAAAATCCTTAACTCTGAATAACCCTTGGGCTTCTGCTTCTTGCTTGAGGCCTACAAAATTCTCTGTTAATAGTGTTGGTTCCTGCTGCCATTTGTCCTCCCAAAAAAGAGCAAGACCTCCTGCTCTCATTTCCTAGAAACTATTCTTTTGAACTAGACTTCTGTCCTCCTAGGCTCTATTCCATAGGTAGGAGTCTTTATAGTTCTAGACATTCTTATGAGATCATTATTGTGGCACGAGCTGGCATATTTATCTTTCCATATCGTGGCCCACTGATCTTTTGGCTCCTGCACCCATCTCCACTAGAGTTTGGCTCCTAGAGCTTTACAAAGAATCTCTTGATCATCCAGGCCAAGGCCCCCCTGGCTTTTGGGTTTGCATATTTTTTTCCCATGAAATCAGGGCCCATTTCTTTCTAGTTTCCTCGTTTCCCCACAGGAACTCTCTTTGAATGTTTCTGATTTGCTCTAAGACACCTTTTGGAGTTGGGAGAGCTGATAACATAAAAACTAGGATGGATTGAAGCACAACCTTTGTTAGAACTAACCTGTTGGCCAGGTTCAAGGCCCGGAAGGTCCAATTTTTTACTTTACCCTGCATCTTATTAAGGACCGGTTCCCAAATTCTCTTATGCATGGGTCTGGCAGTAAGACGTATTCCTAAATATTTAGAGGGGAGGGAATCTCATTGGAATCCAAGAATTCTTGAGATATTTCTTTGGATAGCAATGTTAGTGCTAAAGAAGAAGATTTTAGATTTAGAGAGGTTGACTTCCATACCTGTAGCCAGGGCAAAATCTTTAGGATTTGTTAGTAGTCCAAAGCCTCTTTGATAGTTGGGACGCCTTGCAGTAAGGTATCATCAACAAATTGTTGATGAGTCAGCATAGAACCAATCTCCAAAATTTGAAGACCCCTAAGTTTACCCATATCCTTGGCCTACTTAATGGATCGCCCGAGCCCTTCCATCATAAGAATAAATAGGAAGGGAGAAAGAGGGTCTCCCTGCCTGAGGCCTCTAGAAGGATTGAATATTTCTGAGGGAGATCCATTTACCAAAATGGAAAAGCTGGAGGAGGACACCAGCACCATAACCCATCTCACCGAGTTGTGGTCGAATCCAAAGACGTAGAGAACCTTCTTGATATAATTCCAATTCACCTTGTCATAAGCTTTGGCAATGTCCAATTGCATGATCATCCCCGCATGTTTTTTGTTGGTTAGCGTGTGCACCACCTCATGTGCTTGAATAATGTTGTCTAGAATCTGTCTTCCCTCCACATAACCTGATTGTTCTTGAGACACAAGCAAGGGGAGGAGAGGTTTGAGTCTATTAGCCACTATTTTGGAAATTATCTTGTAAACCACATTACATAAGGCAATAGGTCTGAACTTGTCTGCAGATTGAGCTGTGTCCTGTTTTGGAATAAGGGAAATGAAGGAGGTGTTGAGAGCTTTTAGGATAGTTTTGCTTCTCCTGGAATCCTGAACCACATTCACAATGTCCTCTTTGACAATATGCCAACACGCTTTAAAAAAGTTCACACTGAAACCATCTGGACCTAGTGCTTTGCCATTCTACATATGTTTGAGAACCTCGCTGACCTCCTCCTCCTCAACTAGTCTATTGAGGTTAAAATTGTCCTCTCTGGACACCAGTTTGGGGATATGCCCTGTGATTCCCTTGATCGACTAATCCCTATCTGGAGTGTTTTCCCGAGGGATGTTTCGGAAATGTTGGACAAGCACAGCTTCAATATCTTTATGAGTAGTCTGAATTTCCCCTCCCTCATCTTTAATCATGGAGATTCTGTTGTGAGCTCTATTAGCCATAGTGGATCTATGAAAACATCTGGTGTTCCATTCTCCTTCCTTGAGCCATTGAATTCTGGATTTTTGTCTCCAAAATATTTCCTCTTGTTTACATAAATTTTCCCAATCTAGATGGTATTTATCAGCCTGCTCACTTTCGGCTTTATCAAATCCATCATTTATTAGAGCCTTGTTGAGTTCTAGAATTTTAATTTCCACTGATTGCTTTTCCCCAAAAATGTCACCAAAATCTTTCTGGTTCCATTCCTTTAGTCTAAACTTACTGTGATTTAATCTTTTATGAAGAAGGTACATCTTAGATCCTTGTATTTGAAAGTCTTCAGCCCACCATGTTTCAATGTTACTAATGAAATCTGAGTGGGAGAGCCAGATGTTTCCGAATCTGAAGGGTCTATTCTTGGGGTAATCTATACCCTAGATCTCCAACTGAATTGACCAGTGGTCTGAACCTCCAAACAGAAGCACTTTGGCTGTGATTTCACTATCTAGAAGCATTAATTCCTCCGATATCATGAACCTGTCTAACTTAGATGCCACCAGCGCCTCACCTCCTCTTTTATTGTTCCATGTAAAAAGGCCATTGCTTGAATCTGCCTTGACCAAATTCATATTGTCTGTAAATTATTGAAATGCTAAGGAGTCTTTGTTTAGCACTCTGGTAGCTCCTTTTTTTCCTAGAGATATTTGATAATGTTAAAATTTCCTGCAAATATCCAAGGCATTCCAGTCTGTCTGCTCCTGAGATCACTGAGGGCTTCTAACAATTTGAGTTTATCCTCTAAGGGTTGAGGACCGTAAACGTTTGTTACTAGGAATGTTTCAGAAACCCCAATAGGTTGAATGACCACTGATAGATAGTTTCTTGATGGCTCTAAATCAATAATGCTAATCCTTTGGGGATTCCAAAGAGTAAGAATACCCCCCGTTGTGTTCTCTGCTTTAACCTCTAGAAACTCATATCTAATGAGCCATTTGCTATGTATGAGTCTTATTTTCTGAATGGAACATTTTGCTTCTTGGATGAAAATCACGTCCGGCATATCTTGTTTCATTCTATAACTAAGCAATATTTGTTTTCTCTTACTTCCTAGACCTCTGATATTCCAAGATGTAAATTTCATTTTCAAAGACTTGTAAAGGAGTAACTGGGTACGTCTTTCTTCTTACCCGAATCTATCATTAGCTTTCCACACTCCATCAAAATTTCCTACTACTTTTTATGGCCTCTCTTTTTACCAGTATTTCTAGGAGCTAGTCCCGGGGTTGGTTTCATTGTTTTCCCTCCTTTGTTTTCCAGCTTGTCAGTGGTTGTTCCTGTTTCTAACCCTCTTTTCTAAGTCTTCCATAAAAACAATTGTTGTATTCTGTTGCAATCCTCTAGGGGTAGTGAGTCTATCCCTCACGTGGTTCCTTGCCTCAAGAACCCTTCCAGATCTAGGTGTTCCTTTTCTAGAATTTCTTGTAGTTCATGATATTCCAGATCTGTTTCACTTTGAGTCATTTCCATATCCATTTCTATTTCAATCTCACTATTCATAGTTTCTTTCCTATTACAAATCTCTTATGTTATGATGTAGTTCTCCTCCTTCTCTTTTTCCTTAGGTCCTTCCTCCATTGCTTGGTCTTCCCTTGTCATTTCTTCCTTGTCTTCCAGTGCTTGAAACCTATTCGTGTTGATCTTTTGCCCCTCGCTGTGTTGTTGCCTTGATCCCTTTCTACCTCCTTTTCCTTTACTTACCACTTTCTGAAAGTTTTCAGTATCCTTCACAGTTTTAGGTTCTCCTTTATTGTCTACTTTACTAAGAGGACAGTCTCTAAACAGGTGACCATGTTCGTGGCATCTACGACATCTGAATGGGATATGCTCATAATCCACCATTTGGACCCATTCTTCATTGAAAACTTCCAGGATTAATTCATCTGGGAGAGCTCTTGATAGATCCATTTCTACGCAAATCCTAGTATAGGAAGTATATTTACCCCTTCTAGTGGCTTCCAAAGCTTTCACAAAGCGACCTAGCTTATTGCCAATGGCAGCAAGTGACCCATGTTGCTAATAATTGAGAGGCAGGGAATAGAGCCTTACCCATATAGGTACCGAGGTGAATGTCTCCCTTCTTGGAATGAAGTTCATTTTCCACGGCCTCATAAAGAGGCTTGCTGCTGCAAAATAGTAGGGTCCTCCTTCGATTATTCTGTCTTTATCTTCAATGCTAGTAAATACCATGGTAAAAAAAGCTTTTGACCCCTGATGGAGATCAATACTACCTTTGGGTTTCAAGTCGTATTTGATCCAAGTCTGTAATGCCTTTTCAGAGGGCCAAATTCCCATGAACTTGTAGATTATGGTGTACGTCGCCATATGGTCCCTGTGCTCCTGCAGAGCCGAATCATGCAACACAACTCTCGGAGTAATCTCCTTTTCGGGTTTGCATTGTCCCTTTTGATTTTTGTCTCTTGTTCCCTGGCTTTTTTATCCTTCCTCTTTGTCCTTTGTGCTACTGTTTTCCTTGGACCTGGCTCCATCTGCCTCCTTTTCATTATTTTTTTCCTCTTCTTCACCAGAACCTCTGACTTTACCTAGTGGTGACTTGCCTCTACCGGCAGTTGCTTCCTTGTAGGAGGGAATGGAGCTCCCTCCTCTACTATGCTCCATATGGGGCAATCTTCGAGCTCCTCTGTAACCCTATCTTCACACCCTCGAGTTCGCAGTCGCCCAACCCAGAGGGATTACTAAGTCCATGATAAATATCAAAAACCCTACTCATAATACATTTCATATTGCCAAGAAAGAATACAAATAAAAACTTAACTAAATTATAACTCTATTACTATTATTATAAAAAGAATTAATCTATAAGTTAAAAATATATACATTTAAAAATTAATCCTAACTTTATCATGAAGATGCTTAACTTTTAAATAGTCTTTGTTACAATATCATGGGCCAATACCATGACTTATCAATTCCAATGTCGAAATAGCCATAACTCATTTCATATGACACTTGACAGTCTTTTTAATCAATCAATTTAATTAAAAGGGAAGAAAAGGTATAACTACTTTTGAAATAAATCCTAATATTTGATTTGTGACTATTGCTAAAAATATTCTCAAATATTATGTGAAAGTTAAATCCCACTCATCCATCTAATAATATTTTATCATTAAAAACATACATATCTATCCACTTAATTAGAAAACAAATTAAAATATAATAATTATTAAATTATAATGGTGAATCATAAACTAAAATTAATCAACTTAATTTTTTATTTTTATTTTTTATATTTTAATTTCTAATCATCTAATTTAACCAAATTTTTAAAGAACAATTTAATTGCTTTATTTTTACATTTATTTTAGTCCCATATTTTCTAATTTTAATCTGGATTTGCTTAAATTTAATAATATATCAATCAAAATATCAAAAAATTTAAATATAATATATCAAATTTAAATACTAATATAAAATAATAAATTTCATTTTAAATAATAAACTAACATCGAATGTGACAATTACACATAAACGAAGAAGTTAGTTAACTTTCTACATTAAGAAGACACTTGAACATTTTTCGTCTTCATCACCATAGTTTCATGCCAAAAAAATTAAATTATTAGTCAAAATGGGTTAAAAAGATTTTAATTTTTGAAAAAGATATTTACGTTCAGTAAAATTATTTATTATTTAATAAATCATATTTTAGAAAATATATTGATATTTTATATAAATAAAAAATAATTGTAAAAATATTTAAGAAAAATTTAAATATGCAAAGTTTTTTCGTTTTTAGTTAATATGAAGTTTTTATGGTAGATTTTTCGAGTCATTAAGTGTGGCTAATCTTCAGGATTGAGATATGAATCTAATCCATTGTATGAATGATAAATAGGTAAGAGATGGGAGGAGAATAGAGGTGGTGGTCAAATATGATCTTTTTAAGCAGATAAACATGAATCAAATATCTGCAATAATGTCTAACCTCTTAACATTCAACTAACATAATGTATTTTCTCTCCTCATCTCTCAAATATTTATCTCTCAACTCTGGATCATATTTCATCTCTCACCTATTTACCTCTCAACTCTCGATCATATTTCATATCTTTGTCGTGAAGATGAGGCAAACTTGATGACTCAAAATGACCATAAAAACTTCAATTTGAATATGCATAAATGCAAAAACAAAATTTCCCTTCTCACAAAATACTCCACTCTAAAACAAAATGACCATAAAAAATTCAATTTGAGTATTCGAGAAATGCAAGAACGAATTTCTCTTCTCACAAAGTACTCCACTCTAAAAAAACCATAAAAACTTCAATTTGAGTATTCCAGAAATGCAAGAACAAAATTTCTAAAATTTCTCTTCTCATGTCAGCGCAACCCTGGAACCTAATTGGGAACCTAACCCTGATAGTGTCGAGAGATTTGAACCCATAAAAACTTCAATTTGAGTATTCTAGAAATGCAAGAACAAAATTTTTCTTCTCATGTCAGCTCAATCCCGGAAACTAGTGTTGAGAGATTTGAACCCATAGTGTCGAGAGATTTTGTCGTGAAGATGAGGCACACTTGATGGCTCAAAATGACCATAAAAAATTCAATTTGAATATTCCATAAATGTAAGAACAAAATTTCCCTTCTCACAAAATACTCCACTCTAAAACAAAATGACCATAAAAACTTCAATTTGAGTATTTGAGAAATGCAAGAACAAATTTCTCTTCTCACAAAATACTCCACTCTAAAAAAAACCATAAAAACTTCAATTTGAGTATTCCAGAAATGCAAGAACAAAATTTCTAAAATTTCTCTTCTCATCAAAATTTCTAAAATTTCTCTTCTCATGTTAGCTCAACCGCAGAACCTAATTGGGAACCTAATCCTAATAGTGTCGAGAGATTTGAACCCATAAAAACTTCAATTTGAGTATTCCAAAAATGCAAGAACGAAAATTTTCTTCTCATGTCAACTCAACCGTGGAACCTAATCCTCATAGTGTCGAGAGATTTGAACCCATAGTGTCAAGAGATTTGAACCCATGACCTCTCAATAACATAAGTGCTTTAATGACATGGACTCAACCAACTGAGCTAACCTCTGGGGCTGAATTTTGGGCATTGGGTACCACTCAAGGAAGAAATTTAGCCTCCCTCTCAACGTGAAGGTAAGAGAGAGGATGTTCATACTAGGTCCCTCAGTATAGAATAAGTTAGCTTCACTCTGAGCCTCAAGGTAAAAGAGAGGTTACTAATATCAGGATAGTCCTCAATATAGAGTCACTTAAGAGTGAAACAAGTTACTCTATTCAAAAACATAAACATGTGAGCATATGAAACTACCTGCATGGAGAGGATATCAACTATTATGCCCAACCACCCAAACTAAACTTTTAAATACGTTCATCTAAATCTTAATAATGAATAACACTAAATGATTAACCTAATAAATTTCAATATAATTTTCCTAAATATTCTCTTTATAAACATTATAAATCACAAAATTTTACACTCAAAAACATATAAAATTTATATTAATTTACAAATAAATATAATTAAAATTTCACAAAATAATAATAATATAATTACAAATTAAAATTTATTTTTACACGTCATAAATCACATTTTCAAGTACGTGAAGCAATTCAATACCTTAAAAACTTTAAACACTCATATTATGCAATCTCAAAATTAAAACAGATAATTCAAAACAAAACTAGTCAAAATAAAACCCACATTAGAAAATCTGGAAAAAGGTAGTTAGATAATTATATTAAAAAAAAAGGGTAGTTAGATAATTATATTAAAAAACAATTTAAAAATGAAAATCTTATTTTTTAAAATACTCATCTCATGTTTTTTTTTTTTTTTAAATATGCATCTCGTATTTTAGGGATAAATAGAATATTTAAACCTAAAATGTTTAAAAAAAACAAAAAATATATATATAACACTTCTAATTTAAAAACAAATATTTTTGGGAAAAACGTGTGAAATAAAAAACAGTACCTACACTCACATGACGTGTATATTTTAAACACTGCTCTACACCTAAAACTAACAACATTAATTGTTACAACACTTGTAAAGCTGTATTTATCAACTGCCCCCACAGAAACTGATATCTATATATATATAAAATTAATTTTCTTTCTATATATATAATTAATTAATTTTAATTGTAACTTCAAACACAGTTATTAGCCTCGCATTTATCATTAAAATTAAATTCTTGTTCACACCTCATTAATAATATATATTAAATGAGTATATTCCTGTTCACACTTCATTAATAATATATATTCAATGAGTATTGTCATAAAAGATTGGAGATCTGCTAGCCGTTATCGTACACGGTTTCCATTTGGAATTTTATTTTTGTCATGTGGCGTAGTTAGTTACGGGAACCGCCAACCACGATATATACGTTTCCGTTGCAATCAAGATTCCGGTATTGGGTGAGGCTGAGGCGCACGTTGAATTGAAGTGTGCGTTGAGCAGATGTTTGAAATTGTTCCATCACGCCAACTGTTGAAGTTGAATAGCAAATCGCCCGACCTAAAACATCAGTAACAGATCAAAGATCTCTGAGAAACAATGGCGTCCCACCAACCGCCACCGCCCCACATTTCTGAATCTAGGGTTTTCGCCATTCTCATAGTTTTCTAAGAAACCAAAAGCGCTCCATCTATTTTGTTTGTATTATATATTATATATTATATCAGCAACAACTCTGAAAACACCGAGGAACTAATGAAGGAACCACCCAACCAGTGAAGAAAATTACTTCTGCAAAGCAATATCTGCAATGAAAATGGTTTCAGTTTTCCATCATCATTGTATCACTTATTCTGCACATTAAGCTGCGCAATATGCTCATCGGGAGCCTCTAAATTTTCCATATTTGGCACTATGGAGCTGTCAATTATCCAAAACGCTCAGGGTTCCATATCCATATTTGTCAGTATGGTGGCCTTAAGTAGTACAGAAGACTCGCCGGGCCATCATTGCAAATAGATTTTGTGGAAAACTATTAAAATAAAAATGTGAGATATGAATAATCTAGCTGATAGAGAATACTGGATATTATATTGGTTATAGGTTATTGGCTAGAATATCATTATCTTACCAACATCTTACCCACTAAGTTATGGAATTTGATCTTCCTTTGTCCCTAAGAATAGGGATATAAATAATTTAAAAAAGATTAATATAACAACATAATCAAATTTCAAAGTCTATAAGATTGAAGATTAGAATATTTAGGTTCATTTAAATATGATCTAAATCAATTGAAACTGAATTATTGAATGTATAAGCAGTTGTTAAGCTAATCTTCTCTAAATCAATTTTGTATATAAAATATTGAATTTAAAATTAAATGAATAAAAGAAATGTGCATTTTACAATTTAGTGCTTAAAAAAAATAGGCATTCAATTTTAATATATATAAAAAAAAAGCTAAAATAGATATTAAAAGACAATAGTTTAAGTGATAGCTAGTAAGTTTAATTCTTTTTCAATTTGGGTTCTATTCTAAAAAAAAATTGAACAAGTTGAAAATGTTGATCATTAATTCTTATAAACCATGAAAAAAGGTGAGATGAGTAGCAAAAGCCTTAAATAAATTATTATATTTAATTTTATATATTAAAATATAGATAAATTATTAAAATTAAATTAATTAAGTTAAAGAAAAAATATTATATTTAATCTTAATTTTTTCATTTTTTTTTTAATTATATATAGGTATAGATATAATGAAATACAAACTTTTTTTTTAAGGTGGAAAAAATGTATTTTTCATTTTGAAAGTTTTGATTTTGCTATAGTTAATAAAATTAAAATATAAATTATATATGTTATAAGTTTATAAAATAGTAAAAATGATCAATCTTTTTCAATTACCAATTTTTTTAAAAGTGAAAAAAATGTATCTTTTATTTTGAAAGCTTTGATTCCACCTCCATTTGATCAATATTTTAAGCTTTGATTCTACTTCTATTTTATAATTATGTTTTTTTAGGATTTTATTTTATTTGAATTGATATGTGAAAGATGTTACATAAATATATAAGACACATTTTGTTTCATAATGAGTTGTAGAATGTAATTCTCAAAAATTGATGTAGTTGAATATGTTTTTGCATATACTTTAAAGTCATATTTTTGCATAATGAGTTGTTAGCCTGTCAACATTTAGCTTCATGACTTATGGCTAGCCTCATATTTGAGAACATATGTGGCACTAAAATGTATGTGAAAAAATATTCAGTAAAGTAATCATGTGTATAAGAGAAAAAGATAAAAAAGAAATGGGGATAATCAGATACTTTAATGCATATATAAATTTATAAAATATGTGAGAAAATTTATCTACAAAATAATTATTTAACTTTGAAAAAAAATTATGTTTCACATCTCTATATCAAAATTACATATCTCTATCATACTTTTATTAATTGACTATTAAATTTTTATTTTTTTAACCAATATTTTAATATTAAATTTATATATTATTTGAAAATTTTAAATATATGATTATTTTCTTTTCTATATTTAATAATAGTAGTTAAGTGTTGTTTTTGTATTTTTTCAACTTTACCATAACTCCTCAGTGCTTAGATATGCCCTTGCTGAAAATAGATATAAATTGATATATAATAATTTATAGTACCTATTAATTAAATTTGCTAAAAAAATTTCTATATTCAAATCCATAATTATTATGAAAATATTTAAAATAAAATTAAAAATTATGATATTTATCTTTTTTATATATTTAATTTATTATTTGTTTATAAAAAATAAAAATTTGTTTTTTTATAAAAAAATTTAAATAATATCAAATATATATTAAAACTAATTATTTAATTGTCAAATTATTAAATCAAATCAATTTTTTTTTATATATAAGTGGTTACTATATCTACATCTAATTTCATACCTTAAGACACGTATGAACTAAATATCAACAAAGGTTATAATTAAAACAAAAAGAAAGAGGTTACATCTCACATCTCCTTTCTTTACAATGCATAACAAGTGAACCTTATATTTTTCTTAAGATTACTCAATATTAAAATAAATCTAATATATTCTAAAAGAAATTATGTTTAATTTAAAACTTAAAAATGAGGTGATCTTTTTTAAATATTAATTTTTTAAAACAAAGTTTATAAATCTGAGTATGTTTTGTTAAAAACATTTAAATTTTTTTAAATTTATATAATTTTAATAAATTTTATAGTATTTAAAAAAAAAAATGTATAGAATTTGAATAAATTATTTTTTGAAAAAAAAAAAAACTACTAAATATAATTTTTTTTTTAGAAAATTGGTATATAACTAAAAGATGATTGTGGTTATGTTTTTGTAAAATATAAGTTTGGTATGTAAATGACGAAGTCTTTTGAAACAAAAATTTGTAGTAGTAAGTAATAGATGGTTTGGTTTTGCATAGAATTATTTTTATATTTGTGTCTTGACCCTATGGTTCATGCTTTCATGCATTTATTTTGCTCGGGTTTTCCTCATTTGCAGATCCATTGTAAACGCTTTCGCTAGGGCTCTTTATATTGAGTGTTTGGATGTTTGTGGTGGTCATTTTATTTGTGTTTGGGTTTTGTCGGGGTCTTCTCATGGTTTGGGCCAAGATCCCTCTTGTTTTCTCGGGTTGTGTCATCGCTTTTTTCCCACTTCCATCGCGTTTGCCTACTAAGAGGATGCTGTGGATTTCTTGTGGGTTTTTTTCCTAGTTTGTTTATGTTTGATGTTCTCTAGCTACTAGGAAAGCCTGTGCCCTTTTTTTGTGGATTGCTCAGTCTGTTTAGTTTCTTTTTTGCACAGTTTTTATAACCCTCTAATGTTGGATGCTCATCTATGGGCCTGTATGATGCACCCTCCAGACTTCTTCGGTGGGTCTGGATGCCCTATTACTTGTTATTTCACAGTTTTGTGGCTTAGGGTTTATTGTCCCTAAGGTTTTTCTTTACTTGTTTTATTTAAGGCATTTTTCTATGGTCATTGGATGACAATTGGTTTTTCAAATGCTTTTTCTTATATGAAAAATTTAATTTTCTTCTTCTTTTGATGAATAAAATTAAGCATTATTTTTCTACAAAAAAAATAATTTATATTTTCTTAAATTAACAATTATATACGTCCTAAAACACACATACATATATTGTGGGCCTTTATCTTTATTAATGTTGATTCTTTTTCCCATTTCAAAATAGGTTAAAAAAAATGCTATAAAATATATAAAAGACCTATGCTTTTTTATAAATTTGATATATGTTGAAAAATTAAAATTAAAATTTAAAAAACAATAATCTCTCTCTCTCTCTCTCTCTCGCTATCTATCTATCTATCTATCTATCTATCTATCTATCTATATATATATATATATATATATATATATATATATATATATATATATATATATATATATATATAAGTGTGTGTAGTTTCTCTAGTAATGAAAATGTAGACCGTATACAAAAACATGGTTGAAAGTCAGAAATTGTAAAAATGGACAAGTTTGAGTTATATAGATGAAACCAAGAGGTTTGTCAATCCTAATCAAAGAGGCCACCTCATCCATCATGTAATTGGAAAAGGTGTTCTCGCCAAATATTTTTTGAATTTAGTAAAAGGTGCATGTTAATAAATGTGGGTGTTATTAATATGTGCACATTTTGTAATAACAAACTCATATTTCAATAACATGCACACACATTCTAATAATGATCACATTTTTTCTCCATATCTCAACATTATTCCCAACTCTCTTTGTGCCCTCCTCTCTCTCCCCGTTTTCCCTAACCTTCTTCATCCCCTCTCTCTCTTTCATAAGCACCCCACTATCTACCCTTTCTTTTCCCTCCCTCCTCCATCCACTTATTTCTATCTCTCCCTATATTTCCCTATTCCTCGCCCCTCTCTGACTTTTATTTTCTCCATCACTTCCTATCTATCCTTTTCTCTCTCTCCCCTTATGTTCCCTTCTCTCTCTCTCTCTCTCTCTCTCTCTCTCTCTCTCTCTCTCTCTCTCTCTCTCTCTCTCTCTCTCTCTCTCTCTCTCTCTCTCTCTCTCTCTCGCTCCCTCTCTCTCTCTCTCTCTCGCTCTTATATTACTCTCTCTCCCCCATTCCCTATTGAACCCTCTATTTTTCTTTCCCCGTCACACTTTATCCCTCTCCCTCTCTAATATTTTGTATGTGTTATATTCTTTGAAAGACTAGCTCCATGTGTGATACGTTGAGTCGGGTGTGGTGAGGGTGGGGGCGTGACCCCCCTATTCAAGGGGTCGCAAGGGGTGCAATAACATCCCCTATTGGGGGATTGAAGTGGGGTGTTTCAAGGCAATTCCTCGATTTTCGTTTTGAGAGGACTGAAATGTGGTGGGGTAGACCCACCCATGGTTTTGCGGATGGATTTGTGTACGGTTTTACGCATGATGGTTTTTCCCATGGTTTTATAGATATAGTAAAAGAAACTATGGTTATGATATACTCCAAGGTTAGTGTATTGGAGATCTTATGAATGCTTCAACATGTATATAATGTATTGTACAACATTGAAAGAAATATTAATGAAAAATCAATATTGTTTTCCTAGTTTTGGGTTCTAGGAGAAAAAACTTTGTGTATATTTTATGTTCTTTCCACTATATATTTTTTCTTTTTCTAAGAATTCGATTGCAGGTATTATCTGTATAGGGTTAAAATATCCACCTTCCCTCTCTCCCTTTTGTTGACCTCAAAATCATTGTAGCCTCGTGTAGACAAAAAATTCATCTCAAAGATTTATATATAAGATTTCTCCACACTCCTTTGTCCATTTCTAGCACTTAGTGGATTTGCAATATGCAAACTAAATACACATACTTTCTCTCCACACATCCATCCTCCAAACACTTTCTCTCTGGACATCCATCATCCACCCACATTCTCTCTGCAAACTTGCCCCCACACATCATAATCCCACACATACTAATCTGTATCACAAGATGAACCTTTTCATAATATATTCATCCACACTTCTCATCATCACTTAATATAAATTATGTAAATCACATGTCAAAGAATCACTTCACCACCTTTACTCTATATGTTCCTCTTTTTTCTCACTTCAAGGTTACTTAAAGTATAAATAAAGGATATTTATCTCCAAGTGAAGCAGATGTGATGGGTATCGTACTACAAGATCTTCACTCCATCACCCCTCGTAAAGTGTGATCATAAGATACTAACTTATATTTATTGTTTTCCCTCATCTAATAGAATGGAACAAGGGATATGATATATTAATCATGGTACCAAAGAATGAGGAATTAACAACTAAGTCTCACTAAAAGGTTTAATTAATCAATCATGTATTTCTAGGTACAACAAACAAATGGACGCTAAAAGGAAGAAAAATTTCATTTACAGTGACACATTCAATTCACTTCCTCATCTTGATAAAAAAAATACATTGGTTGATTGTGTACTATTGGTGTTTGAATTTACCTCCTAACAAGAAGTGAAACAATAGGTTTTGTACCATTGAATTGGAGAATGTTTCATGCATTATTGAAGTGTTTGATTTGAGAGATGATTTATTTATGCACATGGCATATATTCTCTTCCTAAATTTTTTCTTGTATAATGGGATAGGAAATTACCTCAAACATCCCTAAGTCGGTCCTCTGTGCATTGTACTATTCCTTTAAAAGAGACATCTTGTTCAATTGGGTAAACCTTATTTCCAATGAAATAACCTTCTAGTTAACGAATTAGTCTAACACTCATATATTTTAATTATGGTCTACTTATTAATATTCCCAGTCTCATGTCAAACCTTCAATGCTCTGCCCCACAAAAATAATTTGAATCTAGACACAAGAATAGTACAGTCCTAGTACCTAATATTATAGAAACACAAGGCTCCTTTCCATTATTCTCAAGCACAAGACACCTTTATCAAAGAATTTAACCATATGGTGATTGGGAAAGATCCCATTAAAGCATAGGCTTTCCTTTTGGGAAAGGTAAAGCATGAGGAAAGAGATGCAAGAAACTTGGTTTAAATCTATGGATTCTAGGAGAAACCCATATTGCTACCAAATTTTGTGTTAGAGAGATACATTGTTGTCAAAATATGCATGGAGTAGCATCAATAGTCATCTTGTTTGAATGAAAGAAAAATAAAAAATTATTTCTCTACCTTTTACTATGGGAGAAGTAATTGTGAGAAACATGTTCCATCTAGAAAAATTTTACGAATCCTTAAGTCCCTTCAATTTAATTGAAGTTGAGGCCATTCAAGGATTTGACCCAAAACATATATTCTCAAAGCACTTCGTTTTAGTCATATATGGGAATCTATTTACAATAATTATTGAGGAAAGCGTATAAAGCCACATTGGCCCATCAAGCGAAAAAGAAATGCCCACCCTTCTTGAAGAATTTGTAATAGGAACGAACACTAGTTCAGGAAGATAGAACAAAGAAAGAGGTAGAAATCCTATAAATGCCCCACCAACTTTGACACCTTAAGCTTGTGCAAGTTTTTCTTCAAGTCATTGGAGAAAGGATACCAATGTGATTAGGAGAATGAATAATGATATGCCCTCAGGTGGATGCTTCCCATGTGATCATAGAAATATCACATGTTAAAAATTAATTAACGAAGCAACGAAATACACAAAATATTGTAGAAACACAAATAAAAAATTCATAGAACAAGATAGACACATATATATGTGGTTCACCCAACTTGGGCTACATCCATGGAGAAACATTCAGTCCTTCCTTTTATATTATCTTGCAAAATGAAGAGATACAACATGAAATAAATCTGTTGTAATCTCCTCTTTTCTCTCACACAGTATCATCTCTCTTTATCGCTTAGAATAATAATACACATCTGTAATACAATTCCCTCATATAGGCTGAGGAGTTTCCTTCTAGGGAGAAAACCCTAAATTAAGAATAACTTCTATCGCCAAATCATCCGCCTAATGAACGAGCTAGATTGACTACAAAATTACAATATATTTTACAAGTAAAATTTTCATCTATTTTTAGCTTCAAGGGTGTTTCCCTTGAAATTCCTCTAGGGGGGCCCTAAACATGCCCCCCTCCCCCGCCTTGGGTCCCCCAGGCAGAAATAGTGGGGGGGAAGGCCCCTCCCACAACCCCCTGTTGGGGATTGGGATCCAAACACAACCGAATGAAGACCTCTAAATCAGGAAGATAATCATGCTCCACATCTAACAATCTCACACTTGGAGACTGATTATATCAACTCCATCTCTACTTCACTTGCTATATAATACTTCCACTTTAGACCTGGTTGTTTCTCATCTTCATCATAATTATTGAATACCAATTGAAACTGAGTAGAATATAAGTTTCTCCCTCATTAAAATCCTTTTCAACATATCTACAATATTCTGTCTAATGTGTATCTTTTCTAGCTTCAACTGTCCATCATCCAAAACTGACCGTATGAAATGATACATGGGATGTATGTGTTTAGTCTTAGAATGAAAGGCTCGATTTTTTTCAAGATGAATCACACTTTGGTTGTCACTATATAACTTGCTTATCTCCTGCTTCTTTCCCAACTCATCCATAAACCTTTGTAACCAAATAATTTCTTTGTTACCCTTTGTAGAATCAACATACTATGCTTCTGTTGTTCAAAGTGCAACAATGTTTTGCAATTTTGAAACCCAACTAACATTTTTTCCACCTACAGTAAACACATACCATGTGGTGCTCCTCTTGTTATCTCTATCACCTACCATATCCACATCAACATATCCATATAGAGCAATGTTTGAACCTTCAAAGCATAATGGTTGATTTGTGGTACCTTTCAAATACCTGAAAATCCACTTCACTACCATCCAATGTTCTTTTCCTAGATTGTTCATGTACTTGCTTAAAACTCCCACTGCATGTACAATACCAGGTCTTGTGTAGACCATTTCATACATTAAGCTTCCAAAAACTAATGTGTATGGAGCTTTACACATGTAATCCATCCCTTTCTGGGTCCTGGGACACATCTCTTTACTTAGTTGAAAGTGGCTAGAAAAAGGTATACTCACTAGTTTTTTATTCTGCATATTAAATATTTCCAACACCTTTTGTATGTACTCACTTTGAGACAATGTTAATTTATGATTTTTTGTCTCTCTAATTATTCTCATACCAAGGATTTATTTTACAACACCCAAATCCTTCATTTCAAATGAATTTTTCAATTTTCCTTTGAGCACATTTATTTCCTTCATGTTAGACCCTGCAACAAGCATGCCATCTACATACGATAGAAATATAATATAGATGCCATCATTTTTATTTTTAAAAATAAACACAATGATTAGAGTGACATCTAGTATAGCCTTGTTTAGACATAAACCTATCCAATTTTAGATACCACTAACTTGGAGCATGCTTTAAGCCATACAAGATCTTTTTCAACTTGCACACTAATTTCTCCTTCCATTTGCCCTCATACCCTTATGACTACTGCATATAAATTTCTTCCTCCAAATCCCCATGGAGAAAAGTTGTTTTTACATCTAACTGCTCGAGATGAAAATCCTCTGTTGCCACTAGAATTAAAATAGTTTTGATTGAAATCATTTTAAAAATAGGAGAAAAAATTTCATTAAATTACATACCTTTATTTTATGCAAACCCATTCACCACAAGTCTAGCCTTATACCTTTTTTTACCTCCATCTTCTTCCTTCAACCTATAAACCCATTTATTCTGCAATTTTGTTTTACCTCTAGGCAACTTGAACTGTCCCAAGTCTAGTTCTGCATCAAGGAGTCCATCTCTTCATCCATGGCTTTCTCCCACTTCTTCCTAGTTTCTACCTACATTGCTTCTTCATATCTTTCTGGTTCATTCGAATCAATCAACAATACATAATATAATGAAGGATAGTATCGTTCAGTGAAACTACTTATCTTGGTAGATCTTCTAACACCATTTTCAAGTGTTTGAGGTCCATGTTACTATTATGGTTGTTGTTTTTGTTGTGGATGTTGATAATTATGATTCTCAAGAACCTTTACATTTTATGTGATCTCATCAAACACTGTGTATTCTTTGTTTTCCTTTTCCTATTTCTTCCTTGCATATGATCCTTATATAAGACCTTTTCGTTGAATATGACAACTCTTCTCCTAATGATTATGTGATTTTCATAATCATATAAGTTATAACCAAAATCATTTACACCATATCCAATAAAGATACATTTCTTTGATTTTCCCTCAAGCTTTTCCCTATTTTCTTTATTAATGTGGACAAAGGCTTCATAACTAAAAGTCTTTAAAAACGAGCAGTTTACATTTTTACCTGCCCATGCCTCCTCTAGAATACCACCATCCAGGGAAATTAAAATCCCTATGTTTATTAGATAAACAATAATACCTACAACATCTACCTGAAATTGTAAGGGAAATCATGCATGCAATCTCATGGACCTTTCACGTTCCATGATTGTCTTGTTCATCCTTTCTGACAGAACATTTTCCCATGGTGTTCCTCAAAATGTCTTCTCTCTATGAATTCCATGCTCTAGACAGTGGTTATCAAACTCTTTGCTACAATATTCACCTCCATTGTCTGATATGAGACACTTCAACTTCTTTCATGTCTCATTCTCAACCAAATATTTTCATTTCTTGAAATTATCAAATAAATCATATTTATTTCGAATAGAATAAATCCAAGTTTTCCTAGTTGCATCATCAATAAAAGTAACATAATAACGAGAGCCACCGAGAGATGATACTTGAGAAGGTCCCCATACATATATATACACAAGATCTAATTTTTCATTTTTCTTTTCCTTCCCAACTCTGATAAATCTGACTCTCTTATGTTTTCCATAAATACAATTTTCACATAAGTCCAAATCAACATGCTTTAGACCTGGAAACAGATTTCTTGAGTGAAGAATATGCATCCCCTTGTCACTCATGTGCTCCAGCCTATGATGCGAGAGTGTTGTATCTGCTCCTATGGAGGTTAAATAATTAACAGAATTAGAAATACCATTGCATATATACAATGTACCAACATTTTCTTCTTTTTCTATTACGAGGGCTCCTTTAGTGACCTTCCATGTTTTTTTTGTGAATGTAGTTACACAACATTCACCACCTAACTGCCCTGTTTAAATTATATTTTTCTTCATATTTCGAACATGACTTACCTCCTTCAACATTCATTTGTTTCCATTATTTTGTTTTATGATTACTTTACCCATTCCAATAATTTTATAGGGTTTATCATCACCCAAACGAACATGTCCAAAATCTCCTTGAACATAGTCATGAATTTTTTTCCTATTAGGTGTGGCATGGAATGAGGCCCTTGAATCTACCACCTAGGCATCAATAATATTATCTAATGGAAGAATCAAATAATATTGCAACACATCACCTGTCACATTCTCTTCATGATTATTCTCTTATTGTCCATCTCCTTCTTTTCCCTTTTGATATTTGCAGTCTTTCTTTAGGTGTCCTTTCTTCCCACATTTCCATCACACTATCCCTAATCTAGATTTGGGTCTTCCTTTTCTATACTTCCTGTGATTTCCCGAGCTCCTACCACTTTGAAGTTTTCTTTTCCTAGTCTCTGTAGTCAAAGCATTACCTGATGTCTCACCAAATCTTTTTTGTCACATTTCCTTGCTAAGGATGGCACCAACAACATCATCAAACTTTAAAGTACTAGATCTAGAGATAGATTTACTAATGGACATAACTAAAACAATTCCAAATTTCTAGTAATGAGCATATAAATAATAGAGCCCTAACTTCGTCATCAAAATTTACCCCTTCAGAACTTAACTGACTAGTATATGTATTAAACTCATTTGAATGATCAACAACAGGTCCACATTCTGACATCTTCATATTAAGCAAATGCTTGATAAGAAATACCTTATTCGAGGCTGAGGGTTTTTCATATAGTTTCACCAAAGCCCTCATTATACCTTCCGTTGTTGTTTCCTTTGAAATATTGAAGGCTACTGATAGGCATAGCCATATTTTTCCTAATTCTTTTATGTAAAGAATCTCCCATTCTTACTTTGGCATGCTCGTCGAATTCTTTGTCTTTCCACTCAATGGTAGGTATAAATATTGTTTATACAAATAATCTTCCATCTACATCTTCCATAACTGGTAGTTTTTGCCGTTAAATTTCTTAACCCTAAACCTACCATCTTTTATCATTGCTCGCACTCGTACCAAGAACCCTTCTCTCCTACTAGTTTATCAACAAAATAAACCTTCATCTTTGATACCGATTATTAGAAATTAATTAACAAAGCAATGAAATACACAAAATATTGTAGAAACACAAATACATAAATGCATAAAACAAGAGAGGCATAGATATATGTGGTTCACCCAATTTGGACTATGTCCATAGAGAAATAACAAGTGCTTCCTTTTATATTATCCAAAAAAATGAAGAGATACAACCTACAACAAATCCATTGTAATTTCCTCTTCACTCTCACATAGTCTCCTATCTCTTTCTCACTTAGAATAATGTTATGTAAAAATTAGTTATAGATTATTAGGGAAAGGGCATGATCAAAGATCATGCCCATTCACCAAGAGATACCTAAGGCAGTATATAGACAGGGCCTCTCAAGAGAATGCAATCATCCTATATTCAATTATTAGTCAAATATTTTATCATGGTTGTCAATAGCTAAATTTTTTTCTTCATTTGGTATCAGAGCAAGTTCGCACCTCACGCTCTATTGATCTACTGCCATCGATTTCCTTCTACTGCCACAGTTTCCTTCACTCATTAAACTCCACTGTCGTGCTCCCACATCCTATCCTTCTGCAGTCTGACTCTGCAACTGCGGCATCCCCATCATCTCGTTGTTTTGTCATCCATATCAGATCATTGCGGCTCTCCGAAGTATTTCCACTGTCCACTGTCTGCTGTCCGTTGCACACATGTCCACTATCTTCTTCAAGCCACCTAAATGCTCCGTCGTTTGACCTGTCTCTTCCCACATCGTATGAACTCATATATATTATATCGTTTTAATTATATATATATATATATATATATATATATATATATATATATATATATATATGTATATGTATATACACATATGCATATATACATATATCTATATATATATATATATATGTATGTATATATATATATATATATATATATATATGTATGTATGTGTATGTGTGTGTGTATGTGTGTGTGTTATACAATTAAAAAAAATAATTAATTAATTAATTAAAAATCTAGCGGGCAAATATACACCCCCACAAACTCGTTCAATGTCATCAATGTCAATGGCTGATTTTTGTAAAAAAGTGATTGACTTGGAGAATAGGATTGCTAGCCACTCCGATGATTTCAACAAAAAAATAGTCGATCTCGAAAGTAAATTTATTGGGCATTCCGAGGATATCAAGAAGCTTGAAGATACAACAAATCAGACAGAATTACAGCTTGGGCAGAACCAGATCCAATCCAAAATGAATCATAATCAGACATTAGCTTTGCTAAACACTTTGCGTGGAAGGAAGAAGGTTACACCTGAAAAACTATTCCAAGATGATGGAGGTAATCAAGAACACAATTCATCAGATTGAACAAAGTCATCAGATTCTAACAAAAAAGTAAAATCTCCAAAAAAATTAGCATGCCCCATCAAGGAAATAGTAATGTGACTTTTTCAAATAAAAAACTCTCGGATGCATTCAACAATCAACACCCTATTTTCGATCCACCATTAGCAACATATTAGCGAAAGGAAAAAGTAGAGATGCCTAAATTCGATGGGAACGAAAAATGCAGTGTTGTGTGGTTCAATAAAGTAGAAGAATACTTCAAGATTTACGACATTAACAATGATGAAGAAAATATTTGGCACGCTTCCATGAAAATGGAAGGAGAAGCATATAATTGGAATATGTGGTGGAAGAAGATGACAATCACCATCAGTTGGAGAAAATATAAAGATGCATTCTTTAAAAGATTCCAAGGTGTAAGGGAAGAAGATTTCTTTTCAACACTCAACAAATTACGACAAAAAGGAAGTGTGGATGAGTACACTCGAGAATGGGATACTTTAGTAACACGAGTACCTAGGTTATAATACTCTTGTCTAATTCAATCATACATCTCTAGACTTAAAACTCATCTACAAGTAGAACTTGACCTTCATGACGTTACATCAATAGAAGTAGCAAGACCAAAAGCAAAAACTGCTAAAAAGAAATTTGAACAAATACTGTGGTCAAAACTGGAAAAAGTATATTCGAGACGAAGAATGCCCCAATCTATGGATTCAAATAATACAATATATGTTCCACCACATCATCGTGAAGGTGAAAAATCTAATGTGGAAATACAAAGGATAAAAGAAGGCAAATGCAAATGTCGTGGCGAGAAGCGGGACCCAAACATAGTTGTGCTAAAGAAAAAGAATCAAAGAACCTATATAACTATGAAGCAACTAATGACTCAAACAGTGAGGATTCTAACATAGAAGAAATAGAAGGTGCCCCAGAATTCTCTCCAGAATTAGATGACGACAGTGTTCTGCAAGTGTCATTACCAGCTACGACAGGTATATCACAACCTCAGACTCTAAAATTGAAAGTACATATAAAGAAGAACAATGTAGTGGTTCTCATCGACTCTGGTATCACCCACAATTCTTTAGATGCAACTATGGCAAAGAGACTCAACATTTTCTCATTTCCCTTACTAAACATGAAGGTAATGGTAGTTGAAGGTAAGAAGATTGAAAAGGTAGGGAAATTCCATAAGGTCAAATTGTAGATTCAAGACATTAATTTAGAATCTTCGTTCTTAATTGTACCATTAGGTGGAGTAGATGTGGTCTTAGGTATCCAATGGATATGAAATCTAGGCACTTATGCTGCCAACCATCAAGTACAGTTCATAATATTAACTGGGGAGGCCAGATGTACAAATTACATGGATTCCAAGCACCAAAGAATCAAATTGTATCATCATCTCAGATGGTGAAGATGATTCGAAAAGGAGCACCCGCTTACATAGTACAATGTCACCAATTAGAAATGTTATCTACAAATATGATCAGTGAAGAGTCACCATAGGTACAAGATCTTATTCAGAAGCATGAAAAGGTATTTCAAGACATGCCTATGAAAATACCTCCTAACAGAGAAATTGACCATACAATAGAAATCAAAGTAGGGTCAGACCCCGTCAACATCAAGCCATATCAATATCCACATCACCAAAAGATAGAAATTGAGAGATTAATCCAAGACCTTTTAAAGTGTGGGATCATCTCGAAAAGTAAAAGTACGTATGCTTCTCTAGAGTTATTGGTAAGGAAGAAGGATTGTTCATTCAGGCTATGCATTGAATATAGAGGATTCAAAAAAATAACAATTAAAAACAAATTCCCATTTCCCTTTATCGATGAAATGTTGGATGAGCTACATGGCACAAAATACTTTTCAAAATTGGACTTAAGGTCAGGGTATTACCAAATCAGAATTAGGTTGGAAGAGATACCAAAAATGACATTCTGAACACATGAAGGTCACTATGAATTTAAAGTAATGTCGTTTGGGTTAACCAATGCATCGGCAACATTTCAAGCCACTATGAACGAATTATTTCGTCCATATTTTTGGAAGTTTGTGTTAGTATTCTTTGACGATATTTTAATTTACAGTAAAACCTATAAGGAGCACTTACAACATCTGGATAAAGTTCTTACACTACTAAAAGAGCATCAATTCTATGCAAAAAAATCCAAATGCACCTTCGAAAAGAAAGAAGTGAAATACCTTGGGCACATTATATCCCAGGAAGGCGTAAAAGTGGACCCTAATAAAATAAAAGATATAAAGGAATGGACCAAACTGTTTAATGTATCCAAGCTAAGAGGGTTTTTAGGATTGACTAGATATTATCGAAAACCTTTTAAAGAAGAATCCATTTCAATGGGAGGAGGAAGCAGGAAGGTGTTTTGAAGAATTGAAGGAAGTTATGTCTAATGCCCCGGTATTGGAAACTCCACATTTCTCTAAACCATTTATCATCAAGTGTGATGCTTTCGGATACGGTATAGGTGCATTGTTAATGCAAGAAGGGCATTCAATAGCTTTTGAAAGAAGGAAGCTCAATAAAATAGAACTTCTCAAGTCCACATACAACCAGGAAATGCTCGCTATTATGCATGCACTGGCTAAGTGGAGACAATATCTTTTGGGAAGTAAGTTCTCCATTCGTACAGACCATAACAGTCTCCAACACCTCCTTCAACAAAAAACACTTTCTAAAGAACAACAAAAATGCATTGAAAAAATTATCGCCTTTGACATGGAAATACTACATAAAAAGGGAAAAGACAATGTAGTAGAAGATGCCTTGTCTAGGAAAGATGAAGAACCAACACTACTTCCAGTCTCGGTTGTTGTGCCTGAATGGCTTAACAAGATTCGAAGTGAATATGCCAAGGATTCAGAAATAACTGCAATAATCAATAACCTTCCAAACAACTCAAAATTTGAATGGAAGAATGATATTCTATGGTAGAAAGGAAGAATCCATCTGAATGCAAACTCCAAGTTTAAATCCAACATACTCAAGGAGCCACATGATTCATCGTTAGTCGGACATGTAGGATTCTTTAAAACTTACTAAAATGCATGTCAATCATTCTTTTGGAAAGGGATGAATCACGATATTGAGAAGTATGTAGTAGAATGTGACACATGTCAAAGAAATAAAAGTGAAAATATTATGACACCTGGATTAATTCACCCCTTAAATATTTCGAATCAGAAATGGTGATGGACTTTATTGAAGGATTACCCGTATCTGAAGGCAAGGATAAGATTTTCGTAGTGGTCGATAGACTCACCAAATATGCTCACTTTATGGCAATAAAGAAATCAAACTCAGCTAAAGAAATCGCTGAAATATTTTGCAAAAATATATATAAATTACACGGTTTTCCGAAAGTCATTGTGAGTGATAGAGATGCCAAATTCAAGGGTAATTTCTGGAAGGAATTGTTCAACCACATAGGAACCTACCTAAATATGAGTTCCGCTTATCACCCTCAAACAGATGGACAAACAAAGGTTGTCAATAAATGTTTGGAGGCCTACCTACATTGCTACGCTACAGAAAAACAAAATAAGTGAGCTCAATGGTTGCATCTCACTGAGTGGTGGTATAATTCTACTTATCACACGTCAGCAAAAATGACGCCATTCCAAGATTTTTATGGATATGAAGCCCCAAAATGGAAGGATATAACTACCATCCAAACAAATTTACCTGTTGTTAAAATCCAACTAGAAGAAACCCAAAATATCATCCAAACCCTAAAAGAAAATTTGAATAATGCAAGGAACCGTATGAAGCAACAAGCAGACCGAAATAGAACTGAAAGAGAATTTGAAGTCGGAGAGTGGGTATTTGTCAAGCACCAACCATACAAACAATTATCTTTGAAACAAAAAGGAAAAAATAAATTGGCACCGAAGTTCTATGGACCATACCAAGTCAATAAAAAGATTAGTCAAGTTGGATATAGTTTAAGCCTTCCAGAGAAAAGTTGTGTTCACAACGTCTTCCCTGTCTCCTTCCTTAAAAGGGCACTGGACGACCATCAATAAGCGCAAACAATGCTCCCATCTCTAGATGATGAAGGACGGGTCATTCTAGAACCAGAAGGTATCTTATCTATTAGAGAAAAGAATCTTCGATCTCGTACAATTAAGGAATACTTGATCAAGTGGCAAGACTTACCAGAAGAATAAGCTTCTTGGGAGACTGAAGCATTTATTCAGCAACATCCATCGTTATGTATGCTTTGAGAACAAAGCATTCTTTTGAGAGGAAGGAAATGTTATGTAAAAATTAGTCAGTTATAGATTATTATGCAAAGGGCATGATCAAAGATCATGCCAGTTCACCAAGAAGATTGAGGAGGAAATTTTTATATATGTGTTAAATATGATAAAATGGTTCCTCCAATGAGATATTATATCAAAGAATGGTTGAAGCAATCACTATAATAAATTGTTAATCCTTCATTCCTATCAAATAATTATATTAATGGCCATCCTTTTCATCTATATCAACATAAATTTCTTCAACATCAGTCAGAGAGAGAGAGAGAGAGAGAGAGAGAGAGAGAGAGAGAGATCCTTCCACATCATTTTCTAAGTATTCCAACTGTTTGAAGCAATTCCCATCCTTCTTCCCAGTCTTTGGTCATCCAACTTTCTTGATTGTTCTATACATCATTTAAGTCGATCACTAATTGTAGTTCTTTCTTTATTCTAAGTACCTTTAATATTTACTAGTTTATGGAAGCCCAATCACAGTCCCTATGGGATGAATGTATTAAATTTTACATTTAGTATTAGGATTCTGAAGTGTGGTTTAGGTACCTAACTTTTTCCAAAAAGCTTTGAATTTGTAAAACTATTTTTGACTCTCACAGAGAGCTCCCTTCAAGAAAGCACCTCATTTTTTATTTTGAAACTTATTTTAAAGAAATATGAATCTCATAGATGTTTTCCTATTTCTTTTATTAATTAAATGAATGAAAGAATTTTGTAGCTATCTGAATTTCTGGGTGATTATTCCTTTATCTTTGTTTATTGTCTTTCTTCAATGATGCTTACTTCACAATGATGATGAAGGCTGACTAAAAGTTTTAATTGACTAGTCATGTATTTCTAAGAACAATGAACAACTACTTCTAAAAGGAAGAAAGATCCCATTTGTGGTGACAAGTTTAATTCACTTGCTCGTCTTGATAAAAATTGCCACTAGTTGATTTTGTACCAGTGGTGCTTGAAAGTATCTCCTAACAAGAAGTGAAACAACAAGATTTAGACCATCGGATTGGAGAACCTTCCATGCATTCTTGAAGTGTTCAATTCGAGAGAGATCATTTATTTATGCACATGGAATTTTGAAGCAAAGACAATAATTATTAAGCTTGGAGTGAAAGAGAATCTAGTCCCTCTAACTCTAGGGGAATTCAAAAAACTACTCAAGCTATCAAAACCAACCAAATTACTCAAGTTATCTGAATCTATTACCTCATTGGATTCTCAAGCCAACATAATGAATATTATTTAGGAGTTTAAGCTAAAATCCATACATGTTCCATTCGATATTTCTTTTCTTGATATTCAATATTTTCTTCACATTATAGATATTTTGCCTAAATTTTTACTCATATAATGGTGTGATAAAATACCTTAAATGTCCCTAAGTCAATACTCTATGCATTTTACTATTCTTTCAAAAGAGATTTCTTTTCTTATTAGGTAGACCTTATTTCCAGTGAAATATCCTTCTATTTAGAGAACCTATCTAAGACTCATAGTTTTTTTATGATGGCCTACTTAGTAATAGCCTTAATCTCATGTCGTACCTTCCACAATATGCTTCACAAAAATAATTTGAATCCAAACATAAAATGAGTACAGTTCTAGTACCTAATATTATGGAAACATAAGGCTCCTTTCCATTTTTGTCAAGTGTAAGACTCCTTTGTCAAAGAAGTTAACCATATGGTGATTGTGCAAGAGGCCAATAGAATCTCACTTGAAGCATAGGATTTCCTTTGGGGAAAGGAAATACATGAGAAAAGGGATGCAAACAACTTGGGTTGAATAAATGGATTCCACAAGGAACCCGTACTTCTACCAAAATGTGTGTTGTACAAATACTTTGTTGTTGAAATATGAAGGGAGTACCATCAATGGTTAATATTATTTGAAAGAAAGAAAAATAAACAATTATTTTCCTTACCTTTTACCATGGGAGCAGTAACTGTGAGAAACATGGCCCATCTAGCTAAATTTTTTGAATACTTAAATCCTTTCAATTTAATTAGAGCTGAGACCATTCAAGGATTTTACCCAGGAGGTATTTTCTTAAAAAACTTGATCATATTAAGATATGGAAATCCATTTACAAGAATTACCAGGGAAAGTAGAGAATTTCACACTGGCCCATTAAGAGAAAAATAAATGCCTATCCTTCTTGAAGAATTTGTTATAGAAACTAGCACTAGTTCAATATAATAAAACGAAGAAAGAGGTAGAAATACAACAAATGTCCCACCAACTTTGACACCTCAAGATTGCACAAATTCATCTTCAAGTCATTAGAAAAAGGATACCAATGTTGAAAAAAGAACGATTAAATAAATTTCAAAGGAGACAATCACCTTTTGTGACCACTCAATAACCATGCAAAATGGATGTTATGATATAAACAATAAAAATATGTGAGTGGAAAGGGGAAATATTCAAAGGGTTACTATTCAGTTAAGGACATAAGTTAACATTTTTGAAGTAGGAGATATTAGACTCCTAAAGCTACACCAAGGTATTGGTGAAGTATTGGCATACTTTGTTATAGAACAAGAAGTAGAGAATCGCATATTGAAGAAATGAATAAATGACCTTGAAGAAAATCTCAATATGAATCATATGTTCATGCCCCCTTTCGCCATTCAAGCACCCATAACACTTGTAATTACACCTGGTACACCCCATTGAGTACAGAAGAAAAAAACACCTTTTAATTAGAATTAACCTTATATTGTAATTAATATCAACAAAATAATGGACATTATTGAAGAAATATGCGAAGCTAACTTACCCTTGAGAGCTTTATCACAAAAAAGTTGGTCATTTGTTGAGTATGTGAAAATAGATTTTGAAAATGATTATTTTTTTATAATAAATTATCAAATTTTGTACTTAAAGTCAGTTCACTGAGTGAATTTCAGCGAATGCAACAATGTTATAGGGCCTAAGAGAATTAATCCAATCAAATATAGTTGGTTTGCTAAGATCAAAATGTTGGAAAGAGACTATTGTTGATTGTTCAAGTATCGATGATAAAATAAGAAGTGTTTTTCCTAAGGATACTAAAGTTGTTGAGGACCTATAGGGCTCATGAATGACTAGAGACTCTATGTTGATCCCCCAAAGATATATTAAAGAAGAGTTATAGGTTATCAAGGCATAGATAAGTTCTATATTTGATAACATGATAGCTTTCCCTGAAGCTGAAATTAAGAAATGTTTAGTCACATTTGTCAATAACAACGAGGATCAATCAAATATAACTGAATACCTATGAGTGGATTCTCGAAATATAGAGGGGGGAATTTTTTATCTATCTTAAATAGGATAAAATGGTTCCTCCAATTAAAGAATACAACAAAGAATGGTTGAAGAAATCACTGCAAGAAATCGTTAATCATCAATAACTATTAAATAGTTATATTAATGACCATCTTTTCTATCCATTCAAACCAAAATGTCTTCAACATAAGAGAGAGAGAGGTTATTGTGCATCATTTTGTGAGTATTCCAACTCTTTGAATAAATTCCCCTCCTTCTTCCTACTCTTTGGTAATCCATCTTTCTTGATTGTTCTATACATTACTTAACCTAATCCTTCACTATAATTCTATCTTTCTTCTAGGTACCTTTAATGTTTAGTAGTCCATGGAAGCCTAATCCTGGTCCCCTTGGGATGAATGCATTTAATTTTACAATAAGTATAGGGGTTTTGAAGAGTTATTTTCGACCCTTACTTTTTCCAAAAATATTTGAATTTGTAACACTATTTTTTACTCTCACAAAGAGTTCCCTTTGAGAAAGCACTTGATTTGTGATTCTAATACTGTAGGAATTTACAAGGTAAGCTCCTCATCTAGAACACCAAAGGAAACTGCTCACAGATAGATCACATATCAATACACCAATATTCTTGACGTGGTTAAAACCATCAAGGAGGGAAACAGTCCATGGCCTGAGCCAACACGGCCACTTCAAGAAATTTATTAATAAAAGAAAGAAAACTTACATAAGATTCTCTCATGAATGGTAACCTTACAAATGACCCTCCATGCTCTTTAAATAGAGATCATGGATCAATCGGGTGTTAAGCCATGGATAAAGTGTCTGTAATATCGAGAATAGAATGAACCGTCAGATCACTTCATGTCTAGAACATATCATGACTGTATAATTGTAAGTTACAAAAGTACATAGTAAAGAAACACACTTTACCTAACTCTACACTACACCAAGGTATACTTAACTATTTCCTATGTGTCGAAATATCCTAACATCCCCCCTTAAGAACACCTTACGATAGGATTGAAGGATGTACAAATATGACACAATAGGAGAAGGAAGGAGGCATTAGAGCCTATCCCCCCTTAATGAAAACTTCTTGAACTCCAACCATAAATTGAAGTTTATTAAACTTCGCCTCTGTGATAGCCTTTGTAAATATGTCTGCAACTTGATCATCGGTTGAACAATATTTTACTTCAAGAACATGGTTGTGAATGAGCTTTCTGATGAAATGCATGTGTAGTTCAATGTGTTTGATGTGCTAACATTGGACTAGATCTTTGCATAGTTGAATGGAACTTTCATTATCACACCAAAGTGTATTTAGATGCTAATGCTGAAAGCCAAACACTGATAGGATATGACGAAGCCATAGGGCTTCCTTACTAGATTATATGGTGCCACGATACTCTATTTCTACTGAAGAAATAGAAATGGCACTTTCTTTCTTCCAAGACCATGTAATTGGTTCAGAACCAAGAGTGAATACATAACCTGCAGTAGACTTCTGATCATCAAGGTCACCATCCCAAGCCGAATTAGTGAAACCAACCAATAAAGGAGATGGTTCTACAATATAATGAATCCCAAACTGAATTGTACCTCGAACATAACAAAGTATTATTTCAACTTCTTTCCAATGACTTCCATGTGGGTTTTCCATAAATTGAGGAATAAGGCCAACAACAAAGGAAAGGACAGGATGGGTATGGGTCATATACAAAAGGTTTCCTACAAGCTGACAGTATAAGGTAGCATCAACTTCAGGCGAAGTACAACTGACTGAAATTTTGGCTCCAGACTGAAAGGGAGAAGGGCTTGGCTTACAGTCTTCCATGTGAAAGTGGTGTAGAATATTGAAGGCATACTTGGACTGGGAAAGGGAAATACCTTCCTTGGATTGCAAGACTTGAAGACCAAGAAAATAATGCAAGTTTCCTAAGTCTATCATTTCAAACTTCTTTTTAAGGATGGACTTCACATGGTTTATAAGGTTGGGATCACTACTAGTAAGGATAAGACCATCAACATAAAGAATAATAATGATAAGATAATTACCCACTTTCTTAGTGTAGATAGTATTGTCAGAATGACACCTAGAAAAGCCAATATCTAAAAGAAAGCTATCCCTTTTGGCATACCAAGCCCGAGGGGCTTGGTTTAGACCATAAAGGGATTTCTTAAGCTAACATATAAGGCTAGAGTCTATTTGTATAAAGCCAACAGGTTGTTCCATATAGATTTCTCCATGCAAGTCCCCATGCAGGAAGGTAGATTTAACATCCATCTGATGGACTTCCCATTTGAAAGAGGCAGCAAGGGAAGGAATAGGGTGGATAGAGTTCATTATGGCAACATGGGAGAAGTTTTCAGTATAGTCAATGACTTCAACTTCTGAAAAGCCCTTAGAAAGAAGACGAGGTTTATGTTTATCAACTTTTCCATTTGGTCCAAACTAGGTTCTGTAAACCCATTTACATATAACAAGTTTTCTTTGCTTTAGAAGAGGAACAAGATCACATGTATCATTTACCAATAATGAACTATATTATTTATTCATAGTTGCATCCCAATCTGGATTTCTTGAAGCTTCTACAAAGGTGTTAGGATCATAATTCGCTGAAGCTTGAGCCAGTAAAGAAGAGGCTCTATACAACTGAGAACGTGTACGTTGTTGATCTATAGGATCACCTGCAAGAGCACTTGTTGCATCCCGAGTAGCATAGACCCATTTTGGAAGTTGAGGAGCCGAAGGAGGATCCTGAGAAGGTGGGGAAGGATTTTCATCCTCATTTTCATCATCTGAAGAAGAAATATTTTCAGAGGTAGAAGGGATAGAGAGAGTTGGCACATCTGTTGAACTAGGCTCGTAAGCCAATATATTTTCATCAAACTTTACATCTCTTCTAATGATAACATTTTTTTATTTAGGTGAAAGAAGTCTATATCTTTTGACATCTTTAGAATATCCAACAAAAATACATTTTTCACTCTTACGTTCTAAGGCTTTATGTTCTCATCTGGAATATGGGCCCATGCTTCACTTCCAAAAACATGAGAGTGATTGACATCTAGTTTAATTGAGCTCCATGCTTCTTCTGGAGTGATATTCTTTAAAACCTTAGTAGGAGTGTGATTTACTATGTAATTTGCACATTTAATTGCTTCTACCAAAAAATTAAGACTAAGTCCTTTAGATTGAAGCATACAATTAGCCATTCCCTTTAAGGTGTGATTCTTCCTTTCAGCTACACCATTTTTTTGTGGAGTATATGGAATAGTGTGTTGCATTTGAATTCCATGCTCAGTGAAAAAGTTGATGAATTTGTTGTTAACATATTCTCTGCCATTATCAAATCTTAGCTTAGGAATTTGATGTCCATATTGTTTCTCAACAAAGGACTTAAAGGCTAAGAACATGTTAGATACTTCACCCTTGAGTTTTAAGAAGTATACCCAAGTGCATCTGCAGAAATCATCAATTAAAGTTAAAATTACTTATAGCCAGAGAATGAAACAATTGGAAGTGGACCACATAAATCACTGTGCACAAGATGTAAAGGGGTTTAGGCATACCAAGAGGCACATTTTTGAAAACTATCCCAATAATTTTTTCTGAGTACACCTCCGGAACAAACACCATATCTGCAAGATACCATAGGAAGACCTATCACCATATTTTCCTTACATAGATTTTTAAGGGAGAGATAGTTTAACTGACCAAATCACCCATGCCAAGGTTTGTTCACTTCATCATTATGAACAACAAGGACCGAGGGAAGAGTTGATGACCCAAAGTTGTTAAACTTATACAACCTTGTAGAATCATCAATAATGCTAGTAGGTAAAATCTATCTAGGATCTCTTAGGTCCTTAATTACAACATCATGAGGTGAAAATTCAACGGTTTTACCTTCACCTGAATGAGTTATCTAATATACAAATAGAATGTTGCAAGATAAGGTTGGAACACATAATACATCATTAAATTGACCATTATCTAGATGAATAGTTCCAATCCCTACAACACTAACAGATCTATCATCACCAGCATATATATTTTTGGTGTTACAATAATTTAAAGAAAAAAAAACATGGCTTCATTTTTGGCCATGTGATAAGAAGCTCCAGAATCAATGATCCACTCATGAGAATCAGAAGAAGAAGATACATTTAGTGCATAACCAGATCGAGATGCTTGACAACCACATGCAGAAAGTGTCATTACTGAAGATGAAGTTGAAGTTGAAGAGTGCTCCAAATGGATGTTATGCTTCTTCATTGCTACTTCCAAGGCTTCCATCTTCTTAAAGAATTTGGATTCTAAGTGGCCATCTTAATTACAAAAGTTGCAATGTCTATTAGTATTCTTCCCTTTGTTTCTCTTTGCCTTATCATTTTGTTGAATTGATTTTTCATTTTGAGATTGAAAGTTCTTATGACCTTTGGTTAGTTTAGGACCATTCTTTTTGGGATGCTACTTCTTAGGATTCTTTGAACTTGGTTGCTATTGGGTAGCTAAGGCTTTCTTAGAATAGTTTCGAAGATTAAGAAAACCAAGATGTAAGATTTTTTCTTGTTCTCTTATTAAAGAATCACAAAAGGCATCAAAAGATGGGGACGTGTAGTCTTCTCCTTGAGAAATAAAGGCTTCTCTAGTAGAATGGAAGGTGGAAATAAACACAGAGTAGGTTGGTCCCAACTTAGTAAGAATGGAATAGATAAGGCTACCATCTTCTTTCTTAACCTTAACACCTTCCAAGAGAAGTCTAAGCATCTTGAACTTGGACAAAAAATCTTCAATGGAAGAAAAATTATTGGGGTCCAATGTAAGTAACTCATTTTCAAGTAGATGGGCTCTAATTTCATTTTTAATTCCAAAAACTTTATTAAGCTGTTTCATTGTTTCATGAGGGGTATCAAGTTCTACGATATGGAATCTAAGGTCTAGAGAAATAAACATCCCTATCAACCCACGTGCTTGATCTTGCCTATTTTCCCATTTGGCTTTCTTATATTCATCTTTAGATTTAGACTCTTGGCCTAAGGCTATTCTTTACAGACATTTACTTCTAAGTAAATTCTCCATGTAGGACACCCATTGGAAGTAGTTGGTGCTATCAAGAATAACTTGTCATGGAATTTCCATTTGAATAGAAAATGAACCTATATATGGTGAAACTAAGTGTTCTAATAGATATATATCGAAAAATTAAGTTGATTGAAAAAAAAACAGATCTGAAAACAGTGTCTAGATGAAGAAGTTATGGCCTTTTGAAGAAAGGTTTTTGAAGATGTGAACAAAGTATGTGAATGTGTGGAAGTGAATAATAATGTTATATTTTAAAAAAATACCCCCTATTTCCAAACGTAATCTAATTAGCTCAATTGTAAAAGAAAAAGATTATGTGACCCACTTTTATAAATAAGTGAAAGTCATTTTTACAATGGTACTTTATGAGATACCCACTAAATTGTAGCTTAAATAAAACATAAAGAGAATTTAGAATTATAAGTGACTCACTTTTTATAAGGGGTGAGAACACTTTTACATAAACTAACTTTAAAACTTAATTTACATGTGCTTTTTGAAAAAGTAACTCAACAAAATGAAAGGCTTGAACGCAAGACCTCTATTCTCATAAAGTAACTTTGGGCCAAGTGAGCTAGTTTAAAATGTTAGTATTTTTTGGAAAAGTGGAAGGCAGGGATTTTTTTTAGTCACTCAAGCTTTGGGGTGCATGCTTACTTGAAAAATCCCTTTTTTGCCTACAAAACAAAAAAAACCAAACCTTATGGCTTGAATTTAGCTTTCGCCGGAAACTAAATATTTTCCTCAATGTTTATGATTTTCCAAGATCACACTAAGGCGCGGTGGAAAAGACCATACGCATGAGAAAAATCCTTCCTTTATGTTTCTGATTCGCCCAGATCGCACAAAGTCACAAGGCAAAGAGCATACACAGAAATGAAAGGTATAGATCCAGTAATAAAAAACAAAGAGATAAATAACTAAAACTGCAAATAAAGATTGTATACCTCTAGATCTTAAAAATGACATAGCTATGGCTACCAAAAACCTTTCGCATGAAACGAAAGGGATTCCTCACTAGAATAGATGCTCCTAACACAATAGAGTAGTCCTCTCAACCCAAAAATGGTCAAAAATAGTAGATCTAGGAAACGACAATCAGATGCAGTTGTACCGGCTTCAGAGTTGGATCACCAACAGATGCGGCCCTCAAATAGCTCTGATACCATGTAGGAATTTACAGGGTAAGTTCCTCAGATAGAAAACCAAATGACACGACACACAAACAGATCACAAATCAATACACCAGTATTCTTAACGTGGTTAAAACCCTCAAAGAGGGAAACAGTCCATGACCTGAGCCAACGCGGCCAGTTCAGGAAATTTTTTTAATAAAAAACAAAAATTTACATAAGCTTCTCTCATGAATGGTCAGCTTAGAAATGATCCTCCATGATCTTTAAATAGAGATCATGGACCAATCGGGTGTTAAGCCATGGATCAAGTGTTGGTAATACTGAGGAGAGAATGAACCATGAGATCACTTCATGTCTATAACATATCATGATCATCGGATTATACGTTACAAAATTACATAGTAAAGAAACACACTTTACCTAACTCTACACTAGAATAAGTTATACTTAACTATTTCCTATGTGTCGAAATATCCTAACAGAGACTTGTTTTAAGGTAGTATGAATCTTGCGGATGATTTCCTATTCCATTGATTAATTAGATGAATGAAATTATTTTGTATCTCAATTCCTGGACCATTATGTGTTTATATTTATCTATTATCTTGCTTCTATGATGCTTACTTCACAATGATGAATGGAATGGACATGATTAATTAAAATTTCTATATTATATTTTCTTATATATTCTTTTGACCATAGTTGGTCCACTCATAGGTGCATGATATGAGTGTGCTTTGAAAGAGGAGTACCACCTATTTGAAAACATATGGGGACCTATATCCAAGACCTAAGAGGTTGACATTTTTCTTAACATGAAAAATATCAACATTTGTGATGACTAAAATAGGGAGTCGAACAACCAAATATTCATTTCCCAGTATATGACGTTTCGATACCAAGTTCAACCTCATATTTTCATTAGATTAAATGATTAAAGAATTAACTTGAATCAACTATATGATCTTTTCTTACAAACCACTAGAACAAGAGAAGAGTTGAAAATATCTTTGAATTTTCTAGCTCAACAAGAAGAAACAACACTTCAAAATCTATATAGATGACCCTAATTGAAATAAAGGTTAATATGGAGTGACATGGAAGCTTTTAGGGCCCAATAACAAAAAGTAAAAGTAAGAAAAACATAGAGGAGGTTGATACTTCCCTGAATAAATGATTGTCTATTTTCTCTCCCCCTAGTGATGACAAGATGGAAGGAAGAAGAGAGCAAAGAAAAGAAGAAATAATAGAGGAAAGAGGAGAATAACTAGAAGGAAGAAATTAGAGAAGAAGACTTAGAGTAAGCTCACTTTCCTTCCAAGGGTAACAATGATCCCTCCCTACATTTCCAATTGGTGTTTTACATGTATTTAATGGGGATGGTGTCATGGATCGTGATAAACACAAGGAACAATTCTTGGCGATTTACAATAATCATGGGATTTTGTAAGGAGATGTGATGGTAGGATTGTTTCTCCATAATTTGATTGGCCTTGCTTATGATTGGTACTTATTCTTACCCACTAGTTCCCTTGCTTCTTAGATGATATATAGAATTCTTTCATTGGATGGTATGATCGTCTTATAGGATACCATGCATTTATTACTTAGTTCACATAAATCCAAATTCATAGAGATGAAACAATTAAGAAATTTAACCTCATTTTCCCCAAAACCATGCATCCAATGCCCCAAGAATCTCATGCAAATGAGCCTATGATTTTTAGAAGTTATATAAATTCCAATCCTTCTAATTTCAAATATGGCGTAAAATCCTCATGTATAGATAATCTGGACTAAGTTATGAGGAAATCCCAGGAAATGTAGGAAGATTTGTTATTATAGTAACATTGATCCTAAAATTATTTTAGGAAAGGCCTAGAGGGAGATGTATTCCCTCAACATTTTATACAAAAATGCTACTTCCTCTTTAGAACAATGAAAAAACCATGGTTGGGAGAGGAATTTTTAATGGAATTCCTCAAATATAAGAAATTTCTGGTACTTGAACAAGTGTCTACTTCAAATTTTAATTATGATATTTCCAATTAAATTGAATAATGAAGCAGCTGCATAATGAGATACGTAGACTCAAACAATCCAATGAACATAAGCCACAACAAAAGAAAAATGTTAGATCATCTAATCGTAGTTTTAGGAATCGATTTTTTTGCAATATATTGCAAAGGGGTCTTAGACCCCCAAGATATTAGAATCCCAGTGCCCTTTCCTAGAGGATCAAGAATTTGAAGCAAACCCTCCAAAGGTAGCTGAAGAAGTTACTTAAGAGAGTACCTATATTATCTAATCAATGGAAATGGGAGATACTTCAATATTTTCTTTTGGAGAAGAGTGGGCACAAAAGGGTGAACAATTTTTACAACAAGAACTCATAGTTCATACTAGCACACAATTGAATAAAGTGAAAGGTAAAGCTTTGATTGGTCATACTATTAAACATTAAAGGGAAAAATAGTTGAAAAGAACATGCCTCAATATAGGACCTTTTCATATCAAGAAAAAAATTGGGATTCCATGAGAATGGCGCAA
The DNA here is from genome assembly GCA_031772625.1 of Pinus tabuliformis. Classification (NCBI taxonomy): domain Eukaryota; kingdom Viridiplantae; phylum Streptophyta; class Pinopsida; order Pinales; family Pinaceae; genus Pinus; species Pinus tabuliformis. The sequence goes on from CM062805.1 coordinate 247,985,390, forward strand.
TATAATGGATGATTTGCATAAATTTCAAATTACCTTTCCTTTCAGAAGTTGTGAAAATTCCTCAACAAAGGAAAGCTCTTAATAAATCTATCAAAAATGAAGAATCCTCAAATACAAGAATAGAATTCACTATTATTAATCATGCACAAGTGAATCCTCTAATCCAAAAGAAGTAGCATGGTAAGATCCCTTCTTTGTATATATTTCTTGAGACCCCAAAATCCATGCTACATTATTGTTTAATTGATAGTGGTGCTACCAATAATATTATTCCACTTCATATCATGAATGTATAAGGATTTGGATTGCACTAGGAACCATGAAACAAGTGAAATCGTATGTGAAATATAATAAATTACTTATGGAGAGATTAAGCATTTTTTTGCAATGATAAATTCAACCACTCATATTACAATAGTATTCACAATAATGGTTGTTGATTTTCCTATTGCATATGGACTCGTTTTAGGGAGGAAATGGAGCTTCCATCTTGGGGGATATTTGATCAATGATGGAAGTTGCATGATGCTCCTAAAAAACATTGTTGATTAAAAAGAATACCCCAAGGATCCAAAAATCTCATCTTCTTTGAAATGAAGAAAAATAATACCGTGGTTGAGCATATTGACATAGGTCTTAGAAATTATGTCACTCTCAATAATGAATATATTGTACAAAATGGTGATTATAACTCATTTTGAAATACTTCAAAGAGGTTCTCTCATGGTTTCTCATAAAAAAAATGATAAGGAGTAGTAGTGATTCTCACAGGACCGCAAAGCAAACATTTTCCAAGCACCTTTTCTTCACAATTTTTTGTAAAAACAATGAAGCATTAATTCATGGTCTACTATTAGCCCATCAAATAGGAATTAAAAACATTTCAATTATGGGAGATCCTGAATTAATTATCAATTAGGTTAGCAAAAAATATAGTACCAAAAAGGATAGGATGAAATTTTACAAAAGAAGAATTTTGGATTTGATCAACAAATTCAAGTCATTTAACATATAAATTATTCCAAGAAATCTAAATCATAAATTTTATTCTTTATTTTTTGTTGCATTACTTTTTTACCCTAACTCAATGCCTGATTCCTTCCAAGTCAATATGTTGTTTTGATTTTTCATTTCTAACAATCAAGAATATTGGCAAGTTTTCAACAATGAAGAATACATTCTTCCATTTCTTGTTGATGATCAGGATGAAGAGAATAAGGAAAATCCCATCGATAATAAATTATCAATATCGCTCAAATAAATATTCAATCGAAATGATAAAATATAAAGGTGATAGTTTAGTAAAGAATTATCTATTACATGGGTTCTAGAGACCAAAACGATAAATTTTAGAACTCTAGAAAATCATAGATGGTTAAATCTTGGAGTTGGTTGTTGTTAAAGTGAAAATTATCGATAGTCATTTCCAAATATTCAAGATGTATTTTCATGGACTTACTGAGATTTGGAGGAATATGACGAGGTCATTTAACTTGTGATTCCACTAAAAGGAATACTAAGCGAGCTATATAGCAACAAGAATAATAAATCCATTAAGTCAAGAATTGATAAAATGGAAAGAATCATAATCATCTTCCAAATACGAAATTTTGAATGCAATTCAAACTCAATAATAGTTCATAACAATGGATAAATAAGGCTCTATATTGATTTCCATGACCTTAGCAAGGCTTTACTTAAGGAAAACTACCTGCTCCCAAACATGGGAAGATTGCTCCAACCAGTTACTGGATCACTGATATTATCTATGTTATATGTATTTTATGGACACAAATAAATATGATTTGTCAAGGATGATAGGAATAAGGAAATATTTATCACACCGTGGGGAAATACACTTATGACCACGTGTCGTTTGGATTGAAGAATGTTGGTGTAACTTTTATGAGAGAGATGGACCATGAATTTAGAGATTTAATTGGAAAAAGTATAGCATGTTATCAATATGATTTAACAATTTATTCTAAGTTGAGATCCTCTCATTGGAAATGATTACAACAAATCCTTCAAAAAAGTAGGCAATACGTGATATAAATTAATTCTAAGAAATGATTCTCAGTTGTATTCCAATGGAGGATGTTAGACCGCGTTGTGAGTCATAATGGAATACATATTTGTTAGGGTTTTTTAGGTAAACACCTTGGTTAAGCTACCGATGTTTTTTTGACTACAGGTATGCAGAACGCATGGGTTTTCCCATGATATTGATGTGAAATGTAGCTTATTTAAACTCCATGTTATTTTTTCCTGCTAGCTAGTGGGATCAAATAATGGTTTCTTTAGAAATCACCATTTATCTTGGTGCTATGTGATCCTACTATTTGGCAATAGAGCCAAATTCGTAAATATCTGAGCCAGATATCGTTGACACATGCCCGAGTAAACTAGATCATAATTTTAAAGAAGAGAGAGGCTTGCTAATGGAGTTCATGAATGCGGAAGTGGCGACAACAACTAAGCCTAAATGCTAGTATATTTTAATGATGAGAGTAGTGGATTAACAACAACAACAATAATTTCATCAACTCGTCCAAGCATGGAGGCATAATATGCACAAGTTGTGGAGTTACCGAATGGTCATAATTTTTGAAGGAGTCCCAGCGATGGTACTTGGTGAAGGGAAAGATATAATAGTTCATATTCATTAAAAGACCAGGTGAATATAAGTTGTGTTGAAATGACATATGAACGTAAACAATTTGAGAGAGTAATAATGAATCTAAGACACAACCATATTTTTATCTTTTCCTTTTGATCCTTCCTAGCCCAATATTTTGTCGACATTGTTGTTGGTTTAGTACCTAGATCCACCAAGATCTAATGATATTTATCCATCAATAAATCCTCCATATTGAGATTCCATAGCTAAAAACTCTATCTGTTGAATTTTTCAATCTCTATCTTTCAATGTTCATCATTTCCCTTCATAGCAAGAATTGATCTTGCAGATCTCATACTATAACAAGGTCTACCACATGCTTGAGAAAAACCCCTTCAGTTGTAAATGTGTCCCCTTGAAGCCAAAACTACTCTAATTCCAAATGTAGAATTTACCATAGAGATATTTGCCTTTCCCAGAGGAAACATTAATTCAATTAACAACAAACATTAATCATATGAGCAATTTTTCCCCAATGTTGGAGATTTCATGAGGTTCAAATTTTGCATATGATTAATAGTTGTTACTGATTGACTTAGCTTTTCCTCTCGCTAAAGTTAATATCTCTCCAGTAATTCTACATTTTGTATCAAATACCATAGCCCAAGCCTCATTATTGTCTAGGGATACCACTTCTTCAACCATGGCCTATATTTTGAGTTTTCCATCCTCTAAATCCACTACTTAACTGATAGTTTTGGGATCATCATCAATAATAAAGAAAAATTGAACAAAAATAAGATGGAATATACCTCTCTGGCTTCCTTATTTTCCAAACTAATCTCCTCAAAACTAGAGTGTGTGGTTCTTATTCTTCTGATTCTTGTTATTCTATGGAGTATGGTTCTTCATCCTTCAAATCAAACTCTATCTTATTTGTTCCTTTTCCCTACATAGAAAGTCTTGTTTCTTGAAATCCTTCACTTCTCTAAATACCAGATCTTGATCATACAAAACTTTCTTTGTTTACAGGTTCCAAATCCTATAACCTTTTAAACCAATACCTAATTAAGGCACACCTTTCATATTTACTATCCAACTTGGTTCTATTTTCCTTTGGAACACATACATATGCATCACAACCAAATACTATGAGATGTGAGAGAGAGGGTTTCTTACCAGTCCATACCTCATGAGGAGTCTTGTTCTCCAATGTTGATGAATGTGATATATTAATGGGTAACATGTAGTACCCACTGCCTCTGCCTAGAAGCCTTCCCTAATTCAGCACCACTGAGCACGCTTCTTGCATTTTTCATTGGTGCATTGTTTTTCCTTTCAATTGATGTTTTGGAATGAATGTGTCACTTTGTATGATCTAGACATATGCAGGAATGCAACATAATACATATATAAACATAAACATACAGATGCAACAAAAATAAAACTTCATTTTATTAATATCAAAGAACTTAAATATTCTTACATATATAATGGAAATAAACTAGATCGGGCAATGACAGCTTATCTTTGAGAAGAGATGTGGCAGATACATGCCTCTGAATTGTGTTACAATGCATCTCAAAGGCCTATTTATTACTGAGAAACAATGGAAAACCATAAACATCCAAAAACCTAACCATAGGAGATGAACTGACAAAACTATGAGCCTTGTTGGGGTAATTGGTACATCAACTTCCGGAGGTCATAACTTTGGCATACGAGCTCCATGTTTTCCCATCTTCCAAAAAATGCCATTTAGAGCCTGAAAATGGATCTGGAAGTTTAGGACCGAAAAAATACCAAAAATAGTAAATTGTGCTACAATTATAGAAAATGAAAGAAATAATGGTACAATGGTGGGGGTCCAAGTGGAATAGCTAGGTTTCCACCAATACCAACCTGGATCATTCCTCCCCCCTTAGGAAGCAATGGACACCATTGCATTGAGTTCCTCCGTGACATGGGGAAATGTTTGTTGAACTTGGTCACTGATGAACCAGTTGCCTTGGTGCTAGAGTTGGCCAACTTTGAAAACCTGATACAATTGAATCTTTTTCTTGTGAGTGTTGTTGATCTTCTTGTCGATGATCCGATGAATTGTGGCATGTTCCATGAACTCTAGGTTTCACTTTGTTGGCACGAGTTGTTCTGCAATGTGTGATGTGTCTAGTAATGGTGGAAAGTATGGTCGAAGACAATCCACATTGAGCACTAGATGTAGGCGAAGGAATGGGGAATGCTGAGCTCAAAATAATTGTCTCCCACAGCCTTGGTAATGGTGTAAGGCCCATATTGGACGGGTTTGAGCTTCCGATGGGCTCCAGTAAGGCATATTTTCTGAAAATGGAACCAAACTTTGTCACCCACCAGAAACATGTGTGGCACCCAATATTGATCATGTCGTTGCTTGTACTTGCCATTTGACTTCTCCAAGATGTCATGAACCTGCTAGTAGATGTGTTGGATGCGTTCAATAAATCTGGTTTCTTTATTATCCTCAGACAATACATGTGTGGATTATGTTTGTGTAGTTGCATGAGGCATGGAAACATCAACTAGACACAATGGTTAAAATCCTAGACCCACTGAAAGGGACTCCAACCATTAGAGCTATGGAGAGCTATGTTATAACTGTGCTACACATATGGAAGGCTCTCATCCCAGGTTCACGGACGTATAAAGTTATACATGCAGAGTATATCCACTATCATCATGTTCACGACCTTTTTCTGGCCATTAGTCTGGGGATGAAATGTAATTCACTTATTGAGCTTGGTGTCCAATTTTGTCCAGAGGCTTAACCAAAATGTCCTCAGGAACCTGTTATCCTAATCTAATATAATGGTCTATAGGATCCCAAAACGTACCCACACTCATTCAAAGAAGAGTTTGGTAGTGTCCTCTTTTGTGATACTCTTCTTATAGGCCACGAATATAGCCATCTTAAAAAATTTGTCCACAACCACAAATACATAGTCATTACCATGCTTAGTAGAAGGGAAGCTAGACAGATATTCCATGGATATGGATTCCCAAGGTTGGTTGGGAGTAGGAAGAGGAGTGTACAACCCTTTCTTCTTAATGGTTGGCTTATCGATGACACATGAAGTGGAAGATCAAATATATTTCCCAACATCCTATCAAAGTTTTGGCCAATAAAATTACTTTTGTACTAGGGCCATATTTTTCTCCACACCGAAGTGTCATATGACCTAACTGTAGTGTGCCCCCAAAATCATCTTGGTGAGCTCGCCTAAGGGAACACAAAGGTGGCCTAGGTAGCATAATAATGTGTCATGGAGGTGGAAATTAGGAACTTTCTTGCCATCCACTAGCATTTGGTATGTGGAGGAAAACTTTAGATCATTTTTGTATAGTTTCAGTCCTTCAGAGGTCTCGTGGCCACAAGAGTTGAGAATAGTAGGCAGTGATACAACTGGGGGTCAGTTGAGGCAATCTGCAACGTGATTGTTGTTTCCCCTTTTGTATTTAATGTTCAACTTGAATTGTTACAAATATGTAGACCACTTCTAATGGCAATCGTTTTTCAACTTCCCTTGTGTTTGTATAAACTGATGATCATCTCCTTCCCTAGGGTGTAATGCTTCCATTGCTGACAAGCCATCATGATGGAATACATATCTGTATCATAGGTGAGGTACTTTTGAATTGTATTGGAAAGTGTCTCACTATGGTAGGTCAATAGATGCCAGTGTTGGGCGAGGACTGCATCAATAGCATAGGCAGAGGCATCTGTCTCAATTTCAAATGGTTGTTGCAGGTCTAGAAATGTGAGTACTAGTGCATAGTAGAATTGGTGCTTCAATTCACTAAAAAACTAATGTTGGGACTCAAAACATGAAAACTTTTCTTTCGCTCCACCCTTGGTAATATGACTCAAAGGCCAAGTGATATGGGAGAATCCCAACATGAACTTTTGATACAAATTTGCAAGGCCGAAACAACTACAAAGCTCTATTAGAGTGGTCGGCACTGGGAAATCCTGAATGACTTGGACCTTAGTCAGATCCATATGCACACCTTTCTCATCTATGATGTAACCCATCTATTGGACCTGGCTCATGCCAAAGGTGCATTTCTCCAAGTTGACACGCAGTTTATGCTACAACAGGGTTTGAAGGAATTTTCCAATGTGTTACAAGTCTTGTTCCCAACTCTTGTTGAAGATGAGGATGTAATCCATATAAAAAACCACGAATGAGTTGGTGAAGGGCCACAAGATGTTATCCATTAGCCTCATAAAAGTAGTGGGGAATTTTTTCAACCGGAAGGGCATAACCAACCATTCAAAAATGCCTTCCTTGGATTTGAAGGCATGCTTCCATTCATTTGTGTGCTCTATTAGAACCTGGTTCAAATTTTCCAAAAAACGTCATTTAGGGGCTCAAAACAGCTCTGGAAGTTCAAGACCCAAAAAACTACCAAAAATAGTAAATTGTGCTACAATTACGGAAAATTAAAGAAATAATGGTACAATGGTGGGGGTCCAAGTGTATTATGTGGGATTCCACGAATATCCACCTGGATCATTTTCACCACACCCACATCAACATCTATGACTTCTCAGTGATTGATGAGATGTAATGGGAATGTTAGCCTATGGTTTAAAGACACTTGAGTCAGAGTTGTAGATGATGAGGAAAATTCTTGCAGCTAACAACAGTGATAGTGAAAAAGAAAAATAAAAATAAAAACCTATCTACCTATTAACAGGCCAACCCCTTTCCTTTCATGTTTATTGAAAAAATAAGGGCCCCTCTTTAAATTTTATTTTCATACTTGTTTTCACTTAATTGAATTTGTATTGGATAAATTCCTGCATTCTTTCTTTAATCATCACTTTGATATTTTTTTGGGTTTAAGGTGGGATCTATTTTTCCATTCATTGAAACACAAGGATTTAATTTCCTAATTTCTATGATTTGTGTTAATAAATACTTGATCCCAATTGCAAGAAAATTGTTAAATTAAGAGCCGCTATAGAATCATATATTTTTTAGTAGCCCAGAATCATGTTTATAATGCTAATGGGATAATTTTTATACACTAACATATTAATTTCCTATAATTATCCTACATTTTGATAATAAATGCACTTTCAAATATTTCGTTTTCATATTCATAATCTTAACCTAAAGTATATAACCTTGGTTCATTGCATTGTATGCTTTAATTGATTATTGATATGAATTAATCCCGCCATATCGCCTCTTATATGCGCTATTTAATGGATTGTTGATTATGACTTAAATATGTGATTTTGGTGATTCATTTCAGAGATATTCACTTATGGTATGTACTTGTTTTGATTGACTTGCAATGTTAGTAAGCCTTGTCAACCACTAACGAAGACGTTTAAATGCCTAAGTGTCAATCTGTATCAACAAAAATTGGGATATGGTTTCATTACAGTTTATAATCAACATTCCAAGATCATCATTGATCTACCATAAACATATACCTAATATTTGTTGATTTTATCTTTCAAGTTTTGTTGAGAGGGTTTCATCAAACTATTCATTTTTGTCATTCTCATTTTGGTCTCGATGATTCTATGACTTAGGGTTGCATGTTTGGTGTTGATTTTTCAAGCCATGTTCTACCCCGAACTACGAATTTTCCTTTGTAACAGAGGAGAAATTATAGAGGCAGATGAATATTTCTTACCTCTGTTTCGTCAATTGGGTTGGTGACAATTTTTGCAACTGTTTCAAGGGCGCATTAATGAAGTGGTCAAGGATTTTGCTGCTTCTTTTAATGGAATAATATATTATGTTGGTGACCTCAAAATTAAAATAAATTTGAATTTTGTGGAAGTAGCCACCAAGTTACCCTTGGAAGGTGAGTGCTGGTCCAAAAACGTTGTAGTCAAAAGCATCTCGTGGAAGAAACTACTAACGAATAAGGACTGTGAATACTCCATTGAAGGTATGCCTATACCATTTCTCAAACCAAAATGGGGTAACCTATTACATTTGATTCATATATACATAACCTCAAAGGGTTGTTATAATTTTTCTTTCATGTATCAAATTCAACTTTTGATGGCCTTTTTAGACAGAAACTGAGTTTTACATATTTTCTTTTGAAGAGTTTAACAAAGATGTTGAAGGCATACCAAGCCAAGCATAAAAACTCTGAAATATCTCTTTTCCATAATAGGTTAATTTTTATATTGATTAGATATCATTTAGTTAAGACTGGTGATAATTGGGATTTGTTTCTCACATCAAATGGTTATGGTAAACCCTAAGCGGTTGATCTTGTTCATTATTATTTCACTATGGCTCCCAACCCTTCTCCTATTAATTCAACTCTATCCATGGTTGAGGAGTTACAACAGGATGAATGCAAGGTATATCCTCAAATTCAAGGGTCACCCTCTTTAGAGGATAGCTAAATTAAAAATTCCAAAATCTTGGCTTCTTTCTGGTTACTAGGAGTGTAGCCAAAGCTCTTAGGTTCAACTCCATTTTTGAATCTCCTTGGCTTGAAAAAAAACATGCTTAACCTACAAACAAACAAGAAATTAGTCAGATATAGAACATGGTAAAGATAAAATGATTGCAAAGAAAAATTGCTAGGGATCAAATAACCAAGCTTAAGGGTTCTCCTAAAACTGTCCCTTTGGTTGAATTGGAAAATAGCCTTGAATTGTCTCTGAAAATAAATAAGTCACATTCTTAGGATCCCTTTCCAGTTCATGAAAATATTGTCAATTATGGTGACGCTTCCTTTGGAAACCCTCACTCTGATGATTTAATTACAAATATATATTGGAAACAACAATATTAGCTCATTGTTCCTCATATGGAACATAGAATTAGCCAACTAGTTTATGAAAATCACAACTTAAGAGTTGTGTTCCATAGAAATGTTATGTCAAATGAAAAAAAATCATCTTCCATTTAAGGTAAAACTAGGTCTACATATACCCACATTATGATAAATTCTTTGAACCTCAAGGTTACCATCTCCTCGAAATTAAAGGGACTTAGTGCCAAAAAATAGTCAATTTGTTTGAAATGTGATGCAAGTAATATTTGTTTATTTAGTTTTCTATTTTTATATAAAGTGTGTTATAAAATCGTAGATTCGGTAATAGCTCCATTCTAGTTTCATTGTTATGTTATCTAATATTAATGTATTTTCTTAACAAATTTCCAATGATGGCAAGTTATCTCTCTTGGATAGTACAATTTGGGATGCCTTCACCCACTGTTTGTCTACTTGTAACCTAGTATGGGAATCATGCATTTTGTGCCTTATGTTAATTTTCTCATAGGTCTAGAAGGCCTGGACATTAAACTTTTCTCTTTATTTACTGTAACCGAATGATGCAAAGACAAATTTCTTTTTATTTTTTCTTGTAAGGCTTAGGGCCTTTGGGTATATAAACTCCTTTGGTTTCCTTCCCCAGAATGTAATGCTTCCAATCTCAGTAGGCCTGCACGATTGAATACATCTCTTTTTCATAGGTGGGATACTTTTAGACTGTGTCTGAAAGTGTCTCACTGTGATATGCCACTGGATTCCCTTGCTGAGTAAGAGCTACACCAATAGCATAGTCAGAGGCATCTGTCTTGATCTCAAATATTTGTTGTAGGTCTAGTAATGAGATCACTAGTGTATAGAAGAGGTGATGCTTCAACTCGGAAACCGCATTCTATTGGGATTCAGACCAAAAGAACTTTATTTTTTCTCGCCCTTGGTGACTTGACTTAAAGGCCATGTAATATGAGAGAACCGGAACATGAACCTGCGATAGAAATTGGAAAGACAGAAAAATTTGTGGAGCTCTATTAGAGTGGTTGGGACTAGCAAATCCTGAATGACTTGTATCTTGGATAGATCCACATGCACAACCTTCTCATCAATTATGTACCCAAGATATTGAACCTAGTTCATGCCAAAAGTGCATTTCTCCAAATTGACACACAACTTCCGTTGCCATTGGGTTTGATGGACCTGTCGAATATGGTGGAGGTTCTCTTCCTAACGCTAGCTGAAGAGAAAGATGTCATTTAAAAACACCACCACGAATGCATTGGTGAAGGGTTGAAAGATGTCATCCATCAATCTCATGAAGGTTGTTGTCGAGCAGTAAAAAGGGTTTTTTTTAACCTCTATTTACCCTACATTAATTTTCAATCCAGGAATGATTTGTTATTTCAAAGAGTGTACTCAGTTTGAGGCGTTGATTTGTCAGAGTAATGCTAGTAGTATAGTGTTCTGAATACAAGAGTAAGCAGATGCTTGGAATGAAATATATTTGCAAAAAGAAACCTAGGACTCAAATCAGGCATTCAAAAAATTCATCAGTCAAGGGTACAGTAACAGTAACTCTTCCCTCCATAAACTAATGCAATAAAAAGGCACTCAAAGGAAGGATCATCAAACTGGGAACTAGACAACGTATGTCGATGTTCACTACAGTCTCAGACCTTCTGCACACCAAAGCAATGATAATCTTCAATTGACAGGAAATAGAACAACAACTATCTCTATTTAATAGGATTGAACAGCAAACCCTTAATCCACGGAAATGAATGAAGCAATAATTATAATCTACAGGAATTAAGTAACAACTTTCGAATCAAACAACAAATAGAAATGGAACAACAGACTATTAGAAATAAAGTATAGAACAACAACTCGGATCTGAATGTACAGCAACCCAAGTTAAACACGCAACACACTTAACATAAAAAGGAACAATAATTTGAGCTTCGATACAATACGCATGAATCATAGCTATAAAGTAACAACAATTATAATGGAACGAAAGTTGTAACGGAACAACAATTCCGAATGAACAACAGTCACAATTTAAGAATAAATCATACAGTAGTACCGATTTAGGAACACACAGTGGAGTTGAACTATAATCGAACAAAAATCTGTAAGGAACAGCGGTGTTATATCAATTTTCAAAAGGAACAACAATGCCATACAATGTTAGAATGATAACATAGCATTCCTGTTACAGATGACAATAGTATTTAACCAAGTATATATAATAGAGCTGGTATGTAAAACAGTAAAGCACATCAGATTACTGAATAGAGTAAATGAAAGAAATCAAACCACACATGAATCATAAATATGATACAGGAGCGAGTGATCCACCAGGGCCGGGCCCTTAGCCTCCAGGGACACACTGCTTGAAATTACTCTAGAATCAAAGATGGAACGATAACCAGATTTATATTAAAACATCAAAACAAAGTTACAGTGGATCGATATTCAATGAGAATCGATGATCAAAGTTTCAAATACAAATGAAAGTTACATAAAATAACAACCAGTCCCCCTTTGGCTAGCAGTGCTGCCTCTTCTTATAACAGCCGAGTGGTGATACCAACAATATAGAGAATTGTTAAGATAGCGATCCCTCAGGATCGAAGGATCCTGAGGGATTCACCAAGCTGTTAATTTGCAGTTATCCTTCTGTTCTGTTGCGCTGATTGGAGATTTCCTTTTCCTTTTTTTGGCTGTTATGCTCCAATTTGGATCGCCTTGTTTGAACGTGGTTCCCTGCCAAAGGGACAGCAGTTAACTTGGTCTCGTTCTTTCTTTTGGGATGACGGTCTTCCATTTTCTCCTTTTTCTGCATAGAAAAGGGTAATTATTAGTTATTCCATATTACATATAAATCTTCTAGATTCTATCATATTCTTGTGTCATATGCCTAGCTCATGATGTGAAAAGGTTGTGAGTTTTGAAGAAAAGATAACAAAGTAAATGAAAATAACATACCTTCTCCAGTGCCCAACACACCCCCCTGCTTACCCTTTTTCATGCCCTCATGAAAACATTGTAGTTGACATGCAAGGCGGTGAGAGAGTAGGCCAGAGACGGGATCTCATGAGGTGGTCTACAACCATGATGCCTAGCTAGGTGTTCAAAAAGATGCCCTGTCTGACCCTCAGGAATTTCATACAAGGCTTGGTATCCAGGTGCAGGGTGCCAGATAACTGGACTACGGAACCTATAACCTAACCAAGATGGCCCTTCCCTCAAAATAAGATCACCGTAGAGGCTCAAGCGATTAGCAGCTAACTTAAAGTTCTCATAATTAAACGGTTCCTTGAGTTGGATATTCGGATTAGAAGTCTGATATCGAAATTTAGCAGCTACAATGGCTTGGTCTTTGATGGTAGAAAAGTATTCTATCCCTTGCCGATTGATTACTGTATGAATGGGTCCTAATGCTTCGATCATGCTTGGAGTCCTCATGAGATTCCTATGTTTATTCCATAACTGCAATGGATCTCTAGGCTCAGATCTTACCCATAAATCTAATCCATTTTCTTGTCTTTGGAAGGCATTATATGTCGTAAGCCATTTTATTTGTTTAACTCCAAACGAAATGAATGCCTGTAGTTGGATATCCCCAACGAAAGGGCTGGGGTTCTACTCTGTTTCTTGGTCTAACACAAGGTTGTGCAAATAGAACTCGCATAATAATCTCTAAACCTTTACCCCATAGTGTTTACAACAATTTGTGAAATCATCAATAGTATTTATTTCTATTGGGGCTCCTGTCTTAACAGCTTTAATTTTCAATTGCAAATATCGTTCCATTAAAAACAAGGCATAATTCTTACCAGGTGTTCTACATGCTAGGACGTTAGTGTATAAAGAGCATAAGGTATCCGTTTGTTTGATAACTACATCTAGCCTATGAGTTACCTTTGCGACTCTTTCTTCTTCCCTTCGCCATCCTTCAAAAGCCTGGCTTTCGGATAAACTGACATTCCTTAGCTACTGTTGTAATTCTTCATACTTTTCGCGAGAGGTTGTTTGTTTTGTAAGTTTTTCTATTGCTTGCTGGGCTTGCATCAAACCCTCTCATAGGGATAATATCCTCGAATCACTATCCCACATATTAGTTGTAAGCGAGAGGTTCACCTTAATCTTCTTATTTCGTCATTCCGTAATTATGGTTCAAATTTCCTTAGAGGACTGTGCCTCTGTTTGAATTGCTTTGTCACAGGCCGTTATGTCATCTATTTTTACTTCAACATGGGCAATAGTTGAATGCTATTCCTTTTGGTTTTGAGCAGCAGGCTGGACTTGAGTCCTCCTCATCTTTTTCTTGAGAGGTTTCGCTGGGGTGGTTGCATACCTTACCATAGAAGTCCTTTTTTCTTTCTTCCCCATCTTCAGAATCCTGATTTGTTGTCAAAGTTGCGCAATTACATTAAGCAGTCTTTGTTGTTCTTTCCGTAATTTTTTGATTTCTTCCATTTTATCGGAAGGAATGGCCATTCGCGCACTCAGGCCTGGACTTTCTTATTGACCAATTTCTTGATTTTTCTCTTGGGGTACTTCCTCATTATTCTACTGATCGGGTTGTTGGAATTATGATACATATGTTGTACTTGATGGAAACCCACTCATCTGAGATAATAAATTATAATGTAGAGAAAAGTTCACGCACTTTCATGCAAGGAAAAGCGCGTATATGTTGGAGAACTTACCTTTGGTCCACGGTAGTTAGTCCTTGGTATTTGAACCTATGAGGAAAAGCACGTATATGTTGGAGAACTTACCTTTGGTCCATGGTAGTTAGTCCTTGGTATTTGAACCTATGAGGAAAAGCGCGTATATGTTGGAGAACTTACCTTTGGTCCATGGTAGTTAGTCCTTGGTATTTGAACCTATGAGGAAAAGCGCGTATATGTTGGAGAACTTACCTTTGGTCCATGGTAGTTAGTCCTTGGTATTTGAACCTATGGTTTTGGACCATGGTACTTCGTCAAAATTGTTGATCTCACGTACTTTCATGGTTGGTTCATGGTATTAGTCCAACAGTTTTTTTGATCCTATGGTTTTGGCCCGTGGTATTGTGAAAGGCCTAAGCCTATATAAAGCAAAGGAGATCACTTGGCTAATTCATTCTTGCAAATCGAATATCTTAAGATCTGAAATATTGGGTTATTGTTTTAAAAGTTTGATCTATGAAAGGGAAGTTGAAAGCGAATCTGTGAAGGGTGATCTCTCGAGCGCTGCAGCTGCGGAAGTACGGAGGCGCCACAGAAGGCGTAGTGCGGAGATGCCACAGAGGTGCCACAGAAGGCACAGTGCGGAGACGCCACAGAGGCGCTACAGAAGGCACAATGCAGAGACGCCATAGAGGCGCCACAGAAGGCGCAGTGCGGAGACGCCACATAGGTGCCACAAAAGGCGTAGTGCGGAGACGCCACAGAGGCGTCACAGAAGGCGCAGTGCGGAGGCGCCACAGAAGGCGCAGTATGGAGACGCCACAGAAGGCGCAGTGCGGAGACGCCACAGAAGGCACAATGCAGAGGCGCCACAGAAGGCGCAGTGCGGAGGCGCCGCAGAAGGCGCAGTGCAGAGGCGCCACAGAAGGCGCAGTGCGGAGGCGCCATAGAAGGCGCAGTGGAGAGGCGCCACAGAAGGCGCAGTGCGGAGATGCCACAGAGGCGCGACAGAAGGCGCAATGCAGAGGCGCCACAGAAGGCGTAGTGTGGAGGCGCCACAGAAGGCACAGTGCGGAGACGCCACAGAGGCGCCATAGAAGGCGCAGTGCGGAGGCGCCACAGAAGGCGCAGGTGCGGTGGTCGCGGCGCCACAGAAGGCGCAGGTGCGGAGGTAGTACAGATATCCGCAGATCTATACCAGTGAAGTTGCGATCCCTGCTTAAAATTTGTTTTAACTGCTTTTGACTATTTTGCAGGGTTTTGGGTGCATAACTGATGTTTGGTTACTGGTATTGAGTTGAGATAACAGCATGATTAATGACTTATCTTTATCTGGTCGATAACTCTCATAATATCATTGTATATGTATGGATCTGGTGATTGGGTGATTCAGAAGGTTGTTTGATTATGAGCTTCAATGTTGTTGTTGGGTCCAGTATGAAAATTGGATGAAAAGTGGCCTTTCAGATTATGTGTTGTGCTTCAGTGTATCCAGTCTGAAAATTGATGAAACGTGGTACCTGGAGGAGAGAAGATTGTAGGCCAGCGCCTATGTACTAGTATCTAAGCTAGTACAAAAGCTAAGTGAGATCTTTGGAGCATTGTAGTAGGTAGCAGCCTGCGTACTAGTAAATGGATCAACTAGTACCAGAGCAAAGGGGGTTGTAGCTCCCGTACTGGTATAAGACTGCACCAGTACAAATATTGTAAAAGGATTTTCTTATTAAGAAGAAGAATGAGATGACTTGCAGCAGGTGGTTTTTCTCCCGCATTGGGTTTCCACCTTATATCATGGTGTTCATGTGTGTGCCTTATGTGTGATGATCTATTCTCTATTACGGCATCTGTTATCTGATAATATGGTTGATAATGTTCTAATGCACTCATTGAAGATCAATTAACTTAATCATAAGAAGTTGTGGAAGTAGCATATATGAATCTTATTATGGAAATGAAAAAGTTTTATTAATGTGATAATACTGATTCACCCCCCCCTCTCAGTATTATTTCCAACAATTGGTATCAGAGCAAGTCCTTTGATAGAAGCTTGATCACTTGAAGGAGATCCGTGGAACAATGGGAAAGAAGCTTAAGAAGAAAGCACCTAAGAAAAAGAAGTCATCTCAGAAGAATTATGATAGTGGGAGAATCGATTGGGGATTAGGTATAAGAAGCTCTTTAGATTCAGAATCAGATTCAGAATCATTATCAGTTATGAATATATTATCCTCTGATGTTCCAGCTATCTTTCCTTTTGGAAGAGATGAAAGTGATAGCGAAACTACTGAATTTGCTCTTATGGGTGAACAAGAAAGATATCAAATAGAGGCAGAATTTAAAAGGCTGACAGACAAAATTAGAGATCAAAAAGATCTATTGAACAAAAGGGAATGTGATTTCAAAGAAGAAGCTACCAAACTAAAGGCCCAACTAGAAGAAGGAAACAAGGTAAGAAAGCTACTCAAGGACAAGGAAGACCAATGTCAAAAATTGCAGCATGAAGTGACATCATTAAGAAAAGAAGTCAACGACAGAAGCACAACCATCAAGAAACTCAAAGATAGATCCAACTACTATGAAAATCTTGAAGCTACAATCCTCTCACTAAAAGGATATCTTGAAGAATCAAAGAAGCAGAATACAGATCTACTCCAAGCTATTGCAAAACAAGAAAACGAAGTCACCAGCTTAAAATCTCAACTAGAATGTGCCTTCCGAGTTCGTCAAATGCAGCAGGATTTGAATGAAGAACAAGAAAAGGAGATTCTCAAACTAAGGGAACAAATGGAAGAAGGAAGGAAAGCTGAAGAAGATTTGAAAAAGCAATCTCTTGAAAAGGAAGAACAACTTCAGGTTGAGGTAAATATCTTGAAAGGTAAACTAGAAGAAAAGGATAAGATTTTACGATTTCAAGATAGTTCTAAAGTCTTGGATGATAATCTTAGTAGTCAAAGGTCTCCTGCTATAAAGACTGGTCTTGGTTTCCATGAATCTGTTGAAGGTGAATCTAGTTCACAAGGTGAGGCAAGGAACTCTAAAGAGAAATCTAAAGTGATCAACGAAGAAATGAAAGATCAATCTCATCATCAACCAAGAAAAGAGATTCCTCAAAGAAAATCCTTTACTCCTCCTATGAATAATGTTGAATGTTATGTATGTCATAATCTTGGACATGTTGCAGCTAGATGTAGAAGAAGAAGGGTTCAAGACCATTATGCAGAAAGATCATCACATTCAAGGTACTTTTGTGGATATTGCTTTGCTTGCAATATGTTTGGTCACAAAGCTACTGATTGTTACAGGAGGAATATGAAACATGTAAGATGTTATGCATGTAACAAGCTTGGACATATAACTAAGGAATGCAGGAACAAAGTGTGGGCACCATATCAAAAGGAGAAAATGTCATCATCACGCTTGAAGATATGGAGGAAAAAGGAAGTACAGTCAGAAAAAGGCGGCACTGCACAACGTACAGACATACCAGAATCAGAGGGAGCTGAAAGTACAAAACTTCAGTGTCCTGAATCTCATATGCAAACTCCATAAAGGAAAGTTGCATATATACGTGAGTTAGTTACTGCACAGTCGCGTATATGATTGTTTGAAGAAAGGAAGTAGGGACAAATTCAAGAGAAGGATCAGTTTTGCTCTAGTTAATAATAATGATGTGTGGATATGATGGTTAGAAGTGTTTTGGTTCTAACTTGATAATGATGATGTCTTGATACTTCTTATTGATATGCATTATCAGACAGATGGCATAGGTTTAGAGGGAGCATATGGACTTAATGCATTATTGGCATTATGGTTAATAGTCCTTGGTGATGATACTTATATGGATAAATGATTCATCTTGCTATGGTTATGAGTTGTTCACATGGTTCTTGGATCAGATTTATGGTTGATTCTCTAATGATGCTCGCATGGGAAGCACTTAGCTTGAATTCACATCTTCTTGATGTTGAGTCACTCATATGCTGCTGTCGTCATATGCATAAAGATCATATATTACAATTATTATTCATTTCATTCTTGGCACAAATGGATGAGGATTGTTGGCTGGATACAGGGATGATTATTCAAAGTTGCATTGTTGGAGACATGATGATAATGAGCTCTTATCTATATGATGATAGGATTGTTTCATACATATGTTGATTAATGCAGATATTCCCAATTGATGATACTTGATTCATGTAGATCTGGATGGCTATGATGTTTCTCACATAGAATGTGAAATTCTGTTGATGTGGACATACCTTGATGATTCATGCACTAATACAAGTTACTGGTCTAGTTGCTGTTGACAGATACTATGGAGCAGATCATAAAGTGTTGTTGCTGATGTTCATCTTATTTAGGTGATGTCATATCAAGACTCATGATGTAATAGTGTCATCTCTTCAGGTCATGTAACGACCTATGTTGGTTTCCCCACTATGCCTGGGATGAAGATGTAATGTATTTGGTTTTCATTTTTCTGATATATCCCCACTTGGTTGGGTGATGGATGTATGTATTGAATCTTTTAGGAAGGTAATTTGTGATGTAGAACATCCTTTTGCAGACCTTGCTTACAGTCAGGGGGAGCCTGAGCATGAACAACACTATATAGCAGACCAGACATTTCAGCTTGTTCTCAGAAAGAGCATGATCAGATTGGTGCACCATGACATATACAAAGGGGGAGCTCATTCAGAGATTTCAACAGGTACTCAGGGGGAGCTTATAATGCATTGTTGGCATTATGGAGGACGTACAGAAGGAGATCTTGGATGCTGGTCTGATTATTGCTGCAATCTATCTCTTTCATGGTCATGGATTATGGTTCTTCTTTGCAGATTTGGTTTATAGTCAGGGGGAGCATGTTCTTGGGGGGAGCATAACCCTTTGCCCTTGATGTCAAGGGGGGAGAGTGATTGGTTGTTGTTGCCATCATGTCCAAAGGGGGAGATTGTTGGCATTATGATACATATGTTGTACTTGATGGCAACCCACTCATCTTAGATAATAAATTATAATGTAGAGAAAAGTTCACGCACTTTCATGCAAGGAAAAGCACGTATATGTTGGAGAACTTACCTTTGGTCCATGGTAGTTAGTCCTTGGTATTTGAACCTATGAGGAAAAGCGCGTATATGTTGGAGAACTTACCTTTGGTCCATGGTAGTTAGTCCTTGGTATTTGAACCTATGAGGAAAAGCGTGTATATGTTGGAGAACTTACCTTTGGTCCATGGTAGTTAGTCCTTGGTATTTGAACCTATGAGGAAAAGCACGTATATGTTGGAGAACTTACCTTTGGTCCATGGTAGTTAGTCCTTGGTATTTGAACCTATGGTTTTGGACCATGGTACTTCGTCAAAAGTGTTGATCTCACGTACTTTCATGGTTGGTTCATGGTATTAGTCCAACAGTTTTTTTGATCCTATGGTTTTGGCCCGTGGTATTGTGAAAGGCCTAAGCCTATATAAAGCAAAGGAGATCACTTGGCTAATTCATTCTTGCAAATCGAATATCTTAAGATCTGAAATATTGGGTTATTGTTTTAAAAGTTTGATCTATGAAAGGGAAGTTGAAAGCGAATCTGTGAATGGTGATATCTCGAGCGCTGCAGCTGCGGAAGTGTGGAGGCGCCACAGAAGGCGTAGTGCGGAGACGCCACAGAGGCGCCACAGAAGGCGCAGTGCGGAGATGCCACAGAGGCGCCACAGAAGGCGCAGTGTGGAGACGCCACAGAAGGTGCAGTGCGGAGACCCCACAGAGGCGCCACAGAAGGCGCAGTGCGGAGACGCCATAGAAGGCGTAGTGCAGAGATGCCACAGAGGCGCCATAGAAGGCGCAGTGCAGAGGCGCCACAGAAGGCGCAGTGCGGAGATGCCACAGAGGCGCCACAGAAGGCGCAATGCAGAGGTGCCACAGAAGGCGTAGTGCGGAGGCTCTGCAGAAGGCGCAGTGGAGAGGCGCCACAGAAGGTGCAGTGTGGAGGCGCCACAGAAGGCGCAGTGGAGAGGCGCCACAGAAGGCGCAGTGTGGAGACGCCACAGAGGCGCGACAGAAGGCGCAGTGCGGAGGCGCCACAGAAGGCGTAGTGCGGAGGCGCCACAGAAGGCACAGTGCGGAGACGCCACAGAGGCGCCATAGAAGGCACAGTGCAGAGGCGCCACAGAAGGCGCAGGTGCGGTGGTCGTGGCGCCACAGAAGGCGCAGGTGCGGAGGTAGTATAGATATCCGCATATCTATACCAGTGAAGTTGCGATCCCTGCTTAAAATTTGTTTTAACTGCCTTTGACTATTCTGCAGGGTTTTGGGTGCATAACTGATGTTTGGTTACTGGTATTGAGTTCAGATAACAGCATGATTAATGACTTATCTTTATCTGGTCGATAACTCTCATAATATCATTGTATATGTATGGATCTAGTGATTGGGTGATTCAGAAGGTTGTTTGATTATGAGCTTCAATGTTGTTGTTGGGTCCAGTATGAAAATTGGATGAAAAGTGGCCTTTCAGATTATGTGTTGTGCTTCAGTGTATCCAGTCTGAAAATTGATGAAACGTGGTACCTAGAGGAGAGAAGATTGTAGGCCAGCGCCTATGTACTAGTATCTAAGCTAGTACAAAAGCTAAGGGAGATCTTTGGAGCATTGTAGCAGGTAGCAGCCTGCGTACTAGTAAATGGATCGGCTAGTACAAGAGCAAAGGGGGTTGTAGCTCCCGTACTGGTATAAGACTGCACCAGTACAAATATTGTAAAAGGATTTTCTTATTAAGAAGAAGATTGAGATGACTTGCAGCAGGTGGTTTTTCTCCCGCATTGGGTTTCCACCTTATATCATGGTGTTCATGTGTGTGCCTTATGTGTGATGATCTATTCTCTATTACGGTATCTGTTATCTGATAATATGGTTGATAATGTTGTAATGCACTCATTGAAGATCAATTAACTTAATCATAAGAAGTTGTGGAAGTAGCATATATGAATCTGATTATGGAAATGAAAAAGTTTTATTAATGTGATAATACTGATTCACCCCCCCCTCTCAGTATTATTTCCAACACGGGTTGTTTAGGGGTAGAAACCCTAGCTTGCTCTACAATTTCATGGGTAACCTCTTCTTCCCCCCTCTCTTCTTCATAGACTTCTTCCGGTGTATTCTGACTTGGAACAAATTGTTCTTCTTCTTCATCTTCATCATTTTCCTCTCCAGATGCACTGTCATCATGGCTGGAGTGATTTTCTTCTTCTTCTTCCTCATTGCATAACTCTTCGGATGCACTCTTATCACGAATAGAGTGCTCTTGTGGCTCTTCCTCTGTGTGGAGGTTTAGTGGGCTGAGAGGTTGAGTATATTCTCCCATGTTGGCCAAAATCTAGGCCAATTCATCCTCTTGCAACGGATTTTGCAATGGGCTCTCCTCATGTTGCTCTGTTTCTTCTTCAGCCTGACCAGATTGTTCAGTCTCTTCCTCTGTTTCTCCCTCATCATTCAATTCTCTTTCGTTCTCTTCTCCTTCCAATTGCGGGGGTTTCTCATCCCCTGAATCAACTATTTCCACCGGTTGACTGGTGTTCCCTTGGGAATTTTCCAGCCTCCCTCTGATCCATGCCAATCTAACGAATTTCCTCTATTTCAATGGTCTATTTGACGTGCTTGCAGTATGCTTTCATTTGGGGGCTGGTAAAGCCAGTCCCCCATCTATTGTAAAAATTAGTTCTTCCCAGCTGCTCTGTTGTTGAGCAAGACTGTAGCTAACTATTAGTCATATCAGCCCATGGTGACTTACTATTGATTCTATGTGTCGTGATTTTTTCATGCTTCGAGCAACATCATGTAGTAGAGAATTTAAAAAAGTAGGAAAATTCACAGAACATTTCTATTTTAATACGGCTAAAAGTTTAAGGTGTCGTGGTCTTACCACGTCTTTCCTGCCTTCACAGGTGATGTAGCTCTAGATGACTCTTTCCAATTCTGCCCACGGTTCTCCCAACGCTGTTGGTAGAACTCCTTTTCCACTTTGAGTCAGGTTCTAACCTTCATCTTGGAAGATTTTGGTGGCGTCTCGCAATTGCTTTCTTCAGAGTCCACACAGATCTAGTGGTTGGCAGTCTCGAAACTTCTGCAATTATGTCGTCGGTGACTGCTATCTGTCTCCCCCTTACCGTGGAGTGATATTCTTGCAGGTTCTACAAAAATTCAATTGCCATGGTGTCGTTGGATTGTTGCAGATGATTGAGATAAGCTATCCATTCTGCCCTTGTTAGAATTTCCCATGCAGCATCAGAGACTATCAACACTTGTTGTTCTCTACGAATTGATCTTCCTCCCATGGTTAGAAAACTGTAAAAACACGGAGACAATAATGGAACAGTAGGTTGTTCAAGCTATTAGAAACCACAAAGAAAATGAAGGAACAACAAGCTCGTTTAGAGTTCAAATTATTGGTAACTGTTGCAGAGCATAACATGGAAATAGTTTTGAAACAACACGCCATGGAAGTTGGAAAACGATATACCATTAGGCCTTGCTATTCCCAAGAAAATGTTATCCAAATGAAAAACTGACATGTATGCCAGTGAATTATGAGGTCACCTGCTCCCCCCCTACAATGTGATAGGTTGTCCTTGGCCGTCAAATGAGGGAGCAACGTGCTAGACTGACATGATACAGAGTCAAAAAGGAACAGCGTATACCAAAATTCCATGTTTACAAGAAAAATCGAATTACCAAAATTGAGGTATATCATAGAATCACTTAATAAATAAGAGAATATCGTGATATGATGCGAGATTTGGAGGATAGGACAGCTGACGTGCACAAAAAGTTCAGTGCAGTCACGATCAACTTTTTCCATCATGATTGATTATAATAGATTTCATGTATTAGTGGTTCGAAAGAATTATGTTCATAATATTTTTTGACCCATTACAAAGGTAGAAGAAGGGATTCATAAGTGCTATTGGTGTATAAAGAATGTGACCTCAATACCATCAATAGAGCTCTATTGCCCACAGGTGTCCATAACCTTGACAGAGTTGTTTATTTCACCCATGGAACCATGATCCTTTTTGTATGCTTAGGAAGGTGTCGTGGAATGTTAGAATGAAGGCCATTATGCTGGCTTGGTAACCAGATAAATCATAATTCCATTCACTAGGAAGGAGTGAAAGGTGGACAAGCTGGCTCGTGATGAGACCTCCTGTTCCAAGGACTTTTTTTATTTTCCTAATGTGCCTCTTGGATCATATCCCTGGTGTGGTAGCCATAGTGGGAATGCCACTTCACTTTCTTCCTTATGATCATGGTAGGCTAGCTCCCAATGAGACCCCCTATCCTTCATTGACAAACCATGTTAGAAAATTATATAAACATTTTTCTTTTTCTTTTTATTACTTTTTCTTTTTATAGAGTACTTTCTCTATTTATACACAAAGGGTGGTTCAACACTCCTTAAGAGTCGGGATGGTGGAAGAAGTCTTAAAAACATCTCAATAGAAAAATATGCCCTTCATTCTTATTCTTAATAGTGATCAAAGAGGAGTATGAGATTTTATAAGGAACCATCATGATAAAGATAACCAACCATATCGGTATTAGTAGAATAGTGACAGCAAGACAATCAATAGTTGTGTCCTTTCCTCTTTTCTCTTATCAATTTGGAGCAAATTCTTGTAAAGATAGCGACTTTTTATGTACTTTAGTGATTTCAGCATCTTCTAGTTCTCATATTCATTGCATAAGTGCATAGTTGTGTTTCAGACATGATCCAAATGATAGAACACACACACAAAAAAATAAAAAGATAAAACAAGTGCTATGTACAAAATCGCAAGCAAAAAGGAAGAAAAACTCTTAAATGTTGTGCACCAAGAAGAATATCAGCAAAGAAAACAAGCGTAAGCGAAATAATGCAAAAATTCTGTGTTTTTAGAAAAAGGAACAACAGAAATCGCAAGTGGTATTCCTCCGCAAAAAGGAACAACAAAAAAAAATGCGCCGTTGAGAACAAAAATGTTGTTCCTTCGGGAAAAGGAACAACAAAAAATAAGAATGATGTTCCTTCGGAAAAAGGAACAGCAGAAACAAAAATGTGCTTTGTAGAATAAAAAATGCTATTCTTTCGAGAAAAGGAACAGTAGAAAATGAGAATGTTGTTCCTTAAGAAGAAGGAACATCAGAAAGAAGAATGTGTCATTCCTTTGGAAAAGGGAACAGTAAAAATGAAAATGTTGTTTCTTTGGAAAAAGGAACAAAAGTGAGAAAAATGTGCCGTTCCTTAGGGAAAAGGAACAACAGAAACGAAAATGTTGTTCCTTCGGAAAAAGGAATAGTAGAAACAAGAATATGTGATTCCTTCGGAAAAATGAACATTAGAAATGAAAATTTTGTTCCTTTGGAAAAAGGAACAACATAAACAAGAATGTGTTGTTCCTTCAGAAAAAGGAACAACAGAAACGAAAATGTTGTTCCTTCAAGAAAAGGAACAGTAGAAAACGAAAATGTTGTTCCTTTGGGAAAAGGAACAACAAAAAAATGCAAGTGTTGTTCCTTCCGAAGAGGAACAACAAAACGACGGAAATGTTGTTCCTTTTAAAAGGAACAACAGAAAATGAAAATGATGTTCCTTTGGGAAAAGGAACAGCAAAAAAATGCAAGTGTTGTTCCTTCCGAAGAGGAATAGCAAAACGAAGGAAATGTTGTTCCTTTTAAAAGGAACAACAGTAGTGCAAATGTGATGTTCCTTTAAAAAAAGGAACAATAGAATGGTGAAAATGTTGTTCCTTTCGGAAGGAACAACAAAGTGCAAAAGTGTCGTTCCTTGAAAAAGGAACAGCAAAATGGTGAAAATGTTGTTCCTTTCAGAAGGAATAGCAAAGTGAAAATGTTATACAACTGCAAGAAAAAAATATATTTAAAACAAAAGAATTATGTATAGTGTGTAAGAGTAGTCGAATTACTTAACCAAATGTGAGGAAGATTTCTCTTCCTCAACCAGAATCTACATGTGTGTTCACGGAGTTGCTGGTAGAAGGATTCCTGAGTAAGTGGTTTGTGGTATAATCGAACTCGGTGGCCGTTTACCTTAAAGGCATGTCTGGATCCATCAATGGTGGTTAGAGCAATGGTGCCATTATCATGTACCTTATGGATTTTGTATGGTCCCAACCAGTGATTCTGAAGTTTCCCGGGGAAATCTTGGAACCTAGAGTCATATAGGAAAGCCCAATCTCCTTTGCGGAAGACTTTCTTTTTAATGAGGGCGTCGTGCCATTTGGCTCATTGTTGTTATATTAACGCAGTATGTTGAAGGGCAGAGGGCCTGATTTCATATAGTTCATTGATCTTTTGTAATCTATTAGTCTGAGCCTCTTCTAAATCTAGACCAACCTCTTGTACTGTTCGTAATGATTGTATTTCAAATTCTATCAAAAATATGGGTTCCTTTCCAAATATTAGCTGGTATGGTGAATAACCAGTAGTACTTCTCCATGTTGTTCTGTATGCCCACAATGCTTCTGGCAGTCTTGCAGCCCAATTGTGTTTGTGTGACGCAATGGTTTCTGTTAGTATTACTTCTATTATTTTGTTCGTGCTTTCTACATGACCATTTCCCTGTGGGTGGTATGGAGTAATAATTTTATGCTAGCTATGATAGTTTTTTAGTGTTGCAGCAATCTTGTTACTAGAAAACTGTGGTCCACCATCTGTAATTATATCTCTTGGGAGGCCATATCGCACAAATATGTGGAACATGAACTAAATAACGAAGTCCTCTGTAGCTCTCAGCAATGCCTCTGCCTCAACCCGTTTGGTGAAATATTCTGTTACTACTAGAATGTATGTTTTCTGATTTGACGATGGGTTGATTGGACCAACAAAATCAAGTTCCCATCATTCAAATGGTTCAATAACTAGTTGTGGGTTTAGGGGCATTTCATCATCCTGTCCAGGGCGTCATGCTCTTTGGCAGCTATCACAAGCTTGAATGAACTTCTTTGCATATTTGAAGACCGTGGGCCAATAATACCCTATTTGCAGCACCTTATGTTCAGTTCTTCGATCCACGAAATGTCCACCACACGGTTCTTCGTGACAAGCTTTCAAACTGTCGAAAATTTCGTCTTCGCGGACGCATCTTCTGATGTGCATATCTGCCCTTGTATGAAACAGGTAGCCCCCAATCCAAGAAAATCAACTACTACGTTGGATAATCTACTTTCATTCATTGGGGGTCAGATGTTTTGGTAATTTTCCTACTGCTAAATAATTTGCAACATCAGCATACCAATGTGTTTTAACAATAATAGCGAACAAATGTTCATCTAGGAATTGATCCTCGATCACTGTTGCATCCATTGGTTTTAGCATTTGCGAGAGAAAATCAACTACAAGATTTCCTTTTCCCGCTCAGTCCTTTATTGTGATATCGAATTCTTGCAATAAAATCAACCATCTGGTTACTCTACCATTTGTGATTGGTTTATTTGCTAAATATTTTATGGCAGAGTGATTTGTATATAAAATGACAGGATATCCAGTGATATAATGCCTAAATTTGTTGATGGCATGTATTACAACTAAAAATTCCTTTTCAGTCACAGTATAGTTCAATTCAGCAGGTGACAAATTTTTGCTAATATAATAAATTGCATATGGTTTTTTATCTTCTTCCTACCCAAGGACTGCTCCAATAGCTGTGTCTGAAGCATCTGATGAAATTTGAAATGGCAGGTCCCAATTTGGTCCTCAGAGTACTGGGGTTGTTGACACGAGTTTTTTTAGATTCTTGAAAGCACGGTTGCATTTTTCTGTCCAAATAAAGTCAACATTCCCTGTCAGTGCATATAAAGGTGCAACAATATGAGTAAAATGTTCTATAAATCTTCTATAATAACTAGAGAATCCAAGAAAAATGCATACCTCTGTTTGAGTGGTAGGAGTGGGTATTGACAAAATTATTTGAATTTTCGCCAGATCTACCTGTATTCCAGCTGCTGAAATATAATGGCCTATAATAAGTCCTTCAGTCATCATCATATAGCATTTTTCATGGCTCAAACAAAGCCTGGTGGCAATGCATCACTGCAACACTTTTTCTAGTGTGTCCAATGCTGGGTCAAAATCATCCACGTATGGTGTAAAATAATCCATGTATACTTTGAGCCCTTCATTTATTAAATCTAAAAAGATGCTAAGGATAGCCCTTTGAAATGTGGCAGCGACATTGCATAGGCAAAAAGGTAAAAATCTGTAGGCAAATGTTCCCCAAGGACAAGTAAAAGTGGTTTTGTCTTGGTCTTCAGGGGCAATCTGAATCTGATTGTATCCACTAAAGCCATCTAAGAAAGAAAAGAATTTCTTTCCTACCAAAGTGTCTAATACTTGGTCAATGAATGGAAGGGGAAAGTGGTCATTTTGTGTTGCTTTATTTAGCTCTCTATAATCCACACAAATCCTCCACTTTCCATTCATCTTTGGCACCACAACAAGTGGATAGATCCATTTACTTTCGGAGATAGGGTAGATGAAGTTCACATCTAAAAGTTTTTGAAGTTTAGCTTTTACAATGTCTTTTAGATGAGGGTTAAGTCTCCTTTGCGGTTGGCGAATAGGTCTTGCATCATTCTCTATGTAAATGTGGCGTGTACATAGCTAGGGATCAATTCCTTTCATGTCAGGGTAGTCCCATGCAAATGCTTCTTTGTATTTCCTTAGTAGCTGGATTAGCTTGTATTCTTGTTCAGAAGTTAGGTTGGCATTGATGTTTAAAGTCTTTCCTGGTTCAATTTGTACAATTTTGCTATTTGA
This sequence comes from Pinus tabuliformis, assembly GCA_031772625.1. Lineage (NCBI taxonomy): Eukaryota > Viridiplantae > Streptophyta > Pinopsida > Pinales > Pinaceae > Pinus > Pinus tabuliformis. Next base: position 248,013,298 of record CM062805.1, read on the forward strand.
GACAAAGGTAGAAGGTATTGTTTGGTCATGAGTATCTTTAAGAGGATCTTCTTCTAATTCATTATCAAATGCTACTTCTATCATGTGACATTGTATGTGGGATCTGGATTTAGTCTCGCTAAGAAAGTTGTAATGACATCATCCTCTATTTGGTCTTTGAAATCGAGGGCATCTTCTATGGTTAATGGGGATCTAATATTTTCGGTGAGTTATGATACATGAGGTTTGTTAGTTTTTATTATTGTGACACTTGGTTGGGCTGGAGGATATAAAGCTAGATTCTCGAGATTAGCTCCTCTATTTATGGTCATACTGCTTTGTTGGCGGCTAATATAAGCGTCAACAGTTGCAAGCCAAGGTCTGCCTAAAATCAATGGATGTCCATTAAGTCGGTTTTTGGGGTTTATTATCAGAAAGTTGGTAGGATACTCCCAGGAATCAATGGATACCATGACATCATGTAATGTGCCCTCTGGCCTAACCAGGGATCGGTCAGCCAACTCTAATAAAGTGGAAGTTGGTTCTATTGATGTAATGCTCGGTTTTTGACAAGTGGTGGTTGTTAAGATATTTATTGTAGCTCCTAGATCGACTAAGGCATTTGAGAAGGTTTGTCCATTGATTTTTACTATTACTATTGGATTTCCTGGGTCTTCATATTTAACAAGTGTTTCTTTTCCTGATAATAGATCAGATAGGGTACCAACTACTTGGACTATTGGGTTATTTCCTATTCTCCTCCTTGGCTTTTTTATACATAGCTCTTTAATCGTCTTCGCATATATCGAGATGTCTTGGATGGCTTGGAGGAGTGAAATTTTTATGTACAGATTTTTAATTTCTCCCAGGATGTCGAAATCAGGATGTTGTAGAGGTTGAGGTATAGTTAATCGCTCTAGGAATGGAGGGGAAGATGTGATTACTTGATTATGAGTTTGTTGTCTGATCACATTCTCTTCTTGTAGTGGTTTTTCTATAGGTAACTGATTTTCCACTTGAATGGTTTTATCTCCCTCTGTTTCAATGATGCGCCCAGATCTTAATTGAATATCATTACACTCCCTTAGATCGGTTCCTATCTTTGGTGTTTAAATTATTTGAATATATTGGACTGGTCTGTTATTCGAATTAGGGATGGGTTGGGCTGGGATTTGCGGTCTTAAATTAGGCTAGGGGTTTTGTTGTAATGCCGGCAGTGTAGGTTGAGAGAGCAGAATGGTTCCCACTAGCTGATTCATCGGTCTTTGCCAGTTTGTCTGGCAGGCTTGACTCTGTGAAGTAGGAGGGGACCATTGTACAGGATATACATTGTTTTTCCAATATGGTGGGGTATAGGGAAAATTTGGCCAATTGGGTTGGCTTGCTTGATTCGACCATGGTGATGATGAAGGAAATGGTTGTTGTGACCAATTTGAGAATGGGGGTTGATTTTGCCACATTGTATTATATTGTTGAGTATGATATTGTTGAGGCTAAAAAGAAGAAGCTGGGTCTGGGAACATACTTTATTGTCGTGGTTGCTATTGACAGCACTGATTGAATAGGTACACCGGTTCTGGCTCTTCTTCTACTTCCTTGTATACTAATTTCAATCCAGAAAGTGAGGGACAGCTTTCTGCAGAATTGTCTTTTGTACAAATGGTGCAAACTTGGACTGCATCTAATGGACACTCCTTGTGGCTGCATTTCCTTCTACATCTGGGACAGAAGATTGCCAATTTTTTTTTTACTCTGCTTGCTTTTGTTTGGCCTACATAATATCAAGTTGTGTCATCAGCGTCCCCAATATGTCAGTTTTAAAATTTTCTAATAAGTTTCCAATTTCTACGCAAGTTACTCCCTCTATAGAGATCTTGTTGTCTCTTGTAAACCTATCATGTTTCGTTGGTTTTAGTCTTGTGTTGCCTCTCGAGCTCCTGATACATAAATCAATAATGTCAACAAAATTTTCCTAATAAATATCTCCTTTTCCCATAATATTTATTGTTTCAATCCACTGTTCATTCATTCCTCTAATTAATGTTGTTTTTAGTACATTATCAGGTAAGGGCAATGATGCATAAGGATATCTTTGAATATTATACTGAAAATGCTCAACATATTCTTCTAATGTTTCATTTGGTCTAGCTACCATCTAAAATATTTCATCTCTTAACTCTCTAGACATGCAATAATCTTGATATTTTTTTAGAAAAGACTCTTTCATTTGACCCCAGTTATTTATAACACCACCACCCAATCCCATAAACCATCTTAAAGCAACCCCTTTTAATGTAGAGGGGAACAGTTTCAGTTTCTGGGGATAGGTGGTATAGTCATATCCTCTACAAAGCACATCAAATTCAAATAGGAATGCATCTGGATCTTCTGATGTAAGGCCACGGAATGTAGGGATATGCTGGAGAGGGATTGCTTTCATAGGTGCACTAGCTGCAGTATCCACAATGGGGTATTGCAGTGTATAGGTTTGGATGTTTGGCTAGTTTTGGGCCATTTGGTCAAATATATGCCAATAACCTTCTGCGATATCTACGAGAGCATTCCTAGGCTAAGAAGGAATGACTTTATTAGGAATGTCCTTAACAACACTTCCTTTATCTAGGATGATGAGAGTGTTATGAAACCAGCTCACAAAAAGATAGAAAAGAGAGATCCACGCCTTAGAATTCAGCCTCTTCGAGGGGGAAACCTCCTTTACATTACATAAATGAGCAATTCTTGGATGATTCAAATGAAAAAACCTCCTTTCTATATATAGGAGTCTAAGGAGTCACAATATAACCCATCCGACCTAACAATAATAATATAAAGCCACAAAAATAACAATAGAGGGATTCCATGGGGCATAGTAATAACAATATGGGGACAATAGGGGCACAACAATATTAATAAGGGATACAACTACAATAGTAATGGGGTAATCACTAGCATTATAGGGACCCAACATGTCCCTCTCCTTTAAAAAAGTGTTGTCCTCAATGCTTCAGTAGTTCTGGATAAGTTCTTCCACTTGATAAGATACTCCGAAATTGGTCAATTTCGTAACTGTCGAGTTCTTGTTTCTGTGACTGCTTCTGGTTCCAATATAATTTTTCCTTCCTCGTCAAGTTCTGGAAATATTTTTTGAACTGAGAGCTTGTCGCCTATAACCTTCTTTAAACATGAAACATGGAAAACTGGGTGCAATCGAGAAGCTGTAGGAAGCTCGAATTTGTATGCCATAGTACCAATATTTTGCAACATCTTGTATGGACCATAATACTTTGGTGATAATTTATTATCCTTCTTATCTTGCTTAAGGGACATTTGCTTATATGTTTGTAGCCGTAGGAATACCAAATCACCTACATCAAAACTTCTTTCACTGCTTGATATGCCCGTTGTTTCATTCTATTCTGTGCCAACACAAGGTTATCCTTTAAGAGTTGGAGGACATGTTGTTGATGTTCGATGTGATGTTCCACTGCTTGAACCTTAGAATTTTCTCTTAAATATGATGTGATGGATGGTGGCTGATATCCATAAAGTGCCATAAATGGGGTCATTTTTGTTGCTGTATGGAAGGAAGTGTTATACCACCATTCAGCCAGAGGCAACCATTTGACCCATTGTGTCTATTTATCAGATACAAAGCAACGAATATATCCTTCCAAACATTTGTTTACTATCTCAGCTTTTCCATCAGATTGAGGATGATAAGATGAGCTATGAGTTAACTTAATACCAAGACAAGAAAATAATTATGTCCAAAAATTTCCAGTGAAAATGGGATCTCTGTCACTTACAATAATCTTTGGGTTTCCATGTAGCTTTTGAATTGTTTCCATAAATGCAGTAGAAACTATACTGGCTTTAAATGGATGTGATAATGCACAAAAGTGTGCATACTTGGTAATTCTGTCAACTACCACCATGATGACACTCTTTCCCTCAGACTTGGGTAAACCTATGATAAAATCCATTGAAACCTCCTCCCAACGTTGGCTTGGAATGGATAAATGTTGTAATAGACCCGATGTCTTAATTGTTTCAACTTTATTTTGTTGGCAAACCAAACATTCTACCACAAACTTTTGAATATCTGATTTAAGGCCCTTCCCAAAAAATTCCTTCTTAACCCTGTGGTAAGTTTTTAAAAATCCTGAGTGCCCTCCTAAGGGAGAAGTGTGCAATTCCATAAGAATCTTTTGTTTTAGTTGGGAATTCTTATAGAGGTATAAGTGATCTTTGTACCATAATGAATCATTTTTCCAACTAAATGTATTAGACATACTGGAGTCTTGTTGTAACTTTCGAATAAGTGCCCACACTTCTTCATCATTCTTCCAATCCTCCCTTGCTTCATTTATCCAATCTGGTTGGATAATAGAAATGGCACACAACAATGCTTCCACATCCTCATCCTTTCTTGAGAGTGCATCTGCCACCACATTTTTCTTCCCTTTTTTGTAGATGATTTCAAAGTCATAACCCAACATCTTTGTGACCCACTTTTGTTGCTCTTTAGAGGATAATCTTTGTTCTAAAAAGTATTTAAGGCTATCATGATCTGCTTTTACCTTGAAGTGTCTTCCCATTAGGTAGGGTCGCCATTTCTTAAGTGCATGGAGTATTGCGAACATTTCCTTCTCATAAATGCTTTTTGTAAAAACTTTCCCTTGACTGGACGACTTTCGAAAGCAATGGGTCTTTCATCTTGCATTAAAATAGCACCAATTCCATTTCCTAAAGCATCACATTCCACAATAAAGGTTTCTGTGAAGTCTAGTGTAGCTAAGAACGGTGCTTGGTACATTGCCTCTTTAAGATGCTCGAAGGCATTTGTTGCTTCTGGAGTCCATGAAAATGCATCTTTCTTCAATAATGTTGTTAGAGATGCTGCTATTCTCCCATAATTCTTAACAAACTTGCGATAATACCCTGTCAACCCAAGAAATCCTCTTAGATGCTTTATGGATGTGGGGATTTCCCATTCCTTAATATCTTTAATTTTGCTAGGGTCTACCTTAACTCCTTCATGAGATACAATATGACCCAGATATTCCACCTCTTGTACTCCAAAGAAACATTTGAATCCTTTTGCATATAATTGTTTCTCCTCTAATAATTATAGCACCCTGTCAACATGTTCAACATGATCCTTCCAAGACTTGCTATAGATTAGTATATCATCAAAAAATACTAACACAAAGTTTCTAAGGAATGGTTCGAAAATGGAATTTGTCAAACCTTGAAATGTTGAACGTGCATTGGTAAGGCCAAAATGCATGACAAAAAATTCATAATGACCCTCATGAGTTCTAAATGCTGTTTTCGGAATGTCTTCAGTCTTCATTCTGATTTGAGGATATCCTGAATGAAGATCCAACTTGGTGAAGATCCAACTGGAATGGGAAACTTATCTTTAATAGTGAGCTTGTTGGGCTCCCTATAATTGTTGAGCCCCAAACTTGCATCTTTCCTATACACCTTTCTAGACTTTTTCCATTTACGTAGACCTCCTAAGCTGTCAAAATCATTGCATATTAGTTTAAAAGAGCATATAAAGTGGTTTCCTAACTATGTTTTGTGTCTACTATTTGAATTATATTTTCGCTCATTGAGCTATGGAATATTGTCACTTTTTGCAGCCTTTTTGTTAAAGTCTATATTGCAGGTGTCTTCAGGAAAATCAAGCCACATGGGCAAGTTGGAAATGACGTGTACATGGACCGAGTCCTATTGGTTCAGTCAAATTCATTAGAGGAGTCCATAGTCAATTGGGGTCAAGCGGTGGTCAACAGAAGAATCTTACGGTAATAGGACTCCGTTTTTCAACACGTGAAGACTTGCGTGGTCGTTCCTAGATCTCTGGGTACATATCAACACCTGTGGACTGCTCCATAAGGTGAATCCAATAGCCACCCTCAATAGATTTAATCATCACGGTAGCCATGATGCTAGATCCCTAGACGTTGTCGTTCACATGTCCTCTATCAGCACAGTTTTTAGGAAATCAGTTATGTAAACTTTTGCTATAAATAATGTGTTTCCATACGCATAGTAGCTAGTCTTTGTAATGTAATTTTTTTGTTAAGAAAGCCCACTATGCTGTGACATTATTTCTTTGTTATGACTACGTTTTGAATACATGAGAAGACTCTGTTCATAAGCATAATTCATGGTTGATAGCTGTTGCCCGAGGTTGTGCAAAGGGCCCTTGCACAAGACGAGGTTTTGTTTATTGCTGTATAGTTTCATGCTTTATTTCCTTATGTTCATTATGCCATAGTTATTCACAGGTATATATTGCATTTCTTATGGTATTAACATTTTATTTCTGTCCATAATTTTAAATGCTTTATACTGTCATTAATTGATTAATGTATTTGTTCCAGATTACAATAGGCAGCTCGGGAATTTGCACATAGTTTTACAATGACTAATGACATGGAATCAGTCTTGTCCTTTTGCTGATTTATTTTTCTTAGTTTTTTATTCCAGCACTGTTTTATTTATTTCAGTTTTGTTCATTTGCTTTATTAGTTAGATTAGATATTAAATTATGCATGTCATTATCAGTTACCTCCGAAAGCCATAGTGAGACTAATGGTGAGGGATTGAAGTATGAGTGTGTAGTTTGATATTACTTTATTTTTCTGCAAGTTAGATATTAAATTGCTCATGTCATTATCAGTTGCCTCCAAAAGCCATAGCGAGACTAATGGTGAGTGATTGAAGTATGAGTGTGTAGTTTGATATTAGTTTATTTTTCTGCAAATTAGATATCAGATTGCTCAAGTTGTTTATGATTACCTCCGAAAGCCATAGCGAGACTAATGGTGAGGGGTCAAAATATGAGTTGATGTAATTTTATTTTAGCTTTACTTTGCTTGCAATTTTTGAATTTCTTTGAGTACAGTTTCTTTTGTATTTAGATAGCAGCAAGGATAATGGTTTCATGATCAATAGTTCACTGTTTGTTTAATTAGAATAGTGGCACATTTTCATTCTCTTTTAGAAATTAATTTCATCATTGCATGTTTTAGAACCCTTTTGAAAAGTTTGAAGTTTTGGAAATCATTTTAAAGGAAATCATAGCCTTGAGCATTTATATCCATACTTGTCTTTTAGAATTTCCATCTACATTAGGAAATCAACAGAGATAAAACCAAAATGAAATAAAAATAAAAAACGACAAAAAGATAAGAAATAGGTTATCTTGCACATATAGTGTGCCGCACTTCAACAGTTTACGACTCCCATATTGACAACTAATATAGAAATTTAGGATATTCTGAATTGACCAAACATTTTGGCACCGTTGCCGGGGAAGTGTAACTAGGTAGCCAATTTCTTAAAAAAAAAAAATATTCAAGGAAGGTAAAAATTGATAACTTCTCAAAGTATGCTCTCCTCTTGCACCTAGTGTGATATGGAGGATCAGAAAGGAGAGTTATTGGTTCAATAATTTCTTGAGTATGCTCTCTTCTTGCACCTAGAGTGATCTGGAAGATCAGAAAGAGAATTATTAGCCCGACTTGAAGATAAAAAAATAAAAAATGACATGCATAGAGCAAGAGATTCTAGGGCAAGGTTTATAGCTAGGGCCAAGAGTTAGATTTTTACAACTCCATCTACTTCAAGGCATAGACAAGATACACCTCCATCATCTCCAACTCACACTCCTAGCCTTAGGATTCCTAGAATTCAAGGGGAAGCAGCTGAATTCGAAGACTCTCCCACACTATCCACCAAATTTGACTTAGGAAAAGAACCTTTCTTCACTTTTATAGGGGAACATATTGTAATCAAAGAAGTAGAATCACCTGAAGAAGAAGAGGGAGAAATTCCTCCTCGTTCGCCATTAATAGAAGAACCAGAGGACTCTAAAATCTCTGAGGAAACTATCATGACAGAGGAAGTAGTAAACGAATTAGGAGGTGGAGGTAGAGGTAGAGGTAGAGGAGGAGGAAAGAATGGAGGAGGTAGAGGTAACAATGGGGGAAATAGGGATGGAGATAACTCGTTTGGATTTCCTATAGTTGATGAGGAATCTCGTACAACAATGAAAAACATCTCATCATATGTCCTCCCAAACTTTTATGGGTTCCGAAGTGAGAATCCTGAAACATTTCTATTTGAGTTTGAAGTCGTGTGCCGAACTTATGACTATATGGAAGACTCTCAAAAAATCAAATTGTTTCCTTCAACATTGAAGGGAGCTGCTTTGAAATGGTTCATGGGATTAGTCACTCAATCTATTAGGACTTGGAATGATATGAAACAAACATTTTTGGATAGATACTTGGACTATTGCATGCCCACCAACCATAAGGATGAGTTATTCAAAATGGTGCAAAAAGAAGATGAAAACTTGGAGGATTTACTTGAAAGATTTCAATACAACCTGAAAAGAGCAAAAATGAGTAACTTAGATGAGGAAACCTTGAAATCCCTTCTATTAAAAGCCATTAGAGATGAATGGATAGATATTTTAAACATGACGAGAAAGGGAGATATTTCTCAACTTCCACTTCATTGCATAGCAGAACTATGTGTCCATCTCTCAAGGGGAAAATCTAAAACTAGAAAAGGGCCTTGAGATCCTTCTCTTATTAGAGCAATCAAATCTACAACTGTATCAATAAGTAGGGCAGAGATTGGCAATATTCTTGATGAGTTTAAAACTGATATCCTAGGGAGCCTTAGTGAACAACTAGACACCCTTAAAATACAAAATAAGCAGAAAGAAGAAGCTGAAGCTTTGGCCATCTTTTGTCCAAAATGTAGGAAGAAACATGCTCTAAGGGAATGCCCCTTGGATGCAAAATTTGTAGAAACATGTATGATTTGCTCATAACACCATGAGACCAAGGATTGTCCTTCAATTCCTAGGCTCAAAGCTGTCTTTCAAGAAGATCCAAATTCAATAGAGTCTCTCTGCTTTGTTTCAAGGAGACCTTGGCAGGGACAACAATATCAAGGGTTTAACAACCCCATGAACTTTCAACCCCCACCAAATTGGAATCCTTGGCAACAACCTTGGTCCCAACCACAAAATCCATATCAATCATGGGTACAAGGTATGAAAAATCCTTATGGGAGATTTGCTCAATTTTATCAATATCCTCCATCCTTTCAAAATCAACAAGCTCCACAACTTCCAAATCAAAACCCACAACTTTCATTGCCATTTCCACAACCATAACAACCTTCTCAACAAAATCCAAATTCTCAACTCTCGCTTCCATTCCAACAAAATACAAATCAACTACCATCCCAGCCATTGCCAAATCCCAATAATAAAAATCCTCAGAATGCTTACATGGTAGAAGGACAACAATTTCCTACCTATATGATTGTTCCTCTCAATGATGTACAACTCAGATCTAGTAGAGTTTTAGAAAAACCTTCTATAGATGCTCAAAAGAAAAGTATTTCTGAGGAAGATTCTCTTAAAGCCAATAAAGGTTCTGAAGCATCTCTTCAAAACCCAAACACTCAAAAAGAAAAAGAGTCAACCCCCACAACTCCTATAGTTGAGCAACCTGCATCTTCATCCACACCTCCTTTCCCTGAAAGATTACAAATTGACAAAGGGGTGGAAAAACAAATCTTATTGCCTGACTATGATTTCCTAGATGAATTAAAGAATGTCTGTATCAAGATTCCCTTGCTACAAGCCATTAGAGAGATTCCTATTCTAGCAAAAACAATAAAGGAGTTGAGTCTCAAAAGACCAGGAAGGAAACTAAGAGATACAAGAAGAATCCACTTGGTATGAAAAATTGCAGATATCATGATGGGAAAAATTACCATGCAGAAGTATGTAGATCTCGGTAGTCCATTTGTCAAGACACATATAAATGGGGTAGAGATTCCAAATACTCTGATTGACTTAGGGGCTTCTATCAACATTATGAGTAGACAGACTATGGAACAACTAAAACTTCCTAATCTTCTTTTTACACCTACTTTACTACAACTTGCAGATCGATCAATTATCAAACCAGATGGTGTATTAGAATATATTTTAGTCTCCTTAGATTCTTGGGAATATCTAGTAGATTTCATGATTTTGACTCCCAAAAGTAATTTAGGAGGGCACCCACTCATTTTAGGAAGACCTTGGCTAGCCACAGCTAATGCTTTCATTAGTTGTAGATCTAGAGATATGTACATTTCTGATGGTAATTCGACAAAGAAATTCAATTTGTATCCTCCAGCAAAAGCAATTGCAGAAGTAGGAGATAATGAATGGGTCGATGATGAGGACACTATACAACCTGTCTTTACCATTTCTGAAATCAGTGAATATGGTCAAATTCTGAATACATTAGAAAATTTTGAAACATCTTCAGAATATGACCACACACAATTTCAGTTAGATTCTGAAATTGAGTATCTATCATCTAGACAAATGTCTTTTTACTCTATGGAAGAGTTCAGTAGTTCCACCATTGAGATTTTTCCAGGTAAAACATTGAATCTCAATAAAAATTTGGAAAGGTCACAACATGAAGAGCTAACCAAAATCTTGCAAAAACATTCTACTCCATTTGCATGGGAGTATACTGATATGAAAGGTATTGACCCTAAGACTTGCATTCATCATATCTACATCAAGGAAAATAGTAGACCAATCAGAGAACCTCAGAGAAGGATGAATCCAAACCTTAGGGAGATAGTGAAAGAAGAGCTCCAAAAACTACTCAATGTAAACTTCATTTATCCAATTTTGAGATAGCTGATGGATTTCTCCTTTGGTTATAGTACCCAAAAAGAATGGTAAATGGAGAGTATGCGTTGATTACAGGGAATTGAATAAAGCAACTTTGAAGGATCACTTTCCTTTGCCCTTTATCGATCAGGTATTAGATACACTAGCAGGCAAAAAGTACTTTTCATTCTTGGATGGTTTTAGTGGCTATAATCAAATTCAAGCAGCACAAGAAGATCAAGATAAGACCACATTTACCTATCCATGGAGAACTTTTGCTTACCGAGAGCTTCCTTTTGGATTATGTAATGCACCCGCAACATTCCAAAGAGTAGTACTAGGAATCTTTTCCAATTTAATCCATGATTGTGTAGAGGTTTATATGGATGATTTTATAGTTGATGGTAATTCATTTGAAGAGGAATTAGAGAATTTGGAAAAAGTCCTTATAAGATGTAAAGAAACAAACCTTTCATTAAGTCATGAAAATTCTTTATGATGTTTACTGAAGTTATTGTTTTGGGACATCACATTTTAGGGGATGGGATTAAAGTTGATAGATCAAAAGTTGAAGTCATCTCCAAGTTTCCTATTCCAAATTGTCAAAAAGATGTTAGAAGTTTTCTGGGATTTACTGGGTACTGTAGAAGATTTATAGAGAACTTCACTAAAATAGCATCTCCACTCTTCAAATTGCTTACAAAACATTGTGAATTCAAATGGGATCCTGATTTCCAATCAACATTTGAAGCTTTGAAGTGTGAATTCAAATGGGATCCTGATTGCCAATCAACATTTGAAGCTTTCAAGACAAGAATATCTGAAGCACCTATCTTGAGAGGACCAAATTAGAAACTTCCTTTCCATATTTCTACAGATGCTTCAGATATAGATATAGGAGCTATGTTGGGTCAAAATGATTTAGTTCCTTATTCCATTTACTATACCAGTAAAAACTTAACTCCCACTGAGTTGAACTATACTGTGACTGAAAAAGAGTTCTTAGCTGTTGTTCATGCAATCAATAAGTTTAGACATTATATAACAGGCTATGAAACGTTTATCCATACTGATCATTCTGCAATTAGATATCTAATGAACAAACATGTTACTAATGGCAGAGTTACAAGGTGGCTCTTACTTTTACAGGAATTCAATATTACCGTGTTAGATAGACCAGGGAAACAAAATATAGTAGCTGATTTCTTGTCTAGGATCCAAAATACTAAAGAAGATTCTCCTATAGAGGATAAGTTTTCGGATGAATATTTATTTGTAGTAACTACTAAGACTCCTTGGTATGCAGATATTGCTAACTATTTGGTTACAGGGAAACTACCTCCACATCTATTTCCTAGTGAAAGAAGAAAGATTATTTAGGAGAGTTCAAAATATTCATGGATTTCTAATGAATTGTTTAAAACAGGGCCAGATCTTGTGATCAGAAGATGTGTTAGGGAAGATGAAATTCCTGACATCCTCAAGGCATGTCATGATGAACCATGTGGCGGACACTTTGCTGACAAAAGGATAGCCTATAAAATCCTCTCTTTAGGATATCATTGGCCTTCCCTCTTCAAAGATACAAAAGAATATGTCAAAAGGTGTGACAGCTGCCAAAGAGTAGGGAAACCGACTCTTTCAAATGAAATGCCATTGCAACCATAGGTACTCATCGAACCCTTTGAAAAATGGGCTTTAGATTTTATTGGACCTATTAATCCACCATCTAAAAAAAGAAATATATGTTGGTATGTATTGATTATGTCACTAAATGGGTAGAAGCCAAAGCATTACTTTCTGCTACTGAAAATTCAGTTGTTAGCTTTCTTTATGAGGATATTTTTACTCGCTTTGGTGTTCCAAGAGAAATTGTGACAGATCAGGGAAGTCAATTCACATCCAACATGGGAGGAGCTGATGGAAGAATACAAAATCAAGCATAGAAAATCTACTCCTTACCATCTGCAAGCAAATAGCTAAGTGGAGTCTACAAACAAAGTTATTGAAGGCATCATCACCAAAACTGTTCATCTACACAGAAGAGATTGGGCAGAAAGGCTTCCTGAAGCCTTATGGGCCTATAGAACTACATGGAGGAATACAACAGGACATTCTCCCTATGAACTTGTTTATGGGAAAGAAGTCCTGCTCCCCATTGAGTTCCAAGTCAAAACTTTCAAGATGGCAGTTCAGTTGGTGATGGATCTATCAGAAGCCCAAAATCATAGAATGAAGCAGTTGAATGAGCTAGATGAGATCAGACAAGAAGCAATCCTAAGAACTGATCTAGTTCAGTATCAAAGAGCTAAGTGGCATGACAAATACATCAAAGAGAAAAAGTTTCAAGAGGAAAATTGGGCATTACTATTTGATTCCAAGTTTAAAGACTTCAAGGGTAAATTTCAGACTCATTGGCTTGGCCCATATGAGATTGACAAAGTCTTTAGCAATGGAGCGATAAGAATCAAAACCATTGATGAATTTCAAACTCCTCTTTTTGTGAATGGCCACAGAATAAAGATCTATCATAAGCCACTCACAAAAGAGGAATTTTTCAAAATGTTTCAAGATAGTTCTGCAATAAGGTTGGTGAAGAAGAATCCTTCTTCTCCACCAACCTAGCCTTTGTTCCTTTCTGTTTATAAGTAAAAAAAAAAAAAATGTATAAGCCTGAAAACCAATCACTGATTGGCAATCTTATACAGAAAATATAGAGAAAAAATCAGGAACACCTGACACCCTATATTTTCCTAACAAAAAAAAAATGTCTCTCTCTCATTTCACAAGTTTTGTGACACTCCACTCCACTTCATTCCACTCCACTTCATTTCATTCCACTCCACTTCATCCATTTCATTTCATTTCACCAATAAAAGTTTATTTCATGACCATTTTCATTCAGCTAGTTATCATCTCTCCATCTCCATTCAGTCAAGTGGTTGTTGTATCAGTTTCTGCAACTGGAACCAGTTTCCGCAACCAGAAGCAGTTTCCATAGCCACCACTCTGTTTTTCAAATTGACAGTCAAGATGTTAGTTCAATAATCATGAAAGAAAATGCAGGTATGACTGAGGACATATTATGAAGACATGGAGCACCTAAAGACACCAATAAGGAGCAGTTGATCAAGGGTTAATAGACAACAAATGGCAAAATTTCCAAGGTATGAGTAGAAATTTATTTCAAATAGCAATCAAAGCACATTTTTGCCTAGCTATTAAACCATGAGCTCCACTATATGCAATGATTGTCGTGATAGCCTCCATAACTATTGCACGACATTCCTCCATGAACCATGCATTTATTTTCCAAATGGTCTTATGATTAGCCTTTGAATTTAATATGTGTTGGCTACATTTTAACACTCCACCTGTAATCATAAGGACGTGGTTTATTTGACTACGACTCTTCTCATCCACATAAAATCCATAGTCGTTTCATAAACGTGTTTGTGTCTACTCTGCAGCCACCCAATTTAAATTTCTGCCGGATGCACTCTACTCTCCCTACTGTTCTGTTGACATCACGGCTACATTTCCACCTTGCTCACATAAGCCTTTACCCCATTTCATGAATTCACTTCCACTGTCTGTTCTATGTTTTCTGCTCACAGTCACTGGTTTTATCCATAAACTCCAACTCTGTTTACTCCTATAAACTAGTCGTCTCACTTCCGCTAAACCCTCCTCACGCAGACAAATTTTAAGAACAGAAGGAGGGATGGGTCTGTTGTTGAGGGTAGAACCAGAAGGGCCTAAGTTTTTGGAAGGATACCTGCAAGTGAAAGACTTATTGAAGAAGGCAAGATGGCTACGTTTCATTCAAAAATTTAAGGGTCACAATAAGGAGATTACAAAGCTTTTGTGAGGTATTTTAACGGCCAGGAAGTGTAGATTGGGGACCTCAAGTTTACAGTCACCGAGGCATCCATAGCAGCAGCTACAGAACTTCCCCAGGAAGGTGAACGCTGGTTCAAGAACAAGAGCTTCGACGAGAAGGCTTGGAGAGTCACACTACGCAACCCAAGTATGGACGTGACTATATTCAAACAAGAAATTCATGTCCATGCTTTAAAAGAGGAGTGGGCCAGCTTATTGTTAATTATTCAAAAGTTCATTACTTGTGAAGGCCATTTTGGGGCAATGTATATGTATCATACCCAGTTATTGATGAACTTTTTAGAAAACCAAACCCTCAATTTGCCCTACTTTTTATTGCTAAGCTTGAAAAAGATGTGCACAACAGTCCAAAAGAATATAAAATACATAGAGCCCCATTTGTATCATCATGGGCTTGTGAAAATTCTAATTGAAGACAATTGAAGAAAAATAGGGACACCTAGGAACAGTTTTTGGTGAGAAACTACTTTCAAGAGCCACCCGAGGTACCTGAGAGTAGTAAAGCAAGAAGGAGTAGGAGGAAGGAGACAAGTGCAAGAATTCAAGACCCTCCTATTAGCCAAACCAAAGAAGTTAATCAAGAAGAGAGGCTGGAAAGAACCAAGGATAGAAACCAAGGAAAATCAAAAGGGAAACGAAACATAGAAGCTGTTTATCAAACTTCAGAGCCTTCTCAAAAAGAATACCACCAAACACTGTCTGAAATATTAGTTTATCTTCGAGAACAAGTGGCTGCAGCCAAGAAGAAATGAAAAAAAAAGCAGAGTAAGGAGGAAGATACTAGTCCACGGCATGTGATAAGAAGCTCTAGGCTTAAAGGGAAACTAAAGACAGCAAAAACCAAAGGGCCCCACTTTATTTATTTGGAGGGGGAAACCCTAGAAAAGCCTCTAGAAACCTCTCCTGACCGTGGCCCATACCATACTTCCATTACACAACCAGATGTTGACATGAGTCCTTCTCAGCTAGAGTTTGAAATCAGCCCTTCTCAACAGGATTTTGGGGTCAGCCCAAGGAAGGCTACACTCGAGGTAGACCCAATTCACCAAGAGATGTACAATTATATAGAATCCTTAGAGAAGACAACTATAGGTCCAAGCACGTCATCCACTCAGCCTCACACAACACAAGAATCTCTAGTCCAATCATTGAAACAAGAAGTCTTTGAATTGGAGGTTTTAAATAGACATATTAAAAATGAAAATGAAGCATTAAAGGAGCAAAGCAGATTGGACAAGATCATTCATGACAACACTATGTTACATCTGGGACTGTGGCAGAAAAAGAATAAGAAATTAAAGAAAAAGTGAAGGAAGTTGAGTAGGGAATTGATCAGTCTCAAATTCAGATTGATCAGTCTCAAATTCAGATGCTTGATGAGGAAGCCCAGGATGGTAGTAGTACCAAGGAAGAGGAGAAGAGGACTGGATGTACTGGAAGAAGCTTCAGATCACATGGAATAAAGGGAGGATGATCAAAATTTTGGTTACATGGGGACATGCAACACCTTCACAGTGGGGGTATGTTGAGCCCCAAACTTGCATCTTTCCTATACACCTTTCTAGACTTTTTCCATTTACCTGGACCTCCTAAGTTGTCAACATCATTGCATATTAGTTTAAAAGAGCATATAAAGTGGTTTCCTAAATATGTTTTGTGTCTACTGTTTGAATTAGATTTTTTCTAATTGAGCTGTGGGATCTTGTCACTTTCTGCAGCGAGTTCAACTTTCCGCATCCCTTTTGTTAAAGTCTATATTGCAGGTGTCTTCAGGAAAATCGAGCCACATGGGCAAGTTGGAAATGACGTGGACATGGACCGAGCCCTATTGGCTCAGTCGAATTCATCAGAGGAGGCCATAGTCAACGGGGGTCAAGTGGTGGTCAACAAAAGAGTCTTACGGTAACAGGACTCCATTTTTCAACACGTGAAGACTTGCGTGGCCGTTCCTAGATCTCTGGGGACATATCAACACCTGTGGACTGCTCCATAAGGCGAATCCAACAGCCACCCTCAATAGATTTAATCATCACGGCAGCCATGATGCTAGATCCCTGGACATTGTTGTTCACGTGTCCTCTATCAGTGTAGTTTTTAGGAAATCAGTTATGTAAACGTTTGCTATAAATAATGCATTTCCATACGCATAGTAGTTAGTCTTTGTAATGTAATTTTGCTGTTAAGAAAGCCCACTGTGCCGTGACATTATTTCTTTGTTATGACTGTGTTTTGAATACATGAGAAGACTCTGTTCATAAGCATAATTTGTGGTTGATAGCTGTTGCCCGAGGTTGTGCAGAGGGCCCTTGCACACGCTGAGGTTTTGTTTATTGTTGTATAGTTTCATGCTTTATTTCATTACGTTCATTATGCCATATTTATTCATGTGTATATGCTGCATTTCTTATGGTATTAGCGTTTTATTTCTGTCCATAATTTTACATGCTTTATACTGTTGTTAACTGATCAGTGTATTTGTTCCAGATTACAGTAGGCAGCCCGGGCATTTGCACATAGTTTTACAATGACTAATGACATGGAATCAATCTTGTCCTTCTACTGATTTATTTTTCTTAGTTTTTTATTCCAGCACTATTTTATTTATTTTATTTTTGTTCATTTGCTTTATTAGTTAGATTAGATATTAAATTACTCATGTCATTATCAGTTACCTCCAAAAGCCATAGCAAGACTAATGGTGAGGGATTTAAGTATGAGTGTGTAGTTTGATATTAGTTTATTTTTCTGCAAGTTAGATATTAAATTGCTGATGTCATTATCAGTTGCCTCCGGAAGCCATAGCGAGACTAATGGTGAGGGATTACAGTATGAGTGTATAGTTTGATAATAGTTTATTTTTCTGCAAATTAGATATCAGATTTCTCAAATTGTTTATGATTACCTCCGAAAGCCATAGCGAGACTAATGATGAGGGGTCAGAATATGAGTTGATGTAATTTGATTTTAGTTTTACTTTGATTGCAATTTTTGGATTTCTTTGAGTACAGTTTCTTTTGTATTTAGACAGCAGCAAGGATAATGGTTTCATGATCAATAGTTTACTATTTGTTTAATTAGAATAGTGGCACATTTTCATTCTCTTTTAGGAATTAATTTCATCATTGCATGTTTTAAAACCCTTTTGAAAAGTTTGAAGTTTTGGAAATCATTTTAAAGGAAATCATAGCCTTGAACATTTATATCCATACTTGTCTTTTAGAATTTCCATCTCACATTAGGAAATCAATAGAGATAAACCCAAAATGAAATAAAAATCGAAAACGACAAAAAGATAAGAAATAGGTTATCTTGCACATATAGTGCGCCGCACTTCAATAGTTTACGACTCCCGGATTGACAATTAATATAGCAATTTAGGACACTCTAAATTGACCAAACAATAATCTGGACACATGCACCATGATCCATCCTTCTTGTGCACTAACACTACTGGAGCAGAGAAAGAACTTTGACTCGATTGAATTATAGTAGCCTCTAGCATTTCTGCAACTATACGTTCAATTTCACTCTTTTGGGCATAGGGATATCTGTACGGTATGATGTTTGGAGGAACACTTCCTGGAATTAGATGAATAGCATGATCATGATCACGAATAGGTGGGAGACGTTTGGGAGTCTCAAATACCTTGGAATTATTGTCCAATAATTTTTGGAGATCTGGAGAAATAGATGATTCCAATGTGGAAACATCTAGCAAACATAATTGTGCAATTACACCCCTTTGTTCCTTTTTTAGAAGCATTTTCATACCGTTAGAGCTGATTATCTTTCTCGGTTTCCTTGCAATACCCCTTAATTCAACTTCCTTTCCTTCCACAGAAAATTTCATGAAAAGTTCTTGAAAATTAAAAGCTATTGTACCCAAGGATTATATCCATTGGACTCCTAGTACAACATCAGCACCTCCCATTGGAATGGAAAGCATTGGGCTAGTCAATACATATTCTCCCATGGATAGCTTGATATTATGGCACTTTCCAGAGCAATTTATTGTTCCCATTTGCAACCATCACTTGACACTCTAGTGGTGGATATAAGAAGCAATTCAATTCTTTTGCTACCTTACAATGAATAAAATTGTGGGTACTTCCTGAATCAATCAACACTATTACCTTTTTCTTCTTGATTTGTCCTTCTATCTTAATGGTTTGAGGTGTGGTAATTCCTACCAATGCATTACAAGATATGGTCGGATTCATTTCTTTTTTATCTAGGCTTTGTTCCTGGAATATATCCTCTTCTTTTGACCTTTCTTGCTCCTTTTCTTCTTCCTCTTCACAATTTATGTAGAAAAATTTCTTCTCAGCACACTTATAACCTTTAGTGTATTTGCTATCACAACTGTAACAAAGCCCTTTTGCTCTTTTTTCTTCCAACTTTTGTGGTGTCAACCTTATAGGTTGTTGAAGACTAGGGGCAACAACACTTCCATCTTTATAGTTGTGAGTTGTATGCTTCCTGGTTGCCATAATTTTGCTTTCCATTTTTCTTGCTAACCTGAATGCCTTCTCTAATGAATCAGGTTCCCAAAGGTGAGCATCATGTTGGATATTATCCTTTAAAGTCCCTATGAACACATCAATCCTATGCTCCTCTGGAATATTTTTTACCCTTATGTTCAATTTTTGGAACTCCTCAATGTGCTCCATTATTGAAACCTTTTGTTTGAGACTTATTAATTGGCTAAAAAAAATGTTTCTTTTTGTATCTTCATAATGTGCTGTCAATTCTTCCGTAAAAATTTCCCAAGTGATAATTTGTTTACGAGAGCAAAGCCATTGATACCATACAAACTAATTTGGTTCCAAATATAAAGTTGCAATACGTACCTTTTGTGTGTTTTGCACATTATTGAGACCAAAAAATTGCTCCATCTGTAATATCCATGTTGCAGGATCCTTGCCATCAAACTTCCTCATATCGATTTTTGGAATATGGTGGGTCTTCGATCCAACATTGAAGTCTATGGAATCATGATTAACATTTCTTTTTTTCTCATCATGAGTTTCCTTTACTACCCTTTCACCATTAGTGACCATTTCTTGTAGCAACTTATTCATATTTGTCTTCAATTCTTCCATCTTATCATCCATGCCATCAATTTTAGCATCCATGTCATTCATCTTAGCTTCCATGCCATCCATCTTAGCTTCTATGCCTTTCTTTAAACAATCCATCTTAGCTTCTACACCTTTCTTGAAACCATCCATCTTAGCTTCTACATCTTTCCTTAAACCATCCATCTTAGATTCTGTTGCTTTTTGTGCAAGTGACACTTGTTGCACTTGGTCTCGTAATTTTGATATATCATGTTGCATTTCTTCCTCTTCTTCATAATTCATGTTAGAGATTTCAGGTTGCTTACTAGGTGTTTGCATTTTCTTTCCTCGGGGCATCAATTACCGATTCAAACTAATTTTTGAAACCAAGCTTATGAAAAAAATTTAAAAAAAATACACACCTCTTTCCACTTAATAGAAGTTTGATATTGGATCTGATGTATCTCTACAATTTCAGATCATCCAGTTCTAAACTTGCGACTTGTAGTAGCCCTCTGTGTCCTCTTTCCAATGCCACTAGTCTGATCCAAGTTGGATTCTCCAAGGAAAAGTTATTCACAATCTCCTAATATGACCTGATTATAGACTATTTCAATAGAGCGAAATTGGATGACGTGCCACGAGTCATTGTTTCGACCTTTGGATCTGAAAACGATATAAAAAAAACTAAAGTCTATCCTCCTTCTGTACCTTCTTACGAAATTTCAATTTGATGCTCAGAGAGAAAGTTATGACGATTTTCCCCAGGTCACCTGTTTAGTATGTAATTCAGGAGTCTACAAAAAGACTAACTTCCTCAAATGATATCTCTGCAAATGTAGCACGAAAAGCTTTGAAATTCGGACCCAAGATTTGGCACGACTTTTTCTCAAATGGGTTTTCTTTTTAGCTTCTCAAACATCGCAGAAAAAAGGTTATTGTGAAAATTCCACAATGACCTATTTGGAGCAGTAAAACCCTAGAATCCAAAGCTCTGATACGAAATGTTATGAAACCAGCTCATAAAAAGATAGAAAAGAGAGATCCACGCCTTAGAATTCAGCCTCTTCAAGGGGGAAACGTCTTTTACATTACATAAATGAGAAATTCTTGGATGATTCAAATGAAAAAACCTCCTTTCTATATATAGGAGTCTAAGGAGTCACAATATAACTCAGCCGACCTAACAATAATAATATAAAGCCACAAAAATAACAATAGAAGGATCCTATGGGGCACAGTAATAACAATATGGGGACAAAAGGGGCATAAAAATATTAATAAGGGATACAACTACAATAATAATGGGGTAATCACTAGTATTATAGGGACCCAACAGAGAGTGCCTAATGTCTGGGGAGATTCTAGTTCTTGAGGTTCTTCAACTTCATTATAAACGGTTTTTGCAACACTTCCCTTATCTGGACTACTTTATGGCTGAATTATCCCAAGAGGAGATCTTGGTTCTTAAGTTTCTCCTGTTTCTCCTCTTCCTTCACAAAGGTTGCTAAGGTTCGCTTCTTGCAATGATTTTGGGCTAGAATTCTCAATTTCTTGAAAATCTTGCTCTTTGGTGTGACTATGCACCTCAGCAAAGGCTATAGATGGTGATCCTATGACCTGAAGGGAACTAGCAGGTTGTCTAGAAGCAACTTTTCTAGGTCCTACTGAAGGCTGAGATTCTTCTTTTTGAAGGATTTCATCTATAAAGGTTGATCGGCCAAGGGTAATTAAACCCTTAGCTTTATCAGGCTTGGGTAGAGGTTTAGGATTCTTTTCAAGCTTTTTCTACTTAGTCACGCACACAAATCAAATGATAATTTCTACCCAAAGAAAACAACAACAAATATGTAGGAAAGCGAGCAGGGGAGCGGGGCTATTACATGCTCCGTACGCAGGTTCTTACCTTCCGTTTTTAAAACCCAGTTCTCTCCTAGCAGGTTCTTACATCACTCTGGAAAAGAAACAAATGGCTACACTCTTCCTCAGCAACGACGCCAAAATGTTGAGCAGTAAAAAGGGTTTTTTTACCTCTATTTACCCTAGATTAATTGTCAATCCAGGAACGATTTGTTATTTCAAAGAGTGTACTCAGTTTGAGGCGGTCATTTTTCAGAGTAATGCTAGTAGTATAGTGCTCTCAATACAAGAGTAAGCAGATGCTGGGAATGAAATCTATTTGCAAAAAGAAACCTAAGACTCAAATTATGCATTCAGAAAATTTATCAGTCAAGGGTACAGTAACAATAACTCTTACCTCTGTAAACTGATGCAATCAAAAAGGCACTCAAAGGAAGGATCATCAAACTAGGAACTAGATAGCGTATGTCAATGTTCACTACAGTCTCAGACCTTCTGCACACCAAAGCAATGATAATCTTCAATTGACAGGAAATAGAACAACAACTATCTCTATTTAACAGGATTGAACAACAAACCCTTAATCCACGGAAATGAATGCAACAATAATTATAATCTACAGGAATTAAGTAACAGCTTTCGAATTGAACAACAAACAGAAATGGAACAATAGACTATTAGAAATAAAGTATAGAACAACAACTCAGATATGAATGTACAACAACCTAAGTTAAACATGCAAGACACTTAACATCAAAAGAAATAATAATATGAGCTTCAATACAATATGCATGAATCACAACTATAAAGTAACAACAATTATAATGGAACGACAGTTGTAACAGAACAACAATTCCGAATGAACAGCAGTCACAATTTAAGAATAAATCATACAGTAGTACTGATTTAGGAACATATAGCGCAGTTGAACTATAATCGAATGGCAATCTGTAAGGAACAACAGTGTTATATCAATTGTCAAAAGGAACAACAATGTGATACAATGTTAGAATGATAAAATAGCATTCTTGTTACAGATAACAATACTATTTAACCAAGTATATATAACAGAGTTGGTATGTAAAACAGTAAAACACATTAGATTACTGAATAGAGTAAAGGAAAGAAATCAAACCACACATGAGTCAGAAATATGATACAGGAGCGAGTGATCCACTAGGGCCGAGCCCTTAGCCTCCAGGGACACACCACTTGAAATTACTCCAGAATCAAAGATGGAACAGCAACCATATTTATATTAAAACATCAAAACAGAGTTACAGTGGATCAATCTTCAACGAGAATCGATGATCAAAGTTTCAAATACAAATGAAAGTTACATGAAATAACAACCAGTCCCCCCTTTGGCTAGAAATGTTGCCTCTTCTTATAACAGCCAAGCGGCGATACCAATAATACAGAGAATTATTAAGATAGCGATTGCTCAGGATCGAAGGATCCTGAGGGATTCGCCAAGCTGTTAATTTGCTATTATCCTTCTACTCTATTGCGCCGATTGGAGATTTCCTTTTCCTTTTTCTGGCCGTTATGCTCCAATTTGGATCACCTTGTTTGAACGCAGTTCCCTGCCGAAGGGACAACAGTTAACTTGGTCTCGTTCTTTATTTTGGGATGACGGTCTTTTCTTTTCTCCTTTTTCGGCATAGAAAAGGGTAATTATTAGTTATGCATATTACATATAAATATTATAGATTCTATCATATTCTTGTGTCATATGCCTAGCTCATGATATGAAAAGGTTGTGAGTTTTGAAGAAAAGATAACAAAGTAAATGAAAATAACATACCTTCTCCAGTGCCCAACAGTTGCAAGGGAATTCGACAACCTAAAAGGCATGAAAAACCATTCAAAAAGTCCCTCCTTGGATTCAAATAAATATTCAATCGAAATGATAAAATATAAAGGTCATACTTTACTAAAGAATTATCTATTACATGTGTTCTAGAGACCAAAAAGATAAATTTTAGAACCCTAGAAGATCATAGATGGTTAAATCTTGGAGTTGGTTGTTGTTAAAGTGAAACTTATCAATATTTAGTTCCAAATTTTCAAGATGTATTTTCATGGACTTACCGAGACTTAGAGGAATATGACAAGGAGGTCATTTAACATGTGATTCCACTAAAAGGAATACTAAGCTAGTCATATAGAAACAAGAATAATCAATCAAGTGAGAAATTGATAAAATGGAACGAATTGGAATCATCTTCCAAATACAACATTTTGAATGGATTTCAAACTCAATAATAGTTCATAAAAATTGAGAAATAAGGCTCTATATTGATTTCCATGACATTAGTAGGGCTTTACCTAAGGAAAATTACTCATTTCCATACATGGGAAGATTTCTCCAACCAGTTACTATATCACTGATATTGTCTATGTTAGATGTATTTTATGGATGAAAAGAAATATTATTTGTCGAGGATGATAGGAATCAGGCAATGTTTATCACACCATGGTGAAAATAAACTTATGACCACGTGCCCTTGGATTGAAGAATGTTGGTGTAACTTTTAAGAGAGAGATGGACCATGAATTTAGAGATTTAACTGGAAAAAGTATAGCATGTTATTAATATGATTTAACAAGTTATTCCAAGTTGAGATCCTCTCATTGGAAATGATTATAACAAGTCCTTCAAAAATGTAGGCAATACGTGATATCACTTAATCCTAAGAAATGATTCTTGGTTGTATTCCAATGGAGGATGTTAGACCACATTGTGAGTCATAAAGGAATATATATTTGTTAGAGTTGTTTAAGTAAACACCTTTGTTAAGCTACTGATATTTTTTTGACTCCTGGTATGCAGAACCCACGGTTTTTCCCATGATATTGATGTGAAATGTAGCTTATTTAAAGGCCCAAAAATTCCATGTTATTTTGTCCTACTAGCCAGTGGGATCAAATAATGTATTCTTTATAAATCACCATTTATCTTGGTGCTATGTGATCCTACTATTTGGTATTAGAGAGAAATTCATAAATATCATAGCCAGATAGTGTTGACACATGCTCGAGTAAACTAGATCATAATTTGGAAGAACAAAGACGCTTGGTAATGGATTTCATGAATGCAGAAGTTGTGACAACAACTAAGCCTAAATGCTATGTATCTTTGAGTGATGAGAGTAGTGGATGAACGAAAACGACAAGAATTCTTCCAACAAGCCTTGTGAATTTTTTGTTGCAGAAGTGAATATCGTTGCAAGGATCCATTTTGGGATACTAGAAGCCATGAGCATCTAGTGAAATGTTGGAGAAGCTGTAAGTGAGAAGTAAATGGAAAGAAAGGAGGTGCAACAAAGCAATTAGTAGTTGGTTTTCTTGAGAAGTTTGAGAGATGTCATTTAATGTTATGTTGATGCAAGTGGAGCCAGAAAGGATGTGTATGGGTTTGTAAAATCCATAGTAAAATTTAAGGAAACAAAGAAGATTGAGGGAACATCAATGTCATGCATCATGAAGATACTTAAAGAAAATAACCAATATGTGATGTGCAACCTAGGACATGGTTATACAATGAAGTACTTGAACATATCAGAGAAGGAGCACTCTGTCATTGAAAGGGAGCCTAAGAAGGAAATAGATCAAAGAGAAAGGGGAGTGACCAATGTATAAATGATGAGGAATTCACTCGGGTGGTCTTCGAGAAGTTAGAAATAGTGATCCCATTTTACAAATTATGCCCCAATATTGTTATCAGTGAAATTATTTTACAGAACTCAAGATGAAATGTGAAAGGAAAAACATTGGATTCATTTATAGCATCGAGGAAAATTATTCTATAGTTGTGGAGTTAGCGAATGGTCATATTTTTTGTAGGAGTCCCTGCGATGGTACCTGGTGAAGGGAAAGGTATAATATTTCATATTCATTAAAAGATCAGGTGAATGTACGTTGTGTCAAAATGACATATCAAGGTAAACAATTTGAGAGAGTAATAATGAATCTAAGACACAACTATATTTTTCTCTTTTCCTTATGGTCCTTCTTGGTCCAATATTTTGTCGACATTTTTGTTGGTTTAGTACCTAGATCCACCAAGATCTAATGATATTTATCCATCAAAAAATACTCCATGTTGATCTTCCATAGCTAAAAACTCTATCTGCTGATTTTTTTTATCTCTATCTTTCAATGTTCACCATTTCCCTTCACTGCAAGAATTGATCTTGCAGACCTCCTACTGTAACAGGGTCTACCACAAGCTTTAGAAAAACCCCTTCAGTTATAAAGGTGTCCCCTTGAAGCCAAAAATACTCTAATTCGAAATATACAATTTACCTTAGATATCTTAACTTTTCCGAGAGGAAACACTAATTCAATTAACAACAAACATTAATCATATGAACAATTTTTTCCCTAATGTCGGGGTTTTTTTGAGGTTAAAATTTTGCATATGATTAACAGTTGTTACTGATTGACTTAGTTTTTCCTCTCACTAAAGTTAATATCTCTGCATTAATTCTACATTTTGTATCAAATACCAGAGCCTAAGCCTCATTATTGTCTAGGAATACCACTTCTTCAAACATGGCCTATATTTTGAGTTTTCCATCCTCTAAATTCACTACTTACCTGATAGCTCTGGAATCATCATCAATAATAAAGAAAAATTTGAACAAAAATCAGATGGAATATATCTCTCTGGCTTCCTTCTTTCCCAAACTAATCTCCTTGAAACTAGAGCGTGTGGTTCTTATTCTTCTAATTATTGTTCTTCTATGGAGTATGCTTCTTCATCCTTTAAATCAAACCCAATCTTATTTGGTTCCTTTTTCCTTCCTAGAAAATCTTGTTTCATGAAATCCTTCACTTCTCTAAATACTATATCTTGATTATACACAACCTTCTTTCTTTGCAGGTTCTAAATCTTGTAACATTTTAAACCAATACCTAATTAAGGAACACCTTTCATATTTATTATCCAACTTGGTTCTTTTCTCCTTTGGAACACATACATATGCATCACAACCAAATACCATGAGATGTGAGGGAGAGGGTTTCTTACCGGTCCATGCCTCATGAGGAGTCTTGTTCTCCAATGTTGATGAATGTGATATCTTAATGGGTAACATGTAGTACCCACTGCCTCTGCCTAGAATTCCATCCCTAATTCAGCACCACTAAGAATGCTTCTTGCCTTTTTCATTGGTGTCATGTTTATCCTTTGTGTTGATGTTTTGGAAAGAATGTGTCACTTTGTATGATCCAAACTTATGTAGGAATGAAACATAATACATATATAAACATAAGCACATAGATGCAACAGAAATAAAACTTCATTTTATTAATATCAAAGAACTTACATATGCTTGCATATAGAATGGAAATAAACTAGCTCAGGAAATGATAGCTTATCTCTAAGAAGAGATGTGGCGGATACATGCCTCTGAATTGTGTTGCAATGAGGCTCAAAGGCCTAATTATTATTAAGAAACAATGGAGAACACTAAAGATCCAAAAACATAACCATAGGAGATGAATCAAAAAAACTATGGGCCTTGTTGGGGTAAATTGGTACATCAACTTCGTGAGGTCGTAACTTGGCATATGATTTCCATGTCTACCTGTTTTCTAAAAAATGTCATTTAGAGCCTCAAAATGGCTTTGGATGTTTGGGACCCAAAAAATACCAAAAATAGTAAATTGTGCTACAATTATAGAAACTGAAAAAATAATGGTACAATGGTGGGGGTCCAAGTGGAATAGTTGGGTTTTCACCAATACCCACTTGGATCAATCCTCCCCCCTTAAAAAGAAATGGATGCCATTGTGTTGAGTTCCCCCATGAGATGGGGAAATGTTTATTGAACTTTGTCCCTGATGAACCACTTGCCTTGGTTCAAGGGTTGGCCAACTTTGACAAACCGATTTAGTTGGATCCTTTGCTTGCAAGTGTTATTGATTTGCGTGTCCATGACCTGATCAGTTGTGGCATGTTCCATGCAGTCTAGTTTTCACTTTTCTGGTGTGAGTTGTTCTGGAATGTTTGATGTGTCCAGTAATGGTGGAAAGTTTGATCGAAGGTGGTCCACATTGAGCACTAGATGTAGGCCGATGAATGGGGGAATGTTGAGCTCAAAATAATTGTCTCCCATAGCCTTAGTAATGTTTTAAGGCCCAAATCAGAGTGGTTTGAACTTCCGATGGGCTCCAGTAAGTTATACTTTCTGAAAATGGAACCAAAATTTGTTGCCCACCTCAAAATTGTGTGGCACCCGATATTGATCATGTCGTTGCTTGTAATTGGAATTGAACTTCTCCAAGATGTCATGAATCTACTAGTAGATGTGTTGGATGCATTCAATAAATCTGGTTTCTTTATTAGCCTTGGACAACACATGTGTGGATTATGTTTGTGTAGTTGCATGAGGCATGGAAACATCAATCAAACATAATGGTTGAAATCCTAGACCCACTTGAAAGGGACTACAACCATTCGATCTATGGAGAGTTGTGCTATAATTATGCTACAAATAGGGAAGGCTCTCTTCCCAGGTTCATGGATGCTTAGAGTTATACATGCGGAGTATGTGCACTATCATCCTATTGACGACCTCTGTCTGGCCATTAGTCTGGGCATGAAATGTAGTTGAATTATCGAGTTTGGTGTTCAATTTTTTCCAGATGCTTGACTAGAATGTGCTCAGGAGCCTACTATCCTGATTTGGTATAATGGTCTACAAGATCCCAAAATGTACCCACACTCATTCAAAGAAGATTTTGGTAGTGTCCTTTATTGTGATACTCTTCTTATAGGTTGCCAATATAGCCATCTTGGAAAACATTTCCACAACCATAAATACATAGTCATTACCATGCTTAGTAGAAGGGAGGTTAGATAGATAATCCATGGATATTGATTCCCAAGGTTGGCTTCCAGTAGGAAGAGGAGTGTACAAGTGTTTCTTCTTGATGGTTGGCTTGGTGATTGCGCAGGAAGTGCAAGATCATATATATTTCCCAACATCCTATCAGAGTTTTAGCCAATAAAAATAATTTTGTAGAAGGGACACAATTTTATCCACACCAGTGTCCTATGACCTAACTGTAGTGTGCCTCCTATATCAGCTTGGCACACTCGCTTGAAGGAACACAAAGGTCACTAAGGTAGCATAATAATGTGTCATGGAGGTGGAAATTAGGAACTTTCTTTCCATCCACTAGTATTTGCTATGCGGAGGTGAACTCTGGATCATTTTTGTATAGTTGCGGCCATTCAAAGGTCTCATGGCCACAACAATTGAGAGCAGTAGTTAGTGATACAATTGGGGGTCAGCTGAGGTAGTCTAAAACATGATTGGTATTGCCATTTTTTTATTTAATGTTTAAGTGGAATTGTTATAGATATGTAGACCACATTTGATGGAAATCATTTTGCAACTTCCCTTGTGTCTGTATAACCTAAAGAGGTCGGTGATCAGTGTGGATGATTGTCTCCTTCCCTAAGATGTAATTCCTCCATTGCTGACAAGCGTTCATGATGGAATACATCTCTTTATCATAGGTGGGGTACTTTTGAATTGTATCGAAAAGTGTCTCACTATGATAGGCCATTATATGCCCATTTTGGGTGAGGACTACACCAATAAATTAGTTAGAGGCATCTGTCTCAATTTTAAATGGTTGTTTTTGTTGGCTTATTGGGGCCTTACCCAAGTTCAGAGTTAATTTAGGCAAACAAATCCCGGTACTACTGGCCCTTTCGGCAACAGTCCGCAGAGCGTGGACTGAGGTCTCACCCGAAGTAGTATGGGAGGGTGCTAGAACTAGGTTTCCAAACCCTGGAGATGTCTAATGAGTTCAAGTGGTCCACGGTTTGACCCTACACACATGTTGCTTGACGCACTTTACTGTACTTCGCAGCTCGATATACTACCTTCGCACAACCCTACCCAGGGGCTGAGCGTCAGACTCTACATTATCACCCAAGATCTTACTGGCATTTCCAATGTTAGTTGACTATTTTAGCCTACTTGTGTGCTTTAAGTTATACTTAACAACATAAACCATTCATACAGGTGCACACGGTAAATAAACAGTATATTTGCAAGTTATATCAATCCTTCATTAACCCAAGAACAGATACACAAAATGATAAGAAGCTTCTCTTTATTAATTCCTTCCTCGATTACAGACTTGACTCCACCCTGCGCACTTAGCTGTAGGGGTCCGCACACTCAGTTGCAGAGTACTAGGCCTCTGCGTACTCAGCTACAGAGCCTTCTCCGACTCTACAACACAAAGACACACTTCACTAAGTTACTTACACTCTTCCTTCTCTACTATTATCTGTCTTATTTTACACTTAGAGCCTCGCTCTATTTATATAATCCCATGGTCTGTGGACCATGGGTAGGTCTATCCAGTAGACATTTCATTACAAAACTAGGGCAGACAACCCTATGACTTTATTATACTTTCATGCCCAGCGCCCACAATTCACTAATCTTTACAACACAATTCGGTCAAAACTTGGGCTTTGAGCCCCAAAAAATGACTTGGGGGTATTCCATGCCCAACAGGCCCCTAACACAAACATCGTGACTCACCCTCGAGTCACTCTGTCAGTGCGACGATCTTTGTGGTGAGTCACTCCAACTGTTCTCAGAATGTGTGGAGGTCAGTAGTGCACTGAGCTTCTGCTTACTGGATCTACTGCATATGTTGTTCTGAGACCTCTGTGTCTGGAGTGCTTCTATGCATCAATGTGTGCATCCCATATATGTGTGCAAGCTTGCCTTCGATGTTTTCCATGATGGTGAAGGCCTCGTCAATCCAAGGCTGGACCTGTGCTTTTAGGACTGCTTCCTTATGTTGTGCCACATCCACCTACTCCTTCAGTGCTTTAGCCTGCTACATTTGTGAAATCTTCTAGGTGAGGACCATTGTCTGTGCAATCCCTCGGACATTGTCATAATGCTGTTGGAGTTGTTGCACCTCGATCTCTAAGTGCTAGATGTTGGGGTCCTCCTGTAGAGTTGTGAGGACCTCAAGTGATTCTTTCAACATGTTGGTGCAGTCTCGCACTGCACCTTCGATTTGCTTGAACCCCGCTGTGATAGCATTCGGGCGTTGTTCTCTAGTTTTCGTGGGAGTGGATGGTTGCACCTTTAACCACAGCTCAACGATATGAAGATTCAGCTCCAACTAAACCTTTGTCATTTCCTCTCTAGCTTCATGGACCCCTGCTGCCAACCTGTGGATTCGCACCTCTGCTGGTATATCTGCTGGGATGGCCAGCTCCAAGCTGCTTTGGCAAGCATCATCAATCACCTGCACTAGATGTTGATTTTGTGACACCAATTCATCACGCTACAAGCTTAGTTGTTCTATATTTATCTCCTGCTCACTGAGGACTTGGGGCTTGTGATTCTCCCTAGCTCGTAGCTTTGTAGTTATCCCATCCTACAACACATCTAATGTCTCATGTGGGAGGGTAGTGAGATTAACAACGAGACCTTTCAGCATGCTAACTGAAGGCCTGTCGACCTCATTTGATGTCACTAGTGCCCCTTTCGATAGCACTATTTTGTTCGTCATCCGCACGCACAAAATATGCTCTTTTATCATGGATTTGAATGTGAGGTTGGTCAAAAGGGTACCAACCTGAGGGGGGCATGCCTGTAATTCTTGCAACTGCGCTCTAAGGGCCCCCAACACAATTTGGTTCTCCTACATGAAATCTTGGAGAGACTCATTGGTGACATCACGCACCATCTTGCTGATGTCATGTAGATCACCCTTGGTTAGGGTGATTGGGTCAATGGACAACTTTGAGACCTTGACCTTCTTCTATGACTTAGCCCGCTCTACGGGGTGTTGTCACTTCAGCTGTGTGGATGTGGTTCGTGGGTCTGCACTTCCTTCTGTTGTTTCTGATTCCTCTGCATACTGCCCCTGCGAAGGCATTGTTTGGCCCTTTCCTGCCTTCATGACTACTTCATGTGTTGCTGGTGCTGCTGCGGCCTTTTCCTGCTCAGCTACTTTCAATACCGCATCCTGCACTGTCCGCACTTCTGCTGCTACTGTTTCCTTCCTTTTTTTTCAGCCAACTATGCGATGCGTAGCTTGGCCTCGTCTTTCCTCTTTTGCACCTCTGACTTCTCAATTTCTGCATGTTTGGGGCATACCATTCCAGCGGCCATGCCTCCAAGACATTGAAAATGGCATTGTCGGTGGCTACAAAGGGTAGCTTTGTCCATTGCTTTGTCGGGTCCTTGCGTGCCCTGATATATATGTTATGCATGTCTACCTTAAATTCTGCAAAACTCTGCAGACTGTTGTAAACCGTGGGTGACAACTGTGGCTTACGGTTGATCCACATTTGGATGTTCATCTCCATGAGCACCTAGAAGATCTTGCTTTCACGTATCTTGTTGGCATCCTTCATGCCCCAGAGCGAAGCGTACTTCACAGCCTCTAGTAAATCTTTGTCAATTATGGGGAATTCACTATCCTCTGACAATTCCCCAGCTACGATCACTATGGATAGCAACAACCATGCATAATGGAATGTTTTGACATGTTCCCGTGTTTTGAGGCAATTCTCTAAAAATTCTATGCAGAGGAATTTAGACCAGTTAAATTGGACCCCCTCCGCACACTACTCGACCTGTGCGACCATTAACGCTGGTACCTCATCTACATGGCACTTGCGCACAACTTTTCCTACGAGGATTTGGGTTGTTACACATACAGGTTTGTCCTTTATGCTAGAGATGGTGTAGCCCCTCTTCTTCTTTTCTAGCTTGTACTTATTCTTCATAGCCTCTGCAATGGCCATATCACTGCCCTTCCCTTTTGATATGGCCGCAAGGTCCTCTCCTTTGTATGGAAGCTAGGAGACGTGATTAATCAAGTCTATCGTGATGGGGATGGGCTCCTCCAACCATAATCACCCATCATGCACTAGGAAGAGCAAGTGTCTGATGACAAAAATGGTTATTGGGGCATGGTGTAAATGCGGCACCCAAAGTAGGTTTAGCAGCCCGAAATTTTCCAGTTCGCGCAACCACTTCTGCGGCTCTAATGTTGTCACCACCCCCATGGTGTTCTTCTTCATGAGGTTTCCGGTCTCAAGGTGAGGGAACTTATCATGGTTAGTGAGGTCCCAATCGTCAACTTTCATTCTCGGTATGCGGCCTAGGTGCGTGCCTTCAAACATAATGCCATCTAGGAGGAGTGGGTGTTGTAGGGAAAAGTATCCGACTCGGATGACCCTATCCCACTCTAAGGGTGATAGTACCTCAGCAACAACTGTAAAGAAAACTACTTAAGGTTTACTTCTTTATGAAAGCAAAAGAGAGTGGATAAATGCACTAACCGTTGCCTTGCGCTTAATGTCGAATCCAAACTCTTCTCTATGGCCACTTGCTCCCATCTCTTTGCTCTTTTGTCGGCCCAGCTACAATGAGATCCTGCAAAATGACAAAGAAGGAGACTACAAGAGGCATGCAATCATAACTGATTCACGGATTAGCATAAACCAAATATACAATTATGACAAAACATCATTGGAACAAATGCATATAGAAGAACCTCAATAGCTTTTATTAATGAAGAAGTAAAGGTTCTGAGAGTGTTACAACCATTGAAGGTCCTAATCCAGCAACACCTCCCAGCAGAAAGAATTTCTCCTCTTCACCTCCCTCAAGCAATCACCCAATAGCTCTATAGTGAAACCAACAGCATAGCATTACTTTGCACAAAATTCCAGCCTCCTGAGCTCATAGGAGAGAGCTCAATATATAGATGAATTGAGAAAGGATGAGTCAGCTTGCAACTGATGTGTAGCTGCCTTGTGTCCTCTCTCTCTTCAGTTAATCTTTAGTTGATCTTCAGTTCTTGAGTCCACTTGGAGAACCTTGCTTCCACTTGGAGAAACAGAGCCTCTGACTCATCACAAGGCGAAATCCCTGATCCAAGTGTCATTTTTGGAGCAATGACTCAGTGTGCCACTTGTCCCATCTCGCTCAGCGCAGGTGGCCTTTGTTCCACTTGCTTTGCAACGCAGGTACACCATGGAGGATCTGAGTTTCAGCGCAGAAGCCTAGTGGAGCACCTGCTTTGATTTCAGGATTGCTTGTTTTTGAGTGTTTTCAGGTGGAGAACTGATCTGAGAGCTGTTGGTTTGCTGACCTTGTTCCTCTAGGGGTAGGAACATCATGTTTAGGGAACTTTGGATCCCTTGGATTATTGACAATTCATGCCTGTTGCTGTAAGGCACAAAATTGTCTATAACAGATGCCCCCTAAAGTATGAGGTTGTTTATCGGGTGAAATGCTTTATTGAGAGGATCCGAAGTTCATTCAATCTGCTGAGAAGTGTCCTGTAATAAGATACAATACAATACATTATTTTTCATACATTTTCATGATCTAGCTGAGGCGGGCATTCCCATGCTCAGCTTTATAAATACATTTTCGTACATAGAACAGACGATCGTCTGATTGTAGACCGATAATTCTCTGCTGAAATTATCATCCTTTGAGAAGGATGATCATCTGCTGTAATGATGTACATATCAAATGTCTTTATGTCCTGAATATATATCGCAGCCCGGATGGATGAAACTAGATCCGGGGTCTTCAATCTCTTCCGATCTTCACTCGATGTACAAGTCGATCCATGTGAGAATTTCTTGAAGTCGAACATGGAAAGACATCGCTTGATTACCGGTCAATGATGTGAACCGTTAACAAGCGCGAGAGGAATCACCGATAAGGATGATGACCCTCAAGGTACGGCAGTACACTTCACATGGTGGGAATAAAGGACTTGGCATCGACCACCATGCAAAATCTTCTGGTCGAAGGTTATTGATGTATACCTGTCGCCGGAAGTGAGAAACTTGCCATTGAGGTATGCAAGCTTCAAAGTACTTAAGGGGTTGTTCCTAGATCAACTCCTTGGATAATGAGCTGATGTCGACAAGGAGCGATCCGTCAAAGGAGGGCCTTAATGAATCCCACATCAGTGACACGGAACGGAGCTAGTGATTGTGATGAGGTGAAAACAAACTGTGATGTATGATTCAGGGTGGCGGCCATGAAGTGGATGAAGGATAATGTATGGCAGTGGATGGGACACGGTTGACTCTTTGCAGAACCACATCTCTTGAACATATAACGACACTGATGTGATGGATTGGTAGCATTACCCCAATTGTGGATGGTGTGGCGAGGACCATGGTTATGAGACCGGTGAATGAAACAACCCAACCCGATGTGATACGGAGGACAAAGTGTCATGTTCAAGAGCGACTTGCTACCATTAATGCTGTGAGGTTCTCCCAATTTTTCCCCAGTCATTGCTGACCAGTACCTCTTTATTTTTGTCAAGCTTGAGGAGGATAACATATGCTTGTTCTATAACCTGCCCTTCGGGCAAGCCCATCGCTATGTTTTAACAAGCCTAGCGATAGGGAAACTCGTTCTCGTCTAAAGACAAGTTTGTCGCTATTTAATCATTTTAACGAGTCTAACGACAAGGAAAACTCGGTCCTTTTCATTTTTAGAGAGTCTGAAAAGGTACGGAAAGTTAACTCCAAAATTCCTTTTTCGTCATCTAATCCCTTAAGTCCGAAAAAGTATAAAACAATACAAAAGGGATGAATTTTCGATTTCTTTAACGAGCCGAACAAAACAAGCGCTCGATCTTTTTGTGCAATAATCCCTCAGGTCCAAAAATATTAAACTCTAGAGGAGGGATAGCTCTTCTGGTCCTTTTAACGAGCTGGAAGGCCAAAACTCGGCAAACTTTTCATATTTTACGAGTCAGTGAAAAGAGCTCAAAGAAGACTCGTCTTTTGAGGAACGAGTGATAAACAGGGATAGCAGCAGATTCCAGGTACAGGTTGGAATTTTCCAATCACGACAGTGTCACAAGGATGGCTAAGTGAAATCACTCTTCGTAGCTGTTCCTCAAAATGGGTAAACAAACATATGGAGATGAACGATTGGCCAAATGAACGGATGGAGGTGATGGCATATAAACACGACCAAGGGCTTTTAACATGGCAGTCAAAGGTTACATTTCCCAAGGTTATTTACCGGTTCATTTTTTCTGGATGAGCTTGAACTGTAGGGAAAGATTGCTCACAATTTATGTTTATTTTTTAACGAGCATGAACTCTGTACAAAAACTGCTCGAATTCTTGCGTTTATTTTTTAACGAGCATGAACATTGCTAAAACTGGTCGATTTACCAGTCTTAATACAAGGAATGCCTTAGGTGAGGTAATCTTATTTAAGGAGCGATATCTCACTAATTACTCCAATTTGGCAGGTTTTAACTTTTGCCCTTCATCCTTTCTTTATGCAAGCTGGAAACGGCTAATCCTACGAGTTTAACGGGTTAGACCTACAGGTTTAAAGGGAGGACCTAAAAATTTAAAAAATAAATAGTCGTCCCGTGCTTGCACTCCAAAAGGATTGCATGCCCCCAGGTATAAAGTATAATTTCAAGGCTGCCCCTCCCCTGTCCCACCTCTGTTTTTCTAATTGTCGTCTTGCTATATTTTTAACGATACTTGTCTTCTCGTTATTTTTCGGTGCCGACGGTACTTGTCTTCCCATCAGTTCACTTTTTGATTTTGCAAGATCGCAACAGATAAAACATTGGTGTTACGGAGGGAGGCCCTCTTACTTATTATCCGAAAAATGGTTTTGTTTGCTGCCGCAGACTAAACTCTCTTTTCTGCGGTGTCTATCATTAGGTTGCTAAGGATGGTGACTACTTGTTTCAGCAATTTCATCTCTTTCTTTGGAGACTGCCCCTACTTATCCTTCAAAACATATTGTTTTAATGGATGAGGCTTGACATTCAAAGATGGTGGCTACTTGCTGCCACAAATGGATCTCCTCCTTAGTAGAGCCTACTTTTTTAGACAAAGGGAGACGATCCTTTTTGCTCACATAACTTTGACAAAAGAATTTTATCCTAGAACAACCCTCTCTTCCTTTTTCGGACGGGGTACGGACTAGTCCATTCTTCTGCGGAAATTGACTTTATACCCAAGGTTTTCTCTGCCCAAGGCAGGCCAGGGTGCATGCCCCCTGGGTCCCAGTTCTTTCTTTCTGAATTACTCGCATTCATCGGGAAGTAGAACCGGGGGTGGTGGCATTCCTTGAGTGAATAAACCGTTAAGGGATGGTATTTGACTATTTGCGATGCGTGATCCTGGAAATGAAAGTTGGTCTACGAGCTTGACCATTCTTCCTTCGTGCGGAAAACACATGACTCTAAAGAGCGAGGACACTATTGCCTCCATGCAATATATATAGTCTCGTCCAAGGAGTAAGTTATAAACCAAGGGTCCCTGGACGACCATGATGTTCATATGAACTGTCTTCCCTTTCAATGTAACTGGAACATTGGGAAGAATCCCTAACGGGTGACTGGTTCCTTTATCAAAACCTGATAGATTTCTTATCTCAGGTCAAAGCGCCGGGCAACCCAGTGCTTTCCAAGCAATAGAGGAAAGGATATTCACAGATGCCCCTTCATCAATGATAGTTCCAGCCATCACCATTCTGTAGATTTGGACTATGATTCTGAATGGGATACTGGCTGGTAACCGGGGTCTGCCTTGTTGATTCCAATCAAAGGATACAACTAGGTTGCTTGGTGGTGGGACCGAATACACGGCCGGATACGACCCTGACGATGTTCCTTCCTACGATAAAGGAATGGGCGCATTGCCCTGATGCTCATCAGAGTCTGTGTTGATGAAAAGAATATGGACGGTGTCATCCTTATCCTCTTCAGTGAGGGTGTCATTTGAAGATGGGTCTTCAATGACGGAGTCATTTGAGGATGAAACCTCTGAAGGAAGAACCGGGTCAACTACCGTTTTGACCTTTAGACTTTCGTCTGGTCTGGATTCAGCAGGTTCATTCTCAATGACCGACACTTCAGCTGACCACTTGAGCGGGCCAGCTAGATTTTCAACTATCGAGGGATTAGGCACGAGTTTTTGGTATCCAGGAGGAAGTCGTAACGTTGATACCGGACGATCTTCCAAAACTCTCTTCGCCTCATCTAAGAATGGACATTGGTGGATGGCGTGATCGCCTTCACACAACATACAGGGTGATCTTGGTCTCCCTCTTCGTCCTTCACTCCCGCTAGTTGACGGACTGCAATCAACATGAATACCAGAGGTTGATGCTACCGGATTGTGCAACTTTGGGGACCAGTCCCTTAGTATCCGGTGAATACAAGGACAATCACGATGGAAGTGGGCCCCTTTGCAAATGACACATGGCGATTTAGGCCCGGTCGGTGCAGTGTGTGGGTTTTTGTCAGCTGTCTTTTGCTTGCCCCCAGTCGCCTTCGCCATAGGCCCCTTCTGCTTCTTTTCTCTCTTCTTCTTTTCCTTCTTCTCCATGGGAGGCTGACTTTTGCCGGCTCTACCTTGTGAAGATGAAGGATCAGAGGGAGAATTATAAGAAGTGGAAGGCTGGTGGGTAGTTCTAGACTGGTCTGACTGTTGATTCGACTGCTCAGGATTAGTGGCGATCTGAACTACATTAGTTGAAAAGAGCCATACAGGTAGGCCAATTGTCAATCCTGGAAGTGACAATGTGGCCATATGAGGCGCACCAACATCTCCCCAAGAGGAGAAGGGATTTGGACTTCCACCAAGGTTACTTCCTTGGTTGGTGGGCTCCATACTTTTCAACTGAAAGATCAACGTGGGAATAACAGGTGATTATGTTCTGTTTAAAATAAGTTTTATTAACGACGCTTTTAGACACAAACTTGCTTTTTCTTGTTTTAAGAGTCGAGAAAAAGCTAAAGATGACTCTAGTCGCCTTCGATGTTTTAACGAGCCTGAAGTGACAAATGCTCGGATGGACTTTTTCAGTTATAGAGTTTGAAAAAGGCCAAAAGAAACTTCTCTGGAGTTCTAGGCAGAGGGTGTGCCAAACTTTTCGCGAAACCACAGAATACGTTTTACGGTACGGGTGGTCGATCTTCGTGAATGCTGTGTTCACTGCATCGCGATCAGTAGGGCGGCCGACACGGCTTCCTATGGATAAAGGATAATTGCCTATAGGGGTCTCCCAATATATACGCGACGGTACGTGGGAGCACAAGTCCGTATTAGTGCCACCGACTCTCAGGAGGAATCACCCACCTTCGTAGAGATCGACAGTCACTATGTTTAACGACGCCGGAACACGTCTCTACCTAGACCTATATGTGTTTGCGTTATGTTACAAAGCGTTGTTATGTAAATTGGATTTATTTTAATGTTGATCTTGCTTAGCAGTTTTCCTTTAAGGATCACCACGAGATGTATGTAACAAATTCCTGAATGCAGTCTAAGATGAGAAGCAAACTTTTCAATCTTTCAACTTTGAAAACCTTAACTACTGAGGGAAAAGAAAGGCAAATCTTTTCACACAGATCATAGAGCACACACTAAATGCAAATTTTTCCTAAATCGTCAAGCAAACAGTCAAATGCAAAATGCACAATGCATGTATTTTCTTTTCCCTTTCTTAATGTAGATGGGTTACAAAAAGAAAGTTGTTATATAACTTTGATTTCGATTTAAAGTGAAAACAAACAAGCTTGTCCAAAATCAAAAGACACCTTAAGATTTACTTGCTTAATCACTGGAAATGCATGAAATCAAACCATAATGACGAAAGTAAAATGACTAATCAGCTATGGACAGCAAACAAGCTAACTCTTTAGACCAGCAAAATGCCTAACACAGGTCCAGATCTAAGAGGCCAAAAGCAAGACTAGTTTACTCTTCGTTATGAGAAATTGTAAATGAGTAAGAAATACAAAGAACAAGTACAATTTCGTTATATAACAGAGGTGGAATGATGGCAAGTAAGGTTGGTTTCAGAACAGGTACAAGACTGGTAACTGGCTGCCAAATCTATAGTGAAAACAGGCAAGAGAAAAGGAGGAAACCCCAACAGCACTAGGCAAAATTGGGCCAACGCAGGTGCTGCACAGCCAGTCTGGCTCTCAGCGCAGGTAGCCCCTTCGGGACCTGCGTTGCAAAGCAGGTAGCCTGTGTACTACCTGCTTTGGAAAACGAAAGTTGCGTTTTCACAGTTTCCGGGTCACAATTTTCTAAAAAATGCACAGTTTTTGCTCAAATCAGAAGCAATCAGTCAAGCACACTCAAAGGGATGATTAGGAGGATGAAAAGCTATCACTAAGAGCTTACAAGGATCCTTGTAGATCATCTCTTCAAATCATGAACATGCTCAGAAATGAGCTAGAGTAGCTGCCCTCTACTTCGCTTTTGATATAGTCAAAAGCTTTTCGATTTGGTACTCTTTTGTTCAGGAAATGAATAGCAAAATACTACAAACAATCAAACAGATACGATCCCCAGTGGAGTCGCCAGTTTGTTGTAGGGAAAAGTATCCGACTCGGATGACCCTATCCCACTCTAAGGGTGATAGTACCTCAGCAACAACTGTAAAGAAAACTACTTAAGGTTTACTTCTTTATGAAAGCAAAAGAGAGTGGATAAATGCACTAACCGTTGCCTTGCGCTTAATGTCGAATCCAAACTCTTCTCTATGGCCGCTTGCTCCCAGCTCTTTGCTCTTTTGCCGGCCCAGCTACAATGAGATCCTGCAAAATGACAAAGAAGGAGACTACAAGAGGCATGCAATCATAACTGATTCACGGATTAGCATAAACCAAATATACAATTATCACAAAACATCATTGGAACAAATGCATATAGAAGAACCTCAATAGCTTTTATTAATGAAGAAGTAAAGGTTATGAGAGTGTTACAACCATTGAAGGTCCTAATCCAGCAAAACCTCCCAGCAGAAAGAATTTCTCCTCTTCACCTCCCTCAAGCAATCACCCAATAGCTCTATAGTGAAACCAACAACATAGCATTACTTTGCACAAAATTCCAGCCTCCTGAGCTCATAGGAGAGAGCTCAATATATAGATGAATTGAGAAAGGATGAGTCAGCTTGCAACTGATGTGTAGCTGCCTTGTGTCCTCTCTCTCTTCAGTTAATCTTTAGTTGATCTTCAGTTCTTGAGTCCACTTGGAGAACCTTGCTTCCACTTGGAGAAACAGAGCCTCTGACTCATCACAAGGCGAAATCCCTGATCCAAGTGTCATTTTTGGAGCAATGACTCAGTGTGCCACTTGTCCCATCTCGCTCAGCGCAGGTGGCCTTTGTTCCACTTTCTTTGCAACGCAGGTACACCATGGAGGATCTGAGTTTCAGTGCAGAAGCCTAGTGGAGCACCTGCTTTGATTTCAGGATTGCTTGTTTTTGAGTGTTTTCAGGTGGAGAACTGATCTGAGAGTTGTTGGTTTGCTGACCTTGTTCCTCTAGGGGTAGGAACATCATGTTTAGGGAACTTTGGATCCCTTGGATTATTGACAATTCATGCCTGTTGCTGTAAGGCACAAAATTGTCTATAACAGTGGGGTCTGGAGAGAGCTCTTGGTCTCATCCAGGTCCTTGGGCACTTTGGCCTTCCATTTTCGCGAGGGGACATAGGCGGGTAGATTTGTCATAGAGTGCCTAGGCTGAGTATCCACCTCTATGCCTTCATCTTCTTCTTCTATGATAGTAAGATCCTGTAAAACTTCTTCTTCATCATCTATTTCTATAGGGACAACTTTCCCTTTCTCATCCATTAACAGTTTTCTATGCAGCAAGTTCCACGGAGACACGTGTACAAGAGCCATTTATTGTTTGTCCTTATTGGGTCTTGGCATGCACGGTGATTTTAGGATTTCTGCCACAATCCCAACACCTTCTGGAAAATCCCCCATAGTTAGGGCCTGCGCAGCCTCCTCGGTGGTCACTTCAGCTATCTCCATACCATCCTTATTTTTTTTCATTGTATCTATGTTGCAATGTATCACTTGCAAATTCAGGGGCTCAATCAATGCTCAGCTCACAACACTCAAGGTTCTACTCAATCGATGAATTTTCAAATGACCAAGTGTTGTTTTTTGGGCAGCCCTTTGTATTTTATAGGGCTTTTTGAATTCGAATTCGACTGTTCCCCCAATTCTGGTTCATTAATGCTTACTTGGCAACATATTTTCCAAAATATTGCTCATAAATCATGTCTTAAATGCCTGCCACCCGCTCTATTTGGCCTCAAGTTGAGCATCCCATCATGAATAGTAACTTCAACAGTCACTTTCTAGCCAACCCACGCAGCAGCGCATCCCCTCGTGCGTAGTCACAGACCTTGTGACTCTTTTCTTCTACATGCATCTCCAATATCGTGCAACTCCCAGGCAAAATAGTTTATAGTCCCACGCTCCCTTCCAACTACCTGGAGCACTAAGACTGTTCTTCCCTCGAACAGTCAGGTGGCCGCACCACCTGTGTAGAGTTCCATCCAGTCCTCTGTCATGGTTCCTGGAGAATCCCCACCTTTTATTGTGACAGTAGGCATCATTCACTTCACCATTTGCAACACGCTACCCTAGTCACTACGCTTAGCAATATGTAGTCCAAGCCAAGGCATCAAACTGATCAATTCGCAGCAATAGGCCTTAACCCTATCATCGTGATCACATGCCTCCTACCTTACCACTCTAGTCTTTTTGCCGAGAAAATATTTCTTTATTTCGTCCTCCATCTTGTTGACTTCCGCGTACATCAAAGCACTTTTGTTCCTCAACCGTACCCTTTCCTCTTTAAGTTTGTGGAGTCTAAGGTTTCTCTGTTGGATTTCTTCCTCAAGTCCCATGCGTTTTGTTTCTTGCAGCTCTGTGATCCCTTCTTTTTGGGCTTTGCGAATCCTCGTATCTATGGGTATTACTATACGCGGACTAGGTTTTGCATGCTCCATAGGGATTACAGCATCTGCTTCATACTTCAGCTTCGAAAGTGCCTACTTGGTCAGTGTTTTGCGCATGGTCATATAAGCCCATAGAACTGCTGGTATGCGCAGGTTCCAGTCAGTTCGCTTCACATGGTGGATCGCATTCAGTGCTTCACATGCTTTATCAAAAGCTTCTACGTGAATATGCTTCTTTTTTCTTGGTCTTACCATACTTCCTGGTCATCGTTCGCACCATTCCCTTCCCCGTTCCTCCTCACCGATCGTGTTTCCTTTCATGCAGACGGTGTGCCTTCATGCAAGTTGTGCACCATATGCCTGTACCCATCTGGACAGGTGGGCGCGTAGGCTGTTTCATTCATCATACCCAGCTTTAATCTACATCTGAGGCTTTCCAAACCACATGCACATCATCCTTCTACATTCGTGCCAGCCCTGAAAATTATGTTGGTGCATACCCCATCACCTTGCATGCGTAGAGCGCAGTACACATTTCAGAGCATCAAACCGCTATTGTTCTGGCACTTCTTTTTCAAATTTGTTCAAGAAATCATCCACCTTGCTCAACCTGTCATACATAGGCAGGTCTCTTATCTTGGTTTCCATGTAGTGTGGTGACCTTGTCATCATGTTACAGTTGAGTGTGGTTACCTCGTGTAACCGGTTCTTCCATCGCTCTATTTCCTCGTCCAAATCTAAGGTTCAGGAGCTTTCACGCTCCCATGAGAGTCTATTGTCCATTGTTGGACTTAACCAGTCCTACTCCCATGTGATTATCTTGTAGATACAATCTAGATCGTCATTACTATTGTAGTCGCTTACCGGCTTTATGTAGCATGATCCTTCTGCAAGGTCTAAAGGAACCACTATGCGTAGTGACTTTTTCTCAAAAATCATCTTTCACTTCTTTAGATTTATCACTCCATTCATGTCAGTGGCACAATCTATTCCTAGTAACATGGGATAGGGATTGTTGTCATGAACAATCTCTATCACTTCAAAATCTGCAAGCGCACTCGCACCTTCGATATCTACCATTATCCTTGCAATCTTACCATAGGTAGGATATTTTGCTCATTTGCCATTCATAATTGAATAGGATACCATTACAGCGTAGGCCTATCCATGCGCTCCCATGTCTACTTTGGGAGGAAGTTTGCGTCTGATCCTAGATCCAAAATCACTTGATCCATTTAACATTCCTCGATCTGCGCAATCAAACTCATCTCTCTTCCTGTTCACATTGTGTGCTTCCTGAGCTTCCAGACTATGCGCAGTTCTCCTAGCACGGTCTGAGCACATCTAGTGATGAGTTGTTGTAGTCCCTACACAACTTTTCTATCGTGCAGTAGCTTCATGCATGTATCCAAAAATGTAGTGAGAATTAATGGATCCATTTCCGGTTCTAGTTTGTCTCTACTTCCTGAAGTGGAGGCCTCCGCGAAGCTCTTCTTAGCTTCCATGAATGTCTCCTTAGTGCACTCTAGATCAAATTTTGGTTCTTCTCTTGGTGTCTTATGAACCCAGGCACTCTCTTCGGGTTGCTTGCCTTTGTCATCTCTTGTCGTAATACCACTTCGAAGCATGATATTTACTTTTGGGTCTTCCTCACACTGCTCAAACCTCATCATCTACAGGTTCTTAGTCGGGGGAGGTTGGAGTGTTCCTTTATCACGCAACCTTGCTATCAACGTGGGAATTCCTTTGTCTCATGATCAAACTGGGTATAGTATAAGCATGTTGGTCTCATTGGATTTGTACAATCGCAGGCATAATGCTCCGGCCCTCCACAATTGTAGCATGTTAGTTGTCCGTGACCTCTTCTTGGTCCCATTCCACCTCGACCTAGTTCGCGCCCTTGAAAAACAGTGCGCACCATCCCTCCATTTTGATTGAGGGCCCATGTTTCAGTCTGAACTCTTTAGGTAGGAGTCTGATCCATCATCAATTCATAACTTCTACAGGTGCACTCATTGTGGCCTACTGACTTGTAGAAATTACAGAACAACTATTGGGAACTTTGTGTATACTTCTGTAATAAATGGCAGTTATCTGTAGCATGCTTCCCCCCTATCTGACAAATCACGCACCATAATGCAAGTGTCATGCTCGGTCTTGCTTGTGCCTCTGGT
This sequence comes from Pinus tabuliformis, assembly GCA_031772625.1. Taxonomy (NCBI): domain Eukaryota; kingdom Viridiplantae; phylum Streptophyta; class Pinopsida; order Pinales; family Pinaceae; genus Pinus; species Pinus tabuliformis. The sequence goes on from CM062805.1 coordinate 248,057,811, forward strand.
CTCAATGGAATTGGTCCTCCTCCTGCCAGGTAGTTCGCGAAGACTAGACAATGGTCCTTGTCATGTCCCTGGCCTTTGCACTTTATGCACCATACCTCCTCGTGCGCTTTTGGGCGAGCTGTCTTGTCCTGTTTCAAACTTTGCATATCAAGGCACAAAGTTTTCAACTAAGCGTGGATATTTTGAATTCCCAGGTTAGGATCTTATATCGGGGTCTTTTGTAGTCTCATTGCGATCTCCAATGCCTCGGCCTAAGTGGATAGCTTCTGTTGTGACAACATGTTCCTTAGATGCGGCGTTAACGATGCTACAAACCATCCGTGGTGTTGCCCATCCATCAAGGTCATGTTGGCTTCATGAATCATACACTTCAGTCTCTGATCCAACTCCCAGGGGGTCTCACCTGGAAGCATTGCAATTTCCTTAAATCCAATAACCGAATGTGTCTCTGATTTTGGCCTGCTAAATGCCTTGTTTAGTGCAACTTGGATATCTGCGATCCTTACATTTAGATTGTCATTGGAATGCTTGATGTACCATGTTAGTGTGTGATCTGCAAAGCGATGACCAATGTTTCTTTCTTTATATTGTCATCCGTGACTCCCTGTGCTTCCCATACAACCTTTACCACGAACCAAAATTCATCTGGATCTTCATTACCTACTCCTTTGAACAATTGAAACTTTATCATGCTTGCCATTTTGAATTGTGGTGGTTGCAGAGGTGGTGTGGGCGAGGATGGGGGTGAAGATGGTGAAACTGGTGGTGGTGCAGGTGGGGGTGGTATGGGCGGAATTTGTTGCTTTATCAAATTGATCACACTTCTTAGTGAGACCTTCATGAGCTCTTCCTCACTTTCTCATGGGGGTGAAATCAAGGGGCTAGTTTCTAGTTCTGTGCTACCTTCATTTCTTTAGATCCTCCCACTTTATGTAGCCCCAAACATCAATTTATTCGCATAACCTACTTTTCACACAATAGCATTTTAATCCAAGTGTTCAAGTATTTAACGTACTTACCTCACGGTCCTTTGAGGAAGCGTCATTTTGCCTCACTATAGCTCACTAAAGTATCTACCAAGAAATCGATAATAAATCCTCCTATAATTCGATTGAGCCAGTGATCCACAGTGCGCGCGATCTTATTTTCCGATGCTTCGAGTTTTCTGACCAACTCTAGAGTCCACACAATGGGTTTGTTGAGCCTACACCTTCCTTGACTGTTTGCTAGCTTCATGATCCACTCGTACAACTCTGAGGGGAAGGATGCAAAGAAAATTTCGTGTATTTCCGTATATAAGTAGCAATCTAACCACTCTTCCTTTGATAATCGTGGATTCCTATTTTCCTGTGCCACGAACTTGTGAATATTTCTGTCCAACAACTCTTCGATTCCTTTCTTTATCGAATTCTAGTGATACGACATTAGACATTTCTTATGCAGATCCCAGTCCCAGCAATGGAACCATTTGTTGGCTTATTGGGGCCTGACCCAAGTTCAGAGTTAATTTAGCCAAATAAATCCTAATACTGCTAGCCCTTTCAGCAACAGTATACAGAGCGCGGACTCAGGCCTCACCCAAAGTAGTATGGGAGGGCACTAGAACCAAGTTTCCGCACCTCAGAGATGTATGATGAGTTTAGGTGGTCCAAGGTTTGATCCTGCATGCAGGTTTCTTCGTGCACTTTCCTGTACTTCACAACCCGATATACTACCTCTGTGCAACCCTACCCAGGGGCTGAGCATTGTGCTCTACATTATTACTCAAGATATTACTAGTATTTCAAATTTTAGTTAAGTATTTTAGCCTACTTGCGTGCTTTAAGTTATATTTAACAACATAAACCATTCAGACAGTTGCGCACAGTAAATAAATAGTATATTTGAAAATTATATCAATCCTTCATTAACCCAAGAATAGATACACAAAATGATAACAAACTTCTCTTTATTAATTGCTTCCTCGATTACAGACTCGACTCCACCATCCACACTCAGCTGCAGGGTTCCACGCACTGAACTGCAGACCACTAGGCCTCTACACACTCAGCTACAGACTACTAGGCATCTATGCACTCAGCTGAGGCTTCTCCTACTCTATGACCCAAAGATGCACTTCACTTAGTTACTTAGACTCTTCCTTCTCTACTATTATCTGCCTTATTTTACACTTAGAGCCTCGCTCTATTTATACGATCCCATGGTCCGTGGACCATGGGTAGGTCTATCCAGCCAACATTACATTACAAAACTAGGACGGACAACCCTATGACTTTATTATACTTTTGCACCCTGTGCCCACAATTCGTAGAGCCTTACAACAAATTTCAGTCAAAACATGGGCTTTAAGGCCCAAAACATGCCTCAGGGGGATTCCATGCTCAACATTTGCAGGTCTGAAAATGTGAGTACTAGTTCAGAGCAGAAGTGGTGCTTCAATTCAATGAACGCCCTCCGTTGGGACTCGGAACAAGAAAACTTTGCTTTGGCTCCACCCCTGGTAATATGACTCAAAGGCCAAGTGATATGGGAGAATCCCAACATGAACTTCCGATACAAATTTGCAAGGCCCAAAAAACTACAAAGCTTTTTTAGACTGGTCGGGGTTGGCCAATCCTGAATAATCGTGTATGATGTAACTGATATATTGGACTTGGCTCATGCCAAAGGTGCATTTCTCCAAGTTGGCAAACAGTTTATGCTACCATAGGGTTCGAAGGACCTATGAAATGTGTTACAAGTGTTCCTCCCAACTCTTGTTGAATTTGAGGATGTCATCTAGATAAGCAACCACAAATGAGTTGGTGAAAGGCCATAAGTTGTCATCCATTAGCCTCATAAAAGTAGCAGGGGGATTTTCAACCCGAAGGGCATAACCAACCATTCGAAAAGGCCTTCCTTGGATTTGAAGGCATTCTTCCATTCATCTATGTGCTCTATTATTACCTAGTTCTAATTTTCCAAAGAAACGTCATTTAGGGTCTCAAAATGGCTCTAGAAGTTCAAGACCCAAAAAATTACCAGATAGTAAATTGTGCAACAATTATGGAAAATGAAAGAAATAATGGTACAATGGTGGGGATCCAAGTGGATTAGGTGAGTGGCCACCAATATCCACCTAGATCATTGTCACCGCACCCACATCACCATCTATAAATTCTCAACGACTGATAAGAAGTAATGGGAACACTAGCCTATGGTTTAAACATGCTTGAGTCAGAGTTGTAGATGATGAGGAAAATTATTCTAGCCAATAACACTGATAGTCATAAAGAAAAATAAAGAAAAAAACCTAGCTACCTATTGGTAGGCCAACCCCTTTCCTTTCATTTTTATTGAAAAATAAGGGCCCCTCTTTAAATTTTATTTTCATACTTGTTTTCACTTAATTGGATTTGTATTGGATAAATTATTGCATTCTTTCTCTAATCATCACTTTGATATTTTTTTGGGTTTAAGGTGGGATCTATTTTTCCATTTATTGAAACACAAGGATTTAATTTCCTAATTTCTATGATTGGTGTTAATAAATATTTGACCCCAATTGCAAGAAAATTGTTAAATTAAGAGCCGCTATGGAATCATATATTTTTTAGTAGCCCAGAATCATGTGTATAATTTTAATGGGTTAATTTTTATACACTAACATATTAATTTCCTATACTTATCCTACATTTTGATGATAAATTTACTTTCAAATGTTTCATTTTCATATTCATAGTCTTAACCTAAAGTATATAACCTTGGTTGGTTGCATTGTATGCTTGAATTGATTGTTGATATGAATTAATCTTGCCATATCTACCTCTAATATGCACTATTTAATGGCTCGTTGATTATGAATTAAATATGTGATTTTGGTGATTCATTTCATAGATATGCACTTATGGTATGTACTTATTTCGATGGACTTGTCATGTTAGTACGCCTCGTCACCCACTAATGAAGAAGTTTAAATGCCTAAGTGTCAATCTGTATCAACGCTAATTGGGATATGATTTGACTACGGTTTATTGTCTACATTCCAAGATCATCCTTGACCTATCATAAGCATATACATGATAACAGTTGATTTGATCTATGAGGTTTTCTTGAGAGGGTTTCATCAAACCATTCATTTTCGTCATTCTCATTTTGGTCTCGACGATTCTATGACTTAGTGTTTCATGTTTGGTGTTCATTTTTAAAGCCCCATTCTACCTCGACCTATGAATTTTCCTTTGTAACATGCCTCCAGTAGTTTGATAAAATTTCATTGGAGGAGAAATTGTAGAGGCGGATGAAGAGTTCTTAACTTGGATTCATCAAGTAGGTTGGTGACAATTTTTGAAACTGTTTCAAGGGCACAATAATGAAGTGGTCAAGGATTTTGTTTCTTATTTTAATGGAATAAGAGCTTATGTTGGTGACCTCAAAATTAAAATAAATTTATTGTTTGTGGTAGTTTCCACCCAGTATTTAGCCTTCGAAGGTGAGTTTTGGTCCAAAAAAATTGTAGTCAAAAGTATCTTGTGGAAGAAACTACTAATGAATAAGGACTCTGAATACTACATTAAAGGTATGCCTATATCATTTCTCAAACCAAAATGGGGTAACTTATTACATTTTATTCATAGATACATAACCTCAGAGGGTTGTTATAATGTTTCTTTCATGTATCACATTCAACTTTTGATGGCCTTTTTAGGCTAGAAACTTAATTTTCCATATTTTATTTCGAAGAGTTTAACAAAGATGCCAAAGGCATACCAAACCAAGCATAAAAACCTTGAAATATCTCTTTTCCATCATGGGTTAATTTTTATATTGGTTAGATATCATTTAGCTAAGATTGGTGATAATTGGGATCTATTTCTCACATGAAATGTCTATGGTAAATCCCAATCATTTGATCTTGTTTAGCCTTCTTCCACTATGGCTCCCAACCCTTCCATTAGGAGAAATTTTGGGTATAAAATGGGTCTACTAAGAAAAATGTACAACCAAAATAAAATTTATAAGAACCAATAGGATTCGAGATCATGATGTCAACCATGGGGGATGATTCACCATTTTTGGAGTAAAACGAAAAGAAGATTAAAAAATATAAAATAATAAAACTATTTTTTCAACTCGTATTTTCAAATTATCTCCCTAAGGGTTTACTCAAATTTCGAGGAGCACTTGTTGGATGAAAAATTTAATTCCTCAGCCAAGGAGTACCCATGTTTCATACTTTTGATGGACCGTGCTACATGCAAAATGAGAAATACATGAAAAAATGTGATTGCAATCATGTTTTTCATGTATTTCTCATTTTTCAAGTAGAAGGGTCCATCAGAAGTATGCAACATGGGTACCCCTTGGATGAGGAATGAAATTTTACATCCAACAAGTTTTTCTGCTCGAAATTTGACTAAACGCATAGGGAGATAAGTTGAAAATACGAGTTGAAAAAATTGTTTTTTTTTTCCCTATAAAATTTGATGTTGTAATCTAATCTTATTTTATTATTTCCAATACTATTTTATAATTTCCTTAGGAGACCCATTTTATACCTCAAAATTCCCCTAATGTACTATTAATTTGACTATATCCATGGTTGAAGAGCTATGATAGGATGACTACACGGTATATCCTCAAATTCCAGGGTCACCCTCTTCAGAGGATAGCTAAATTAAAATTTCCAAAATGTTGACTTCTCTTTGGTTACTAGGAATGTAGCCAAAGCTAGGTTCAATTCCATTGTTGAATCTCCTAAGCTTGAAACAAAACATGTTCAACCTAAAAACACACAAGAAACTAGTTAGATATAGAACATGGAAAAGATAAAATGATTGCAAAGGAGAACTTCTAGGGCTTGAAGAACCAGGATTAAGGGTCCTCCTAAAATTGTCCCTTTGGTTGACTTGGAAAATAGTCTTGAATTGTCTCTGAAAATAAATAAGTCACATTCTCAGGATCCCTTTCCAGGTCATGAAAATACTTTCAATTATGGTGATGCTTCCTCTAGAAACCCTCACTTAGATGATTTAATTGCAAATATATATTGGAAATAATAATATCAAGTCACTGCTCCTCATATGGAACATAGAATTAGCCAACTAGTTTATGAAAATGGCTAGTTAAGAGTTGTTGGGTGATGAGCCTCATCGTTGGGTAATTATATGGACCTTAATTCACCTCATAGCTTAGTCAAACCAACTATTCTCACAACTTATTGCATACTTTTGATTATAATTTGTTTATGAGATGAGTTAGAGTTGGATATTTTGCTTTGTGGTATAATGTGCCTTTAATGCAGGATTAAAGGATAAAAGTAAGGAATTTTGGCAAAGACCTTGGTCAAAACTCGAATGGGACAAGGGAGAAGAAATATAGGAGGTAATTACTCCTCATTTACTACCTCCCCATTCGAATATTCATCCATCAGCTTGGAGTGAAAACAACCAAATCATGAGGAATAGAAGGCAGTCGAGCAAGTGAAAGTCAAAGAACCAATTTATCTCGAGTTTGGGAGCCAAGCCTCCCTAAGTTTAAGGAATTTGTTGGAGACTTCAGATGTATAAGTAGAGAGGCCTAGGACCTCAGTAGGATTAATATTTTTGATTGTAAAAATCTACTCTATTTTCAAACTACAACACTTGTGACAGTTTTTGATGTAATCCATGGTTTTGATAATAAGAATGAGTTTTGTTTTGACCCAACACTGAGTTAACTTAGAGGGTTGAAGCTCTTGGGTTAGGGCCCAACCCTAGCAGCCAAGGCTCCTCTTTATTGTACATGTATGCTAGCATAGATTCATGGTTTAATTGTTCATTTGCTTAAGTAGTTGCATTTCCATTACAATAGTGTAGAGTAGATTGGTTGTGTTTTAGTTTGCTTCCATTTGTGCCTTCTTCCAGTTAGTAGTTTAGCAAGGAGAAAAATATCACCATAAGGTTGCTAGCAGGTGTCTCAGCCTCACCTCCTCCCTTTGGTACCATGACTCGAGGAAGAGGCCCTTCAGCAACCCCAAAAAAACAGATTTCTAGTTCTTGCATGATCTTTGGAGTTTGTTGTCTTGATTCAGTACTTGGTTCATTTCATTTTCATCTCTTTCCATCACTCTCTTTCTATAATAAGATCTCACTCATATTCTCATTTCCTTCAACACTTTCTTCATGCATAATATGGGCAACTGATTCATGCTTTTCTAGTTTATGAGAATGTATCTTGTTGCTTCGTTCTTGGAAGGCACACACATTTTAAGCATTGTAGGTACTTCAAGAGGAGGTCTAGACTTAATCACCAACATCCATCTTTCACCTCATCCACCTCAACCATCTCTTAGTCCACCCTCACCGTCACTAGTTATTTTGTCCTTTTTCATTGAAATTCCCCTAGACACATTGAAATGCTTAAGCAGAAGCTAATAAATCACATCTTAATCAGATAATACCCGTGGATTTCCTTACCATCCGATCCATGACAAACCTGACCAATCACCGTCATCTTCGTGGTACATAGCTAACGTATTCATTTCAACATTTGACTTTAGGCGCTCCAAATCTCCACTGTTGATCTATCTCGCTTGGTTCAACGGCTATCATGTCACCTGCTCACCAACTAGCTTGGCCGATCTCCACCATCGATCTGTCTCTCTTGATCCAACGACTATGGCATCACCCACTCACCAACTAGCTTGGCTGATCTCCACCGTCAATCTATCTCGCTGGATCCAACAGCTATCGCATCACCCGCTCCGTTGATCATTCCTGCATGATCCAATTGCTATTGTGCAATCTCACATGAATTCTTGCACGATTGATATCCAATCGAGAGCACGCGAGAAAAGTGGTTTTCCTGTGCTACGTGTCACCCACATAGGCTAATTGTGTGAAATTTAGGAATACCTCTTACAGCTCTTAGGGCGCATGATATACTGCTTACCACCTACGAAGACTGCTTCATCATTCTGCACATTTTCTACCCTTCTGTCAACACATGGATTGATGTGATCCATCCATCTATTAACTTAATCTCCTACAATAAGATCTCCACCACTCATCTTCTATTAATCCTATTCGTTGATCTGACTGATCCAACGGTTCTTGTGCACTACTACTTCATTACTTCTTCCTTTCCCTGATTTCGATCTTTGATTGCTCTTTCACTTGACTTCTTCTCAAACTTTGTTCTGTGTATTATTTAAACACTGCCACTCCTGAGCTTTCATTTGGTTATTCAATCGGACTCCAACACTGTCTGATCATTGCAATACTCCTCTAAGAACTTTCCTCTCTCTCAAATTATTTTTAAGTTCCCTGCACACTTATGTTATGTAGAATTACTCTAATCCGCAGACAGTTCATAATTCAGTTACTCAATAAACACCACACAAACTCAAAAATCACATTTCTATATTAATAAATACATATTTACACATTGAGTTGATTCTCGGCCTGATCTTCTATATCAGTGGCCTTTCCTTTCAAAAAAATCCTCCTAGGACCCTTCCACACCATCCAAACACTACATAGACCTGCTAGCCATCCTCAACCACCTTCCATTCACCTGCCACATCCACAAGAACAATTAAATTGCATGCTTGATTTTAGCAAAAAAACCAAAAAAGTGAAAACAGATTTAGTTTAGTTTCCTTGCTTACACATTATTATGGTTTGATGCTATTTACTTCTGTAACTTAGATAACAGAATTAGGTTAGCGTTGATTTAGCAATTTTACTTAGCATAGCTATTTAAATGGTTAATTAGGATATGGTGTGATTTAGCATTACATCTTGTTTTCTTCATTACTATAGTAGAGTAGCTCTCTTAGAATAGATTTTCTCTTATTCCATCAAAGAATTAATCTTCTTCTGACTCTATAGAAGTCTAGCTTGGAACCCTTGGGGTCTCTCACCAGATGAACAGTGACAACAAGGAGAACCTTCACTTTTACTTGTGCATATAGCACTGTGACCTCCAAGTTTGTATGAACCCCAAGTTGATAAGTAAAGCTGGTAGCCCAGGAGTTGCAACATCCTTACTGCAATACTGGTGCTTATCACTTTTTGGCGCCGTTGCCAGGGAGGTGTCTAAGTAGAATGTGATTACTACCTTCTTTTCTTCTATTTCTAGCCTCGAATTTTCTGCCATTAGTTTATTTCTACAAAATTAATCTAGTAGCTTCCTTTCTTTCAGTTGTCATTATCCGCTTTCCTTTCCATTCTACAAGTAGAATTTCAATTCAGCAAGTAACTTTTCTTTTTGTCAATAGTTTTCATTCAATCAACAATTTCATTTCTGCAAAGTACTTTCTAGCAAAAAAATATTACAAAAACCAACCCAAAAACATTTCCTTTCATGCCTCGTAGGAATAGGGAAAATTTAGGGAAATTCTTGCCAAATACCCCCACTGCATCCAACAACCAACCTTCTCTCTTCTTTAGTGGCTATGAACTGGAGGAACCTTTAGGTGAGAAACTTGACATATTTGAAGAACCTACAGGGGAAGAAGAAGAAGAGGAACCCATTCCTACTGAACCAATGGCTGAAAACCGAAATGACAAAGGGAATAGAGAGAGAGTTGAGGGTGCCTTCCCCATTAGGGAAACCAACGGGGACACTAAGATGAAGAATATAAGCCCCTCTGCTCTACCTCATTTACATGGCCTGACCATAGAGGACCCTGAAACTTTCCTATTTGATTTTGTCATTATATACTGAATGTATCACTATACAGATGATGAGAAAAAGTTAAAATTATTTCCTTCTACCCTCAAGGATGCAGCACTGAGCTGGTTCATGGGTTTACTTGGAGATAAAATCACAACTTGGGCTTAGATGCAACATGATTTTAACAACAAACGTCGGGACTACTATAGGTCAAAGGATACTAAAGAAGATATTTTTAGGATGACCATGGGCCAGGATGAATCCTTAGAAGACTACAAAGAAAGATTCCAGCTTAGTTACAAAAGGGCCAGGTGCACACTTGACCCCAAGTGACTAAACTTGGTCCTGCTCAGAGGAGTAAGGGAAGATCTTCTCGATACCTTACATTTGTTAGCATGAGGAGATATCTACCAATTACCCTATGAGGATATCAAGACTGTCTTTAGAAACCATTCTAGGGCAGCCAGGAAAACGGGTAGGAATATTCAACCTATGGCTAATACATCATCTTCCAAGTCACCCATTAAGGGTGAAATTGGAAATATGCTGGAAGATTTCAAAAGTGAGATGCTGCAAACCCTTTCCTTGCAATCGGATACCATGAACATCAAAAGGAAGCAAGAGGAAGAAGAGAGAGCCTTGGCCATCTTTTTCCCTAGATGCACCAGGAGGCATCCTAGGAACGAATGTCCATTGAACTGCATTGATATTTTCTCACTCTGTGAAGAAAACCACTCCACAGCCAAGTGCCCTTCTTTACATGGACTCAAAGTTGTATATCAAGGAGCTGAAGGAGTCACTGAGCAACTTTGCTACATCAACCAAAGTAGACCTCTTGGGCATAGACCATACCAGCAGGGTATGCAAGGGTCATCCCATGCATATTATAACCCCAACCAAACCACAACTATACCTTCTTGGGGACCCCCTGCTCATCCTTCCCAATCTACACCCCCTCCTTGGTCCTATGCATCTTAGTATCATTCCCAGTGAGCTAGTCGGTCATTTCAACCTTACGTTCTGCCACAACCTCAGTGGAATACCCCACTCCAGGGGTGGAGGTCCCAATACAACAATGCTCCAGCTCTATTGCCTCCACCACCTACCCAACCACAACTCCTACACTCTGTTACACCCAAGCAACCCTAGATGCCTACCTAGTCAAATCTGAACCTGAACAATAGGCAGGCTCAACAAGTATACATTGGAGAGACATCATACCCATTCTATGTTGTAGAAATGTAGGAGAACAACCTAATATTTGGAAGAATTCTCTCAGATAACCAACCTCCCTCTCCACATAGGGAGGTTGAGGAATAAAGAGAGGAAAGAAACCTTAAAGTAAATCCACCCTTTCCTGATAGATTAGCCCAACCACTCTAGCCTACCCTAGAAGAAACTGAACTTTTGGGAGAATTGAAAAATCTATGTGTAAAGATCCTCCTTCTCCAAGCAATAAAAGATGTTCCCATTTACAATAAGTTTATTAAGGAGAAATGTTTCAAGCATCTAGGAAGAAGAAAAAGGGATGCCCCTACCATTAATTTCATTGGGCAGTTGTCCGATTTAATGCTGGGGAAGGTAATATGTCTGAAATATTTGGACCCTGGAAGCCCTGTAGTAGATGTGCACATCAATGGAACCATCATACCACACACTCTGATCAATCTTGGGGCTGCCATTAATGTAATGACCAAGGACACCATGCTCAAGCTCAACCTCCAAGGGTCATTGAGGAAGACCACAATAGTTCTGCAACTTGTAGACCATTCGATAGTCACCCCTGAGGGAATTGTGGAGAATGTGATCGTCTCCATTGACTCCTAGGAATACACTCTAGATATTCTATTTCTCTAGCCTAAGGCTAAGCTTACTGGTTACCTTCTCATCCTTGGGAGGCCATGGCTGGCCACAACCGATGCTTACATTAGCTGTAGAGTTGGGAATATGACCATAAAGAATGGGCATATGTCCAAAAAGTTAGTCCTATACCCTCCTGCTCACCCTTCTCTAGAGCATGATTTACCTTTATGGTTGGAGGAGGAGGAAGAAGATGAGGTTTATTCCACCCAAATTTATGCTTTGGAAGCAACCATAGGAGGAGGACAGCAAGATAAGGATGACTTAATTGAACACCTGCTCCAAAGTCCAACTCCTAGTTTGTTACCATTAGAAGAAGAAGTAAGGGAAACCCAGGACACTCATCCAATTAACTTATACTTGGCTGATTCCAACCCACTCTAGGTCAAAATCATAGAATTCGGCCCAGAGAAAAATTTGAAAATCAATCCATCTCTTTCTGCTCTTGAAGAGGAAAAGCTATGCAACATGTTGAGAGAAAACCTAGAAGCCTTCGCTTGGAGTTACAAGGAAATGAAAGGAGCACACCCCTCAGTGTGTACTCACCACATATACATCAAAGAAGATTGCAAGTTCGTTTGACAACCGAAAAGGAGGATGAATACAACTCTTAAAGACATATTCAAAGAAGAACTACGAAAACTTCTAGATGCAGGATTCATTTACCCTATCTATGACCGTGAGTGGGTCTCTCCTTTAGTGTTAGTTCCCAAGAAAAATGGTAAGTGGAGGATTTGTGTCGATTACAGGGAGTTGAAAAAAGACACAAAGAAGGATCATTTTCCCCTACGCTTCACTGACCAAGTGCTAGATGGCCTGGCAGAGAAGAAGTTTTTTTCTTTTCCTAGATGGATTCAGTGGGTACAACCAAATCCAAATCTGCCCAGAAGACTAGAATAAGATCACATTCACCTGTCCTTGGGGTAATTTTTCCTATAGGGTCCTTCCTTTTGGCCTATACAATGCTCCTGCCACTTTCTAGAGAGCAGTCTTGAGTATTTTCACCGAATTAGTACATGATGCGGTGGAAATCTATAAGGATGATTTTACACCTTATGGTTGTGATTTTCAAGAATCCCTGACTAACCTAGGAAAAGTATTGCACAAATGCATTGAAATGAACCTGTCTCTTAGTCCAGAAAAATATGAATTCTTAATGACTAAAGGGACCATGCTAGGTCATTCAATATCTTAGCAAGGACTGCAGGTGGACCCAAACAAAATAGCAATCTTCCAAAGGGTCCCACCTCCGCCAAAGCAGAGGGATGTCAGGAGTTTCTTGGGCTTAGCTGGATACTACTGAAGGTTTATAATGGACTTCAGCAAGTTGGCCTCTCCTTTATTTGGGTTGTTGGCCAAAGATTATGAGTTTATATGGTCAAAAAACTATCAAGAGGCCTTAGACATTTTAAAGGATAAGTTAACCACTGCACCAATTATTCGAGGCCCAAATTGGGCCCTCCCTTTTCATATTCATGGTGATGCCTCACACAAAGCCATAGGAGTAGCCTTAGGTTAGGTAGAGGAGAAATTGCCCTATGCCATCTATTTTATCAGTAAGAACTTGTCAAAGGCTGAGCTAAATTATACTGTGACCGAAAAGGAACTCTTGGCTGTTGTGCATTCATTAAACAAATATACGCATTACATTACAGGCCACCAAACATTTGTGCATACTGACCACACTGTAATAAAACATTTAATGAACAAACCCGATGCGAATGCTAGAATTATAAGATGGTTGCTTTTATTACAACAGTTTGATCTAACTATTGTTGATAAGCCTGGTAAGGAAAATGTTGTTGCAAACTTTCTATCTAGGATGAATCTGCCTACAGGTGAAGAAGGAATGGTGGATGACCAGTTACCAAAAGAGCATTTTTTTTCTATGTCAGTTCTTTCCCCATGGTTTTATGATATAGCAAACTATTTGGTATCAGCATAGTTCCCACCAAACTTGCCCTCCAAAGAAAAGAGCAAGATAGTCAGGAAAAGCGCCCCCTTCACCTGGATTGGGGGCAATCTTTTCAAACTTGTCCCAGATCAAATCTTGAGAAGGTTTGTAAGGGAAGAGGAAGTTTTTGACATCCTTCTGACCTATCATGATGGGCCTTGTGGAGGTCACTTTGCAGCAAAGAGGACAACATTCAAAGTGTTACAAGCAGGCTATTATTGGCCCACTTTTCATCAAGATGTGAAAAAGTACATTAGTGAGTGTGATCAGTGCCAGAGGATGGGAAAACCTACTCCAAGAGATGAAATGCCCCTATAGCCTCAAGTGACTTTTGAGCCATTTTCCAAGTGGGGAATGGACTGCATTGGGCATACCAACCCTCCTTCAAAGAAAAAACAGTACGTTATTGTGTGCACTGATTATTTGACTAAGTGGGCTGAGACAAAGGCAATTAAGGTAGCAACAGAAGAGAAGGTGGCTAAGTTCCTAAGGAAGAATGTATTCTACAAATTTGGGTACCCTAGAGAGCTAGTCACAGATCAAGGCAGACAGTTTACCTCCAACATGATTGAAGTATTGCTGAGCCATCACAAAATCAAGCATAGGACCTCCACTCCCTATAATCCACAAGCTAATGGACAAGTGGAGGTGACCAAAAGGGCACTGGAGAGCATCTTAACCAAGGTAGTGAGCAGAAACAGAAAGGATTGGGTAGAGAGACTATTTGAGGCCACTTGGGCATATAATACAACATGGAAGACCACCACTGGATTTACACCCTATGAGCTGGTCTATGGAAAAAAGGCTTTGTTGTCCATTGAGTTTGAATATAACACATTGTGGATGGCAGCCCAACTAGATTTGGTTCTCAGTCATGCACAAAAAGAAATATTGTTCCAATTAAATGGCTTGGATGAATTCAGAATGTGGGCCCTCCTACATACAAAGATAGTTCAGTTTCAGAGGAAGATCTGGCATGATAAACATACTAAGGAGAAGCAATCTCAAGAGGGCGATTGGGCATTTCTATATGATTCTAGGTATAAAGACTTCAAGGGCAAGATAAGGACAAGATGGCTTGAACCTTATGTGGTGGAGAGATGCCATGATAATGGTTCAGTGAAAATTAGAACTATAGATGAGGAAGCCATTCCATTGCTTGTTAATGGACATCGATTGAAAATGTACAAGAGGCCTTTATCAAAGCAAGAGTTAATTGAAAATATCATTAAAACAGTGATGATGGTGGAGCAAGTTCCAGCTCCTCCCTCATCAGGTCACTACAAAAAAAAGGAATAAGGACTCAGGTTAAAACCTCCATGAGGCGTCAGAGTCCCATCTTTGGGTTGAAAACCTCGTGAGGTGGCCCAAGGATGAAAAAAATGGAAAAAAGTATAAGAAGATCCCTAGGTGAAAACCTTCCTTGAGGCGCTCAGGGAAAACATCTAGGGTGAAAACATCTCTAAGGCAACCTAGGTTTTTTTCAGAAAAGAAAAAAAAAGAAAAAAGACAATTGTTATTTGTAGTTGGGCGAGAAAGACAATCAAGTGTTGAGCATGCGAAAAGGTATGTATTTACCATTTATTTCTTTATGCTTTTCTTTGAATCATAACTCCTTTACATTCTAAGATAACAATATGATAAAGAATTATGATAGAATTAAGGAGATTTGTGATTGATGCAAAATGACTAATTATTGTCTTTTTCTATACAAAAAGTGAAGAAAATGGAAAATCACAATTCAGGAGGAAAAGACAAAGCAGAAGCAACCACTGTCCCTTTGACAGGAAGCCGTATCCAGATGAGGAGATCAAGATCAGAGTGCATGATCCAGGAAAAGGAAGAGAGACTGTGGCATCATACTTCCACCTGGCCATTATAAAAAGGGACAACACTTGTAGCCCAAGAGGTAGATTTTTGTCAATTTGTAGAACTTATTGTTGTAATCTTAACTTTGATCATCAACTCTCTTTGAAGAGCGATAGTTGTAAATTTACCATTTATGATTAATATATAACCCAGTTGTTGTTCCACTACCTGAATATGGAGTAATCGCAGCAGTGCTTCCCTAGTCGCTAAGGGCCTGACCCTAGTGGATCACTTGCTTCTTGTATCGTTACTTTACGATTACAGTCATGTGTAGTTTGATTTTCTTTGCATTTCTTTAATTTGATTTATTCAGTAATATTTTGTTCATGAACATTTCATTGAATTGCTCTGTATATCGAAATCATAATTGGATAGCGAGATTATTATTCACAACTTGAAATGTCATGTTGTTCATTCTAAAACCATATTGCACTGTCTAATTTGGATTCTTCTTTTCAATTATAGATTTCCATTGCTGTTCATTTACAGATTGCCATTGCTGTTCATTTACAGATTGCCAAAGCTGTTCATTTACAGTTGATATTGCTATTCATTTAACTATGGTTCAATTACAATTGCGATTGCTTTTCCTTTAACTGCCGTTCAAATATAACTGCAATTGTCGTTCCTTTATACTTGTGGTTAATGTCCATTATGCTAGAATAAGATTACTGATTCAATTACTCTATATTCACTGTGTGGTTATACTTAATTCAGTTTGCTATTCCTTTCTTAGATTGTTGTTCAATTCCTTTCTTAGTTAAAGATTGTTGTTCAATTCCTTTATTAGTTAAAGATTGTTGTTCAATTCCTTTGGTTAAGATTGTTGCTTAATTCATTTCTGTAGATTAAGCTTTGTTGTTCAACTTTTTCAATATATTTAGTTGTTGTTCCTTTGCTGTTAATCGAATTGTTATTTCCAGCATTTTCTTGAGTGTGAATAGAAAGATCTACAACTGTAACGAACATTGACTACTTCTGTCTAAGTTCGCAAATTGGAGATCTTGTCTGTGATTGATTTTAATTTGCACTAGTTTACAGGGAAAAGAGTTATCATTACTACATCTTTGACTGATGATTGTTGTAGTTTCTTGAGTGAATGATTTAGTTACCAAGAATTTAAGTTTCTTGACGTTACAATTAGATTTTGTTCCTAGCATTCATTTACTTTTGCAAGCACTATACTGTAAAAATTACTCTTGAACAAGTGACCACCTCAGACTAAGTACACTCTTGAGATAAAAAAATCATACCTGGATTGATAATTAATGTAGGGTGAATAGGGGTTAAAATACACCTTTTTATTGCTCAACATTTTGGCGTTGTTGCGGGGGAGTGTGTAGCCATTTTATTCTTTTTAAAAGAGAGTAGTGTAAGTACCTGTTAGGAGAGAGTTGGGTTTTAAAAACGGAAGGTAAGAACCTGCGTACGGAGCATGTAATAGCTGTGCTTCCCCACCCTCTTTCCTATAGATTTGTTGATTATTTTGGGTAGAAATAAGTATTTGATTTGTGTGCATGACTAAGCAGAAAAAGCCTAAAAAGAATCCAAAGCCTCTACCCAAGCCTGATAAAGCTAAGGGACTGGTGACCCTTGGCTAATCGACCTTTGTAGACGACATCATTAAAAAATCAAAATCTCAGCCATCAGTAGGGCCTAGAAAAGCTACTTTTAGACAACCTACTAGTTCCCTTCAGGCCACAGAATCACCATCTGTAGCCTTTGCTGAGGCGCACAGCCAAATAGGGGAGCAAGATTTTCAAGAAATTGAGAATTCTAGCCCAAAATTGTTACAAGAAGGGAACCTTAGTAATCTCTGCGAAGGAGGAGGAGAAATAGGGGAAACAGAAGAGCCAAGATCTCCTCTTGGAATAGTTCAGCCATTAAGCAGCCTAGATAAGGGAAGTGTTGTCAAAATCATCTAGAGCAAAGCTGAAGAACCTGAAAAGCTAGGATCCCCCCAGACATTAGTTCAGCAAGGAACTCTTATCATCCCAGACAAAGGAAATGTTGTCAAGGCCATTCCTGCTCCTTCTAACCAGCCTAGGAATACACCCCTAGAAATCCCAAAAGGATATTTGCACATATTTGACCATATGGCCCAAAACCAGCAAACACCTCAAACCTCCACACTGCAATATCCCATTTTAGATACTGCAGTTAATGCACCTATGAAGGCCATCCCTCTCCAACATATTCCTACATTCCATGGCCTAACATTGGAAGACCAAGATGCATTTCTATTTTAATTTGATGTATTATGCCGAGGGAATGACTATACCACTGATCCCCAAAAGATAAAATTATTTCCCTCCACATTAAAAGGAGCAACTTTATGATGGTTTATGGGGTTAGGTGGGGGTGTTATAAACAACTGGGAACAGATGAAAGGTGTTTTTCTAAAGAAATATCAGGATTATTGTAGGTCTAGAGAATTAAAGGATGAAATATTTCAGATGGTAGCTAGACCTAATGTGACATTAGAAGAGTACGTTGAATTTTTTCAATATAGTCTTCAGAGATCTCCTTATGCATCATTACCCTTACTTGACAATGTATTGAAAATGACATTAATTAAAGCAATGAAGGAACAATGGGTTGAAACATTAAATATTATGGAAAAAGGTGACATCTATCAAGAAAATTTTGCTGACATTATTGATTTGTGCATCAGGAGTTCACGAGGCAGTACAAGGCTAAAACCAGCGGAATGTGACATGCTGACAAGGGACATCAAGACCTCTAGTGGAGGAGTAACCTGAGCAGAAATTGGGAATTTACTGGAGAATTTAAAAACTGATATATTGGGGACTCTAAAAATGCAGCTCAATATTATGCAAGCTAAACATAAACAAGTAGAAGCAGAGCAAAATCTGGCAATATTTTGCCCAAGATGCAGAAAGAAACACAGCCATAAAGAGTGCCCACTGGATGCAGTTCAATTCTGTGCTATTTGTAAAAAATATCACTCCACAGAGAACTGCCCTTCACTTCCAGGTTTGAAAGCAGTGTACAAAGAAGCAGAAGAAGAATCAGAACCAGTGTACCTACTCAATCAATGCTATCAATGGCAGCCACGACAACCAAGTATGCCCTCTGATCCATCTTCTTCTTTCCAATCTCCCCAATATCATGCTCAGCAATATAATACAATGTGGCAAAATAAACCACCCTTTTCAAACTAGCCACAACAACCAATTCCTTCATCACCATGGAAAAATCAGACAATCCAACCTAATTGGCCAAATTTTCCCTACTCTTCACCATATTGGAAAAACAATGCATATCCAATACAATGGTCCCCTCCCACTTTGTAGAGTCAAGCCTAGTAGTCAAACTGGCAAAGACCGATGAATCAGCTAACTGGAACCATTCCTCTCCCTCAACCCACACTGCCAGTGCCATATACACTACAACAAAAACCCCAGTCCAACATAAGACCACAACTCCCATCCCAACCCAACCCAAACCCAAATAATAGACCGATTCAATTTGTTCAAATAATCGAAACACTAGAACTAGAAACTGATGTAAGGGAGTGCAATGACCTTCAGTTAAGGTCTGGGCACATAATAGAAACTGAGGGGATAAAAAATGCTCAAATTGAAAATCAGTTACCCGCAGAACAACCATTACAAGAAGAGGACATGGTCAGACAAAAAACTAACGACCAAGCAACCACATCTTCTCCCCCATTCCCAGAACAATTAAACATACCGTGCCCTATAGAACATCTTGACTTTGATGTTCTGGGAGAACTAAGAAAATTGTCTATAAAAATCCCACTCCTCCAAGCTATCCAAGATATCCCAATATATGCAAAAACCATCAAAGAGTTATGTATAAGGAAGCCAAAGAGGATAATAACAACTAACCCAATTGTCCAAGTAGTTGGCACCCTATCTGATCTGTTATCAGGAAGAGAAGCACCTGTCAAATATGAAGACCTAGGGAATCCTATAGTGATGGTGCAAATCAATGGACAAACCTTTTAAAATTCCTTGGTTGATTTAGGGTCTGCAATTAATATTTTAACAACCACTACTTGTCAAAAACTCGGCATTACATCAATGGTACCAACCTCTACCTTATTGGAACTAGTTGATCGATCAGTAGTTAGGCCAGAAGGTACACTACACGATGTAATGGTATTCGTAGATTCCTGCGAATATCTTGCTGACTTGCTGATAATCAACCCCAAAAATTGACTCGACAGACACCCTTTAATCTTAGGTAGACCTTGGCTTGCAACTGTTGATGTTTAAATTTGCTGCCGACAAGGCAATATGACTATAACTAGAGGGAGCAATATCAAGAATCTAGCTTTATACCCTCCAACCCAGCCAAGTGTAACAATAATGAAAACTAAAAAAGAACTTGTATCATACCTCACATAAAACAATAGGTCCCCATTAACCATAGAAGATGCCCTCGATTTTAAAGATCAAACAGAGGATGATGTTATTAACGACTTCATTAACCAATCCGAATCTAGATCCCATGTACAATGTCACATGATAGAGGCAGCATTTGACAATGAGCTAGAAGAATATCCTCTCAAAGACACTCATGATCAAACAATACACATTACCTCTATTTCAAACAACAAAACTATAGAGATTGAGCCAAGAAAAACCTTGAACATTAACAATAACCTGACTCCTGAACAAGAACAAAAGCTGGTCCAACTACTGAGAAAATATAAGGAAGCTTTTGCATGGGATTATATGGACATGAAGGGAATTGATCCACAGCTATGTACGCACCACATTTATACAGAAAAGGGTGTTAGACCCCTTTGCCAACCCCAATAGAGACTCAGCCCTCACCTAAAAGATATTGTGAAAGCTGAATTGCAAAAACTCTTAGATGTAAACTTTATTTATCCAATCTCCGATAATAAGTGGGTCTCTCCACTAGTAGTGGTGCCAAAGAAGAATGGAAAGTGGAGGATTTGTGTAGATTATAGAGAATTAAACAAAGAAACCTAGAAAGACCACTTTCCCCTTCTATTCATTGATAAGGTATTAGACACATTAGCAGGAAAGAAATTCTTTTCTTTCTTGGATGGCTTCAATGGATACAATCAGATTCAGATTTCCCCTAAAGACCAAGATAAAACTACTTTTACCTGTCCTTGGGAACATTTGCCTACAAAGTCCTACCCTTTGGCCTATGAAATTCCCCTGCCACATTTCAGAGGGCCATCCTCAACATCTTTTCAGATTTAATAAATGGAGGGCTTGAAGTATATATGGATGATTCCACACCATATGGAGATGATTTTGAGCCAGCACTGGACACATTGGAAAAGGTGCTGCAATGATGTATTGCCACTAGGCTCTGCTTGAGCCATGAAAAGTGCTATATGATGATGACCAAAGGGCTCATCCTAGGTCATTATATCTCAGCAGCTGGAATACAGGTAGATCCAGACAAAATTCAAATAATTTTGTTAATACCTACTCCTACCACACAGACAAAGGTACGTAGTTTCCTAGGATTTTCTAGTTATTATAGGAGATTCATAGAACATTTTTCTCAAATAGTTGCACCTCTATACGCACTGACAGGGAATGTTGACTTTATTTGGATAGATAAATGCGACCGTGCTTTTGAGGATCTGAAAAAGCTTGTGCCAATAGCCCCAGTGCTAAGAGGCCCAAATTGGGACCTGCCATTTCAAATTTCATCGGATGCTTCAGACACAGCTATTGGAGTATTCCTTGGGCTGGCATTTCAGGGAAAACTAGTTTCGATTCGAATTGCTAGTCCCACTAAGATGGGTAGCTATCTTAGAAACAAACAATCAAAGCATTTCAAGATTTCCTTTAAGTGTAATAGATAAGAGGGAAGAAAATAGGACCAACCTAGATCTTCCCCTTGGATCCTTGCTTGATTTCTCTTCCCCTTGATAGAATTTGCCACTTCTCTCCTACTTGACCTGCTTCAAAGAGTACCTGTAGAGTCAAAGTAACAGAAAACTATCAAAGCATCTCTATCTAAAACATCATAAACAATGCAGAATCAGAAACACATTGACCATACAATTGCATTCATAAACAATGAGATTCACAAATACACAATTATGTGGAAGAAAACTCAAAGAAACTTTATTAACAGTAGAAGAGAAGATTACAACCCAGTTGTCTGATCCAACATTATCCTCCTAGCATAGAAGCCCTTTTCACCTCATGAAAATCAAGATCACCCAACAATACAATGCCTCTTCTCACAGAAAAACCAACAACACTTCCTTACAAATTACAAAATTCTAGCCTCCAGATCTCTCAGATGAGGGATCCATTTATAGATGTCTTACAAGGGTGTGAGTCAGCTTTGGGTTTTTTATTAGTGTCATTGCACTGATATTTCTTGGTTCAATTTGGAGATTTCATTGATCTCTTACTCATCCCTGGGCGAATTTAGAGAGGCAAGTGTCATAGGAGAAGTTTCTGGAAGATTCCATGAGCTTCCACTTAGGAAACTGTCTCTCCCATTTGTCTATTCTCACTCATCGCACCCTACGGAAGGCCATTTCAGTATGCATCGCACCTGTCTAGTGTGGCAGCCAGTATGCATCGCACCTTGACCATGGAGAAGTCAGTATGGTCTAGTTTTGGCTAGTTCTGAGTAGTTTTTCAGGTGGAACTTCTGGGAAATGATGTAATCAGTTGACCATGATCCTTTAGGGTATGAAACAAAAATTTTAGGGACTAAAGAGCCTTTGGTTTATGGACATATGAGTTTGGGGTTACAGTGGCCAAATATGTCTATAACAGTTGCCCCCTAAAGCATGAGTTCGTAAATCTTCTGATGTTGGGTGAAATTCTTTATCATGAGGATCCAAGGTATTCGAACTAGAAGGTGACTTGTATACGATACAATACAATACATCATCATCATATTATTCTCATGATCTAGCTGAGGCGGGCATTCCCATGCTCAGCTTCATAAATTCATTTTCATGTACACAGGATAGAGTGATTCTTCATATGAAGAGTCACCTTCTTTTGCTTAGATTACTATCTGTGTAGATTCAGTGCACATTTGATGTCTTTATGTTCCTGAATATATCACAACCTAGATGGATGAAACTAGATCCGTGGTCTTCGAAATTGTTCAATCTTCGCCCGATTGTACAAGTCAATCCATGTGAAAAGATGTTCTGAAGTCAAACACGGAAAGACATCACCTGATTACCAACCAATAATGTAAGTTGTTAACAGGTGCGAGAGGAATTTCCGATAACGATAATGACCCTCAAGATACTACAGTGCAATTCACGTGGTGTGAATATATGATCTGATGTCAAACACCACGCAAAATCTTTCGGTCGAAGGTCATTGATGTAAACCTATGGCCAGAAGTGAGAAATTGCCATTAAGGCATGCAAGCTTCAAAGTACTAAAAGGGTTGTTTCTAAGTCAACTTCTTGGATAATGAGCTGATGTCGACAAGAAGTGACCTATCATAGGAGGGCCTTGATGTATCCCACATCTATGACACGAAACGAAGCAAATGATTTTCTGGAGGTGAAAACGATCTGATGATATAAGGTTTAGGAATGGCAGTCATGAAAAATGAAGGGTGAAGGTATTGCAGTGGATGAGGCGTTTGCTGGATGGTGAATTCTCTGAATGACTTCTCTTGAAGATTTCAGTGACACTGATATGGATTGGTAGTGTTAACCCCATGGATTGTATGGAGGACCAATGGTGATATGGTGAATGGAATAACCCAACCTGACTCAATCATGGTGAGGGAGTGAAAGTGTCATGTTCAAGAGCGACCTGCTACTAATAAAATTCTTCAAGTTTTCTTCCCTCTTTCCCCAGTTATTGTTGACCAATACCTCTTTATTTTTGTCAAGCTTGAGGAGGATAACATATGCTTGGTCTATAATTTTCCCTTCGGGCAAACCTGTCACTATGTTTTTAGCGAGCCTAGCGTCAATGAGACTCGTTCTTGTCTGGGTGGACAAGTTTGTCGCTATTATTTTAACAAGTTTAATGACAAAGATAACTCAGTCCTTTTCTTGGTTAGAGAGTTTGAAAAGGTATGAAAAGGAAATTCCAATAGTCCTTTTTCGTAGCGTAATCCCTTAAGTTCGAAAAAGTATAAAATAATAGGAAAGGGATGACTTTTCGTTCAATTTAACGAGCCAAAAAAAGACAAGCGCTCGATCCTTTTGTTTGATAATCCCTTAGGTCGAAAAATATTAAAATGTAAAGGAGAGATGGCGTTTCCTTTTACTTTAACAAGCTGGAAAGGCCAATGGCTCAACAATATTTTTATATTTGACGAGTCTAAAAAAAGTTTAAAAGCGATTCATTTTTGAGGAACGAGTGTTATTTTTAGATAGCAATTGGTTCCAGGCAAGTTTGGAACTTCTCAAAACATGGCAGTGTGAAGAGGGTGGCAATCTGAATCACTGATCATAGCTATTCCTCAAAAGGGTAAACAATCAAGTGGAAGCATATGATCGGCTAAATGAATGGAGGTGATGGTAGGAACACAACCAAGGTTCAAAAAGGTTGATAGTAGGGCAATCACAAAGGTTATTTACTGAAGGAGGATTCATTTTTTAATGAGCTTGAATTGGAAGAAACTATGCTCAATGGCAAGTTTATTTTTTAACGAGCTTGAACCTTGCGAGAACATTGCTCTTTGGCAGGTTTATTTTTTAACGAGCTTGAACCTTGCAGAAACATTTCTCTTACCAGTCATTTGAAGATGTCTCTTGTTGGTAGGTTTATTTCTTAATGAGCTTGAACTCCACTATAATATGTGATCATTGCCTTTTTATGTAGGCTAAAAAAGTCAAAGGTCATTTTTCACCTACATACAAAGGTTTGCATGCCCCCAGATCTTTCAAAAAAGGAGAGTTTCCAGGTTACCATATGGAAGTTCCTGCGGTTAGGCAGGATTGTTTCTGTCAGCAGACAAAAACTCTTCCTTGGCTTCGTCCATTAAAATAGATGAATGTAAATGGTGAGCTTCCAATCACATAACATACAAGGAAATACCTGTTTCAGATTGATCACATATCCAAAAAGGAAATGATTTTTCGATCCAATCGTATAACCTTTCAAGGAAATATCTGTTTCAAACTGATCACATAACCTACAAGGGAATGTTTTTTCAGTCCAATCATATGACCTTCAAGAAAATCTCTCTTTTCCTCTAGGTTTGCCTACTGAAGCGGACCAGGGTGCATGCCCCCTAAACTCCATTACATTCACCGAACTACTTCCAGTAATTAGGTGGATGGAATGAAGGTTGAAGAGACATTGTTGATGCAAAGAGGCCATTTAGGGATGATGGTTGATTTGTAGCTATGTTTGTACCGGGAAATGAAAGCTGGTTGACAAATTTCACCAGTTTTCCTTCATGTAGAAAACACATCACTCGAAGGAGTGTGGAAACAATAGTTTCCATGCTATATATATAGTCACGTCCAAGGAGTAGATTGTAATCTAATGGCCCTTGGACCACCATCATGTTCAAATGAATGGTTTTCCTTTTCAAAGTTATCGGTAACTTTGGAAGGATCCCTAACAGTCGATTGGTTCCTTTGTTTAAGCCTGACAAATTTTGAGTTTCAGGCAAAAATGATGGCGAACCAAGCGCTTTCCAAGAAGTTGAGAAAAGGGTACTCACTGAAGCCCCTTCATCTATGATAGTGCTAGACATGATCATTTTGTAAACTTGTACTATGATTCGAAATGGTACATTAGATGGAAGGTAGGGTTTTGCTAGTTGATTCCAATCAAAGAAAATGACTAGACTGCTCGGAGGGGGTACTGGATAAACGACTGGATAAATCTCATGAACTAGGGGGCTTTCTTCCTGTTGTAAAGGAATGGGTGGATTGCCCTCAAGTTCATTATACTTTATTTCGACAAAAAGAATTTGAACAGTGTCATTCTCATTCTCTTTGGTGATAGTATCATCTAAAGGTGGACCATATGAAGGCAAGACTCGGTCAACTTCCATCTTGACCAGTTGACTTTGGTCCGATATGGACTCAGAAGGTTTACTTTCAATGATAGGCGATTCGATTGACAATTGAGTTATGTCAATCCGGTTTTCAACTAGCAAAGGACTTGGCAAGAGTTTCTTGTATCCAGGTGGTAGTCGCTGCGGAGAAGTAGGATGGTTATCCAAAATACTATTGGCTTCATCTAGAAAAGGACAATGGGGAAGAGTATTATTACCTTCACATAACCTACAGGGAAATTTGACATTTCTATTATGTCCATTAACTTCGTTTTCACTAGTTAATGGTGTGCTGTCAACCTGACTGCTAGAGGTTGATGACACCAAATGGTACAAACAAGGAGACCATTCTCTCAAGATGCATGGAATGCAAGGGAAATCTTGATGGTAGTGGTATCCCTTGCAAATTATGCATGGATATTTTGTTTTGGAAAGTTTAGTGTGTAGATTTTCACCAGATGATGCATGGTTGCCTCCTTGTTTAGCTGGATTTTTCTTCTTCTCCTTCCCTTTCTTTTTCTTCTCAGCTACTTGGTTTTTAGTGTCACTAATTTCACCAAGCGAAGAGGAAGAAGGGGAGGGGAAAACAAACGAAGTAGAAGGCGAAGGGGTAACTTCAGTATCATTTGGTTGCTAATTAGATTGTTGAGGAATTACAGTGTTTTGAATGAAAGAGGTCGAGAAAAGCCATACTGGCAGGCTGATTGTGATTCCTGGAAGGGACAACGTAGCCATATATGGAGCTTCAGAGTTGCTAGTCCCACTAAGATGGGTAGCTATCTTAGAAACAAAAAGATTAAAATTACTTGTGTTTTCTTTTATGAGAGATGGATGAGAGAGAAGCAGAGAGTGCCAACCTCAGTCTTTCGCTAGTCTCCTTGCTTGTTTCCTCTCTCCTTTGATAGAGCTTTTGCCACTCCTCTCTCACTTGTCCCACTTAAAAGAACACCTGTAGAGCCAAGGCAACAAAATACCATCAAAGCATAGAGATCTATAACCATAAATGATGTAATATCAGATGTACATTAACCATATAAATGCATACATAAACAAGATTCAGATATATACAAGCATATAGAGGAAAACTCAAATAGCTTCGTTGATAGAAGTAGTAGAAGAGAGGATTACAACCAAGCTATTTGATCCAACATCATTCTCCCAGCATGAAATCCCTCTTCATCTCATACAAAGCAAGATCACCCAACAATGTCTTCAAAGAGAAATCAACAGCACTTCCTTGCAAATTACAAAATTCCAGCCTCTAGATCTCTTGGATGAGGGATCCATATATAGATGTTTACAGGAAAGTGAGCTTCTAGGATTTTGATTAGTGTCATTTCACTGATAGTTCTTGGTTCCACTTGGAGATTTCAGATCTCTTACTCATCCCTGGGCGAATTTAGAGAGGCAATTGTCATATGAGCAGTTTCTAGAAGATTCTCTGGGTTTCCACATAGAACACTGCTTCTGTTATTTGTCTACTCTTGCTCATCGCACCCTACAAAAGGGCTTTCTAGTATTCATCACACACCCCATGTGTAATAGGTGAGATGCATCGTACCCTATGCATGGAGCTATCTGTATGGGCTTTTTTTGACCAATTCTGAGTAGTTTTTCATGGAGAACTTCTGGGAGATGATGTAATCAGCTGACCTTGTTCCTTTAGGGTATGAAACAAAACTTTTAGGGGTTTAGAAGCCCTTGATTTATGGACATATTTGATTGGGGTTGCAGTACCCAAGTGTGTCTATAACAATTAGTTCCTTCATAGGTGCTTTCTAGGCATGGAGTATCTGACACGTGGCTCTCTAGTGTCAAACCTTGTTGCAGTGACTACATTGATTCTTTCTCCTCCAAACTTTCTAGATCGTCATGGAATGCTTACTCCTGGTGCCCCTCTAATAAGTGCCAGTGGAATCCTCGCTATCACTGGAAAGTGATGAAGTGCTCTCATCATATGTCGTTGGCTTGTCACTGGTTGTCTTGGAGGATTCTCCAATCTCTTTTCTGAGATACCCAATTCCTCATGGGTTGTCTTCCTTCTCATGCATCCCTACTTTCAAGATGTACAACCTTCACACTAGCTTCCTCAAGAGTCTTGTGTTCAAACAATAACAATGAATGATGAAAATAACTATGCAAAGAGCCAATATATTTCATCAGCATCTAAGAAGTGTCTAATGGAGCATTCAATGCTAATGTTTGTTTTCTAAACTCCTTTGTAAAACTTTGAATAGTTTGATTGATCCAAACTTAAACAAGAACACAATAAAAAATATATATAAACACAAATAAAGAGATGCAACATAAATAACACTTCATTTCATTAATATCAAAGAACTGAAATATGCTCACAAACATAATGGAAATAAACTAGCTTGGGCAATGGTAGCTTATCTCTAGGAAGAGATGTTGTGGCTACATGCCTCTGAATTGTGTTACAATGAGGCTCAAAGGCCTATTTATTATTAAGAAAAAATGGAAAACCCTAAACATCCAAAAACCTAACCCCAAGAGATGAAGCACCAAAATTATGGGCCCCGTTTGGGTAAATTGGTACATCAACTTCTCGAGGTCGCAACTTTGGCATACGATCTTCGTTTGATGCACATAATACCTCATTAGAAAGATCTATCCAAGGACTAAAAAATTTGACTGAAAACATCAAAGTTTTAACCTTTTTTTACCTGTTTAAAAATGAAACATCGTTTAGTCCCTCAAAATAGCTCTGGAAGTTTAGGACTCGAAAAAATACCAAAAATAGTAAATTGTGGTATAATTAATGAAATTGAAAATCCAAAAGGAATGTTGGTGGGAGTCCAAGTGGAATAGGTGGGTCACCACCAATATCCACTTGGATCAGTCCTCCCCCCTTAGGAAGAAATTCTCCCCATTGTGTTGAGTGCCTCCATGAGATGGGGAAACTTCTGCTGAACTTGGTCCCTGGCGAGGCACTTTCCTTGGTTCAGGAGTTGGCCAAATTTGATGATGCAATACAATTGTATATGTTGTTGGTGAGTATTATTGATCTATGTGTCCATGATTTCATCAGTTGTGGCATGTGCCATGCAGTCTAGGTTTAACTCTATTAGTGTGAGTTGTTCTGCAATGTTTGATGTGTCTAGAAATGGTGGAAAGTATAGTAGAAGATGGTCCACATTGAACAATGGGTGTAGGAAAAGGAATGGGGGAATGATGAGCGCAAAATCATTGTCACTTATAGCCTTGGTAATTGTGTAAGGCCATCAATTTGAGGGTGGAAAGTCATGGATTTAATGAGCTTGGTATCCAACATCAACCAAAGAATTGACCA
Organism: Pinus tabuliformis; assembly: GCA_031772625.1. NCBI lineage: Eukaryota > Viridiplantae > Streptophyta > Pinopsida > Pinales > Pinaceae > Pinus > Pinus tabuliformis. The sequence goes on from CM062805.1 coordinate 248,086,448, forward strand.
AAATGTACTTAGGAACATGCTATCTCGATCTGAGATAATGGACTTTGGGATCCCAAAGTCTACCCACACTCATTCAAAGAAAAGCTTAGTAGTGTCTTATTTTGTGATACTCTTCTTGCAGGCTGTAAGACTCACCATCTTAGAGAATCTATCGATGACCACGAAGATGCAGTCATTGCCTTGCTTTGTAGAAGGAATGCATGACGTGTAATCCATGGAGATGGATTCCCAAGGTCGATTAGGAGTAGGTAGAGGAGTATATAAGCCTTTATTATTAATGGTGAGTTTTGGAATGGCACAGGTAGTGTAGGATCTGATGTACTTTCCAACATCTTATCATAGGTTCGGCCAATAAAAATAATTCTACAAGACTATCACTCTTTTATCTAACCTGAAATGTCTAGTGACTTGACTGTAGTGTGACTCCAAAATCACCTTGGCTCATTTGAAGGAACACAGAGGTGTCTGAGGTGGCATAATAGTGCATCCTGGAGGTGAAAATTTGGAACTTGCTTGCCTTCCAGGAGTGTCTGGTATGTGTTACTGAATTCTGGATCACTCCTGTAAATATGTGCTCAGCCCACAGTCTTGTGCCCACAAGAGTCGAGCACGATGGTCAACACCATGACTGGAAGTCGATTGAGGTAGTATGCAATATTGTTGGTCCTTCCCCTCTTGTACTTAATGTTCAAATGGAAATTTTGCAGGTATGTGGACCAATTCTGATGGTGATCGTTCTGCAACTTCCCTTGTGTTTGTATGAACTGCAAGGGTCGATGGTCTGTGTAGATGATTGTTTCCTTCCCCAAAATGTAATGCTTCCATTACCGGCAGGTCCGCATAATGGAATACATCTATTTATCATAAGTGATATACTTTTAGACTATGTTTGAAAGTGTCTCACTTTGATATGCCACCAGATGCCCTTGTTGAGTAAGAAATGCACCAATAACATAGTTAGAGGCATCTTCCTCGATCTGAAATGGTTGTTTCAAGTTCGGTAATGTGAGCATTGGTGCAAAGAAGAGGCAATGCTTCAACTTGGAAAATGACTTCTTTTGGGATTCAGACAAAAAGAACTTTTCTTTTTCTCCTCCCTTGGTGACTTGACTCAAGAGCCAAGTGATATGAGAGAACCCCAACATGAACCTATGGTAGAAGTTGGCAAGGCCTAGAAAGCTGCAGAGCTCTATTAGAGTGGTTCAGGCTGGCCAATGTCAAATGACTTACATCTTGGCTGGGTCGACATGCACACCTAACTCATCAATAATGTACCCCATATATTGAACCTGGGTCATACCAAAAGCGTATTTCTCCAAATTGGCACACAACTTGTGTTGTCGCAGGGTTTGGAGGACTTATCAAATAATGGAATACATCTATTTATCATAGGTGATATACTTTTAGACTATGTTTGAAAGTGTCTCACTTTGATATGCCACCAGATTCCCTTGATGAGTAAGAAATGCACCAATAACATAGTTAGAGGCATCTTCCTCGATCTGAAATGGTTGTTTCAAGTTCGGTAATGTGAGCACTGGTGCAGAGAAGAGGCAATGCTTCAACTTGGAAAATGACTTCTTTTGGGATTCAGACAAAAATAAATTTTCTTTTTCTCCTCCCTTGGTGACTTGACTCAGGAGCCAAGCGATATGAGAGAACCCCAACATGAACCTATGGTAGAAGTTGGCAAGGCCTAGAAAGTTGCAGAGCTCTATTAGAGTGGTTCAGGCTGGCCAATGTCAAATGACTTACATCTTGGCTGGGTCAACATGCACACCTAACTCATCAATAATGTACCCCATATATTGAACTTGGGTCATACCAAAAGCGTATTTCTCCAAATTGGCACACAACTTGTGTTGTCGCAGGGTTTGGAGGACCTATCAAATATGGTGGAGGTGCTCTTCCCAACTCTGGTTGAAGATTAGAATTTCATCCAAATACACCACCATGAATGAGTTGTTTAAGGGTTTCAATATGCAATTTGTCAATCCAAAAGGCATGATCATCCATTTGAAAAGGCCCTCCTTGGATTTGAAGGTAGTCTTCAACACATCAGAGAGTTCGACTGGTACCTAGTCATAACTAAACTTCAAGATAATATTTCTAAAATATTTGGCCCCCTTAAGCTGGTCGAGAAGTTCATCAATCCATGGGATTAGATACATGTTCCAAATGGTGATCTTGTTTAGCACCTAATAGTCAATATAGAGTCTCCAGGTCCCATCCTTGTTTTGTACCAACACGATCAGGCTCCCACAGGGTCATAGTGCTGCTTGGAAACAATTCCAAGTGGGTGCGGCTAAGAATAGTGAGGGTTCACTCTCACCCCTCTTCTCATAGTAGGTTTCCCACTAGTCCTTGACGTGGAGGGGCACCTTTGACGAGTGCAAATGTAATATTTTCCTGGTTGGAAAAGTCATGAACCGAGAAATATCCTTCTAATAGATTTAACCATTTATCTACAACATTTGCATCTATCTGACCTTCAAATATGAGGATGTCAAAGTTAACTTGTACCTTAAAGGGAGTGGTGCTCCCAGAGTGGTTACCAGAAGAAGATGTGTTGCCTATGGGTAGTTGTCAAAGGACCTGGGAAAATTTTTCCATCATCGCATTCCTCTGTCACTCAAGGGATTCTTTGAGAAATATTTTACAAGGATCTCTTACTTCATTGTCTTTATTTTATTCCGCCATAGGAGGTCGTCAGGGTTTTTGAGGATGGTCTTGCAAGGGTTCAACCAATTCAATCCCTAACTCCTTATACCCCGTCCTCATTGGGGACATGCAAAGAAAAACAGAGAAAGCGCAGACCGCTCTGATACCACTAATCCAAAATTAGGAATGCAAAAAAATGTAGATATAACAAAAAATACAGAGATGCAATAGAAATAACACTAAATTTCATTAATATCAAAGAGCTAAAATATGCTTACAAACATATTTGAAATAAACTAGCTTGGGTGATGGTATCTTACCTATGAAAAGAGATGTGGTGGCTACATGCCTCTTGTTAGTGTCGGTCTTGAAGCCCTTCATCAGCGATCAAAGCTCTTTGCATTTGCATAGGTAGGTGTCTCATCAGTGTCAAGTTTTGCATCCCGTTAGGCATGCCATAACCCTGATGGAGGAGTTGGTCTATTTATACCCCTCTTGGCTTTGCTGGATCAAAGTCATTTCAGTCCTTAATCTCTTTCAAAGCTTGTCTTGTCTTGTCTTGAGGTCAAATTCCTAGGTCTAGGGTTTTGGTCAAGTTTGTTTACAAGGTCATGTCTCTGAAGGTCAATAAGTGCCCAGCAAGCCAGAGGGATGATTTTCAAAGTGTTTCTTCGAAAGATTCTATCTTGTGCAGCTAATTTTCACCTTGGATTTAAAAACCCTGTTTTTGAAGCCAAGGTCATTTCTCAAAGTTTTGTAAAAATTGTAAAAATTCAAGATGATTCAAAGGACAGCATATAACCCTGGCTCCCTTGTCAAGATCCCTCAGATGCTGTCCCTGCAAAAATTATCAAAGAGAAGCATCAAATCAACCAATTTCAGGATAAAAGGAAACCATGTGGGTTGTGACATGAAATTAATTCAAACAAGGCTATAAAAGCCCTAATCTCCCTCTATCAAGCCTCATTATGCATCCAAGTGATAGAGCAACTGATTGCAAGAGAATTTGATTGAAATTTTTGAGCTTGACAGGCGCGCGACCCGTTGAACCAGGCGCGCGACCCGTCAGAGGCGTGCGACCCGTCAGGCACCCTCCGCCAGTGCAAAATTATAACGGGCACGACCCGTCAGAGGCGCGCGACCCGTCAACGCCCTCTTTGTAAAACCGCCTGCAAATTCACCAAGGAGCCACAAATTTCCAAATTTTGCAAGGTAGGCCCTCCATCATGAAAAATTATTGCTTGCTACAGTTCAAGAAGATCATGATTGTATTTTTAAAGGTCTTCATTTGCAAGTAAAAGTCTCCATTGTGCTTTTGGGCTTAAAGTTGTCAAAATGCCAATTCATGTCATCATTCAGCTGAGTGTATCATCATTCAGAGGGTTTTCATCATCATATTAGGTTCCATTGGGTCATGTTACATCTTGTTCATGCTTCAGTCACACCTAGGCAAGCTCATTTCCCTCTCCTAGGGTTTTGAGGGCAATTTCTCTCGGATGGTCAAATCATTAGCAAAACTTGTATCCAGATGTTCATACACCTTCCCCTATCCTTCATGTACCTTATCAAACACTTTCCATCACAGAGATCCCCCAAATTCCTCATTTTTGCACAAACCCTAGTTTCTAGCTTCAACCTGGCAATTTTCTAGGTTTGGCCTATGTTTTGCCCTTTTGGACCCCTTCCCCTCACTCAATCTTTGAGATTCCACTTTCCCCTGCTTCCTAACATCCCTCCCCACTCCCAAAAATTTCCCCAAGAATTTAGAAGCCCCCTATCCCCTTCATTTCGCTCCATTTCGACAAAATTCCTTGTTTCACACATCGGGACAAGTCGCACTCAAATGATGTTCCAGAGCAATCAAAGATGAATTTTGGATAACTGAGAGAGGGTTTTGTCCACAATATGCCAAAGAAGAAAAACCTCCTTCACTTTTTGTACAGGTGTCATGGTTTTAGAGAAATGTCAAAATTACAATCGCCGGATCCAAGGAGCTTGGCCAAGGCACTAAAACGACGGAAAAGGCCCGTCCACTCCAAATTTTGGCCAAAGCCTCTTTGACTGAGCATGGTACTTGATTGGGGACTCCCAGCCCAAATTTCAAGAAATTTGGAGAAAATTTTGTCATTTGTGAATTTTTTGTGCCATTTACAGGTTTTTGTCCATTAACGGGTCTCACCCCCTGCGCAACCCTTCATCATGGCAACTCCTTTTGGTGAAAACTCAGCATTTCTAGATTTTTCATGCAAAGTTACATATGCCCATGGATGGACTTGAGATTTTGTGCAGTTTTCGTCCCCCAAAAGGTCAAAAAACTACCCAAAAATGACTTTCTGGCCCTTTTTTGAGTTGCAGAAACCAGTCTTGGGAGAATTACGTTTTGACAGGGCAAATGACCTCCAAATTCAAAAATTCCAGTTGGGTTGGAAATTAGACTCACAAAACTTTCCAAAAATCCCACTTTTGCTCAATTTGGACACCTGCAAGTTCCTCAAACATCACTCCAAAGGCGCGCAACCTGTCAGGCAGGGGCGCGCGACCCGTCAGGCAGTTTTTGCCAGATTGCATTGTACAGCCCAGAAAATGTAGTTTTGACACAGTTTGACTTTTTGGGGTGGAAGATGATTATCTTTGATGTAATTATTGTAACTCTATGACACTTTTACTCTTATGTACCTCTTCTAGAAGATTCATTCATGAAAAGGGTGAAAATTAAATGAATGAATTGGTTTCCAAGTTTATAGAGGCAAGTTGTTTTGACTGCCTAGTTTGTAGTGCTTAGTTTAGAAGTGGTTGAAACAACTCCTAGGATAATGAGCTCGACCCCTAGAGGCAAGGGAAGAGGTTGGCTTTCCTATATTATGTATTTTCTCAATCATTTTCAGAGGTTGGAAGGTTGGACTCTTGAGGGATAAGCTTTCATTGTATTATTCACTGTATCTCTGCAATTTTTGGCTAAGGAAGACCAGGGTTTTGCAGTCCTCTTTGGGATTGTTGTGGACTCATGTGTTGATGGTGTGTTTCTTAGTGTACTTGTAAGCTTGTTATGTGATTCATTTCCTTTCTTTTACTTCTGCACATTAAACAAATGAAGTGTAAAGGTGGGAATTCATGCTTGCCATGCTCTGCTTTTAAGTTTGTTTAATTTCAATGTTTTCTTCTGTCTAAAGAGAATTCAAAGTCATTTTTTGCTCTCTTTAGCTCTTCATCTTTCATTCCTGACCATCCACCTCAGTTAAAGGCATCAACGCTGTCTCCTACCTCGCCCCAAGGAACCCCCTGCAGAAACTGTGTCCAATCCCCGCACCCAAAATTGCCCTCTCCTCAATTTGCCACCAAAAACCATAAAAACCCCAAATCAACCCTTTTGATCAGTTTACTAGCCTAATATCAGTGTTACCTTATTGGTCATCTCATCTATTGAAGATTTTACCGAGATAGACCGGAGAGAGCCTTCTCCTGCCCCGTAGGGCTAGCTACGAGGCTAAATCGTTTGATGTTGCCTTGAGGTTTACCTTTCTCAGCCTGAGGTGAAATTTCAAGCGCTAACACCTCTGAACCATGTTACAATGAGGCTCGAAGGCCTATTTATTATTGAGAAATAATGGAAAACCATAAACATCCAAAAACCTAACCCTATGACATGAAGCGCCAAAACTATGGGCCCTGTTTGGTTAAATTAGTACATCAACATCCTAAGGTCATAATTTTGGCATACACTCTCTCTTTAACTCACATAATATCTCGTTAGAAAGGTCTATTTGAGCACTACACCTTTCGACTACACACATTTGAAAAAGTATTGTGTTAACCCATTTTCTACAAAAAATATCATTTAGGGCCTCAAAACAGCTCCAAAAGTTCAAAACCCAAAAAAATGCTAAAAAGAGTAAATTTTGCTACAATTAAGGAAACTAAAAAACAAAAAGAAGAAATGGCAGGGATGCAAGTGGAATAGGCAGGTGACCACCAATATCCAGCTTGATCATTGACCTTTACTTTGTTTCAAACATTCCCATTCCATGATGGCCTTCTATATGTGACACAATGGGTAAAATTGTCCTCTTAAAGCAGAAATGAACTCAAACCAAGATTAAAGAAGTTTATGACTACTCTTACCACCTTTCTGCAGCTTTCCTTCCCACTAGACGAGAGCAGTGCCACTCAATCAAAGTGATTCTAGCTAGATCTTGGCTTCATGCTCTTTGATTTGTTGTACGCGGTAATATACTTCAACCTATCTTATCCAATTATCTAGCTTTTATGCATTAAATTTTCCACTAAATACAAGTAAATCAAACTTGACATCCAACTTGAAAAAGGGTTTTTTTATGAGTTCTTCTACCTCTGGAATGACAAAAAGAGGGTGAAATTTTTTTTTGCTAGAAGATGGAGAGGGAGCTTCAAGAGGATATTTTCCTCCTCCTTTATGATTTACAAAGGCATGATCATCTAGTATGTTCTTCTCTTGCTTGTCTTCTCATACTCTACAAACAATTTGTCCATTTTTTTTTGCCATGGTGTATTAGGCCTAGCAATAATTTCTCTCTTCCTCCATCTAAGCATCTTCATCTTCAATTTTCCTTCTTTGTGCTACACACCTCGCTTTTGTATCAAAGGACTTAAGTTTTCCTTCACCTCTTTGGAGCTTTCCCATGCTTATCATACACTTGCACTTCAAATAAAAAAAAGACCTACTCCGATACCAAACTTGATTTGGATATTTTTACTTTATTGATGCATTCATAATCGCATATAAAATAGCATGTAATCATAAAATGCATACACATAACATAATCGGAAATGAAAGGAAATCATGAGAATCAAAGCACATCATATTGATAATGGAGTTCCCCCAATGTGGACTACATCTTTGGGCTCTGCTCAAAGTGGGGAGGCCACTTTCATTAATCTTTAGCAAAAACTAAATTACATGCATGTACAAAAGGCACCTTATACCTCCATTTCTGGGGATGGTTTGAAAATTCACACCTCTACTGAAGAAATGGACTGCACCATTGAATTCTTGGTGTGAAATCGTGTCAAATGAGTATAAACTCGACCCTTTTCTAACACCATCAAAATCAGGACCCTCAGGAATCTCAAAGATTCCCCAAAGATTCCTTCTCACTAGTTGACTAGAGTGCTACTACTTAGATGACAAGTCTGACTTCACCACTGCGTGCCTTGTCAAAAACTGGGTAAATTGAGTATAAAGTCAGCCTGGTTCTGAAACTGCCAAAATTTGGCCCTCAAGGAATCTTTTAGATTCCTTAAGATTCCATAAATATTCCCCTCTGTAGGTTGATTGAAGATACTTGCTCATATCAGAAAAACAATCATGCCATCAAACTCCAAGTGAAATTCTGGTTCATTGGAGTATAAATTTGGCATGATTCTGTCACTGTGAAAATTTGGCCCCAAGGGAATCTTTAGGATTCCTCAAGATTCCACAAAGATTCCTCCCTACAAGTTGACTGAAGATTTGATGCTTAGATGAGAAAAATGATTACACCATGATATTCCTTGTGCAAAATTGAGTAAAATGGGTAGAAATTTCATATACTTCTACAACTGTCAAAAATCAACCTCTAAGGGAATCTAAATATTCCTCCCCTGCATCAGAGAATATTTGTCTCAAAATTTGTGCCAGTCATGGTTCCATTGCCTAGAAATCTATGCACACTTTAGGTTTAGTGTGCTCCTCTGCTTTGTCCCTGGTCGACTGGGGAAAATGTGTTTATATAAAATTTGGGTTGTAGATTTTACAGTGTCTAGCTACTTGGTGTGTTGGTTGCAAGTCAAATTTGGAGGACGAAGGTCCCAGGGTCAAACCTGTGGGTCTCCCCCATATGGTGCATTACATTGTTTTTTGTGTGTGTTTTAGTTTTGTGGTATGTCTGATTCTAGCGTCAAGTCATTTTTTTGAATGACGGTCATGGGTTAACATTGGAGATTTGTTATGGGGTCGTCGTGTGGGGCGGGCCAGCCACTGCTCAGCTCAGGCTCAAGCCCTGTTGGCCCTCTGTATTATGTGGTGGTTGATATGTGGTTGGGTGGGGTCCAGGTCACCCATGACCCTAACGCATATATAATATGTTAATATGTATATAGTGGAGTGGGGTGGTGGGGGTGTTGTCCTGCCACCCCTCTGTTTTCTAATATTTTTTTGATTTTTATAAAACAATTGTACAAAACTTTGCCGCCTGATTTTTGGGGTCACTGAAAAAATTAACGAGGTGAAAAATTTGCCCATTGTGGCCATTGGAATCTGTCGCTGATAAGTTCTAAATTATTTCCTCGTTATTGGTTTCCCATGGGCCTAGTTTGACCAAAACTTTGATTGGCCATAACTTTTAAATACGAACTCGAATTGAGGTGTCATTTACACAGTTGGAAAGCTTGTGACGCCATATTTAATTTGACTCTAGTTTCACTTCATCCAGAAAATTTTATTTTTTACCTTTTCCACCACCACTTCTGAATTCTAAGCATTTTCGGAGCCACCTAGATAGCAAAGTATAACAACCCGAGGCTATTTGATTTCTCAATATCTTTTTTTTTGCTGAAGCAAGAGTTGTAACCTTTTAATCATTAAAACAGAAAAGTATTTACATAGAATACAACCATCCACATGGTAACATGCTTTTTTTTTTTTTTTTTGTAAGCTACGGTGGAATCCATTCTATTACTCGATAGAAATTAGAACATTACATATTATCAGTAAAGTATCAAAAACCCGCCCACATGGGGAAACCGGGTGATAAACCACCTATAGTTTCTGGTGGCAGCCCAAAAATAAAAGGCCCACAATCTCAGAATCTTAGCTAGCAGTACTAAACAGTCATTAGAGTTTCTAAAGCTATTAATCTGCAAAAAACAAGTATCTTTCTCCTCATATCTCAAACAACTACAGCTAAAAAGGCATTGAAAATTTTCCAGCATATCTTAGTTTAGGCAGTGTCCGTGTCTGGAGGTTGGCTTGTCCCTCCCGCAGAATCGCGTTGCATGCTCTGCAGCAGCTGATGCATGGCCTCCATTTTATCCCCCTGACGCTCCACAGCAACGCGAATGAAGCTAAGCTCTCTGCGAAGGTCCGGTTCTCCCTTGACCAGCTCCACCATCTCTTTTGCCACCTGCTCGAGCGCCTTCGCCAATAACCCCTTCATCACCCAGTATATGTGAAGTGACTGTTTAAAGAGCGTCATTCGCCCCCTGGTATGACCAGGGTCGTGGAGCAGGGATTTCCATTCTTCCATCTCGTCAGCGGACTGATTCTGGAGGGACTCCTCCTCCAAAAATTGCATAACTTTTCGAACCGCGGGATCAGACTCTCTCTGGAATGTTCGTTCCGCCCTTCTAACTCTGTAATTCACGGTATGCCTTGTCTTTTTCTCAGGCTTTGGCTTCTGCCCCGAGACCTCGCCTTCCCCCTGCGTCCGCTTCCTCCGGCCCCAACCTCTTTTTCTACTCACCTCCATTTCCTCAGCCAGGCTTCCCGCACGGTTCCTCAGCCCCGGGCTCCGCTCCTTCTTCCTTTCCGGTTCAGAGAACCCTTCACACTGCTGGTGCAATTCCTTAACTGCATCCCTTATCTGCGTGGCCGACCATCCCCCATCACCACCCCGCGGGAGTTCCTCCTCCGACTCATCATCAATTTCCCAAATTTTCATCGGGGGACTATCCTGGGCAATGCCCTTCCCTTTCTTATCCTGCACCTCCGTCGCCATTCTCAGGTGTTCCTCCATCTCCTTAGTCCGCTGTCTGGTCTCCATAATACGCGTGCTTACTTTGCTGGGAGGTCTCTGTTGCTCCTCGCGTTCAGTCCAGGCCAGACGGTTCTCCAACACCTTACTCGCTCCTCTCCCAATTTGGAAACAAACAAAGGTCCGGTCGCCTTCCCCAAAACTGATATATGTAGGATTTTCGACCTTCTCGTACCGATTATCACCGGCGATCAAATGCCGCCATCTGTTGTCTCGGTTGGCAGCATTAATGGTAATTATTCCATGGTGACTGTTTGTTAATGAGGCTTCTGACAGCCCACTATCTCCTCCACAGAAAATACATACCTTAATGATCTCACCCTGCGCAAGATCGAGTGCCAGTACCTTCGCACACTGCCACAGCACAGCTCTGTACTCAACTATCATTTCATTAGGCCTCCCCGATTGATCACTGATTAACAATCGGGATCTCCACGTCCTTTGATTATGCCAGCTCAAAGAACCGACTAGGTGCTTACGTGGCTTGGTCATTGTCCGACTTAATTATCTCGGCCAACTCGTTCCACTCGCTGTTACCACAAACAGCCTTCCATTGTTGATCAATCCTGTTACCCCGCCCTCTGCTGCCCCAGTTGGCCAGGTAATCAGCCGCCTGGTTACCTTTCCTGCGGACATGGCTTACTACCGTATAGTCAATCTTTTTTAAAAGAACTGCAATATCCTGAACGATACCCGCAGTTCGCCAACTGTTGGTGGCCTTTTCCCAGCTTTTACCATTATTTAATTTCCTCACCATGTCCACTGCAATCTGAGAATCGCCCGAGATTTCCAGGTTAGGATAACCATTTCTAACTGCAATCCTTAATCCTTGATGGAGTGCCCAGAATTCAGCTTCATTATTAGTCATCTCTCCTCCCCCTTCTGCGAATATCCATCTGACCTGTTTATTGCTGTCTCTGAAGATGCCTCCGAAGCCTGCTTCTCCTGGGTTTCCTTTCGAAGCCCCATCGAAATTTAACTTAACAAAGGTATCCCTGGGGTGACTGAACTTGTCGGGGCTCTGGCTCCTCATGTTCTGGGGGACGGATAGCTTGTGATGGACCATTTCCAATTTTAAGTTTAACTTTCTCAAAATTTCTTGTTCCTCCTGATTTGTCTTCCAATCATCCTCGTACCATTTCTCCACCAGAACTGTTTCCCGCATGAGCTCTACAGCTTTTACCCAAGTTGTCTCCAGATCCTTTGACATATTCTGAAAAATCCTCCGATTTCTCTCCTTCCAGACCATCCACATAACAAACCCGGGCATGAGGTTCCAGGCTCTTTTAACGACCTGACAATGAAAGGTCTCCTTGTTCCATTTGAAGACCAAATCATTAAAATCATTGATGATCCATCCTGGTTTATTGAAGGTCTGCTTAATATTCACCCACAAATGCTTAGTGAAAGGACACTTAATCAGAAGATGGTCTCTGGTTTCCCCTTCCTTATTACAAAGACAGCATATCGAAGGCCCCTGGAAGCCCTTTTTCTGGATCCTATCCCAGGTTAGGATCTTGTTTTTTGTAGCCAACCATATGAAAATAGAGACTTTTGGCCACCATTTATCTTCCCAAACGACTTTCCAATCCAGGTTTCCACCATCCCTATTCAGAGGATCAAATAGGTAGTAAGCTTCTTTGGTGGTAAACAGTCCCTTCATAGAATTACCCCACCTAAGGATATCCTGGCCAGCACGAGCTCTGATTTTCCTGGATCCAACTTCTTTTTTGTATTTGTCTTGAAGGTTTTCTTCAATCCCCCTGTCCCATTCCACTGGATCAGTCCAAACTCTCCACCCTTCTTCCACATCATGAGCTTTCCAGTAGTCTCGAACACTAGTCTTGTTTCCTTCTATTCTGGCTCGGATTTGATTAAGATCTTGGATTCTACTCAGGCTTTCTCTCTGTTGCCACCTATCATCCCAAAAATTTGCCTCTGCTCCTCCCCGGATCTCCCAGAAAGCATGTTTTTCCACCAGATCCCGATTCAGGCGAGCCAGGTCCCAAATAGAAGAACCTTTAGGCGTTTCCTGTTGCCTTAGGATCTCTACCGTTGAATCAGGCATGTTATATTTCGTCTTCCATATGATCTTCCACAGATCATTGCCACCCCGGAGCCACCTCCACCACAACTTGGCTCCCAGGACCCTGTTGAGAGTTTCAGGGTCTCTCAACCCTAATGGTAACATGGATTTTAAACAAACCCTACTTTCAAGAAAACCTAGGGTCACGAGTTAAGTGCTAAAACTCCGACCCTAATCCACAAATCTACACCACCCAAAAAGGCAACAAGTACGAAGGCCACATAAGCACCCGACCAATCTAATAAGCAACCTGACCAACTGCAGTGGAGTACCTCATAGAGCCAAGGCTCCTGCCAAAAAACCTTTTGGAAATATCATTGAACGCGACAGATTCCTGACCGTCGATCCCCCCAAATTGATCCAACAGTGGAGTTGAATATTGTGTCATCTAGAAGTCTGCCCTTTAACCATGAGGCCCCACAGACAAGCTCGATAGATCACAGCCGTAGATTCATCGGAGATGATCCAACAGTGGAGGATCATATCGCTCCGAGCAAAGGAGCAGATGTTTAACATGCGATAAGGGCGAAGCACAAAACTACCCCACAGCCACGTGTCACCCAAGGAGTGTGATCGCACCCAAAAATTTAAAACCGCTTCCCACCCAAGAGGCTCCCGATATACCGAAAACCACTTCACTAGTGGAAATGCAACGTTTGACAATGTATTAGGAGTATACATTTTGCCGTTGGATTCCAGGTTCCGGCAGCAACTCCTTTCGCTTTTGTCGCCGTATGTGAGCCTGAGCAATGTACTACCCCTTCCCTCCAAACAACTACTCTGGTAGTAGACTCCTCCTAGCAACATAAGAAGAAACGAGAAAGGTAAAACTTGCACCTCATAGATCAACCAAATTACTGGACAGGGCTTCCATTGTTTTGGTGCGGTACACCATCATATCCTCGACTGCTTGGGTGTTACACTGATCCATGAAATTATCCTGAGGCAACCTATGCCCGCTCATCGAAACCCTAAACCTGGTACATTTCACACCTTGATTAGCCAATAGATCAGCCAGTTTATTGGCCTACCTTCGCACATGGTTAAAATTGACCGTGCGTAGGCTTCTGAGGTGGATCTGGATCCTTTGGAAGACCTGGATCAGCCTCCAGTGTTTAGAAACCTTCTCCGGCTTAGAGCCCCAACTAATTTTTTTTACTGTATTAATAATAATCTCAGAGTCGGCTTCGATAATAACATTCTGTCGGTTATCTTGCACCAGGAGATCCAAGCACTGCTCCATAGCCATGGCTTCTGCCATGTTGTTTGTAGCCCTGCCTAAATTTCCATGGAAGATGGAAAGGATGTTACCAGTATCGTCCCTTAACACCCCTCCAAATCCTGCATTGCCTGGGTTGCCTTTAGAAGCCCTATCTATGTTATATTTCAGAAAGCCCAAAGGGGGAGGATGTCAAAATTCCTGCGTAGAAACCATAGCCAAAACCCTTTTGTTTAGGCCCTGTGACATAAGCCCTTGCATACCCAACAGTCCCAGAATCTTCAAGTCAACATCTGAGGGTTGATCTTTAGGGGTGTTTCACACTATGGTACCCATCGTCTCTTTAAGTTGAGTCAAAGTCTGCTTCAAAAGACACTGAAGGGATATTTTTTCATTTCTGAAAATTCTCTTATTCCTTTCTTTCTAGACATTCCAAATAATGAAGCTAGGGGTAAGAGCCCATGCAGTACCAAGAATTTCATTATCTGAGTAATTATTTCTCCACCTGGTTAGGGTATTGAAGATGCACCCTCTGTCCCTGTCGCTCCTTTGGAAGATGTTAGCAAAAAAATCCCACAAACTAGAGGTAAAGATACAATTATTGAGGAGGTGTTCCATTGTTTCTTCTTGGGCTTCACAGAGCAGGCATCTAGAAGGCCCTAGGACACCCCTTTTTCTTATGTTATCCCAAGTCAGAATTCTCTTATGATAAACAAGCCACATGAAGAGCTTAATCTCCATCTAGCCTTGATGCCTCCATAGATTCTGCCATATTCTATCCGAAGCAAGAGAGTCCATCTTGAGGATTTTTCACTTAGCTTCCTTAATATTAAAGGTATCCTCATTGATGTTACCCCACCTTAATTAGTCATGCCCCCCATTCACTAAGATCTTCCTTCGTTCCAGTATCCGCATGAGAGCCTCAGCTTTAGCTTTCAAGGGGTTATCTTCCTCATAAATCATATTTCTCCACCTTCTCCATTTACTTTCATTATTATTTTGCTCCCAAAAATATTTGGCCTGTGATAATCCCTTTATATCTGTCTCTCTTTTGAGGTCCAGAAATTGCTCATTTAGCAGTATTGGTTCTTGTTGCCATTTATCTTCCCAAAAAAGTGCCAAATCTCCCTCTCTGATTTCCTAGAAGCTATTCTTTTGAACTAAGTCTTTGTTCTCCCAGGACTTATTCTAGATGTTTGAGCCCTTTATATTGCGAGACATTCTTATATGATCATTGTTGTCCTAGGAACTGGCATATTTTTCTGTCTAGATACTATCCCACTGGGCCTTTGGTTCTTTAACCCATCTCCACCATAACTTAGCTCCTAAAGCCTTGCTTAGACTTTCTGGATCATCCAGACCCAGACCCCCTTGAGTTTTGGGTTTGCAAATATTTTCCCAAGAAATGAAGGCCCATTTCTTCTTATTCTCCCATTTTCCCTAGAGGAAGTCTCTTTGAATAGTTCTGAATTGTTGTAATACTCCTTTTGGTACAGGGAGTGCTGAAAGCATAAAAACTGGGATAGATTGAAGCACAACCTTTGTAAGCACCAACCTGCCCGCCAAGTTTAAAGATCTGATGGTCCAATTCCTGATTTTATCTTGCATCTTATTAATCACCGGTTCCCAGATACTCTTATGAAGAGGTTTAGCAGTAAGGGGGACTCCCAAATATTTCGAAGGAAGAGAATCTATTTGAAAGCCTATAATTTTGGAGATATTCCTTTGTACTGTAATATCAGTATTAAAGAAGAAAATTTTAGATTTAAAAAGATTAACCTCCATACCTGTGGCAAAACCAAATTCATTTAGAATTTGTTTGTAGGCCAAAGATTCTTTGACTGTAGGAACTCCCTGCAACATGGTATCATCCACAAACTGTTGATGAGTCAAAGTCTGTCCATTCTTAGAAAGTTGAAGACCCTTGATTTTGCCTTCTGCTTTTTCCTGCTTAATCGATCTACCAAGACCTTCCATCATGAGTATAAAGAGAAAGGGAGAGAGTGGATCTCCCTACCTAAGGCCTCTTGAGGGAATAAAAATCTTTGAGGGAGAGCCATTTACCAAAATTGAAAAGCTAGAAGAAGTTACGAAAGCCATGACCCATCTAACCCAATTATGATCAAACCGAAAAGCAGTAAGAACCCTCGTGATATAGGTCTAGTTCAACTTATCATAGGCTTTAGCTATGTCCAGCTGAATGATCATTCCAGCCTTCCTTTTTCTAGTCAGTGAGTGCACCACCTCCTGTACCTGAATGATGTTGTTGAGACTTTGTCTACCTTCCACATAGCCAGATTGCTCCCCAGAAACTAGGGTGGGGAGAAGAGGTTTGAGCCTATTACCTACAACCTTGGATATAATATTATAAACCACATTGCACAATGCTATGGGTTGAAACTTATCAGGAGTAAGAGCATTATCTTGTTTAGGGATCAGAGAAATGAAGGTGGTTTACGAGATATTTTTCAGTGTAAATCACAAGATCTATCATTTGTCGACGCGTTTCAAACCAACTAGTGTGGTTCATTGTCAGAACAAGTTGAAGAACATCCATCTAGTTCTTCAACTTGTCCTGACGATGAACCACACTAGTTGGTCCGAAACACGTCAACAAATGAAAGATCTTGTGATTTACGCCAAAAAATCTCTCATAAACCTGATATGAATCACAGAAGCCTCAATTCAACAGATGAAGGAGGTGTTGAGGGCCTTCAGGATCATTCTGTTCCCCCTGGAATCCTCTACCACATTCAGAATATCTTGTTTAACAATATTCCAGCATGATTTAATGAAGTCCATGTTAAAACCATCAGGACCTGGTGCTTTAACATTCTACATTTCGTTGATGACTTCACTGATTTCCTATTCAGTTACTGGCTTGCTGATGTTAAGATTATCCTCTCTAGACACTAGTCTTAGTATATGTCTTATAATATCCTTAATGAAAGGCTCTCTATTTGGATTGCTTTCTTGTGCAATCCCCCTAAAGTGTTGAACTAAAACAGCTTCAATTTCTTCATGGGTACGGACTAGTTTCCCTTCCTCATCCTTAATCGAGGAAATTCTATTATGAGCCCGGTTTGCCAAGGTTGATGTGTGGAAAAATATAGTGTTTCTTTCCCCTTCCTTTAACCATTTCACTCTAGATTTTTGTCTCCAGAATATTTCCTCTTGTTTTCATAAGTTATCCCACTCGGGCTGAAAAATGGTGGCTCTATCATTGTTGATTTTATCAAAGCCAAATTGGATAAAGGATTGGTTGAGTATATGTAGTTTGCTTTCAACAGCTTTTTTCCCTTAGAAAATATTGCCAAACTCTTTTTTGTTCCATTCTTTAAGCTTGAGCTTTATATATTTTAGTCTTTTGTGAAGAAGGAACATATTTGTACCCTGAATTTGCAGATCTTCAGACCACCAACTTGAAATATTGTTGAAAAAATCTAGATGGGTGAGCTATATATTCTTAAATCTAAAAGGTCTATTCCTGGGAGTACCAATGGCCCTGATCACTAGTTGAATTGGCCAGTGACCAGAGTTGCCAAAGGGCAGAATCCTTGGTTCCATCCCAGTGTCATTGAGTATAAGGTCCTATGATATGATGAATCTGTCTAAATTTGAGGCCACCAGAGACCCTCCTCCTCTCCTATCGTTCCAATTAAAGTGACCATTACCTGTATCAATGTCAACTAGTTTCATAGTGTCCAATAAAGATTGAAAAGCTAAGGCATCTTTGGTGAGAGCTCCGGTGCCCCCCTTTTTCTCCGATAGTGATTTGATCATGTTGAAGTCCCCACCCAGAATCCATGGAATCCCAGCATATCTCTCTCTGAGATCCATGAGGGATTCAAGGAGTCTCAATTTGTCATCCATTTTCTGAGGGCCATAAACATTCGTTACTAGATAGATCTCCCTATCCCCCACAGGTTGCATTACCAATGATAGATAATTTTTGGAGGCTTTAGCATCTATTATACCAATCTTTAGGGGATTCCAAAGAGTAAGAATGCCACCTATTGTATTTCCTGCCTTGACTTCTAGAAACTCAAAACGACTGAGCCATTTACTATGAATTTCTTTAATTTTTTGTATAGAACATTTAGTTTCCTGGATAAATATAATATCTGGAGCTTCTTGTTTCATTCTATTACTAAGTAATCTTTGCTTCCTTTTACTACCTAGACTCCTGATGTTCCAAGAAGTAAACTTCATCATTAAGGATTAGTGAAAGAGTAACTGGTTAGGTCCTTCATCTTACCCGAATCTATCATTAGCTTTCCACACTCCATCAGTAGCTCATTCTACTTTTTTCTGCCTCTTTTCTTTCCTGGGCCTCGAGGTGCTAATCCTGGTGTGAATTTTATAGATTTCACACCTTCTTTTCCTTGTTCTACCATGTTGCCTACCCTTTCCACCCCACTAGCCTAGGTTTTCCATAAGTATAGCTGTTGTACTCTAGAGAAATTTTCTTGAGGTAATGAATCTAACCCTCCCATGGTTCCCTGTTTCAAGAACCCTTCCAAATCTAGGTGCTCTCTATCTAAAATCTCTTGCAGCTCTTGATCCTCCATTTCCATTTTACTCTGGGTCATTTCCTGGTCCACATCTAGTCCTACATCACTCATCATGGCCTCTTTCTTTATGTTGTTGTTCTTTGGTTGGTCTTTGTCCTCCCCTGCCTCCTTATCCTCTAAATTTATCTCTATGCCCTGATCTACTTTTGTTGCCTCTTCTTCCCCCTCGAGAACCGGGAACCTATTCTGCGTAACTTGAGGCCCTTCAACTTGATGTTTCCTAAGACCCCTTTTGCCGCCTTGTCCTCTGTGGCTCACTTTTTGGAAGCTCTCTGAATCTTTCATAGTGGAATCTCTACTCTTATTCTCATTTTTACTGAGAGGGCAGTCTCTAAATAGGTGTCCATGCTCATGACATCTACGACATCTAAATGGAATATGTTCATAATCTACTGTTTGCACCCATTCTTCATCCAAAACTTCCAAGATCAACTCATCCAGTAGAGCTATAGAGAGATCCATTTCCACATAGATTCGTGCAAAGGAAGTATATTTTCCTCTTCTAGTGGCTTCTGAGGCCTTGACAAAATGTCCTAATTTATTACCTATAGTTGTTAACGATTCTATTTTCCAATATTCAAGAGGAAGGGAGTAAAGTCTTACCCAAACCGGAGCAAATGTGAAAGTCTCCCACTCTAGGACAAATTTCATCATCCACGGCCTCATATAGAGGCCAACAATTGCATAGAAGTAGGGCCCTCCTTCATACACTCTGTCTTTATCCTCAATATTAGTGAAGACCACTATAAAGAATCCTTTTGACCCTAGGTGTAGGTTAATGCTCCCTTTTGGTTTCTAATGGTATTTAATCCATGTCTGTAAAGATTTTTCAGTGGGCCATAATCCCATGAATTAACAAATGATAGCATAAGTTCACATGTGGTCCATGTGTGCCTGCAGCGCAGGATAATTCAGGACCACCCATGGTGTAACCTTAGATTTGGGCTTACAGGGTCCTTTCTGTGCCTTGGTTTTTCCTCCCTTTTCCTTATCATTTTCTTCCTTGTCTTTTGTGCTTTTATTCTCACAGTGTTTGTCTCCATCCTTGTCTTCTCCCCTTCTCTCTTTCCCCTCGTCTTCTCTTCTGACTTGTTCCATAGGCTTCTTACCATGGACGGTAACCGCTTGCTTGTAGGAGGGAGTAGAGCTCCCTCCTCCTCGGCCTACCATGGAGATCAACACCTGCAATATTCCAACCCTAGCTGTTCTTCGCTCATCGTTTCGCCAGTCTCTCTCCTAAAAATCTATTTGATTTCTCATTATCATTCCAGGAAGCAGCATCAAATGCCAATGCATCAATATATTCCTATCCAAAATAAGGATCCATTCGTAAGTAAATAACACTCTTAATGGTCAAATTTGTTCATAAAACTAATAAAATAATAAATACATATGAACCACTACTAGAATCCATACTACATAAGTTATCTTAACCTATTTACAAAAAAGATTTAGAAAATAATATGAAAACTAAAAATTAAGGCAATTAATTTATCAAAATAATGAGGCCCAACATAACCCCCCAACTAACCTTTTTGCATGACCTCATGCAAACAAATTATTAATATGTAAGTTAGTCAAGGAGTAAGATTCATAAGCTTCCTCTCCTATATGCCTGAATCCATTTCTACTTCGGATTTCTTCAAAAGCGACATACTTACCTACTTTTGATAAGTCATAATCATATTTATAAAAAGACTGAGGTCACCAATCATGGGACATTTGTACCTAAACCTTATCCTGATACCTATTTCCAATACCAGGTGAACATAGTCCCCTACTCTGGTCATGGCATACTAAAAATTGTGGTAGCCAAAGAGATCTGTATTCTTGACTTCATTAGGTGATACCTGCCATCTCACTTTAGCTCCATGAAGAACCTCATCCTTGATATCTTCCAAATATTCCATCCCTGAATGTGTTAGCACTCAAATCTGCCTCAGGTTGAGGAAGGCAAAACTCGAGGCCACATGAAACCACGCTCAGCCTCGTAGCTAGCCCTAAGAGGACAGGAGAGGGCTCTCTCCGGGTCTATCTTGGAAAAAGGTCTCCAAAGGGGCTGAGATGACTCAAAATTAATACTGATTTTAGGCTAGTAAAGAGATATGAAAGTTTGATTTATATTTTTGAGTTTTTTGTTGGAGAAATGGGAAAACCAATTTTGGGTGCGGGGATTGAGGTCAGATCTTTGCAGAAATCGAGTTGGGGTGAGGTAGGCAATAGTCTTGATGCCTTTGATCAGGTGTATGGATGGATCAGGATGACAAGGAGCTGAAGAGGGCAAAGGAGAACATGGATCCTCTCCAAACTGACGAAAACATGTGAAACTAAACAAATTTAAAGGAAGAGCATTGTGAACAACGAATTCAACCTCATTTACTCATTCATTTAGTTTCAGAAGCATAAGAAGGAATGGCATACATGTAAACATGAATAAACTTACAATAACTGAGAAAAAACACCATCAAGAACTGAAAGCCACAAGAATCCCAACAGGTGCTGCAAAATCTCTGATCTTTCCTTAGCCAAAATATGAAAAATATGTACAATAGCGTGCCAAAATCTTCCCAAGAGTCCAACTAGTGCTACTGAATGCAAATTTACATATATAGATCAAGCTAACCTCATTCCATAACCTCTAGGGGTCGAGCTTCTCCTTCTAGGAGCATTTTGAACAAATTCTAAACATGGAGCAAGAATCTAGGTGACAAAAACAACCTACCTCTAAAAAGAAGGAAATTGATTCATTACATTAATTTCTTGCTAATTTGTGAATGAATCACCTAGAAGAAGGTAGAAAAGTGCTATGTTACCTTACATAAATCAAATTACATCATGTTGAGTCAAAAATCACATCAAGGAGTGAAACTGGTGAAAACTGGCCGAAATTCTGAGATGGAAGGTGAAAAATTGGCCAAAATCCTCTATGCGCAGCGCACTTTTCCGGCTGATTTTGAGGCACTTCCTGGCATCCAAATTGAGCTCACAAAATCTCGTTGGAAAGCCCTAGATGTCTGCTTTCCAACCCAAGTAGAATTTTCCAATTTGGAGCTCATTTACCTTCTCAAAACGGCATTCTCCCAGAGGTACTTCCTGCTGTTGCAAAAGGTGGCAGCAAGGTGGTTTTCATGGTGTTTTTGTGCCTTTTGACCGTCCAGAACTTGATGAAATACTTCAGCAATAGCTGAGAATACGTAACTTACCATGAAAAACCCAAAAATATAAAGTTTTCCTCGAGCAAGTGTCCCAATCAAAAGCGAGTGTGCATGCGCGCTACGCGTACAACCAAAAAACCTGTTTTTGAGGATCAAAATTTTCAAAACGACAAAATTTTCTCCGAATTCGCTCAAATTCGGAGTGAAGACCCTCCATCATGTTTCATGCTCAGCCAGCGAAGCCTCGGCCAAAAATCGAAGTGGATCTAGCCTCTTTCACCGTTTTAGTGCTTTGCTCAACCTCCTTTGCAAAATCCTCATTTTTGCTTTGCTAACATGCGTGCGAGCCCAATAATGATTTTTCATGTCACGAAGCATGTCTTTGTCTCTATTGACCTTCTCCAACAACTCCTCCAGATGTCGATTGACTTTCTCAAGCCAAAATTGCCGCTCAACAGGTGTCAAATCACCAGGTCTTGCTCGGGCTAGCCTTCGGTCCTCATGGATTTGTCGCAGCTCTATAAGTGTGTGCTCATCCTCTAACTATTTATTGCGCTGCTCCAAGTCTTTGATTAGACATTCTTCCTTCAGCAACTTCTCATTCAAGCTATCAATCTCAGTCTTTTGCTCTTGGACGATCTCTTTCAGCTTCGAGCTAGGAGAGCTCCTATCCACATCACCCAATGCAACATCAACATCATGACCACCTGAATGGCCCTCCTCATAAATTGGCCTCTTGCCTCTGTCCTGAACCTATACCTATACTGAAGAAGAAGGCGAGACCCCTTCCACACCATGTGGAGATAGTACTCGTCGTGTAGCTGCAAATCGGGCCCTGTGGCCTCGCTGATATGTCACATATGCTGAAGCATTGACATGCTCGGTCTCAGGAATGTCAAACTGATGTGAAGGCCCTCCTTCATTATGAACTATCTCAGGAGGTGGCTGTGGCACTGTGAAAAAGTCACGAGAAATAAAATCCTCCCAAGTAATGCCCTGTTGTGCCAACTGATGAACCACTACGATCTTGATCAACGCATAATGATAAATACTCCTATGCTGCTGTGCTGGGGTCTTCCTTTGTACTAAAACAACCATCCTCTCTATGTTGCGAAACATGAAGTATGGAATGTTCATCAGACGTACCCTTGTAAAATGCATCAACAAACGAACATGGTATGCATAAAGACGGGAGAATCTGCCCTCACAACTGAAATACCGAATGATGAGTTTCATCAAAGGTGCAAACTGATCATTCAGGTATTGGAAAGGAAAAACCCTGCTCAAGTGCCTCATATACCCAGGTTTGATGTATGGCTCATAATAGGACTTCTCTAGCTGCTGACGCTTATTCCATTGCTCTCCAATATTTGGTATCCCAGTGGCCTCTGCAATAGTCTCTGGTGACAAAATGAAATTAACTCCGGCGAGGTTTACATGGCCATCATGTAAATGTAGAACAAACAAGCGAGCTAATTCACGATGATGCTGAATTTTTGAAATTAGCTCACAATAGTGATAGCATGACTGACGAAGAAAACAATCCATTGCAAGCGGGCAAGCCTGCAATTGAACCAAAGAAATAAGCTCTTCCCTTAGAGGCTTACCACCTTTGCCACCTCTGCGAGACCTTCGTGGCACATTACCCTCTGTTGTAGAATCACTGTCATACTGTTGCTCATACTCTGACTCCGTGTCTGACATGGCTTTGGTGTCAATATGTCTGCGATATGTATAGTGATATAGGTGTGGTGGAGTCAAATCTCAATGTATACTCAAAACTCTACTATGTTTACCAAAGCATCATACAAACTATGCCATAATGATAATGCTCTGTTTTCAACGAACTGGCACAAAACAGTCACTGCTTGACAAATGAACAAAAATATAATGTGTGCCCTTTAGAATGTTGACTAAGGTTTACAAATGAGCATGGAGCTGGTTTTCATCAATGAAGGATGAGAAATTTTCACCAAACCACCCACATATCTTTAAAAAAGCCTTAAAGAATGATTTTATCATGAACCTAGGGTTTCATTTTCCAAAACCCAATACATCAAATTCCCATCTTTGAAACATACTTCAAACATCCTAACATTGACTAGGCAGCAATAAAATACCTACTTGCAAGCTTGGAGTGAATTTGGGTATGTTCTGGGCGCATGTACCAAGTTTTTTTTTTGTTTTTGCTACTCAATGCACAGTGCGCAAACCCAGTGCGCAGCGCACCCTTCTATGTGTAGCGCCTTTGTAAATTAATGCTGGCTAGTGCTGCCCAATGCGCAGCGCACCACCCAATGCGCAGTGCACACTTCCAACTCTGTCCACGGGTATGCAATCACAGTTTTCGGCCTTCAAACACTTGAACATGATCTTGCTTTGGGAATTTGCGAACAAATAGACTTGTTTTCCCTTTTATATACAAACAAAATATCTCACCAAATCTGATTTGATTTAAATTGATCCAATAACCCACTTTTTAATGTTTGGCACTTTTTCACTTTGGTATTTTAATACAACACTGCTTTTTGATTTTCTCATGCTCTTCTAAGGTTTGGACTGATCATTTTTTGTTGATTTTTGCAGGGATCTGGCATTTTGGCTTTGGAGAAGATCAGAGGCTTGCTCTGAAACCCTTTGAGATAAAACAATTACAATTATTTACAATAACAAAGTTTAGTTCCAAAACAGAGTTTTGGACTAAAAATGTTTTAAAATTCTTTATGAAAAAACTATTAAATAAGATTCTTTTGAAATCAACCTCATGGCCTGCAGGCTTGTATTATGTATATGCAAAGGACTGACAACCCTAGACTCTAGGACTTTTTAACGAAACAAAACTTTTATGACAATGAATGCATGATTATGGACTTCAGTGATTTTTGAGAAAATTTGTTTTTTCACTAACCCTGTAGGGACAAACATGAGGAAACACAAGACAACCAGACCCCCTCGTCAGTCAATGGCATGCCCCTAGCAAAATGCAACGAAGTGGAACAAGCGAGACACCTAAAAATGATATGCAAAAGCGAAAAGATCTCTGACAGAGGGCTGTAAGGACCGACTCTAACATTGGCTCCAATGGGGATGGTGGCTCCTTGGAGGTGCCAAGAACTACAGATCTCTGGAAAGTAGACAGTGCCTCTTTCATTGGGCATGGATGGTCAAACAACTGCAAACCCAAAACAACTCATACCAATCCAAAAACATATACATGCTGCAACATGTACATAAACAAATACCGCAAACTGAAATGTTGCCTCGGGTAGCTTATTTATGTACAAATCTAACCTACTTTGCTGCAAAATTGATAGATCAAGTAATGTTGTAATGCCATATCAACCAATCAAGTAAATCTGAGAAGAATGCTGCTTGAGAGTGCTTCAACCAGATCACAGATGCAATTGCTTGCAGCCCTACATGCACATAACGAGTCTGGTTGTGTAAAAGACAATTTGATCTATCATTCAAACTGAAAAAAAATTCCATGTATGTTGCAATAGGATCAAAGAAACCAGACTCTATTTGCTGCCCTAATTCCTCAACATAGACCTCCAACTGCAAACTACCAATGCAAACATCTACGGGAAGCTCTATTGTTTCTTGTTTTGAAGGAGGAAGAGTTTCCAAGAACTTTCTGGGATCTCGGAAATCATATGATTGGATCTGATCATTTAAACACTGAATCTCCTTCTCAATTCTTTCAACAATTAACTCACAGACACCCATTTTAGCTTCAAGAGGAAACTTTAGAGATTTTAAACATTGAAGCACGACACTGAAAAATATTTCATCAACTTCAAAATCTGCTAACTGATCTCTAATTTCTTTTACAACTTCACAAAGTGTAGGGTTTGCCACATACCCTACCATTGCATGAATGGATCAGTGAGCACTGGAATCTCTGGATCGAGCTGGAGTCGCCAGGTGAATGTCTCAGCCTTCATATGTGTCTAACCATTGTCCACCATCAACAATTAGATCTGAACTTGATACATGTACTGGGGCAATTAACAAGTTAGATGTCAATATTACAAGCTAGACCAGAGATTGACTGAAGCAGCGTTTATCTACTTCCGCTAATGCAAAGAAAAAGCGTTTCGAAGGCTACCGAGCTAATCTTCAGGCTTCGTCTGTAGCTTATAAAACAAATGACATTAACAAACAAACTATTTTCTTCCCCATTATGGTCGCCACTATGTTAGCGCTCAAATCTGCCTCAGGCTGAGGAAGGCAAAACGCGAGGCCACATCAAACCACGCTCAACCTCGTAGCTAGCCCTACGAGGACAGGAGAGGGCTCTCTCTGGGTCTATCTTGGCAAAAGGTCTTCAAAGGGGCTGAGATGACTCAAAATTAATACTGATTTTAAGCTAGTAAAGAGATAGGAAAGTTTGATTTAGATTTTTGAGTTTTTTGTTGGAGAAATGGGAAAACCAATTTTGGGTGCGGGGATTGAGGTCAGATCTTTGCAGAAATCGAGTTGGGGCGAGGTAGGCAATAGTATTGATGCCTTTGATCAGGTGTATCGATGGATCAGGATGACAAGGAGCTGAAGAGGGCAAAGGAGAGCATGGATCCTCTCCAAACTGACGAAAACATGTAAAACTAAACAAATTTAAAGGAAGAGCACTGTGAACAATGAATTCAACCTCATTTACTCATTCATTTAGTTTCAGAAGCATAAGAAAGAATGACATACATGTAAACATGAATAAAATTACAATAACTAAGAAAAAACACCATCAAGAACTGAAAGCCACAAGAATCCCAACAGGTGCTGCAAAATCTCTGATCTTTCTTTAGCCAAAATATGAAAAATATGTACAATAGTGTGCCAAAATCTTCCCAAGGGTCCAACCTGTGCTACTGAATGCAAATTTACATATATAGATCAAGCTAACCTCATTCCCTAACCTCTAGGGGTTGAGCTCCTCCTTCTAGGAGCAGTTTGAACAAATTTTAAACATGGAGCAAGAATCTAGGTTGCAAAAACAACCTGCCTCTAAAAAGAAGGAAACGGATTCATTACATTAATTTCTTGCTAATTTGTGAATGAATCATCTAGAAGAAGGTAGACAAGTGCCATGCTACCTTACATACATCAAATTATATCATGTTGAGTCAAAAATCAGATCAAGGAGTGAAACTGGTGAAAACGGGCCGAAATTCTGAGCTGGAAGGTGAAAAATTGGCCAAAATCCTCTATGCGCAGCACCCTGATCTCTATGCACAGCGCACGTTTCAGGCTGATTTTGAGGTAGTTCCTGGAATCCAAATTGAGCTCACGATAGCTCGTTGGAAATCCCTAGATGTCTACTTTCCAACTCTAGTGGAATTTTCCAATTTGGAGCTCATTTTCCCTCTCAAAACTGCATTATCCGAGAGGTACTTCCTGCTGTTGCAAAAGGTGGCAGCAAGGTGGTTTTCATAGTGTTTTTGTGCCTTTTGACCATCTAGAACTTGATGAAATACTTTGGCAATAGCTGAGCATACGTAACTTACCACGACAAACCCAAAAATATAAATTTTTCCTCCAGAAAGTGTCCCAATTAAAAGCGAGCTTGCATGCGCGCTGCGCGTACAACCAAAAAACCTATTTTTGGGGATCAAAATTTTCAAAATTACAAAATTTTCTCCGAATTCACTCAAATTCAAAGTGGAGACCCTCCATCATGTGTCATGCTCAGCCAGCGAAGCCTCGGCCAAAACTCAAAGTGGGTCTATCCTCTTTCGCCGTTTTAGTGCTTTGCTCAACCTCCTTTGCAAAATCTTCATTTTTGCTTTGCCAACATGCATGCGAGCCCAATAATGATTTTTCATGTGACAAAGCATGTCTTTGTCTCTATTGGCCTTCGCCAACAACTCCTCCAGATGTCGATTGACTTTCTCAAGCCAAAATTTCCGCTCAACAGGTCTGAAATCACCAGGTCTTTTTTGGGCTAGCCTTCGGTCCTCACGGATTTGTCGCAGCTCTATAAGTTTGTGCTCATCCTCTAACTGTTTATTGCACTGCTCCAAGTATTTGATTAGACATTTTGCCTTTAGCAACTTCTCATTCAAGCTATCAATCTCGGCCTTTTTCTCTTGGATGATCTCTTTTAGCTTCGAGCTAGGAGAGCTCCTATCCACATCACCCAATGCAACATCAACATCATGACCACCTGAATGGCCCTCCTCATAAATTGGCCTCTTGCCTCTGTCCTAAACTTGTACCTGTACTGAAGACGAAGGCGAGACCCCTTCCACACCATGTGGAGATAGTACTCATCGTGTAGCTGCAAATAAGGCCCTGTGGCCTCGTTGATATGTCACATATGCTGGAGCATTGACATGCTCGGTCTCAGGAATGTCAAACTGATGTGAAGGCCCTCCTTAATCATGAACTATCTCGGGAGGTGGCTGTGGCACTGTGAAAAAGTCATGAGAAATAAAATCCTCCCAAGTAATGCCCTACTGTGCCAACTGATGAGCCACTACGATCTTGATCAACGCATAATGATAAATACTCCTATGCTGCTGTGCTAGGGTCTTCCTTTGTGCTAAAACAACCATCCTCTCTATGTTGCAAAACATGAAGTATGGAATGTTCATCAGATGTACCCTTGTAAAATGCATCAACAAACGAACATGGTATGCATAAAGACGGGAGAATCTGCCCTCATAACTGAAATACCGAATGATGAGTTTCATCAAAGGTGAAAACTGATCATTCAGGTATTGGAAAGGAAAAACCCTGCTCAAGTGCCTCATATACCTATGTTTGATGTATGGCTCATAATAGGACTTCTCTAGCTGCTGACGCTTATTCCATTGCTCTCCAATATTTGGTATCCCATTGGCCTCTACAATAGTCTCTGGTGACAAAATGAAATTAAATCTGGCGAGGTTTACATGGCCATCATGTAAATGTAGAACAAACAAACGAGCTAATTCATGATGATGCTGAATTTGTGAAATTAGCTAACAATAGTGATAGCATGACTGACGACGAAAACAATCCGTTGCAAGCGGGCAAGCCTACAATTGAACCAAAGAAATAGGCTCTTCCCTGAAAGGCTTACCACCTTTGCCACCTCTGCGAGACCTTCGTGGCACATTACCCTCTGCTGTAGAATCATTGTCATATTGTTGCTCATACTTTGACTCCGTGTCTGACATGGCTTTGGTGTCAATATGTCTGTGATATGTATAGTGATATAGGTTTGGTGGAGTCAAATTTCAATGTATACTCAAAACTCTACTATGTTTACCAAAGCATCATACAAACTATGCCATAATGATAATGCTCTGTTTTCAATGAACTGGCACAAAACAGTCACTGCTTGACAAATGAACAAAAATATAATGTGTGCCCTTTAGAATGTTGACTAAGGTTTACAAATGAGCATGGAGCTGGTTTTCATCAATGGAGGATGAGAAATGTTCACCAAACCACCCACATATCTTTAAAAAAACCTTAAAGAATGATTTTATCATGAACCTAGGGTTTCATTTTCCAAGACCCAATACATCAAATTCCCATCTTTGAAACATACTTCAAACATCCTAACATTGACTAGGCAGCAATAAAATACCTACTTGCAAGCTTGGAGTGAATTTGGGTATGTTCTGGGCGCATGTACCAAGTTTTTTTTTTGTTGCTGCTACTCAATGCGCAGCGCACAAACCCAGTGCGCAGCGCACCCTTCTATGCGCAACGCCTTTGTAAATTAATGCTAGCTAGTGCTGCCCAATGCGCAGCGCACCACCCAATGCGCAAAACACACTTCCAACTCTGTCCACGGGTATGCAATCACAGTTTTCGGCCTTCAAACACTTGAACACGATCTTGCTTTGGGAATTTGTGAACAAATAGACTTGTTTTCCCTTTTATATACAAACAAAATATCTCACCAAATCTGATTTGATTTAAATTGATCCAATAACCCACTTTGTAATGTTTGGCACTTTTTCACCTTTGGTCTTTTAATACAACACTTCTTTTTTATTTTCTCATGCTTTTCTAAGGTTTGGACTGATCATTTTTTGTAGATTTTTGCAGGGATTTGGCATTTTGGCTTTGGAGAAGATCAGAGGCTTGCTTTGAAACCCTTTGAGATAAAACAATTACAATTATTTACAATAACAAATTTTAGTTCCAAAACAGAGTTTTGGACTAAAAATGTTTTAAAATGCTTTATGAAAAAACTATTAAATAAGAGTCTTTTGAAATCAACCTCATGGCCTGCAGGCTTGTATTATGTATATGCGAAGGACTAACAACCCTAGACTCTAGGACTTTTTAACGAAACAAAACTTTTATGAAAATTAATGCATGATTATGGACTTCAGTGATTTTTGAGAAAATTTGTTTTTTCACTAACCCTGCAGGGACAAACATGAGGAAACACAAGACAACCAGACCCCCTCGTCAGTCAATGGCATTCCCCTAGAGAAATGCAACGAAGTGGAAGAAGCGAGACACCTAAAAATGATATGCAAAAGCGAAAAGATCTCTGACGGAGGGCTATAAGGACCGACTCTAACATTGGCTCCAATGGGGATGGTGGCTCCTTGGAGGTGCTAAGAACTACAGATCTCTGGAAAGTAGACAGTGCCTCTTTCATTGGGCATGGATGGTCAAACAACTACAAACCCAAAACAACTCATACCAATCCAAAAACATATACATGCTGCAACATGTACATAAACAAATACCGCAAACTGAAAGGTTGGCTCGGGCAGCTTATTTATGTACAAATCTAACCTACATTGCTGTAAAATTGATAGATCAAGTAATGTTGTAATGCCATATCAACCAATAAAGTAAATCTGAGAAGAATTCTGCTTGATAGTGCTTCAACCAGATCGCAGATGCAATTTCTTGGAGCCCTACATGCACATAACGAGTCTGGTTGTGAAAAAGACAATTTGATCTATCATTCAAACTGAAAAAACTTTCCATGTATGTTGCAATAGGATCAAAGACACCAGACTCTGTTTGCTGCCCTAATTCCTCAACATAGACCTCCAACTGCAAACTGCCAATGAAAACATCTACGGGCAGCTCTATTGTTTCTTGTTTTGAAGGAGGAAGAGTTTCCAAGAACTTTCTGGGATCTCGGAAATCATATGATTGGATCTGATCATTTAAACACTGAATCTCCTTCTCAATTCTTTCAACAATTAACTCACAGACACCCATTTTAGCTTCAAGAGGAAACTTTGAAGATTTTAAACATTGAAGCACGACACTGAAAAATCTTTCATCAATTTCAAAATCTGCTAACTGATCTCTAATTTCTTTTACAACTTCACAAAGTGCAGGGTTTGCCACATACCCTACCATTGCATGAATGGATCAGTGAGCACTAGAATCTCTGGATCAAGCTGGAGTCGCCAGGTGAATGTCTCAGCCTTCATATGTGTCTGACCATTGTCCACCATCAACAATCAGATCTGAACTTGATACATGTACTGGGGCAATTAACAAGTTAGATGTCACGATTACAAGCTAGACCAGAGATTGACTGAAGCAACGTTTATCTACTTCCGCTAATGCAAAGCAAAAGCATTTCGAAGGCTACCTGGCTAATCTTCAGGCTCCGACTGTAGCTTATAAAACAAATGACATTAACAAACAAACTATTTTCTTTCCCAGTATGGTCGCCACTATGTTAGCGCTCAAATATGCCTCAGGCTGAGGAAGGCAAAACTCGAGGCCACATCAAACCATGCTTAGCCTCGTAGCTAGCCCTACGAGGACAGGAGAGGGCTCTCTCCAAGTCTATCTCGGTAAAAGGTCTTCAAAGGGGCTGAGATGACTCAAAATTAATACTGATTTTAGGCTAGTAAAGAGATAGGAAAGTTTGATTTAGATTTTTGAGTTTTTTGTTGGAGAAATGGGAAAACCAATTTTGGGTGCGGGGATTGAGGTCAGATCTTTGCAGAAATCGAGTTGGGGCGAGGTAGGCAATAGTCTTGATGCCTTTGATCAGGTGTATGGATGGATCAGAATGACAAGGAGCTGAAGAGGGCAAAGGAGAACATGGATCCTCTCCAAACTGACGAAAACATGTAAAACTAAACAAATTTAAAGGAAGAGCACTGTGAACAATGAATTCAACCTCATTTACTCATTCATTTAGTTTCAGAAGCATAAGAAAGAATGGCATACATGTAAACATGAATAAAATTACAATAACTGAGAAAAAACACCATCAAGAACTGAAAGCCGCAAGAATCCCAACAGGTGCTGCAAAATCTCTGATCTTTCCTTAGCCAAAATATGAAAAATATGTACAATAGTGTGCCAAAATCTTCCCAAGAGTCCAACCTGTGCTTATGAATGCAAATTTACATATATAGATAAAGATAACCTCATTCCCTAACCTCTAGGGGTCGAGCTCCTCCTTCTAGGAGCAGTTTGAACAAATTTTAAACTTGGAGCAAGAATCTAGGTGACCAAAACAACCTGCCTCTAAAAAGAAGGAAACTGATTCATTACATTAATTTCTTGCTAATTTGTGAATGAATCATCTAGAAGAAGGTAGACAAGTTCCATGTTACCTTACATACATCAAATTACATCATGTTGAGTCAAAAATCACATCAAGGAGTGAAACTGGTGAAAACTGGCCGAAATTCTGAGCTGGAAGGTGAAAAATTGGCCAAAATCCTCTATGCGCAGCGCCCTAATCTCTATGCGCAGCGCACTTTTCAGGCTAATTTTGAGGCACTTCCCGGCATCCAAATTGAGCTCACGATAGCTCGTTGGAAAGCCCTGGATGTCTACTTTCCAACCCAAGTGGAATTTTCCAATTTGGAGCTCATTTTCCCTCTCAAAACTGCATTCGCCCAGAGGTACTTCCTGCTGTTGCGAAAGGTGGCAGCAAGGTGGTTTTCATGGTGTTTTTGTGCCTTTTGACCATCCAGAACTTGATGAAATACTTCGGAAATAGCTGAGAATACGTAAATTACCATGAAAAACCCAAAAAGATAAAGTTTTCCTCCAGCAATTGTCCCAATCAAAAGCGAGTGCGCAATGCGCGCTGCGCGTACAACCAAAAAACCTGTTTTTGGGGATCAAAATTTTCAAAATGACAAAATTTTCTCCAAATTCGCTCAAATTCAGAGTGAAGACCTTGCATCATGTGTCATGCTCAGCCAGTGAAGCCTCGGCCAAAACTCAAAGTGGGTCTAGCCTCTTTCGCCGTTTTAGTGCTTTGCTCAACCTGCTTTGCAATATCTTCATTTTTGCTTTGCCAACATGCATGCGAGCCCAATAATGATTTTTCATGTGACAAAGCATGTCTTTGTCTCTATTGGCCTTCACCAACAACTCGTCCAGATGTCGATTGACTTTCTCAAGCCAAAATTGCTGCTCAACAGGTGTCAAATCACCAGGTCTTTTTCGGGCTAGCCTTCGGTCCTCACAGATTTGTCGCAGCTCTATAAGTGTGTGCTCATCCTCTAACTGTTTATTGCGCTACTCCAAGTATTTGATTAGACATTCTGCCTTCAGCAACTTCTCATTCAAGCTATCAATCTTGACCTTTTACTCTTGGATGATCTCTTTCAGCTTTGAGCTAGGAGAGCTCCTATCCACATCACGCAATGCAACATCAACATCATGACCACCTGAATGGCCCTCATAAATTGGCCTCTTGCCTCTTTCCTGAACCTGTACCTGAACTGAAGAAGAAGGCAAGACCCCTTCCACACCATGTGGAGATAGTACTCATCGTGTAGCTGCAAATAAGGCCCTGTGGCATCGCTGATATGTCACATATGCTGGAGCATTGACATGCTCGGTCTCAAGAATGTCAAACTAATGTGAAGGCCCTCCTTCATCATGAACTATCTCGGGAGGTGGCTGTGGAACTATGAAAAAGTCATGAGAAATAAAATCCTCCCAAGTAATGCCCTGCTGTGCCAACTAATGAGCCATTACGATCTTGATCAGCGCATAATGATAAATACTCCTATGCTGTTGTGCTGGGGTCTTCCTTTGTACTAAAACAACCATCCTCTCTATGTTGCGAAACATGAAGTATGGAATGTTCATCAGACGTACCCTTGTAAAATGCATCAACAAACGAACATGGTATGCATAAAGACGGGAGAATCAACCCTCACAATTGAAATACCGAATGATGAGTTTCATCAAAGGTGCAAACTGATCATTCAGGTATTGGAAAGGAAAAACCCTGGTCAAGTGCGTCATATACCTAGGTTTGATGTATGGCTCATAATAGGACTTCTCTAGCTGTTGACGCTTATTCCATTGCTCTCCAATATTTGGTATCCCAGTGGCCTCTGCAATAGTCTCTGGTGACAAAATGAAATTAACTCCGGCGAGGTTTACATGGCCATCATGTAAATGTAGAACAAACAAGTAAGCTAATTCACGATGATGCTGAATTTGTGAAATTAGCTCACAATAGTGATAGCATGACCGACGACAAAAACAATCCATTGCAAGTGGGCAAGCCTACAATTGAACCAAAGAAATAGGCTCTTCCCTGAGAGGCTTACCACCTTTGCCACCTCTGCGAGACCTTCGTGGCACATTACCCTCTGCTGTAGAATCACTGTCATACTGCTGCTCATACTTTGACTCCGTGTCTGACATGGCTTTGGTGTCAAGATGTCTGTGATATGTATAGTGATATAGGTGTGGTGGAGTCAAATTTCAATGTATACTCAAAACTCTACTATGTTTACCAAAGCATCATACAAACTATGCCATAATGATAATGCTCTGTTTTGAATGAACTGGCACAAAACAGTGACTGCTTGAAAAATGAACAAAAATATAATGTGTGCCCTTTAGAATGTTGACTAAGGTTTACAAATGAGCATGGAGTTGGTTATCATCAATGGAGGATGAGAAATGTTCACCAAACCACCCACATATCTTTAAAAAACCCTTAAAGAATGATTTTATCATGAACCTAGGGTTTCATTTTCCAAGACCCAATACATCAAATTCCCATCTTTGAAACATACTTCAAACATCCTAACATTGACTAGGCAGCGATAAAATACCTACTTGCAAGCTTGGAGTGAATTTGGGTATGTTCTGGGCTAGGGGTGATTTTAGGGGCGAATATTCGCCCTTTGGCGAAATTAAGGCGTTTTAAATTAATAAAAATATAAATAAATACCATATTTATAAAAGAGGTATGGTAAATTAATAAAAATATAAATAAATGAGGTATGGTAATTAAATAAAGCATTTTTTATATTTACTCCATAAGTCACCTTATATACATGCAAGGGTGTAAACAAATAAAAAAATAAGTAAAGTGGAGGTATGATAAATAAATAAAACGTCTTTTTATATTTACTCAAAAGGTATGGTAAATAAATAAAAATATAAATAAATCAGACGCATGGTAAATAAATAAAACCTCTTTTTATATTTAGTCCATAACCCTCAGTCTATTTATGGATGCTCAAGAAAGAGGTTTTATTTAAGTGAATCCTATGGGCCAAATACCATGTTTGTAAAAGAGATATGGTAAATTAATAAAAATATAAATAAGCGAGAGGTATGGTAAACAAATAAAACAGTTTTCTATATTTACTCCATAAGTCACCTTGTGTTTATGAATGGTATTGTAAATTAATAAAAATATAAATAAACGAGAGGTATGGTAAACAAATAAAACATTTGTTTATATTTACTCCATAAGTCACCTTATATTTATACTATGGGACAAATACCATGGACTAGATTGTTATTAATACCATGCAAAAAAACATTATTAACCCTAATATTAGTATTAATAAAAATAAAAATCGCACATGGTATTGACCCATGGTATACACCAAAATGGCACATGGTATTGACCCATGGTATTCACTTGGAATGTAGCCTATTTAAATGGGGAATTAAACCAAGATATATCCATCTTTATTCTGGATCTACTAACCCCCGAGAGGTATCAAATATCGTGATATGCAAACTAGCATAGAGTGAAAATATTTGATCTGATCAAGAGTAAAAATGGATGTTGTAATTTAATGTATGTTAAACATTTTAGCTTGATTAAAATAAAAAATAAAATAAAAATCAACTATTAATTTTATTGATTTTTATAAATTACTAATAGTAATTTTTAAGCTCTAGGTTTATGATAACCCATGGTATTGACCCATGGTATTCATGTGAGCATAGACTATTTAAAGGGGAAATTATATCTTAGATCCATCTTAATTCTGGGTCTACCAAGTGCTCAGAGGGATAAATAGATTTAATCCCCCTAAGAGTGGTAGATGTGGAGTTAAGATGGATACAGGTTGGTTTTTATGATATTGAAGACTTAGGAAATTATATTGTAAAAAGATCTTAAGGTGAATGGTTAAAGCATAGACATTGGACAAGTATATTTGTATACTTCTGTTTTAAACTAAAACAAATCCAGGGCTAAAAGGAATGGATTGATTGCACTAGTCATCCTTCTATAACTTTCCAACATATGTTGGAGTAAACAGATTGTAATTTGGGTAATTTTTCTAATTGCAAATGGGAACATAGTTGTGTATTGGCAGGGTGGTTACGAGGTCCCTAGAAGTGGAGTAAACAGACTGCAATTTGGGTAATTTTTCTAATTACAATCAGGAACATACTTGTGTATTGGCAGGGTGGTTATGAGGTCCCTAGAAGTGATGAATTTGAATTTTTTCTTCATTTTATATAGAGTATTAGGTGTTTTCTCATGCTTTCTGTGAATGGAACGGGTGAATTTTATCCTACACCCACTAGGTTATCGATATGTAATTTCGGTAATTTTGATTTCAAAAGATAGTTTAAAGAAATGCAATGATTTCATTTGTGTATTCAATAAACACAAGATTTTATAATTGAGTAAAATATTCGCCATGCCTGGTGAGAGATTCGCCAAAAAATTATATATACATATCATATTATTTATAAAATCGCCTTCCATTTTTCCTATATACCATGGAGATTCGCCCATTTATTATACATGTAAATTTAGGGGGGGTTCTTAAAATTTTCCCTATTCTGGGCGCATGTACCAAGTTTTTTTTTTGTTGCTGCTACTCAATGCACAGCGCACAAACCCAGTGCGCAGCGCACCCTTCTATGCGCAGCGCCTTTGTAAATTAACGTTGGCCAGTGCTGCCCAATGCGCAGCGCACCACCCAATGCGTAGCGCACACTTCCAACTCTATCCACGGGTATGCAATCACAATTTTCGGCCTTCAAACACTTGAACACGATCTTGCTTTGGGAATTTGTGAACAAATAGACTTGTTTTCCCTTTTATATACAAAAAAAATATCTCACCAAATCTGATTAGATTTAAATTGATCCAATAACCCACTTTGTAATGTTTCACACTTTTTCACCTTTGGTCTTTTAATACAACACTGCTTTTTGATTTTCTCATGCTTTTCTGAGGTTTGGACTGATCATTTTTTGTTGATTTTTGCAGGGATCTGGCATTTTGGCTTTGGAGAAGATCAGAGGCTTGCTCTGAAACCCTTTGAGATAAAACAATTACAATTATTTACAATAACAAATTTTAGTTCCAAAATAGAGTTTTGGACTAAAAATGTTTTAAAATGCTTTATGAAAAACCTATTAAATAAGAGTCTTTTGAAATCAACCTCATGGCCTGCAGGCTTGTATTATGTGTATACAAAGGACTGACAACCCTAGACTCTAGGACTTTTTAACGGAACAAAACTTTTATGACAATGAATGCATGATTATGGACTTCAGTGATTTTTGAGAAAATTTGTTTTTTCACTAACCCTGCAGGGACAAACATGAGGAAACACAAGACAACCAGACCCCCTCGTCAGTCAATGGCATGCCCCTAGCGAAATGCAACGAAGTGGAACAATCGAGACACCTAAAAATGATATGCAAAAGTGAAAATATCTCTGACGGAGGGCTGTAAGGACCGACTCTAACAGAATGCAAGACGTCATAATGAATCTATGCAAGTGCATAAGCAACATCAAGATTTTCTATGAAGATACCATGACGAATTTGCGTGCGAAAGGGGCTATTAGGCTCCCCTCTGACCCAAATATCAAGGTCATGTTCTCTCCTTAGGAAGGTTTGAGGAGATTTTTTCCATTTCACCGGGTGCTTGTAAAATGAAATGAAATCCTGAAATTCAACGTCTCCAATAAATGGGACAAGATTTTCTTCTACATGCTCTTCTAAAAAGAAATTATGCATATATAATTCACACAAAATATATTGTTTATACTCATCCTGTTTGTGGAAAGTAGAAATGAAATCCAATACATTTCTAAACTCATATGGTTGTTAGATTATGTAGCTTTAACTTTGAGCAACAAATATTGCTCAAGTAAATATAAAGCATAATTCTCAGCCGGGGACCTGCATGCCAATGCATCTAAATAAATGGAGGATATTTGCTCTACATCCTTCTTAAGGTAGTCCTTCAAATTATATACTTTCTTACTAGATGCCCTCAGTTGCACATATGTATAATCTTCTATTGTTATTAGTGCTATGAATCATTGGAGAAAGTCGTGATGTTCCCTCCAAGGCACCACTTCTCCCTGATATCTTGCTACAGTCTCCTACTGTTTCTCCATAGTTTTGTGAAAGATTTTAATGGTTCCTTCTATAATCAAGGGAGTATAGGGAGGCACATCCTCTCTTTGTACTCCTCTATAATTAAAGATAAATGGTGAATTAGATTGAGTTCCCACTTCAACAAGGCTAAGGGGAGAATGTTTGGATAAGGTCCCCTGCGGTCAATTTTGGGGCAGAAAGCCCAAGTTTTTGTTATGTAAAGTGTAAATTCTCCGCAAGTTGTGGTTGTAGAGTGCATAGATAGTATGTGTCCTAAAGGGATTTTCCCTTATTTCATGTAAGTTGCGTCAGCTTGTGTAAACCTACCCATGGTCCATGGACCATGGGATTGTATAAAAAGGAGAGTCTTAGAGAGTCTAAGGTAGTTGATGAGAAAAGAATAAATGTAATCGGTCATTAAGAAGTGAAGAGAAAAGAGTATTAGAGTAGAAGAGAAGCTTTGCAGCTGTGTGGGTAGCGGCCTAGACTAGAGTCCATATCTGAGTGCGCGGACCCCTGCATCTTGAATGTGCAAGGTAGTCTCGAGTCTGTAAGCAGAACCGAAGTATCAATAAAGGGATTATTCTAGAAATATATGTGTTTTGTCCATTTACTTTGGTTATGAATGAAAGTTTTTATGTTATTATGAATAATGGTTTTATGATTTAAATATCGTATTGATGCGTGATTCTGCATGTTTTACACTATTATAAGAACGCAAGTAATAGTATCCGCTTACATGAAGAACATCTTAATACATGTTAAAGTTATCAGATACTTAAGCCGATATGAGTAAATACAGAACTAAGGGTAATTAAAGAGGCACATAAGTAGTTGATTTTCCTGTTTAGGGTCCATGAAAGATGATCATAGACCCTCACGAAGGTCTAGAGGTTGATAACAAGAAGCTATATCGATAAGCCTTAGAGGCTTATCGAGCTACAGAAAGGCAGGTTTAGGGCACAAAACGACATCAAAATCATCTCTGGGTGCGGAAACTTGGTTCCAACATCCCCCCATACTGCTTCGAGTGAGACTTCAGTCTGCGCTCCATGGGTTGATGCCGAAAGGGCTAGTAGTGTCGGGATTTGTTTGGTAAACTTAACTCTGAACTTGGGTCAGGACCCACTAAGCCAACAAATGGTTCTATTACGGGGACCGAGATCCACGTAGCTATATAGCTACTCAAAGACGGTTTATGACAACCGTGGCTTCTGATTGATGGCTGTGCGGATGCTTGCCTCCATCAGCACCCAAAATATTTCGCTTCGTAAACCCATATAGTGTCCTTTGTAGACTAGAGAGAAGCAAACTTGACTGCTTTGGGTAAATCTATTTTGACTGGAGGAAACTAGCTATCCTTCGCTAACTCCCATGTGACCAACGCAATTGATAATAACAACCATGAATAATGGAAAGTCTTGCTTTGGTCATGTGCCTCTCGACAGTTCGCGAGGAACTTGCTGCATTGGTAGCCCACCCAGTTATACTGTATGCCCTCCACACACTGAGCCTCTAATGAAACAACTCGTGCTAGCACCTTGTCCGCATGACACTTTCTCATCAATTTTTCAGCCAAAATTTGGGTGGCCACCTTCACCGTGGGGTTAGTGATACTAGAAATAGAATACCCATGCACTTTCTTGACAAGTTTGAACTTTTCCCTCATATTCTTGGCGAGGTCGCTCTCGCCCATCTTTCCACCAAATGGCTTTGTCGGATTCAATCCAAAGTGAGGTAATAGTGTGATCCTATGGATCAGCATATCAGTGATTGGTATTGACTCACACAACCATAAGCACCCATCATGCACATGGCACAACAACTGCTTAATGACTGTCAAATTTATAGGGGCACAGTGGTAGTGAGGCACCCATAACAGGTTCAACAACTCTGCCTTGTTTACCCCGTGAATCCATTCCACCAGCTCTAGCGTGGTGACATCAGATTCCGTGTAGAACACCCACCTCATGAAGGTATCAATAGTTAAGTGGGGGAACCACTCAATGTCCCCCAAATCCCAATATTCAAGCTTCAAATGTGGGATGCACGGACCTTCAAACGTTATGTTTTCTGGCAACAAGGGTGTGTTAAGGAGGAATTGTCGCTCATCTGGGTACTTTGGGACCTTCACCTTTCACTGGCATGGAGGGATATAATCCAACAGTTTTGAAATAGGGTCCACCCCCTCAATGTCAATATCCTCTGCGCCCTCCTCGACCTCCAAGTCTACCACTTTTCCCTTCTCCTACACAGTTGGTTTTTCTTTTCTCTGAACCTGTGTGGCTGTATGCTTCCTCGGTGACTCGTGCATTGACATCCTATTCTTTTGTTTAGGCTTTGGCCTAGGTGACCTTGATGCCTTAGGCACTACTGCAAGAACCTCCATACTCACGACCTCAGGGGCAACTACCTCAGAGGTGACAACACCACCAGTACTAGCGGTCTCAATTGGTGCATACATGATGTTGTTAATGAAGTTTTGATCAGACTCAGACACAGGGCTTGCAAGTAAATTCTCAGAGAGCTCACGCAAAAATCAACAAAACTCAGAAATTCTCAGAATGTAAAGTGTTTCTCATTGGACAACAACCTCTAATTTATAGGCAAATTCAAACTCAAATTCAACTGCTCTCCCCAAAATCCGTCCAGAAATGCAAGATTGGCGACAAATTTCCAAATATTTAACACTTGATTTCAGCCTTAAATGCCATAAATGTCTATCTCTTAATCCTCTTAACCGTCTCCTAGCAGTCAAATCATGAACAATGATCGTAAAGGTCACTTTCTAGCTACGTTGCGCAGTCTCCACCCCTATAGCAGATTTCCCCTCGCGCTTCTGTTGGTACTATGACATCCTCTCGTTCCGCGTAGACCTATCGTCGCACAACGCTACAACTTGGGCAGTGTAGTTTATGGTCTCGCTACTCCTTGTAGCTGCTTAGAGCGCTAAGACTATGCTACCATCATATAGTCATCTGGCCAGATCCACGGTGTATGGCTTCAATCAGTTGCCATTTACCTTTCTGGGAAATGGATCTCCATTCAATTTTACAAGATGAACTGCTCCACCATCGGTAATTTCTTTGATCACATATGGCCCCAGCTAATGCATCTAAAATTTCCTTGGAAACTTATCAAACTTGTTGTTATACATTAAAAATAAATCGATTACCTTGAAGGTTTGCAATTTGATGTGTTGATCGTGCCATGCCCTTTCACACTCCTTCTGAACTTGTTGATGGAATCCAGCTAAGAATCTATCTTCCTCTAGCATTGTAAGTTGTGTGAGTTGTTCTTCCAATGCTCCATGGTCCACCATTCCTATGAATGTCACTATGCGTATACTAGGCACAATGTATTCCATGAGCATCACAGCTTCTACACCATAGACCAGCCTGAAATGTGTCTGTCCAGTCAGCTTCTTACAAGTAGTTCTATAAGCCCATAGCACCACCAGTACATGCATGTTGTAATCATTTCATTGTGCATTGCAAACCTTTGTTAGGACATTCTCCAATATCTTATTAAACTCCTCCACCATCCAACTGGCCTTTTGGGACAAGGTCCCCTGTAGTCAATTTTGGGGAAAAAGCCCAAGTTTTGGGGTAGAAAGCCCAAGTTTTTGTTATGTAAAGTGTAAAGTCTCCACAAGTTGTGGTCACACAGTGCATAAATAGTAAGTGTCATAAAGGGATTTTCCCTTCTTTCATGTAAGTTGTGTCCACTTGTATAGACCTATCCATGGTCTGCGGACCATGGGATTGTATAAAAAGGAGAGTCGTAGAGAGTCCAAGGAAATTGATGAGAAAAGAATAAATGTAATGGGTCATTAAGAAGATAAGAGCGAAGAGTCTTAGAGTAGAAGAGAGGCACTGCAACTGTGTGCGTAGAGGCCTAGAGTACAGTTTGTAGCTAAGTGTGTAGACCCCTATAGCTGAGTGTGCAGGGTAGTCTTGAGTCTGTAAGTAGAACCTAAGTATCAATTAATAGATTATTCTGAAAATATCTGTTTTTGTCCATTTAATTCTGTTATGAATGAATGCATTTATGTTATGATGAATAATGGGTTTATGACTTAAATATTGTATTGATGCATGATTTTGCATGTTTTACACTATTATAATAACACAAGTAATAATATCTTCTTACACGAAGAACATCTTAATACATGTTAAAGTTATCAGACACTTAAGCTAATCTGTGTAAATACAGAACTAAGGGTAATTATAGAGGTGCATAAGTACTTGAGTCACCTGTTTAGGGTCCATGAAAGATAGTTGTAGATCCTTGCGAAGCTCTAGAGGTTGATAACATGAAGTTATATTGATAAGCTGAGCTGCACGAAGGTAGGTTTAAGGCACAAAACAACATAAAAATCATCTCTAGGAGCAGAAAATTGGTTCCACCATCCCCCATACTACTTCAGGTGAGACTTCAGTCCACACTCCATGGGTTGATTCCAAAAGGGCCAATAGTGTAGGGATTTGTTTGGAAAACTTAACTCTAAACCTGGATCAGGACCCACTAAGCCAACAAATGGTTCCGTTGCCGAGACTGGGATCTGCATAAAGAGATCTGTGATGTCACATCACTAGAATCCAACAAAGAAAGAAATTGAGGAGTGGTTGGATAGGAAGATCCACAAATTCGTGGAACAAGAAAATAGAAATTCACGATTGACAAAAGAACAGTGGTTGGATAGGTATCTGTACATAGAGATACA
Organism: Pinus tabuliformis; assembly: GCA_031772625.1. NCBI lineage: Eukaryota > Viridiplantae > Streptophyta > Pinopsida > Pinales > Pinaceae > Pinus > Pinus tabuliformis. The sequence continues at coordinate 248,129,207 of CM062805.1, forward strand.
TGAAATTTTCTTTCGTTCCTTCCCGATTGAGCTATACGAGTGGATTGCTAAATTAGCAGATAGATAAGGAAGGTGTAGGCTTGACGTCCAGTAGTGTGGACTTCGGAGTTAGTGCAAAGGTTGGAAGCCTCTGAAGATAAGATCGCGTGCGTTGTCGATCACTGGCTTGATCATGTCATTGGAGGATTTGTGACAGAGTTCGTGGTCGATACCTCGGTCAGCTATAGCAAAGAAGAGTGACGCTTCCTCAAAGGTTCGCGAGGTAAGCATTTAAGATCTTTGAATACTTGGATTAAAATATTCTTGTGCGAAAACTGGGTTATGCAATTACCTTGATGTTCGGAGCTACGTGTGGAAAGTTATTAAGGGATAGAAGGAGAACATGTCCTAAATATAGCCTGTTGATTGAGCTTCCTCTGAGTGATGATGAAGAAGCAGCATAGGCTTCACCATAGAGCATTGTCCAGTTAATAAGGCAAGGGTTCTCATGAATACCCCATCCACCCACACCACCTCCATCTTCACCTCCACCACATACACCTTCGCCCACACCGCCACCACCTCCACCACTGTTCAATATGGAGAATACAGTGAAGTTGCTTGTTTTTAAGGGCTTGGGAAATGAGGACCTGGACCAGTTTTGGTTCATTGTGAAGGCTGTGTGGCAAGCCCAAAATATTACAGATGATTAGATGAAGAAAACAACATTGGTTACTGCTTTACAGGATCACGCACTAACATGGTACATCAAGTACTACATCGATAACTGGAAACTACGTTGGTAGACATTCAGACTGCACTGAATAAGGAATTAAGTAGACCCAAGTCTAAAGTGCAATCAATCATTGGATTCAAAGAAATCATGATGAAGCTTGGTGAGACACCCTAGGAACTGGATCAGAGATTGAAATGCAAGATCCTTGAAGCTAACATGAATCTTACGGATGGGTAGCACCGTGAATGGTTTGTCAATTTGCTCTTCCCTCATTTAAGGGTTTCTTTATCACAGTAAAAGATTGGGACCCAGGTGGAAGCCCTGGAGATTGCGATGAGATTTCATGAGACACCAATTCAAGATGATCCTTTGGGAGTTCAGTAGATTCATGGGGAGTTTTAGAATCTTTGCCTAGAGTTCCAAAGTCTGAAGAAGGATAGAGCAGCGCAAGCATAAGTGCATGAAGAAGTTTGGTGTTTGAAATGTAAGAGTCAAGGGCATGATAAATATCATTTCCCTTTCTTTGTGAATTATGTTGCAGGAGGAGGGTCGATGCCTCTGAGGCTGGAAGCTCAAGCAGCGCCCAGTACAAGACCCGCGCTGTAGTGTGCTATCTGTCAGGTAGCTAGAAAAATGTGACAAACAATTGTCACTTGCTGCAGAAATTCGTACAGACACCATAATAGCTCTTCTGCAACTTCTACAAATTAGTATGTCATGATGAGTGCAATTTCCGTAGTTATGAGTTAATGATGGAGAGAACACCCACATATTAGATGTAGACAGAAACCCATCCTCCAGACCAGGGCACTGGGGGAACGCGAGGAGGATATCAGGGGCGCAGATGAGGTCGAGGCAGAGGAGGACTTGAGAGAGGTCCGGGACAAGTTATTTGCTACAATTGTGGAGGACCAGGACACTATGCATGACAATGTAGGAACCTGATTCACTTTTCATGCTGATACTTTACTCAGTTTGACCATGAAATAGAATATTACCCTGTATTAATAGCTAAGATGCGTGAAAAGGGGACTCGACCTCAGCAGCCTACCCAGAACCTATAGATGATGAGGGCTGAACCCCATGAAGAGGATCCCATTGTGAATATTGTGATGTGTAGTGGAATGACGAATGGCGAAGGTAAGGGAAAGCAACCTGAAGAAAGTTAATGGGTTTGAAAAACTCCAGAGAAGGAGGTTGGCTTTGATCTAGAGCATGTGAAAAAAGCCTTCATGGAAGCAAAGAAAACCTTTGCTGAGGCTTCTACCTCAAGAAGTCAAGATAAGCAATCTGAAGAAATGGACCCATCTATGCTTACTACCTTTTTGGAGACATGTATGACACTGCTACATGATAGAAAGGCCGTGAAGGGATTACAGGAGTTGATAAATAAATGTGCTGGCAAAGAAAATGCTCTTGAAGGATCGTACATGGTCAGGAAAATTGGTAAGCATAAGGCACAAATATGGCGTGAGATGATGCTCACCATGCAAACAGGTGAATATGAAATGGACCAAGTTATTTGGATCTTGTGTCATATGTGAATGTTTTTCCTAAATAGACATGGGAAAGAATGGGGAGACCTACGCTGCATTGGTCTCCGATTCAATTGACGATGGCGAATCAACAGAAGATCATCCCCATGGTAAGATTGCAGGGAGTGTCAGTAGATATTGAAGGCGTGAGTGCATTGGCGGATATCGAAGTGCTAGAGATTGTCAATGACAACAATCCCTACCCCATGCTCGGGTTTGATTGTGCTATTGACATGAATGAGGTGATCAATTTAAAGAAGCGTAGAATGTCATTTGAGAGGAACATGCTCTACATAGTAGTACCTCTTAACCTTGCAGAAGGACCTCGCTATACTGAACCACTCCATGATGATGAAATTGATGATGATTTGGACCTGATTTATAAGATAACGACACAAGATCAAGATTGGGTGAATCTGATGGTTGATGGATGTATTGCATGGGACCGCGAAAGCCCCTACAAATTAGATTCAGATGAGGAATTGGAACACTGGCAGAATCTATTGCACGAAGTATCTACGCTGTGTTGTAACATGATGACTAAATCCCTACACTATGTATCATCAAAGGTAAGAAGTCTTCCTTATTATGATGGTTTAACTGATGTTGATAAAATTTTGGATGCATTTGAAAAGGAAGTTCCTGAGAAGAATCACTTCCAAGGACTGGATTAGACACTGCACGCTATGCCTACAAGATGGTGGGTACACATAAAGACAATTTTGATGGATTGTGTGAATACAGAAGAATGATGAGGGTACAATTTGTCCACCCAAAAGTGAGATTGACAGAAAAGTATGATGGGAAGAGTGATCCGTGTAATCACTTAGCAAAATGGACTGATTCTTATGGAGAAGAACCACAATAGGAGTGGGTGCATCTGTTCTGTCACACTTTGGACATAATAACAATGAATTGGTACCTAGAAACAGGGCTCTGCCACAGCACGAAAAAATGGGATATTTTGAGGCAGGGGTTCCTAATGACATTCAACTTTGAGGATGGATTTGAGTGCATCGATGAAGCATGGTAGGAGGTCAAAGCAACAATCTTCAGAATACCGTAGGACCCCTTGGATTTGATTCAACCATATTGGACCACCCAGTTGTGGCATGCACTGGAGTGCTACAATGTGAATGCTGAAGAAGAAGAGGAGGATCCAAGGAACATTAATATCCCAGAGACAGAAGGTTCGCGAAGTTGAGGGGCCGCAAATAGAGAATCCAAATCTCAAGACGCTCCTGAAAACTAGGCAAGTGAACATTGGAACAGAGGCCGAGCCAAAGTTTGTGAATATAGGGGACTACTAGGATGATGCTACGGTAGATAAGGTCATTGAGTTGCTCCACGAATACCAAGATTTGTTCCCTACAATTTTTTTAGACTTAAAGGGGATAATAGGAGATTTAGGAGTGATGACGATAATAGTGAAATAAAATGTGAATCCTATGAAGCAGAGGCCATATCACCTTAATCCTAAGTACAAGGATAATGTCAGCTTGAAGTTGGACAAGATGTTGGCAGCGGGTATTATTGAACCAGTGGAGTAGTCTGATTAGGTAAGTCACATGGTAGTTTAGGAAAAGAAGCAAAAGGATGAGATAAGGATCTACGTAGATCTTTGGAAACTGAATGATGCTTGTGTTCATGATCCCTTTCCAACTTCGTTCTCATATGAGGTATTGGATAATGTTGGCTAACAGGAAGCATATTCGTTTACTGATGGGTTCTCTGGATACCATTAGATAAAGATCATGCCGAAAGATAGGAGTAAGACTACCTTCGTGACTAAGTGGGGATGCTTTTAGTATACCGTAATTCCTTTTGGACTTAAGAATGCGTTGGAAATCTTTTCTCGTGTAGTCATTGTGGCATTCAAAGAGTTCATTCATATGTTTTTGGAGGCATACTTTGATGGTTGGACAGTTTTTGTGCTAGTAAACCACTGTGTAGCTAGTTTGCACTTGATCTTGGATACATTTCGGAATTATCAAATCGTGAAACTTGAAGAAGTGTTTATTTTGCATCCCTTTTGGAATATTTCTGGGTCGTGTAGTGTGCAGCCAAGGATTAATGGTGGACCTTGCTAAGATCATGATCATAATTAACTTGGAGGTGCCAAGGAGTGTTAAACAGCTGCACACAAAACTGGGTCATACTGGATGCTATCAAAAGTTCATCAAGAGCTACACACAGATTATCGTGCAGATGGAAAAACTATTAAAGAAGGATGCTACATTTTGTTGGAATGAGGAATGTCAGCAGAGCCTGGATGAGTTAAAGGAGAAAATGGTCACCGTGTTGATCCTAGTCTTCTCAGATTGGAAGAAGGAATTTCATGTGCATGTGGATGCATCATGCATTGCACTAGGGACAGGGCTAACACATGCCGGTAAAGGAGAATTGGATCAACTGATCGCCTTTGCAAGCAAGAAGTTGTCTAAGGCTGAAAATAACTATTTGACGACAAAGCGTAAAGGGTTGGCTATGGTGTACACACTCCATAAGTTCATGCATTACTTGCTAGGCGCACACTTTAAGATGTACACAGACCATTCTACATTAAAGGACCTAGTCAACAAGCCTGTGTTGCGGGGAAATATGTAAATGCCTGTTGCTATTTCAGGAGTACGATTTTGAAGTAATTGTGAATCCAGGGCGCTTGAATGACGGATAGGATCACCTATCGCGCATTAAAATAGGAGAAGAGCCTACTAATTTGGAGGAAGGGCTGCCTGACATGCAACTCTTTGTGGTGCACATCGTAGACAATCATTTTACAGACATCATCTACTTCTTGACTATGGGAACGGATCTAGAAGGATACACGAGTCAACAAAAAAAGGAATTTGTGGTGCGCGAGGTAGATTTTACTATTATTGCATGCCACTTGTATAAAATGGGATCAGATGAGTTATTACGATGATATGTGCTTGATTTTGAATGTAGCAGTATCCTAGTTGAAGCTTATGGAGGACCTATAGGAGGCCACTTTGTAGGAAAAGCAACAGCGCAGAAGATTTTACGCGTTGGGTTGTGGTGGCCAACCTTGCAGAAGGATTCCAAAGCATATTGTAGGGCGTGCGATGCATACCAGAGGATGGGCATGGCATTGTAGAGGGATGAGCTACCTCTAAATCAGTAAGTGTCATTGCAGCCATTTGAGAAATGGGTGATTGATTTTGTAGGACCGATTCAACCTCCAAGAAAGAAGACGGGTGCACGGTATATCATCACCATAACTAAGTATCTGACCAGGTGGGCAAAGGTGCAACTTGTAAGAGACTATATAGGGGCAACAATAGCAAAAATTTTGTTCGAGTATGTATTGACTAGGTTTGGTTGCTCAACGATTTTGATGAGTGATTGCAGTACGCACTTCCTCAATGAAACAATCAACGCACTAATGGAAGAGTTCCAGTTTATAATTAGAAGAGTATGCCATAGCATCCTCAGACCAATGGGACGTGGAAGCATTTAATAAGATATTGGAGAATGTGCTGACAAAGGTTTGCAATGCGTAGAGAAATTATTAGAACGTGCGCGTACCAGTGGTGTTATGAGCTTATAGAACTACTTGTAAGAAGCTGACTGGATAGACACCTTTCAGGTTTATCTGTGGCATAGAAGTTGTGATGCTGATGGAATACATTGTACCTAGTTGTTGGCTTATATGGCCTATCCTATGTTTGGAAGAGTTAGTTAGCCAAACAAATCCCGCAGCTACTGGCCCTTTTGGTAACAACCCACAGAGCGTGGACTAAGGTCTCACTCGAGGTAGCAGGGGAGGGTGCTAGAACTAGGTTTCCGCACCCTAGGGATGTCTTGGTGTGGTCTAGAGGTTTCACACATTGGTTTATAGCTCCACGCTACTCGGTATTTGCACAGATCCAGGTTAACTATATCTTTATTATTAGTGCGGTATTATATTGGAGGATGCGGTTACAAATTAACATGGTATTTAAGCAAACATTTAACCAAAACAACTGATTCGCACATTAAAATGAACCCAGATTTACATTCATTCATACCATAAGCAGATTAAATTAAACAGATATTATGAAAGTCAGATTTGTGACAGCTCAAAAGGAACAAAAAATTTCAGAAGAAACTCGTCTTTATTTCCACTTATCCTCAATACATCCGGATCCGTCTTGTACACTCAACTGCATGGGTCCGCACACACAGCTGTGGACCTTCCAGGCCTCTATGCACACAACTTCAGATCCTCTGTTTACTATCCCAACCCAAGACTCAGACCTACAGATGCTTTCAGACTATCTTCTTCTAGAACCCATTACATTTCATCTTCTTCAAAACCAGAATTGCCTTTCCCTCATAGAGCCATGCTCTATTTATACCCTTCCTTGGCCCGCAATCCCTGCGCGGGCTGACTCCATTTTTATTTATTTACATTATTTTTGGGTGGACTACCCTTTGACTTAATCCTATTATACTTCGTGCTCCGCATACTTCAGAGTTTTTACAATAATTTATTCCTACTTTTTGGGCTTTCTTCCAGAAAACTATTATGTGGGACCTCCGCTACCCAATAGTCCCCCAACACGATCATCGTGACTCATCATGAGTCATGCGCCAGCGCGGATAGACACTCTGCCTTGGCTTCACGGTTCACCTTCCTTTGAGTGGTTCTTGTCGTCCTACTTCTCCTTCATTGTCTCCTACAACACTTCATCTGGCTCTTACTTTATTGTGTCTACCACGTCTTACAACAAATGATGCTCATTATGCTCTGCTCAGTTAACACAGAACACCCCCTCATAGGATTTTAATGCGAGTGGGGGAGCTACATGCGGGACTTCCTGGTACCACCGTAGCCACTTCTGACCTTCGTATCTTCTCTTTGCACCATCTACTGCAGCTTGTGTTGAAATTTTGCAAGACCTTGATTGCTTTCCGCAAGATGCCAATCTTCGAGGGACATCAGAGATGACTTATTAACTGCATATCTACCTGTGATCGTCATCTGTCCATCCTTTTGTTGTTCTGTCGTAATGCACCGACCTGTCCTTGGGCGAGGCGATGGCATCTGAGCCAGTTCTGCTTCATGTTCCCTCTTTTCTGGTACATCCCCTACTAGTGATGTTGTAGCCTACGGGACGCCCGCAGTGGTCAACACCATACTCCATAGAGAGTCCTGCTTCTCCATCGGCCAGATCAATATTGTCAGGAACATGCCTTGTGCAGAGATAATGAATAACTTCATATGTGTTTCCAAAGTGTAGGTCGTCCTCCATGATTTATAAGCCATGCGAATTTCAAATTCACTGCTTACCGCCTATTCTAGTGCATGTAAACTGCTCATGTAAAATCTGTGGCAGCTTGTTTCATCTCTGGCTCGTACTATTTCTTTTAATTTCCCGTCGCTCACTCCCATTTGCCATAATGTAGACATCTTGTCATGAATAGTGATACCAATAGTTATCATTCCTTGTATCAGCGCATTCGCGTGATCCTTTTCATGCAACCACGATCCTTTTGTTTGGTCAAATGTACATGCACCATAGTACTCGTGCATCTATCCCCCAGGCTACTTTATCATCCCACACTCTCTTCCAACTGGGTGGAGTGGTGAGACTATCCTCTCTTTTGTTAGTCAGGCAGTCGGCCTGCTCGTGTAGAGCTTTAGGCGACTACCATTCACTCTGCCTAGGAAGGGGTCTCCATTGAGTTTAGCTAGCTGAACCGCACCCCCATCTATAACTTCTTTGATGACATAGTGTCCCAACCAGTGCATGCGTAGTTTACCTGGGAATTTTTCAAAATTACTGTCAGAAAACAATACTAGATCATTTTCCTTGAAGGTGTGCACCTTGATATGGCAATCATGCCATGCTTTCTCGCGTTGTTTCTGTACTTGCTAATAGAATCAAGCTAGAAAGTGTTCCTCCTCTAGATTTGTTGGTTCTTCACCGGTCTCACTTTGGGATAGGTGATCCGGACCTGCACTTAGATGTCCCAACTTTACAACAACCTCAAAGTCATATTCTTGAAACAACAACAACCATCGATAGATGTGCCCCCCCAACACAGGCTTATTCACCAGGTACGTGAGTGCAAAGTGATTAGTATACATCTTAAAATGTCCTCCGAGTAGATAGTGATAGAAATTTTGGAGCGTGTATACCATCGCCAATCCCTCTCGCTCAGTAGTAGAGTAATTCTTTTCAGTTATGGACAACCTGCAGCTTGCAAACGCAATCGGGTGATCGATGCCCTCCACTCCTTCTTGAGTGAGTACCATACCCAATGCGATACACAACGTGTCGACATGTACATGAAATTTGATGTCCCACTTTGGAAAGACCAAGATAGGGGCAAATGCCATCTTTTCCTTAAGCGTTTCCAGGCTTTTGTTACATTCCTCGTTCCAGCAATACGTAGCATCCTTCTTCAGTAACTGTTCCATTGGAGCCATGATCTGGGCATAGCTTTTTATAAACTTCTGGTAGTAGCCCATGTGTCCTAATGTAGCACGTAGCTGCTTCACACTTTGCGGTGCTTGCAGATTTAGTATGACAACGATCTTTGCTGGATCCACCATCAGTCCTTGCTTACAAACCACATGGCCCAGAAAGTTCTCGAAAGGGATGAGGAAAGTACACTTTTTTAGGTTGAGCGCAATCTGGTGCTGGTGGCAGGTATCCAGCATCAATCATAAGCACGCGAAATGTTTCTGAACCAAGCCAAATATATTCTAGTCATCCAGGTAGACTTCTAAGAACTTGTGGATAAATTCCTTGAATGCGGCTACCACAATACGGGAAAATATCACCGGTGCATTCTTCAGCCCAAAGGGCATTACTATATACTGAAAACAACCCCATTCACTAGTAAACGTTGTCTTGCTTCGATCCTCTAGCCCGATCTTGACCTGATGGTACTCAGAGAACCCATCTGTGAAGGACTACGCTTCCTGCCCACCCACATTTTCTAGTACCTCATCTATAAAGGATGTTGGAAATAGATCGTTAACACAAGCATCATTGAGCTTCCACAGATCTACGCATATGCGGATCTCACCCTTCTACTTCTTCTCTTGTATGACCATAGGGCTTACCCAATCGGACTCCTCGACTGGCTCAATAATGCCTGCTGCCAGCATCTCGTCCAATTCTTCGCGGACCTTTGCTTTGTGTTTTGGATTCAAGAGGTAGGGTTGCTATTTGACTGCCTTTTCATCTGGCTTCAAAGTTATCTTCATCATTCCTAAGTTTCCTAGAATCCCTTTCAACTCCATAATTTTTGTAGGGAATAAATCTTGGTATTCTCGGACCAACTCAACGACCTTTTCCACCGTGGCATCGTCCCAATAGTCCCAAAGTGTAGCATACTTCAGCTCTTCCTGTATTCTGATATTCACTTTCTTTGTTTTCAATGGTGCTGTGATGTCTGGATCTTCTATCTCAGGGCCGCGCAACTCACGAACTCCCTTCGGATTTCGGTATATTGATGTTACGCGGGTCATCCTCATCATATTCTACTTGTACATTGTAACATGTTAAGGCCTGGCTCAATTGTTGCGACTAGTCTGATGGCATGACTTCTTCTAGTTCCGACGGTGTTCTAAATATGGCGGTTTTTATCAACTGTAATGTGTCATCCACGGTATCCATCCATTGGTCTTCAAAAAGAAATGTCGACAGAAACCCTTCCCGCAGGATATCCCACTCTCCGATGCCATGTCGGTGCTCTGTTTCCGTATATCGGTTCCATGGAATGACATCCAAGGTATGATAAAATAAGTGCACCCATTCTGGTTAAGGCTCCGCACCATAAGCTTTGTTCTATTTGGTCAGGTGCAGGCGTGGATCATCTCAGCCATTGTATTTCTCCGTTATCCATAGCTCGGGGTTCCCAAATCTTATCTGCATCATGTGCCTGTAGCTTCACCAATTCTCGAAAGGTCCCTTCATGAGTGTCCCACCATTGCGCCAGTGTTGTGTGCAATTTCCGTTTTAGTGCATGAAACCATTGGTACTCTGGTACCACACTTTTGAATTTAACTAGGAATTCATCCACTATTGTCAGCCCATCATACATCGGCAGCTCACGACTTTGAGCTTTAATGCAATATATCGATTTTCTCATCATATTGCAATGTAACGTGGTTACTCCGTTCACCCTGTTTCGCCATCGTTCGTCCTCTTCATCTAAATCACTGGTGCATGAGCCGGCATAGCCTCATGAGAGTCTCTGCTTCTCCTTTGGCCTATTTGAAGAAATTTTGTAGATACAATCCAATGCGTCATCCTTTTCTTCATTTCACACAGGTTCTGTGTAGCGCAGTCCGTCTGCTAGATCTAGAAGAATGACTACACGGAGCGACTTCTTCTCAAATTATCATCTTCCTTTATTTAAGGTCAATAATTCCATTCATGTCAGTGACGCAGTCTATCCCTAGCAACGCAAGGTATGGGCTAATTTCATCCATGATTTCAATAACTTTGAAATCCGTCCGGGTACATGTGCCATCAATATCTACTGTAATTCCTTGCAGTCTTGCCATGGGCAAGATCTCTTGCTAATTGGCCATCCGCAATTGGATAGGAGACCATTTTTGTGTAGGCTTACCCATGCATTCCCAAGTCTGTTTAGGCAATACGTTTGCATCTGAACCTAGGTGCAGAATGACCTAATCCATCTTGTAGTCACCAATCTGTGTTGTTAACTGCATCTCCCAAACCATCCGCGATGCATGGCTTCCTAACTTTCAGACTGCACAAGGTTCACCCCATCCTATGTATCTATTAATCACATCATGTAACCTTTTAACTGCCCTGTTGTTGCGAAGCAGTTTTATGCATGTCTCTAAAAAGGTAGTTTACATCGAGGGATCCCTATCAGCGAAAATTTTAAGAACCCCCCCTAAATTTATAAATATAATAAATGGGCGAATCTCCATGGTATATAGAAAAAATGGAAGGCGATTTTATCAATAATATAATATGTATATATAATTTTTTGGCGAATCTCTCACCAGGCATGGCGAATATTTTACTTAATTATAAAATCTTGTAAGACCTTGGCGAGTCTTTCACTAAATAATAAAACTTTGTAAAGTCCTAGTGAATCTTAGCATAGGCTACATGCTGGTTTAATTCCCCATTTAAATAGGCTACATTCTAGGTGAATACCATGGGTAAATACCATGTGCCATTTTGGTGAATACCATGGGTCAATACCATGTGCCATTTTTATTTTTATTAATTCTAATATTAGGGTTAATAATGGTTTTTTGCATGGTATTAATAACAATCTAGTCCATGGTATTTGTCCCATAGTATTTTGGCCATAGGTTTAACCTAAATATAACCCATTTTTTGAGTGTTCGTAAATATAAGGTGACTTATGGAGTAGATGCAAAAAAATGTTTTATTTGTTTACCATACCTCTCATTTATTTATATTTTTATTAATTTACCATACCTCTTTTACAAATATGGTATTTGGCCCATAGGATTCACTTAAATAAAACCTCTTTCTTGACCCTTCATAAATAGAACGAGGGTTATGGACTAAATATAAAAAGAGGTTTTATTTATTTACGATATGTCTAGTTTATTTATATTTTTAATTATTTACCATACCTTTTGAGTAAGTATAAAAAGACGTTTTATTTTTTTACCATACCTCCACTTTACTTATATTTTTATTTGTTTACACCCTTACATGTATATAAGGTGACTTATGGAGTAAATATAAAAAATGTTTTATTTATTTACCATACCTCTCATTTATTTATATTTTTATTAATTTACCATGCCTCTTTTATAAATATGGTATTTGGCCCATAGGATTCACTTAAATAAAACCTATTCTTGAAAATGGGCGAATGGAAGGTTGTAAGTCCTAATTTCAAGGGCTAAATTTACCTTTTTTACCCTCTCCCTTAAAATAAGGTGGGCTATTTGAGGTGATTTGTAAAAATGTACTATGAAACAAAATATTCGCCCACTAAAAATTTAAAACCCCTTAATTTCGCCAAAGGGTGAACATTCGCCCCTAAAATCATCCTTGATCCCTAGCTAGCTCAGGTTGATCCCTACCACCTCAGGTGGAGATGCCCGTGAAGCTTTCCCTAGCTTCCATATTGTTATCCCTATTGACTGCTCCTGTGGCTGTGCCACTCCGCACTACCATGTTTACTGTGGGTTCGTTGTCGCGTGGTTCAGATCTCATCATCTCCACATTTTGCATTGTTGTAGGAGGCACTGCCTTCTTGTCGTGAATATGTGCTATCAGCATGGGGTAGTCTAGTAACTCATCATCGAATTGCTAACAATAAGGACATGATATTCGGGTTGGATTCGTACAATCCTGCGTGTAATGTCCTGCTCCTCCATAATTGTAACAGATTAGCCTCCCGCAACCCCTTCCTAATCCCACTCCGCCCCATCCTTGACCCCCTCCCAGGAACCCACAGTGTGCCATTTCCACGGCTGGATCCTGACCTTGCACCTCAGTTTGCATTCTGTAGGCAGGTGCTTGGTCCATCAACATTCGATAGCTATGGAAATCTCTTTCTTTGTGACCCACTGATCTACAAAAGTTGCAAAAGAGTTGCTAGGGGGGCTGGTTGTATTTTGGCAATATATGATAATTATCAATGTTGTGCTTTCCTCCTACCTGACAAATTGTGCACCAGAGCAGGGCAATCACGCTCAGCCCTGCCTGTGCCTCTGGTCGCAATGGTGTCAGCCCCCCCGTCACCACAAAATTTACCGAGACCAGACAATGATCTTTATCATGTCCTTGGCTCCTGCACTTTATACACCATACTTCCTCCCAAACTTCTGAACACGATGTTTGTTCCTATTTTAACTTCTGTATTTCCAAACACAAATTTTGGACCTGCACTTGGATTTGTTGAACTCCCAACCCTGGGTCTTGTACTGGGGTTTCGTGCAGCCGCATTGCTGCCTCCAGTGCTTCTGCCTGGGTTGATATTTTTTGTTGTGACAAAGCCGATGTCAAATATGGCATTAATGATGTGACAAACCAAGCGTGGTGCTGTGCATCCATCAGGGTCATGTTGGCCTCACGAATGGTGCTTTTCAACCTCTGATCCAAGTCCCATGGGGTCTCACCAGGCATCATCATGATCTCTTTGAATCCTACAACTAACTGCGCTTCTGACTTTGGTCGGCTAAACCCCTTTGTTAATTCAATATGGATGTCCGCTATCCCTGCCATTGGATTGATGCTTGAATACTTCATGTACCATGTTAGCGCTCGATCTTGCAGTGTGCTGACTAAGATGGCTTTCTTGATATTATCATCCGTGACTTGTTGTGCATTCCATATTGATGTTAGCACAAACCAAAATTGTTCTGGGTCTTCGCCTCCTGCTCCCTTGAACATTGCTCCCTTGAACATTGGTAACTGGATTGTGTTTGCCATAGTTACCCTTGCTCTACTACTGTCCCTGATCCTTTTGATTTTTCAACATTCTTTTCTATAGAGCCCCCATGTTTCACACTAGTCACCCTTATGCAGATCACGATCCTGAAAACGTAACCATTTTTTGGCTTATATGGGCCTGACTTACATTCGAAAGAGTTAGTTAGCCAAACAAATCCCGCAGCTACCGGCCCTTCCGGTAATAGCCCACAGAGCGCGGACTGAGGTCTCACCCGAGGTAGTAGGGGAGGGTGCTGGAACCAGGTTTCCGCACCCTAGGGATGTCTTGGTGTTGTCTAGAGGTTTCACACACTGGTTTACAGCTCCATGCTACTCTGTATTGACACAGATCCAGTTTGATTATATCTTTCTTATTAGTGCGCTATTCTATTGGAGGATGCGGGTACAAATTAATAGGGTCTTTTAGCAAACATTTAACCAACACAATTGATTCGTGCATTAAAATGAACCCAGATTTACATTCATTCATACCATAGGCAGATTAAATTAAACAGATATTATGAAAGTCAGATTTGCGATAGCTTATAAGGAACACAGAATTTCAGAAGAAACTTATCTTTGTTTCCACTTATCCGCAATACATCCAGATCCATCCTATGCACTCATCTACAGGGGTCTGCACACACAGCTGCAGACCTTTCAAGCCTCTACGCACACAGCTGTAGAACCTCTATCTACTACCCCAACCCTTGACTTAGACCCACAGACGCTTTCAGACTATTTTCTTCTAGAACCCATTACATTTCATCCTCTTCAAAACCATAACTGCCTTTCCCTCATAGAGCCGTGCTCTATTTATAACCTTCCTTGGTCCGCAATCCCTGCGCGGGCCAACTCCATTTTATTTCTTTACATTATTTTTGGGCGGACTACCCTTTGACTCAATTCCATTATACTTTGAGCTCCACATACTTCGGAGCTTTTACAATAATTTAATCCTTATTTTTGGGCTTTTTGTCCCAAAACCATTACGCAGGACCTCCGCCACCCAACACTAGTCTACGTATATCAGCGTTCACAGGAATGCGATACCATGGAGCCTTGGAAGAGTGGCTCACACAGCTGACAAAGTTGGAGGAAGATAGATTCTTAGATTGATTACATCAACAAGTTCAGAAGGAGTGAGAAAGGGCATGGCACCATTGGCACATCAAACTACGCACCTTCAAGTTAAATGATTTAGCTTTATTGTATAATAGTAAGTTTGCTAAGTTTCCAAGGAAATTTCAGATGCATTGGTTGTGGCCATATGTGATCAAAGAAATTACTGATGGTGGAGCAGTTCAGCTTGTAAAATTGAATGGAGATCCATTCCCAAACAGGTAAATGGCAGCTAATTGAAGCCATACATTGGGGATCTGGCCAGATGACTATATGATGGTAGTATAGTCTTAGCGCTCCAGACAGCTGCAAGGAGGTGCGGGACTATAAACTACACTGCCTGGGTTTTACAGCCACTAGTACAAAATGGCTAATTAGTTACTAAAAAATGACCAAAATTTGCATATAAACGACTATTTTTCAGTCGGTGACCAATAGTAGCTAATTTACAGTATCTTATAATGCGACCAATTTTTAGTCATTTTTAGCTTAGTCATTAATTGGTTGTCTCAATTTTATTGTCTAGTATTATATTTAGTCATTAATTTAGACATTGATTTGGTCATTAATTGTCACAATTAATGACCAAATATACAACAAAATATATTACTAAAAGATCACTGAGAAAACTAATTAATGACCAAAGAAATATGACCAAAATGTTGGTCGTGTTATAAGATACTGTAAATTAGCTACTAATAGTCATATATATGCAAATTTTAATCATTGTTTGAAACCAATTAATGACCAAAGATATATGACTAAATTTTAGTCATGTTATAAGATACTGTAAATTAGCCACTAATAGTCGTATATATGCAAAATTTAGTCATCATTTGTAATCATAAATTTATCATTTTCATTATAGTCATTTATATTTTTTGGTAGTATCATATTCATTAGATAAATTACTACTTTAGCAGTTTATATTCATTTCATTTATTTTCATTAAAAATTGTTATAAGCAAATAATTTAGTCGTATATTTATTTTATGTGTTCATCATTAATAAACATAAACTACTAATTTAGTAGTTTTAAATTGATTTTATGTTTTCATTATTAATCAACATAAATTAATTAGTATGATTTTGCAACTAAATTAAAAAAAAAGGCATACAATGTACATTTTCATATAATATGAAAACGCAAAGTTACATATGTTAATTACAATACTAAGTAATATCAAGTGCAACTATAAATAATTCCAACCACATAAATTATATTATATAAAATGTCAAGTATTACAATATGAGTTTCCAACTTAATATTGGTTGGAGCACAATTTTCACATGAAATAGTGTTTCATCACTTCAAAACATTATCATTGTGTTGCCAAGGCATTGTAGGTGAATTCACCAACTCTGAATACTTGAACATTAGTCTTTACGTGTGTGTCTTATGCGGGATATTGGCTCTATGGGTACTAGTAGACCAATTCTCTTCTCTTTCTCTTTAATTTTCATTTTTTCGCTCTAGTGTTATTGTTCTCCTCTTTCTTCAATTCCTACTTCTTACCATCAATACTGAGTTCTTTTCCTGAAAAAAAAATACAATGCAAAGTATAAGACATGAAAGTCGATGAACACTGGAATATAAACTAAAGTAGACTATAAAATATTTATATGATATATACCTCAACATCAGCAATATTGTTAATGTCATTTTTCCCCATAAAAGAAAGAAACTCGAACAAGTTTTCTTTAGTTGGGCAATAATGGCCACTATGTGGCCATATGACCTATATAAACAAAGCAAATAAAACGTCACCATAGAATAAATTGTGTACCTACTATGTTCTCAGTGTACAACATTTGTTCATGAAATGTTATCTTCAACTAAAGTAATAAATGCAAATAGACGCACACATTTCTATCCCAATATTTTGAATTCCCATGTTTATGGTACATTGCAATTTTGATTTTATCCAACATAATCAAACACATCGGAGCTAGCAATTTCTATTAAGAATGTCTCATGCTCCACTTTTGTAGTTGTATCATTTCCTCTAGTTATCTTTAAGAAACAATGACACTTCAACAATAAAACTGATTAGTAGAAATCTAATGGGTGGAGCAAAGTATTGTTGATACAAGATTACAACAAGAAACTAAAAAAAATAAGACAAGACTTTGTAAATTGAGATACTAACCAGGAATATAGCTTCAACATAGTAATCTTCAATTGTCAGCATACTATTCCAGGGGAAAAGGAATCCAATTCCCAGAAGCCAATAAATTATGTACGCCCCTTGGTTTCCTTGTACATAATTGAGCAAGATTAGCACATGCAATTTCCATTTATAATCTCTAAAATGATTCTATAAATATTCAAAGAAAACTTAATGTTACTCATTCATTTTTCTCTACTGTAGACAAAACTAAATACGCTAACTTGTTTTTGAGCTGGTGAATTATGTAATTCATTGTGTCCAAAATCATTGCTTATTTTCATGACTGTTTTTTTTAATGATCTGGAAATGGGCCTATATTTGATTAGAAAACATATTTTTCAGAATATATTCCATTTTCCTAATTCAAAGCTAAATTTCCTTCCAGTTTATGACGTTCAAACAAACTGAAATCTTTTTTCTTTTAACACGTCATTGTTGTAATATATTACTAAACGAGAAGCTACGTAATGAAGTTATTAGTGGTGGAATACTAATAAATGAAAAATACATTAAAGTAATAACACCACTATGTCCTAGGAATGCCAAGTCTTTATCCTCTTGGTTGGAAATATTACTTCATGAAAACAACATATTTGACAAAGAACTTTTTTGAAACTAACCAACGGTAGTGTGTCCAACAACAATCACATTTCTATTGACATGCCCTCAAAATGTGTGGAAGTATGAAACATGTGTACTACACTTCCCTATACACACTCCTCTTTCTTCATGTGTCTTCATAGGAAGCCCTCAAGTTCGATACTCTTGCAAGTACTGCTACAAAGTTTTAGCTCTAAAGGAACTCATATTTCAAATAAATGAATGTATTGTATCTTGGTTCAAAATGATAGACACAATGATGGAAGAATCCACTAATCCTAATCTTGTTTATATGTCTCTATGAACTAACATTAAGGAAAATGTTTCTATAAGGCTTTAGGTCCAACTCAACATGGACAAAGAAACAAGGTTTGACTTAAAATTGGGCAAGACTTAAGAGTTAATTCAAGAAATTTGGTCAAAAGAAAATAACTTGGATAAAACTTTTATTTTTAAACTGTCAAGTTTTACCTGATTCTTGCCTAAGCCCAAGTCAGATCATGAGATAGTTTTGCTCGAGTTTGAGTTAGACCTTGAATTTTTTCCAATTTAAGCTTCGACTCCATCTGATCTACTCAGATTTAGATCCTATATGAGTTAGACTAGCCAAGTAAGCTCAGTTGAATCTGGTAACTATGGCTACAAGTATCTTTAAGAGTTAAGGTAACAATGGCCCAAATGTGATATGAAAAATAAATACATTGTGATGAATCATTTCTTATGATTCAGGATTGATACATTTCAGATGATGGAAATGTTATGTTGACTTGTATGGATAGGGTTGACAAGGATATGGTGAAATTTTCAAAGGCTGCAGGCTGTCACAAATAATGGTATGGTAATTCAAGACCATTGGCTTCATATGATCAGTTTTGATTATACTTATAGGATCATTTATTGCAGATGTGTTGGAAAAGGTATCAAAAGGTTTGCGTTTGGTAATTTTTTAGTTCAAATAGTGTTAAAATTGGAAACTAGGGCCGAACTCCATGTGGGTCTTCTTATTTATGGCAGCTAATATTTTTCTTGGATTCCTCTCGTCGAGAGGTGTAGAATTGATCTAAATATCATACGATTCCGAAATTTATTCATGGAGATATGAATTTATTTATGTTCTTTGACATCTATCAAGATCGGCGAAGAACCAAATTACCCCAACTTGTTATCAACGTTTTATTATAAATAGAAGAGGTCTTCAAGTCATTTTGTACACACACTTCTCCATAGATCTCTCTCCACTCATTTTGGTTTGGTGGCTAGAGAGATCAAGAGGGAGAAACCCTAGAAGCAATGAAGAAAGGGTCTTCTAAGAGAGCCCTAGACGCAGAACTAAAGAGCCCTAGCCGTAGTCTTATGAGGAGATCTTTTTGCAGGTAAGAGGAGATCTATACGCTATCCAGAGGGAGTTATATTCACAGCTCAAGGAGGAAGTCTAGTCATTTTTCTAAAAGGATATCTGACCATGCCCTAAACGCAGTCACAAAGTATGTATAGCCGCTATCTTGGAGGTGCCCTAATGTCCTAAATGCAGTCCTTACTCCATAGCAACAAGAGGCCTAATCAATAGCCATAATCTATTATTAAGAGAGACCCATATGTATTCTTTTGAAGCTCCTATTTGATGTCATGAAAAGACCTTATATGCAACTCTCTTAGCTGCAGTTGGAGAGGCCCTAACTAGCAGCATATGAAGGTGTAAAGCTGCAGTTAGAGGAGCCCTTATCACAACATGTAGGGACCCTTAGACATAGCCAGAAAAGTGAGCCTAGCCACAGTAAAAAGGAGTATCTCATCATTGTGAAGGGCCACATTGCTGTAGGTGAGAACATGGTATAATGTAAGGTTTTTTGGGCATGTTAGTGTTGTTCTTGAGCTCGATTTGAAGGGCAGAAGTATCTGAAAATATGAGGAGATAGGAACTTCTTTTTAAAGGGCTATTTGGATCACTATTTGAAGGGATTAAAGCTACAGTCCACTGTTGGTCTAGGCCACAGGCCATAGCCAGCAGTTGGAGGCCTTTTAGTAGCTGCATTTAGAAGGTAAGTAGCCCTATAAGGCAGCGTATCATTAGAGGACCATATGAAGGCTAGCCATAGTAAATAGATGAACTATGAGGTGTGTTTAGGGAATTGTAGCACTCAAATCTTGTTCCCTGACCAGTGACCAGGTCTACCATGAAATGCACCAATCCTTGCAGCATATCAAAGGTGCCAGATTAGTAGCCTTGTGATGATTAGTGAAGCGGTTAAGGAACTACATATCTTCAGTACGTGATATCAAAATTGAAACCTCGTTGTGTCATTGTCACAGAGAATATCTTTGATCTTCTATTTGGCAAGTTAAGTATTGACTTCAAATAATTTTACTCTATCTCTTTCTCTGTACTAAACTATTGAAGAATATAAGAAGAATTGATTAATGGTTCCCCACATTAGGGTTTGTCCCTGGCTAGTGCCACATCTTGTGTCCTCTTGTCTTGGCTTGTCTTCTACTGCTTATGTTTATGTTCTATCTGCACTTTACTATCATGTTGATGTGCTTGCTAATCTGAATATTATCATTGGGCTAATATGAAAAATTGAAGTAAATTGCTTTAAGCATAGAACATACCAAAATTTAACAGATATCAACCCAAATGAACAATGTACTTTTAGGCATATAACAACATGAGCTTCCAAAATTACTATACAAAATTTAAGTGGATTGATACTCACTGCCTTGAGATCTTATTGTCGACATAAAAGGACAAAGTATAAATGTGTACTAGACAAAGTGATAATCTAATATGAAGCTTCCCATAAGTGTTGTTAATTGTCATTGGAACTATCTTATCATTGATTTCATTTTTACTTTGGAAAATTATGAGCCTTATCTAAATGCCCATTCTTAGTCATCCAGAGTTAAGTGCTTGATTGACTATCATGCCCGAAATCACTTGGATAGTTCACCAAATACAGGGCTCAAGATTTGTGGTATTGCATGTAATTCCTAGTTTGCATGGAAGGAAATGGATTTTGTAGTTATGGGTAATGTTGTACATTATACACGGTTGTCTACCCATATGCTAAATGTACTTCCTCAAGCTGAATGATTTACACATTATGGGAAACAACATACAAATCTATGGGACAATATTTCTCACAGGGAATGAAAATTGAATGTTCGGACCTTTAGCCTGGGCCACTAGATGTCAAATATTGACTTGACATATCAAAATGACCTCATGTAATAAGCTGCATGATCTTACCAAAATGACCTCATGTAAGAACCTACATGGTCAATAATGACTTACATGGTTTATTACTCAAGATGGTGTCATGATGTTTTTTGCATGACTTGTGTGATTTATTCGTCAAGCTAGTGTCATGGTGCATGTTGTGTGACTTGCATGGGTTTTGTTGCATGAAATGAAAGGCCCTTGACTCATGCAATAAATTTATCCCATGGTGTTTCTTATACCTACGTCCTAGTACCATTTTGCATAGGTCCTAACCTATGGTTTTTCTAAAATTACTACACAAATGTTGGTCTCTGATATACATAAATATATTACAGGGGAGATTATCTTGATAGTTATTGGAAATCTGTTTGGAACAATTGGAAACAACAATATTCAGCTATCTATAACAAAATTATCCTATTTAGACAAGACTTGTCACTTTTTGCATTCCAAAAATGTACTAAAGATTAAAATACACAGTCCTGAATAGATATTGAACTCATCGAAAGGTGTACCATTGTTCTAATACAAATCTTTGCATAAATCATGTTGAAAGACCTATGGTAAATCTACATGCATACAAGCATCTTAGTTTACAATGTAAAAAGTCATGTTGACTGCTCAATGACAGGTTATAAATATTGTTTATGTCCAGTTAAGGAAGAAACCATTAATAGTAAGAATAAATATAGTGAAGACAAATATAATCATGTAGGTTTATACTCTCGTTCAATTGAGTATATATTTGTTTTACTATGTATTGTTATCATTTTAATCCTTGTGATTTCATGTTGGTAAAAGTGTCAAAGAGAATGTATAGTGTGGAGTGTATGAATACGGGTAGAAGGAATCAACCTAGATACTGCTAGAAACGAAGGGGTGGAGAGGGAACACATGGTAGTTTCCAATTTCTTATGGATAATGGATTGTGTTACATCTTTTGTAGCTAGTAGAGCACATTTTCAATGCCACAAATTCCACAAAGTCTTGTCATATAGAGTAATAGCTGCACAAATAAATTCAGACTTCCAACATATTTGACCCGTAAAGAACTTCCAAATTTCTGGAAATGGTTGGAGTTGTATTCAAGACATATCTTTGAGCTTCAATGGGATGACTATGCTTGTGGAGGTCTGATTTGAGTATTAGTCACATATAATCACTATGTAATGGCCTATGTATCCAACATCTCTCATCAAATTTTGTGTGATTTTAAGGTTGTAATGAATAACTTAAGTTGATAGAGATGTTCTCCATGTTCAACATTTCACTTGTAAGTGATAGGTGGATTGACTCTTGTATTAATTGTGCACACAAAATTTATCTAAAGTAATAAGAAATTTAGTAGAAATTAGCAACATAGTTTGTTAGCAACTAGCAATAAATTGACTATATTAAAAACTCGAAGAAACTTACAAAAAAGAATCAATCAAGCAATCAATCATCAAAAAATTGTTGAGGATCTCAGAAAAGAAAAATAAATCAATTGAATAGTCCTTGGGAGAGCACCAGGTAGAGTGTTTAGAAGTTCAGTCAGCACTTGCACAGAATAGAAGATATGAATTGGGTGTTAGCTTGTCTTTGGATAACCCAAGATTTGATGAAGGGAAGAAAAATAAAACAAATCAAAGACCAATTGATAATTAGCCTGAAGAATTAGTATGTTCAGAAAAACCCAAAGAGCATACGGAGATTCCAAAAAGGTTTCAAAGAAAATTCAAGGACTCAGAGAAAAGTGAGACAGATGAAATTCTTTTATCTTAGACATAATATTATCAAGATGTTGATGAAATTGGTTATATAAAATTGGTTTCAAGAATTCACAACGATGCTCAAATGATTTTATATCTGTAGTCAGGTGAAGATAAGTTTCTGCATAAAAGAGTGAAGACTAACTTGGAAGAGGATGAAAAAATAGTTGTTGGGGTAATTTCAAATATATCAGTTGGCAATTCACAGTATGGTTTACATGAGCAAACAGACAAGGAGAATCCATTGAAGAAAATGGGGAAGAAGATGTCAAAAGAAGATGTTGTTGTCCTTACTAAAGGGAAAGAATTGAATGGGTTGCATGTTAACCCTAGGTTTGGTTCATGCCAGGAATTGGTTGGAGCAAAGCCATTGAAGAGAGGTGATAAGAAGGTAGAGGATGAAAAAATCCTTGATAGGATGGCAGAGACTAATGGAATTAAAGGTAGTGCCCAGCCCCTTATGTGCTTGGATGGAGATGAATGCAAGCCTAGAAATAGAAAAGCAAGGAAAGTAAAAGCTGATGCTAAAATCCTTGGTAGGGTGTCAGAGCTAAATGTTGTGCACAATAGTGATTAGCACAATTGCCAACAGATAGATGAAGGTAAGCATGGGAAAAAACAAGCGAAGGAGGATAATATTGTATCCTTAGCAACCTTGTCTTCCAAGCAAGCTATTATAGCTGATAAAGTAACCACATACACAAAACCCTCAAAGAATCTCCCTCCTATGGCTATACCATCGATTGCTTCCAGTTTTTCATTCTCTGCTATACATTTTCTCTCTTCTGTTAGAAAAATAATGCTTTTCCCCTCTGAAGAAGATATTTCAGAGGTGGTCAATCATTCTGAAAAAAGTGATGGGGAGAGAGAGAGCTCAAACCAGGAGGGTCAGTTCACATTTTCTTCTAATGGGAAGGATGAGGATCAAAATTGTGTGTTCTTAAATTGTTGCCTTCATGGCCATCCTGACATGTGTAAAATAGGTATAGATCCCAGCTATCTAGAATGTGAAAGACAAGCCAGAGCATCCTCTATTCCTTTCCAAGAAATTGTTAGGCGGGTGTAGATGAATCTAGGGGATCCTTGTGTCCTTGAAACACAAGATCCACTTCAGATCTAATTCATGGAGCATTAAATGTTTGTGGGTTGTAGTCCCTGTTTATTCAAAAACCCAAGTTTTATCACAAAAATTAGATTGAATTTCTGGATTTCATTTACCTACATCAAGGACGCATACCCAACATTCTAGGGAGGAAGATTAATCCTCACAAGGCATTCACTCATCCAAATTTGTCAATGTTTAACCCAAAACGTGTGCACAAAAGGGTTGTTCAATTTCAAGTATATTCGTCGACATTTGAAACATAGTTTAATCAATGAAAAAAGGTTGCATTTTTGTCTTAACTAAGGGCCAAATTCTTTAGCAAACAACTGAAAATTCCCTTGTTAACTCTCACTGGTTTGGCATCATTATTTGTGGAGGTCGTGTCTCTTATTTCTAGAGGTCAAGTATCAGTTGAATAATAGTATTCCTATGGTCGAGTTTGGCATTGGCACAAAGTGATCAACATCCTTGGCATATTAACCTTTTTCAGAATTTAATTTGGAGTGATATCTTTGAAGGCCGAATTGTTTGGTCCAAGAGGCCGAATTCATGTGTAGTGGATTAGTAATTTTCCATTGATAATATCAATCCTGTAGTAGACTTCTTGGAGGCTAAATTTTATTTCCTAAAAGGGCAAGGTATTCTAGATCGCATGAAGTATAATTTCCAAACATCTTAACACTAGACGATCCATGAATTTAAGTCTTCTTGTCAACTGAAGAAAACTCCAAGTTTTTCCCTCAAATTGCATTGTAATCATTGGAAAACATTCTTAATTAAAGTTCATATTGCCTTGTGTTTTCCATATTTCACATGCTAATTGTTTGTAGAAATGTGTCAAAGAAGAAGTTCCAATATTGTAGAAAAAATTGCTTGAAGTTTTTCTTGGATACATTGCAGTGGTATTAGAACATGACTCTAGCCAGCTGTGGGTGATATCAAGGGAAGGAATTCGAGGACCATAATTGAAGGCCAAGGGTAAAATGCTCCCAAATCTAAAATTTGAAGATTATGACTGAGACTTTGTAAACATATTAGAGAAAATGGGAGTGTGGCTATTATCAAAGAAAGGAAGGAGAAATTACGAACATAAAATGCAAGATCTTGAAGTAGAAGATAAAAGGGAAGTTAAGAATACTAGAAAAAATGAAGATAATACATCCAATTGAAGAGACATAAGCAAAATTGAAAGTAGTTTATTTAGATGTAGTTGAACTTTGAAACACGTATCTGATGGGAGCAAGGACATAACGGATAGTGATCCTAAAGAAAGCTATACCCAGAGGCCATTTTTCTTGAATGGGAAAATACATGGTCTATAGAATTCTCCCATGGAAAAAAGGCATGGATTTAATCCTACTAAAAATGTTATTTAGCATTGTGTAGCTAGGATTTAATAACTTGCCATCTGGAGATACAATTGTTGCATCGAACTAAATTCTAATGGAACCAAATCCAGGGGTTGAGATAGACAAAGTATCTCTAGTATTGGATGTTGTGGGAAGTGATATTTATCTGCAATGTTACCCTGGAATGTTAATCACTCATAATGATGTTGTATCTAGAAGACTTCAATTTATCTTTGGAGACAGTAAGCATTGTCCTTTATCTTATACTCAACATCTAAAATTGCCATGTCTCTTTGATCCTAGAGGCCCCATGCTCCTTTGCAAGCAAACAAGGTGGGTATGGACAAGAAAACATGGGAGGTATTTATTTCCTGTTGAGATTCTAAGGGTTCGAAGATATAATTCCTTTACCCACAGTTGTTGTGGATCCCATATGTTTCACTGGAAAAAATAGAATTTGGAGTAATAAATCAATCCTATTTTGTTCCCAATCATGTGTTAGGGTATTTCTCGCTAATTGTACACTAGTTATATGTCATGGATTGCTTAGGAAAGTACAGTGATATTATAGACAAAAGCAATATCCTATTGGTAGAAAAATCCAAACCAAAGGGAGCTTGCTTGGAAATTAATCATGCAATGGAGCTAATGCTTTTGAAGTTTGCAGAAAACTTTTAACAATAAAAACAAGATAGTGCACTATGACTCTTATTAAAGGCTTGTCATTGGGGAATGCTAAAGGAGATTACTCATTGATAATTGTAGGTTTTAACCTCGTAAAAAATTACCTGCATACGAATTCTAAAACACAAAAAATAAATAATGTGAGAGCAGAAGACATAAAACACATATTCACAGATATTTTCCCCTGGATCCCAAAACTAGGACTACCAGCTTGATTTTTCATTATGTTCCTTTCAATGTTACAATACATATTTATACATGCCGAAGCATCCAATACCATGGACCAAAAACCATCGCGTCCAATACCATGGATCGAAAACCATCGCATCCAATACCATGGACAGAAAAACCATCATGTCCAAAAAACATGTGCAAAAATCATGCACAAAACCATAGGTGGGTCCGCCTAACCTAACATAGGGTCCAAAACCAAAATTTTCTGGGGCGCTACCCCAGACCCCATAAAGTGGGGTTACGGGTGCGCTTCAAACCCCCTGTTAACTATGTGGAAAGAATATAACACAACCCAACATTCTCCCACTTGTTGTTTTCTTTCCAAAAGGGGCCACAAGAGAGCTTAGTCATTTTCGTAGCCCTGAAATGCCCATTGTCTCTCTACACCAAGAGAACTTCTCAGAGCTCACAGATTTTGTCAATGCATCTGCAGTATTCTTCAAAGTGTCCACCTTTACCAGCAACACCTTTTTGTCTTCTATCATATCCCTCACAAAGTGATATTGGACATCAATGTGCTTTGTCTTTGAATGATATGCAGGGTTTTTTTCCAAGAATATTGCACTTTGGCTGACACAGTCTATCCTTATAGCTTCTTGTACTAACCCCATACTTGAACACAATCTCTGCAACCAAACTAATTCCTTGCTTGCATGAGTGGTTGCCATGTATTCTGCCTCTGTAGTTGATAGTGCCACTACAAATTGTTTCTTACTCATCTAATTGACTGCACCTCCAAATAGGTTAAACACATACCCACTGGTAGATCTTCTCTGATCCAGATCTCCAGCCCAACTTGCATCAACAAAGCTACAAATATCCAACACTCAATCCAATCTTGGTCTTCCTTGGTAGCACAGACCATAATCACTAGTGCCAAGCAAATACCTAAAAAACCTGCTTCACTGCTATCCAATGCTCCTTTCCTGGTTTTGACATAAACCTGCTCAATACTCCCACTGCATGTGCAATGCCCAGTTTAGTACATACCATTGCATACATCAGGCTACCGACTACACTTGCATATGGAACACAGGACATGTCCTCTTCCTCTTCTTGTGTCTTGGGACATTGTTCAGCAGATAACCTCACACCTACAGGAATAGGAACCTTCACCGGTTTACTATCCTGCATATTAAACCTCTGCAGTATTGTCTCAACATACTTCCTCTAGTTTAACTAGAGCTTCTTCTTTTCCCAATCTCTTCTAATTTCCATGCCCAAAATATAGTTCTTAGCACCAAGATCTTTCATGTCAAATTTGGAGGACAATTGGGTCTTCAAATCCTGGATAATTTCCTTGTCATTTCCAACCAGCAACATATCATCCACATTCAAGACCAGATAAATAACACGGTCACTAATTAATTTAAAATACAAATAGTGATCTTCTTTTCTTCTGGTGAAGCCTAGTCCCCATATAAATGTATCAAATTTCTGATACCACATCCTTGGTGACTGTTTTAACCCATACAAAGACTTCTTTGTCTTGCATACCAGTTCTTTCTTACCCTTCGCTATAAAGCCTTCAGGTTGCTTCATGTAGATTTCCTCTTCTAGATCCCCATGAAGAAATGTTGTCTTCACATCCATTTGTTCTACCTCAAAATCAAAAGCAGCAGCAACAGATAAAAGTAATATAATAGAAGTTACCTTGGGAACAAGAGAAAAAATATCACCAAAATCAATTCCTCGCACCTAGGAATAACCTTTTTCTACCAACCGAGCTTTGTATTTCTCCACCTTTCCTTCTTCATTTGTCTTATTTTTGAACACCCATTTGCTGCCAATGGGTTTCCTTCCAGTCAGCAACTCCACCAGATCCCAAGCCTCTTTTTTGTGCAAAGATGCCATTTCATCAATCATGGCCTCTTTCCAGAGTTTTACATCCTCTGAATCTATTGCTTCCTTCACATTTCTGGGATCATCATCAGTAATAGATAAAGCAAAATTTGAACAAAAAGCAGATGGACTATACCTTTTTGGCTGCCTTCTTTCTCAAACTGATCTCCTCACAGCCGGAGTTTGGGGCTCTTCATCTTTTGATTCCTCCTCTGCTGTAGAGTCTGGTTCTTCCTCCTTTAGTTCAAACTCTATCTTCTCAAGTTCCTTTGGTTGGAATTCATGTTTAATAACATCTTTCACCTCTCTGAATACCACATCTTGCTTGTACACAACCTTCCTTGTTACTAGGTTCCAAAGCTTATAACCCTTTAAACCATCCTTATACCCAATAAAGATGCATTTTTCAGATTTTCTATCCAACTTGGTTCGTTTCTCCTTTGGAACATGTACATATGCATCACATCCAAATACCCTCAAATGTGAAAGAGAGGGTTTCTTACCAGTCCATACCTCTTAGGGAGTCTTATCCTCCAACACTGATGAAGGTGACCTGTTGACCAGGTAACATGTAGTATCCATTGCCTCTACCTAGAATTCTTGTCCTAACCCGGCACCACTGAGCATGCTTCTTGCCCTTTCCATCAACGTCTTGTTCATTCTTTCTGCAACTCCATTTTTCTGAGGTGTATATGGAGTAGTCTTCTGCTGTGCTATACCACACTTCTAGTAGAATTCTTCAAATTCCTTACTGCAAAACTCTCCACCGTTATGTGTCCTTAGCACCTTTATCTTCTTCTCTATCTGGTTTTCTACCAGAGACTTAAATTCTTTAAACTTGTCAAAGACTTCAGATTTATTTTTAAGGAAATATATCCATGTATTCCTTGAGAAGTCATCTATAAATGATACATAGTACACAGACTTACATAGTGATGGAACCTTCACAGGTCCAAACACATCACTATGCACAAGTTCTAATATCTGTTTCGCCCTCTTACTACCAGAGGGGAAACTCACCCGATTTTGCTTCCCATATACACAATTTTCACAGAAATCAATATCCAAAGAGCTATTTCTCATACCTTCTACCATACCTTTACCATGAAGTATTCGAAGGCCCTTCTCTCCAATATGTCCAAGCCTTTGATGCCACAACATGGTCTTCTCTCCAGAGACCACTAGATTTTCTACTCCACTTTCAGGAACCAAAGAACTATTGCACCCATCAATAACAGTGCTACCTTACATCTTGTACAGAGTTCCAATCCGAACTCCCCGCATCAATACCAGTTCTCCCCGAACCATCTTGCAGGTATCCTTCTCAAACTCTGTTTTTACACCTGCATCATCTAGCTTGCTTACAAAAATCAAATTTCTAGCCAATGCAGGAATATGTAGAACACCTGGAAGTGTTCTAACCCTTCCACCTTGCAACTTCAACTTTACTTTTCCGCGACCAATGATTCTAGCCTTCTGTCATCCCCCAAGAAGACATCACCGCCATCATATTTCTCATACTCGCAGAACCACTCTCTATGGGGAGTGAAGTGAAAGGATGCACCTGAGTCAATGGTGTACTTGAAGAAGCCAAGTACACATCCCCACCTTCATCTGAGGTGGTTTTTGCCTCTGTAGAAGGAGCATCATTAGATCCCTTTCCTTTTTTAGGAGATTTATATTTACAGTCCCTTTTGTAGTGCCCTTCCTTTCCACATTTCCAGAACACCACCTTTACAGGTTTTCCTGGAGATTTAGGTCTCCCTTTAGATTTAGATCTCCCACTCGATGACTTATTTGTGTTTCTGTTTTGGGTCCACCCTCATATAGACAAGGCATCACCATTTTGGCTCTCCATAATTTTCCATCTCATCTCCTCCATCAACAAGGAGGAGAATATTTCATCAAAATGCAAGGCAGTTGCATTGCTACCTATTGCAATATCCAGACTATCCCACGAATCTAGTAGAGAACACAACAAAATGATGCACTTATCTTCATCTGAAATTTTAATATCAATAGATGCTAACTGACTTACCACAATATTAAATGCATTCAGATGCTCTATCACCGAGTCTCCATCTTTCATCCTCAGGTTATACAGCTTTCTCCGTCGGAACATTTTATTCACCAAAGACTTAGATTGGTACAAAGTCCCTAACTTGTCCCACAAAGCCTTCGCTATAGCTTCCCCTGATACATTTAGCAATACTGAATCTGAGACACACAATCGTATTGTGCTCTTTGCCTTCCGATC
The DNA here is from genome assembly GCA_031772625.1 of Pinus tabuliformis. Lineage (NCBI taxonomy): Eukaryota > Viridiplantae > Streptophyta > Pinopsida > Pinales > Pinaceae > Pinus > Pinus tabuliformis. Next base: position 248,159,215 of record CM062805.1, read on the forward strand.
CAACTTCTTCCATTCTTCATTGGACACTCCTATTGGTTTAGTATTTGGATCTACCATGATCCACTGATCTTTGTCCACCAACAGATCCTCCATCTTGAGTTTCGACAACTCAAAACTCTGACCATTAAATTTCTCGATCTCTATCTTTCCACTGCTCACCATCTTCTTTCACCACCAGAATCGATCTCACAGATCTCCCACTGAACGGGGTCTACCATAGGCCCAAGCGAAACCCCTCAGCAACAAAAGTGTCCCTTTCAAGCCAAACTTGGCTGTGATACCAAATGTAGGTTTTAAACCCGTACAAAAATTACTTGCATACGAATTCTAAAACACGGAAAATAAATAATATGAGAGTAGAAGACATAAAACACATATACATAGATATTTTCCCCTGGATCCCAAAATCTGGACTACCAGCTTGATTTTTCATTATTTTCCTTTCAATGTTACAATACATATTTATACATGCCAAAGCATCCAATACCATGGACCAAAAACCATCGTGTCCAATAACATGGACCAAAAACCATCGCGTCCAATACCATGGACCAAAAAACCATCGCGTCCAAAAAACATGTGCGAAAATCATCCACAAAACCATAGGTGGGTCCACCCAACCTAACATAGGGTCAAAAATCAAAATTTTCTGGGGCGCTACCCCGTACTCCATAAAGTGGGGTTACGGGTGCCCTTCAAACCCCCTGTTAACTACGTGGCAAGAATATAACACAACCTAACAATAATGAGCCCAAATGGAAGCAGTAAAATATCTATGTTGAGAGCTATTGCAAGAATTTGGTGTTCTGGTAAAGGTACCATTAGGTTCCATATTAAACACAACAATAAAGAATCAGATAAATCTACTTTACGAGAAGTTATCAAGCATATTCAACGACTTAAGTCGTGTTGTGATCTTGAAGCTACAGTGAATAACAACACCTGATCTCGAAATTTCATCTTAAGAATTGAAGGGGCCTTAGGGGACAACAATAGCTCGAAACAGTGGACATTTTCTTACCTATCAATCAACAAACTGAAGCATACATTTTCCATGTGCATACCCATCCTAAAATTACCTTTATAGGTAAACATATGTTCTTAGGAGAGGACACATATGCTCATGTTTTGACATGGAGGAGATGTATGGCTAGTGGCCCATGGAAGAAAATTGCTTTGGGTTTGATGCAAATTTTGAATCTATAAGTATAGGCACATGCATGGTATTGGAAGCCCTCTTGTGCATCCTTTGGGAGTTGATATGGTAGCAAATTTTGCTTCAAAGACAACACTTCCAGGATTTAAGGGTTGGAAGCCCCTTGCAGTCTATGATAAATCTACCAGGAGCTAGTCATGGATTAGTCGAGTGGTATGATTGTATCTAGCTCCCCAAGGAACAAGTCCATGGAAGTCTAGAGTTATCCAGAAGCATGGAGCATTTCTCAGAAGATGCTTTTAAAATTGGTGGAAGCATTTGCAAATTGGATGAAAAATGGGGAATCAAATCTTCATCAGATTGTTCTTCTGCCAACCCACCACCACCATCAATGCCAACATGTATAGATGAAAAGGAAAGGTTTCGGGACTTGAGAGCTTAGAAAAGTTCAATCATTATCACCCCAAGTTCTACTGATATGAGAGCTTATTTCCGTAGAGAAGAAGTTGTTCGATATTCTATTCCTGATAGGGCCTTCTCTTACACTGTTGTAGATGGGCGTATGGTAGTTGTTTCTCCACTCAGGAGATGTGGTGGCAAACATACCTCAAAGGCTTAGGAAAATTTTATGCTGAAGCCTGACAGGCCCCCTCATGTGACAATACTATGCCTTGTGAGAGATGCAACTGCTAGATTGCCTGGGAGCATCGACACAAGGGCAAATCTTTGTACACTTATTAGGGATTCTTAGTAAATTATAGAAGATGTATCAGATGCACAAGTTAATCAAGTTGTTAGTGGAGCATTGGATCACTTGCATTATGAGCGCGATCCTTGTGTGCAATTTTATAGAGATAGAAAATTGTGGGTTTACTTACACTCTGAAAGAGCTAAAGAATATTTTGTCAATAACTATGTGATTCAATTTGATTTTAGTTTTGTACTCTTTGATGTATTCTAGAGTACAAAATATCATGGAGAGGTATTTGATGCTCTTATATTCTCTTAATCGTCATCGATAAAACCTCTAGTTGGAAATGATAGAAATCAGTTTGCATAAACAAGAGGTAGTCTGTGAAATATTAATTACGCTACACTGAATTCAAAATCATAGCACATGATTAACACAGAGCCAATCCTGATTTCTGTTGCTATATTTCCACGATATGACATAATGGGCCATGTAGAAGTTGTATTCCAAGTTTGGATAAAAATGAAGTTGCATAGAAGTTCTTCCACAAATGTATGTAATAGAGATAGTGTTATGGAGCTCCATGTTTGCTACATATGTACAAAATGGTCTCCATCACAAAGCTTTGAATCTCTTTCATCATTTATACGTTATAGGATTGAAGCCCAACTCTGTGACCTTTGCAAGTATTCTCCTTGAATATGTTGATCTATTAGTCCCACAAGAAGGTCAAGAAGTCCATGTCCATGTCTATATAATAAAGAATAGATTGAAGGGGCACTATTTTGTGGGGAATGCACTAATAGATATATACACCAATTGTGAAATTGTCGATATTGCTCACACTCATTTTGAGGGCATGTCTCAAAGAGGCATAGTCTCATGGAATTTACTGATGATGGGTTATGTAAAAAGTAAGAAGAGTAGTGAGGCCAATAAATTCTTCTATCAAAAGGGTATTAGATGTGGTAAACCCTGATGAGGTCACATTTTCCATCCTTTTATTGATGTGTGTTCACATAGCTGCTCTGCAGCATGGCATAAAGACCCACAATTAAAACTAAATTTTTTGTTTAGTTAATTTCAACCCAAAATTCCAAACGTAAATTTGATGAGAAAAGGAAATTGTCATTGGAACATTTTACCTTCTTGGCTCTCTTTGGTTTTATATTCCATGATGGAATCATTTTGAGGATGACGGGACATCTTCTACAAAGAGATGGAAAACCAAAAAGAAGGACAATGTCGAGAATTTGGACCCTGCTCCTTGTAATGATGGTACTTATCATGGCATGGATGATTAGGATGGTTGTGGCTCAGGCCTTGGGTTTGATTTCTTCTCTCCTGATTATAATGGAGACTCATCATCTATATATTCTGGTGGCAAGGCAAAACTTGTGTACAATAAGAATGGTTCTTTGACTCTTGTTCTCATTGCAGAGGATGCACTTGAGACAAAAAAAGGAAATCACTCATTTCTATAGGGAATAATGCCTTATCCCTTTCAGAAACCCCTGCAAGTGCTGACAGCCCGCCTGTACAGAATGCTAATGGCATTATTGTCCCCGTGATCAAAAGGTCAATACATAAAAAATGGAGACTATGGAATCTAATCTATCCTGGACTGGTTATGTCTAGATTGCTTACAACAAAAAACCATCAGACAATGAAGAAGGGGATATTATTAAGTCCATCCTTGGAGTATTAGCAAATAGCAAAGTGGTAACAAAAGAAGTGGAAGATGTCAAGAATAATGTCACATAGGAAAATGTCAAACATAATGTCAAGGTGCCAAACGTATATGTTTGAATTAATGGAAACTTGGATTTACTGATGATCATCCATATATATGCTCAATCAGATAAGCCTAGATTATTTATGCCATGATGGACTTTCATGTGCTATACTAAAAAAATATCTTTCTATCAAGACAGTATCAATGCCTATATCCACTCAATCCTAAGAAGAGTCCCAAAAATCGACAATAAAAGAGGTTGTGGCACCAAAACTTGACATGTTGGATAAGTCCTGACAATATATGTGGAGGCTTTTGTAATACAAAAGTTGATTCAAAACTTATTCCCATAGTAAATTTGGGCAATTGTATTTGTATTGTTTTCAAAAATTTTCTTATTCCTACACTCCTATGTCAGACTAGTTACTTTGCAATGCATTTATAGCATCTTTTTATTTACACATTAGTTATTGTGTCATGCCATTTCCAGTTTCCCAGAAATTTGTAAGTGAAATTTTTAAACATGTACCATTTCCCAATACCATATGCACTTCTTGATCTAGGTGTCAAGAATCACATTAAGTGGCAATGTTTTTCTGTTGAATTTTGTTTGTATGGTGAAGTGCAGACCTTAAAAGCATATATATGGTAGCTATCCATTATTCCCAAGCCAAATTTCCCTACAATGATATTGTACCACCACTTGATTCTATAAAGAAGTTGCAATAAATCTAGTACCATAAAGATGACAACATAGTTCATGGTTTTACAGCTCATATTCTAACTGAAATTATATCAAATGATAGAACATAATCATAGATTGAAGTACTTTGTCCACTTAAAAAGCATTTGATACTAGCCAACAAGATGGAAATTCACTAGTGAGGTTGATGGAATGTTAAGCCACCACCAGTGTTCCATTCCTTTAATGCTCTCAATAAATTCCTCTCTGATTTTTTGGAGAAGGGCCATTCCATAAGAAATTCAATGAAACTATCATCCAAAACAAAAAAAAGTATCTGGACAATGTTGAAATAGCATATTGATGTTTCTTTGACTTTTGTATTATAGATATATGAGTGTAAGACACATCAAAGAAGATCTCTCTAGACCTCAGTAGACTGATCCATCCATGTTGAGCCTTCAGAGACTACTCCTAAGTACAGGAAAGCATGAACAGATTGAATGTAAGTTCAATATGAGAAAAGAAAATTTCAAAAATGTAATATCACCACTAGACATATTATTAATATCCATGATAAGGGAGGAGTCCCCTTACAAAATAATCTTGACAATGTTGGTGTTTGTCAAGCCCCACAAGGGTACAAGAGAACAACACATAGTGGAAAAGAAAGAAACCAATCCTTTCTGCAATAGAAATTTTCTGAGCCTGGACATATACTAGAAACAAAAGAACCAATCTTCAAGTTTTGATGCCAAATCAAATATGAGCTGAGATGAGAGCACGACCAAAACTACACACTTCAATTGTCAAGAAATAGGTCTTGCTAAAGATACCACCAAGGTTGAGAAAGATGATGTTGGTGGCATTGATTGTTGAACTTCGTTGATGTTGGTGGTATTGATTGTTGAACTCCTCTACCATGGACCTAACAAAAATGTACCCTTCACTCGAAGGAAAATAATTGGTTAGGCATGCTAGGTTTTTTCTACCACATTATAAGGTTGAGGGGATGAACCCTTCACTCAAACCAGAAACCAAAATCATTGGTTAGGCATGTTAAAAGGTTGAGCATTCCAAGTCTAAAGACTTTGATCTAGATGATGCTTATGTATCTCTTGTTGATGATCCCATTTTTAATAGTGTTGAATCATGATGTGTTTTACGACTGGTCATGTTGATCAATTATTTGTGGATTAAAACTCCCATGAGCCTTCAGAGACTACAGCTAAGTATAGGAAGGCATGAGAAGATTGAATGTGAGTTCAATGCAAGAAAATAATTTTTTCAAAAAATAATTAACACCACTGTACATATTATTAATATCCATGATAAGGGAGGAATCCCCTGATAGAATAATCTTGACAATGTTGGTGCTTGTCAAGCCCCACAGGGGTACAACAGAACAACAAATAGTGGAAAAGAAAGTATACAATCCTTTCTATAATAGAAATTTTCTGAGCCTGGGCATATACTAGAAACAAAGGAACCAATATTCAATTTTTGATGCCAAATAAAATATAAGTTGAGATGAGAACATGACCAGAACCGCACACTTCAATTGCCAAGAAACGGGTCTTGCTAAAAATAACCGCCAAGGTTGAGCAAGATGATGTTGGTGGCATTGATTGTTGAACTTCGTTGATGTTGGTGGTATTGATTTTTGAACTCCTCTACCATGGCCCTAACAAAAATGTACCCTTTACTCAAAGGAAAATAATTGGTTAGGCATGATAAGTTTTTTCTACCACATTATAAGGTTGAGGGGATGAACCCTTCACTCAAACCAAAATCATTGGTTAGGCATGTTAAAAGGTTGAGCAATCCAAGTCTGAAGACTTTGAGCTAGATGATGTTTATGTATCTCTTGTTGATAATCCCATTTCTAGTAGCATTGAATCAATGATGAGTTTCACGAGTGGTCATATTGATCAGTGATTTGTAGTTTTTATGTCTAGTTTTGGTGCTACTAATACTAAGGTTGCAGAGGAGTCTTAGGAGCCCTCAAACTATAAGCCAGATTATTTATGTAGCTCATGTTGATGCTCCCATGTCTAGTAGTGGTGATGAGTTTGATCATGATGAGGAGTGATCATGTTGATGACTGATATGTAGACTTGTAGTAGGTTAGTGGCCCCATAGCTTGTAGCATTGTTTTTGGACTCTAAAGGTCATTTAGAGCCTCATTGATTATGTATTTTGTTGTTGATATGTAGTGCACACAATTCCCTTTTGATATATTCACCTTTGTATGGCGTATAGATGAGAAAAAATTGCATATTTTTTCTTTATTGGTTTGCAATCATGGTTTTAAATCTTAAAAATAGATTTTTCATTAAAAATTAATTATTTTATGTATTTTTTTAAAGTTTGGTTTATTGAGATCTATTAAAATCGGCAAGTAGGGCCAAATTCCACCATTGGAAAGTTCATATGTTGGAGATGATTATTGCATTGAACTCCTCTTTTCGAGACGAAACAATGTAAACTTTGAAATGGGAACTATAAACTCAAAATTGGAACTCTGGCAAAAAAACCTCGTAAAAACATCAAAAACAGTGTTAAAAACAAGAAGTGTTGATGCTAGAATAACATCTTTTTTTCTAGGGTAAATTTTCAACATGTTTTAAAAATGGCGGTGAAAACCAATTTTTTGTGCAAAAATTGTCCAAAATACACTCTCAAAACGAAAGTGTTGATGTTCAAATAACATTTTTTTTTGAATGGTAAATTTTGTGCATAAAACACCCTCAAAACGAAAAGTGTTGATGTTGGGATAACATATTTTGTTTTTTCCAAGGGTGAAATTTCAACATTACAGAATAATGGTGTAAAATATTTTATCATGAGCCCCAAAAAAAATAAAATTTCAAAAAAATAATGAAAACATAAAAAAAAATAAGAAATTAAAAAATTAAAACAATGAAAAAACACAAAACAAAAAAAAAAAAGTTAAAAAAATAAGAAAACATGAATTAAAATATATACTAAAAAAAATATCAAATATATAAAAAAAGACAAAAAAACACAAACATCAAAAAAAAAAAAGAAAAAAAGAAAAAATCAATGATAAATATCTAAAAAAAAAACAAAATTAACCTATAAAAGATAAGAATTAAAAAACAAAAAAAAAAACAACTTTAAAATTATAAACAAATAAATAGTAAAAAAAAACATATTTAAAAAAATGGAAAAAAAGAATATCTTGTAAACCATAAAAAAATTGGCAAAAGAAAAAAAAACCAAAACTATGGAAAAGAAAAAAAAAACTATAAAATTAAGGATGTAAAAATAGAAAAATTTAAAAAACATTAACAATAAACTAAAAAAAAATGAAAATTAAAAAGAAACTAGATTTAAAAAAAAAATAGAAAATTAACAAAAAAAATTTTAAAACTACTAAAATTAAGATTAAAATGTTGATTACTTTAAAAAACAAATATAAAAAAATATTAAAAAGACAAAAAATAAAAAAAATCTCATAAACCATAAAAGAATTTGGAAAAAAAATAACAAAATTATCTCTCTCTCTCTCTCTCTCTATATATATATATATATATATATATTCATAAAGTTACAAAAAAGAAACATTAAAAATAACTAAAAAAAAAAAAAAAAAACAAACAAACGAAAAAGGAAACAAACTAGATTAAAAAAAAAATTCACAAAACAAAAAATTAAAAAACTAGTAAAATTAACTCAAATTATATAAAAAAAAAAAAAAAAAACCAAAAAAATATGAAAATTTTAAAAATATATATCTTTTCAAACTAAAAAAAAAAAATTTAAAAACATTTAAAGTTTATAAACAAACATATATTTTTTATTTAATATATATATATATATTATACTTATACCTTTTATTTTTATTTTTTACTTAGGCAAGAGACGGTACTTCTATTGACTTAGGCAGGAAAATAAATTACAAAGGTTACAACAAGTACGCCGAGGTGCAAACCCCCACAAAGGAAGAGGGAAGAAGACACAACGTGCCCGAAAAACTAAAACCAAGGCCGAGACAGCCCCAAAACCTTAAGTATGAACGTGGACCCCGAGTTAGCCACCAATGATCTGTCTCCTTTCTATCCGACGATCTAAAACCAAATTGCGCGAAGCAGTAGCCCGTGGAATAACCCCTAACCTGCTCAACCATCGCTAGCCGTCGATCTTCTCCTTCTGATCCGACGCCTAATATCCATATCACGTGGCTTAAAAGCACAATAAATACCACGCGATGAGGGTGGTTGTCCTTTCCCATCCCCCGCCACGTGTTGCTCTCTGAGTGGCATCAATAGCTTTTCATGAAAACCATCTTTTGGTTTGAGGGCGCCCAATGAAGGTGGTAAACCATAAGTAGTTTTGACCTTCTGGAGCCATGAACTTGCACAAAAAACTGTGGCTATTGATCTCTCCCCTCCTGATCTGACGACCATAGTCAAAATCGCGCCGCCCATAAGCTCGAGGAATACCGCACAATATTTTCTCTTCTTCCCCTACTACGCGTCACTTGCTAAGTGGCCTTGTTTACCATCCAAGAAAACCACTTCCAAGACAAAGGGTGCTCGATGTGGGTGGTTTTTCTCGAGTAGATTTTGAGTCTAGTTTCCTAATCTTCTGCCCTCCATAGTATTACGCAAGGACGACATGCCCAAAAGGGTCATCTCATGCATGGAATGTCCTAGGATTTGTGATGGCATCCATTGTCCTTCTTCACGGTAGCCCATTTCCTCATAGCTTTTTCCTTTTTGGCAGATATCCCCTGGCCCAATGACTATCTCTGTCTAGGATTCCTATGAGAGCATACAGTGCCCATCCATTGAGAAATACTTATGCTTCATTGACATGAAGTGTAATACTGTCTCGTTGTCTATTATGATATTGTTTTCTATTGCTGAGGGCCCTCACTGAGCATTCATCTCTCATTTTGTCATCCGTTACCTCTTCCCACCAGTAGCACATATTTGTAAGCTTACTTCTAAACCCCTCATTGGCAAGCCAATCTGCCACTTTGTTGGCTTCCCTGCGAACATGCACAAACCTAAGAGTTCTTAGGATTCTTAGGTGTGATTGAATTCTTTGGTAGACTTGCAGAAGCCGCTAGTGACCTGAGATTTTCTCTGGTGTTGCTCCTAGGCTTATCCACTTGACCAAATTAATTACTAATTCTGAGTCAGCCTCAATGATGACATTATGTATGTTGTGTTTGAGCAATATTTCCAAGCATAGCTCCATTGCCATGAGCTCAACGATATTGTTGGTTGCCTTCCCTAGATAACTGTAGAAAATGACCTGTGTGTTTCCCTCCTCATCTCTTAAGACCCCTCCATATCCTGCTTCTCTAGGATTTCCTTTTGAGGCTCCATCTATGTTACATTTCAAAAAACCTTGAGAAGGGAGTTGCCAGAAAGCCTTTCCTTCTAAGGTATTCTTGTTGACCTACAGAGGACACTGAGGGAGATGAACCTGAAGCTCCAACTTTTCCAGGATTCTAGCCTCTCTGTGTCCTAATGGTTTCTCTGTAGAAAGAACCCCCAGGATGTGGACAATCTCCTTGAGTTGCTTAAGGATTAGCTTTAGGATGCTACTTACCGGGCCCATTTTGTTTTTAAAAATCCTATTCTTATGCTCCTTCCATACATTCCAGGTTAAGAACCCTGGAGTCAATGCCCAGAATAAGTTGATTGTATCATTATCCAAAAAAAAATTCCTCCAGTTTTTCAGCGTGACAATGATGTCATCTTCATGCCTGTCAGTCTGCTCGAAGACATCTCCAACCCAGTTCCATAGTGTAGCAGTGAAGGAGCATCTGTTAAGGAGATGATTTATGGTTTCTTCCCGCTGTCCACATAGGTGACATCTTGAAGGGACAGTAAAGCCTCTTTTTCTTAGATTATCCCATGTCGGAAGCTTGCCTTGATGGACTAGCCACTTGAATAGGCTGACCTTCATCCAATGAGGTTTATCACAGATTTCTTTCGAAGTCTTATATTTTCTTGGAAGGTTAAGCCTTGTGGCTATTCTTTTGGCCTCTTTAAGGGTAAGGAGACCTGTCTTATTCTTTCCCCATCTTAATTGATCACCCGAGGTTGAGGTTAAGATTTGCCTTTTTTCCAAAAGACCTTTAAGGGCTATAGCTTAAGTATTCAATATGCTCATCTCATTGTAAACTGGAAGTTTCCATATTCTCCATTTTGCATTGTTCCTTGATTGGTCCCAAAAGTCACTTATCCTCCTTAATCCTTTGTTGATGGTATCTGTTTGGATACTCACTAAATCCTCATTGCTGAGATTTCGCTCCTGCTGCCAATTATCCTCCCAGAACCAAGCCAAATTTCCGTTTCTACTCTCCCAGAAACTGTGTTTTTGTATTAGGGCCCTGTTCTCCCAGGCCCTGTTCCAAACTTGAGAACATTTTACTTGTCCTATCATTCTTATGAGGTTCATATCTTGCCAATTCATTGCATAGTTTTTCTTCCATAGTTGTGCCCAGGGGGACTGTATTTCCTTTAGCCATCTCCACCAAACTTTAGCCCCGAGAACTCTGTTTAGAATTTTTGGGTCATGTAGACCTAGGCCACCATAGGATTTAGGTTTGCATACCCTTTCCCATGCCACCAGGGCCCATTTCTTCTTTTCTTCACCTTTCCCCTAGAGAAAGTCTCTTTGAATGTTTCGTATTTGAATACTAACCCTAGTTGGTGTCGGAATGGCTGATTGCATATAGATAGGGATGGTTTGGAGGATAGCCTTAGTGAAAATCAACCTCCCTGCTAGGTTTAGGGCTCTGTTTGTCCACTTGCTGATTTTGTCTTTCAATTTATTTAAAACAGGCTCCTAGATGTCCTTGTGCAATGGTTTATCAGTGAGGGGAACTCCCATATACTTCAAGGGAAATGAATCTCTCTGAAAGCCCAAAATCCTGGAAAGATTTCTTTGAATCGATATATCAGTGTTGAAAAAAAAAATCTTTGATTTATTAAGACTTACCTCGGTACCCGCTGCCATAGCAAACTCATGCAAAATTAACTTGAATGCTTTGGCTTCCTTGACTGTAGGTGTGCCTTGAAGCATGGTATCATCCACAAATTTCTAATGTGTCACCATGTTCCCACCTCAAGTGAGTCTCAGACATTGAATTCTTCCCTCCGCCTTAGTATAACTAATTGCTCTACCTAACCCTTCCATCATTAAAATGAAAAGGAAAGGGGAAAGAGGATCACCTCACCTGAGACCTCTTGTAGGCTTGAAGGTTTTGGAGGGGGAGCCATTGAGAAGAATTGAATAGCTAGTAGTGGTAACTAGAGCCATGACCCACTTAATCCAATTATAGTCGAAGCCATATGCTTTGAGTACTGCTCTTATGTATGTCCAGCCAAGCTTATCATAGGATTTTGCTATGTCCAGTTGAATTATCATCCCTACCTACTTATTGGTGATGAGTGAATGAACCACTTCATGTGCTTGAATTATGTTATCAAGAATTTTTCTTCCTTCCACATAGCCCGTTTGCTCCTCTGACACCAGCGTTTGGAGGAGTGCTTTGAGTCTATGGGTGATTACCTTGGATATTATTTTGTACACCACATTGCATAATGCTATAGGTCTGAATCTATCCAGAGAGGTGGCCTTTTCCTGTTTGGGGATTAAGGCTATGAAATATTCATTGAGCGCCCTCAAGAATTTTTTAGATCTACGTGAGTCTTCCACTACCTTGATAATATCATGCTTAAAAATCCTCCAGCATGTCTTGAAAAAGTCCACATTGAAGCCATTTGGGCTAGGAGCTTTCCCAATGTGCATCGCTACGATAACTTCCTCAAGCTCTTCCTCTGTCACTGGTCTGTTGAGATTGAAATTGTCTTCTATGGAAACACGTTTAGGAATGTATTGTGTAAATGTTTCTGTAAACTGTGATCTATCTGTTGTAGTTTCCTTTGCAATTCTCTGAAAATGCTGGACTAGAACCTTTTCCATCTCTTCATGAGTGTTTCTTTCTACACCATGATGATTTATAAGTTTCACAATTCTATTGTTGTTTCTGTGAGCTATGGTGGATCTGTGAAATAATTTGGTGTTTCGTTCCCCTTCCTTAATCCATTGGACTCTAGATTTCTCTCTCTAGAATATTTCCTCTTGTTGACATCTGTTTTCCCATTTATGCTGAAGTGACTCTGCTATCTCTTTCCTTTCCTTAGTGTACCATTCTGTGATAAGAATTTGGTTTATTTCCTTCAGTTTCTTTTCCACTTCTCCTTTAGCTTTAAAGATATTCCCAAATTCATTTTTATTCCACTCTTTGAGTCTGCCTTTAATGTGTTTGAGCCTGCAGTGTAGAAGGAATGTCTTTGTACCTTGCAAGTGTAGCTCTTCTTTCCACCATTTTTCAACATTTGTGAGGAAATCTGAGTGCGTTAGCAAAATGTTCTCAAATCTGAAGGGGCTATTCCTTGGTTTACCAATTAGAGAAGCTTCAAATTGGATGGGCCAGTGGTATGAACCACCAAAAGGAAGGATGAATGCTGTTAGGCCACTCCCCATGAGTAGAAGTTCTTCTGAGATAATAAATCTGTCTAATTTTGAGGCTACTTGGGTAGAGCCCCCTCTTTTGTTATTAAGTGAAAATACCATTGCTAATGTCCATATCTACCAGTTTCATATTAGTGAGAAAGTTCTGGAAGCAACTGAATCCCTACCAAGTGTTCTAGTTCCCCCTTTCTTCTCCATGAGTGATTTTATCATGTTAAAATCTCCCCCTAGAATCCAGGGTAAAGCTTGATATCTCTTTTTCATATTCTCCAGTGTAGTGAGAAGCCAAATTTTGTCCTCCACTGGTTGAGGACCATAGACATTGGTGATCATTTAACACTGCTTGTCAACTATAGGTTGGATTATCAAAGAAAGGTGGTGTTTGGATGCCTTCGTGTCAAGCATACCAAATTTATGAGGATCCCATAGAGTAAGAATGCCACCAGCAGATTTATTTGCCTTGACTTCAAGATATTCATATCTTTTTAGCCATTTTCTATGTTTTTCTTTGACCTTTTCCACTGAGCATTTTGTTTCCTGTATAAACATTATGTCATGTTTTTCCTCTTTGATCCTATTGCTTAGATTCCTATGTTTTCTTCTACTCGCAAGTCCTCTAATGTTCTATGTTGTGATCTTCATTGACGTGGGGCTTTGAAGGAGTAATTGGAAAGGTCTTTCATCCTTCCTGAGTCAATCATGAGTTTGCCACACTCTAGCAACAATTCTTTCTGCCTCTTTCTTCCTCTCTTCCTACCTGGGTCTTTTGTCAATTTTCCCATTATTAATCCTATTGAGGAAGCCCCTTTGTTTTCCTAGTTATCATGTCCCCTTTTGTCTCCAACAACTTTTTGGTGTGACTTGTTAAGGAATATCTGTTGTACCTTGTCAACTTCCTCCTGTGGTATGGAGTTTATTCCCAGGTTTTCTCCTCGTTCTAGAAACTTTTCTAGCTTTAGGTTCTCCCTTTCCAGGATCTCCCGTCCATCTTGGTCCTCTGTACCACTTTCACTTTGATTCATTTCATTGTCTTTGTCCATTTTCATGGTACTTAATGGGTATGTTATGTGTTTATTTTGTTCCTGAGTGAACTCCATGCTGGTCTCTTTACCTTTCCCCCTTTCTGCCTGATTCTCCGATTTCCTTTGATTGCCCTCATCTTCTTCTCTTTCTTCTAAGATCTCAAATATATTGTGACTTCTTGTTTTGTTATCATTAGGATTCTTTTGTATCTTCCTTCCTCCTCTTTTCCCTTTTCCTCCCACTTTAGTAAAACCTGTATGGTGTTTTTCTTTACTGGTGTTTAGGTATTCCTCCCATTTATTTAGAGGACAATCTCTGAATTGGTGTCCATGCTCATGAAATTTGCGACATCTGAATGGGATGTGCTCATAGTCAACTATCTGAACCCATTCCTCATCATAGACTTCTAGAGTGACCTCATCTAGAAGAGCTCCTGATAGATCCATCTCCACACATATATGGGCATAGGAGGTATACTTACCTCGTAGTGTTGCCTCTGAAATCTTTAAAAAATGACCTAATTTATCGTCTATAGCTTTTAAAGACTCTGGCATCCAATAATCTAAAGGTAAGGAGTAGAGTCTGATCCATACCGGTACCGATGTGAATGTTTCTCGCTCCAGCACAAAGTTCATCGTCCATGGCCGCATATATAGACCAGCTGCTGCATAAAAGTATGGTCCTCCTTCAAAAATCCTATCTCTGTCCTCCATATTCGTAAACACCACTGTAAAAAACCTTTGGATCCAAGATGTATATTTAACTCCCCTTTTGGTTTCCAGTTGTATTTTATCCAAGTGTATAGCGCTTTCTCTGTCAGCCAGATTCCCATAAACTTGCATATTATAGCATAGTTTGCCATATGATCCCTGTGCTCTTGCAGAGCTGGATCATTCAATATTACCTACGGTTTAGTATTGGTCTTGGGTTTACAGGGCCCCATCTTGGTTCTATTCTTTGTTCCTTGACCTCTGTCTTCTACTATCTTCTCCTGTCGGTCTTCCTCGTGGGTCCCTTGCTCTGCATGGGTATTGCTTCCTTCTATCGTCTTGGTTTCAGTATTTTTTGTCTTGTCCTCCGAGGAGTGTGGAGGCTTGTTCTTTCTCCCTGCACTTCCTCTGTTTGAAACTACATTATTGTAGGAGGGAGTGGAGCTCCCTCCTCCCTGCGCTTCCATGGTTACCTGTGTACCTCTGTCACTTCCTTTGTTGAACCCTAGAACCAGGTCTCCCTCGAGCTCCACCAACTTATACTTTTTATTTAAAAACAAAAAGATTAAAAATTAATTTTTTTTTAAACAATTTTTATCTTTTATTTAAAAAAAAATTATTTAAACAGTTTTTTTTTTTGTTTCAAATAGAAAAATTATTAAAAAAAATTAATTTTTTTTAAACAATTTTTTTTTAAATATTAAAAAAATAAAAAAATAAATTAAACAATTTATTTATTTATTTTTTAAATTATTAATTTTTTTTTAAAGTTTTTTTTTTTTATTAAAAAAAATATTTACCTCTGGCCCCCCGTGGAGGCGCAGCCCTGGGCGGGGGGGTCTGCATGCTAGCCCTCTACCCAGGGTCACGCTACCACAAGCAACCAGATGGGTGGAGGGGCGATTCCCAGGGCCGCACCACCATAGGTGGCTGGACGGGCAAAGGGACGATTCCTAGGGCCGTGCCACCATGGGCGACCGGAGGTAATTTTTTTTTTTAAATAAAAAAAAATTGCTTAAATTTTTATTTTTTTTAAATAGAAAAAATTGTTTAAAAAAAATAATAATTTTTCTTTTTTTAAATAAAGAAAAATCAAATTTTTTAATAATTTTTCTTTTAATAAAAAACAAATTGTTTAAAAAAAAGTTTTAAAATTTTTTAATAGTTTTTTTTTTTTTTTTAATGTTTAAATTTTTTTTTTTTTTTTTTTTTGTTAATAATTTTTTTTGTAAGTAAAATAAATTGTTTAAAAAAAAATTAAAATTTTTGATTTTTTAATTTTTTTTTGTTTTGAAATAAAAAATGTTAGCTTAATAATATATATATATATATATATATATATATATATATATATATATATATATATATATAAAATCAAAAATACATATTTCTTTATAAACTTTAAATGTTTATAAATATTTTTATTTATTTTTTTATTTTAAAAGACATATATTTTTAAAATTTTCATATTTCTTAGTTTTCTTTTTTGATAATTTGAGTTTATTTTTGTTTTCTAAATGTTTTTAATATTAATTTTACTAGGTTTTTTTTTCTTTTTTTTTGTTAATTTTCTATTTTTTTAAATCTAGTTTGTTTTTTTTTTCCAAATTCTTTTATGGTTTATGAGATAATTTTTTTTTTTTTTACATTTTTTTTGTCTTTTATATATATATATATATATATATATATATATATATATATATATATATATATATATATATATATATATATATATATATATATCTGTTTTTTAAGTAATCAACCTTTTAGAAAAGAAAAATAAAACAACTTGAAAATTTGTTAAGTAATCATAATTTAAAAAAGATTGGACATAATGAATTTTAAACTGTGAAAAATAAGTCCTCTAAAAGAAAGGTATGCTGCATCAACACGTTTCAAAATCAGCATGAAAATTACTAACAATTAAAAACAAATATTTATATTTGATACATAAGAAAATTTAAAGTGTCAAAAATATGCTCCAAAAAAAAGGAAGTGTATTCTGCATCACCCCTTTCCAAAATCGGGTCAATTTTTTGCTATCTCTACGAAACAAGTAATAGTATCAGTTTCCATTTCAAAGTCTACGTTGTTGAGGACCAAAATCGACCTAAAGATCATCAAATTTGGACAAGAAAAAATGTGTTTTTGAATTTATGCCCACCCATGTGAAAATTGTCAAGGTCGGCTTCATCATCATAAAGCCCGATGGTCATGTATTTTTACCCTCAAAAGTTTGTCTATATAGAGGTGCCTTCAACCTTATTCAATACATCAAAGGGCTCAAATTTATATCTAAGGTATCCGAGCTCTTGTGGAGGATGAAGGGTTTTTTGTTTTAGATTTCTTCTTCACCAACTAGGGCCAAGATTCCTCAGATATATAGTCACATGGCTAGATGAAATTTTAGGGCAACTTGTATGGGTAATCATATCATTACAGGTCTAAATTAAACCTCATAAATTTAGGCCATGTTTGGGTATTGACTTCGAGCTGATCTATGGTTAATTTAAGGAAGAATTTCTCCCTTTCTGTATGCACACTTTAGAGCCATTACTCTAGGTAGGTCTATAGGCATGCACCAGGTTAGATAGAGTGACCAAGAAGCCTATCTTGGGTTCGGATAAGTTCTAAGGGCCAATGATGGAAAACCTATTGCTTTCCAAGGAAAGCTACAGTTGAAAGGAGGGTTTCTTGATCAATTGAATGGAACAATAGTGGATTGTAAGAAACCCTAACCAGATCTTAGCTGACTAATGTTGACAAAATGAAGATATTGTAGTTTTGGGCTATTCACTTGTCCAAGGGCAGTCATATTGGATCTTCAAATCGGCAAGTCATTTTGACTTTAAATTATTGTACTTTCTCTTTGTGTTGAACATTTGATATTAATAATAAGATTAATTGATAAAGGGTTTTCCCCGTCTTGGGGTTTTTCCCTGGCTTGTGCCATATCCTTGTGTACCCTTGTCTTGGCTTGTCTTTTGCATCTTTTGTCTATGTTCTTTCTTTAGTTACTATCATTATAATGATGTCTTATGTGACTGCTAATGGAAAATTGAGCTAATATGGATCTCTAAAGTAATTGTCCTAAGCAAAGAACATGTTAACCTAAAATTAGCATGGTATCAGAGCTTAGGTGAGGATGAGCCCAAGTAAGAGAAAATGCAATCACTAAGATGGTTTCATCACATCAAAAGATAGAAGCACTACCTGGACCAAGCTCCTTGTGGCATTAAATCAAATTCTGGGCATAATCACTATGATATCTATGACTAAGCCGAAAACCTAATCAGAGAGTTCATTATAGTAGTTATGTGCTCATTTTGGAGGATAAATTCACTCTATTTTTAACTGAGTTTGGAGTCTCCTTTGTGCGTTTACTTGTGGAAGGATATTATGTCTTAAAAAAAAAATCTTCTATGATTTCTGAACCACTGTGGTGCCTTGTTTGAAGTTTTATAATACTTTTTTTTAGGACCAAAACATCAGGCATATAGCTAGAGTATGGTAATTTTTTCCCAAAAGAATAGCCCAGGAGATATCTCCCTCTGAGATCCTCCAATTGATCTGAGAGACTTCACTGACAGGTATTGGATATGAGATTTTTGACTATACCTTTCCCTCTGCAACTTTTCATAGATCTCATCTACACAGAAGTATCAATATTCCTACATCTCAGAGGTCTTTCTTTCACTCAACATCTTTTTCTCAGCATGGTATCCATGTTTTATATGGCATCTTACAGTTGGCATGATTACTCTATAAATAGTATCGCTCAATCTCATTTAACACAGTCCCTTTTGTATATATCATCATACAAGTAACCTGGTCTCCTTGTATATGACTTCACTCTATTGGCTTGATCCTATAGCTTACATTTCAAATGTATCGTCTGGCGCATCCTATCACTAGTATGCACCTCGCATGGTTCTAAATCCATCGTACCTCTTTTAGCTCATCGCATATGTAATTTTTCATTCTCGGCACATTGGCACTGAAAGTATGTCTCTAACAACATATGTAAAGAGCAGACAACGTTTTGGTATGATAAAACCATATATAACTCGTTGTATGGTTTCAGATTCGGGTATTGCATATGGCATGAACGTCATCTCAGCCGTGTAAGATCATCTGCATTATATGCATAGAATAGATACTCTAATTATGAGAAGACATTATGGTATTACGTATACATATTGACATGGTTTCTGTAGTATGTGAATGACATCATATTTGTATATAGAGTAATATTGGCGTCAAAAATCAACATATATACATAAATTCAATCATTATTGGTATATGCATGGCATTCTTACAAGCCCTAAAACAATTGTGGTATTTTGACAAGCTATTGAAGTAGGGAAATTCTGATCAATGTTATGATCAGTCATGGCATTGGGTAGTATGTTGACATTTGTTTCTTATATCTGTCTATTGAACTTGTAAGCTTCTCTTCGTTTCAAAGCCTAGAAAAGAAGAAGCTTAGTTCTCCTATTGTTCTAGACTCACCTATAACTCAACTCATAAAGAAAAATAAGCCAAGACCCCTATGTCGATGGATCATTAGTAAGGCTCTAGAGCATTAATGCATTTGTACATCATACAGTGATAAATGTTGAATCTGAACCAAGTCTTGACCTCTCTACAGTGACATGATCTATAGTTCTTATATTAGTTGAGCCAATGTTTGGAGATTTTCTAACTTACAGTAGCTATAGGCATCAAGCGATGAAATCATTTGATATTCATAACACAATTAACCCTATTTTAGCTTTTCTATACTAAGCCTTAAGTAGCAGAGAAAAGCTTCTGCTGAAGACATGTTTGTAAGCAAACATCTTGGATCATTCGAAAGGAATCATGCTCCTGGAAGTTTGAAGGCCTAAAGCTATCATAGAACCCTGTACAGTGAAGATTGTTGGTTACCTCACGGTGATATGTGGCATCATCTATGATCTCTTTTCAAGTCCAATATTATGCATGATATTACTACAGTCCAGTAGCCATAATGATATGTTGTAGCCCCAGTAAATTGATGATTGTATTATAGCCTTTTTCACAATCAAAGTTGTGAACAAGACATATGGAAACATTTGATAGCTTATCTTTTGAAGAATCTATGGGGATCTTCCTGTAAAAGAAATTGCAACAACTTATATTTTGAAAAGGGGTGCAACACTCTTGAAACCCTTTTTCTTAAAGAACGTCTAAGTGAAGAAGTGCTTGGGACTTTGGAGCAGATCTTGATAACAACACTTATCAGCATGAAAGTCAAGGTGCCTTAAAGAAAGTGCATGAAAGATTCTATGCGAGCACAATAAGAAGATGAGGTGTTGATTTTGACATCTGTCACCTAGCGATGGAGGATAATTCAGATATTTTGAAATAATCTCGTGGGAGGATTCTTCTCCCTGGTTGAAGAAGAACCATGACAATTGTTTAGAATTTTCCTCTTTGACATGGAGCTTCCTTGAAGTTTAGTGTTGCAGTTGCCTCATTAAAAGTCTCATCCCTTGCTTGAGAAGCTCATAATTGAAAGCTAAATGATCACATGAAACAAGTCCTCAGAGGGAGCTATAGAATCCATGGCAGTATGTCCTAATGACTCTTCTTGCCAAATGTTTGTTGATAAGGGTAACTCAAATATATCCCTATTATTTGAAAGAATGCATGGAAGTTGCATGATCATGACTTTGGTTATATTTTGGAAAGGTAACTCTTCTATATATATCCAATACAGTCAAGCCATAAAGGTGCAGATATTGATGATATCTGATTGATGGCCCTCTCAAAGTAAGAGGGAGTTGACCTAGCCTTGATAATCTATTTCATGCACTTAAGATTTGATGAAGAAGTTGTTGGTCTGCATATGCATATCTTGTGGGATCCCCGGTGTCCTAGATAAATGCCTTGTTATGAAGACTCTATCTATATATTGATAGCTACTTAGTAAGATATCTCAGTGACTCTATTGTCTATAATTTGAGGTACACAGATGAAATCCAAGATTCCATGAATACTCTGATGCTAGCTCGGTTGGCAGTATGATGGATGGAAAGAGAACATCTAGTACTATATCTCTTGATTCGGTTGCTCTGAAAGTACTATTGAGGTTGATTGTATAAAGCAGCAAGCATGGCTTATTATGAAACCATTTCGGTTGAAGAAGTTCTTCAGTGAGCTATTTGAGCACGTGTTATATTGCAATATTCTTCAGACAATCCATACTCCACATATATTGGGTACTGCTTTATGGTGCATTAGAAAGCTACCTAGATTCATCATATGTTGAATGAGAATATTACTTTCTTCAGAGAGAAGCTGTGAGTTGTGGATAAACCTTACTAGGAGGGTCCCAGTTTAACATTGAGCTCTGGGAGATCCTGAGGAACGAGGTACTTCTTGAGAGCTATGAGTGACAATAAGGTGAGTAGTTCACCTTCCCCTATGATTGATGAGATATGCATAAGGTGAGTGGTTCATCTTCTCCTACGGATACCCCAATGAGAGATACATTTAGGCATCTGCTTGTGGACTTGTTGGCGGGACATGGCTCATCCTTTCCCCACATGTATGATGCTCATTCCCTACGATTGATGGTTGACATGTTGGTGGGATATTGTTCACCCTTTCCCTGCGTGTAGGATCCTTCCTGTGATTATTGATTCGCATGCATGTAGGATGTGGTTTATCCTTTCCCTACTCTTGGTTTGCATGCATGTAGGATGTGGCTTCTCCTTTCCCTATGGATGGTTGTGAAATGTGTTTGTAGGATGTGGTTTCTCCTTTCCCTACGTATGGTTGTCACATGTGTTTGTAGGATGTGGATTCTCCTTTCCCTACATGTGGTTGTCAGTAGGATGTGATATATTCTTTCCCTGCCAGTGTTCCTACATCATCCTACCCATGTAGTCTGGGACACATGGGAAGTACCTATCATCTAGCCAATGAGTTGGGAAAAGTGGTTTGGGACCATAGCACTACCGATGGATGCATCGTGTACTATCATACTCCCTATGTCTAGGATGAATGATGTTCAACAAACTTGATCACTTGGGATCAAGTCTAATTACAGTTTTACATCTGGTTATATGGATCGACTTTTGTCGGTGGAGAGTGGTAAGGTCTTGTGACTCACTCTCAATCGATTCTTCTTCATTATTCTTATCAGTGTTCAACTGAGCAGAGAAGAGATAAGATACAAAGATGGCACGTGACGTTAGGATAGTTCATGATGATCGGATGGCATGATAGACTGCCAGGTGGAATTCTCCCTAGTTGAGAAGGAGTGTTAAAATTGACAACTAGGGGAAAATTCCACCATTGGACAACTAATCTATTGGAGATGATTATTGCATTCAACTCCTCTTTTTGAGAAGACAAAATCGACCTAAAGATCATCAAATTTGGACAAGCAGAAGTGCATTTTTGAATTTATGTCCACTCATGTGCAAATTGTCAAGGTTGACCTCGTCATCATAAAGCCCAACGGTCATGTCTTTTGACCCTCAAAAATTGTATATATAGAGGCGCCTTCAACCCCATTTGATACATCAAAGGGCTCCAATTTATATCTAAGGTAGTTGAGCTCTTAAGGAGGATGAAGGGCTGCCTATTTTGGGTTTCTTCCTCAGCAACTAGGGTCAAGATTTCTCAGATAAATAACCATAGGACTTGATGAAATTTCAGGGCAACTTGTATGGGTAATCTTGTCATTACAGGTCTGAATTCAACCCTAAAAAGTTAGGTCATGTTTGGGTATTGACTTCGAGCTGATCTATGGTAAATTTAAGGAAGAATTTCTCCCTTCACACTTCAGAGTCATTACTTTAGGTAGGTCTGCAGGCATGCACCAGGTTAGACAGAGGGGTTGAGAAGCCTATCTTAGGTTCATATCAGTTCTAAGGGCCAGCGGTGGACAACCTCTTTCTTGCCAAGGAAAGTTGTAGTTGAAAGGAGGGTTTCTTGATCAATTGAATGGAACAATAGTGAACTATAAGAAACCCTAACCAGATCTTAGCTTACCATCGTTGACAAAATGATGATATTGCAGTTTTGGGCTATTCACTTGTCCAAGTGAAATCATAATGGATCTTCAAATTGGCAAGTCATTTTGACTGTAAATTATTGTACTTTCTCTCTTTGTTGAAAATTTGATATTATTAATAAGATGAAGTATTGATCAAGGGTTTTCCCTAGCTTGTGCCATATCCTTGTGTACTCTTTTCTTGGCTTGTGTTTTGCATCTTCTTTCTATGTTCTTCCTTTAGTTATTGTCATTATAGTGATGTATTATGTGATTTCTAATGGAGAATTGGGCTAATATGGATCTCTGAAGTAATTTCCCTAAGAAAAGAACATGTTAACCTAAAATTAACAAGATCTAACGAGTCCTAGTTTGACCGGTTCTGGTTTGAAACCCAAATTGATAGGTGGACTAGTTCAGTCACTAGTTTTGGTCTTGAATACTATGTTTTGGAGAATGTAATAAACTAATAGTGTCAAAGAGAAATAGTTTGAAATAAGCTAGATCCATTACCTGGCTTTATGTGTTGCAAAGTTTCAAGATAGAGAATTTGTAGTGTTTCTTTTGTCACAACACAATGGAGTGATACAAGGTCACTTGTCGAAAGAAAATCATTAAAAGCATCAATCTATTTGGTGGTTGGGGGTAAATATCTGCACCCTCTCACAAATTTTCCCTTCACATAAAGGGAAGTTTTAAATCACTTCTATCATTACTCATGTCCGCAAGCATAGGAAAATAATTATGTAAATGTTATACACATTGAGATGAATTTGGTCGCAATATAATTCCTATGAGTGCAATGTTTCCAGATCCATCATTCTAAAGCCGAAGAAATGCTCCATGGCTTGAAATGTTTTGTTAGGGCTCGTCCTTCGAAAAAACTCATGGAAGTTCATTGAAAATTACCCTTGGGCAGTCTTTATTTAAAGATAGTGTTTGTTAAGGCATTTTTAGAAATGCACACAGATCCAACATTCTAATGCCAAAAAAATACTGATGTTCTAGAATTTTTTTTTGGGTTCATTAATTCTCAAATTCCACTAGAGAGTTGACCTGCAAAATTATTTATTTAGAGGAAAGTTTTCTAAAAAATAGAATAGAGGTATCAATAGCACATACCTCTTCAAAATCCTAATAGAGGACTATAATCTTAGATGCCAATCTCAATCAAAACTCTTAGTTGTAAGAGCATAGGCCGAGGTCAGTTAGTTGGTGATCTAGAGCACGACACCATGGCGACGGGTACCTTGGCAATAGGGCTCGAGAGATCCAAGCCAACTAGAGCTGGAAAATACCTATTTCAAAAACAAGTACGTGTGCAACAATACTATGACAATATCGACCACCTCTTCGACCCTGGTTGTGTGGACATGGAGGAGCTACAACCCTAGATCCATGGTAAGGGTGATATTGATAGCCTTGTGGGACAAGTTGAGGCAGAGGATCAATTGCCATGGCTGAAGCCTCCTCTGGGCGTCCTGGGGGAGATAAGAAAGGGAATGAAGGAGCACAACCATGGCTGATTCTAAGCACCCACATGATGGACAAAGGCAATGCCATAGAGGGTTTCTTAGTTGATTCTGCTACCATTCAAGAAATTCATCATGATCACCAGAGGAAAACCAACAATCAAATCCCAATCCACTTGCTTTCCATCATTGTTTAGTCATCGCGATAATCAGAGGAACACCAACAATCATATCCTTATCTAGCTCCTTTCCGTTGTTGTTCATGGCCTCTGCCATCTTTTCCCAGGCTGTTGTGGAATAATGGTGGATTTTACATGAGCATATGAGGATTTCATTGTATTATTCTGGTCAGGTTTATCCGAGTCTTTGAGTGTTCAGATACTTAAGATCAAATGAATTCATTGATGTAGATTATTGAGGGAAATTTGAATGTGTTTTGGAAAATTTTTATAGCGCGAGTGTTTGTGATCATATTTATTTTTTTATAAAAGTTGGTTGATTGGTATTAAAGGATAGATAAATATGTAGTTTTATATTAAATTTTTTAGGATTTTCATTTTATAATAAATTTTATAGAGATTTTTATTATTTTATTTGTTTATAATTATTAAAGTTTTTAAGTTATTGGTTGATTAAAAATTAGTTTGCTGAAATTTAAAATGTTGTAAAATATATATTTTCTCAAATTTATTGAGAGTGTAAATTATAATGAATTGTTGAGTGTAAGAAATTAGTTTAGCTAAAAAAAATAATTAAGGGTTCTTGACATGGGTTCCATGTCTTTCTAAGAGTAAAGTCATCTTTTGTTTTGTTTAGGATATAATTTTTTTTGTGTGCTTTTAATTGTTTATCATGTGTTATGTTTGAAGTGGATTTGTAACCATGATTATTGTTGCCTACCTAAATAATAATTTAGGTTGCATTATTTTGGTATCAAAGTATGTTTGAGGCCCAAATATGAATTGAAGAACAATTTTATCAAAGAGAATTTGTTTGGTGGAGCTATAACAAGGAAAATTGCAAAAGATCACATAAGGGAATTAGGAATACAAGCATAGGGTAGAGGGAAACGTAAGCACGAATAAAATCCCCTAGATGTTGAGGTTCATGTTAACTAGAATGGATTCCATGGAGGAAGTTAAGAAAAGAGGGGTTGCAATAGATATTCATGATGTGAGTAATGAAGAGTGAAAGGTAGAGGCCCGATGTGAGATAAGACTAGATGATTTATTAGATTGGGAAGATGGAAAAATCCCTCGAGTTTGAGAAATTGAGGACCCCAAGAGAGTGAAGCATATATTCACAAAGTTGAAACGACATGCATCTTTTTGGTGGGATAATGTATTTGGACAAACAAATAAGAAGGAAAGATAAAATTAAGACTTGATATGGGATAATTTCCAAACTAAATCGTATTCCACAATTTCTACTTGTTGGCTTGAAAATAAAACTAGGTTGAGTGTCCATCTTCATATTTGGGATCATAATATTTAGAAATACATTTTCTTTTACATTATATCATTTAAATGAGGGAATATAAATAAGAATATGCTAATTACTATCAAATAAAAACACATACGCACATACAATTTTTATATTTAAATTTAAATAATTCAACTATTTGCTAATTGAGTTTCCTCTACTTGTTATAACGAGAGAATAATCCAACTTTTACCTAGGTGAAATATTGGAAACTGATCTCTACTTTGCAATCCTTGCACGTGTTTATAAAATTATGCATAGAATAATATGGCATTAGAGTAATCTACATTTATATTAATTGATAAATTTTAAATTAATCAACATACTTTGAATTCAAATTTGTACAACAAATATTGCCTCAATGAATCTAGTGGAAAAATCAACCATGGTATGTAACAACACCACAATAACCCCACAACAGATAGTGTGTTGTCTCTCTAAGATGTGAGGAACAAATTCCTATTAACACTCTAAACCCTTCAATATTAGTTTCAAACTCTCTTTCTTATTCCTCCTTCCAAAAGGAGTGTAAAACAATTATATGTTGTAAACTCATACTCAATAATATTGTATAAAATTGTTATAATTTTAGAATTATAAATGGATTCATAGGCCCCTTTGAGGGGGTCATTGAATCCATATAATATCTAACTTTTAACATTGTAGATGGATTCAGAGACCTCCTTTAAGGAAATCAAGGGGGTATTTGAATCCATCTATAAATTTAAATTTAGTGAAATATAACACTTTAGTATCAAAATTGCAATTTTCCATTTCTAGAGTGTTTAACATTGCAAATGAGGGTCTCTAAATTTTAACATTGCAGATGGACTCATAGACCCATTTCTCTCTAAATTTAACACTGCATATGGATTCAAAGAAGGGGGTCTTTGAATCCATCTGTAGCTTTAAACTATAGAGACAAAAGGGTAATCATAATTTTAACATTGTATATGGGTTTAGAGACCCCTTTGTCTCTAAATTTTAACACTGTAGATGGATTCAGAGACCCCTGTAGTGAAATGTAACACTTTGGTATCAAAATTATAATTTACCATTTCTAGAGTGACACATTAAAAAATTACTAACATGAATGACTAATTCATATCCTTGTTGTACTTGTTATTTGGTCATATTTTTATTCTTAGACTATAATAGTCAATTACGTTAATCATTATTAATTTTGTCACTTATTATCTAGTCATATATTTTAATCCTAGACTAAATTAGTCATTTATGTTAGTAACTTTTAGTTTAGTCACTTATTATCTAGTCGTATATTTTATCCCTAGACTAAATTAGTCGTTTAAGTTAGTCATTTTTAGTTCAGTCACTTAAAATTGCTCAAATTTAGTAGTAATTTACTTGAAGTAAGTTTGGTGACTAACATTTTTAGTCACCTAGTTGCTAATTTCATCATTTTCTACTAGTGAGTTGTACAACGATGGGTCTGCGCAGAACGAGAGAATGTCACAGTACCAACAAAAGCACAAGGGGAATTGCGCTATAGGGGTGGAGACGACCCAACATAGACAGAAAGTGACAGTTACTATCACTGTTCATGATTTCACTGCCAGAAGATGGTTAAGAGGGGTGGGCAGCCAACATTTATGACATTTAAGGCTGAAATAAAGTGTGAAATCTTTGGAAATATGCCAAAAAACTCAAATTTATGGACGTATTTTGGGGGGAACGGTTGAATTTGAATTCGAATTTGCCTATAAATTACATGTGGCTGTCCAGCGAGAAACACTTTGAATTCTGAGGATATCTAAGTTTTCAAAACTGCCAAAGTATATCCCTCTGTGCCAAGGCAAGGTGAAGGTCCCAAAGGACCCAGACGAGGGACAATTTCTCCTTAACAGACCCTTGCTGCCAGAAAACATAACATTTGAAGGTCTGTGCTTGGCACGCATCCCACATCCAAAGCATGAATATTGGGATGTGGGGGACATTGAGTGGTTGCACCACTTAGCTACTGATACCTTCATGAGGAGGGTGTTCTACAAGGAATCTGATGTCACTGCACTGGAGCCGGTGGAATGGATTCGTGGGGTAAACAAGGCAAGGTTGTTGAACCTGCTATGGGTGCCTCACTACCATGGTGCCCCTATAAATTTGACAGTCATTAAGCAGTTTTTGTGCCTTGTGCATGATAGGTGCTTGTGGCTGAGTGAGCCGATACCAATCACTAATATGCTAATCCATAGGATCACACAATTACCTCACTCTGGAATGAATCTAGTAAAGGAATTTGGTGGAAAGATGGGGGAGCGCGACCTCGCCAAAAGATGAAGGACAAGTTCAAACTTGTCAAGAAAGCACGCACGTATTCTATTTCTAGTATTATTGACCACAAAGTGAAGGTGTCCACCCAAATTTTGGATGGAAAATTGATGAGAAAGTGTTGAGCGGATGAGGTGCCAGCACAAGTGGTCTCATTAGCGGCTGAGTATGCAGAGGGCATACAATTTAACTAAGCGCGCTAACTGTGTAGCAAGTTCCTCGCGAGCTGCCGAGAGGCACAAGACCAAAGAAAGACTTTCCATTATTCATGGCTTTTATTATCAATTATGTTGGTCATGTGGGAGTTACCGGAGGATAGTCAGTTTCCTCTAGTTGAAACAGATTTACCAGAAGCAGCCAAGTTTGCTTCTCTCTTGGCTACAAAGGACGGTGCACATGTTTGCGAAAGCACATTATTTTGGGTGATGATGGAGGGAAGCATCTGTGTATCCATCAATTGGAAGTTGTGGTTGTCACCAACCATCTTTGAGCAAATATCTGGCTATGTGGAGTTCAAAGTGGACTTCCATCGTGTTTACATCTGAGCGCTGAAGGATCTAGATTAGAAGTGGTATGATCTCCCCTTCTCGGCTACGGGTGGTGCCATTGGTAAAGTCCTTAAGAATTGGCTAGAAGATTTGCACACATAATCGGATTTGGCTGCTGGGACTAGAAAGTCTACAAAAAAGTAGAAAAAGGAAGTAGCCCGACTAAAGGTTCAGCAGTGGCTAAAAAGAAGAAGAAGAGACTGAGGAGAAGGCCCATGCAGAAGCGGAGTGTGCTGCCAAGGAGCAAATAGAGCAAGAAGAGCACGGATTTAACAGAAGTTAGAAATATCCTTCGCCCCAAATGGAGGAAGAAGAACAGTTAGAACAGGGCGATGGAGATCTAGAGAGCACTCCTTTCCATGTAAAGTGACATAGGGAACATGAAAAGGAGGGGCAACGAAAGAACACCAAAGCTTCCAAATCATTGCTAGATCCAATCACCTTGACAGAGGGTGACTTGGACAATATTGGTGACAAGCTAAGGGACATGACCACAGACCTGCTGCAGCAGTTTGAGTAGTAGCAAAAGCAAGCACTAGTTGCCATACAAATGGGTCTGCATGAGCTGCAGATCCAAACAACTAGACTGCAGGCAGGTGTAGGGCAGAGAAACGCGACATCAACTATTTTTGTGTCGAGGACCACTCACGTAGAAGAGTTGGTTCGGTCCTTGGATCTCTGGGAAATCACTCTACCTTATGGATCTCTGAGCACAAAGGTGGACGCTGAAAAGTGTACTATCAACACTTTAAATAATATTGGTCTAAACTTAGCCTTGCTCCCCAATGAATTCCTTCACATGTTGCAAGCAGGTGTGATTGCAGAAATTAGGGCCCGAGAGTGCACATGCTGAGATAGTCAATGAGAAAAAATTCAACAATGAATAGATGTTTGTTGAGAATAAAGCAGTGCTAGAAGCATGGAAGAAGGTTCAGGAGAAGAACGAGTGAACCACAGTGGTATCCAAAGCATGCAGAATAGTTCCAGAAGTACACATACCAGAAGAAGCATCGTTGGAGGCCAAGATTTGAAAGTTGGCTATAGGTGTGCACGATGCAAGGATAAAGATTGACAAGGTTTAGTTTGAACTAAACCTTAAAATCATAGAGCTTGAGTTGAAGTCACAGCCTTCAACTCCACCAGAGATCAGAGATCAGCATAAGGAAACTATTAAGGATACAGTGGCAATAGTAGATGTTGTAGTGGCAGATTACACTGTGCTCGTTGAGAAGTCTATGGAGGTCGTTAGGACTCTGCAGGAAGATCCTAACCTATAGAGGTTGAACACAGAGGCTGAGGAATTATAGCATCAATATGATGAAGCAAGAGCAATGGCGCACACCGTCGCTATGTCACAGTGATTGGCTAAGCTCCATGAGGCAAAGCAGTTGCTCGAACAAGTGGAGGTAGCGCAACGGAAAGAAGCAGTCCTCAAGGCTAGATTGGGGCCTTGGCTAGACGAGGCCTATGTTATCTCTGCCTCCATTGAAGAGAAGTTGGTAGATCTATAGAGGACATAACAAAAGGTAAAGGAAGACAGTGTAGGACCAGCAACTGAGTAGCTGGTGGAGTAGATCAAGCAAACAGCCACACATAGCGTGGCTGAGGTCAATGGGACATGTCAAGTTGGGAGGTATCTGTAGTAATATCTCCATGCCAGAAGAGTGACTCAGGGGAGAGTCACGATATTTGTGTTGGGGGCATGGTTGAACAAGATCCCCTACGGTCAATTTTGGGGCAAAAGCCCAAGTTTTGGGGCAGAAAGCCCAAGTGTTTGTTATGTAAAGTGTAAAGTCTCTACAAGTTGTGGTCGCAGAGCACGTAAATAGTAAGTTTCATAAATGGATTTTCCCTTATTTCATGTAAGTTGCGTCGGCTTGTATAGACCTAACCATGGTCTACGAACCATGGGATTGTATAAAAAGAAGAGTCTTAGAGAGTCTAAGGCAGTTGATGAGTGAAGAATAAATGTAATGGGTCATTAAGAGGTGAAGAGCAAAGAGTCTTCAAGTAGAAGAGAGGCTTTATAGCTATGTGCACAGAGGACTAGAGTAGAGTCCACAATTGGGTGTGTGGACCCCTGCAGTAGAGTGCGCAAGGTAGTCTCGAGTCTATAAGCAGAACTGAAGTATCAATAAAGAGATTATTCTGGAAACATTCGTGTTTTGTCCATTTACTTTTGTTATGAATGAATGCATTTATGTTATGATGAATAATGGGTTTATGATTTAAATACTATATTGATGTGTGATTCTGCATGTTTTACAATGTTATAAGAATGCAAGTAATAATATCTTCTTATGCGAAGAACATCTTAAGACATGTTAAAATTATCAGATACTTAAGCTGATCTAGGTAAATACAGAACTAAGGGTAATTACAAAGGTGCATAAGTAGTTGATTCACTTGTTTAGGGTCTGCAAAAGATGGTCATAGACCCTCGCGAAGGTCTAGAGGTTGATAATAGGAAGTTATATCGATAAGCCTTAAAGGTTGATCGAGTTGAACGAAGGCAGTTTTAGGGCACAAAACGACAACAAAATCATCTCTGGGTGTGGAAACTTGGTTCCAGCATCCCCCCATACTGCTTCGGGTGAAACATCAGTCTGTGCTTTGCGGGTTGATGCCAAAAGGGCTAGTAGTGTAGGGATTTGTTTGGAAAACTCAACTCTAAACCTGGGTCAGGACCCACTAAGCCGACAGAGCATCAATCAACTGTACCTTAGAGTCAGTATGAGTTCCTACTTCAACAAAAACAAGAACAAAGGTTTTCTAGGTGTTTGTTTCATTAAAGAAAAATATGAAATCAGTCCAGGGTTCCATCTCATGAGTTTCCTTCTTTCTTCTAGGACTCTTCTCATGACCTTTATGAAACTACTTACTACCATGCAACCAACTTTTTATTTGTTGTACTTTCCTTCGCAATTTCTTGTTTTCTTTCTTCAATTTATCAATCTCCTCATTAATTTCTTTTTCCTTTATTCCTCACAACTTTGGTATCTGTGGTCTTCTGATCAAAACTACTAACCAAGGCTGCTGGAATCAAAGAGAATAAACAAAAATTATTATCTCGGGGTTTTTAGCAATAATTTCCTGAGTAGGTTTGCTTGCCAACAAATCATTCAATGAGTTACCAAATTTCCTTGTCATCACATCATTCTAGACTTTAGGAAGTCCTTGTCAAGAAAAATAGTCTAAGATTCAGTTGAAAAGCTACTGCCATCATCTCATCCTTCATCAATCAAATATTAAAAAGTTTGTGGAGTTGTTCCTTCCATAGAGGAGGGATCCAGTATAGTTGTAGCAGATTCCCCATAAAAATCTTGAGAAGGAACAACTTCAAGGACATTGTTCAATTCTAGAATAAGTGTAGTTGAAGAATTAATAAGAGAGGTTTCAGCTCGTGAATTAAGTGAATCCCCCTAGTCAAGAGAATTTTCAGAATGAGTTACCAGTTCTTCTACTAAAGTGGTCATGGCTTCTACAAAATTCACGGTTTCCAGTAAACTTTCTAGCCCTAATGCTTGAGTTATTTCTGTTTCCTTCTCTATCTATTTTGAATATGGTAAATTTTGAACTCATTTTTCTCGAAAGGTTTATTGGTGCATCTATTTTATATTGAGGAAACCTGGAGACAATTTTTCTTTTGGTAGTTTCTTAAGAGGGTTCAAAGAAATCTAAGCTTGCTTAACAAGTCTAGTTGAACTCCTTGTTTTATTAGGTAGAAAATCTAGAACCAATGTCATTCTTTTCTCTGCTTTACTGAGTTTTTGAGGTTTTAAATTTTTTGCAGTTCCTTGTACGATATACTCTGTCTAGAGGATCTCATTTAAATTTTGCTCATTACCTTTTTCTAATTGCTCATCATTAATTAAAACGTTCCTAGATGTTCCAGTGACTATTTCATCCCCCAAAGGAATGTCTTAACCAATTTCAAGGTTTCCAAGGAACCCTTCCCAAGTCTGTTGAACTTGATTAATACTTCTTATGATTAATAACTTGATAATTCCATGGTGACTTATGACTGAGACTTAGTCCTTGGACCTTCTTAACCTAATAGCCGTTCATGCAATAGTGAAATCAAAAAGTAGGTAAGGTTTAGAGTTACCTTTCACCTCAAGGATGTCATTAGTTTGAGATGACATCCCCTCAACACATCATACCTTCCATCACAAGTAATGTATCACTGGATGATCCCTGCTACTTCATTCCATTGTTCCGGCGACGAATTAGGTTTATACCCTTCCCTTTTTCTCATCAATTCTTCACTAGTGTTTAGAAGCAAGAGTATCACGTTCAGGAGAGAAGTGTGTATCTCGTACCACTTTTCTCCTTCTATCAGAAAATCTATTACTTCCATTATTGCACCTTCACTTGCTTGTATCTGTATATTTCTCACTATTGTTGTGCCATTGTCCAAATTCTTTGTGAATTCTAATACTACCTCATTGTCTAAACCTTGTAACCATTCAAAATAATCCATCCATCCAGCTTGAATCAATATGTTGCACACTTATTCCGAAGCATGTAATTGAATAGGTTCATATCAGACCGAATGGCCACCCATTATTAACTATTCACAGGATGCGATTTTGTAGCTGGAAACAACAGAATTCAAAATGTATGATAATTGTAATTTTGCACAAAGTATAGAGGCTCAATGATCATAACATGCAATGGTATTTGAAAATTTGGATAACAAGTCATTTGTTAGTGCCAACTTACCCCCCAATAAAAGTAAAGGTCACCCTCGACTGTTAATCAGGTTTTAATAGGATGGCAGGTTTGACACGATTAGAGGATAAGGGTGTATTAATGTAGCACAACAAAGTAACTGTCAAAAGGAAAAAATAGAAAGTGGAGTGTATCTGTAACATGTGAGGAAATCATTGAGATATTTATGACTCATGTGATGTAATGATAATTCAAATTATTACAATCCACATAGGGTGTGGACAAAATTAAGGCATGCAATGATTTCTACAAAGAATAGATGGATGGAAACAATAGTTGCATCAAGTACATCATTAGAGAGAATAAAGGAGATTAATTTAGAATGATGAATTTCTGAAAAAGTATTCCTAGTATGTAGAATTATAATGAAATACTCATGGACAACCAAACATCACCACTTTCTAGGAGGATTTTATAGATGTCCATAATAAATTTAATTATCTTTCCTTTATAATTTTGAATGAAAAAAGAAAAGAAAAGCTATATTGTAATTCTAAATTTTACTTCAATATCACCGGCATGTCCTCTGCTACCAGTAGGCATCAATACCCTCGACGAGGTTGCCTTTTTAACCCTTTGAGATGCCATTGTCCCATTTACTAAGGAAGTTTCAAATCATCTATATATATATATATATATATATATATATAAAGAATTTACAGAAAGTCATTGTTCTAGCATGGTAACCAGTTAATAAGAATGCCATTCACTAGAGCTAATGAGGTGAACAAGTGGGCTCGTGATGAGACCTTTTGTTCTTTGACCTAAAGTCCAAATGAAATTACCCTAGTTTGGTAACCCACAAGTGGTAATGTTACTCCACTAGGTCCTATGATTGTGGTAGGTTGACTCGTGATGAGACTACTTATCCTCTCTTAAATTGGGATTTTTAGTGACCTTAGTAGATTACTTAGTAAATGGGGTGGCATGTCAACTCCTTAAGAGCTAGGGATGGTGTAAAAAGTATTATAATAATTACTTTTTTAGCTTGCTAATTTTGTCCTCAAAACATATGATCGTATAATATTTAAAGATTGGAGTGAAATAATGCTCCTTTAGTGGTGATGGGAGGAATGCATCATGAGCTTTTTTATGAATTTTGTATTGTAACAAAAGGGAATAAAAATCATGGAAATTTCATAATTCTTATAATGATTTCTCATAAAACATTATCCAATGATAACCATTAAACAAGTTATTTTTCCACCATCATATGAAAGGAAGTCTATAAAAAAAAATGTTCCTTACCCTAAAGAAACATAAACATTAATAAGCTAAGGAAATGATAATCACATGTGAAGAAAACAATGGCTGAGATGAAGGAAACAACAAATATGATAAAGGAAACAATGACTATGACTAAGAAAACAATAACTATGATAAAAGAAACTATGTTGTGACTAAGGAAACAACAACTATGCTTCAGGAAACAACTACTGAGATTAAGGAAAAAAAAAACTATAACTAAGGAAACAATGTATGAGACTAAGGAAACAACAATTGTGATTGAAATATCATCGATTTTTCCATATCTATCATAAAAACAAAAATAAAATATTCACTTTATGTACAATAAAAAAATATTTCGAAGAAAAATTTACCTGGCTATGATCATGGGGAAATTTCCTTGATCAACTACAACCTACAAATTGGTGTATGATCTATTTTTGAATGTTATTATTTCTTTTATAATATCAATTACAGATTTATAAACATGTTCTTGCTTATTTCTTCCTTTACTGAGTTTCATTAGCTGTTTGTGTATGTAAACAGGTAAATTTCCTTAAGTTTAGTATGACATTTATGAGAAAAAGAGCTTCAAAAACAAGTTTTGAATAGGAGATATTGAAAGTATAGCAAACCATGAAACAAACAATTTAACACAATGTGTTGATGAAGGAGTTCACCCCTCGGGCTACATCTCTTTGGTTGAGCTTCCATGGCTTGGGCCTCTGTATTAGCTCAATATGGAAAAATGTTATTTTACTGTTGGGCGCAGGATCCCCCAAGGGAAGTTTTGGGTCTTAAAGCCCAGATTTTGATTAAATTCGATGTAAAGATTCCATGTTTTGTGGGCGCGTGTTATCGGGAAAGATAGTGTCCATTCAGAGCTGCTAGTCCCACTAAGATGGGTAGCTATCTTAGAAACAAAAAAACTAAAGTTATTTGTGTTTTCCTTTATGAGAGATAGATGAGAGAGAATCAGAGAGTACCAACCTCAGTCTTTCGCTAGTCTAAGTGCTCGTTTCCTCTCTCCCTTGATAGAGCTTTCGCCACTCCTTTCTCACTTGTCCCACTTCAAAGAAAACCTATAGAGTCAAGGCAACAAAATACCATCAAAGCATAGAGATCTATAACCAGAAACAATGTAGGATCAGATATACATTAACCATATAAATGCATATACAAATACAAGATTTAGAGATATACAAACATATGGAGGAAAACTCAAATAGATTTATTGAAGAAGTAGTAGAAGAGAGGATTACAACCAAGTTGTCTGATTCAGCATCATCCACCCAGCATGAAAGCCCTCTTCACCTCATACAAAGCAAGATCACCGAACAATGTCTTCAAAGAGAAACCAACAACACTTCCTTGCAAATTACAAAATTCCAACCTCTGGATCTCCGCAATGAGGGATCCATATATAGATGTTTGCAGGAGAGTGAGTCAGCTTCTAGGATTTTGATTAGTGTCATTTCACTAATAGTTCTTGGTTCCGCTTGGAGATTTCATGATCCCTTACTCATCCCTGGGCGAATTCAGAGAGGCAAGTGTCATTTGAGCAGTTTCTAGAAGATTCTGTGAGTTTCCACCTAGCAAATTACTTCTGTCATTTGTCTGCTCTCGCTCATTGCACCCTACAGAAGGGCTTTCCAGTATGCATCACACCTCCTGTGTGTAATAGGTGAGATGCATCGTACCCTATGCATGGAGCAATTTGTATGGTCCAATTTTGACCAGTTCTGAGTAGTTTGTTCAGGTAGAACTTCTGGGAGATGATGTAATCAACTGACCTTGTTCCTTTAGGGTATGAAACAACACTTTTAGGGGTTTAGAAGCCCTTGGTTTATGGACATATGTGATTGGGGTTGCAGTGCCAAAATATGTCTATAATGGTTGCCCCCTAAATCACGAGGTCATAAATCTTTTGATGTCGGGTGAAATGCTTTATAATGAGGATCCGAGGTTTTTCGAATTGGAAGGTGACTTCTAATAAGATACAATAAAATACATTATCTTCATAATATTTTCATGATCTATTTGAGGCAGGCATTCCCATGCTCAGCTTTATAAATTCATTTTCATGTACATAGGACAGATAATCATCTATGTGGCACACTGATGATTCTGGTAGAGCCATCATCCCTTAGCTTGGATGATTATCTGTGCAGAAATGATGTACATTTGATGTCTTTATTTTCCTAAATATATCGTAGCCCGGATGGATGAAACTAAATTCAGGGTCTTCAAACTCATTTAATCTTCACCCAAAGTACAAGTCGATCCATGTGAGAATATGTTCTGATGTCGAACATGGAAAGACATCACCTGATTACCAGCCAATGATGTAAGTTGTTAACAGGCGCGAGAGGAATCACCGATAATGATAATGACCCTCAAGGTATTGCAGTACAATTCACGTGGTGTGAGTACATGAGTTGATGTCAAAGACCACGCAAAATCTTTCGGTCGAAGGCCATTGATGTAAACTTGTCGCCGAAAGTGAGAAACTTACCATTGAGTCATGCAAGCTTCAAAGTACTGAAAGGGTTGTTCCTAAGTCAACTTCTTGGATAATGAGCTGATGTTGACAAGAAGTGACTCGTCGTAGGAGGGCCTTAATGAATCCCACATCTACGACACGGAATAGAGAAAATGATTTTGTGGAGGTGAAAACGATCTGATGATATAAGGTTCAGGGTGGCAGTCATGAAAAATGGAGAGTGAAGGTATTGCAGCAGATGAGGCGTTAGGTAGGTTGGTGAATTCTCTGAGCGACTTCTCTTGAACATATCAGTGACACTGAAATGGATTGGTAGCATTAACCCCAAAATGGATGGTACAACAGACCAATGGTGGTATGACCGGTGAACGGAATAACCCAACCCGACTCAATCATGGTCACGGAGTGAAAGTGTCATGTTCAAGAGCGACCTACTACCAATGAAGTTATTCAAGTTTTCTTCCCTTTTTCCCCAATTATTTCTGATCAGTACCTCTTTATTTTTTTCAAGCTTGAGGAGGATAACATATGCTTGTTCTATAATTTTCCCTATGGGCAAACCTATCGCTATATTTTAATGAGCTTAGCAACAGTGAAACTCACTCTTGTCTACATGGACAAGTTTGTCGCTATTGTTTTAACGAGTTTAACGAAAGAGATAACTCGGTCCTTTTAAATTTTAGAGAGTCTAAAAAGGGACGTAAAGGCAACTCCAGTGGTCTTTTTTCGTGATGTAATCCCTCAATTCCGAAAAAGTATAAAATAATACAAAAGGGATGAATTTTTTGATAGTTTTAATGAGCCGAACAAGACAAGAGTGCAATCTTTTTGTGTAATGATCCTTCAGGTCCAAAAAGATTAAAATCTAGAGGAGAGATGGCACTTCCGATCACTTTAACGAGCTAGAGAGGCGAATTGCTCGGCAATATTTTCATATTTTACGACTCAGATGAAAAGAGCTTAAAGGAGACTCGTTTTTTAAGGAATGAATGATGTTTTTGGATAGCAACTGGTTCTAGGAGAGGTTTGGAACTTTTCAATCACACCAGTGTAAAGAAGATGGCTAATAGAATCACGCATTGCAGCTATTCCTCAAAAGGGTAAACAATCAAATGGAGGCGTATGATTAGCTAAAAAGAGTGGAGGTGATGGTAAGAACACGACCAAGGTTCAAAAGCAATTAATTATGTGATCGCAATGGTTATTCACTGAAGGTGGGTTCATTTTTTAATTAGCTTAAACTATGGGGGAACATTTGCTCATTGCTAGGTTTATTTTTTAACGAGCTTGAACTTCGCGTAAAACTACTCATGGTTAGGTTTATTTTTTAATGAGCTTGAACTTTGCGTAAAACTACTCATGACAGTCGTATAATAAGGATGTCTCATCGATAGGTTCATTTTTTAGGGAGATTGCCCCATGCGCAACTTTGCTCCTGAGCCTTTCGTTATGCTTGCTAGGAATGACCAACCTACGAGTTTAAATGGTTAATAGCCTACAAACTAAGAAAATAAATGGTCTCTTTTCACTTGCATGCAAAAATGTTTCCATGCCCCTAGGTATAAGTAGAGTTTCCAGGTTACCATACGGAAGTTCTCACATTAGCAAGATTGTTCCGTCCGCATAGCAGACAAAACGCTTCCTTGGCTTTGTCCATTGAAATGGACGAAGGTGATTTCAGTTCCAATCACCTAACCTTTGACGAGGGAATCCTTTTCCAGAATGATCCATTTTCCTAAACAGACAGGATTGTCAGACTAGCCATATTCCTACGTGGAAACCTACCTTATATCTGGGGTTCTTCTACAGAAGTAGACCATGGTGCATGCCTCCTGGGTTTCAATCACAATCACTCGCGCTCATCAGGTAGACTGACTGGAGATTGATGAGATGTTCCTTGTGAAAAAAGACCAGTTAGGGATGGCATTTGACTAGTAGCTATGTTTGAACCGGGGAATGAAAGTTGGTCTATGAGCTTGACCATTCTGCCTCCATGCAGAAAACACATCACCCGAAAGAGTGAGGAAATGATAGCTCCCATGCGATAAATGTAGTCACGCCCAAGGAGTAGATTATAATATAGATGTCCTTGGACTACCATCACATTTAGATGAATGATTTTCCTTCTCAAAGTTAAAGGTAAATTTGGAAGGATCCCCAATGGTCGATTGGATCCTTTGTTGAAGCCTATTAGATTTCGAATCTTAGGTAGAAGCGATGGCGAACCAAGCACTTTCCAAGCAGTTGAGGAAAGGATACTCATAGAAGCCCCTTCATCTATGATAGTACCAACCATGATCATTCTGTAAGCTTGTACTATGATTTTTAATGGTACACTAGATGGTAGGCGAGGTCTGCCTAGTAGATTCCAATCGAAGGAAACGACTAGATTGCTTGGAGGTGGGACTGAATAAATGGCCGGGTAAATCTCTGGCAAACTTCCTTCCTGCGGTAAAGGAATGGGTAGATTGCCCCCATTTTCATTAGATTCTATGTTTACAAAAAGAATTTGAACGGTGTCATTCTCATTCTCTTTAGTGACAATACCATTTGAAGGTGGACCTTTTGAAGACAAGATTGGGTCGACTGCCATCTCAACCTCTTGACTTTGGTCCGGTGTGGACTCAGAGGGTATATCTTCAATGATAGGTGCTTTGACCAACAACAATGGTGTGTCAGTCAGATTTTCAACTAGCGATGGACTCGACAAGAGCTTCTTGTATCCAGGAGGAAATCGCTACAGTGACGCAAGACGGTTATCCAAGACTCTTTTAGCTTCATTAAGGAAAGAACAAGAGTGGAGGACATGATCGCCTTCACACAATCTACAAGAAAATTTAGATCTTCCTTTTTTTCCATTGACTTCGTTTTCACTAGTTGATGGTGTGCTCTCAACATGATCATCAGAGGTTGAAGACACCAGATTGTGCAAGCGGGGAGACCGGTTCCTCAAGATCCATGGGATGCAGGGACAATATTGATGATAGTGGTCTCCCTTGCAAATGACACATGGATATTTAGGTTTGGATGGTGCAGTGTGTGGATTTTCACCAAATGATGCATGGTTGCCCCCTTTCGTTGTTGGCTTCTTCTTCTTCTTCTCCTTCCCTTTCTTCTTCTTCTCAGTTACTTGGTTTTTAGCGTTACTAGCTTCACCAAGCGAAGAGGAAGAAGGAGAGGGAGAAACAAACGAAGTGGAAGGTGGGGGAGAAACTTCAGTATCATATGGTTGCTGATTTGATTGCCGAGGAATTGCGGTGTTTTGAACAACAGAGGTCGAGAAAATCCATATTGGCAAGCCAATTGTGAGTCCTGGAAGGGACAATGTAGCCATGTGTGGAGCACCAACATCCCCCCAAGAGGAGAAGAGTCTAGGATTTCCCCCAAGGGGAAATCTTTGATTGATAGACTCCATTTTCTCAACCTAAGACCAATGAGGGAACAATGACGTTATTCTGATTCAAATGAATTTTCTAACGCTTTGACACAACTTGCTTTTTCAATTTTTAAGAGTCGAGAAAAAGCTAAAGATGACTCTAGTCGCCTTCGATTTTTAATGAGCCCGAAGTGACAAGTGCTCAGATGGACCTTTTCTTTAAGGGAGTCTAAAAAGGAACGAAAGTGACTACTCTAGAAATCTAGACAGAGGGATTACCAAACCAATCGTAAAACTGTAGAATACTCTTTACAGTATGGCAGTCAATCTTCCCGAATATTGTTTTCAGCGTATTGTGATCGATAGGGCGGCAGACACAGCTTCCTAAGGATAAAGGATGTAGCCTATTCTGGTCTCCCAATATATACTCAAAGATATGTGGGAGCACAAGTCCACACTGGCACTTATCATCTCAAAGAGGAGGATTCACCCAACCTACGATGAAAGTGATAGTTACCAGGCTTTACGACGTCAGAATACGTCTCTAGCCTAGACTTCCAAATGTTGTGTGTTAGGTTCCAAAGCATTTTTATGTTCATTGAGGTTTATTTTACAGTTGATATTTCTTAAGAAGTTTGCCTTTAAGGTTCACCACGTGATTTAGATATACAATTCCTTAATATGCAATCTAAGATGATAAACAGTCGTTTACTTTCTTTTTGCAATGAAAATCCTAGCTACTAAGGAAAGACAAATGAAATTCTTTCAACATAGAGCAGAGAGCACACACTAGATGCACTTTTCGTAAATCAATTTTAGCATGCAGTCTAAATGAAAATGCACATGCATGTATTGTTTTTAAATTTCCTTAGTGTGAGAATGACAAAAGAAAACTAAGTATAGATCTGAACTATATTCTTTCAAAGCGACAGTACTAACAATTTTCTTTTCAAAAAACGAAAGGAAGGCTAAGATGACACTTTGCGATTTCGAATTTAAAATTGCTTTGGACACTTGAAATAATATTAATTCAAATCAAATACAATGGAAAAAGTGTAATAGACTATCTAAAAGTGGAATGCTTTACAACACCCTTTTTCTTGACTAAAAATGACACTTGCGACACTTTCAACTCAAAAGACGACAGTTCGATTAAGCTACTATTTGCAAAAGAGAACTGCAAATGATGAAAAATACATAAAATAAATTCACAATTCTTTCTGATGGAGGCTGAAATAATGCAAACGAATATGGTTTCAACAGTGATATACTGATCATAGATAGCAAAACTACTGAATAAAGTTGAAGATGGTGAAGAAAAAAACCAAAATCTGGAGGCAGAAATAGTCTTACTCAATCATCGCACCTGTAACACAGGGAAATAGGGATGCATCTCACCTGCAACACACAGGAGGTGCAATGCATCTAGATTGCCAATGAGAGATAGTGCGATGGTCCAGGGGTGAGATTGAGCTTGGTTTTGCCTCACAGTTTGTAGCTAATTTCAGGGATTTAGGCTGAGCTAATGATTGTTAGTAAACACAAAGTATAGGGGTTGATCTAGTGAGTTTATTTGAGCTACCACCAGGGCACTTAGGATGTTTTCAAGCTAGATGTTCAGTTCATAAACCAACTCGGATATTGACTGAAGCAGCATTAATCTACTTTGCAATTGCATAACAAAAGCAGTTCGAAGGCTAGCTGGCTTAACTTCAGGCTCCGTCTGTGGCTTATAAAGCAAACAACAGTAACAAAACAAATAAACTATTCGCTCCCTAGTGGAGTCGCCATTTTGTTATCGAGAAAACTAGTGTCCATTCAAATTTGCTAGTCCCACTAAGATAAGTAGCTATCTTAGAAACAAACAAACTAAAGTTACTTTTGTTTTTCTTTATGAGAGATAGATGAGAGAGAAGCAGAGAGTACCAACCTCAGTCTTTCGCTAGTCTCCTTGCTCGTTTCCTCTCTCCCTTGATAGAGATTTTGCCACTCCTTTCTCACTTGTCCCACTTCAAAGAACACTTGTAGAGTCAAGGCAGCAAAATACCATCAAAGCATAGAGATATATAACCATAAAAAATGTAGGATCAGATATACATTAAC
The DNA here is from genome assembly GCA_031772625.1 of Pinus tabuliformis. NCBI lineage: Eukaryota > Viridiplantae > Streptophyta > Pinopsida > Pinales > Pinaceae > Pinus > Pinus tabuliformis. Next base: position 248,201,498 of record CM062805.1, read on the forward strand.
CATATAAATGCATATACAAATACAATATTCAGAGATATACAAACATATGGAGGAAAACGCAAATATCTTTATTGATAGAAGTAGTAGAAGAGAGGATTACAACCAAGCTGTCTAATCTAGCATCATCCTCCCAGCATGAAAGCTCTCTTCACCTCATACAAAACAAGATCACCCAACAATGTCTTCAAAGAGAAACCAACAACACTTCCTTGCAAATTACAAAATTCTAACCTCTGGATCTCTGGGATGAGGGATCCATATATAGATGTTTGCAGGAGAGTGAGTCAGCTTCTGGGATTTTTATTAGTGTCATTTCATTGATAGTTCTTGGTTCCACTTGGAGATTTCATGTTCTCTTACTCATCCCTGGGCGAATTCAGAGAGGCAAGTGTCATATGAGCAGTTTCTAGAAGATTCTTTAACTTCCACCTAGAAAATTGCTTCTGTCATTTGTCTGCTCTTGCTCATCGCACCCTATTGAAGGGATTTCCAATATGCATCACACCCCCCGTGTGTAATAGGTGAGATGCATCACACCCTATGCATGGAGAATTCTGTATGGTCTAGTTTTGACCAGTTTTGACCAGTTTTGAGTAGTTTTTTCAAGGAGAACTTCTGGGAGATGATGTAATCAGCTGACCTTGTTCCTTTAGGGTATGAAACAACACTTTTTGGGGCTTAGAAGTCCTTGGTTTATGGACATATGTGATTGGGGATGCAGTGCCCAAATATGTCTATAACAGCGTTGAGCGCGAACTTGTAAATGAGTCATAGGGTTGTCCGCCCTCCTTTTTGTAATGCAATGTCAACTTTAGAAATATACCCATGGTTCGCAGACCATGGGATTGTATTAATAGAGTGAGGCTCTAAGTTTAAAATAACCAAAGGATACTCATGAATGAAGGATGAAGAATTGAGTCTTATCTAAGTGTCGAGTCGAGTCTTTGGGTCATAGAGTAGGATAAGGCTCTGCAGTTGAGTGCTCAGAGGCCTAGTAGTCCGTAGCTGAGTGCACAGGGTGAGTCAAGTCTGTAACCTTTGGAGAAGTAATAAAGAGAAGTTTTACATCATTTCTATGTATCTATTTCCTATTTTGTGCACTGAATGTATTAGATATAAATTGCATTTCTATTGTTTATAAGCTGCATGAAAATATATGATTGTGATGATTAAGTGAATATAAGATAAGGTATATGTTTATGAAAAGTTAACTAACAGTTATAAGAAGATAAGTAAGATCCATGGTGTAACTTGGGAAAATAGCACAGAACGCTACCCTAGCAGCACGAAAGCACCTTAACCCCTGGTTAGCGTTGCAGGAAGGTGATTATAACAGATCGTGAAGGCCTCGTAGGTCACGATAGTGCGCGAAGTGACCTGTATGAAGGTATTCACAGTTGGACTAAATCAACCCCTCAAACATCTCAAGGGTGTGGAAATTTGGCTCCAGCATCCCCCCATACTGCTTCGGGTGAGAGCTCAGTCTACACTTCATGGTTTGTTGCCGAAAGGACCAGTAGTGTAGGGATTTGTTTTGCTAATTAACTCTAAACCTGGATCAGGCCCCCTCAAGCCAACAAATGGTTTTGTTGCTGGGACTGGAGTCTGCATAGAGATGTTTGATGTCGTATCATTGGAATCCAACTAAGAAGGAAATTGAAGGTTGGTTGGATAGGAGGATTCACGAGTTTGCGGCACACGAAAACAAGAGTTTGCTACTGATAAAAGAAGAGTGGTTAGATTGATACCTGTACATAGAGGTCCACGAAATCTTCTTCACATATTTCCCTACTAAATTGTACGAGTGGATTGCGAAGTTAGCAGGTAGCCAAGGAAGGTGGGAACTTGACAATCCTATTATGTGGACCCCAAAGTTGGTGCACAGATTGGAAGCATCAGAGGATATGATCATGTGCGTTGTTGATCGCTGACTCAATCGAATTATAGGATGATTCATTATTGAGCTCACGGTAGATACTCCAGTCACCTATAGCGAGACAGAGCGACGCTTTCTCAAAGGACTGCAAGGTAAGTACGTGAAGTCTCTAAATACTTGGATTAAAATGTTATTGTGTGAAAAGAGGTTTATGCAATTACCTTCATGTCTAGAGCTACATGAAGCGAAAAAACCTATAGAAACGAAGGAAGTAAGGGATTGGAGAATAGCCCTTTGATTTCACGTCCACGAGGGGACGAGGAAGAGCTCACGAAGGTCTCACCATGAAGTGCAATCCATTTGATAAGGTAAAGAATTTTGCGCATACCACCCCCACCCACACCACCACCATCTTCACCGCCATCACTTCCATATTCACCCGTACCACCTCCATTGCCACCGCGATTAAGTATGGCAAGCACAATAAAGTTGCATGTGTTCAAGGGATTGGGAAATGAACATCTGAACTAGTTTTGGTTCATGATAAGAGCCGTATGGGAAGCACAAGGAGTTACAAATGATAATATAAAGAAAGCGACACTGGTTGGCACCTTGCAGGACCATGCTCTGACCTGGTATATTAATCATTCTAATGACAATCCGAATGCAGGAATTGCGGATATCCAAATTGCACTAAACAGGGAATTTAGCAAGCCGAAGTCAAAAGCGCAGTCAATCATTGGATTCAAAGAGATCAAAATGCTACCAAGTGAAACTCCTTGAGAGCTGGATCAGAGGTTCAAGTGTATGATTCACGAAGCTAATATCACTTTGACAGATGGAAATCACTGCGAATGGCTTGTAGCATCTCTAACGTCGCATTTGAGGAATGCACTGTCGCAAGAGAAGTTAACAACTCAGGAAGAGAGGCCTTAGAGATCACGATGAGGCTGCATGAGACCCCAATATAGGATCCTAACTTGGGATTCCAACAGATCCATGCACAGTTTAAAAACTTATGCCTTGAGATGCAGAGTGTGAAACAGGACAGGATAGCTCGACCAGAATTGCGTGAAGAGGTATGGTGCATAAAATGCAAGGGTCAAGGTCATGATAAAGACCACTGGCCTTTGTTCTCAAATTACCTCATGGGAGGAGGACCAATGCCATTAAGGTCAAAAGCACAAGCAGGACCTAGCACGACACCTACTTTGTGATGCACAATTTGTGAAATAGGAGGAAAGCATGGTACGGACAACTACCATTTGTTACAGAAGTACACACAGAATTCACAATAGTTGTTCTGTAATTTTTGTAGATCGGTTGGACATGATAAGCACACTTGTAGAAGCTATGAGTTGATGATGGATAGAAATCCCACCTATAGAGTTCAGGCCAAAACGCAGCCCCTAGACCAGAATGTAGGAGTGGTGCGAACCAGATTTCAGGGGTGCAGACGAGGCCGAGGTGGAGGAGGACCTGGAAGAGGTTGCAGATAGTTGATATGCTATAATTGTGGAGGACCAGGACCTTATGCTTTTGATTTTATTTACCCAATGCATCCATCATGTCTATATTGTACCTTGTTTGATCATGAGATAGGAGATTGTCCTACGCTGATAGCTAGGATACGCAACAACGGAGCGCTACTACCTCCCCCGACTCAGAACCTGCAGATGATGAGGTCTGAGCCATGTGAGGAAGATACAAACGTGAACATTGTGCTCCGAAGTGTAATTGCAATGGGATATGATAAAGGTAAACAATCCGAAGATAGTACCTGGGTTCACAAGGCTCCAATGAAAGAAGTATAGTTTGATTTGGAGCACGCTAAGGAAACCTTCATGGAAGCTAAGAACAGTTTTGTTGATGCCTCCACTTAAGAAAGAAAAGATAGACCGGAGCCGAAAATGGACCCATCTATGCTTACTACGTTCCTAGAAACATGCCTGAAGCTACTGCATGACAATAAGGGTGTAAAAGGATTGCAGGAACTCATTAACATATGTGCTGGGACTGCACCAGGAGAAATGCGCATAGTCCAAAAGATTGGAAAAACACAAGACTAGGACAGGGAGAGAAATGAGGCTAACCATGTAGATTGGAGAATATGAGATGGACCAAGTAATTCTGTACTTTGGATCGGATGCGAATGTTTTTCTGAAGAAGACACGGGAGCACATGGGGAGGCCTATGCTGCAATGGTCTCCTATCTAGCTGCGAATGGTGAACTAGAAAAAGATAATACCTGAGGGGAGATTGCAGGGAATCACCATGGATATTGAGGGATTGAGCACGCTAGCAGACTTTGAAGTGAGAGAGATTGTTGATGACAACAATCCCTACCCTGTTCTCTTAGGAATTGATTGGGCCATTGACATGAACGGGGTGATTAATCTAAAGAAGCACAAGATGGTTTTTGAGAAGAAGTCTCTGCACATAGTTATACCCTCAAACCCTACTAAGGGATCGTGCTACACAGCGTCGATGCGCTACTATGAAAGATATGATGATTTGGACTACATCTACAAAATAACCACATGGGAGTAAGACTAGGTAAATCCCACCATAGATGGAAAGATCTCATGGGAGCGCGAAATCTCCTGTACATCGGATTCTAATGAGGAGATAGGGTGATGACAGAACTAGTCACACGAGGTAACCACGCTGAACTATAATATGATGACAAGATCGTTGCACTGTGTATCGACGGAAGTGAGGGATATTCCTACTTATGATGGGTTAAGTGACATAGACACTTTCATAGATAAGTTTGAAAGGAAGGTTCTGGAAAAGCAACATTTCCAGGCCTTGAATTGGGTACTACATGCTACGCCCACAAGGTGGTGGGGTATGCACAAAGGGAGATTTAAGGACTGGCGCAAATGCAGGGGAATGATGTGCATATGGTTTGGGAAGCCTAGAGTGTGATTTCCAGATAAATGCAATGGGCAGGATAAACTACACACACATCTATCCAAGTGGATGCCGACATATGGAAAACAACCTATGCGGATGCACATGAACTTCGTGTTGGGAGATACAGTCAATAAGCATGTGTTGGGGGGGAAATTGCGCAAACAGCTCCTCAATTTGGAATGACAAAATATGGAGAGAATGATCGCGCAGAAGGTTATCCATGCAGAAGCATTTAACGAGGTGTGCGAAGCACTGAATAAGGTATGTAGTGCACAGTGAAGTGATTGGGATCTACGTGTACCAATAGTTTTATTTGCTTATAGGATGAAATTCAAGAAACTGACAGGATAGGCACCTTCTAGGCTATCCTATGGAGCGAACGTTGTAATGCTGATGGAGTATATCATGCCTATTCCACGCATAGCATCGCCCGTGGATATGACAGATCACAAAGCCTTGGAAGAAGGGATCGAAATTGGAAGAACTCGAATAAGAATGCCTGGGACCTAATGAGTAGATTCAGCAAGATGATCTTAGGCTCCAAGAATTCATGAATGAAAGAGTTCAGTTGAGGGAGAAAAGCACCATGGAAGAAGAAGAAGTCAAGGAGCTTGAGGAAGAAATAAAGAAGGAGTTTCTTGATAAGAAAACTGTGGTGATAAAACATGATGCACATGATTACGTTGACAAATTTGGGGACTACCACCAAGAGTTGATCAGGTTGATGCCTTGGCTAGGACCGTATGTTATTAAGGAGGTCTGAGATGGAGGCGCGGTGCAGTTGGTAAAGTTAAATGGAGAACCTTTCCCAGGAAGAGTGAATCGCAATCGGTTGAATCCATACACGGGTGGCCCAGCTATCTAACTAGACCATCGAAGAACAGTCTTAGTGCTCCAGGTAGCTGAAAGGAGGGATAGAACTATAAATAAATGCAAGGAATGCAGGAGAAGATACAAGGAAGCAGTTCAGATACAATAGTCTCTGAACAACATGTGCAGGAGATACAACAGGTAGCTACTCAGTGCGCTACCGATCTTGCAATAGTTCGGATAGAGTTGGGAGGTCTCTGCATGAAGATCTTCGCACCAAAAGAGTGAATCAAGGGTGAGTCACAATGTTTGTGTTGGGGGCCTGTTCGGTGTGGGATCCCCCAAGGGAATTTTTGGGGCTTAAATCATAGATTTTGACCTAATCCGATGTAAATACTCTATGTTTTGTGGGCGCAGAGTGCGAACTTGTAAATGAGTCATAGGGTTGTCCACCCTCATTTTTGTCATACAATGGCGGCTTTAGAAATCTACCCATGGTCCACGGACCATGGGATTGTATAAATAGAGTGAGGCTCTAAGTTGAAAATAACTGAAGGATAGTCATGAATGAAGGATGAAGAATTGAGTCTGATCTAAGTGTCGAGTCAAGTCTTTCGGTCATAGAGTAGGAGAAGGTTCTACAGCTGAGTGCGCAGAGGCCTAGTAGTCTGCAGCTAAGTGCACGGACCCCTGAAGCTGAGTGCACAGGAAGAGTTGAGTCTATAACCTTTGGAGAAGTAATAAAGAGAAGTTTTACATCATTTCTGTGTATCTTTTTATTGTTTTGTGCATTGAACGTATCAGATATAAATTGCATTTCTATTGTTTATAAGTTGCGCAAACATATATGATCGTGATGATTAAGTGAATATAATATAAGGTATCTGTTTACGCGAAGTTAACTAACATTTCTAAGAATATAAGTAAGATCTATGGTGTGACTTGGGAAAATGGCGCAGAACATTTCCCTAACAACGTGAAAGCACCTCAGTCCTTGGTTAGGGTTGTGCGAAGGTGATTATAACAGATTGCAAAGGCCTCGCAGGTTAGGATAGTGCACGAAGTGACCTGCGGGAAGGTATTCACAATTGGACTAAATCGACCCCTCAGACATCTCAATGGCACAGAAACTTGCTTCCAGCATCCCCCCATACTGCTTCGGGTGAGACCTTAGTCCGCGCTCTATGTGTTGTTTCCGAAAGGGCTAGTAGTGTAGGGATTTGTTTGGCTAATTAGCTCCGAACGTAGTGTTACACAATAATTTGTCACTGGCCTAATCTCAGTCCCCAAGCAACATCTCCGCTGTGTCATACATCACATAAATATGTCCATATCTTCCCACTCATTCAAGAAGATCAAGAAAGTGCTCTCTAATCCTGAAGATTGACCCTTTTACCTATGTTTTTGCATCGTCGCAAGTAAGCATCATTATTCTTTCAATGATTCTCTGGGTTGAACTATAATGTCATGCCATCGTCGCAGGGGTACAACAGTTTCCTGCGATGGTCAGATTTTAGGGCTCAGCACAAGTCCTCAAGGTTCTTCTTGCAACGATTTGTCTGAATGCGCTACTTCCATGCGACGTCATCACTGAGCCCTAGTGTATGAATCACGACGATCCAAATATGGTGAATTAGTTCAAACAGAAATCTTATGGGTGATTCTAGAGCTAGTTGTTGGGTCAAAGGAGTTCGTCTTTCCTCCTTTGGGATGGTTGTTCTGCCCTTTGAGAAACCTCCCTTGAGGATAAGCTCCCTCTCCCTCATTTCATTGGGGCTCCTCCTCCTATAAGAGCATTTGCCATTGCTATGATTAGCTAGTTCTTGGTTTTTGGATTGAAGCAAATTATCTAGCTTTGGTGTGAGTTTGCAGTGTGAATTGCTGGTAGTTTAGCAATTGGTTGTGGATTGCCTTAGCCTTGCATTAGAGCTTGTGAGTGAGAGAGAGAGTTACCATCCATTTGGGAGATCCATTCTTGAGAGTGAATGCTTGAAGAAACATACTGATTGGACCCTTCGAGAAGGCTTGCGACGTCAAGGCTTGGTTGTAAGCTTTGCTTTTGATTTATTTTAATACAATCAATGATGGTTTCCTATGTCTTTTATAAAATGTACTTGATAGCTTATGGTTCCTTGACTCTGTAAGTAAATAGATCATTGTTGTTCGCAATTATGTGTTCTTTTGTTCTCTTATGTTGTTTCAGGTTGATAGCTCATTGGGGAGAAGGAAATGATAACTGGAGTGACACAATGAAAGCTCCATCGAACACCAGTTTGAGGTGGGATTTCAATGATGACTTGTTAAGGAAATTGATTGTTGTTTTGTTTTTTTGTGACTAGACCCACTCTAGGGCTAGAGGGGTTGCCTCTGTCCGCAGAGGCAACATTTCTTACTTCACAAGTTGGCACTTTTGCTGGGGAGTCCTTTGTATGTTTTCTTCTTATTTTCTCTTGGTTTGTTTTTGATATAGTGTCTCTTGGTTGGGGTTGAGCCATCCGTATTCTGGGTTACCTAGGTCAACCTGGGGGTCCCTCTTACTATCTGAGAAATTAGACTGGTGTCCTTTAGGTGTTTTTCACTTTGTCTGTTCTCTTAATTGAGATCGTCGCTGTAGATAGTTTAACAGCTGCGACAATGACGCGCCTGTCCTCTTTAGTAAACCTATGCATCACAGATAACTAGTCGTACAGTTGCGACGATTCCTAAAATCGGATCGTCGCAGAAGACAGGTGTACACCTGTGACTACATTGTCCGGTTGCTAACTTTGGGCTTGTGACAATTGCCTTTCTATCTCAAGTTGCTTGTTATAGACCCGTGACGATTCCTGTACAAGTTGTTTTTACAACTTTGCCTCCTGAATCCATCAGTCCTGCTTATCCCTTATTGCTTCTTGTCTCTCATTGACTTGTTTTGATTGCTTTTGGTTAAGGCTTATCTCTCTTTGATTTCATTGAGTGACTCTTGTGTTTTTAGACCTTGTGACCTAGCTTTGTTGAAGGTTTCATCGAGAAGTCATTTTCTTAGGTCACTTGTTTGTCCAAGGTTCATCCACAACTGTCTCATTGATTTTCTTGATGATTTTTTGCTGCTTGTTTTCTTGCTGATTGATTTTTAGTGTTGGTTATTGAACCAGTTCTTTACATTGATTTGATTTCCTCACTATCCAACATATATCACAATTGTTTGGATCAATCAGGCTTACACTTACTTGTTTCTCCATTAAATTCCAAAAAATCAAAATATTGCGTTCATTTAGTATACGAAAGTGAAAGTACATTTGCATTATGAATTTTTGTAACTGAGAAATTGGAAAGTGAACTCTAAATATTTCATTAGCAGTGTCAATGCATTGTGCGACTAGTGTATTGATGCATTGTGTTTCTTAGTGCCTGCATTTGCTTGTCTTGGTTTGTGTTTGCTTGGAAATGAACTATTTACCCTCCTTTAAGTAGGTGTTCATCGAAATAATTGATGATTTACTCATTGTAGCTGCGTCTTAGGGATTGTTGAGATACATTCAGTAGGGCTTGAAAACTGAAACTTAATTCAAAATCAACTCTAAAATCAATTGAATGAACCTAACAATGCATTGAAACTTAACGCACATTTATTTCGAGGTCTAGGCCGGAGACGTGCTTCGGCATTGTTAAAGCTAGTCACTATTGTTTTCGCTAAGGTTGGGTGATTCCTCCTTCTGTGATTCAATAGCCACTAGTACGGACTTGTGCTCCCTGTACTATCAAGTATATATTGGGAGACCCCACTAGGTTATCATCCTATCATCCATAGGAAGCCAAGTCTACCGCCTTACAAATCGCAACGCACCGAACACAACATTCAGGAAGATTGATTGTCGTACGGAAAGTCCTTGGTCATTTCTCTTTCATTTGATCACCAAGGTGTATATGCAGTTTTTCGGTTTGTCTGGTAAACCTCTTATCTAGTACTCCAAAGTAGTCACTTTCATTCCTTTTCGACTCCTTAAAAGCAAAAGGATCATTTGAGCACTTGTCCTTTCAGGCTCATTAAACCTCGAAAGCGATAGAGTCACCTTTTCATCCTTTTCTCGACTCTTGAAACATGAAAAGGTCAAGTTTTTTTCCTGTGTCATAAAATTTACTGCCCACGAAATATTCCTGGTTACAGTTAGAGTTCTTGGTTACACTATGTTATAGACATTTTTCAGCACTGCAACCCCAATCAAACATGTCTATAAACCAAGGACTCCTAAGTCCCTAAAAGTGTTGTTCCATCCCATAAAAGAAAAGGGTCACATCATCTCCCAGAAGTTCTCCATGAAAAGCTACTCAGAACTGGTCAAAGCTAGACCATCTCACCTGCTCCATGGTCAAAGTGCGCTACATCCCACATAAATGCACACGGTAGGTGCGATGCATACTGAAAAGCCCTTCTATGGGGTGCGATGGGCGAGAGTGGACAAATGGCAGAGTCAATTTGCGAGGTGGATGATCATGGAATCTTCTAGAAACTTCTCCTGTGACACTTGCCTCTCTGCATTCGCCCAGGGATGAGTAAGAGATCATCAATCTCCAAGTGGAGTCAAGAACTATCAGAGAGAGGACACTAATCAAATCTCAGAAGCTGACTCACCTCCCTGCAATCATCTATATATGGATCCCTCATCCCAGAGATCCGCGGGATGGAATTTTGTATCTTGTAAGGAAGTGCTGCTGGTTTCTTGGTGTGACATCATAGTGTTGGATGATCTAAGCTTTTCATGAGGTGAAGAAGGGCTTTCTTGCTGAGAGGATGATGCTGGGTCAGAACAATTGGTTGTAATCTTCTTTCCTATTCTTGATATTAATAAAGCTATTCAAGTTTTCCTCCACATTTTTGTATGATTGATGATATATGCATTTGTTTGGTCAATATATATCTGGTCCTATATTGTTTATGATAGTAGATCTCTATTCTTGGATAGTGTTATGCTGCCTCGATTCCACAGGTGCTCTTTGAAGCTGGGTAGATGAGGAAGCAAGTGGAAAAGTTCTATCAGAAGGGAGAGGAATCGAGAAAGGAACCAAGCGCAAGACAGAGGTTGGTCTCCTTTGTTCCTCTCTTATCTACCTCTCATAAAGGAAAACGAAAGTAGCTTTATTTTGTTTGTTTCTAAGATAGCTACCAGTCTTAGTGGGACTAGCAACTCTGCATAGACACTAGATTTCCCGATAACAAACTGCGAGTGCATTTCAAGGTCGTCTCCGATGGCATCATTCCCTGAGTCTACGACTCAAGGTCTTCCCCTAGATGGGAATACTAGTTCGTTTCCTCCTTTTGGAAATGTTGGTGCTCTGTATACGGCAACACTGTCTTTTCTTGGTTTAACCATCGATTTGCTCATTTGGTTGTTTTCAACTTCAGTGGTCCTGAGTGTTATGACTACTGTTCCGCTGTCTCCTTTGTTTGAATCATGACACGATGATTCTAAGGTTGATCCTTTGCCTTCTTCCCCTGTTTCTTCATCCTTCTCTCCTACGTCACTTGGTGAAAGTTCCAAATCCAGTAACCAGGAGGATAAGAAGAAGAAGAGGAAGACGAAGAAGAAGAAGTTAGATAAGCATGAGGCCACCCATGCAGCTATTGCTCTGAGTACATCTCAGGTCAAGACACCTTCTAATCCTCCACAGAAGGTTAAGTTTCCTTGTAAATTGTACAAGGGTGGCCATCTTCTTCGTGATTGTCCTGGTATTCCTAGGATCTCAGAAGCATGGTCTCATGACCTATCTCATCCGTCATCATCCTCTAAAGCTCATGTCGACGTTCAATTCTCAATTGGCAATGGTGAGAAGAAAGGGAAGATTCGATTCCCTTGTAGGCTATGTGAAGGAAACCATCTCCTTCACCTTTGTCCACTCATGGATAAAGCTTTCATTGTTTTGGAAAGTCTTACAGCTTCTTCACCTCCACTTCCAATTGGTTATCAGAGCCTCTCCTCAGACACTCTCCCCATTGACAAAGAGATTGACTTGGATTCTTCTCTTGTCCATCCTCCTCTTCCCGAGCCTGGCTTTGCTAAGCCTGTTTTTGACCAACCATTGGTCGGAAAGAGTGTTGACCTAGGTTCATCACCAACTGTTCACTTTGTTCCCGAAGAGCATCATAATTGCACTGCTCATGTTCTTCTCATCTTATCAGATTTCCATGAGTCCGAAAATGACCCTCCTATCCTAGCTGATCAAGAGAGTCCTTCTTCAGTTCCTATAGAGCAGGGAGGCACTCCCAGGTGCCTCCACCAAGTAGTTATGTTGTTTCTTTTGACTGGATTCACTTGACTGTATTCCACCTTCCCTCATATGTGCCTTTCCAAATTACTGTACAAACCTATAATAAGGCGGTACCTGGAACTCTTTTGGACGAAGGTGCGTCAGTTAGTCTCATGCCTTCTACTTCCCCTCAGCTCATGTCTGTCACTTAGAATCTGTTAGCTTTTGATGGGGGAACTCATCAACATTTTAGGATCCTTCCGAAGTTCCCTATTACTTTTGCAGGAAAAACTATCCATATCGACATGATGGTTGTCCGAGGTGCGTTAGATTTTAGTCTTCTCCTTGGTCGTGACTATATTTATGCCATGGAGGCTCTTGTTTCTTTGCTTTTCCGTGTGGTATGTTTTCCGCATGATGGAAGAATGGTGACTATAGATCAATTTTTGTTCTTTAGTCCCCCAATGCCTCCTGTGCCACCATCATCCCCTCTCGATTCTTATCTAGAAGTAGTACCTTCCTCACCACAGTTCAATTATGTGGTTACCTGTTCTGCCTCCACATCTGTTAATAATCATGCATATGGTCTCGTACATCATGTACTAGGGGCATTGGAACCTGGTCTATCATTGGTGCCTAATGACATGTATTCCTCCCAGAGTACATTTCTTCCATCTAGTGAAGATCTATTGGGAGTCATGTTTTCGTATGGCCCATGAGCAAGTGTCCGAGGATAGTTCCGATCTTGTGTCAACCTCATTAAAAAATGAAACAAGGATTATGAGGATAGTTCTTTTACTGTGTCAACCTCATTAAGAAAATGAAACAACTCCCTTTTCCCAATCAAGTCTTTGATTGAGATCCCGTAAAATCCCAGTCGAGTCTTTCCTAGATCTCGAAAGTCACTAAACCTTCATTACATCCACCTAGTTGAATGCAATGAAGCTTGGGGAGCATGTACCTTGATTTGAGTCATTATGCTGGGGGAATGCGAACTTATAACAAGCATAGTTTTTTGTTTCAAGCTTGTGTAAACATGAAACCGAATCCAAGTAGAGTTCTCCATGGTTCAAGCTTGTGTAAAAATGAACACATCTCGTGATTACCATTTTTATCCACTAAATTTTGCTATATGAACCTTGGTTGTTTCATTCCATCGCCACCATCTCTTTGGCTAATCATATGCTTTCACTTGGTTGTTTTTCCTCTCCTGAGGGACCACAACAATGAGTGGTTTTATTAGCCAGCCTCATGACCATTACATGTTTTGAGCAGTTCCACGATTGCCAGAACCAGTTGCTACCCTTTATACCACTCATTCCTATAGGACGAGTCCTCTTTAAGCTCTTTTTTGGACTCGTAAAAGATGAAAATCTTTCCGAGCTTTTCCCTTTTGACTCGTTAAACAGAATAAAAATGTGGTCCACTTTCAGCTCTTTTCCGATCGTATAAACGCACAAAAGATGGTCTGGATTTTGTCGTTTCAAGCTTGTTTTTGGTTATGAAACGTCGTGTCTCCGATCAACTTATTTACTTTTTTGGATTGGGAACACTAATTACAAAAAGTACTCCTTGATTGAAATGGTCAAGCGGTTCTCTCGATTATTGTTTTCTAGTTTTTTGGGCTCGCGGGACAAAAATTTATGAAAAAAGGATCCCCTAGAGTTTTCTTTTCTGTGTCTTTTTCAAACTCCCACGTATGGACTTGTGCTCCCACGTACCGTCGAGTATATATTTGGAGACCACAATAGGCTATATCCTTTATCCATAGGAAGTCGTGTCTGCTGCCCTATCGATCGCAATGCCCTGAACACAGCATTCAGGAAGATTGACTGTCGTACCGTAAAAAGTATTCTACATTTTTGCGATTGGTTTGGTAATCCCTCTGTCTAGACTTCCAGAGTAGTCTCTTTCGTTCCTTTTCAGACTCCTTAAAGGAAAAGGTCCATCTGAGCACTTGTCACTTCAAGCTCATTAAAAATCGAAGGCGACTAGAGTCATATTTTGTTTTTTCTCGACTCTTAAAAATTGAAAAAACAAGTTATGTCAAAGCATCTAAAATTTATTTTAATCGGAATAAACATCACCTTTCCTACATTGGTCTTAGGTTGAGAAAAAAGGAGTCCACCAACCAAGGATTTCCCCTTGGAGGGAATCCTAGTCCTTTCTCCTCTTAGGGAGATGTTGGTGCGCCCCATATGGCCACATTGCCGCTTCCAGGATTGACAATCAGCCTGCCCGTATGGCTCTTCTCGACCTCTGTCGTTCAGAACACCGTGATTCCTGAGCAATCAAGTAAGCAACTAGATGATATCAAAGCTACCCCCCAACCTTCTACTTCGTCCGGTTCTCCCTCTCCTCCTTCCTCTTCGCTTGATGAAGCTGGTAAAGCTGAGAATCAAGTAACTAAGAAGGAGAAGAAGGGGAAGGAGAAGAAAGAGAACAAGAAGAAGGAGCCAAAGGCGAAAAGGGGCAACCAGGAATCATCTAGTGAAAATCCACACACTGCACTGTCAAAGCCTAAATCTCCACGTGTCATTTGCAAAGGAGATCACTATCATCGAGATTGTCCCTGCATCCCTCATATCTTAAGGGACTGGTCTCCTCGTTTGCACAATCTGGTGTCAACAACCTCTGATGATCATGTTGAAAGTACACCGTCAACTAGTGAAAGCGAAGTGTCGGGATAGAAAAGGAAAAGTAAATTCCCTTGTAAACTGTGTGAAAGCGATCAAGCCATCCACCATTGTCCCTTCCTAGATGAGACTAAAAGAGTCCTGGACGACCATCCGGTTTCACTGTTACGACTTCCTCCTGGATATAAGAAACTCTTGCCAAGTCCATCACTAGTTGAAAATCCCACTGACACACCATTTTGGTCGGTCGAAGCGTCTACCATTGAAGATAAACCATCTGAATTCACACCAGACGAAAGTCAAAAGGTCGAGGCGGCAGTTGACCCGGTCTTGCCTTTGGAAGGTCCATCTTCCGATGATGCAGTCACCGGAGAGAACAAGAACGACACCGTTCAAATTCTCTTCGTAAAAACAGACTTCAATGAACATGGGGGCAGTCTACTTGTTCCTTTACCGCAAGAATGAAGTTCGTGAGAGTCATATCCAGCCGTCTAGTCGGTCCCACCTCCAAGCAACCTAGTTGCTTCCTTCGATTGGAATCTACTAGGCAGACCCCGTTTACCGGCTAGTGTACCATTTCGAATCATTGCACAAATATACAGAATGGTCATAGCCGGTACCATCATATATGAAGGGGCTTCTGTGAGTATCATTTCCTCAACTGCTTGGAAAGCTCTTGGTTTGCCATTGCTTTTGCCTGAAATGCGAAATCTAATGGGCTTTGATAAAGGAACCAGTCAACCGTTAGGGATCATTTCCAATGTGTCGATAACATTGAGAAGGAAAATTGTTCACATGAACGTAATGGTAGTCCAAGGACCCCTAGATTATAATCTACTCCTTGGATGCGACTATATTTATTGCATGGGAGCCATTGTCTCCTTGCTCTTTAGAGTAATGTGTTTTCCGCATGAAGGAAGAGTGGTCAAGCTCATAGACCAGCTTTCATTTCTCGGCTCACACATAGAAAATAGTAAAATGCCATCCCTAAATGGTATTTTCATGCAATTAATGTCTCATCAATCCCCAGTCCGTCCACCTGATGAGCACGAGTGATTCTGGAGGACATGACTGAAACCCAGGGGGCATGCACCCTGGTCTGTTTCGGCAGGAAAACCTTGGGCATAGGGTAGGTTTCTGTGAAAGATATATGACTGATTTATGAGATTAGACTGGAATAATATTCCTTCGTCAAAGTTATGTGAGTGGAGGCAAGTTGCGCCACTCACCTTTGTCTATTTCGGTAGACATCGTCGAGGAAGTGTTTTGTCTAAAGTGCAGATGGAACAATCTTTGGTAACCTAGAAATTTTTCGCTATACCTGGGGGCATGCAAACCTTTCGGCATGCAAGCGAAGAGCAACCATTTATTTTTTAAATTTGTAGGTCCTCTAACCCTTTAAACTCGTAGGATTGGTCGTTTCCTAACTTGCATAAAGAAAGGATTCGGGGAAAAGCTTTGTAAGGTGAAAGCTCCATAAAAAATGGCATCTTAGATGAGACATCCTTATTATACGACTGGATCAAGCAGTTTTATCTGGAGTTCAAGCTCATTAAAAAATAAACATAAGCAATGAGCAAATGTTTCCCCTAGAGTTTAAGCTCATTCATTAAAAAATGAACCAATTTCCAGTAAATAACCATTGTGAATGCATTATCATCAACCTTTGAAGCCTTGGTCATGTTCTCGTCATCACCTCCACTCTATTTTGGCCGATCATTCACCTCCATTTGATTGTTTACCCTTTTTGAGGAACAGCTGCGAAGAGTGATCCTGTTAGCCACCCTTGTGATACTGCCGTGATTGGAAAATCCCAAACCTTACTTGGAATTAGCTGCTACCCTAATTTATCACTCGTTCCTTGAAAAACGAGTCTCCTTTAAGCTCTTTTCATCTGACTTGTAAAATATGAAAAGATTGCTGAGTAATTGGCCTCTCTAGCTCATTAAAGTGACCAGAAGTGCTATCCCTCCTTTAGATTTTAATCTTTTTGGACCTGAGGGATTATTACACAAAAGGATCGAGCGCTTGTTTTGCTCGGCTCGTTAAAATTACCGAAACTTCATCCCTTTTGTATTATTTTATACTTTTTCAGACTTAAGGGATCACATGATGAAAAAGGATTGTTGGAGTTTTCTTTACGTCCCTTTTAGACTCTCTAAAATTGAAAAGGATCGAGTTATCTTTGTCGTTAAACTCGTTAAAACTGAATAGCAACAAACTTTTCCATACAGACAAGAATGAGTTTCACTATCGCTAGGCTCGTTAAAACATAGCGATGGGTTTGCCCAAAGGGAAAATTATAGAACAAGCATATGTTATCCTCCTCAAGCTTGATAAAAATAAAGAGGTACTGGTCAGCAATGACTGGGGAAAAATTGGGAAGAAAACTTGAAGAAACTTTATTGGTAGCAAGTCACTCTTGAACATGACACTTTCGCTTCGCATCCGAGTCGGGTTGGGTTGTTCCGTTCACCGGTGATATCACCATTGGTCCATCACATCATCCACATTTGGGGTTAACGCTACCAATCCATCATGTCAGTGTCGCCGATATGTTCAAGAGAAGTCGCTTAGAGAACTCACCTGTGTCTCATCCACTGCAATACATTTATGCTCCATTCTTTCATGATCACCACCCTGAACCTTATATCATCAGATCGTTTTCACCTCCATTAAAATCATTTTCTTCGTTCTGTGTCATAGATGTGGGATTCATTAAGGTCCTCCTATGACGGATCGCTTCTTGTCGAGATCAGCTCATTATCCAGGAAGTCGATCTAGGAACAACCCTTTCAGTACTTTGAAGCTTGCATGCCTCAATGGCAAGTTTCTCACTTCCGACGACAGGTTTACATCAATGGCCTTCGACCGAAAGATTTTGCGTGGTGTTCGACACCAAGTCCCTTTTTCACCCCACGTGAATTGTACTATCGTACCTTGAGGGTCATCATCATTATCGATGATTCCTCTCGTGTGTTATCACCTAGAACTACAGTCACATGTATATAATTTTTGTCCAAAGTTCACTGTCAAAAATTGGTGTCAAATGGGTTTTGTCCTATGTTTCTTACTTAGGGGTCATGTTTCTAAAGGGTCTTGATGTGAATCATTATCTAATACTATTGGTCATCCTCCATCATGATTGCATAAGCCATGTCTTATCTTGTACATGTCATTGGTCCTTTCCGTATTTTCGCAGCGCAGTCTTATTGGTTGATTTTGCAGCGCAATGATGTTTTAGCCTTTTCGCAGCGCGTCAGCATCCAGCCATTTTGCAGCGCATTTTGCTAATTTATAACTATCTGCGCTACGAAATCGCAGTTTCGGGCATTTTGCAGCGCAGATTCCTAAAGGGTCACATCTGGGGATGAGTCATTGTCTCCGTTCGATTATTGTCAGTTGGCGTACCTCCCAAACACTTATGAGCCATCACTCTACCAATAGATCCATAGGCATGCACATAAAAATCATTCTAATGGTTTTGTCATGCATGAATGTTTTATGATGTTTGTAAATGATGCATAAAGTGGCCAGCTTGTGTGATAAGATATTTGAATTGCAAATGAGCCCGAGTTTCTTTTTCAAGCGAGCCTGCGTTTTAAAAAAAATTTGAATTTTCCATTTGAGTTGAAGCTGGTGGTGATTCTCTGTGCAAAAATTTCGAAAGTGGAATGGAGAGGAAGGAGCATCGGTCTGGAAGATGTCAGAGAACAGAGCCTGAAGGATTGGATCTTGCATTGAGAGACGAGGGGGTCAGGAAAGCTTTCAAGGATGCTGGCTGTTGGAATTTCTGTGAGAAGCTGCAGGGTGGCCATGCTGAGGTAACAAAAGAGTTTGCCTTGAACTTTACAGGTTTAAGTTCTAAAGTATCTATGTTAGAATTTCAAGTATCTCCAGTGGCAATTACTAATGTAACTGAAATTCCAAGAGGAGGGCAGGAGTGGTTTAAGAACTTTAAATTTGATTTGAACACCTGCAAAGAATTTCTTAAAGAGGCATATGTGAATGAGGATTTAACCAAGGCTGTGCCTAGGAGCTATGTTAAGGAGCACTATGCTCTGCTTCTTACATGTATTCAAAAGTATTTAACCTGTGAGGGTAGATATAACAAGGTTTACTCCTATCACTTTATGTTGTTGTTGCATTTTACTGGTAAAGCCTCTATAGATATTCCATTTTACTTGTTTCGTAGTCTCAGCAAGATGTGTGATAAAGTTCAATTAAGGAAGGATGACTGTGAGACATCATTATTTCACCATGGTTTAGTGAAACTGTTAGTGCTGGATGGTCTTCAGAAAATTGGTAGGGATTGGAATTCTTTCATCTATATGGCTGGTTTCCAGAGTAAGACAGACCTCACCCCATAGCTGGTTAGAGAAAGAGAAGAATCAAGCGGGGACAACAAAAGATGAAATTGCCAAAGCAAAGAATGTCATTAGAGAGTGTGCAGTCAGGTATGCCAACTATCGAAGAGCTGTGTTAAAGGGTAGTAAAAACCTAGTGAGTCAAGTGGATTCAGTGGCTGATGTGTATACATGGATAGTTCCAGCTATTAAACAAGCTAAATTCATCAGTAAAATGAACATGTCTCTAAGAGCTGAAAACAAAGCCCTGAGGAGGGAGATTGCAAATTTAAAAGCACAGCTAGGTTAACTAGCTGCTCATTGATGGTGAGAGAGGTCATTTTCTAAATTTTGGCAAATTTTGTTAAAGCTCCATTGTTTTGAAGACATATAGGTCTCTGCCACCTGTAAAGAAGATTTTAAAAATTATAAGTTCAAGCAAAAAATTCCTTACTGCAAATACACTCTGTTTTAGCAAAAACAGCAGTTTCGTAGCGCGCTACGAAACTGTTGTAGTTGCTGTTTTTGGATGAAGACAAACAGTTTAATGGTAAGATCAGCAAATTTTTGGAGGAAACGCATAAGGAACATAAGGGAGACCACATGAGGCTATCCTAGCCATTCAGATAATGACAAATGTGCCTTTTTGTAAAGGTGAAATATTTTGTCTCAAGTTAAAACTTTTATAAAGGTACTTTATGACCAGTTAGGGTTTGGCAGAAATGGAATACGAGGAGTATTGTTTTGGTTTATACACATGTCCATCAACGAAGCCTCCAACACATCTGAAATATGGTGATGCTCATAAATTTTGGGGTATTAAAGAGCTGGGAACATGTTGCTTAACTTTCGAAGGATGGTGGGAGACAAGGACCGGAAAAACAGGGGTTTGTTCTTATGATCAATGAACCATCAGTGCATTCAGTATCCAATGCTAACCTTGTTCATTGCATCCACTTATCAGTTATCTTGGCCAAACTGAAAGGAGACAGGTGTCCAAGAGCAAAGAAAGATAATGATACGAGGAAGATAAAATTAGATATGTAGTTTAATTAGCACTCTTTGTAATTACAGTCAGTGCTTAATGTATTTAATGAATTAGTTAATTGGTAGATAAGGATAATTAGTAATAGTATTCAAGCTCCCCTCATGCTGGAGGAGGAAGCTCATAGTGGTTAAGATTGTATCTCTATATATAGATCAGACTTTGATGTAGTGGGGGTTGGATATTTTGGAGAAGACTGTTTTTGGTTTATGTATAAACAAATTTCAGTAATGCAAATGACTGTGTTTTCTTCTCAGGATTCACAATGGATCTTCTTGTTTAAATGTGTGATGGTATTCTTTCTTTAAGGTTCTTTTACAGTTTTGTTAATGCATAATCACTCAGAACTCATGAATCATGCTCTGATTTCCTGTATGCCTTGGCAAACTGTGGTTTCAAAGTTATGTTTGAACATATAGATGTAAAGTGCCCTGATTTCTATGAAAAGATAGTGTTTTTGTTTGCTGAGATATGAGAGACTCCATAAGCCCAATGGGAATCAATTCAATGTTGTCTAGCCAGCTTATTTTTCATGTTTCTTATAAGAGTTAGCCATCTTTTCTTGTCATTAGTCAATATTCATAATCTGTGAGAGAGCCCTCTCAGACTAAGGAGGCTAAGCCTTAGTCCAAAGCCTGGTTTGAAATAGTTACACAGAATCTTGCTGATTGGCAGCCTTCAATGCTTGATTTTGTGATAACATCGTGCATGTTAACAGCTTACATCATTGGCCGGTAATCAGGAAATGTCTTTGCATGTTCGACTCCAGAACATCTCTCACATGGATCGACTTGTACTCTAAGTAAAGATTGAACGAGATTGAAGACCCCAGATCTAGTTTCATCCATCCGGGCTGCGATATATATTCAGGAAAATAAAGACATCAAATGTACATCATTGCTGCACAGATAATCATCCAATCTAAGGGATGATGGATCCACCATAATCATCAGTCTACACTCAGATGATTGTTTGTCTTATGTACATGAAAATGAATTTATAAAGCTGAGCATGGGAATGCCCGCCTCAGCTAGATCATGAAAATATTATGAAGATAATGTATTGTATTTTATCTTATTACAGGTCGCCTTCTAGCTCAAAAAAACTTCGGATCCTCATGATAAAGCATTTCACCCGACATTAAAAGATTAACGACCCCATGCTTTAGGGGGCAACTGTTATAGACATTTTTGGGCACTGCAACCCAAATCAAGCATGTCTATAAACCAAGGACTCCTAAGTCCCTAAAAGTGTTGTTCCATCCCCTAAAAGAATAAGGTCAGCTGATTACATCATCTCCCAGAAGTTCTCCATGAAAAGCTACTCAGAACTGGTCAAAGCTGGACCATCTCACTTGCTCCATGGTCAAAGTGCGTTGCATCCCACCTAAATGCACACGGGAGGTACGATGCATACTGAGAAGCCCTTCTATGGGGTGCGATGGGTGAGAATGGACAAATGGCAGAGTCAATTTGTGAGGTGGATGATCATGGAATCTTCCAGAAACTTCTCCTGCGACACTTACGTCTCTGCATTCGCACAGGGATGAGTAAAAGATCATCAATATCCAAGTGGAATCAAGAACTATCAGAGAGAGGACGCTAATCAAATCTCAGAAGCTGACTCACCTCCCTGCAATCATCTATATATGAATCCCTCATCCCAGAGATCCAGGGGCTAGAATTTTTTATCTTGTAAGGAAGTGCTGCTAGTTTCTTGGTGAAACATCATAGTGTTGGGTCATCTAAGCTTTTCATGAGGTGAAGAAGGGCTTTCTTGCCGAGGGGATGATGCTGGGTCAGAACAATTGGTTGTAATCCTCTTTGCTATTCTTGATATTAATAAAGCTATTCAAGTTTTCCTGCACATTCTTGTATGATTGATGATATATGCATTTGTGTGGTCAATATATATCTGGTCCTATATTGTTTATGGTAGTAGATCTCTGTTCTTGGATAGTGTTATGCTGCTTTGATTCCACAGGTGCTCTTTGAAGTTGGGTAGATGAGGAAGCGAGTGGAAAAGATCTATCAGAAGGGAGAGGAATCAAGCAAGGAACCAAGCGCAAGACAGAGGTTGGTCTCCTTTGTTCCCCTTTTATCTACTTGTCATAAAGGAAAACGAAAGTAGTTTTAGTTTTTTTGTTTCTAAGATAGATACCAGTCTTAGTGGGACTAACAGCTCTGCATAGACACTATATTTCCCGATAAAAAACTTCGATTTCATTTCAAGGTCATTTCCGATGGCATCATTCCCCGAGTCTACCACCCAAGGTCTTCCCCTAGATGGGAATACTGGTCCGTTTCCTCCTTTTGGAAATGCTGGTGCTCTGTATACGGCAACACTGTCTTTGCTTGGGTTAACCATCGATTTGCTCATTTGGTTGTTTTCAACTTCAGTGATCCTAAATGTTATGACTACTGTTCCACTATCTCCTTCGTTTGAATCATGACACGATGATTCTAAGGTTGAGCCCTCGCCTTCTTCCCTTGTTTCTTCATCCTCCTCTCCTACATCACTTGGTGAAAGTTCCAAATCCAGTAACCAGGAGGCTAAGAAGAAGAAGAGGAAGATGAAGAAGAAGAAGTTAGATAAGCACAAGGCCACCCATGCAGCTATTGCTTTGAGTACATCTCAGGTCAAGACACCTTCTAATCCTCCACAGAAGGTTAAGTTTCCTTCTAAATTGTACAAGGGTGACCATCTTCTTCGTGATTGTCTTGGTATTCCTAGGATCTTGGAAGCATGGTCTCATTACCTAGCTCGTCCCTCATCATCCTCTAAAGCTCATGTCGATGTTTAATCCTCAATTGGAAATGGTAAGAAGAAAGGGAAGATTCGATTCCCCTGTAGGCTATGTGAAGGCAACCATCTCCTTCACTTTTGTCCACTCATGGATAAAGCTTTCATTGTTTTGGAAAGTCTTACAGCTTCTTTGCCTCCACTTCCAATTGGTTATCATAGGCTCTCCTCAGACACTCTCCTCGTTGACAAAGAGATTGACTTGGATTCGTCTCTTGGCCATCCTCCACTTCCCGAGCCTGGTTGTGCTAAGCCTGTTTTTGACCAACCATTGGTTGGAAAGAGTGTTGACCTAGGTTCATCACCAGCTATTCACTCTATTCCCGAAGATCATCATAATTGCATTGCTCATGTTCTTCTCATCTTGTCAGATTCCCATGAGTACGAAAATGACCCTCATATCCTAGTTGATCAAGAGAGTCCTTCTTCAGTTCCTGTAGAGCAGGGAGGCACTCCCAGGTGCCTACACCAAGTAGTTATGTTATTTCCTTCGACTGGAGTCACATGATTGTATTCCACCTTCCCTCATATGTGCCTTTCCAAATTACTGTACACACCTATAATAAGGCAGTACCTAGCACTTTTTTGGACGAAGGTGCATCGATTAGTCTCATGCCTTCTACTTCCCCTCAGCTCATGCCTATCACTTAGAATCTGATAGCTTTTGATTGGGGAACTCATCAACCTTTTAGGATCCTTCCGAAGTTCCCTATTACTTTGGTAGGAAAAACTATCCATATAGACATGATGGTTGTCCGAGGTGTGTTATATTTTAGTCTTCTCCTTCGTCGTGACTATATTTATGCCATGGAGGCTCTTGTTTCTTCGCTTTTCCGTGTGGTATGTTTTCCGCATGATGGAAGAATGGTGACTATAGATCAATTGTTTTTCTTTAGTCCCCCAATGCCTCCTTTGCCACCATCATCCCCTCTCGATTCTTATCTGCAGTAGTACCTTCCCCACCATAGTTCAATTATGTGGTTACTAGTTCTGCCTCCACATCTGTTAATAATCATGCATATGGTCTCGTATATCATGTACTGGGGGCATTGGAACCCGGTCTATCATTGGTGCCTAATGACTTGTATTCCCCCCAGAGTGCATTTCTTCCATCTAGTGAAGATATCTTGGGAGTCATGTTTCCATATGGCCCATGAGAAAGTGTCCGAGGATAGTTCTGATCTTGTGTCAACTTCATTAAAAAATGAAACAAGGATTATGAGGATAGTTCTTTTACTGTGTCAACCTCATTAAAAAAATGAAACAACTCCCTTTTCCCAATCAAGTCTTTGATTGAGATCTCGTAAAATCCCAGTCGAGTCTTTCGTAGATCTTGAAAGTCACTAAACCTTCATTACATCCACCTAGTTGAATGCAATGAAGCTTGGGGAGCATGTACCTTGATTTGAGTCATTATGCTGGGGGCATGCGAACTTATAACAAGCATAGTTTTTTGTTTCAAGCTTGTGTAAACATGAAACCGAATCCAAGTAGAGTTCTCCATGGTTTAAGCTTCTGTAAAAATGAACACATCTCGTGATTACCATTTTTATCCACTAAATTTTGCTAGATGAGCCTTGGTTGTTTCATTCCATCGCCACCATCACTTTGGCTGATCATATGCTTTCACTTGGTTATTTTTCCTCTCCTGAGGGACCACAACGATGAGTGGTTTTATTAGCCAACCTCTTGACCATTACATGTTTTGAGCAGTTCCACGATTGCCAGAACCAGTTGCTACCCTTTATACCACTCATTCCTATAGGACGAGTCGTCTTTAAGCTCTTTTTTGGACTCGTAAAAGATGAAAATATTGACGAGATTTTCCCTTTTGACTCGTTAAATGGAATAAAAATGTGGTCCACTTTTAGCTCTTTTCCGATCGTATAAACGCGAAAAGATGGTCGGGCTTTTATTGTTTCAAGCTCATTTTTGGTTATGAAACATCGTGTCTCCGATCACCTTTTTTACTTTTTTGGATTGGGAACACTAATTACGAAAAGTACTCCTTGATTGAAATGGTCAAGCGGTTCTCTCGAGTATTGTTTTCTACTTTTTTGGGCTCGCGGGACACAAATTTACAAAAAAAGGACCCCCTAAAGTTTTCTTTTCTGTGTCTTTTTCAAACTCTCTAAACATGAAAAAGACTCTGAGTTTTACCTATGTTGGACTCATTAAACCCTGATGACATTGGACTCATCGCCTTGATGAGACTTGAGCTTCTCCTCACTTGGGCTCGTGAAAATTTTACTAGGTTGGATTTGTCCGAAGGAAAAATTTCTGTTGCAAGCATATACTATCTCCTTCAAGCTTGTTTTTCAAAAATAATTGGGGTACTCACTAGAAATGGTGGGGGGGGGGGGAATTTGGAAATTGATATTGGTTACTTACGGTAGCTAGTCACTCTTGAACATCGACACTTTTTCTTCTCACCGAGTTTGGGACATCCTCACGACATCGTTGGCCTTTTGGGGTTTGGGTTTGCCATTTTGCCTCATTGCATTTGATCCTTGCTGTCTCCATCTGACCTCCAATCCCTTGGTACCAAAATGCTGCTGCCTTCGGAAGTCATGTCACCGATATGTTCAAGAGTATAATCCTTCTGTAGTTTGCACCCTTACCTCCTCCTCTGATTCTCTATTTCACCATCTTCCTCTTGTTCCTCGACTCATGTTGTTGATGGGGGAAACATTATGGCCCTCTTGTGATGGGTCGCTTCCTGTCAACACCAGCTCATTATCTAGTAAGTTGATCTAGAGATTCCTTCTGGTACCTTGGAGCTTTCATGCCTCAATGGCAAGTTATTTGTGCTCGATGACGGACTTACATCATTGGTCTTCGATCGGGTGACTCCATGAGTGTTCGACTCCAGATCATTATTCAAACTTTGTGGATTGTACTAGCAGTACCTTGAGAACCATTGACATTACTAATGGTCTCTCTCACACTCGTTAACGGTTTACATCATCGTCCGGTAATCAATCGACTTTCTACCATGCTTGCCCTCAGCACATCTATTCGCATGTTAGGAATTGTACTATGATCAGATAAGTTTCAAGACCCTGACTAAGATTACATATGTTCAGGTTGTGTGAATTGGTTCCTGATTGCATACATGAATCTTTGATTGGATGGCTGCGACCATACCTCTATCTTTATATATGGTCTTGTCGAATAGGTGGCTGCATCCATACCACATACCAAACTTCATATGTCTTTTGGATGGTTGCACCCATGCCTAGTCTACATGTATTTCACTATCAGAGATATCAGGTACTTGCACCTGTAGGTTCTCCCCGATGGTGTTTCGGTTTGGTTATGATTCCATAAAGCATTTCACCCCTCCCACTCTCTCAGGCTTCATGCTTTAGGGAGCATCTGTTACACAGTAATTTGTCACTGGCCTCATCTTAGTCCCCGAGTGACATCTCCATTGTGTCATACATCACATAAATATGTCCATATCTTCCCTCTTGTTCAAGAAGATCAAGAAAGTGCTCTCTAATCTTGAGGATTGACCCTTTTACCTATGTTTCTGCATCGTCAAAATTAAGCACCATTATTGTTGTGATGATTCTCTGCGTTGAACTATAATGTCGCACCGTCGTTGCAGGGGTACATTAGTTTCCTACGACAGTCAGATTTTAGGTCTCGGTGTAAGTCCTCAAGATTCTTCTTTTGACGATTTGTCTAAATGCACTGCTTCCATATGATGTCATCATTGAACCCCAGTGTATGACTCGTGACAATCCAGATATGGAGAATTAGTTCAAACAGAATGCTTCTAGGTGATTCTAGAGTTGGTTGTTGGGTCAAAGGAGTTCGCCTTTCCTCCACTGGGATGGTAGTTCCACCCTTTGAGAAACCTCCCTCGAGGATAATCTCCCTCTCCCTCATTTCATGGAGGCTACTCCTCCTATAAGAGCATTCCCCATTGCTATGATTAGCTAGTTCTTGATTTTTGGATTGAAGCAAATTAGCTAGCTTTGGTGTGAGTTTGCAGTGTGAATTGTTGGTAGTTTAGAAATTGGTTGTGGATTACCTTAGCCTTGCATTAGAGCTTGTGAGTGAGAGAGAGAGTTACCATCCATTTTGGAGATCCATTCTTGAGAGTGAATGCTTGAACAAACATACCGATTGGACCCTTTGAGAAGTCTTGCGACATCAAGGCTTGGTTGTAAGCTTTGCTTTTGATTTATTTTAATACAATCAATGATGGTTTCCTATGTCTTCTGTAAAATGTACTTAATAGCTTATGGTTCCTTGACTTTGTAAGTAAATAGATCATTGTTGTTTGCAATTACGTGTTCTATTTTTCTCTTGTGTTGTTTCAGGTTGATTTCTCATTGAGGAGAAGGAAATGATAGCTGGAGCGGCAGAACGAAAGCTCCATCGAACACCGGTTTGTGGTAGGCTTTCAACGATGACTGTTCAAGGAAATTGATTGTTGTTTTGTTTTGTTGTGACTAGACCCACTCTAGTGTTAGAGGGGCCACCTTTGTCCACAGAGGGAACATTTCCTACTTCACAAGTTTGTGACTCCACTGGGGAGTCCTTTGTATGTTTTCTTCTTGTTTGCTCTTGGTTTGTTTTTGATATAGTGTCTCTTGGTTGGGGTTGAGCCATTAGTATTCTGGGCTACCTGAGTCAATCCGGGGGTCCCTCTTACTGTTTGAGAAATTATTCTGGTGTCCTTCAGGTGTTTCTACTTTGTCTGTTCTATTAATTGAGATCGTTGTTGTAGATAGTTTAACAGCTATGATGACGTCACGCCTATCCTCTTTAGTAAAGTTGTGTGTCATATATAACTAGTTGTATAATTGCGACAATTTCCTTCCCATCTCAAGTTGCTTGATATATACCCACGACGATTCCTGTGCAAGTTGTTTTTACAACTTCACCTCCTGAATCCGTCAGTCCTGCTTATCCCCTGTTGTTTCTTGTCTCTCATTGACTTGTTTTGATTTCTTTTGGTTAAGGCTTGTCTCTCTTTGGTTTCATTGAGTGAGTCTTTTGTTTTTAGACCTTGTGACCTAGCTTTGTTGAAGGTTTCGTCAAGAATTCGTTTGCTTGGGTCACTTGTCTATCCAAGGTTCATCCGCAACCATCTCATTGATTTTCTTGAGGCTTTTTTGCTACTTGTTTTCTTACTGATTGATTTTTAGTGTTGGTTATTGAACCCATTCTTTGCATTGATTCGATTTCCTCACTATCAAACATAGATCACAATTGTTTGGATCAATTAGGTTTATACTTGCTTGTTTGTCCTTCAAATTCCAAAAAATCAAAATATTGCGTTCGTTTAGTATACGAAAGTGAAAGTACATTTGCATTATGAATTTTCGTAATTGAGAAATTGGAAAGCGAACTCTAAATCTTTCATTAGTAGTATCGATGCATTGTGAGACTAGTGTATTGATGCATTGTGTTTCTTAGTGCCTACGTTTTGTTATCTTGGTTTGTGTTTTCTTGGAAATGTACTCTTTACCCTCCTTTAAGTAGGTGTTCATTGAAACAATTGATGCTTTACTCATTGTAGCTGCATCCTAGGTATTGTTGAGATATATTTGGTAGGGCATGAAAACTATAACTTAATTCAAGATCAACTCTAAAATCAATTGAATGAACCTAACAACACATTGGAACTTAACACACATTTGTTTCGAGGTCTAGGCTACAGACGTGCTCTAGTGTCGTTAAACCTAGTCACTATAGTTTTCGCTAAGGCTGGGTGATTCCTCCTTTTGTGATTCAATAGCCACTAGTATGGACTTGTGCTCCCCGTACCATCAAGTATATATTGGGAGACCCCACTAGGTTATCATCCTATCATCCATAGGAATCCAAGTCTGCCGCCTTACAAATTACAACACAGCAAACATAGCATTTGGGAAGATTGACTGTCGTACGAAAAGTCCTTGGTCATTTCTCTTTCATTTGATCACCAAGGTGTATATGCAATTTTGTGTTTTGTCTAGTAAACCTCTTGTCTAGTACTCCAGAGTAGTCACTTTCATTCCTTTTCGACTCCTTAAAAGCAAAAGGATCATTTAAGCACTTGCCCTTTCAGGCTCATTAAACCTCGACAGTGATAGAGTCACCTTTTTGTCCTTTTCTCGACTCTTGAAACATGAAAAGCTCAAGTTTTGTTACTATGTCATAAAATTTACTGCCCACAAAATATTCTTAGTTACAACTAGAGTTATTTCTTACAATGCAAGTGCATTTCAAGGTTGTTTCTGATGGCATCATTCCCTGAGTCTACTAGTCAAGGTCTTCCCCTAGATGGGAGTCCTGGTCTGTTTCCTCCTTTTGCAAATGTTGGTGCTCTGTATATGGCAACATTGTCTTTTCCTGGGTCAACCATCGGTTTTCCCATTTGGTTGTTTTCAACCTCAGTGATCCCGAGCGTTATGACTCCTATTCTACCATCTCCTTCATTTGAATCATGACACGATGATTCTAAGGTTGAGCCTTCGCCTTCTTCCCCTATTTCTTCATCCTCCTCTCCTACTTCTCCTAGTTAAAGCTCCAAATCTAGTAACCAGGAGGCTACGAAGAAGAAGAGGAAGACAAAGAAGAAGAAGTTAGATAAGCGCGATGCCACCCATGTAGCTATTACTCTGAGTACATCTCAGGTCAAGCCACCTTCTGATCCTCCGCGGAAGGTTAAGTTTCCTTGTAAATTGTGTAAGGGTGAGCATCTTCTTCGTGATTGTCCTGGTATTCCTAGGATCTTAGAAGCATGGTATCATGATTTGGCTCGTCCCTCATCATCCTCTGAAGCTCATGTCGATGTTCAATCCTCAATTGGTAGTGGTAAGAAGAAAGGGAAGATTCGATTCCCTTGTGGGCTATGTGAAGGCAACCATCTCCTTCACCTTTGTCCACTCATGGATAAGGCTTCCGCTGTTTTGGAAAGTCTTACAGCTTCTTCGCCTCCACTTCCAATTCGTTATCAAAGGCTCTCCTCAGACCCTCTCCCTGTTGACAAAGAGATTGACTTGGATTCTTCTCTTGTCCATCCTCCTCTTCCTGAGCCTGGCTGTGCTAAGCCTGTTTCTAACCAACCATTGGTCGGAAAGAGTGTCAACCTAGGTTCATCACCAGCTATTCACTCTATTCCCGAATAGCATCATAATCACTTGTCTCATCAAATTCCCCTGAGTCCGAGAACAACCCTCTTATCCTAGTTGATCAAGAGAGTCCTTCTTCAATTCCTGTAGAGCAGGGGGGCACTCCCATACTGCCTCCACCAAGTAGTTCTGGTTTCTTTCGACTGCAGTCACTTGACTGCATTTCACCTTCCCTCATATGTGCCTTTCCAGATTATCGTACATGCCTATAATAAGGTAGGATCTGGCACTCTTTTGGATGAAGGTGCGTCGGATAGTCTCATGCCTTCTACTACTTGGCAAGCTTTGGGCTCCCCTCAGCTCATGCCTGTCACTTAGAATCTGTTAGCTTTTGATATGGGAACTCATCAACCTTTTGGGATCCTTCTGAAGTTCCCTGCTAATTTGGGAGGAAAAACCGTCCATATAGACGTGATGGTTTTCCAAGGTGCATTAGATTTTAGTCTTCTCCTTTGTCATGACTATATTTATGCCATGGGGGCTCTTATTTCTTCATTTTTCTGTGTGGTTTTTTTTCTGGACAGTGGAAGAATGGTGACTATAGATCAATTGTCATTCTTTAGTCCCCCAATGCCTCCTGTGCCACCATCATCCCCTCTCGATTCTTATATGCCAGCAGTACCTTCCCCGCCATAGGTCAATTATGTGGCTACCCGTTCCACCTCCACATCTGTTAATAATCATGCAAATGGTCTCGTACATCATGTCTTGGGGGCATTGGAACCTAATCTATCATTGGTGCCTAATGACATGTATTGCTCCTAGAGTGCGTTTCTTCCATCCAGTGAAAATCTCTTGGGAGTCATGTTTTCATATGGCCCATGAGGAGGTGTCCGAGGATAGTTTCGATCTTGTGTCAACCTTGTTAAAAAATGAAGCAAGGGTTATGAGGATAGTTCTTTTACTATGTCAACCTCATTAAAAAAATGAAACAACTCCCTTTTCCCAATCAAGTCTTTGATTGAGATCTCGTAAAATCCCAGTCGAGTCTTTCCTAGATCTCGAAAGTGAACCTTCGTTACATCCACCTAGTTGAATGCAATGAAGCTTGGGGGGAATGTACCTCGATTTGAGTCATTATTATGGGGGCATGCGAACTTATAACAATCATAGTTTTTCATTTCAAGCTTGTTATAACATCAAACTGAACCCAAGCAGAGTTCTCCATGGTTCAAGCTTGTGTAAAAAAGAACCCATCTCATGATTGTCATTTTTATCCGCTATATTCTGTTAGATGAGCCTTTGTTTTTTCATTCCATTGCCATCATCTCTTTGGCCAATCATATGCTTTCACTTGGTTGTTTTTCCTTTCCTGAGGGACCACAATGATGACTGGTTTTATTAGCCAGCCTCTTTACCATTACATGTTTTGAGCAGTTCCACCATTGTTGGAACCAGTTGCTACCCTTCATACCACTCGTTCCTCTAGGATGAGTCCTCTTTAAGCTCTTTTTTGGACTCATAAAAGATGAAAAGATTTCCAAGTTTTTCCCTTTTGACTCGTTAAATGGAATAAAAAGGCAGTTGACTTTTAGCTCTTTTCCGACCGTATAAATGTGAAAAGATGGTCAGGCTTTTATCGTTTCAAGATCATTTTTGGTTATGAAACATCATGTCTCCGATTGCTTTTTTTAATTTTTCAGATCGGGAACACTAATTACAAAAAGTACACCTTGATCGAAATGGTCAAGTAGTTCTCTTGAGTATTGTTTTCTACATTTTCGCGCTCGCGGGACACCAATTTACGAAAAATGGACCCCCCTGGAGTTTTCTTTTGCATGTGTTTTTCAAACCCTTTGAACATGGAAAAGACTTCGAGTTTTACCTATGTCAGACTCATTAAACCTTGACGACATTTTACTCATTGCCATGATGAGACTCGAGCTTCTCCTCCCTAGGGCTTGCAAAAATTTTACTGGGTTGGATTTGCCCGGAGGACAAACTTATGTTGCAAGCATATGCTATCCCCTTCAAGCTTGTTTTTCAAAAATAATTGGGGTACTCGCCAGCAATGGTGGGCAAAATTTTTGGAAATCGTCATTCGTTACTTACGGCGGCTAGTCACTCTTGAACATCGACACTTTTGCTTCTTGCTTGGTTTGGGACATCCTCACGTCGTCATTGGCCTTTCGAGGTTTGGATTTGCCATTTTTCCTCATTCCATTTGATCCTTGCTGTCTCCATCTGACCTTCGATCCCTTGGTACCAAAATGTTACTGCCTTCCGAAGTCGTGTCGTTGATATGTTCAAGAGTATAATCCTTCTGTAGTTTGCACCCTTACCTCCTCCGATTCTTTGTTTCATCATCTTCCTCTTATTCCTTGTCTCATGTCATTGATGGGGGAAACATTATAGTCCTCCTGTGACGGGTCGCTTCTTGTTGACACTAGCTCATTATCCAGGAAGTCGATCTAGAGATTCCTTTTGGTACCTTGGAGCTTGCATGCCTCAATGTCAAGCTCTTCATGCTCGACGACGGACTTACATTATTGGTCTTCGATCAAGTGATTCCATGAGTGTTCAACTCCATATCGTTCTTCACACTTCGTGGATTGTACTGGTAGTACCTTGAGAACCATTGACATTACTAGTCGTCTCTCTCGCGGTCATTAACAGTTTACATCATCGGCCGGTAATCAAGCGAATTTCTACCATGCTCGACCTCAACACATATATTCGCATGTTAGGAATTGTACTATGATCGGTTGGGTTTCAAGACCCCAGAATAAGATTACATATGTTCGGGTTACGTGGATTGGTTCATGATTGCATACATGACTCTTTGATTGGATGGATGCAACCATACCTGAGTCTTTCTAGATGGCTGTGGCCATACCTCTATCTTTATATATGGTCTTATCGACTGGGTGGTTGCATCCATACCATAAACCAAACTTCATATGTCTTTTTGATGGTAGTGCCCATGTCTAGACTACATGTATTTCACTATCAGAGATATCAGTTGTACTTGCACCTGCAAGTTCTCCCCGATAGTGTTTTGGTTCGGTTATGATTTCATAAAGCATTTCACCCCTCCCACTCTCTTGGGCTTCATGCTTTAGGGGGCATCTATTACATAGTAATTTGTCACTGGCCTCATCTTAGTCCTCAAGCGACATCTCTGCTGTGTCATACATCACATAAATATGTCCATATCTTCCCACTGATTCAAGAATATCAAGAAATTTCTCTCTAATCCTGAAGATTGACCCTTTTACCTATGTTTCTGCATCGTCGCAAGTAAGCATCATTATTCTTGCGATGATTCTCTGGGTTGAACTATAATGTCGCACCGTCATCGTAGGGGTACATCAGTTTCCTGCGACGATCGGATTTTAGGGCTCGACGCAAGTCCTCAAGATTCTTCTTGCGACGATTTTTCTGAATGCACTACTTCCATGTGACATCACCATTGAGCCCCAGTGTATGACTCGCAATGATCCAAATATGGTAAATTACGTCAAACAGAATGCTTCTGGGTGATTCTAGAGCTGGTTGTTGGGTCAATAGACTTTTGCTTTCCTCCTCTAGGATGGTAGTTCCTCCCTTTCAAAAACCTCCCTTGAGGATAAACTCCCTCTCCCTCATTTCATGGTGGCTCCTCCTCCTATAAGACCATTCCCCATTTCTATGATCAGCTAGTTCTTGGTTTTTGGATTGAAGCAAGTTAGCTAGCTTTGGTATGAGTTTGCAGTGTTAATTGCTAGTGTTTTAGCAATTGGTTGTGGATTTCCTTAGCCTTGCATTAGAGCTTGTGAGTGAGAGAGAGAGTTACCATCCATTTGGGAGATCTATTCTTGAGAGTGAATGCTTGAAGAAACATATCGACTAAACCCTTCGAGAAGGCTTGCGACATCAAGGCTTCATTGTAAGCTTTTCTTTTGACTTATTTTAATACAATCAATGATGGTTTCCTATGTCTTGTGTAAAATGTACTTGATAACTTATGGTTCCTTGACTTTGTAAGTAAATAGATCATTGTTGTTCACAATTACGTGTTTTGTTGTTCTCTTGTGTTGTTTTAGGTTGATTTCTCATTAAGGAGAAGGAAACAATAGCTAGATCAATGCAACGAAAGCTCCATCGAACACTGGTTTGAGGTAGGCTTTCAACGATGATTGTTTAATGAAATTGATTATTGTTTTGTTTTCCTGTGACTAGACCCACTCTAGGGCTAGAGGGGTTGCCTCTATTTGTAGAGGGAACATTTCCTACTTCACACCTAGGTCAGGTCCCCTCAAGCCAACATTTACAAATCTCTATGGCTCCTGATACCTGCACCAATGTGTTTAGAATGTCCAAATTAGCCAAGAACACCTCTTCCTGAGCTCAATTTGGTCGAAAATTGCCTTCTCTATGACTCAAACAATCCTTTCCTAGAAAATCTCCCCTAAATATGTATTAATTCTAGTTAGGGCCACTAAACTTGGGGATGGTGCCAAATTTGTCAGAGTTTGCTAAACCACTTCTAGTTTAAACTCAGATTTAATTAACTGTTAAGCGGGTTTGGCAGAGGTGATTAACGCTTAATTATGCAGATAACCCTGAAAGGTTGATGAAACCATTGGTGTCTTCTGCGGAGAGGTAACATGTTGCAGTTGGTGTCACATTTCTCCTCTAGGTTAGTTGACTATAGCATTAACTACATCCCCACTGCTCACATGTGGATAGCATTAACTGTCGCAAGTTTGTTTTGATAGCCATTAACATAACCGTTTGGTGTTATATCAATTGCATTCACATGGGTGGTAACAACAAATTTTAACACTTTTTTAGAACCGTCTGCCGGGGTAACATAACCTTTACCACGTTGTTTGTGGGTTGGTGTTAATATCCGAAGGGCCAACCTATGGGCTGGCTCTCCTAACATCCAACCCCAACAATGTTAAACTTTAAATACATGCAAATAATCTATGGGGTAAGACACACGGTGTGGCGGAGGCAGTTAAGACTTGTAGACAGTATGCTAGAGTTTGACCCTGACCTCCACCCAAAAAATTTGTTCCACTATCGAACCATGCCCAAGCCTTTCGGAGGTGCCATGTGGCGACCTCTAGACTTGCCATGTGGCATTATTTCATTGGCCCAAAAATAAACTAATCGCATTGTGCCACATCACCACCTTTGTAATCTGATAACAAGGTGACACTTTGTGAACTATAATTCAATGTTGACCACGTTTGACCCTACCTAGTCACTTGCCACATCAGTAGTGCGAAGTGCTAACTGTGCCGTGACTAGGCATTTTTTTTACAAATTTCACTTGTTTGGAAAAATGATCAAAACAAAATAACTCTCTTATGAACTTGGTTTTTGTCGAAACGAGTTGCATTAGGATCATTTTTCTGAGATGATCATGGTCATTCAGGTTTTGAGCCATTTTGAGAACTTTGATTCTTGAGCTAAATACTGAGTGCCTTATCATTACTCCCCACTAGAATCTTTTTGGACCCCAAATGATACTATCAATTGTTCAGCAGGTGAGGGTACAACTCCCTCACCTTGTCAATCTGCAACCATTTGGATTTAGAAGGCTTTTGTCCCTTGAATCCAACTCTAAGGTATTCAACATCCCCTCTTTTCAAAGTCCTAGTTCTTTTGTCAAGTATGAGATCCTATTGAAGTTCATCAAGATATTCTAGTGAGAAATCATCTATTGATGGTAGTTGAACATGCTCTCCTTGATCATCAATCAAAGGAGGCTCAAACAATCTCAAATTCTCAACATTAATAACAGAGTATATTTGCATATAAGTGTAGGTTTTGACCCTGTACAGAAATTACTTGCATATGAATTCTAAAACATAGAAAATAAATAATGCGAAAGCAGAACACATAAAACACATACACACAGATATTTTCCCCTGGATCCCAAAACCGGGACTACCAGCTTGATTTTTCATTATGTTCCTTTCAATGTTACAAGACATATTTATACATGCCAAACCATCCAATACCATGGACCGAAAACCATCGCGTCCAATACCATCGACCAAAAAACCATCGCATCCGAAAAAACATGTGTGAAAATCATGCACAAAACCATAGGTGGGTCTGCCCAACCTAACATAGGATCCAAAACCAAAATTGTGCCCTTCAAACCCCCTGTTAACTACGTGGAAAGAATATAACACAACCCAACATTCTCCCACTTGTTGTTTTCTTTCCACAGGGGGCCACAAGAGAGCTTAGTCATTTTCCCAGCCCTAAAATGCCCATTGTCTCTCTACACCAAGAGAAATTCTCAGAGCTCATAGATTTTGTCAATGAATCTGTAGTATTCTTCAAAGTGTCCACCTTTACCAACAACACCTTTTTGTCTTCTATCATATCCCTCACAAAGTGATATTGAACATAAATGTTCTTTTTATTTGAATGATATGCAGGGTTGTTTGCCCATAAAATTGCACTTCGGCTGTCACAGTCTATCCTTATAGCTTCCTGTACTAACCCCATACTTGAACACAATCTCTACAACCAAAATGCTTCCTTGCTTGCATGAGTGGCTGCCATGTATTCAGCCTCTGTAATTGATAGTGCCATTATAGATTGTTTCTTCTCATCCAACTGACTGCACCTCCAAATAGGTTAAACACATACCCACTTGTAGATTTTCTCTGATCCGAATCTCCAGCCCATTCTGCATCAACAAAGCCATGAAAATCCAACACTCTATCCAATCCTGGTCTTCCTTGGTAGCACAGACCATAATCATTAGTGCCACGAAAATACTTAAAAACCCACTTCATTGTTGTCCAATGCTTCTTTCTTGGTTTTGACATAAACCTGCTCAATACTCCCACTGCATGTGCAATGTCTAGTCTAGTACAGACCATTGTATACATCAGGCTACCGACTGCACTTGCATATGGAACACGGGACATGTCCTCTTCCTCTTCTTGTGTCTTGGGACATTGTTCAGCAGATAACCTCACACCTACAGGAATAGGAACCTTCACCGGTTTACTATCCTGCATATTAAACCTCTGTAGTATTATCTCGACATACTTCCTCTAGTTTAACTAGAGCTTCCTCTTTGCCTGATCTCTTTTAAATTCTATGCCAAAAATATAGTTTGCAACACCAAGATCTTTCATGTCAAATTTGGAGGACAATTGGGTCTTCAAATCCTGGATAATTTCTTTGTCATTTCCAACTAGCAACATATCATCCACATACAAGACCGGATAAATAACATGGTCACCAATTAATTTAAAATACACATAGTGATCTGCTTTGCTTCTGGTGAAGCCAATTCCCCGTATAAATGTATCAAATTTATGATACCACATCCTTGGTGATTGTTTTAACGCATACAAAGACTTCTTTAACTTGCATACCAGTTCTTTCTTACCCTTCACCGCAAAGCCTTCAGGTTTCTTAATGTAGATTTCCTCTTCCAGATCCCCATGAAGAAATGTTGTCTTTACATCCATCTGTTCTACCTCAAAATCAAAAGCAACAGCAACATATAAAAGTAATTGGATAGAAGTTACCTTGGCAACAGGAGAAAAATATCACCAAAATCAATTCCTGGCACCTGGGAATAACCTTTTGCTGCCAACCGAGCTTTGTATTTCTCCATGTTTCCTTCTACATTTGTCTTGTTTTTGAACACCCATTTTCTGCCAATGGGTTTCCTTCCAGCCAGCAACTCCACCAGATCCCAAGCCTCATTTTTGTGTAAAGATCCCATTTCATCAACCATGTCCTCTTTGCAAAGTTTTCCATCCTCTGAATCCACTGCTTCCTTCAATGTTCTGGGATCATCATCAGTAACAGACAAAGAAAAATTTGAATAGAAAGTAGATGGACTATACCTTTCTGGTTGACTTCTTTCTCGAACTGATCTTCTCACAGCCGAAGTTTGTGGCTCTTCATCTTCTGATTCCCCCTATACTGTAGAGTTTGATTCTTCCTCCTTTAGCTCAAACCCTATCTTCTCAGGTTCCTTTGGTTGGACTTCATGTTTAACAACATCTTATACCTCTCTTAACACCACATCCTAGTTTTACACAACCTTCCTTGTTACTGGGTTCCAAAGCTTATAACTCTTTAAACCATCCTTATACCCAATAAAGATGCACTTTTCAGATTTACTATCCAACTTGGTTTTTTTCTCCTTTGGAACATGTACATATGCATCACATCCAAATACCCTCAGAAGTGAAAGAGAGGGTTTCTTACCAGTCCATACCTCTTATGGAGTCTTATCCTCCAACGTTGATGAAGGTGACCTGTTGACCAGGTAACATGCAGTATCCACCGCCTCTGTCCAGAATTCCTATCCTAACCCAGAACCACTGATCATGCTTCTTGCCTTTTCCATCAATGTCTTATTCATTCTTTCTACAACTCTATTTTGTTGAGGTGTATATGGAGCAGACTTCTGTCATGCTATACCACACTTCTTACAGAATTCTTCAAATTCCTTGCTGCAAAACTCTCCACCTTTATCTTCTTCTCTGTCTTCTTTTCCACAAGAGCCTTATGTTCTTTAAACCTGTCAATGGCTTCAGATTTATTCTCAAGGAAATATATCCATGTATTCCTTGAGAAGTCATCTATAAATGGTACATAGTACACAGACTTACCCAGTGATGGAACCTTCACAGGTCCAAACACATCATTGTGCACAAGTTCTAATATCTATTTCGCTCTCTTACTACCAGAGGGGAAACTCACCTGATTCTGCTTCCCATATACACAATTTTCACAGAAATCAAAATCTAGAGAGCTATTACTCATACCTTCTACCATACCTTTACCATGAAGTATTTGAAGGCCCTTCTCTCCAATATGTCCAAGCCTTTGATGCCACAACATAGTCTTTTCTCTAGAGACCACTAGATTTTCTACTCCATTTTCAGGAACCATGGAACTGTTGCACCCATCAACAACAATGTTACCTTGTAGCTTGTACAGAGTTCCAATCCAAACGCCCCACACAATACCAGTGCTCCCCGAACCATCTAGTAGGTATCCTTCTCGAACACTATTTTTACACCTACATCATCTAGCTTACTAACAAAATTCAAATTTCTAGCTAATGCAGGAATATGCAGAACACCCAGAAGTGTTCTAACCCTTCCACCTTGCAGCTTCAACTTTACTTTTCCATGACCAATGATTCTAGCATTCCTATCATCCCCCAATAAGACATCACCACCATCATATTTCTCATACTCACAGAACCACTCTCTATGGGGAGTGAAGTGAAAGGATGCGCCTAAGTCAATCAACCATGCCTCATGATCTACATGTGTACTTGAAGAAGCCAAGTACACATCCCCACCTTCATTTGAGGTGGTTTTCGCCTCTGCAGAAGGAGCCTCATCAGATCCCTTTCCTTTGTCAAGAGCTTTAGATCTACAGTCCCTTTTGAAGTGGCCTTCCTTTTTGCATTTCCAGCACACCACCTTTACAGGTTTTCTTGGAGATTTAGACCTCCCTCTAGATTTAGATCTCCCACTCGATGACTTATTTTTGTTTCTGTTCTGGGACCATCCTCGTAAAGACAAGGCATCACCATTTTGGCTCTCCATATTTTTCTATCTCATCTCCTCCGTCAGCAAGGTTGAGACTATTTCATCAAACTGCAAGGCAGTTGCATTGCTACCTATTGCAATAACTAGACTATCCCAGAAATCTGGTAGAGAACACAACAAAATGATGCACTTATTTTCATCTGAAATTTTAATATCAATAGATCCTAACTGACTTACCACAGTATTAAATGCATTCATATGCTCTTTCACCGAGTCTCCATCTTTCATCCTCAAGTTATACAACTTTTTCCATAGGAACAGTTTATTCACCAGAGACTTAGATTGCTACAAAGTCCCTAACTTGTCCCACAAAGCCTTTGCTGTAGCTTCCCCTGATACATTCAGCAATACTGAATCCGAGACACACAATTGTATTGTGTTCTTTTCCTTCTAATCCAACTTCTCCCATTCTTCATCAGACACTCCCGTTGGTTTAGTACTCGGATCTACCGCGATCCACTAATCTTTGTCCACGAACAGATCCTCCATCTTGAGTTTCCACAACTCAAAACTCTGACCATTAAATTTCTCGATCTCTATCTTTCCACTGCTCACCATCTTCTTTCACCACCAGAATCGATCTCGCAAATCTCCCACTAAACAAGGTCTACCACAGGCCCAAGAGAAACCCCTCAGCAACAAAGGAATCCTCTTGAAGCCAAATGTGCTCTGATACCAAATGTAGGTTTTAACCCTGTACAGAAATTACCTACATATGAATTCTAAAACGCAAAAAAGAAATGATGCAAGAGCAGAACACATAAAACACATATACACAGAGATTTTCCCCTGGATCCCAAAACCGGGACTACCAACTTGATTTTTAATTATATTCCTTTCAATGTTATAATACATATTTATACATGTCGAAGCATCCAATACCATGGACCAAAAACCATCGTGTCCAATACCATGGACCAAAAACCATCGCGTCCAAAAAACATGTGCGAAAATCATGCACGCAACCATAGGTGGGTTTGCCCAACCTAACATAGGGTCCAAAACCAAAATTTTCCGGGGTGCTGCCCTGGACCCCATAAAGTGGGGTTATGGGTGCCCCTCAAACCCCCTGTTAACAACATGGAAAGAATATAACACAACCCAACATGCAGTTCCTCTAATTCGAAGGTTAGCTAGCTTAATCTTCTTCCTTTCTGAATCAATGTTTTGCACCATGCAATATACATCAATCTGTCTTATCCGATTATCTAGTTTCTCTACATTTAGTTATCCATCATAAATTGGCAAATCAAACTTCACATCTAATTTAATCAAAGAAGTTTTCTTCTTTTTCTTATCAGTGCTAGTTTTATGCAAATAAGATGATGAGGATTATGAAGGTGATGATGGAGGAGATGTTGGAGAATGCATTTCACCTATTCCTTTGCCTTCTGGAGGGGCAACTAGAAAAGGTTCCTCTGCTCCTTTGTCTTGTTTAGGTGTTGAGGGGCTTTCACCTCGACCCTTCTTAAATTCCAGATACATCTCTTCCACCATGGCTTGGAGTGCCTTAAAACCTTCCATAAATTGAGATTCTAATCCCAATGGAGTTTCTTCCACCATTATCCTATGAGAATAGACTCTTCCAATCTCTAGGTTAGCCTCAACAAGTTCTCCTTCTCCTAATATAAGCTTTAGTCTAGTTAGCATTCAAAATGTAGCACAAGCTTGTCTAACCTTAACAAAACCAAAACCAAATGCTCTAATACCACTTGATTTGAAAATGTGATCTTAAATCAATATTAAGGTATTCCGAACTCATGTGCAGGAATGCCTATATTACTTAGTGCAATGGATCGAAAAGATTGTGAATAACATAGACAATGAGTAGTTAGAAAACATAACAGTCACACACATCAACACAACAAATAATCAAGGAGTTCACTAGACTTCTTGGCTACGTCTCCTGGTCCAGCTTTCAGTGTCGACCTCTATATTAAGTCTTTAGGAGCAGAATATTACAAGTGTGAGCTCAAACAGATCTATAACAAAAAAACCGTGATATTACACAGGGATTTCACTCGAAAACCTCGCGTTTAAAGAGTACATAGACTCTCCCTCTTAATGCCTCTGACCCACTGTTCGTAGCTGCATTTTCTCTGACTCTTTGTCTCTGAGCAACTGCCTTTCTCTATCTCTACCATTGAATGGCTTTTAAGCCTATCGGCACTATCGGTTTGCATTCCTTTCTCAAGCTTTTTGGCACCCGACCCCTGTCCATTCATCTCCCTTTCGAGCATTAAACAATCATTGTAAAACGATGAAAGTATGGTGGCCACATGTTTCTAATGGAAACGACCACTGGTGCGGGTGAAATCCCAAAAAGTCGTTTCTTTGTTTACACAGAGAAATACATAGAAAACATAGAAAAATCCGACAAACTACTTTCTATTGGATTTCAAATAATATCCAATCACATCCATAATCTGTATCAGGTCTATGCTTGATCGCTATCACAAGTCGCAGTGCCCATATGCCATGGTTTCCTTTGTATTTGGGTTTATAACAGAAATACAAGGAAATACATAGAATACATTGAAAAATCTGACAAAAACATTTTATCAGAACTCAAATTATATAGTGTCGTATTTATAAACCCTTTCGGGTCCAACTATTACAAATCGCATGTTGCATAGGCCCCACTCCTTTGTATTGCTCCAATGCGATATTGCGATGCGATATCATGATTGGTGATCCCATATCGCTATGTCTTCAGTCCCCGATAAGTCCTTCCTTTGGCCATGTTATGATGCAATATTGCAATGCGATATCCCAATTAATCTAGATTGTTAATCTATGATTGTTAATCCGATGGTGGATGGTTATTTTGGGTGGCCCATTTGCACGAGGATTACCCACCAGAAAATGTGGTTTTCTCTCTCCTACACCATGCCACGTGTCGGCCAGTGTATGGGATCGGGCAGAGCCCATCCAATACCACTTACTAC
Organism: Pinus tabuliformis; assembly: GCA_031772625.1. Lineage (NCBI taxonomy): Eukaryota > Viridiplantae > Streptophyta > Pinopsida > Pinales > Pinaceae > Pinus > Pinus tabuliformis. The sequence goes on from CM062805.1 coordinate 248,243,789, forward strand.
CTGAGGTCCACCCGAAACACTATTTACCGTAGAACTCAAATCTTCTGCTATTTTATTCATAAATCCTTCGGGTCTGCTGAAAGCCTTTGCACCTGTTTAAGTCCTCTCCCTTAGTTTCCATGCGATGCAATATTGTGGTTAATCTGGACCGTTGATCTACACGCTTGATCAAATGGTTCACATTCTATCGCTGATCCCTCATCACAATTCTCTTAAGGTCAATGCCCGTTAACACTTCCGTTGGCTTTCTCCGATGCGATTTTCCGATTTGATCCGGGTCGTTGATCTGTCTGATCTGATGGCTCTGGTGCATCCCGGCTGTGCTTCCACTTTCCTTTGGATTTTCAGGTTTTTCTGCCATTCCTTCACTATTTTCCCTTGCGATAGTGTTTCCGATAGTTAATATACATGATGACTTAGAGGTTTTAGGATCTATTTTGGATCAGTAACTATATATGGTTATTGCCCGGTTATATATAGATAGACTTTGGTGTATGTGGTTGTCATGTTGCGGTGTATCAAATAATTATATCAATCGAATAATACGTATACCTGCATCGAACCACGATTTTAGATTGACCAACAATTCTAACATGTATTGAGCCATGAATTATACACACCGAGCTTGTATGACTTGACACCAGAATCCAACCGTTGACCCTTCGAGCGAGGCACGTCGCTTGACGGCAAGGGAAGCACTGTTCTTTTAACATATGTCAGTCAGTCAGATGGAAAGAGTGTTTGGCTTTAACTTGTCTGTTCTTCACATCAACCTTGTTCCCACAAAGAACAATAGGAATATTCTCAGATACCTTGTAAAGATCTCTCTGCCAAGTTGGTACATTTTTGTAAGTTAGACATGTAGTAACACCAAACATTATTATAGCACACTGGCCATGAATGTAGTAACCATCTCACAGGCCACCGAACTTCTCTTGACCAGCCGTGTCCCAATAGAAAAATCAAATCTTCCCACAATTAGTTAAAAAATCGAGAGGGTGAACCTCAACCTCGATTGTGGGCTCATATTTCTTCTCAAATTCTCCTATAAGATGGTGTTTGAAAAGTTTCATCTCCACAGTGCCTCCATCGCCAACAACAATAGGCTTGAAGCTCGGGAAATCTGCCTGCTGGTCAGGAAGAGCCATTGTGTTGCTATTTTTGAAGTGACCGACATCAAATTGAGCATAGTAATTATGCACCATGCCTAAAGACAGAGGAAGCTGGGAAAATCGAGCCAGGAAATGAATGTCCTCTACTGTGTGGAAAGCCTCCTGCCATTTCTCGAGCTCCACTGCAATACGCAATTGCACCAATCTGGTCGTTAGATAATTATGAGCAGTCTGGACATCTTTCAAGGAAAGAATTCTTAGCCTGTGCGGTGAGGTATTAACAAGAATTTTTAGATGATAATGAATTATACTGCAAATGTCATAAAATTCATCCACCCACCTATATGTCAAGCATAAATTGAGCACACATTGTACAATGATATTATAAGCAGATTCAAAAGCAGAATCATTTTTGAATACATCCAAGAGCAGCGATGAACTTCCCATGCAAAAACAAACCAACTCGTAGCCCAACTCTTGGTTGCAGGGTTGTGTTGGTGACCCTCAAATAGAGAAATGATCTTGCCGCATAAATTGGTCAAAATTGGCCCCCAAATTCTCTAAATTTAACTCAAGCCCTTGGTGTTTCAAGCTCTTCAGGCCCCTGTCGGCCTTGATACGACATGCCTCAAGAAAATATTCGACCACAGGATCCATAGAGGCGTTTCCTGCCACACAAATGCACCAATATCGAGCCAATTCCCACCTCACTTTCCATGCATTCTACATCTCCACGCATCCCTCTAACAGTGTTATCATCAAATCCAGAAGATCTTTTTCCCATCCATCCAATATCCTTCTCTTCTCTAAGTAATTGCACAAACACTCCAAGGCTTCCTTGTGCCTCTCAGCCTTCACTAATGATTTGGTTGTCTTTATAGCATTTCGAGGCCATGTAACCTTATTCATTAAGTGTTCCCTTGTAGATTGATGTGCAAGAGCAATGTAATCCCTCCTTGGTCACTTAATATTAATCGTAAATCGTTTAGCAATAACTAGGCCTCCTTCCATATCGAGAGCTAGAAATAAATCAATTGTAACATCTCTAGGTTTTTCCTCTTCCATGAGATCCTTCCCTTTTGCTGCAAGATTTATCTTGTCAATTTTATTTTCCCAATCCAATTAATTTTTTGATATCTCTTCATAATTCTCAAATGATTCTTCATGCTTGGGAAGTAAATGTGCATATATGTTATCAAGGTTAATAAAATCTGCCTTCACCAGTTCTGTTGTAAGTTTGTATAATCCATCAGGTACAGGCTCATTTACATCTTGATGCTGGTAGTACTGGAATTTAAATTTAATAAAATGTGTAGCATGAGACTTTGGGAAGATAGGTATTAGTTCAGGAAAAGTATCATTTTCAGGTTGCAACTCAAACCATTCCAAAACAATGTCAAAAACACAATTTGGGTCCAAATCAAAGTGGCCAGTTAATGACTTAATTGTGTTGATCATCGTAGATGCAATCCTATGTGCCAATCCACCAGAACCACATTGACATAAGAGAGTCACCAATTTTTCATAGACTTCACTCTCCTCTCAAAGAAGCTTAAACTTTGTTTACTGATATGGAAGACGAGTGTTCACCCTGACCTCCTTAGCTTTTAACTCAACTTCCTTTATTTTGATCATCTTAGATTCCCATAGAAATTCGGCCTCACCTCTTTCTTGTTTCTCAAGATAGTCCTCATCCACATCATCTTCATCTAGATCTAAATAATCTTCATCAACATCATTTTCATCTGGATCATCATCCTGATCTATATCATTATCACCCACATCAAGATCAACTTCATCTGAATTTTCAACATTATAATCTTCTTGATCTATATCAGCTTCACTGGAATCATTATCTTGATCTAGATCATCCTCATTCACATCAAGATCAACTTTATTTGAATCCTCATCTTCATCTGTATAATCTTCCTCGGAATCATCATCTAGTTAATTTTCCTTATTATCGATTTCCTTTCAACATTATTTAACTTGTGCAAATGATTTTTCCAAACACTAAAATGCTTCTTGAATTTTACCAAATTGTTCAATGCATTCAGTACGTGAACATAATGGAACGTTGTGTGGTGAACAATGTTCAAAGACCTGCATGATTATATTGTACACCATGGCTCCGATACAACTGAAGCATAAAATTTGATAGCTTGTTTACTTAAGTGTAAAGATACACAAAATGTATTTTTAATAAGAATTTATTATATATAAAATTGTATAAGTGATTGAAGGTTACAATGAGAACCCACATATATATACCTAAGCAAGTGTCCTTTCATGACTGGGCATGTCTTTTAGACATGCCTTTTCACTTAACTCAATGACCATTTAACATAATCAATATTTGATTATTTAATATCTACATTTATTTTATTTATTTACTTGTTATGAATTATATTCATAACAGAGAAGAAATCAAAGGTTAATGCTATACTTCTTCAAGGTTTGTCAGACTTGTAGCGACAAGGGCCACTCTAGATCATCCATGGACAAGGGGATGGAACTAATGAGGCATATGGCAATAAGTCTCCTTATAGAAATGGGTCGAATAGATCTAACACAGTGAGAGATGGAAGGTTGATGGACATTTTGTGGTCACCAACAACCCCCCTCTTTGTTTGATATTAGCAATAACATCAAGCAAAGGGGGACCCTTAACAAAAAATCCCAAAAATATTTTTATCAAAATTTTTGTATTTTACTCCCTAAAAGCTATATCGCATCGCAAAGAGAGAGTGAAGCGTTTTCCTATGCGCGTAAATAAGCTGCAAAGAAGCGATGCGAAATTCATTGCATCGCATATTTTGAAAGCGCCCTTAAAAACAAAAAGGAATCGCCGACGGCCGATATGCGACGTCGCATATCGTAACATCGCAAAAGCAGCACACAATGAGCGAATGAAATTTGCGATATTGCGATTTGCGATCCTACAAACTGCGATTTTGCGATTTGCGATCTGCGACGAATGAGACTATTAATTGTTGCGATGCGAATCGCAGAAACCACTCATCGCAAAGTTTCTTCGGCATGATCTGTAAACCCAAAATTGAGCGCGCACCTTAAGGAAAATCAATGATTGCACGCCTGAGTATCCAAAGATGATCGTGTTGCATTTTTCGAAGAGTCAAGTCATTATGAGTGTCATGATTATGCATTCATTAGAACTTAAAGCTTTCATGTCAATCTTTTCATCAATTCTCTTTTCCTTTGCGTGAACTGCAAGGCAGCAACTAATATAAATCTATATGCAGGAAACATCCAAGGAAAAGGGGAAAGCGCCAATACTAGAAGAACAGAGAGGAGATGCCTTCGCAGATAAATGCTGCATGCAGCAGGGCCGCGGATTCCAGAGTATCACTCAACAGGCACTGATGAAAATAGACTATCCAACACTCAGAGTCAAAGGCGCACAAAAGCAGCATGTTTGCAAAAGATCCTGAAAGCTCAGATTGGATAAAGCAAAAAGAAACACGCTAAAAAGGGATGATGCTTCAGAAAAGCTTGGAACAAAGAAAGGAAGCAATTTTCAATACGTAAGATTGTTCAGGCAACGAAATCCCTAACTCATTGAGTCATTCGCATGGCCGGAAACCGAAATAGCAACAGCACAATCAGTCTGAAAGAAATCTGGGTTATACTAAGTATACACACAGCAAAAACACCCATCCAGAGGAAGATTTTCAAAAATATCTTCTAGTTTGTCAGAAAGAGGTGCCAGCTTTTGTTATTTCTACTTTTATCACTCGAGCAAAAGGAAAAGACAACCAACCGACTCTTTCCAGGCAAACCTTGCATTACTTACAGCACTAAGGAGAAGATACATAAACGGTTAGAAATTAGATTCAATTTTTAGAAATAAGTTTGTTTTAGTAAAAGGGCGGTCATTTGAAGCCGTTTCCTAAATTTGTGTAATTAAGATTAGTTAGTTAGTAGTATTTAACCCTTCTCATGGCATTTGGAGAAGGGTCCGGAAATTTGTCAAAAAACTTGTCCTCAGAACATGCACTTTTGCACCCTCGGAGGGGGTTTTTGATGAATGGATGGATCGAGATTTATTCATGTTTACATTTTAATGTCTGCTACTGATGTTGCACTTCTGTACTCTTAGTAGATGTTAGAAGTAAGTAGAGATAAATCATTATTGCTTGAAGTTTGTGAGTGAAATCAGTCATAAATGGTACTTTTATCTCTTGATTAATTTCTGCTCATATTCTTAGAGTGATATACAGCTAAGTTGTTTATATGTTAATGTATGAATGTGTGGGGTTACCATTTGGCACTTTTGTATGGTGGAGTCATTTTTTTGTGCTTGACATATGAATAACTGATTATGCGATATGTTGTTCACAACTGTTCTGCCTAACTTCTTATGCAGAATGGTTTATCTTAATTGATTTATATTCTTATGATAGCTGAATGATCTTTATTACCAGTTATTGTATGAAATCTTTTTAGATCGCATAATAGAAGAATTTTACCCCGGGTTAGTATAGATTAGATGTGCTGTTTTTGTTAGATTACAGTAGCATAGAGTCAGTTTAGAGTCTAGAATTAAATTAACTTAAAATTACCTTTAGATTAGCATTGTCAAAATCTACACACACACACACATCTTTTAGATTGGGAAGCTGGTCCCATTACCCCCAGTCGGACCCGCTACACCAAACGGGCAAGGAGCCGCCAACCAGGTTCCCGACTGGGTGGGTATCCCCCTTGTTGTTGACCCAATTTCAGGGCCCTCAACATATTTGGCGCTAGAAGGAGGGCACGAACTATGAATGGCAACTAAGTCAAAATCTAAATGCCATTCTGAGAGTAAATCACCCTCATCAACTCCTCTGACTTCTCCAGTACGGTTAAACCCGGATTTAGAAGTCGCTCGAGTATCCACCGCTGCTACCTACTCTAATATATCAGACCAACTCATTACTGAACCCCCTGAAATTCAAACTTTGATTCGTAAACTCCAGGGATTCTCTATTTTTTCTCATAGGTCTGATAAATCTAACAGCAGCGTGACTTCGCAGTAAAATCCTACTCATCCTCTGACCAGATTGAAGAGTGAAAAATTTGGTATTCAACCAAGTGAACTCCCTCTCCCTACTAGGAAAAGAGCAAGGAAAGCACCACCAGAGTCTGACCGAGAGACTCTTTCATCTACTTCGTCCATTTCAACACCCTCACCGCGAAGTCAACCACCCACATCCTCATCCCAAATCACTCATCCATCTTCCACAACACTTCCTCTTCAATCATCAAAGATCATAATACCTTCATCTTCTCAGCATCAGGGACCGTCTTTTGCACTCTCACTAACTAGCGGCTCAACGATGGCCCAGTCTCCATGGAACAATCCTGGGGCGGTTTTAATGCCTCCCCCCTGAGCCCAATACCAGCCCATCCTGAGAAGTGGCTACCTAAATTCAATCCAGAAACAGGCATGCTAGCTGAAGAGCATATCAATAATTTCATGCTTTCTGTTAATCTCAACGGAGTTACTAACGAAGATGCTATCGTCCGACTTTTTCCTTACACAATGCAAGGAACAGCCGGATCATGGTACTTTTCGTTACCTTCCGGGTCCATCACAAGTTGGGACATTTTTCAAAGTCAATTCCTCACCAAGTTTGGTGACGACAGATCAACAGCGACATTGATCAATGACATATCTAATCTTAAAGCTGAGGCTAGAGAACCCATTAAAGATTTCAATTTACGATTCAATAAGATCCTCAACAAAATTCCCGCTGCTTCTCATCCCAGCGAGGAAGTAAGATGTGAATGGTACATGACGGCCTTACCATCAAACTTGGCTATCTTCGTAGATAGGGCAAACAAGACGACCTTAGTTGAAAACTTAACTGAGGCGTTAGCAGTAGAAAAACGCGTAGTTGCCCTAGAAAAGAGACCTGCAATAGAAGAACGCAAATCTAAGAATATCTCTTTTAAAGAAGACACCAAGAAGAAGCAAACGAAGGATCCTTTCGATATGGAAGGATTACAAAAGGTGTTAAAGGCCATGTCCAACAAGATGATTGATATAAGAAAACAAGTAGCAGAAACTTCTTCAAAAAAGCCCTACAGATCTTTTAAAAGAAACCTTCCCATGGAGGTGAAACCACCCAATGCTGTCTCAAACGTCGAATCTGAAGAAGAAGAAGAAGAAGAGAATACCACTGAAGGACAGACCGATGATGAAGAAGTTGTGGAACTACAAGGAATGTGGGATTTCATCCTCCCACAAGAAGAGGATCAAGAGGCATTTCCGGTTAGCACACGAAGCAAAAATCAACTTGATCCTCCCCAAACTACCCCTAAACAGAAGGGCGCAAGCCCTGCAACAAAAGATAAGGTCGCAACAAAGAAAAAAACTGCTAGAGCGACCCAATTTAGCCCAGTCCAATCAGATCAAGCACCTCCATCAAGAACACTGATAGTGTCAGATGAAATGGAGTATAACATTATCGATGACATGAAAAAGACTAGGGCTAATATCACTCTTTACGAATTGAGCAAATTGAAACATCAACAGAAAATAATGATGAAAGAATTACATGCCGTGCCTACTACATCTTTAGCTACAGCTGTAGCTTCCCACAACATGGGAAGACCTCCAACCAACATGATCAATAAGATTGATCCGAATGACATTGCTTTGATTGGAGGAAGATCAAGATCCCATACTCCTCCTTTTCTTCTCACTTATGAAATTTTCAATAAAAACATGCACAATTGCTTGATTTATTCTGGTGCTTCAATGAATATTCTACCCAGATCAATATGTGCCAAATTGAATGTTCAGCCTCAGAAATCTGCAGTGCGCATAGTTCAACTTGATCGATCTCAAGTCGAAGTGATTGGTGAACTTAACCAGGTGACCATAAGATTGTCGTCTAACCCGAAAGTATGTTAGGTTATCGACATTCTAGTAGCTGATATCCCTGAATTCTATGGTTTAATTCTTAGCAGGGATTGGTCCGAGAAACTCCATGGATATTTCTCAACCGACTGGTCGCACATGTGGTTACCCTACAACGGTAAACCCAATCAAATAAAGGTTGAACGAGAGTTGCACCAAAAATACATAGTGACAGAATTGGAAGGAGAGAACGAAGCAATAGCATACAACAGCAGTATCATAGGCAATTACTCGGTAGATTATTTCCTCGGCAATTTCAATGCTCACACTTCACCTTACTTAGAAAATTCAGTTGTGTCCCAAGTTGAAATTTTTTCCCAAACTGATGATTCAAAGTGTTTTAATTTTTTAGATAACTCTGTAAATACATCTTTATTTTGGAAATTATATTTTGATGGCTCTAAGTCTAACGAGGGAGCAGGAGCAGGATGCGTTCTGATTAACCCAGACGGGAACAAGATCATGCTTACATGCAGACTTGAGTTCGATTGCACAAACAATACAGCGGAGTATGAAGCCTTGGTGCAAGGCCTATACAAAGCAATCGGGTTGAATGTTAAGTATCTTCAAGTCTTTGGAGATTCCGAAATTGTCGTCAAACAGGTACGTAACACCATACATTGCCTGTCAAGTCATTTAAAGCACTATCAATCTTTAGTACAAGATCTGACTTCACATTTCATAGCATTCAATATTTCGTCAATCCCAAGACTCCAAAATGCGAGCGCAGACCTGTTAGCTAACGTAGCCTCTAGACTGATTCCCTCCGAAGATTTTAGTCCCGATAGGTTTTCAATAGAATTAATCTTTGGACCATCCATCCCTGACAACATCACCAACTGGAGAGTATTCAACGACGATCCAGACATTGTAAATTTCCTCACTTCTGAAGGATCCTACTCAAATCAAATAATTGACGAAGACCATCATGATCACCAAATTCAGCAAAATAGCACTGATAATGCTATACCTAAATCGGTAGTTAAGTTAGAAGATTTATGTGATTTGAAAAGTCGGTTTAAAAGGTCTACCAATTCTAAACTCTACAGTTCAACTCTGAACTATGAATTAGTGAACCTAGGAACCGATCAGAAGCCGCAAAACGTTAATCTAGGCCACGGCCTAGCCCCTGAAGAAAAATCAGCATATATCTGTCTTCTAAGACAATACAAAAACGTTTTTGCGTGGAATTACGATGAGCTGAAAACATACAACACTTCTATCATTCAACACACTATCCCTATGATTGACAATGAAAAACCTGTCCAGCAGAAGCTCAGAAAAATCCACCCCAACTTAGAAAATCAGATAAAGACTGAGCTAAATAAATTGTTGAGAACCAGAATAATTTTCCCCGTCAGACACTCCAAATGGGTATCCAATATGGTGCCTGTTAGGAAGAAAAATGAAGATATTAGAATCTGTATTGATTTCCGGAATCTCAACAAAGCCTGTCAGAAAGATAATTTTCCCCTCCCACCTATGGAGCAAATACTACAGGCAGTAGCGGGCTCTGAATTAATGTCTTTCCTGGATGGATTTTTAGGAATCAATCAAGTGCTGGTACATCCCGATGATCAGTTGAAAACCACATTCCGAACCAAATGGGGCACATACGCATATCGGAAGATGCCATTTGGTCTGATCAATGCCGGCGCTACCTTTCAGAGAGCCATGGACATCGCGTTTAAAGGTTTAGTCAATAAATCGGTAGTGATTTACCTGGATGATATAACAGTGTACTCCAAGAAGCGAAGCGACCATCTCAAAGATTTGAAACAAATCTTTCAAAGATGCTTAAGGTATGGGATTTCACTTAACCCAAAGAAATCTTTTTTCGCATTAAGTGAAGGGAAATTGCTTGGATTCATAGTGTCGAAATCTGGTATTCACATTGAACCTGACAGAATCAAAGAAATTTCTGAAATATCCATATCCCATAACAAAAAGGCCATGCAATCTTTCCTTGGACAGATCAATTTTGTAAAAAAGTTTGTCCCAGATTTTTCACGTATTATTTCTCCTTTGCAAAATATGATAAAAAAGAATTCAAATTTTAAATGGGGTCAAGATGAGCACGAAGCATTCAACTTGATCAAACAAGCTATCATCAACGCTCCATCTTTAGCTACCCCAAATTTTTCAGAATCTTTCATCTTATACACTTTTGCCTCAGAGAAATCTTATGCCGCGATTTTAACTCAAGTAAATCAAGAGAAGGCGGAAGCTCCAATCGCATTCTTTAGCTCGAACTTACAAGATGCTGAACTCAATTATTCAGACGTGGAGAAACAAGCATATGCCATTTTCAAAGCGATCAAATATTTCAGACCTTTCTTACTTAAAGCCCATACCAAAGTCGTAGTACTGTTTCCAGCGGTAAGAAACCTTTTGGTACAGAAGGATGTGGGCGAAAAGAGAGCAAATTGGATTACCGCTCTACAAGAATACGATCTTGAGATCAAACCAGCAAACATTGTAAGGGGTCAAGGCTTCTGCAAGATGTTAGCTGGAGCGTCGCAAATCCCTGAGAACTCATCTGAAGAGGTACACACGTATGAGGTAAACCTAAATGACGCAGAATCATTATATGCAGACACCATTTATTATCTTAAGAACAGGTATGCTCCATCACACCTGGATCACACCAAGAAAAGAGCTCTGAGGTTGAAAGCTAAACAATACCAGCTCATAAATGATGTTCTATTTAAAAGGAATTATGATTCTGTACTTCTTAGGTGTCTTGAGAAAACTGAAGCCGAAAAGGTTTTGCAGGAACTCCACGATGGACCAGCAGGTGGACACTATGCTGGAGAAGCTACTGGGCATAAGATCTTACGTGCAGGATATTATTGGCCCACGTTGTTCAAAGACTCATACAATTACGTAAGGAAATGCCAAATCTACCAGACTGCTGCAGGGAAACAAAGGAAATCGTCCATGCCACTACAGTTGGTTAACATCGAGCAACCATTCAACCAATGGGGCTTGGACATAATAGGTGAGATCGTTCCTCACTCTTCTAAGCAGCATAGGTATATCCTCACGGCAACAGATTATTTTACTAAATGGGTAGAAGCAGTTCCTCTCAAGACAGTTAATTCTGAAAATGTTATTGAATTCATAGATCAATTTATCATCACAAGGTTTGGATTGCCAATGACCTTAATGTTTGATAATGCATCATACTTTTCTGGAAATGCAATGACTGAGTTTGCACTAAAAAGAGGGTTCAAACTGAAATATTCTGCCAATTACTATCCGCAAGGTAATGGGTTGGCTGAATCAACAAACAAAAACCTAATCAGGATTATCAAAAGAACAGTCGACCAAAACCAAAAGAATTGGCACAAAGCGCTGGTAAATGCTTTATGGGCAGATAGAATCACGAAGAAAGCTTCAATCGACACTTCTCCCTTTAATTTAGTTTATGGGAAAGAAGTGGTTCTTCCAACTCACTTAGTCGTTCCCTCTTTGTCTTTAGTACAACACATCGATGAAGTATTTACTTCCTCTTTGCAATTGAGACAAATGGAGATAATCAAACTAGAAGAACGCCGAGAACAAGCTAAGAAAACCCATGCTCACCACCAAGCGCTAATAAAATCCTCTTTTGACTCATCCATAATGACCAAAAAAACCTTTCAGATGGGAGATTTAGTTTTGAAATGGGATAAGGCTCATGAAGAAAAGGGCAAACATACGAAATTTCAGAAGCCGTGGCTTGGTCCTTTTTAGATTGTAGAAGTCATAGGCCCATCGACGTTTGTGTTGCATGATTTGGCAGGTAGAAGAGATTCTTTTCCTGTGAATGGACATATTCTTAAAATGTATTTTCCATAGAAGATCACTCTTCTATTTTTGTAGGATAGTTTTAGTTTCTTTTATTTTGTTTTTCTCTTTCTTATAAATAAAACCGGTTGTAAATGATCATTGAAAAAGATTCCTGAAAGAGCACACCAACTCTCTATCAGATTTTGATTTCACTTGTACAAATAGCAAAACTTTTCGAAAAATCTGACTTTTATTATTGACAAATAGAGTTAACTTTAACCTGGATTTGATATTAGTTTCAACCTCTCAAAAAACTTTGATGAGAACAACCTTTGGTAAAAAATTGTTTTATGCCAGCACAGTGAAAGGTATCATCAATAATAAAATAAATAATCTCTGTAACGCTGTTGTTTTCAAAACTCTATTATTGTCGTCCAGAGCTTTCTTAAGGAAAAACAATGACTTCCTCCCTGCTAAAGGAAACCGCAACATTCAGAGGAACAATCTGAGAAAACAATATATCTCAAAGAATAAGAGGTCTCATCACGAGCCGGCTTATCATGATCACAGATATTATAACTTGCTGACTTTGCCAATACTGTCTATCAAAACAGGGCAACGACTCAAGATTGTTGCAATCAAAAGACAAGGGGTCTCATCACGAGCCAGCTTGTTCAGCAAAAGTGTAAATCAAGTGAATGACTGTGTCATAATTTGGCCACCAAACCAATACATTGTTCTTTAGAGAGTAAAAAAAGAAAAAGTGTCAAAAAGGATTTTTCTCTGAAATGTTCTAAATAACCTCAAGCAGGAAAAAGGATCATTGCTGGATAAGATGGTAACCCTGTCGAGGCTATGGACGCTTGCGGGCAGCAGAGGCTCTACTTACGACAAATGAGCATATTTTAAAGCGAGTACGTAGAGAAGACCTTATTTTATCTTTAAAAAAGGACCAAGTAATGTCTCGTATGAATGCAAGAACTAAGCCGAAGGAAGCAGACAATTGGAATAAAAGAAGGGTTGAGACAAAGTATCATTGACAGGATAAGGGATAATCTACTCTATCTGTCCATAACAAAATTTAGACATATGAAAATTTTTCTGTTTCGGAAGTAGAAATGTCAATAGAAAAGCAGAGACAACTGGTTCTTCACAGTGAATCGCCATTGTTGTGGTCACCAACAACCCCCCTCTTTGTTTGATATTAGAAATCACATCAAGCAAAGGGTGTTATAGACAATTTTGTGCCTGGCAGCATCAGGCATGAATTGTCAATAATCCAAGGGATCCAAAGTCCCTAAACATGATGTTCCTACCCCTAGAGGAACAAGGTCAGCAAACCAACAGCTCTCAGATCAGTTCTCCACCTGAAAACACTCAAAAACAAGCAATCCTGAAATCAAAGCAGGTGCTCCACTAGGCTTCTGCGCTGAAACTCAACTCCTCCATGGTGTACCTGCGTTGCAAAGCAAGTGGAACAAAGGCCACCTGCGCTGAGCGAGATGGGACAAGTGGCACACTGAGTCATTGCTCTGGAATCTTCCAAAAATGACACTTGGATCAGGGATTTCGCCTTGTGATGAGTCAGAGGCTCTGTTTCTCCAAGTGGAAGCAAGGTTCTCCAAGTGGACTCAAGAACTGAAGATCAACTGAAGAGAGAGAGGACACAAGGCAGCTACACATCAGTTGCAAGCTGACTCATCCTTTCTCAATTCATCTATATATTGAGCTCTCTCCTATGAGCTCAGGAAGCTGGAATTTTGTGCAAAGTAATGATATGCTATTGGTTTCACTATAGAGCTATTGGGTGATTGCTTGAAGGAGGTGAAGAGGAGAAATTCTTTCTGCTGGGAGGTGTTGCTGGATTGGGGCCTTCAATGGTTGTAACTCTCTCAGAACTTTACTTCTTCATTAATAAAAGCTATTGAGGTTCTTCTATATGCACTTGTTTCAATGATATATTGTGATAATTGTATATTTGATTTATGCTAATCCTTGAATCAGTTATGATTGCATGCTTCTTGTAGTTTCCTTCTTTGTTATTTTGCAGGATCTCATTGTAGCTAGGCCAGCAAAAGAGCAAGGAGCTGGGAGCAAGCAGCCAAAGAGAAGAGTTTGGATTCGACATTAAGCGCAAGGCAACGGTTAGTGCATTTCCTCATTCTCTCTTGCTTTCGTAAAGAAGTAAACCTTAAGTAGTTTTCTTTACAGTTGTTGCTGAGGTACTATCACCCTTAGAGTGGGATAGGGTCATCCGAGTCGGATACTTTTCCCTACAACAAACTGGCGACTCCACTGGGGATCGTATCTGTTTGATTGTTTGTAGTATTTTGCTATTCATTTCCTTAACAAAAGAGTACCAAATCGAAAAGCTTTTGACTATATCAAAAGCGAAGTAGAGGGCAGCTACTCTAGCTCATTTCTAATCATGTTCATGATTTGAAGAGCTGATCTACAAGGATCCTTGTAAGCTCTTAGTGATAGCTTTTCATCTTCCTTGTCATCCCTTACTGTGTGCTTGACTGATAGCTTCTGATTTGAGCGAAAACTGTGAATTTTTGAGAAAATTTTGACCCGGAAACTGAGAAAACACAACTTTCGTTTTCCAAAGCAGGTAGTACACAGGCTACCTGCGTTGCAATGCAGGTCCCGAAGGGGCTACTTGCGCTGAGAGCCAGACTAGCTGTGCAGCACCTGCGTTGGCCCAATTTTGCCTTGTGCAGTTGGGGTTTCCTCCCTTTTTCTTGCCTGTTTTCACTATAGATTTTGCTGCTAGTTGTCAGTCTTGTACCTATTCTGAAACCAACCTTACTTGCCATCATTCTGCCTCTGTTATATAACGAAATTGTACTTGTTCTTTTGTATTTCTTACATCATTTACAATTTCCCATAACGAAAGTTAACCAGTCTTGCTTTGGCCTCTTAGATCTGAACCTTTGTTAGGCATTTTGCTGGTCTAAAGAGTTAGCTTATTTGCTATCCATAGCTGATTAGTCTTTTTACTTTCGTCATTATGGTTTGATTTCATGTATTTCCAGTGATTAAACAAGTAAATCTTAAGGTGTCTTTTGATTCTGGACAAGCTTGTTTACTTTCGCTTGAAATCGAAATCAAAGTTATATAACAACTTTCTTTTTGTAATACATCAACATTAAGAAAGGGAAAAGAAAATACATGCATTGTGCATTTTGCATTTGACTGTTTGCATGCTGATTTAGGAAAATTTGCATTAGTGTGTGCTCTATGATCTGTGTGAAAAGATTTGCCTTTCTTCTCCCTCAGTAGTTAAGATTTTCGAAGTTGAAAGATTGAAAAGTTTGCTTCTCATCTTAGACTGCATTCAGGAATTTGTTACATACATCTCGTGGTGATCCTTAAAGGCAAACTGCTAAACAAGATCAACATTAAAATAAATTCAATTTACATAACAACGCTTTGTAACATAACGCAAACACATAGAGGTCTAGGTAGAGACGTGTTCCGGCGTCGTTAAACGTAGTGACTGTCGATCTCTATGAAGGTGGGTGATTCCTCCTGAGAGTCGGTGGCACTAATACGGACTTGTGCTCCCACGTACCGTCGCGTATATATTGGGAGACCCCTATAGGAACAAAGCCTTTATCCATAGGAAGCTGTGTCGGCCGCCCTACTGATCGCGATGCAGTGAACACAGCATTCACGAAGATCGACCACCTGCACCGTAAAACGTATTCTGTGGTTTCGCGAAAAGTTTGGCACACCCTCTGCCTAGAACTCCAGAGCAGTTTCTTTTGGCATTTTTCAAACTCTATAACTGAAAAAGTCCATCCGAGCATTTGTCACTTCGGGCTCGTTAAAACATCGAAGGAGACTAGAGTCATCTTTACCTTTTTCTCGACTCTTAAAACATGAAAAAGCAAAGTTGTGTCCAAAGCGTCGTTAATAAAATTTATTTTAATCGGAACATAATCACCTGTTATTCCCATGTTGATCTTTCAGTTGAAAAGTATGGAGCCCACCAACCAAGGAAGTCACCTTGGCAGAAGTCCCAATCCCTTCTCCTCTTGGGGAGATGTTGGTGCGCCTCATATGGCCACATTGTCACTTCCAGGATTGACAATTGGCCTACCTGTATGGCTCTTTTCAACTAATGTAGTTCAGATCACCACTAATCCTGAGCAGTCGAATCAACAGTCAGACCAGTCTAGAGCTACCCACCAGCCTTCCACTTCTTACAATTCTTCCTCTGATCCTTCATCTTCGCAAGGTAGAGCCGGCAAAAGTCAGCCTCCCATGGAGAAGAAGGAAAAGAAGAAGAAAGAAAAGAAGCAGAAGGGGCCTATGGTGAAGGCGACTGGGGGCAAGCAAAAGACATCTGACAGAAATCCACACACTGCACCGACCGGGCCTAAATCGCCATGTGTCATTTGCAAAGGGGCCCACTTCCATCGTGATTGTCCTTGTATTCCCCGGATACTAAGGGACTGGTCCCCCAGGTTGCACAATCCGGTAGCATCAACCTCTGGTAGTCATGTTGATTGCAGTCTGTCAACTAGCGAGAGTGAAGGACGAAAAGGGAGACCAAGATCACCCTGTATGTTGTGTGAAGGCGATCACACCATCCACCGATGTCCATTCTTAGACGAGGCGAAGAGAGTTTTGGAAGATCGTCCGGTTTCACCATTACGACTTCCTCCTGGATACCAAAAACTCGTGCCAAGTCCCTCGATAGTTGAAAATCCAGCTGGCCCGATCAAGTGGTCAGCTGAAGTGTCGGTCATTGAGAATGAACCTACTGAATCCAGACCAGACGAAAGTCTAAAGGTCGAAACGGCAGTTGACCCGATTCTTCCTTCAGAGGTTTCATCCTCAAATGACTCCGTCATTGAAGACCCATCTTCAAATGACACCCTCACTGAAGAGGATAAGGATGACACCGTCCATATTCTTTTCATCAACACAGACTCTGATGAGCATCAGGGCAATGCGCCCATTCCTTTATCGCAGGAAGGAATATCGCCAGGGTCGTATCCGGCCGTGTATTCGGTCCCACCACCAAGCAACCTAGTTGTATCCTTTGATTGGAATCAACTAGGCAGACCCCGGTTACCAGCCAGTATCCCATTCAGAATCATCGTCCAAATCTACAGAATGGTGATGGCTGGAACTATCATTGATGAAGGGGCATCTGTGAGTATCCTTTCCTCTATTGCTTGGAAAGCACTGGGTTCCCCGGCGCTTTTACCTGAGATGAGAAATCTATCGGGTTTTGATAAAGGAACCAGTCACCCGTTAGGGATTCTCCCCAATGTTCCCATTACATTGAAAGGGAAGACAGTTCATATGAACGTCATGGTCGTCCAGGGACCCTTGGTATATAACTTACTCCTTGGACGAGACTATATATATTGCATGGAGGCGATAGTGTCCTCACTCTTTACAGTTATGTGTTTTCCGCACGAAGGAAGAATGGTCAAGCTCGTAGACCAGCTTTCATTTCCAGGATCACCCATCGCAAATAGTCAAATACCATCCCTTAACGGTTTATTCGCTCAAGGAATGCCTCCACCCTCGGTTCTACTTCCCGATGAATGCGAGTGATTCGGAAAGATGTAGCTGGGACCCAGGGGGCATGCACCCTGGCCTGCCTTGGGCAGAGGAAACCTTGGGTATAAAGTTAATTTCCGCAGAAGAATGGGACTAGTCCGTACCCCGTCCGAAGGAAGGAAGAGAGGGTTGTTCTAGGATAAAGTTCTTTTGTCAAAGTTATGTGAGTGAGATAATCAGCTTCTCGCTCCCTTTGTCTAAAAAGTAGGCTCTCCTGAGGGAGGAGATCCATTTGTGGCGGCGAGTAGCCACCATCTTTGAAGGCAAGCCTCACCCATTAAAACATATGTTTTGAAGGATAAGTAGGGGCAGCCTCCAAAGAAAGAGATGAAATTGCTGCAACAAGTAGTCACCATCCTTAGCAACCTAGTAATAGACATCGCCGAAAAAAAAAAAGAGTTTAGTTTGCGGCAGTGAACAAAACCATTTTTCGGATAATAAGTAAGAGGCAAACCTCCCTCCGTAATGCCAATGTTTTATCTGTTGCGATCTTGCAAAAATCAAAAAGTGAACTGATGGGAAGACAAGTACCGTTGGCACCGAAAAATAACGAGAAGACAAGTATCGTTAAAAATATAGCAAGACGACAAGTAGAAAAACAGAGGTGGGACAGAGGAGGGGTAGCCTTGAAATTATACTTTATACCTGGGGGCATGCGAACCTTTTGGAGTGCAAGCACGGGACGACTATTTATTTTTTTTAAATTTTTAGGTCCTCCCTTTAAACCTGTAGGTCTAACCCGTTAAACTCGTAGGATTAGCCATTTCCAGCTTGCATAAAGAAAGGATGTGGGGCAAAAGTTAAAACTTGCCAAATCGGAGTAACTAGTGAGGTATAGCTCCTTAAATATGACTACCTCACCTGAGGCGTTCCTTGTATTAAGACTGGTATATTCGAGCAGTTTTAGCAATGTTCATGCTCGTTTAAAAAATAAACGCAAGATCCGAGCAGTTTTAGCACATAGTTCATGCTCGTTAAAAAATAAACATAAGTTGTGAGCAATCTTCCCCTAGAGTTCAAGCTCACTCAGAAAAAATGAACCGGTAAATAACCTTGGTAAATGTAACGTTTGACAGCCATATTAAAGCCCTTGGTCGTGTTCTTGCAGTCTCACCTCCATCCGTTCATTTGGCCAATCGTTCATCTCCATATGTTTGTTTACCCATTTTGAGGAACAGCTGCGAAGAGTGATTTCACTTAGCCATCCTTGTGACACTGCCGTGATTGGAAAATTCCAACCTGTACCTGGAATCTGCTGCTATCCCTGTTTATCACTCGTTCCTCAAAAGACGAGTCTTCTTTGAGCTCTTTTCTCTTGACTCGTAAAATATGAAAAATTTGCCGAGTTTTGGCCTTCCAGCTCGTTAAACGACCGGAAGAGCTATCCCTCCTCTAGATTTTAATCTTTTTGGACCTGAGGGATTATTGCACAAAAAGATCGAGCGCTTGTTTTGTTCGGCTCGTTAAAGCAATCGAAAATTCATCCCTTCTGTATTGTTTTATACTTTTTTGGACTTAAGGGATTAGATGACGAAAAAGGAATTTTGGAGTTGACTTTATGTACCTTTTCAGACTCTCTAAAAATGAAAAGGACCGAGTTATCCTTGTCGTTAGACTCGTTAAATTCATTAAATAGCGACAAACTTGTCTTTAGACGAGAACGAGTTTCCCTATCGCTAGGCTCGTTAAAACATAGCGATGGGCTTGCCCGAAGGGCAGGTTATAGAACAAGCATATGTTATCCTCCTCAAGCTTGATAAAAATAAAGAGGTACTGGTCAGCAATGACTGGGGAAAAATTGGGAGAACCTCACAGCTTTAATGGTAGCAAGTCACTCTTGAACATGACACTTTGTCCTCCATATCACATCGGGTTGGGTTGTTTCATTCACCGGTCTCATCACCATGGTCCTCGGCACACCATCCACATTTGGGGTAATGCTACTAATCCATCACATCAGTGTCGTTATATGTTCAAGAGATGTTGTTCTGCAAAGAGTCAACCGAGTCCCATCCACTGCCATACATTGTCCTTCATCCATTTCATGACCGCCACCCTGAATCATACATCACAGTTTGTTTTCACCTCATCACAATCACTAGCTCCGTTCCGTGTCACTGATGTGGGATTCATTAAGGCCCTCCTTTGACGGATCGCTCCTTGTCGACATCAGCTCATTATCCAAGGAGTTGATCTAGGAACACCCCCTTCAGTACTTTGAAGCTTGCATGCCTCAATGGCAAGTTTCTCACTTCCGGCGACAGGTATACATCAATGACCTTCGACCAAAAGATTTTGCATGGTGGTCGACGCCAAGTCCTTTATTCCCACCATGTGAATTGTACTGCCGTACCTTGAGGGTCATCATCCTTATCGGTGATTCCTCTCGCGCTTGTTAATGGTTTACATCATTGACCGGTAATCAAGCGATGTCTTTCCATGTTCGACTTCAAGAAATTCTCACATGGATCGACTTGTACACCGAGTGAAGATCGGAAGAGATTGAAGACCCCGGATCTAGTTTCATCCATCTGGGCTGCGATATATATTCAGGATATAAAGACATTTGATGTGTACATCATTGCAGCAGATGATCATCCTTCTCAAAGGATGATAATTTCAGCAGAGAATTATCAGTCTACCATCAGACGATCGTCTGTTCTATGTACCAAAATGAATTTATAAAGCTGAGCATGGGAATGCCTGCCTCAGCTAGATCATGAAAAAGTATGAAAAATAATGTATTGTATTGTATCTTATTACAGGACACTTCTCAGCAGATTGAATGAACTTCGGATCCTCCTAATAAAGCATTTCACCCGATAAACGACCTCATACTTTAGGGGGCATCTGTTATAGACAATTTTGTGCCTGGCAGCATCAGGCATGAATTGTCAATAATCCAAGGGATCCAAAGTCCCTAAACATGATGTTCCTACCCCTAGAGGAACAAGGTCAGTAAACCAACAGCTCTCAGATCAGTTCTCCACCTGAAAACACTCAAAAACAAGCAATCCCGAAATCAAAGCAGGTGCTCCACTAGGCTTCTGCGCTGAAACTCAACTCCTCCATGGTGTACCTGCGTTGCAAAGCAAGTGGAACAAAGGCCACCTGCGCTGAGCGAGATGGGACAAGTGGCACACTGAGTCATTGCTCTGGAATCTTCCAAAAATGACACTTGGATCAGGGATTTCGCCTTGTGATGAGTCAGAGGCTCTGTTTCTCCAAGTGGAAGCAAGGTTCTCCAAGTGGACTCAAGAACTGAAGATCAACTGAAGAGAGAGAGGACACAAGGCAGCTACACATCAGTTGCAAGCTGACTCATCCTTTCTCAATTCATCTATATATTGAGCTCTCTCCTATGAGCTCAGGAAGCTGGAATTTTGTGCAAAGTAATGATATGCTGTTGGTTTCACTATAGAGCTATTGGGTGATTGCTTGAAGGAGGTGAAGAGGAGAAATTATTTCTACTGGGAGGTGTTGCTGGATTGGGGCCTTCAATGGTTGTAACTCTCTCAGAACTTTACTTCTTCATTAATAAAAGCTATTGAGGTTCTTCTATATGCACTTGTTTCAATGATATATTGTGATAATTGTATATTTGATTTATGCTAATCCTTGAATCAGTTATGATTGCATGCTTCTTGTAGTTTCCTTCTTTGTTATTTTGCAGGATCTCATTGTAGCTGGGCCAGCAAAAGAGCAAGGAGCTGGGAGCAAGCAGCCAAAGAGAAGAATTTGGATTCGACATTAAGCGCAAGGCAACGGTTAGTGCATTTCCTCATTCTCTCTTGCTTTCGTAAAGAAGTAAACCTTAAGTAGTTTTCTTTACAGTTGTTGCTGAGGTACTATCACCCTTAGAGTGGGATAGGGTCATCCGAGTCGGATACTTTTCCCTACAACAAAGGGGGACCCTTAACAAAAAATCCCAAAAATATTTTTATCAAAATTTTTGTATTTAACTCCCTAAAAGCTATATCGCATCGCAAAGAGAGAGTGAAGCGTTTTCCTATGCGCGTAAATAAGCTGCAAAGAAGCGATGCGAAATTCATCGCATCGCATATTTTGAAAGCACCCTTAAAATCAAAAAGGAATCGCCGACGGCCGATATGCGACGTCGCATATCGCAACGTCGCAAAAGCAGCACACAATGAGCAAATGAAAATTGCGATATTGCGATTTGCGATCTGCGATCCTACAAACTGCGATTTTGCGATTTGCGATCTGCGACGAATGAGACTATTAATTGCTGCGATGTGAATCGCAGAAACCACTCATCGCAAAGTTTCTTCGGCATGATCTGTAAACCCAAAATTGAGCGCGCACCTTAAGGAAAATTAATGATTGCACGCCTGAGTATCCAAAGATGATCGTGTTGCGTTTTTCGAAGAGTCAAGTCATTATGAGTGTCATGATTATGCATTCATTAGAACTTAAAGCTTTCATGTCAATCTTTTTGTCAATTCTCTTTTCCTTTGCGTGAACTGCAAGGCAACAACTAATATAAATCTATATGCAGGAAACATCCAAGGAAAAGGGGAAAGCGCCAATACTAGAAGAACAGAGAGGAGATGCCTTCGCAGATAAATGCCGCATGCAGAAGGGCCGCGGATTCCAGAGTATCACTCAATAGGCACTGATGAAAATAGACTATCCAAGACTCAGAGTCAAAGGCGCACAAAAGCAGCATGTTTGCAAAAGATCCTGAAGCTCAGATTGGATAAAGCAAAAAGAAAAATGCTAAAAAGAGATGATGCTTCAGAAAAGCCTGGAACAAAGAACGGAAGCAATTTTCAATACATAAGATTGTTCAGGCAACGAAATCCCTAACTCATTGAGTCATTCACATGGCCAGAAACCGAAATAGCAATAGCACAATCAGTTTGAAAGAAATCTGGGTTATACTAAGTATACACACAGCAAAAACACCCAGCCAGAGGAAGATTTTCAAAAATATCTTCTAGTTTGTCAGAAAGAGGTGCCAGCTTTTGTTATTTCTACTTTTATCGCTTGAGCAAAAGGAAAAGACAGCCAGCCCACTCATTCCAGGCGAACCTTGCATTGCTTATAGCACTAAGGAGCAGATACAGAAACGGTTAGAAATTAGATTCAATTTTTAGAAATAAATTTGTTTTAGTAAAAGGGCGGTCATTTGAAGCCGTTTCCTAAATTTGTGTAATTAAGATTAGTTAGTTAGTAGTATTTAACCCTTCTCATGGCATTTGGAGAAGGGTCCAGAAATTTGTCAAAAAACTTGTCCTCAGAACATGCACTTTTGCACCCTCGGAGGGGGTTTTTGATGAATGGATGGATCGAGATTTATTCATGTTTACATTTTAATGTCTGCTACTGATGTTGCACTTCTGTACTCTTAGTAGATGTTAGAAGTAAGTAGAGATAAATCATTATTGCTTGAAGTTTATGAGTGAAATTAGTCATAAATGGTACTTTTATCTCTTGATTAATTTCTGCTCATATTCTTAGAGTGATATACAGCTGAGTTGTTTATATGTTAATGTATGAATGTGTGGGTTACCATTTGGCACTTTTGTACGGTGGAGTCATTTGTTTGTGCTTGACATATGAATAACTGATTATGCGATATGCTGTTCACAACTGTTCTGCCTAACTTCTTATGCAAAATGGTTTATCTTAATTGATTTATATTCTTATGATAGCTGAATGATCTTTATTACCAGTTATTTTATGAAATCTTTTTAGATCGCATAATAGAAGAATTTTACCCCGGGTTAGTATAGATTAGATGTGTTGTTTTTGTTAGATTACAGTAGCATAGAGTCAGTTTAGAGTCTAGAATTAAATTAACTTAAAATTACCTTTAGATTAGCATTGTCAAAATCTACACACACACACACACACATCTTTTAAATTGGGAAGCTGGTCCCATTATCACCAGTCGGACCCGCTACACCAAACGGGCAAGGAGCCACCAACCAGGTTCTCGACCGGGTGGGTATCCCCCTTGTTGTTGACCCGATTTCGGGTCCCTCAACAGGACACTCCAAATAGGAGGGGGTATGAGTACAAGTACTATTCTAGTTTTGGTTTTAATAGACATCATGATCATCATCGATGTCATCCTTACATGAGGAATGATAGGGGATACTTTCCACATGAATTCAAGAAAGAAAAATAACCTACTTTTGATGGAGATCTGAAGAAGCTAGAAGAAGCAGAGGCTTGGATACCTGGAATGAAAAAATTCTTTGAGTTTCCCGAGTACACAGATAAAATGAAGCCCAAGATAGCTATCTTCAATTTAAAAGGTAAAGCATACATCTCGTGGCAAGATGTTAATCGGGTCAGAGACATTAGGATAGATGACTTCAGTTGGCGAGAGTTCAAGGGGATTTTTAGGAAGAAGTACTTGTCAAAGAGCTAATATGAGAGTAAGGCTAGATAATTTTATGAGCTAAATATGGGACCAATGATAGATGAAGAGTACATGACCAAGTTTCTGGAGCTATTGAGGTATGTACCTTATCTTACTGATGAGAAGGATAAAGTTCAGAAATTTGTCAGTGGTTTTCCATCAGCATTCAGAGATCGGATTGAGTATGATGAGCCTCGATCACTTCAGGTGCCATTTCATCAACCATGGCCTCATTCCAGAGTTTTCCATCCTCAGAATCCACTGCTTCCTTCATAGTTCTGGGATCATCATCAATAACAGACAAAGCAAAATTTGAATGGAAAGCAGATGGACTATACCCTTCTCGCTGCCTTCTTTCTCCAACTGATCTTCTCACAAATGAAGTTTGTGGCTCTTCATCTTCTGATTCCTCCTCTACTGTAGAGTTTGATTCTTCCTCCTTTAGCTCAAACTCTATCTTCTCAGGTTCCTTTGGTTGGACTTCATGTTTGATAACATCTTTCGCCGCTCTGAACACCACATCTCAGCTGTACACAACCTTCCTTATTACTGGGTTCTAAAGCTTATAACCCTTTAAACCATCCTTATACCCAATAAAGATGCACTTTTCAGATTTACTATCCAACTTGGTTCTTTTCTCCTTTGGAACATGTACATATGCATCACATCCAAATACCCTTAGATGTGAAAGAGAGGGTTTCTTACCAGTCCATACCTCTTGTGCAGTCTTATCCTCCAACGATGATGAAGGTGACCTGTTGACCAGGTAGCATGCAGTATCCACCGCCTCTGCCCAGAATTCCTATCCTAACCCGGCACCACTGAGCATGCTTCTTGCCCTTTCCATCAACGTCTTGTTCATTCTTTCTGCAACTCCATTTTGCTAAGGCGTATATGGAGTAGTCTTCTACCGTGATATACCACACTTCTTATATAATTCTTCAAATTCCTTGTTGTAAAACTCTCCGCCATTATCTGTCCTCATCACCTTTATCTTCTTCTCTCTCTGGTTTTCCACCAGAGCCTTAAATTCTTTAAACCTGTCAAAAACTTCATATTTCTTCTTAAGGAAATATATCCATGTATTCCTTGAGAATTCATCTATAAATGATACATAGTACACAGACTTATCGAGTGATGGAACCTTCACAGGTCCAAACACATCACTATGGACAATTCTAATATTTGTTTCACCCTCTAACCACAAGAGGGGAAACTCACCCAATTCTGCTTCCCATATACATTATTTTCACAGAAATCAAAATCCAAAGAGTTATTACTAATAAATTCTACCATACCTTTACCATGAAGTATTCGAAGGACCTTCTCTCCAATATGTCCAAGCCTTTGATGCCACAACATGGCCTTCTCTCCAAAAACCACTAGATTTTCTGCTCCACTTTCAGGAACCATAGAACTATTGCACCCATCAATAATAGTGCTATCTTGCAGCTTATACAGAGTTCCAATCCAAACTCCCCGCATCAATACCAATGCTCCCTGAACCATCTTGTAGGTATCCTTATTGAACATTGTTTTTACACTTGTATCATCCATCTTACTTATAGAAATCAAATTTTTGGCCAATGCAGGAATATGTAGAACACCCAGAAGTGTTATAACCCTTCCATCTTGCAACTTCAACTATAATTTTTTGTGACCAATGATTCTTGCCTTCCTATCATCCCCCAAGAAGAAATCACTACCATCATATTTCTCATACTTGTAGAACCACTCTCTATGGGGAGTGAAGTGAATGGATGCGCCTGAGTAAATCAACCATGCCTCATGATCTACATGTGTACTTGAAGAAGCCAAGTAGACATCCCCACCTTCATCTGAGGTGATTTTTGCCTTTGAAAAAGGAGCCTCTTCAGATCCCTTTCTTTTGTCAGGAACTTTAGATTTACAGTCCCTTTTAAAGTGGTCTTCATTTCCACATTTCCAGCACACAACCTTTACAGGTTTTCTTGGAGATTTAGATCTCCCTCTAGATTTAGATGTCCCACTTGATGACTTATTTTTTCTTCTATTCTCGGACCGTCCTCGTATAGTCAAGGCATCACCATTCTGGCTCTCCATATTTTTCTGTCTTATCTCCTCCATCAGGAAATATGAGACTATTTCATCAAACTGCAAGGCAGTTGCATTACTACCTATTGCAATAACCAGACTATCCCACGAATCTGGTAGAGAACACAACAAACTGATGCACTTATATTCATCTGAGATTTTAATATCAATAGATGATAACTGACTTACCACAATATTAAATGCGTTTAGATTCTCTGTCACCGAGTCTCCATCCTTCATCCTCAGGTTACATATCTTTTTCTGCAGGAACAGTTTATTCACCAGAGACTTAGATTGGTACAAAGTCCCTAACTTTTCCCACAAAGCCTTTGCCTTAGCTTCCCCTGATACATTCACCAATACTAAATTTGAGACACACAGTCATATTGTGCTCTTTGCCTTTCGTTCCAACTTCTTCCATTCTTCATCAGACAATACTGTTGGTTTAGTGCCCGGATCTACCACGATCCACTGATCTTTATCGACCAATAGATCCTCCATCTTGAGTTTCCACAACTCAAAACTCTAACCATTAAATTTCTCGATCTCTATCTTTCCACTGCTCACCATCTTCTTTCACCACCAGAATCGATCTCGTAAATCTCCCATTTAATAGGGTCTACCACAGGCCCGAGCGAAACCCCTCAGAAACAAAGGCGTCCCCTTGAAGCCAAAACTGCTCTGATACCAAATGTAGGTTTTAACCCCATACAAGAATTACCTGCATATGAATTCTAAAACACAAAAAATAAATAATGCGAGAGAAGAACACATAAAACACATATACACAGATATTTTCCCCTGGATCTCAAAACCGGGACTACCAGCTTGATTTTTCATTATGTTTCTTTCAATGTTCCAATACCTATTTATACATGCCAAAGCATCCAATACCATGGACCGAAAACCATCGCGTCCAATACCATGGACCAAAAAACCATCGCGTCCAAAAAAGCATGTGCAAAAATCATGCACAAGACCATAGGTGGGTCCGCCCAAATGGTGATGTTTTTGTCGAAGAATTCTTTGCCTTGTTGTATGCATGTTGTATGTAATGCAACTATTCATCCCACAACTTGGTATTACAATATCCTCTAAGAAGATGAATAACTATTCAGTTGACCACCACAGTTTGTCCATCTGTTTTGTGGATGAAAGGTTGTACTCTTCTTCAACTTTGTGTCCATCATGTCCCACAAATTTGACCAAAAATTCCCAGAAAATTGAGAATCTCGATCACTTACAATAGAATTAAGAAGACCAAAATGAACCCAAATGTTTTGGAAGAAATGATAAGTTGTTTGCTCAGTTGTAATTTTATTTTTATACGGTGTGAGTATGCACATTTTGTTGAACCAGTCTACAACTACATACAATTAATCATGAACTTTCCTTGACAATGGAAGACTACCTACAAAATCCATTGGGATACTCTCCCATGGACGTGAAGGTACCAGAAGTGGAGTGTATAAACCAAGTTTCCTATTGCTAGTCTTACTTGTAGCACATAAAGAACATCCACTTATGAAACGAGAAACATTATCCAACATGCGTGGCTAATGACAATACCTTTGAAGATTCTCTACTGTCTTGCCTACACCAAAGTCTCCAACAATCAATGAAGTGTGTACCTCCCTTATGATATTGTTTCTTTCTCCCTGTGGAATACACAACTTCCCCAAGTGATACAAAAAATTGTTATGTACATGATAATCCAACTCTTCAATCTGATTTCCTTGACTCAAGCTTGCATATACTTCTTGAAAGTCACTATCATTTGCATATTGTTCTATTTAACTTTCATGCAAAACAAAATTATGCTTGAGTATAATAGATGAATCTACAATAGGCCTTGAAAGAATATAAACTACCTCATTTTATATTCCATTTTTATACCTGATAACTAAACGAAATTGTTGTAGAAAACCCATCCATCTGAAATGGCGTGACTACTGCAACTTTGACTGTGACCGTAAGTACTGCAATGGTTGATGGTTAGTATAGATGATGGTATCCTTCCCCATCAAATAGTGCTTCCATTTCTTAACACTTTGTACCAATGCATAAATTTCTTTGTCATAGGTGGGATAGTTAGTTACAACTCCATTAAATATTTCAGAATGAAATGAAATGGGCTTACCATGTTACAATAAAATTGCTCCCATGGAATAATCGTTTGCTGCATCCATTTGAATTTCGAATGGTTGTCTAAGATCCAGAAGAGCCAATACTGGTGCTGAACTTATATTTTTCCTCAAAGCATCAATTGATTTATGTTTTACATCTCCCCAATGGAAGAATTTGTTGACACTTGCCAATGCATGTAATGGAGCTTCAATTGAAGAAAAATTAGCAATAACCATTCTCCAATATTGTTTTGCCCCTAAAAAACTTCTTACCTCTGTAACTGTATTGGGCTTGGGCCAATTTAGAGTGACCTCTGTTAGAGTCGGTCTAGTAGCCCTCCATCAGCGATCAAAGCTCTTTGCATTTGCATAAGTAGGTGTCTCATCAGTGTCATCTTATTGCATTCCATTAGGCATGCCATAACCCTGATGGAGGAGCTTGTGTCTTTTATTCCCCTCTTGGCACTGCTGGATTAAGTTTGTTTCAGTCAATAAATTCTTTATAGGGTCATTGGTCTTGTCTTGAAGTCAAAGTACTAGGACTAGGGTTTAGTCCAATTTTGTCTTTTAAGTTTTTGTCTTTTAAGGTCAATAAGTTCCCAGCAGGCCAGAGGGATGTCCATCAAAGCATCACTTCAGATGATTTCATATTGTATAGCTAATTTTTACCTTGAGTTCAAAAACCCTGTTTTTGAAGGCAAGGTCATTCTCTCATTTTTGTAAAAATTTGTAAAAAATTAAAATTCTCCAGAAGTCGGCATGCGGCCTTGGTCTCCTTTGCCAAGACTCCTCAGAAGCTATCCCTGCAAAAATTTTCAAGAAAAAGCATCATTTCAACCAATTTCATGACAAAAAGGAAACCACAAGTTAGCAGTAATTAGTTTTAAAAAGTGTCATTGCATAAACATTATAAAGTGGGTTTGAAGGGAAATTAATTTAAATCAAGCTTATAAAAGCTCCTCTCTCCTCATTTTGCAATTCATTGGCCTCCAAGACTCCAAGAGCAAGTGTGAAAGGCGATTTAGTGTGAAATTGGGCGAATTGAGCGACAGCACCTGCGCGCTACGCATCAGGGCCTACGCGCTACGCGTTGGGCGCGCGCTACACGTCAGGGCACACTCTGCAGTGGAAGATTTGGTCAGGCACTATGCGTTGGGTGCGCGCTACGCATTAGGACCCGTGCGCTACGCGTTGGGTTTTCACCTACAGAAACCGCCAGTGAAGCTTCAAAACGACCTCAAATCTCCTAAGTTTTATAGGTAGGCCTCCAATCATCAATGTTTTTTGCTTGCTAAAGAAAAATGAGCATGGAGAATGTGTCAAATGCCATCAAGTGTGAAGCATGAAATTCATATATATTATGTTTAAAAATTTCAAATTGCAAGTGAAGCTAGGGTTTTGAGTTTGCTGCCCAAGGTCATTCTTTTTCAATCCCTCATTTCCCCACATTCCCATTATCACTTCCCTTGTCACTTTCACACAATTTCCCTAACAAAAATATCAAAAGCCCTATAACCCTACCTATCCCTAAAATTCAATAAAATCTCCCTAAATCCTACCTCCTATCAAACCCCTACAAATTATGATTGTGTGATGATGTATGTGTCATAATTCCTTCCCTAAATTCCCTTTTATATATATTTTCCCTAAATCCCCTCAAAAGTCCCCCTCCCTAACATCTCCCTTGTGTTTTTGTCCCCTTGGAGCAGCATTCAAACAGTCAAAACAACAGGTCATTTGAGCAGAAGCAGCAGTACATTTCAGCCATTTTGTTCTTGAAACCATGTCAGAAACCGAAACAGACTATGAGCAAAGTGATGACCGTGAGTCAACACCGAAGGTTGAGGTGCCAAGGAGGCCTCACAGGGGTGGTAAAGGTGGTCAGCATGTGAGAGAGGAGCCCACCTCTTTGGCCTATTTGCAAGCTTGTCCACTTGCAGTCACATGTTTCCATCATCAATCATGCTATGAATATTGCGAGAGAATTTCCCAAATTCAACACCACAGGGAATTGGTCCGCTTGCTTGTTTTGCATTTGCAAACGGGCATGTGAATCTTGCAGGGGTGGATTTTACATTGTCACCTGAGGTTGTTGCTCAAGCAACAGGGATACCCAATGTTGGAGAAGAGTGGAACAAGCGCCAGCTGTTGGACAGATTCCAGTTTGAGCCCTACATTAAACCTGTATATATGAGGCACCTGACTGGTGTATTTCCTTTCAGATTCTTGAGGGATGAGTATGCACCCTTGATGAGGCTCATCATTCGCTATTTCACCTGTGAAGGTAGATTTTCACATTTGTATTCGTACCATATCCGCTTGTTGATGCATTTCACACGGGTACGGATGATGAACATTCCTTTCTTCATGTGCGAGAATATTGAGAGGATGGTGCCCTTGGTGCAGAGAAAGAGCCCAACACAGCAACACAGGAGCATCTACCATTATGCTTTGATCAAGATTGTGGTCATGCATCAGTTGGCCCAGCAGGGTATTCCATGGGAGGATTTCATCTCTCGAGATTTATTCACAGCGCCACCACCCCCTGAGGTTATTCATGAGGAGGGAGGACCTTCACAGCAGTATGACATCCCTGAGCCCAGACATGTCAGCTCCCCTCCATTGGTCACATATCAGAGAGGCCACAGGGCCTTATTTGCATCAGCTCGGCGAGTATTTTCTCCACATCAGGTGGAAGGTCTCGCCTTCTTCATCAGCACCACAAGTGTTATCTCCACACCAGGTGGAAGGGGCCTTGTTTCCGACAGCAGCACAGGTACAAGAGAGAGGCAAGCAGCCCAAGATTGACGAGGGGCCATCAGGTGATCCAGGCATAGATGTTGTTGACCTCGATATCAGTTCTCCTAGCCTAGAGCCAAAGGAGATCATCCAGCAACTGAGGGCTGAAAATGACTCGTTGCAGCAAAGGTTGGAAATGGAAAATTGGACAATCACCTACTTAGAGCAGCACAACAAGCAACTAGAAGATGAACACACTCTCGATGAGTTGCGGAGGATCCATGAAGACCGCAACTTGGCTCGTAAGAGACCCGATGATTTGGTACCCATTGAGCGAGAGGCTATGCTTCTCCAGGTCAATGCTCATTTGGAGAGGTTGCTGGCCAAGGCTAACAAAGATAAGGACATGCTCCGGAATATGAAAAACCATTATTGGGCTCGAATGCACGTATGTAAGGCAAAAATGAAGGTGCTCAAAGGACGGTTGGCCAAGGAACTAAAACGAAGAAAAGGGCCCGATCCCCTCCACATCTTTGCTGAGGCTTCCTTGAAGGAGCATGGTGCTAAATGACTTACCTTCTACACAAATTTCAAAAAAAATTGAGCATTTTTGGTCATTTGTGAATTTTTGGGCAAAAAACAGGTTTTCTTCCCCAACGCGTAGCGCGCCGCGCGCTACCCTGAAGATGGGCAACTCCTTTTCATGAAAACTCAGCATTTTTGGATTTTTCATGCAAAAATACACTTTCTCAGCAATTGCCAAGAAATTTCACTAAGTTGTGAGCCTCTAGAAGGTCAAAAAACAAGCAAACAATGACTTTCTGCCACCTTTTTGACACACAGGAAGCAGTCTTGGGAGATTGCAATTTTGGAGGGGAAAATGGTCACCAAATTTAGAAATTCCACTTGGACATCCAGACCTTTCCAACAAGCCCACTTTTGCCTCATTTGGACTCCGGGAAGTGCCTCAAAAGCAGGCCCAAAGGCACGCTACGCGTTGAGATTCAGGGCGCTACGCATCAGGCTATTTTCACAGAAATGCACCTATAGCTCAGCAAAACGCAGTTTTGACTAGGTTTGACTTTTTGGAGTGGATTTTGATCCTCCTTGATGTAAAAGATGTAATTTTATGATACTTTGACACTTATTTATATCTTCTAGAAGATTCATTCATGAAATAGGCAAAAATTTAATGAATGAATTGGTTTCCTAGCTTATAGAGGCAAGTTGTTTTGACTGCCTAGATTTTAGTGCTCAGTTTGGAATTGGTTGAAACAGCTCCTAGGATAGTGAGCTCGAACCCTATAGGCAAGGAAAGATGTTAGATTGCCTATATTATGTACTTTCTTGGTCATTTTCATGGTTGGACTCTTGAGGGAGAAAGCTTTTATTGTATTACTCATTGTATCTCTGCAATTTTGGCAAAGGAAGAAAGACCAGGGTTTTGCAGTCCTTTTTGGGATTCCTGTGGTTACATGTATTGATGGTGTGTTTCTCTTTGTACTTGTAAGTTTGTTATGTGAATCACCTTCTTACTTTTCCTTCTGCAAATTAGGCAAATGAAGTGTTAAAGTAGAATTCATGATTGCCATGCTCTGCTTTTAAGTTTGCATAATATCAATGTTTTCATCTGTTTAAGGAGAACTCA
Source organism: Pinus tabuliformis (assembly GCA_031772625.1). Classification (NCBI taxonomy): domain Eukaryota; kingdom Viridiplantae; phylum Streptophyta; class Pinopsida; order Pinales; family Pinaceae; genus Pinus; species Pinus tabuliformis. The sequence goes on from CM062805.1 coordinate 248,276,172, forward strand.
AGGTGTTTACTTGCTCTCCTTAGCTCCTCACCAGTCATTCTTGCCCATCTGACTCTTTCAAAGGCATCAATATAGTCTCCTACCTTGCCCCTGTTACACTAAAAAATGTCACCATGACTACTTACAGTTAGTATGGCTCAAATCAACAATCATGCTACCCTCTTAGGCAAGTCTTATGCCTCTGTTATCCATCTCAAACTCAAAGAAGAGAGAAAGTCTTGTAAAAAATATGTTTATCTCTGGGGTCACAGGTTCTCTCTAGCCTCACCTGCGGGGACGCTGACCATGTTCACAAAAGGTGCGTCCTTGGACGCTCTGTATGTTAAGGGACAGGTGCGTCCTTCTGTAAAAGGCAAAATGCGCGAGTTTCATCTTAAAAAAGTTACTTGTGGTTACTTCTAGAACTTTCTAGAGGTCGGTTTGATGATTTGGATGCGCCTCCAGTTGGTTCATGTATCTCTATTAAGGGGGAACTTATCCCATCAATAAGGGAGCTATCCCACCCAAAGAGGGGGATTATCCCATTGATGGTGGACCTGAATAACCTCTTTACAGCACTATAAATAAAGACATTGAGCCAGAGGGAGGAGAGGTTGGAACTATACATTTTCTTTGGGTAAATGCTGCAGGAATTAGGACTCCCATTTAGAACCTTGTGAGGAGAGATTGTCTTTGCTTGATTCTACTTGGAAGTGGGTGAGCTTTGTCAAAGTAGAGGAAAACCCTTGATGGACCCTGGGAGGAACTTGCACAACACCAAGGCCAGGTTGTAAGAGTTTCTTTGTTTCGTTATTAATACAAACTGGTTTATTTTTCTCAATAGCTTGTGTTAATGAGTTATTTCATGTGTTCCTTGGTCTGCATGTTGAATATATGTTTTATTATATGAAATGCAAGTGCTTGGTAATTGTTTGATTGTTTGTGGTTGCAGGAATTGACTTGAAGGAGGAGCTCATCTGGATCGGCAAGGACGGACTACAACAACCGCGTTTTGGAATAAGGTAAGCCTAAACACTTGTAGTTTTCATGTTTTAAAAGGTATATTTAGAGAAAGATCACTCCATTTTGTCTTGTTTGTCGCTAGAGAGTTTAGACTCCTAGGGAGGTCAGTTGTGTCCGCACAAACGACTTTTTCCGCCACGACAAATTGGCGACTCCGCTGGGGAATCCATTAATGAGAGAGTCTTTTCCTTTGTGTGAACTTTGCTCTGTGAAAATCACTTTTATTTTCTGGTTTTTGACTGTGAGAATTAGTATTTGGGTGGCTTAGCTTCAGATTTAGTTAGATTTGGTTTTTCTCAACTTTTCCAGAAGGACGCACCCTCTTAGTACTGCACAGTGCGTCTTTGGACGCGCTGTTGCCGTTTGCACAGAGCGGGCCCGCACCTGTTGTAACGGGTTGCCTGCGTCTTCCTGTAAAATTTAGGAAAATTCCACTTCTAACTAAATCTGAAGCTAAGCCACCCAAATACTAATTCTCACAGTCAAAAACCAGAAAATAAAAGTGATTTTCACAGAGCAAAGTTCACACAAAGGAAAAGACTCTCTCATTAATGGATTCCCCAGTGGAGTCGCCAATTTGTCGTGGCGGAAAAAGTCGTTTGTGCGGACACAACTGACCTCCCTAGGAGTCTAAACTCTCTAGCGACAAACAAGACAAAATGGAGTGATCTTTCTCTAAATATACCTTTTAAAACATGAAAACTACAAGTGTTTAGGCTTACCTTATTCCAAAACGCGGTTGTTGTAGTCCGTCCTTGCCGATCCGGATGAGCTCCTCCTTCAAGTCAATTCCTGCAACCACAAACAATCAAACAATTACCAAGCACTTGCATTTCATATAATAAAACATATATTCAACATGCAGACCAAGGAACACATGAAATAACTCATTAACACAAGCTATTGAGAAAAATAAACCAGTTTGTATTAATAACGAAACAAAGAAACTCTTACAACCTGGCCTTGGTGTTGTGCAAGTTCCTCCCAGGGTCCATCAAGGGTTTTCCTCTACTTTGACAAAGCTCACCCACTTCCAAGTAGAATCAAGCAAAGACAATCTCTCCTCACAAGGTTCTAAATGGGAGTCCTAATTCCTGCAGCATTTACCCAAAGAAAATGTATAGTTCCAACCTCTCCTCCCTCTGGCTCAATGTCTTTATTTATAGTGCTGTAAAGAGGTTATTCAGGTCCACCATCAATGGGATAATCCCCCTCTTTGGGTGGGATAGCTCCCTTATTGATGGGATAAGTTCCCCCTTAATAGAGATACATGAACCAACTGGAGGCGCATCCAAATCATCAAACCGACCTCTAGAAAGTTCTAGAAGTAACCACAAGTAACTTTTTTAAGATGAAACTCGCGCATTTTGCCTTTTACAGAAGGACGCACCTGTCCCTTAACATACAGAGCGTCCAAGGACGCACCTTTTGTGAACATGGTCAGCGTCCCCGCAGGTGAGGCTAGAGAGAACCTGCGACCCCAGAGATAAACATATTTTTTACAAGACTTTCTCTCTTCTTTGAGTTTGAGATGGATAACAGAGGCATAAGACTTGCCTAAGAGGGTAGCATGACTGTTGATTTGAGCCATACTAACTGTAAGTAGTCATGGTGACATTTTTTAGTGTAACAGATTGCCCCCTAAAGTGCGAAGCCTGGAATAGATTTAGGGTTTTGTAATTCTAGGAAGGGTGAAGCGCTTTATCATTTCAAGGATTTTCTTGTGGATGGCCTGGTTGGAACCTGCAATTTTCAACACAAAATACATGGATAAGATTATATCATCACTGAGGTAGGCATTCCCATACTCAGATTCAAAACTTTAACTAATGGACTAACTATTCTGATACAGGAATGATCTTGCAGTACATCATTTTTATAGACTTTTGTAGACACAGTATGGACGCAGCCATCTGTTTATGATTAGTCTACATAGATAATGAATACAAAACTCCTCGCAGCCTGGATGGTAGAAACTAGATCCAGGGTCTTCACTTCTACTTCCCGAATTGGTACGATTCTAGCCATGTGATTAAATGATTCGATGTCGAACATGTTAGAAACCACTTGATTACCAGTCGATGATATAAACTGTTAACAAGCGTGAGAGAAAGCACCAGTAATGTCAATGGTTCTCAAAGTACCAAGCACAACCCGTGAAATGTGAATAGATGTTTTGATGTCGAACACTTCACGGAATCCTTTGATCGAAAGTCAATGATGTAAACTGACATCAAAGGCGAGAAACCTGCCATTGATGCATGCAGACTTCAAGGTGCTGTCGATTCCTAAGTCATCTTTCTAGATAATGTGTCGATGTCGATAGAAAGCGACCCGTTGCAGGCAAGCCCACAACACGAAATCATTGTTCAAGTTGAAGAAATGTTGCTGTAAGGACTGACTCAGGGATGGTCAAATGGATGACAAGTATTTTGCAGATGAAATTTTTGCTTGCAGACCTCTTGAACACATAACGACACGACAGATGGCTTGGTGACGAATAACTCAAAGTTAATCCCCGAAACCCGGTTAAAGACTTTTCAAAGTGGTTTGGTCAACTGTGAGGTAAAAGATTTCCCAACCCAGGTGAATGAAAAGTGTCGTGTTCAAGAGTGGTAATAAAGTTTCTTTTGAGATAAAAGGTAACAAATAGGCTCATTCTTCTCTCTTTTCCCCCACCATTTCTGGCAAGTACCTCTTTATTTTTAACAAGCTTGAGGAGGATAACATATGCTTGATTATAAGCTCATCCTTCGGACGAGTCCAACCTAGTTTAAATTCGAACCCTAGGAAGGAGTGGTTCGTTCCTGTTTGTAATTGAACAGGTCCTTTACTGTAAAAGTTTAACGAGCCCAGTATAGGAGAAACTCGGCGTTTTTCATTTTTAGAGAGTCTGAAAAAACAAAAGGAGACTCCACGTTGAACTTTTTCGTATATTTGTGTCCCTCAAGCCCGAAAAAGTATAAAATAATACCTGGGGGAACCGCTTGATCTTGCGACCAAGGAGTACTTTCATAATAGTGTCGTTGACCTGAAAAGTAAAAAGCGATCAAGGACACGTCGTTTTATTTCCTTATCGAGTTTGAAACGACAAAAACCCGACAATCTTTTCCTGATTTTGCGGTCAGAAAAGAGCTAAAAGGGGACCGTCTTTTAATTCCGTTTTAACGAGTGTAAAAGAAGCGCTCGGCGATCTTTTCATTTTTTAGGAGTCAGAAAAGGGCTTAAAAGATGACTCTGATATTTTGTTTGTGAAAAAATTACAATTTCCCTTGAAATCCCTTTGTCCTGCACAAAAGCGACACATTACTCATACCTGTTTAAAATAGGCAAAAATACATCGAAAAACATCTTTTCATGGTAAAAAATGAACTAATTCATCCAAAAAACCTATAAAAAGACCTTTTACCATATCATTTTTACCGTTTGACTTTGGAGGTTGAAAAAGGAGCTTTTGACAAGAAACTTCCCGTGGTCGCTGCGGAAAATCTGACCATCGGAATCGAACGCCGTCTCATCCAGGTATTTTACACATCCTACTCTGCATTTCTATCCATTTAGAATTAATTTTTAGGTCTTAGTTTCATTTTTTGGGGGGGTTTTGGTTTTGGAATGCGCCTCTCGGCGGACGCAGGTGCCCTTCGGGTGACCTGCGTCCCCCGACTTTTTCTCATACGGGAAAACGGTCGGAAGACGCAGCCCGCCTTCAGGCCAGCTGCGTCCGGGCGCCCTGTGCTACAAAGCCGGGGTGCGTCTTCCGAGAAGTGCGCATTTCAAAACCCCAACTCCCTCAAAAAACCACCAAAAATTCCCAAATCAATTTCTAATTGCTATTTTTGATATGCAGGGCATTAATCATGTTAGACTGGAGAGAAAGAGAGCATGTAGAGGAAGATGAAGCTGCAATAAATCACCAACCTTCTCTGGATGCCCTAAGAGCATGCGGATTATACAAATATTGGACCATACCGGGCATGAGGGGCCAGGTAAGATTCTTGGAATGGCTGGTTGAGCGATGGAACTTTCAAGAACAATGCTTTTACATAGGAGGGCACCAGCTCGAGATAGAGTCCTTGGATGTATACTTTCTCACTGGCTTGCCGAACAGAGGTGAGCAACTCAGTCTTGCGGGGACTAGGCCGGGTGGCCAATCCCTTGATAGTCTCTGCGAGGATTGGTGCACACGTGGGGCTCACCATTCAAAAGGCATAGAGATAAAACACATCACTCTACCAGAACTCAAAGTCATAGCATTCACGGTTACCAGAATTTGCGGCGCGGCCGCTTTACACATTGCTTCCGGATCCCAAATGCGGATGGCAATTGACTGTTACCAAGGCACCATTTTCAACTGGTGTGAAGCTGTGTCGGCTCATATGAAGAGCCAACTGACCAAGGCAAAGAACGGACGACTAAAGACTTTTGGATATGGGCCTATAGTCGTGAGCTTTGCCTTGGAGAGAGTTCCAATGTTGATCCCTCAGCAACTCACTGTTGATATCTTGGGTCCTCGGCAGCCAAAGCTGATACGATGGGTTGCGGTGATGGCCCGGCATCCTGACGAGGGTGCGACAGTGGTTCGATTCTCAGATAGTTATTTTCACTGGTTAGAGGACCAGGTTTTTTCGATATAGGACTTTCCGTATGCCGGAATGGATTTCAGAGGTGATCCGGACATGGTTCTTCCACAGGGAGAACAATGGGACGACAGAGGTACTTTTATTTTCACAAGTTTTCTAATTATGTATTTTTTATTTTTCATATATATCGTCTCAAAACTAACAGTAAAATTTTTCAAAATGCAGATGTTGGTCCACAGCGTCCAGCCAACCTCCGGCCTTTCGATAGACTACATCCAGCTGCACCGGTACCGGCCCCACAGGACGCGGCTGCAGACGTACTAGCTGAGTTGGAGCATGATCTAGAGCGTCTCACGGCAGACATACCTGAGACTACTATGGACGACATTCCTATCAGACTTCAGCGTTTTGTAGTCGCGGTCCCTAGACCGTTTAGGAGATTTTTGCGTAAGGTAGCCCGCGCAGTGGTGTCATACAGAGAGCACCACCAGTGATTGACTAGTCACTTTTGTAGTCACATGTGACATTTTGACTTTTTGTACTATCATTTTGCCGATCATAAGGTGTTTTCAACCTATGATCGAAGACGATGTATATATTTTTTGACACACTTCTATCTATATATATCACTATTACCGGCTTATCTTGTTTAACATATGTGATGAAATGTTTTTAAATTTACTTGCATGATTATCGTAAATGTCTGTCCAACATTCGAGAAGCAATTGCATCTGCTAATGTATTCAAAGACCTTGGAATATGTTGATATTCAATGTAATCAAATTCACGTTCCAAGAGACGCACTCTCAAAAACAACCTTAATAACACAGGATTCCTAATGGCATAAACTCTATTAAGCTGTAATACAACAAGTTCAGAATCTAACCTCACTGTCAAACGTCGAATCCCAAATGAAATAGATTCGGATAATAATTCAATCACTGCACTGTATTCTGCAATGTTGTTCGTTGTTTGACCGAGGCTTACCCCATGTATAGAAACTAACTCGTCAGAGGGCGAATAGATAACCCAAGCTGCGGAAGAGATGTTCCGTGTACTACGACAAGCACCATCAGCAAATCCAATATATGTTTGGAGAGGCGTCGACATCTGCAATATCAAGAGTAAAACCAAGATAAGCCAGAATAACGACGAAAAACCACACTCTCTAAGCTAAGCACACTGAATAAACTAACACACTCGCTAGCTAGAAAGAAAATCTAACCTATCTAAAAATTTCTCCATTCCCATCATTTAAGCATAATACCTCTTTAAGTAAAGTCCATTTCTGGGTTTACCCAAAGAGTCCCCATCAAAGTCAACTAACTCATAAGCCCCTTTTGCTAGCTTTCGCTTTACAATGTAGGGCCCATGCCACATGGGAACGAATTTTCCGGCACCTAGCTTATCGTTAGCTTGATCATATAATAGTACTAGGTCTCCTTTCGAAAAACTTCGAGGGGTTACATTTCTATCATACTGAGCTTTCATTCGTTTCGCGTGAGTCTCGATTGCCAATGTAGCGTCACGTCGAGTCTCATCTAATTTAGCCAAGTACAATAAACGTGTCTCCTCTTCGGAAGTAGCTGGAAGTAATTCGACAGCCATTTGAAGTGATGGGATTTCGCATTCAATGGGTAACACAGCTTCTAAGCCATAAACTAGCTGGAAAGGAGTGAACCCTGTTGAATTTTTCACTGAGGTTCGGTATGCCCATAGTGCTGAAAATAACATGTTGTGCCAATTCGACCGATGAACACCAATGGTTCGTCGGATCATGGTAACTAGAACTTTGTTGATAGACTCAACCAAACCGTTGGCTTGCGGATAATAAGGAGTAGAGCTATCGTGGCGCAAACCAAGCTGGCTTGTAAGCTCAGTCATCATGACATTTCGAAAATGGCTCCCATGGTCAGTAATGATTGCTTGTGGGACACCAAACCTAGTTATGATATGATTGAATACGAAAACTGCAGCTGTTTTGCCGCTTGCGTCGAATGTAGGCATCGCCTCGGCCCACTTAGTAAAATAATCAACCGCAAGGATGATATACGCATGCCCCCCGGCCGAGTGAGGGTTACAAGTAATAAAGTCGATACCCCATTTGGCGAATGGACCAACGACAATTATAGGGTGGAGAGGAGCAGGTGGAGCGCGCATCTTGCGATCAAACACTTGACAGTTGTGGCACTTCCTGACTGCAATGATACAATCTTTAAACATAGACGGCCAGAAATAACCAGCGCGCAACACCTTCTGAGCTGTGGCATACCCAGACATATGACCGCCACATGCTCCAGAGTGACAATCATTCAAAACTCTCTCAGCCTCTTCGTGAGTTAAACAACGTCGAAAAACTAAGTCTGCCCCCCGGCGATAAAGTGTATCTCCAATAATTTTGTATGGCTGGGATTGAAACCGAATTTTTCGACGTTCCGCTTTGGAAGCTTCAGGCCGAAAGGTTTGGGTTTGGAGATAAATGATTATATCCCCGTACCACGGATCTACAGTACTGATAAGAAACAAAGATTCGTCCGCAATGGACTCCTCTGCCACAGTCTCTGTGTCAGCACTCGGGAAATCACACATCAATTCCGCAAAAACTAAGGATTTCTTAGACTTGGACTTCTCGAACTCCAAGTCGAACTCTTGCAGGATAACAATCCATTTAGAGTACTTGCCCCCTAGCAATTGTTTTGTCAAAATATAAATCATAGGGTTGCAATCCGAAATAACTGTAGTTTTGCGGAGAAGAATGTAGTGACGGAAACGCTGGACAGCTTGAACGGCTGCCAGGGCCAATTTCTCCACATGCGAATATTTTAGCTCAGTTGGATTCAAGGTCCTACTAAGATAATATATCACATGCTTTGCTCCGAATTCATCTTCTTGAACTAACACCATTCCAATGGTGGAATGCGAAGCTGCGAGGTATAAGAAGTAGTCTTAGTTGTAGTTGGGAGGATGCAATAACGGTGCATGGGTCAACGCGTGTTTAAGTGCATCAAAAGATTGTTGGGCAATCTCGTCCCAAAAGAATTGTGCGTTCTGTTTCAACAACCGTGTAAAACCTTTAGTGACCTCGGCGTAGTTTGGGATGAATCGGCGTAAAAAGTTCGCTTTCCCTTGCAAACTTTGGAGTTGGCGCAAACTCGAAGGAGAAGGCAATTTGATGATAGCCTCGACTTTCGAGGGATCGACGCGAATGCCGGCTTTTGAAACAACAAATCCCAGCAATCGACCTGTTTCTATACAGAAAACACACTTGTGGGGATTCAACCGAATTCGATAATGCCTACACCTCATAAAGATTGCTCGTAGGTGGACAAGGTGATCAGCTCGATGTAAAGAATGAGCAGGCAAATCATCGAGATAGGGTTGCACAATGTGCTTGATATCATGAAATGCATAAGACATCGCCCGTTGAAAAGTGGCCCCGGCATTCTTAAGCCCAAAAGGTAACTTGCAATAAGCAAATTTCCCCCATGGACAAATGAATGCCGTTTTTGGTTGGTCGGCAGGTAGAATATTGATTTGATTATAGCCCGAAAAACCATCCATGAAGGAAAACATTTCACTTCCGGCACAATCATCAATAATTTGATCGATATAAGGCGTAGGATAGTTGTCTTTTGGACAAGCTCGATTTATATCCCTATAGTCGATACAGATTCTTATTGTTCCTTGTTTCTTGTTGACCGAAACAATATTCGATACCCAATCCGTTAACGGGATCGGATAAATGAAACCTGCTTTCAACAGCTTTTCGACTTCTGCTTTAATCGCAGCCGCTTTTCGAGGGTGAATTTGACGCAACCGTTGCCGGACGGGTTTAGCATCCGGGTAGGTCTTTATTTCATGAATAACAATGGCAGGATCAATTCCCGACATTTCCTCGTAAGACTAGGCAAACACGTCGCGGAATTCTTGGAATAGGGCCTTGTAAGTTCGGATTTCTTCTTCAGTACATGCGGCACCTATATGAATGTTTTCCTCGATTTCGGGCTTCACTGAAATGTCAATGGGAATAGTACGAGAAATATTCCCTAAATTCAACTCTGAATCAGAATGTTTCGTTGGATCCTGAGCGTCTTTGACATATTCAGCGGTAAAGATAGATGAAAAATCATTTTCAAATGTATCATCCTTAGGACGCGCTGTTGCCGTTTGCACAGAGCGGGCCCGCACCTGTTGTAACGGGTTGCCTGCGTCTTCCTGTAAAATTTAGGAAAATTCCACTTTTTGCTTTAATTGCTTTTAGATTTTGATTTTTCTTAGTATTTTCTACCCAGATCCTTTAGTACCCTGTCAAGAATTTTCACCTGAACTTGTTTTGTGAGCTTTGAGTGTTTTAGTGGATTTCAACGAAGTTTAGGCCTAGGGTTTGATTTTTCAATAGGTCCTGTAGTGACTTTGACGGTAGAAAGTTGTCCAGCCTTAGATCTCTCTGGTTAGTCAGCCTTCTTAGAAGTCGGGCCTGTCGTAAAGTCTCCTTGTGTGAGCAGCTTTCCATTTAAGTTGTTTTGGGTCAAATTTCGAATTACTTGTTTATAAAGTGTTGATTTCCATTTTACAAAAGAACAAAAAGATTAGAGTTTTGTTTTGACTAGTTTTTGGTTCTGCAATAAGCTAGTCCTTGATTTGATTGTGATCAAGTAAAACACCTTAGAATAATCATTGTTGGTTTTGACCTCGTTAAGATTGCTTAGAGTAAATTTACCTTTTAGTTTGCTTATGAGTGCATTTTCATAGATTTTAATAGTTGTTAAGATTGATTTTAGGTTATATTAGATTTATTTGCTTTATTAAAAGAAAAATACAAAAACATCTTCTTTAAAAGTCTTGTTTCAAGTAGCTTTTTGTTTTTGAAAGAGAAAAAGAGTTTTTTCGTGCATGTAAAGAGCGGTCATGTTTTTTATGCTTGGAAAAGACAAACGAATTGTTTCTTTGATTGTCTTCAATTAAGAAGTTGCTTTTATAAAGATTGCATTCTCTCAACTTTTTAGTTAAGCAATTCATCGAAAAAGTAAAGTAGTGGGTAAATCATCCTAGGTGCATTTTGTAGTGGTTTCGAGTCGAGTCAACACACCACTGGTTTCACTTCCATCACCTTTTGACTTAAGAAACAACCTTAAAAGTAACGCTTAAATTAAAATCAATCTAGTAATTTTTATTTTTCTAGGGCTCTGAAACACCAACATAGCTTAGGCTAGGGTCTTGGAGTAGGTGAGTACTTAACTCTCCAAGACTACAAAACCAAACAGATAGTTTATCTTGAGTAGATTAAATCCAATTGTTTCAGTTATACTCTGGGAAAGCTCCTCTTAAAGGAGAAGCATGAGCTCGTGTCTGAACCAGTGAGGGGATCATTCCTCCCTCATTGGGAATGACGCCAGACAGTACGTATTACAAACGGTAAACCTCGGATTAACCATTGTCGAGGAGCCAGGGGTCACTTATCGGTAAACCTTGGATTGTTGTCAAGGAGCCGGTAAGGGGATTGGAGCTTGCTACTCTGCCCTTGCGTGGTGTCGGAGTTTAGACTGTTCCCCCAGGTGTAATTGTTGTGATTGGTAACTTTAGTGACCATAATCTTTAGGGTTCTACCGAGGTGACGGTGGAGGGAAGGTCCCACTGTACCTGGAGCAGACGTCGGTTATACTCACTTGGATTTTCCGGGGGGTTCACTTCACTTCGAGACGGTTAAAGTGGAGGAACTTGTGCCGGTCTATTCATTAAGCAGGTTGCCGGGTAACTGTTCCACCCGCCATTTCTGTACTGAATCCTGCGAGGTTGGGCCTAATCACCAACTAGCGCTTTTGGTCCGGAAGACTACTGTTTGTGTGTGGTTTGACGCTCTAGATTATTTAGGCGTGTGCTTCAAATTTGTTTGCTTCTTTAGAAGACTTTAGGTGGTTTGATTTGAAATTTTTACTTTGTTTTCGTGTGTTGTAGTTAAAAATCTTTAATTGTGGCGGAATTACCGAGACAGTCCCGTAGACTTCGGGGCCAGTCTCCTGAAGTTGTTTCTGTGGCCGAATTGTTGAGAAGATCCCGTAGACTTAGGGGATCCCCTCCTCGAGACGACCCGGGTAATTTAGAAGGGTTAAAGGTCCTTGTAACTCCTCCTAGTGACAGTAGAGTAGGTTCACCTGAAGAAGGAGAATCTTCCTTGGTAGTCCATCCAGATTACCAAAGTTTAGAAACAGGTTACAATACCGAAACTGTTACAGTTTCCGAGCTTGCTGGTAGTTTTTCATCTGCCAGTGAAACAGGCGAAGAACCTGAAATTTCTGAACCTGTTACTCCAACTTCTAGTGTCCTTGATTCACCGAGAATAGAAAGAATTATCACCGAAAATCTACCTTCTGGTTTGATTGCTATAGAAGAACTTGCTCCAGAAGAAGATATAGGTGTCTCTCACCTTGAAGGTCAACTTACTATTGATCTAAGGGAGCGTGAATCCATCTTTTACAGTCCTCCTAGAAGTACTTCTTGGTACCTTGCGTTAACCAATTTTTTAGACAACTCAGTCGGTTTTTCCACACCTCGTACTCCTTTTCCACCCGGAGGTATTCATACTCCTATAAATATGTCTGGTCAGTCGTCCGTGTTTACACAAAGTCCTGAATCGTTTTTACACGGCGGTCCTTCTGTCCCCACTGGGTATCAGTCACTTTCTGGTACCTTTGCGGGGGCATCTCCTCAACCCATTGATCATGGGTTATTTGCTGGAAACAGTGGTAATATACCATTGGGTGTAGGAGACATTTACATGATGTCAGGTTCAGTTCCCGTTTCCCAACCTCAAGGTGGCCAATTATCGCCTGGGGGGCAACCGCAGTTAATGCCTGGGGGGCAACCTCAAGGTACACAAATTGTGTCTGGGGGGCAACCTCAAAGTCAGTATGTACCTATGGTGCAATACTTACCTCAAGGTCAACCTCAGCCTCAATATGTACCCCAAGGTCAACCTCAGTATCAATATCAACCTCAAGGATGGCAACCTCAAGGATGGCAACCTCAAGGGTATCAACCCCAAAGTTATCAACCTCAAGGATACCAACCTCAAGGTCAAGGTCAACCCCAGTATCAGTATTTACCTCAGGGTTATCAACCTCAAGGTCAATACTCAAGTCAAGGTTATCAACCGCCTCAAGGTCAGTCATATGTTCCAAGTATGGGAACTGCACCTTACAATTATCAATCCTACCCTCAATCTGGTTATGGATCTCAGTACCCTCAACCTGTTATGGGTCAGTACCCTGGAATGTTAGTGTGGGATCCCTCACAGGGTCAACAGGTGTTGCAGCCAAGTGTACAGATGCTTCCTCAAGCTGGACAACCCGTAGTTTCTGGTCCAACCCAGCAACCGCAACCTGTCCAGCCCAATGTTCAAGCTTCTGTAGCTTCGGTAGTTACTCAGCCGGCAATTGCACCTAGTACTCCATCTCAAACGGCTGCTGTAACTACCGCTACATCTACCATACTTACTTCTGGAGTATCGACGGCTCCAGTTTCTACTGTCCCTGTTACCGCACCTCAGACATCTTTACCGTTGTCTGGATCTACGATTCAAACCACGGTCCAGATGCCTGTAGGTCAGCCTGGTATAAGTACGGTTGTGACTACTCAACCTCAATTTGTTCAACCTCAGTACCAGGGACAGTACCAACCTGGGCAAGCTGTCCAACAACCGGTTTACCAGTATCAACCGTATCCTGGGTACACTTATCAACAACCTCAACAACCCCAGTACAGTCCGGTTAATCCTGGTTTTCCAGGAGGATATAGTATCCCAAATGTGACTCCTGTTCCTAGTTATCCTGGATATCCTCCTCCTGGGGCTGGTATTGTGACCCAGAGTTTTAGAGATCCTAACCGGCAGTTACCGTTTATTGCAACTTTAGATTTACCCGACTTGACGCGCCTAACGAACGATCCAATTCAATATCTTCAGTTCTGGCCGCCAATGCCAAATAAGTTGCCCAGTGATATACCCAAGTTCGAAGGTAAGTCTGGAGAGGATCCGTCCAATCATGTGATGACTTACCACCTCTGGTGTGCTTCGAATTCTATCTCAGATGATTCCATCCGCTTACGTCTTTTCCAGCGTACACTCATTGGTCTCGCGGCCAAGTGGTACATTGAGTTACCACGGGCCTCTTTTTACAACTTTAGCCAGTTAGCTACCTCGTTCTTAACTCACTTTCAGTTGCCGGTCAGATACGATAACGGCACAGAGTTATTAACTTCACTAAAACAATCGACGTCCACGTATATTTCTGATCACATCCATGAGTGGAGACGTCGAAGGCGATTAGTGAAAGTTTTTATCCCGGACCAAATCTTAGCTGAATGGTTTGTCAAATCATTATTACCGAAGATTACTGAAGATGTCGCTAAGGCCGGAGTAGTTACTGAGGAGCAAGTCATTGCTCAGGCACAATACCTTGACTTAGTTTACACTCAGTCGGGTACGTTACACGAGAAGATTCCGGATCTTCCAAAGTCGAATCAAATCGCTGCTGCTCCTTCGGGATCTCATGCCGCTGATGGTATGATTGGTATCGTGACTACGAAGAGTAAGAAGAAGTCTTCCAAGGCCTCCAATACTCCAATTATCACTTTGCCTGATTCTCCGACAGGAGAGTCTTCTCCTCCTGAACTTACCGCCAACATTCACGATGTAGAGTCATCTACGGCCAAATCAAAAAACGGTGGAAAGAAGAAAGGAAAGAAGAAGGCTAAAGCAGACAAGGCTCCAAAGGAGAAAACTGAAAAGTCAGAAACCAATGACGAAAAATGCAAACCTCGATATCCTTGTCTTATTTGTGAAGAGGATCATTTTACGAGAGATTGCCCTCATCGGGCCGAGGTTGTAAAAATAGTCAAAGGTTCTCCCACTCCTGCTGTGTTAAAGAATCCATTTCCAGAGCAGGAGAATAAGATGATAGGTTCTTCTTCGAATGCCAGTGAAGAACCCATTTTGATGATGTCTCATGTGAGGATTGCGACTCGATCGCAAGATTACAGTAGTAAGGCTCCTGTTGATGGCAAGGAAGCAGAATCTTCTCACTCTAACCCATCAACCTTAGCTCCTGGTTCCGATCCACTACAGATCGAAAAACCTAACCCAGACTTAGTGATTAAGCCGCCCGCCAAGGGTGTACTTCGAAGGTCTGCTTTCAATCCACATGCGAGAGCAGCCCAGAATTACAACATTGTTGAGGACTTAGCTGTTTCACCTTCAGCAATGTCGGCACTCGAAGTGCTGCAATCATGTCCAGCACAAAGGAAATTGCTTTTGTCGGCTATCGGAGCTGTCGATGTTCAGGACCCGAACCTAATGATCTTTGATCTAGAAAATAGTACACCACGTCTCCCCCATCAAATGGCTTTCCAAATTCCAGTGATAGTCAAAAACAGGCCTATTCATCGGACTGTGATTGATGAGGGAGCTTCTACGTGTATTATGTCGATTCAATGTTGGAGATCGCTTGGTTCTCCTTCGTTGAACCAATCCCCCACCATCCTTAAGGCCTTTGATGGCCGTGGGTTCCGTCCGTTTGGTATTCTACAAGAATTGCCTATAGGGGTTGAAGGTAAAACCGTTAGTCTGGATGTGGAAGTGGTTGATGCCCCTCTAGACTACAACCTTCTTTTGGGTCGAAGTTGGTCATATGCTATGACTGCGGTCGTTTCATCGGTCTTCAGAGTAATTAAATTTCCACATAACGGTAAGATCGTGACTATTGATCAGCTGACATACTTTTCATCCGATCCAGCCTCTTCAGAGAGTATCCAGCATGTTGGTAAAATGACAATCCCTTATAGGGATGTTGGTGTAGGTTTAGTTAAGGATTCCGGTTTACTGGGAACTTTTCCTCTCCCTCCACTCAGCGCAGATCCTTTGTTTGCAACCATTCATATGATTACATCAAAAAACATTATTTATGACGATCCTTGGTTCGTCCCATCTGACTCTGAGATAGACTCACTCGGTGATGTTATGCCTTTGAGTCCATATGAAATTGCTTATGAAGCTCTCATGTCTTTTACTGACTTTCATTCAACCGAAGTCGACCAAATGAATGTGGTCAGTGAAGAGTCACTTTTCACCTCACCCTTAGAACGGATAACGTTTCCCGAAGTCGTGTCATCTGACGAACAACTTCGCGAAATCCTAAGTGTAGACGATCTACCATGGGAAGATCTCCATCACAGCCCCAAAGAACCCCCTGCAAAAAATGTGTCCAATCCTCGCACCCAAAATTGCCTTTCCCCGATTTTCCACCAAAATCCCAAAAATCTCAAATCAAACCTTTTATCAGTTTACTAGCCTAAAATCAGTGTTCTTTATTGGTTATCTCCGCCCTTTGAAGATCTTTGCTGAGATATACCGGAGAGAGCCCTCTCTTGTCCCGTAGGGCTAGCTACGAGGCTAAGTGGTTTGATGTTGCCTTGGAGTTTGCCTTTCTCAGCCTGAGGTGAAATTTCAAGCACTAACAACCTCAACCTTAGAGGGGTCGATCTTCATCTCACCTCCTCCAACAATGTGTCCCAAATACACTATAGAAGTCTTGCCAAATTCACATTTCGACATATTTAAAAACAATTGTTCTTTTCTAAATACATCAAGTACTTTTTTTACATGCATGACATGTTCATCTCTTGACTTGCTGAATATGAGATTATCATCTAAGTAGACAATGAAAAAATAATCTAAAAATGGTCTCAATACATTATTCATTACCCTCATGAAATTATCTGGAGCATTTGTAAGAATGAAAGGCATAACAAGCCACTCAAACAATCCTTGTTTAGTTTTAAAGGTGGTTTTCCAAATGTCTTCTTCAGCTATCCTAACTTGATGATAACCACTTTGTAAGTCTAACTTAGTGAAATACTTTTCATACCTCATCTGATCAAGAAAATAGTCAATTCTTGGAAGTGGATACCGATTCTTTACCGTGATTTTGTTTAGTGCATGGAAATGCACACACATGCACCAAGTTCCATCTTTCTTTGGCACCAAGATAATGGGCGAACCATATGGCGAAGTAGATGGGCATATGATACCTTTTTTCAACAATTATTGAATTTTATTTTTTAATTTTCATGCCCTCCATAATAAACATGTGATACATGCTAATGTTTGGAAGTGTAACATCCTATTGCAACTGAATCTCATGCTGAATTCCCCTCATGGGAGGTAACCCCTTTGGTTTATGAAACATCTTGCCATGCTTGCTTACCACATCAAACAAATTAGATTTCAATTTATCATCACAACCTTCAAAATATTCATAATCAATATCATTCCTTTTCTTGATCATGAGAAGCACAAAAATTTTACTTGCATTTACTAGTCGATTTATTTGCCCTACATTAACCAAAGAAATGTTCAGTTTTTTGCAATGGGCTCTCACAATGTACTCCACCCCATTCTTGAACAATGTGTATTTGTTGTCATGGAAATAAAATACTAATTTCCTATCATACAAATAAGGACTACCCAAAATGATTCCTGAGATGTCAAGTGGAACTACATCTAACTCAACTTCATCAATGAACTTTTCAGTAATGGCGAACTTGAATAAACACTTCCTTGTAACCTTTAAGTTTACATTGTTAACTATCAAACCCAATGGATATGGATTATGATGAGGTACAGTTTCAAGGTTTGGTTTTTTAACCAAGTATTCTGAAATCAAGTTTTATTGTGACCCACTATCAAATAATGCATCAATATTTGTATGATTTGAAATCACTCTTAAATGAAAGAACTCTATTCTTGACTCTTCATTTGGAATGGTGTTTTGACTATGTGAGGAACTAGTTCTTGCAAGAGTTTCTTTCCCTTTTGTGACCATGGCTGAAATCTTGGTCTTATCACTAGAGTTTGAGCCAAGGTCATGTTGTGTGGTAGTGGTCGTGTTTTGTTTTCCCTTATTGTTTTGTTTCTTAGGCCTTGATTTGGGATGCAATTTCCAATAGTGGGCTTCATCATGCCCATCTTTGTAACAATGTTTACATGTGATTTTCTCCCCTTCTTTCTTCACACTTGGATTCAGGTTTCGCTTCCATTTTCCACCATTCTCTTTCTCCTTTCCCTTGAATGGCTTCCTCTTACTACCCTCTTCCTGAATGTTCTTTCCTCTAGACTCAAGGTGTGTGGCTTGCACACATACCTCATCTATTTTTTTTGGATTGAACCTAATAATAGTATGCCTCAAATAGGAATGTAAACCCCCAATATGTTTCAGCTCTGTATCTTAGGAATTAAAATTTACTCCTAACAACAAAGCCCTTTTCCTAAACTCCTATCTATAACCTTGGACTGTTTAGCCTTTAAGCTGCCTAAAATTATGCCAACTCATAATGGATTTTTGCATATAGGATAAAGGATAAAACTGTCTTTTAAGTGCAGAAACAAATTCAACCCAACTAATGGATATCTTACCATGGATTCACATTTCCTCTTGATTATTTGCTTCCCACCAGACTAATGTTGCTCCGTCTAACCTCAATGAAGCCAACTAGATCTTTATGTCATCTTCTTGAAGGCTTTGAATTCTACTGTGTACCTCCAACTATCAAATCCAATTGTCCAACTTTTCTACATTCACCTCTCCATTCTACATGGGAAGTTCAAACTTAATGTCCAATTTAAGTAAGGGAGTCTTTCCTTTTGGGGTTTTTTAATGAGTATGGGAAGTTTCAGTGGTGGTAGTGGAAGATGATGCTGTGTGAGATGATGAAGATCATGAGGTAGGTGACGAAGATGGTGGAGATGGAGGTGGCTTTCCACCATTCCCTTTTGAATCCTTCTTATCATCTTTTTTATCCTCTGAGATTCCTTCTCCATGTGAACGTTTAAAACCCTCTCCAACCATTCTAGTGTTCCTCTCTTCATAGACGACTTTATCCATCGCATTTAAAGTGAAGAAAGATTTCTTGAATTCTTCCTCTTCTGAATAAGGACCTTTAGGCTCTCTTTCTCCAGACATAATGGCTATGGATTCATCCTCAGAATCTAGTACTGCTTGTACCTCTTTAATCTCAATTGAAGGAAAAACTTGAGGATTTTCAAGTGTATCTAGAATTGGAACTTTGGGTGGTGGAGATTGTGGCCTTGTGGCTCTCCTTCTTCTGGGAATTACCTCAAGAGTTGCTGACAATATCTTCCCTTCTCTTTTCTACAACTTTAATCTTGCAAGCATCACAATTTTGCAATCATTAAAACCCCACTTACAGAAACTCAAGAAATCAAGCAATTCAAACTTTCTTTGATAACAACTTGATATCTTTTTTAATGTTAGTATTTGTTTTGATAATATCAATTATAGATTTATAAACATGTGCTTTCTTATTGCTTCTTGTACTGAGTTTTCATTAGTTGTTTGTGTATGTAAACAGGTAAATTTCCTTAAGTTTAATATGACATTTATGAGAAAAATAGCTTCAAAAACAAGTACTAAACAACAGACATTAAAAGTACAACAAACCATCAAAGAGACACTTTAACACAGTGTTTTGATGAAGGAGTTCACCCCTCCTGGGCTACATCTCCTTGGTCGAGCTTCCATGGCTTGGGCCTATGTATAAGCTTAATATGGAAAATTGTTATTTTACAAAACCCTATGGCTCTTGCTACCTCCACCAATGTGTTTAGAATGTCCAAATTAGCCAAGAACACCTCTTCTTGAGCTCAATTTGGTCGAAAATTGCCTTCTCTATGACTCAAACAGTCTTTTCCTGGAAAAGCTCCCCTAAATATGTATTAAATCTAGTTAGGGCCATTAAAATTGGGGATGGTGCCAAATTTGTTGGATTCTGCTAAACCACCGCCAGTTTAAACTTGAAGTTAATTAATTGTTAAGAGGTTTTAGCAGAGGTGATTAGTGCTTAATTATGTAGATAACCCTGAAATGTTAATGAAGTTGTTGGCAATTTCTACGGAGAGGTCACATGCTACGGTTGGTGTCACATTTCTCCATTAGGTTAGCTGACCGTAGCATTAACCGCATCCCCACTGCTCACATATGGATAGAATTAACTGTCATAAGTTTGTTTGGATAGCTGTTAACATAACCATTGTGTGTACTATCAATTGCATTCACATGGGTTGTAACAACAAACGTTAACGTTTTTTTGGAACTGTCCATCAAGGTTAACGTAACCGTGACTGCATTGTTTATGGGTTGGTGTTCACATGCGGAGGGCTGGTCTACATTCGAGCCCTCCTAATGCCAACATCAACAACTTTAAACTTTAAATACATGCGAAGAACCTATGGGGTAAGCAACACGGTCTAGTGGAGGTGGTTAAGACTTGCGGATGGTGTGCGAGAGGTCGCAGGTTCGACCCCGACCTCCACCCAAAAATTTTGTTCCACTACCGAGCCCTACCGAGGCCTTTAGGAGGTGCCACCAAGTAGCCTCCAAGCTTTCCACATGTCATTCTTTCATTGGCCCAAAAACAAACTAATCACACTGTGCCGCATCACCAACTGTGTAATCCAATAACAAGCTGACACTTGGCAAACTCTAATTCGATGCTTACCACCTTTGACCCTACCTAGTCACTTGCCATGTCAGTAGTACGGAATGATGACTGTGTAGTGAGTGGGCATTTTTTTTTCAAATTTTTCCTGTTTAGAAAAGTGATCAGAACAAAATAAATTTCTCATACGAACTTGGTTTTCGGCGAAACGCGTTGCGTTACAATTGTTTTTTTGAGATGGACACAGTCATTCAAGTTTCAAACCATTTTGAGAACTTTGATTTTTGAGCTAAATACTAAGTGCCTGATCAATGTCATTATCAATTTCATGGAGGAAAGATTATCGAGTCAGTGGCTGATGGTATAGATGGAGTCGATTCCCATTGGCAAGGAACGAAATACCAGAATTATCAATTGTGGTAAGGCATATCGTTCCATTGTCATAAACCTTGGTAATTTATCAAGGGCCAAGCCATCATGCTTGAATTTTACCTGGAAAGTCTTGAACTTTGGAGTCATATAAAAACCCCCAATCTCATATCTGAAATTTTTTCTTTCTAATCAACTGATCATTCCATTTATCTCTTTGTTGGTATATTATGACATTACGTTGTAAAGCAAGAACATGAATTTCATCCATATCATTGAGTTGTTGTGAGCATTGTTTCTATGCTGCTGTAAAATCCAATTTGACTTCATTGGTAGTTATGAGAGTCTTAACTTCAAAATCAATTGGAAAACTGGGATCCTTACCAAAAACAAGTTGATTAGTATAATATCTAGTGGTATTGTGTCAGGTTGTCTGATAGTCCCGTGTTGGGACGAGATCCCCTAGGGTCAAATTTGTAAAAGTTTTGTTAATACTGTAAAGTCTTTACATTTTGAGGAGCGGAGCGTGAGTACTACAGGTTGATAAGGGCCAAAAGGGGTTTAGGAAGGTCAAATCCCCTTATTTTTTGAAGATTCAAGTTGTTTTGTGACCCGCCCATGGTCCACAGACCATGGTATTGCAATGAAGAAAGATATAAAAAGGATTCATAGAAGAGTTATAGGAATCAATCAATGATATAAGTAAGAAGTGAAAGATCTAGGTTTATTTTCTATACTTAGGTGAAGGGGAAGGCTCCTGGAACTGTGTGCACATAGGCCTTGGTAAGTTCGTAGCTCAGTGCGTAGGCCCCTGTAGCTATGTGCGCAAGGTTGGAAGACTCTGGAATTGAAGATATAAGCATAATAAAGGTTGTTTTGAAGAGTTATTTGCAAATCTGCGTATTTTTTCTATCTCTGAATTTATTGTATTTCTGATATGATTGAATGCAATTAATATAAAAAAATTCTTAATAGATGCACGAAGAAGTATATCTACTTATTTATATGATGTTATGAATGTTTAGTGCAATCAGCAAAGGGGTTAGATATTTTAACTATTAGTTGCAGTAATTTCTGGGTTTTAAGGGTTAGGGTTCACGAAGGTTGGGAGAAAGGCCTAAGTTTAACAGAAACACCTCACATAGTCCTATGGATGCAAAAATTTGGTTCTAGCATCCCCCAATACTACCTCGCATGAGACTATAGCCTGTGCTATGTGGGTTGTTTCCGAAAGGGCTAGTAGTGTAGGGTTTTGTTGGTTAGCCCAACTAACTTTGAACCTGGGGCCAAGCCACCTCAAGCCAACAAATGGTTCTATTTCCACGACTTGAATCTATCTGAGGAATGTGTGATGTGGCATAAGTGGATACATACTAAGAAGGAGATTGAAAAGTGGATAGATTGGAAGTTGCACAAGTTTGCAGCTCAAGAAAATAGGAATTTACGTCTGTCGAAAGAAGAGTGGTTGAATAGATACCTGTATACAAAAGAACACAATTCTAGTGTTCTCCAATTGGAAGAAATAATTCCATGTACATGTAGATGTGTCCTGCATAGTGTTAGGAGAAGTGTTAATCCAACTGGGCATAGGGAATATCAACCATTTGATTTCATTCGCGAGATGGAAGTTTTCTAAGGCCAAGAAGAATTATTCAACCATAGAGCATGAAGGGCTTGCAATGGTGTATGTGCTCCAAAAGTTTGGGAATTATTTGTTGGGTGCTCACTTCAAAATGTACACAAACCATTCAAATTTGAAATACCTAGTCAACAAGCCTGTGTTGGGGGGGGGGGGATTTGTAGATGGTTGCTGCTATTTTAGGAATATGAATTTGAAGTAGTTGTGAAGATAGGGAGATTAAATGTTGGACCAGATCACCTTTCACAGATTGAGAATGGTGACACACCTACAAGTCTAGATGAAGGATTGCCTGAAGCATAGCTCTTTGCTATGCACGTTGCAGATGAACATTTTGCAAACATAATCCAATTTTTGTCTACGAGCACAGCTCCTGAAGGGTATACGACACAAAAGAAGAAAGAATTGATGGTTAGGGTTGAAGATTTTTCTGTCATTGTAGGACATTTGTATAAAATGGGATCGGATGAAGTTCTGCGTAGGTATGTAATGGATTACGAAAGACAAAGTATCCTCACTAAAGCACATGGAGGAGTTTCAGAAGGACATTATGCTAGAAGAGCGACTGCAATGAAGATCCTATGAGCTAGGCTATGGTGGCCAACTGTGCACAAGGATTCCAAGGAATATTGCAGGGAGTGTGATGTTTATCAGAGAATGGGGAGGTCGTTGCTAAGGGATGAATTTCCTATGAACCCGTAAGTGTCGTTACAGGCATTTGATAAATGGGCAATAGAATTTGTGGGACTGATTCAGCCACCAAGAAAGAAGACAAGAGCATGATACATCATTACAACAACTAAATACTTGACCAGGTGGGCTGAGGTGTAGCTCGTGAAGGATTGAAGCGCGACTACAACTGCGAATTTCATATTTGAATACATTTTGTCTAGGTTTGGTTGTCCTAAGATTTTGATGAGTGACAGGGGTTCACACTTCCTGAATGAAAGTATTGTTTCTATGCTTGAATAATTCTAGATGTATCATCAGAAAATCACGCTGTATCATCCTCAAGAAAATGGTATAGTGGAAGCCTTAAATAAAATCCTAGAAAGTTCTTTGAGGAAGATTTGTAATGCAAATAGAAATGATTGGGATGTGCACATAGGAGCTATTCTTTGGGAATATAGAACTACCTGTAAGAAATTGACTCGATAGAAACCATTTAGGTTGGTTTATGGATAAGAGGCAGTGATGCCAATGGAGTATATCATGCCTAGTTTGAGGATTGTTTCAATCACAAAGATGGCAGATTGGGATACCATGGAAGAATGCCTCGTGCAAATACTTGAGTTAGAAGAAGGTCGCCTCTTGGTAGGATTTCATTAGTAGGTGTAAAAGGCTTGAGAACAGGTGTGGCATGGTTGCCACATTAAGCAATGCACCTTTAAAATTAGAGATTTAGTGCTACTATATGATAGCAAGTTTAATGATGTTTCCAAGAAAATTTCAAACGAATTGGCTAGGGCCATACATCATCAAGGAGATTATGGATGGAGGTTCAGTTCAGCTCTTGAAGTTGAATGGGGGAGCTATTTCCAGGTAGAATCAATGGGAACTGGTTAAAGTTGTATAAGGGTGATCCCACCCCTACGCAATGACTATATGGAAGCTAGACAGTACATCAGGTAGTTACAAGGAAGTACAAGACTCTAAACTATACTGCCAGAAGGATAGTTTGGCGAAGTGAAGGGGTTGCATGATGATTAGGAGAAGGGTGTAGAAGAGAGTTGCGACAAAGCAGTTGCACTAACAGAGTGGGTCCCATGTAGCATAGCTAAAAAGTGACCTTTGGAAGCATTGTAGATGATTGTATGGCTATTTTTCTATTAAAAGGAGCAGGGGGAGAGAATTTAAGGAGAATATATTTCGAAATCTACCGTGAAAACATAATTAATGACAAATATATGGAGGGAACGGATGGATTTGAATTCAAACTGGGCTATAAATATAGAATCACGCTGCATATCTGAACACTTTTCTTCTAGAGAAATTTCTTTGAGATTTTATGCCTTAGTTTGCACCAAGACACTTGCTGCATGTATGGAGGGGATTGGAAAGAGATTCGAGAGAGGTTTTTGCTGCAAGTATTTGGGTGGGAGGCGAATTTACTTGAGTGGCAGAGGGAAATATTTTGGGAGGGAATGAGTGCAACACAACCCGTACCTACCACAGGGCTTAGGTCACCAAGGCCTAAACCCTTTACGTCTGTGGAAGGAGAGAAGAAGCAAAAGAAGCCCCAACAAGCATTAGTGTAGCAATGTTCACGCAAGAATCCAAAAGAGGTAAGACAGAAGGGTTGGATCGATAAGAGTAAGTAGCCAATGGAACCCTTGGAATTATATGAGGAAGAGTTAGATATGGGGGTTGAAGAGATTGATTCCCATGAAGCAGTGTCGATTACTCGGCTACCACCTTATGTACCCCCAAGGAAATCCATAGAAAAATTTAATAAGGACCTAGATTCAGCGAAGTTCCAAGTCTCCACACCATTGTTGCCGAAGGAGGTTCCTTCTGACGGAAAATTGTTGGCCAAGATACCATTTTTGAAGATGAAGGGCTGGGACCTGGGTGATCACATGAAGTTTCCATAGTTGTAACCGAGAAAATATCTGAAGAAAGTTTACTATGAGGAGTCGGATGTTACATGACTTCAGCCAATAAAGTGGGCGACCGAAATTGAGTGCACAATTTTTCTTAACATGTTGTGGGTGCCACATTTTAGCCATATCATCATTAACACTTTCTATTTGAATCAATTATTGACGTTGGTTCATGATGGGTGCCTTTGGTTAGGAGGGCCCATTTCCATTACGAATATGTTGATCCACCAAATAACCTTATTTCCTTATCAAGGCATGAACCCTACATATGCTTTTGTGGGGAAATCATATGAAAATAATCTGGCGGACCATATGAAGAGTGACTTCGAGTTGGTGAAGAAGTCGTGCGGCTATGTGATTAGCTCCATATCGAATGATGTTGTGCAATTTTATGCACAAATATTTTCTAAAAAGATAATGAGGAAGTGTCGCACTAATGAAGTGCCAACGCCAGTAATATTTTTGGCTGCAAAATGCACCAAAAGAGTCCAGTATAACTAGGCCAAGTGTCTGTGTCACAATTTCTTGGAAGGTTTCCATGAATCCCATGACGATATCGAGGAATTCCACTGCGCGTGGTTACTTCTGTTGATTGTGCTAGTAGCATGGAGGATACTTGAGGAGAGCCAGTTCCCACAACATGATTCAGACTTAAGCGAGGCTACGGAATTCGCCTCACTGTGGGTGACAAAGGATCCTGAACATATCATGGAGACAAATATATTATGGGCCCTGTTCGATTCTGAGTTGTGGATGATGATAAACCAATGACCATTTTTAACACGAAGCTTACATGCGTAGTATGTTAACATTGTAGACTTCAAGGAAATTTTTCATAATCTGTCTATCCATGCAAAGAAGGATGCCATGGGCTATTGGCATAAGCTACCATACTTAGTTACCAAGGATGATATTATGGGGATCATCAATAAATGGGTGAGAAAATGGCTCACACCATCTGACACAGGCGCAGGAACTAGTAAGGTTTTCAAAGGCGAAACGGGGAAAACCAAAACTGCGATAGTAGTAGAGAAATATAAGAAGAAAGAAGCACAAAAGGCTTCCGCGAAAGAAAAGGTTTCATAGAAAGAAAATGTACCATAGTAGAAAGAGGCCTCTACAATGGAGAAAGAAGCACCGAAAGAAAAATTCTTTGTAAAAGAGACAGAAGATCTAGAGGAGAAAGTTGCAACCACATCACAGGCCATTATTGACCTCGATGAACCTGAAATGGGGTGCATTAGTGTGGAGGTAAAAACTTACGATGAAGAGGAAGAGAGCACAAACTTGGATTACCCCTTCATACTCAAGAAGAGAAGAAAGCAAAGTTCCATGGGACCTCTCAAGAAACAAAAGTCCGACAAGTCTGCGAGCATGATACCATTGGTCATCATGGAGGGGGAATTGGATGAGATCAGTGATGTGGTCTGTAATGCCACAAAAACTATTTGGGAAAATATCGAGCACTAGTACCATCAGGCATTGGGCAAGGTAGAATAAGGCCTAAGGGAATTGCAAGTCTAGACAGGGGTAATTCAAGCGAGCTTGGTACAAGTGAGCCTGAGGAAAGTGAGCCTGAATCAAGAGAGTCGGACAACCTCAATAGTAGAGATCACCACAAACCTCTACATAGTGTAGTTAATAGAGGGATCCTTGCACCCTGCAGCACTCCCCATCCAGTCATTGCATGAGCTGCATCAAGGAGTATCATATGAGCTCAGGGTCTAGGGGCAATGGGCATTACTGGTTATCAATGAATGTTATAGACATTTTTGTGCCTTACAGAATTGAGCATGAAATGTCCATAATCTAAAGGGATCCAAAGTCCCTAAACATGTTGTTCCTACCCCTAGAGGAACAAGGCTAACAAACCACAGCAATTCACAGAAGTTCTCCACCTGAAACTGCTCAAAAACAAGTCAATTCAGGATCATGTCAACTGCTCCATTGACCATCTGCACTAAATGTCAGTGGCTCCACTATCTACCTGCGTTGAATGTCAACTCCAACACTAGCTACCTGCGCTGAGCGAGTTTGGACATGTGGCAGACTCATTCCTCAAGGTGTCAGAAGCCAGGAAGCTTCCAAAATGACACTTGCCTCAGGGAATTCGACTGGTGATGAGTAAGAGGTTCCAAATCTCCAAGTGGAAGCAAGAACCTCCAAGTGGACTCAAGAACTGATAGAGGGAGAGGACACTAGTCAGATCTCAAGCTGACTCATCCTCTCTCCAAACATCTATATATGGATCTCTCCTCCATGAGATCTGGAGGCTGGAATTTTGTGAATGCAAAGAATTGCTGTTGGTTTGAGACTGGAATCATTGGGTGCTTAATGCTTTGAAGGGGCTGAAGATAGGAATTCCATTTGCTGGGAAGGAGATGCTGGATTGGAGCCCTCTGGGTTGTATCTCTTCCTGAACCTTGTTATTCATCAATAAAGCTATCTTGGTTTCTCCTATATGCTGATGTCTTCTTGATGTATGATTGCATTAGTGTATTTGATTTGTTTCTAATCCTGAATCATTTATGAATATGTACATTTTCCTTTGTGTTGTGTTCTTCTCTTGTTGCAAGTAGTTGTTCTCTTGTGATCTCGCAGGAATCAAGTAGCTGTTCTCTTGGACGAGCGAGGAGGCAAGTAGCTGTGAACACCCAAAGGGAAGAGGATCTGGATCGAGGGACAAACGGAAGACACCGGTAAGTCTATTGATCTCTCTTCTTTCACATTTCATAAAGGAAGAAACCAGTATAGCTGTACTCGTTTGTTGCTAAGGCACTGTCACACCTTAGGTGGATAGGATCGTCCTGCGTAGGCATTTTTCCCCACAACAAATTGGCGACCATACTGGGGAAATTTGTTTAATAATTTTATTTGTGTTTCTATCATTGTTTGCATCATAGACTTGACAGCAACAGTCGAACTGCATCTTTCTCGGATGCAAAGTAGAAAGTTGTTGCTTTGATCCAATTGCTGGACTTGTCTATGATCTAAACAATGGATCCACAAATGATTTGATGATCCTTGTGATAGATCTTAGTAGCTTTCAAAGCATCCCTTTGATTATACCTTGCTTGTGTTTCTGATTTGGCCTGAAACTGTTGATTTTTGAGCAATTTGTGACCCAGAACCTAGGAGAAACGAGAGTTTCTCCTTCAGCGCAACTGCTGTGAAGGCAGTCTGCATTTCAACGCAGGTCCCGTGAGGGCTACCTGCGCTGAATGTCAAATCCTCAGTGTTGAGGTTGCGCTGAACCAGTTTGGCCTTGTGTAGCTGGGGTTCTCTGCTCTCTGTTGCCCTGTTTTGATCTCTGTTTTTTGCAGCCTTTAACCAGCATAGGTACCAGTCAGATAACTCCTTTTCTTTGCTTAGATTCCGCCTCCTTTTGTACAAAAAGACTGTGAGTGTTTTTATGTTTTTGTGGCGTCATTTACAGTTTTCCTTTGCATGAGTAAAATAGTCATCCTGTAGCCTTTGATTCAGATCTGATTGATTGTGATCTTAGAAGAGAGTTCATTGGTTGTTTGCAGATTGATTATAGATTTACTTTTGCTTATTGGTTTGAATTTGTCTCTTTTAAGTGTCAAAACAAGTCTTTATTTCGAAAATCGTTAAGTGTTGTAATCTCTTCTATCTTCTTTGATTTCGAGAAAGTGAACTTGTTTGTATTGATCATTTAAAAGCGAATTCAAAATTGTACAAAAAGCTTTCTTTGTAGGCATCAATACTGAGAAAGTGGAAAACAAACACCTGCATTGTGCATTTTCATTTGATAGTTTGCATGTTGGATTTAGGAAAAGTGCATTAGAGTGTGATGATTGCTCTTTGAGAAAAGATGGTGTCTTTCTTTTCCCTTAGTAGCTAGGATTTTCAAAGTTGAAAAGATATAAAGATTGCTTATCATCTTTAGACTGCATTTAGGAATTTGTATCATACATCTCGTGGTGAACCTTGAAAGGAAAACTTTAAAAAGATCAACCTAAAATAAACTGAATGAACTTAACAACACTTTGTAACATAACGCACAACATAGAGGTCTAGGCTAGAGACGTGTTCCGGCGTTGTTAAGCCTAGTGACTGTCGATCTCGTGGAAGGTGGGTGATTCCTCCTGAGGGACGATAGCGCTAGTACGGATTGTGCTCCCACGTACCGTCACGTATATATTGGGAGACCCCTATAGGCATATATCCTTTATCCTTAGGAAGCCGTGTCGGCCGCCCTACTGATCGCAATGCAGTGAACACAGCATTCACGAAAATCGACCGCCCGTACCCTAAAAAGTATTATGCGGTTTTGCGAAAAGTTTGGCACCCCTCTGCCTAGAACTCCAGAGCAGTTCCTTTTGGCCTTTTTCAGACTCTATAACAGAAAAAGTCCATCCGAGCATTTGTCACTTCGGGCTCGTTAAAACATCGAAGGAGACTAGAGTCATCTTTAGCTTTTTCTCGACTCTTTAAAAGTGAAAAAGCAAGTTGTGTCTAAAGCGTCTAATAAAATTCATTCAATTCGGAAACACCAACTTCCCTTTTTGTATTTTGGTTGATCGAGTAATCCGTAATCGTGGAAGAAAGTTAATTGAAACCCTGTTGTTCGCAGAGGCTTACGAGTCAACCGTCTTTGTCTCCGGAATCGAAAACAGTACGGACAAAGCGAACTCGTTTAACCGGTTCGAAATCTCCCATCAAAGTTAGAACGAGTGTTCCGACAACATCTGAGATTCCGGTTACTCCAAACATTTCTGGAAACCCTACCTCTATTGAGGAAGTTCAACAGCCATAGAGGGACAATAACACTGATCCTGGTCTGGGGGCAAATACTTGTGTTACTGAACCAGTTCCATCTGTAACCGGTTCAGAGAGTCTTGCTCATCAAACAACTTTCGTTGTCGATTCAACCCTTTCTTCGGCACCAAAAATATTTTATGGACCTGATAGTCTCCCTCTTCCACCTGGTTTGATTGCGATAGAGGAAATTGCAGAGGATCCGCAAGCAAGTACTCCAACCCATTTTGGAGTCAGGGTCACTCTATTTCCTTCATCAAAAGTTAATCCACCATGAGTAAAAGTTCCTGTAGAACCGCTAGGCAATCTATTGGATAGACTCAAAATGTCTGAACAACAGTCAACATCTAGGACTGTGTCGAATGACACAGCGACAGCAGAAGCCCCTGCCGTCACTCCGACAATGTTTGCCGGCATACCATCTGTCCCGACTAGCTCGCAACAGCTAGAAGGAGTCCACCAAGGGACTATTTCGACAGTATGGTCTGTTCCACTTTGTTCATCCGGAATAATATCCGGAAACTCTTATGTTGAGACTCGCCAGATTGATCCATTTGGAGGTCAATTTGGGCAATCCAATCCCCAAGGACAAACAATCCCCTTGAGTTCTGGATTGCTACCGTATGGGGGGCAGTATGCCCTTTCATTACCCCCTCCGGGAGGGTACCCATATGGGAGTTCACAACAGTATTCAGGTTATACTGGAATTACATCAAGTGGTTGGGTACCTATGCTACCTCAACAACCAAGGGTTGTATATTCTATGCAACAGTGTGTACCCGTGACAAACATCCCGACCACACCGGCTATTGTGACAGTGTCACAAGTTCAAGCGATGCCTGTTGTATGTCAACCTCAGATTTCTCAGGTTGTAATGCAACAGCCCCTTGACCCTGGGACACAACCACAATCACCAACTGGTGAGGTGACAGAGGTCCAAACGGGTACAATTACCCCACACCTTGGTCCAACAGTTAGTATAGCACAACAGAACATGGCTTCACAACCGTGGCTGGTGCAATACCAACAACCACAATTCCAGCAAGTGTACCAAGGTTATGAGCAGCAGATCTTTGCGAACAGTGGACAACCGTACATTCAAAACAGTCAAAACCAACCACTTTACAGTGGTCAAGTCCACCAACCGTATCAGTCATACCAACATCAATTACATTATGCTGGTATGCAAAGGCCCACTGCTCAGGCAATTCCATCGTACCCCGGGTATGCTTCGCCTACCCTGAATCAACAGTTACCATTTGTGGCAACTTTAGAGTTACCCGATTTACACTGGTTAACCAATGATCCGATTGCTTACGCCCCTTGGTGGCCAGCAATTCCTCACAAACTTCCATCTGACATTCCTAAATTCAATGGAAAACCAGGTGAAGACCCATCGAATCACGTGATGACTTTTCATCTGTGGTGTTCATCAAACACCCTGAACGATGATTCGATAAGGCTTCGCCTTTTCCAGAGGATGTTAACGGGTCCAGCAGAAAAATGGTATATTGAGTTACCTTGAGCCTCATTCGACAATTTTAGCTCCCTAGCCACGACTTTCTTAACCCATTTTCAATTACCGATAAGGTATGAAAGAGGAACAAAAATATTAAACAACTTCAAGCAAACAACTGCCACTGATATATCCGATCATATACATGAGTGGCGTCGTCGTCGTAGGATGGTGAAAACATACGTTCCTGATCAGCTGTTAGCTGAATGGTTTATAAAGTCTTTACTTCCTGCTATAACAGAAGATGTGGCAAAGGGGGGAGTCGTAACGGAGGAGCAAGTTATTGCTCGTGCACAATATCTAGACTTAGTTTATACTCAGTCTGGCACGCTCTATGACAAAATACCTGACCCCCCTAGACCAGAATTCTCAATTCCTCCTCCTCCTAAATCAAATAGTGACTCTCATGCCGGCGATGGCGTGATTGGCACGACAAACACGAAATCGACAAAGGATTCGTCTAAGAAAGCCCGTAAGAATTCAGATCAAAATGAAAAAGAAGAAATTCTTGCTTCGGAAGTAAATGCCGTATCAGCAGATAAAGGCAAAGAAACCAAACAACCAGGGAGCAAGAAGAAGCAAAACAAAGGGAAGAAGAAGAAACAGGGTGAGTCATCCCCTGAAAAAACTTCTTCAAACCCTCCTGGAAATAGGAAATATCCATGTCAAATATGTGATGAGGAGGATCACCGGACAGGAAATTTCCCATACAAAGTTGAGCTTAGAAGATTCTTCAAAAGTTCGCAAACCTCAGCTGTGTTAACTGATCCCTTTCCTAATCCAGGTCAAAATCTGGTTGATAGTGGAAATGCTTCCCCGTCGCAAGTACTTATGTTGTTGGTTTCAAAACAGCATAATGATGCTTTGATTTCGACAAGGAACAAAGATTACGGGAATCCACAGCTGTCGAACGACAAAGGTAAAAATCAACCAAGTAGTTCGACAACAACTTCAACAGAAGTTGTACCACCCATCATTCCTGAATTAACAATAAAACCGCGAGAGGGAGTCATACACAAGTCGACATTTAATCCTCGCGCCAGAGCGGCGCAGCATTATAACATAGTGGAAGATTTGGCTCAATCGCCATCCGCTATGTCGACTCTTGAAGTACTACAGAATTGCCCGTCCCAAAGGCAGGCTTTGTTATCGGCTATTGGTGGGGTTGATCCTAAGGATTCCAATCTTGTATCTTTTGATCACAAAGGATACGATCCTCAGTTACCAGCTCAACTAGCTTTCCTTATTCAAGTGAAAGCCGTCAACAAAACTGTTCACCGAACAATTATTGATGAGGGGGCATCTACATGTATTATGTCGATGAGTTGCTGGAAAACTCTAGGATCTCCAAACTTGTCGCGATCTTCGACGACATTAAAAGCTTTCGACGGAAGGACTTATACCCCGTACGGTATCCTTAATAACTTGAAGGTTGAACTGGGAGGAAAAACAGTAGAAATAGATGTTGAAGTCATCGATGGGAATCTTGACTACAACATCCTACTGGGAAGACCATGGATCTATGCCATGGCAGCTGTTGTATCTACTTATTTTAGGAAGATCGCATTCCCATTTGAAGGAGGGATTACGATCGTCGACCAACAAAACTTCCTCCCTAATGGTTCACAAGTTACAGGAAGCATTCCCATGATCCATGGAAGCAACCATTCGCTTCAAGACATCGGAGTAGGCCTACTGAAAGACCCCACATTAATGGGAACTTTCGTACTTCCACCTCCATTCTATATAGGGGAAGTAGCATTAGTAAAAGCCTGCAACATGATATCTTCCACGAAGGTCTCAGAAGACGATGTCGACATGGATCATGCAATGGTTTTGCCCCCAAGCCCTATAGAAATATTGTAGCAATCAATGTTTCGGGCATGGGAGGCAAACCCAAATCAACGCTCATCAAGCGTTTGGGTAGATAGGTCTAGAGAGTATGGTACCCCATTAGATCCTTGGTCAAAGGTACATGGGATTGACGAAGGAATTCTACAATCAATGTTGATTGAGGGGGCATCATGGAATGATTGCCACCATCGTTCCCTTCTTCAAGAATATGAAGAAGATACTCAACAAGACCTTTATCACCCTTCAGTTTTTGAATTTCTATCAAATACTGTAAACACGGTGGATTCCGAGCGAAACTTATCCAATATTGAAGAGACTATAACCATAAATATCTCGACTAAAACAAATGTTGTAGATAATATTTATGTCGGCAAAGGTTGTTCCCCTTCAGAACTAGAAATATATAACGCTCTTTTTCGCGAGTTCAGAGATGTCTTTGCTTGGTCATATGATGAAATGCCAGGCATTGACTCGAGTATCGTTGAACATGAGATTAAAATGTATCCTGATGTCAAACCAGTAAGACAACGGCTTCGGCAGGTGCACCCCAAGAAAGTCGCTGCCATTAAGGCAGAAGTTGAAAAACTTCTCCATGCTGGATTCATCTACCCAGTTCCTCTAACCGATTGGGTATCGAATATTGTCCCTGTCATGAAGAAACAAGGGACGATTAGAGTGTGTGTCGACTATAGGGATGTAAACCAAGCTTGTCCAAAGGACAACTACCCTACACCCTTCATCGACCAGATAATTGATGAATGCGCCGAATGTGAAATCTTTTCATTTATGGATGGATTTTCCGGGTATAATCAAATAAATATCCGCCCACAGGACCAGTCAAAGACTGCATTCATCTATCCGTGGGGCACATTCGCTTATCGAAAATTACCCTTTGGTTTAAAGAACATAGGGGCGACGTTTCAGAGGGCAATGAATTATGCCTTCCATGACATCAAGAACATAGTTCAACCATATCTCGACGACCTTCCGGCTCATTCGCGAAAGCGGACTGATCATCCGCAGCATTTAAGAGCGATATTTCTACGTTGCCGACACTACAAGATAAGACTCAATCCGCACAAATGTGTATTTTGCGTCGGTTCTGGTCGTTTACTTGGCTTTGTAGTCTCTAAGGATGGGATTCGTCTCGACCCTTGTAAGGTTCAGGCAATCATCAATTTGCCTCCACCTTCAAATTTGCTTCAGATTCAGAAACTCCGAGGGAAAGCAAACTTTCTGAGGAGGTTCATTCCAAATTACGCAGAACTTGCTAAAGGTTATACTCGTCTTTTGAAAAAGGATGTACCTTTTTTTTGGGATCATGTGGCGCAAGCTTCCTTTGATGCTCTGAAAGATTCTCTAGTAAAAGCATCATTAATGTATGCCCCAGACTATCAAAGAGATTTTAACCTGTATCTGGCTGCAGGGGATACGACCATTGCGATGGTTTTAGTTCAAGAAGTCGATGGAATTGAACATCCTATATATTATTTAAGTAAAAACTTAAATGATACAGAAAGTAAATATTCTTATGTTGAAAAACTAGCGCTTGCAGCTGTTCAAGTGATTCAAAGGTTTCGACATTATGTCCTCTTTCGGAAAACTACCATTTTATCAGATTGCAACCCCATGACTTATATACTGTCGTGACAGTTGCTGGGAGGCAAATATTCAAAATGGATAGCGATCCTTCAAGAGTTTGATCTGGAATTTGTAAAATCCAAATCAAAGAAAGCCCTAGTTTTCGCAGAATTATTGTGCGATCTCCCATCATCGTCCAACGATGAAACATCAGAAGAGTCAATCGTGGACGAAAGTTTGTTTCTGATATCTGCAAGCGATGAGTGGTATGGAGATATAATAATATATCTCCAAACCCAAAAATTCAGGCCTGACACCACTCACTCAGAACAGAAACGTATACGATACCAAGCTAAAGACTACATGATCGTCGGTGATACGCTTTACCGTCGTGGTATCGATACAGTCCTGAGGAGGTGCCTTACCCATGAGGAGGCCGAAAAGACCCTGAATGAGTGTCATTCAGGCGCGTGTGGGGGGCATCAATCTGGATATGCAACAGCACAAAAAATCTTACGAGCAGGATACTTCTGGCCAACCATGTTCAAAGATTGCATAATTGCAGTCAGACGTTGCCATGCTTGTCAAATTTTTGATAGCAAAACCAGAAGACCACCCGCACCTTTACAGCCAATAGTTGCTGTTGGGCCTTTCGCCAAATGGGGCATCGATTTCATGCAATGTAACCCCACCTCGACCGGGGGGCATGGGTATATTATAGTCGCTGTTGACTATTTTACCAAATGGGCCGAGGCGATGCCTACATTGGATAACACTGGTGAAACAGCTGCCCTTTTCTTTTTCAATCATGTAGTCGCCAGGTTCGGTGTACCACAGGCTATAGTGACAGATCATGGATCGCATTTTCACAATCACATGATGGTTGAATTAGCTGCCAAACTAGGGCTATCTCACGACAGCTCTACCCCATATTATTCGCAAGCCAACGGACAAGTTGAAGCAATCAACAATGTCCTGAAGCGTATGTTGCAAAGGATGATCGGGGTTCACAAAAGAAGGTGGCACCTAATCCTGTACTCAGCTTTTTGGGCTTACCGAACATCGGTAAAGAACGCGACCGGGTTCACACCTTTCCAACTGGTGTATGGCCTGGAAGCAGTCTTGCCAATCCAGTGCGAAATTTCGTCGCTTAAACTCGCAATTGATCTCCTCCCCGGAACTTCAGAAGAAGAGGCACGTTTCTTGGAATTAATCCAATTGGATGAAACCCGTCATGATGCCGCTTTGGCTAACGAAGCCCATAAGAAACGAGTCAAGGCGCAGTTCGACAAAAATTTCAAACCCCGTGTCTTCTCAGAAGGTGACTTGGTCTTGCTTTATGACCAAGAATCCGATAAATTGGGAGCAGGTAAATTTAATTCTTTATGGATGGGCCCCTATATTGTTAAACGAGTGTTAGCAAAAGGAGCCTACGAGTTAATGTATTATGATGGAATCCCACTGGCGCAACCCCGTAATGGGTTGTACCTCAAGCGTTACTATGCTTAATAGTAACCTATATGATTTTGTTGTATTTTGTTTTCGCTGAGGTGTTTGTTTGGTCGAGTGATCCACCTTTTTACACTTATTGCAGATGTCAAACCTTCTGGAGACATATGTTGGATATGCCGACGGAGCGAGTCGTAGTTCGCGGAACTTGTCCTCCGCAGCCTGGGCCATTTTTGATCCAAGCGGCGAGTTAGTAAGTTTCAGAGGTGTGTGTATTGGGAAATCAACGAATAACATCACTGAGTATAGCGCGTTGATAGAACTACTCTCTGATGCCATCACCCATGGTATACGCTGACTAATCATCAGGCTAGACTCACAGCTCGTAATACTACAACTCAATGGTATATATTCCGTTCGCAATCCAGCTATTTATCGCATGTTCCTAAGGGTTAAGATTTTGGAAAGACAATTTGATTCAATTCAATACCAGCATATTTCCAGAAACTTAAACACATTAACCGACTCATTAGCAAACTATGTGTTAGATAGACATTTGCGACATTTATAAAAAAGAGACACATCATCAATGATTGTACATATGGATCATATAACTCAACCAGAATAAAACTCGAAAATCAAAATATATATAAGCTGTTTATCGTTCATACATAATGTTCTGTAACCAAGACAAAAATCGGTCATATAACCCAAAAACTCAAAAATGCTAAGGGGCACCCTAGCCTAGTGATGCTCATGATAACACGTCACGGCCTGTGCAATCATGCGCAAGAGACGAGTCCATCGTCTAGGCACACCAGTAGTATGTCGCTGCAACTGTAAAGGTAACTCATCAATCCTCACATCGGGAATGCCGAGAGTAAGGCTCTCAACCTGCTCCTGCACAGCTGTAAGAGTCTCTGCCACATCAAGGTCGCGGAGAATAACCCTCCGAGCAGTCTCCCCTGCTGGGGCAGCAACTGGCGCTTTCGAGCGAACTGCTGGACGAACTGGACCAACATCTGCATGCACACACGAGTTTGATTAAAGTCTTGATAGAGTAAAGCATAAGGACATTATAATTAAGAACAGTAAACAGTAATATGGTCAAAGTTTTTACCCATAGCGCCCCACTGTTCGCCATCCGGCAGTACCAAGTCCGGATCACCTCGAAAATCCATACCAACATATGGATACTCGGAGTAGACCATCTCCTGACGCTCGAACCACCTGAAGAAGGTATCAGTGAAAGTAATCTGAGATTGACCAGCATGCCTAGACATGTGGTCAACCCATCTCTGCATGCGTGGCTCGGTAGGAGAAGGCAGGTCGAGTGCAATATACTGAGGCTGCATCAGTGGTATTTTCTCCAAGTCAAAGGCAGTCAAAACAGAACCAAATCCAGAGTTCTTCAGCTTCCCGTCCTTTACCTTGGTCAATTGAATTTTCATCTGAACAAGTACTGCATCACACCAGTTGAATACTTTCGGTTGGAGACACTCCAAGGTGTGCTGTACATAAGATCTGTTGGCAACATGTAGAGATGCGCTACCGGCCATCCTACCAATAGTATACAGAATGGACCTGAGAGACCTGTCAGTAATCTCACGGATAACAACCTTGCCGTCTCTGCTCAGCTGGGAACCTTCCCTGCAATACTGGCGGACATAATCTCTCACGGAGTCATTCCCCCGGGCCGAACCTGACAAAGAAATGGGGGCACCCCGCCTTGACAACCCAGTCAAGAAGTAAATGTCCACTATGGTCAATAGGATGGATTTTCCCCTAATCTGGAATACTTGGTTGATGGGATCCCAAGCATCAAGCATATACTGCAGTAAAGAGATCTGTGCTCTCATGCTAGAGATACAGAAAAACTTCAGCAAGCCACAGTTCCGCAGCGCGTTCACCGTGGCAGGGTCATGGAGAGCGATCATATCTTCTTCTTCATGTTCTCGTTCTCACCATGTAAGGGACATTTTGCTCAAAGATCCCTGCAAAACAAACGAGAGAAAGAGTAAGTTCCTGGATTTGATGAGAAACTGGCAAAATTTCATCAAACAACTATGCTAGAAGACCCGTTTTTGTGTCCAACGCAGGTAACCAGTGTCCCACCTGCGTTGAAGGTCAAACTGCCTTAAGGCAGATTGACATTCAACGCAGGTTTCGAATGGACCACCTGCGCTGATGGCAGGGCGCCCTGGCAAAACCCCAGGTGCTCAGAAAGATAGGGAAACATGCACAGAATGGAAAAATGAAACCATGAAAAGAAAGAGCTAGGGTTTAGCGCCTACCTGGTCCAGACGGCGCCGAGAATCGTCCACAGAATCTCCCGAAATCAGCTGGTGAAAATCAAGGGGAAGAGGCACCTCCAAAGCTCCAACAAACCAAGTTCAAATGAAATGGTAAAATGAGAGGTAAAAACACTTTTTAATTGCTTTTTACATAGTTCAAAGCGAAATATTAGGGTTTTAATCTCATTTTCAAGCAAATGTTATTCATTTCTAACTAAGTTTGATACATCAATTGAGAATGCAGTACTATCCTTGAAACGAGAAAAGCTAGTTATGGTAAAAAATCAAAATTTGACTATATAATCGAGCAGTTTTAGCATAAAGTTCATGCTCGTTAAAAAATAAACGCAAGATCCGAGCAGTTTTAGCACATAGTTCATGCTCATTAAAAAATAAACATAAGATTGAGCAGTGTTTTGGCGCATTCAAGCTCATTAAAAAATGAACCTATTCTGGTAAATAACCATTGTGTATGTAACCTTGTGTGCCATAAAAGCCTTGGTCGTGTTTGCACCATCACCTCCACTTTTCATTTGGCCGATCGTTCACCTCCATATGATTGTTTGCCCATTTTGAGGAACAGCTGCGAAGAGTGATTTCACCTAGCCATCCTTGTGACACTGCCGTGATTGGAAAATTCCAACCTGTACCTGGAATCAGATGCTAACCCTGTTCATCACTCGTTCCTCAAAAGACGAGTCTTCTTTAAGCTCTTTTCAACTGACTCGTAAAATATGAAAAGATTTCCGAGTTTTGGCCTTCCAGCTCGTTAAAGCGACCGGAAGAGCTATCCCTCCTCTAGATTTTAATCTTTTTGGACCTGAGGGATTATTGCACAAAAAGATCGAGCGCTTGTTTTGTTCGGCTCGTTAAAACTATCGAAAATTCATCCCTTCTGTATTGTTTTATACTTTTTCGGACTTAAGGGATTAGATGACAAAAAAGGAATTTTGGAGTTGACTTTATGTATCTTTTCAGACTCTCTAAAAATGAAAAGAACCCAGTTATCCTTGTCGTTAGACTCGTTAAAATCATTAAATAGCGACAAACTTGTCTTTAGACGAGAACGAGTTTCCCTATCGCTAGGCTCGTTAAAACATAGCGATGGGCTTGCCCGAAGGGAAGGTTATAGAACAAGCATATGTTATCCTCCTCAAGCTTGACAAAAATAAAGAGGTACTGGTCAGCAATGACTGGGGAAAAATTGGGAGAA
The DNA here is from genome assembly GCA_031772625.1 of Pinus tabuliformis. Taxonomy (NCBI): domain Eukaryota; kingdom Viridiplantae; phylum Streptophyta; class Pinopsida; order Pinales; family Pinaceae; genus Pinus; species Pinus tabuliformis. The sequence continues at coordinate 248,315,562 of CM062805.1, forward strand.
ACTAAAGAAAACTTTGATGGTAGCAAGTCGCTCTTGAACATGACACTTTTCCTCCGTATCACATTCGGGTTGGGTTGTCTCATTCACCGGGCACATCCATGGTCTCGCCATACCATCCATATTTGGGGTAATGCTACCGATCCATCGTATCAGTGTCGCCATATGTTCAAGAGAAGTCGTTCAGAAAGAGTCAACCGTGTCCCATCCACTGCCATACATTATCCTTCATCCTTCCATGACCGCCACCCTGAATCATATGTCACAGATCGTTTTCACCTCCATTAAAATCATTAGCTCCGTTCCGTGTCACTGATGTGGGATTCATTAAAGCCCTCCTTTGACGGATTGCTTCTTGTCGACATCAGCTCATTATCCGAGAAGTTGATCTAGGAACAACCCCTTCAGTACTTTGAAGCTTGCATGCCTCAATGGCAAGTTTCTCACTTCCGGTGACAGGTATACATCAATGACCTTCGACCGAAAGATTTTGCGTGGTGTTCGACGCCAAGTCCTTTATTCACACCACGTGAATTGTACTGCAGTACCTTGAGGGTCATTATCATTATCAGTGATTCCTCTCACGCTTGTTAACGGTTTACATCATTGACCGGTAATCAAGCGATGTCTTTCCATGTTCGACTTCAGAACAATTCTCACATGGATCGACTTGTACTTAGAGTGAAGATCGAACGAGTTTGAAGACCCCGGATCTAGTTTCATCCATCCGGGCTGTGATATATATTCAGGAAAGATAAAGACATTGACATGTACATCATTGCAGCAGATAATCATCCTACTCAAAGGATGATAATTTCATCAAAATTATCAGTCTATCATCAGACGATTGTCTGTTCTATGTACAGAAAAATGTATTTATAAAGCTGAGCATGGGAATGCCCGCCTCAGCTAGATCATGAAAGCAGTATGAAAAATAATGTATTGTATTGTATTGTATTACAGGTCTCCCTCCCAGCATTGGATGAACTTCGGATCCCCCTGATAAAGCATTTCGCCCGATAAACAACCTCATACTTTAGGGGGCAACTGTTATAGCCATTTTTGTGCCTTATAGCATTGAGCATGAAATGTCCATAATCTAAAGGGATCCAAAGTCCCTAAACATGTTGTTCCTACCCCTAGAGGAACAAGGCTAACAAACCACAGCAATTCACAGAAGTTCTCCACCTGAAACTGCTCAAAAACAAGTCAATTCAAGATCATGTCAACTACTCCATTGACCATCTGCGCTGAATGTCAGTGGCTCCACTGTCTACCTGTGTTGAATGTCAACTCCAACACTAGCTACCTGCGCTGAGCGAGTTTGGACATGTGGCAGACTCATTCCTCAAGGTGTCAGAAGCCAGGAAGCTTCCAAAATGACACTTGCCTCAGGGAATTCGACTGGTGATGAGTAAGAGGTTCCAAATCTCCAAGTGGAAGCAAGAATCTCCAAGTGGACTCAAGAACAGATAGAGGGAGAGGACACTAGTCAGATCTCAAGCTGACTCATCCTCTCTCCAAAAATTTATATATGGATCTCTCCTCCATGAGATCTGGAGGCTGGAATTTTGTGAATGCAAAGAATTGCTGTTGGTTTGAGACTGGAATCATTGGGTGCTTAATGCTTTGAAGGGGCTGAAGATAGGAATTCCATTTGCTGGGAAGGAGATGCTGGATTGGAGCCCTCTGGGTTGTATCTCTTCATGAACCTTGTTATTCATCAATAAAGCTATCTTGGTTTCTCCTATATGCTGATGTCTTCTTGATGTATGATTGCATTAGTGTATTTGATTTGTTTCTAATCCTGAATCATTTATGAATATGTACATTTGCCTTTGTGTTGTGTTCTTCTCTTGTTGCAAGTAGTTGTTCTCTTGTGATCTCGCAGGAATCAAGTAGTTGTTCTCTTGGACAAGCGAGGAGGCAAGTAGCTGTGAACACCCAAAGGGAAGAGGATCTAGATCGAGGGACAAACGGAAGACACCGGTAAGTCTATTGATCTCTCTCTTTCACATTTCATAAAGGAAGAAACCAGTATAGATGTACTCGTTTGTTGCTAAGGCACTATCACACCTTAGGTGGATAGGATCGTCCTGCGTAGGCATTTTTCCCCACAACAGTGAAGTCAAGACTAACAACCAATAAATGTTCAAGGAAAAGGCACATGTACTCAAATAATGAGAAGAGGTTGTTTTGTGTAGTCAGCAGCAGGAAGCAGCGATAGCACAAGTCTGCAGTAACTTTCCCAAGCTCCAAATTCCAGCAGAAGCAGCCTCCACAGAGAAAATCAAGAAGTTACCTGTTGCAGTAAAGGAGTCAAAGGAGGAAATTGGCAAGGCCCGCTTTGAGCTGTAGCTGCAGATTCGAGCTTTAACTTAAGTTGTGGCCAAGCACTCCTTCAAAAACTATAGAGCAACGCAAGGCTTCTATTAAAGAAGATGTGACTACTCTAGAGGATGCAATCAATGATTGCAACCAATTGTTTGAGAAAATCATGGAGATGTGGACCTCACTACCGGAGGATCCACACATACAGAAAATATAAGCAGATATTCGAGAAAAATAGGTGTAGTTCGATGATATTAGGGCTATAATGCAGACCTTAGCACCAGTGCAAAGGTTAACCATACTATAGGAGGGAAAGTTCATCGAGACCTAGATTGATGAGTTGCGTCGAAAGGCCTCCATCATATCCTCAAGTACGTAGCCTTGGGCTAATGAGGCAATCCAGTTGACACAGATAGTGCAGAGCAAGTTGAAGGCTATGTGGCAGACACAAAGAACCATGGGCCTTGTAGTCAAAGGTCCAACGACAGAGAAACTGGTTGAAGAGGGTCATCAGGTCACTGCACAAGAGAAACAAATATTCCAGCAATGAAGAGAGAGTTTAACGATTTGTAGGCAAAGGTCAAGGCAACAATAGCAAAGTGACTTAGTATGAGTCACAACTTTGTGTTGGGGGCATGTTGGGATGGGGTCCCCTATGGTCAAATTTTCTAAAGGTTTTGTTAATATTGTAAAGTCTACATAGTTTTGAGGAGCGGAGCGTGAGTAGCATAGGTCAATAGGGGTCAAAGGGGATTTAGGAAGGTCAAAGCCCCTTAGTTTGATAAGAGTCAAGTTGTTTTGTTACCCATCCATGGTCCAGAGACCATGGAATTGTAATAAATAGAGATATAAAAACGAGTCATAGAAGAGTTATAGGAATCAATCGATGATCTATGTAAGAAGTGAAAGATCTAGGTCTATTTTCTATACCTATGTGAAGGAAGAGACTCATGTAGCTGTGTGCACAAAGACCTTGGTAAGTCTGTAACTGAGTGTGCAGGGCCCTTAGTTGTGTGCACAGTGTTGGAAGAGTCTGTAATTGAAGGTCTAAGCATAATAAAGGTTGTTTTGAAGAGTTATTTGCATATCTATGTATTTTTTTTCCATCTCTGAATTTACTGTATTTCTGATTTGATTGAATAAAATTAGTCTGAAAAAGTAGCTAATAGAAATTAGTCTCAAAAATTACTTAATAGATGCATGAAGAAGTAGATATTCTTATTTATATGATGTTATGCATGTTTAGTGCAATCAACGAAGGGTTTAGAACTGTTAACTATTAGTTGCTATAATTTTTGGGTTTTAAGGGTTAGTGTCGTGAAGGTTGGGATAGAGCCCTAAGTTTAACAGGAAGACATTACATAGTCCTCTAGATGTAGAAACCTGGTTCTAGCATTCCCTAATACTGCCTCAGGTGAGACTGCAGCCTGCACTATGCGGGTTGTTGCCGAAAGGGTCGGTAGTGTAGGGTTTTCTGGTTAGCATAGCTAACTCTGATCCTAGGTCCAAGCTCCCTCATGGAAACATCTCATAAGGCTTCCAAAAGCTTGGAATGCCAATCTCGGTGATTTGTAGATACTGTTTTAGTTAAAATCGCCTATAAGACTTTATTGGTGCTTTCCACTTGCCCATTCTCTTGTGAATGGTAAGGATAAGTGGTTCTGTGTTTAATATGGTACTTTTGTAGTGCGTTTGAAATTTTATGAGTAGTGAAATGTGATCCCCCATCTATTAAAAGCTCCTGAGGGAGCCCATATTGAACAAACAATTGGAACATAAAATTGATGACTGCTTCTTCTGTGGCCCTTGGGAGTGCTACCGCTTCCACCCATTTAATCACATAATCTGTACAAACTAGAATACATGTTTTTTGATATGAAGTTGGATTAAAGGGGCCTGCAACGTCCATCTCCCATATTTCAAATGGTTCCAATACAATTTGTGATTAGAGGGGAATTTCGTCAACCTAACTGGGATGACCCATCTTTTGGCAAATATCGCAATTATGGACATATTTACTTGCATCTTTAAATACTGTGGGCCAAAAATAGCCCATCTGTAATACCTTGTGTCCAATTCTCCGATTAGAAAAATGTCCTCCACAGGGCTCATCATGACAAGCCTTAAGAATATCATAAACGTTTCCTTCTCTCACACATCTTTGAATTTGACGATGAACCCTTGTATGGAAAAGGTAACCGTCCATCCGTGAAAAGTGTGCGTTGCGCTGGATGATAAAATTATTTTCTCGGGATGATAGGTGTGGTGGTAATTTCCTTGCTTCTAGATAATTCACAACATCAACGTGCCAGGACATTTTGATAGTTACAACAAACAGATGTTCATCCAATAATTGGACCTCAATTAGGGAAGAATCGACTGCAACTAGAACTCTTGATAAGAAGTCTGCAACAAGGCTATCTTTTATGGATGATCCTTTATAGTAATGTCAAGCTCCTACAATAATAGTAACCAATGAGTTATTATACCATTGGTAATAGGTTTTTTAGCTAAATAACAAATGGCAGAATGATCAATATACAGAAAAACTGGATATCTTATTATGTAATGGAGAAATTTATTTATGGCATAAAAAATGGCCAAAAAATATTTTATTGTCACGGAATAATGTACCTTTGCTGACGTAAGGTTTTTTATGATGTAATAGGTCGCAAAACGTTTTTTATCCTCTTCTTGTCCAAGGACTACTCCTATTGTTGTATCTGATGCATATGAGGATATATGGAATAGTAGATTCTAGTTTGGTCCTTGCAACCTAATAGCTGTTGAGACAAAAAATTTAGATCTGCAAAATCAATGTCACGTTTATCAGTCCACTCAAATTCCACATGTCGAGTTAATACATACAGTGGTGCTGCAATTTTTGAAAATTTTGCTTAAAACCGACAATAATAACCATAATAACCAAGGAAACTATGTACCTTTGTCAGTGTTTGTGGGGTAGGGAGTTTAAGAATTGCCTTGAGCTTAGTTGGGTCTACTAGAATGCTTGTAGCAAAAATAAAATTGCCCAAACTTATGCCCGTTGTCATCATCATATGAAATTTTTCATGACTGAGGCATAGCCTAGTAGCTATACATCATGCAAGAACCTTCTCAATATTATGCAAGGCTTGGTCAAAATAATTACCAGAAGGAGTAAACTCATCCATATATAGTTCAATTCCTTCATTAATTAAATCAAAGAAAATATTGAGAATTTCCCTTTAAAAAGTGGCTTGTGCATTGCATAGCCCAAATGATAAGACTCTATATGAAAACGTTCCCCATGGACAGGTGAACATAGTTTTATCTTTGTCTTCAGGGGAAATCTAGATTTGATTATATCCGCTAAACCCATCCAAGAAAGAAAAATATTTCTTTCCAGCAAGAGTGTCAATCAAGGACTTGGTCTACAAATGGAAGGGGAAAATGATCCTTATGCATAACTTTATTTAGTTCTCTATAGTTGACACAAATTCTCCATTTTCCATTATTTTTAGGGACTACCACCAGTCGTGAAAGCCACTTAGTATAAAAAATAGGATATGTGAAATTAACATCAAGAATTTTTTGAAGTTCTTGTTTTACTATGTCCCTCAAATGTGGATTTAATATTCTTTGAGATAGAAATAGCTCATACATCTTTCTTGACATAAATATGATGTGTGCAGAGTTGTGGATCGATTTCCTTTATATCATAATATTCCTAGGAAAAATCATGTTTATATTTTTGAAGAATTTGATTAACCTTTCCCACTAATGGTCATTAACATTGGCGTTAATATTCAGGGTCTTGTCATGCTCAATTTCAATGGGAATTCTATTGTGAACTACAGTCGTGGGTATATGTTCAATGTTCAAGTCCTCTAGCAGATCTCCTTGGGCTTTGTTGTCAAGCACAACTTTCAGCATTTGACAGGTTGGGTTCCCAATAGTGGAAGTTTGATTAATAAACCCATTATTGATATCATCCTCTGTCAATCTTTTAAAGATAAGAGCTTTATCGATAGTAAGAGGAGAGCATAAATTGCCTTCCTAATATTCAGGTGGGGAACATCTAAAATTTTCAGCCGAGATGTTGGGTCTAGTGAGAGGGTATAAGATAAGATTATTGATATCCGCTTCTTTAGTGATTTTAATACTTTCGGTTTGACAACCGATACATGCATATGAAGTGGAAATCCATGGTATGCCTAATATCAAAGGCTGTCCTTCTAACTTGTTTTTAGGATTGAGGATGATCAGGTGCTCATGTCCTAAGTGTCGTAAAATGCTCAAAATTTAAAGTGCTTATAACTGGTTCAAAGTTGAATGACTGTAAAGTGCTCATCTTCCCGATTACGGCACTACAAACGATTCAAAAAATGGTCGCCGTATGAGGAAGTTATGACAAAAAGAAGAATTTGTCCATAACATTAGAAATTTTAATTTTTCAAAAAAGAAAATTTATTAAAAAAGGAATATTCTGCCGGGCATGAAATCCGAGGCAACCACCAAACATTAAATGTAACTGCAGTTAAGTTGGAGGAATTTTGGCAGGAGCGCCAAATTTGGCGGACCTGCCATAATTGGCGAAGCTATCTGGAGTTAACTAAAGTTAGCTGGAGTTTTTCTAGGGAAAAACTGGAGAAACTTTAAATGGCCATAACTTTGGCTAGGAAAGTCAGTTTTGGACGATTATTTTTTTTGATTTTGGGTATTTTCGACCTTCTGAAGCCATTGGTGCAAGTCTTATAGCCATCTAAGGTCATTTGTAGAGGTTTTGGAGCCGTGAAAGTTCTAGGAGCCACCAGGGCCCAGTTTTGTGAAGACTGTATAGGGTTGCAGGTATCCATTGGAGGTGATCCAATAGTCAATCCTGAAGGATTCAAGTTTTATAAATCCATTTTTACCATCTATTTCTCCTGTAGATGCTTCTATTCAGCTGTATTTTCAATTTGAGCATTTAATAAAAACAAGGACAAGCCCGGTTGGGAGCTTTGGACCCAGCAGACGTAGCCCTGGAGGGGGTGAACTACTTTATCAACTTCTTTTGCATTTGTGGTTGATTTATTTTGTAGATCAAATTTGTTTTAATGTGTTAAACAGTAAAAGGAAATAACTCTGCTATGCTTAAATGGGTCATGAACAGTTGAAAATTTCATGTGTTTTCTTTCTGCAAGACATGGAAATCTTTTAAACATGTTTAATTCTGAATTGAATACCTTGCAAAGAAATTTCAAGTAGTTTCAAATTCAGATCAAGTTGGTATCAGAGCTCAGGGTTTTGTGCAAAGTTCTTCTAACTGTCTTGCAAAGTATTGATGCTTATCAGGTTGAAACTTAGAAGAGGGGAAGGACAGTTGACTAGAGAATGAGAGAATCCTCAGTCAAGGAAGGCCAGAGAGCCATCACCTCCACCTTCAATTTCACCCTCAAGAGTCTTAGCAAAAGCTTCAAGGATGTCTAAACATGAAGGAGAAATTCCTGCAGAGACAGATCCAAGAGAAGAAGAAAGAGTCTTCAGAAAGGCTTTCTTGGACCTCACTGAAATGGTGAGGATATTGTACCAAGAAGGAAATGAGAAATTGGTTGGAGAAGGGTCCAAACATCCACATGAAGGAGAGGGCTCTTCAGGAGGTAAGAAGGATGATGATCATTCCAAGAAAGGACATGGAGGAAATGGTGATCCACCACCCCCATCTTCACCTTCTTCCCCTTCATCTTTGTCTTCTTCTGTTCATAAGCATAGATCCTCTGGAAAAAGTCCTTTTTTGAAGCTTGATGTAAAATTCGAATTACCTATGTTTAATGGTGAAGTGAATGCAGAAAAGCTTGACAACTAGATTAGGTAGTTGGAAGTTTACTTGAGGATCCAAAATATGCATGATGATGCCACAAAGATTCAGTTGGCTTCTTTGAGAATGGATGGAGCAGCACTGGTCTGGTGGGAGGCCAAGACTAAAGAGGAGATCAAAAAATTTGGTAAGGTTACCTTAACATTGCCTAAATTTCTGTTAGCCATTAAAAAACAATTTTATCCTCTTGCTCACATGCAGAAGGCCATTATGAATTGGCAAAATTTCAGACAACTTAAGGGTCAGAGTGTCCAAGACTACACCCAAGAATTCAGGAGAAGAGCTCTCTTGTTAGGGGTAGATTTACAGACACAAGAAACCTTGCTGAAATACATCGGTGGCTTGCATAGCTACCTTAGACACACCATCTTGATGTTTAACCCTACTAGCCTGGACGAGGTTTGTGTCCAAGCTACCCATTTAGAGGCAAGGGGAAAAAACACATTCGAAGAGGGTAGAAACAAGCCCCCCAAGGGGAAAAACAAAGAGAAAACCTCCAAGCGAAAGGGCAAAAAGAATGCATCTGTCAAACAAGAGAGTGAGAAAGTGATCTGTAAACACTATTCTAAACCAGGCCATGAGGAGAAAAACTATTCGAAATTATATCCTGAAAAAAGACCTCAATTTAACAAATCCAAAGGGAAACAGAAAACTGCTGCTACTACATCTACACCAAAAGATTTAGGGGAAGATTCAGGTGATGAAACCAAAATTGCAGCCATGGGTTTGAAAAACTTGAAGGGAAAAGAAATTGAAACTCAAGCCAGCACTAGTACCTCAAACTTCCATGTACAAGCTCCTAATGAGGAAGAAAGAATTGAACTGTTTCATGTAAGGGTGATTTCAAAACATACTAAAATTGACACACTTTTTGATAGTGGGTCACAAGAAAACCTTATATCAGAGGACTTGGTCAAGCAACTTAAACTTGAGACCGTTCCACATTCGAAGCCATATCCACTTGGATGGATTTGCAAGGATGCAAATTTACAAGTTTCAAGAAAGTGCACATTGCGCTTTGCAATTGCTGCACATTTTATTGACACAGTTGAACTTGATGTGGTACCTTTTGATATAGCAGGAATTGTTTTGGGAAGTCCTTACTTGTTTGACAAGACAGCTATCTTTCATCGCCATGAAAACAAATATCATCTTTTCAAAGATGGCAAGGAGTTCATTGTTAGAGCTCATCGCAAGAAGACAAATATAGCGATGGTGAATGCAGGAGAGTAAAAAGGCTGGTCAATTCAAGTAAGAATTTTGTTCTTCTTATGATTAAGCCCAAGGTTGATGTGAATCATGAGTCATTTGACAATTGTGATCCAAAACTTAAATCAGATTTGTATGATGTAATTGATGCATATCATGAGATGTTTCAGGAGCCAACAGGTTTGCCTCCTAAGAGGGAGATTCAGCATGAAATCCATTTGCATCCAGATTGTCCTCTTCCAAACATAGGCATGTACCGCGTGTTTATTATGGATAATGCTGAAATAAAGAAGCAAATCAAGGACTTGTTGGACAAGGGTTTCATAAGGCCAAGTACTTCGCCATGTGGGTCACCGATTGTATTGATTCCAAAGAAAGATGGCACTTGGCGTATGTTTGTTGATTTCAGGGCCTTGAACAAGATAACAGTAAAGAATCGTTACCCACTCCCAGGGATAGATGATTTGCTAGACCAGCTGAAAGATGCTCAATATTTCACTAAGCTAGACTTGCGCAGTGGATATCATCAAGTAAGAATTAAAGAAAGTGACATTTGGAAGACAGCCTTTAAAACCAAACAAGGACTCTTTGAGTGGCTTGTGATGCCATTTGGTTTGTGCAATGCACCTGCAACTTTTATGCGGGTAATGGATGATGTCTTGCGTCCTCTTCTTGATGATTTCGTTATTGTCTACTTAGATGACATCTTAATTTTCAGCAAGTCTAGAGAATATCATGTCATGCATGTTAGAAAAGTACTTGATGTTTTGAAGAAGAATTAGTTATTTCTTAAAATGTCAAAGTGTGAATTTGGAAAGACTTCTTTGGTTTATTTGGGACACATAGTAGGAGGAGGTGCTTTGAGAATTGATCCTGCTAAGATTGAGGCTATTGTGAAGTGGCCTACTCCCAAATCCATAACAGAGGTAAGAAGTTTTTTGGGTGCAGCTCCATATTGGAGGAAGTTTATCTCTAACTTCTCTTCTATAGCAGCTCCTATGCATGTAGTGACAAGTGTGAAGCATGCTTTCCAATGGGGAGGCAACCAGCAAAAAGCTTTCGAATCTTTGAAAGAGAAGATTAGTTTAGCTCCAGTCCTTGCATTACCAGATTTGAGACAGCCATTTGAGATACAAACTGATGCTAGTGATTATGCTATGGGTGCAGTTCTTCTACAGCATGGTAAGCCTATTGCTTTTCATTCTGAAACTTTTAATGGTGCTGTTGTAAATTATCCTACATATGATAAGGAGTTGTATGTGTTGGTACAAAGCGTCAAAAAGTGGAAACACTACTTGATGGGCGAAGAAACTGTTATACATACCGACCATCAGCCCTTACAGTACTTACAATCACAAAGCAAGTTACAACAGTCACGACACTTCAGATGGATGGGCTTCTTGCAACAATTCCATTTGGTAATAAGGTATAAGAAAGGTATTTTGAATAAGGTTGCTGATATGCTTTCAAGGCCTATTATTGGTGCTATTACTTTACTTAAGAATGATTCCATTGTACATGATAGTTACATAGAACAATATGCATCTGATGATGACTTTAAAGATGTGTATGCTAACTTGAATAAAGGAAATCATGTAGAGGAAAATGACTATCACATGCATAACAATTTGTTGTTTCATTTGGGCAAGTTGTGTATACCACAGGGGGAGAGGATAAATGTCATAAGAGAAGCTCATTCTTCTCTTATTGCTGGCCATTTTGGTGTGAGCAAAACAGTTGTACATCTACAGAGGTATTGCTATTGGCCTTGCATGGTAGATTATGTTTCAAGGTTCATAAGAGATTGTTAATTATGTGCTACAAGCAAGCCTAGCAATAGGAAGCTTGGTTTGTATACTCCTTTGCCGGTACCTTCTAAGCCATGGGAGAGCATCTCTATGGATTTTGTAGGAGGTTTGCCAAAATCTAGAAAGTAGCATGATTATTTATATGTAGTAGTTGATCGTTTCAGCAAAATGTGTATACTTATGCGTTGTAAGAAAACTATAACTGCTGAACAAACTGCTGAATTATTTTTTCATCATGTATGGATTCACTTTGGTTTGCCTACTTCCATTATTAGTGACAGGGATTCCAGATTTTTGGGGAATTTTTGGTCCAACCTATGGGAGATGATGGACACAAAGTTGAAGAAAAGTACTGCTTTCCATCCACAAACAGATGGACAAACCGAAGTTGTGAACAGAACCATTGTGCACCTCTTGAGAGGTTATTGCAGCAAGCATCCCAAGCTTTGGGATGAACATTTGCACTACATACAGCATGCTTACAATCGTGCCAAGCACTCTTCCACAAACACCTCACCGTTTGAAGCTTGTTTTGGTTATTTGCCAAAATCACCTCTTGATTTCATTCTTGAGAAAGATGTTGCCATTGAGGGACATAGTGACATTGACAAAGCTCGTTCATTCATTGAAAGGATTCAGCAAATACATCAGCAAATTCAAGAACAGCTTGAGAAGAGTCAAGGCAAGTACAAAGAAAGACACGACAAGCATAGAGTCAATCACAAGTTTCAAGAAGGAGATGAGGTATGGCTGTACATTAGTAAGGAAAGGATGCAAGGAGAAGGTAAAAAGCTGAAGCCTATTCGTTATGGTCCATTCAAAATCCTCAAGAAGGTTGGAAATAATGCTTTTCAATTAGATTTGCCTTCCTACATGCAAATGTATTCTGTTGTCAATGTGGAGAACTTACGTTTGTATGAACCTCCTTTGATTGTTGATCATGAAAATGTTGTTTAGCTGCCATCTATAGAAGATTTCTCGCCAGAATTCTTAGATGAGCTGAAAGAAGATACAATCCTTGACAGAAGGACACGCACTTCAAGAAGGGGCAGTGTAGATTATGTTCAGGTTGGTTTCAAAGGCAGCAAACCGAACAAGGCAAAGTGGATGGAGGTGGACAGAGTGAGGGAGCTGTACCCTCACCTCTTTAATAGGTAGTTGAAGGCTTTTGGGGTCCAAAAGCTTCCCAATGGGGAGGCGTGATCAGGTGCTCATGTCCTAAGTGTCATAAAATGCTCAAAATTTAAAGTGTTTAGAACTAGTTCAAAGTTGAATGACTGGAAATTTCTCATCTTCCCGATTCCGGCGCCACAAACGGTTCGAAAAACAGTCGCCGTATGAGGAAGTTATGGCAAAAAGAAGAATTTGTCCATAATATTAGAAATTTTAATTTTTCAAAAAAAATTAAAAAAGGAATATTCCGCCGGGCACGAAATCCGAGGAAACCACCAAACATTAAATGTAACTGCAGTTAATTTGGCGGAATTTTGGCAGGAGCGCCAAATTTGGCGGACCCGCCATAATTGGTGGAGCTATCTGGAGTTAACTAAAGTTAGCTAGAGTTTTTCTAGGGAAAAACTGGAGAAACTTTAAATGGCCATAACTTTGGCTAGGAAAGTCGGTTTTGGACGAATGTTTTTTTGATTTTGGGTATTTTCGACCTTTTGAAGCCATTGGTGTAGGTCTTAAATCCATCTGAGGTCATTTGCAGAGGTTTTGGAGCTGTGAAATTTATAGGAGCCACTAGAGCCGAGTTTTGTGAAGACTGTATAGGGTTGCAGGTATCCATTGGAGGTGATCCAATAGTCAATCCTAAAGGATTCAAGTGTTCTGAATCCATTTTTACCATTTGTTTCTCCTGTATATGCTTCTGTTCAGCTGTATTTTCAATTTGAGCATTTAATAAAAACAAGGACAAGCCCGATTGGGAGCTTTGGACCCAGCAGACGTAGCCCTGGAGGGGGTGAACTGTTTTATCAGCTTCTTTTGCATTTGTGGTTGATTTATTTTGCAGATCAAATTCGTTTTAATGTGTTAAACAGTAAAAGGAAATAACTCTGCTATGCTTAAATGGGTCATGAACAGCTGAAATTTCATGTGTTTTCTTTCTACAAGACATGGAAATCTTTTAAACATGTTTAATTCTGAATTGAATACCTTGCAAAGAAATTTCCAGTAGTTTCAAATTCAGATCAGAGGACCATAAAATCCACTAGGTATTCCCAAGAATCTATATAAATAATGACATCGTTTAAAGTCCCCTGCAATTTTACTACGGATCTGTTAGCTAGTTCTAGCATGGTTAGAGTAAATTTAAATCTAGTCATTCCAAGGAGTCCACAAGTTTCAAGTGTTATAATATTTATGGTCTCTCCCAAGTCCACTAAAGTGTTTGGGAAATTATATGTCTAAATTTGGACAATGACTACAGGGTTTCCAAGGCCATCATATTTCATGTGTATTTGTTTTCACGAGATGAGATTATAGATTTTCCATAAAACATGGACTATAAAAGATTCTTTTGGCTTATTACCATGCTTCTTAGCACATAATTATTTAATGGTTTTAGCGTAAATGGGTATTTCTCTAATAACCTATAGGAGAGGGATTTTGACAAGGAAAATTTTAAGAACCACCCTAAATTTATATGTATAATAAATGCGATAACCCCCATGATACATAGGAAAAATGGGAGGCAACTTTATCAATAATATAATATGTATATATAATTTTTCTGGCGAATCTCTCACCAGATTATATTATCTTGTACAGTGATGGAGAATATTTCACTGAATTATAAAATATTGTAAGATCTTGGCAAATATTTTACTGAATAATAAAACATTGTGAAGTCTTGGCGAATGTTTTGTTAAGGTATGAAACCATATATAATAATAAGAAAACATATTCATTAAACTGTAATATACTAACATACATGTTTGGAAAAAGAAACATAATTTTCTCTTCCTACAAAAAATGTTCCAAGTTTCATTGGCCGTGTTTGTCAAGGTTCTTATAATACACTCTTTCATATCCTTCTATTAGTTTTGATAATATTCTACAACAAAGTTCTTGTAGGTGTTGATATTGACAACGAGTTCTATCAAGGTAGGAGAGATTAATCTTTTCTCTACAACTTTTGTCAAGCTACCACTTTTTTCAAGTTATCAAATTTCTTTCTTATTCCATAGACTCGAACTACGAGATTAAAAAAAACACATCAAGTTTGTTTACCCCAACATGCCAACAAGTAGCGAGCCCCAACTATATAATATAAGAAAGTATTAGGTATCCCAAGGGCTTGAAATGGATCTAATTGAAAGAAGTGACCATTGCGAAAATCCTTCCATAATATATAAATGTAGATTTATTATTATTTTAATTGGAAATCTTCAATTAAATAATAAAATTTAATTACGTCTCTCCCAATCTAAATTGCTTATTAGCATAATTCACTACCCTCATAGGTCTCGCATTTTTTAACATCCTTGTAACATGTATATTAATTTCCTTTTTGGTGAACAATCTCCACCATTTAGGAAAATATGGTGCAATGGCTCCAACCCCTACAGATCATTAGGACAAACTAAGAATAGCACAGAAGATGAAAGGTTATACAAACCAACTTATTTTTCAAACAACTAATCCAACATTAGTACCTAAACTTTTTCATGAAGATATCATATTGAGAATGTTTGAAAAATGGTGAGAAATCTTTTGCGAGGGTGATGCGGAAAGAGTGATAATGTTTCATTGTTTTTGAACTTTTTTTGTTAAATTAGAAAAAGTTAAAAACCAATATTATTGGAGATATTGGTGTTTTTTACTAAATTTTGTGAAGTGACGAAATGTAGCTTTAACTATTCACCTTAAGATGTTTTTACAATATAATTTCCTAAGTCTATTTAATATCTTCATTATCATAAAAACCAACCTATATCCATCTTAACTCCACATCTACCACTCTTAGGGGGATGAAATCTATTTATCCCTCTGAGCACTTGGTAGACCCAGAATTAAGATGGATCTAAGATGATAGAATTTCCCCTTTAAATAGTCTATGCTCACATGAATAACATGGAGGGATCAAATATTTTTTCACTCTATCCTAGTTTGCATATCACGATATTTGATACCTCTCGGGGCTTAGTAGATCCAAACTAAAGATAGATCTATGCTGGTTTAATTCCCCCATTCAAATAGGCTACATTCCACGTGAATACCATGGGTCAATATCATGTGCCATTTTTATTTTTATTAATATTAGGGTTAATAATGTTTTTTTGCATGGTATTAATAATAATCTAGCCCATGGTATTTGGCCCATAGTATTTTTCCCATAGGTTTCACCTAAATATAACTCATTTTTTGAGTGTTCCTAAATATAAGGTGACTTATGGAGTAAATATAAAGAAAAAAATTATTTATTTACCATACCTCTTGTTTATTTATATTTTTATTAATTTACCATACCTCTTTTACAAATATCGTATTTGGCCCATAAGATTCACTTAAATAAAACCTCTTTTTTGAGCTTCATAAATAGAAAGAGGGTTATGGACTAAATATAAAAAGAGATTTTATTTATTTACCATATGTCTAAATATCGTATTTGGCCCATAAGATTCACTTAAATAAAACCTCTTTTTTGAGCTTCATAAATAGAAAGAGGGTTACGGACTAAATATAAAAAGAGATTTTATTTATTTACCATATGTCTAGTTTATTTATATTTTTATTTATTTACCATACCTCCACTTTATTTATATTTTTATTTATTTACACCCTTGCATGTATATAAGGTGACTTATGGAGTAAATATAAAAAATGTTTTATTTATTTACCATAGCTCTCATTTATTTATATTTTTATTAATTTACCATACCTCTTTTATAAATATGGTATCTAGCCCATAGGATTCACTTAAATAAAACCTATTCTTGAAAATTAGGGCCAATGGAAGGTTGTAGCTCCTAATTTCAAGGGCTAAATTTACCTTTTTTACCCTCTCCCTTAAAATAAGGTGGGATATTTGAGGCCATTTGTAAAAATGTACTATGATACCAAATATTCGCCCACTAAAAATTTAAAACCCCTTAATTTCGCCAAAGGGCGAACATCTGCCCCTAAAATTTTCCATGGATTTTGATACATAAATTTTGTAATTGCCCTTAAGAGATCAAATTTAGGGTAGACAAGTGATTTTACTATGGCTAATATCTTAGAGAATGGAAGAGAAGTATAAGTAATCTCAATTGGTTCATGTTTTTCTGTTGGTTTACTAGATTATTGTCCTTCAGTAATGATTACGGTAGGATGAGAATGTGCTATCGAGGAATTCTCCTTAGCGGGTTTGCCATTTTCTGGTTTCTCTTGATTTTTTTAGTTTTCTTCTGGAAAGATGGTTCTCCCAAATATCAGACATAGTTTTTTACATTCCAAAGAGGAAGGGATGGAATATGAAGTTTACAAAATTTAGAAAAATTGGACAGGTTTTTTTTTAGATTTAGAATTGGCTGTGCAAGTAACTGAGGTCGTAGTGGAGGTGGACCGTTTGGAGGTATTTGAAGTGGAGGTTGTAATGGTGGTTGATTTTATGACTGAGGCATCACTCCCATTGATTGATCAATCAATATAGTGGGGATTTGTTAATTCGGGGACCACATCAACCCTTGAGTAGGTTTATTTTCCCATTGCAGAGGGTATGGATTATTTGGTGTACTCTTCCATGAAGTCATGGGATATTGTTTCAGCCAAGAGGGACTACGGAATGACTAATTTTTCTAGGGTAACAAACTATATGGCTGAGGCTTCTAGGTATTAGGATAATGTTGTTGGCCCTTCCAATTTAATCCAGGAAACTATTGTTGAGCAAATTGTCAAGAAAAAACAAACATAGAAGGGTCCTACAACATACCTGATGGGCGATTCTGCCATTATCGTCGTTGTGCCACAAAAAATGCTAGTTTGGGTTCTTCTTCAACTATTTTAAATATAGCATTCAATCCAAGAAGTGAAGTAAATCAATTGTTTGAGTGATCTTTGGTATAAATAACACATATCTCGACTGTATCCAACAAACAATATTTGCGTCTGTGCTTCTTTCGACAATGAGGAAAAAAAATAGGTAATATTCTTCTTCAATCTACTTCGGTTTTACTTGTAAAACATCCAACTGTGTTGTTAGTTTATTTAGGATATTAGTTTTAAAATATTTTAAGAGATTACCAATTTGTGCTCGTGTAACTCCTCCTCCTGGAATTATGTTGGATCTGCTGATAGGATCGCGAGTCCCAGGATTGGTTCACGTACTAACACATAATACACAACTTTACAATTTCATCTTATTATTCTTTAGAAATGTCACCCTACCCCTATTAAATTAAAAATTTCTATCCATTCATCTTCCATACCTCTAATCAAAGTAGTTTTCAACACATCTTTGGGTAGAGTAGTATATGGTGATATTTGTAAATTATATTGAAATATTTCAACATACTCTTCCAAGATTTCATATTCTTATGACATCATTTTAAATATTTCCTTTATTATATCACTAGATGGACAATAATCCTGGTATTTAGTAGGGAAATCCTCTTTCATTTGATCCCATGAAGTTATAGTACCACTCCCCAATCTCGTGAACCATAGTAATGCTTCTCCCTTTAAGGTATAAGGAAACAACTTTAATTTTGGTGGGTCAGTAGTATAATCATATCCTCCACATAAGACATCAAACTCAAACTCAAACAAAAATGCATCGGGGTATTCAGAGGCCATCCCATGAAAATTTGGAAGGTTTTGCAGCGGGATAGCCTTTATCAATTTATTAACCTATGGATCAATAATAGGATATTCTATGGTCAAGGTTTTCTTCCTGTTACTTCATTTTCCACTTGGTCAAATATCTTCTAGTAACCTTCAAGGATCGCGTGGTCAGGAGGTACTATCTGAAAAAGAGTAATATGTTGATAGGGTTTTGGACCTTGACCAGGTCTCACAGCACTTCTTAGGTCAGGAACTTTAGTTTCTCGTCTCACAATGGGTTTTACAAGAGATTCCTACTCAGAAGGTTGAGGATATGGTTTTCTTGTCTCACCTCTCCCTTCACTTAAATTACAAGAGTGCCCCTCACTCTTACCAAAAGGACTGAGATGGTTAACAGGTATGCCTTGAAATATTTGCTTAGATCCTAAAGTTGTATCATGAATCTCATTGTTAGTTGTAGCATATGACCCTTCTACTCAAAGGGAATTAACAGTAGAACCCTTCTGAGATACTTCTCAGAGACCTACCGACGCTTGAGATTCTCATTCATGAATGATTTCGTCTATAAAGGTTATTCTTCCTAGGCCAACTTGACCTTGGGTTTTGGTAATTTTCGGGGTGGATTTCAAATCTATCTTTATTTGGTTCCTAGTCCTAGGCTTCCTTCTAGTCATACACACTAGAAAACCTAAACGTATCAGCCAAGGGAAGGCACTAGCACAAGATTTTTACTTGGGTGTATGTGAAGATTCTTAATTTTTGTCTTTAATACCCATTCCCCGCGGATATAACTAGCACTCTCTTTGACAACCTCCTTGGGAATGACACCAAAATTTTGAGCTAACTAATTGTTTCTAAAAGGACCAAATAACTTCTACACATTAATTTATCAACTCGAGGTTTCATTTTTCTATTTCAAGGTTATCAACACAATTTATGCAAGAAAAATGTTGGTATGATTAGTTAGTGCTATTCTATTGAAAATAAAAGTTGCAATATCAAAGATATAAACTCATAATGCAATTTCTAATTATAGTAAACCATTCAAAACATTAACTTATAAATTCTTCTTAAGGAAACAACAAAATAAAACCTACTGAACATCAACTTGTTTCTTAGGGAAGAACAACTATAAAATAGGAAAACAATACAAAAGAATCATAACATAAAAAGTGATTAAGAAAGAAAGATAACGATCTACGATGATTTACAAGAAATGGCAAGAAATGACAATGCTCTTAACAAATTAACTATAGCAATTCTATTATGTAACGATATGGATAAATCTAATTCAAAATAGAGCATTCGATTTAATAAACTAGAAATGAGAAATTAAGAACAATTGCGTAAAGGGAAAATAGCTGGAAGAAGAGAATCAAACATCAATTTAATGATACAAGTGAATAGAGTGTTGCTTCCAGGATCAGACCCAAATCACCAGAATTGAATTTCGTTATGAAAAGAATCAGCACATCATATTAAATTTGAGTAATAAATGCTTCCATTCATTGAATTAAAAATAACAAATTACAATCAATGTCTTTGCAAGTCTGAGCTTATGTCAAAACAACATTACAACTAAACAACACCTTTCAAGGCTTAATACAAGTTTTTATATCGTTGATAAAAGATAAGAATAGAGAATCTATTTCTGATAATGAGCAATCGCGAAAATCTAAAGATTCTCAAGATTCTCATTTAAGCTACAAAGATGTTAATGCATCAGAAGGACTAGATCAGAAGCTCATATTTAAATAATTTGATCCAAACAAAGTAAATACCCTGAGGCTATCCAATTTCCTATGATCATTCAAGGAAGCAACATCAACTGTCAATGCATCAATAAATTCCTGTCCAAAATAAGGATCCATTCGTAAGTAAATAACACTTTTAAAGGTCAAATTCATTCATAAAATTAATAAAACAATAAATACATATGAAACACTATTATACTCCATACTACATAAGTTTTCATATCCTATTTACAAAAAAGACATTAAATAACATGAAAACTAAGAAGTAAGGCAAGGAATTTATGACAATTATGAGGCCCAACAACGGGTCAAATGCAAAACATGGAAAAGGTAAAATGATCTCAAATAAAAATTTCTAGGGCTTGAAGAACCAGGTTTAAGGGTCCTCCTAAAATTGTTCCTTTGGTGGATTTGGAAAATAGTCATGAACCACCTCTAAAAAGAAATAAGTCATGTTCTCAGGATCCTTTTCCAAGTCATGACAATATTGTCAATTGTGGTGATGGTTCCTTTGGAAACTCTCGCTTGGATTATTTAATTGCAAATATATATTGGATACAACAATATTTTCTCACTAATCCTCTCTTGTAACATAAAATTATCCAACTATTTTATGAAAATGACCAGTTAACAGCTATGTTCCAGAGAAAGGATAAGTCAAATGAACAAAAAGCATGTTCTGTTGAAGGTAAAACGTGTCTAAATATACTGACATTGTGATAAATTATCTGAACCTCAAGGTTACAATCTCCTCAGAATTAGAGGGACCTAGTGCCAAAAAATAGTCAATTTCTTTAAACAGAGATGCATGTAATGTTTGTTTATTTGGTTTGTTATTTTAATAAAAGGATCGCTGCATAATAATAGATTCTGTAGCAATGCAATTCCAGCTTTATTGTTATGTTATCTAAACTTAAGCATATTTTCTTAACAATTTTTCAATGATAGTAGGGCAACTATCTTGGACAGTGTGATTCGGGATGCTTTCACCCACCACGTGTTCACTCGTAACCTAGTATGGGAATATTATATGTCATATATCTTATGTTAATTTGCTCAAAGGCCGGGAAGGCCTAAATATGAAATATTTTTTCTTTATTTTCTATAACTGAATAATGCAAAAACAATTTTATTTTTATTCTTTTACTGTAATTCTCGTGGCCTTTAAATATATAAACTCGTCAATTCAATTATAAAAAGGGGGGAGGAGGAGATATATAGGGTTCTATTGATAGTTTCTTTTGGGCAAAGAATTTGCTATTATTTTGATCGTGGGAATGCATTAATATAAGCCCATAGATTTTACTGTGTTCAATTTGGTTTCTCCAACTTCAATGTTCCATGGTCAATGCATATATCTCTTTATTTTCTTGTAATTATTTCTTGAAATTTTGAGGATAAAAATTATTTGTTTTATGGTTTTATTTTTAATCAAACAATTTTATTTATTTATTTCCCATTTCAACATTTATTTGATTTGCAATTATTATAGATTAATATTTTTTTAGTGACTTATGTTCTAAGAATAAGTATTAATTCAGACATTGTTTTGATTTGTACTTATATGAATGATTTTCAAGTTTTCAAAATTTTCAAATCTCTATAGTAAGTTACTTCTCATAAAGAGAAACATATAATTTACATTTTTATCTTCAATTAAGTCTTGGCCCGATCATTATTCCAATAAAAAATTTATTATATTTTATGAATCTATTTCTTAATGCAAAACTATAACACTGAGAAATTATAACGCTGAGTATATCAATCTGTGTTTGCCTTCACGATAAGGAGTTTGTTTACGTTGAGAAACAATTTAATTTAATATATTATTTCATTTTACAAATATTGCTTTCAAAAGTTTATTTAAGGTTCATCTATTTTAAGTCAATTGCGTAATGTTCTGACCTTCTTTATTTGTTGTAATATAATGCTATACATTTCTGTATTATATTTGGATTCTCTAACACTCGTTATTGTATTATATATATATATATATTTTCTAATTTTAATTTTTAAATGGAATTTAAAAATTATAATTACTTGCTATATTATAGCTCATTAACATTGAAATAGTTAGTTTTTGTATTTTTATGATTACATTTCATATAGGCTAGTTGATTTTATCTGATTTATAGAGCTTATTCAATACCTTAGTCATAGTTTGTTTCAATAATAATTTAGTATAATAAGTAGTTTAGTTTAGTGTAGGAAAACCATAGTTCAATATAGTTTAGATTAGGAATTACTTTTTGAAGACTCAATCCTTCACAAGAAGAAAAGATTCTAGGCTAACAGAGCCTATAAAATTGTCAAGGGTGACTACTCCAAATGGATCAAGAGGCTCTATCCCTGTCACTTCCTCCTTGCTGATTTAGGTGTATATCGCCTGCGTCAACACTACCCTCACTCTAAGCAAAAAAGTATATACAAAAAATTACAAACCAATTAGTTCTCTAAGGTTTGAACCTTAGATTGCCATAGCTAAGTTATAAAATAAAGAAAATAATGAGACTACAATGCCCCAATAGACGAACAATTAAATAAATGATAGTTTTCCTATTAATATTGAACATTATGATACCTAAATGAATAAGTGAAGGCATATCGTAAACTAAATGTTCCTCATTAATTATGCTTTAAGTGTTATTTGATATACTTAAAAAAACTTAATCATTCTTATAATATGAATTGTTAATTCATAATGAATAGGACTTTTTTATACAATAATTAAATATTGTGAAAGAGCACTATTTGACCCTTCATTATAGAATTTTAGTTAAATAAAATGAACTTATTGAGGTTTGAAATTATGCCTACAAGTTCCACAATTGGTGACTTTCCATTAAAACACTTACAAAACATATGTTATTATCTCTTTAATCTTATACTTTAATTGTTACACATGTATTCAATTCATTTTATGAAAATGAAACCTTAATTCATTATGCAAAATGTATAATTATATTATTTAATGAATACTATTTTTCTTTTCAAAACAATCAAATATTAAAAAACATGTAACGAGTAAAAGGAAGCCATTAAAATTAAACATAAATCAAATATGTACAAAAGTAAAACAATTTAAAGGAACACAACTAACTAAATGAACTAAAAATTAGGATATTAGTAAACATATTATTTACAGAGAATAAGGTTAGTGTAAGAAATAGTAAAACGTGGTAAAAAGTTAAGAGTTTATAGAACATGAAAAATAAAGTATGTAAATTCTATAACTTTACAATTGTAAAAAATAAATTAAAACATCTATACCGATGACAATAAAGTTAAAGTTAATTGAAATAAATAAGAAAATGTAAGCCCAAGAGAGTGATTTGATCAGCAAGAGAAATTCTTTATTTTATTGAATTATCATCCAAGTACAATTCTATAAGGTGGAATATACGAGGAAATGGAAGGTGATACATAGTCATTTTAAACTGGTCAATAATGAGCATGAAAATTTGATCTTGCATAACAACCACAAAGTCATACTTAAATTGTAAAATAATGAAATAAACACAATGACAGTTCTTAACCTTTTCCCAATTATAAACCACTAGAGCTATGAAGTCACTTCCTAGGAGGCACTCGAAAGATCCTACAAAGTCGTACTTAAATTGTAAAATAATGAAATAAACACAATGACAGTTCTTAACCTTTTCCCAATTATAAACCACTAGAGCTATGAAGTCACTTCCTAGGAGGCACTCGAAGGATCCTACAAACCTCGAAATGGCATCACAGAAATATAAGTTAGTTGCAAAAGGAAGGAAAGTAGGAATAAAAAAGGGAAAATCTTACTATTGGTTGTCCTCACTCACACATGTGCAACATCTGGGTGTGCAAAGAGAGAACCCATGTTCAATGTTGTTGCTTGTTTCTTATAGTTTCTTGAGATAAGTGAATGGTCTCCATTCTCCTTAATTGGCCATCAAATTAAAGTTTGATGGTTGCATTTGTTTTGTTCATTTGGAAACTACTTCATGCTTAATTTAAAAGTCCTCACTCACACATGTGCAACATCTAGGTGTGCAAAGAGAGAATCCATGTTCAATGTTGTTGCTTGTTTCTTATAGTTTCTTGAGATAAGTGAATGGTCTCCATTCTCCTTAATTGGCTCTCAAATTAAACTTTGATGGTTGCATTTGTTTTGTTCATTTGGAAACTACTTCATGCTTAATTTAAAAGTCTTCACTCACACATGTGCAACATCTGGGATTCTGGGTGTGCAAAGAGAGAATCCATGTTCAATTGTGTTGCTTGTTTCTTATAGTTTCTTGAGATAAGTGAATGGTCTCCATTCTCCTTAATTGGACATCAAATTAAAGTTTGATGGTTACATTTGTTTTGTTCATTTGGAAACTACTTCATACTTAATTTAAAACTTTTGTTTAGAAATTTATTATTTAAATACATAAACATTATACTCATATACTTTTGTACATAAATTTTCTCAATTTATGTCTTGAAATATGTAAATCTCTTTTTTAATTTATGCAAGGTAGCAAAATTTTTAGAAATTTAAACTACAATTGCTAATTCAATGTAAAGAATAAAAAGTAACCATTTTGAAGAAGCACATACCCAAAGCATAAATATCAATTAACTCACTGTACTCTTTCGCTTTAATGGATTTACACCTTTGATCTTTTTTGCAACTTGTATTTAGTAAGCTCTTCTTCTTCTTATCTTTTATCCCTTTTTGGTTTAAGCTCTTCTTCTTCTTATCTTTTATCCCTTTTTGGTTTATTACATTGAGCTTATATATTAAATAATCGTTTATTACTCCTTTTACATGACAACCCAGCATGATTTTAAATCCACATATACATATATATCTCTAAGCACGAATAGTGGAGAAATGGCTTCCCATACGCACATAGTTCACTTGAACATAGTTCTAAACCTTATATGCAATAAAAAAATAAACCACAACGACATCCTCCCATTATAATGCCTGCTTCTTGTAAAGTGCATGAAAGGTTTTATTATATTTTTAAAAAAGAAATTATCTTTGTTCCTCCAACTGCATCATGGGTATCTCCAATAGATTTTTTTTTTTTCCAAGAGAAATATGCCCATGTGGGAAAGTGCACTTTGGAAAAAATCAATACATCATAATTTTTAAAGAAAATCAACACGTGGCCACACAAGTATGGATTCAAGAGCTCTTACTCTTTGCAAAATTGATTTTTTATATATTGAAATAAAAATTTATATCCCACATGGATAATGAAAGAACATAACATATGATATATAAAAAAAAATTGTTGCAATCGTTATTTGATGATGTAATAACCTTTGTGAAACCTTTGGAGATCTAAGTAGGGCATGGGTCTTTAAAAATATAGTTAGCATAGATGTCACAATCTTCTTTTATTTAAAAATGAACAGGTTATATCCCGTATGCATCATGAAAAAATGAACTGCATGGTGCCTACACTGCATCCATTCTCCATCTCATTTGACAATATGGGGTATCCTTTAGTAGTACGTAGTCCTCGACTTTGGAGCTTTTTTTATAAAATGAACATGTTATATCCCACATGTATCATGAGAAATGAACTGCATGGTCCATTAAATGCTTCCATGCCCCCTATCGTTCAACAGTATGGGTCATCTTTTGGTGGTATGTGCTCGTCGACTTTGGAGCTTACCTTTACGCATGAATTTGCAGGCCCCGTGAGTGCGAGTGCATATAATTGTAACATTTTTCAAAATGAAAAGAGCCACTTGAAGTCATTTATCCCACATGGATGGAGGGAAGGTGTAATGTGCCATATATACACCAGTGTCATTATACATTTCGGTGACACGGGGACCTTTGATGTTGCAAGGTCTTAGAATGAATCTTTCATTATACGTTTCGGTGACATGGGGACCTTTGATGTTACAAGGTCTTAGAATGAATCCTCACAGGATGATACTCTTAGGGCATGTCCCCACGGATCCTCATACGATGATAGGCTCAATTGTGTGGAGACTTTTCTTCTTTAAAGATAGGAAGGTAGACTTTTCTTCTTTAAAGATAGGAAGGTAGTCTTTCTCTCTCTTTCTTTCGATTCTTGTGAAGGTTCATGATGGATCATTCATATGAGGAATATAGTGCCTGAGATGGGAAGAGAAACCCACAATGACTTGTACAACATTTAAAATTAAAATCATTGATGAGCATCAACATTTGGTGAACATTTGGTGACTCCACAGGGTGGTTTGCATATTGCAAACTAGAACTAAAAGAGATAGTATGAAATTGAGAAGGGGGAAGTTAAGAGGGTAAAGGGAGTGTAGGAAGTGGGACTATATAGGAATTATCAAAGGTAAGAATATGAAGTCACTAGTGTAGAAAAAGATGAATATTTAGGTGGTTTCATAGAGTAGACCAATGCACTCAAAAGAAAATAGGGTGGACAAAAAAAATCCCCTATCATGATTTAAATTTCCTTCACGTGGGAGCCTTCACATGAGCGAGTTGAGGTCAATTCCTGCAAGCATCCGGATGAGCATGGGGTGTGTCTAAATATTAGTGATGTTTCATGTTTTCACCAAGAAAATTGCTATGTTAGTGATAAGTTATGTATAAACACATATTGTTTGTCACCATTGACTAATTCAAATTCACTGAAGATCAACTTTCTTTGTAACAACAATAGGGAATGCAGATGAGGGGAGGGGAAAAGTTGATCAATGATTATCAAAAAAAGAAAAAAGAAATGAAAAAAAATAGAAGTGGAACTAAACTAGAAGAAGGCAAAAAGTTTGTAATGAAAAACAATTAACATGACATGATGTTAAGAGCAAGAGAAAGCATAAAAAGAAAGTGAAAGATTTTTTTTTTGTATTATTATTTTTTTTATTATTATTATTATTTATTTATTTTGAGGGTGTTTATTTATGTGTATGTTTGGGATTCAATACTCCCTAACAATAATACATGATCACATTTTTCATATATGAATGCATCTTAAATCTTACACCCAAGATTTGTAACTTTGTAGATGAGAATCAAATAGAGATGACCACCATATCAACAAATCAATGTGTGTGGCAGTGAGAGTGGCTTAGAAAGAAGCCAAAAGTACCATTGGCTATATCGTATAATTTGGCAGTCAACAACTATTTGTCTACATGTGCAAACCATACTATAAAAATAATAGGATTCATGCACAACAAGATTAAGGTGCATGTCAAGAGAAGTATCAATGTAGTTTTGGTCATACTTTTCCTCATATATAGAAGGGAGCATGGATGCATGACATGTTTCAACCGATGGAACTAAAGAAGTGTCTCCAAAGTCAAGAACAAAATATTCCTTCTCAATTTCATTAAAGAATATTTTGTCATCTATATCATGAGAGTAGGAAGCATTTTCAAGATTTAAAGAGGAGATTTCTCCTTCAAGCTCATTAAAGAACACTTCATTGTCCTCCATGTCATGGTAGGGTCTTTCATAATTGAGACTCAACTCTTCATAAGCAAGGAATCATCAAGGAGGGATTCATTCAAGGATGTATCATCCTTCATCTCATGGAAACACTCTTGAGAATTAGAGTTTGACTCATCTTCATCATACTCATCATACATAACACTACAACTAGGATAAAGAAGGTCAAAACTAACCTTAGGACCAAGGTCATCATCATATATGGGAGATTCATTAAGGAATGTATCTTCATCCATATCATGAAAACATTCTTGATGACTAAGGTTAGACCTATCTTCATCAGAATCGTCAAAAATAACATTATCATTAGGATGAAGAGGGGTGAGATCAACCTTAAGGTCATGATTATCATCACATATGCAAGATTCAATATCTATATTATCATATTTTATGTGAGGCTCAATATCTTCTTAAAAGACCAGGTTGTCGAATGGATAGACATGACATAGGATTTTAGGTTCAATCAGGCAGGGATCAGTAACAACCTACAAACAAGGATCAAGAGTGAAAAGTTGAAACCCTATATACTCCCATCCATGGGAATAGATCTCAATTTCCTTCTCTACCATGTACTTCCTCTTGGCTTCAAAGAGTATTACACAAGTTGTAGAGTCATGCATACTCTCATAAAAACTACACTATTATTCAAAATGTGGAAAGAAAGGAAAATCACTAATTAATTTCTCAGAAAGAGTAGAACATGCAGTACTAGGGTTCCAATCTTCTACCGATCCAAAAAGCATAAAGTCAAACAAACGAGAGGAAATATGAAGGTCATAAACTCCTGTTGACCGAAAAAATCATGGAATTTGTTAGCATGCTCTTGGGAAGACTATGAAGGAAGACCGACAAACATGGGGAAAATATTCCAAGGCAAGCATTCAACCAAGACTTGGAAAGGGTAATGCATGATTTATGACAATAAAGCAAGGGAGAGAGAATCTGATCATTTCCTAATATGGTCACCAAAAATATGTTGATGTTTTGGAATAAAAGTGTTTCTACGAAAACACACCCACATTAACATCTTATATTTCTCGACAGCTGACGAAAAGTAATGGGAAATTTATCCTAACATTTAAGTTCGTTTGAGTAGGAGTTGTAGCTAACAAGGAAAAGTCCTGTAGCTAACAACATTGATGGAAAAAAAGAAAACGGAAACAAAAAACTTAGCTACCCTAACTCTGACATAAAATTATATTGAAAAATCAATAAACCAATCCCTTCTCTAAGGTTTGTACCTTAGATTACTATAGGGACTCAACTACATCTATGTTATAAAGTAAAGAAAATGAATTGCCTACAACGCCCTTATACATGAACAATTAAATAAATAATAGCCTTTCCTGACGATGAACCACACTAGTTGGTTCGAAACGCGTCGACATATATTTTTGCATGTGATTTACGCCGAAATATTTCTTATAAATAGCCTTCCTATTAATGTCAAACATTAAATACATAAATGAACAAGTGAATAAGTGAAGGAATATTGTATACTTAATGTTCCTCATTAATGATGCTTTAATTGTTGTTTGATATACTTAAAAAATATTAATCATTCATATGATATGCATTGTTAATTCATAATGAATAAGACTTCTATATATAACAATTGAATATTGTGAAAGAACATTAATTGACCCCTTTATTATATAATTTTAGTTAAACAAAATGAACTTATTATGGTTTGGAATTATGACATCCAAGTTGCACAACTAGTGACTTTGCCATTATACTACTTACTCAACTTGTGTAATTAACTCTTTAATCATATACTTCAAGTGTTGCATACATATTCATTTTATGAAGTTGAAACCTTAATTCATTATGAAAAATGTATAATTATATTATTGAATGAACAAGAATTTTCTTTTCCCAACAATCAAATATTAAATAACATGTAGCCAATAAAAAGGATTCATTAGAATTAAACATAAATCAAGTATGTACAAAAGTAAAGCAATCTGAAAGAAGACGACTAACTAAAAGTGAATTTTAAATAAACTAAAAGCTAGGAGATTAGTAAACATATTATTTAAAGAGATTAGGGTTAGTGTAAAACACAATAAAACATGGTAAAAAGTGAAGAATTTACACAACAAGAAAGAAAAAGCACTCCAAAACTTTATTATTGTAAAAAAGAAATTAAAATATTTATACGAAGGACAATAAAGTTAAAGTTTGGAAATAAATAAGAAAATGTAAGCCTATATGCCAAAGACCATCGAAGAGTGATTTGATAACAAGGGAAATTCTTTATTTTATTGCATTCTCATCCAGGTATACTTCTACAAGATGGAATATGGGAGGAAATGGAAGACGATACAAAGTCATTTTAAACTGATCAACACTAAGCAAGAGGATATGATCCTACATAACAAATCACAAATTCAGTAAAACAGTGAAATAAATGAACTAATAGTTCTTAACCTTTACCCATATATAAACCAATAGAGCTATTCAACCACTTTCCATGAGGAACTCAAAAGAGGCATATTACAAATCTGACAATGGGATCACACAAATAGAAGTTAGTTACATGATGAAGGAAACTAGGAATAAAAGAAAGAAACCCTTACTATTGGCCACCCTCACTCACACATGGGATGTTTAAAGAGGGCATCCATGTTCAATGTTGTTTCCTGCTTCTTATAGTTCTTCTCAGATAACTAAATAATCTCGACTCTCCTCGATTGGGTGTTGGATGAAGGCTTGGTGGTTGCATTCATTCTATTTGTTTTCCAATTGCTTCGTCTTTAATATAAAACTTTGTTTAAACTTCATTATTTGAATGCATAATTATAATATTCATATACTTTGTACAAAAAAAATCCCAATTTATCTCTTGAAATATGTAAATATCCTTTATACTTTATCTAAGGTGGTGGTCTTTTTACTGGAGTCACTTTCTTATTAATCTAGGCTGCATTTGCTCATTCAATTTATGGATAGTAAAAAATAACCATTTTTAATAAGTACATATGCAAAGCATAAATATCTATTAACTCATTGGTCTCTTTCGTTTTAATGCATTTT
Organism: Pinus tabuliformis; assembly: GCA_031772625.1. NCBI lineage: Eukaryota > Viridiplantae > Streptophyta > Pinopsida > Pinales > Pinaceae > Pinus > Pinus tabuliformis. The sequence goes on from CM062805.1 coordinate 248,345,751, forward strand.
CACATTTGATCCTTTTTTTTTCAACTTGTCTGAAGTAAGTTCTTCTTCTTCTTATATTGTATCCCTTTCTTTTTATATTACATTGGGTTTATAAATTAAATAATTTCTCTAAGGTTTTTATTTGGTAAAAATTGTTAGAAAAATACTAAGAGGGGGATGAATTAGTATTTTAAACTACTTAAACTTTTTTTTCTTATTCAGATTTTTGTACGTGAGTTTTATGAAGCAATTCTGTGTATGTACGTGACTATGATGAAGACAAGCAGCGTATATCCATCTCACTAACTATTTTAGTTAGCTCATAATTTGTTTAACTTGGACCAGTATATCAGTACTTCAATAATCATTAGTAATCATGTGCAGTAAGAACAAAATAAATCATCTCACACAAGAAACACATAAACATAGGAGTTTTAGGTGGAAACCCAATGTGGGAACAAAACCATTGTTGTTGTTGTCTTTGTATTTAAATTTTATTATAAAGGAAAAAATTTACAATCTTGTACTAGCACAAACTCATACTAGCACGAAGGCACCCACCGACAGAAGGCGACAACCTTCTCTCATTTTCCAATTTCTACTGGAAGGGAGATACAACCCCTTTATCCTTTGTCCTTTGTGGATCACTTTTAAGAATATTTAAAACTTGATCGATTCCAAATATCAAAAAACAATATTGAAATCAACACTTATATCAAATCACTAAACTAACTTAATCACAAAACCATTGAATAAACTAAATACTAAATATCAATCAAGCAACGCAGCTAGATCATTTCAATTCAATTTATACCCTTCATAAGAATGTCAAACCATCTACTGTTCATCACATAAACCTGATTATCTCACTACAAACACTGGTCAACCTCATGTCAAAATATATACGTTATTATTATGATACATATCTATGTATATATGCACTTTCACTTTAGAAAACTCGCATACATATCTCAAAATACTGAAATTTGAAACTGAATCACTACAATACTGAAAACAATCATTGAAACACATATTGAACTTGTCACAAATCTCTGAGTCAAATACAAAGCATCATATTTTCATAACATAATCATATCAACCTCAATCAACACCATAAAACATAGAACATCATGGAAGAATTCTTTGACAGACATAGGAAAACACAACAGGACTGATCAAACATCATATATGGAAAACCCTAGCATATGTACGCGACTCTTATAAGAAAAATCCACATATGTACACGCCTTTCAAGAGGAATACCTATCTGCATATTTTTCCATTATACACAATCTATACGCTACCACCCAAAATCAAATCCACGTACATGCACTCTATTCCTAAAGAAAAATTGCATATAGAACTATAACTACTGAGTAATTTTGTCGTTGCACAACAAATCCCAAATCTCAACACACACTGTAAATACACGCATCATAACATAATCATCAAAAATATATGAACCCATAAGTAGGTTATTCAGTGTGTACTCATTTCAGATCTATAATATCTAATCCATCATCATACTCCCAAGTGCACACTTATTTTAGATCAAACAATTCATCAATAACCCATTGCACGTACACGTAGCACTTTTATTTCCATCTCCTTATATAGCTTAGGCCTTAGCCAATACGTTAGGTCAATTCCTTGGTTAATGGTGATGGTATTCTTTGACGTGATAAAATATATGTTGTCACGTTCATTAATATGGGTCAATACCATGGTAAAGACCACTAGTATTTAGAATACCATTGTGCAGAAAGTGTACACTACTTTGCTTCACCATACTCATGTATGTACGTAGATTTAATTCACATAACCTACGTATATTTCTTCAAACTTTACTTTTATTATTCCTTTATCTATGAATTAATATTATTTTGTCTAGTATTTCCTTCACATCTGTACTAGTCTGAATGCTCATCCTTTTGTCATGTTGCTATCTTTATTAAGTAGGTTTCCATCAACGAAAACATATTTGTCATAATGCCAAATATCTCCCCCTTTGGAGTTGATGTCAACCACCACTTTGGTATTTGGTCACCACCACCTATAGATACTTGTAAACATATCTGTAGATATACCAAGTCATCAAGCATTCTACAAACACCAAGCTTCTCTCCCCCTTTTAAATCTAGGGCAAAGGGCTGACCAATGTTGAGTGAATGCTTCCGTCCTTTGCAGACATGAGCACTATAGATATGATCTATTGAGGGCGAGCACTAAATAATGACCATGCTCCCCCTGAGCACGTGTTGAATTTTCTAAAGATATACAAACAAGTACATGACTCTAGACATGACCTTTCCTATCACCAAGGAATCATTCATACATCAATTACCCAACACAGTGGGGTTACATTGTTGACTCATTATTACATTAAATTCCCAAAATAATGGGGTTACATACATAATGAACTTCAATTCAATATTTCAGTCATGACTAAATATAACATTTTTACATCATAGATATTTACATGACCTTTACATCAAGATACAAATATTATATTTATAACAAAAAACAAAGACCTCAATAGTGAGGTAGCAGGACTATGATAGTCATCAGTAACCACCATTGGTCAGTAGAAATATTATGCAACAAGGAATACTCAAGAAATCAAATGCCAAAAATGTGCATTATGAGAGTTATAGAAAACTCTCCCCCTGAACCTATGCCATCTATTCACTGTTAGGACAGATCATGTTCATTATTAAGGTCATCAAAGAAACTTCATCAATCAATAAAGTCATCAAAGAAACAATGTCATTTAGCAATCATCATAATCCAATATCACTTCAAAGTATCATCTGTGTAATAAAATACTGTAACCAATCAACATCAAGACCAAAATGCCAAATAATAATTGTCTGAAACATATTAGAGTCTTTCCTTGGGTCTATCCCACTATTTATTCATCATAGAGAAACATACACGATTGTCTAGATAGAAAATTGAGTATACATGATTGTACTTCAGGAAATCAAAAAGTAAATTGTAGAGGCTTAGCTCCCCGTGAACATGAAAAGATTTTTCAGAATAATTAACAAAGTGATGAAGCAAATATCACTCCTAGTTTATGTCTAAGATATTCAAAGGAATCGCATGGAAGTGGTTTAGTAAATATGTCAGCTACTTGTTCCTTTGAGGGAACATATTCAAGTTTGAACTTTTGTTCAAGGACTTGTTCTCTCATAAAGTAACATTTTATTCGAATGTGCTTGGTCTTTGAGTGCATGATAGGATTTTTAGAAATAGTTATGGAACTAGTGTTATCACAAAAAATAGGTATAGGTTGACGATAAGTGATTTGAATATCTTGTAATGTTTTCATAATCCATAGAAGTTGAGTACAACAAGATGCAGTAGCAACATATTCTACTTCAGCAGTAGATAAAGCATTGGAGATTTTGGTTTTGTTGAACCATGATACCAAGAGGGGTCCTAAATAGAATGTTCCTCGACTAGTACTTTCTTGATCATCAACACTAACCAATTTGCATTTGTGTAAGCATGAAGAGAAAAAATTGAATTTTTGGGATACCATAGACCATAATCTTGAGTTCCTTGTAGGTATTTAAATATTATCTTGATTGCATGGAGATGAGATTCTTTAGGAATTTCTTGAAATCATCCAACAATCCCAATTTCATGCACTATGTATGGCCTTGTTCCTGTATGGTAGAGAAAGCTTCCAATCATATATATGCATTTTGGTTGATTTACTGAGGGAGAATCATGTTATAAACTGAGGTTACAATCTGTTACCATTGATGTGCATATAGGTTTGTAGTCTTCCATTCCAGACCTCTTCAAAATCTACTTGAGGTATTTAGTCTATGAGAGAAAGATACCATTCTTTGCTTGTTGAACTTGAAGACCAAGAAAGTATGTTATCTCACCAAGTAATGACATTTCAAACTCTTGTTGTGTGATTGAGGAAAAAATTCTATTCATAGAATCTTCATTGCTTCCAAATATGATATCATCTTGTAAACAAAAACTATTAAAATTTTACCATTATTCATCTTTATATATAGATTTCTATCTAGAGATTCCTCAATGAAAACTTATTGTTGAAGATACTTGTCAAGGCAAATATAACATGCACCAGGAGATTGTTTTAGTCCATATAATGCCCTCTTGAGTTTGGAAAAAAGGCTTTTATCATTTCCTAGAACAAACCCTTCAAGTTGATCAATATGAACTTCTTCTTCTAGATTCCCATTCAGAAATGCAAATTTAGCATCCATTTGATAGACTTTAAAGTTATGAAAGCTTGAAAATGTTATGCAACCAGCTCACAAATAGATAGATCAATGACTTAAAAATTATCCTCTTCGAGGGGAAACCTCCTTTAAACTACATAAATGAACAATTCTTGGATGATTCAAATGAAAAAGAACTCCTTTCTATATGTAGGAGTCTAAATAGTCACAATATAATCAGAGTCGGCATAATAATAATAATGTAAGGGCACAATAATAACAATAGTGGTATTCTATGGGGCACAATAATAAAAATATGGGGACTACATGGGCACAACAATAACAATAAGGGGGCTACAATGAAAATAAAAATGAGGGAATACACTAGTATTATAGGGACCTAACATGCCCCTCTCCTTCAAAAAAGTATTTTCCTCAACGCTTGAGTAGTTCTAGATGCTTCTATATAAAATTATCATCCTCCCTGTTGATCTCCCATTTTGTTCCCATCACTACCATTTTCCATCCCTATTTAGACCTTTTTGGCACTCCTGAACCTACTTACTTGCTATTCTACTATCCTAATCACTGTCCTAATCTCCATTTTTGAGGTAAAGGCTTTTATGATTACATTTTTCTATTTGTTGGTGAAATTAAGTAGATATGAGTAGTTAATCTTTAAAATAATTAATTATTATAATCGAAGTGTAAACCTTCCAGCAGATGTGCAGGATGGCAGCAGGAAGAAGCAGGTAGTGAACCAAGAGCTATCTTGAGTTCGGTACCTAACAGCACAGGAGATAAGCGGCCACATGTTTCTAGATGGCCAGATTGCCTCCAGCCACACTTGAATGCATTCGATTCCAGCTACACCAAGGATCCTTGATTATCCTCTCTGACTAGAGAAAACACTAAGATTAGAATCGGTTGGAGGTTGTTGAACCAATTTGGACCAGTGGTTCAAACCATCCAATCTAAAGGACTAGTTTAGTTAGGCTGTTACGATTTACCATATTTAGTTCAATTGTTTAAACTTAATTAAACGCCTATAAAAGGATGGATGTAATATGTTAAAGCTAGGAACAAACATTGAAGTGGTTATTGTGTATTGCATGACTTATTTTTAATCAAAATTTTTACAATGGTTCTGCCTTGAATTCAAATTAAATGCTTGGTGATTTGTTGGTGATGACAAGTTTATCGCGATCGAAATATTTCCCTTACTGTAAGTTAGTTAGCTCCCAAGTGTGGCCAAGCCCACCCATCTGGGTTAGCTTTGTACATTGCATAGCAGTAACTCTATGTGTTAGTTAAAGTGGGTTTTGCATTCTCTGTGATTTATTATCACTTTGGTTTGTTGCATGAAGAATTATCTTAGTTTCGTTTGATTATAATATGTTGATGTGTTGATGCTCTTACAACCCTTTGTTTAAACAATCCAAAACCAAAATCTATGGGGTGATTCTCGTTTTTACTCTCGGGACAAAGTTATACTCTACCATAAACCTCGCCATCGCATTGATTTGCAATTGATATAGATGTGCATGAACTACATGGTTATTTAATGATTGAGAAGAGTTTGTTTATCCATTTGACCTTGCTGAAATCACTTTTAAATACTTAAATCAAATAACCTATTCTAAGATCAGGGATGAATGGGACTCGAGTTAGTTTAGGGTGAGATCAGTTCATTCCCAAATTGTTTCTTTGTTTCCTCTAATAGTTGGATCGGTTGACTCTCTATTGGATTGTTTTATAGGTGATGCGACATACGGAAATATTTGTCAATTGTTTGAACACTGTGATTCACATAAACTTGCTTTTATTTTTAGTTGATTGGATTAATGCTAGGTTATCTCATAAATGTATATACAAATAGAACACCGCTTCAGAATATCGGTTTGAATGATTTGTTATAGTTAAGTTTCGCACATAGATTTCTTCATTGATAAGTGTGTGAATCAAACTCAAAATGAAAAATGGTGTTTAGTGTGATTATTTGGTAAAGCAATTTCATTAGTTTTGTTTTGATTATTGATTCCCCTATTTTGTTTATTAGCGTTAAAACAATTTCTTTAGTTTTGTTGGATTATTGATTCCTATGTCTCGAGTGATAGTTGATTTCATCATTTTCATTTGGATTATTTATTTCCCTTGTTTCGTGCTTGATTATATTTCTCATAATTTAGATGCTTGATTGAATGTCAATAGCAATACCTTGATTCTAAATAGGGTTACTTATGATTGAGGATTGGTGTGATTGTAGGGTGATTTAAGTACAGTTTCTCAGAATTGTTTGTTGGATTGCCATGTATTGAGTAGACTTAATGTTTGAAGTCATTTTGACCACTATGATTAATTAGGACCTGGATGCAGTTGAATGAGAACAAAAAATAAAGCTGGTAAATCAAAGAGTGAAACAGAGTGTTCAGTTCAATACTTAACTTCAAAATCTTTGGTAGGGAATGAGTCAATTAAGTACAGATTGCTTGTTTAAGCTAGAATTGGAAGTGCTATCACAAATAGTGAATATTTATTCCTTTTTGAGTGTGGACTAAAACCAAAACTCGAGTGTTTTTGATTGACTAAGTCTGGTGTGACTAGGTATTCACTTGGAATCACTAGTAAAGAATTCGGTAGCTTGTTAGTTTGGATTTCAATCCTAGGTTAAGTTCGCAAAGATTTTTGAAGTCTCTAAATTAAATTTGATTGTTGGGTCTGCTCATATCAGCTAGATGTTTGATTTATTTTAAGTTTGAAAGAATTTGTGTGTTCATTACCTCACCAATCATTACAAGGAATTGTTAAAACTCTAATCGAGTAATGAAAAAAGAAACCGCAAGGCAACTCGTGCTTACTAACCCAGATTGACAATTAATATTAAGAGGTTTAATTTGCCAATTTAATCTCTCAACATTTTGGCATTGTTGCCAGGGAAGTTGTCATTTATTATTTAGGTAACAATTATCATTTGAGTTTCAGGATCTTGAAGGACTGTTAGAGGGTGGAGAGTGTACGGCAAGACGTGACTGAAGATCCACGCATCCACTTTTGTGTGGTTGCTCCAAAGTCTAACCTATCATTGCTTGTTCTTGAATTTCTATTTCCTTTATCTTTATGCGTAGGATTACAAGTAGACCTAGGGATAGCAAGGGTAAATTTATTTCCAGTGCTAAATTTCCTACAACTTTTGGATCAATTAATATACCAATTCTTATCGCTACTAATCGATATGCAGGACTAAGATAAGAAGGAGAAAGTGTTTCCCTCAACATGGTTTCGGATCAGGAATTATTAGATCAAGGGGAAAGGACCATTTAACAGGTTGTCTTTGACAACCATCTAGAAGAACCAGTAGAACAACAAGACCTCTTGGACGAGCAATCAACCAACATCAATCGTGTCTCACTACCCCCTATTCATACCATAATCAGCAAACCCTAGCAGGTGCCAATTGCATAAATGGATCATCAAGATGGGGAGGATAGACACAACAAAGAATGCCAGGAAGAGGGAGAAGGTCCTCGACGCAATGGGAACCTCTTTAGAGGGGGAAACGAGAAAGACGAAGAGGAGGCTACCTTCAAATTCCCTATCCTAGATGTGACTCGTGACATCACAATGAAAAGCATTCCAATGGCATCTCTCCCATTGTTCTACGGTAATCATATGAAGATCTAGATTCCTTTCTTTTGAATTCGATATTTTATGTCACAGTTATAATTATTATGACAATGCTCATAAACTTAAATTATTTCCCACCACATTAAAAGATGCAGCCCTTAGGTGGTTCATGATTCTAGGGCAACACACTATATACACATGGGATGACATGAGATCAATTTTTCTTAAAAAGTGTCAAGATTTTTGTAAAAGTAGGGACATCAATGATATCGTTAGGATGTAGAAAAATGAAGATGAAAACCTAGAAGAGTATCTTGAACGTTTCCTATACAACTTCCACAAATCTCGTGGGTCCAACCTAGATGAAAATATTATCAGAACTGTGTTCCTAAAATGGCTGAGAGACGGTTGCATTGAAACATTAAACATGCTTAGTGGTGGAGACATTTATCAAAAGTAATTTGATGAAGTCATTGAGCTGTGTTGCACCTATTCTATAAGCCAAGCCAAAATAGGTAAAAAGCTTCAGGAACTTAGAGACAATTCTAGAGACTATGTGCAAAAGAAAACTGCAGCTAATTTTGTTACAAGAGTCGAGCTTGGGAACCTATTAGAAAAATTCAAAAATGATATCTTGAACACAATCAGTGACCACCTAGACACCATGAAAATTAAACAAAAGTAGGAAGCCGAGAAGGCATCTATGTCAGTCTTTTTTTCCAAGTGTGAGCATAAACGTGCAGAAAGGGAATGTCCTTTAACACCATTGAGGTCTATGGAATCTATACCCTAGAACACTCGATTGATAAGTTCCCATCACTTCCTAGCTTACAAGCCATCTACAAGGGGAATGTTGAAGCCATTGACCAATCTCAACAAACCAAGAGACCCACTTGGAGAGGCGAGAGTCATAATGTGTTTCCAGATCCAAATCCTCAAGGTTATAGCCAAACTCAACCATGGACCTTTCCTACATCCTACCCTCCTTGGGTTGCTCAGCAACCACAAAATACTGCCTGGGGCTAGAATTGGAGGTCAAACCCCTATGCCAACAACTACCAACCGCAGCCCCAATTCTACGCGCCTTATCCAAATATTCCAAGTACCTCATATAATTCGACCATGAAAACCTATCAGCAAGCGTATAACCCTAATATGTATCAACAACCTACACTTCCACTACCTCCTTTGCATCAATTATTACCTGCACCTACTAGCCCATCATCTTCGCAGGCACCTTCCACCATAAACCCACCTCGTCCTACATTGTTTCCTATGCAACCTGTACCTAACCTAAGTCATAATAGGTTACCTCAACCAGTGTAAAACATTGATATTCAACCATTGCCTACATACATGATCACTACCATTCCTATGAACGAAATCCAATTACGGTCAGGAAAGACAGTTAACAAAGGAAAATCAACCGTTGTCATATAAGAAGAGGTACCCTCCACGTCATCCGAAAATCATTCACAAAATGAAAAACAACAACCACAGAAGAAAGAAGAATCACTTGAACCACCGTACCCAGAAACACTAATAGTAAAGAAAGAAGAGGTCCTACTTGAATATGACCTGGAAAATGAACTTAGGAATGTTTGCATTAAAATCCCACTTTCACAAGAAACTAGAGACATCCCCATATGCACCAAAATTGTCAAGGATCTCTACATTAAGAAACCGGGAAGGAAGGGCCATAAGAACTAGAATGTCAAAATCATGAGCCAAATGTCCACTATGATCTCTGACATGCTTGCCAAATACGATGACACTCGGAATCCCATTGTCACAATTGAGATAAATGGAGTACTTCTGCCAAACACTTTTGTAGATCTAGGGATAGCAATAAATGCAATGACTTATGAAACAAAGATGTCTCAGCTACCTGGACTTAAAACCACCCCTATCATTTTAGAAATGGCAGATAAATCCGTCATTAGATCAATAGGATCCCAGGAGGACATAGTAGTTACTATTGTCTCTTGGCAATACCCGATAGATTTCATAGTCATTTCTCCAAAAACCTCTAGGCCCAGACACCCGGTAGTCCTAAGGCTGCCATGGATGGCAACAGTTGATGCCACCATAGGATGTAGAAATGGGGAAATGATCATTTCTAATGGCCCTCAAAATCAAACATTGTCTATTTTTCCACCTACTCAGAAAGCTTCTGAAGTACCATTATCTCTCGAAAACCCATATGGAGATGAAGACTGCATGTTCCCCTTGTTAACATTAGATCAGTCTAGAGGTCTCCAGGAGCATTCTGATGAGCATGTTTGGCAACATTTTTTAGAGGATAGCTCTTGTATCAATTATCCCATCTCTTTTAATGGTTATCAGAATGTGTTTAGTGATGAGTTTCAGGAAACCTACCACCCAGCTATCTTCACCTCATTTGCAGAAATGGAGGAAAGCCATGAACTCACCACAGAACCGATGGAAATATTTGAAGGGAAAATTTTACATATTGGTACAGGATTAACTGCAAAACAAAAGTAGCAGTTGATGAGTATGGTTCGTGAACAAACTAGAGCATTCACATGGGATTACTTGGATATGAGGGGTATACATCCGGACACTTGCATCCACCATATTTATATGAATGAAGAAATGAGACCTGTTCAGCAACCACAAAGGCATATGAACCCAACATTAAAAGACATTGTCAAGGAGGAGCTTCAGAAACTTTTGGCTGCAGATTTCATCTACCCCATTTCTGATAGTAAGTGGGTGTCACCTCTGGTAGTAGTTCCAAAGAATAATGGAAAGTGGTGGATCTGCATTGACTACAGAGAACTAAACAAGGCTACATTGCATGGCTATTTTCCATTTCCCTTCATCGATCAAGTTCTCAACATGCTTTCAGGTAAGAAATATTTTTCTTTTCTAGATGGTTACAATGAGTACAACCAAATAAAAATAGCCGAAGAAGACCAGGAGAAGACTACCTTCAGATGCCCATGGGGTACTTATGCATATAAAGCCATTCCCTTTGGTCTTTTTAATGCCCATGCCACTTTCCAAAGAGCTATACTTTGTTGGGTTATGTTATATTCTTTCCACGACTAGCCCACGTAGTTAACTGTGGGGTTATAGGGGGGGTGGAACCCCCCCTTCGTTGTGTCGATTGCGTAGTGGGGGGTCACAAGGGGTTTGAGGGGTGCAGGTAACCCCCCTCTTGTTTTTTGGATGATATATTAGGTTGGGCGGACCTACCTATGGTTTTGTGCATGTTTTTCACACATGGTTTTGAATGCGATAGTTTTCGGTCCATGGTATTGGATGCTTCAGCATGTATAAATATGTATTGTAACATTGAAAGGAACATAATGAAAAATCAGGCTGGTAGTCCCAGTTTTAGGATCCACGGGAAAATCTTTGTATATATGTGTCTTATGTGTTATGCTCTCGCATTGTTTATTTTCTGTGTTTAAGAATTCATATGCAGGTAATTTCTGTACGGGGTTAAAACCTACATTTGGTATCAGAGTTGTTTTGGCTTCAAGGGGATGCCTTTATTGTTGAGGGGTTTCGCTTGGGCCTGTGGTAGACCCTATTCAGTGGGAGATCTGTGGGATCGATTATGGTGGTGAAAGAAGATGGTGAGTAGTGGAAAGATAGAGATTGCGAAATTTAATGGCCAGATTTTTGAGTTATGGAAACTCAAGATGGAGGATCTATTGGTGGATAAAGATCAGTGAACCATGGTAGATCTAGGTACTAAACCAACGAGAGTGTCTGATGAAGAATGGAAGAATTTGGATCGAAATGCAAAGAGCATAATACGATTGTGTGTCTCAGATTCAGTATTGTTGAATGTATCAAGGGAAGCTACTGCAAAGGCTTTGTGGGACAAGTTAGGGACTTTGTACCAATCTAAGTCTCTGGTGAATAAACTACTCATGTGGAAAAAGTTGTATAACCTGAGGATGAAAGATGAAGACTTAGTGATAGAGCATCCAAACGCATTTAATACTATGTTAAGTCAGTTATTATCTATTGATATTAAAATTTCTGATGAAGCACCATTTTGTTGTGTTCTCTACCATATTCGTGGGATAGTCTGGTTATTGCAATAGGTAGCAATATAACTGCCTTATAGTTTGATGAAATAGCCTCATCCTTGTTGACGGAGGAGGTGAGACGCAAAAATATGGAGAGCCAAAATGGTGATGCCTTGTCTGTACGAGGACGGTCCCAGAACAGAAACAAAAATAAGTCATCGAGTGGGAGATCTAAATCTCTAGGAAAACCTGTAAAGGTGGTGTTTTGGAAATGCAGAAAGGAAGGGCACTACAAAAGGGACTGTCAATCTAAAACTCATGATAAAGGAAAGGGATCTGATGATGCTCCTTCTGTAGAGGTGAAAACTACCTCAGATGAAGGCGGGGATGTGTACTTGGCTTCTTCAGGTACACATGTATATCATGAGGCATGGTTGATTGACTCAGGTGCATCCTTTCACTTCACTCCCCATAGAGAGTCATTCTGTGAGTATGAGAAATATGATGATGGTGATGTCTTTCTAGGGGATGATAGGAAGGCTAGAATCATTGTTTGCAGAAAATTAAAGTTGAAGTTGCAAGGTGGAAGGGTTAGAACACTTCCGGGTGTTCTGCATATTCCTGCATTGGCCAGAAATCTGATTTCTGTAAGCAAGCTGGATGATGTAGGTGTAAAAACAATGTTCGAGAAGGATACCTGCAAGATGGTTTGTGGAGCACTGTTATTGATGCAGGAAGTTTGGATTGGAACTCTATACAAGTTGCAAGGTAGCACTGTTGTTGATGGGTGCAACAACTTTGTGGTTCCTGAAAGTGGAGCAGAAAATGTAGTGGTCTCTAGAGAAAATACCAACCTGTGGCATCAAAGGTTTGGACATATTGGAGAGAAGGGCCTTCGAATATTTCATGGTAAAGGTATGGTAGAAGGTATGAGTAATAGCTCTCTGGATTTTGATTTCTATGAAAATTGTGTATATGGGAAGTAGAATTAGGTGAGTTTCCCCTCTGGTGGTAAGAGGGTGAAATGAAGATTATAACTTGTGCACAGTGATGTGTTTGGACCTGTGAAGGTTCCATCACCGGGTAAGTTTTTGTACTGTGTATCATTTATAGATGACTTCTCGATAAATACATGGATATATTTCCTTAAGAAGAAATCAGAAGTCATTGAAAAATTTAAGGAATTTAAGGCTCTGGTGGAAACCTAGAAAGAGAAGAAGATTAAGGTGTTGAGAACAGATAACGGTGGAGAGTTTTGTAGTAAGGAATTTGAAGAATTCTGTAAGAAGTGTGGTATAGCATGGTAGAAGACTACTCCATAGACACCTGAGCAAAATGGAGTTGCAAAAAGAATGAACAAGATGTTGATGGAAAGGGCAAGAAGCATGCTCAGTGGTGCCAGGTTAGGATAGGAATTCGGGGTAGAGGCAGTGGAGACAACATGTTACTTGGTCAATAGATCACCTTCATTAGCATTGGAGGATAAGACATCACAAGAGGTATAGACTAGTAAGAAACCCTCTATGAGGGTATTTGGATGTGATGCATATGTACATGTTCCAAAGGAGAAATGAACCAAGTTGGATAGTAAATCTGAAAAGTGCTTCTTTATTGGGTATAAGGATGGTTTAAAGGGTTATAAGCTTTGGAACCTAGTAACAAGGAAGGTTTTGTACAGCTGAGATATGGTGTTCAAAGAGGTAAAATATGTTATTAAACATGAATTCCAACTAAAGGAACCTGAGAAGATAGAGTTTGAGCTTAAGGAGGAAGAATCAGACTCTACAATAGAGAAGGAATTAGAAGATAAAGAGCCACAAACTCTGGGTGTGAGAAGATCAGTTTGAGAAAGAAGGTAGCTAGAAAGGTATAGTCCATTTGCTTTCTGTTCAAATTTTGCTTTATCTATTACTAACAATGATCCAAAAACTATGAAGGAAGTAGTAGATTCAGAGGATGTGAAACTCTGAAAAGACGCCATGGTTCATGAAATGGCATCTTTGAACAAAAATGAGGCTTGGGATCTGGTGGAGTTGCCGGTTGTAAGGAAACCTATTGGCAACAAATGGGTGTTCAAGAAGAATACAAATGCAGAAGCAAACGTGGAGAAATACAAAGCTCAGTTGGTAGAAAAAGGTTATTCTGAGGTGCCGAGAATTGATTTTGGGATATTTTTTCTCCTTTTGCCAAGGTAACTTCTATTAGATTACTTTTATCTGTTGTTGTTTCTTTTGATTTTTAGGTAGAACAGATGGATGTGAAGACATCATTTCGTCATAGGGATCTAGAAGAGGAAATCTACATGAAGCAACTTGAAGGCTTTGCAGTGAAGGGTAAGAAAGAATTGGTATGCAAGTTAGAGAAGTTTCTGTATGGGTTAAAACAGTCACCAAGGATGTGGTATCATAAATTTGATACATTTATACGGGGACTTGGCTTCACCAGAAGCAAAGCAGATCAATTTCTGTATTTTAAATTAATTTGTGACCATGTTATTTATCTAGTCTTGTATGTGGATGATATGTTGTTGGTTGGAAATGACAAAGAAATTATCCAGGATTTGAAGACCCAATTGTCCTTCAAATTTGACATGAAAGGTCTTGGTGCTGCAAACTATATTTTGCGCATGGAAATTAAAAGAGAACGGGAAAAGATGAAGCTCTAGTTAAACCACAGGAAGTATGTCAAGGAAATACTACAGAGGTTTAATATGCAGGACAGTAAACTGATGAAGGTTCCTATTCCTGTAGGTGTGAGGTTATCTACTGAACAGTGTCCCAGGACACAAGAAGAGGAAGAGGACATGTCCCACGTTCCATATGTAAGTGCAGTTGGTAGCTTGATGTATGCAATGGTCTGTACTAGACTAGACCAGAGCATTGAGCAGGTTTATGTCAAAACTAGGGAAGGAGCACTGGACAGTAGTGAAGCGGGTTTTTAGGTATTTGTGTGGCAATAGTGATTATGGTTTGTGCTACCAAGGAAGACCAGGATTGGACAGAGTGTTGGATATTCGTGGCTTTGTTGATTCATACTGGGTTGGAGATCTGGATCAGAGAAGATCTACAAGTGGGTATGTGTTTAACCTATTTGGAGGTGGAGTCAGTTGGATGAGTAAGAAACAATCTGTAGTGGCACTATCAACTACAGAGGAAAAATACATGGCAACCACTCATGCAAGCAAGGAAGCAGTTTGGTTGCAGAGATTGTGTTCAAGTATGGGGTTAGTACAGGGAGCTATAAGGATAGACTGTGACAGCCAAAGTCAATTTTCTTGGCAAAGAACCCTACATATCATTCAAAGACAAAGCACATTGATGTTTAGTATCGGTTTGTGAGGGATATGATAAAAGACAAAAAAGTTTTGTTGATAAAGGTGGACACTTTGAAGAATACTGCAAATGCATTCACAAAATCTATGATCTCTGAGAAGTTCTCTTGGTGTAGAGAAATGATGGGTGTTATAGGGCTCGATAAATGACTAAGCTCTCTTTTGGACCCCTATGGAAAGAAAACAACAAATGGGAGAATGTTGGGTTGTGTTATATTATTTCTATGACTAGCCCACGTAGTTAACCGGGGGGGGGGCGGCGGAGCCCCCCCTTTGCTGCACCGATTGCATAGCAAGGCACCATAGAGGGTTTGAGGGGTGTAGGTAACCCCCCTTTATGGGCCCCAGAAAATTTTATTTTTTGGACCCTATATTAGGTTGGGCAGACCTACCTATGGTTTTGTGAATTTTTTTTGCATCTGATTTTGGACACGATGGTTTTCGATCCATGGTATTGGATGCTTCAACATGTATAAATATGTATTGTAACATTGAAAGGAACATAATGATAAATCAAGCTGGTAGTCCTGATTTTGGGATCTAGAGGAAAATCTCTATGTATATGTATTTTATGTGTTATGCTCTCGCATTGTTTATGTTCTGTGTTTAAGAATTCGTATGCAGGTAATTTATCGCTACTAAGGGCTAGATCAACTTCTTAACAATGGATCAATACCTTCACTAGATTCTCCAAATCCTGTGGGAAGTCATATTCATAGACTATGAAGTCATCCATATAGACTTCCACATAGTCATGGATCAGATCAGAGAAAATGGAAAGTACATCTTTTTGGAAAGTGGCGCGGGCGTTACAAAGACAAAAGTGAAGGACTTTATATGCATAAGTACTCCATGGGCATGTGAAGGTAGTCTTCTCCTAGTATTCTTTGGCTATTTGTGTTTGATTGTACCCATTGTAACCACTTAGAAAAGAAAAATATTTCTTACCTGAAAGCGTGTCGAGAACTTGATCGATGAAGGGAAATGGAAAATAATTACGCAATGTGGCCTTGTTTAGTTCTCTATAGTCAATGAAGATCCACCACTTGCCATTCTTATTTGGATCTACTACCAGAGGTGACACCCACTTACTATCAGAAATGAGGTAGATGAAATCTACAGCCAAAAGTTTCTGAAGCTCCTCCTTGACAATGTCTTTTAATGATGGGTTCATATGCCTTTCTAGTTTCCAAACAGGTCTCATACTCACAGAACCACTCTCTATGGGGAGTGAAGTGAAAGGATGTACTTGAGTCAATCAACGATTCCCATTGAAAGTACACATGTAGATCATGAGGCATGGTTGATTGACTCAGGTGCATCCTTTCACTTTACTCCCCATAGAGAGTGGTTCTACGAGTATGAGACCTGTTCGACAACCACAAAGGCGTATGAACCCAACATTAAAATACATTGTCAAGGAGGAGCTTCAGAAACTTTTAGCTATAGATTTCATCTACCCCATTTTTGATAGTAAGTGGGTGTCACCTCTGGTAGTAGTTCCAAAGAAGAACGGAAAGTGGTGGATCTGCATTGGCTACAGAGAACTAAACAAGGCCACATTGTGTGACTATTTTCCATTGCCATTCATTTACAAATTCTCGACACGCTTTCAGGTAAGAAATATTTTTCTTTTCTAAATGGTTATAGTGGGTACAATCAAATACAAATAGCCAAAGAAGACTAGGAGAAGACTACCTTCAGATGCCCATGGGGTACTTATGCATATAAAGTCCTTCCCTTTGGTCTTTGTAATGCCCCCGCCACTTTCCAAAGAGTTGTACTTTCCATTTTCTCTTATCTCATCCATGACTATGTGGAAGTCTATATGGATGACTTCACAGTCTATGAAGATGACTTCCCACAAGCTTTGGAGAATCTAGAGAAGGTCTTGATCCGTTGTCAAGAAGCTGATCTAGCCCTTAGTAGCAATAAATGTAGAATGATGCAAACTAAGGGAATTGTTCTAGGCCATCATGTGTCATTTGAAGGGATTCAAGTTGACCTAGAAAAAATTGAGGTAATTTCATGTATCCCTATTCTGAGCTAGCAAAAATAGGTAAGAAGTTTTCTGGGGCACGAAGGATATTGTCGACGATTTATTGAGAATTTCACTAGAATTGCAACACCATTATTTAAATTGTTAACTAAATATGTTGACTTTTTATTGAATGTTGATTGTCAATAGGCTTTTCAAGTACTAAAAGAAAGATTGTCTACAACTCTGGTGCTAAGAGGGCCGAATTGGTCCTTACCTTTTCATATTTGTACAGATGTTTCGGATACTGCACTAGGGGCAGTTTTGGGACAAAGGGAGGATAAGTTTCCCTATGCCATTTACTTTGTTAGCAAAAATCTCTCTCCCATTGAATTAAATTATATGGTTATTGAAAAAGAACTGTTAGCAGTTGTGCATACTATAGGGAAGTTTACACATTATATTATCAGTTATGAGACATTTTTCCATACCGACCATTCTGCTATTAGATTTTTAATGAATAAACCTATTATTAATGGTAGGATAACTAGATGGTTGTTGCTTCTACAAGAATTCCATATAGCTATAATTGATAGGCCTGGAAGAGATAACTTGGCAGCTGATTTCTTATCTCGTTTGAATCTTACGCAGGGAAGCATGCCAACACCAGTGCTCGATGAATTCCTAGATGAAGCTCTATTTGTCATTTCTACTATTACTCCCTGGTTCGCTGATGTCGCCAATTATCTGGTATCAGGAAAACTACCTCAAAACATTTCGGCCTGGGAGAGGTACAATATACTGCAACACAGTGCTAGTGGGAGGCGGTGTGTGCAGGAAGATGAAATGCATGATATATTAAGTTCTAGTCATAAAGAGCCTTATGGTGGCCATTTTTCTGATAAAATAATGGAATATAAAGTTCTCCGTATCGGATACTATTGGCCTACCCTATTTAAAGATCCCAAGAAGTTTGTTTTGAGTTGTGACGCTTGCCAATGAATGGGGAGACCAGTTGCCTCCGATGAAATGCTTCTTCAACCACAAATTGCCATTGAACCCTTTGACAAGTGGGCATTGGACTTCGTAGGGCCCATATCCCCAATGTCAAAGAAGAAATATATTTTGGTGTGCACTTGTTATATACCTAGGGGGGATAATATGGGGTAGAAAGGGAGGTACCCAAGGGAATAATGTAATAATGGGATGGAACATAGTAATAAATAAGGTGGTTAACTCATATCATGTAAGGGACCACAAGTAGTTAGTAATAATGTAATGGGCCCATGGTACTAGATAGATGATATTGAGGGAACCATGATAATGACCCATGGTATTGTATGTATGAGGCCTATATAGAGGCTAGAGACTCCACAATGAGAGGTATCAAGGATTATTGTATGAACATGCATATGGCTTGAGGATTGTTCTCCTTCCTTAAGGAGTGAATGTATGGTGTTGCCCTACCTTAAGGGTTTGATATAAATAAAGAAGCATTTCTATCTATTTCAATCTTGTTATTTATAGTTATTGGGTATATTGGTATCATTTCATATATTTTCACATATTTTATCCATGTTTCGAGGACGAAACATGTTAAGGGGGGTGGAATGTTATATACCTAGGGGGGATAATATGGGGTACAAAGGGAGGTACCCTAGGGAATAATGTAATAATGGGATGGGCCATAATAATAAATAAGGTGGTTAACCTGTATCATGTAAGGGACCATAAGTAGTTAGTAATAATGTAATGAGATCATGGTATTAGATAGATGGTATTGAGGGAGCCATGGTAATGACCCATGGTATTGTATGTATGAAGCCTATATAGAGGCTAGAGACTCCACATTGAGAGGTGTCAAGGATTATTGTATGAACAAGCATATGGCTTGTAGAGTGTTCTCCTTCCATAAGGAGTGAATGTATGGTGTTGCCCTACCTTAAGGGTTTGATCAATAAAGAGAAGCATTTATATATATTTCTATTTTATTATTTCTTGGGTTTATTTTCATTGTCTGATATTTTTCAGATTAGATCTATAACAAGTGGTATCAGAGCACTTTCTTGGGAAAAAGTGGAGAATTTTTTTTTATTTTTTGCAGGAACTTTCTGGGGTAGCAAGTTTGTAGATTAGTTCTATATGTTTTGGGACAAAATATACAAAATATAATTTATATCTGGATTCTTTGTGAAAAAAATACCTGATTTCAAAAAAAAAAATCAGCCGAATTGGAGTTCGGATGAAGGAGTTATCACTGATCTAAAAATCAATAGTGTTGTAGACAATTTTTTGGGGCAGCGAGTTTGCAGCATAGATCTGGATGTCCTGGTGAAAGTTTGGTAAAAAATAATTGCAGATATAGATTCTTTGTGAAAATACCAAATTAAAAAAAAAATAGTCGAATCGGAGTCTGGATGAGGGAGATATTGTTGATTTAAAATAAGCTATTTTTTTAGAATTTTTGGTGATGGCGGGAGAGTTGCAGCGTAGACCTGAAATTCCAGTGCCTGGATCCGATTTATATCACATGGGTAGATGTAGAATGGTTGTTCCATTTTTGAAAACATGTCATAATATGGATTTTGAGTAATATTGACGGAATTGTGGCCATATCAAATTTTCGCCACGTAAGTGAATTTTTCTCAACCCTCTTCATGGAGATGTTATATTTTACAGGGAAAGATAATGGTCCTACTATTGAAGAAGTCATAAAACAAAGAAATTTCACATATGGGAAAGATTGGAAGGATTTAGTATGGTTTGGTTTCAAAGATGAGGCTACCAAATGGTGGTTCTCAATTGACAACAAGCAGTTGACCAAACTTTCAGATGCAAACTTTGAAAGAATCCTTTTAGACAAATGGTCTCAGGTTAGAAAAAAGGAGAATGAGAAACATAAGGGGTTATTTGCTATGGGTGTCTCCTTATTGCAAGTTCATGGATTGATTCAGAAGGAGAAGATCGTTGTGTCTATAAATCTTAGTTGCAAGCATAATTTTATCAATGTTAATTTGGAAAAAAAATTGCAAGTTCCAGCCAAACACATTGAAAACACATTGGTTGATGATGGGATGTTCAAGTTTATAAGGATTTGAAGATTTCTATGGATAAGTATGTGTTGCATGGTGATTTTTATACTTCAGATGTGAATAACATGGATATT
Source organism: Pinus tabuliformis (assembly GCA_031772625.1). NCBI lineage: Eukaryota > Viridiplantae > Streptophyta > Pinopsida > Pinales > Pinaceae > Pinus > Pinus tabuliformis. Next base: position 248,366,047 of record CM062805.1, read on the forward strand.
GTTTTGGGATACCCTTGTATGGAATTAGTGGGTACTATCAATATTAATGTGCAGAAGAAATTCCTAAAGCTCTGGTATAAAAAGAATAAAATTACAGTACATGATATTTCCATTAATAAACAGGTAGAGTCCAAGGAGGCTAAAGCAGAAGATGTTCCAGAGACTGACATATCAGATGATGAGCCAGTGATAATCGACAATCAAACAAAAACAGAGGTTGAAGCAGAAAAGGTTACAGGTGCTAATACATCAGATGAGGGCCCAGTGGTTGAAGTAATATTGGAAGATAAGACACCATAGCAGGCACCACAACATGCACCAGATATCAGTTAGGCTCGAGTAAGGGATGAATTAAAGAAAAAGACACCGTGGGTTAAAACTTCAACATATCATCACCCACATCACCCCGCAAGACAACAACCAACAAGATGGCAACCAGTTAGCCACAAGGACAACAACCCTCACATGATGAATAGAGAGGAGCGAAGATCCACCTACTACACATCAACACAAAAGAGTTGCCACAGTCAACTTCCATCTCAAGCGAGCGAGGCATCAGTGAGATCGAGGGTTCACCTTTCTCTTAGATGGCTAGATGCACGTGCATGGTACCCATGGACTACTCTTTTGAGTAGATATTATTATTTGTGTTCTTGCCATGTTTCGGGGAAAAAACATGCTAGGGGGGTGGAATGTTATATACCTAGGGGGATAATATGGGGTACAAATGGAGGTACCAAAGGAAATAATGTAATAATGGGATGGGCCATAGTAATAAATAAGGTGGTTAACCTGTATCATGTATGGGGCCACAAGTAGTTAGTAATAATGTAATAGGCCCATGGTATTCGATAGATGGTATTGAGGGAACCATGGTAATGACCCATGGTATTGTATGTATGAGGCCTATATAGAGGCTAGAGACTCTCCGTTGAGAGATGTCAAGGAATATTGTATGAACATGCATATGGCTTGTGGAGTGTTCTCCTTCCTTAAGGAGTGAATGTATCGTGTTGCCCTACCTTAAGGATTTGATCAATAAAGTGAAGAAATTTTTATTCTCTATTCAGATCTTGTTATTCTTGGGTTTATTTCTATTATATACCTAGGGGGGATAATATGGGGTAAAAAGTGAGGTACCTAAGGGAGTAATGTAATAATAGGATGAGCCATAGTAATAAATAAGGTGGTTAACACGTATCATGTAAGGGACCACAAGTAGTTAGTAATAATGTAATAAGCCCATGGTATTAGATAGATGGTATTGAGGGAACCATGGTAATGACCCATGGTATTGTATGTATGAGGCCTATATAGAGGCTAGAGACTCCACATTGAGAGGTGTGAAGGATTATTGTATGAACAGGCATATGGCTTGTGGAGTGTTCTCCTACCTTAAGGTAGGTCAACACCATACATTCACTCTTTAAGGAAAGAGAACACTCCACAAGCCATATGCATGTTCATACAATAATCCTTGACACCTCTCATTGTGGAGTCTCTAGCCTCTATATAGGCCTCATACATACAATACCATGGGTCATTACCATGGTTCCCTCAATACCATCTATCTAATACCATGGGCTCATTACATTATTACTAGCTACTTGTGGTCCTTTATATGATAATGGTTAACCACCTTATTTATTACTATGGCCCATCCCATTATTACGTTATTCCCTTGGGTACCTCCCTTTGTGTTACAGGGAAAAGTGTCTATATAGAAATGCTCTATCCCACTAAGGTGTGACAGTTGCCTTAGAAACAAACAGAGAAAAGCTACTTTCGTTTTTCCTTTATGAATTATAGATAGAGAGGAACAGAAAGACCAACCTCTGTCTTGCGCTAATCTCCTGATTTGATCCCTCTCTTCTTTGATAGTCCTCAGCTACCTGCTCCCTTGCATGCCCAGCTTCACAAAGTACCTGTAAGATCACAGAAGCATAGCACTATACAAAGACATGGATCTATAATCATAAACAATCTAGGATCAGATGTAAATTGACCATACAAATGTAACAAGCATCAATGACACAAAAGCATGGACGAAAACGCGAATAGCTTTTATTGATAAACAAGAAAAGAGCCAAGAGGAGTTACAACCAGTTGTTTTGACCCAGCATCAACCTCCCAGCAAAGAAGCCCCTCTTCACCTCAAACAAAGCTTATATCACCCAACAATCTGATGTTTGTCTTAAGAAACCAAGAGCAATTCCTTACAATATGCAAAATTCCATCCTCTGGATCTCTAGGATGAGGGATCCATATATAGATATCTGTAAGGGGGATGAGTCAGCTTGTGATTTGATTAGTGTCCTCCCTCTGATAGTACTTGATTCCACTTGGAGATTGATGATCTCGTACTCATCCTTGGTCGAATTTAGTGAGGCAAGTGTCACAGGAGAAGATTATGGAAGCTTCCATTGCCTCTCCACCTCGTGGAATGACACTGCCATTTGTCATTTCTCGCCCATCGCACCCCACAGAAGGGATTTTTGAAATGCAACACACCCATATAGTGTATTTAGGTGAGATGCAACACACTTAGCCAGTGGAGCAGCTGCAATGATCCTATTTTGACCAATTCTGAGCAGTTTCTCATGGAGAACTTCTGGGAGAAGCTGTAATCTGTTGACCTTGTTCCTTTAGGGGTTATAACAACACTTTTAGGGACTTAGGAGCCCTTGGTTTATGGAAATTTCATGCTTGGGGTTGTAGGGATAAAAAATGTCTATAACAGTTGCCCCCTAAATCATGAGTTCATTAATCTTTTGATGTCGGTTGAAATGCTTTATTATGATGATCCGAAGTTCTTTCAATGCTGGGAGGAGACCTGTAATAAGATACAATACAATACATTATCTTCATAATATTTTCATGATCTAGCTAAGGCGGGCATTCCCATGCTCATCTTTATAAATTCATTTTCATGTACATAGGACAAACAATCTTCTGAGTGTAGACTGATGATTCTGATAGAGCCATCATCTTTTTGCGTGGATGATTATCTGTGCAGCAATGATGTACATTTAATGTCTTTATTTCCCTGAATATATATTGCAGCCCGGATGGATGAAACTAGATCCAGGGTCTTCAATCTCGTTCGATCTTCACTCGAAGTACAAGTCGATCCATGTGAGAAATGTTCTGAAGTCGAACATGGAAAGACATCACTTGATTACCAGCCAATGATGTAAACTATTAACAAGTGCAAGAGGAATCACCGATAATGATAATGACCCTCACGGTACTGCAGTACAATTCACGTGGTGTGAATAAAGGACTTGGTGTCAAACACCACGCAAAATCTTTCGGTCGAAGGCCATTGATGTAAACCTGTTGCTGGAAGTGAGAAACTGGCCATTGAGGCATGCAAGCTTCAAAGTACTGAAAGGGGTGTTCCTAGATCAAATTCTTGGATAATGAGCTGATGTCGACAAGAAGTGATCCGTCACAGGAGGGCCTTAATGAATCCCACATCAATGACACGGAACGGAGCAAATGATTTTAATGGAGGTGAAAACGATCTGGTGATACAAGGTTCAGGGTGGTGGTCATGAAAGAATGGAGTATAAATGTATGGTAGTGGGTGAGACACAGGTGAATTCTCTAAATGACTTCTCTTGAACATATCGGCGACACTGATGTGATGGATTGGTAGCATTAACCCCAAATTTGGATGCTATGATGTGACCATGGTGATGTGATCGATGAATGAAACAACCCAACCCGACTAGGACACAAAGTGGAAGTGTCATGTTCAAGAGCGACTTGCTACCAACAAAGTTTCTTCAAGTTTTCTTCCCAATTTTCCCCAGTCATTGCTGACCAGTACCTCTTTATTTTTGTCAAGCTTGAGGAGGATAACATATGCTTGTTCTATAATTTTCCCTCCGGTCAAACCCATCGCTATGTTTTAACGAGCCTAGCGATAGTGAAACTCGTTCTCGTCTATAGACAAGTTTGTCGATATTATAACTTTTAACAAGTTTAACGACAAAGATAACTCGATCCTTCTCAATTTTAGAGAGTCTAAAAAGGAACGTAAAGGTAACTCCAAAATTCCTTTTTCGTCATCTAATCCCTTTAGTCCGAAAAAGTACAAAACAATACAGAAGGGATGAATTTTTGATACTTTTAACGAGCCGAACAAAACAAGCACTCGATCTTTTTGTGTAATAATCCCTCAGGTCCAAAAAGATTAAAATCTAGAGGAGGGATAGCACTTCCTATCCCTTTAAAAAGCTGGAGAGGCCAATGGCTCGGCAATCTTTTCATATTTTACGAGTCAGTTGAAAAGGGCTTAAAGGAGACTCGTCTTTTGAGGAACGAGTGATAAAATGGGTAGCAGTTGATTCCAGGTAAGGTTTGGAATTTTCCAATCATGACAGTGTCACAAGGATGGCTAGTGAGGTCACTCTTCGCAGTTGTTCCTCAAAATGGGTAAACAATCAAATGGAGGTAAATGATCGGCCAATGAAAAAGTGGAGGTGACGGTGCAAACACGACCAAGGCTTTAATGGCTGAAGTACTACATTCACGATGGTTATTTACCGAGGAATAGTTCATTTTTTAACGAGCTTAAACGTAGGGGGAAACATTTGTTCATGGCTTATGTTTATCTTTTTAACGAGCTTGAACTATGTGCTAAAACTGCTCGGTTGAATGATCCCTTTTTGATTTTACCATAAATAGCTTTGTTCTTTCAAAGATTGTACTGTATTTTCAAATGCTTCATCAAACTAGTCAGAAATGAACAATATATGCTTAAAAATGAGTTAGAACACTAACATTTTACTTTGAACTACGTAAAAAGTAATGAAAAAGTGTTTTTACCTCTCATTTTACATTTCATTTGAACTTTGGTTTGTTGGAGCTTTGGAGGTGCTTTCCCCCTTGGATTTTCATCAGCTGATTTCGAGAGATTCTGTGGACAATTCTCGGTGCCGTCTGGACCAGGTAGGAGCTAAACTTGAGCTCTTTCATTTCATGGTTTCCATTTTACATTCTACGCTTGATTCCTAGTTTTTCTGAGCCTTTGGGGTTTGTAAAACTCATTCTGCCTTCAACACACCCTCTGTGTATCGAAAGGTGCATTGAATGTTGGCCTGTTTAAAGGGCATCTAACATGCAACGCACCCAGAGCACTACTATAGGTGCGATGGGCGCAGAGAAGGAATTCTGTGCACAATTTTTGATGGAAATTTTGCCTGTTTCTTACCAAAATCAGGATCTAACTCTTCTCTTTTTTGTTTTTTAGAGATCTTTGGAGTAAGATGACCATTACATGGCGAGAACGCGAGCATGAGAAGAGGACATACTTTCCCTACATGATCCGGTTACAGTAAACGCACTGCGGAACTGTGGCTTGCTGAAGTTTTTCTGCATTTCCAGCATGAGACAACAGATCAATTTACTGCAGTATTTGCTCGATGCTTGGGATCCTACCAACAGGTTTTCCATATCAGGGGAAAATCTATCCCCTTGACTGTAGTAGACATCTATTTCTTGATTGGCTTATCGAGGCGGGGTGGCCCCATCTCTTTATCAGGTTCGGCCTGAGGAGGCGACTCTGTGAGAGATTATGTTCGCCGGTACTGCAGAGAAAGATCTTAACCGAGTAAAGACGGCAAGATCATCATCCGTGATGTCACTGACAGGTCCCTCAGGACTATTCTGTTTACTTTTGGTAGGATGGCTGGTGGTGCGGCTCTTCATGGAGCCAACCGATCTTATATGTAGTATGCCTTGGAATGCCTCCAACCGAAGGTGTTCAACTGGTGCGACGCAGTACTTCTTGTGATGAAAGAACAGTTGACCAAGATAAAGAGCGGGAGGTTGAAGAACTTTGGGTATGGTTCTATTTTGACCGCCTTTTCCTTGGAGAAGATACCACTGATGCAGCCGCAATATATTTCACTTGATTTACCTTCACCTACTGAACCACGTATGCAGAGATGGGTTGACCATATGTCTAGGAATGTTGGTCAGTCTCAGATTTCATTTTCTGATACCTTTTTCAGGTGGTTTGATCGTCAGGAGATGGTTTATTTCGAGTATCCATATGCTGGCATGGACTTCCGGGGTGATCCAAATCTAGTACTGTCGGATGGTGAACAGTGGGGCGCCATTGGTAAAATCTTTGACCATATTCCTGTCTATCGTTTTTTATTTATAATGTCCTTGTGCTTTATTCTATCAAGAATTTAATCAAACTCATGTGTACATGCAGATGTTGGTCCTGTTCATCCAGTAGCTCGCCTGAGAGTGCCAGCTACCGCCCCAGCAGGAGAGGCTGTCGGAAGGGCTATTCTTCGTGACCTCGATGTGGCCGAGACTCTCACAGCATTACAGGAGCAGGTTGAGGGCCTCACTCTTGGTATTCCAGATGTGAGGACTGACGAGCTACCTTTGAGGTTACAGCGGCATACTACTGGTGTGCCAAGATGATGGACTCGTCTCTTACGCATGATCGCACAGGTTGTGACTTGCTATCACGAGCATCATTAGACTAGGGTGTCCCCTAGCATTTTGAGTTTTTGGTCACTTGACCAATTTTGTCTTGGTTACAGAACATTATGTGTAAACCATAAACAGTTATATATATTTTTGATTTTCGGAGTTTTATTTTGGTTAAGTTACATGATCCAAATGTAAAAATTGATGGTATGTTTCTTTTTATAAATGTTGCAAATGTCTATCTAACACATAATTTGCTAATGAGTCAGTTAATGTTTTTAAGTTTCTTGAAATGTGTTGATATTGAATAAAGTCAAATTGTCTTTCCAAAATCTTAACCCTTAAGAACATGCGATAAATAGTTGGGTTTCAGACGGAATATATACCAGTGAGTTGTAGTATTACGAGTTGTGAGTCTAGCCTAACAATTAGTCGGTGTATACCATGTGTGATGGCATCAAAGAGAAGTTCTATCAACGCGCTATATTTAGCGATGTTATTTGTTGATCGACCAATACATACCCCTCTGAAACTTACTAACTCACCGCTTGGATAAAAAATAGCCCAGGCTGCGGAAGATAGGTTCCGCGAACTATGACTCGCTCCGTCGGCATATCCAACACATGACTCAATAGGTTTGACATCTGCAACATATGTAAAAAGTGGATTACTTGACCAAAATAAACAATTTAGCGAAAACAAAAACATAACAAAAGCATACAGGTTACCATTACGCATAGTAACACTTGAGGTACAACCCGTTACGAGGTTGCGCCAGTGGAATTCCGTCATAATCCATTAACTCGTAGGCTCCTTTTGCTAACACTCGTTTAACAATATAGGGGCCCATCCATAAAGACTTAAATTTACCTACTCCCAATTTCAGGGAAAATTTTAAGAACCCCCCCTAAATTTATAAATATAATAAATGGGCCAATCTCCATGGTATATAGGAAAAATGGAAGGCGATTTTATCAATAATATAATATGTATATATAATTTTTTGGCGAATCTCTCACCAGGCATGGCGAATATTTTACTCAATTATAAAATCTTGTAAGATCTTGGCGAGTCTTTCACTAAATAATAAAACTTCGTAAATTCCTAGTGAATCTTAGCATAGGCTACATGCTGGTTTAATTCCCCCATTTAAATAGGCTACATTCCAGGTGAATACCATGGGTCAATACCATGTGCCATTTTGGTGAATACCATGGGTCAATACCATGTGCCATTTTTATTTTTATTAATTCTAATATTAGGGTTAATAATGGTTTTTTGCATGGTATTAATAACAATCTAGTCCATGGTATTTGTCCCATAGTATTTTGGCCATAGGTTTCACCTAAATATAACCCATTTTTTGAGTGTTCGTAAATATAAGGTGAATTATGGAGTAAATATAAAAAAATGTTTTATTTGTTTACCATACCTCTCGTTTATTTATATTTTTATTAATTTACCATACCTCTTTTACAAATATGGTATTTGGCCCATAGGATTCACTTAAATAAAACCTTTTTCTTGAGCCTTCATAAATAGAACGAGGGTTATGGACTAAATATAAAAAGAGGTTTTATTTATTTACGATACGTCTAGTTTATTTATATTTTTATTTATTTACCATACCTTTTGAGTAAGTATAAAAAGACGTTTTATTTATTTACCATACCTCCACTTTACTTATATTTTTATTTGTTTACACCCTTACATGTATATCACGTGACTTATGGAGTAAATATAAAAAATGTTTTATTTATTTACCATACCTCTCATTTATTTATATTTTTATTAATTTACCATACCTATTTTATAAATATGGTATTTGGCCCATAGGATTCACTTAAATAAAACCTATTCTTGAAAATGGGCGAATGGAAGGTTGTAAGTCCTAATTTCAAGGGCTAAATTTACCTTTTTTTACCATCTCCCTTAAAATAAGGTGGGCTATTTGAGGTGATTTGTAAAAATGTACTATGATACAAAATATTCGCCCACTAAAAATTTAAAACCCCTTAATTTCGCCAAAGGGCGAACATTTGCCCCTAAAATTATCCTTGCCCAATTTATCAGATTCTTGGTTGTAAAGCAAGACCAAGTCACCTTCTGAGAAGACACGGGGTTTGACATTTTTGTCGAACTGTGCCTTGACTCATTTCTTATGGGCTTCGTTAGCCAAAGCGGCATCACGATGGGTTTCATCCAATCGGATTAATTCCAAGAAACGAGCCTCTTCTTCTGAAGTTCCGAGGAGGAGATCAATTGCGAGCTTGAGACATGAGATTTCACACTGGATTGGTAAGACTGCTTCCAAGCCATATACCAGTTGGAAAGGTGTAACCCGGTTGCACTCCTTACCGATGTTCGGTAAGCCCACAAAGCTGAGTACAGGATTAGGTGCCATCTTCTCTTGTGAACTCCAATCATCCTTTGCAGCATGCGTTTCAGGACCTTGTTGATTGCTTCAATTTGTCCGTTGGCTTGCGGATAATATGGAGTAGAGCTGTCGTGAGACAACCCTAGTTTGGAAGCTAATTTGACCATCATGTGATTGCGAAAATTTGATCCATGATCTGTGACCATAGCCTGTGGTACGCCGAATCTGGTGACTACATGATTGAAAAAGAAGAGGGCAGCTGTTTCACCAGTATTATCTAATGTAGGCATCGCCTCGGCCCATTTGGTAAAATAGTCAACTGCGACTATGATATACCCATGCCCCCCGGTCGAGGTGGGGTTACATGTCATAAAATCGATGCCCCATTTGGAGAATGGCCCAACTGCAACTATTGGCTGCAGAGGTGCGGGTGGTCTTCTGGTTTTGCTATCAAAAATTTGACAAGCATGGCAACTTCTGACTGCGGTTATGCAATCTTTGAACATTGTTGGCCAGAAGTATCCTGCTTGTAAGGTTTTTTTGCACTGTAGCATATCCGGATTGATGCTCCCACACACGCCTGAATTACAATCATTCAGGACTTTTTTGGCCTCCTCATGGGTGAGGCACCTTCTCAGAACTGTATCGATACCACGATGGTAAATTGTATCACCGACGATCACGTAGTCTTTTGCTTGGTATCGAATACGTTTTTGTTCGGAGCGGGAGGTGTTTGGCCTATATTTTTGGGTTTGGAGATAAATGATTATATCCCCATACCACTCATTTGAAGATATCAGAAACAAACTTTCGTCCACGATTGTTTCTTCGGATGTTTCCTCATTGGACGACGATGGGAGATCGCACAATAATTCTGCGAAAACTAGAGCTTTCTTTGACTTGGATTTTACAAATTCCAGATCAAACTCTTGCAAGATTGCTATCCATTTTGAATATTTGCCCCCCAGCAACTGTCGCGACAATATATAAGTCATGGGGTTGCAATCTGACAGAATGGTAGTTTTCCGAAAGAGGACATAGTGTCGAAATCTCTGTATCGCTTGAACAGCTGCGAGTGCTAGCTTTTCAATGTAAGAATATTTTATTTTTGTATCATTTAAGTTTTTACTTAAATAATATATAGGATGTTCAATTCCATTGACTTCTTGAACTAAAACCATTGCGATGGTCGTATCCGCTGCAGCCAGATACAGGTTAAAATCTTTTTGATAATTAGGAGCGTACATTAATGATGCTTTCATTAGGGATTCTTTTAAAGCATCAAAGGAAGCTTGCGCAACCTGATCCCAGACAAAGGGTACTTCCTTTTTCAAAAGACATGTATAACCTTTAGCAAGTTCGGCTTAATTTGGAATGAATCTCCTCAGAAAGTTTGCTTTCCCTTGGAGTTTCTGAATCTGAAGCAAATTCAAAGGTGGAGGCAAATTTATGATTGCCTGGACCTTACATGGGTCGAGATGAATCTTGTCCTTCGAGACTACAAAGCCAAGCAAACGACCAGAACTGATGCAAAATACACATTTGTGTGGATTGAGTCGTATCTTGTAGTGTCGGCAACGTAGAAATATCGCTCTTAAATGCCGCGGGTGATCAGTCTGCTTTCGCGAATGAGCCGGAAGGTCGTCGAGGTATGGTTGAACAATGTTTTTTATGTCATGGAAGGCATAATTCATTTCCCTCTGAAACGTCACCCCTGCATTCTTTAAACCAAAGGGTAATTTTCGATATGCGAATGTGCCCCATGGACAAATAAATGCAGTCTTTGACTGGTCCTGTGGGCGGATATTTATTTGATTATACCCAGAGAATCCATCCATGAATGAAAAGATTTTGTATCCGGCACATTCATCAATTATCTGGCCATGAAGGGTGTAGGGTAGTTGTCTACAAGCTTGATTTACATCCCTATAATCGACGCACACTCTAATTGTTCCTCTTTTTTTCATAATAGGGACAATATTCGATACCCAATCGGTTAGAGGAACCGGGTAGATGAAACCAGCATGGAGAAGTTTTTCAACTTCTGCCTTAATGGCAGCGGCTTTCTTGGGGTGCACCTGTCGTAGTCGTTGTCGTACTGGTTTGACATCTGGATACATCTTAATTTCATGTTCAACGATACTCGAGTCAATGCCTGGTATTTCACTGTATGACCAAGCAAAGACATCTCTGAATCCGCGAAAAGGAGCATTATATATTTCCAGTTCTGAAGGAGAACAACATTTGCCAACATAAATATTCTCTACAACATCTATTTTGGTCGAGATATTTATGGCGATAGTCTCTGCAATGTTGGACAAGTTTCATTCTGAATCCACCGTGTTTACAGTATTTGATAGAAAATAAAAAACTGAAGGATGATAAAGGTCATCAGAAGTATCTTCTCCACAATCTGGAAGAAGGGAATGATGGTGGGATTCATTCCATGGTGCTCCTTTAATTACCATTGATTGGACAATTCCTTCGTCGGTGACATGCACTCGCGACCAAGGATATGAAGGGGTACCATATTCTTTACACCTATCTATCCAAACGCTTGTTAAGCATTGATTTGGGTTTGCCTCCCATGTTAGGAACATTGATTGCTACAATATTTCCATTGGGCTTGGGGGAAAAACCATTGCATGGTCCATGTCAATATCATTTTCTGAGATCTTTTTAGAAGATATCATATTGCAGGTTCCTACCGACGCTACTTCTGCCAGGTTGATTGGAGGTGGAAGGGCGAAAGTTCCCATTAATATAGGATCTTTTAGTAGGCCTATTCCAATATTTTGAAGCGAATGGGGGCTTCCATGGATCATGGGAATGCTTCCTGTAACTTTAGAACCATTGGGGAGGAAGTTTTATTGATTGACGATTGTAATCCCTCCTTGAAAGGGAAATGCAATCTTCCTAAAATAGGTCGACACAATAGCAGCCATAGCATATATCCATGGTCTTCCTAGTAGGATGTTGTAATCAAGATTTCCATTGATTACTTCAACATCTATTTCTACCGTTTTCCCTCCTAGTTCAACTTTCAAGTTTCTTAGAATACCATATGGGGTATATGTTCTTCCGTCCAATGCTTTTAATGTCGTCGAAGATCGTGACAAGGTTGGAGATCCTAAATTTTTCCAGCAACTCATCGACATAATGCATGTAGATGCCCCCTCATCAATAAATTTTCGATGAACAGTTTTGTTGAGGGCTTTCACTTGAACAAGGAAAGCTAGTTGAGCTGGAAATTGAGGATCATATCCTTTATGGTCGAAGGATACAAGATTGGAATCCTTTGGGTCTATCCCACCAATGGCTGATAATAAAGCCTGCCTTTGGGATGGGAAATTCTGTAGTACTTCAAGAGTCAACATAGCGGATGGCGATTGGGCCAAATCTTCCACTATATTATAATGCTGTGCCGCTCTAGCGCGGGGATTAAATGTCGACTTGTATACTACTCCCTTTGGCGGCTTTATTGTCAATTCAGGAATGATGGGTGGTGCAACTTCTGTCGAAGTTGTTGTCGAACTACTAGGTTGATCTTTATCCTTTTTGTTCAACAGCTGAGGATTCCCATAATCTTTGTTCCTTGTCGATATCAAAGCATCATTTTGCTGTTTTGAAACCGACAACATTAGCACTTGAGACAGGGAAGCATTTCCCCTTTCAACCAGATTTGTTCTTGGATTTGGAAACGGATCAGTTAACACTACGGAGGTTTTTGAATTCTTGAATTTCTTAAGCTCAACTCTGTGTGGACAATTTGCAGTCCGATGATCCTCATCGCATATAAAGCATGGAATTTTTGGTTTGCTATCCCCAGGAGGGTTTGAAGAAGATTTTTCAAGTGATGATTCCTTATGTTTCTTCTTCTTCCCTTTGCGTTTCTTCTTGCTCCCTGGTTGTTTTCTTTCTTTGCCTTTATCTGTCGATACGGCATTTACTTTCGAGGCAAGAAGTTCATCTTTTTCATTTTTACTTGAAATATTACGGGTCTTTTTGGATGTAGCCTTTGTCGATTTTGTGTCTGTTGTGCCAATGATGCCATCGCCAGCATGAGAGTCATTGTTTGATTTAGGAGGAGGAGGAATTTAGAATTCTGGTCTAGGGGCGTCATGTATTTTATCGTAGAGCATGCTAGACCGAGTGTAAATCAAGTCCAAATATTATGCACGAGCGATAACTTGCTCTTCTGTTACGACCCCCCCCTTTGCCACATCTTCCGTGATGGAAGGTAGTAATGACTTGATAAACCATTCAGCTAGGAGCTGATCGGGGACATATGTTTTTACCATTCTACGACGACGTCGCCACTCATGTATATGATTAGATATGTGAGTGGCTTTTGTCTGTTTGATATTGGTAAGAAGTTATGTTTCCATTTCGTACCTTATTGGTAACTAAAAATGGGTTAAAAAGGTTGTGTCTAAGGTACTGAAGTTGTCGAACGAAGCTCTAGGCAATTCGATGTACCATTTTGCCACTGGACCCGTTAACGTCCTCTGAAAGAGGCGAAGTCTTATCAAATCATCATTTAGGATGTTTGATGAACACCATAGATTAAAGGTCATCACATGATTCGATGGATCTTCACCCGGATTTCCATTAAATTTAGGAATATCTGATGGAAGTTTATGCGGAATCGCTGGCCACCAAGGGGCGTAAGCGATTGGATCGTTTGTTAACCGATTTAAATCAGGTAACTCTAAAGTTGCCACAAAGGGTAACTGCTGATTCAGGTTAGGCGAAGCATACCCACGATAAGATGGGATTGCCTGAGCAGTTGGTCTTTGCATAACAGCATAATGCATTTGATGTTGGTAACTTTGGTAAGGTTGGTGGGCATGACCATTGTAAAATGGTTGATTTTGATTGTTTTGAATATACGGCTATCCACTATTTGCAAAGATTTGTTGCTCAGAACCTTGGTATACTTGTTGGAATTGCGGTTGTTGGTATTGCACTAGCCATGGTTGTGAAGCCATGTGCTGTTGCCCGACACTAATAGTTTGACCAAGATGAGGGGTAATTGTACCCGTCTGAACCTATGTCATTCCACCAGTTGGCGATTGTGGTTGAGTCGCAGGGTCAAGGGGCTATTGCATTACAACCTGAGAAACCTAAGGTTGGCATACAACAGGCAGCGCTTGAACTTGCAACACCGTCACAATAGTATATTTGACATAGGTAAGCATCGTTTCATTGAATATGCAACTCTTGGTTGTTGAGGTAGTATTGGTACCCAGCTGCTTGAGGTAATTCTAGTATAACCAGAATCTTGTTGTGAAATCCTGTATGGATATCCTCCCGGAGGGGATAATGAAAGGGTATACTGCCCCCCATACGGTGGTAATCCATAACTCAAGGGAATGGTTTGCCCTTGGGGGCTAGATTGCCCAAATTGACCTCCAAATGGATCAATTTGTTCAGACTCAACATAAGAGTTTCTGGATATTATTCCGGATGAACAAACAAGAACAGAACATATTATCGAAATGGCCCCTGAGTGGGCTCCTTCTAGTGGTTGAGAGCTAGTCGGGACAGATGGTATACCGGCGAAAATTGTTGGAGTGATAGCAGGGAGTTTTGCCATCGCTGTGTCAGACGACACAGTCCTAGATGTTGACGGTTGTTCAGACATTTTTAGTCTATCCAAAAGATTACCTAGCGATTATACAGGAGCTTCAGCTGGTGGTAGACTAACTTCTGATGAAGAAGGATATAGAGTGATCCCGACTCCAAATTGCGATGGAGTACTTGTTGGAGGATCTTCTACAATCTCTTCTATGGCAATCAGACCAGGCGGAAGGGGAAGACCGTCAGGTCCGTAGAACATTTCTGGTGTCGAAGAAGGTATGGAATCGGCAACGACAGATGTTTGAAGAGCAAGACTCTCTGAACCGGTTGAAAATGGAACTGGTTCAGTAACACAAGTGTTTACTCTCAGACTAGGATCAGTATCACTGTCCTTCTGTGGCTGCTGAACTTCTTCTGTAGAGGCAGGGGTTGCAGAAATGTTTGGAGTAACCAGAGTCTCTGATGTTGTTGGAACACTTGTTCTAACTTTAACAGGAGATTTGGAACCGGTTAAATGAGTTCGCTTTGTCTGTACTAGCTTCGATTCTGGAGACAAAGACGGCTGACTCGTAAGCCTCCGCGAACGACGGGGTTTCAATTGACTTTCTTCCACGATTGTGGATTACTCGATCAACTAAAATAAATGGGAAGTATGTTTCCGAATTAAATGAATTTTAGACGCTTTGACACAACTTGTTTTTTCAATTTTTAAGAGTCGAGAAAAAACAGAAGATGACTCTAGTCTCCTTCGATTTTTAATGAGCTTGAAGTGACAAGTGCTCATATGGACCTTTTCCGTTAAGGAATCTGAAAAGGAACAAAAGGGACTGCTCTGGAAATCTAGGTAGAGGGATTACCAAACCAATCGCAAAACTGCAGAATACTTTTTACGGTACGGGAGTCAATCTTCCCGAATGCTGTGTTCAGTGCATTGCGATCGATAGGGCGGCAGACATGACTTCCTATGGATAAAGGATTAAGCCTATTGGGGTCTCCCAAAATATACTCGACGGTATGTGGGAGCACAGGTCCGTACTGGCACTTATCGTCTCAAAGTGGAGGAATCACCCAACCATCAGTGAGAACAATAGTTACCAGGCTTTACGACACCAGAATACATCTCTAGCCTAGACTTCTAAATGTTGTGCGTTAAGTTCCAAAGCATTGTTAGATTCATTGAATTTATTTTAAGTTGATATTGTTTATGAAGTTTTCCTTCTAGGTTCACCACGAGATGTAGATGTAATTCCTAAAATGCAATCTAAGATGATAAACAAACTTTTTATGTTCTTTGTGCAATGAAAATCCTAGCTACTAAGGAAAAGAAAGACATAATATTTTCACAAAGAGCAAAGAGCACACTCTAAATGCACTTTCCTAAATCAAGCCAATCAGACTGTCTATATGCAAATGCACATGCATGTATTTGTTTTCGACTTTCTTAGTATATGAATGCTAAAAATAAAGTTGATGCACAAATCTAAATTTCTTTTCAAGCGACAAATATCAACAAGTTTCTTTTCGAAATCAAAAAATGGACACGATCACAACACTTTACGATTTTGAACTGAATACTTGTTCTCGACAATAGAGAATTATAAATTCAGACCAAAAGCAATAGTAACAGGATAATCAACCATCAACAACAATCAAACTCTTTCCTACGATTGAAATCGACACTTGCGACAGTTTCAAATCAAAGAATGACAGTACGATTACGCTACTTTTGCAAAGGAGAACTGTAAATGACTCAACAAACACACAAAAACATCTACAGTTCTTTTGTACAAAGGAGGAAGAATAACAGCAAGGAAAAGGGGTTTCAAAAAGACATATATTGATCACAAGCAGCAAAATTCAGGAATAGAACTGGAAAGAATGAACCACAGAAGCCACAATTGCACAGAGCTAGTCTGATCAGCGCACCTGTAACACAGAGAATCTGAAATGCAGCGCAGCTTGTCCACTCGGGACGTGCGCTGAAATTCAGAATCTCTGAACAGTACCTGCGCTAGGCGAGAAACAAGACTCTGTTCAGGTTCCTGGTCATAGTTTGCAGTTCAGTTCTCGGGTTTTGGCCGAGCAAAATGCAATCAATAATGCAACAATCAGGAATAGATCTAAGGAGGATCTAAGAGCGATCACAAGGGCAATCAGATAGTTTGTGGATCATTTGTTTAAATCATAAACAGACCCAGTAGATGGATTGAAGTAGCAGTTATCTACTTTGCATTTGTTATGGCAAATGCAGTTTGAATGCTACTTGTAATTTTATGAAACAGACAACAAAGAATGATAAACAAACAAACTAATTAGCTCCCCATTGGAGTTGCCATTTTGTTACAGGGAAAAGTGTCTATATAGAACTGCTCTATCCCACTAAGGTGTGATAGCTGCCTTAGAAACAAACAAAGAAAAACTACTTTCCTTTTTCCTTTATGAATTATAGATAGAGAGGAACAGAAAGACCAACCTCTGTCTTGCGCTAATCTCCTAATTTGATCCCTCTCTTCTTTGATAGTCCTCAGCTACCTGCTCCCTTGCACGCCCAGCTTCACAAAGTACATGTTAAGATCACAGAAGCATAGCACTATACAAAGACATGGATCTATAATCATAAACAATCTAGGATCAGATGTAAATTGACCATACAAATGTAACAAGCATCAATGACACAAAAGCATGGAGGAAAACTCGAATAGCTTTTATTGATAAACAAGAAAAGAGCCAAGAGGAGTTACAACAAGTTGTTCTGACCCAGCATCAACCTCCCAGCAAAGAAGCCCCTCTTCACCTCAAACAAAGCTTAGATCACCCAACAATCTG
The DNA here is from genome assembly GCA_031772625.1 of Pinus tabuliformis. Taxonomy (NCBI): domain Eukaryota; kingdom Viridiplantae; phylum Streptophyta; class Pinopsida; order Pinales; family Pinaceae; genus Pinus; species Pinus tabuliformis. The sequence continues at coordinate 248,383,292 of CM062805.1, forward strand.
ATGTTTGTCTTAAGAAACCAACAACAATTCCTTAAAATATGCAAAATTCCAGCCTCTGGATCTCTGGGATGAGGGATCCATATATAGATATCTGTAAGGGGGATGAGTCAGCTTGTGATTTGATTAGTGTCCTCCCTCTGATAGTTCTTGCTTCCACTTGGAGATTGATGATCTCTTACTCATCCTTGGTCAAATTCAGTGAGGTAAGTGTCACAGGAGAAGATTCTGGAAGCTTCCATTGCCTCTCCACCTCGCGGAATGACACTGACATTTGTCATTTCTCACCCATCGCACCCCACAGAATGGATTTTTGAAATGCAACGCACCCATACAATGTATTTAGGTGAGATGCAACACACTTAGCCAGTGGAGTAGCTGCAATGATCCTATTTTAACCAATTCTGAGTAGTTTCTCATGGAGAACTTCTGGGAGAAGCTGTAATCTGTTGACCTTGTTCCTTTGGGGGTTAGAACAACACTTTTAGGGACTTAGGAGCCCTTGGTTTATGGACATTTTATGCTTGGGGTTGTAGGGCCCAAAAATGTCTATAACACTTTGTACTCCATATTATCCCCCATAGGTATATAACATTCTTGTTATAGATCTAACCCAAAAATATATGATAATAGAAATAACCCAATAAATAACAAGGTCAAAATAGATAGAAATGATTCACTTTAGTAATAAAACCCTTAAGGTAGGGAAACACCGTACATTCACTCCTTAAGGAAGGAGAACACTCCATAAGCCATATGCCGGTTCATACAATAATCCTTGACACCTCTCAATGTGGAGTCTCTAGCTTCTAAATAGGCCTCATACATACAATACCATGGATCATTATCATGGTTCCCTCAATACTATCTATCTAATACCATGGGCCCATTGCATTATTACTAACTACTTGTGGTACCTTACATGATACGAGTTAACCACCTTATTTATTACTATGGCCCATCCCATTATTACATTATTCCCTTGGGTATCTCCCTTTGTACCCCATATTATCCCCACTAGGTATATAATATTGCACCCCCCTTAGCATGTTTCGTCCCCGAAACATGGGAAGAACACAAATAATAAGATCTACTCAAAAGAGTAGTCCACTAGTACCATGCACGTGCATCTAACCATCCGAGAGAAAGGTGAACCCTCGATCTCACTAGTTGTTATAGCTCCAAATCTCACTCTTATGGTTTGTGATGCTGCACTTATGGCCTAGGGCAACCCCTCCTTCCAGACCTGGTCCAAAAATTTAAAAAACAGTGTTTTATTCCCTGTACGCGACTTTGCCCTGTGTTAAACGCGTGTACACGCGGGTCTGTCATACCCAACCCGCGGGTTGGGTATGACAGACCCGCGTGTACACGCGTTTAACACAGGGCAAAGTCGCGTACAGGGAATAAAACACTGTTTTTTAAATTTTTGGACCAGGTCTGGAAGGAGGGGTTGCCCTAGGCCATAAGTGCAGCATCACAAACCATAAGAGTGAGATTTGGAGCTATAACACTAGTGCCTTGCTCACTTGAGATGGAAGTTGACCATGGTAGCTCTTCTATGTTGATGTGTGGTAGGTGGATCTTCGCTCCTCTCTATCTGTCTTGTGGGAGTTTTTGTCCTTGTGGCTAGTTGGTTGCCATCTTTTTGGTTGTTGACTTGCGAGGTGGTGTGGGTTATGATATGTTGAAGTTTTAACCCACGATGTCTTTTTCTTTAATTCAACCCTTACTGGAGCCTGACTGTTATCTGGTGCATGTTGTGGTGCCTGCTATGGTGTTTTATCTTCTAATATTACTTCCACCACTGAGCCCTCATCTGATGTATCAGCACTTGTAACCTTTTCTGCTTCAGCCTCTATTTGTGTTTGATCATCGATCATCACTGGCTTATCATCTGATATGTCAGTCCCTGGAACATCTTCTGCTTCAGCCTCCTTAGACTCTATTTGTTTATTAATGGAAATATCTTATAAGATAATTTTCTTCTTTTTATACCAGAGCTTCAATAATTTCTTCTGCACATTAATATTGATAGTACACATTGATTCCATCCAAGGGTATCTCAAAACAACATCTATGTTATCCATATATGAAGTATAAAAATCACCATGCAACACATACTTATCTATAGAAAGCTTCAAATCATTATAAACTTGAACATCCTCATCATCAACCTGTGTGTTTTCAATGTGTTTTGCTAGAACTTGCAATTCTTTTGCCGAATTAACATTGATAATATTATGCTTGCAACTAGGATTTATAGACACAATGATCTTCTCCTTCTGAATCAATCCATGAACCTACAATAAGGAGACACCCGTAGAAAATAACCCCTTACATGTCTCATTCTCCTTTTTTCTAGCCCAAGACCATTTATCTAAAAGGACTCTTTCAAATTTTGCATCTGAATGTTTGGTCAACTGCTTGTTGTTAATTGAGAACCACCATTTGGTAGCCTCATCTTTGAAACCAAATCACACTAAATCCTTCCAATCTTTCCCATATGTGATCTTTCTTTGTTTTATGACTTCTTCAATAGTAGGACCATTATCTTTCCGTGTAAAATATAGCATCTCCATGAAAGGGGTTTAAGAAAAATTCAATTACTTGGCAAAAATTTGAAATGGCCACAATTTCATCAATATTGCTCAGAATCTCTATTATGACCTATTTTTGGAAATGGAACAACCATTCTTCATCTTTCCATGTGGTAGAAATCCCGATCTAGGCACTGGAATTTTCGATCCACGCTACAACTCTCCCGCCGTCACCAAAAATTCTGAAAAAAGAGTTGATTTTAAATCAACGATATCTCCCTCATTCGAACTCCGATTCGACTGATTTTTTTTTTTGAAATCGGGTATATTTTCACAAGGAATTCGGATCTGAAATTATATTTTTCAGATTTTCCCCCAAAATGTACAAATATTTACCGCAAACTCACTGCCCCAAAACAATATCTACAACACCACTGATTTTTAGATCAATGATATCTCCTTTATCCGGACTCCGATTCGGCCGATTTTTTTTTAAATCGGGTATTTTTCACAAAAAATATAGAACTAAAATTATATTTTTCAGATATTCCTCCAAAATGTACAAATCTGATATGCATTCTCACTGCCCCAGAAAGTTCCTGCAAAAAAAAAAAATCTCCACTTTTGCCCAAGAAAGTGCTCCGCTACCACTTGTTATAGATCTGATATGAAAATATATGAAATGATACCAATATACCAAATAACTGTAAATAATCGCCAAAAATAACAAGATTGAAATATATAGAAATGCTTCTTTATTCATATGAAACCCTTAAGGTAGGGCAACACCATACATTCACTCCTTAAGGAAGGAGAATACTTCACAAGCCATATGCCTGTTCATACAATAATCCTTGACACCTCTCAATGTGGAGTCTCTAGCCTCTATATAGGCCTCATATATACAATACCATGGGTCATTACCATGGTTCCCTCAATACCATCTATCTAATACCATGGGCCCATTACATTATTACTAACTACTTGTGGTCCCTTACATGATATGGGTTAACCACCTTATTTATTACTATGGCCCATCCCATTATTACATTATTCCCTTGGGTACCTCCCTTTGTACCCCATATTATCCCCCCTAGGTATATAACAACACTCATTACGTCACCAAGAGGGTGGAGGCTAAAACATTGTATGCTGCCACTGAAAAGGAAGTAGTAGAATTTTTGTTCGAGGACATCTTTACAAGATTCGGGGTGCCTAGTGAAATTGTCACTGATCAAGGAACCCAATTTACATCAAAGTTGGTCAAGGCACTCACAGAAGAATATCAAGTTAAGCACCGAAAATTGACTCCTTACCACCCCCAGGCTAATGGGCAAGTGGAGTCTATGAACAAAGTTTTAGAATCCATCTTTACAAAAACAATTCAATTGCATCACAAAAGTTGGGCGGAAAAGTTACCAGAAGTAGTATGGGCTTACTGGATCACTTGGAGGAATGTGACCAGACACACACCTTATGAATTAATTTATGGTAAAAAGTACTCTTGTGCATCGAATTCTAAGTAAAAACATTCAGCACTACGACTCAGTTGGGCATGAATTTAAATGAGGCTCAAGAATAGAGATTGATGAAATTGAATGAGCTTGATGAGATCTGACAAGACACCTACCACAAAATTGCATTAGTATAGAACCAAAGAGCCCAATGGCATGAAAAATTCATTAAGAAGTAAGTCTATGTCTAGATGACTGGGCCTTGTTATATGAGAGTAAGCTTAAGCATTTCAAAGGTAAATTTTCTAGTAGATGGTTAGGACCATATGAGGTAATTAAAGTTTTTGGTAATGGTTCAGTTCATATTTGTATTATCGATGATGACAAGACTTATTTTGTAGTAAATGGCCATTGGCTTAAATTTTATCATAAATCACTTTGACGTGATCAGTTTTTGTAGGAAGTTCAAAGGGATTCAGGATTGGAGATGATTCATGCCAATGATTAGCCCCTTGCTGGTTCAGTTGATTAATTCGTTATATATATATATATATATATATATATATATATATATATACATATAAATAAACTAGTGGGTTTTCACTTTTCATATCTGCAGGAAGTCCTCCCCATAGCCCATGTAGAACAAAGGAGGAATTCACCAAGAGCAAGTTTATTCCTTTATCCAGGTCTGGTGGATTATTCATGGAAAAGGAACCGGTGGAGTCTTCTTTGGGAAGCCTTCAAACTCTATAAACATGAAGCTCCTGGGCATTCACTAATTCAAGCTCGTAAATAATATGGACCAGTATTAGTTTAGGGATTCCTTAAGTATAGAATTTTTCTTTTCCAGGCTGAAGGAAATGTTTATGGAAAGGAAACCCCCTGGAGTCTACTATGGTCAATTCAGACTCTCTAAACATGAATTCCTTGAGCACTAGCTACTTTAGGCTCGTTAAAATAATAAGGTGGTAGTATCTTAGGGATCCTTTGGGCATTGAATTATTCTTTTTTGGGCCCAAAGGAATAACTACGGAAAGGAAGCCCCCATGGAGCTCTCTTTCTGGTCATATCCAGCTCCCTAAAGAAGAAATTCCCCAGGCAGTCATCATTCTAGGCCTGGTTAAAATCCATGGATTGATAGGCAGTTTCTTTTTCTGAAGATAATAAGAAACATGTTTGAAGGTCTTGAAATCATGTTCAAACAACCTATGTCTTATATTTTGTCAAAATTCAATTGGTTTTTATGTATGAGAATCCTGGAATTATTTGAAACAAACTATACTTTGTGCTCTGTCCAAAATGCAACTTGTATTAAATACGAGGGTCCTAAGATTGTGTCTAAATTTGTGTCCTATAATTACACATTTTCTATCACAATGTGTGTGAAGAAGCCTCCAACATTATGAAAAATATCATTTGTGTACATGCTGACATGTCTTTTGAGTCAAGACCTGTTTTCACTAGCAGTCGAAGAATGATCGTGGTTAGCAATTCACTCTGTGTAAGTACAGATTCATCGAGTCATTACTTAATTTGCTGAAGTTACCACATGGAAATTGAGTTCCATTTCCAGGATTAGGGTTGCAGCACACAAATTGCAGTAGGTGTTACTTTGATGCAAGTTTCGATAAGAACATTTGATTACACATTTGACACAAAATCATTAAAGTAGTTCAGGTACATGCTTGTATTCTTATTGAATTCAATTGATAGGTGGTTAAAATGTAAATTATAGAAGTATGCCTCTGAATCTATCCTAAGATCGCCCCTAATCATATATGCTATTCCCTTACCCGTATATTTTGGATCTCATAAGTGGTTACCCTCCAGCACATTGATAGGACACAAACCATAACCACCACCACTCATGGTCTATCCTTGCTATGTAATGATGTCTGCTCGCCCACTTGGCCACCATTTCATGGTGCCCCTTAGTCATCATGAGGAGGATGCACCACCTCTCATACGAGATACTCACACACTCCCTCAGGTGATCGCACATTACAATCACGTGTCCACGCTCCAAACCAGTTGAGGATGAGATGATCACCATAATGGTAATCAATCTCACGTATCCAATCCATCATAATGATGATCATTCATCCACAATTAAGACAGATGGTTTCTGCAATCATGGGTAAAGAAGCAGTAAGAGATCAACGATGTAAACAATTGGGAGAAAGGGAAGTTATAGCTGAAAGTGGGCACCATGGGCATGCATAGGCATGAACCTACCTTTGGTAAATTCTCCCACAGCACAGAGTATGAACAATGCAAGGGTATTCTGGAGGAGAAAGGCTGGATGAATTTTCTACAGAGGTTTCAAGGCTATAACAATCAAGTGGCAATGGCATTCCCACGAAGCTTCAATGGTGAGCATGCCGAATTCGGCAATTTAAACTTCAGAGTCACAGAGGAATCTATGAGTAGGGCCATTGGGTTACTGGTCATGGGCGAGCAATTTTTCAAAGGTGGGTAGCTAGAAATTCCCAATTGCACCTTCTTTTTGAAGCCTGCCTACTAGTCGATCAGTTGGGTGAAAGGAGTGCTCTGCAATTGTATAGAGGAACGATGGCATCCATTACTGATGATGTTGCAGGGCTTCGTGACCTACGAAGGAAGGTTTGATGTGGTATTCCTATACCATATTCGGCTCATGATACATTTTACTGAAGGAAAACGGTTGAATATTCCTCATTTTTTGAAGCTAATCTTGCACAAGATGGCTAGAGGTGTGAAGTCAGAGGACAGGAAGCCTAGGACTATACTATACCACCATAGTTTAATTAAAATACTGTTGGTCGAGCTCAAGAAACAAAAATGGTCATGGGAGGACTTCCTCATTGAGGAATTTCCTTGGCAGGAAACAAATACTAAGGGTCGGCAACGAATAGTGAGCCACTCCCTAAAAATTGATGATGCAACACCCCCATCCAAGTCTGAGTCTACCCCTACCCACTCTCCCACTCCTGTTTTTGCACTCCCCCATACAGCCATAGACAATTTGAAGGATGGTGCAAGGATGATTCCTGTGGAAATCCCAGTGGGCTCACACCAAAAAAGGAAGCACGATCAGGCTAAGCCCAACTAGCCTGAATTGAGTCCCATGTTAGAAAGCAACACATTTGAATCTCCAATAGAACCTTCCCTGAACCCCGAAAGCACCACTCCAAAGTCTAAACATCGGCAACCCCTGTTCCCCTTCAACATTCCCCTGGTTTCCGCGGCCGAGACCTCAACTCAAGGACGCTGTCAGATTCGAAGCATGGCTCATACTCTGTAGACCAAGGCTGAAGGCACCAGCTTTAAACATATCCATATCTCATCCTCTTGTGATTTCGATGTCCAGCAATAAAAATTGTCCCTTGGAGAAGAGCCCACTACCACGACCAAAGTGAAAATCCCTGTGGATATCACATGGGATATGGAGACTTTGTCTCCCACCTGACCTTCAGCAAGCAGAAGCACCACAAAGGCCACCCCACATCAGTCTTCCCCAAAGGAATGTAAAGGAAAGTCACCTAGAGGTAGCACCTCGCAGCAGTCGATGACCCCGACCAAAGCTCCTACATATGATTCCAAAGAAAATTTAAAGATCCGGCTTGTCAAATTAGGAAAAACAATCACCAAGCTCAGAGAACAGGCAAATAAATACAAAGTTTTATTCCATTTCAGAAGGGATGTGAACCATTGAGTACAAGACTCTAACATGAAGTTGTATGCCCAGAATGATGCCTTGGCCAGGAAAAACAAGCACCTTTTGTGGTGGAAAGCGGCAAGGAACAAGCCTGCTAAACAATTGAATGCCAAAGGATTAGCACTTCAATTTCAAAAATGCTCACCACCTATCAAACAAGGGATCGAGGTGTTGATCAAGACTGCTGGTCTTTGACCACAGTATTTGTTTGGTTAATTACAGTTTTCTTTTTTTGGATGCATGAGGGCATGCATCAGAATTGGCATGGGAGGATGTTGATCCCCCATTTTGTTCCCATCACTACCATTTTCCATCCCTATTTAGACCTTTTTGGCACTCCTGAACCTACTTACTTGCTATTCTACTATTCTAATCACTGCCCTAATTTCCATTTTTTAGGTAAAGGATTTTATGATTACATTTTGCTATTTTTTGGTGAAATTAAGTAGATATGAGTAGCTAAACCCTAAACTAACTAATTATTATGATCGAAGTGTAAACCTTCCAGCAGATGTATAGGATGAAAATAGAAAGAAGCAGGCAGTGAACCAAGAGCTGTCTTGAGTTCAGTACCTAACAAAACAAGAGATAAGTGTCCGCATGTTTCTAGATGGCAAGACTACCTCCAGCCATACTTGAACGCATTCGATTCTAGCTACACCAAGGATCCGTGATTATCCTCTCTGACTGGAGTAGACATTAAGATTAGAATCAGTTGGAGGTTGTTGAACCAATTTGGACCAGTGGTTCAAACCATCTAATTTGAAGGAGTAGAGTAGTTGGGTTGTTACAATTTATCATCTTTAGCTCAGCTATTTAAACTTAATAAACATATATAAAAGGCTTGGTGTAATATGTTAAAGCTAGGAACAAATGTTGAAGTGGTTACTGTGTATTGCATGACTTATTTTTAATCAAAATGTTTATAATGGTTCTGCCTTGAATTCAAATTAAAAGTTTGGTGATTTGCTGGTGATGACAAGTTGATCGTGATTGAAATCTCTCCCTTACTGTAAGTTAGTCAGCTCCCAGGTGTGGCCGGGCCCACCCATCTCGGTTAGCTTTGTACATTTCATAGTAGTAACTCTGTGTGTTAGTTATAGTCAGTTCTGCATTATCTGTGATTTATTATCAGTTTGGTTTGTTGCATGAAGAATTATCTTAGTTTTGTTTGATTATAATATGATGATGTGTTGATGCTCTTACAATCCTTTGTTTAAACAATCCAAAACCAAAATATCTGAGGTGATTCTTGTTTTTACTCTCGGGACAAAGTCATACTTTGCTCATAAACCTTGCCAACGCATTGATTTGCAACTAATACAAATGTGCATGAACTACATGGTCATTTAATGATTGAGAAGAGTTTGTTTATCCATTTGACAGTTCCGAAATCACTTTTAAATAATTAAATCAAATAATCTATTCTGAGATCAGGGATGAATGGGATTCGAGTTAGTTTAGAGTGAGATCAGTTCATTCCCAAATTGTTTCTTCGTTTCCTCTAATAGCTGGATCGGTTGACTCTATGTTGGATTATTTTACAGGTGATGTGACATAAGGAAATATTTGTCAATTGTTTGAACATTGTGATTGGCATAAACTTGGTTTGATTTTTAGTTGATTGGATTGATGTAAGGTTGTCTTCATAAATGTATATACAAATAGAACACTACTTCAGAATATCGGTGTGAATGATTTGTTATAGTTAAGTTTCGCATATAGATTTCTTGATTGGTAAGTGTGTGAATCAAACTTAGAATTCAAAAGGGTGTTTAGTGTGATTAGTTGGTAATGCAATTTCATTAGTTTTGTTTTGATTATTGATTCCCCTGTTTTTTTTATTAGTGTTAAAACAATTTCTTTAGATTTGTTGGATTATTGATTTCCCTGTCTCAAGTGATAGTTGATTTCATCAGTTTCTTTTGGATTATTTATTTCCCTTGTTTCATGCTTGATTATATTTCTCATAATTTAGATGCTTGATTGAATGTCAACAACAGAGCCTTGATTTTAAACAGGGTTACTTATGATTTAGGATTGGTGTGATTGTAGGGTGATTTAAGTACAGTTTCTCATAATTGTTTGTTGGATTGCCATGTGTTGAGTAGACTTAATGTTTGAAGTCATTTTCATCACTATAATTAATTAGGACCTGTATGGAGTTGATTGAGAACACAAAATTAATTTGGTAAATCAAACAGTGAAACAGAGTGTTCATTTCAGTACTTAACTTCAAAATCTTTGGTAGGGAATGAGTCAATTTAGTACAGATTTCTTGTTTAAGCTAGAATTGGAAGTTCTATCACAAATATTGAATCTTTATTCCTTTTTGAGTGTGGACTAAAACTAGAACTCGAGTGTTTTTGATTGATTAAGTCTGGTGTGACTAGGTATTCACTTGGAATCAATAGTAAAGAATTCAGTAGCTTGTTAGTTTGGATTTCAATCATAGGTTAAGTTCACAAAGATTTTTGAAGTCTCTAGATTAAATTTGTTTGTTGGGTCTGCTCATATTAGCTAGATGTTTGATTTCTTTTAAGTTTGAAATAATTCTTGTGTTTATTACCCCGCTAATCATTATAAGGCATTGTTAAAACTCTAATCGAGCACTAAACAAAGAAAGTGCAAGGAAACTTGTGCTTACGAACCCACATTGGAAATTAATATTAAGAGGTTTAATTCATCAATTTAATCTCTCAACACTCCCATGTGGAATATTCAGCGGGTAAGTTCTTCCACTTGATGAGATACTCTGAAATTGATCGATTTCGTAGCTATAAAGTTCTTGTTTATGTGATTTCTTTAGGTTCCAATATGATTTTTCTTTCCTTGTCAAGTTTTGGCAATATTGTTTGAATTGGGAGCTTGTCACCTATAACCTTCTTTAAGCATGAAACATGGAAAACTGGGTGCACTCAAGAAGATGCAGGAAGCTCCAATTTGTATGCCATAGTACAAATCTTTTGCAACACCTTGTAAGTGTTTATTTTTGTAGCTTGGGAGGTACTCTAAGACCACAGATTCGGGGATTGGAGAACAAAGCACCACAATGGTCACTTGTGAGCTTGGAACGCAAGGTAGGGGTTTTCCACCCATTAGGATTTGGGAAAAACCATTATGAATTTGAGCATGATGAAATTTGATGTGATATAGCTTTGTGTGTCGATTCCAATGCTCCAAATATAACTCAAATAAGAGCTTTGGAAATGAAGTTATGAATGTTTTAAGTTCTCAATAATAATTGGACAAGACAAGTCACGTATGCTTGAGGAATTCATCCAAGGGACATGACTCTTCATCAAATTCATCGAGCCCTATTTATGTGTATATATAGAGGTAGAGTGGAGGACTTATTTCACACATCCAAGTGAAAACAAGTCAAATATTTATCTCTGAAATTGGGCCGCAATCAAGGAGCAAGAACAACTGGAGTTTAGGAAGACGTTTGGGTGAAATAAGGGTAGTTTTTCCACTAGTGGGAGGCTGAGTTCTGTTGAACAGAGGGTGAGCGAATTGGAGACGGGTTGGGATTGTGTGGGCTTATTTTAAGGGTTGTGTTTTGTCACAGGTAGGGCCGTAGGCTTTTCTAAAGCAACAACAAGTTGTTGCCCCTGTTTGAGAAGGATGAAAGGTGGAATAGCCTCATGAGAGGATGTCACATTCAAAGCAAGGGACAACACAAATTTTAGGCTTTTTCTCGAGAAAAATGTAGGATGTTACAATAGCGTATAAGGAATTCAAAGAAGTCGTAACCAAGACTATTATCTCAGCATCATAATGCACAGTTTCCATGGTCAAGGAAGGGTATGGTTGGTCCTTTCTTTATTGACAATGTTTTCTAAGTGGATGACAGAAAGAAAATCCTATAAGTGTCGTGTATTGAGGTCAAATTAGGTAGTTGGAGACCTAAATTAGGATAAAAAATCATAGTGAAGGATTGGGCATCATTGGTCTAGTCGAGGGCAGTATGTTGATAGCCAAAATTATCCCTAGACAAGATATCTTTAAGTGACAAAGAGGAGCTAAATGTTGGGTGAAGATTGGTGACAAAGTGGAGTACCTTTATGGACAGGGGTAACTGCTAGCTTGTAAATTTGGAGCTTGAGAATTATGCCTACCTAGAGAGAAGATTGGATCAGCTCGTGTACATGTAGCAAAAGTGACTTACAACAATATTAGGTGGCATCCCTCCTAGAGTCTCAATGTGTTGTCCTTTGAAGGAATAAGGGGCACCTAGTGAGTAGTATGGAAGCAAAGGACCAACAGGACAAGATATGACATCGAGTCTATGTAGCATGTTTGTGATTGTATCTTGTATACCATAAACTATTGTATTATTTAGATTTGGTTTAATATAATGAAGAGTGGAGTTGTAAATTATTGTACAATTTGTTAAAAATTGTGTATACTTTTGCGTATGATTTACTACTTTATATTTCCTATTGTGCAAAGTAGTTATTGTTGAGATTCTCTATTTGGTAGCATCAGATATTTTAAGATTCTAACATAGGCACAAGATCATGGAAATTAAACATGGTAACAGAGGGTGTCTGAGCTACTTTGGATGTCATTGGATCAGAGTTGTGTGCAGTGAAGTACAACGTGAGAAGGAATTGGTCACATTGTAAGTGAATGGCTCACTATAATGTCGAAGTTGTAGGCATGTTGGAATGGTTGTCTAGCTATAATCCTTGGAAGGAAAGGATCAATTTGGTCTTACAGGTCAACAGGATCTGGGATTTCACCGAGAAAGGGATGAAGAAGCCAAATGACCCTAAGGAGCTAGAAATATGTGAAGATTTGGATGTGAGGGTGAGATTGATCATCCTAGATGGTGTGAAGGATGCCCTAATACCTCATTTGTCTAGGAAGAACAATGCACATGAGATGTGGATGGCTCTTCAAAATTTGTTCTAGAATAAGAATGAGAACCAGGTATTGATATTAGAGGATAAGCTGAATTCCACCAAGATGATAAAGGGTGAAATTGTGACCTCCTATCTGATAGAATTTTCTCATGTCAAAGATGAGCTTGATGCTATCAGTGTAACTATCTCAGATGGAGATATTGTAAGGATTTCCTTGAAAGGGTTCATCGAGGAATGGAAACCGTTCATCAAAGGGACTGTTGCTAGCGAGAAGTTTCCAAACTAGGATAGGCTATGGGATGACTTCATTCAGGAAGAGTTGTGAGACGAGGATCTTCATCCAAAGGAGAATTCTTTTGTCGATGATGTGGAACTTGTAGCACAAATGAAGGGTAGGTAGAAGAAGGACTTGAGGAAAGTCAAGTGTTTCAAATGTGGTGAGATGGGTAACTTTTTGTCAAGATGTTTGATGAAGAAGAAGGGAGATGACGAGAAGAAGAAAGGAAAGTAGGTCACCAGTGTTACCACTTCTGCTTAGATAGATGATCTCACCAAGAGATTGAAGAAGGAGGACTTCACCATGATATCTCATTTCTCATTGGGCACTATCGATGATAATGGATGATACATGGAAAGTGGTGTGATGAAGCATATGATAGGATCATAGGAGGTTTTTGAGACTGTAGATGAATGGGACTTAAAGTTGCACATGGTATTGGGTGATAAGAGTCAGTTAGAGATTGGAGGGTTGAGAGTTGTGCCATTCAAGATGGAGACAGGACTTGTGATGTAGGTTGAGGATGTACTATTTGTACCAGGACTCAGATATAGCATGGTATGTGTCTTGATGATCAAGAAGAAGGGTTTTGAGGTCTTGTTCTAGGATGGGAAGGCAATACTCAAGCCTAGAGGCTCTAAGTCCAATGGGGTTGTACTCAGAGTTAGAGAGCATGGTCTCTATAGGTTGACGGGCAAGCCTATGAATCATGAAAAGAAGTAGGTGGAGAAAGTGAAAGTTCCAGAGAAGAAGGAGTAGATGAAGGTGTAGGCTTCAGAGAGTAGGTGCAAGTTCCTGAGAAGAAGGTCCAGGTTCTAGAGACTCAAAGGGAGCTTGCAGATTCAGAGGGAGGCTTTGCAGTCTAAGAAGAGAATGTGTGAAATGGGGAGCAAGGGTTTTCCTACAACTGCCAAGAAGGAATCATGGAGAGAGTGGAAGATGTTATAGGATAATAATAATTAGTATGGTTCTTCCAACAATGACAGTGACACTTTTGAGAATGGCATTGTTCACAGAACAAGGGTTTCTATGATTGTGAGCACTAACAGTAGGGCGAGTGTTGCGAGTAGTGATGATGATCATGAGTTACTTCCTAGTCTTGGAAGTACCTCCCTCGATAAGAGAGAGTGTTGATTTTTGTATCTTGGGAGGTACTACAAGCCCTAGGTTTTGTGGATTGGAGGACAAAGCACCACAACGCTCACTTGTGGGCTTGGAAGCCAAGGTGGGGGTTTTGCACCCATCGGGATTTGGGTCAAAACCATTATTAATTTGAGCATGAGAAAATTTGAGGTGATAGATCTTGGCATACTGATTCCAATGCTCTAAAGATCATTTAAATTAGAGCTCTAGAAATTAAGTTGTTAATTTTTGAAGTTGTCATTAATATTTGGACAAGACAAGTCATGCAAGCTTAAGGAATTCGTCCAATAGGCATGAGTCTTCATAAAATTTGTGGAGCCTCTTTATGTATATAAATAGAGGTGGAGTGGAGGGCTTATGTCACTCATCCAAGTGAAAAAATTCAAATATTGATCTCTGAAATTGGGTTGTATTCAAGGAGCAAGAATAGCTAGAGTTTAGGAAGTCGTTTGGGTGGAATAAGGGATTTTTTGTAACTACCGGGAGGCTAAAATCTGTTGAAGGGAGGACAAGTGAATTGGAGATAGGATGGGTTGTGTGGGTTTGTTTTAAGGGTTTTTTTTTGTCACACGTATGGGCGCAAGTTGTTCTAAAGCAACACAAGGTTGTTTCCCTTGTTTGAGAAGGAAGAAAGGTGGAATAGCCTCATGAGAGGAGGTCACATCCAAAGGAAGGGACAACACAAATTTTAGTCCTGTTATGTAGAAAAACATAGGAGGTGGCAACATCGTATAGGGAATTCGAAGAATTCTTGATAAAAAATGTTATCTCAACATCATAGTTCATAGTTCCCATGGTCAAGGAAGGGTATGATAGGTCCATTCTTGATTGAGAGTGTTTTCTAAGTGGATGATAGAAAGAGCAACCTATAAGTGCCATGTATTAAGGTCAACTTGAGTAATTGGAGACCTCAATTAGGATCATAACTTATAGTGAAGGATTGGGCATCATTGGTTTGGTGGACGGTAGCATGTTGATAGCCCTAGACAAGCTATCTTGAAGTGACAAAGAGGAGATGAAGGTTGGGTGAATATTGGTGCTGAAGTGTAGTACCTTGATGGAAAAAGATGACTACTAGCCTAGAAGTTTGGAGCTCAGGAATTAGGCCAAATGAGAGAGAAGATTGGATCATCCCATGTACATGCAATAGAAGTGACTTGTAACAGTGTTAGGTGGCATCCCTCCTTGAGTTTCGATGTTTCTTCCTTTGAAGGACTAAGGGATAACTAGTGAGGAGTACAAAAGCAAAGGATTGACAAGACAAGATACAACGTCAAGTCTATGCAACATTTTTTTCATTGTATCTTGTATACCATAAGTTGTTGCATTATCCAGATTTGTTTAATATAGCGAAGATTGAGGTTGTACATTATTGTAAAATTTGTTAAAAATTGTGTATACTTGTACATATGTGATTTACTGTTTTATATTTTCCATAGTGCAAAGTAGTTCCTATTGAGATTCTTGGTTTGGAAGCATCAAATATTTTAAGATTCTAACCTAGACGTAAGATTGTGGAAATTCAATAGTAAGGACCACAATACTTTGGTGGTAATTTATTATCCTTCTTAGCTTGCTTGAGAGAAATTTGTTTGTATAGTTGTGGCGTAAAAATACCGAGTCGCCTACATCAAATATTTCTTTTGCTATGATGTATATATTCCTATTGTCTCATTCTATTATGTGCCAAAGTGAGGTTATCCTTTAAGAGTTGGATAACTTGTTTTTGATGCTCGATGTGATCTTCCAATCCTTGAACCTTAGAATTTTATCTTAAAAATGATGTGATGGATGGTGGATGAAATCCGTAAAGTTCCATAAATGGGTAATTTTCTGCAGTATGGAAGTAAGTGTTATACCACCATTCAGCCAGAGGTAACCACTTGACCCATTATGTCTGCTTATAAGATACAAAGAAACGAAGATATCCTTCCAAAAATTTGCTCACTATCTTAGTTTTCCCATTAGATTGAGGATGACAAGATTATCTATGATATAATTGAATATCCAGACAAGAAAATAATTATGTCCAAAAACTTCTAGTGAAAATGGGATCTTTGTCGCTTACAATAATCTTCGGGTTTCAAAGTAGCTTTTGAATTTTTTCCATAAATGAAGTGGAAATTGTATTGGATTTAAATGGATGAGATAATGCACAAAAGTGTGCATAATTTTTAAGTCTATCAACTACCACTATGATGACACTCTTTCCTTTGTACTTGGGTAAACTTGTGATAAAATCCATTGAAACCTCCTCCCAACATTGACTTCGAATGGATAAAGGTTGTAACAAACCTAAGGTCTTAATTGTCTCAACTTTATTTTGTTAGCAAACCAAACATTCTACCACAAACTTTTGAATATCAGATTTAAGGCCATCCCAAAAAAAATCCTTCTTATCCCCGTGGTAAGTTTTTAAAAATCCTGATTCCCTCCTATGGGAGAGGTGTGCAATTACAGAAGAATATTTTGTTTGAGTTGGGAATTCTTACAAAAGTATAAGAAATATTTGCACCATAATGAATCCTTTTCCAGCTAAAAGTATTAGATGTACTAGGATCTTGTTGTAATTTTTGAATGGAGTGCCCACACTTCTTTGTCATTCTTCCATTCATCCTTTGCTTCGGTTATCCAATCTGATTGGATAATAGAAATGACACAAAGTAATGCTTCCACATCCTCATCCTTTCTATAGAGTGCATCTGCAAGAAAATTTTTCTTCCCTTTTTTGTAGATGATTTCAAATTCATAACCCAACATCTTTGTGACCCATTTTTCTCACTCTTCTGAAGACATTCTTTGTTCTAAAAGGTATTTAATACTATCATGATCCATTTTTACCTTAAAGTGTCTTCCCATTAGGTAAGGTCGCCATTTATTAAGTGAATGCAGTATTGCCAACATTTCCTTCTCATAAATAGCTTTGTGTAAATACTTTCCTTTGATTGAATGACTTTCAAAAGCAATGGGTATTCCATCTTGCTTTAAAACATCGCCAATTCCATTTCTTGAGGCATCAGATTCCACAATAAAGTTTTTTGTGAATTTTGGTGTAGTTAAGACTGGTGCTTGGAACATTACCTATTTAAGATGTTCAAAGGCATTTGTTTCTTTTGGAGTCGAAGAAAAATTATCTTTCTTTAGTAATGTTGTTAGAAGTGTTGTTATTCTCCCATAATTCTTAACAAAGTTGCAATAATACCTTGTCAACCTGAGAAATATTTGTAGATGCTTTATGGATATGGTGATTTTCCATTCCTTAATGGCTTTAATTTTTTTAGGGTCTACCTTAACACCCTCATGAGATACAATATGACCTAGATATTCCACCTCCTATACTCCAAAGAAACATCTGGAGGTTTTTGCATATAATTGTTTCTCCTCCAATAGTTTGAGCACCCTGTCAACATGTCGAACATGATCCTTCCAAGGCTTGCTATAGATTATTCTATCATCAAAAAGTACTAACACAAATTTTATAAGGAAGGGTATGAAAATGGAATTCCTCAAACCTTGAAATGTAGAAGGTGAATTGGTAAGGCCAAAAGTCATGTCCAAAAATGCATAATGACCCTCATGAGTTCTAAATGTTGTTTTTAGAATGTCTCAAGTCTTCATTCTTATTTGATGATATCCTGAATGAAGATCCAACTTGGTGCAGTAAATTTCTCCATGTAATTCATCTAATAATTCATCAATGACATGAATAAGAAATTTATATTCAATATTGAGCTTGTTGAGCTCCCTATAATCCAGACACATGCACCATGATCCATCCTTCTTGTGCACCAATACTACTGGAGTAGAGAAAGAACTTTGTCTAGGTTGAATTATACCAACCTCTAGCATTTTTGCAACCTTACATTCAATTTCACGCTTTTGGGCATAGGGATATCTGTAAGGCCGAATGTTTGGAGGAACACTTCCTGGAATTACATGAATATCATGATCATGATCATGAATAGGTGGGAGGGCTCTAGGAGACTCAAATACCTTGGAATGATTGTCTAAGACTTTTTGGAGATTTGGAGAAATCTATGATTTCGATGATGGAACCTCTAGTGAACACAATTCTGCAATTACTCCCCGTTGTTATTTCTTTAGAATCTTTGTTATGCCATTAGATCTGATTATATTTATTGGTTTCCCTACAATACCCTTTAATTCAACATCCTTTCCTTCCCAAACAAATTTCAAGAAAAATTCTTGAAAATTAAAATCTATCATACCCAAATATTGTAACCATTTGACTCCTAGTAAAACATCAGAAACACCCATTAGAATGGAGAGCATTGGACTATTCAATACATATTCCCCCATAGTTAGTTGATATTATGGCACTTGCAAGAGAAATTTATAGTTCCGCAATTTGAAACAATTTCTTGAAACTCTGGTGTTGGGTATAGGAAGAAATCCAATTCTTTGGCTATCTTACAATGAATAAAATTATGGGTACTACCTAAATAAATCAACACTATTACCTTTTTATTCTTAATATGTCATTCTATATTGAGAGTTTGAGGAGTGGTAATTCCTGTTAATGCATTACAAGATACAGACATATTAATTTCTTCTTTCTCTAGGGTTGCTTCCTGGTGTATATCCTCTTGTTTTGAAGTTTCTTGTTCCTTTTATTCCTCCTCTTCACAATATATGTAAAATCATTTCTTCTCAGCACACTTATGACCTTTAGTGTATTTTCTATCACAAATGTAGCAAATCCCTTTTTCTATTTTTTCTTCCAATTGTTGTGGTGTCAACCTTGTAGGTTGTGGAAGGCTAGGGGTAACAACACTTCCATCTTTATAGTTGTGAGTGGTAGGATTCCTTGTTTCCATCATTTTTCTTTCAATTTTTCTTGCCAACTTGAATGCCTTCTCCAATGAATCAATTTCCCAAAGGTGAACCTCATGTTGGATATTATCCTTTAAATTCCCTATGAAGACATCAATCCTATGTTCCTCTCGAATATACTTCACCCTTATATTCAATTTTTGGAAGTCCTGAATGTTCTCCCCCATTGAACCCTTTTGTTTGAGATTTATCAATTGGCTAATGAAGGTGCTTCTCTTTGCATCTTCATAATGTGCTATCATTTCCTCCATACAAATTGACCAAGTGACAAGTGGTTTATGAGAATAAGGCGATCAATACTATACAAACTTATTGAGTTCAAAATATAAATTTGTAATGCGTATCTTTTGTGTGTGTTGCACATTATGGATATCAAAATATTGCTCCATCTGTAGTATCCATGTTACCAAACACTTTCCATCAAAATTTCTCTTATTAATCTTTGGAATATGCTGGGTCTTCAATCCAATGTTAGAGTCTATGAAATCATAACTCAAATTTATTTTTTTCTCATTACGAGTTTTATCTAATATCTTTTCGCCATTAGGAAGCATTTCTTGTAGCAACTTTGTGAAACCTTCCATGTCTATTTTTAAACAATCCTTCAAAACTTCCATGTCTATTTTTAATCCACCCTTCAAACCTTCCATGTATTGTTTTAAACCATTCTTCAAATCATACATCTTAGATTCCATTTCATTTTTTGTTACTCTTTGCGAGAGAGAAATTTGTTGCACTTGGTCTCATAATTTTGATATATCATGTTGTTTTTCTTCCTCTTCTCCATGGATCATAGTAGATATTTCTGGTTTCTTACTAGGTGTTTCCATTTTCTTACTACTAGCCATTTTGAAATAAAAAAATGAAATATATGCACTATTCCCTTTGAACCACTTCAAACTATTTTTTCAAAAAAAAATTATGCAATTTAAAAAAACAAATACACACCTTTTTTCTTTCTTTTAAGAGCTCAATATTGAAACTATTTTAACTATGTAATTTCAGATCTCCAATTTTTGAAGTTTCTACCTGTGGTAGCTCTCTGAGTCATCTTTCCAACCCCACAAGTGTAATTCAGATTCTATTCTTCAAGAAAGAGTTATGCCAAATCTCCAACGATGACTTGATTATGGACTGGTTCAGTAGAGCGAAGTTGTACGGGATTACAAACATCCCGGTTTCAAACTTTGGCCCTGAATTTTCTACATGAAAAACTAGAGTCTGTGCATTTTTAGCCAATTCTTATAGAATTCAAATCCGATGTCTGAAACAAAAGTTATGATGATTTTCCCTAGGTCACCTATTTGAGACAAAAATCTAGAGCCTGGAAAAACCCTAATTTCCTTAGATCATATTTATGAAAATATACCAATCCAAGATATGAAATTTTTACACGAAGTTCTATGAGATAGCAACCCTATGTGGTAAAAATTTCAGCTTCTGAAGCTTCATATAAAAAACGTTGTAGTGAAAATTCCAATATGACCTGTGAATCGAAACCCTAGAATCCAAACCTTTGATACCAAATGTTATGCAACCAACTCACAAATAGATAGTTCAATGACTTAAAAATTATCCTCTTTGAGGCAGAAACCTTCTTTACATTACATAAATGAACAATTTGTTTGAAAATTGGAATTATGTTCATGGCCAGTGGGCTAGTGAAGGCATCTGCAAGTGTGCTTCCATTGATGTCAATAATCATGCTAGGGAGTTGTGTTGGGTATTTGGCATTGCCTAACTGATTGGGAGAAGTGTTGGCATTGGTGTCAATCAACTAAACTCAAATGCTTGTTGCACCAGATGCTGGTAGCGATGGCTCAAGAGAAATCTCTTGGTAGTTGTAGGCTTCATGTAGAGAATCATCATAGTAGAAGGCTTATTGGAGAAACTATCAAATTATGATCAGAACTATGGCTTAGGGATGGAAGTCCATCAGAGCTACGGGCCTCAAGCTAAGGACACATTATGGATGTGATTCTTAGCTCTCCAAAGAGTTCATGATTAGAAGATTGAAAGTGAGGTTGGAGCCTTTGTTTGAGGTATTAGATGCGCTCAATGGATAATTGGACCCCTTCCATTATAAAGTGCTATGGAAGAGATTTATAATGATATGTGGAAGTCCATAAATGGACTTGTGGGTCAAAAGTTATGACCTGTTGAAGTTCAAGGTATTAAAGCCTTAAGTAGGGAAAAATCCTACATACCGCAAGTCTTGCAAATCCGAGGTGCAACGAGATTGGCGATCGAAGATCGAAGGTCCGGCATATCACAACTTCCGCAAATTAGAGATCAAATCATCGGAGGTATCACATATCGGTGTTAAGAGGTTCCAAGGTGAAACACACAACGAATGATATTTTTTGATTAGTGATTAGAGATCCTACATATCGTAAGTCCCATCGATATTGGTGATCACATATCAGAGCATCAAAAAGCATTTCATATCGGGGATGATGCATATCATAGGTCCCAAAAATCGCAATCAGTAAGTGGAGGATTAGTGGTGTAGCACACCAACAATGTGCGATATGCGATTTGCAATATCACATATCAGGGGTCTTGACAATTGGACCACAGTGGTGCCTCAAAGATTGGCGGTTTCATATATGACAACCATTGGAATTCACAAATTAGCGAACATTGATTGAGACATTCTTTGTTAAAATGTCAAGATTTGAACCTCCACTGTTAGATCGTTGGGAGAGCTGAAAATATGTTTACAAAGAAAATTGTTACAAAACCAAGCATGGTGGGCCTCTTTCTCTCTCCTCGAGGAGGACACATGGAGGTGTCTAGTTGGCTCTGATAAGGACAAATGGAAGCATTTGAGGAGCTCCAATGAGGACAAGTCGCATCATTTGGTTGGCTTTGATAAGGATAGATGGCGACATTGGAGTAGCTTTGATGAGGACAAGTGGCAGTATCTGATTGGTTATAATAAGGGACATGTGGTTACTTATGTTAGCATGATGTCATGCTACAGAGGGACACATGGCAAGATGCTTCGGTGTTTATGGATGGACTAATGGGCTATATCTAAGTGACAAGTGTCACTGGTTAGAATATGCCATGTAGCATGAGATGATGTCACTTTGGCAATCGATGATTAGAGGTTTGCAATGGTTGTCACATTGGCCACATTTGAAAATCACCGATTAGAGGGCTATGACATGGGGGTTAGCATGCAGTCATGAATTGTTAAGTAACCAAGGTCTAGGGCTGAATAGAGCGGCCTATTAGAAATCGATAATCGGGGATTTTTGGTTGTTGGCATATGGGAAACAATTGAAAAACACTGATAAGGGGGCTTTGATGGTGTTAACGCTTGGTTGAGAAACAAAAAGAAACCAACGGCACAGAGCTTTAACACAGGAAAAGTACCCCTGAGAAGAGTTTGAAAGACTTAGTGCCTTAAGACCAAGCCCACAGTCACAACACCTAGTACTATGGTGGAGATACAACAAGGAGCTAATCGAAAGGGGCTTGAATATCGGAGATCGAAAATCAATAGTTTGCAATGTTGCACCACTATGATGTTGCAATGAAAAGCTCTGATACAATAGTACAGAGGAGCATTGAAGGCGTTTGGGTTGACAACTGCATGATTGAATGAGAAGAGAGGAGTTTTTCTTAGGAATGTATGGTGACTTTCATATATTTCCTGTTAAGGGAAGGACCACGATCTTAATGAAAATAGTGTTGGGTCTACCATGAGACAAGACACACTATTCATGTGCTCTGATGAATGTCTTAGTGAGTTAAGAGGATAGATGGATCATCAGAAAACTCTAAGACAAGGAAACAAGGACAATGGTCCATAGAAAGGCCATGCCTGAGTACAATGAAGCCATGCTAAAGTGTTTTCAAGCTTTGTGAGCCTTGAATAGGCATGGAGATTCTTAGTGATGGGAGAGCTGCAACATAGAGAGGATTGTGACTGGTTTGAGTAAGTAAGTAGACTGTGAATTAATTCTCAATATGGGGAAACAATCAGGTGCCTATTCTCAACAAACGCAGTGTCAAATACTGAGACCAATGTAGACATCAAAGTGCAGGGCAATGTCAAGGTACATCGCAAAATTTTGACACAGGATAATGTGGCAACATATATCAAGGATATATCAGAGGAACAAAACCTAGGCGCTTGATTGAGCATGTGGGGGAATGCAACATTGTTGCCATAGAACCAAGAGGAAAGAACTATGATTAAGTGCACTATTGTGAGAGGTTAAGTGAGAGCCAGTACTATGTGTAAAGGCCAACAATGCCTTAGAAGAAGAAAAGAGACCCTGAGAGCAACACTCTATGTGTAAAGGCTGATAGTTTCCTATGTTGTGTGTAAGGTTGAAGTGTCTATGCACTATGTGGAAGGTTGAAGGTTCCTATGAGTTGCTATGAGAAAAGTTCGAGAACTGAGCCTATGTTGTGTGAAGCAACGCCGAGAGAAGAATGTGTGTTGTGAAAGTAGAAAGGATGAGAGCTAAGTGAATGCTAATGTTGAGCATATCAGTGGGCTGTTAAAGAGTGTTGCAGAGAGCTACAAAGTGCAATAGAGTGAGGTGAGATCAAAAGTTGTTATGAGATAGAGTTTTTTCCAAACTACAGTGAACATTCACTTCCTATTTGAATGTGGGTGGGTTCTTGCATACAGGAAGTTGGTTCTTCCATCTCTAGTGGAGCTTGGGAAGGGTTGTGGGTTGGTGCTTGCAACAAATCTATGAGGTCGGTGCCTCACATGGTGCCTCTGGAAAGCTTGATAGGTGTCTACAAACAGAGGGAGTTGGTACTTCCTGCTAGTCGGTGATAGCAAACAATTAAAGGGAGTTGGTGCTTCCTGTGAGTTGGTGCTCACGAAACAAATTGATATAATAGAGTAGGAGCTCTTATTTACATCAATAACAACAACAAGCTTTGTGGTTTTTTGGCGAAAGGGTTTCCACATGAAAAACTTGTGTCTAATGTGTATGGTGCTTATGGTTTGTTTGCTTGTGTGTTGATTTTATGTTGCTGCCACATTATATATTACTTCTAGTTATGTAGAAGAATGCCAAGTTAAAAAGGAAAAGTAAATTGGCATAAAGAAGTTAAAATTAGCCATAATACTGATTCACCCCCTCTCAGTATTAATATTATTTCCAACAATTGGTATCAGAGCCAAGTTCCTTCGGGAATAGATTGACAACTAGAAGCTAGATCAAATGGAAACAATCACTAATAAGTTTGGCTAGTAGAAAAGGAGTTTCATTCATAGATAGATCAGGCCATGATCTGGTATGAAACATGGAAGGTTATAATGGAAGCCTACTTGATGTCCTTAGATGGTGATATATGGCTCTCCATATTAAATGGAGAAAAGAATGAAAAATCCAAGGAGGTCATCCTAAAAGGGCTATTTAAGTCAGATGCTGATAAAGTAAGGCATTGTGAGTCAGCAAAAGAAGTATTGACATACTGCAATGTCTGTATGGTGGAGATAGGCATGTAGCTCAAGAAGATACAGGGGAGCCCTACTACACCAACAACGAACCAAAACATGGTGAAGTTGCTTCTCATCACATTTCTATTGATGAGGAAGATGTCTTGGAAGAGACACCATGTTTATTAGAAGTTAGCACCTTTGCTGGTGAAGAAAAGGATCTTGATGAAGGGATCTTTCCTAGGAACAGGTGGACATGGGATCTAAAGGAGATAAAGGACCTATCAGAGGCAATTCTCAAGCAAGAAGAGAAACTGAAACTCTATGAGCTTGAGAATGAGAAGTTCAAAAAAACTATAGTTGAACTAAATTCTCAAAAAGAAGAGGCTAGCACAGTGACTTGGATATTAACTCATCAACTAAGTGAAAAGGAATCTTGCTGCGAAAGACAACAAATTGAGGTAGTCTCATTAAGACATGACTTAGATAGGTCAAATAAAGATTTGTCTCAATGTCAAAGGCTTGAGGGTTCCAACAACAACAAAAGAAAGGTTGTTGGACAAAAACAACAACAAGGAGTGCAATAGCAACAACAAAAGAAAAGGCAACAACAAAAGGATAAGAAGAAACAACCTGTAGTGCAGCAGAAGGCCAAGCAGCAAAAACAACAAGAGAAGAGAAAGAAGTAGCAGCACCAAGTGCAGCAGAAGAGGTCAAGGGAGCTACAAGGAAGTATGAAATATAGTAATGCAAACTATCATAGAAGGCATAAGAAGAGCTAGTAGAGGACTCCTCCTCCTCAATGACTGATCCTACATAGAAAAGGTAAAGTTTTTCAACAAAAACCTTTTCATGGTTTTTATTTATCTTGCAATAATTATGGACATAATACCATTGACTGTAGATGGCATGCAAGGAAACAAAATGTGTTGAGTAGAACCAACCCAAGGATGCACAATAAGGCTATAAGAAGGCATGCTGACATTGAAAGGAGTTTTGACAAAATAGATGTCAAAAATGGTAACTCCTCTTCCCCTATCTTAAGCCATGCTAAATGATTCAACTATGGAAATCTCGGGCACAAGAAAGCTGACTGTAGAAATGAGAAGAAACAAAATGCTTCTCAGCATATGCATGTGAATGTAGCAGCTTGGGATTTGAAGACAAGGAGAAAGAATAGAGTAGAAACATACTCATATGTCTTCAATGCTCTGTGTCAACAGAGAAAGGTGAATAGAGGATGAATAAGTCAAAAGAATAATCCTCATACTCTTGTAGAAAATCATTCTGAAAGGAAGAGAGGCTCCAAGTAGATTTGCGTGAGGAAAGAGGAATTGAATGAAAAAATTCCTCTACCCATGTAAAGCTGGGAGAAGTCCCAAACAGGGGCAAAGAAGAAGCAAGATGGGAATTCTTCTGTTAGATCTCGACCTTTAAATTTTTGGAGAAAGAAACGGGATGATCTACTCAGGTGGAGTAGATCCTCTGTTGCTCTTCCATAAAGGAAGAGAATTTCTTCAAGGGAGGCCGAGTAAGTGATGAGCCCCAAAAATGGATAATTATATGGGCTCATTCAACATCCTAATTTGACTTAATCCACCATTCTCATTATTTCATTGCATGTTTTTTATTATATTTATGCTAATAGAGTAAATTGGGTTAGTCATTATGCCAACAAGTCTAATTCGTGCTTTGTGTAGTCTTTCTGGTCAATTTGGAGACAAAATCAAAGGTTTTAATGAGCACTTGGCAGCCAAATTCGTGGGAGAACAAGGGAGAGGATTTGTAGGAAGGTGTCCCCTTCAGTTATGGGCCCTTACCTCGAATTCTCCAACATCAACTCAGAGTTCAAGGGCCACCAAATCGATTATCACAAGGGCAGCCAAGCAAGTCAAGTAGGACCACTGTTAACTGCAAGTTTTGGGCAGCCAAGTCCCTAAAGTTTAGGAGGACTGTTGGGTCCTCAATTTGTATAAATAAGAGGGCTTAGGGACTCATTTCAGTTAGTCACTTTATAGTCACTTTTTTGTCATTTTTTATTCATGTTGTAGGCAGAAGTTATCTAGTTTGTAGTTCGATTTTTAGGCAGTAGATTACCTTTGCTTTCAGCACATTTTCAAGTTCTCCTTGTGGATAGTTTCTGGAATGTAACATTTCTTGCTCAATAAAGATGAATCCAGCTTTGCACCAGCTCTAAATCTCTCTTAGGAGGTTGTAGCTCTTAGGGTTGGGCCCATATCAAGTGCCTAGTACCTCCTTTGTTTACTTTCATCTGTCTTTGTTGAGTTCTTAGAATAAAATCTGCTATTTAGATTTAAATCTTGTTTTGTTATTGAGGTTGTTTTTGATGAGTAAAATAGATTTTAATGCTCATATTTAGTTGATAATTTCTTAACAGAGAAAGCTTCAAGAAAAGGGCCATCAAACATCTGTGGTTTCACCTCTCCCTCAGTGGGATCAGGAGCTGTGACTAGGATGACTTTGCTGCCCACAAAAACACTGATTTTGCTTTGCCATGCAATCACTAGTGTTTGATCTTCATGTGTAGAAGTTGGTTACAAACTCAGAATTTTGTTTGCTTAGTTTCATGAGTTAAAATACATGGTTTCATTGCAGGTCACACTTCTGTTCATTCTCTTTACTGATAACTAGCAAATTAGGTCAACGTAACTAGGTCTTTGAATTTACAAGTCTCTGTTGGTTCAGATTGGAAAAACGACTTGCAGAGCACCTGTAACACTCCTTCACCTTATTATTCTCCATCAGAACCATCCACTCCACCCTCTACTTAGAATCCTTACCTCACATTTGCCACATTTGCTCACATAACCTTAGTTTTTGTGCGACATTGCTTCACTCTCCCTTGGACAAATCGAACCATCCTTGCCATTCCTTAGCTCCATCCACCAAGTCTTGGACCTCCTCACACCCTTATCTCACCTCCATACCCATTCCTCCATCTTTTTCCCTCCATCCATGCTCCAAAATCCCATTTCTGAACATCCTGTAGAAAAATTACAGAACATCCTGTAGAAATTCCTAAACATCTTGTAGAACCCCTGCAGACTTCCTGTAGAAGCTCACGAATGAGGTTTCTTGATAGCCAAACTTTGTGAAACTCTCTGGAAGGGTGTTAGGGACACCTTAGGCCCTCTCTGAACCTTCCCGACCTCCTCTAAGCATTTCCTCTCGCCAATCCACCTCTGCACAATCAAAAACAGTTAAAAGCACATGCATGATAATTCTAATAACTTATTCAAAAATACAAAAAGATGTTTTCTTCAGGTAGAGGTAGTCTAGACACATGTATTTTACCTTCATACAAGTAATGGCATCCCTTCCAGTAGTTTGCATTCTCTCCTTTGCATCAATAGGACTAGCTGGTAGAATTAGGGTTTGCTAGGGTTTGCGTTACTTTTTGGCTTTCAGTTTCTTTCCACAAGTAGATTAGCTTCCTTTGAGTTATCTTTCATCCATCAGTTAAAAAGCTTCTTCTAAGAGCTCATAGAAGTTGGCTTAAGGCCCTAGCGGACTTGTTCCAGCTGACCAAGTTACAGCTGCGGAAAAGAGCTAGTACTTGTGCATACAACACCGTCACTTCCAAGTTTGTTACGAACTACCGGGTTGATAAAAGTAAAGACGGGAGTCCCAGAAGTTGCAGCATTATTGCTGCAATACTGGAGCCCACCATATTTTTGGCGCCGTTGCCAGGGAAGCGTTAGAGTATTGGTGATTGCTGCTTTTCTTCTATTTTCCACTACAACTTTCTGCTAAGTAGTTTATTTCATTTCATTTCCGCAAAAGTAGAGTAGACATTTCCCGCTTTCATAGATTATCATTTCAATTCCGCAATTTCATTTCTGCAAGCGTAGATTAGCATTTCAATTCCGCAAGCGTAGACTAGCATTTCATTCCTGCAATTTCATTTGAGCAAAATAGATTAGTCCTTTCCTACTTTCATTTCAATTCTGTATTTTCATTTTAGCAAGATAGTTAGTTGCATTTCAATCTATTTTAGTTTTTGCAGGTACAAGCAGAAAAAAGAAACAAAAATAACCAAAAATATTTCCTTTCATGCCTGGTGGGAGTAGAGATAAGTCAGAAAAATATTTTCACAACACCCCCCACTGCTTCACACAGCCAACCTTCTCTCTTCTTCGATGGCTATGATTAAGAAGAAGCCCTAGGTGGACATCAAGGCATATTTAAAGAACCTCTAGGGGAGAAGAAGAAGAAAACATTCCTCTAGAGTGAATGGCTACAAGCAGAAATGTTGGGAGCAGTACCTTATCCAAAAATGAATTTGCAAATCAGATGGAAGATTTCAAGAGCGAGGTAAGGCAGTTTCTTGCCATGCAACTAGATACCTTGTAGATCCAAAGGAAGCAAGAGGAACCCAAGAGGGCTTTGGCCATCTTCTGTCCCAGGTGCACTAGAAAGCATCCTAGGAACGAATGTCCATTGCACTCCATAGAAGTGTCTTTTGTTTGTGAAAGAGACCATCCTACGGATCAGTGCCCTTCCTTACCCAGAATCAAAGCTGTCTATCAGAGGGCTAAAGGAACCACTGAACCACTCTATTGTATGAACCAAAGGATGCCACATGGACCTAGATCTTACCAGCAGGAACTGCAAGGGACATCCGAGACCTATTATGACCCCTATCAAGCCACTTTCATGCCTTCTTGGGGTCCCCCTGCTCATCCTTCCTGGTCTACACCTCCTCCTTGGTCATATCCTCCTCAATATTATGCCCAACCAGCTGCTCATTCGTTTCACTCTTATGCTCAGCCACAGCCTCAGTGGAATGCACCTCATCAGGGGTGGAGGCCCCAGTACAACTCTCCTCCCGCTCATTTTCTTCCACCACCTGCCCAACCACAACCCCATCCACATCCATCTCAAATACACACCCCCACTCAACTACCCATGCCACCATTTCCAAACCCGCACATTGAAATCGCTCAATCCAATTGCAATGTTGAGACACAACATGTCCAAATGACTCCTCTTGAGCTCAATGATCTTCACCATAGCTCAGGAAGAGTGTTGCAAAGCAGAGATTATATTGACAACATTGAAGGACCAAAGGCAAAAGAAGATTCAAAAGAGGAGATCAAAGCACCATGGGCTGCACTTGATGAAGAGAAAACATCAGAAGCAGAAATCAAGAAAGCTCCCTCATGGTTACCATCAAATCTTCCATGTATTCAAGAGAAAGATCAGCAAAAAGAGGAAGATGAGAAAGTCATGGTAGAAGGTGACATGAAACATGATCCAGATCAGCAAAAGGACCAAAGATATCAGAGCTATATTGAGATATGGTTTCAGACGGTCACTAAGTTGCAGCGGTACTCTCTTCCTCAGCTATGTTTGATCCCTTCAAAGTCAAATCATTTTGTCTCTGAAATCTGGATAGCCATCAAAGCATGCATTTCGAGCCTTCACATCATTTTGTCACTAATCTCGATGTGCACATGGCTCCATTGGAAGTATTCTTACACTTGAAAATGATTTTGTTTTTCAAGTAGGGTAGGGTAGGAAAAAAAAAAGAGAAAATAAATGAAAATAAAAATCTAAGGTGAAAACCTCCTCGGAGGCGCCTTAGATTGGCTCATTGATTGAAAACCTTCATGAGGCAGTCAATGGGTTGGAAAGAAGAGAAAATAAGAAGAGAATAAGATCCCTGGGTGAAAACCTCCCTTGGAGGCGCCCGGGGCAGGCAATTAGGGTGAAAACCTCCACGAGGCGCCCTAGTTGTTTTTTTTTTCAAAAAAAAAAAAAGAGAAAAAGAAAAGAAAAATAAAGCTAATTTCCATTGAATACTTGCAGGTTGCAAGAAGGACATTGCAGGTCAGGAGGATCGCTCAAAACAAAGACAAAGGAAGTTCTATGCCTTCTACAGGAAGTTCTGTGTCTTCTACAGGAAGTTTTGTGTCTTCTACAGGAAGCCTACAAACGAGCCAAAATTGATCTCTGAAGAGGACTTGAAGGCCGAGAACCTATCGATGAGGCCTGCAAGCATCCATGTTTCCATCCCCCACCCTTCTCCATCAATTTTTCCATCTCATTTTACTTCTTTCCTCAAAACTATGTGTTCTACAAGAAGTTCCTGTAGAAATTACAGGATTTCTACAAGAAGCTAGAAATGGATTTGACAAAGGTATTTTGGCAAACATGAGAGCTTCCTCAAGGGGTCAGAAGTCCTCCTGCAATCTTCAAACTCCTCCTCCATCATCTCCATGCCTGCATCACAACCCAAGCTCAGTTTTTCTTACCATGCAAAAACTTGCAGAATGCTTTGAAGAAAAAATACATAGAATAGAATTTAAGTATGGGGGATTTACGCAGTGCATTATATTAGATATCATTTTTGGGATTCAACTGCGTTAGGTAAGTCATTCAAACGTATGACCATTTCCATGAGAGGTAGTCGTAACTGACTAATTTCTCATGATTTTTGAATAGTTCACTTAGCACTCATTGCATCGGGTGATGCTCACAGGGGTGAAGAAGTGGGATTGAAACTAGTGAAATGTGGAGAACGAATCACATAGCATCAATCATCACTTTCGGGGCTTGCACCGGTAACCAGGACTTCCCAGGAGGTCACCCATCCCAGAACTCCTCTGGCTCAAGCGCGCTTAACTGTGGAGTTTTTCCCCACAATCAAGCCCACTTAGCTTGCTACCCCATTTGCAAAACCTTAGCAAGTATTGTGCCTCATGAACCATTCAAGTAGACATCCCTTGACTCTTTTCGAATTTAAGTATGGGGGATTTACGCAGTGCATTATATTAGATATCATTTTTGGGATTCAACTGCGTTAAGTAAGTCATTCAAACGTATGACCATTTCCATGAGAGGTAGTCGTAACTGACTAATTTCTCATGATTTTTGAATAGTTCACTTAGCACTCATTGCATCGGGTGATGCTCACAGGGGTGAAGAAGTGGGATTGAAACTAGTGAAATGTGGAGAACGAATCACATAGCATCAATCATCACTTCCGGGGCTTGCACCCGGTAACCGGGACTTCCCAGGAGGTCACCCATCCCAGAACTCCTCTGGCTCAAGCGCGCTTAACTGTGGAGTTTTTCCCCACAATCAAGCCCACTTAGCTTGCTACCCCATTTGCAAAACCTTAGCAAGTATTGTGCCTTCATGAGGCACAATACTTGCTAAGGTTTTGCAAATGGGGTAGCAAGCTAAGTGGGCTTGATTGTGGGGAAAAACTCCACAGTTAAGCGCGCTTGAGCCAGAGGAGTTCTGGGATGGGTGACCTCCTGGGAAGTCCCGGTTACCGGGTGCAAGCCCCGGAAGTGATGATTGATGCTATGTGATTCGTTCTCCCCATTTCACTAGTTTCAATCCCACTTCTTCACCCCTGTGAGCATCACCCGATGCAATGAGTGCTAAGTGAACTATTCAAAAATCATGAGAAATTAGTCAGTTACGACTACCTCTCATGGAAATGGTCATACGTTTGAATGACTTACTTAACGCAGTTGAATCCCAAAAATGATATCTAGAATAGAATTTGTTTTTGCCCTAACTTGAAAACCATGCATCCATTTTTCATGCAATGAGTGCTAAGTGAACTATTCGAAAATCATGAGAAATTAGTCAGTTACGACTACCTCTCATGGAAATGGTCATACGTTTGAATGACTTACTTAACGCAGTTGAATCCCAAAAATGATATCTAGAATAGAATTTGTTTTTGCCCTAACTTGAAAACCATGCATCCATTTGAAAAACCGTTTTCACCCGATGCAATGAGTGCTAAGTGAACTATTCAAAAATCATGAGAAATTAGTCAGTTACGACTACCTCTCATGGAAATGGTCATACGTTTGAATGACTTACTTAACGCAGTTGAATCCCAAAAATGATATCTAGAATAGAATTTGTTTTTTCCCTAACTTGAAAACCATGCATCCATTTGAAAAACCGTTTTCATCCGATGCAATGAGTGCTAAGTGAACTATTCAAAAATCATGAGAAATTAGTCAGTTACGACTACCTCTCATGGAAATGGTCATACGTTTGAATGACTTACTTAACGCAGTTGAATCCCAAAAATGATATCTAGAATAGAATTTGTTTTTGCCCTAACTTGAAAACCATGCATCCATTTGAAAAACCGTTTTACAAGGAATTGTATAGGGATGATGGCAACATGCCCGGGCAGTTTTAGCCCATTCCGATGCACAGTTTCCAAGAAATCTGCCTCCATCATTGTCAGCCATTTTTGCATTTTCTCCATATCCATGCATCCATTTCAAAACTTGTTTCATGGGGAGATGCATATGGGTGATAGTAACCTATCCAAGCAGTTTCAATTGATTCTGATGCATTGTTTCTGAGAAATTGATCTCTGAAATATTCAGCCATTTTCCATTTTTCTCGAAATTTGTGCATCCATTGATCTCAATTTTGCTATGGGAGGTGCATCATGATGATAGGAACATGCTCAGCAAGTTTCATATCGATCTGATCTATCGTTCGGGAGCAATGGCGAAAACAAGTTTTGGTCCTGTGAAAATTCAGCAGCTAGCAGCTTGAGGGTGCAGATCTGAACGTGGAAATGAACTCCTGCAGCTTAGATCCGGCTAGAGGATACTTGCACAGGAAAAATAACCACACATCAGAAAGCAAAGAGCTTATAGCACAAAGGAGCCATCATGCAACCACGGAAACAGATGCATGCAACAGTAAAAAGCACCTCACAGCAATTATTTGACTTCAGGTACATGACTAAAACTTGTTCCTCTATTGCATGAATCTAATCTAAGCACTGCATGAACGAATGAGATGGGGGGATTTAGCCAGGAAGCTAACCATATTCGATTGCACTCATCCAGAAAAAAATCACACAGCATGCGTGTATAGTCATTCACGTGGAAGTTGAAAAACACAGGCAGTGGTAGACATGTTGAACTCCAGCGCACAGGACATCAAATGATTAACAGATAAAAGAAGACATGTAGTTCATAACATCACTGCAGTTCGAAAAAAGCCAGTGCACATGTTTTTTCCACCTCACTACAAATCACGCAACAATTAAAGATGGCTTAGCTGAAACTCACGAACTGTTGTTCATCTGCACTTTCCACATCCTCAACTGAAGTGTGCACAATCGGTTAACCTATCATCCTCCACTGAGTTTTTCTACCTGTCTTCGAGATTCTGCTGCGTATCAGGCTCGCTCAGAGGTGC
The DNA here is from genome assembly GCA_031772625.1 of Pinus tabuliformis. NCBI lineage: Eukaryota > Viridiplantae > Streptophyta > Pinopsida > Pinales > Pinaceae > Pinus > Pinus tabuliformis. Next base: position 248,416,769 of record CM062805.1, read on the forward strand.
AAGGGCACTCTACAGGCGTTTCTACAGGAAGTTGCGCTACAGGAGACCCAGCATACGGAGAATCTTGGACTGTTCACGTTGAGGGTGGCAATTCTTGGTGAGTGCAACATAGCCCATTCTTTGGAGGAGACCAAATGCTTAGATTCAGACATATACTGAAAAAATATGAATAAAAATACCATTTCTCTTGCCAATTTACTGCAGATCTAATGAATCATGCAGATTTTATTATCACTAGCACCTATCAAGAGATTGCTGGAAGCAAGGATACTGTTGGACAGTATGAGAGCCACACTGCTTTCACCTTTCCTGGTGTTTATCGTGTGGTTCATGGAATTGATGTTTTTGATCCCAAGTTCAACATTGTTTCTCCTGGAGCAGACATGCAGATTAATTTCCCTTATACAGAGAAGAAACATCGTCTTACTGCTTTACATGGTTGAATTGAGGAACTCTTATTCAATCCTGAACAAACAGCTGAACACTTGTGTATTTTGAATGACCATAAAAAGGCCATTATCTTTTCTATGGCAAGACTCGATAGAGTGAAAAACATGACAGGGCTGGTTGAATGGTTTGCAAAGAACAAACACTTGAGGGATATTGTCCTCCACATTCTAGGGGGGAAACCATATATAGAATTCCCATTCTAATCAATGCACAAGCCAAAACAAAGCGTGACGAAGCAAGATATTGAGGCAGAGAAGAAAAATAAGGGTAAGGAAGCTAAGGGGAAGAAAACCTAGGGCAAACCATCACAGGAAGAGCCACAAGAAAAGCAAAGAGGAAAAGCAATAAAGAAAAAGAAGGAAGAAACAGAGAGAAAAAAAAACAAGTTTAATCCTTGGAAATTGTTGCAGGAACACAATGCGGAAAGGGAGCCTCTCAACACTAGCAGAAGGGTCCCTACCAAGTTCCCAGGAATCCTCACATCCATCCCCTCCATGAACACTCATTTTTTCAAGGTTTAGACACAATCTAGTCATGGTTCAACCTTCTATAGGAAGCTACAGGACTTTATACAGGAAGTTCTGTATTTCTACCAGACACATCTTGTAGAGCCTTTGGGCAGGCCAAAATCGATTATGGAGAGGGATTTGAAGCTTGAAGTCTATTGAGGAGGCATGCAACCACTCTTTTCTTCCATCCTCCACTGGTTTCATCTCCTTTCACCACCATTGCCACAATATAATTGAATATACTTGCACAATCATACCAAAGCTGAGAATTCTTTAGGAAAAGGAGCAGGCAGTGGGAAGAAGCAGAGAGAAAAGAATGGTTTCATGACCGAGAAGAGGACATCACTTCATAAGCTTGGCATGACAGGGAGGCCACCAAGGCCATCAAAGATGACGAGGTAGATTGGTTGCTCAAAGGATGAGCAACACTATCAGTAGGGGGGTGATGATGAGCCCCAAAAATGGATAATTATATGGGCTCAATCAACCTCCTAATTTGACTTAATCCACCATTCTCATTAGTTCATTGCATGTTTTTGATTATATTTATGCTAATAGAGTGAATTGGGTTAGTCATTATGCCAACAAGTCTAATGTGTGCTTTGTGTAGTCTTTCTGGTCAATTTGGAGACAAAATCAAAGGTTTTAATGAGAACTTGGTAGCCAAATTCATGGGAGAACAAGGGAGAGGATTTGTAGGAAGGTGTCCCCTTCATTTATGCGCCCTTACCTCGAATTCTCCACCATCAGCTCAGAGTTCAAGGGCCACCAAATCGATTATCACAAGGGCAGCCAGGCAAGTCAAGTAGGACTGTCGTTAACTGCAAGTTTTGGGCAGCCGAGTCCCTAAAGTTTAGGAGGATTGTTGGGTCCTCAATTTGTATAAATAAGAGGGCTTAGGGCCTCATTTCAGCTAGTCACTTTATAGTCACTTTTTAGTCATTTTTTAGTCATGTTGTAGGCAGAAGTTAGCTAGTTTGTAGTTCGATTTTTAGGCAGTAGATTAGCTTTGCTTTCAGCACATTTTCAAGTTCTCCTTGTGGACAGTTTTTGGAATGTAACATTTCTTGCTCAATAAAGATGAATCCAGCTTTGCACCATCTCTAAATCTCTCTTAGGAGGCTGTAGCTCTTGGGTTTGGGCCCATCTCAAGTGCCCAGTATCTCCTTTGTTTACTTTCATGTGTCTTTGCTGCGTTCTTAGAATAAAATTTTCTATTTAGATTTAAATCTTGTTTTGTTATTGAGGTTGTTTTTGATGAGTAAAATAGCTTTTCATGCTCAGATTTAGTTGATAAGTTTTTAACAGAGAAAGCTTCAAGAAAAGGGCCATCAAACATCTGTGGTTTCACCTCTCCCTTAGTGGGATCAGGAGTTGTGACTAGGATGACTTTGCTGCCCACAAAAACACTAATTTTGCTTTGCCATGCAATCACTAGTGTTTGATCTTCATGTGTAGAAGTTGGTTACAAGTTCAGACTTTCGTTTGCTTAGTTGCATGAGTTAAAATACATGGTTTCATTGCAAGTCACACTTCTGTTCATTCTCTTTACTGACAGCTAGCAAATTAGGTCAACGTAACTAGGTCTTTGAATTTACAAGTCTTTATTGGTTCAGATTGGAAAAACGACTTGCAGAGCACCTATACCACTCCTTCACCTGATTATTATACATGAGAACCATCCACTCCACCCTCTACTTAGAATCCTTACCTCACATTTGCCACATTTTCTCACATAACCGTAGTTTTTGTGCGACATTGCTTCACTCTCCCTTGGACAAATCGAACCATCCTCGCCATTCCTTAGCTCCATCCACCAATTCTTGGACCTCCTCACACCATTATCTAACCTCCATACCCATTCCTCCATCCTTTTCCCTCCATCCATGCTCCAAAATCCCATTTCTGAACATCCTGTAGAAAAATTACAGAACATCCTGTAGAAATTCCTGAACATCCTGTAGAACCCCTGCATACTTCCTGTAGAAGCTCAGGAATGAGGTTTCTTGATAGCCAAACTTTGTGAAATTGTTTGGAAGGGTGTTAGGGACCCCTTAGGCCCTCTTCGAACCTTCCCGACCTCCTCCAAGCATTTCCTCTCGCCAATCCACCTCTACACAGTCAAAAACAGTTAAAAGCACATGCATGATAATTCTAATAACTTATTCAAAAATAAAAAAAGATGTTTTCTTCAGGTAGAGGTAGTCTAGACACATGTATTTTACCTTCATAGAAGTAATGGCATCCCTTCTTGTAGTCTTCATTCTCTCCTTTGCATCAGTAGGACTAGCTGGTAGAATTAGGGTTTGATAGGGTTTGCGTTACTTTTTGGCTTTCAGTTTCTTTCCGCAAGTAGATTAGCTTCCTTTGAGTTAGCTTTCATCCATCAGTTAAAAATCTTCTTCTAAGAACTCATAGAAGTTGGCTTAAGCCCCTAGCGGACTTGTGCCAGCTGACCAAGTGATAGCTGCGACAAGAGCTAGTACTTGTGCATACAGCACCGTCGCTTACAAGTTTGTTACGAACTACCGAGTTGATAAAAGTAAAGACGGGAGTCCCAGGAGTTGCAACATTATTGTTGCAATACTGGAGCCCACTAGTAAGTCGGATGTAGGAGGCCAAGAAGATGAACCTAATGGAACATCTGATGGATGAAGGTGGAGTGCAACCAGCATGAGGAGTACACAAAAATATCTCTTGTTGTGGGAAGAACATGGGTTGCAGTGGAAGTGTGGAATGACAGGAAGCTCATATTCATGTCAAGTCCACAAGTTTAGTCCCCACAAAAAGGCATGGAAGCTTTGCAAGACATCAGGGAACATTGGCTTAGGGGTGTTGGGTGTGGAGCCTAATTATCTTATTTATTCATAGGTCTTTGTTTCATTTGGATGTATAAGAAAGACTATACACCCCTCCATGTGGGGGTGACTTGTCCCCCCCACGGGGGTTTTGGGGGGGCCATCCCCCCGGCTGGGGCATCCAAGGGCTAGTGGGGGTTCGAGGGTAGCACCCTCGAAGCTAAAAAATAGATGCAAACTTTCCTTGTAAAATTTTATAATTCATATTCAATCTAATCCATTCATTAGGTAAATGATTTGACGGTAGAAGTTGTGTTTAATTTAGGGTTTTTTCCCTAGAAGGCAATCCCTCACTATATATGAGTGAATTTTATTGTGGTTGTGTATACATGTATTCTGAGCGAGAAAGAAATAGGAGATTGTGTGAGAGAGAAGAGGAGATTACAGTGTATCTGTTGTAGCTTGTATCCCTTCATTTTTCTAGATAATATAAAAGGAAGGATCGGTTGTTTATCTATGGACATAGCCCAAATTGGGTGAACCAAGTATATTTATGTCTCTCTTGTCTTATGCATTTTCTGTGTTTATGTTTCTGCAATGTTTTATGTGTTCCATTGCTCTGTAATATATAATTTTCTAACAAGGGGGGGCTACCTGATAAGAAATAGCATGCAACAATGGGAAACCTTAGAAAGGAAGATTGTTGAGCAAAGGAAAGGTTTGCATCATTGGTGAAATACTCTTCTTTCATGTTAGTTGTAAGTTTCATAATATTTAGCAGTCTTGTGTTCATGAAACATAATTTGTATAATCCTTTTCATGTTCCTTAACCCTCAAATGGTATAGCTATGTCAATTGGTTGTGATGGGCTCATGTTGAGAAACAATATGTGAAAAATGGACATGTATTTTTGAGAAAAGAAATAGAAGAGTTTGTCTGGTACAATGTTCCATTTGTATCACTTATGTTGGTGCAAATGGTATGAGCTATTAAAAATTCCTTATTATATGAGAATGATCTCAAGGGGAGTAGTGGAGATTCTGAATAAAATGAGAGCAGTCTCGGAAGTAACAAAAACAACGAAGAAGGGCGAGTTGAAATGCATCATTATAAATTGGTATTTTTAGCAAGATAAATACCATTGCTGTTTAATGGGTATCAATATTTTTGATACAAAACGATGCATTGGTGGAAAGAGTTCTCAACTAATAGCTATAAGGTTTCCCAAACTGGAAGGACAAATCAAAGGAAGTATATGTTCACGGGGAGCATATTACATTTGCCCAGTTTATGGAACAACAATAGTGACAGTCCTCGTAGAAAGGTCTACGAGGCAGAATACACACCTCAACAGCTAGACTTTGGTCCTCACAGTCAGTGATTGCATGGGGAGAGTAAGGAAACTTGTAGCCCCTTTCCATTGATGTCAAAGGGGAAGAAAAGTTGTGGAGCAGCTATGATGGTTGGTATAAGTTGTGGAGCAGCTGTGATGGCCTATGCAGAAGAAAGCAGGCCATTGGTGTCTCATGCCATGAGATGTGTGGAAGGAGCTTGAGGTTTGGCCATCACTTGGATAGAAGGATGGTGTGCTTCCATCAATGCTAAAGGGGGGATTGTTGGCCAGTTGGCATTGTGTGCATGACTACTGGCCTAGTGAAGGCATCTACAAGTGTGTTGGAATCGATGTCAACAATCATGCTAAGGAGTTGTGTTGGGAAGTTGGCATTGCCTAACTAATTGGCAAGAGTGTTGGCATTGGTGTCAATCAACCAAGCTCAGATGCTTGTTACAGCAGATGCTGGTAGTGATGGCTCATGAGAAATCTCTTGGTAACTATAGGCTTCATGTAGAGAATCATCATAATAGAAGGTTTATTAGAGAAGCTATTAAATGATGATCATAGTGATGGCATAGGATGGAATTACATGGGAGCTGCAGGCCTCATGCTAAGGGCACATTATGGATGTGATTCCTAGTTGTCCAAAGAGTTCAGGAGCAGAAGATTGGCAGTGAGGTTGGAGCCATTGTTTAAGGTATTAGATGGGAAAAATGGATAATTGAACCCATTCAATTAGAAATTTCTCTGGAAGAGATTTCCAATGATATGTGGAAGTCCAGAAATGGACTTGTGGGTTAAAAGTTATGACCTGTTGAAGTTCATGCCATTAAAGCCTTAAGCAGGGAAGAATTTTGCATATCAAAAGTCCCACAAATTGGAGGTGCAACGAGATTAGAGATCAGAGATCAGAGGTCCCGCATATTATAACTCCTACAAATTAGAGATCAAATCATCGGAGGTATCGCATATCGGTGTTCAGAGGTTCCAAGGTGCAATGCACAACGAATGTAATTTTCTGATTAGCAATTAGAGATCCCACATATCAGAAGTCCCACCGATATTGACTATCTCATATTGGAGGATCAACAAGCATTGCATATTGACAATCCTACATATCAAAGGTCCTAGTGAATCGCAATATGCAATTGGAGGATCAGTGGTGCAGCGCAACAAAAATGTGCGATATGTGATCTGCAATATCACATATCAGAGGTCCCAGTAGTCGGTGCACAGTGGTGCATTGGGGATTGGTGGTTTCATATATGACCGACATTGGAATTCACTGATCAACAAACATTGATTGAGACATTCTTTGTTAAAATCTTGGTATTTGAACCTCCAGTGTTAAATCATCGAGAGAGCCGAAAATATTTTTACAAAGAAAATCATTGCAAAACCAACCATGGACGGCCTCTTTCTCTGTCCTCCAAGAGGACACGTGGAGGTGCTTGGTTGGCTCCAATAAGGATAGATGGTAGCCCAAGAGGAGCTTTGATGAAGATAAGTGGCAGGATCTGGTTGGTTCTAATAAGGACGAATGGAAGCATCACAAGAGCTCTGATGAGGATAAGTGGAATGATCTGATTCGTTTCAATAAGGGACATGTGGTCGCTTACGTCAACATGATGTCATGGTACAGAGGGAAGCATGGCAGGTTGTTTCAATGTTTATGGATGGCCTAATGGGCCATATCTGAGTGACATGTTTCACTAGTCAAAATATGCCACATGGCATGAGATGACGTCACTTCGACAATCGACGATCAAAGGTTTGTGATGGTTGGCACATTGGCCACAATTGGAAATCATTGATTAGAGGGCTCTGAAATGGGGGCTATCATGCAGTCGCGAAGTGTTAAGGAACCAAGGGCTAGGGATGAACAAATTGTCCTATTAGAAATTGACGATCGGTGATTTGTGGTTGTTGGAATATGGGAAACAAACGAAAAATGTTGATTTGGGGGCTTCGATGGTGTTAGTGCTTGGTTGAAAGCAAACAAGAAACCAAGGGCGCAAAGCTTTAACAAAGGAAAAGGGCCCCCGCCATGATTCTGAAAGACTTAGCTCCTTAAGGCCAAGCCCTCGATAACAACACCCAATCCTATGGTGGAGATACAACAAGGATCTAATCGAAAGTGTCTTGAATATCGGAGATCAATAATTGACAGTTTGCAATGTTGCACCATTGTGATGTTGTGATGAAAAGATCTAATACAATAGTACAAAAGAGCATTGAAGGCATATGGGTAAAAAACTACAATAATAAATGAGCACAAAGGATTGGGTCTCAAGAATGTATGGCTATTGTCAGAGATCGCTTGGTCAAGTGAAAGTACCACGATCTTAATGAAAAGATTGTTGGGTCTACCATGAGATGAGACAAGATATTCATGTGCTCTGATGGATGTCTCATTGAGTTAAGCTGATAGATGGATCAGCAAAAAACTCTGAGACAAGGTAACAAGGACAATGGTCCACAAAAATTCCATGCTTAAGTACAATGAAGCCATGTTGAAGTGTTGTCAAGCTCTATGAGCCTTGAATAGGCATGGAGAGTCTTAGTGATGGGAGAGCTGCAACATAGAGAGGATTGTGCCTGGTTTGAGTAAGAAGTTGGACTGAGAATTAATTCTTAGTATGGGGAAATAGTCAGGTGCCCATTCTCAGTGAACACAGTGGAAGAGACCGAGATCAATGCAAAAAACAAAGTGTAGGGCCATGCCGAGGTACAATGCAGAGTGTTGACACAGGATAGTGTGGCAGGATCAATTGGGGAGACAACAGAGGAACAAAATCCAGGAGCTCGATTGAGCATATGGGGAAATGAATCATTGTTGCCATAGGTCCAAGAGGAAAGAGCTATAATTAAGTGCAGTACTATGAGATGCTAAGTGAGAGACAGGTCTGTGTGTAAAGTACGATAGTGCCTTAGCAGAAGAAATGAGACCCCAAGAGTAGCACTCTTTTTGTAAGGGCTGATAGTTTCCTATGTTGTGTGTAAGGCTGAAGTGTATGTGCATTGTGTGGAAGGTTGAAGGTGTTTGTGAGATGTTGTGAGCAAAGTATGAGAACTAAGCCTATCTTGTGTTTGTGAGCAAAGTATGAGAACTAAGCCTATCATGTGTGAAGCAAGGCCGAGAGTAGACTATGTACTATGAAACCAGAAACGCTGAGAGCTGAGTGACTGCTAATGTTGAGTAGATCAGTGGGATGCTGAAGAGTGCTACAGAGAGCTACAAAGTGCAGTAGAGTGAGATGAGATTGAAAGTTGTTATCAGGTAGAGTTGTTGCCAAGCTATAGTGAACATTCAGTTCCTATTTGAATGTGGGTGGGTGCCTGCATACAAGAAGTTGGTACTTCTATCTCTAATGGAGCTTGGGAAGGGTTGGAGGTTGGTTCCTCTTGCAAGTTGGTGCTTGCAAATATCCAAGGAGCTGAAAGTTGGTGCTTGCAAAAAATCCGTGAGGTCGGTGCCTCACATGGTGCTTTTGGAAAGATGGACAGGTGTCTACAAAAAGAGGGAATTGGTTCTTCCTGCTAGTCGGTGCTCAAAAAACATATTGATGTAATAGAGTATGAGCTCTTATTTACATCAATAACAACGACAAACTTTGTTGTTTTTTCCTTAAAGGGTTTCCACATGAAAAATGCGTCTAATGTGTATGATGCTTAGGGTTTTTTTCTTGTGTGTTTAGTTTATGTTGCTACCACATTATATATTGTTGCTAGTTATATGGATGAATTCCAAGTTAAAAGGGAAATAAAATTGGCATAAAGAAGTTAAAAATTAGCCATAATACTGATTCACCCCCCTCTCAATATTAACACTGTTTCCTACACAATTCTTGGATGATTCAAATGTCAAAACCTCCTTTTTATATATAGGATTCTAAGGGGTCACAATATAATCAGTGCTGACATAACAATAATAATGAAAGGGCACAAAATAACAATACTGGGCTTCTATGGGGCATAATAATAACAATATGGGGACTACATGGGCACAAAGGTAAGAATAAGGGTGCTACACTGACTAACAATGAGGGAGTACACTAGTATTATAGGGAACTATCAAAAAATGGAAGGAACATTCTTATGGCTTCAAGTTTGGTTATAGGTGAAAATGTTTCTTCAAATTCTTTACCTTCTTGTTGCACATAGCCTTTGCATACAAGTCTCTATGTTCCTAATTAGCTCGCCATTTTCATTTAGTTCTTTTTTGCATACCCATTTAGTCCCAATAACATTTTTATCATCAGGTCTTGGTATTAATTCCCATGTATGGTTATTTTCGATTTGGTAAACTTCTTCATCCATAGACTTAACCCAAAATTCATCTTTTCTAGCTTGATTTACATTTTTTAGTTCAAATGTGGATAATAAGGCTAGATAACTAGAAGTTCCAACAAGATTTCTTCGAGTTTGTACTCTATTTTGGGCAAAGTTAGTGTTTTATTAAACGCCTATCCCTCTATACTTAGTAGCTAGTCTAGAAACAATAGCCAAAGTAATTTGCTACCTGCTCTTTAATCAACAGATAAGAGAGGTAAGAAGGGAAACCAATAGCTTTCGCTTGCTCCCTCTCTCCCTTGATCAATTCTGCTGCTCCTTTCCATACTTAACTTGCTTGGAAGGTACCTGCACACAAGCCAACACAAAAACCCATCAAAGCATACAATAAAGATCTATTAATTAAACATATCATAGAATCCATAATACAATATACATCATATAAGAACATGAATGGAAAAAACTTTGAATTCTTTATTGATAAAAGGAAAGGTTACAACCCATGAATGTTCATGCTTGATTCAATGTCTTCCTTCTAGTTTCGATCCCTTCTCTCCTCATGAAGCAACAATTCGACATCATTACAAAACTCTTACTAAACTCATTCAAACAACATTTCCTTAGCTCAAGAAATTCCAAGCTAGACCAGCCTTTCAATACTTGGTCAATTTATAGTTGAATGGAGGAGGTTAATCCATTAATGGCCCTCATGAATGCTCTGCCAAAATTGGGAGGTGGTTCCATGGAGGAAGGGATAATGGATTGAGGTTCATTCACCCTCTTCCTCATTCAAATGCGAGCTCAATCAACCTGGAAAATTCCAGAAGCATCCATTGGATGAGGAATCCAATGGATTCATTAAAAATATTCGATGAATATTGCTCAACGTAGGTGAAATAAAGGCTAAGTGCAGTGCAGTGCACCCAGTTAGATAGAAGGCTACCTATGCTGATCTCCTTAGGGACACTTTTTGGATGAATGGTGTCATGGAAACTCTTGGGAGGCATGCATGATGTAGGTTGAACTCATTAGGGAATGAAAACAACTGAATTAGAGCTTGATGGACCCTAATAATATGGATCTAGAAGTCAGGATTGATGTGACCAAATTGAACTGTAACAGTTTTCCCCTAAAGCAAGTCGAAAATAAACATGTCGAGTGAGATGCTTTACCATTTGGAGAGAAGGTTTCGAAGTGGAAGGTGAACTACATCAGTTACAATGCAAATATCATGATAATTTGATTTTTTCTCACGAACTAGTTGAGGGAAGGCATACCCATGCTCAACTAATAAACTTTCATTACATGTACAAATATAATCATCTACAGATATAGACCCATGAATGGATTACCATGAATGTAAGGCCATTCATACATTTGATATAATACTCCTAAATTATATCGCAACCCAGATGAATGAAACTAGATCCATGGTCTTCAATCTCGTTCAATCTTCACTCGATGTACAATTATAACCATGTGAATAGATGGTCTGAGGTCGAACATGGAGAGACATCGTCTGATTACCAGCCAATGATGTAAGTTGTTAATAGATGCAAGAGGAATCATCGATAATGATAATGACCCTCAAGGTACTGCAATACATTTCGCAAGGTGTGAATAAATGATTTGATGTCGAACACCATACGAAGTATTTCGGTCGAAGGCCAGTGATGTCAACCTATCACTAGAAGCGAGAGACCTATCATTGATGTATGCAAACCTCAAGGTACTGAATGGGTGTTTCTAAGTCAACTTCTTGGATGATGTGTTGATTTCGACAAGAAGTGACTCATCGTAGGAGGGCCTTGATGTATCCCACATCAACAACACAAAACGAGGTAAATGATTTTGGAGATTTAATATCGACTGATGACACCAGGTTCAGGAATGGCGAGCATGAAAATGAAGGTTAAATTACTGTATTGTAAAGGATGAACTTTTGAACTGAATGAATTCTCTTGAACATATCGGTGACACTGAAGTGAATTAGTAGCATTGACCCAAAACAAAGTGGTGGATGGTATGATAGACCAATGGTGTGATAGCCATAAAGTTGAATGACCCAACCCGCATAGTCATGGTGATGAGGTGAAAGTGTCATGTTCAAGAGTGACCTGCTACCATAAAGTGTTCTATGCTTTTTCCCATTTTCCCCGGTCATTTATGACTAGTACCTCTTTATTTTTTTATCAAGCTTGAGGAGGATAACATATGTTTGTTGTATAACTCCACCCTTCAGGTGAATCCATCGCTATTTGATGTTTTAACGAGTCTAGCAAAGGTGAAACTCGGTCTTGTCTAGATGGACACGTTTTTCGCTATTTAATTTTTTAACAAGTTTAACGACAAAGATAACTCGGTCCTTTTCACATTTAGAGAGTCTAAAAAGGGACTAAAAGGAAACTCCAGAAGTTCTTCTTCATAAATTTGTCTCTCAATTCCAAAAAATCATAAAATAATACAAGAGAGAACCTATTGATCATGTTCGATCGATGAGTACCTTTTTCGTAGTTAATCTATCTCAGCCCGAAGAAGGGTTAAAACTATACTGAGTAGATATCGATTCTAATCCGTTAATGAGCTAGAAACGACAAGTGCTCGACAATCTTTTCATTTTTAGAGAGTCTGAAAAGAACTTAAAGAGGACTCCACTTTGAGGAACAAGTGGTGTCTATGGTAGCAACTAGTTCCAATGATGTTGGAACTTCTCAAAAAATGTTGATTTATGTGAAGAGGCTAGCTAATAAGACCACTCATTGCAACTATTCCTAAAAAAAGGTAAAACAACCAAGTGAAAGCATATGATCAGCCAAAAGGATGGTGGTGATGGAATGAAAGCAACCAAGGATCATCTAATGAAAGAGGCTAATAGAATGGCAATCACGAAGGTTAAAATGGAAATGGGTTCATTTTTACGCAAGCTTGAACCATAGGGAACTATGCTTGGATTCGGTTTCATGTTTACACAAGCTTGAAATGACAAACTATGCTTGGATTTAGTTTCATTTTTACACAAGCTTAAAATGAAAAAATATGCTTGAATTTCTTTACATGCCCCCATCATGATGAAAGGGAGAGTCTCCTGTAACCAAACGGAAGTCACTATGGTGAAGTAGGATGGTTATCCAACACCTTTTTGGCTTTGTCTAGATAGGGACAAAGGTGAATGGGGTGATTCCCTTCAGATAACCTACAGGAAAACTTATCTTTGCCACTAGGTGCATGCCCCCCAAGCTTCATTACATTCACCTAAGTTGACTACTTGTGGCTATTAGGTAGATGGAATGAAGGTTCTTTTACGAGATCAAGTGAAAGACACGACTGGGATTTTACGAGATTTACTCAAAGACTCGACTTAGAACTTGGGAACTTGTTTAATTTTTTAATGAGCTTGACGCAAGACAAGGAACTCTACTCAAATTCCTTGTTTCATTTTTTAACAAGCTTGAAACAAGACAAGGAACTATGCTCATACTCCTTGTTTCATTTTTTCTTAATGAGGTTGACACAAGACCAAGAACTATTCTCATGGGCCTGTTTCATTTTTTAACGAGGTCGACACAGTAAAAGAACTATCCTCATGCATCCTCAGATTCCTTGCTTTCATTTTTTAATGAGGTTGACACAAGACAATGAACCATCCTCGGACCCTTGTTTCATTTTTTAATGAGGTTGACACAAGACAACGAACTATCCTCGAATCCTTGTTTCATTTTTTAACAAGGTTGACACAAGACAATGAACTATCCTTGGACTCCTTGGGATCACAACTCATAAGTGGCCATGATAGAGAGATCTAGTTCTAATGCCCCCTGTACATGTTGTACAACATCACTAAATTGATCATCAGTTGATGTAGGTATGGAAAAATTTGCCACATAGTTAACTTGTGGCGGGGATGATACCATTGGTACACAAGGACCAATTAGGGAAGATGGTTGACTAGGAGCCATATTTGGATTGGGAAATGAAGGTTGGTCAATGGTGACAATTCTGCCTTCATGCGGGAAACAAATCACTGGAAAGAGTGTTGAAACAATAACTCCCATCTCATAAACATAGTCACGCCCTAGAAGTAAATTGTAATCTAAAGGGCCTGGGGCTACCATCACATTCAGATAAACGATTTTTCCTCCCAATGTAATAGGCAACTGAGGGAGGATCCTTAATGGTTGACTAGTTCCTCTATTAAACCCCAACAGATTCTGTGTAACAGGCACAAGCGGTGGCGAACCAAGCTTTTGCCAAGCAGTTGAGGAAAGGATGCTCACTGATGCACCTTCATCTATAATAGTGCTAGATACAATCATATTACAAACTTGTACTATGATCTGGAAAGGCACATAAGAAGGAAGGTGGAATCCTGTCAGTCGATTCCAATCAAAGGAAGTGACTAGACTACTTGGAGGGGGTACCATTGAAATGGGAGAATTAACCCCTTGAGTTAAGAGAGCAGGGTTATTTTCCTGTTGTCTTGATGGAACATGAGGATTTCCCCGAAGCTCATTTGAATCTGAAGAAACAAAAAGAACTTGAGTGGTATCATGTTCAGTCTCTTCGGAAAAGGTATAATTTGCTAAAGGTGAAATCAGGTTAATTGCTACCTCGACCTATTGATTTTGGTCGGGTATAGACTCAGAGGATTCACTTTCAGAGAGAGTGGGTTTGACTGACGATTGATTTGAGTCAGTCAATTCATCAACTAGTGAAGGATTAAGGGATAGTCTCCTGTAACCAGATGGAAGTCGTTGTGGTGAAACAGGACGGTTATCCAACACTTTCTTGGCTTCGTCCAGATAGGGACAAAGGTGAATGGGGTGATTCCCTTCCCATAACCTACATGGAAAATTAACTTTGCCCTTATTTCCATGAACTTTACAACTGCTAGTTGATGGTGTGTCACCAACATGATCTCCAAAAGTTGATGAAATAGGATGGTGTGAACGGGAAGACCATTCTTCTAAGATCTGAGGAATATTAGGAAAATTTCAAGGAATATGGTCTCCCGCACAAAGTTTGCATGGATATCTAACTTTTTGAGGCTTGACGGATGGTTTCTCATTAGATGTTGCATTCAAAGCAATGGTTGCTTGGTTTCCCCTCTACTAAATTTTCTTCTTCTTCTTCTTCTTAGCCACCTGGTTACTAGTACCAACACTTTCACCATGTGAAGAGGAAGAAGGGGAGGAAGAAACAACCGAGGAAGAAGGAAAAGGGTCAACTTTAGGATCAACTAGAGGTTGATTTTGTCCAGTTGGAGGTGTACTCGATTGCGGAGAAATCACAACATTTTGAACCAAGGAGGTTGAAAACAACCATACTAGCAAGCCAATGGTAAATCTCGGAAGGGACAATGTAGCCATATATGGAGCACCAATATTTCCAAATGGAGGAAAAGGACTAGGATTCCCATCAAAAGGAATTCCTTGATTGGTGGACTCTAGATTTGTTGCCATATGTTTCAACCTAAGATCAACTAAGGAGAGAGCATGAAGGATGTTATTTGTGGTCAATTAATTTTTACGACATTGGAACACAACTTCACTTTTCATTTTTAAAGAGTCAATAAAAAACAAAAGATGACTCTAGTCACTTTCGATGTTTAATGAGCCTAAAGGGACAAGTGATCAGATGATCCATTTACATTTAAAGAGTTGAAAAGGAACAAAAGTAACTACTCTGGAGATTCTAGACAAGAGGGTTTACCAAACAAATCACAAAACTACAATATACACATTGGTGATAAATGAAAGAAAAATTACCAATGACTTTACGTACAACAGTCAATCTTCTCGAACCCGGATGCGAGTGATCACAACTGCAATCCATGATCGATTATGCCAAGTAGACACCTAGCCTGACGGATGGCAGGCGGAAGGTCTACAAGGTACGCGTCGTAGGAGGTCGCTTCAGGTTCATGGCAGGTGAATTAAATCCTGAACAGTCTCGAAGTGAGTTTGATATCAATGCAAGCATGGCTGCTCTGCACACAATTCGGCTCATTAACATGGATCGGCTCAACACCTCTGTTGCAGTTAATGACTCTGTTCTTTATGAAGCTAAGCCGCTTCAGCTCCCCTGTCTGGTCTTTCGTGTCGGCTTAATCGCTTGGCTCTGGAATCGTCAGGATTTTATCAGCACTCCCACCATTTCGGGTTTACTCTGTCTCAATCGTTCTCTCAGGTCTTTTGCTTCTGATACAATGCCTCGCAGCCGAGGTATCCCGCGTCGTGGAGGTCGGTCAGGGAACAGGGGTCGCCCTTCTCAACCTGCTCCTCAGCATGTTGCCCCCATTGCCTTAGTTCCTCCCTCATCTCCGCCTTTGGACCAAGATAGGCTTATCCCGAATAACTCTTACCAGACCTCCAGGTTTATATTCCAAAGTCGGCTCAACAGGCCTGTGGTGACGGTGAATTTTACCGTATTTGTCTCAGAGGAGGAGAGCAACCAGCTCAGTTCGACTCCACCCGCTTCCTCACATTCTCAGGATGACAGTATTCTACTTGGGGATATGACTGGGTTGGTGTTTCATGTGGACCGCATGCACGAGGACGCCCCTGTTTCGGAAGCGCCTCAGCAGCCTGACCCAGCTCAGGAAGATGTTATTGTATGCGAGCCATCTCAAAGAGCAACTGGCTTTTTACATCTGGTTACTGATTCTGATGGAGCGCCAGTTCTGGACGAAGACGGGCTCGTGACCTGGGTAGCTTCACCAAGCCAGGCAAAGGAGGATATGCCAGCTTCTCCAAGTCATGCAGATTAATCTCTACTCCTTTCTGACGGGTCGCCTTCTGGTTCACATGCTATGCAATTTTGGTCATGTGTCTTTGATTTTGCAGTTAAATGTCCTTGTCTGTTTCATTCTCATGCTTCAGGCAGTAACTATAGCCAACACAGGTTTCAATTTTTGTTTTAAAAATAGCTATGCTAGTCGCTACAATGTTTTTGAGGTCACTAAAGGTTATGATAATTGTAGTCCTGGTAAATTTTGTCAGTATGTCAGGGACCAAAATCAAATCTCTGAGGTCTGTATTGTAAATCTGGTTGATAGTTTAAACTGTAATGTCCCTGAGTTTTTGGTTGAGGAATGGCCTCAGCCTCCTCTGAGGTCTTGACCTCATTGTACATATATTTTCACCTTTTTTAATAGAATTAGTATTTACAGAGAAAAAAAAACAGTCAATCTTCTCGAATGTTGTGTTCGGTGCATTGCAACCGGTAAGGTAGCAGACTCGGATTCCTAGGGATAAAGGATTTCAACCTATTGGGTTCTCCCATAATATACTCGATGGTACAGGGAGCACAAGTCCGTACTAGCACTTATCGAATCAAAGAGGAGGAATCACCCAACCTCCGTGAAAAAGACAACCACTAGGTTTAAAGACGTTGGAACACATCTCTAGCCTAGACCTCTAGATGTTTTCCGTTAAGTTCCAATGCATTATTAGATTAATTGATGTAAATTTTAGGTTTATCTTGCTTAAAATTTTCCTTTGAAGGTCACCACGTGATGTTTTTTGAAATTCCTAAAAATGCAACTAGAGTGAGAGGCACTCTTTCCATTTAATTTCAGCAATGAAAATCCTAGCTACTAGGGATAGAGCAAACAAGTACTTTTTGATCAATCAACAAAGAGCACAAACTAGATGCAATTCCCTAAGCCATTCCTTTCAAGCATTCAAAAACTTTAATATGCATAATGCATGTTTTTCTTTTCAGTTTCTCTTAATGTGAATGATGCAATAAGAAAAACTAATGCACAAATGATTCAGAACTATTTTCATAAAAATGACGATTTGCGACAATTTCTTTTAAAGGGAAAGGAAGACAGTATGACACTTTTGATTTTAAAGAAATGGGGATTTTCGACACTTTAAATGAAAATACAAATCAAGTGCACAAATAAATCAATCGATTATTTATGAAGGAAGACTTTACGAAACTTCATTTTTTAGAAGAAAATGAAGATTTTTGACACTTTCTTTTGAAAAAGATCAATCGACCATATTCTAACTTTGACTATAGACTGATAATGACAAAGAAAACATTAAATAAACATTAATCAGTCCAATCAAAGTAGGGTTGGCTAGCTAAGGAGATGAAAAGATTGTTTTCAGAGATAAGACATCATTGATTTTCAGCAAGAAAGCAATCAGAAGATGGCAAAACCTCAATCCAAAGGTGGGAATTTAACCTAAGGTTGATCAGCGCAAGTCACAGAGGAGCTAATGGCGCTACAGAGCACTGGTTCTCACTAAAGATTGCACTTATTTCAATGATTTCAAAATTGATCAGTGTAGGTCAAAGAGGGCCAATCTGCATTGATCAGCGTAGGCCAAAGAGGGCAAAACTACGCTGATTAAAATATTCTTTTGTTAATTAGTGTAGGTCAAAGAAGGCCTAAGTGAACTACAACACACTATCTCTAAGGCTAGCCTGCACTAATTCCTGTGTGGCCACTCAAGAGTCATTTGACCTCAAATTTTGACCAAAATTCAATGAAAAAGGCTTAATTACAACAAGTAAAGTATGTCAAAGTGCTTTAAGAGACCAACAAGCTACTACAAGGGATAGGATCACTCCCCAGTGGAGTTGCCAATTTGTTTTGGGCAAATTTAGTGTTTTATCAAACACCTAACCCTCTAGACTTAATAGCTAGTCTAGAAACGATAGCCAAAGTAATTCGCTACCTTTTCTTTAATCAACAGATAAGATAGGTAAGAAGGGAAACCAACCTGTAGCTTTCGACTGCTTCCTCTCTCCCTTGACTGATTCCACCACTCTTTTCCGTACTTAACTTGCTTGGAAAGTACCTGCACACAAGCCGAGACAGAAACCCATCAAAGCATACAATAAAGATTTGTTAATTAAACATATCATAGAATCCAAAATACGATATACATCATATAAAAACATGAATGGAAAAAGCGTTGAATTATTTATTGATAAAAGGAAAGATTACAACCCATGAATGTTCATGCTTGATTCAATGTTTTCCTTCTAGTTTCGATCCCTTCTCTCCTCATGAAGCAACAATTCAACATTATTACAATACTCTTACTAATCTCATTCAAATAGCATTTCCTTAGCTCAAGAAATTCTAACCTAGACCAGCCTTTGAATACTTGGTCAATTTATAACTGAATGGAGGAGGTTAAGCCATTAATGGTCCTCATGAATGCTTTGCCAAAATTGGGAGGTGGTTCCATGGAGGAAGGGATAATGAATTGAGGTTCATTCACCCTCTTCCTCATCCAAATGCGAGCTCAATCAACCTGGAAACTTCCAGAAGTATCCATTGGATGAGGAATGTAATGGATTCATTAAAAAAATTCTATGAATCTCACTCAGTGCAGGTGAAACAAAAGCTGAGTGAGCTACAACGCACCCAATCAGTGTAGTTCCTGCATTGCAATGCAGCCTGATAGAAGGCTACCTGCACTGATCTGCTTAGGGACACTTTTTGGATGAACGGTGTCATGGAAACTCTTGGGAGGAAAGAATGATGTAGTTTGACGTCATTAGGGAATGAAAACAACTGAATTAGGGCTTGATGTACCCTAATAATATGGATCTGGAAGTAGGGATTGATATGCCCAAATTGACCTGTAACATACTCTAGTTTCCTTATCACCAAGAATTTGAGATTCTAGATGATTTTTCTAAACATACCTTGATGGATTCTTTCCTAATGCTTATGTACTATCAATTCCTTCTTCTCTTGCTTCATTGATTCCTTATCCAACCCTATTTTGTCTTGTTATAGGAGTATCTTCGTCATCTGCTGGTGCCTCCCTTTTGGTACTTGTGAATGATTCATCAATCACAACATCAATGCATTCAAAAATATTTTGAAGTTCTTTATTGTAGCATTTATATCCTTTACTTCTAGAGGAGTATCCAAGAAGAATTCCTTCATCAGCTCTAGCTCCAACATTCCAAGTTTATCATCATTATTCTTTATGTAACATTTTCTTCCAAAGACTCTAAAATGCTTGATAGTTGGAGGTTTACCAAACCATATTTCATGAAGAGTTTTGTCATTGTTTACCTGAATATGAGCTTTGTTGAGGATATTTACTTTTGTATGTGTTACTTCCCCATAGAAATCATGAGGTTTTTTGGACTCATCAGGAATGGCACATGCCATTTGTTGGGTTGTTATGTTCATTCTTTCTACCACTCTATTTTTTTGAGGAGTTTTAGCTATAGAAAATTGTCTCTTGATGCCATGTTGTTCACAAAAGTAAAAAAAACTCATCTAATATAAATTTTCCTCCTCTATCTAGTCTAAGTCATTTTATTTTCAAATCTAACTCATTCTCTACTAGAACTTTTAAGACTTTAAATTTATCAAATGATTCATATTTATGTTTTAATAAACCATTCCAACACATGCAAGTAAAACCATCAATGAATAATATGAACTATTGTTCCCCTTGAGGAGATTTATTTCTCATAAGACCACATAAATATGTATGAATAATTTCAAGTGGCTTACTTGAAGTACCTTCTTTGGCATTAAATTTCACCCTGGTTGGCTTACCAAATTGACATGATTTGTATATGGTACTTTCTAGTAGAGAGATGTTAGGAAAGCCATGAACTGATCCCATTCTGTTTGACTTGTATAGTTGATTGAAGCTTAGGTGTCCCAATATTGTGTGCTAGAGCCAAATTTATTCTTATTTTCTCGAGTAGCAACATTCTAAATCACCTTCCAAGATATAGACAATACCTGGAGTTCGTGTTCCCTTTATTATGCTTTTACCTGTATTGAGATTTTGTACCACACAATTCTTTGATCTGAAAACTACTTCATTCCCCTTATCACACATCTAACTAACACTCAACGATTTATGTTTTAATCCATCAACAAACAAAACATTTCGATCTTTAACCTTTTCTTTCAGCAAAATAATTACTTTTCCTTTGATAGCAACATGTGAATTTTTTCCAAATGTTACATTCTTTTCTTTCTTTATTTCATCAAAGGGCATAAAATTTTCTTTATCACCTGTCATGTGTTTTGAGCATCCACTGTCAATGTACCACATATTTTCTTGATCTCCTGCATATAAATATAAACCACAATTCTCTTATTCTATTGTTTTCTTTTTCCATACCTTAGATTTTGTTGTTTTATGTTCATTCTAAACAGTAGATCAAATTTTTCTTCTACATTCAGTTTCTCTATGTCCAAATTTAATACAAAAGTGACATTTAGATTCATCTTAAATAGGTGAGAAATTATTGTAGTAGTATTTCTTTAACCCAGCCTCATTATTTTGTTTTCATGCTTCTCTAGTCATGATAGTTTTATAAGCAACACATTGAGTAGCATTATGACCAAAATTATGACAAGTGAGGCATTGGGATATTAAGGTAAAAGTTCCTGGGTGTGTGGTACCTTCTTATGTATCTTTTCCTTTGATTGTGATAAGGGTGATTCACCTAAGAAACATTTGATTCCTTACTACTTTGTTCAGTGATGGAATTTTGTTCCCCGCTTCCTTTTACTACATTGGTATGGCTTCATGTACCTGTTTCAAAAGATTTTACAGTATTTGATGATTCTTCATTATATCTAAGACCTATTTTTATAAGCAGAGAGCATTATACTTTGATGATTTCTTCTAAGGTCTCAGATCCTTTAGAAAATTTAAGGTTTAGATATTTTACTTTTTCAAGTTCCTTCCTTACACTACAACTTCTAGTTCTAACTTTTCATTATGTCTCTCTTTAGTGCATCTTCTGCTAATTTCAATTATTCTAAATGAATTTTAAGCTCAGTTATTTATTCTATAATATTATCATTGTCTTCTATGAAATCCATAAAAACATCATCAGTTTCATCAATACATTTCTCTTTAAATTCCATAAGTAGTTGATATTCTTGATTAGACTCACCTTCTTCTCCATTTGAAATACCATCATTATCTTCATGTGTGTAGAAGCTTCTCTTGTTTTTGAACCTTCTTCCAACCTTCATTTTTATAGCATCATTACCTTTCTCATAGTTTTCCATATAAGGGAATTTATCATCATAATGACCAACTCTTCCACAAGAAAAACATTTTAAAGGAAGCTTACCTCTAAATCTGTCAGTACCTACTTGGAGTTTCTTTACGAAATTTGCCTCTTCTTCATCTGAAACATAACCTAATTCCTTGAGCTCCTCCTTTTCCTTTCCTTTATAAGTAGCTTTGAATGCAACTTCTCTAATATCTGAGGGGTCCCCTTTTCTCATTTCATAGGCTATTAGAATCCCATGAAGTTTTTCAAAAGTAATATTCTCCAAATCCTACATTTCTTTAATGGAAGAGACTTTTGAATCGAACTTTGGGGTTAGAGATCTTAAGATTTTATCAACCAGTGATGATTCTTTTATTTTTTCACTGATATTTCTCATAGAATTCATGATCTAATCTACCGTAAGAAAGAAACTTGCAATGCTTTCATCATTATGAATTTTGAGAGTTTCATATTGAATTCTAAAAGTTTGAAGTTTAGCAATTTTTACCTTGGTGTCACCTTCATAACTTTGGATGGTCTTGTCCCATATATATTTTGCTGTATTTAGCTTCATGAATTTGACAAATTATGATTCTATCAAGCTTCCTAACAGAGAATTGACAACCTTTTCATTGGTCTCAGCATCCTTCAACGATTCCCCAAACATCTACTCCAAGTTACTGAAGGTAAGCTCTTGTTCTGACTTTCTGGAAAACCATATTGGATCCATTGAACAATGGTGTCTTGCTAGATGTTGATCCTTCTTGGTTAATCATATTGATGAATATTCCTCCAAGTGATCAAGATTTTTCTGAAGGACCTACTTTGATTCTAATTGTTCGAAGAATATTGAGAGGGAGGGGGAATCAATATTTTAAACTACTTAAACTTTTCCTTTTCTCATTCATATTTTTGCACGCAATTGTTATGAAGTAAACATATGTATGTATGAGACTGTGATGAAGACAAGTATCATATACTTAGTTCACTAACTATTTCATTTAATTCACCATATGCTCAACTTGGACCAATATATCAATATTTCAATAATCATTAGTAATCATGTGCAGTAAGAACAAAATAAATCATCTCACACGAGCAACAAATAAAAATAAGATTTTTAGATGGAAAACTAATGTGTGGAAAAAACCACCGCTATTTTTTCCTCTGTATTTATCTTTTATTATAAATAAAAACATCTTACAATATTTTATTGGCGCAAAATCATACCATGATGTAGGCACCTACCTACAGAAGGCTACAACCTTCTCTTGTTTTGCAGCTTCTACTGGAAGGGAACTATAACCCTCCTATTCTTTGTTCTTTGTCGATCACTTTTCAATTTATTTCAAAATATATCCATTCCAAATATCATACAACAATACTGAAACCAACACTTGTATCAAATCACTGAACCAATTTAATCACCAAAACCTTGAGTAAACTAAATACCGAATCTCAATCAACCAAAGCAGCTAGATCATTTCAATTCATTGTATACTCTTCATTAGAATGTCAAACAACCTACTATTCATCATAAAAACCCGATTCTATCATTGCAAACCCTGTTCAACCTTATGTCAGAATATATATGCTATTATTATGAGACATACCTACCTATATATGTGCTTTCGCTTCACATAACCTGCGTGCAAATCTAAAAATATTGAACCCTGAAATTTAATCACTGCAGTACTAAAATCAATCATTGAAACACATACTAGCCTTGTCAAATATCTTTGAGTCAAATAAAAAGCAACATCTTTTCATAACATAATCATATCAATCTCAATTATTACTGTAAAACATAGATCATCATGGAAGACTTCATTGAAAGAAAACAACAAACACAGCAAGACTAATCAGACATCATATATGGAAAAACTTACCATATATATGTGAATCTTATTAAAAAAAATTGCATATGTACACGCCTTTCAAGAGGAATACTGATATGAAATGGATAAGATTATTAATTTTGTGCTAATTCCCAATTCATAATAAAACCCAATATGCTTATCATTTTCTTATCAAGTGCTTAAGGATTCACCATTTTTTCTTAATTAGCTGATTCCCATGAGAGTTTCTAATGTAAATGTTATAAACAATTTAAAATAAAACATATGTTGAACAACAACAAGATAACAACAAAGAACATCAAAATACAACACACAACACAAAGATTTGATGAGGAGTTCACCCCTCCTAGCCTACGTCTCCTTAGTCCGACTTCCTATGCTTGGACCTCTCTATTATGCTCAAAATTACAACAAAAGTGTGTGTAAAATTCTCCAATGCCTCTGAAACCTGTCTCCATGAGTTCAAAATACTAAAAAATGGCTATCTAGCCTCTTTTTTCCACCAATTTGGATAAGAATTGAAGAAGTTATGACTTCCCCTAGTTTTCCCACTATTTGTTCCACAAAATGCTCTAAAACCAACATAATCCCACAAATTCACTCCAAAATCCGCTAACTGAGCGAGAACTTTGCTGCGCGATGGGTCATAATGTGTCAGCACTCACTGTGTTTATCACATATCGCAATCGGTCTTATGAACAAAACGAACAATTGTACTATTGTGAGATCGGTAGAACCGATGGGATTATTAACCGAAATGCATAATCTATTGCATCTAGGATCCCATCACACATCGCAATTGGAAGTGAATCAGTGGTAATAAAATGTCAGACTCTGCCCTCTACGGTTTTTGATTTCAATATTTCATCACAACCCGAACTCGTCGAGGCCAATTAATGTAATTTTCCTCCCCTCACTAATCTTTGATTGCAATTTATCACATTGCATCCCTTCTCTACTTAGGGACAATTCTATATCACCTTTTTGCCTGTGAATTCAATTTTTGATGTGTGGGGGCCAATGGCATCTTGCCACTTGGCACCTCCTCATTCGCTGAAGGGCATTGCCACATCATCCAATCCTACCATGTCGACAAGTCAAACTTAAACTTTGACTTGCTCTAACTTCTGCATATGGGCTCAGATTTGAGTTTCGTTCACGCCATTGCATTCAAAATGACAAGCTCTTCTATCTAAAGCTAAGTTTAACTAAATTCTGACACTTTGATTTTTTAACACAATTTTGGGCATCTGATCACTCCTACCCACTAGAAGTATTTTGGACCCCAAAAGATTATATTCAGTTATTGAACAGATAAGGGTATTTTTACCTCACCTTCCCCTCTTTAGTCCATTTGGCCTTTGATGGATTTGTACCTTTGAGACCCATTCGAAGATAATCAACATTTTCCCTCTTTGATGACCTCATTCTTCTGTCAAATATGGTGCCTTGTTGAGGCTCATCAATAAATTCCGGAGAAAAACCTTCAAATGATGGATTATGTACACTTTCTCCTTGATATTCAATCAAATGAGGCTCATACAATCTCAAATTTTCAACATTAACAACGGAATAAATTTTCATATATGAAGGCAAATCAAGCTTGAAAGCATTATTACCAATCTTTTCTAGAATTTTAAATGGATCATAACGGATTGGTTTCATTTTTTTACCTTCCCTTTGAAGCCTTTCCTTGCTAATGTAAATCCATAATTCAACACCTACTTGAAACTAATTATCCACACGATGCTTATCATGCCTTGCCTTATACTTTCCTTGACTCTATTTTAGTTGTTCTTGAACTGTTTGGTGAATCAATTGAATTTTCTCAATGAATTTCTTTGCTATGTCTACGTCGCTATGTCTAACTACAACTACATATTTCTCAAATATGAAATGCAAAGGCAATTTAAGCAAACAACCAAGACATGCCTCAAAAGGTGAAGTTAGAGTAGAAGAGTGTTTTGCTCGGTTGTAAGAATGTTGAATACAATGCAACTGTTCATCCCACAACTTAGGATGTTTGTTGCAATATCCTCTTAGCAAATGAATAACTATCATATTAACCACTTTAGTTTGACCAAATTTTTGTGGATGGAAGGATGTACTTTCCTTCAACTTGGTGTACATCAAGTTCCATAAATTTGCCCAAAAATCCCCAAAAAATTGGGAATCATGATCACTTACAATAGAAGTACGTAATCCAAAATTAACCCATACATTTCGAAAGAAAAATTGAGTTGTTTGTTCATCTGTAATTTTCTTTTTACAAGGTATTAATATGAACATCTTGCACAACCTATCCACAACTACGTACAAATAATCATGACCTTTTCTTGATAAAGGAATACCTCCTACAAAATCGATATAAACACTCTCCCATGGACGAGAAGGCACTGGAAGTGGTGTGTACAATCCTAGTTTCCTATTACTAGGCTTACTGACTACACACAATGAACAACCTCTGATAAAATGTGACACACTTTCAAGCATACGGGGCCAGTAAAAATACCTCTGAAGATTTGCAACTATTTTACTTACACCGAAATGTCCAACAATAAGAAAAGTGTGTGCTTCCCTTGTGATATTTAATCTCTCCCTGTGGAACAAAAAGTTTTCCCAAATGATATAACAGATTATCATGTACATGGTAGTTTAATTCCTCAACTTGGTGGCCTTGACTCAAGTTTGAATATACCTCTTGAAAGTCAGCATCATGTGCGTATTTTTCAACATAACCTTCAGGAAAAACATAATGATTCTTGAGTAAAATGGCTACATTAACAACCGATTTGGAAAGCATAACATCAACTCTATTATAAGCACCTTTCTTATACTTGATTACCAAGTGGAATTACTTTAAGAATCCCATCCAACGAAAGTGCCTTGATTGTTGCAATTTTGTTTGAGATTGCAGATATTGCAAAGGTTGATGATCAGTGTGAATAATGGTTTCCTTTCCCATCAAGTAATGCTTCCATTTCTTCACACTTTGCACCAATGCATAAATTTTTTTATCATATGTAGGATAGTTAATAGCAACACCGTTAAAAATCTCATAATGAAATTAAATGGGCTTACCATGGTGTAAAAGAACTGCACCCATGGCATAGTCACTTGCATTTGTTTGTATTTCAAATGGTTGTTTTAAATTTGGAAAAGCTAAAGATGGGGTTGAACTGATCTTTTGTTTTAAAGCATCGAATTATTTTTGTTGTTTTCCTCCCCACTGGAAGACAACCTTCACACTGGTCAAAGCATGTAGTGGAGCTACTATGGAAGAGAAATTGGCAATTAACTTCCTCTAGTACCACGCTACTCCCAGAAAACTCCTTACTTATGTGACTGATTTGGGTATTGGCCAATTAATAAGTCAATCTTTAGCTCACCTCCTCCAACTATGTGGCCAAAATACACTATGGAAGTTTTCACGAATTCACATTTAGACATCTTCAGAAATAACTGTTATTTTATCAAGACATCCAACACTTTCCTCACATTCTTGACATGTTCTTCTCGTGATTTGTTTAATATCAAAATATCATCTAAATAGACAATTACAAACTCATCAAGAAAGTATCTTTAAACATCATTCATAACTCTCATGAATGTAGCTCGAGCATTTCAAATACCAAAAGCCATAACCAACAACTCAAACAATCCCTATTTGGTTTTAAAAGAAGTCTTCTAAATATCCTCCTTAGCTATTCTAACTTGATGATATTCACTTCTCAAGTCTATTTAGTGAAATATTTTTCATTCTTTAACTGATCTAGAAAATCATCTATTATGGGCAGTGAATATCAATTCTTTATGGTAATTTTATTCAAAGCTCGATAATCTACACACATGCGATAGGTTCCATCTTTATCGGGTACCAAAAAAATTAATGAACCACATGGCGAAGTAGAGGGACGAATTACACCTTTATCTAACAACTCCTGGACTTGTTTCTTAATTTCTAAACTTTCCAGAATTGACATTCGATACATACCGATATTTGGGAGTGGATAGTCTTTCAAGATATGAATTTCGTGTTGAACTCCCCTTTTTGGTGGAAATCCATTTGGTTGTTGAAACACATCTCCATATTGATTTACTGCATAAACCAATTCGGCTTTCAGCTTCATGTCATTGCCTGAAAAGGGTTCACACTCTGTGTCATTCTTCTGCTTGATCATAAGGAGCATAAGGTTCTTGTTGGAATTGACCAGTCGCTTCATTTTCCCTATGCTTCATAAATACATATTAAGCTTTCTACGATGGGCTCTCACAATATACTCCACTTCATCTTTGAAAAAATGATGTTTGTTCTCAAATCTCTGGAAAATGGTTTTCTGGTCATACAAATATGGGCTTCCCAACACAATTTCAGAAATATCCAATGACACTACATTTAATTTGACTTCATCAACGAAATTGGAACTAATAGAAAACCTAAAAAGGAATTTCCTTATGACCTAAATAGTTTCATCCTTGGTTATCCAACCCAATGGATATGGTTTATAATGAGGCACGATTTCTAGATTCAACTTCTTGACCAAGTTTGTAGAAATTAAATTTTCCTGGGATCCACTGTCAAGTAGCGTATCAATCTTGGTGTGTGTGGAAATAACTCTGATACGGAACAAATCAATTCTTTTTTCTTCATTTTAATTGTTGTTGGAGTTATTTGTTGCGCTAGTGCTTAACACAACTTCCTCTTTTCTTTTCTTTGGCACAGATTTTCCTTTAGTGACTGTGGCTACAATCTTTGTTTCATCAGCTGAGTCAGAACCCAAGTCTTATTGTACAAAAACATTGTCTTTTGTTTCCCTTTATTTTTAAATTTCTTCAGTCTTAATTCAGGATGAAGCTTCCAACAATGTGTTTCATCACGGTCCTCTTTGGAACAATTCTGGCATAGAGGTTTCTCCCCTTCTTTCTTAATAGAAGCATTATTCTTCTGCCTTCCTTTAAATTTATTTCCTTTTTCACCACTTTGGAATGGCTTCTTCTTACCTTCTTCTTTTACATTTTACCCTCTTGCTTTGAGGTGTGCAGCTTGAACATAGACATCATCAAGATTCGTGGGATTAAACATAAGAATGGTGTGTCGAAGATAGCTATGCAAACCTCCTATGTATTTCAACAAAGTATCTTGTGACTGCAAGTTTACTCCTAGCATAAGAACTCTTCTCCTAAAATCTTGAGTATACTCTTGCACATTTTGACCTTCTAAGCATCTGATATTTTTTCAATTCATGATATATTTTTGCATATGAGCTAAAGGGTAGAATTGTCCTTTAATACTAGAAATGAAATCAGACCAAGTAATAGAGATCTTACCATGTTTTCTGATCTCGTCTTGAGTCCTTACTTCCCACCAAATGAATGTTGCACCCTCCATTCTCAATGAAGCCAACTGAATTTGATATCATCCTCTTGAAGGTTCTTAATTCTACAATAAACCTCCAACTGACAAATCCAGTTATCCAACTTTTCTGCATTAACTTCTCCATTGTACATTGGCAACTTGAATTTAACATCAAGTTTTAAAGAAGG
Organism: Pinus tabuliformis; assembly: GCA_031772625.1. Lineage (NCBI taxonomy): Eukaryota > Viridiplantae > Streptophyta > Pinopsida > Pinales > Pinaceae > Pinus > Pinus tabuliformis. Next base: position 248,445,576 of record CM062805.1, read on the forward strand.
TGATTTACCAGTTCCTTTTGAATAATGATGATGAGTATCATTAAGGGTTGTATTAGTGGAAGAGTATGAAGATGCTTGTGAAGAAGAAGATGAAGAAGATAGTGGAGAGGGTAGAGGTTTGTTTCTATTCCCATTACCTTCTCCTGAAGAACCTTCTCCATTGGGAGGTTTGGAACTTTTTCCTTGCAACCTAGAATGCTCTCTTCGTAGAGGAAATTAAACATCTCAATCATATCAAAAAAAGTCTTTCTGATTTCTCTTTCATCATCACCCATGATAGGTTCTCCTTCATGAGACATGGTCTCTGAAGTCTCAATTGCAACTTCTACAACTTGAGGATGTATTGGTGTAGAAGAGTTTGGCAACCTTTCTCTTCTTCCACTTGAGCCAACTATAAGGCTTTCAACTAGCTTCCCTTATCCTCTTTTGAGTTTTAACCTTGTTAGCATGACACAAAACTAGCAAACAATACTCCTTTGCACAAGCAAATCTAGAAATAAAAACCAGCGCTCTGGTACCAAATTGATCTGAAATGGAGCATATTAGTAATGTTGTGCTAATTACACATTTAGAATAAAACCCAAGATGTTTATCATTTGCTTATCAATTGCTTAAGGGTTCACCATTTTTGCTTAATTAACTAATTCCCATGACAGTTTCTTATGTAAATGTTATAAAAAAATTAACATAAAACATATGTTGAACAATAGCAAGATAAAACCAAATAACATCAAAATACAACACACAACATAGAGATCTGATGAGGAGTTCACCCCTCCTGGGCTACGTCTCCTTGGTCCAACTTCCAATGCTTCGACCTCTCTATTATGCTAAAATTTACAACAAAAGTGTGTTGACAATGCTCAAATGCCACTGAAACCTATCTCCATGAGTTCAAAATACTCAAAAATGGTTATCTAGCCTCTTTTTGCCACCAATTTGGATAAGAACTAAAGAAGTTATGACCTCCCCTAGTTTTCCCACTATTTGTTCCACAAAATGCTCTAAAAGCAACATAATCCCACAAATGCACTCCAAATATGCTAATTGAGCAAGAATTTTTCCGCGCGATGGGCCATAATGTGTCAGCACTGATTGTCTTTATCACATATCGCAATTGGCATAAAAACCCAGCGAACTTGTGAACAAAATGTGTGACTATGCGATTGCAATATTGGTGGACCCGACACGATTATTAACTGGAATGCATAACTTATTGCATCAGGGATCCCATCACACATCACAATTTGCGGTAGTAAATTGTGGGACTCTGCCCTCTTAGGGTTACGATTGCGATTTGTGATTACGATATCGCATCACAACCTGAATTCACCAGGGGCTGATTAATGTAACTATCCTCCCATCACTGATTTGTGATTGTGATTTATTGCATCACATCCCTTCTTTGCTCGGGGCCGATTCTATATCACTTTTCTACCTATAACATTTTTGATATGCGGGGGCCAATGGCGCCCTGCCACTTGACACCTTCTCATTCACTAAAGGGCCTTGCCACATCATCCAATATTTCCATGTGGACAAGTCAAACTTGAACTTTAACTTTCTCTAACTTCTGCATATGAGCTCGAATTTGAGTGGCATTCCCACCGTTGGATTAAGAATGATGAGCTCTTCAATCTGAAGCTAAGTTTAAAAAAATTATGACAATTTGATTTTTGAGCATAATTTTGAGCACTTGATCAAATACTCGCAAATTCTTGGTCACATATATATATGGATTTAAGAGACTTTACTCTTTGCAAAACAAATATTTTATATTGAAATAGCCATTGATATCCCATATGGATGATGAGGGAACATATCACGTGACATATAAAATTATTTGTAGCTATGGTGATTCTATGATGTGAATATCATTTATGAAACCTTGGGAGCTCTCAACAGAGTGTGAGTCTTTGAAATTGTTGTTATCATAAATGCCATAATTTTTGTTTATAAAAATTAGCATGTTACATCCCACATGCACTATGGGAAAATGAATTGCATGGTTCATATATCACATCCATTCCCAATTTCATTTGACAATATGGGGTATCCTTTGGTGTTGCATGGGTCCTCGTCTTTGGAGCTTGCTTGTATGCATAAACCTGTACGTCCTACAATTGCACATAGTTGTAATTTTCTTTTTCAAAATGAAAAGAGCTACTTTAGGTCATTTATCCCACATGGATGGTGGGAAGGTATAATGTGCCATATATAAACCATTTCCATGCCTCTATATTTCAATGAAATGGGAACCTTTTATGTTTCTAGGTCTTAGAATGAACGTTTGAACCTAGAGTGGGCATGCTCCCACCGATGCATCACATGACCGAGAAGTTTATATATATAGAGCACCCCTTTATGTATACGATAATAGGCTCAATACTTAAATACTCTTGATTGTGACCCAAAGAAGACCCAAATCAGTAGGAAGAATAAATTAACATGGGTATATGTGCTACAAGGAGGACAATTTTTTTTCAATAGCATAATTTTTTTAAGACAAATATTGATAAATGAGAAAATTCCTTTTTGACTCTAGATAATGCAAAGGGGACCAAGGCATGAAATTATTCATGACAAACCCATCCATTATTTGATTTTATGATAGGTTTTAAAGTAAGTTCTTGAATAGGAGGCATGGAGACCTTTTTGCTTTAGAGGTCTATTTCAGGCATACTCCCTAAAGATGGCTTGGTTCTTTGATTTTCAGCTTCAGCTCTGCCCAGAAGATTCATTTGTTCATGAACTGTTTCGATGGACTGCCATTCGTCTGTAATAGATTGCCCAATTTTATCCCATAGAATTTTCTTTACATCAGCTATAGTTTTGTTCATGGTTAATTCATTTTCCAGCTCCTTTATCTTCTTTTCGAGGGTTCTTATTTCTCTTGTCCTCTCAGCCACATTCTGCTTTGATTTACCATATTTCTCTTCCAGTGTAGCCAATTTTTCTTTTGCTACCTTTAGTTCTGCCATCTGTGCCTCAAGAGCCTCCAGTTCCTTCCTCATATTCTGCATGTCAAGGCTGGGTGCCTGCTCTGGTGCTGCCACATCTGGTGCTGGTGCTGAAGGGCCTGCTTCTGATGTCCTTTCTGGGGGAGGAATTATTACTTGAGGAGTATCCTCAAGATTTATAACCTGCTGAGGTGGCTGAGACACCTGTTCTCCTTCCTTTTGCTTTAGGGCCACCTCCAAGGCATCCTCTGTTTCCACTAGCCTTTTGTGCAAGGCCACCAGCATGGCCGTCACATCTTGATCTCTTCTTTGCTAGCCAACATCTTCAGTCTGAGGGTGAAGGGTTCGTTTTAGCTTAACCAGCTTCTTCAAAGCTGCTATGTCCTCATCTTTCTTCTTCATTAATTCTTGCACTCCCTTAGGGTCATTTGGATCATGGCCCAGTTCTATGATGATTTCTTCCAAGGAATTGATTCTGTTATCCCTGGCCTGAGAGGAATATTTCTCTAGCTCCAATTGAGCAGTAGTGTTATTTAGGGAGTTTTGCAACCTATGTGCCAATAGAGTCTTACCAACCAATGTAGCATAAACCATCTCCCCTGTTCGTTTCTGCAGTTCTATCTGATCCATAGGATGGATGTCCTTGGCAAATACCTCTATGTTGGTCCTAATTTAGTCGGCAGCTGACTGAGGCTCCAGCATGGTGGACCTAAAATGACTGAGAGTCACTTTTCCCTCTTGAATATCATAGGCCGACATAAGCCTTTCTTGATTGGTTGGCGCCATCTTGAGCAGCTGGTTATAGAGTTGGATTCTAATTGGCTCATTTCTTGCTTTTATCTCTATAAACTGCTTCTTGATGCTAGACTCAGACCTTGTCTGCTGCCCTGATGAACTAAATTCTCCTCCATGCTGTATTTCTTGTTCCTGCTGAAAGGAACTGGCTGATGTTTCAATGTTGGGAGGGAGCATGGTACCAATGGGTCTTTCAGGCATCTCCTCCTCAGAAAAAGGATTCAAACTTTGTCTTTTCTCACCTTGTTGATATGTTGAAGTGGTGAGAGGAGTTTCCTCCTGCCTATCTCTCTTCCTTGTTCTTTCCTCATTAGCTGGAGTTTGCAACACCGAGGTTTCCACTGTTAACTCCTGCCTAGGAGGGTCTTTTTCCTGAGTTTGTTGCTCTGTATTTGAAGGTGCCTTAGCCATCTCTTCTTGCCATTCTGCTTGCTGCTCTATGTTAGAGAGTGGCTCCTCTTGTTGCATCTCTTTTCCTTTAGCTGTAGTTGCTGCTTCAGTAGAGGCTTGGGCAGATTGTTGGGGAGTAGTAGAAGAGGAAGCAACTACTCCAAGATGCTTGGGTACTCGGGAGCAAACCTGTCCAAAAAATTCTAAGTCAACTGATTTTTCTAACTGCTTCATTTCTTTTTGTGCCATTTCTTCCCTAGAACATGCTTCCACTAGGGTGCCCTCCTTCCATTCTAACTGATTTGCATATTTTTCAATGTGTGGGATTCTGACATGGTCATAGCTGGCAAGTCTGTATCTGAATCTTCTAAGACTTATAAAATGATTGGGGTCATAGGGTGACCAAAGGAAGCTTGTTTGCAGCTGGAAGCTCTTTAGAATTTTATCTGCTTCTTGCCATGCTTCTTCTCTTTTGTTGAAAATGAATGGGCCCAGTTGGTGTTTGATTTTGAGCTGTGCTTTCTTATTTCTTCTATGAAAGTGAGTCATGTCTGCATTTCCAAATTGCCGGAAATACTTTAATGCAAAAAGTCTCATGGGAACATACTTTGGCAGTCTGTAAGGGGCTAGCTCACAGCCATATATTCTAATTACTGTGTGGTCTTGGTAGAAGTACCAATCTCCAATGCTATAATTCTTTGAAAGCTGGAGGATTTTCTGCATATCGTCGGTGAGTCTAGGAGGAGGAGAACTCTGTAGCAAAGACAAGGCTAGATAGATGAATAGATCAATGAACTCACAATAGTTGTATGGGGAGCAAGAGATATGGTGACAAACTGATGACCAAAATACCACTGACCTCCTGTTTCCTTTTGCATCTAGCTTTCTCAAGGAGACAGGGAAACTATCAGGCTGAAAATATAACATTAAGTGATATATATAGGAGGTGTACTTGAATACCCTTTCCCTCTCCAGATTCATGAATTTCTCATGAATCTTGTCAGCAATGAATGTGGCATAATCATACTGCGGAGCAGGAGGCTTTCCTGGAGTGAACATGGATGACATCACCAAGGTTGTATCATCCACAAACTCACTGGTATTGAATCCTAGAATGCAGGATATCATGTCCACTGGCAGTCTCCCTATATCATTGAACCAGACATGTAGATAAGGAGAAGGTTGCCGGGGCTGATATTCTGGTTTCATGAACAACTGACCAATCTTTGTGACCTCTGAGCTGGGAAACTTGGCAGCTTCTTGGAGCATAAAATTCATAGAAAGGGGGACCAGAGGTTTGTTTGGTTTAAAGCTTAGCATCTGATTTATGGATTGTGGAGTGATGTGGAATAAAATATTCCCAGATGAACTCAAGACTGCTCTTTGAGAGAGTTCATAGTGTTCACAACACTAATGCATGAGGTCTGGGAACACATTGACTTGAGGTAGGTAATAAATGGGCAAATTAGACTCCCAGATACCTATGTCATCAGCACCACTCATGTATTTATCCTTTAGCTCACAAACAGTGTGTACATGATATTTGGTAGTTATCTCAACTGTCTCTTTAATTTGATGATCCTGATCAGCAAGGGCCAGCCAGTCTAGGTTCCTCTGTGGGGCGCTCAGGGGAGTAATGTTCAAGGCTACAGGGGTCTCCATGGCTTAGTTGTTACTTGGAGTTGAATTGTACTTGAATTTTGAATAAAGGTAACACAGAGCAGTGAATTTCAATGGCTAAGGTAATTTGCAGAGAGAAAAAGGGCTAATATGGGTGAAACAGAGGTAAAATGCTGCTTACAAAGGTAAAATTGTGTAGCTGTGGTTCTTCAGCAAGGCGAGAAACGCTCGCTATGGAGTATGAGCTTAGCGAGACAACAATGAGTGCAAGAAATGGATGGATTGAGGACCAAGAATTTCCCTTTGAATGACCTTGGTTTATATTTACAGTTGCAGGGGAATCTGGTGGTTATTTGAGCTTTTAACAGTAGGTGATTGAAAATCAGGTGCGCAGAGGTAATGGTAAATACCTGATTTTTCCGCGGCTTGGGGGTTGCTGATAACTGCAAATCCTCGGTGGCAGCAGCTCGAGTATGAATTTCTTGAGGTTGGCGCAAGAACAACGTAAATGCATGCAAGTTACAGAGTGCCCGTTTAGTGAAAAAATGGGAAAAAATATGATTTTTGCGCGATAATATGGAAAAATTGGTTTTTGGCGCCTTTTTGATGGATGACGTCGGCATGACATCATTGATGGGGTCGAGTACGGTGGGATGATGTGTCAACTGGTGATTGGGTCGACATGGACGAGCGGCGTGGCTGACAGGTCGAAACAATGGCAGAATGGAAGCTGACATAATGCTGATGCGGCAATGGCGTGGAGCGGAAAGGGAGAGCGGTAAGCGGTATTCTCAGACCGCTTTTGGTATGGACCCGGTTTGTGTCGGAAGCCGCCCGATCCAACAAGAAATTGACACGCGCCTCAGGCCCTACGTCATCCTCTGACACTTTTCGGGCGCTAAAGGACGACGATCGGGGGCGGTCCGAAATCGCCGAGGACCGTCGTATGGGAGGGCCCGGATCCAACGGATGACGGGACGCGGACATGGCAGAGCGATACCGTGGGGCCCGTCTAATAAACAATGATTATTTGTGGAAAATGGCGCCAGGATAAACTTTGGATAAACCGAATTCGTGGGTTTTATGACGTTTTTAGAGACTGGTGGGTAAACTGCATACATGGTTATAAGGTGCGCTAGGGCTATTAGATCAACCAGATGTTGATTTAATTCCCCAAAATAACCTATGCACGCACACTTTCATTAGCGCCCGACTTTATCACGCCTGCTTTTTAGAGTATTAAGGCTATATTGCCTGAGGGGGGGGGGATATATAATTTATGGGATTTTTTGCACAAAAATGGTATAATAATAGGGAAAAGGGGAAAATTGGGGAGCTAAATAGTAAAATTAGGGGTTAATATGGATTTGAGATGAGAGAGAGGAACTGAGTACTAAGCTTAATGAGTAAACTTAGGTACAGAAACAGATGAAAATGATCAAGGGTTTTACACAGGAAATGTGGCTTTCTTGTGTAATAGGAATCAACACCTTGGCTTGATGTTGCCATAATCAAAAGGTGATATTAGTACACAATGAGGAAATCCCATTGGACCTTTAGGGAATGTTAGAAAGATGTTTTGTGGGGAATGATTGGGGAGTTAGACATGCTTCACTGTGTTGTTACCAAAATGTTGAAACAGGTGAACCTTCTCTTGTCAATATATGCTTTCTGTCAAGGCCAGCAATATAACTGAAAACAAGCTTCTGCAACCCCTTTCTACCTACCCATCTTAGTGCCTAGCATTTTTTATTACTTCAAGGAAGGTGCATTTAGACTTGCAAACCCTCAGTTGCTCTTTTTTCTTTTTCTTTTCTTTTCCTTTTGAGTTTCTATCTACAACTACCCTTATCACTTCCAAGGTCCCAGATTAAGCAGTTGGGAACCTTCATTCTCTGCCTAATCTACTAATCTGCCAAGATTAGACAGTTTGGACAGATTCTCTTTCTCTATTCTACAACATCAATTTAAACACGGTATGATCCAGATTAGGCTGTTGGATCACCCATCTAGAAGTAGGACACTATCCAAACTATGTACAGACATGTTCTTCCACAAAAATATGGGATCTTTGCATCATCAAAGTAGAACATATTTAGAATTTCTCCTGCCAATCATGAAAAATGAAACCTATTGGTATAGGAGGCTAACAGTGGCTCCACTTGGGGATGGCTTTTCCATATGAAAGACCAAGAACAGCAGGTCAGAACGCCTTGGTCCTTAATTTCTTGCCAAAATTGGGAACTTTGCTTTTGATGATCAACACTGAGGCTTTTCAAAAAAATGAGAAATCTTGTAATTATGGCCTTTCCTTGCTCTCTTTCAAATATTTGTGAAGTTGTAACACCTTTTATCTGCTGAAAAAAAACTACTATAATTAAGTAATAATGTACAAGGCAATGTCAGATTATATACATGGAAAATAGTCAAAATAGTGCTTTAACATCCGACCATTTACAGGGACCTCTTGAACTTCAGTGTCATCCAAATCTTTCAAGAAATATGTGTTATTTCCTTGTACTGCTTGAATAACAAAGGGTCCTTTCCAAAGGGAATCAAATTTGCCATGTTTTCCCTTATCTTCTCTTCTTGAGTCCCATTTCAGCACTTTATCACCAATGAAAAAGTCTTCTGCTTTTGTTCTTCTGTCAAAGATTTTCTTTAGCTTCTCCTGTAAAACTTGAACTCTGTTGTATACCTGGTCTCTGGTTTGCTGCAAACAGATTGTTTGGTTGATCCTCCTTTGCATATCATTGGGTTCATCTTGGGTTTCTTGAAGCAATTTGATGACAGGAATCCCTAATGATGAAGGAAATTTGGCCTCCATTCCATAAACCAACTCATATGGGCTGATCCCAATAGATCTCTTGGTTGTTAGCCTATCTGCCCATAAGGCATTTGCAAGCTTTTTATGCCAATTTTTCTTATTTTCCTCCAACATCTTCTTGATGATGTTAATAAGGCTCTTATTAGATGATTCAGCTAAACCATTGCCTTGAGGGTAGTATGCTGTGGAATGACCCAAGGTAATATGGAACTTATGGCAAAAATTGACCATTTTCTTGGATCTGAAAGCAGCAGCATTGTCTGTAATTATCTTTTCAGGGCAACCAAATCTAGATAAATTATTAGTTTCAAGGAACTGAATGATAATGGAATCATTCACTTGTCTGCATGGAACAGCCTCAATCCATTTGGTAAAATAGTCCGTGGCTGTTAGAATCCATTTGTGTTGACCTGAAGATGAAGGATGAATCTCTCCAATGAAGTCTAAGCCCCATTACTGAAAGGGCCAAATAGGTTTCAGAGGTAAGGGCAATAATTTTCTTTTTCCCTCAAACACCTGACACTTATGACATGAAGTAACAAATCTCTTGACATCTGCAAATAGAGTAGGCCAATAGTAACCTACCCTCAATATCTTATCCACAATGGACTTCCAATATAAATGTCCACCACAGTCACTTGCATGAAAATCTTTCATAACATTGTCAGTTTCATTGATTGCTAGACAATTCAACAATATACCCTCATGATTTTTCCACAGTAAATTACCATCCATAACACAAAATCTTGAAGCTTTCATTTTTAAAAATCTGCTTTTGGTTCTGGACAATCCTGGGGGAGCACACAGGTTTTTCAATACATAACAGATATCAGCATACCAGGGGGATTATTCAAAGTCTATATTGATCTGTGGAGTCGCCAGCTCCGGTTCATTGTCCAGTTGATTAATATCCAAGGCTTGAAAGTTTGCTTCAGACATGAGTTTAGCCAAACCTTGTCCCTTTATCAGTTTTGTTGGTCTTATTTCAATGTCATATTCCAAAATACTAGCAATCCATTTTCCTATTTTTCCCTCTAATCCTTCTTGAGTCAATATGTCTTTCACAATGGCATTTGGCACATAAACAATAACATGAGAATATAGGATATAAATCCTAAAATCTTTGATGGCCTTAACCAGGGCATAAGCCTGCTTTTCCATAATCTGATATTTCAAGGGTGCATCTCTAAGGGCTCTGCTAAAGAAAGCAATAGGTTTCTCGTTTCCTTGGTCATCCTTCTGTAGTAAAACTGCAACAATAGTATGTTGGGAGGCAAAAGAGAAGATAATGAAATCTTTATCAAATTGAGGACTTGTAAGAACGGGTGTTTGAGTCAAAGATGTCTTGATGCCCTCAAAGGCCTGTTTAGCTTCTAGTGTCCATTTTACCTTGGAATCTTTTTTCAACATGTGGTTTAATAGCCTTATCAATTCTGCTAGATTTGGGATAAATCTTCTTAGAAAGTTGATCTTTCCCAAAAAGGCTTGTAATTCCTTAATGTTTCTTGGTTGTGGGACTTCTAGAATAGCCCGAATTCTGTCAGGGTCAATTCTAATTCCCTCTTTAGAAATGATATGACCTAGCAACTTACCCTCTTCGAGGCCAAACAGAGACTTCTTGGGATTTAAGGAAATGCCATATTTCCTACATGTCAGAAACATTTGCCTCATGTGTTTAAGGTGTTCTTGGTCAGATTTAGAAAAAGGAGTGAGGTCATCAAGATAAACAACTAAGAAGTCATGAATCTCCTTGGCAAAGGCAATATCCATTGCTCTTTGAAAAGTAGCTCCTGCATTTTTTAGTCCAAAAGGCATTTTGACATATTTAAACGTTCCCCATGGGGTTGTGAATGCTGTTTTATCCTGATCATCAGGATGGACCAAGATTTGGTTAAAACATGAAAATCCATCAAGTAATGAGATTCTAGAAGCCCCCACCACTCTTTGAAGAATGTGATCCATTTTGGGTAAGGGATGATTGTCCTTGAGGGAAACTTGATTCAAGTTTCTAAGGTCAACACAAAGCCTAATCTCACCAGTTTTCTTCCTTGTAGGAACAAGATTGGATATGCATTCTGAAAATCTGATGGGTGCTATGATACCTACTTCAAACTTTTTTTGCACCTCTTTCTCAATTGAAGGGAGAAGTATAGGATTAATTCTCCTTAATTTCTGCTTGAAAGGCTTTTGATTTGGTTTGAGAGGAATAGTGTGTTGAATGACTGAAGTATCATAGGATTTTAAATCCTCATAACTCCATGCAAATACATCTTGGAATTCTTTAAAGAGGTCAACATACTTGGGCTTCTGATCAGGGGGCAAAGACTTTGATAATTTTATTATCTTGGGATTTTCAATTGTTCCAATGTCGCACTCTTCAATGACAGCATTTAGGGGCTGCATCTTTGGTTTCCTAGGAATATCATTTGAATCAAAAATGTCTTCCAAAGGGGTCAGGCCTGTGGGTAAAAAATTGTCCTTTAGTTGTATGACCTCAGCCTCTACTCCAGCTATTTCATCAAGATTGATTTGTTTAAGCTCTTGTACATTCTTATTATCAAAGGTTGTTGGGTGAAGTATTTGATTAGCTATTTTGACTGATATAGTTGTCTGACCTTGGTTGCTCTATGGTTGGGAGTCTTCTACAGCATCAGTATCAACATTTAAGCCCGAAAACTCTTGTTGCAGAGTTAAAAAGTTATTTATCTGTGTATCATCTTCAAATACTTGCCAGTCTTTGACATTGTTTGGGATGGAAGGTCTGTGTTTTATCTCAGCTGTTAAACAATGGTTGGGTTCAAAGGGTAATTTACAAGTACTAGCAAAAGTAGCTAGACCGTGTGCATGAAGGTTGTGGCTTCTAGATATTTTGGTCAGTTGAAATTCAATAAAGACATCAAGTATTTTAATAGCAGCAGTTCTGTAATACCTTAGCCTTTTGTCATTGGTGACGAAATTTCCTTTCATTTGTTGGATAATGAGGTCTGAATCTCCCAAGATTGACACTTTGGTTGCCTGTAAGGATTTGAGCAGTTTGAGGCCTAGTAAGAGAGCTTCATATTCTGCCATATTATTAGTACATCTAAAATTTAACCTATAAGCTCGACCCTCTGCATGATTGTTTTGTTTATTGTGGATCCACACTCCTACTCCTGCCCCTAACTTGTTAACTGATCCATCGAACTCAAGAAACCAAAGGATTTCTTGATTTAGAGCAGAATTAGGAGAGTCATTAGGACTTGGAATCAGGAGTTGGAGGTCTTGTTTTTCATCTGATTTATTTTCTAGGACAGTTTGATCAATTGATTGCCTAATTTCAATACCTTGGGTAACTGATTGCTCATTTGTAAGCATGTTTTGTTCCAGAATGAAAGGTTTGTTATCAGCTGTGGGACATGTGTTATCATTGAACAGAATGAAGGAATCCATATCAGAATGGACTGCATAGATGGAAAAATTTTGAGGTTTTTCTTCACTGCTCACCATATATTTCATGAGTGTCTCTCTATATAGCCTCTTTGGTTGCCCAAAGACAGAGACAGTTGCATAAGACATGTCTAATTGTAGGGACCCTTGGAGCTTGGCTCCCCATGATCTTGATAACAACATTCCATATTTAGGCGGGATATCAACTACCACCACATCCATTAGAATAGTTTTATTTGGATAATGGACAAGGGAAACACACAAATCTTTGATCAGGCCCAGGCATTTGACTTGGCTGGAATCAAATGAGAATAGGTCCTTATACAGCCTTGTGATGTCTAGGTTTAGTCTCTCCATTACAGATTTAGGCATAAGATTATGTGAGGCGCCTGAGTCAAACATTGCATTGTGTAGTATCTTGTCATGAATGTGCAAGCTAACATAAAAGGGTAAAACTCCTGTGCCTATTGTTTTCCCATCAACTTTTGGGCCAAAAAGTACCTCTGGTGTATCATCCAGCACATTGACATCATCTTTATTCTGAGTTAATTGGAGGGATTTTTTGATTTGCTGCTTGTAAATGTCATGCTTAGCCAGCTCTGAAAGAGGGATGGCTATCTTCAACTTATCAATTTCAGCTTCTAGGTCAAAAGGTTTGTCAGATTGGGTCTCGGCATTATGGTTAGCGGATTTTTCTTTGTCAACTGACTTTCCAGAGGCACCCTCCTGGCTTTCAGTTTTATCTTGAGGTTTATCTTTTTTACTAACCTTTTGAGGACTATTACTTTGATTGTGCTCTGAAGGAGATGTTACCAGTTGCTCTTGACTTGGGGGGTGTATTTCAGTTACATCCTCCATTGTTACTTCATTTGTAATAGAGCTGGTTTTGTCAATTGGTTCTGTAACAGTGACCTTCTCCTTTGACATCTTGGGCTGTTGGTTATCTTTTGTTTTTACAGGCTGTGGCACATTTATGGTCCTGCTTCTCAGCTTGTATTGTTTATGAACTTCAAAAACAGCAGTGTCATAGCCCTACTTGAAGTCAAATGACTCACCAAATTTGGTTTGGAACTAATCAACATCATCATCTTCCTGATCTTCTTGACTTAGAAAAACCTGCTGTTCATTATTTAGACCCATCAGATTAATGTGAGTATCATCTATCTGTTCACAAGACGTGGATGCTTCAGCATAGTTTTCTTAGAAAGGAGGTCTTATGTCTTGTTCTGGGCTGGCCCTTCCAGCATTTGGGTTTTGGTTTATTTTAAAGCCAGGATTTCTGACAACATTGTTTTATGGTCCCTCCCATGATGATTTTCTTTCAACTGATTCTACTCTATCTCCAAGCCTATGCATACCAGTGATTATTGCATCTAGTTTCTAATCCCAGCTTGAAGGCTCTTCTTTGAAGGTAGTCTTTCTCTCAGTCCTTGCCCTATTTCTCTTGGCTATCAGGTTGGCTTCCACACTAACTGCTATATCTTGCATCTCAGCTAACGTTTGGAGGGCTATTTCTCTTAATTGGTATGCCATGTCTGAATCAAACCCATCAGGAAAGGCGTACAATGCCAAATCAGGTGGAGGCCTCAGATTCTAGGGGATGGCGTTGTATACATTATTAAATCTAACACAATAATCCAGGATAGTTTCTTGAGGACCTCTTTTAATAGAATTGTACTCAGACAATATGTGAAGGGGGTCTTTCTTCTTTTCCCATCTGTTTAGGAAAGTTTGGTAGAGGGCTTCTGGATTAGCAATAGAATTTGTTGGAAGAAATCTGAACCAGGACCTTACATCTCCTGTCAAACTTTGAACAAAAATCTTCGTTCTAACCCCCTCATCATCTATCTCATAATTTTCAAAGTAGTCCTGCATCTTTTTGGTATGTTGCAGGGCTGGATAGGAACTAGCACCATCAAAATATGAGATCTTGGTCTGGTAATCCTGAGGCATAGCCCCTAGATTTGCTGGTAACTGTAAAGGGGCATACCTGTTAGCCATGTTTGCTGAGATATGTGGACCAACAGGAACAAACGGAACAAGTGGAGCGAAATGGATGATAGGGGTGTGTGTAGTTAATGGGGGATTTGAACAAGGGCTTTGTGAAGTAGATGTAGAACTGGGAGACTGTGAAGTTGTGATATGAGGATGAAAGGGGGCTTTAGCAGGTGTAGGAATGTTACTCTGAGATCCTGCTTCAGGGCTTGAATTTGGACTAGTTTCTTCCTTTTCTTGTTTCCTAAGAGTCCTCAAAATAAGGTTTGGATTTTCAAATACAGGTGATGGATTTGGATCTAGATTAGACCTAGTGTAACGTATCTTCTTCTTGGGAGCCAGCTTCCAAGTTTTCTGACCTCTTTGAAATTTTGTAGGAAGTATTGTGAATCTGGCAGTGGTTAGGAATTTAGTTCAGGTCCCCAGTGGAGTCGCCAGTTATGTTAACCTTCATGTTGTTCCCTTTGACTCCCAAGGGAATACGACCGAGGTAACCACAAACCAACTTTGGATTATAGGTTCTAGCCTACCTGCAATAAGAGAGGGCTTTGTCTTTTGATTTAGCTTTGTTTTTAGGATTTTAGGCTAGTTATGAAGTATAAGGTTTTGTTTGAATTTTGGTTGTCATCTGTTGTCTGAAGATGGGTTTGCAATGATCAAAGAGGGTTTATTCCATTGGGCAAATGGAGTCCATGACTAATTATTATTTAGTGCCTGTGATAAAAGAGTGTTACTGCAGAGCCATATAGGTATCCATGATACAAACCTTTGATTTGAGAAGAAATAGTATAGAATCACACCATGAAAGGAAACAAAGATTTCTTTCTTGGTGATACAGAACATAAAAGGCTGAATCTTATTCAAGAGCAAAAGAGAATTCTCGAATAGAATTTACCATAAAATTAGAGTAAACGGGGGCATTTAAGAATTCCATATTTACAGATAATCTTGAAGAAAACATAGTTAGCAGGAATGATTGAGTTTAGGGTGTCCTACTGGACAAATCCTGAACTATTCATTTTCCTTCCTACTAAGAAAACATATATCATAGGTGAGTTATGTAAACATATAAAACATAGAGACAGTTAGGAAAACACTTATTGTACCATGAGAAAACACGAGAGTTCTGTAAAAGCCAACAATCCCATCACAACACGTCCAAGCATAGCCAAGTTGAGAAAATGAGCAGCTTCTTGTATTATACTTCTCAGAATATACAGCTGAGTTCTTCAGAACAAATAAACAACAACCCCCAAATAAGCTAAGCGGGGCGTATATATACAGAATTGTCTTTACAAAATGTCTGAAAATGAGTCATTGACTCATAACTTTCTCTACCAACTCTCAAAAATAATGGATACAATAGTTATTGCTATTAAAGGAAAATGATTACAGCTAATCATTCCTGTCAAAGATCTTTTTACTTTTGGAGCATCTTGGGACGGCTGAGCACCTTTGCATTGATTTTGAGAATTCTTGCGTTTATGCTGCCCTGTCATGATTTTGTTGCGTTGGACACATTAATTGCATTATCCAGCTGTACCCAGACACTGCCTTTTTTATCTAGATGTCTTCCACTGTTGCTTTAAGTAGATTTGATACATGAGTCATTTTGAAAATGTTGACTTTAGGCCAAAATTAATTTATCAAAGTATAGTTTCTATCATACTCCTCCATCATTCTTCAGTGGGCAATTGATGCCTCTGCATTTTGAGTAAAATTTCATCAGCTTCAGTGTATTTGTAATAATTGGGAGTAACTGCAAAAAGGTGCCTGATCTCATACTCAATAAAAAATAGATTTTCCAGCTTATCGTAAAGATCCTGCCCAAATGGGGGCACTGCTTCCTCTGGAGCGCTTGCAGATGTTGTTATTTGATTTGTTGCAAAGTTGTTGACCCTTTTGGCATAATGTTCATGTGATAACAATCTTCCTGCACTGGTCACCAAACTGGGGAGGCCCCTGTTATGTAGAACTGTGATTTTTGCAATAAATTCATTCACTTCTGCTTGTATTTCCTGACACTTTCTCTCCAATGACTGGACATAACTTCTCAGGGTAAGCACCCCTTTTATCAGCAGAATAGTATCAGTCCTGTCTCTAATGCCCATTCTTGCTAGCTGAAGGCCAGTCTGATTATTAAGGACATTTATCATTCTGTTGGCTATTTCAGGCATACTCCCTAAAGATGCCTTGGCTCTTTGATTTTCATCTTGAGCTCTGCCCAGAAGATTCATTTGTTCATGAACTGTTTCGATGGACTGCCATTGGTTTGTAATAGATTGGCCAATTTTATCCCATAGAATCTTCTTTACATCAGCTATAGTTTTGTTCATGGTTAATTCATTTTCCAGCTCCTTTATCTTCTTTTCCAGGGTTCTTATTTCTCTTGTCCTCTCAGCCACATTCTTCTTTGATTTATCATATTTCTCTTCCACTGTTGTCAATTTTTCTTTTGTTGCCTTTAGTTCTGCCATCTGTGCCTCAAGAGCCTCCAGTTCCTTCCTCATATTCTGCATGTCAAGGCTGGGTGCCTGCTCTGGTGCTGCCACATCTGGTGCTGGTGCTGAAGGGCCTGCTTCTGATGTCCTTTCTGGGGGAGGAATTATTACTTGAGGAGTATCCTCAAGATTTATAACCTGCTGAGGTGGCTGAGACACCTGTTCTCCTTCCTTTTGCTTTAGGGCCGCCTCCAAGGCACCCTCTGTTTCCGCTAGCCTTTTGTGCAAGGCCACCAGCATGGCCATCACATCTTGATCTCTTCTTTGCTGGGCAACATCTTCAGTCTGAGGGTGAAGGGTTGGTGGTAGCTTAACCAGCTTCTTCAAAGCTGTTATGTCCTCATCTTTCTTCTTCATTAATGCTTGCACTCCCTTAGGGTCATTTGGATCATGGCCCAGTTCTATGATGATTTCTTCCAAGGACTTGATTATGTTATCCTTGGCCTGAGAGGAAGCTTTCTCTAGCTCCAATTGAGCAGTAGTGTTATTTAGGGAGTTTTGCAACCTATGTGACAATAGAGTCTTATTAGCCAATGTAGCATAAACCATCTCCCCTGTTTTTTTTTGTAGTTCTATCTAATCCATAGGATGGATGTCCTTGGCAAATACCTCTAGGTTGGTCCTAATATAGTTGACAGCTGACTGAGGCTACAGCATGGTGGGCCTAAAATGACTAAGAGTCATTTTTCCCTCTTGAATATCATAGGCCGACATAAGCCTTTCTTGATTGGTTGGCGCCATCTTGAGCAGCTGGTTATAGAGTTGGATTCTAATTGGCTCATTTCTTGCTTTTATCTCTATAAACTGCTTCTTGATGCTAGACTCAGACCTTGTCTACTGCCCTGATGAACTAACTTCTCCTCCATGTTGTATTTCTTGTTCCTGCTGAAAGGAACTGGCTGATGTTTCAATGTTGGGAGGGAGCATGGTACCAGTGGGTCTTTCAGGCATCTCCTCCTCAGAAAAGGGATTCAACCTTTGTCTTTTCTCACCTTGTTGATCTGTTGAAGTGGTGAGAGGAGATTCCTCCTGCCTATCTCTCTTCCTTGTTCTTTCCTCATTAGCTGGAGTTTGCAGCACCGAGGTTTCCACTGTTACCTCCTGCCTAGGAGGGACCTTTTCCTGAGTTTGCTGCTCTGTATTTGAAGGTGCCTTAGCCATCTCTTCTTGTTGTTCTGCTTGCTGCTCTATGTTAGAGAGTGGCTCCTCTTGTTGCATCTCTTCTCCTTTAGTTGTAGTTGCTTCTTGAGTAGAGGCTTGGGCAGATTGCTTGGGAGTAGTAGAAGAGGAAGCAGCTACTCCAAGATGCTTGGGTACTAGGGAGCAAACCTGTCTAAAAGAATCTAAGTCAATTGATTTTTCTAACTGCTTCATTTCTTTTTGTGCCATTTCTTCCCTAGAACATGCTTCCACTAGGGTGCCCTCCTTCCATTCTAACTGATTTGCATATTTTTCAATGTGTGGGATCCTGACATGGTCATAGCTGGCAAGTCTGTATCTGACTCTTCTAAGACTTATAAAATGATTGGAGTCATAGGGTGACCAAAGGAAGCTTGTTTGCAGCTGGAAGCTCTTTAGAATTTTATCTGCTTCTTGCCATGCTTCTTCTCTTTTGTTGAAAATGAATGGGCCCAGTTGGTGTTTGATTTTGAGCTGTGCTTTCTTATTTCTTCTATGAAAGTGAATCATGTCTGCATTTCCAAATTGCCGGAAATACCCTAATGCAAAACGTCTCATGGGAACATACTTTGGTAGTCTGTAAGGGGCTAGCTCACAGCCATATATTCTAATTACTGTGTGGTCTTGGTAGAAGTACCAATCTCCAATGCTATAATTCTTTGAAAGATGGAGGATTTTCTGCATATCGTCGGTGAGTCTAGGAGGAGGAGAAGTCTGTAGCAGAGACAAAGGCCGGATAGATGAACATATCAATGAACTCACAATAGCTGTATGGGGAGCAAGAGATATGGTGACAAACTGATGACCAAAATACCAATGACCTCCTGTTTCCTTTTGCATCCAGCTTTCTCAAGGAGACAGGGAAACTATCAGGCTGAAAATATAACATTAAGTGATATATATAGGAGGTGTACTTGAATACCCTTTCCCTCTCCAAATTCATGAATTGATCATGAATCTTGTCAGCAATGAATGTGGCATAATCATACTGGGGAGCAGGAGGCTGCCCTGGAGTGAACATGGATAACATCACCAAGGTTGTATCATCCACAAACTCACTGGTATTGAATCCCAGGATGCAGGATATCATGTCCACTAGCAGTCTCCCTGTATCATTGAACCAGACATGTAGATAAGGAGAAGGTTGTCGGGGCTGATATTCTGGTTTCATGAACAACTGACCAATCTTTGTGACCTTTGAGCTGGGCAACTTGGCAGCTTCTTGGAGCAGAAAATTCATAGAAAGGGGGACCACAGGTTTGGTTGGTTTAAAGTTTAGCATCTGATTTATGGATTGTGGAGTGATGTGGAATAAAATATTCCCAGATGAACTCAAGACTGCTCTTTTAGAGGGTTCATAGTGTTCACAACACTGATGGATGAGGTCTGGGAATACATTGACTTGAGGTTAGTAATAAATTGGCAAATTAGACTCCAGATACCTATGTCATCAGCACCACTCATGTATTTATCCTTTAGCTCACAAACAGTGTGTACATGATATTTGGTAGTTATCTCAACCGTTTCTTTAATTTGATGATCCCGGTCAGCAAGGGCCAGCCAGTCTACGTTCCTCTATGGGGCGCTCAGGGGAGTAATGTTCAAGGCTACAGGGGTCTACATGGCTTAGTTGTTACTTGGAGTTGAATTGTACTTGACTTTTGAATAAAGGTAACACAGAGCAGTGAATTTCAATGGCTAAGGTAATTTGCAGAGAGGAAAAGGGCTAATATGGGTGAAACAGAGGTAAAATGCTGCTTAGAAAGGTAAAATTGTGTAGTTGTGGTTCTTTAGCAAGGCGAGAAACGCTCGCTATGGAGTCTGAGTTTAGCGAGACAGTAATGAGTGAAGGAATTGGATGGATTGAGGACCAGGAATTGCCCTTTGAATGACCTTGGTTTATATTTACAGTTGCAGGGGAATCTGGTGGTTATTTGAGCTTTTAACAGTAGGTGATTGAAAATCAGGTGCACAGAGGTAATGTTAAATACCTGATTTTTCCGCGGCTTGGGGGTTGCTGATAACTGCAAATCCTCGGCGGTAGCAGCTCGGGTATGAATTTCTTGAGGTTGGTGGAAGAGCGACGTAAATGCATGCAAGGTACACAGTGCCCGTTTAGTGAAAAAATGGGAAAAAATATGATTTTTGCGCGATAATATGGAAAAATTGGTTTTTGGCGCCTTTTTGATGGATGACGTCAGCATGACGTCATTGGTGGGGTCGAGTACGGCGGGATGACGTGTCAACTGGTGATTGGGTCGACGTGGACGAGCGGCGTGGCGGACAGGTCGGAACAATGGCGGAATGGAAGCTGACGTAACGCTGATGTGGCAATGGCGTGGAGCGGAAAGGGAGAGCGGTAAGCGGTATTATCAGACCGCTTTTGGTACAGGCCCGGTTTGTGTTGGAAGCCACCCGATCCAACAAGAAATTGACATGCGCCTTAGGCCCTACGTCATCCTCTGACACTTTTCAGGCGCTAAAGGACGGCGATCGGGGGCAGTCCGAAATCGCCGAGGACCGTCGGATGGGAGGGCCCAGATCCGACGGATGACAGGACACGGACATGGGAAAGCGAGACGGCGAGGTCCGTCTAATAAACAATGATTATTTGTGGAAAATGGCACCAGGATAAACTTTGGATAAACCAAATTCCTGGGTTTTATGAGGTCTTTAGAGATTGGCGGGTAAACTGCATACAGGGTTATAAGGTGCGCTAGGGCTATTAGGTCAACCAGATGTTGATTTAATTCCCCAAAATAACCTATGCACGCACACTTTCATTAGTGCCCGACTTTATCATGCCTGCTTTTTAGAGTATTAAGGCTATATTGCCTGAGGGGGGGGATATATAATTTATGGGATTTTTTGCACAAAAATGGTATAATAATAGGGAAAAGGGGAAAATTGGGGAGCTAAATAGTAAAATTACGGGTTAATATGGATTTGAGATGAGAGAGAGGAACTGAGTACTAAGCTTAATGAGTAAACTTAGGTACAGAAATAGATGAAAATGATCAAGGGTTTTACACAGGAAATGTGGCTTTCTTGTATAATAGGAATCAACACCTTGGCTTGATGTTGCCATAATCAAAAGGTGATATTAGTACACAATGAGGAAATCCCATTGGACCTTTAGGGAATGTTAGAAAGATGTTTTGTGGGGAATGATTGGGGAGTTAGACATGCTTCACTGTGTTGTTACCAAAATGTTGAAACAGGTGAACCTTCTCTTGTCAATATATGCTTTCTGTCAAGGCCAGCAATATAACTGAAAACAAGCTTCTGCAACCCCTTTCTACCTACCCATCTTAGTGCCTAGCATTTTTTATTACTTCAAGGAGGGTGCATTTAGACTTGCAAACCCTCAGTTGCTCTTTTTTCTTTTTCTTTTCTTTTCCTTTTGAGTTTCTATCTACAACTACCCTTATCACTTCCAAGGTCCCAGATTAAGCAGTTGGGAACCTTCATTCTCTACCTAATCTACTAATCCGCCAAGATTAGACAGTTTGGATAGATTCTCTTTCTCTATTCTACAACATCAATTTAAACACGGCATGATATAGATTAGGTTGTTGGATCACCCATCCAGAAGTAGGACACTATCCAAACTATGTACAGACATGTTCTTCCACAAAAATATGGGATCTTTGCATCATCAAAGTAGAACATATTTGGAATTTCCCCTGCCAATCATGAAAAATGAAACCTATTGGTATAGGAGGCTAACACCTGTGAAATATGGGGATCTGGGGAACCCAATTCTAACTGTACAAATTAATGGAGTGGAAATTTCGAATGTACTGGTAGTTTTGGGTGTCGCTATAAATGTCATCATTGCTAAGGCTCTGCATACATTGGGTCTGCAAAACCTCAAACATACACTTACTGTGTTAGAATTATCAGATATATCTACAATCAAACCGGTAGGAAAGTTAGAAGACATTACAATCTCAATTGATTCATGGCATTATCCTATGGCTTTCCTAGTGCTGCAAACATAGTCCCCAGCTAGTGGCCACCCCTTGATTTTTGGAAGACCATGGTTGGAAACCGCAGATGCCTACATTGGGCGTCGTTATAGAAATATGGTTATCTAAAATGGGTTGGCTACTAAAAACCTTGTATTATATCCTCCTACAAAACCTAGCCCATCAGTGAAAACATCTTGTCATAAGAAACCTCTACCAAAGGAAGAGTCTAAGTCTGAAGATGAAGAATTAAGACTAGTTCTTACTATTGGACAGGATCTTCAGTTGAAACTAGAAACTGAGGATGATACAATTACTACCTTCATTAGCAACCCCTATTCTCTTTCATATTCAAACCAATGAATTCTAGTATCTGTCTTGATCTGTGAAACACAGGAAAGCATTGAAACAATAGATGGATTTGAAGAACTGCCTACAACTGTTTCCCATGACAACATTTCTATAGAGATAGAGTTAGGAAAGACCCTAAATATTAACCCAAATATGTCAGAATCCTAGACCAAACAACTTCTATATGTTCTTTGAAATCACAAAGAAGCCTTTGCCTCGAACTATACAGACATGAAGGGGATTCCTCCCAATCTATGTACCCATCATATATACATCAAAGAATATTTTTGTCTTGTGAGACTACCCCAGAGGAGAATGAACCCCACTTTGAAAAACATTGTCAAGGAAGAACTTCAAAAGCTGTTGGATGTAGGATTTATTTACCCCATTTGGACAGCCAATGGGTTTCCCCGTTGGTGATTGTTCCCAAGAAAAATGGTAAATGGAGGATATGCATAGATTATAGAGAATTAAATAGGGTAACATAGAAAGACCATCTCCCTTTACTGTTCATTGACCAAGTCTTGGATACTTTAGTTGGGAAGAAGTTCTTCTCCTTCCTGGATAGGTTTAGTGGGTACAACCAAATCCAGACAACTCTCAAGGATCAGGACAAAACCACTTTCATGTGCCCTTTGGGAACTTTCGCATACCGAGTCCTTCCATTTGGTCTCTATAATGCACCT
The DNA here is from genome assembly GCA_031772625.1 of Pinus tabuliformis. NCBI lineage: Eukaryota > Viridiplantae > Streptophyta > Pinopsida > Pinales > Pinaceae > Pinus > Pinus tabuliformis. The sequence continues at coordinate 248,468,277 of CM062805.1, forward strand.
ACAACATTCCAAAGGTAAATTTTAGAGATTTTATCTGATCTGGTAGATGACAATGTTGAAATCTATACAGGAACTAATTTGAAGAAGGGTTGGAAAATATAGAAAAAGTTATTGAAAGATGTAAAGAGACACATGTATCTTTGAGTACCGCAAAGTTCCACATGATGATGGAGGAAGGAATAGTCTGGGAGATTTTCTTTTTGGGAATAGTTAGGTTGGGAGGACCCACCTATGGTTTTGTGCATGATTTTCGGACATGTTTTTTGGACGTGATGGTTTTTCGGTCCATGGTATTGGATGCGATGGTTTTCGGTCCATGTTATTGGATGCTTTGGCATGTATAAATATGTATTGTAACATTGAAAGGAACATAATGAAAAATCAAGCTGGTAGTCCCAGTTTTGGGATCCAGTGGGAAAATCTCTATGTATATGTTTTTTATGTGTTATGCTCTCACATTGTTTATTTTTCTGTGTCTTAGAATTCATATGCAAGTAATTTATGTATGGGGTTAAAACCTACATTTGGTATCAGATCATTTTTGGCTTCAAGGGGATGCCTTTGTTGCTAAGGAGTTTTGCTCGGGCCTGTGGTAGGCCCTGTTCAGTGGGAGATATGTGAGATCGACTATGGTGGTGAAAGAAGATGGCGAGTAGTGGAAAGATAGAGATCGAGAAATTTAATGGTCAGAGTTTTGAGTTGTGTAAACTCAAGATGGAGGATCTGTTGGTGGATAAAGATCAGTCGATCGCGATAGATCTAGGTACTAAACCAACGGGAGTGTCCGATGAAGAATGGAAAAATTTGGATCGGAAGGCAAAGAGCACAATATGATTGTGTGTCTCAGATTTAGTATTGCTGAATGTATCTGGGGAAGCTATGGTGAAGGCTTTGTGGGACAAGTTAGGGACTTTGTACCAATCTAAGTCTCTGGTGAATAAACTGTTCCTGTGAAAAAAGCTGTATAACCCGAGGATGAAAGATGGAGACTCGGTGATAGAGCATCTAAACGCATTTAATACTGTGGTAAGTTAGTTAGCATCTGTTGATATTAAAATTTCAGATGAAGATAAGTGCATCAGTTTGTTGTGTTCTCTACTAGATTCATGGGATAGTCTGTTTATTGCAATAGGTAGCAATGCAATTTCCTTGTAGTTTGATGAAATAGTCTCAGCCTTGCTGACGGAGGAGATGAGATGGAAAATATGGAGAGCCAGAATGGCGATGCCTTATTTGTATGAGGATGGTCCTAGAACAGAAACAAAAATAAGTCATCAAGTGGGAGATCTAAATCTAGAGGAAGATCTAAATCTCCAGGAAAACCTGTAAAGGTGGTGTGATGGAAATGCGGAAAGGAAGGGTACTTCAAAAGGGACTGTAAATCTAAAGCTCCTGACAAAGGGAAGGGATTTGATGATGCCCCTTCTGCAGAGGCGAAAACCACCTCTGATGAAGGTGGGGATGTGTACTTGGCTTCTTCAAGTACACATGTAGATTGTGAGGCATGGTTGATTGACTCAGGTGCCTCCTTTCACTTCACTCGCCACAAAGAGTGGTTCTATGAGTATGAGAAATACGATGGTGGTGATGTCTTGTTAAGGGATGATAGGAAGGCTAGAATCATTGGTCGTGGAAAAGTAAAGTTCAAGTTGCAAGGTGGAAGGGTTAGAACACTTCCGGGTGTTCTACATATTCCTACATTGGCCAGAAATCTAATTTCTATAAGCAAGTTGGATGATGTAGGTGTAAAAACAATGTTCGAGAAGGATACCTGCAAGATGGTTCGGGGAGCACTGGTATTGATGCGGGGAGTTCAGATTAGAACTCTATACAAGCTGCAAGGTAGCACTGTTATTGATGGGTGCAATAGTTCTGTGGTTCCTGAAAGTGGAGCAGAAAATCTAGTGGTCTCTGGAGAGAAGACCATGTTGTGGCATCAAAGGCTTGGACATATTGGAGAAAAGGGCCTTAGGATACTTCATGGTAAAGGTATGGTAGAAGGTATGAGTAATATCTCTCTGGATTTTGATTTCTGTGAAAATTGTGTATATGGGAAACAGAATCGGGTGAGTTTACCCTCTGGTAGTAAGAGGGCGAAATAGATATTAGAACTTGTGCACAATGATGGGTTTGGACCTGTGAAGGTTCCATCACTAGGTAATTCTGTGTACAATGCATCATTTATAGATGAATTCTTAAGGAATACATGGATATATTTCCTTAAGAAGAAATCTAAAGTCTTTAACAGGTTTAAAGAATTTAAGGCTCTGGTGGAAAACCAGACAGAGAAGAAGATAAAGGTGCCGAGGACAGATAATGGTGGAGGGTTTTGCAGTAAGGAATTTGAAGAATTCTATAAGAAGTGTGGTATAGCACGACAAAGGACTACTCCATATACACCTCAGAAAAATGGAGTTGCAGAAATAATGAATAAGACATTGATGGAAAGGGCAAGAAGCATGCTCAGTGGTGCTGGGTTAGGAAAGGAATTCTGGGCAGAGGCGGTGGATACTACATGTTACCTAGTCAATAGGTCACCTTCATCAGCGTTGGAGGATAAGACTCCATAAGAGGTATGGACTGGTAAGAAACCCTCTCTTTCACATCTAAGGGTATTTGGATGTGATGCATATGTACATGTTCCAAAGGAGAAATGAACCAAGCTGGATAGTAAATATGGAAAGTGCATCTTTATTAGGTATAAGGATGGTTTAAAAGGTGATAATCTTTGGAAACCAGTCACACGGAAAGTTGTGTACAGTCAAGATGTGGTTTTTAGAGAGGTAAAAGATGTTATTAAACATGAAGTCCAACCAAAGGAACCTGAGAAGATAGAGTTTGAGCTAAAGGAGGAAGAATCAGACTCTACAATAGAGGAGGAATCAGAAGATGAAGAGCCACAAACTCCGGCTGTGAGAAGATCGGTTCAAGAAAGAAGGCAGCCTGAAAGGTATAGTCCATCTGTTTTCTGTTCAAATTTTGCTTTATCTATTACTGATGACGAGAACTGTGAAGGAAGCAGTAGATTCAGATGATGGAAAACTCTGGAAAGAGGCCATGGTTGATGAAATGGCATCTTTGCACAAAAATGAGGCTTGGGATTTGGTGGAGTTGGTGGATGGAAGGAAACCCATTGGCAGCAAATGGGTGTTCAAAAAGAAGACAAATGTAGAAGGACAAGTGGAGAAATACAAAACTCGGTTGGTAACAAAAGTTTATTCCCAGGTGCTGGGAATTGATTTTGTTGATATTTTTTCTCCTGTTTCCAAGGTAACTTCTATTAGATTACTTTTCTCTGTTTCTGCTACTTTTGATTTTTAGGTAGAACAAATGGATGTGATAAAATGATTTCTTCATAGGGATCTGGAAGAGAAAATCTACATGAAGCAACCTGAAGGCTTTGCAGTGAAGGGTAAGAAAGAACTGGTATGCAGGTTAAACAAGTCTCTGTATGGGTTAAAACACTCACCAAGGATGTGGTATCAGAAATTTGATACATTTATACAGGTACTTGGCTTCACCAGAAGCAAAGCAGATCACTGTGTGTATTTTAAATTAATTGGTGACCGTGTTATTTATCTGGTCTTGTATGCGGATGATATGTTGCTTGTTGGAAATGACAAAGATATTATCCAAGATTTGAAGACCCAATTGTCCTCCAAATTCGACTTGAAAGATCTTGGTGCTACAAACTATATTTTGGGCATGGAAATTAAAAGAGATCGGGCAAAGAGGAAGCTCTGGTTAAACCAGAGGAAGTATGTCAAGACAATACTGTAGAGGTTTAATATGCAGGATAGCAAACCAGTGAAGGTTCTTATTCCTGTAGGTGTGAGGTTATCTACTGAACAATGTCCCAAGACACAAGAAGAGGAAGAGGACATGTCTCGTGTTCCATATGCAAGTGCAGTCGATAGCCTGATGTATGCAATGGTCTATACTAGACCAGACATTGCACATGTAGTGGGAGTATTGAGCAGGTTTATGTCAAAACCAGGAAAGGAGCACTGGACAACAGTGAAGTGGCTTTTCAGGTATTTTTGTGGCACTAGTGACTATGGTCTGTGCTACCAAGGAAGACCAGGATTGGACAGAGTGTTGGATATTCACAGATTTGTTGATGCAGACTGGGTTGGATATCTGGATCAGAGAAGATCTACAAGTGGGTATGTGTTTAACCTATTTGGAGGTGCAGTCAGTTGGATGAGTAAGAAACAATCTGTAGTGGCACTATCAACTACAGAGGCAGAATACATGTGTTGTGGGGAAAAATGCCTATGTAGGACGATCCTATCCACCTAAGGTGTGACAGTGCCTTAGCAACAAACAGAGACAGCTATTCTGGTTTCTTCCTTTATGAAATGTGAAAGAAGAGAGATCAATAGACTTACCGGTGTCTTCCGTTTGTCCCTCGATCCAGTCTCTCTTCTCTTTGGGAGTTCACAGCTACTTGCCTTCTCACTCGCCCAGCTTCAACAGGTTCATGCAAGATCACAAGAGAACAGCTACTTGCCTTCTTGCTTGTCCAGCTTTAACGGGTTCCTGTAAGATCACAAGAGAACAGCTACTTGTGACAAGAGAATAACACCACACAAAGACAGATATTCACATTCATAACTAGTTTAGGATTAGAAATAAACTAAACATACTAATGCATTCATACATCAAAAATACATCAGCATATAGGAGAAACCAAGATAGCTTTATTGATGAATAACAAGGTTCAGGAAGAGATACAACCCAGAGGGCTCCAATCCAGCATCTCCTTCCCAGCAAATGGAATTCCTATCTTCACCCCCTTCAAAGCATTAAGCACCCAATGATTCCAATCTCAAACCAACAGCAATTCTTTGCAATAACAAAATTCCAGCCTTTTGATCTCATGGAGGAGAGATCCATAAATAGATGTTTGGAGAGAGGATGAGTCAGCTTGAGATCTGACTAGTGTCCTCTCCCTCTGTCAGTTCTTGATTCCACTTGGAGGTTCTTGCTTCCACTTGGAGATTTGGAACCTCTTACTCATCACCAGTCGAATTCCCTGAGGCAAGTGTCATTGAGGAAGATTCTGGAAGCTTCCTGGGTTTTGACACCTCTTGGAATGAACTTGCCACATGTCAACTCTCGCTCAGCGCAGGTAGCCAGTGTTGCCTTTGACATTCAGCACAGGTATCCAGTGTTGGCTTTGACATTCAGCGCAAACAGCTAGTGGAGCCACTGAATTGATCCTGAATTGAGTTGTTTTTGAGCAGTTTCTGGTGGAGAACTTATGTGAATTGCTGTGGTTTGTTATCCTTGTTCCTCTAGGGGTAGGAACAACATGTTTAGGTACTTTGGATCCCTTAGATTATGGAAATTTTATGCTCAATGTTGTAAGGCACAAAAATGTCTATAACAGTTTCCCCCTAAAGTATGAGGCTGTTTATCGGGTGAAATGCTTTATCAGGGGGATCCGAAGTTCATCCAATGCTGGGAGGAGACCAGTAATAAGATACAATACAATACATTATTTTTCATACCGCTTTCATGATCTAGCTAAGGCAGGCATTCCCATGCTCAGCTTTATAAATTCATTTTTCTGTACATAGAACAGACAATTGTCTGGTGGTAGACTGATAATTTTGATGAAATTATCATCCTTTGAGTAGGATGATTATCTGCTACAATGATGTACATGTCAATGTCTTTATCTTTCCTGAATATATATCGCAGCCCAGATGGATGAAACTAGATCCGAGGTCTTCAAACTCGTTCGATCTTCACTCTAAGTACAAGTCGATCCATGTGAGAAATGTTCTGAAGTCGAACATGGAAAGACATCGCTTGATTACTGGTCAATGATGTAAACCGTTAACAAGCGCGAGAGGAATCACCGATAATGATAATGACCCTCAAGGTACTGCAGTACAATTCACGTGGTGTGAATAAAGGACTTGGTGTCGAACACCATGCAAAATCTTTCGGTCGAAGGTCATTGATGTATACCTGTCGCCGGAAGTGAGAAACTTGCCATTGAGGCATGCAAGCTTCAAAGTACTGAAGGGGTTGTTCCTAGATCAACTTCTTGGATAATGAGCTGATGTCGACAAGAAGTGATCCGTCAAAGGAGGGCCTTAATGAATCCCACATCAGTGACACGAAACAGAGCTAATGATTTTAATGGAGGTGAAAACGATCTGTGACATATGATTCAGGGTGGCGGTCATGAAAGGATGAAGGATAATGTATGGCAGTGGATGGGACACGGTTGAATTTTCTGAACGACTTCTCTTGAACATATGGCGACACTGATACGATGGATCGGTAGCATTACCCCAAATATGGATGGTATGGTGAGACCATGGATGTGACCAGTGAATGAAACAACCCAACCCGACTGTGGTACGGAGGAAAAGTGTCATGTTCAAGAGCGACTTGCTACCATCAAAGTTTTCTTTAGTTTCTCCCAATTTTTCCCCAGTCATTGCTGACCAGTACCTCTTTATTTTTGTCAAGCTTGAGGGGGATAACATATGCTTGTTCTATAACCTGCCCTTTGGGCAAGCCCATCGCTATGTTTTAACGAGCCTAGCGATAGTGAAACTCGTTCTCGTCTAAAGACAAGTTTGTCACTATTTAATGATTTTAACGAGTCTAACGACAAGGATAACTCGGTCCTTTTCATTTTTAGAGAGTCTGAAAAGGTACATAAAGTTAACTCCAAAAGTCCTTTTTCGTCATCTAATCCCTTAAGTCCGAAAAAGTATAAAACAATACAGAAGGGATGAGTTTTCGATAGTTTTAACGAGCCGAACAAAACAAGCGCTCGATCTTTTTGTGCAATAATCCCTCAGGTCCAAAAATATTAAAATCTAGAGGAGGGATAGCTCTTCCTGTCCCTTTAACGAGCTGGAAGGCCAAGGACTCGGCAATCTTTTCATATTTTACGAGTCAGTTGAAAAGAGCTTAAAGAAGACTCGTCTTTTGAGGAACGAGTGATAAACAGGGTTAGCAGCTGATTCCAGGTATAGGTTGGAATTTTCCAATCACGACAGTGTCACAAGGATGGCTAGGTGAAATCACTCTTCGCAGTTGTTCCTCAAAATGGGTAAACAATCATATGGAGGTGAACGATCGGCCAATGGAAAAGTGGAGGTGACGGTGCAAACACGACCAAGGCTTTAATGGCTGATGATATTACATTCACAGTGGTTATTTACTGGGATAGTTCATTTTTTAACGAGCTTAAACGCGGGTGGAAACATTTGCTCGGTCTTATGTTTATTTTTTAACGAGCATGAACTATGTGCTAAAACTGCTCGGATCTTGCGTTTATTTTTTAACGAGCATGAACTGTGTGCTAAAACTGCTCGAAATTATATGGTCAAATTTTTTATTTTTACCATGACTAGCTTTGCCCTTTTCAAAGATAGTACTGTATCCTCAATTGCTGCATCAAACTAGTTAGAAATGAATAATATTTGCTTGAAAACGAGATTAGAAACCTAATATTTCTCTTTGAACTACGTAAAAAGCAATTAAAAGGTGTTTTTACCTCTCATTTTACCATTTCATTTGAACTTGGTTTGTTGGAGCTTTGGAGGTGCCTCTTCCCCCTTGATTTTCATCAGCTGATTCCAGGAGATTCTGCGGACGATTTTCGGCCCCGTCTGGACTAGGTAGGAGCTAAACCCTAGCTCTTTCTTTTCATGGTTTCCTTTTTCCATTCTGTGCCTGTTTTCCTGTTCCCCTGAGCCCCTGGGGTTTTTCTAGGGCGCTCTGCCATCAGCGCAGGCAGTCCACTCGAAACCTGCGTTGAATGTCAAGCTGCATGAAGGCAGTTTGACCTTCAACGCAGGTGGAACACTAGTCAGTTGCGTTGAGCATAGAAAAACAGTTCTGTTGCACAGTTTTTGATGAAAATTTTGCCAGTTTCTCATCAAATCCGGGATCTTACTCTTTCTCTTGTTTGTTTTGTAGGGACTTTTGAGCAAAATGACCCTTACATGGCAAGAATGAGAACATGAAGAAGAGGACATGATTGCCCTCCATGACCCTATCACGGTGAACGCGCTGCGGAACTGTGGTCTGCTGAAGTTCTTCCGTATCTCTAGCATGAGAGCACAGATCTCCTTACTGCAGTATATGCTTGATGCTTGGGATCCTATCAACCAAGTATTTCAGATCAGGAGAAAATCCATCCCTTTGACCATGGTAGACATTTACTTCTTGACTGGTTTGTCGAGGCGGGGTGCTCCCATTTCTTTGTCAGGTTCGGCCCGAGGGAATGACTCCGTGAGAGATTATGTCTGTCAGTATTGCAGGGAAGGATCCCAGCTGAGTAGAGACAGCAAGGTTGTTATCCATGAGATTACTGACAGGTCTCTCAGGTCCATTCTGTATACTATCGGTAGGATGGCCGGTAGCGCATCTCTTCATGTTGCCAACAGATCCTATGTGCAACATGCCTTGGAGTGCCTCCAACCGAAAATATTCAACTGGTGTGATGCAGTACTTCTTCAGATGAAAAGTCAGTTGAACAAGGTAAAGGACGGGAAGCTAAAGAACTTTGGATTTGGTTCTATTCTGACTGCCTTTGCCTTGGAGAAAATACCACTGATGCAGCCTCATCCGAGCCACGCATGCAGAGATGGGTTGATCACATGTCTAGGCATGCTGGTCAATCTCAGATTTCTTTCACTGATACCCTCTTCAGGTGGTTCGAGCGTCAGGAGATGGTCTATTTCGAGTATCCATATGTTGGTATGGATTTCCGAGGTGATCCGGACTTGGTACTGCCGGATGGCGAACAGTGGGGCGCTATTGGTAAAACCTTCGACCATATTACTGTTTACTGTTCTTATTTATAATGTCCTTGTGCTTTATTCTATCAAGATTTTAATCAAACTCATGTGTGCATGCAGATGTTGGTCCTGTTCGTCCAGCAGTTCGCCCGAGAGCGCCAGTCGCTGCCCCAGCAGGGGAGACTGCTGGGAGGGTTATCCTCCGCGACCTTGACGTGGCCGAGACCCTTATAGCTGTGCAGGAGCAGGTTGAGAGCCTTACTCTCAGCATTCCCGATGTGAGGATTGATGAATTACCTTTACAGTTGCAGCAGCATACTACTGGTGTGCCTAGACGATGGACTCGTCTCTTGCGCATGATTGCACAGGCCATGACGTGTTATCATGAGCATCACTAGGCTAGGGTGCCCGCAAGCATTTTTGAGTTTTTGGGTCATATGACCGATTCTTGTCTTGGTTACAGAACATTATGTATAAACGATAAACAGCTTATATATATATATATATATATATATATATATATATATATATATATATATATATATTGATTTTCGGGTTTTATTTTGGTTGAGTTATATGATCCATATGTACAACATTGATGATGTGTCTCTTTTTATAAATGTCGCAAATGTCTATCTAACACATAGTTTGCTAATGAGTCGGTTAATGTGTTTAAGTTTCTGGAAATATGCTGGTATTGAATTGAATCAAATTGTCTTTCCAAAATCTTAACCCTTAGGAACATGTGATAAATAGCTGGATTGCGAACGGAATATATACCATTGAGTTGTAGTATTACGAGTTGTGAGTCTAGCCTGATAATTAGTCGGCGTATACCATGGGTGATGGCATCAGAGAGTAGTTCTATCAACGCGCTATACTCAGCGATGTTATTCGTTGATTGCCCAATACATACACCTCTAAAACTTACTAACTCGCCGCTTGGATCAAAAATGGCCCAGGTTACGGAGGATAGGTTCCGCGAACTACGACTCACTCCGTCGGCATATCCAACACATTTCTCCAGAAGGTTTGACATCTGCAATAAATGTAAAAAAGGTGGATTACTCGACCAAAACAAACACTTTAGCGAAAACAAAATACAACAAAAGCATACAGGTTACTATTTAAGAATAGTAACGCTTGACGTACAACCCATTACAGGGTTGTGCCAGTGGAATTCCGTCATAATCCATTAACTCGTAGGCTCCTTTTGCTAACACTCGTTTAACAATATAGGGGCCCATCCATAAAGAATTAAATTTACCTGCTCCCAATTTATCGGATTCTTGGTCATAAAGCAAGACCAAGTCGCCTTCTGAGAAGACACGGGGTTTGACATTTTTGTCGAACTGCGCCTTGACTCATTTCTTATGGGCTTCGTTAGCTAAAGTGGCGTCACGACGGGTTTCATCCAATTGGATTAATTCCAAGAAACGGGCCTCTTCTTCCGAAGTTCCGGGGAGGAGATCAATTGCGAGTTTAAGCGACGAAATTTCACACTGGATTGGCAAGACTGTTTCTAGGCCATACACCAGTTGGAAAGGTGTGAACCCAGTCACATTCCTTACCGATGTTCGGTAAGCCCACAAGGCTGAGTACAGGATTAGGTGCCACCTTCTTTTGTGAACCCGGATCATCCTTTGCAACATACGCTTCAGGACCTTGTTGATTACTTCAACTTGTCTGTTGGCTTGCGGATAATACGGGGTAGAGCTGTCGTGAGATAACCCTAGCTTGGCAGCTAATTCAACCATCATGTGATTGCAAAAATGCGACCCATGATCTGTAAATATAGCCTGTGGTACGCCGAACCTGGCGACTACATGATTGAAAAAGAAAAGGGTAGCTGTTTCACCAGTGTTATCTAATGTAGGCATCGCCTCGACCCATTTGGTAAAATAGTCAATGGTGACTATAATATACCCATGCCCCCCGTTCGAGGTGGGGTTACATGTCATGAAATTGATGCCCCATTTGGCGAAAGGCCCAACAGCAACTATTGGCTGTAAAGGTGCGGGTGGTCTTCTGGTTTTGCTATCAAAAATTTGACAAGCATGGCAACTTCTGACTGTGGTTATGCAATCTTTGAACATGGTTGGCCAAAAGTATCCTACTCGTAAGATTTTCTGTGCTGTAGCATATCCAGATTGATGCCCCCCAAACGCGCCTGAATGACACTCATTCAGGGCTTTTTCGGCCTCTTCATGGGTTAGGCACCTCCTCAGAATTGTATCGATACCACGACGGTAAAGCGTATCACCGACGATCATGTAGTCTTTCGCTTGGTATCGTATACGTTTCTGTTCTGAGTGAGAGGTGTCAGGCCTGAATTTTTGGGTTTGGAAATAAATTATTATATCTCCACACCACTCATTGCTTGCAGATATCAGAAACAAACTTTCGTCCACGATTGATTCTTCGGATGTTTCATCGTTGGACGACGATGGGAGATCGCACAATAATTCTGCGAAAACTAAAGCTTTCTTTGATTTGGATTTTACAAATTCCAGATCAAACTCTTGAAGGATCGCTATCCATTTTGAATACTTGCCCCCCAGCAACTGTCGCGACAATATATAAGTCATGGGGTTGAAATCTGATAGAATGGTAGTTTTCCGAAAGAGGACATAATGTCGAAATCTTTGTATTGCTTGAACAGCAGCGAGTGCTAGCTTTTCAACGTAAGAATATTTGCTTTCTGTATCATTCAAACTTTTACTTAAATAATATATAGGATGTTCAATTCCATCGACTTCTTGAACTAAAACCATCGCAATGGTCGTATCTGCTGCAGCCAGATACAGGTTAAAATCTCTTTGATAGTCTGGGGCATACATTAATGATGGTTTTACTAGAGAATATTTCAGAGCATCAAAGGAAGCTTGTGCCACCTTATCCGAGACAAAAGGTACATCCTTTTTCAAAAGACGAGTATAACCTTTAGCAAGTTCTGCGTAATTTGGAATGAACCTCCTCAGAAAGTTTGCTTTCCCTTGGAGTTTCTGAATCTGAAGCAAATTTGAAGGTGGAGGCAAATTAATGATTGCCTGAACCTTACAAGGGTCGAGACGAATCCCATCCTTAGAGACTACAAAGCCAAGTAAACGACTAGAACCGACGCAAAACACACATTTGTGCGGATTGAGTCTTATCTTGTAGTGTCGGCAACGTAGAAATATCGCTCTTAAATGTTGCGGATGATCAGTCCGCTTTTGCGAATGAGCTGGAAGGTCGTCGAGATAAGGTTGAACGATGTTATTGATGTCATGGAAGGCATAATTCATTTCCCTCTGAAACGCCGCCCCTGCGTTCTTTAAACCAAAGGGTAATTTTTGATAAGCGGATGTGCCCCACGGACAGATGAATGCAGTCTTTGATTGGTCCTGTGGGCGGATATTTATTTGATTATACCCGGAAAATCCATCCATAAATGAAAAGATTTCACATCTGGCGCATTCATCAATTATTTGGTCGGTGAAGGGTGTAGGGTAGTTGTCCTTCGAACAAGCTTGGTTTACATCCCTATAATCGACACACACTCTAATTGTCCCTTGTTTCTTCATAACGGGGACAATATTGAATACCCAATCGGTTAGAGGAACCGGGTAGATGAAACCAGCGTGGAGGAGCTTTTCAACTTCTGCTTTAATGGCAGCGGCTTTCTTGGGGTGCACCTGCCGAAGTCGTTGTCTTACTGGTTTGACATCAGGATACATTTTAATTTCATGTTCAACGATACTCAAGTCAATGCCTGGCATTTCATCATATGACCAAGCAAAGACATCTCTGAACTCGCGAAAAAGAGCGTTATATATTTCCAGTTCTGAAGGAGAACATCCTTTGCCGACATAAATATTCTCTACAACATTTGTTTTAGTCGAGATATTTATGGCTATAGTCTCTTTAATATTGGATAAGTTTCGCTCGGAATCCACCGTATTTACAGTATTTGATAGGAATTCAAAAACTGAAGGGTGGTAAAGGTCATGCTGAGCATCTTCTTCATATTCCGGAAGAAGGGAACGATGGTGGCAATCATTCCATGGTGCCCCCTCAATCAACATTGATTGTAGGATTCCTTCGTCGGTCCCATGTACTTTCGACCAAGGATCTAACGGGGTACCATATTCTCTAGACCTATCTACCCAAACGCTTGATGAGCGTTGATTTGGGTTCGCGTCCCATGCTCGAAACATTGATTGCTACAATATTTCTATAGGGCTTAGGGGCAAAACCATTGCATGATCCATGTCGATATCGTCTTCTGAGATCTTCGTGGAAGATATCATGTTGCAGGCTCTTACCAATGCTACTTATCCTATATAGATTGGAGGTGGAAGTGCGAAAGTTCCCATTAATGTGGGGTCTTTCAGTAGGCCTACTCCGATGTCTTGAAGCGAGTGGTTGCTTCCATGGATCATGGGAATGCTTCCTGTAACTTGTGAACCATTAGGGAGGAAGTCTTGTTGGTCGATGATCGTAATCCCTCCCTGAAAAGGGAATGCGATCTTCCTAAAATAAGTCGACACTACAGCTGCCATGGCATATATCCACGGTCTTCCCAGTAGGATGTTGTAGTCCAGATTCCCATCAATGACTTCAACATCTATTTCTACTGTTTTTCCTCCCAGTTCAACTTTCAAGTTATTAAGGATACCGCACGGGGTATATGTCCTTCCGTCGAATTCTTTTAATGTCATCGAAGATCGCGACAAGGTTGGAGATCCTAAAGTTTTCCAGCAACTCATCGACATAATACATGTAGATGCCCCCTCATCAATAATTGTTCGGTGAACAGTTTTGTTGAGGGCTTTCACTTGAATAAGGAAAGCTAGTTGAGCTGGTAACTGAGGATCGTATCCTTTGTGATCGAAGGATACAAGATTGGAATCCTTAGGATCAACCCCACCAATAGCCGATAACAAAGCCTGCCTTTGGGATGGGCAATTTTGTAGTACTTCAAGAGTCGACATAGCGGATGGCGATTGGGCCAAATCTTCCACTATGTTATAATGCTGCGCCGCTCTGGCGCGAGGATTAAATGTCGACTTGTGTACTACTCCCTTTGGCGGTTTTATTGTTAATTCAGGAATGATGGGCGGTACAACTTCTGTCGAAGTTGTTGTCGAATTACTTGGTTGATCTTTACCTTTGTCGTTCGACAGTTGTGGATTCCCGTAATCTTTGTTCCTTGTCGAAATCAAAGCATCATTCTGCTATTTTGAAACCGACAACATGAGCACTTGCGACGGGGAAGCATTTCCACTATCAACCAGATTTTGACCTGGATTTGGAAACGGATCAGTTAACACAGCTGAGGTTTGCGAACTTTTGAAGAACCTTTGAAGCTCAGCTCTGTATGGACAATTTCCTGTCCAATGATCCTCGTCACATATCATGCATGGAATTTTTGGTTTCCCTTTCCCAGGAGGGTTTGAAGAAGTTTTTCCAGGGGATGACTCACCCTGTTTCTTCTTCTTCCCTTTGTTTTGCTTCTTCTTGCTTCCTGGTTGTTTGGTTTCTTTGCCCTTATCTACTGATACGACATTTACTTCCGAAGCAAGAATTTCATCTTTTGCATTTTGATCCGAATTCTTAGGGGCTTTCTTAGAAGAAGCCTTTATCGATTTCGTGTTTGCCGTGCCAATCACACCATCGCCGGCATGAGAGTCACTATTTGATTTAGGAGGAGGAGGAATTGAGAATTCCAGTCTAGGGGCATCAGGTATTTTGTCGTAGAGCATGCCAGACTGAGTATAGACTAAGTCTAGATATTGTGCACGAGCAATAACTTGCTCCTCTGTTACGACTCCCCCCTTTGCCACATCTTCTGTTATAGCCGGAATTAACAACTTTATAAACCATTCAGCTAACAGCTGATGGGGAACGTATGTTTTCACCATCCTACGACGACGACGCCATTCATGTATATGATCGGATATATGAGTGGCAGTTGTCTGCTTGAAGTTGGTTAATATTTTTGTTCCCGTTTCATACCTTATCGGTAATTGAAAATGGGTTAAGGAAGTCGTGGCTAGGGAGTTGAAATTGTCGAACGAGGCTCTAGGTAATTCAATATACCATTTTGCCACTGGACCCATTAACGTCCTCTGGAAAAGGCGAAGCCTTATCGAATCATCGTTTAGGGTGTTTGATGAACACCACAGATGAAAAGTCATCACGTGATTCGATGGGTCTTCACCTGGATTTCCATTGAATTCAGGAATGTCAGATGGAAGTTTGTGAGGAATCGCTGGCCACCAAGGGGCGTAAGCAATCAGATCGTTGGTTAACCGGTGTAAATCAGGTAACTCTAAAGTTGCCACGAATGGTAACTGTTGATTCAGGTTAGGTGAAGCATACCCAGGGTACGATGGAATCGCCTGAGCAGTGGGCCTTTGCATACCATCATAATGTAATTGATGTTGGTATGATTGATACGGTTGGTGGACTTGACCACTGTAAAGTGGTTGGTTTTGACCGTTTTGAATATATGGTTGTCCACTGTTCGCAAAGATCTGCTGCTCAGAACCTTGGTACACTTGCTGGAATTGTGGTTGTTGATATTGCACCAGCCATGGTTGTGAAGCCATGTTCTGTTGTGCTATACTAAACGTTGGAACAAGGTGTGGGGTAATTGTACCCGTTTGGACTTGTGTCGCCCCACCAGTAGGCGATTGTGGTTGAGTCACAGGGTCAAGGGGTTGTTGCATTACAACCTGAGAAATCTGAGGTTGAAATACAACATGCAACGTTTGAACTTGCGACACAGTCACAATGGCTGGTGTGGTCAGGATGTTCGACATAAGTACACACTGTTGCATTGAATATACAACCCTTGGTTGTTGAGGTAGCATAGGTACCCAACCACTTGATGTAACTCTAGTATAACCTGAATACTGTTGTGAACTCCCGTATGGATATCCTCCCGGAGGGGGTAATGAAAGGGCATACTGCCCCCCATATGGTAGCAATCCGGAACTCAAGGGGATTGTTTGTCCTTGGGGATTGGATTGCCCAAATTGACCTCCAAATGGATCAATCTGGCGAGTTTCAACATAAGAGTTGCCGGATATTATTCCAGATGAACAAACTAGAACAGACCACACTGTCGAAATAGTCCCTTGGTGGACTCCTTCTAGCGGTTGCGAGCTAGTCGGGACAGATGGTATGCCGACAAACATTGTCGGAGTGACGGCAGGGGCTTCTGCTATCGCTGTGTCATTCGACACAGTCCTAGATGTTGACGGTTGTTCAGACATTTTGAGTCTATCCAAGAGATTGCCTAGTGATTCTACAGGAACTTCCACTTGTGGTAGACTAACTTCTGATGTAGAAGGAAACAGAGTGACCCCTACTCCAAAATGAGTTGGAGTACTTGCTTGCGGATCCTCTACAATTTCCTCTATCGCAATCAAACCAAGTGGAAGAGGAAGACCGTCAGGTCCGTAAAATATTTCTGGTGCCGAAGAAGGGGTTGAATTGACAGCGACAGTTGTTTGAGGAGCAAGACTCTCCAAACCGGTCACAGATGGGACTGGTTCAGTAAGGCAAGTATTTGCCCCCAGACTAGGATCAGTGTTACTGTCCCTCTGTGGCTGTTGAACTTCTTCTATAGAGGCAGGGTTTCCAGAAATGTTTGGAGTAACCAGAATCTCAGATGTTGTTGGAACACTTGTTCTAACTTTGATAGGAGATTTCGAACCGGTTAAACGAGTTCACTTTGTCCGTACTGTTTTCGATTCCGGAGACAAAGACGGTTGACTCGTAAGCCTCCGCAAACGACGGGGTTTCAATTGACTCGATCAACCAAAATACAAAAGGGGAAAGTGTGTTTCCGAATTAAATGAATTTTTTAGACGCTTTTAGACACAACTTGCTTTTTCAGTTTTAAAGAGTCGAGAAAAAGCTAAAGATGACTCTAGTCTCCTTCGATGTTTTAACGAGCCCGAAGTGACAAATGCTCAGATGGAATTTTTCCGTTATAGAGTCTGAAAAAGGCCAAAAGGAACTGCTCTGGAGTTCTAGGCAGAGGGTGTGCGCTGAAGGAGAAATTCTCGTTTCTCACAGGTTCTGGGTCACAGATTGCTATTTAATTCACTGTTTTAGGCCAAATAAAAGCAACAAGCAAGGTGTAATCAAAGGGATTCTTTGAGGGAGTACTAAGATCTATCACAAAGGATCATCAAATCATTTGTGAGTCCATTGTTCAGATCATAGACAAGTCCAGTGATTGGATCAAAGCAGCAACTGTCTACTTTGCATCCGGGAAAAGCAGATGCAGTTCGATTGTTGCTGTCGAGTCTATGAAACAAACAATGATAGAAACACAAATAAAATGACTAAACAGATCTCCCCAACGGAGTCGCCAATTTGTTGTGGGGAAAAATGCCTATGCAGGACGATCCTATCCACCTAAGGTGTGACAGTGCCTTAGCAACAAACGGAGATAGCTATTCTGGTTTCTTCCTTTATGAAATGTGAAAGAAGAGAGATCAATAGACTTACCGGTGTCTTCCGTTTGTCCCTCGATCCGGTCTCTCTTCTCTTTGGGAGTTCACAGCTACTTGCCTTCTCACTCGCCCAGCTTCAACAGGTTCATGCAAGATCACAAGAGAACAGCTACTTGCCTTCTTGCTTGTCCAGCTTCAACGGGTTCCTGTAAGATTAGAAGAGAACAGCTACTTGCGACAAGAGAAGAACACCACACAAAGACAGATATTCACATTCATAACTAGTTTAGGATTAGAAATAAACTAAACATACTAATGCATTCATACATCAAAAATACATCAGCATATAGGAGAAACCAAGATAGCTTTATTGATGAATAACAAGGTTCAGGAAGAGATACAACCCATAGGGCTCCAATCCAACATCTCCTTCCCAGCAAATGGAATTCCTATCTTCACCCCCTTTAAAGCATTAAGCACCCAATGATTCCAATCTCAAACCAACAACAATTCTTTGCAATAACAAAATTCCAGCATTTTGATCTCATGGAGGAGAGATCCATATATAGATGTTTGGAGAGAGGATGAGTCAGCTTGAGATCTGACTAGTGTCCTCTCCCTCTGTCAGTTCTTGATTCCACTTGGAGGTTCTTGCTTCCACTTGGAGATTTGGAACCTCTTACTCATCACCAGTCGAATTCCCTAAGGCAATTGTCATTGAGGAAGATTCTGGAAGCTTCCTGGGTTTTGACACCTCTTGGAATGAACTTGCCACATGTCAACTCTCGCTCAGCGCAGGTAGCCAGTGTTTCCTTTGAAATTCAGCACAGGTAGCCAGTGTTGGCTTTGACATTCAGCGCAAACAGCTAGTGGAGCCACTGAATTGATCCTGAATTGAGTTTTTTTTGAGCAGTTTCTGGTGGAGAACTTCTGTGAATTGCTGTGGTTTGTTAGCCTTGTTCCTCTAGGGGTAGTAACAACATGTTTAGGGACTTTGGATCCCTTAGATTATGGACATTTTATGCTCAATGTTGTAAGGCACAAAAATGTCTATAACAACATGGCAGCCACTCATGCAAGAAAGAAAGCAGTTTGGTTGGAGAGGTCGTGTTCAAGTATGGGGTTAGTATAGGAAGCTATAAGGATAGACTGTGACAACCAAAGTGCAATTTTCTTGGCAAAGAACCCTACATATCATTCAAAGACAAAGCACATTGATGTTCAGTATCACTTTTTGAGGGATATGATAGAAGACAAAAAGGTGTTGCTAGTAAAGGTGGACACTCTGAAGAATACTATAGATGCATTGACAAAATCTGTGAGCCTTGAGAAGTTCTCTTGATGTAGAGAGACAATGGGCATTTCAGGGCTGGGAAAATGACTAAGCTCTCTTATGGCCCCCTGTGGAAAGGAAGAAACGAGTGGGAGAATGTTGGGTTGTGTTATATTCTTTCCATTTAGTTAACATGGGGTTTGAAGGGCACCTGTAATGCCACTTTATGGGGTCCGGGGCAGTGCCCCGAAAAATTTTGGTTTTGGACCCTATGTTAGGTTGGGCGGACCCACCTATGGTTTTGTGCATGATTTTCGCACATGTTTTTTGGACACGATGGTTTTTTGGTCCATGGTATTGGATGCGATGGTTTTTGTTCCATGGTATTGGACGTGATGGTTTTCAGTCCATGGTATTGGATGCTTTGGCATATAAATATATATTGTAACATTGAAAGGAACATAGTCAAAAATCAAGCTGGTAGTCCCGGTTTCAGGATCTAGTGGGAAAATCTCTGTGTATATGTGTTTTATGTGTTATGCTCTAACATTTTTTATTTTTCTGTGTTTTAGAATTCGTATGCAGGTAATTTCTGTATGGGGTTAAAACCTACAGGAGGAAGGAATAGTTCTAGGACATTTTCTTTCAGCTACTGGAATTCAAATGGATCCAGCTAAGGTAGAGGTAATATTGCACTTTCCAATACACAAAACACCCACACATTATCGGTTGCACTGGTTATTATAGGCGCTTTATAATTTTTTTTGCTAAGATAGCACATCCACTTTTTCAATTGCTGACAAAAGATGCAGATTTTGTGTGGACAGGCGACTGTGATGTAGCCTTTGTGAAGATCAAGGAACTTGTCTATAGAGCTTTGATCTTTCGAGGGTTGGACTGGAGATTACCATTTCATATCCATGTTGATGCCTCTCAAATAACAATTGGGTAAGTTTTGGGACAACAAGTAGACAAAGTGCCATATGCAATTTACTATGTTAGTAAGAACTTGGCTCCTGCCGAGTTAAACTACACAGTGACTGGAAAAGAATTTCTTGTTGTCATCTATGCCATCAACAAGTTCCGCATTATATTACTATGTTGGAAATAATACTGAGATGGGGGGGGGTGAATCAGTATTATCAAATATTTCCTTTTTCAACTTCAGATAATATATGCTACTTCAGTTAATAAAAACCGCGTATATACGCAACTTCAGATAAGGAAAACGGCGTATATAAAGCAGACTTATAATTTGATTTATCTTTCAAATGTCAGTTATTAATCTGTGAATCAGAAGCAAATAAATAGTACTAGAACCGGTGAAATAGAGCAGAAGACAGTCACACACATGAACACAAGATATAAGGAGGAAATCCAATATGGGTGAAAACCCCCTGCTGCAATTCGCCTCTATCTTCTTTTTAATTAGAAACTTCTCTTTACAATGTTTTGCACTGGTGCAGTTTTTACCAGTGTGCAGGCTGCAACCTGCAGAGAGCTACAACTCTCTCTTGTTCTCCAGCTTTCTTGGAAGGGAGCTCCAACCCCCTTAGTTCTTGTACTAGCTTGAGATACTAGTACAAAAGCTCCTACCTGCAGAAGGCCACAACCTTCTCTCTGCTTTCAAGGACCTCGTTTCATTAATTTTCAGACTGGATTCACAAGTAATATCAATCAAACATCAAGTATTTCTGCATCAACCAAACCCTTTTCACCAATCAAAAGCTGAATCAGATAAACACTTCTCTGTCAGCTGTACCCAGAACACAGTAACTGTAATCAAACACCAATTATGAACCCAGAACACTGCAGCAATAAAACAGAAGCAACTAGAACATAAATCAAGATATGTACGCTACTTCACTATTCATCAATCTGTGTGTATACGCTTCTGTCCCATAACCAACCTGCGTATACGCTTCTTTCATTCACAGAAAAAGCATGTATACAGACCTGCATTTCACTGAACCTATGTATAGATCTATAAAGGATAATTTATTCTTTTAAGCATTCAGACATTAGTTAACCCAGATTTATAGATCAAGAGTGTGCCACATATAACAGATCAAAATCATACAGAGATACCAATGTTCAAGACTTGAGATGTTGATCCATCAATAGTCCTTATCCTTATTGCGCTCAGGTTCCTCCTTCATTCAGATCTAGATCTGCACCATAACCCAATCAACAGTATTCCAGATCTAGCACGATATCAGATTTTCAATAAATGAGATGATTCTTTGCCACATGATCTCCTTCCTCTTTTATAGCTTTAGCCCTTCCACAATATCATGGTCCAAAACCATAATAAACCAATACCAAGGGCCCAAACCTAGGGTCAACACTTCTGACGAGATACCATGGTCCAAAACCATAGGTTCAAATTCCAAGGACTAACAACCACGGACCAAAAATAAGTTTCCCACCATGTCCGCGCTTTTCTGTGCATAAAAGTGCGTGTATACGCATACGCGACTTTTGAACATATAACCCGCGTGTATACGCATCTTCGGTAAGGTGAACCTGTGTATACAAGGTTTCCTTCATTCTGAGCGCCTGAACTCAGATCTGTCACCAAAGTGAGTTGCCATCAAGGACAACACCTGTACCATAGCACCACACCGATGCCAAAATGCCAACAATCTCCCCCTTTGGACTTGATGGCAATCCCAAGATCCTCAAAGTCATTCTCCCCCTTTGTCATCAAGGGCAAAGGGCTGTGCTTCCCCTGAGTACATGCTGATATCTTTGCTCTGCTGTGCTGAAAATGCTCCCCCTGACTGTAGGCAAGATCTGCAAAAAGGTGTTCTTCAAGAAGAACCATGACTTATGCATCATAAAAGACCTTCCTATCACCAAAAGACTCAATACATACAACCATCAACCAACCAACTGGGGATCATCCACCCAACCAAGTGGGGATACATCAAAAATTTACATATGACAACCAATTGCATCAATCATCCCAGGCATAGTGGGGAAACCAAAATAGGTCGTTACATGACCTTGATAAAAAAAAGATATACATGACATAGAGACAAAATATCAAGACTATGCAAAACACCAATAACTACTATCAGCAACATCTGACAATCACTGTATATATCAGCAACCATGTTCCCCTTCTGCTCTTCTTTCTGTAGCTGATCCACCTGAACCAAAAATAGCTTGAGTACTAGAACCAAGAGCTGCTAAGCTAATGCCAACAATGCATTATTAGAAGATTATTTGCTCCCACTGAACCTGTGCCTGATGGTCTATGGCAGACCCATATCAGACTCTCTTCAACCAGAGTCTGTCCTTGCTGATTTTCTTCAGAACTCCATATACGCGACTGCACCTGCATAAATCAGCTTATGTACGCGGATTCCCCTCATCCAACTCACATACACCAACTTTTCTTTGAAACAGACAAGCTTCAACAACAGGATGAAGCATCAACTACTCCTAGCTTCTGTCTGAGATATTCAAAAGTTTCCCTGGGTAGTGGTTTGGTGAGGATATCAGCAATTTGTTCCTTAGAAGGAACATACTCCAACTTGACTTTTTGCTCAAGCACTTGTTCCCGAAGAAAGTGATATTTGATAGGTATGTGCTTGGTCTTTGAATGCATGACATGATTCTTTGAACTGCTTATTGCACTTGTATTATCACATAAGATAGAGATAGGTGGAGTACAAGTGATTTGAAAATCCTGCAAGGTTTTCATCATCCAAAGAAGTTGAGTGCAACAAGATGCAGCAGCCACATATTCCACTTCAGTTGTAGATAAAGGAATCGAACTTTGTTTCTTGCTGAACCAAGATACTAATCTGGAACCCATAAAGAATGCACCACCACTTGTGCTCTTCCTGTCATCCACGCTTCCGGCCCAATCTGCATCTGTGTAAGCATGAAGTGTGAGATCTGTATCTCTAGGGTACCATAAGCCATAGTTTTGAGTTCCTGGAAGGTACTTGAAGATTCTCTTGACTGCCTGAAGATGAGTTTCCCTTGGATTTGCTTGAAATCTTCCAACTATTCCCACTGTATGCATGATGTCTGGTCGGTTACCTGTAAAATAAAGTAGACTTCCAATCATAGATCTATAGGTTGGTTGATGCACTGCTGCCGATTCATCATTTGCACTGAGGCTGCATCCTGTAACCATGGGGGTACATACTGGTTTTGAATCTTCCATGCCATACTTCTTCAGAATCTGCTTGAGGTACTTGGTTTGAGACAAGAAGATACTGCCTTCATTTTGTTGGATTTGCAATCCAAGAAAGTATGTCAGTTCTCCAAGAAAGGACATTTCGAATTCTTTCTGCATCACCAAGGCAAAGCTTTAACTCATAGCTTCTTCATTTCTTCCAAAGATAATATCATCTACATACACAACAAGTATTAGCAATTTTTTATTTTCAATTTTTATATAGAGATTGCTATCTGCTGATCCGTTTGAAAAACCTTGTTGATGAAGGTATTTATCCAAACGATAGTACCAAGCCCTTGGAGCTTGTTTAAGCCCATAGAGAGCCTTTTTAAGTCTGCATACAAGATTTGGATCATTCCCAAGGATGGAACCATCTAGTTGCTCGATGTATACTTCTTCTTTTAAGTCTCCATTCAGAAAGGCTGACTTCACGTCCATTTGAAATACTTTGAACTTCTGAAAGCTTGAGAGAGCAAGGAACATTCGAATGGCTTCAAGTCTAGCAATGGGAGCAAAAGTTTCTTCAAAGTCTATTCCTTCTTGTTGAGCATACCCTTTACAAACAAGCTTGGCCTTGTTTCTAATAACTTCCCCATTTTCATTCAACTTGTTCTTGAAGATCCATTTTGTTCCTATGACATTCTTATCTTTTGATCTAGGAACCAACTCCCAAGTGTTGTTCTTTTCGATCTGCTCAAGTTCTTCATCCATTGCCTTGACCCAGCATTCATCTTTGCATGCCTATTTTACATTTTTTGGTTCAGTGGAGGAGAGTAATGCCAAATAGCTTGAGGCTTCTGCAATTGTTCTTCTAGTTTGTACACCTGCTTCTTTCTGCCCCAAAATCTGAGATTCCGGATGATTTTTCTGAACATACCTGGATGGAGTCTTTTCTTCTATCCTTGTCTATCCCTCTAGTGTCTCTTGAGGTTCTTCTTCATCATTTGTCTGATTTGGAGAGTAGTCTTCATCGTCATCGATATCTTCATGATTTACTTGCCTAGGGATGTATCCTTTTTCATCAATCACTACATCAATGCTGTCACAATTCTTCCAAGTGTTTTATTGTAACACTTATATGCTTTTATGAGAAGAATAACCAAGGAGAATGCCTTCATCTACTCTAGGTTCAAGTTTGCCAAGCTGCTCATCAGTATTCTTAATATATCATTTGCTCCCAAAAATTTTGAAATGCTTTACCGAAGGAGTCTCACCATACTAGAGCTCATGAGGAGTTTGAGTGCTGTTCACTCGGACATTTGTTTTGTTGAGAATAACAACTGCAGCATATGCAGCTTCACCCTAGAAGGTTGCGGGAGTTCCAGACTCATCAAGCATAACACGAGCCATTTGTTGGACTGTTCTGTTCATCCTTTCCACCACTCCATTTTGCTGAGGAGTCCTAGCCGTAGAGAATTCCCTTCTTATTCCATGTTCTTCACAGAAATCGGAAAATTCATTTGAGGTAAACTCCCCACCTCTATCGGACCTGAGCACTTAATTTTTTAATCTGATTCATTTTCAGCCAAGGCTTTGAATGATTTGAATTTTTCGAATGCTTCATCTTTGTGCTTCATAAGTCCTAACCAAACAAACCTGGAGAAGTCATCAATGAATAATATCAAGTATTCTTCTCCTCGAGGTGACCTTGTCCTGAATGGACCACATACATTTGTATGGACTAGCTCAAGAGGCCTGCTAGCTGATTCTTCCTTCTCAGGAAAGTTAGTTCTAGTTTGCTTACCAAACTGACATGATTTGCTTATGGTGTTGTCTGGTATTTTGATATTTGGAAGACCACGAACTGCCTGGTATTTGCATGCTTTCCTTATTTGTGAAAAGCTTAGATGCCCCAACCTCCGGTGCCATAACTAGTGTTCATAATCCTTGCTCAAATAGCATTGTTGTTGTCCTTCTTCAAATATGTATAGATTATTTGGAGTTCTTCTGCCTTTGATCACTGTTCTTCCTATATCAAGATGACGAACACTACATCCATTTGATTGAAATATTACCTCGGTTCCTTGATCGCACATCTGACTAACACTTAGTAGATTATGCTTCAAGCCATCAACATACAAAACATTTCCAGCTTTGACCTTTTCTTTCAACTGAGCAGTGCCTTTTCCTTTTATGGCTGAAGGGGTATCGTTTCCAAAAGGCACCTTCTTTCCCTTCTCTAATGTAGTATATGATTCAAGTTTTTCTTTATCCCCTGTCATATGCTTCGAACATCCGCTGTCGATATACCATAGATTTTCTTGTCCTTCTGCATAGAAATCTGTCCCACATCTCTTGGTTGTGGTTCCTTCATTCTCCATGTTCTAGCACTTGAGGTATGTTCCTTTTGAGTTGTCTTCCAAAACCTGCTCCTACATTCAGAATCTTTATGACCAAAGTTATTACAAATAGAACATTCAACTTCATTTTCAAGGGTCGAAAAGTTGTTATAAGTCCTTTTTGTGATTCCAGTCATATTCCTTTGTTTTTGAGCTTCTCTAGTCATGATTGTCTTATAGGCAACACATTGAGTTGCTTTGTGACCAAAATTATGGCAAGAGAAACATTGGCCATTGAAGAAACTCCTGCGATTATCAAATCTATCATCCAACCGATTGTAGTTTCTACTGACATCCATTCTTGAGGAAAATTGCGAAGATTTTACCTGTGGCTGATTGTAGCTTATGTTTGTCCTTAAGGTAGCTTGTCCCCAATTTTCTTGGTAGTCTTTGTTCGTTCTTGAGGTAAACCGTCCCTGATTTACCTGATGATTTCTATTAGACCTTTGCTCTCTCCTCCTTGCTGCATCAAGATAACTTTTGGAGGTAGAAGCTTGAGATGTTTCTCCATTATATCCCAGACCTGTCTTGATTAGTGGAGAACATTGCACATTGATAATCTCATCTAGAGTTTTAGATCCTTTAACAAATTTAAGATTAATAGCTTTTGTTTTTTCAATCTCCTTTCTAAGACAAACAATTTCACATTCCAATTTTTCAAGATGGTTTTCCCTTTCAGCCAATTGACATTGTAGAGAATCAATAATTGAATTTTTCTCTTCTAAGCAGATTTTGAGATTAGTCATCTCTTCACAAAAACCTTCTACATCTATAGCATCCATGTAGTCATCATCTTCAAAATCCATTAAAATTTTATATTCATTACCTCGTTCATCTTTGTCACTATTTGAAAGACCATCACTATCTTCATGAGTGTAATAGCTTCTCTTATTTGCATTATGTTTCTTGTTCCATCTAACAGGTTCCTTTCCCTTGTCAATATTATCCTTATGAGGACATTTGGCAGCATAGTGACCTACTCTTCCACAAGCAAAGCACTTGAAAGGTAACTTACCTCGGAATCGTCCAGCACCCCTTTGAAGATTCTTGACAAAATTTTATTCTTCTTCTTCTTCTGACACATGTCCTGATTCATAGTATTCTCCTTTGCCTGAAGCCTTGAAGGCAGCTTCTCTCCTGTCTGATGGACCTCCTTTCCCCATTTCATAAGCATTAATAATTCCGTGCAGTTGTGACATTTTAAGACTTTGTAGATTCTCCTTTTCTTCTATTGCAGAAACTTTAGATTCAAACCTAGGTGACAAAGATCTCAAAACTTTTTCAACCACAACAACCTCTTTTATTGCTTCTCCCAAGTTTTTCATACAATTAACAATCTCATCTACATGAAGAAAATAGTTAGCCACACTTTCATCATTATACATCTTGAGATTTTCATACTGAATCCTGAGGGTTTAAAGTTTTGCTCGTTTTACCTGATCATCTCCTTCATAGCTTAGGACAATCTTGTCCCATATTTCTTTTGCTGATTTTAACTGCATAACCTTCACGAATTCTGATTGAGATAGACATCCTAGAAGAGTATTGACTGCCTTTGAATTTGTTTCATATTTCTTCTTCTCAGCTGGATATGTAGGGGTAGCTGATGGAAAAGTATACCCTGTTTCTATGATGTCCCAGACTTCTATACCCAGAGATTGAAGATAGGCAGTAACTCTTACCTTCCAATATACGAAGTTTGTCCCATCAAACACTGGTGGCCTGATTGATGCTTCCCTCTCGTAGTTGCTCATGATCAAAGATCTTCCTTCAAGCGATCAAGCTTCTTCAGAAGGTCCTGCTCTGATACCAATTGTTCGAAATAATACTGAGAGGGGGGTTGAATCAGTATTATCAAATATTTCCTTTTTCAACTTCAGATAATATACGCTACTTTATTTAATAAAAACCGCGTATATACGCAACTTCAGATAAGGAAAACCGCGTTAAAGCAAACTTATAATTTTATTTATCTTTCAGATGTCAGTTATTAATCTGTGAATCAGAAGCAAATAAACAGTACTAGAACCAGTGAAACAGAGCAGAAGACAGTCACACACATGAACACAAGATATAAGGAGGAAACATAATGTGGGTGAAAACCCCCTGCTGCAATTCTTCTCTATCTTCTTTTTAATTAGAAACTTCTCTTTACAATGTTTTGCACTGGTGCAGTCTTTACTAGTACGTAGGCTGCAACCTGTAGAGAGCTACAACTCTCTCTCGTTCTCCAGCTTTCTTGGATGGGAGCTCCAACCCCCTTAGTTCTTGTACTAGCTTGAGATACTAGTACACAGGCTTCTACCTGCAGAAGGCTACAATCTTCTCTCTGCTTTCAGGGACCTCGTTTCATTAATTTTCAGACTGGATCCACAAGTAATATCAATCAAACATCAAGTATTTCTGCGTCAACCAAACCCTTTTCACCAATCAAAAACTGAATCAGATAAACACTTCTCGGTCAATTGTACCCAGAACACAGTAACTGTAATCAAACACCAATTCCGAACCCAGAACACTGCAGCAATAAAACAGAAGCAGCTAGAACATAAATCAAGATATGTACGCTACTTCACTATTCATCAATCTGCGTGTATACGCTTTTGTCCCATAACCAACCTGCGTATACGCTTCTTTCATTCACAGAAAAAGTGTGTATACGCACCTACACTTCACTGAACCTGCATATAGATCTATAAAGGATAATTTATTCTTTTAAGCATTCAGACATTAGTTAACCCAGATTTATAGATCAAGAGTGCGCCACATATAGCAGATCAAAATTATACAGAGATACCAATGTTCAAGCCTTGAGATTTTGATCCATCAATAGTCCTTATCCTTCTTGCACTCAGGTTCCTCCTTCATTCAGATCTAGATCTACACCATAAACCAATCAACAGTATTCCAGATCTAGCACGATATCAGATATTCAATAAATCAGATGATTCTTTGCCACATGATCTCCTTCCTCTTTTATAGTTTCAACCCTTCCACAATATCACGGTCCAAAACCATAATAAACCAATAACAAGGGACCAAACCTGGGGTCAACACTTCTGACGAGATACCATGGTCCAAAACCATAGGTTCAAATTCCAAGGACTAACAACCACGGACCAAAAATAAGTTTCCCACCATGTACGTGCTTTTCTGTGCATAAAAGTGCGTGTATACACATACTCGACTTTTGAACGTATAACCCGTGTGTATACGCGTCTTTAGCAAGGTGAACCTGCGTATACAAGATTTCCTTCATTCTGAGCACCTGAACTGAGATCTGTCACCAAAGTGAGTTGCCATCAAGGACAACACCTGTACCATAGCGCCACACCAGTGCCAAAATGCCAACATACTAGGTATCCTACCTTTATACACATTGATCATGTAGCAATTAGGTATCTGATGAGTAAACCCATTACTCCTGGTCATATTACATGATGGTTGTTGTTACTTCAAGAATTTGACATCACCATAATAGGTAAACTAGGAAAGGATAACTTGGTTGCTGGTTTTCTGTCTAGACTAGATAATAATGCTTAAAGTACACCCATAGAAGATAGTTTTCTAGATGAACATCTTTTTGCAATTTTTGCTAACACTCCATGGTATGCAAATATTGCTAACTATCTTGCTACAGGGAAGGTACCTTGTCACTTGTCTTACAGGGAACAAAGGAGAATTATTCAGCATAGTACCTGATATTCATGGATGGCACGATAGCTTTTTCACATAGGGGATGATCAGTAGATTCAGTGCTACGTATTTGAGGATGACATTTATGAAATATTGAAGGCTTCCCATGATGACCCTTTTCGAGGAATTTTTCAAATAAACGAATAGGGCACAAGGTGTTGCAAATGGGATATTATTGGCCTTCTATGTTTTGGGATGCTCGATATTATGTCCGAGGACCCGACAATTGTCAATGCATGGGGAAGCTTGGAAAGTATGATGAAATGACATTGCAGCCCCAGGTAGTCCTCCAACCTTTTGAGAAGTGGGAGATTGACATTGCTGGACTTTTTAACCCACCTTCTCATCAAAAGTTTCACATTCTGTTCTATATTGATTATGTGACTAAGTAGGGGGGAGTCAGAGCTGTTGTGAAAGCAACACAATAGGTGGTTTCAGATTTTCTTTTTGAAGAGATTTTTGCTCGGTATGGTACTCCAAGGGAGATTATTTCAGATGGAGGGGTGTAGTTCACATCCCACATGATAGCGAAGCTTATGCATAAATATGGAGTCAAACACAGTGTGACGTCTCCATAACATCCCCAGGCGAATGGACATGTAGAAAGTACAAACAAGGTATTGGAAAATATCTTGACAAATACTGTGGCAAGCCATCATCAAGATTCGTCTCAAAAACTTCCTGAAGCTGTATGGGAATACAGGACAACATGGTGGAACACAACTGAGCTTTCACCATTTGAGTTAGTCTATGGGAAATCCCCCTTGTTTCTGATAGAATTTGAGATCAGCACACTTACAACAGATTCGGAAGTAGAATTGGACTTATCAAAGGCCCAGAAACACCTTTTATAACAACTAAATGAGTTAGATGAAATTCGTTCAATGGTTATCCAGAAAGATAGTGCTATCCAATAGTAGAGAATGAAATGGCACGATAAATTTATCAAGAATAAGGTGTTTCATAAAGGAAATTGGGCACTACTCTATGACTCCCACTTCAAAGATTTTAAAGGGAAGATTCACACTCGCTAGATGGGACCCTATGAAGTGAACATTGTGTTTGAAAATGGAACAATCAGATTGGTTACAATAGATAATACTCGTGCTTCCTTCTTAGTGAACAGACACCGTCTGAAATTATACCACCATCTAAATTCTAGGGATGCCTTCATCAAACATCTCTCTGATAAATCTAGTTTGATGGTTGTTGGTGCAGAGAATACCTCCTTCGCATTCTCCTTAAAAAAAAAACATATATATATATATAAAATAATATGATGCTACTACTTACTTGTTGTCTTTTCACAGGAAGTACTATTGAAATACAAGGATGTGGAGCTGACAAATTTTCCAATTAATAGTTGCTACTAATATTTCTAGGAAATTTTCTAAGTGTCAGATGATCTTACTCCTTGGATTCTGTTACTCTGTTGCTGTTGTTAATCTTGGAAATTTTTCTAAGTGTCAGATGTTGTTACTCCTTGGGTGTTGTTATTTTGCCACTGTTGTTACTCCTAGAAAATTTTCTAAGTGTCGAATGTTGTTACTCCTTGGGTATTCTTACTTAGCTGCTGATTTTACTCCTGAAAATTTTCTAAGTGTCAGATGTTGTTACTCCTTGGGTGTTGTTACTCCATCGCTACTATTACTCCTGGAAATTTTTCTAAGTGTCGGATGTTGTTACTATGCCGCTGCTGTTACTCCTAGAAAATTTTCTAAGTGTCAGATGTTGTTACTCCACCATTACTGTTACTCTACCTCTGTTGTTACCCTGCCGCTATTGTTACTCCTGGAAAATTTTCTAAGTATCAGATGTTGTTACTCCACTGCTATTGTTACTCTGACATTGTCGTTACTTTGCCAATTACTTTGTCGTTACTCCACCACCAGGTAGGTCACTAGGTACATCTCCATTGACTTTTATGGATTCAATTAAAATATTCCATTGTCAAGACATTTATGTGCCATGGAAAGCTACATTTAAGTTTGGGGGGTTCCGTCATAAGTGAATGATGACGCATTTAAAAACCACATTAATGACATATCATATATCATTATTAAACCTTGTGCGAACAGTACTCTCATAAATCCCGTCATTTCATATAATCATTTTGATGCATTGGAATTCAAATTACATACATTATGATAACCAATTAGTATTTTCCAATTCATACGAATTTATTACCATAATCATTTCATTGCACTTACCATGATTCACCATAATCCTTTGCATTTTTTGAAAAATCACCGGCTTCTTTCACCACCTTTTACCCCACGTTCCACCATGTTGTTACCATTACTCTTGAATTGGTTGTTGTTACTCTCTCCCCAACAATTGACTGCATCCAAGTATTGTTATTGTTTCTGCGACAATGGGTGGATTGGTTGTGTGTCACGTGCCAGAGGATACCACCTTGGTCCGTAGCAATAGAGAGGTGTCTCAAATTTTTATCAATGCAGGCTGGGACGTCTACTTTAACAAATTGTAGGGATTTAAGGAGGGGATTACAGTGGAAATTTCACATAATTTTGAATGAGAATTGCTCTCAGGTTAGAGGGATAGAAATCCTTGTCAAGGAGGAAGTTATTGTAGAGGTCAGTGGATTAACCCAGCAAAGATAGTGCTGGTTTTCAAGGAGAGCTCCCCTCCTGGAGTTTCTGGACTTGTTTCTGTAGGTTGGCGAGAGCGTCATTAAAAAAGGCCAGGGGTATGACCGAAATTGTTTGCCATATCCATAAGGTGATGTAGTAGGTTTTGTTATGAAATATGTAACTTGTGAAGGAGAGTTCACCACTATATTTAAGTATCATTTCAGGGTGTTAGCTCATCTTTGATTTCCACGGGAATAAGTCTTTTCTTTGAACATGCCCTTCCTTTTGCTGAAAATCCTCCAATTGATGGTGCAGTCCACTCAGTGTTCGTGATAGATCTTAGCAGTCATCACCAATCACAGGATGGTTCAATTATTGGTCATGCATGCATTGACCCGATTTCAAATTCCTTGGGTGATATTTCAGGAGGCAACAGAGGAGGGAGTAGCAGCTATTATAGCTTCTAGAGAAGGAGAGCCAGAGAGGATGGAGGAGGAACCAGTAGAGGAAGAATATTTAGACCAAGAAGAGCCTGAAGATGGAAATGGAGGAGGAAGAACCAGAGCAAGAAAAGGAGATTGAAACGAAAGAGACAACCAGTCCTACAGTCGAGGTTGTTACACAAGAACCAGCCTTGACTGTGGAACCAATTGAGATGGAAATGGAAGACGAAGAACAGGAGCAAGAAAAGGAGCTTGAAATAGAAGAGATAGTCAGCCCTATAGCCGAGGCTATTACACAAGAACCATCCTCGACTGTGGAACCAATTAAGGAGGAAATCATGGACACGATGGATGGGATTGATACGATGATACAAGAATCCACTTTCATTAATGAGGTGAAAGGGGAAACAATGCCAAAATTACCTATTCAGGAAGCATTGGATATGGGTGATGGTTCCACACAAGAACCACCATTAACCCATCTGGTCCTGAAAATTTTGAAAAAAATGATCCTTGAGGTTGACACTACGACACAAGAACCAATTTCAACCCTAAGACAAGAGATAACACAGGAAGGAGCCTCTAGCCAGAGCAGAATCGTGGCTGATAAAGGGAAGGAACTTGAGGTAGTAGATAAGGCCAGTATAGACAAGGAAGAGAACATCTTCCATTCTCCTTTTTGTGCCACCATACCAAGAGGAGAAAGAGTGTCTCATTCTCCCCAATGCTCAAAAAAGGAGGTCGTTGTCCCTCCCATTTTGAAGTTTGATGGTTCAGTAAAGGGTTCAGCCACTGCTAGTCCATTGGCTACTAATTCTCAGCATGGCCATTCTGAAGAACATATTGGGAAGGAAAACCTTGCAGGAGAATGAGAACAATGAATGGTTGAAGAAGGCTTTTCTCAGACAACATATGTCATGGAGTCCAGAAGGGAGGAAGAAGCGAATGCTTCGGAGAAAGGGGAACCAAGTAAGGGAAGCTCAGTAAATGGACTGGTGGATACTTCTCAAAGTAATCCACCACCTTCTAAACCAACTGTAGGGCTAGATGAATTGATTGTTAAGAAGGAATGGATAGATCTCTATGAGTAGGGGATACCACCCCTTAAAAAGAGATATAAGCTACAATTCAAAGATGTGATGCGGTTGAAAAAAATTATTCAGAGGTTGAGAAGACAAGTGCATTGACTTAAGAAGTAGGTAAGAAAGCATAAATGGCAGGCTAAGAAGCCTAAGGTTATGGTGGCCAAAGCAGCATCATAGATATATGATGTGCCTACAACCTCTGTTGCCACCCAAATGGATTCTATTGAACACTTGTTCGATTGTCGTGAATTCCTTTTAACATCCCAGATTCAAAATTGGAAATCTGTGCGGTCCATCACAGGAATGAGGTGAAAAGGGTCCAAGAATAATCATCCCAAACTATCTTTGAGTATATAGAATAAGTGGACATATTATGGCTGATGTATGCAAAGTAGCAGCTCAAAGTGGAAATATTGGAAGGACAATTGCTGGAATTGAAGACAGACAAAGAAAAGATGTTCATCTTGGCACAATAAGTAATGGCATGTCCCCCTCCTACTTATAGTTATGCCTCGTTCCTCCATGAGCAATTTATTTTCTTCTATTTGGAAAGTATTAAGAAGGAGGTTAGTCATGAGATCAAGGATTCTATGCAGTTCCTCTATATACTGAGAGTCCATGACATGATAACCCAACATCTTATGTGTGAGCTTTATATGCATGGTGTTATCACTCAGGTTGTTCCCTTTGACTCCCAAGGGAATACTGCCGAGCTAACCACTAACCAATCTTTTAGCTATAGGTCCTAGCCTACCTGCTGTGGAGCGATAAAAAGGTGTCTTTTGAACTCCTAATTACCTTCACATTAATTATCAACCCAGGGACGACTTTTTATTTCAAGAGTGTACTCAGTCTGAGGCGGCTATTTACTCAAGAGTAATGCTTAGTAGTATAGCGCTGCTAAACTATGACTAAATTTCTCTAAAAGAATAAAATCACACAAGGCAGCTTATCAGTCAAGGGTGTGGAAGCGATAACCCATCCCTCTAGAAACTGATGGAAAGGAAATTAGAGCATGGACCATAGGTCTGGGAGCTAGGCAGCGACTGTTGAGGCTCACTACAGCCTTAGACCTTCTCTCACACCAAAACAGTGAATGCAAGTAAATGGAACGACAGAAAGTAAAATGGAACAGCAAACAGGAAATGGAACAACAAGTCTAAAATAGAACAACAGTAAATGGAACAGCAATCAAATAAACTAAGTCTTGCGAGTCAGAACTAAACTTGCTTTATTGAACCAAACTCACATTCTGCAATAAAATAGCAATCTTCTTTCTTAAGACAAATTGGATGGAATGTACTTTATGGAACAACACTCATTGATGAATTATGGAACAGCAGGAATCAATCATATATACACACAACACGCTAATATAGTAATCTGATCTTGGTAATCCACTTGTCAGTCTTAGTTATAAATAATACGATTGTCTTTTAGAATGGAACAACAACGTTCATAGATTCAACAATCGCAAGGAAATATAATTTCTAAGATGAATTCAATAATACCAATGGTCAAATGTTACAACACAGACATTCCATAATTGAATAGCAACGGTATCCTGTAAAAACCATTTATATCAGCACTTAAAGAAACAGCAATGCGTTGCAAAATCAATATGATATTTCTGTCTCAGAAAATGAGATTACGTGACAGAGCTGTGATGTAAAATAATAGAACATACCAGATTACCAAGTAAAACTGATAAGCAAACCACGCATAAAACAAAAGAATATAATATACAGTAGCAGCAGCAGCGTACTCCACCAGAGGCTGGGCCCTTAGCCACCAGCGGATGCTGCTGGGTTACTTCAGAAGGAAAAGAATGAAAAGAAACTCCAAATCATGTATTAATCAGCCAATTGTGGAATCATTACAACAACAAATGCTTGGGAATTACAGCATGCAACAATCCCTATCCTATCATGAATAATCCACCATCATTCTTCATCATTTTTCTATCATTCTTCCATCATTCGCATTCCCCCATCTCTGATCTCTGTTCTGATTTAAATAAAGAGATATCAGAGAGCAGTTACAATAAAGATGAGTACAACATGATCTCTATTACAAAATTGGTTTGCTTCTAACCAATTGATCAACAAGAACAAGGCGAATTTGGCTTTGCAGCTAAGATTTGGAGGACGGACGCAACACTAAATCTCAGAAAATCGTGCTCAAAGAACCCTGCGTTTCTCCCAGTACAAGCCGAATTTGGGCAAACCGTTCTTTGCCAAAGTTAATTGGGCCCATTCTGGACAAAACTCATGTTCCGAATTTTCTAGATTCTGCTCCATTTGCTCAGAATCTCAACCGCAAAACTGTCGCTCCTTATTCCAGCGCATTTTTGAGTTGGCGCTTTTAAAAATCAAATCTTCAATCTGAAAATTATCTTGGAGGCTAGAAATGGTAAATAATGTTATAACCAACTTATTAAAACTATCATTGATAAAATAATTCATAATCATGAATTTATTAGAAATAAAGGAGAATAGATAATATTCATTCATAAGAGCATAAATCATTTATAAAATGGATTTAAATGATAAATTATAACAAATGATATGATGAAGAATAGTGTAAATGGGTGGGATAAGTGTTCAAAAGTGATAATAATAATGGCATATTAACGACCCAACATACCCCCACACTCAATATGTTGCATGTCCTCATGCAACGAAAACTGAATATATTGCATGTCCTCATGCAACCCAAAGACAAAAACCCATGTGTTAACCAAGCAATAAAAAAAATATGTTCATCTCACGCATGAAATGGATAGAACAAATGAATTCTTCCTCAATTAATGAATATTCAATTTTAGGAATCTTGATGAAGGCATAACAATTAAGTTGCAGCAAAATATAATATAAATAACAACAACCTTTATTAACCATTTTCCCAAAAACTACAACCCAGCTTTTGTTGAAATTTGGCAAGTAAATTTATAATATATGAATGCCTTTATGATCCAAAAATCGGATTGTTTTGATGCACTGATCATGAGATATAAACAAAATGGTTGTAGGTGAGAGTGCATGATTTCTGAAATTTTATGAACCAATTTATCTTGAATTTATCTAGGTATGTCTATTTTAATAGTATGTCTGTGTTTCCTAGAGATCACAAGAATTGAGTTCATAGTTTTAAAGATATTAGGGAAATCAATTTCTACACTGAAATTGTATGCCTTAAAGGAGAAAGAAAATAGAAAACATCCATCATGCGTAGCAATTCCTCCCCCTCTCTGAAAAATTAGCATGGCCTCATGCAATGATAGAAAACAAATAGAGGCGGTTGCTACCAGCTGTTGAATTCTATGCTTGGTGTAAAACAACATGGAAGAAGGGAGGTGTTGAGAATGAATAAGAATATAAATGGATGATAAAGGATATGAATGACATGGTCATAAAAAAGAAATGAAGGAAAGAGACACTCCCCCAAACCGAGAGATGATATGCCGCTGAAAAATGGGAAGTGGTAAAAACTATGAAATGAAGGATGGTAAATAATGCTCAAAATGGATTTTCATTAAATTCTCCTAAATTCGTAATAAATCAGAAAATTATGCTATTTTACCTCAAGTTTTACCTCCAAAAGAAAAATGTGGAATGACATATATGTATTGACAGTTGTTGAAGCTGATGTAGGCAAAGTTGGTGCTGAAAGTGATGCAAAAGGTGGAATCCAGGTAAGCACATAATGTCTGAAGAGTTGTTCATGTTCGCAAGTTGCTCGAGCCGCTTCTGTTAGTTGCAATAGTGTGGTCATGCTGTGAATAGAATTTCCCCTGCATACTTGTTGTTCTCTTGTAAACAAATCATACTTGTGCATACAATGTTCTTGAATCCATAATGTTAGTTTTGAATAGCAACAGATAAAATGCATGCAAAAATTTCAATCAGAAAAACTTATCAAATCAACAAGTTATGGCAGAGTGTAGTAATCATATCACATGCAATCCCATAATGCATACATTCTCCCCTCCAATTGGAAAAGGAATTCCATGACCATAAAGCATATGAGAGGTGTGGTGCTGACGGCAAGGCAAGGGAATGAACAATACAACAGTAAATGAGGCAGAGTACACATATCAATGATAGGACGACGAGAGTGATGGTTATAATGAAAACAGAGTGTATAAAGATAGTTATGAATAAAAGATAGGATGCTTTGAATTGATGATAAGTTATGAAAAGAGAAAAAGGACAACAATATGACAAAAAGATGCTTTACTGACGATATTCTAGCTGAAAAATGATGCGATTGATCATAAAACAATGTCTCATGCGTAAAGGTTCAAAATAGGGAAAAAAAAACAATTAAGGAAATAACTTCTCTGATAAAAAGAAAAAAAATAAGAAAATGTTATTATAGTAATAATTGACGATAAGATATAACTTCAATACCATAAGCAGAGCCGCTGCTGCCAGCAGGCATCCATAGCCTCGGCAGGGTTGCTTTTTAACCCATATGAGCCAGGATCCTCAATTTATAAATGGAGAGTTACAGTGTTGTTCTACAGAAGAGATCAGTGTGCTGGCATGGTAACCAGATAATCACACTGCCATTCACTGGGATGTAGCAAAGTGATCAGGCCGGCTCGTGATGAGACCTCCTGTTCCAAGGATAATTTGGCTATCCAATGGATCATAACCCTGGTGTGGTGGCCATAACGGGAATGTCACTTTCTTACAACCTTATGAACATGGTAGGCTGGATCGTAATGAGACCCCTTATCCTCTATCTGTGAACAAAATTTTGTTGTTATTACATATTTTTATGATAAAAAAAGGGAGGCTCAATACTCCTTAAGAGCAGGAATGGCGGAAGAAGTTGAACATGTGAATATAAAAAAATATACCCATAATCTCATTTATTACAGATAGAGAAGATTATAACCAGGAAGGGTGGAACCAGCATGATATTAAGATGATCAATCAGTATCATGTACAGCAGAAAACAATGCAGTAAAGTAGTATATAAATAATTGTGTCCCTTTTTGAAAAGAATCTATTGTCCTGTTAAAGATCATAACATGAATGATATTAACTCGCTTCAATAGAATCCATAATTCTTGTCCTCATAAAAGTAGTGTACTTCATGCCATGAAAGAGAATCAGGAAAATGTGGTTGAGATGAACTAGGAATAATTCCACAAGAGGAAGGAAGGGTTGCTCTCGAAAATACTCCCAAAGTGTTGCTCTTTTGAAGGATCAACAAAAACACTCAAAAAAGTGTTATTCCTTGTAGGGAACAACAAAGGAAATGCACACAAAAAAAAAGAAGTAAAAATACTCACCAAAAAGTGTGAAAATGGAAATGTCGTTCCTTTGGAAAAAGGAACAGCAAAAACTAAAAGTGTTGTTCCTTTAGAAAAGGAACAGCGAAAACGCAAGTGTCGTTCCTTTGGAAAAGGAACAGCAAAAATGAAAAGTGCAGAAGTGTTGTTCCATTCAAAAAGGAACAACGAAACGTGAAAGTGCAAAAGTGTTGTTTCATTCAGAAAGGAACAGCAAAATGTGAAAGTACATAAGTGTTGTTCGATTCCGAAAGGAACAGCAAAACGTGAAAGTGCAGAAGTGTTGTTCCATTCGAAAAGGAACAGCAAAACATGAAAGTGCAGAAGTGTTGTTCCATTCAGAAAGGAGCAGCAAAACATGAAAGTGCAAAAGTGTTGTTCCATTCAGAAAGGAACAGCAAAACGTGAAAGTGTTGTTCCATTTGGAAAGGAACAGCAAAAAGTGAAAGTGTAGAAGTGCTGTTCCATGCAGAAAGGAACAACAAAAGGTGAAAGTGCAAAAGTGTTGTTCCATTCAGAAAGGAACAGCAAAACGTGAAAGTGCAAAAGTGTTGTTCCATTCAGAAAGGAACAACAAAACGTGAAAGTGCAGAAGTGCTGTTCCATTCAGAAAGGAACAACAAAACATGAAAGTGCAAAAGTGTTGTTCCATTCAGAAAGGAACAGCAAAACATGAAAGTGCAAAAGTGTTGTTCCATTCAGAAAGGAACATCAAAACGTGAAAGTGTTGTTCCATTTGGAAAGGAACAACAAAAAGTGAAAGTGTAGAAGTGCTGTTCCATTTAGAAAGGAACAACAAAAGGTGAAAATGCAAAAGTGTTGTTCCATTCAGAAAGGAACAACAAAATGGACAATCATAAAATGCAAACATGCAAAAAAAACAAATTAGTTGTTCACGGCATTGATGCTGAGGATGAGTTACACTTTGAATGAAGCAACACCTGAAACACAAAATATCAGAAATATCAGAAAAGAAACAATGTTTTATTTAAAAACAATATGTAAATAACTAAATTAAGTTACAACAGCTATGATGTTATGTCAAAAAAATGATCTCTTTGAAAAATGTTTTGGCAGCAGTGACAAGACATGAATCTTCAAATCGAAATCAATTCTTCATTTCTTCTATTATGAATCCGTTGGGTAATGAGTTGGATGAAATTCCTTTGTTTCATTGAAAATTTCTTTTGAAAAATCACTCGTCCATAAATTGACCTTCTTTATTTTCCCAGGACCTGCAAAAAAACGAGTGTCTACCTGCAATAAAACATTAAATCATGGAGAAAGAGAGGTGATCGGGCTCCCCTAATCCAAGAATTATGCAAAAAAACAACAAGTAGTTACCCTGTATAACAAATCCATTGAGAAAATAACAAAGTAAAATTTATCTATCACTTGCGGGAGAGCAGTGGCGAATCATGCTAACCTGCAGTGTTTTAATCACAACTTCTTTGTTTTTCGTCGAAATTGAGTGATTCCAAAGCAAAATGAGAGCTAATTCAAAGGTGTATCTCCAATAGAAACAGGTTTTAAAAACTCAATGATATGATATGTCAAATTTGTTTAGAACAACCTGCATAATAGAGTCATTTTCGATTACCCGGCTTAGACCAATAGTTGATATTTCAAGCGTGACTTTTTCGTTTGATGTCGGATTCAAATGATTCAAATTGGAAATGAAATTAGATTCATTTATTTATTTCCAATAGAAACAGGTTTTGAAGACAAGAAGAATTGATAGGTCAAATACTATAAGGAACAGCCGGAAAGACATAGTTTTAAGGGTGCTGATTTACGATAGAAAGTCAGTATTTTGATCATAACTTCCCCATACGATATCGAAAATGAGTGATTTCAATTGCATTGTAAACTAGATTCATAGGCAAATCTACCATAGAAACAGGTTTTAAAAATTCATTCATTTAGGCCTCCAAAAACCGACTGTCCCAACTCTGTTCCTGAGCTGCCCGCTAGACAACCCGTCAATGTTTTGTTTCTAACTTTTTCGTTTCAAATCCAAATTGAGTGATTCAAATTGAGTTAGAAAGTAGACATCAAGGGCTACTTAATATAGAAACAGGTTTTTAAAATCTTCCCTTTTGGTCCCTCAAAACATGACTGTCCCGACTGTTTTTCCAGAAAGTTCATCAAGCCCGCAAGCCAAAAAAATGATATTCAAGCATTTTTTTTAAATTGGTGATAAAAATGAAAATGAGTGTTTGTAGAACTGTTATTTCTATTATAAATCATCTACATACACAAATGAATTGAAACATTTATCATCGATGTTGATTTCAATAGCATGTTGCAACAAAAGAAACAACTAGTTTTACAAAAAAACAAAATGCATTTATTTATTCCCTTATTTATTTTATTTTCTACACTACCGTATTTTGATTTGAAAAATGAATATTACTATGTATATGAGTACTTCCAGTGAAGCCATTTTCGAAGTAAGGCTTCACGTATGCACATTCCCAAATTTGAAAAATGCATGTCAATGGATATTAGGGTATGAGAAGCCAACTTCCCTTCAAAAAATGGTATCAAAAATTGTTGAAGCATAGAGTGATGTTGCAAACAAATGATGGAGTGAAACCAATCTTCAATATATCCTTTACTTTTTTGATTTCGCATAGCCATCATATCATGAAGTTCTTGAGCTTTTAAAATAGCTTGTTGATGCATAGTAAAAGAAACCTCATTTTCTTCCATAGCTTCTACAATTTTTGCATTTGAAACATTCTGAATCTCATTGTAGGTTTTCTCTAATAACACATGTGAGATAGAATGGATGGGAAGGATGGGTAAATTTTCCAGTTCAACATTGTAAGTATGTTGTACTGGTTTATTATGGTGAGGGTGTGGAATTAGATGAGCAGGAAAATGTGTAAGGAATGGAGCATTGTGATGATGTGGTTGATTGGGTTGAGTGGATGAATTTGGTATGCAAGCGGGATGTTGTGGAAGAGCTGGTGAAAAATATGGAGAATATGTTTGTGCTACAAGATGAGGGAGAGTAGTCATGTCATCATAAGATGAACCATGCCCAACTTGTAGAGAAAATTGCTGGTGGTTATATTGAGATTGACATGGCTGCCCTAACACATTAGTATTCCATAATGGATTATGCAAGTAAGAAAGTGGGGAGGGAGTGTTTTGAACCATACCTATAGGCCATGATTTCCGTGGTTTTGACCTTGTTGCAGCTTCCTTACCTCTTTGATATGCTACTTCCATCCTAGATAAGGAAGAGTGAGTATCTATGAGATGCTCCTTTCGGTCCTGAGGGTAAAACACTTCATCCAATTCTTGATTTTTATGAACCTGCAAAACATCCAATTTTTCATTTAGAGAGCTAATAAAATCAACTTTAAAATTTTCAAATAACACATTGATTTCAGCTCTTATGTCTCCTATTCTTGTAGCAGATTTGGAAAAGAAAGAACAGACATCTCTAGAATTCTTACTAGCCTTGGAGATTCCTCTTGAATACCTTATGCACAACTCACAAACATCATCATATGATAACTGAAAAACATCACCTTTTCCTATGAGATTTAAGATTTCTAAACATTCATCTTTGATTCCTTTAAGAAGGAGTGTTTTTAAGATCTCTTTCTCCAAATGCTTATATTTTGATTTTTGAAGGTTGTATTGAAATCGATCTACATAATCCTCCAAACTTTCATCTTCCCCTTGTATCATACCGAAAATATCTTCATTGGATTTGCAATAGTCTTGGTACTTCTTCAAGAATATGTTCTTCATGTCCTCCCATGTTTGGATGCAATTCCCACCTAGGCTCATGAACCATCGGAGAGCTGCTCCTTTTAGAGTAAGAGGAGACACTTTCAATCTTTGATCATTAGTACAATAATCATATCCTCTACAAAGTATTTCGAACTCAAATAAGAATGTATCTAGATCTCCATTTGCTAAACCATGAAAATTTGGTAAAGATGGGGGAATTATGTGCATTTGTGTCACTCCTCGTAAATCTTTGATAGGAAATTCAAAAGTAGAAACGTGAGCCATTTCTTACCATAACAGAAGATGTTCTTCATGTGTTCCTTCAAGCTCCTTCTTCCAATGTTCCTGTCAATTAGTTAGTGAAATGGGTGGTGCTTACATCACCACTTGAGTGAAATCACTTCTTAGCATTTTGATGAGATGTAGTTACTATTTCAATTCTGATTTACGCTGATTTACCTTTGACAGGTGTATCATTCCATCTGTATATGTTGAACTGTAGCTTGATAAAAAAAGAATTAATAAACAAAATCACCTGAGCAATGTCTCTATCATCCCTTTCCACCAATCCTCTGTAGGTAGCTGATGCCTTTGTATATTTATCAGTGTTTCATCAGCTTTTGTGTATCTATGAAAAGGCTGGAATTCGAACAGGTGGTTTATCTCATGTGTAATGTAGAATAGATTTTCTAATTTATCAAAGACACTCTGTCCTGATGGAGGCCTTGTCTCTTCTGATGCGCTTGAGGAAGCTGTGATTTGATTAGCAGCATAATTGTTCACCCTGTTGGCATAATGGTCATGTGACAACAGTCTTCCAACACTGGTTAATAAACTTGGTAGCCCTCTACTATGTAATGCCATGATCTTTGTCTTGAACTCATCCACCTCTGTTTGCATTTCTTGGCATTTTCTGTCCAATGTGTACACAAAATTCCTAAGGGTTAAAACCATTTTTATTAGCAAGATAGTTTCAGTCCTGTTCCTGATTCCTAATTCGGCCAACTGCCCTTTGGTGCGAGTATTCAAAATTTGGATCATCCTGTTAGCTTGCTTGGGCATATTTCCTAGAGATGCTCTAGCCTTTTGGTTTTCAAACTGAGCCAAGTTTATCAAATCCATTTGCTCATGAATGGTTTCAATGGATTGCCATTGGTCTGTAATGGATTGGCCAATTTTGACCCACAAAATTTTCTTGATATCTGCTAGAGTTTTATCAAAGGTAAGCTCTTTCTCCAGCTCCTTTATTCTTTTTTCCAAGGCTTTGACTTCTCTTGTCTTCTCAGCTACATCCTGCTTTGATTTGTCATATTTTCCCTCAATTGTAGCCAGCTTTTCCTTGGTTTCTTTCAATTCTGCCATTTGCAATTCCAGAGCTTCTATTTCCTTCATCGTTTTGTCCATTTTCAAGTTGGTGCCTTGCTCTGTAGATGCTAAAGTAGTGGCTGAAATTGGTGCTGAGCTTGAAGCGCCTGCTTCTGATATTGTAACAGTGGGAGGGACTGTTGTGGTGGTTGTGGGAGGAGCAACTATAAGAATCTGAGCTTTTTGAATTGGCTGAGAGACCAACTCTCCCTTTCTTCCCTATAATGATGCCTCCAATGCACTCTATGTCTCTACCAACCTTTTATGTAAGGTTGTAAGCAAAGCTACCACATCCTGCTCCTCTTTTTGTTGGGCCACCTCTGTAGCTTGAGGATGCAATGTGGGTGACAGCTTGATTTGTCTTCTTAGGGCAGCTATGTCTTCATCCTTCTTTTTTATCAAAGCCTACACACCCTTGGGATCAGTGGGGTCATGTCCCAACTCTATGATGATCTCCTCCAAGGACTTGATCCTATTTTCCTTGGCTTGTGATGAGGCTTTCTCCAACTCCAGTTGGGCAGCAATATTGTGCAAAGAGTTTTGCAATCTGTGGGCTAACAATGTCTTATCTGCTAGAGTATAATATACCATCTCCCTAGTCTGCTTGTGAAATTCAATCTGGTCCATCGGATGGATATCGTTGGCAAACACTTCCA
Source organism: Pinus tabuliformis (assembly GCA_031772625.1). Taxonomy (NCBI): domain Eukaryota; kingdom Viridiplantae; phylum Streptophyta; class Pinopsida; order Pinales; family Pinaceae; genus Pinus; species Pinus tabuliformis. The sequence continues at coordinate 248,512,220 of CM062805.1, forward strand.
GATTAGTTCTAATATAATCAACAACTGATTGGGGTTGCTGAGTTGTAGGTCTGAAGTGACCAAGGGTCATTCTTCCTTCCTGGATGTCATAGGCTGCCATTAGCCTTTGCTGATTGGTAGGGGCCATCCTTATTAGCTGGTTATACAGCTATAGTCTCACTGGTTCATTCCTAGCCTTGATATTAGTGAATGCGTTTTTAATATCAGAGGCCTATCTTACCTGTTGCCTTGTGGATGTTACTTCCACCCCCTGCTGTCTCTCTTGCTCCTACTGGAAGGAGCTGGCCAATGTCTCCATGCTTGGGGGAATTTGTTGTTCTGTGGGCCCCTCTGGCATTTCTTCCACTGAAAAAGGATTTAACCTTTGTCTCTTCTCTCCCTATTGCTCTGTAGATGTCCCTGGAGGGGTCTCTTCCTACTTATCTCTCTTCTTTGCCCTTTCCTCATTTAGAGGTGTTTGTAGCACAGGAATTTCAGTCACTTTTGCTTGAGTTGTAGGGTCTTGCCCTTGACTCTGTCCATCTGTAGAAACCGGCTGATATGTCATTGTTTCTTGCTGTCCCAAATCGTGCACTTGTTCTGAATCCCACGATGTAGGAGATCATATCTATAAGCATTTTTCCCTCCTCGGTAAATTCAACATGGAGATAAGGGATTGTAAATCTGTAGTAGCAGTCTGGGGGCATAAACAACTTAGCAATTCGGTCAATCTCTGCAGGGGGAAATTTTGATGCTTGATCTAGCAGATTCTTCATGGAAAGGGGGACCAATGGCTGAGCTAGTTTGAATTGCAACATATCATTGATAGACTGAGGAGTAATGTAGAAGAGGACTTTACCAGCAGGGCTCATCATTGCCCTCTGAGAAGGATCATAATTGGAATAGTAGTGATGGATGAGATCAGGAAAAACATTTACTAAGGGCAAGTAGTACATGGGCATGTTGGACTCCCATATTCTTAATGGATCAGTCTTGTTTCTGAATTTATTCCTTATCTCACAAAAGGCTTGAAGATGAGGCTTTACTCCTTCCATATCATCAATATGATAATCTCTATCTACCAGTGGAAGCCATTCTAGCTGTCTATGGGGTGCATTTAGTGGTGCAATATTGAGGGCAATTGGGGCCTCCATGTTTCGACTATGATCACAGTTGAATTAGGCCTGTATTTCAGCAAGGGGCAGAGTTCTGATGAAGGCTTTTTGAGCAAGGAACTCACAGTTTAATTTTTGTGCAGAGATGCTATTGAGGAGTAAAGCTCAAGGGGAATGAGGAGTAAGGAGGGCTCTGCAATAAGTACATTGGAAAGGGGAAAAATAAAGGACTTTAGCAACCTGTTCTTAGTGATTCCACGGGTGAATTGGAGCTGCAATTCGAGCTGTCGATGGAAATTTTATCAGGGGGTAGAGATGTCGGGTTTTGGCCGTAAATGAAGTTATGTGGGGCAGAGAGGAAAAGGTTGCAGGTGCCAACATGTTTCAAGTGGATTTTTAGGTGTATTTGGCTAATTTTGCAGAGAAATCATGAAAAATAGGGTTAATGGTGTTTTCCGGGTAAATACCTGTTTACTTTGAAAAATGTTGTGGTGAATGGCTGTCGGCGGAGGCCGAACAGGTCGGGTTGCAGGTCAAGTAGGTCTTGGCAGCTGATGGGCACATCGAATGCGAACTAGATGTGAGTTGCATGCAATTGCTTGCGCCATTCGTTTTCATAAAAAACAAATGAAAATGACGTTTTTCAAGATTTTTAACACAAATTTGGGCTTTTGCGGAATTTTGGCGCTTTTTTGTTATGACTTCAACATGACATCATTGGTGGGTCCCGGGTACGAAACGGTGACGTGGCAATTGATTGGGCCGACAACGTGGCACAAGACACAATGGCAGGGTGGGGACACCCGGGGATGAGGTGGCAATGACACGGGGCGACAATGGGTCGACGCAAAAGTGACGTAAGAGGCAACGTGGCACTGACGTCAGGGGCGGAGAAACAGAAGGCGGTTTGTGGTTTTATCGGACCATCTTCTGTATGGGGGCGGTATTTGTCAGAGCGGCTCCGATACAATCGCGTGGAGACACGCTTCTTTTGTACGGTAGAGAAACTGCTAGGCTATCGGAAGCTAACTGTCGGACGTCGGAGCGGCTCTGAAATCGATGAGAGCCGTCAGATGGGGAGGGCCCAATAAGATGGTGGACGGAACTGTGAGCTGTGGGTACGATAATGTACAGGGGCCCGCTATATTATATTGATTTATTTACGCGGCGGGGGTTCAAAAGCTTTGGGTTTGTGGGTTATATGGGTTTTATATGGTTTATGCGCCGGTGGTTATTAATTTGACCGAATATCAAATTAATCCCAAATAACATGTATGCGCGGAGGATATTGCTATAAGGTTTATGTGTGAGAGAGGGGGGGGGTTTAATTTGACCGAATGTTTAAATTAACCCCAGGTTTGGACTCAAAAGGGCTAATAGTAGTCCTAAATGGACTATTATTTCCCAAGACTTATATTATATGGCTATAGTGCCAAGGGGTGGGAATACTTACTATTTTTGGGTTTTTAATATGACTTTTGTAGAAATAGGGACGGGGAAGTAGTTTCAGGGAGCTATATAATAGAATTAGGGGTTAATATGAGTTTATGGATTGAAACTGAATGGATGAATGCTAAGTCCATAGTATGAAAACTTAGAGATAGGAAGATGAAAGGAGTATAGAATGATTTTTACACAAGAAATGTGGCTTCTTTTCATTGAAGAAAGTCAAAGCTTGACTTAGTATTTTTACAAAAATGAAGTGACAACAAGAATGGTTGGGCAGATCCCAAGGTCCTTCAGGGGATATTAGTGAGAAAATTTGAGGGGGGGGTGAAACGGAGTTAGACATGCTTCCATAATTCTGCCATCAAACAACTGCTTTGGCATTTTTGTTAGTGATGAGATGAGCTCCAAGGATAATTTTAGGGGCGAATGTTCACCGTTTGGCGAAATTAAGGGGTTTTAAATTTTTAGTGGGCGAATATTTTGTATCATAGTACATTTTTACAAATCACCTCAAATAGCCCACCTTATTTTAAGGGAGAGGGTAAAAAAGGTAAATTTAGCCCTTGAAATTAGGACTTACAACCTTCCATTCGCCCATTTTCAAGAATAGGTTTTATTTAAGTGAATCCATTCGCCCATTTTCAAGAATAGGTTTTATTTAAGTGAATCCTATGGGCCAAATACCATATTTATAAAATAGGTATGGTAAATTAATAAAAATATAAATAAATGAGAGGTATGGTAAATAAATAAAACATTTTTTATATTTACTCCATAAGTCACGTTATATACATGAAAGGGTGTAAACAAATAAAAATATAAGTAAAGTGGAGGTATGGTAAATAAATCAAACGTCTTTTTATACTTACTCAAAAGGTATGGTAAATAAATAAAAATATAAATAAACTAGACGTATCGTAAATAAATAAAACCTCTTTTTATATTTAGTCCATAACCCTCGTTCTATTTATGAAGGCTCAAGAAAAAGGTTTTATTTAAGTGAATCCTATGGGCCAAATACCATATTTGTAAAAGAGGTATGGTAAATTAATAAAAATATAAATAAACGAGAGGTATGGTAAACAAATAAAACATTTTTTTATATTTACTCCATAAGTCACCTTATATTTACGAACACTCAAAAAATGGGTTATATTTAGGTGAAACCTATGGCCAAATACTATGGGACAAATACCATGGACTAGATTGTTATTAATACCATGCAAAAAACCATTATTAACCCTAATATTAGAATTAATAAAAATAAAAATGGCACATGGTATTACCCATGGTATTCACCTGGAATGTAGCCTATTTAAATGGGGAATTAAACCAGCATGTAGCCTATGCTAAGATTCACTAGGAATTTACAAAGTTTTATTATTTAGTGAAAGACTCGCCAAGATCTTACAAGATTTTATAATTGAGTAAAATATTCACCATGCCTGGTGAGAGATTCGCCAAAAAATTATATATACATATTATATTATTGATAAAATCACCTTCCATTTTTCCTATATACCATGGAGATTCGCCCATTTATTATATTTATAAATTTAAGGGGGGGTTCTTAAAATTTTCCCTGATGAGCTCTCCTTTGATAATACAAAACTGATCAAAACCTTGCTTTTGCAACCTCAAACTACCTACCCAGCCTAATACACCTAATATTTTTTCTTCCTTTTGAATGGGTGCACTTAGACTTGTAGACCCTGATTATCCTTTTTTCTTTTTGACTACCCTCCTACCTAAATCAACCCTTATCTCTTCCAAGGACCCAGATTAAGCAGTTGGGCTCCTTAATTTCTCTACCTAGCTACTGATCTGCCAAGCTTGAACTGTTTGGACAGATATTCATTCTCTAGTCTAGAACAAGCAATTTAAACCATGGCATGGTCCAGATTGAACTGTTGGGCCATCCACCAAGCTAGCAGTGGCATTTTGGCTAGCCACTTTCCTGGTCTTTCTTTGGGGTTCATTTTTGTCATTTTTTCTGACCAATTGATCTTTCTTGCCCTTTGATTTTTCTTTTAGGGCATACCCTCTTTACATTTTTTAACTCTCTCTAATTCTTTTACAAAATATGGAACCTTTGCAGCATGAAAAGATGAACATATTTGGCACTTCCCAGGTCAATCATGAAAAATGAAACCTATTGGTATAGGAACCTAACACATGGATACTTCCTGGGCACAGACTAAGAGTTTAACCTAGTTCCATATGTGGGGGGCATTCATTTAAAGGCTCTTACCTCCTATACTATCAACCGGATAAATTGGCAGAAGGCTTCTAATACATTTGAATTGAATGAAAACATGAAGTCTCTTATGATAAGAGGCAATAGAGAATGGCCCATGATGATGTATAATAAGCACACCACCTTTTTAGACATTGAGGGAAATAAAGAATGGATGTTGGGGACACAGAAGTGGTGTATTGATCTCCGTGTCAAACAAATAGTCACGTTTCAAGATGAGACCCTTGACAGTTGTCAGAAGAGGTGGATGATGTCACCTACAGCTATTCGGAACAAGGAACCTTTTGGGACACAAAATTTTGCACGAGCACTAAGTCGAGTGCCGAGATATGTGGCATGCATCCAAACATGCGGGGTTCAGTGGACAAGACTTCTGTTCAGGATCCCCATCATTTGCTTGCCAGCAGAAAACTACATCACAACATACAATGTACCAAATGATTAGTGGAAGAATGTTCTTATCATAGAAGGATACAAGCCCCCATGGACATATATGGAATATGAGTATGATCTCGGCCAGCTCCACTCTGACTACAACCATTATAACCCAGACTTGCAGAAGCGGTGAGTTACATGACGACATGCATAAGACTAGTTGGAGGGAGATGTTGGGCATCAAACCTGCCTATCTTTTCCTTACATTTTCACCTATACTTTCATCCTTTTTGCACCAATGATATGCATTAATTTTGATAAACTCACAAGGTAAAACTACCTTCTAACGTCTCTTGGAATATTTAATTAATGAAGTGAGTTCACACGGTTTTGCCTATGCGAACTACTAAACCTTGCTATTTCCATAGATTTTGGTGAAGAGGTATCACATTCATAGCTCGCAGTAGAAGTCCCGCATTTACAACAATTATTTGGCAACACTACAATATCATAACCAACTCCCAGTTGCTCACAAGCTTATTTCAGATCTTTATTATTCTCTCTCTCTCGGCCATTAGTTGTTGTTCTAACAATTGTAATTTTTTGGGCATTAGTTTCCAGATTAGGGGAAATATTTCTTCCCATGTATTTGTATAAAAGGGATTTTCTTCCTGTGCAAAGGGGAGGTCGTATAGAGCCAGACATTGTAACAGTTCTTCATATATTAATTGAATGTGAGCAAGTTTGTTGTTCTTCTCCTAGCTATGTGTTAATGTAGCCATGATCAGAGAGTTGGGCCCCATGTCCTAATCAGGTGCTACATATTTTATTTATGTGTGTTGTTTATTTTGTTGTGGGATAATTTCTTATTACTGTTACAACTCTTTAATTAATTGTTGTGAATACCTTTTTAAGTCTTGCTATTTATTTCTAGTTATTGTTACAATGATGCTTTGATTCTTTAGCTATGAATCCTTGGTTTATGTTAGATTGTAACCTTGTCCCTGCATATACCTTGCATGTTACCTTGAAAAATGTACGCACCTGGATTGATAAATTAATGTGGAAAAAGGGTGGAACAATTTAGTCACACTCGAACACCAACAAACTCCCTCTTACATTTTAGAATGAAAGGGTTTGCACTAGTCAAGAACAAGTCATCAACATATAATACCAAAATTAGAGGCATACCTTGGATCATTTTGAATGATAAATTTGGATCAACACTGATCCTTGGAAATCCCATGTTGATCAAATAACTATCGATCCAAGCATACCAAGCATGAGGGGCTTATTTCAATCCATAGAGAGCTTTCTTCAATCGTCACGCATGGGTCTTCCTGTAATGAGCTTCAAATCTTGGAGGTTTTTCAACATGCACTTGTTCTTGAATAAAACCATGTCAGAAAGCAGTCTTCACATTGATTTGATGAATATACCATCCCTAACTTGTAGCAAGGGAAACTATCGAACAAATGGTTATATATCGGGCCACAAGAGAAAATATGTCATCATAATCTTCTCCCTTTTTTTGGAAGAACCCATGGGTTATGAACCTTGCCTTATAACTTTTTATGATTCCATCATCCCCATGCTTGATATTATAGAGCAATTTGGAAGTCACCATTTATCTTCCCTTCGATATTGGAACAACATACCATATGTCATTTTTCATAATAGATTAGTATTCTTCAGCCATAGCATCCTTCCTTACTTGTTCCTTAATGGTTTCATCAAAAGTGTGAGGCTCAACTAGAATCATATTGCTCATAGCTAAAACATATGCTTGGTACCTGCATGGACTCTTTCTTTCTATAAATTTTCCATAGGAAACAACATATTTCTCGGCATCTTGAATTGTGTCATGAAGCCATAGTGGCCTATTCTTAGCTGGAGGATCACTTTGAGGATGATCTAAGGGGTCCATAGGCTCCATGGGATCATTAACAATATCTTTCTAGGATTATGGTAGAGAAGGACCTTCTATAATGTCCATATCATCACCTTTCTTTTCAGGAGGCGGAGGCAGAGGAAGGTCCCTTGCTTTTTCAAGGGTAGCATATTCATCGAATGTTAGATCCCTACTAATTTCATCCTTTCTTTTACTAGGAATATATATTCTAAATGTTTTGGAATCTTCACTATATCCAACAAACTTACCCCTTTTTTGAGAGGCTTCTAGATTGTTTCTTTTTTACTTCGGCATATGGAAATATATGGGGTAGCCAAAAATATGGAGATGACCAATATCGGGCTTGACACCTTTGAATACTTCCTCAAGAGACTTGTTGTCCAAATATTGATGAGGAACCCTGTTCTGAACATATATAGTTGTGTTTTTTTCTTCACTCCAAAGGAACTTTGGTAGGTTTTGATCATGTAGCATGGCTCGAGAAACTTCCACAGTAGACCTATTCTTTCTCTCATCCACTTCATTTTGTTCGGAATTATAGGGGACAATCGTCTCCTTCTTGATTCCTTCATTCTTGCAAAAGTATATAAATTCATTTGAGATATATTCTCCACCACTGTTGTACCTAAAGATCTTTATTTTATTCCATGTATGATCTTCAACCAAGGCATTGAATTCTTTGAACATTTCGAAGGTCTCATCCATATGCTTTAAGTAATATATCGATGTCTTTCTTAAGATATCATTAATCAAGGTAATGTAATAGATATGGCCACCAAGAGAATGTATGTGCATTGGACCAGATATATCAGAATGAATGAGATGAAGGATATCTTTACTTTTGTTCTTGCTAGAGAGGAATGGTCCCCTTGTCTTCTTTCCACTGGAACACCCTAGACATATACCCTCATGTTCTTGAACATTTGGGATCCTGAACACCAACTTAAGTCAATTTAGGAAGAGAATCACAATGGATACAGGAAACCCTTTGGTGCCACAACTCATTTTGATTATTTGTATCATGGACCATAGATAGAAGATTCCTTATAGTGACTCTATAGAGTCCTTCAAACCTATATTCCAATGTGAAGGCATTTCTCATATAGGATCCAATCGGCCAAGTAAGTATTTTTCCTTTGATGAATGGAACCCTCATTCCTTTTTCCTCCAAAGGATATATATAGATACCAAATTATTCGTCAATCCTAGCACATACACCACATCATGAATCAAAACAAATTCCCAAGAGTCCAAATGAAATTTGACAAAACCAAAGCCTTTAATGGGATGAGTGGAGTTATCTCCAATAATAAGATTCAAATTGGACTCCATCTCTACAAAGTTAGAGAGAACCTATTTATATCCATAGAAATGATGAGAGGCCCCACTATCAGCAACCAAGTATCCCAAGAATTTAGAGGCGAGAAACTAGAAAGTATAAATATAAGAATATATTCAGATTGATTAGTAGCATTACTTTCATACCTGGAATTTCTTGATCCCTTTGGTGGATGATAGCCTTCTTTACAATCATCAAGAGAGTCTCTTATTCTTCTATTTTTCCTTCTATCATCTCTTTTATCATATGATTGTTTGTTTTTGTATCCACAATTATTGTTGTAGGACCTTGAAGAGTTTCTTCTTGGAGTATCACTCTTCTTGGGAAAATCTCAAGCATAGTTACCCTTATGCTGAAAATTGTAGCATTCAACATATCTATCTTGCTCTCTTGAATCCTCAGAATCTCATTTGGCTTGAGGAGTTCCTCTTCAATTAGATGGATTTCCCTTTCCTTTCTTCATATTCCTCTTCTTCCCTTGAGCAACAAAAGCAGTGGGCTCTCCTTCATTTAGCCTTTTAATTATCCCTCTAGATATCATCAATGTTTCATCTTGATTGCAAAGAGAAAGTAGCTCATCAAAATAAGGGATTATTTCCCTATTGTTGATAGAAGTAGTGAACATGTCCCATGATGAAGGAAAGCCACTAAGGGAATTCATCATTGATTCCCTGTCAAGTATAATTTCTTGGGAAGTCAGGAGTTGATCCCTGATCTCAACGATTTTGATCCAAATTTATGCAAGAATGAAATGAAATACATATTCAAATAGAAACACATAGCTACAAGTAAAAAATGAACATCAATTCATTAATAATAAATACTAAAAACTGTTTACATGCAAAATGGAAATAAACTAGCCTGGGCGATGGTAGCTTATCTCTAAGAAGATATGTGGTGGCTACATACCTATGAATTGTGTTACAATGAGGCTCAAAGGCTTTTCTATTATTGGGAAATAAGGGAAGACCCTAAACAATAAAAAAAACAACCCTAGGAAATGAAGAGCCAAAAGTTTGTGGGCCCCATTGGCGTTAATTAGTACATCAACTTCTCGGGGTCATAACATTGGCATACGATCTTCGTTTTCCACATACGGTACTTCATTAGAAATATCTATTTGAGGAATATAATGTATTATTTCAAACCCTTGTTGTAAGTTGTAGGTTATCCCATTTAAAAACAACAAAAAAAAAACATTGTTTAGGGCCTCAAAACAAATATGGAAGTTTAGGACTTGAAAAAGTGCCAAAAATAGTAGATTGTGGTACAATTAAGGAAAAATAAAGAAACAAAGTTTTGGGTCCAACTGGAATAGGTAGGTGGCCACCAATATCCACCTATATCAATCCACCCCCCTTCCGAAGCAGTGGTCCCCATTTCATTGAAATCCTTCATGAGATGGGGAAACTTCTGTTGAACTTGGTCCCTAGTGAGCCACTTGCCCCAGTGCAGAATTTGGCTAGCTTTGACAACTTGATATAGTTGTATCCTATACTCGTGAGTGCTATTGATATATGTGTCCATGATCTGATCAGATGTGTCATATTCAATGAAGTCTAGGTTGAGGTATGTTGGTGTCAACTGCTCAACAATATCTGATGTGTCCATCAATGGTGGAAAGTATGGCCAAAGGTGGTCCACATTGAATACGGGGTGTAAGTGAAGGAATGCGAGGATACTAAGATACAAATCATTGTCTACCACAACCTCAATGATGGTGTAAGGCCCGTATCAGAGTGGTCGAATATTCTGATGGGCCACGACAAGGGATTCCTTTTGCAAATGTAACCAAACTTTGTCACTGAATTGAAACTTATGTTGCACCTCATGTTGATAATTTTTTTGTTTGTACTTAGCATTCGATTTCTCCAAGATTTCATTAAACTACTAGCATATGTGCTGAATATGCTTAATAAACCTAGTGGCTTTATCAACTTCAGACTAGACATGGGCAGATTCTTCCTAGGTAGTTGCAAAAGGTAGTACAACATCAAGGGAACATAATGGTTGAAATCACAGCCCACTTTGTTATAGACATTTTTGGGCCCTAGAACCCCAAGCATGAAATGTCCTTAAACCAAGGGCTCCTAAGTCCCTAAAAGTTTTGTTCGAACCCCTAAAGGAACAAGGTAAACATATTACAACTTCTCCCAGAAGTTCTCCATGAGAAACTGCTCAGAATTGGTCAAAACAGGATCATTGCAGCTGCTCCACTGGCTAAGTGCGTTGCATCTCACCCAAATACACTGTGAGGGTGAATTACATTTCAAAAGACCCTTCTGTGGGGTGCGATGGGTGAGAAATGACAAATGGCAGTGTCATTCCGCGAGGTGGAGAGGCAATGGAAGCTTCCAGAATCTTCTCCTGTGACACTTGCCTCACTGAATTCGACCAAGGATGAGTAAGAGGCCATCAGTCTCCAAGTGGAAGCAAGAACTATCAAAGAGAAGACACTAATCAAATCACAAGCTGACTCATCCCCCTTACAGATATCTATATATGGATCCCTCATCCCAGAGATCCAGGAGGCTGGAATTTTGCATATTGTAAGGAATTGTTGTTGGTTTCCTGAGACAAACATCAGATTGTTGGGTGATCTAAGCTTTGTTTGAGGTGAAGAGGGGCTTCTTTGTTGGGAGGTTGATGCTGGGTCAAAACAACCGGTTGTAACTCCTCTTGGCTCTTTTCTTTTTTATCAATAAAAGCTATTTGAGTTTTCCTCCATGCTTTTGTGTCATTGATGCTTGTTACATTTGTATGGTCAATTTACATCTGACCCTAGATTGTTTACGATTATAGATCCATGTCTTTGTATAGTGCTATGCTTCTATGATCTTACATGTATTTTGTGAAGCTGGGTGTGCAAGGGAGCAGGTAGCTGAGGACTATCAAAGAAGAGAAGGATCAAATCAGGAGATTGGCGCAAGACGGAGGTTGGTCTTTCTATTCCTCTCTATCTATAATTCATAAAGGAAAAACAAAAGTAGCTTTTCTCTGTTTGTTTCTAAGGCAGCTGGTGGGCTCCAGTATTGTAGCAATAATGTTACAACTCCTGGAGCTTCCTATCTCTAATTTTATCAACTCGGTAGTTCGTAACAAACTTGGAAGTGACGGTGCTGTATGCACAAGTACTAGCTCTTGTCGTAGCTGTCACTTGGTTAGCTGGCACAAGTCCGCTAGGGCTCAAGCCAACTTCTATATGCTCTCAGAAGAAGCTTTCTAAATGATGGATGAAGACTACCTCAAAGGAGATTAACCTACTTTGCAATAATGAACTGAAAGCCAACAAAACAGGGAAACCCTAGTAAACCCTAATTTGACTAGTCTAATCTCTATGATGCAATGGTGGGTGTGAAAACTTCTAGAAATGATGCCATTACTTCTAGTGATCTGAGATGCATGAAACTAAGCTACTTCTACTGAAAAGAACATTGTTTTTGTATTTTTTCTTAAGTGGTTTGGAGTTATTATGATTTTGTTTCTTATTAGGGTTTGACTGTGCAGGGGTAGTTCGAAGGAAAGAAAGCTTGGGAAAGGTCAGGAGGGCTAGGAGAGGTTCCAGAGGATCCAAAACATCATTTCATAGAAGTCCACAACGTTCAGGTGCTCAACAACCGAGGTTACAGGTTTCTACAGGATGTCTGCATGGGATCCTACAGGAAGCTTGGGATTTCTACAGGAAGGCTGCTAACTTCTACAGGATGTTCTGTGGTTGGAGTGTTGGGTGATGGAAGCGTGGAGGATTTGTATGGGTAGATAGGTAGGATGGAGAGGGTGCCTATGATGGTTCAGGGACAGAGATATGAGATGAGGAAAGAGTGGGTGCAGCTGGTGGGAGAATGGAAGGGTGGAGGCAATGAAAAGTCCAAAAAGATGGAGCTACGTGAACAGTGGAAGTGTTGGAAGGCAAATGATCTGAACAGAGGTTGGGTAGGTGGCTTTAGACGCGGTTGAGAAGAAGAAGAAGATAACAGAGTGATGCACGCAGTGTAAAGGAAACAAATCTGCACAAAACCAAGAATTCATCAACTTATCCTAACTGTGTGATTAAATTAACGAACACCAATGTAAACTTCAGAGGAAAACCGTGCATGGAGTTGAAATGACGAAGTACTGCTCAAGATCAGAATGCATGGATGGACCTACAATTGAAATGACTGTGTTGCAGCTTGAATGAAAGTGTATGACTGCGTTTTCGGTGGCTGGTACGGTCTACACCCCCAATCTCTAAACAGAGATGGCAGTGAGTGCACTATCAGCCTTTTCTTGAAGCTCGAATGAATGATGATCCTCTTACTCTAATCTAAGCAACTAAAAGCACTTGAACCATAAACTAATCCTACTCAATCACATAAAAGAAATCAAATCAGCAGACTGTAAATTCTAAATGCATGTTAAAACAGAGGAATAAAGTGCTGAAAAGAAAGACAAGTAACAATACAAAGAAGAGGAGGTCTATTGCTCTCAGGTTGGGCCCTAACCTGAGAGCTATAGCTCCCTTAAAAACTCAGAATTGAATAGAAAGCTGTCTGTCTTTATTGAATAATCATGAGTCTAATGACATGCCAAAACTGGCTTACAAAGAGCAAAAACCGAGTTGTAGCTCGTGCTTAGAAATTGCAACAGTAGTTCAAAAGTTCAAAAAGCTCCTATCAAAGGCTATGGCCTTAATATTTATACAAGATGAGGATCAAGCTGGCTTCCTCAATTAAGGGAGCTCGACTGTCCAACTAAAAGTTAAACTGTTGTAAACTGTTGTTCCTGTAGAACCTGTTGGCTGCCTTTAAGCTCGGTGGGGAGAGCTGTTGGAGCTCGGAGTTAGGGTGGAGATCACGAGGGAGGTTATTTAAGGCTGTAGACAACCTCCCTGTAAACCTGCAATGCCACCTTTGCTGTCTCCTTGTCTCCTTCTGCGTGGTCTTTGCTCCCTTTAATGCCAAAAAACCTGAAATCATCATGTATTAGCCACATAGATATAATGCCTTCCCTTCTTCCTACAAATAACACGAATATACCAAGAAATGAATGCATAAGTGATAAAAGATGAAGGGTTGAGCAAGGTAAGTAGGCCAAATGAGCCCAATTTGTTACCAAAAATTGGGGCTCATCATCACCCCCCAGCTGAAATATTTGCTCATCCTTGAGCAATTTTGCCCCAGCTCCTTGTCCTTGGCTGAGAACTAGGCTCTGGAATATGCTCTTTCTTCCCTACTCTTGGTGGCTCTGCCTGTTCTTCCCTTGGTGGCGATGAGGGTGCCGCTCCTTCCCTCTTCTCTGTTTCCTTGACCTTGATCCGGGCTTTTGAAGGCGATTGGTCTATCCTTCTTTTCCAAGTAGTTGGTTTTGGGCTCCCCTTCTCGTAGGTGACCGATATCTTCGAGGGGGACCTCTCACTGGGTGAAGTAGGGGCATCCCCTGTAGTGACTTGGCTACTGGATGGGGGCTGTGGCTTGCCCTTCTTTATCCTAACACTTCTTCGAGCTTTAAAGTATAGAGGGGTCTCCCTCTTTCTCTTTTCTTTTGGCTTAGGTGGCGTGCTGAGGCCAACTAGTATAGCTGCTGCCTCCCTTGCTAGAATGTCCGCCTTCTTCTCCTTGGGTTTCACCTTTTCAGGGCTTCCTGTAGAAGACCCTGTTTTAGCCAATTTCGGGCTTCCTGCAGAAGCCCCTGTTTTGGTAATTTTCGGGCTTCCTGTAGAAGACCCTTTTTCTGTTTTCGGGCTTCCTGTAGAAGCCTGTTTTTGCTTTCCTGTAGACACAGGTGTCGCCACCTTGGCTTGCTTTGATGCATGGGTTTTGCTTTTTGGTTTGGTTGCGGGTGCTGATGAGGTACGTGGGCTGATGTGGACCTTCTCAGCTTTGTCCGTTCTGCTCTGCAACCTTTTCTCTCTTGCTGACAAAATGGGTGTGTCACCTTTTTCCTCAGCATCCTTTTTCTCGTGCTTCCTCCTTTGTTCTTTCTTCTGCACTGTGGTCGGGGTCTCCTGGCCTGTTTCTTTCTTTTCCGCGGCCACTGCTTCTTTTTCCTCACTGCTGGAGGAACCCGTTTCTTCAGTCAACATCCTTATGTCTCCATCTCTTGTCAAATTTCTGAATGATTCCCATGAGAGGGGAACCTTATATGAATGAAGCGCATCCTCCACAAGAAGTTTGATCAACCCATGGTGGGCTACCTGATCTGGTATGCCTTCTTTTAACTTTGTGGCACACTCAATTATAGACTGTAGCAGGAAATAAGGAATGCTCAGTTTATTTTCTACAGGAAGATCAATCTGGTGTCTCAATTTAGTGAGCAACCTGAAGTGATATGCGTACATGATGCTAAAACGGCCTTCGCAGCTTATATACTTCATGATTTGCAGGCTAACTTCATTCTATGGTGGCAGCAAGCTGGTTCTTCGCACCCCATTTTTGTCCTCCGTGAATTCTTCATCAGGTGGAAAGAATTCTTTCTTTGCCTGCTGGCTCAACTTCCTTTCTTCCTTATCCCATGGCAAACCCATTGGAAGTTCAGTAATTCGACTGATATACTGTGGGGTGAGCTTGAGGCTTAGGCCCCTGAAGTTCACGGTGGCCAGTGTTTTGGATTTCGGCCTCAAGGCTTGTAAAAATTCTTCTGCCACTTCGTCATCATGACCCTGCAACTTGTCACAAAAGGATATCCATTGTGCCCGTGTGAAGAGCTCTACCACCTCCGGGTTTTCTCTTAATTTTGATGAATCAGTGGGTTCCCGTCTAATAAACCCACCCGGCATGATAAAAACTGTTGCTAGAGGTGGCGAATGCGGAAGAAGTCTAGCTTACGGAGACAGAGCGTGGAATTACGCTTCTGTTGTGCAAATAATTCACAACTTATCCCTGAGAACCTTAACACAGTTTAATTCACTGACATCCTGTAGAACAAAAGTCTATGCACAGCAGACAACAATTTCAACCATTTCCTACAACCAGACTGTAGACGACGATCCTGCCACCTTTAAAAACCAATTGCATGGAGAGTTCAGGGTTACCTTTTTATCTGCCACCTTTTTACGTGAGGAACTCGCCTTCCTGTAGAAACAGCTTTCCTGTAGGAGCAACTTTCCTGTAGGAGCAGCGCGTGATTCCTGGGGAAGACTGCAGTTGGTCTGCGCTCTCGGTGGTGCTTCACAGCCGTTTTGATAGCCAAGGGCTTGGAGTTTCGAACTGCAGAGAGATCTGAATGTGCACTCGAGGTTCGAACAGCGAATGATAAATGCATGCGGCCAATTTAGCCGATTAGATTTGAATCGGCGGAATCCGTGGCACAGGGGTGAGTTGTCCCCGCCGGATCGTTGGATGACGTCGTTCCATCATTTGACTGCGCGTTCACTTACTACCGCATCATCCCTCCAGCAGATCCGCCGCCGTTTCTTCTGCTAAATCCGTTTTTTCCGACGCGGATTGTTCTCACGTGTGTGCTGATCATTCCTTTTGTCACGGCCGCCACCCAAACATCTGACTGGACCATTAACCGGTCGACGTGGCCAGTCAACTGGCCATACAGCCGCTCAACCCATTCACTTTACACTTTGCAAACAATTCAAAGTAAAATTCATGCGATCTGACGGAAGAAAGGGTTGAGACACTTACCTGCGCGGCTGCAACACGATTTCTCAGGTTTTGGACGATGATGAATGGATCTACCTGCTGCTGGTGAATTTGCATAGGCCCGGAGGTTCACGTTTACAAGCTGCCGACGATGGAGTTGATGCTTCGCTGCATGCGTCCGCGTTCATTGCATATGGCCAGCGCTGTGAATAGTATACACTCTAGCGGGCTTAACTGTTACAGGACTCCCGCGGGATGTCTTGTAACAGTTCTTCCTCCTTGGGTGCATGCTGCACGACGAAGGATCTGGCCTCCCGATCACGCTCCCAGGGCTTCTGGATGACTGAGATGGATATGGTATGAGATCTTCAGCATTTTTTTCATTTAAAACTTGCTTTTTCTGAGAACTCATCGATCTGCTTTGCTGGTGCAGGTAACTTCGTTGCATGTCGACAAGGATGGCAGGACGAGGTGACAACAATGTGCAAGGGAGATAACGATAGCTTGCATGCGTCCAAACCGATCCTTAGTTGTTAGATCTTCTCATAACATGGATTCTGGACCATCCTGGGCTTCTACAGGAAGTTTCCTGTAGAAATACAGAGCTTCCTGTAGAAAGGTTGTGTTTCCTGTAGAGAGTCTGCACCTTCCTGTAGAAAATCTGCATCTTCCTGTAGAAAATCTGCGTCTTCCTGTAGAAGATCTACGTCTTCCTGTAGAAGATCTACGTCTTCTTGTAGAAGACTCAAGCTGTAATAAAATTGCACATACCTTGGAGAAAATGAGTATTCTTGGAGGAGGTTCTGGTGAGGTCTCCTGACAGCATGATAAGGATCCTGAGCTCTGAGTTGAGAGGCTTCCTCTCCTCCATAGAACACCTGCAACCTGCATGCAATTTTACATTATGAATTTGTTGACCTTGTTTTTTTTTTTTGTTTTTTTCTTCTTTTTTTTTTTTTTTGAAAGATAACAGGGGTGCCTCATTGAGGTTTTCACCCTTGCCATCTGCCTTAAGTGCCTCAAAGAGGTTTTCACTCAAGGATCTTTTTCCAATCTCTTTTTTTTTTTTTTTTTTGAAAGACAATAGGGGCGCTTCAATGAGGTTTTCACCCCTACTACCTGCCTTAGGCGCCTCAGAGAGGTTTTCACCCAAGGATCTTTATTATTATTATTATTATTATTATTTTTGAACCTTTCAGGGTATGCCCAAAGGAGAGGCAGAACCCTTCTCTATGACCAATACTGATTTCTCCATAGTTTTGATGAACTCTTGTCTTGAGAGAGGCTTCCTGTAGATCTTAAATCTATGCCCATTGACAAGCATGGGGATGGCTTCCTCATCAATGGTCCGAATAAGCACAGATCCATTGTCATGACATTTTTCCACTGCATATGGTCCTAGCCATCTGGTTCTCAGCTTTCCCTTGAAATATTTGTATCTGGAGTCATACAACAAAGCCCAATCTCTAGGCTGGAATTGCTTGTCATGGAGATGTTGGTCATGCCACACCTTTCTCTGAAGTTGAACCACTTCTGAGTGAAGGAGGGCCTGCATTCGGTGCTCATCCAGTCCATTCAGCTGCAATAACCTTTCTTGTTGTGCATGGCTGAGATCTAGATCTAGCTGAGCTGCCATCCTCAAAGTGTTGTATTCAAACTCAATGGACAACAAAGCTTTCTTCCCATAGACCAGCTCATAAGGTGTGAAGCCGGTGGTGGTCTTCCAGGTGGTGTTGTAAGCCCATGTGGCCTCAACCAGGCGATCTGCCCAGTCCTTTCTGCTGCTGCTCACCACCTTAGTCAAGATCCCTTCTAATGCTCTATTAGTGACTTCCACCTGCCCATTTGCTTGAGGGTGATAGGGGGTGGAAGCCCTATGCTTGATCTTGTGGTGAGCTAGTAAGTCTTCAACCAGGTTGGATGTGAACTAGCTCCCTTGATCGGTGACCAGCTCTCTTGGGTAGCCAAACTTGTAGAAGATGTTTTCTCTTAAGAACTCGGCCACCTTTTCTTCTGTTGCTGCTTTGATTGCTTTAGTCTCTGCCCACTTTGTCAGGTAGTCAGTACACACAATGATGTAAGACCTTTGCCTCGAAGGAGGGTTGATTGGACCCACAAAGTCCATGCCCCACTTCTCAAATGGCTCAAGAGTCACTTGAGGTTGGAGAGGCATCTCATCCCTTTGAGTCGGTTTCCCCATTCTTTGGCATTGGTCACATTGGCTGATATATCTTCTGACATCTTGATGAAGTGTGGGCCAATAGTAGCTTGCCTGCAGGATCTTGAAGGCAATCCTCTTTGCTGCAAAATGTCCTCCACAAGGCCCATCATGACAGGTGAGGAGGATATCAAAGATTTCCTCCTCCCTTACACAACGCCTTAAGATCTGATCGGGGCCAAGCTTGAACAGATTGCCCCCGATCCAAGTAAATGAGGCACCTTTTCTGATGATTCTGCTCTTCTCTCTTGAAGATAGGTGTGGAGGGAACTGTGCTGAAACAAGGTAGTTTGCTATATCAGCAAACCATGGAGAGAGTGCTGAGATAGCAAAAAGATTTTCATCAGGCATCTGGTCATCCACCGTTCCATCCTCATCTGCAGACAAATCCAATCTAGATAAAAAGTCAGCAACAACATTTTCTTTACCGGGTTTGTCAACAATGGTCAAATCAAACTGCTGCAACAAAAGTAACCATCTAATAATACGAGAATTCACATCTGGTTTATTCATTAAATATCTAATGGCAGCATGGTCTGTATGTACAAATGTTTGATAGCCAGTGATATAGTGTCGGAACTTGTTCATTGCATGGACCACAGCCAAAAACTCGTTCTCAGTTACAGTGTAATTCAGCTCAGCTTTGGACAAGTTTTTACTAACAAAGTAAATGGCATATGGAAGTTTTTGTTCGATTTGTCCTAAAGCTGCACCTATGGCTTGGTTCGAGGCATTAGTGTGGATGTGGAAAGGTAGGGCCCAGTTTGGACCTCTCAGGATTGGGGCTGACACCAACTTGTCCTTTAATTCATTCAAAGCCCTCTGACAATCATCAGTCCACTTAAATTCCACATCTTTTGCCAACAGGCCAAACAATGGCGAGGCTAGCTTGCTGAAGTCCTTAATGAATCTCCTGTAATACCCTGCTAATCCTAAGAAACTCCGAACATCCCTTACCTTTTGAGGAGGTGGAACCTTCTTGATGAGAGCAATTTTGTTAGGATCCACCTGTAACCCTTGGCAAGAAATGGTATGGCCTAACACGGTCCCTTCAGTCATCAGGAATTCACATTTTTCGGGACTAAGGGACAGGTTCATCTCAATGCATTTGGTTAGGACTTTTCCCAGATTGGACAATGCTTCTTGGAAATTGGCCCCATAAGGAGTGAAGTCATCCATATAGATTTCCACTGCATCATGGACCAGCTCCGAGAAGATGCTCAAGACAGCTCTCTGGAAGGTAGCAGGAGCATTGCATAGCCCAAAGGGAAGAACTCGGTAGGCAAAGGTACCCCAAGGGCAAGTGAAGGTGGTCTTATCTTGGTCTTCCGGGCTGATTTGAATCTGGTTGTACCCGCTAAACCCATCCAGGAAAGAGAAGAACTTCTTTCCTGCCAGTCCATCCAACACTTGATCTATGAAAGGTAGAGGGAAATGGTCTTTCTTAGTAGGTTTGTTCAGTTCTCGGTAGTCCACACAGATTCTCCACTTCCCATTCTTCTTGGGAACCAACACCAGAGGGGACACCCATTCACTATCTGAGATGGGGTAAATGAATCCGGCATCCAACAGTTTTTGCAGTTCTTCCTTGACAATGTCCTTAAGGGCTGGATTCATTCTCCTCTGAGGTTGCCTAACTGGTTTACAACCCTCTTTGATGTATATGTGATGGGTACAGACCGAGGGATGGACTCCTTTCATCTCCTTATAGCTCCAAGCAAAAGCATCTAGGTGACTGGCCAACAGGTTACACAGCTCCTTTTCCTGGGAAGGAGATAGGGAGGAGTTGATCTTTAACGTTCTCTCAGGGCCGAACTCCACATTCTTGACTCTGGGAGTGACAGGGTTGGTCGTACAAAGATCCACTAGGGTGCTGGCTTGGGCATCCTCCACCAATTTCTCTGAGGATAGTGCACTGGAAGGTGGATTCTGGATCAAGGTCTCAATCAAGTCATCCTCGGTTGGGGGGTCTCTTCTGGTGGTATCTAGGGTGCACAAAGGTGCTGAGTACACTTCATCCTCATCTCCTTCCTCCAACCAAAGTGGTAAGTCATGCTCTAAGGAAGGTTGGGCAGGAGGATATAGGACTAGCTGCTTGGACATAGGACCATTTTTGATGGTCATATTTCCTGCACGACAACTTATGTAAGCATTTGCAGTGGCTAACCAAGGCCTTCCCAAAATAAGAGGATATCCAGTAAGCTTTGCCTTGGGTTGCAGAACCAAGAAATCTGCAGGGTATTCCCAAGAGTCGACAGAGACCAAGACATCCTCCACAATCCCTTCGGGATTCACAGTGGAGCGATCTGCAAGTTGCAGAACTGTCGAGGTTTTCCTCAAGGAACCCTGAAGATTGAGCTTGAGCATGGTGTCCCTGGTCATCACATTAATGGCAGCCCCCAAATCAATCAAAGTGTGAGGTATGATGATGCCATTGATGTGGACATCTACTACAGGACTCCCAGGATCTAGATACTTTGGGCAGATGACTTGTCCTAACATAAGGTCAGACAGTTGTCCTAAGACATTGATGGTTGAAGCATCTCTCTTTCGCCTGCCTGGGTGTTTGAAACACTTTTCCTTAACCAGTTTGTTGTATATTGGCACATCCTTGATGGCTTGGAGAAGTGGTATTTTTACACACAACTGCTTGAGCTCACCCAGAAGCTCATCCTCCTCTGGGTTGGGTTGTGTGGTGGCTGTTAGTCTCTCAGGAAAGGGTGGAATAGCCTTTGGTTCACTTTCCTGTTTATCTTCCTCATCCTCTGGGGGAGGAGGTTGGCGATCTGGAAGAGTCTTGCCAGATAGAAGATTGATCTCCTGGATCTCCACAGCATAAGTAGGGCATGATGTTTCCCCAGTGTATACCTGCTGGGCCTGTCTATTGTTGGAGTTCGGGTTCGGTTGAGCAGGTATTTGAGGTTGCCTTGGAGGAGCAGGAGGTAATGGTTGAGGTTGAACTGGTGGTGGAGGCAAAATGGCAGGAGGAGTGTTGTATTGGGGCCTCCACCCCGACTGAGGTGCATTCCACTGAGGCTGTGGCTAGGCCTGTGAGTGATAAGAATGAGTAGTGGGTTGAGTAGGGTACTGAGGTGGATAAGACCATGGAGGAGGCATAGACTAGGAAGGATGAGCAGGGGGACCCCAGGAAGGCATAGGATTCAATTGGTTGGGGCTGTAATAAGCTTGAGGTGCCCCTTGCATCCCCTGCTGGTAAGTTCTAGGTCCTTGTGGCCTCCTTTGGTTGAGGTAATAGAGAGGTTCAGTGGGAGCTTCTGTCCCTTGGTACAGGGCTTTAAATCCAGGTAAGGTTGGACATTGGTTTGTGGGATGGTCCTCCTCACAAATGAAACACACTTCAACCGAATGTAATGGACATTCGTTCTTAGGGTGCCTCCTGGTACATCTAGGGAAGAAGATAGCCAAGGCTCTCTCAGCTTCTTCCTTCTTCTGCTGGATCCTGAATGTGTCCAGCTGCATGGCAATGGTCTGTCTCACCTCACTCTTAAGATCTTCCAATTGATTTGCAAACTCATGTTTGGAGAAAGGGACACCAGTTGAGAGGAGGTTTCCTCTACCTTGTTTCCGAGCTGCCCTGGAGTGGTTTCTAAACACAGTCTTGATGTCCTCATAAGGCAGTTGGTAAATGTCCCCCCCAGCTAACATGTGAAGGGTATCTAAGAGGTCTTCAGGGACTCCTCGGAGCAGGACCAACTTGAGGGATTCAGGGTCAAGTGTGCACCTGGCCCGCTTATAGCTAAGTTGGAACCTCTCCTCATAATCCTCTAAGGACTCATCATTTCCCATGGTCATCCGAAAGATTTCTCCCTTGGTTTCCTTGGACCTACAGTAATCCCTGTACTTGGTATTGAAAGCTTGCTGCATCTGAGCCCAAGTGGTGATACTATTCCCAGGTAAGCCCATGAACCAGCGTAATGCTGCATCCTTAAGAGTGGAAGGGAAGAGTTTCAGCTTCTGCTCATCTTCAGTATAGTCATAGGTTCTACAAAGGACAGCAAACTCAAACAGGAAGGTATCAGGATCTTCAGTAGTCAGTCCATGGAAGTGAGGTAAGGCGGAGGGGCTAATGTTCTTCATTTTCATCTCTCCATTGGTCTCTCAGATGGGGAAGGCACCTTCTATTCTCTCCTCTTCTCTTCTATTGTCAGCCATAGCTTCAGATGGGATGGTCTCTAATTCTTCTTCTGCTATAGGATCTTCATATATCTCAGGAGGTTCACCTATAGGTTCTTCTGGATCACTGTCACCGAAGAAGAGAGAAGGGTGACTCAGTGATGTGGTGGGGGTGTTGGGTAAGAATTTGCTTGATTTATCTCGATTCCTACGAGGCATGAAATGGAAAGACTTTTTTGATTGCTTTTGTTTTTCTGTGGTACCTGCAAAACTGAAATAGATTGATCTACAACTAACTATAAAGATGCAGAATTAAACTGAAGGCAGGAAAGAACTAATCTACTTTGCTCAAATGAAATTGCAGGAATGGAACTGCTAGTCTACGCTTGCAGAAATGAAACACTAATCTATGCTTGCAGAAATGAAATGCTAATCTATGAAAGCAGGAAATGATGATCTATGAAAGCAGGAAATGCTAATCTATGAAAGCAGGAAATGCTAATCTATGAAAGTAGGAAATGTCTATGCTACTTTTGCAGAATGGAAATGAAATAAACTACTTAGTAGAAGGCAAGAGTAAGAAAATAGAAGAAAAGCAACAATTACTAATACTCTGACGCTTCCCCGGCAACGACGCCAAAAAGATGGTGGGCTTCAGTATTGTAGCAATAATGCTACAACTCCTGGAACTCCCTTCTTTAATTTTATCAACCCGGTAGTTCGTAACAAACTTGGAAGCGACGGTGCTGTATGCACAAGTACTAGCTCTTGCCGCAGTTGGCACTTGGTCAGCTGGCCCAAGTCCACTAGGAGCTTAAGCCAACTTCTATGAGCTCTTAGAAGAAGCTTTTTAATTGATGGATGAAAGCTAACTCGAAGGAAGCTAATCTAATTGCAAAAATAAACTGAAAGCCAAAAAGAAACGCAAACCCTAGCAAACCCTAATTCTACCAGCTAGTCCTACTGATGCAAAGGAAAGAATGCAAACTACAAAAATAGATGCCATTACTTCTAGGAAGGTAAAATGCATGTGTCTAAGTTAACACTATCTGAAGAAAACATCTTTTTGTATTTTTGCTTAAGTTGTTGAAATTATCATGCATGTGCTTCTAACTAGTTTTCCACTGTGCAGGGATGGATCAAGGGATGAAATGCTTTGGGAAAGATTGGGATGGTACAAAGAGGGTCTAAGGGATCCCTAGCATTCTTTCTGAGAGTTTCACAAAGTCTGGATGCCATGCAACCGTGTTTATGAACTTCTACAGGAAGTCTGCAGGGGTTTCTGCAGGATGTTCGGAGATTTCTACAGGATGTTCTGAAAAGAGGATTTTGGAGAATGGATGGAGGGAAAAAGGTGGAGGAACGAGTATGGAGGTGAAATAGGGGTGTGAGGAGGCCTAGGACTTGGTGGATGAGGCTAAGGAGCGATTGGATTTGTTCAAGGGAGAGTGAATCAATGTTGCACAAAAATTAGGGTTTTGGGAGCGAATGGAAAACGTGAAGCAAGGGTTCTAAGTAGAGAGTGGAGTGGATGGTGCTGATGGAGAATAAGCAGAAGAAGGAGTGGTACAGGTGTTCTGCAAGTCGTTTTTCCAATCTGAACCAACAAAACTTATAAATTCAAAGACCTAGTTACGTTGACCTAATTTGCTAGCTGTTAGTAAAGAGAATGAACAGAAGTGTGACCTGCAATGAAACCATGTATTTTAACTCATGCAAATAAGAAAATGAAAGTTTGAACTTGTAACCAACTTCTACACATGAAAATCAAACACTAGTGATTGCATGGCAAAGCAAAATCAGTGTTTTTGTGGGCAACAAGGTCATCCTAGTCACAGCTCCTGATACCACTAAGGGAGAGGTGAAACCACAGATGTTTGATGGCCCTTTTCTAGAAGCTTTTTCTGTTAACAACCTGTCAACTAAATCTGAGCATGAAAAGCTATTTTACACATAAGAAAACAAACTAAATAACACAACAAGAGTTAGATCCAAATAGCAGATTTTATTCTAAGAATGTAGCAAAAACACATAAAGATAATCAAAGGAGGTATTGGGCACTTGAGATGGACACAACCCCAAGAGCTACAGCCTCCTAAGAGAGATTTAGAGCTGGTGCAAAGCTGGATTCATCTTTATTGATCAATAAATGAAGAGTTACATCAAAACTGTCCACAAGAAGAACTTGAACATGAGCTGAAAGCAAAGCTAATCTATTGCATAAAAATCGAACTACAAACTAGCTAACTAATGGCTAAAACAAAATGACTAAATGGCTAACCAAAATGAGGCCCTAAGCCTTCTTATTTATACAAATTGAGGACCCAACAGTCCTCATAAACTTTAGGGACTCGGCTGCCCAAAACTTGGAGTTAACAGCAGTCCTACTTGACTTGCTTGGTTGCCCTCGTGCTCATTGATTTGGTGGCCTTTGAACTCTGAGCTGATGGTGGAGAATTCGAGGTAAGGGCCCATAAATGATGGGGACACCTTCCTACAAATCCTCTAGCTTGTTCTCCCACGAATTTGGCTGCCAAGTGCTCATTAAGACCTTCAATTTTGTCTCCAAGTGGACCAAAAAGGCTACACAAAGCACCCATTAGACTTGTTGGCATAATGACTAACCAAATTCACTCTATTAACATAAAAGTAATCAAAAACATGCAATAAACCAATGAGAATGGTGGATTAAGTCAACTTAGGAGGTTGAATGAGCCCAAATAATTGTCCATTTTTGGGGCTCATCAGCAGCTATCACACCTTAGTGGGATAGAGCAGTTCTAAATAGACACTTTTCCCTGTAACAAAATGGTGACTCCACTGGGGAGCTAATTAGTTTGTTTGTTTATCATTTTTTGTTGTTTGTTTCATAAACTTACAAGTAGCATTCAAACTGCATTTTCCATAACAAATGCAAAGTAGACAACTGCTACTTCAATCCATCTACTAGATCTGTTTATGATTTAAACAACTGATTCACAAACTATCTGATTGCCCTTTTGATAGCTCTTAGATCCTCCTTAGATCTACCCCTGATTGTTGCATTACTGATTGCTTTTTGCTCAGCCAAAACTCAAGCACTGAACTGCAAACTGTGACCCGGAACCCGAACAAAGTCTCATTTCTGGCCCAGCACAAGTACTGTTCAGAGATTCTGAATTTTAGTGCACTTCCCGAGTGGACAACCTACGCTGCATTTCAGATTCTTTGTGTTACAGGTGTGATGATCAGACTAGCTCTGTGCAGTTGTGGCTTCTGTGGTTCATTCTTTCAGTTCTATTCCTGAATTTTGTTGCCTGTGATCAGTATATGTTTGTTTGAAACCCCTTTTCCTTGCTGTTATTCTCCCTCCTTTGTACAAAAGAACTGTAGATGTTTTTGTGTGTTTTTTGAGTCATTTACAGTTCTCCTTTGCAAAAGTAGCGTAATCTTACTGTCGTCCTTTGATTTGAAACTGTCGCAAGTGTCGATTTCAATCGTAGCAAACAGTTTAATTGTTGTTGATGGTCAATTATCCTGTTACTATTGCTTTTGGTCTGAATCTGTAATTTTCTAGTGTCGAGAACAAGTATTCATTTCAAAATCGTAAGGTGTTGTGATCGTCTCCTTTTTTTGATTTCGAAAAGAAACTTGTTGATATTTGTCGCTTGAAAAGAAATTCAGATTTGTGCATCAACTTTCTTTTTAGCATTCATATACTAAGGAGGTCGAAAAACAAATACATGCATGTGCATTTGCATATAGATAGTTTGATTGGCTTGATTTAGTAAAGTGCATTTAGAGTGTGCTCTTTGCTCTTTGTGAGAAGATTTTGTCTTTCTTTTCCCTAGTAGCTAGGATTTTCATTGCATAAAGGAGATAAAAGTTTGTTTATCATCTTAGATTGCATTTTAGGAATTACATCCACATCTCGTGGTGAACCCGAAAGGAAAACTTCATAAACAAGATCAACTTAAAATAAATTCAATGAATCTAACAATGCTTTGGAACTTAATGCACAACATTTAGAAGTCTAGGCTAGAGACGTATTCCGGCGTTGTAAAGCCTGGTAATTGTTGTTCTCACTGATGGTTGGGTGATTCCTCCACTTTGAGACGATAAGTGCCAGTACAGACTTGTGCTCCCACGTACCGTCGAGTATATTTTGGGAGACCCCAATAGGCTTAATCCTTTATCCATAGGAAGTCGTGTCTGCCGCCCTATTGATCGTAATGCACTGAACACAGCATTCGGGAAGATTGACTGCCGTACCGTAAAAAGTATTTTGCAGTTTTGCGATTGGTTTGATAATCCCTCTACCTAGATTTCCAGAGCAGTCCCTTTCGTTCCTTTTCAGACTCCTTAACGGAATAGGTCCATCTGAGCACTTGTCACTTCAGGCTTATTAAAAATCGAAGGAGACTAGAGTCATCTTTTGTTTTTTCTCGACTCTTAAAAACTAAAAAAACAAGTTGTGTCAAAGCGTCTAAAATTCATTTAATTCGGAAACATACTTCCCCTTTATTTTAGTTGATCGAGTAATCCGCAATCGTGGAAGAAAGTCAATTGAAACCCCGTCGTTCGCAGAGGCTTACGAGTCAACCATCTTTGTCTCCGGAATCGAAGCCAGTACGGACAAAGCGAACTCGTTTAACTGGTTCCAAATCTCCTGTTAAAGTTAGAACAAGTGTTCCAAAAACATCAGAGACTCCAGTTACTCCAAACATTTCTGGAATCCCTGCCTCTACAGAAGAAGTTCAGCAGCCACAGAAGGACAATGATACTGATCCTAGTCTGAGAGTAAACACTTGTGTTACCGAACCAGTTACATTTTCAACCGGTTCGGAGAGTCTTGCTCTTCAAACATCTGTCGCTGCCGATTCCATACCTTCTTTGACACCAGAAATATTCTACAGACCTGGCGGTCTTCCCCTTCCACCTGGTCTGATTACCATAGAAGAGATTGTAGAAGATCCTCCAACGAGTACTCCATCGCAATTTGGAGTCGGGATTACTCTATATCCTTCTTCATCAAAAGTTAGTCTACCACCAGCTGAAGTTCCTGTAGAATCGCTAGGTAACCTTTTGGATAGACTACAAATGTTTGAACAACCGTCAACATCTAGGACTGTGTCGTCTAACACAGCGACGACAGAACTCCCTGCTATCACTGCAACAATGTTTGCCGATATACCATCTGTCCCGACTAGCTCTCAACCACTAGAAGGAGCCCACTCAAGGGCCATTTCGACAGTATGGTCTGTTCCTGTTTGTTCATCCAGAATAATATCCGGAAACTCTTATGT
This sequence comes from Pinus tabuliformis, assembly GCA_031772625.1. NCBI lineage: Eukaryota > Viridiplantae > Streptophyta > Pinopsida > Pinales > Pinaceae > Pinus > Pinus tabuliformis. Next base: position 248,539,854 of record CM062805.1, read on the forward strand.
TGAGTCTCAACAAATTGATCCATTTGGAGGTCAATTTGGGTAGTCCGACCCCCAAGGGCAAACCATTCCCTTGAGTTCTGGATTACCACCGTATGGGGGGTAGTATACCCTTTCATTATCCCCTCCGGCAGGATATCCATACAGGAGTTCACAACAACATTCAGGTTATACTGGAATTACCTCAAGTGGTTGGGTACCTATACTACCTCAACAACCAAGAGTTGTATACTCGATGCAACAATGCTTACCTATGTCAAATATACCAACTACGCCAACTATTGTGACGGGGTCGCAAGTTCAAGCGCTGCTTGTTGTATGCCAACCTCAGGTTTCTCAGGTTGTAATGCAATAGCCCCTTGACCCTGCGACTCAACCACAATCGCCGACTGATGGAATGACACAGGTTTAGACGGGTACAATTACCCCTCATCTTGGTCAAACTGTTAGTATTGGGCAACAACACATGGCTTCACAACCGTGGCTAGCGCAATACCAACAACCGCAATTCCAACAAGTATACCAAGGATCTGAGCAACAAATCTTTGCTAATAGTGGACAGTCGTACATTCAAAACAGTCAGAATCAACCATTTTACAATGGTCATGCCCACCAACCTTACCAAAGTTACCAGCATCAAATGCATTATGCTAGTATGCAAAGACCAACTGCTCAGGCAATCCCATCTTATCCTGGGTATGCTTCACCTAACCTAAATCAGCAGTTACCCTTTGTGGCAACTTTAGAGTTACCTAATTTAAATAGGTTAACAAACGATCCAATCGCTTACGCCCCTTGGTGGCCAGCGATTCCACATAAACTTCCATCAGATATTCCTAAATTTAATGGAAATCCAGGTGAAGATCCATCGAATCACGTGATGACCTTTCATCTATGGTGTTCATCAAACACCCTAAATGATGATTCGATAAGACTTCGCCTCTTTCAGAGGACATTAATGGGTCCAGCGGCAAAATGGTACATCGAAATTCCTAGAGCTTCATTCGACAACTTCAGTACCTTAGCCACAACCTTTTTAACCCATTTTCAGTTACCAATAAGGTACGAAACGGGGACAGAACTTCTTACCAATTTCAAACAGACAACGGCCACTCACATATCTGATCATATACATGAGTGGCGACGTCGTCGTAGAATGGTAAAAACGTATGTCCCCGATCAGCTCTTAGCTGAATGGTTTATTAAGTCATTACTACCTTCCATCGCGGAAGATGTGGCAAAGGGGCGGGTCGTAACAGAAGAGCAAGTTATTGCTCATGCGCAATATCTGGACTTGATTTACACTCAGTCTGGCACGCTCTACGATAAAATACCTGATGCCCCTAGACCGGAATTCTCAATTCCTCCTCCTCCTAAATCAAACAATGACTCTCATGCCGACGATGGTGTGATTGGCACAACAGACATGAAATCGACAAAGGCTACATCCAAAAAGGCTTGTAAGATTTCAAGTCAAAATGCAAAAGATGAACTTCTTGCTTCGGAAGTAAATTTCGTATCAACAGATAAAGGGAAAGAAACCAAACAACCAGTGAGCAAGAAGAAAGGCAAAGGGAAGAAGAAGAAATAGGAGGAATTATCACCTGAAAAATCTTCTTCAAACCCTCTTGGAGATAGGAAACCATAAAATCCATGCTTTATATGCGATGAGGATCATTGGATTGCAAATTTTCCACACAGGGATGAGCTTAAGAAATTCTTCAAGAATTCGAAAACCTCTGCAGTGTTAACTGATCCGTTTCCAAATCCAGGAACAAATCTAGTTGAAAGTGGAAATGCTTCCCCGTCTCAAGTGCTAATGTTGTCGGTTTCAAAACAGAAAAATGATGCTTTGATATTGACAAGAAACAAAGATTATGGGAATCCACAGTTGTCGAACAACAAGGATAAAGATCAACCTAGTAGTTCGACAACAACTTTGACAGAAGTTACGCTGCCCATCATTCCTGAATTGACAATAAAACCGCCAAAAGGAGTAGTACACAAGTCGAAATTTAATCCTCGCGCTAGAGTGACACAGCATTATAATATAGTGGAAGATTTGGCCCAATCGCCATCCGCTATGTCGACTCTTGAAGTACTACAGAATTTCCCATACCAAAGATAGGCTTTATTATCAGCCATTGGTGGGATAGACCCAAAGGATTCCAATATTGTATCCTTTGACCATAAAGGATATGATCCTCATTTACCAGCTCAACTAGCTTTCCTTGTTCAAGTGAAAGCCCTCAACAAAACTGTTCATCGAACAATTATTGATGAGGGGGAATCTACATGCATTATTTGCTGGAAAACTTTAGGATCTCCAACCTTGTCGCGATCTTCGACGACATTAAAAGCATTCGACGGAAGGACATATACCCCATATGGTATCCTAAGTAACTTGAAAGTTGAACTAGGAGGGAAAACGGTAGAAATAGATGTTGAAGTCATCGATGGAAATCTTGATTACAACATCCTACTAGGAAGACCATGGATATATGCTATGGCGGCTGTTGTGTCGACCTATTTTAGGAAGATTGCATTTCCCTTTCAAGGAGGGATTACAATCGTCGATCAACAAAACTTCCTCCCCAATGGTTCTCAAGTTACAGGAAGTATTCCCATGATCCATGGAAGCCCCCATTCACTTCAAAATATCGGAGTAGGCCTATTAAAAGATCCTATACTAATGGGAACTTTCACCCTTCCACCTCCAATCAACCTGGCAGAAGTAGTGTCGATAGGAACCTGCAATATGATATCTTCTAAAAAGATCTCAAAAAACGATAACGACATGGATCATGTAATGGTTTTTCCCCCAAGCCCAATGGAAATATTGTAGCAATCAATGTTCCTAGCATGGGAAGCAAACCCAAATCAACGCTCATCAAGCGTTTGGATAGATAGGTCTAAATAATATGGTACCCCTTCAGATCCTTGGTCGCAAGTGCACGACACCAACGAAGGAATTGTCCAATCAATGGTAATTGAAGGGGCACCATGGAATGATTCCCACCATTGTTCCCTTCTCCCGAATTGTGGAGAAGATACTCAAGTTCACCTTTATCATCCTTCAGTCTTTGATTTCCTATTGAATACTGTAAACACGGTGGATTTCGAGTGAAACTTGTCCAACATTGAAGAGACTATCGCCATAAATATATCGACCAAAATAGATGTTGTAGAGAATATTTATGTTGGAAAATGTTGTTCTCCTTCAGAACTGGAAATATATAACGCTCTTTTTCGCGAATTCAGAGATGTCTTTGCTTGTTCATACAGTGAAATGCCAGGCATTGACTCGAGTATTATTGAACACGAAATTAAGATGTATCTAGATGTCAAACCAGTACGACAACGGCTAAGGCAGGTGCACCCCAAGAAATCCGCTGCCATTAAAGCAGAAGTTGAAAAAGTTCTCCATGCTAGTTTCATCTACCCGGTTCCTCTAACCGATTGGGTATCAAATATTGTCCCTGTTATGAAAAAACAAGGAACAATTAGAGTGTGCGTCGATTATAGGGATGTAAATCAAGCTTGTCCAAAAGACAACTACCCTACACCCTTCATCGACCAGATAATTGACGAATGTGCCGGATGCGAAATCTTTTCATTCATGGATGGATTCTCCGGGTATAATCAAATAAATATCCGCCCACAGGACCAGTCAAAGACTGCATTTATTTGTCTGTGGGGCATGTTCGCATATCGAAAATTACCCTTTGGTTTGAAGAACGTAGGGGAAACGTTCAGAGGGCAATGAATTATGCCTTCCATGACATCAAAAACATCGTTCAACCATACCTCGACGACCTATCAGCTCATTCACGAAAGCGGACTAATCACCCGCAGCATTTAAGAGCGATATTTCTACGTTGCCGACACTACAAGATACGACTCAATCCACACAAATGTGTATTTTGTGTCAGTTCTGGTCGTTTACTTGGCTTTTTAGTCTCAAAAGATGGGATTCGTCTCGACCCATTGAAGGTTCAGGCAATCATAAATTTGCCTCCACCTTCGAATTTGCTTCAGATTCAGAAACTACAAGGGAAACCAAACTTTCTGAGGAGGTTCATTCCAAATTACGTCGAACTTGCTAAAGGTTATACACGTCTTTTGAAAAAGGAAGTTCCCTTTTTCTGGGATCAGGTTGCGCAAGCTTCCTTTGATGCTTTAAAAGAATCACTAACGAAAGCATCATTAATGTACACTCCTGATTATCAAAAAGATTTTAAGCTGTATCTGGCTGCAACAGATACGACCATCGCAATGGTTTTAGTTCAAGAAGTCGATGGAATTGAACATCCTATATATTATTTAAGTAAAAACTTAAATGATACAGAAATCAAATATTCTTACGTTGAAAAGCTAGCACTTGCAGCTGTTCAAGCGATACAGAGATTTCGACACTATGTCCTCTTTCAGAAAACTACCATTCTGTCAGATTGCAACCCCATGACTTATATATTGTCGCGACAGTTGTTGGGGGTGCAAATATTCAAAATGGATAGCAACCCTACAAGAGTTTGATCTGGAATTTGTAAAATCCAAGTCGAAGAAAGCTCTAGTCTTCGCAAAATTATTGTGCGATCTCCCATCGTCGTCCAATGATGAAACATCCGAAGAAACAATCGTGGACGAAAGTTTGTTTCTTATATCTTCAAGCAATGAGTGGTATGGAGATATAATAATTTATCTCCAAACCCAAAAATACAGGCCAAACACCTCCCACTCCAAACAAAAACGTATTCGATACCAAGCAAAAGACTACATGATCATCGGTGATACACTTTACCATCGTGGTATCGATACAGTTCTGAGAAGGTGCCTCACCCATGAGGAGGCCGAAAAAGTCCTGAATGATTTTCATTTAGCCGCGTGTGGGGGGCATCAATCTGGATATGCTACAACACAAAAAATCTTACGAGTAGGATACTTCTGGCCAACAATGTTCAAAGACTGCATAACCGCAGTCAGAAGTTGCCATGCTTGTCAAATTTTCGATAGCAAAACCAGAAGACCACCCGCACCTCTGCAGCCAATAGTGGCTGTTGGGCCATTCACCAAATGGGGCATTGATTTCATGACATGTAACCCCACCTCGACCGAGGGGCATGGGTATATCATAGTCGCAGTTGACTATTTTATCAAATGGGCCGAGGTGATGCCTACATTAGATAATACTGGTGAAACAGTTGTCCTCTTCTTTTTCAATCATGTAGTCGCCAGATTCGGCATACCATAGGCTATAGTCACAGATCATGGATCCCATTTTCACAATCGAATGATGGTCGAATTAGCTACCAAAATAGGGTTGTCTCATGACAGCTCTACTCCATATTACCCGCAAGCCAACGGACAAGTTGAAGCAATCAACAAGGTCCTAAAGCTCATGCTGCAAAGGATGATTGGAGTTCACAAAAGAAGATGGCACCTAATCCTGTACTCAGCTTTCTGGGCTTACCAAACATCGGTAAGGAATGCAACCGGGTTTACACCTTTCCAACTGGTATATGGCCTAGAAGCAGTCTTACCATTCCAGTGCGAAATCTCGTCTCTCAAACTCGCAATTGATCTCCTCCCCGAAACTTCAGAAGAAGAAGCTTGTTTCTTGGAATTAATCCAATTGGATGAAACCCATCGTGATGCCACTTTGGCTAACGAAGCCCATAAGAAACGAGTCAAAGCGCAGTTTGACAAAAATGTCAAACCCCGTGTCTTCTCAGAAGGTGACATGGTCTTACTTTACGACCAAGAACCCGATAAATTGGGAGCAGGTAAATTTAAGTCTTTATGGATGGGCCTCTATATTGTTAAACGAGTGTTAGCAAAAGGAGCCTACGAGTTAATGGATTATGACGGAATTCCACTGGCGCAACCTCGTAATGGGTTGTACCTCAAGTGTTACCATGCGTAATGGTAACCTGTATGCTTTTGTTATGTTTTTGTTTTCGCTAAAGTGTTTATTTTGGTCAAGTAATCCACTTTTTACATTTGTTGCAGATGTCAAACCTATTGGAGTCATGTGTTGGATATGTTGATGGAGCAAGTCGTAGTTCGCGGAACCTATCTTCCGCAGCCTGGGCTATTTTTGATCCAAGAGGCAAGTTAGTAAGTTTCAGAGGGGTATGTATTGGTCGATCAACAAATAACATCGCTGAATATAGTGCGTTGATAGAACTTCTCTCTGATGCCATCACACATGGTATATGTCGACTAATTGTCAGGCTAGACTCACAACTCATAATACTACAACTCACGGGTATATATTCCGTCCGAAACCCAGCTATTTATCGCATGTTCCTAAGGGTTAAGATTTTGGAAAGACAATTTGATTTTATTCAATATCAACACATTTCCAAAAACTTAAACACATTAACTGACTCATTAGCAAATTATGTGTTAGATAGACATTTGCAACATTTATAAAAGAAAACATACCATCAATGTTTGCATGTGGATCATGTAACTTAACCAAAATAAAACTCCGAAAATCAAAAATATATATAACTGTTTATGGTTTACACATAATGTTCTGTAACCAAGACAAAATTGGTTAAATGACCAAAAAACTCAAAATGCTAGGGGGCACCCTAGTCTAATGATGCTCGTGATAGCAAGTCACAGCCTGTGCGATCATGCGTAACAGACGATTCCATCGTTTTGGCAAACCAGTAGTATGCCGCTGTAACCTCAAAGGTAGCTCGTCAGTCCTCACATCTGGAATACCAAGAGTGAGGCCCTCAACCTGCTCCTGTAATGCTGTGAGAGTCTCGGCCACATCGAGGTCACGAAGGATAGCCCTTCCGACGGCCTCTCCTACTGGGGTAGCAGCTGGTACTCTCAGGCGAACTACTGGACGAACAGGACCAACATCTGCATGTACACATGAGTTTGATTAAAGTCTTGATAGAATAAAGCACAAGGACATTATAAATGAAAAATGATAAACAGGAATATGGTCAAAGATTTTACCAATGGCGCCCCACTGTTCGCCATCCGGCAGTACTAAATCTGGATCACCCCGGAAGTCCATACCCGCATATGGATACTCAGAATAAACCATCTCCTGATGATCAAACCACCTAAAGAGGGTATCAGAAAATGAAATCTGAGACTGACCAGCATGCCTAGACATATGGTCAAACCATCTCTGCATACGTGGTTCAGTAGGTGAAGGTAAATCGAGTGCAATATACTGCGGTTGCATCAGTGGTATCTTCTCCAAGGCAAAGGCGGTCAAAATAGAACCATACCCAAAGTTCTTCAACCTCCCGCTCTTTATCTTGGTCAACTGTTCTTTCATCACAAGAAGTACTGCGTCGCACCAGTTGAACACCTTCGGTTGGAGGCATTCCAAGGCATACTGCATATAAGATCGGTTGGCTACATGAAGAGCCGCACCACCAGCCATCCTACCAAAAGTAAACAGAATAGTCCTGAGGGACTTGTAAGTGACATCACGAATGATGATCTTGCCATCTTTACTCAGCTGAGATCCCTCTCTTGTAGGTTTTAACCCTGTACAGAAATTACCTGCATACGAATTCTTAAACAAAGAAAATAAATAATGCGAGAGCATAACCCTTAAAACACATATGCACAGATATTTTTCCCTGGATCCCAAAACCGGGACTACCAGCTTGATTTTTCATTATGTTCCTTTCAATGTTACAATACATATTTATACATGCTGAAGCATCCAATACCATGGACCGAAAACCATCGCATGCAAAAACATGTGCGAAAATCATGCACAAAACCATAGGTGGGTCCGCCCAACCTAACATATGGTCCAAAACCAAAATTTTCCGGGGCGCTGCCCCGAACCCCATAAAGTGGGGTTACGGGTGCCCTTCAAACCCCCTATTAACTACGTGGAAATAAAATAACACAACCCAACAATCTCCCACTTGTTGTTTTCTTTCCACAGGGGCCACAGGAGAGCTTAGTCATTTTTCAGCCCTGAGATTCCCATTGCTTCTCTACACCAAGAGAACTTCTCAGAGCTCACAAATTTTGTCAACGCATCTGCAGTATTCTTCAAAGTGTCCACCTTTACCAGCAACACCTTTCTGTCTTCTATCATATCCCTCACAAAGTGATATTGAACATCAATGTGCTTTTTCTTTGAATGATAAGCAGGGTTCTTTTCCAAGAAAATTGCACTTTGGCTGTCATAGTCTATTCTTATATCTCCCTGTACTAACCCCATACTTGAACACAATCTCTGCAACCAAACTGCTTCCTTGCTTGCATGAGTGGCTGCCATGTATTCTGCCTCTGTAGTTGATAGTGCCACTACAGATTGTTTCTTACTCATCCAACTGACTGCACCTCCAAATAGGTTAAACACATACCCACTTGTAGATCTTCTCTGATCTAGATCTCCAGCCTAGTCTGCATCAAAAAAGCCATGAATATCCAACACTCTGTCCAATCCTGGTCTTCCTTGGTAGCACAAACCAGAATCACTAGTGCCATGCAAATACTTGAAAACCTGCTTCACTGTTGTCCAGTGCTCCTTCCCAGGTTTTGACATAAACCTGCTCAATACTCCCACTACATGTGCAATGTCTGGTCTAGTACAAACCATTGCATACATCATGCTACCCACTGCACTTGCATATGGAACACGGGACATGTCCTCTTCCTCTTCTTATGTCTTGGGACACTGTTCAGCAAATAACCTCACACCTACAGGAATAGGAACCTTCACCGGTTTACTATCCTGCATATTAAACCTCTGGACTATTGTCTCGACATACTTCCTCTGGTTTAACCGGAGCTTCCTCTTGGACCAATATCTTTTAATTTCCATGCCCAAAATATAGTTTGCAGCACCAAGATCTTTCATATCGAATTTGGAGGATAATTGGGTCTTCAAATCCTGGATAATTTCTTTGTCATTTCCAACCAGCAACATATCATCCACATACAAGACCAGATAAATAATACGGTCACCAATTAATTTAAAATACACACAATGATCTGCTTTGCTTCTGGTGAAGCCAAGTCCCCGTATAAATGTATCAAATTTCTGATACCACATCCTTGGTGACTGTTTTAACCCATACAGAGACTTCTTTAACTTGCATACCAGTTCTTTCTTACCCTTCACCGCAAAGCCTTCAGGTTGCTTCATGTAGATTTCCTCTTCCAAATCCCCGTGAAGAAATGTTGTCTTCACATCCATCTGTTCTACCTCAAAATCAAAATCAGCAGCAACTGATAAAAGTAATCTAATAGAAGTTACCTTGGCAACAGGAGAAAAAATATCACCAAAATCAATTCCCGGCACCTGGGAATAACCTTTTGCTACCAACCGAGCTTTGTATTTCTCCACCTTTCCTTCTGCATTTGTCTTCTTCTTGAACACCCATTTTCTGCCAATGGGTTTCCTTCTAGCTGGCAACTCCACCAGATCCCAAGCCTCATTTTTGTGCAAAGATTCCATTTCATCGACCATGGCCTCTTTCCAGAGTTTTCCATCCTCTGAATCCACTGCTTCCTTCACAGTTCTGGGATCATTATCAGTAACAGAAAAAGCAAAATTTGAACTGAAAGCAGATGGACTATAACTTTCTGGATGCCTTCTTTCTCGAACTGATCTTCTCATAGCCAAAGTTTGTTGCTCTTCATCTTCTGATTCCTCCTCTGCTGCAGAGTCTGAATCTTCCTCCTTTGGCTCAAACTCTATCTTCTCAGGTTCCTTTGGTTGGACTTCATGTTGAATAACATCTTTTACCTCTCTGAACAACACATCTCGGCTGTACACAACCTTCCTTGTGACTGGGTTCCAAAGCTTATAACCCTTTAAACCATTCTTATACCCAATAAAGATGCACTTTTCAGATTTACTATCCAACTTGGTTCGTTTCTCCTTTGGAACATGTACATATGCATCACATCCAAATACCCTTAGATGTGAAAGAGAGGGTTTCTTACCAGTCCATACTTCTTGTGGAGTCTTATCCTCCAACACTGATGAAGTTGATCTGTTGATCAGGTAACATGAAGTATCCACCGCCTCCGCCCAAAATTCCTGTCCTAACCCGGCACCACTGAGCATGCTTCTTGCCTTTTCCATCAACGTCTTGTTCATTCTTTCTGCATCTCCATTTTGCTAAGGTGTATATGGAGTAGTCTTCTGCCGTGCTATACCACACTTCTTACAAAATTCTTCAAATTCCTTGCTGCAAAATTCTCCACCATTATTTGTCCTCAGCACCTTTATCTTCTTCTCTGTCTGATTTTCCACCAGAGCCTTAAATTCTTTAAACCTGTCAAAGACTTCAGATTTCTTCTTAAGAAAATATATCCATGTATTCCTTGAGAAGTCATCTATGAATGATACATAGTACACAGAATTACCCAGTGATGGAACCTTCACAGGTGCAAACACATCACTGTGCACAAGCTCTAATATCTGTTTCGTCCTCTTACCACCAGAGGGGAAACTCACCTGATTCTGCTTCCCATATACACAATTTTCACAGAAATCAAAATCCAGAGAGCTATTATTCATACCTTCTACCATACCTTTACCATGAAGTATTCGAAGGCCCTTCTCTCCAATATGTCCAAGCCTTTGATGCCACAACATGGTCTTCTCTCCAGAGACCACTAGATTCTCTACTCCATTTTCAGGAACCATAGAACTATTGCACCCATCAACAACAGTGTTACCTTGCAGCTTGTACAGAGTTCCAATCCAAACTCCCCGCATTAATATCAGTGCTCCTCGAACCATCTTGCAAGTATCTTTCTCGAACACCGTCTTTACACCTGCATCATCCAACTTGCTTACAGAAATCATATTTCTGGCCAATGCAAGAATATGTAGAACACCCGGAAGTGTTCTAGCCCTTCCACCTTGCAACTTCAACTTTACTTTTCCCCGACCAATGATTCTAGCCTTCCTATTATCTCCTAAGAAGACATCACCACCATCGTATTTCTCATACTCGCAGAACCACTCTCTATGGGGAGTGAAGTGAAAGGATGCACCTGAGTCAATCAACCATGCCTCATGATCTACATGTGTACTTGAAGAAGCCAAGTACACATCCCCACCTTCATCTGAGGTGGTTTTCGCCTCTGCAGAAGAAGCATCATTAGATCCCTTTCCTTTATCAGGAGCTTTAGATTTGCAATCCCTTCTGAAGTACCCTTCCTTTTCGCATTTCCAGCACACCACCTTTGTAGGTTTTCTTGGAGATTTAGATCTCCCTCTAGATTTAGATCTCCCACTCGATGACTTATTTTTGTTTCTGTTCTGGGACCGTCCTCGTACAGACAAGGAATCACCATTCTGGTTGTCCATATTTTTCCATCTCATCTCCTCCGTCAGCAAGGCTGAGACTATTTCATCAAACTGCAAAGCAGTTGCATGCTACCTATTGCAATAACCAAACTATCCCACGAATCTGGTAGAGAACACAACAGACTGATGCACTTATCTTCATCTGAAATTTTAATATCAACAGATAATAACTGACTTACCACAGTATTAAATGCATTCAGATGCTCTGTCACCGAGTCTCCATCTTTCATCCTCAGGTTATACAGCTTTTTCCACAGGAACAGTTTATTCACCAGAGACTTAGATTGGTACAAAGTCCCTAACTTGACCCACAAAGCCTTTGTCGTAGCTTCCTCTGATACATTCGGCAATACTGAATCCGAGACACACAATCGTATTGTGCTCTTTGCCTTCCGATCCAACTTCTTCCATTCTTCATCGGTCACTCCCGATGGTTTAGTACCCGGATCTACCGTGATCCACTGATCTTTATCCACCAACAGATCCTCCATCTTGAGTTTCCACAACTCAAAATTCTGACCATTGAACTTCTCAATCTCTATCTTTCCACTGCTCGCCATCTTCTTTCACCACCATAATCGATCTCGTAGATATCCCACTGAACAGGGTCTACCACAGGCCCGAGCGAAACCCCTCAGCAACAAAGGTGTCCCCTTGAAGCCAAAACAACTCCGATACCAAATGTAGGTTTTAACCCTATACAGAAATTACCTGCATACAAATTCTTAAACAAAGAAAATAAACAATGCGAGAGCATAACCCTTAAAACACATATGCACAGAGATTTTTCCCTGGATCCCAAAACCGGGACTACCAGCTTGATTTTTCATTATGTTCCTTTAAATGTTACAATACATATTTATACATGCTGAAGCATCCAATACCATGGACCGAAAACCATAGCGTCCAATACCATGGACTGAAAACCATCGCATCCAAAAACATGTGTGAAAATCATGCACAAAACCATAGGTGGGTCCGCCCAACCTAACATATGGTCCAAAACCAAAATTTTCCGGGGCGCTGCCTCGGACCGCATAAAGTGGGGTTATGGGTGCCGTTCAAACCCCCTATTAACTACGTGGAAAGAATATAACCCAACATCTCTGTAGTACCGACGAACATAATCTCTCACGGAGTCACCTCCTCGGGCCGAACCTGATAAAGAGATGGGGGCACCCCGCCTCGATAAGCCAGTCAAGAAATAGATGTCTACTACAGTTAAGGGGATATATTTGCCTGTAGTCTGTAAAACCTGGTTGGTAGGATCCCAAGCATCGAGCAAATACTACAGTAAGTTGATCTGTTGTCTCATGCTAGAAATGTGGGAGAACTTCAGCAAGCCACAGTTCTGCAGTGCATTTACTGTAACCGGATCATGTAGGGCAAGCATGTCCTCTTCTTCATGCTCACGTTCTCGCCATGTAATGGTCATCTTAATCCAAAGATCTCTAAAAAACAAACAAGAGAAGAGTTAGATCCTGATTTTGGTAAGAAACAGGAAAAATTTCCATCAAAAATTGTGCATTAAATTCCTTTTCTGCGCCCAACGCACCTACAACAGTGTTCTAGGTGCGTTGAATGTTAGATAGCCTTTAGACAGGCCAACATTCAATGCACCTTTCGATACACAGAGGGTGCGCTGAAAGCAGAATGAGTTTTTCAAACCCCAGGGGCTCAGAAAAACTAGGAATCAAGCTCAGAATGTAAAATGGAAACCATGAAATGGAAGAGCTCAGGTTTAGCTCCTATATGGTCTAGACGGTGCCGAGAATCGTCCACAGAATCTCCCAAAATCAGCTGATGAAAATCAAAGGGGGAAAGCACCTCCAAAGCTCCAACAAACCAAAGTTCAAATGAAATGGTAAAATGAGAGGTAAAAACACTTTTTCATTACTTTTTACGTAGTTCAAAGTAAAATATTAGTGTTCTAACTCGTTTTTAAGCATATATTGTTCATTTCTGACTAGTTTGATGAAGCATTTGAAAATACAGTACAATCTTTGAAAGAACAAAGCTATTTATGGTAAAATAAAAAAGGGACCATTCAATCGAGCCGTTTTAGCACATAGTTCAAGCTCGTTAAAAAATAAACATAAGACATGAGCAAATGTTTCCCCTTGCGTTTAAGCTCGTTAAAAAATGAACTATTCCTCGGAAAATAACCATCGCGAATGTAGTACTTCAACCATTAAAGCCTTGGTCATGTTTGCACCGTCACCTCCACTTTTTCATTGGCCGATCATTCACATCCATTTGATTTTTTACCCATTTTGAGGAACAACTGCGAAGAGTGATTTCACTAGCCATCCTTGTGACACTACCGTGATTGGAAAATTCCAAACCTTACCTGGAATCAGCTGCTACCCGTTTTATCACTCGTTCCTCAAAGGACGAGTCTCCTTTAAGCTCTTTTCAATTGACTCGTAAAATATGAAAAGATTGCCGAGCCATTGGCCTCTCCAGCTCGTTAAAGGGACAGGAAGTGTTATTCGTCCTCTAGATTTTAATCTTTTTGGACCTGAGGGATTATTACACAAAAGGATCAAGCGCTTATTTTGTTCGGCTCGTTAAAAGTATCGAAAATTCATCCCTTCTGTATTGTTTTATACTTTTTCGGACTTAAGGGATTAGATGACGAAAAAGGAATTTTGGAGTTACCTTTATGTCCCTTTTCAGACTCTCTAAAATTGAAAAGGACCGAGTTATCTTTGTAGTTAAACTCGTTAAAAAGATTAATAGCGACAAACTTGTCTATAGATGAGAACAAGTTTCACTATCGCTAGGCTCGTTAAAACATAGCGATGGGTTTGCCCAAAGGGAAAATTATAGAAAAAGCATATGTTATCCTCCTCAAGCTTGACAAAAATAAAGAGGTACTAGTTAGCAATGACTGGGGAAAATTGGGAAGAAAACTTGAAGAAACTTTGTTGGTAGCAAGTCGCTCTTGAACATGACACTTCCACTCCGTGTCCGAGTCGGGTTGGGTTGTTTCATTCACCGGTCACATCACCGTGGTCACGCCACACCATCCACATTTAGGGTTAATGCTACCAATCCATCACATCAATGTTGCCGATATGTTCAAGAGAAGTCATTCAGAGAATTCACCTATGTCTCACCCACTACCATACATTATACTCCATTCTTTCATGACCGTCACCCTGAACTTTATATCACCAGATCATTTTCACCTCCATTAAAATCATTTGCTTCGTTCCGTGTCATTGATGTGGGATTCATTAAGGCCCTCCTGTGACAGATCACTTCTTTTCAACATTAGCTCATTATCCAAGAAGTTGATCTAGGAACACCCCATTCAGTACTTTGAAGCTTGCATGCCTCAATGGCAAGTTTCTCACTTCCGGCGACAGGTTTACATCAATGGCCTTCGACCAAAATATTTTGCGTGGTGTTCGACGCCAATTCCTTTATTCACACCACGTGAATTGTACTACAGTACCTTGAGGGTCATTATCATTATCGGTGATTCCTCTCACGCTTGTTAACAGTTTACATCATTGACTGGTAATCAAGCGATGTCTTTCCATGTTCGACTTCAGAACATTTCTCACATGGATCAACTTGTACTTTGAGTGAACATCAGACGAGATTGAAGACCCCGGATCTAGTTTCATCCATCCGGGCTGTGATATATATTCAGGGAAATAAAGACATTAAATGTACATCATTGCTGCATAGATAATCATCCACTCAAAAGGATGATGGCTCTATCAGAATCATCAGTCTACACTCAGACGATTGTCTGTCCTATGTACATGAAAATGAATTTATAAAGTTGAGCATGGGAATGCCCGCCTCAGCTAGATCATGAAAATAGTATGAAGATAATGTATTGTATTGTATCTTATTACAGGTCTCCTCCCAGCATTGAAAGAACTTCGGATCCTCATAATAAAGCATTTCACCCGACACCAAAAGATTAACGGCCTCATACTTTAGGGGGCAACTGTTATAGACATTTTTGGGCCCTACAACCCCAAGCATGAAATGTCCATAAACCATGGGCTCCTAAGTCCCTAAAAGTATTGTTCTAACCCCTAAAGGAACAAGGTCAACAGATTACAGCTTCTCCCAGAAGTTCTCCATGAGAAACTGCTCAGAATTGGTCAAAACAGGATCATTGCAGCTGCTCCACTGGCTATGTGCGTTGTATCTCACCCAAATACACTGTGAGGGTGCGTTGCATTCCAAAAGACCCTTCTGTGGGGTACGATGGGTGACAAATGACAAATGGCAGTGTCATTCCGCGAGGTGGAGAGGCAATGGAAGCTTCCAGAATCTTCTCCTGTGACACTTGCCTCACTGAATTCGACCAAGGATGAGTAAGAGGCCATCAGTCTCCAAGTGGAAGCAAGAACTATCAGAGAGAAGACACTAATCAAATCACAAGTTGACTCATCCCCCTTATAGATATCTATATATGGATCCCTCATCCCAGAGATCCAGGAGGCTAGAATTTTGCATATTGTAAGGAATTGATGTTGGTTTCCTGAGACAAACATCAGATTGTTGGGTGATCTAAGCTTTGTTTGAGGTGAAGAGGGGCTTCTTTGCTGGGAGATTGATGCTGGATCAGAACAACCAGTTGTAACTCCTCTTGGCTCTTTTCTTGTTTATCAATAAAAGCTATTTGAGTTTTCCTCCATGCTTTTGTGTCATTGATGCTTGTTACATTTGTATGGTCAATATACATCTGACCCTAGATTGTTTATGATTATAGATCCATGTCTTTGTATAGTGCTATGCTTCTATGATCTTACAGGTACTTTGTGAAGCTGGGTGTGCAAGGGAGCAGGTAGCTGACTATCAAAGAAGAGAGGGATCACATCAGGAGATTGGCGCAAGATGGAGGTTGGTCTTTCTATTCCTCTATATCTATAATTCATAAAGGAAAAACAAAAGTATCTTTTCTCTATTTGTTTCTAAGGCAGCTGTCACACCTTAGTGGGATAGAGCAGTTCTAAATAGACACTTTTCCCTGTAACACACTTAAAAGGGGTTATGGCCATTTGAGCTATGAATATCTCTATTATAGCTATGTTTGACAAAGGGAAGACTCTCATCCCATGTTCATGGATACTTGGAGTTGTACATGCGTAGTATGTGCATGATCATCCTATTAACAACCTCTGTATGGACATTAGTCTGGGGGTGGAATGAAATCGACTTGGTGAGCTTGGCCCTCCAACAATGACCAAAGTCTTGACCAAAAGGTGCTTAGGAACTTTATATCTTGATTTGATATAATGGTCTACATGATTGAAAAATGTACCCACACTTGTTCAAAGAATATTTTGACAACGCCTTTTGCTGTCATACTCTTCTTGTAGGCATCCAATATGGCCATCTTAGGAAATTTGTTGACGACCACAAATACACAGCCATTTCCATGCTTGGTATAAGGAAGGCTAGACATATAGTCCATGGAGATGGATTCCTAGGGCTAACTAGGAGTAGGAAGAGGAGTATATAGGCCTTGCTTCTTAATGATTGGCTTTGCGATGGCATAGGCAGTGTAGGATCTAATGTATTTTGCAATATCCTATTGGAGATTTTTCCATTAAAAATACTTCTATAGTATGGCCATAGTTTTGTCCAAACCAAAGTGTCATGTGACCCAACTGGTATACACCTCTCAAATCAGCATGGCACACTCACTTAAAGGAACGCAAATGTGGCCTAACTATCATAATAATGCATCCCGGAGGTGTAAGTTTGGAACTTTCTTCCCATACACTAGCATCTGGTATGCAATGGAAAATTCTAGATCATTTTTATATGGTTGTGGCCATCCAGAGGTCTCGTGGCCATAAGAGTTGAGAATAGTGGTTAGTGATACAATGGAGGGAGGACTAGGATGATATGCAACATGATTAGTGCTACCCCTCTTGTATTTAATGTTCAAACGGAATTGTTGTAGATATGTGGACCAATTCTAATTTTGATTATTCTGGAACTTCCCTTGTGTCTAATTAAATTGAAGAGGTCGGTGATTTGTGTGGATGACCATCTCCTTCCCCAGAATTTAATGTTTCCATTGTTGAAAATCATGGACTATGGAATACATATCTTCATCGTAGGTGGGGTGCTTCCAAATTTTATCGAAAAGCGTCTGACTATGATAGGCCACCAGCTGCCCTTGCTGGGTGAGAACTACACCAATAGCATAGTCATCGACATCTATCTCAATCTCAAATGGTTGTTGTAGGTTTTTAAATGCGATTACTACTTAAGAGCAAAGGCGATGCTTCAACTCAATGAATTCCTTATGTTGGGGCTCGAAAAAAAATTAAAATGAGATTAAAAAAAATTGTTCCATCCTTCTTAACTTGACTCAAAGGCCAAGTGATACGAAAGAATTCCAACATGAACCTCAAATCTTAGCTGGATCCACATGCATACCTTGATCATCAATGATGTAACCTAGATATTGGAATTGGCTCATACCGAAGGTGAATTTCTCAAATTTGGCACATAGTTTGTGTTTCCACGGGTTTTATAGGACCATTCGAATGTGTTGCAAGTGCTCTTCCCAATTCTCACTGAAGATGAGGATGTCATCGAGATATACATGCACAAACGAGTTGTTAAAGGGATATTGGAAACAATGAACACTACTGAGAATTTTGGGTGAATCAGTAGTGATGGCCTTCATACCAATTTAAAATGTTTTCCACAATTTCAACCATCCATGCATATTCAAAACATTATCTCATCAAAACTAATATGCAACAATAAAATCAAAACATAATAACCATGATAAGTATCAACACACCATGCACACATAAGAACACAAGTATTTCTGGTGGAAACACTTTCGGGAGAAAATCACCCTATTTTTGCTGCATGGTTCAATTCTTTTATTATTTTTCTTAACAAATTGTACATGGATTAGCATGCACCCATAAGTCGAAAGACTTGGCTTCCTCTATAGTATGTTGGCATCTATCAATTTGGAAATTTGTTTCTCTCACATATCTATGGAAACATATTTATTAGAAGCTCCCATGACTAACAATCCTTTCCCAACTACCATTGGACTATCCAAATCCTATTGGATGGCAAAAACTCTTCCTACTATTGAATTCACCAAATCACTATCTATACTGAAGCCGGCACACCTTCGCTTCCTCCATGCGAACCACATTTCATATATTTTCAAAAATGGTTCTCAATTTTCTCAAAATGAGCAACCCAATAGCTCTAGCATTCTACACATAAAATCTGAATAAAAACTTTACTCAGAGAGAGATTTTTCTTCTCTTCTACTCACACCAAAACACTACTCTCAAAATCACCACAAGCTTCCAAATCTTCTCCACTCTATAATACATAAGATTGAATTATGCATACACACTCTTTGCAATACAATGTGAGTAGCTTAAAAAAATTATACTCACTCACAATGCCCCCAAAATAACATCCTTTCACACTCTCACACCAGCCAACCAAATATACTTAAAGCTTTCTTTTATTAATCATTTTTCAATGTTCATTGACTTAGTAAATTCTACAGGTTATGGATCACTCCAAAGCTCTTTTCACATGCTTCAAATTTGGTTGAGATAGGATCTTTTACCAAATCAGCCGCTAACTCCACTAACCCTTTGATATCTTTAATCTTGATCAAATTCTAGAGGGCCCACAAAGTTTCTTTTACCATATTCTGGAAAATTCCAATCCATAACATCATGAAAACACAAAAATGAGTTGAGCAACACGAGGAATGTAAAACAAAACTTGTGAAAAACCTCAGTCACTCCCACAAAAAAAACTCCATGTGATTGGAAGTCATTAGTCACTCCCATAGGCTTGGATCCATGAAACTAGAGATTTCTAGCCACTCCCATGACTTAACATGCATGTGGCTAGGGCTAAGGATAGACAAAAGTCATGAAACTCTACTAAGAAACTATTCAAACTTATTCCACTGCTTGAAAATCCTTTGTAGGACCTTTAGAAGTCTCTAACACCTCTGTAACGCATCATCAAGTCACTGCAATAACACTAATATCATCAAAATTCAAACTAAGATGAATAGGATTACAACCAGCAACCAAACTAAACATTTGAGCCATCAAAGTTCTCCTCAATATCTCTCCCAACAGTATGCAAATGCCGATGATCCAAGAAGATATTGGTGGCCACCCTCCAATTCCACTTGGATGCCCATCATTGTTTCTTTCAGTTTTCCAGTTTCCTTATTTGTAGCACAATTTACTATTTTTGGCAATTTTTCGGGTCTTGAACTTCCAAAGCCATTTTGAGGCCCTAAATGATGTTTTTTGGGAAAATTGGGAGCAACATAGTACCATGGACCAATGTTGCTCATCCCAAAATTGTATTCCTCAGATATATATTTCTAACGAGGTATTGTGCGCGTCAAATAGAGATCGTATGCCAAATTTACAACCACGAGAAGTTGATGTACCAATTTACCCAAAACGGGGTCCATAGTTTGGCGCTTCATCTCCTAGGGTTAGGGTTTTGGATGTTTAGGCTTTTCCATTGTTTCTCAACAACAAATAGGCCTTTGAGCCTCATTGTAAAATAGTTTAGAGGCATGTAGCCACCACATCTCTCCTTAGAGATAAGCTACCATTGCCCGAGCTAATTTATTTCTATTTCTATTTGTAAGCATATTTCAATATTTTACACTAATGAAGTGAAGTATTATTTCTGCTGCATCTTTGTATTTATGTTTATCTCTGTAATTTGTTGCATTCCTGTTTAAATTCGGATTAGTGGTATCAGAGCGGTCTTCTCTTTCTCTGTTTTTCTTTGCATGTCTCCAATGAGGTCGGGATATAAGGAGGTAGGGCTTGAACTAGTCAAACCTTTGCAAGACCAACCTCGCAAATCCTGATGGCCTCCCATGGCAAATGAAAAGAAAGATGAGGGGGCAGGAGATCCTATCAAAATCTTGCTCGAAGAGGCCCTCGAGTGACAAAGGAATGCAGTGATGGATAACTTTTCCTAGAGCCTTCAGCAGCTACCCAAGGGCGACACATCTACTTCCAGTTGTAGAAATTCTACAAATTCTCTACAAATCTAGCTCTAAGACCATGTAGAAAATTTTCTTGTAAATTAACCTGATAATGAAATATAACCAAAGCATAATACTATAACCTGCTTCTACTATAAATTTGCAGAAGCTTAAAGATCAAGCTAGATCGAGCTGAACACATATAACTAGAAGAAGAAGAATCAATCATCTAAGACACATGAAAATACTTTGGGGAAAGCCTAGCTAAAAACCCCACTATTTGTATTATCATACAAGGTGGAAATACATAGATATTATACAAATCCTTAGCTCTCACAACTAGCAAGCTCTCAGTACAATCCTCACAGATTCACACATGCAATCTGGGATTCTCACAAGCCTTCTCCTCTACCCTCCAAGCTCCTATTTCCTTGCGTTGTTCCTAGTGGATGATTCTCACCTCACCAAGTGGAACACTACTCTAGCACACTGTCAGAACTTTGTAATCCTCAAGGCATTGTGCTGTGACTGCATGCATGAGCTTTCTTTATAGGAAAACACATGCAACTAATAGTACATTGTCCTTGTCTTTAATCTCAATTGGGTCTTTCTCATAATAGACATGCACGAGTTTTTGATGAAAGAATATTCAGTTAACTAGAGTACACTTGTTGAGTGCATGCATGCATCAAATAACTGTTAACTCACCATTAGCTCCTCAAACATTTTGGAACTAATTTAACAGGACTCAACCCAATAAACTGAGTTAACTAATTACAACTCAAATATAACTCAATTGTATCTCCTTAATTTAAGGCTTATCTCCTTAATTTAAGTGATAACTCTTGCATGCTTCAGAAAGGCTTCTAACTTGAATTTATCCTACTAATTAATCCATAATGAATTAATTAATTATTTCCAAGTAGCCGATGAGACTAAATTCGATTTTAATTCACAATTTTAATTCAATGATAATCTAAAATTGGAATTTCTGGATTCTATTTTTATCATTTCTTGTTGCTATTTCAACACTCCCTTTCAACAAGAAAGGAATTCAACTCGATCCCAATCGTGAACCTTTGGAATTTTATGCATGCAATACTTCTCTCTAGTTTTGTTGCTCTAGCAACTTCAGAAACAAAAAAAACATCCAACCTAAATCAGTATGATGCATCTGTCATCAAATTCTCTAACTGCTATTGCCTCTATCAACTGAAAAACTTTGCGCTTCTATTGACTCTGCCATTATGCACTATTGTCAATCCTTCTCTATGCTCTTTAGTATCTGACTACTCTAGCCCCTGTCACTTTTCTCTCTGACTACATCAATCCCATTGATTCCTCCTGCTACTATTTACTTTGGGCTCCCGTAGCAAGGTACGATCCATGAGATAAAACCTCTTAATGGACCCTGCCCCATTTTAGCCTTCATGGGACTATCACTTTACATCGCCCCACCTCACACCTGAAGGTATGGCTGCATGTGATCCCTCAGCCCACTTTGATTGAAATTCCCCCCTGATGGAGGTATCTACATGAGTGGATCTCTACACTCAGTCTGTTCTCTGCTTCTCCAATTGTGGCTCCTCCACAATTGTCTGAGACTTCTTCTGGGGCTGCATGTTGAGAGGTAATTTAATCTCCCTCTCAACCACCAATTCTCTAACATTTTCCTTGATCCTTAAGGCTTTGCATGCATCTTGAATCTCAAGAGCATACATTTTCTTAACTCGTGAACCTATTTGTTTCACCTGTCTCACAGTGATGTGTCTAAGGAAAACTTTTCCCTTACTCAAAAACAAATCATAGCCACGATCTTCCAATACCGTGACCGATACCAAGTTCTTCTTCAGTCTAGGCACATACTTCACATCTTTCAAGGTGATAGGAGCTCCATGCTCCCTCTAAAAAGCAACTGTGCCCACTCTTGAAACACTACACCTTTTGTCGTCACCCATCTCTATGTGCATCTTGAGGTCTTTCTCCTCCAAGGCACTGAATAAACTTTTATCGCCGGTCATGTGGAATGAGGCTCCACTATCAAGATACCAAACACAACCCATCATTGATGACACCATGCATGCGATGAGGGTAAAGTCCATTTTGAACTAAGAGGATAATGCCTCACCTTCCGATCCTTCTAAGGATCTCTTCTTGGACTTCTTCAATGGGCAATTAGTTGCATAATGTCCCATCTCGTGACCATTAAAGCATCTCACTTTAGACTTGTCACCCTTCATCCCTCCATGAGAAGAATTTAATTTGTAATGGGAAACCTTCCCCTTCCCTTTCCTTGCCTTACTTGCTAAGGCCATATTTTCTTCATCATCATCCTTGGATGAAAAACCATCTCGTGTGCTCCTCCTGATCTCCTCCTGCATCAAATCCAACCACAGTCATCCCCAATCTAACAATTTCTCCCTTCCATTCATAGAGTCCTGGTAACTATTCCAACTCTTTGGAAGGCCAAGGAGAGCGAGGCTCACGATATCATCATCAGCAGTAGTTATTCCCACACTCCTAAGCTCATCTCTGCAGGTGGTGAGCTTTTTCAGATATGTGGAAATAGTATCACTATTCTCCATCTTGATTCTTCGAAGCTTATCCTTGAGCACCAATTTCCTCTGGTTGCTACTATTCTGGTAGAGGTCCTTTAATGTCTTCAACATTGAAAATGGAGTATCCTTCCCATGGAGACTCGAGACAATATGGTCTTGAACTCCCTCAAGGATGATTTGTCTCGCCTTCACCACACACTACTTCCACTCAACCAACTCTTGTGCATTAGTTGAAGCTGGCTTTTGGATTTCTTGATCAATGAATTCCTTCAAGCCATTTTCTTCTAATACAACCTCCATGCGATCTTTCCATGCTATGTAATTTGAGCTACCTTCCAAGGCATACTCAAGTCTCAAGCCATCGAATTACATTGGCCAACCTTGAAGTATGATAAGAATTTGATTTGCACCTGCAACCCCGAACTTCAAACTTCGAATTCTCTTCTCAGTATGCTATTCACAACTCTGATAAACTAGGCTCTAATATCATGTAGAAATTTTGCAAATTCTCTACAAATCTAGCTCTAATACCATGTAGAGAATATGTCTGTAAATTAACCCGATAATGTAATATAACCAAAGTAGAATACTATAACCTACTTCTACTATCAATTTTCGGAAGCTTAAAGATAGAGCTAGATCGAGCTGAACACATATAAGCAAAAGAGGAAGAATCAATCATCCAAGACACATGAAAATACTTTGGGGAAAGCCTCAGTTAAAAACCCCACAATCTATATTATCATACAAGGTGGAAATACATAGAGATTATACAAAGCCTTAGGTCTCACAGCTAGCCAGCTCTCAGTATAATCCTCACAGATGCTCATAGGCAATTTGGGCTTCTCACAAGCCTTCTCCTTTGCCCTCCAAGCTCCTATTTCCTTGTGTTGTTCCTAGTGGATGATTCTCACCTCACCAAGTGGAACACTACTCTAACACACTGTCAGAACTGCACAATCCTCAAGGCATTGTGCTTTGACTACATGCATGATTTTTATTTATAGGAAAACACATGCAACTAATAGTACATTGTCCTTGTCTTTAATCTCAACTGGGTCTTTCTTAGAATAGACATGGATGAGTTTCTGATGAGGGAATCTTCAATTAACTGGAGTACACTTGTTGAGTGCATGCATGCATCAACTGACTATTAACTCACCATTAGTTCCTCAAATAGTTTGGAACTAATTTAACTGGACTTAACTCAGTAAACTAATTTAACTAATTACAACTCAAATATAACTCAATCTTATCTCCTTAATTTAAGGCTTATCTCCTTAATTTAAGGGATAACTCTTGCATGACTTCAGAAAGACTTCTAACTTGAATTTCTCCAACTAATTAATCCATAATGAGTTAATTAATTATTTCCAAGCAGCTGGTGAGACTAAATTCGATTTTAATTCACAAATTTTATTCAAAGATAAGTTAAAATTGGAATTTCTGGATTCTAATTTTATCATTTCTTATTGCTATTTTCAACACCACCAGCTACTCTAGAAGCGTCACACCATTTAAGGTACAAGTTAACTTTGAAATTCCCATATTTGAGGGTCAGATAGATGCAAACGTTGTACATAAATGGTTAAATCTGCTAGAAGGGTATTTTTTTGTTCATGATTTTTCTGGCTGGGAAAAGGTTACTTTCTCTCTTCTCAAAGCCGCCCCCCACATCAAGGACTGGTGGGAAACCTACTGTGAGCAGAAGGATGAAAGTACGGCTTCACTTTTTTCAGCCACACCCACATGTAATTTATTCCGGAATGCGATCAAGGAGCAGTACTACCCTATCAAAAGCTATGAGGATAAATACATAAAGTGAACCATGCTATGGCAGGGAAGGGACCAAGACGTGCCAGAGTTTACCAATATTTTTCATACTCTTCAAAAAAAGTTGGGTATTAAGGATTCTAAGTTGCATTTGGTACTCAAATACTGTGGCTACCTACATAGGTACATCCAGGATGAGATGGAGTTCCTGGACATCTCCTCATCAACACAACATACTGATACACTGTCAAGATCGAGAATATGTTTAAAAAGAAGAAGTGAGACTTTGGATCTGCAAATCTGAAGCAAAGGAAAGGCAATTCGAAACCACTGAACAAAGGAAAAATCCAAGATGGGGTGGCCCAAGACAACCTACCAGAGCCACAAGCAAATAATATCACTGCAAATCCAAAGAAGGACACATGAAAGTGGTGTGAGTTCCATAAGAGCTCCACTCACAACACAAGTGAGTGTCGGGCCAAGCAGTCACTGGTGGCCAAGCTAAAGTTTTTGGAATCAAATGCATGTTTAGACTCTGAGTCAAAACCTAATAAGGGGAATGACAAATGGAAGCAAATTATCGATGTGGAGCCCAACACCACCATTGCCACCAAGAAGATCTAGAAGGAGGAACCCGAAGATCCAGAGGAGGAGGGGGGCCTCTTCCACTCCCAGATGTGGGTAAAGGGCTCCCCACTATAATTCATTATCGACAACGGGAGCTAAAAGAACCTCATTTTAGTAGAGGTCATGAAGCAACTGGGCTTACCAGCCACAGCACATCCACAACTGTACACCATCAAGTGGCTTCACCAAGGACAGGATCTTTGTGTGAGCCAACAATGTCACCTTCCATACAACATCAAGCACGTAATTAATGAGGTATTGTGTGATGTTTCTCCCCTTGATGTTTGTGATGTATTATTAGGCCAACCATACTTGTGAAAGTGACATGTTGTATATGAGTCAAGGCCTCATGTTATTATTATTACTTTGGGAAATAAGTTGTATAGGATATCGGAGGTAGCACCGCCTACCGCCATCTCTTTGGTTACTACAAAAAAATGCAGTAAGCTCATTTCCAAAACCAAGAAATTTGTTTTCATGATGGTATGCCCTTAAGGAAATAATAAGACAGTGGCCACGACCTCCAAGTAGGGCCCCTACGCATGACAACTACATATGGACAAGGTTGTGGAGGAGTACGAGAACATCTTCATCTCCCCCACAGGGGTTCCTCTGCACTCTCAGATCAAGCAATCCATCAATCTGCCCCCAGGTGCGCCACTGCCCAATGGACCAATATATCGGTGCTTGGTTCTAGATAATAATGAAATCAAGGGGCAGATTCAGTAGATGCTACAAAAAGGTCACATCCAGTCAAGTTCATCACCCTATGGGAGCCTGATCGTGTTGGTATAGAAGAAGGATGGGACTTGGAGACTTTGTATTGGCTATTAGGCGTTGAACAAGATCACTGCTCAGAATAGGTACCCAATCCCACAGATTGATGACCTTCTGGACCAACTGAAGGGGGAAAATTATTTTAGCAAGATCGATTTGAAGTCAGGATATCACCAGGTACCAATCGAACCCTCTCATGTGTGGAATACTGCCTTCAAAGCTGAGGAGGGCCTTTTCGAATGGTTGGTTATGCCTTTCAGGTTGACAAATTCTCCTCCAACCTTCATGAAGCTAATGGATGACATCTTGCAGCCATTCATCAACTCATTCATAGTGGTATACTTGGATGACATCCTAATATTCATCCAGAGTTGGGAAGAGCACCTCCACCACATCTGACAGGTTCTCCAAACACTGCAGCAACACAAGGTATGTACCAATTTGGAGAAATTCACTTTTGGCATGACCCAAGTTTAGTATCTAGAATACATTATTGATGAACAGGAGGTGCATGTGGATCTAGCCAAGATCCAAGTCATTCAGGATTGGCCATCTCCAACCACTCCGACTGAGCTCTGTAGCTTTCTAGGTCTTGCCAACTTCTACTATAGGTTCATGTTAGGATTTTACCATATCACTTGGCCCTTGAGTCAAGTCACAAAGGGAGGAGCAAAAGTAAAATTCTTTTGGTCTAAATCTCATCAGAAGGCATTCACAAAGCTGAAATTACATCACCTCTGGTCGGCACCAGTGATCGCATTACCAGACTTCCAATAACCATTTGAGATCAAGACAGATGCCTCTGACTATGCTATTGGGGTAGTCCTTACTCAACACGAGCATCCAGTGGCATATCACAGTGAGATATTTTCAGACACAATCCAGAACTATCCCACTTATGACAAAGAGATGTATTCCATTATGCAGGCCTACCGATAATGGAAGCATTACATTTTGGGAAAGGAAACAATCATCCACATAGACCATCGGGCCCTGTAGTTCATATAGATGCAAGGGAAGTTGCAGAATGATCGCCATCAGAAGTGTTCGACATACCTGCAATAGTTCCATTTGAATATCAAGTGTAAGAAGGGCAACATCAATAATGTTGCAGATTGCCTCAGTCGACCACTGTTCATGGCGTTAACCACCCTGCTCAACGCTTGTGGGCACGAAACTTCATATTGGCCACTTCTCTATAAAAGTGACCCAGAATTCAGCCGCACATACCCGACACTCTTGGAGGGTTATCATGTTCTATATTTTCACCTCCAACATGCCCTGTTATGCCACCTGGGTCACCTTTGTGTTCCTTCAAGTGAGCATGTCAAGATGATTTGGGAATCACACTATAGTTAGGTTGTTGGGCATTTCGGGGTTGAGAAAATGGTGGCATTACTGCAGAAGTATTTCTATTGGCCAAATCTTTGACAGGATGTCGAGAAGTACATTAGATCTTGCACTGCCTGTGCCATTACCAAACCGACCATCAAGAATCAAGGCCTCTATATTCCGTTACGTACCCCTAGTCGACCTTGGGAATCCATCTCCATGGATTACATGTCAGGCCTTCCTTCTAATAAGGATGGAAATGACTGTTTTTGTGGTCGTCGACAGGTTCTCAAAGATGGCCATTATGCTGGCCTACAAGAAGAATATCATAACAGAAGGCACTGTTAAACTCTTCTTTGAACGAGTGTGGGTACACTTTGTGATACCAAAGTCTATCATCTCAAATCGGGACAACCGGTTCCTTAGTAAATTTTGGTCTAGTCTCTGGTCGATGTTGGACACCAAGCTCACTAAGTCCACAGCCTTCCATCCCTAAACTGATGGCCAGACAGAGGTTGTCAACAGTGTTGGAAATAATACTGAGAGGGGGGGTGAATCAGTATTATCAGATCAGATAAAACTTTTCAATTTCATACTCAGAAACATATACGCTACTTCAGTTAAGTGAACCCGCGTGTACACGCTACTGTGTCTAAAGCAACTAGCGTATATCCAGAAATCTTATGATTTAGTTAGCTTATCTTCAGTAAATGCATCAGAACATTATTAACCATATTAACAGTAAAAAGGTGCAGTATAACAGAACAGATCATCACACAAAAGCCACACACATGAACACCATGATATAAGGTGGAAACCCAATGTGGGTGAAAACCACCTGCTACAATTTGTCTCTTTCTTCTTTAATAAGAAACTTCTTTTACAATGTACTGGTGCAGTCCTTTACCAGCACGCAGGCTACAACCTGCAGAGGGCTACAACCCTCATAGCTCTAGTACTAGCCGATCCATTTACTAGTACGTAGGTGCCAACCCTACATAAGGCTACAACCTTTACTCATTTTCCAGCTGCTCCTGGAAGGGAGCTACAACCCCCTGGCTCTTGTACTGGCTGATATGTTTACCAGTACGTAGGTGCTGGCATACGATCTTCCTGGGACCACGTTTCATACATTTTCATACTGGATCCATGAAACTATCACCATTGTAGTACAACCTGCATCATCAATCTCTGAATCACCCAATACTGAATCACTGAAACCCTGTCAACAACAACCAGATCCAACTCCATCTTCAAATATCATACTTCACATTGTATACGCTACTTGGATGAACCCAACCTGCGTGTATATGCTCTTTTACCAAAACCAACCTGCGTACAGATCTGCAAATTCAAGCTTAAAACTCCGCAGCTATATCAGACATCAAAACATACCCAGATCATAATAATAAACATGCGTCAGTAGATCTAGTCTATCCACAGTCAAACCATATGAAGATAATCATTCCAAGCCTTGAGATCTCGTTCCATCATTCATCATCCTCCACATGAGTGAAACCTTGGTTCAGATCACCAACCCATAACCAGCACTTGGATCTCACACTTCCTCAGATCTTCATTACTCACGCACTCACCCTTTGGCCTAATGATCTTTCTCCTTATATAGCTTTAGGCCCTTCACAATACCACGGTCCAAAACCATAGTAACCCAATACCATCAACTCAATACTACGGATCAACACTTCTGTTGAGACTCCATGGTCCAAAACCATAGGCACAAGTTCCAAGGACTAACTACCATGGACCAAAAGTAAGCTTTCCGACATGTACGCTCTTTTCCATTTATGAAACTGCGTGTATACCTTACTTGGTATATAGCGAACCTGTGTACACGCGACTTGGTATATAGTGAACTAGCGTTTATACGTGACTTGGGCTTAATGAACCTACGTGTATGAACTTTCTTGGCCTGCTGTACTAAGATCTGTCCTCTGATTAAGTTGCCATCACCTGTACCTGTCTCTGAGTGAGTTTCCATCAAGGACAACACTTGAATCATAATGCCAACAATCTCCCCCTTTGGACTTGAAGGCAACCACCACACCAAGTCACTCTCCCCCTTTGACATCAAGGGCAAAGGGCAGACCAAGATATTCTCTTCTTTGGTATACCTTATGCTGTCCATACTCCCCCTGAGTACCTGCTGAAATCTCCAAATGTGCTCCCCCTTTGTGTATGCCAAAGTGTACCAATCTATCCATCCTGCTCTTGCTGAATTGTGTTGTTCATGCTCCCCTTGACTGTAGGAAAGATCTGCAAAAGATGTTCTTCAAGAAGAACAAAGACTTATACATCATAGATGACCTTCCTATCACAAAAAGACTCAATACATACATTCATCACCCAACCTAGTGGGGATATACCAATATTGACTCATCCACCTAACCATGTGGAGATACATTAAGAGTTTACTCATGATAAGACATGAACATTACATCATTCATCCCACGCATAGTGGGGAAACCAACATAGGCCGTTACATGACCTTGACATCATAAAAGAGATATCACAAAAGAGATACATGACATAGTGATGAAATATCTAGACCAAGACTTATGAAAACCACCAGTAGCATCATGATCTGTACCATAAGCATCAGCCTGCAATACCATTCCTTTGATCAAACAACAAGATGTATCATTTAGCTTCAACAACTTCTAACCATAATTCCAACAATGCATTATTTGAAGTATATGCTCCCCCTGAGCCTATGCCATAAGTATCAAGACATTTCCAGACATCCTTAGCAGACTGTAACTGTTAACCAATAGAGCATATACTGGACTGGATCATATCAGACCCCTTTTCTGAGTCTGTCCCCACTGCTTTTTCACAAACTGACATATACGCGACTTTGCAGTGTGAAACTCACGTATATACGCGGCTTCCCTTCATGAAACTTGCGTATGAGAGTTAGAACACTGAAGTTTTACACTTTCAGCTCCCCCTAAGTCTGTTATGTCTGTGCTATGCTGAGTACCCTGTGCTGTGCCACATCTTTCTGACTGAACTTCCTTCTTCTTCCATATCTTCAAGCATGTTGATGATTTCCTTTTATCATGAGCTTTTTTCCTGCAATCTTTTGCTTTATGTCCAAACTTGTTACATGCATAGCATCTTACATGTTTCATATTCCTCCTATAGCAATCGGCAGCTTTGTGACCAAACATATTGCAAGAAAAGCAATATCCATTAAAGTACCTTGAATGTGATGATCTTTCTGCATGATGGTATTGAAACCTTCTTCTTCTACATATGGCTGCAACATGTCCAAGATTATGACATACATAACATTCAACATTATTCATGGGAGGAGTAAAAGATTTTCTTTGAGGGGTCTCTTTCCTTGATTGTTGATGGGGTTGTCCTTTCATCTCCTTGTAGAGCCTTTCAGATTTTGCATTAGAGATTCTTGTCTTGCTTTGTGAACCAGATTCACCTTCAATAGACTCATGAAAACCAAGACCAGTTTTGATAGCAGGGGACCTTTGACTACTTAGAATATCATCCAAGATCTTAGTACTATCTTGAAATCGTAATAGTTTATCTTTTTCTTCTAATTTACTTTTCAAGATATTTACCTCAACTTGATGTTGTTCTTCTTTTTCTAGACATTGCTTCTTCAAGGTCTCTTCAGCTTTCCTTCCTTCATCCAGCTGATGCCTTAGTTTGAGGATCTCGTTTTCTTGCTCTTTATTCAGTGCTAGCAGCATTTGTCGAATTCTGGAGGCACATTCCAACAGATCTTCTAATCTGATGATTTCTTCTTTGAGGGCATTCTCCTTTTTGCTAGGTAGATCTTGCTGATCTATGGTTTGATCTGATGCTTCATTTGTTTGTCCATCTTCATTCTGAGGTGATTCAGGATCTGAATTCTTGCTTCCACTCAACGGCAGGTTGTCATTGTTCCTTTGAGCTGTCTTCTTCTTCTGACGTGCTTTCTTCCCCATTGTTCTACGAATCTCCTTCAAGCGATCAAGCTTCTATGAAGGACCTGCTCTGATACCAATTGTTGGAAATAATACTGAGAGGGGGGGGGGTGAATCAGTATTATCAGATCAGATAAAACTTTTCAATTTCATACTCAGAAACATATATGCTACTTCAGTTAAGTGAACCCGCGTGTACACGCTACTGTGTCTAAAGCAACTAGCGTATATCCAGAAATCTTATGATTCAGTTAGCTTAACTTCAGTAAATGCATCAGAACATTATTAACCATACTAACAGTAAACAGGTGCAGTATAACAGAACAGATCATCACACAAAAGCCACACACATGAACACCATGATATAAGGTGGAAACCCAATGTGGGTGAAAACCACCTGCTGCAATTTGTCTCTTTCTTCTTTAATAAGAAACATCTTTTACAATGTACTGGTGCAGTCCTTTACCAGCACGCAGGCTACAACTTGCAGAGGGCTACAACCCTCATAGCTCTACTACTAGCCGATCCATTTACTAGTACGTAGGTGCCAACCCTACAGAAGGCTACAACCTTTACTCGTTTTCCAGCTGCTCCTGGAAGGGAGCTACAACCCCCTGGCTCTTGTACTGGCTGATATGTTTACCAGTACGTAGGTGTCGGTCTACGATCTTCCTGGGACCACGTTTCATACATTTTCATACTGGATCCATGAAACTATCACCATTGTAGTACAACCTGCATCATCAATCTCTGAATCACCCAATACTGAATCACTGAAACCCTGTCAACAACAACCAGACAACATAACAACAACCAGATCCAACTCCATCTTCAAATATCATACTTCACATTGTATACGCTACTTGGATGAACCCAACCTGCGTGTATACACTCTTTTACCAAAACCAACCTACGTACGGATCTGCAAATTCAAGCTTAAAACTCCGCAGCTATATCAGACATCAAAACATACCCAGATCATAATAATAAACATGCGTCAGTAGATCTAGTCTATCCACAGTCAAACCATATGAAGATAATCATTCCAAGCCTTGAGATCTCGTTCCATCATTCATCATCCTCCACATGAGTGAAACCTTGGTTGAGATCACCAACCCATAACCAGCACTTGGATCTCACACTTCCTCAGATCTTCATTACTCACGCACTCACCCTTTGGCCTAATGATCTTTCTCCTTATATAGCTTTAGGCCCTTCACAATACCACGGTCCAAAACCATAGTAACCCAATACCATCAACTCAATACTAGGGATCAACACGTCTGTCGAGACTCCATGGTCCAAAACCATAGGCACAAGTTCCAAGGACTAACTACCACAGACCAAAAGTAAGCTTTTCGACATGTACGCTCTTTTCCATTTATGAAACTGCGTGTATACCCTACTTGGTATATAGCGAACCTGCGTACACGCGACTTGGTATATAGTGAACTAGCGTGTATACGCGACTTGGGCTTAATGAACCTGCGTGTATGAACTTTCTTGGCCTGCTGTACTAAGATCTGTCCTCTGATTAAGTTGCCATCACCTGTACCTGTCTCTGAGTGAGTTGCCATCAAGGACAACAGTTGAATCATAATGCCAACAAACAGGATGATCGTACATATTCTGTGCATGTACAACTCAAATCATCCATGCATATGGGATGAGAGTCTCCCCTATGCTCAATACATCTATAACCGGGCTCTCCACAGCTCAACTGGCCACAACCCTTTTCAGGTGGGCTTGGGATTCTAGCCACTATGTCCCATTGATGTGGCCATGCCATTTGCAGCTACTCAGGCAAATTCTGCGCATGTTTAGTCTAAAATAGATAAGGCAAACATCTTCATTGATCACATCCAACATATTCACCAGCAGGTCCATGACATTCTAGAAAAATAAAATTCCAAGTACAAGCAACAACATGATCAACATTGGGTGCCACACAAGTTTCAAGTGGGTGACAAAGTCTGGTTTCATTTGCAAAAGGAATGCCTTACCAAAGCCTATCAAAAACTTAGACCACTCTGATATGGTCCTTACACCATTACCAAGGCTCTGGGAGATAATGCATTTAAGCTCAACATTCCCCCATTCCTTGGCCTACACCCAGTGTTCAATGTGGACTGCCTTCAACCATACTTTCCACCATTACTAGACACATCCAACATTGTAGAACAACTCACACCAACAAAGTTAAATCTAGATTGCATGGAACAAGCTGCAACTGATCGGATCATGGATACATAGATCAATCATACTTCTAGAAAAAGATCCAACTATATCGAGTTGTCAATGTAGGCCAACTCCTTCACCAAGGCAAGTGGCTCACCAGGGACCAAGTTTAGTAAGAGTTTCCTCAGCTCATGGAGGAACTCAATGCAATGGGGAACATTTCTTCCTAAGGGGGTAGGAACTATCCAGGTGGATATTGGTGGCTAGCCACCAATTCCACTTGGACCCCCACCATTCTTTCTTTCTATTTTTTAGTTTCCTTATTTGTAGCACAATTTACTATTTTTGGCAGTTTTTTGGGTCCTAAACTTCTGGATCCATTTTGAGGCCCTAAACAATGTTTCTTGGGAATACTAGGAGCAACATGGGTTCATGGACACATGTTTCTCATCCCAAAGTTGTATTCCTCAGATAGATCTTTCTAATGAGGTATTGTTCACGTCAAATGGAGATCGTATGCCAAAGTTACGACCCCATGAAGTTGATGTAGCAATTTACACAAAACGGGACCCATAGTTTGGCGCTTCGTCTCTTAGGGTTAGGGTTTTGGATGTTTAAGGTTTTCCATTTTTTCTCAACAATAAATAGGCCATTGAGCTTCATTGTAAAACAGTTTAGAGGCATGTAGCCACCACATCTCTCCTCAGAGATAAGCTACCATCGCCCAAGCTAGTTTATTTCCATTTCTATTTGTAAGCATATTTTAGTATTTTACATTAATGAAGTGAAGTATTATTTATGATGCATCTCTATATTTATGGTTATCACTGTAATTTGTTGCATTCTTGTTTAAATTCAGATCAGCCAAGCATGTCATACATCCTCTAACACTTGTACAACCATCTCAAGAATTCACTAATACATTTATATCCTCTCCAAACCCAAAATATAACTTCATAAACATGAGAGATCTAATTCGAGATATGGATATCATGGAGACCTAATCAAAAATTCTCCTCAACTCTAAACTTTTTAGCAACCACCAACATCTATATGCAGTAATATGATTAAGGACATCATCATCATCCAAAGGCCTTGAAACTAGTGAAACAAACCATCTTCCATACACAAACCACATGTAGCCACACATACACATGTGTATCAAACTGACCTACAACCCAAGCAACCAAGTTGATGTCAATTCCAACCAAACAACACATCTGCAACACACATGAATTCCAACAATCTCCCCCTTCGGAATTGATGGAAACCTCATCTGAAAGCAACATCTAAAAATGATCTTCAATCTTTCATTCTCCTCCTTTGACGTCAATGGAAAAAGGGATAAAAATGTCAAGGAGAAAATGTTAAAGCTCCTCTATAAACAATGGGATCCATCAACAAAAACATAACTTCACTCAATTTCATAAGTGGATGATGAACAATGGAGTGCAATACAAAAGAAAGAAAACACACCCCCTGGAACATATATGTACTAAACTCCCCCCTAGACATAAGCTATGCCCAATCAACAACATACTAGAGTAGATGTATACATCCCCCATTAGCATCAACAATAAACTCTCTCACTCCTATCACAACATGCAACATAATAAATGTCAAAATAATAGCAGAAATCAAGTCACCAAAACATAGCAACAACAACATAGTATGACCAATTAACAACAAAAAAATTGATCAAAACCACACCAGCAACAACATATATCCAACCAACTCTAAAACAAATCCATAGATCCTCTCCACAATGTACTCTTTAGTAGCAGAAAACGCATAGAAATGACTATCTGGAAGAAACATCTCTCTAATGTAGACATGGTAGCAGCAAATACATGATGATAGGTCATGATAGTATGATCAACCATACTCTACTGAATTCAAACATCTCCATGGAAGAATGTAAACTGATATATATGGATGCTAATGCCTCCTTTCCATATGCAAGAGGATACTCCACATAGACCAATGACTATGACTCAATGATATGCAACAAAGTACAGGGATTCATGGGCCTATTACATGGATTCAAAATAATTATACAATGATAACACAAGCCCATACATGGCTGAACCAACTATCATGACTCACTATGCAACATATTCTAATTATGGCTCAAGACTCTATGATTCATATCAAATGATTTACAATAAGAATCTATGATCTCATGAGCATAATACAAGGCTCCATCAATGAGATATATCGATGAAAAATGACATCGAGTGATGAAGCATATATATACATGGCTGAAATATACACTCACTACAATGGCCATACACCATCACTCACCTATCTGCATGATATAAATGATCATCAATATGTTCCTTATATGACAATAATATGATAACAATGCATATCATATGAAAACATGTGATAGTTGATGGGTCCCATTAATAGGTATATTTTGAGGTCCATTATGCTATTCTTAAGCCCTTAGAATTGTCATTTTCTTATATTCATTCACATTTTTAGTCATACTATACTTAGAAAGAAGAGTAAAAGGTGTTTGTCATAATATGTGGCCTAATGTGATGAAATTACAAGAAAAAGAAGAATTTTTGAGGCATTTACTATGCAGGGGTTTGATGGAGACAACCAAGAGGAAATCTAGGGAGGGTTGTCCACCTCCTTAACTCTCTAACTTGGATTGAGATCACCAAATCCTCACTCACAAGCTCAAATTCACTGACAACTGAGTAACTCCAATTGCAAGTGAAGCTCATGAGGGAGGACCAGATCCATAATTTTTGAGCTACTGGAGTGAAACACTCTTATTTCAAGGGAGTAGCCATCAAATACCTTTTTGTATAAATAAACTAGCTGAAAGGATCATTAGGATTTGAAATTTTGATTTAGATAAGAGTAGCTATTGAGCCCATGGCTTCACTTTGTTATTGTTAACTTTCATGTGATGAATGGGACTACTATTTTCTGCTAATGAGAAGTTTGTTATTGAGATGCATATGACCTAGTCCTAGAGGGCTGAAACCCTTGGGTTTGGGCCCAACCCAGAGGCTCTAGTCCCTCTTCTTTATTTTTGTCTTGTTCTTGTTTCCAATAATTTCATGTATTTCTTTTGTTGCAATAGTTGTTAAGATATAAAAACTTGTGATTGCAGGTTTCCTTATCACCACTCTTGTGGGAAGAGTGATTGGAAGGACTTACAATCTCAGTCTAAAAACATTCGTTAATGATTTCTTGGAAATTGATAGATGTTAGTTATCCTTTTGCATCCTTACTTTTTGCAACTTAGGAGTTAGTTTAGTGATCCGAATAGTGTTGTCAAATCAAATATATGTTAATCAAAACCATCTCATCTTTTCCATGACAGTTTATCTCATGGTGTTATTGATCATTTGATGCATGCATTTGGCCAGTTCCAGGATTGGGATTGATCTATAGGGGTGGGCACATATTTTCATCTCCACTTGGACTTCTTCATATCCTCCCATTACCCTTCACATTTCTCTCAAACTTTGTTTCCACAGACATTATGTTTATGTAATTAAGGACACCATGGGCACCCATCTCAGTGTAATACAGGCCTATGATAGGTTGTGGGTTGGCTATGAGGCTTACACAACCTTCATTCACTCCCTCATACCTTCATCCATCTTCTCCTTCCCTCAAAACACCATCTCCACCCTCAAAAGACTCTCTAAACCCCTCCTGTAGCAATATAAAGCCTCCTTTAGCAATACATGACCTCCTATAGCAACACCTATAGTAGGCCTGTAACACCATTTTCCTCCACCTATTTTGCTCCCCACATAAACCTTAGCTTGTTTATGATGAAAAATGACCCCCAACTTGTGATTTGATGGTTAAGAGAAGCTATTATACCACTCCAACCTCCTCTTTTTCTCACTGCAAAACATAGTAGAATTAATGTTTTTATTCACAAGCATGTTACAAGTTAGATATCTAATTTTCAAGAAAATGTAAAGAAGATCAATGATACATGAAAGTAGGTTATTGGTTCGATGATGTGAAAAATGGATTAGCTTCACTTTTGCAAGTAGACTAACCCTTTTGTTCTCACGTAATATTAATTAACATCTACAAGTTGAATGAATAACATTTTCACTTTCATAGTTAAAATCAAATCCATTAGGAGTTTTTACTATAGTTGACTTAGAGGAATGGTCATTGAACTCCTTAATCTGATGTCATGAGTAAGGGTGACATGAGTAGAACCTAACCTCATGTGAATACAACATTATCACCTCTAAGTTTGTAAGAACTTAACATCTACAAGTTGAATGAATAAAATTTTCACTCTCATAGTTAAAATCAATTCCATCAGGAATTTTTACTATAGTTAAGTTGGAGGAATGGTCTTTGAACACCTGATGAGCCCCAAATTTGGTAACATTTTGGGCTCATTTGGCCTAATTACCCTTGTTCAATCCTTCATTTTTCATAACTTATGCATTATCTTTTAGTATGTTTATGTCATTTGTACGAATAAGGGTAGTCATTATTCCTAGGTGAATAACACGTGCTCATTTCAGGATTTTTTTGACACATGTTGGAGCAAAACCGAGCAGACATGGGCTAGGAGACAGCCAAGCTTGGGTTGAGGATTCGTAGGGGGGTTGTCTATGGCATTAAATAGCCTCTATCGGGATCTTCACCCCCAACTCCGAGCTCCAAAGGCCACCAAAACCGGATCTAGAAGGCAACCAAACAGATTTCTTGGAAGGAGTTGTTCACTCACAGTTTGGCCAGCCAAGTCCCATAGATTTAGGAGGCCAGCTAGGGCCTCGTGGTGTATAAATGTTGAGGCCTCAGCCTTCGAAAAGGACTTTTGAAAAACACTTGCATATTCTGCACTATAGTGCTGCTAGCTCTGTTTTGTTCTTTTGTAGCCATTGTTCGCATAACTCTTGACTTATGATTATTTTTTGATAATTAGAAGCAGTCAGATTTGATATCAGCTCTGAGTTTTCTATGAGAGCCTAGGGCCTCCTTATTTGTATTGTTATCTTTCCTTTAAGCACTGTGATTTTCCTTTTATGCATTTGAAACGTGGTTTTTTTGAGCAAGATTTAGTTGTGTTGGTTAAATAGGTCACTATTGAGGAATAGAATTGCTTCAGGTGTGTAGAATAGATTGATAGGATAATAATTAATAAAGCTCCAGAAAAATGGGTTGTCTGCACTCTCAGTTTCACCTCTCCCTTATTGGATCAGGGGCTGGAATTACAGAAACAGTGCTGCCCAACAAAAACACTAGTTTGCTTAACCATGCAATCTTTGGTGTAATGTCTTCATTTGTAGAAGTTAGTCATGCGTTCAGACCTTTTGAGATGTTTCTTTGATTAAGTGTTGTACATAGTTCTCTTTAAGAAATAAAGCTGTTGTTCATTTGTTTCGTTGACAGTTAGGATAGATTAGCTAAGATTTTGATTGTGTGCAGGACTTGGTTGAATTGGTTAAGTGTACACCGTGCAGGGCATCTCCATCACTCTCTCATCCACCTAAGCTTTGTCTAGGCCAGCTGCTCCATATCCTAGTTAGGTTCATCGTCTCACAACTACTCTTCTGCCCACGTAACCCTACCTTCTTGCTCTTCCATTGTATTAGCCTTCTTTAAGTCAAGTCAGTTTTCCACACCCTCTCATCACTTCTTCCATCAGTCACTGGGTCATTCCAGGCCCTTACCCTGCCTCCCTATCCATTCATGCACCTTCTCTCACTCACACATCCTCCAAAACCCAATTTTCAAACATCTTGTAGAAATTTCTGAACATCCTGTGGAAATCCCTGAAACATCCTGTAGAACCCCTGCAGACTCCCTGTAGAAGCTCACAAGTGAGGTTGCTGGATAGCCAAACTTTGTGAAACTCTCAGGAAGAGTATTAGGGACTCCTTAGACCCTCTCTGACCCTTCACAACCTTTTCCAAGCATTTCCCTTCCTTGATCCACCCCTGCACAGTAAAAAGCCAGTAAAAACACATGCATGATAATTCTGATGACTTATTTGAAAATACAAAAAGATGTTTCCTTCAGATAGAGGTAGCCTAGGCATGTGCATTTTACCTTCATAGAAGTAATGGCATCTCTTTTGATAGTTTGCATTCTCTCCTCTGCATCAGTAGGTCTCGCTGGTAGAATTAGGGTGTGCTAGGGTTTATGTTACTTTTTGGCTTTCAGTTTCTTTCTGTAAGTAGATCAGCTTCCTTTGAGTTAGCCTCCATCCATCAATTAGAAAGATTCTTCTAAGAGCTCATAGAAGTTGGCTTGAGCCCCTAGCGGACTTGTGCCAGCTGACCAAGTGACAGCTGCGGCAAGAGCTAGTACTTGTGCATACAACACCATCGCTTCCAAGTTTGTTACAAACTACCGGGTTGATAAAAGTAAAGAAGGGAGTCCCAGGAGTTGCAGCATTATTGCTGCAATACTGGAGCCCACCATCTTTTTGGCGCCGTTGCCGAGGAGGCATCAGAGTATTGGTGATTGTTGCTTTTCTTCTATTTTCCTACACTCGCCTTCTGCTAAATAGTTTATTTCATTTCCATTCTGCAATTTCATTTCCGCAAAAGTAAAATAGATATTTCCTGCTTTCATAGATTAGAATTTCAATTATGCAATTTGAATTTTGCAAGCGTAGATTATCAATTTCAATTCTACAAGCATAGACTAGCATTTCATTCCTGCAATTTCATTTGAGCAAAATAGATTAGTCATTTCCCGCTTTCATTTCAATTCCTCATTTTCATTTCAGCAAGATAGTTAGTTGCAGTTCAATCTATTTTTACTTTTGTAGGTACAAGCAGAAAAAGCAAAAAGCAATCAAAAGCCTTTCCATTTCATGCCTCGTAGGAACAGAGATAAAACCGGAAAATTCCTACCCAACACCCCCACCACTTCACTGGTTCACCCTTCTCTCTTCTTTGGTGACAGTGATCCAGAAGAACCTATAGGCAAGCCTCCTGAGATATACGAAGATCCTATAATAGAAGAAGAGTTAGAGAACACTCCACCTGAAGCCATGGCTGAGAATAGAAGAGAAGATGAGAGAATAGAAGGTGCCTTTCCCATCTAAGAGACCAATGGAGACATGAAAATGAAAAACATAAGCCCCTCCGCTTTACCTCACTTCCATGGATTGACTACTGAAGACCCTGATACCCTCCTGTTTGAGTTTGTTGTCCTTTGTCGAACCTATGACTATACAGAAGATGAGAAAAAATTGAAATTCTTTCCCTCTACCCTCAAGGATGCAGCATTACGCTGGTTCATGGGCTTACCTGGAAACAGTATCACCACTTGGGCTCAGATGCAACAATCTTTCAATAGCAAATACCGGGACTACTGTAGGTCCAAGGAAACCAAGGGAGAAATCTTTCGGATGACCATGGGAAATGATGAGTCTTTAGAAGATTATGAGGAAAGGTTCCAACTTAGCTATAAATGGGCCAGTGCACACTTGAACCTGAATCTCTCAAGTTGGTCCTACTCCGAGGAGTCCCTGAAGACCTTCTAGATACCCTTCACATGCTAGCTAGAGGAGATATTTAC
The DNA here is from genome assembly GCA_031772625.1 of Pinus tabuliformis. Classification (NCBI taxonomy): domain Eukaryota; kingdom Viridiplantae; phylum Streptophyta; class Pinopsida; order Pinales; family Pinaceae; genus Pinus; species Pinus tabuliformis. The sequence goes on from CM062805.1 coordinate 248,580,930, forward strand.
CAACTACCTTATGAGGATATAAAGACTGTGCTTAGAAACCACTCTAGGGAAGCCCGAAAAAGTGGTAGGGGAAACCCCCTTTCAGCTAGTACTACTTTCTCCAAGCATGAGTTTGTTAATCAGCTGGAGGACCTCGAAAGTGAGGTGAGACAGACCATTGCCATGCAACTTGATACATTCCGAATCCAACAAAAGAAAGAGGAAGCTGAGAGGGCTTTGGCCATCTTTTGTCCTAGGTGTACAAGGAAGCACCCTAAGAACGAGTGTCCATTACACTCGGTAGAGGTATGTTTCATTTGTGAGGAGGACCACCCCACAAACCAATGCCCAACCTTACCTGGGTTCAAGGCCATGTACCAAGGAACCCAAGCACCCACTGAACCTCTCTACTTCCTCAACCAAAGGAGGTCGCATGGACCTAGACCATACCAGCATGGGATGCAAGGGACATCCCAAGCTTATTATAGCCCCAACCAATCTGCTCCTATGCCTTCTTGGGGTCCCCCTATTCATCCTTCCTGGTTTGTGCCTCCTCCATGGTCTTACCCACCTCAATACCATCCTCAGCCCACTACTCATTCGTTTCACTCACATGTACAGCCACAGCCTCAGTGGAATGCACCTCAACCGGGGTGGAGGCCCCAGTACAACACTCCTCCCGCCATTTTTCCTCCACCACCAGCTCAACCACAACCATTACCTCCTACTCCTCCAAGACAACCCAAAATGCCTACTCAACCGAACCTGAATCCCAACAACTGACAGGCCCAGCAGGTATATACTGGGGAAACAACATGCCCTACCTATGCTGTGGAGATCCAGGAGATCAACCTGCGATCCGGGAAGACTCTCACGGATCGCCAACCTCCTCCCCCAGAGGACGAGGAAGATAAACAGGAAAGTGAACCCAATGCCATTCCACCCTTTCCTGAAAGACTAATAGTAACCACACAACCCGACCCAAAGGAGAATGAGCTTCTGGGGGAACTCAAATAGTTGTGTGTGAGAATACCACTTCTCCAAGCCATCAAAGATGTACCGATATACAACAAATTGGTTAAGGAAAAGTGTTTCAGGCACCCAGGCAGGCGAAAAAGAGATGCCTCAACCATCAGTGTCATAGGACAACTGTCTGATCTTATGTTGGGGCAAATAATCTATCCAAAGTATTTGGATCCTGAGAGTCCTGTAGTTGATTTCCACATCAATGGCACCATCATACCCCACACTTTGATTGATTTAGGGGCTGCCATTAATGTGATGACCAGGGATACCATGCTCAAACTCAACCTTCAGGGTTCCTTAAGGAAGACCTCGACGGTCCTGCAGTTGGCAGATCGCTCCACTGTGACTCCCGAAGGGATTGTGGATGATGTCTTGGTCTCTGTTGACTCTTGGGAGTATCCTGCGGACTTCTTGGTTCTTCAACCAAAGGTAAAGCTTACTAGATAGCCCCTTATTTTTGGAAGACCTTGGTTAGCCACTACGGATGCTTACATAAGCTGCCGAGCAGGAAATATGACTATCAAAAATGGTCCTATGTCCAAGAAGCTAGTCCTATACCCTCCTGCCCAACCTCTATTAGAGCATGACTTACCACTTTGGTTGGAAGAAGGAGAAGAGGATGAGGTGTACTCTGCACCCTTGTGCACCTTAGAAACCTTTCAGGGGAGGTCCTCAAACCGAGGATGATTTGATTGAGACCTTGATTCAGAATCCGCCTCCCAGTGCATTGTCCATAGAGAAATTGGTGGAAGATACTCAAGCCAGCACCTTAGTGGACCTCTCTGTGACCGATCCAATCTCTCCCAGAGTCAAAAATGTGGAGTTTGGCCCCGAGAGAATGTTAAAGATCAGCTCCTCCCTATCTCCTTCCCAGGAAAAGGAGCTGTATAGTCTGTTGGCCAGTCATCTAGATGCTTTCGCTTAGAACTATAAGGAGATGAAAGGAGTCCATCCTTTGGTCTGTACCCATCATATCTATATCAAAGAAGACTATAAACCGGTTAGGCAGCCTCAGAGGAGAATGAATCTAGCCCTTAAGGACATTGTCAAAGAAGAATTGCAAAAATTGTTGGACGTAGGATTCATCTACCCCATCTCGGATAGCGAGTGGGTGTCCCCTCTGGTGTTGGTACCCAAGAAAAATGGAAAGTGGAGAATCTGTGTGGACTACCGAGAACTGAACAAAGCCACCAAGAAAGACCATTTTCCTCTGCCTTTCATAGATCAAGTGTTGGATGGACTGGCGGGGAATAAGTTTTTCTCTTTCCTCGATGGGTTCAGTGGGTATAACCAGATCCAAATCAGCCTGGAAGACCAAGATAAGACCACCTTCACTTGTCCCTGGGGTACCTTTGCTTACCGAGTCCTTCCCTTTGGGATATGCAACGCTCCTGCCACTTTCCAAAGAGTGGTATTGAGCATCTTTTCTGAGTTGGTCCATGATCCGATGGAAATCTATACGGATGACTTCACTCCCTATGGGTCCAACTTCCAGGAAGCATTGTCCAATCTGGGAAAAGTTCTAACCAAGTGCATTGAGATGAACCTGTCCCTTAGTCGTGAAAAATGTGAATTCTTGATTACTGAAGGGACCGTGCTAGGACATACCATTTCTCGCCAAGGATTGCAGGTGGATCCTAATAAAATTTCTCTCATCAAAAAGGTTCCACCTCCTCAGAAGGTAAGAGATGTTCGGAGTTTCTTAGGCTTAGCAGGATATTATAGAAGGTTTATTAAAGACTTCAGTAAGCTAGCCTCGCCACTGTTTGGCCTCTTAGCAAAGGATGTTGAGTTCAAATAGACGGACGACTATCAAAGGGCTCTGAATGAATTAAAGGACAAGTTGGTGTTTGCCCAGATATTGAGAGGTCCAAACTGAGCCCTACCTTTCCACATCCACACTGATGCCTCGAACAAAGCCATAGGGGTAGCCTTAGGACAGGTTGAACAAAAACTCCCATATGCCATATACTTTGTCAGCAAAAACTTATCCAAGGCAAAACTGAATTATACTGTAACTGAGAAAGAGTTCTTGGCCATGGTCCATGCCCTGAACAATTTCTGACACTACATCACTGGCTATCAAACATTTGTGCATACTGATCATGCTACAATCAGATATTTAATGAATAAACCAGATGTGAACACTCTTATTATTAGATGGTTACTTCTGTTGCAGCAGTTTGATTTGACTATCGTTGATAAACCAGGTAAAGAAAATGTTGTTGCTGACTTCTTGTCTAGACTGGATTTACCTGCAGGTGAAGATGGAACAGTGGACGACCAGATGCCAGATGAACATCTATTTTCTATCTCAGTAATCTCTCCATGGTTTGCTGATATAGCAAACTATCTGGTCCCAACACAGTTCCCTCCACATCTATCTTCAAAAGAGAAAAGTAGAATTGTAAGGAAGAGTGCCTCATTCACTTGGATCGGGGGCAACCTGTTTAAACTTGGCCCCGATCAGATCTTAAGGCGTTGTGTCAGGGAGGAGGAAGTCTTTGACATCCTCCTAACCTGTCATGATGGGCCTTGTGAAGGACATTTTGTAGCCAAGAGGACTGCCTTCAAAATTCTACAGGTAGGATACTATTGGCCCATGCTTCATCAAGATGTCAAGAGATATATCAGCCAATGTAACTGATGCTAAAGTATGGGGAAGCTGATCCCGAGGGACGAAATGCCTCTCCAACCTCAAGTGACTCTTGAATCATTTGAGAAGTGGGGTATGGATTTTGTGGGTCCTATCAATCCTCCTTCAAGGCAAAGGTCTTACATCATTGTGTGCACAGACTATCTAACAAAGTGGGCGGAAACCAATGCAATCAAAGCAGCGACAGAAGAGAAGGTGGTTGAGTTTTTAAGAGAAGACATCTTCTACAAATTTGGCTACCCAAGAGAGTTAGTCACCGATCAAGGAAGCCAGTTCACCTCCAACTTAATTGAAGACTTGCTTGCTCATCACAAGATCAAGCATATGACTTCCACCCCCTATCATCCTCAAGCAAATGGGCAGGTGGAAGTCACCAATAGAGCATTAGAAGGGATTTTGACTAAGGTGGTGAGCAGCAGCAGAAAGGATTGGGCAGATCACCTGGTTGAGGCCACTTGGGCTTACAACACCACTTGGAAGACCATGATGGGCTTCACACCTTATGAACTGGTCTATGGGAAGAGAGCTTTGTTGTCAATTGAGTTTGAGTACAACACATTGAGGATGGCAGCTTAGCTAGACCTAGATCTCAACCATGCCCAACAAGAAAGGTTATTACAGCTGAATGGGCTAGATGAACACCGAATGCAGACCCTTCGCCACTAAGAAGTGGTTCAACTTTAGACGAAGATATGGCATGACCGACACCTCAATGACAAGCAATTCCAGTCGGGAGATTGGGTGCTGCTATATGATTCCAGACATAAGGATTTCAAGGGGAAGCTGAGGACAAGATGGCTAGGACCATATGTAGTGGAGAAGTGTAATGACAATGGGTCTGCTCTTATTCGGACCATTGATGAGGAAGCCATCCCCATGCTCGTTAATGGGAATCGACTAAAGATCTACAGGAAACCTATTTCGAGGCAAGATTTCATCAAAACTGTGGAAAAATCAGTGTTGGTCATAGAGAAGGGTTCTGCCTCTGTTTTGGGCATACCCTTAACATCATAAAATAATAATAATAATAATAATAATGAAAAAGATCCTTGGGTGAAAACCTTTCTGAGGCTCCCAAGGCAGATGGTAGGGGTGAAAACCTCATCGAGGCACCCCTGTTGTCTCTCCGAAAAGGAATTGGAATAAAAAAGACCCTTGGGTGAAAACCTCTCTAAGGTGCCCAAGGCAGATAGTAGGGGTGAAAACTTCATTGAAGCGCCCCTACTGTCTCCTGAAAAAAAGAAAGAAAAAAGAAGAAAAAAAGAAAGAAAAAGAAAAAGAAGGAGGCAAAAACAGAAAAACAGGCTCAATCTTTGGAAATTAGTGCAGGTTGCAGGTATTCCATGCAAAAAAGGAAGCCTTTCAACTCAAGGACGAGGGTCCCTACCATGCTACCAGGCGACCTCACCAGCACTCCCTCCATAAACACTCATCTCTTCCAAAGTTTGGGCACGATATGGTCATAGTTTAGCCTTCCACAGGAAGCTACAGGACTTTCTACAGGAAGTTCTATATTTCTACAGGAAACTTCCTGTAGAATCTTTGGATGGGCCAGGGCCGACTATGTAGAATAATTTGAAGCTTTAAGTCCAATAAGGAGGCGTGCAACCAATTTTTTTTCCCTCCATCACCCACTGTTGTCGCCTCCTTCCACCACCATTGCTGCCATACAATTGAAATACCTGCACAGTCATACCAGAACGTTGGACTCTCAGAAGAAATAATTTTCAAAGGAAAATAAAGCATGCAGAGGCCCAATGCACTACCTGTCAAGGTGATCTGAGGACCCTGCACCTGTGAATGTGATTCCACCATTTCGGCATGCACCCTAGGAGGAGAAACGGCTACAGGATGTCCTACAAGAATCCTGTAGCAGTTGATCCGGCTAGAGCACACACCATGAGGATACTTGCAACTCATGAAGTTGGCGCATGCACCATCCATAGCCAGGAAACCAGTCTTGCAACCAGCAGCAGTCAATAAAAAGGAGCTCTCGTGCCTGTGCACGAAACAGCAGCAAGCGGATCTATCACCCCTCGTCCTGAAGCATGAAAAAAATCACATCCACGGCCGCACAGGTAAGTGCCTCACCCTGTTTCATCAAATTACATAAAAGATGCTCTAAAATGTGTGTAAATATGAAAATGAATTGATTGAACAAGTTGGGTAGCCATTCAACTGGCCACCACAACCAGCCCAATGGCCTCGTCCGATCTAAAAAGCTTTGGTTATGTCGACGAGAAAGGAAATGGACATGTGGGAAGCGTCCAGTCGGAGAGAAGCGGCGATCTAATAGGAGTGGCGGCAGTAGATATACAGGGAATGATTCGGTGGTCAGGCAGACATGCAGCGGAATGATAGCAAGTGACGTCGACCAACAGGCAAACGGGGACAGCTCACCCCCACACCACGAATTCTGCAGAATTCAAATCCGCCGACTAGATCACGTATGGCGCACTACACTCATTTATTCTCAACCATTTTGCAGCCGAGTACGCATCCTAAATTTTCTGAAGGCTATTACTTCGAGTTCTCGGCCTGTTCCAACATCTTGTTGCTGCACAGAAGGCCTAGAACCACTGAAGCGCTCCCCAGAACCCGTGCACGACTTCTACAGGAAGCTGCAGTACAGGAAGCTCAAGGTTACGGAGGAATTTGAACCATTCACATTGAAGGTGGCGATTCTGGAATGAGGTAAGCTTGAACATAGTTCTCCCATGCAATTTGTTCGAAAGGTGGTGAAGTCGACATGTTAAAGGGGTAGGAAACCGTGAATTACAATCTGTGCATGAATTTACAAGCGTCTTCTTATTGCTGCATGAGAATTGTCGTCGTAGTGTGTATGCGGGGTTTTCTCCAGGGTTTGATTCATAATTGAGCCACTATCAAGGCTCACTCGTAGATAGTCGTGAATTTTATAAACTATGTGCATGACAGAGGCATAGCTCTACGCTCTGTCTAAGGAAATCCTAAATATCCACTTTTGTATACAAGCAGGCAAGCTCAGGCCAACACAGCGAGTGTTTACCATGTCGGGGGGGTTCATCAGAAAAGAGCCTACAGATTCAAAGAAGTTACGGGGAACCCCTGAGGTGGTGGACCTGTTTTCTCGTGCATGATGGATGTCATTCTGTGACAAGCTTCAAGGTCATGATGACGAGGTTGCAGAAGAATTCCTGTGATCCTTGCAGCCAAAGTCAAAGACGTTGGCCATTGTCAACTTCAGAGGATTGACCCTCAGACTCACCCCACAGTTCATTAGCAGAGTCACTGATCTACCGATGGGGGTACCTTGGGATAAGGAGGAAAGGAAACTGGGTCAGAAAGCTAAGAAGGAGTTCATTTTTCCAGACAAACAACTCTCAAAAGACAAGAATGGAGTTCGAAGAACCAGCCTACAGCCATTCTAGAGTGAGGTCAGCCTCCAAATTATGAAGTATATCACGTGTGAGGGGTGATTCAGCATCGTGTATGGATATCATTTCCGGTTGCTCACAGAACTTAGGCACCAAATGGACCTACCCTTAGAGAAAAAGTTGAGCATTCCTTACTTCCTCTTGCAATCCATGACTGAGTGTGCCACCAAATTGAGAGAGGGAATGCCAGACCAGATAGCCCATCATGGGCTCATTAAGCTCCTCATGGAAGATGCACTCCACACGTACACCATCCCTCTCTCCTAGGAAACCTTTCGAAATTTGACTAAGGATGATGACATCCAAATGTTGGCTGAGGAGCTCACCTCCACCAACAGCGAGGAGAAGGAACACACTCAAGCAGAGAAGAAAGGTAAAGGCCGAGAAACTCCGGCCAAAACACCAAAGACAGAACAGAAGGGAAAACAAGAGAAAAATCAAGCTGCCAAAACAGATGGTGAGAAAACCACACTAACACCCAGGGAGAAAATACTACAGAGCAGGGTGGAAAGGACTGAAAAAGTCCACATCAGTGAGCGAACCCCTAAGGCAGCCTTAGCAAAGTTAAAAGAGAAAGCACCCTCAGCTAAGCAGGCTAAAATGGTGCCGCCTGTTTCTACAGGAAAGTTGAAAACGGCTTCTACAAGAAGCCAGAAATCAGCCACTACAGGGCTTTCTACAGGAAGTCCTGAGAAAGGAAAACAGAAGGAGAAAACGGCCGAAATTCTTGCTTGGGAGGCAACAGCTATGCTGGCCACCCTAAGTACCTCTCCTAAGCCAAAGGAGAAACGAAAGAGGGAGTCTCCTCTGTATTTCAAAGTGAGGAGAAGTGTAAGAATCAAAACCAGCAGGCCCCAACCTCCATCCAAAGACCCAATTACCATTGAAGACACCCCTACCTCGCCAAAGGAGAAGCCCCCCTCCAAAGTATCAGTCACTTATGAGCGGGGGAGCCCGAAGACAACTACCTGGAGGGAGAGAATGGAAAGGTCAGCTTCAAAAACCCCTCTACAAGATGCTGAAGCTGTTCTATAGGAAACATTAGCCAGGCTCAAGGAGACCGAAAGAATGGAGGGGGAGGCAGCCACATCACCACAAAGGGAAGAAGAGGTAGAGCACATTATGGAGCCTAGCCTGCAGCCCAGCTTGAGTTCTTATTATAACTTTTTGGAAGCCGCAAAAATTATTCCACAGAAATTCACAGTGCCGCTTTTCTTTGCACTGGAGGAAGAGCGAGTGAGGACCCACACATGGATGGGATAGCTAAATCTAAAGGAGTAGAAAATATAAGCCCCTTGGAGGAAAAACTCAAGGAGGCAAGAAGAGAATTAGCTATGGAAAAACATGTGGGAAACTACCAGTGAGTCTTTCTACAGGAAGAGAATGAGAAGCTCAAACTGCAGCTACAGGAACAGAGGAAAGAAAGGGGCACAACATCAGAGGACACTACAGCAGAACCTCAAGGCAAAGAAGGAATGCAAGCTGGTCTTGAGGAACTAAACCAGCATCTACAGGAAAGGCAATTGCAAGAAAACATAGAGATACAAGCTCTCAAACAACAGGTGCAAGAAAAAGAGGCACAACTGGCCTGCATGGCCAGTTGGGCTATGGATGCCCTGCAATGTAGGCAGCCGGCCAAATCTTATGGCCTATACCTATGGGACCAGTGGCTGCAATTCCAAATTAATGCATTAGCACAGAGGGGTATCTCCCAGATCCAAAACCCCCAGCAGTTCACATATTTATGCAACAGCAGCTCAACAGACGACAAGGCCAAGCTATCAGAGTTCTACCTCCATAATTTGGCCCTTCCTAACGTAACTTCATGGGACCCCAACACAGTCGTGGGAGATATGCAGCTGATGGCATTTACCTCATGGTTAAACCACGAAGAAAAGAGAGCGACAGAGGTCAAAGATGTTATGAACCGAGAGTTACATGAACCAGTGTTAATTAGAGCAGAGCCAGGGGACCCCACTGTATTGATATCCGCCCACCAACACCTAGCAACCAACCCTCAGGCTTTATTAAAATACATGGATCAGCAGGTTCAGACTATAGCACATTTTGAGGATATGGAGCGATTATTAGGGGACAATTGTGTTCATGCTTGCACCCGAAGGTGGAACACATTGTCCCACAGCCTCAAAATCAGGGAGTATCACACTCCAACTAGAATGAGGGAGGGCCTAGTACAGGTACCTCTCTACAAGAAATCCATGCAGAACCTCCAGGCTAGCTGGAACGGCCTCAAGCTAAACCCACCTTTTCTTTTGGGATTCGTAGAAGGAAGCACAAAAAAAGAAGAGCATAAGTAGTGGGAAGAGGTGGAGAAGAAGGCCAGATTCCATGACAGTGAGGAGGATACTACTTCAGAAGCCTGGGATGTGAGAGTGGCAATTAAAGCAATGAAAGACGAGGAGCTGGACTAGTTGCTCAGGGATGAGCAATCATTTTAGCAGGGGGGTGATGATGAGCCCCAAATTTGGTAACATTTTGGGCTCATTTGGCCTAATTACCCTTGTTCAATCCTTCATTTTTCATAACTTATGCATTATTTTTTAGTATGTTTATGTCATTTGTACGAATAAGGGTAGTCACTATTCCTAGGTGGCTAACACGTGCTCATTTCAGGATTTTTTGACACATGTTGGAGCAAAACTGAGCAGACATGGGCTAGGAGACAGCCAAGCTTGGGTTGAGGATTCGTAGGGGGGTTGTCTATGGCATTAAATAGCCTCCCTTGGGATCTTCACCCCCAACTCCGAGCTCCAAAGGCCACCAAAACCGGATCTAAAAGGTAGCCAAATAGATTTCTTGGAAGGAGTTGTTCACTCACAGTTTGGGCAGCCAAGTCCCATAGATTTAGGAGGCCAGCTAGGACCTCATGGTGTATAAATGTTGAGGCCTCAGCCTTCGAAAAGGACTTTTGAAAACCTCTTGCATATTCTGCACTATAGTGTTGCTAGCTCTGTTTTGTTCTTTTGTAGCCATTGTTGGCATAACTCTTGACTTATGATTATTTTTTGATAATGAGAAGCAGTCAGATGTGATATCAGCTCTGAGTTTTCTATGAGAGCCTAGGGCCTCCTTCTTTGTATTGTTATCTTTCCTTTAAGCACTGTGATTTTCCTTTTATGCATTTGAAACGTGGTTTTTTTGAGCAAGATTTAGTTGTGTTGGTTAAATAGGTCACTGTTGAGGAATAGAGTTGCTTTAGGTGTGTAGAATAGATTGATAGGATAATAATTGATAAAGCTCCAAAAAAAGGGGTTGTCTGCACTCTCAGTTTCACCTCTCCCTTATTGGATCAGGGGCTAGAATTGCAGAAACAGTGCTGCCCAACAAAAACATGAGTTTTCTTAACCATGCAATCTTTGGTGTAATGTCTTCATTTGTAGAAGTTATTCATGCGTTCAGACCTTTCGATATGTTTCTTTGATTAAGTGTTGCACATAGTTATCTTTAATAAATAAAGCTGTTGTTCATTTGTTTCGTTGACAGTTAGGATATATTAGCTAAGATTTTGATTGTGTGCAGGACTTGGTTGAATTGGTTAAGTGTACGCCATGCAGGGCATCTCCATCACTCTCTCATCCACCTAAGCTTCGTCCAGGCCAGCTGCTCCATCTCCTAGTTAGGTTCCTCATCTCACAACTACTCTTCTACCCACGTAACCCTACCTTCTTGCTCTTCCATTGTCTTAGCCTTCTTTAAGTCAAGGCAGCTTTCCACACCCTCTCATCACTTCTTCCATCAGTCACTGGGTCATTCCAGGCCCTTACCCTACCTCCCTATCCATTCATGCACCTTCTCTCACTCACCCATCCTCCAAAACCCAATTTTCAAACATCTTGTAGAAATTTCTGAACATCCTGTAGAAATCCCTGAAACATCCTGTAGAACCCCTGCAGACTTCCTGTAGAAGCTCACAAGTGAGGTTGTTGGATAGCCAAACTTTGTGAAACTCTCAAGAAGGGTGTTAGGGACTCCTTAGACCCTCTCTGAACCTTCCCAACCTTTTCCAAGCATTTCTCTTCATTGATCCACCCCTGCACAGTAAAACGCCAGTTAAAACACATGCATGATAAAATTCTGATGACTTATTTGAAAATACAAAAAGATGTTTCCTTCAGATAGAGGTAGCCTAGGCGTGTGAATTTTACCTTCATAGAAGTAATGGCATCTCTTTTGATAGTTTTCATTCTCTCCTCTGCATTAGTAGGACTAGCTGGTAGAATTAGGGTTTGCTAGGGTTTATGTTACTTTTTGGCTTTCAGTTTCTTTCTATAAGTAGATCAACTTCCTCTCAGTTAGCCTCCATCCATCAGTTAGAAAGCTTCTTCTAAGAGCTCATAGAAGTTGGCTTGATCCCCTAGCAGACTTGTGCCAGTTGACCAAGTGATACCTGCGGCAAGAGCTAGTACTTGTGCATACAGCACCGTCGCTTCCAAGTTTGTTACGAACTACCAGGTTGATAAATGTAAAGAAAGGAGTCCTAGGAGTTGCAGCATTATTGCTACAATACTGGAGCCCACCAACACCTTAATCTGATGTCATGAGTAAGGGTGACATGAGTAGAACCTAACCTAATGTGCATACAACATTATCACCTCTAAGTTTGTAAGAACCCCAGGTAGATAATTTAAGTTGAGGAACCCTTGGGAGTTGTAACACTCTTGGTGCAATAACATGGCTCACCACGTTTTGGCGTCCTTACTGAGGAGGTGTCTAAGTAGGTGTTGTTTCTACTTAAGAATTGCTTTTTTCTATTTTGCATCAACCGTATTGCTTTTAAAAAGTGAAAAATTCAAAAAAAATTAATCTTTGATGCCTCGTAGTAGTAGGTGTAACCAAGGAACATTCTTACCAAAAACAACCTACCCTCAAGGATATAACCTTCATTCTTCTTCGGTGGCTATGAACTTCCCTTTATGACTACAAGGGAATTAGAAGATTCTCTAGGTGAGCCAAATGAAAGTTTTGAAGAGCATATTGGAGAAGAATAACCTACCTCACCTACTCAAACTATAGATGAAAACTAGAACAATGAGCTCTTCCCTATCAGAGAAAGCAATGGAGAGGCTAGAATGAAAAATATAAGCCCTCCTACCCTTCCAAATTTCCATGGCCTAACCTATGAATATTCTGACACCTTCATGTTTGAGATTGTTTTTGTTTGTAGGACCTATGACTATGCCTCTAATGAGCATAAGCTGAAGATATTTCCTTCAACCTTCAAAGATCCAGCCTTGCGCTAGTTTATGATTCTACCTGGAGATAACATCACTACCTAGGCCCAAATGAAGCAAACCTTCAATGATAAATATCGGGATTACTGTAGGTCCAAAGAAACAAAGGAGGAAACATTTAGGATGACCCTTGGAACTAATGAATCTTTGGAGGACTATGAGGAAAGGTTTCAACTCAATTATAGGAGGGCCAACTCTACTATTGATACTAAGTCACTCAATCTAGTAAATTTTCCTTAAAAATGGATACTATGTATCAAAAGAAAACAAGACGAAGCAAAAAGAGAACTAGCTATTTTCTACCCTAGATGTACTAAAATACATCCTAGGAATGAATTCCCACTAAATGTCACAGAAGTCTACCTAGTATATGAATAGAATCATGCAATAGATTAATATCCCTCTCTGTTAGGCCTAAAGGTGTATACCAGGAAGGAGTAGAGAATGCGTTAGAACAACTATGCTTCATTAACCAAAGGATAACCCCAGTACCTCAGGCATATCAATAAGGCATGCAAGATGCACATTATCCTCACTACAATCCAAATCATAATGCACCTTTCCAGCCTTGGTACCCTTCAACTTATCCATCATGGTCCACACCTCCTCCTTAGCCTCATGCTCCTCCATATCCTCGTCAACCATCCTTTTCATCCATATCCACCCCAATATTCCCAATGGGGAAAGCCCTCACAAGGGTGGAGGCCTAAAACAAACTAGTCTCCTACTTTACTTCCTCCACCCCAAACTCAAACACAACTAACTCATCATACCCCAATTAAGAAACCTCAAATTCCTTCTCAACCCAATCTAAACCCAAACAATAATCATACACAATAGGTCTACAATGGAGAGAAATCATATCCTGCTTATGTTGTGGAAATATAAGAGATCAACCTTCAGTCTAGGAGGGTGTTCCCATATAATCACCCACCTTCTCCACTTTAAGATCTTGAATAAGAGAACTAATAGAGTGCTCCTAAAGTCAATACACCCCTATCCTGAAAAGTTGGTCTACTCTAACCAGCACACCCTAGAAGGGGTTGAACTTCTGGGAGAATTGAAGAATTTGTGTGTCAAGATACCCCTTCTCTAGGCCATTAAAGATGTCCCCATCTACAATAATATTATTAAGGAAAAATGTTTCAAAATTCTTAGGAGAAGAAGAAGATATACCCCCACCATCAATGTTGTCAGACAATTATCTGATGTGATGCTTGGGAGGCTGATCTCCCCAAAATACCTTGACCCTGATAGCCTAGTAGTGGACGTGCACATTAATGGAATTATGTTCCCTAATACCATGATTTATCTTGGGGCTGCAATCAATGTGATAACTAGGGTAACCATGTTGAAGCTCAATATCCAAGGGGATTTGAGAAATACCACCATAATGCTTCAACTTGCTTACAAATCCAAAGTGGCTCCTGAGGGAATTATTGAGGATTTCATGGTCCCTATTGACTCTTGGGAGTACCCTACTAATGTCTTGGTCATCTAGCCCAAAACCAAGTTTAATTACTACCCTCTCATCTTAGGAAGACCTTGGTTGGCCACTATTGATGCCTACATTAGTTGTAGGGTTGGGAACATGACTATCAAGAATGGAAATTTACCAAAACAAATTTTGTTGTATGCTCCTTCTTAACCTTCTATTGAACATGATTTACCCATATGGTTAGAGGATGAGGAAGAGGATGAATTTTATCACAAAACCCCTTACCTAGTTTTCACTCTAGATATTTTTATACGAGGGGGAAAACTTGGTGAAGATGACCTTATTGACCATATCTTACAAAACCAACCTCCCACTACTGTACCAATTGAGGAATTATTGAAAGAATCAGAGAGTAGTCCCTAGACTGGCTTGTCATCTATTGACTCTAGCCTAGAACATGTCAATATTGTAGAGTTTAGCCCATCCAGAACTCTAAATATCAACCCCTCTCTCTTGGCCAAATAGGAGGAACATATGTGCAATGCACCGGGACAACACTTGGATGCTTTTACTTGGGATTATAAGGAAATTAAATTTGTGCATCCCTCACTTTGAACTCATCATATTTAAATCAAATATGGATGGAAGCATATGTGGCAACCCCACAGATAGATGAACCTATATTTTAAGGAAATTGTGAAAGAAGAATTAAAAAAGATACTGGATGAAGGGTTCATATATCCCATTTCAAATAGTGAGTGGATATAACCTCTTGTTTTAGTTCCCAATAAGAATGGGAAGTAGAGAATCTATGCTGATTACCAAGAACTTAAAAATGATAAAAAAAAACCATTTTACTTTTACCTTCATTGACCATTTCCTATATGGCCTTACAGGATATAAATTATTCTCCTTCTTGGATGGATTTAGTGGATACAACCAAATCCATATCATCCCTAAATACCAAGGTAAGACAACATTTACATGTCCTTGGGGTACCCTTTCCTATAGAGTTCTTCCATTTGGTCTGTGCAATGCCCCTGCTACTTTTCAGAGAGAAGTTCTGATTATTTTTACTGAAATTTTTCATGACTTTGTTGAGACATACATGGATGATTTCACTCCTTATGGAAGTGAATTCCAGGAATCTCTCTCCAATCTTTGTAAAGTCTTGAAGAAATGTATTGAAATGAATATCTCATCGAGCCATGATAATTGTGAGTTTTTATGAATGCAAGGATTGTCCTTGGCCATTCAATATACAAGGAAGGGATACAGGTTGACTCGAACAATATTTCCATCATCAAAAGGGCCCATGTCCTTTAGAAACAAAGAGATGTCAAGAGTTTCCTTAGATTAGCTGGGTATTATAGGAGGTTCATTAAATACTTTAGAAAATTATCCTCACCCTTGTTTGGATTGTTGGCTAAATATTTAGATTTTTGTTGCACAAACAACTATCAAGAATCCTTTTAAATACTAAAAGAAAAGATGACCAATGCACCCATCCTTAGGGATGCCAACTGGGAATTACCTTTCCATATACACATAAATGCCTCAAACAAAGTTGTAGGGACTGCCTTAGGAAAATTGGAAGACAAATCACCTTATGCTATCTATTTCATTAGTAAGAACATTTATAAAGTTGAGTTAGACTATACTTTCACTAAAAAGGAACTCTTGCCTATGGTGCATTCTTTGAACAAGTTCAGGCAGTATATCATTGGTTATCAAACTTTGGTTCACACTGATCATGCAGCCATTAAGTATTTAATGAACAAACATGATGTCAATGCTAATATAATTAGATGGTTGTTATTATTGTAGAAATTTGATTTGACTATTGTTGATCAACCAGTGAAAGAGAATGTGGTTGCATATTTCTTGTCAAGACTAACCCTACCTGTAGGAAAGGAAGAAATGATAGATTATCAACTTCCAAATTAACATCTCTTTTCCATATCATGCTTTCTCCTTTTTTATGATATATCCAACTGTTTGGTTACTGGTAGGTTCCCTCCTAACCTATCCTCCAAGGGGAAAAGTAACATTGTCAAGAGGAGTCCCCCATTGACTTGGATTGTGGGAAACCTTTTCATATTGGGGCCAGATCATATCCTGAGAAGATGTGTTATGGAAGAATAGGTCTTTGACATCCTTTTAGCATGCCATGATGGATCCTGTGGGGGCCAATTTTCTACTAATAGGACAACCTTCAAAGTTTTACAATAAGGTTATTGTTGGCCCACTTTACATCAAGATGCAAGGAGGTATACTACTAGGTGTGATCAGTGTCAAAGAATGGGTAATCCAATACCCAAGGATGAAATGCTCTTAAAATACTCTAGAGCCATTTTAAAAGTGGGACATGGATTCATTGGACCTATTGATCCCTCATCAGGACAAAAAGGTATATCGTTGTATGCATTGGTTACTTGACCAAATGGGTAGAAACAAAAGTAGTAAAGGAAAGAAATTAGCATAAGGTGGCTAAATTTCTGAAGGAGAACATCTTCTACAAATTTTGTTTTCCAAGGGAAATAGTCAATGATTAAGGAGCACAATTTACATCCTCTCAGCATGCCATGATGGATCCTATGGGGGCCAATTTTCTGCTAAGAGGAAAACCTTCAAAGTTTTACAATTAGGTTATTTTTGTCCCACTTTACATCAGGATGCAAGGAGGTATAAAACCAAGTGTGATCAGTGTCAAAGAATGGGTAAGCCAACACACAAGGATGAAATGATCTTAAAACCTCGAGTGACTCTAGATCCATTTCAAAAGTGGGGCATGGATTTCATTGGACCTATTGATCCCTCATCAGGACAAACAGATATATCATTATATGCACTGGTTACTTGACCAAATGGGTAGAAACAAAAGAAGTAAAGGCAACAAATGAGAAGATGGCTAAATTTCTAAGGGAGAACATCTACTACAAATTTGGTTTTCTAATGGAAATAGTCATTGATCAAGGATCACAATTTACATCAAGTTTGATTGAAGATCTTATGAAGTAGCACCACATCAAGAACAAAACATCTACCTCCTATCACCCTAAAGGAAATGGGCCGGCAGAAGTCACAACTGGAGAATTGGAGAAAATTCTTACCAAGGTTGTTAGTATCACCAAAAAAATTTGGGCAAACAAACTTGTGGAAGCCACTTGGGCCTAAAACACCACTTGGAATACCACCACTGGATTCACTCCATTTGAGTTGGTCTATGGGAAGAAGGTCCTATTGTTTATTGAATTTGAGTACAACATCTTGAGGATGGCAACTCAGTTATACTTGGATCTCACTACAACACAACAAGAAAGGCTACTCCAACTCAATGGTCTAGATGAATTCAAAATGCAAGCTCTCCTACACACTGAGAAGATCCAGCTACAAAGGAATATTCAACATGATAAGAACTTCAGGGAAAAGATTGCTCAAGAAGGATATTGGGTCCTTATGTATGATGCTAGATTCAAGGATTTCAAGGGGAAGTTAATGACAAGATGTATAGATCCCTATCTGGTAGAGAAGTCTCATGAGGATGGGTCTGTCAGAACAATTTATGAGGAAGGGATTCCCTTACTTGTCAATGGTCATAGGTTGAAGTTGTACAAGAAACCTTTGTCCAAGGAAGAATTTGTCAGTTCAATCAACAAAGAGTTAAATGTGATTAGGAGGTTTATAGCCCTCAGTCCACCAAAATTCTAAAATAAAAAAGAAAAATAATAAGAGGGCCTAGAGGAAAACCTCCATGGGGCATTTAAGGCGAACTCCTGAGTTGAAAACCTCTCTAAGGCAACCCAGGAGCCGAACAAAAAAAATAGATCCCCAGTTGAAAACCTCCTATGAGGCAACTAGGACATGCATGAAGGTTGAAAGCCTCTACAAAGGCATCCTGCTTGTCTCAAAAAAAATAAAAAATAAGTAAAGATAAAAAGGGAAATAAATGGAAGGAGTTCTTACACCACTTCTAGTAACATTTTTTTTTGGAGGACTCCAAATGGTGACAAAATAATGGTTACATAGAAGAATATATCAGTGTATTCCTCCATTATTCCACCTATACCTTTAATTTCCACACTCTCCACTCACATACCCACATCTCTCCATCATCTAATCAACAAAAGCCTCCAATTTTTCCTCCTCATTGTGATGCTACAGGAGGAACATATAATTTTACAAGATGTACTACATGCTACAGGACGAGACTATAAGGCTAAAGGAGGAGGATACAATAGGAAAAACAAACCAGAAGGCCATGTTGTCTCTAGGAAAGACTAAGAGGGATCCTACAATGTTAATCCCATCACACATACACTCCATCTAGCCAAAAAAATGCTCAAAAATTCCACTCTATCATGCATCTAAAAAACACAAAAAAATCCCATTTTTCTATTCTTGCATCACCTAAACCACTTCCTCATGATCCTAATCATATCCTCATGCCTTTCATTGCTTTCCTTCAACCTGGCATGCAAAATGAAGACTTGAAGGGAGGATTAAATAACTTCTACATGAAGGAGACTCCTCATGTAACATCCTGTACAATCACAACATAACTCCCTAAAATTAATCTTTTTCACCCACAAAGAACATCATAGAAGAATTTATGCAACAGAGAGGAGAAACATAATCGTTAGGAAGTTGGTCATCTTCTCCATTAATAGAAACATGGACACAGGGAAGGCACCTGCACACATGACAAGGTTATCATTCAGAATATCATCATGTTATGAAGGCCTAAATAGAAACAAGCCAAGGAAATAAACTCTCTCAATATCATGATGTTATGAGGGCCATCTCCAACATGCAACCATCTCTAGAAATTTGATCCATAAGTAGGTTCAGGCATGACAACCCTCACCTCTTCCCTACGCATAAATTGATAAAATGTGTTAATGGTCGAGAAATGAGTTTTAATAGGTTGGAGGTGGCTAATGAACTTGGCCACCCTCGGGTAGTTAACTAAAGTTCATATTAAGTCACCCATGCAACGTGAAGATGCCAAATCAAATGCGGTGGTGATTAAGAAGGGTGAGGTGATAATCACGAGGAGAGGTGTAATGATTGCGAGTGGGGACAATGGTTTAAAAAAGGAAACTCATGATGTGCCATGTCACCAAACAATTCCAATCCTTTACCACAAAGGGAATATTATGTATTGAGATTGATTCCATTTGCACCATTGTTCATTTAAAAAATTAAGTTATAGGAAGGTCGAGCTATTGCTATTAGACTTCCTAGGGTGCCACCAAGCTGTTTTGAACTTTGTTTGTAGGTGCTACATGAGGAAGCTACAGGAGGGTCTAAACTGCTATGTGAGGGTCGAGAAGGAGATATGGTAGGGAATTTAAGGGTGAATGAGAGCCACTGTGACCCAAAATTGTCTTCAACCATCATCCACATATATAGATATTTTGAAAAGGAGTAAGTGGCTTCCTCCCTCATTTATTTATGTACAATTACATGAGAAATTATTCATGAAGTAGGTAACCTATAATATAAAATAAAGCAGTAGGTCTTTTGGAAATTTTTGTGTGTAAAGGAAAGATATGGGCTTTGAAAAAGAATTTGTTTTGATATAAATTCTAGCATCCTTATCTCTTACTGATAAAAAGGAGGTTTAATATTGTTTCTACCACTGGGATTTCTCTGAAGAAAATTGAATTTCACACCTAAGTAACACCATGAAGGGGTAGTAGAAGGAATGGGGGGAGGATTTAATAGAAGAGAACCCACATACACCAAGAGAAATCACCAACACCCTCTTGTAGTAAATAGTTTTAAAAGGAATCAACGTTTGGGTTTATTTGAACTGTCAAAAGGGTATGATGATTATATCACTCATGCATTTGCCATGGAATTGCATTGTTAAGGAGAAGATAGTGCCACCACTGTTGTCAGAAAATTGGCCATCACTTTAAGCCCTAAAACTATAAGCAGAGTGACCTCCTTACCCTTGGGAACTCAATGGAGCAAAGAGGAAGAATACGTGAGTGCCATAGCGAAGAAAAGATTCTTCATTTTTGAAACAAAAACCTATAGAAGATAAGAATGGACTGATAAGGAAGAGCCTACCTTACCCTTGGGATGAGGTGGCTTATCACATCCTCAAATATATATCTTGTGAAAGGAGAATGAGTGTGGTATATTCCTACCATTTGAGGCTTCTCCATGAGTTAAGTTTCAAGGAATAATTTCCTCTCCCTCAAAGACTTATTTTTCCCCTTGTCTTCTTGCAATCAATCATTGAAATGAGCCAAAAGGTGAGGGAAGGAAAGAATCAACACACATCCCACCATGGGCTCATCAAGTTAACTGTGATGGATGCTTTGAGCCACTTAAGGAACCCTATCCTATGGACTAGTTTTGTGGACATGGACAGGGAGGTCTTCATTGAAACCCAAGCCATCACACCTAGAGAAACACCAGCCTCTATCACTAGACGTGGGGGAGGAAAAATAGGGGAAGAAGAGGTAGGAAAAATAGAGGAAGAAGAATCAAATATTAAGGAAGAAGATGTAGGTCTTAAGGAAGAAGAATGGGAGAAACAAGTATAAGAAAAAGCAACATTTGAGAATACTTCTAAGCCCCAAGGAAAAGAGAAGTAGGGACATTAGACAAGTCTCTCTCTCTGTAATAGAGAGCAAGAGGTGGCTACCACATTAGCCACATTTAGGACACCTGTCAAGCCAAAAAGGAGGCAACCAAGGAAAGGTGCCCTATATTTTAAAACAAGGAAGAGCACCAGGATCAGGAAGGAGAAACCACAATCTCCTTCAAACATCCCTATCACTATTGAGGAGTCACCCAATAAGAAGGAGGAAGTGGGGTCTAGTGAAGGAAAAATTGAGGATATTACCTTTCCTAAGGGAAAAACCAAACCATCTGTGACATATCAGAGAAGGCCTACCACCAAGGTAGTGACCTTCAAGAAACCCAAGACATAGACTACCCTTGAGAAAGCAAAAAAGAAGAGCTACAAGAGAAATATGGGATGCTACAGGAGTAGAAAAAGGAGATCCAAGAAGGAGAAACCAACTCAAAAGCAAATGAAAAAGGCCCCCAAGAGCTTCAAGAGCCTAATCCACAACCCAGTCTAGAATCCTACTAAAATTTTGTTAAGGGAGGTAGCATTATACTGCAGAAGTTCACAATCCCACTCTTCTTTGAATTAGAAATGAAAAGAGGAAGGACACATAGATGGATGCATATTTCCAAATCCAAAAATGTAGAACATGTGGGCCTAATGGAGGAAAAGATCAATGAAATGGACAAGGAATTAAGTGAACTAACACTAAGGGAGTCAACCATTAGGGAATAGCTAAAGGAAAAAAAATATAATATTGAAAGAACAATTGCAAGAGAAGGAAATACAAATTTCCACTATGGCAAGTCTCTCTATGGAAGCCATACGATGCAGGTAGCCATCCAAATCCTTTGCTCTTTCCCTCTAGGAGTAGTGGTTGCAATTTCAAATTAAGACACTAACACAATATGGGTCTTTGCCTTTTCACGACTACACAAAATTTATTGATTTTTGTAAAAGGTAAGTATGGTGGAGAGGGAAATACTAGCTGAGTTTTATATGCATAATATCATCCTAATAGATCTAAATTTTTGGGACCCCAATTCAATATTGGGAGACATGCAACTCATGGCATTAACATCTTGGTTAGCCCATGAGGAGATAAGGGTTGAAGAGGTAAAGAAGGTGATGGCAAAGGAAGAGAAAGAGCCCTTATATATCAGAGCAGAATTGGTAAGCCATGTAGCTATCATCAACAATCACAACCTCATATCCTTTGATTCACATCTAGCACCTAAGTACATATAAATAAAAGAGCAATCCATTCTACATTTTGAGGAAACTTTTAGGAAGTTAGGAATAGAGAGTCTACAAGCTTTTCAAAGAAGGTGACATGCCTTACCCCACAGTATGCAAATCAGAGAGTATCACTCTCCTGAAAGGCTAAGGAATACCTTGGAAAGAACCCCATTGTACAAATGAGTCACACAAATACTGAAAATAAAATGGATAGGACTCAAACTCAGTCCACCTTTGTTGTTGGGCTTACAAGAAGAAAGAAACCATGTAGAGGAACAAAAGGCATGGACAGAGATAGAGGCAAATGTAGGTTTTTATTTATAGGAGGACAGACCATCTAAGGTGCCTTGGGATGTTAGAGAGGTCACTAGGGCCATGAATGAGCTTCATATGGATGACTAAGTTTCTCAAATGACGAGAAACACCTTCAACAAGGTGTAGTGATGGGTCCCATTAATAGGTATACTTTGAGGTTCATTATGCTATCCTCCAACCCTTATAATTGTCCTTTTCTCACATTAATTCACATTTTTAGCCATAATATGGTTATAAATAACAGTAAAAGGTGTTTTTCATAGTGAGTGCCCCAATGTGATTAAATTTCAGGAAAAAGAAGAAATTTTTAGGCATTTACTATGTAGGGTCTTGATGGAGACAAACAAGAGAGAATTTAGGGAGGCTTTTCCACCTCCTTAACTCTCTAACTCGGCTTGAGATCACCAAATCCTCACTCACAAGCTTGAATTCACTAACAATCGAGTAAATAAAAGTGCAAGTGAAACTCAAGGAGGACCAAATCATGTCTTTCTTTTGTTGCAGTACATGTTAAGCTATAAAAACTTGTGATTGCAAGCTTCCCTATCACCTCTCTTATGGGAAGAGTGATTGGAAGGATTTACAATCTCAGTCCAAAACATTTGTTTATGATTTCTTCGAAATATATAGATGTTAGTTATCCTTTTGCAATATTACTTTCCATAGCTTAGGAGTCATTTTAGTGATTAGAGTAGTGTTGTAAAATAGAACAGATGTTAATCAAATTTAACTCATCTTTTCCATGACAGTTTATCTCACTATGTTATTGATCATTTGAGGCATGAATTTGGAAAGTTTCAGGGTTGTGATTTATTTTTATGGGTGGTCACATATTTTAATATCCACTTGGACTTCTCCTTATCCTCCCTTTACCCTTCTCACTTCTCTCAAACTATGTTTCCATAGTCATTATGTTTAGGCAATTAAGGACACTTTAAGCACTCACCTTGGTGCAAGACAGAGCTCTAAGAATTCCTAGGCTTAGCTAGGAGGCTTCCCCAACCTTCATTCACTCCATTCTACCTTCATCCATCTTCTCCTACCCTAAAAACACCATCTTCACCCTCAAAAGGCTCTTAGAAACCCCCATGTAGCAATAGAGGGCCTGTTGTAGCAATACAAGACCTCGTGTAGTAGCACCTGTAGCACACATGTAGCACTATTTTCATCCACCTATTTTTGTCCCCACTTAAACCTTAGCTTGGTTAAGATGAAAAATGTCCCCCAAATTGTGATTTGATGGTTGATAAAAGTTCTTAGACCACTCCAACCTCCTCTTTTTTTCTGATTGGAAAACAACGTAGAATTAGTGTTTTTATTCACAAGCATGTTCGAAGTTAGATTTCTAATTTTATAGAAAATGTAAAGTAGATCAATAACACATGAAAGTAGTTTATTGGTTTGATGAAATGTGAGAAATAGAGTAGCTTCACTTCTACAAGTAGAATAGCTCTTTCCTTCTCATGTAATGTCAATTATCATCTACAAGATGAATGAATAGAATTTTCACTTTCATAGTTAAAATTAGTTTCATCGAGAATTTTTACTATAGTTAATTTTGAGGAATGGTCTTTGAAAACCTTAATATGATCTCATGGTTGAGGTTGGAATGAGTATAACCTAACCTACTATGCATACAAAACTTTCACTTCTAAGTTTGTACGAACCTCGAGTTGATAATTTTAGTTGAGGAGCCCTTGGGAGTTGCAACACTATTGGTGCAATACCAGGGTTCACCAACACTCTCTATAAAACACCAACCATAAATCATGATATGAGTAGTAGTAATCAACAACATGTAACAATAGATAGTGGCTCAACAATAGTATGCATCAACAACATGATGAACTAGAAACATATATCATCATCATGAATCAGAAAATACCAATTAGCTCAATATATGAGCCCTCTATAACTATGCATGGAAGCAATAATAACCATCATATGGAGTATGATCCTTTATAATACTCAAAAATGATAGTAGAATATAACAATGTAATGATAGCAACAACATCTCATCAACAACCATGCTCAGAAAAATAAACATCATCTACCATCACTGAAGTCATCACCATATTAGCAGCAACATCAACATGAAACACATAAATATAAGCATGATGCAACATCATTGTACTAATTCTGATGGAACCATCACATGCATAAAATCATCAAACTAAGATACATAATACATGCCAACAACATGTTAAACCATATAGACAACATATATGATCAAACATAAACATCTGCAACAAATGAGCACATAGCATGAGATGCATAGCCAACTCCTCCAAGGAACCATAATTCCATCAAAACATTGGAACCATAAAATGTGTTCCCCCTAAACATGTGCCATCTCTCCTCCTGATCACATCTTAACAATATAACATTAGTAGCAAAAATCCATCATCAATAAATCATAATAAAAAATATAAGCATCAAAATCACCACAAACTAATTGCATGCAAAAACAAGATGTTCCAAATAGTCCCCCTGAGCATATAAAGGCATCACATCCATTTTACAGTCTAAAATATATATCATGCAAGAGTGGACTTTAATATTTGTTGATCTCTTCTATTTGAAATCTGATGAGGAAGAGTACTATCTTCATCTCTTCTTACTTTTCACTCTTCCCTTCAATGCATACACATTATCTATAGTTTTGACTCTTCTAGTTATCACCCTCTTTGATCCTTCCTTTCGAATGAAACATCCCTTGGATTTGAAGACCAATTCCTTACCTCCATCGACCATTTGGATCACACTTAAAATATTGTGCTTTAAACCCTCTACAAGCCACACATTTTCTGCATTGGTCCTCTTTTCACTAAGGTTGGATTTACCACTTCCCAACACTTTTACTGGTTCACTCCCCTCAAAAACAAGATGACCACTATTGATTCTAAAATTTTATCCTATCTCCTGACACATGATGTGAACATCCACTATTGATATACCATTTATCATCCTCTTCATGAGAACAAAGAATAATACCACATTTTCCTAACTCTTCTCCCTTTTTCCTCCACATAGCTCCTAGTTTGTTCCTTTGTTGTCCATGCTTTTATGGATGTTGATTTTGTACTGAAGGTCTCATGGATCTAAGCATTTAAAAATATTTTTCCATGTATCCAAAGTTGTGACACATATAACATTCTACATGACCAAGATAATAAGCCAAAGGATATGATATTTTGTTCCTCGTGTGAGATTTCCAACTTTTTGTACTACATGTGCAATCAATGGCCTTATGGAAAAAAAGGTTACATGAATAACATAAACCATTAAATAAACTTGCATACCTGAAGGAAGATCTCATTCTTTTTTATCCAAACTTCTGCATGGATGTGTCCAATTTGCGCCTACAAAAAGCTGCTATATGTCCAAACATAGGGAAATTAAATCACTCAATTTAGTTCATCAAAGGAGAAAATGAATTTTGATTCTCCTTTGAATTCTACTACTATCAATTGTAGGAGTGAATGATTTTCTTATCATACAAACTCCTTTCAAATCTCTTCTTTGTTGCTGATGAATTTGTTGGCTCTTTTCTTCAACATTGTCATGGTTTCTCACAAATTTCGTTGTAGGATTCTTTGAATCTACCTTGTTAATTTTTCCTATATATGAACTTGCATCTCCTATTTGAAGGTTAGAGCTAGATTTTCTCTTTGCCATGTTGCTCTAAATTTTTTGAAGCTCCTGGCCTTTCTCTTCTATTCGCTTTCTCAAATTATCTACTACATTTTCAAGTGCTTCTACATATTCTTTCTTTTCCTTTTACCTGCAATAGATTACTTCTTCATTTCTTTTTGAATCCTCCAACTGAGTTTTCAAGGTAGTGATCTCCTCCTTGAGATTTTTCTCCTTCTCATCACAAACCTATACTAATTTATTATGATCTCTACAAACATTTGTTATTTTTTCCACTTGAGAAGCTAATTCCTTGATCACAACCATTGTCGATTCATATTCATCCTTAACAGTAGAAATATCCTTCTTATCTTCACTAAGTGGCTCAACAGAATCATCAAAATCATAATTCACAAATTCCTTCATAATATTACCTTGTGACACATATGATTTGGTTGAGATTTCATAATTTGCTGCTTCTATTGCAATGGATTGATTTTCTTCCTTCTTAAAATTATTTTCCTTTTGAGACATCCTCCTCTTGCTTTTGGCCATGATCAACAATCTACTCTCCAAGTGGCCAAGATTCACTGAAGGGAACCCTCTTTGATACCAATTGTTGGAAATAATGACCACTACTGGGGGGGGGGTTGAATCAATAGTGATGGAATCTATACCAGTTTAAAAGTTTTCAATAATTTCAACCATCCATGCATATTCACAGCATTAGCTCATCAAAACATATATGCAGCAATAAATTTAAAACATAATAACCATGAGAAATATCAATACAAGCATGCACACATAAGAACACAAGTATTTCTCGTGGAAAACTTTTCAGATAAAATCACCCTGTTGTTGTTGTGCTACTCAATTCTTTTATTATTATGTTGAAAAAATTGTACATGGATTAGATTACACCCATAATTGGAAGACTTGGCTTCCTCTACAGTATGTTGGCATCTACCAATTTAGAAATATATTTCTCTCATGGATCTATGGAACTATATACACTGGAAGTTCCCACGACCAATGATACTTTCCCAATTACCATTGGACTATCCAAATCCTATTGGATGGAGAAAAATCTTCCTACTATTCAATTTTCTAGATCACTGTCTATATTGTAGCCTCCATGCCTTCACTTCCTCCATGTGAACCATGTTTCATATATTTTCAAACTGGGTTCTCAATTCACTCAACATGAGAAACCTAATATCTCTAGCATTTTGTACATAAAATATGAATAAAAACTTTTCTTGTAGAGGTATTTTTCTTGTCTTCTACTCACACCAAAACATTGCTCTCAAATACACCACAAGCTTCCAAATATCCTCCATTCTTCAGTAGATAAGATTTGAATTCTGAATACACACTTTCTCCAATACAATGTGAGTAGCTTCAAGAAATTCTACTCTCACAATTCCCTCACAATATCATCCTCTCATGCTCTCACACCATCCAACTAAGTAGACTCGAATCTTCCTTCTATTTATCATTTTTCTGTGTTGAGTCACTTAGTAAATGTTATAGGTTATGGATCACTCAACAACTCTTTTCACACGCTTCAGATTTGGTTGAGATATGATTTTTTACCAAATTAGCCACTAACTCCACTAGCCCTTTGATATCTTCAACCTTGATCAACTTCTAGAGGGCCCACAAACTTTTCCAACCATATGCTGAAAAATTCCAATCAATAACATTGCCACAACACAAAAATTAGCTAATCAGTGCGAGGAATGCAGAGAAAAACTCATGAAAAAACTAAATCACTCGCACAACACAACCTACATGCAATTGAAAGTCCTCAATCACTCCCATAGGCTTGGCTCCATGCGGATGGAGCTTTTCAAATGCTCCCATGACTCAGCATGCATAGGACTGGGGTTAAGGATGGTCAAAAGTCAATCAACTTTGCTCAGAAGCTGCTCAAACTTCTTACATAGCTTGAAAAACCTTTGTAGGACCTATGGAAGTCTCTGGCACCTATGCAACACTTCATCAATTCACTGCAATATCACCAACATCATCACAAGTCAAACTAAGTTAACTAGGATTCCAACCAACAACCAAGCTAAAAATATGAGCCACTAAACTTCTCCACAACATCACTTCCAATAATATGCAACTCTTGTACATGATGGACATCATCCAACACCTGTACAACCATATCAAACATTTAGTGACCCATGTGAATCCTCTCCAATCCCATAATATAACTTCACCAACATGAGAGACCTAATGCGGTACATGGAGACTATCGAGACCCAATCAACAAGGATCCTCAACTCTAAATGTTGTAGCAGCCACCAACATTTGTATAATATGATCAAGTAGATCATCATCATGGGAAGGCCTCAAAACTAGTGCAACACACCATCATCCATACACAAACCACTTGCATCCACACATACACATGTATATCCAACTGACCTTCAACCCAAGAAACTAGGTTGAAATTAATACCAACCATCCAACACATATAAAACACGCATCAATTCCAACAAGGGCCACAATATTTCATCCATCAACCTCATAAAAGTTTCAATGGATTTTTTCAACACACAAGGCATGACTAACCACTCAAAAAGGCCCTCCTCAGATTTGAAGGTGGCGTTCCACACATCTATGGGTTCTATTGAACCCTCGTGATAGAAATACTTCAAGTTAATCTTGTTTAAATACTTGAGCCGCTTGATCTAGTCAAGAATGTCATCAATTCGTGGATTTGGATACCTATTTCTAACAGTGATTTTATTTAGTGCATGATAGTCAATGCAGAGTCTCCAGGTCCCATCCTTCTTATGTAAATGTACAATCAAGCTTCCACAAGGTGAGGAACTCGATGTATGTGCCCCTTTTGCAGAAACTATTGGATATGCCACTTGATTTCTTCATTTTCCAAAATAGAGTGTCAGTATATTGGCCCATTGGATAGAGGTGCTCTGGGGTCAGATAGATCAAATTATTAACCTAATAATGTAGAGGTACCCTTGTGGGTGAGGAGAAGATGTCCCTATATTCTATCATGACCTTATCCACCTACTTCTATTGCATGGAGGAACCCTTCTTAGGGGCCATTGATGTGGCCATGATCTTCCCCTTATTTTGAGAGCAAATCTTAAAGAAAATAAATTTCCCAGTCTGGGAGATGATTTTATTGCATTTCTTAGAAGAGATGAAAGAAATGCTGGTAGGAAGGGTTGCCTCCGGTATCCTATATAACTTATTACCGAAAGTGATAATAATAGTGCGAGGCTTGGACTCATACACAACATCACACTTCCACAATTATGGTTGGCCTAATATAACATCACAAACTTCAAGAGAGGAAACATCACATAATATCTCATCCTAAAGGGATTGATGCTATATGGAAAGTGACATTGTTGGCTGACATGGAGATCTCACCCTTGGTGGGACCATCATATGGTGTACGACTGTGAATGTGGTGTTGTTGACTAGAACAACTGCTTCATGACCTCAACTGAGATGAGGTTATTTTGGCTTCCGTTGTTGACAATAAATTGTAGTGGAGAACCTTTCACCTACATCTGTGAGTGAAAGTGATGCTCTACCTCCTCCAGACCTTTGGGCTCAATCTTCTATACCTTGGTGGTGTCCATGGTGGTGCTGGGCTCTACATCTATAATATGATTCCCCTTGTTGGTCCCTTTATCATGTTCTAACTCATATTCATAACATGCATATGACTCTGAATCTTTCAACTCAACCAGTAGTCACTGCTTGACACCACACTCATTTTTGTTATGAGTGGGGTTCTTATGGAAATCACACCACTTTCATGTGTCCTTCTTTGTCTTCATGGTGTTGTTCTTTTCTTGTAGCTTCAATGGGTTGTCCTAGGTCACCCTAACTTCGCACTATCCTTTCTTCTAGAATTTGGTGATTCCTTTTGCTTGCTTCAAATTCACAAATTCAAAGTCTAGCTTCTTTTGTTTAAATTTTTTCTTGATCTTGATGGAATATCAGTATGCAGTTCCAAGCGAGGACATTTCCAGGAAATCCATCTCCTGATGAATGTATTTGTGTAGATATCCATGGTACTTGAGTACTAGATATCACTCAGAATCCTTTATACCCAATTGTGTGTGAAGGGTATGAAAATATTTGTGTTTGGCATGTCTTGGTCCCTTCCCTACCATAGTGTGGTCCATTTTATGTACTTATCTTCATACCTCCTGACAAAGTAATATTTTACCTTGATGGCCTCTATGAAAGAATTCCAAGTGGGTGCTTCAAAAAATAGTGAGGGTTCATTCTCATCCCTCTGCTCACATTATGTTTCCCACCATTCCTTGGTGTGGGGGTGGCCTTGAGGAGTGAAAAAGTAATATTTTCCCTATTAGAAAAATTATGGACCACAAAAATATCCTTCCATCATATTCAATCATTTATCTACAACATCTACATCTATCTAGCCTTCAAATATATCAATATCTAAGCTAACTTGTATCTTGAAGGGGGTGGCACCTCCTAGGTGTTTGTCTAATGAAGATGTGTCACTTGCTAATACCCATCAAAGGATTTGGGAAAAATTATCCATCATTTGGTTCATTTTCCACTCAAGGGATTCTTTGAGAAACATTTTGAAAGGATATCCTTCTCCCTAATCTTTTTTTTCTTCGGCCATGTGAGGTCGTTGGGGTTGGTGAGGTTGGTCTTTCAAAGATTCAACTAGTTCAAGTCCTAACTCCTTATACCCTGACCTCGTTGGGGACATCTATAGAAAAATAGAGAAGGAGAAGACCACTCTAATACCACTTATCCATAATTATCTCAGAATGAAATGAAATACATATTCAAATGGAAACATAGAGCTATAGTAGAAAAGTGGACTTCAATTCATTAATAGAATTAGTGAAAACAATTTACATGCAGAATGGAAATAAACTAGCTCGGGTGATCGTAGGTTATCTCTGAGAAGATCTGTGGTGACTAGATGCCTATGAACTATGTTACAATGAGGCTTGAAGGCCTTTTTATTGTTGAGAAATAAGGGAAAATCCTAAACATCCAAAAACCTAACCATAGGAGATGAAGGGCAAAAAGTTTGTCAGCTTGGTTGGAGTTAATTGGTACATCAACTTCTCGAGGTCATAAGTTTAGCATACAATCTTTGTTTGGCATGTATGATATTGTGTTAGAAAGATATATCTATAAGGAATACAACTATCAACTACAAACCTTTATTATAGGTAATGGATTTTCCTGTTTTTCAAGAAATCATCGTTTATGGCCTCAAAACGTCTCTGGAAGTTCAAGACCTGAAAAACTACCAAAAAATGTAAATTTTGCTACAATTAAGGAAACATAAAGAAATAGTGTTGGGTATCTAATTGGAATAGGCAGGTGGCCACCAATATCCACCTGGACCAAATTTTTATGAATAATGATTGCACAGTCTCTCCCTTATGCATCTTAGACTTCTTTAGTTGATTTTTCAAGTCCATAATGTGGCTCAAATTGTTTATTTCATACATGCCAACAATCTTATCATATATTTATTTGGAAGTATTCAAGGACAAAATATAAACAAGTAGATGATCTCTTAAGGAATTAATAATGATATTATTAGCTTCAATATCACATTTCTTGTACTTGGATTTGGCATCTTGAGGATCATTTTCAGGTGGTGTTGAAATATTTCCTTCAACTTACTCCAAGACATCATACTAATCTAAAGTGACATCGATCCTAGTCTTCCATGCTACAAAGCTAGATGAGTCTCCTAGATTTTCATTGTACTTGAAGTATGAGGTATAAATTTCTACCAAATATGACCTTTCAATCAACTACTAGAAGATGGATGCTCTTGCTCTATGTCTCTTAGGCTTGTCTTCACCTCATCTTTGACACCATGTTAATGTTTCATCAATTGTTATATGTTGCAACTATTACTTCAATGATATCCAATAGCATCCAATTTAACAATTTTCACTTCTTCAATTAACCAATGACAATAGAGAAATAGTAGATAGAAAAATTATACAAATGAATAATAAGAGACAACCAAGAGAAAAGACACATAATATTTGGTCAATGACCAGGGAAAAACCCCACAAGGGGGAAAACCTTTTGCAAAATTTTCTTCTATTAGATTGTCTTCAAATGTTCAACATAGACAATACAACATCTAAGAGTCAAATTAAACCTTTGACTATATAATATCCAAAATAAATATCAAATATCCAATCAATATAATGTCAAATAAATATACCAATGTCAAAATGATGAGGAAGAGTCAAATTTGGTCAACTATCAAATCTGCAAAAAAACAACAGTAGTTGACTTCCCTAACTAGTCAAGTCAACAATAGTCAAATCATGGTCAAATTTTATCCAATTTAATTCGTTCAAATCCCAGTCAATGTGACCTCTTTTCCTAGTGAAATATCAATCAAAACCAAGCCAAACCAAATCCCCAATTATCAAAAGTCAAAGATGCCAAAGAGAGAAGTCAAGATGACTCCAAACCCTCACACATGTGAATAAGACTAGGCTACCTCAGACCTATACGAATCACTTAATGAAGGACAGAGAAGAAATGAGTTTTTTGATGATGTTCCAAATTAGGAGGACTCAACATGTATTTTTATGAGATGGAGGTCTTCTAGTTTTGCTTCTAGGCCAACTTGAGCAAAATGTGTCAATGTGGGCTTTCCATTGGAAATATATTTTTCCTTGTCCAAATTAAGTGCTTCAAAAGTCAATTTTCGTCCTCTCTAAAAGAGGAAATTAGTGCAATGGTTTGAATTTGTCACTAAGCTTCCAAATTAACAATATTTTTCCCAAACACTACATTTACACCTTCATCATCCATATTTCTTATACAAACTATATTTCTAGCCAATTGTGGAATGTGAAAAACACTAGCAAGTGTTCTAATTCTTCCACTTATCAGCTTCAACTTAAATTTTCCTCATCCTGTGATTCTAGTCTTCATTTCATCACCTAGGAAGACATCGCCACCATAATATTTCTCATATTGATAGAATCACTCCCGATGGGGAGTCATATGAAACAATCCACTTGAGACAATCAACCATGCCTCATGATCTATGTGTATACCCGAGGAATCCAAGTACACATACCCACTGTCATATGAGGTGGTTTTCACCTATACAAGAAGAGGAGGAGCATTAGATCCTTTTCCTTTCTTAGGAGTTTTAAATCTACAATCCCTTTCCTAGTGGTCTTGTTTTCCGCTTTACCATAATACCTTTACAATTTTTTCCTAGATGTAATATCCCTCTAAAGACCTAGCACTTGAAGATTTATTTATATTTCTGCTCTGGGAGCATACTCTTATAGACCAGAAGCCTTTTTTCTGGTTCTCCATGTTTTTTCATCTCATCTCCTCCAACAACAAGGAAGAAATTATTTCATCAAATTTTAAGGTTTTTGTGTTGCTACCTATGTCAACAACCAAACTATGCCATAAGTCTAATAACGAACACAATGGACTAATGCACTTATCCCCATCTGAAATATTGATATCAATAAATAATAAATTAATTACCATAGTATTAAATGAATTAAAATTCTCTATGACCGAGTCTTCATCCCTCAACCTTAGGTTATATAACTTCTTTTGCAAGAAAAAATTATTTATGAGGGAATTAGATTGATACAAGTCCCTAAGTTATCCCACAAATATTTCATTATAGCTTCTCCTAAAACATTCAGTAATACCGAATTTGAGACACACAACCGTATTGTGATTTTTTCCTTATAATCCAACTTGATCTAATATTCTTTCAATATTTTCATTGGTTTAGTACCTGAATCCACCACAATACACTAATATTTATCCATCAATAGATCCTCCATCTTGAGCTTCTACAACTCAAAACTCTATTTGTTGAATTTATCCATCTTTATCTTTCCATTTTTCACCATTTTCTTTCACCACAAGAATTGATCCTATAGATCTCACAATATAGAGTCTACCATATGCCCAATAAAAACACCTCAGTCATAAAGGAATCCCCTTGAAGCCAAAACTACTTTGATACCAAATGTAGAAATTATTGAAGAGATATTAATTTTATCAGAATGAAAAAATAAGTCAGTCAACAACAAACCTTAATCATATGCATAGTTTTTACCTTGGGAAAACCCAACTCTAGGGAAAAACCAAGCCTAATTGAATTCCATTAATCCTTGGCTAAAACCCTAGCCAAGTTGGCCAAGTTAGCCTTCACCACTCACCTCTAGGCCTACATTATAATTACGTCTTCCAAGATTTTTAAAGGCTTAGTTACATGAATCCCATGGACAAAAAACCATGGGAACAATATATCGGGTGCCCAAAAATACCACTATTTGTTGAAATGTGGCAACAAGAATATTCCAATTTAATTTTTTCTTGAATTAAAATTGAGAATTAAAATTCGAATTTAGTCTCACCAGCTACTTGAAAAATAATTAATTAATTCATCTTGAGTTAATTAGTTGAATAAATTCAAGCTAGAAGTTTCTGTGAAGTCATGCAACAGTTATCTCTTTGGTTGAGAAAGTTATCCCTTAATTAAGGAGATAAGGATGAGTTGTATTTTAGTTGTAACTAGTTAGCTCAGTTAACTGAGTTAAGTCCAGTTAAATTAGTTCCAAACAGTTTGAGGAACTAATTGTGAGTTCAGTCAGTTAATGCATGCATGCATAAAACTAGTGTACTCTAGATAACTGAATATTCTCTCATAAATAACTCATTCATATCAGTTCAAACAAACACCCAATTGAGATTAAAGGCAGGGACAATATACTATCAGTTGCAAGAATTTTCCTATAAGAAAATCTCTTGCATGCAGAAGGAATTCATTCCTTGAGATTTGTGTTGTTTTACAGTGTGTTGGAGTAGTGTGTGAGATCAGTGTCACACAAGGTTATAGCTGGAACACCTAGGGAAAATAGCGCAAGGAAATAGGAGGCTTAGAGGGCAGAGAAGAAGGCATATGAGTTGTCTAGTCTGTCTATGAGTAGTGAGATGGATTGTACTTAGAGCTGGATAGCTGTGAGAGCTAAAGCTTTGTGTAATCCTGAGATATTTCCACTTGTATGATAATACAGATTGTGGGGTTTTTAGCTGAGGCTTTCCCTGAAGTATTCTTTTATGTTTCATGTGCATTGATTCTTCTTCTCTGTTGTATGTGTTTTGTTTGATCTTGCTCAAATCGATTAAGCTTCCACAAGTTTGATTGTATAAGTAGATTAAGTATTTTTCTTTAGTCTATTGCATAATCAGGTTAATCTACAGTGAGAATTTCTACATGGTATCAGAGCAAAGGTGATCAGAACTGTGAAAAATATAATGAGAAGGGAAAATTTGATGTTTGAAGTTCTTGATTGTAGGGTCAAAATCGAATTCTAATCACACCTCAAAGTTCACCGATGGAATTCAATGGCTTGAGACTCGAGTATGCACTGGATGGCAACTTGAATTACATAGCATGGAAGGATCACATGGAAGCAGTATTAGAAGACAATGGTTTGAAGGATTTCATTGGTCAAGAATCCCCAAGCTAGTTGCAGCTAATGCACAAGAATTGGTAGAATGGAAGAAGTGTGTGGCGAAAGTAAGGAATATTCTTCTAGAGGGAGTTCAAGACCATATTGTATCGAGTATCCATGGGAAGGAGACTCCGTTTTCAATGTGGAAGACATTAAAGGGCCTATATCAAAACAGTAGCGACCAGAGGAAATTGACACTCAAGGATAAGCTTTGGAAAATCAAGTGTGAAAAGGGCGACACTATTTCTACATATCTGAACAAGCTCACCACCTGCAGAGATGAGCTTGGTAGTTTGGGAATAACGACAGCCACTAATGATATGGTGAGTCTTGCTCTCCTCGGTCTTCCTAAGAGCTGGTATAGCTACCAGGACTATATGAATGGAAGAGAGAAACTGCCAGATTGGGAATGACTGTGGTCGGATCTGATGCAGGAGGAGATGAGGAGGAGCACTAGAGATGGTTCATCATCTAAGTATGATGATGGAGAAAATCTAGCCTTAGCAAGTAAGGCAAGGAAAGGGAAAGGGAAGGCTTCCCATTCCAAATCGAGTTTTTCTCATGAAGGGAAGAAGATTGAAAAATCTAAAGCGAGATGCTTTAATTGTCATGATGTGGGCCATTATGCAACTAATTCTCCATTGAAGAAACCCAAGAAGAGATCCTCACAAGGATGAGAAGGTGAGGCACTAGCCTCTCAGTTCGAATTGGATTTTACCCTCATCGCATGCATGGTTTCTCGATGGTGGGTTGTGTTTGGTATCTGGATAGTGGAGCCTCATTCCACATGACTAGCAATAAAAGTATATTCAGTACCTTCGAGGAGAAAGACCTCAAGATGCGCATAGAGATGAGTGATGATGGAAAGTACTGTGTTTCAAGAGAAGGCATGGTTGCTTTTCAGAGGGAGCATGGAGCTCATCTCACCCTGACTGATGTAAATTATGTGCCTGCACTGAAGAAGAACTTGGTATCGGTCACGATGTTGGAAGACAAAGGCTACAATGTTTTCTTCAGTAAAGGAAAGGCATTCCTGAGAAACATAGCCACAAGTCAGACCAAAAGGATTGGGATTCGAATGAAGAATCTCTACAAAATATAGGTAGATGACTGTGTTGCATTGAGTTTGAAAGTAGAATTGGTGCAAAGCCAAGACATTGGCTAATTATGGCATAGACGATTGGGCCACTTGCATCATGGTGCCTTGAAGATAATGCATCAGATTTCTACCAGACTTACCAAAGGTAAACTTGAGAAAGTGGAGACAGGAAAAGGTTGTACCTTGGGAAAGTACGCCAAGTCTTCCTTTCATGATCGAGATAGTTGAGCTGAAGCAATCATGGAGTGAGTTCATACTGATGTGTGTGGACCATGCTCGACAGCATCCACCGCGAAACTAAAGTATTATGTGATTTTCATTGATAATTTTTCTCGTAAATGTTGGATCTATTTCATGCAGAAAAAGGATCAAACCTTCTCAAAGTTTTGTGAGTTCAAAGCTTTGGTTGAGAAAGAATCATGGAATAAGATCAAGGCCTTGAGAAGTGACAATGGTGGAGAATATGTATCTCAAGAGTCTAAGGAATTCTGTGCAGCGAAAGGAATTAAATGGGAGTTGACGGCACCTCATAACTCACAATAGAATGGGGTGGCCATGAGGAAGAACAGAATGATTGTGGGGGTAGCTCAAGTGATGCTGCATGACCAAGGCCTACCACTTCATTTGTGGGTTGAGGCATGCAACACAACGATCTATTTGTAGAATAGAAGCCTGCATCGCATTCTTGGGATGAGGACACCAGAGGAAGCTTTCTCTGGGAAGAGACTAGATGTGGGTCACTTTAGGATCTTTGGCTCATTGGTATATTGCCATGTGACCAAGGATGCCCAGAAGAAGCTTGAGTCGATAGCTGAGATGGGGATACTTGTGGGGTACATTGATAAACCCCACAACTATCGGGTGTACTTGCCTACCAGTCGGAGACAGTGATTCATAGAGATCTCAAGTTTGATGAGCAGAAGGCCATGTGAGCTTCCCTTGAGAGGGAGCTACAACTATAGGTTATGGAGGAACTTTTGGTTCCTAAGGAGGAGGAGCATCAGACTAATGTAGAGTAGCCACATGCAGAGGTTCTAGGATTGGAGACATCCACTCAAGCAGAGCCTTCAAGAGAGGGATAGAAGCACACAAGAGAAGATGACAGATTGTCGTCAGATGCGAGAGAGAATGTGGGAGAACCATCTTCTCAGCACAGACAGAAGAGGTCACCTGATAGGTACACTGGATACATGACCCTTATTGGGGAATGTGTTGAGATTGAGCCATCTTCCTTTAAGGAATAAATGCAGCAGCCGATTTGGGTTGATGCTATGGTGGAGGAGTATGAATCCATAGTTCAGAACAGTGTTTGGGATGTGGTTCCAAGACCAGAGAACAAGTTAGTTGTGAGTTCTCATTAGCTTTACAAGGTAAAGCAAGCTGCTGATGGTAGTGTGGAGAAACATAAGGAAAGGTTTGTTGCCCATGGTTTCTCACAGGTCGAGGGGATCGACTATGATGCGACTTTTTCTCTTGTAGCAAGGTACTCATATATAAGATCGATGTTGGCACTATCAGCACAGATGGGTTGGAAGATCCATCAGATGGATGTGAAGACTGCTTTCCTCAATGGCAAGATTAAGGAAGAGGTGTACATAGAGCAATTGGAAGGTTTTGAGACCTTCGATCGTGAGTTGCATGTGTTCCAACTCAAGAGAGCTTTGTATGGGCTACATCAAGCACCTCATTCTTGGTACACCAAGATCGACAACTACTTCACCCGGTTGGGTTTCACAAAGATGAAGTTGATGCGAACTTGTACCACATCATGGTAAAAGGTAAGGAGTTGATCATTGTTCTTTCTGTTGATGATCTGATATTAACTGGTAATGATTAGTTGATCATGTCTTGTAAGGAGGACCTTGCAAGAGAATTCTAGATGAAAGACATGGGTCTTATGCACTACTTCCTTGCCATGGAAGTGTGGCAGAAGGATGGGAAGTTGTTTGTGTCTTAAGGAAAGTATGCCAATGAGATACTTAGGAGATTCCACATGGAGAAGTGAAAGCCCATGCAGACTCCTCTAGCAGGTAACTGGAGGAAGGAGGATGCTACTTCAGGAGAAGTAGTAGAGGCTACCGTGTATCGGTAGCTTGTGGGTTCATTGATGTACTTAGTGAACACACGACCAAATTTGTGCAATCCAATGAACTAGCTGAGTCAAGCTATGGTTCAGCATACCAAGATGTTTTGGAAGGCAACTAAGAATGTTTTGAGATACCTCAGAGGCACATCTCAGTATGGATTATGGTACAGATGGACAAAGGGAGTGAAGCTACAGGGCTTCATAGATGTAGATTGGTCAGGGAATCCATCAAATCAGAGGAGCACATCAGGAGTAATTTTCAACCTTGGTTCAGTTGTAGGTTCTTGGTATAGCAGGAAAGAGAGGTCGGTTGCACTCAGCTCAGTAGAGGTTGAATACATGGTTGCAAGTCAAGAAACATGTGAGGCCATTTGGATGCCGAAAATACTAGTTGGTTTGTTTGATCAGAGGATGGATCCAACTGTGATCTATTGTGATAATTAGAGTTGTATCAAACTCTCTGAGAATCCAGTATTTCATGACAGTTCCAAGCATATCGACATTCGGTATCATCATCTTAGAGGCTGTGTGGTGAGGAGGATCATGTTGTTGCAGTATGTTTTGGTCGAGGAGCAAGATGCTGACATTCTAACTAAGGCATTGTCAAAGTGTAAATTCGAGTTCCATAGAGATAGGATCGGGGTGGAAGATAATCCCTTTCTTGTTGAAAGGGAGTGTTGAAATGTGGCAACAAGAGTATTCCAATTTTAATTTGTCCTTGAATTAAAATTGAGAATTAAAATTCGAATTTAGTCTCACCAGCTGCTTGAAGAATAATTAATTAGTTCATCTTGAGTTCATTAGTTGGAGAAATTCAAGCTAGAAGCTTTTTTGAAGTCATGCAACATTTATCCCTTTAATTAAGGAAGTAATCCCTTAATTAAGGAGATAAGGATGATTTGTATTTGAGTTGTAATTAGTTAGCTCAATTAACTGAGTTAAGTCTAGTTAAATTAGTTCCAAATAGTTTGAGGACCTAATTGTGAGTTTAGTCAGTTAATGCATGCATGCATGAAACTAGTGTAGTCCTGATAACTAAATATTCTCTCATAAATAACTCATGCATGTCAGTTCAGACAAAGACCCAGTTGAGATTAAAGGAAGGGACAGTGTACTATCAGTTTCAAGAATTTTCCTATAAGGAAATCTCTTGAATGCAAAAGGATTTCATTCCTTGATATTTGCACAATTTTACAGTGTGTTGGAGCAGTGTGTAAGATCAGTGTCACACAAGGTTACAGCTGGAACAACCAGGGAAAACAACGCAAGGAAATAGGGGGCTTGGAGGGCAAAGTAGAAGGCATATGAGTTGTCTAGTTTTCCTATGAGCAGTGAGAGGGATTGTACTGAGAGCTGGACAACTGTGAGAGCTAAAGCTTTGTGTAATCCTGAGATATTTCCACTTGTATGATACTACAAATAGTAGGGTTTTTAGTTGAGGCTTTCCCTAGAGTATTCTTTTGTGTTTCATGTGCATTGATTCTTTTCTCTGTTATATGTGTTATATTTGATCTTGCTCAAATCGATTAAGATTCCGCAAGTTTGACTGTGGAAGTAGATTAAGTATTTTTCTTTAGTCTATTGCATAATCAAGTTAATCTACAGTGAAAATTTCCACACTATTTGACTTGCTCAACTTTGACTTTATGGCTGAGTCAAGTTTACTTAACAATATTGATCTGGAGAGGATTAGAGCCATAGATGAATTAAAGGTCCAAACCACACACAAAGGTGTACATTAATTCTTTGTAAACTTTATTTTTTCTAGAGTATTTGTACAAAATTATGACTTTACTTCCAAACCTATGAACAGATTACTCAAGAAATATGAAAATTTTGAATGGACAAGTGAGTAGTAGATGACATTTGACAACATTAAAATAGAAATAGCCTTATCCCTAGTAGTAGTTAGTCCATATTATTCAAAGGAATTCATTCTATATACTTTTTCATATAATGAAATGACAGCTATAGTTTTAACTCAAAAAGGGAAGCTGAAGGAAGATCATCCAATTGATTTCATGAGAAAATCCCTGCTAGAACATGAGTTGAACTATGCCCTATTAGGGAAACAATCCTTTTTCTTATTAAATTAGCGGAAAAATGTAGAATCTATATCTTTAAATTGCATATTATAGCATATGTATCATATCCACCAATCAAAATGATGTTGACTCAACAACTCAGAGAAGGTAGATGGGAAATATGGTTACCAAAATTATAAGAATTTGACATTGAAATAAAAACTTTAGAGGGTATGAAAGGGAAAGGTCTATGTAAGTTGATAGGAGGATCCAAAGAATTTAATATGGAATCTCACAGTGAATATGTTGATCATGATTCATTGGTCACACTTGACTGGTACAAAATCATAAACCTCTATTTAAAATATGGACACTTTATAGTTGGCGTGATGGCTAAAGAAATAATAATAATGAAGATGAAATCCAATTCCTATGCATTGATATCTAGAGATTTAGTTCGAATAAGACATGATGGTGTATTAATCACATGTATTCCAAAATCGAATATTGTTACAACTATAAGGGAAATACATGAAGAAATATGTGGAGGACGTTTTCTCCCCTACCATAATAGCCGATAAATTCTTAGAGCTGGATTTTGCTTGCCAAGTCTTTTTAAGGATTCTTATGCCTTATTAAGGAAACACACTCCAATAAGAAATTTTTAGGAATATTAAAGAAATAATCCATGCTCCTAAAAGTTACTACAGTTGACACTCCCTTTACTCAATGGGGGTCGGATGTTATTGGACTAAACAATCATAGATCAACTGTAAGACATGCCTATATTTTGACTGCAAGTGATTATTTTCGTAAGTGGCTCAAGGAAGTAGCATTGAAGAGAACTAAAATAGAGAATTTGATACACTATATAGAAGAAACTATCCTTGTATGTTAAGGAGTACCAAAAATTCATCACAGATAATGGTTCTATTTTTATTAGGTCTAAGTTCACAAAATTTTGTGGATGGCATGGAATACTTAAAGGTCAATCTTCCAAACATTATCCCTAAGTAAATGGTATGTAAAATAAAATAAAAAAATATCATAAGCATTCTAATAATTATAGTGACGAAAATTCAAAGGAATTAGCACAAGAAGCTTATCATGCCTTCTAAGATAGTAGGCACACCCTGCAAAAGAGCATAGTATAGTCCCTATTTTATTCTACTATAAGGAAAGGATGCATTTTTTCCTATACATATGGAAATTAATGCCATGACATTGGAAAATTAGATTCAAGACGAAGGTGTCTATCTTGTCTAAGCCAGAATGCATCAGCTAATGTAGTTAGGTCAATTTTCCAACTATTGTCCTA
Organism: Pinus tabuliformis; assembly: GCA_031772625.1. Taxonomy (NCBI): domain Eukaryota; kingdom Viridiplantae; phylum Streptophyta; class Pinopsida; order Pinales; family Pinaceae; genus Pinus; species Pinus tabuliformis. Next base: position 248,622,539 of record CM062805.1, read on the forward strand.
TTGTAGCACCTACAACCACCCTCCAACATTTTTCCTTAGCTTTGTTTTTTAGCCTCCCTACCAACTTTTCACATCTCCTTGTGTTGCTTCGTCAAGTACACAAGCTTCAGTGTTTTTCTTGCACAAAGGAAACCTGTTGATCACAGCTTGATGCATTCCCCTCACAGGCTAATCACCCGTACTTGGCCCAGTTACAGGCTGAGCATCTCCCCCAAGAAATTGCGCATCTCTGGAGGGAAAACAACCTTCCCTCCAGAAATTACGCAATCCTGTCTAGAAGCCTGCTGGGCTCTAGAATTGCGCAATTCTACTAGTCAGCATTCCCAGTGAAAATTACACAATTTTCCTCAGCATGGATGCTCAGCCCAAAATTTGTGCAAATGTGGGCAGCAACCAATTTCTTTGCCCAAAAATTGTGCGAATCTCCTGGGTAGCCAACCCATCTCCCAGCCAAAAATGTGCATTTCCTTCAAGCAATTGAGTAGTTGCATGCATGAGCAGTCTAGTTACCAGTTCCACTTGGGACCAAGGAAACTTGACTTGCATGCATGGCTTTATTTTTCCCGGAATAAAAAAAGGTAACATGCAAAAGGAATCCCATGATTCAGAGAGCTATTTTTAGTAGCTAGAGGTTATATGCAAAGCTGTTTCAGAAACTTTCCTCCAAATGTCTCTTTTTCCTAGATTTTTGGCATAAGCAACATGAGCTGGAAACTTATTTATTCGACACACTAGAGCTCATTATTTCACATTGATATTGGAGCTATGACATCCCATAGCACATCTAGGACTCTTCAACACATCTAGCTCAGCTATTCATGGGTAAGTGGCCTCAACTTGTATTTTTTAGCATTTCTGTTGCTTTTTGTGTATTCGCTTGTGTGAGTGTTGTTTTCTTGATTTATTTGAATGCTTGCTGTCATTTACATGTATACTAGCTTGTCCTAGCTCTATTTTAGTTTTTGTTGCTATCTCACTGTTGTCCATGCATGAAACTGTTTTGTACCAATGATCACCGATTCGGTGACTCGCTTCACTCACATGCATGTTAATCTGTTTACTGAATCTTTTGTTCATGTTTTAATGCATTTTCAATCAATTCTTCTTTCATTTAGTGTCACCATGCATTCACTATCATATTTTCTTTCAGTTTCCTGTCGACGAGTCAGCCAACCATGGCCTAGACTCTACCTTCACTAAGACATCATTGCATAATCTAGGGATGGAAGGATTTGCCTTCCTCTCTAGAAATGTGCATTTCTACCTAGCACTATCATTCAGGACTATTTTTTGCATTTCTAAGGGGCAGTGACTGCTGGCCCAGAAAATTGTGCAGTGTTGTCCCTGAGCCTGCAGTCACTCCTAGTTGGAATTGCACATTGTGTAATCCTAGCAGCCAGTCTTTCCTCCCAAATAGCCCAGACTCCCTTTTTCATAGTTCTGGTAGCCAGTCACCCTGCCTCCCAGAAGAAATTGCACAATCTTTCCCATTAGTTTTTGAGGTATGTGTTGTGTCATTCCCTAAATTTTCTTTGGTTTTCGCTAACAAATTTCTTTCCATGCATGTTTCTTGTCTCTATATCTTTCAAGTGTTCATCTGTCTCTTAGCAGTACTAGATTGATGGCTTCCAAGAGAACAGGATCACAAGACACTGATGGAAATGCAGTTGGAGAAGCAGTTGAGAGAGTGTCCTCTAGTCTGCCGATCTATGAAGATACAAAGTTGTATATAGATAGGGACATCAAATTGAAGTGGAAATAGGTTAATGAAGCATTTGCAGGAACTTTTGAGGAAGGACTCAAAGATCGTCAGGTCTCCGTGAACATTATAAGTCCAGCCTATACCAGATTTCATGCAGATACCCCGTGTTCCCATGTGTGGACATGATACATTGGATCGTCTCTCACACTGATCCCTAGACGATGACCTTGAGCAATCTCAGTGCAGAAAATATTGCGACCTTCTGGGCATGAGATTATGATGAGATGTATCAGATTTCATAGCTCGTGACTGTCATGAAGACTCCATTCAACTTACCCAATAATAGTGCTAACTCTAGAGACATTCTGAAGAATTGGTAAAGGAGTCAACTCGATTCAGGTTGAAACCCAACTACATATACAAGATGAAGATACTCAGGAAGGTGTACCAATACTTGGTCATATTTTCATGTCGATTGTATGGCAAAGCAAGCATGGAAACCTTACCATAGAGTTGGTTAATCACACTAGACCAAGTGGATAAAGAAGGAAAACCATGTAACTGGTATGACATATTGGCTAATTAGCTGAAGGAACAAGTAAGGAAGGATCGACAATCACCCAGAGGTATGCATGCAGAGATTCACATGTCCACCTACATCTTAGATGCAGTCTTTGCATGACAGGAGTTCTCGAGTTTGGAGTGGGCATGGTCACTGGCAGAGACTGTTGTGAACACGTATTTCAAGTTGTTATCCGAATGCAGCTTAAAAGGAGTAATCACATGGTTGTATGATCATTTTGTCACCCTAGTCTATAAGATGATATTCAAACAGGATCCACCTTGCATGTCGAAGAAAGAAATGGAAGCACTGACAATCATTTTTGATTAGTATTCCTCATCGTCCAGTACCTTCATCCAAATGTTCAACACGGAGAAACCTCTGGATGTTCTATCAAATTTTTCCTTGGACGTACTTGTTATGTAGGAAGTATCATATCACATCTCGATAGGATTGACAACTAGACTGCATTGGAAGAAGAAGGCACCTTTGCCCACTATTCAATTGCAGATTGGGTTATATGAGATTTGGAGTATCAAGCAAGTGGATGTCGAAGTAGAACCGATGAAGAAGTACCCATTCGACCTCCAAAGCTACAATCCATATGAACCACGTTGTATTGTGAAGGGTCACTACACAAGAGTTTAGTTCAATTGGATCTATAGGGCATGTCATTGAGCCGAGGAGGACCCATGGAGATATTGCTACAATTTCTCCAAACCCAATGAACCGGTCAGATTCGCTATGGAGTGGTTAGTGAAGCAACATGAAGTAGCATCACAGAGAGCACCAGAAGCACCAATAGCAGCAGTAGTTGTTGTGGCAGTAGAGGCAAGCATACCAGTGCATGAAAAAGGCAAGAGGAAGATTATCGATCACATGGAGGAGGAGCAAAGAAGAAATTTTCAACAAATCCATTGGTAGAGAAAGAAACAATGGCTATAGAGGCAAAGAGACACCAGCATAAAAATTAAATCATGTGAAGGCAGAGGGATAAGCAAAGAATGGAAGAAGGAGAGAAGGATTTTCATGAGCTAACGGAGAAACTCTGAGAGGAACAAAAGCTACACAAATAGGAGAGGGAAGCGCAATAGTGAAAGATATAGCAGGGGGCACAACATGTGAAAACAGATGAAGCAACACCCATACAAGTAGTTGATTCATAAAAACAAATGGAATTAGGCAAACAGGGTGAACCATTGCAGGGGCAAGACTTCGCTCATGAGATAGAACAAGCACTTCAATAGTTGGACGAAGACATGGAGCAGAAGGAGTTGGAACAGGACATCGACCTCATGCCTCACAACAAAGAGGTCGAATCACCTGCTTCAATGCATATAGATGATGAGAAAGTCTCGAATGACCAAGGAGGCACTGAGATCCTTATTGATTAATAGAAGAAGAGATGCACAACATCTCGTTTGATGAAGAGTGTCAACTCTGGAGGATTATAGGTCTCTTGTGCAAGTTAATGAATGAGTGATCATGACTGATGTGTGTAGGCATCTAGTTTCCTTAGCTGATGTAACCAAAGTGTATGCTGAAGCCACTAACTCAAGTGTTCGCTTTCTAATAGCTGAGATGAGAAAATGGCAAAGGAACTACAAATAGCCAAGCATGGAGGAGACTTGGTGACAATGTCCGCCCGAACCGAACTGAAGGAGGAAATACTAGATGAAGTATCTTCCCTTGACACAGTTATGTGAGCATTGTACTCCAAGTCTGGTACTGTGCACAAGGTAATCATTGATCTCAACTGATGGCAGCAGCAATGTGCTAGAAGAGCACATATCTTGATGAGTTTTCATGCTGATGTTGATGACATGAAAACATGGATAATGAAGTACAAGGGAGCCCCACTTCACTTGCCTAAGATAATGAGGGCCAATGTGGTCGACCTGAAGGCACGTATCCAAAGTCATATCCGAAACTATGAAGATCTCCTGGAGTTCATCACTAGCATACAAGCTTCCCATGCATGAGTATTCAAGAGTATGGATGTTGTGGTGTGAACACATGCGATCCAATCTATTGGGATTCTCACCCAAGCGAAGACAAAGAAACAGGTCCAACTTGAGCTTTACTTGTACTTCGACGAGTTCATGTGCATTACCACCAGCACAAACTTTCCCATCAGTGTAGACATCATGCACAAGTATGTAGTTGGTACAACCACATTGAAGACAATGATGCACATGACTTTAGACGAGTTGGACAGAGGAGCCCGAGTAGTGTACATGGATGTTATGGAGGTAAGAGTCATGTTTCAGGTGGATGTCACAACACAGCACACAAACACCATCAAGGACTACAGATCTTGGCCTCAATGTGTTACTGTTGATAATCATGAGGATGTTGAGGAGTTGTACTTCCATGGTTTTCTAAGTCATAGTGATGTCTAGCATGGCTTGCTCAAGCCATTTTGTTTCACATGGGTACATGTGCATTGTAATGTTAAGTCATGTCAAGTGTAAGTCAAGTGTCAATAGTTGGATGTAACAGTCATAGATTAGGTTAAGAGTCATGAGTGTAGTTAAATTGTCACAAAGGGGAATGTCAAGGGTCACCCCACCCTTTACTATAAATAGTCCCTCATAACTCATTGTATAGGATTTTGGTCAGCCAAGCTTCTGATAAGACTATCTTGGAGAGATCTTGGATAGTATTTTAATGTGCCTTGGCTTCTCCACTACACGGAGCTAGTACATCTCTTTGGAGGGGCAGGCGGATATGGCTATAACATTCCACTATTGGAGCTAGTAGTTGGACATGGATGTATTGTATGACTAGAAATTACACTTATTTATATAATAAGAGCCATCGTGTTTCATGCATATTTTTTATTATATTACATGAATCTTACTGAAATGTGTTTATTGGTTTAACCATCACTTTGGATTTCCATCGGACTTGCTTTCCATCTTGTGATGTATCTTCGCTCGTATGTTACCTTCCCATCTGACTACTATCACAGGTTGCCAAGGGGTGCACTCATCTCAACCCCCTTGTGTTAGAACCTCTCATGCACCTTCCTTCTCACTACAACTGTCACACCCTTGCTACCAACAGAGTTAACTTACTTGAATCTATGCGAAATCGCAGTCAAGGCATTACCATACGAACCACTTTTGGGACTCCTACACCAAAAAGTGTGAGGTCTAATTGGGACTTCTTACTAGGGATATCCCCTTGACATGTTGGCTGGTCCAACACCATTAACATGTCCCCAAGGAAACAATATGGTAGAATCATCAAACAAAACACTTACAAGTATTGCTATAAATAAAGTGACTAAAATTTAAAAGAATTGGTACAATAATCTTCTTGATGCCTCATGGGCTAGTATTCTCACCCCATAAAAGAGTATAAGATAGTCACCATTTTATTTGGTGTATGGAAAGGATGCAAGGTTTCCTATACATATGGGAATTAATTCCTTGACATTGGAAACTCAAATATAGCACGAAGGTGTCCTACCTATCCAAATTATACTACATCAACTAATGTAGTGAGAGGATAAAAGAAATATAAATTAGAAGTACCCAGAGGAGACAAGAATGTTGTTATCATAACTTTAATAAAGGATCTACCAATAAGATATTTTTCAAGGGGAACCTAGTTTTGTTATGGAAGAAAGTTAAAGAAAAACCATCCATGCATAAAAATTTTGATGCATTATGGATTGAACCATATGGAATAGTTAGAATAGATGGTTACAATTATTATATCCTCATATGGAATGCTGATCAACTACTCACTTTTATTTTGAATGGGAAACACCTTAAACATTTCTTCACTTAACAAAATTTCACACTCCATTGTACCATAGAAATGTATATGGTGTATATTTCGAGTTCGTATTATTTTTCGAATATATTTTCCTTAAGTTTTGAATCCATAACCCAATGGAGGAGGCTACTAGTCATGTTTCAAGTTCTTAGTAACCCATAAGGGGTCACTTATTGAAAACTAGGAAAATATTGAGAGGGGGGTGCTCGGAAAAATACTGAGAGAGTGGGGGGGGTGGGGGGGGTGGTTTGAATTAGTATTTTAGAAATCACATAAACCTTTCAATTTAATATTCATATTTTTGTGCACTACTGTCATTAAGTAAACCAATGTATGTTCATGACTATGCTGAAGGAAAACATCATATACCCAGTTAGCTAACTTTCCATTTATTTCATCATCTATTTAACTTGAACCAGTGCGTAATTACTTTATTAGACGTTAATTAAAAATTAAAGATGAGCAGTAAGAGAATAATAATCCATCACACATAAGCAACACATTAACACATGAGGACACCAAGATTTTTAGGTGAAAACCAATGTGGGAGAAAACCACTATTTTCATCGTCTCTATCTTCATCTTTTATTATAAAGGAAAACATCTTACAATATTTTACTAGTGCAGACATAGACCAGCACACAAGAACCCACTTACACAAGGTTACAACCTTCTCTTATTCTCTAGAACCCACTAGAAGGGAGCTCCAACCCCCTGATCTTGTTTACTGGCACCTACCAGAAGGGAGCTCCAACCCCCTAATCGGATTTACCAACTACCATTGGAAGGAAGCTATGACTCCCTAATTGAAGGCTCCAACCCTCAGCACCTTTGTGGACCAAGTTTCATAATGCTTCATACTGTATCCACCTGACCCAATAAAATCAAACCTATATGCCACTTTCATCATATTTTTAGACTGGACCCACTTCCATCATTTAAGCCAAATATCAAGTAATAATACTAAAATAAATGACTATATCAAATCACTGAATCTATACCATTTTTTGCAACTGAATCAAACCAATCCATAACACATATAAACTATGAGATCAAATATACATTCATCAATTTACCAATACAAACCATTTTACCCATCATAGAAACCAATTGTTGTTACTCCAAACCCTAATATTGCATACATCGGCTTGTGTACACTACTGTTCTGAGCTATATCCATGTATGTATGTGCTTCCCCTGAAGAATCCCTACATTCATATCTCAAAATACTGAACAACTAAGTCTAAATCATTTTCACACTGAAAAAATCATTGAATCACATACTAAACCCATCACAGATCACTAAACCAGATATAGATCATCACATATAGCATCCGCCCTAGTCAACATATCATTTCATAAACAATTCAACCTAACCAAAACTGTCAAACACGAATTATCATGAGAGAGACACAATCGATAGGCACGAAAAAGCATAACACAACTTATCATCAATCATTAACATCTCATGCTATAAAACCATGATAAATGTACACGACTCTTATAAATAACTTCCATGTATGTACACACTTTTCATACACGACACCTGGATACAGATTCTAAACTTTTCACGGAATGTATACACGACTACCCAAAGGTAGATCCATCTATTTACATGACTTATCAATGGAATACGAGCATACATATCTGTAATCACTGAGTCATATCTTCACTTCACAACACAACATTTGTCAAACTCAAATCTCAGCATGCATATTGTTACAAACACACATCATAATGTCATCATAACGGATCTATCAAACTCTAAACATATTATCCAATATGTATTCATTTAAAATCTAACAAAAATGATCCATCTCCATGCTCCCCTGTGCACACCTATTTCGTATCAAGTCATTCATAAATAATTCATCACATGCACACACTAACACTTGAGCTCCATCTTGTTATATTGTATAAGCCTTAGCCAATACCTTAGGCCAATCCCTTAGTAATGCCAATGGGATCAAATATTCATCATCGCACTCAATACTATGGGACAATACCATGGTAAAAACCCATAGTATTCATAATACCATGATGCGGAAACTATACACGATTTCTCTTCATCATACCAGCATATGTATGCAAGTTTTCTTCACAGGACCCACGTATACTTTCCTAAAATTCATCTTTATCGTTCTTCTGTCTCTCAACTACTATTTCTTTGTCCATTCTCTCTATCACATCTGTACCATCATGTGTAATCATCATGTTACCATAATTTTGGCATCTTTATCAAGTAGGTTGCCATCAAGGACAACAAATTAGTCACAATGGCAACAATCTCCCCCCCTTTGAACTTGATGGCAACCACTTTGGTGTTTGGCCACCATCACCTGTAAACACCTACAAAGACATTTGTAAGCACACCAAGCTTATCTTCAAGCATTATTTTCCAAATACCAAGCTAATCTCCCCCTTTGACATCAAGGGAAAAGGGTTGAATAATGCTAAATGAAGGCTTCATTCTCCATTTGTAGAGTGGATTACTGTAGGTCTGGTTTGTGGAATATGAACACTGACCATGCTCCCCCTGAGCATACGCTGAATCTTTTGGAATATTTTCAATGAAGAACATGATTATATGAATCATGTCCTTTCATATCACCAAGGACACATTCTTACATCAATCACCCACATATGGGGGTTACATATTTGACTCAACATTACATCAAATGCCAAAAATGGGATTACATACATAATTGACTTGACCACAATAGTCCAAACGTGATTTAATATTACAATTATTACATCATGGGTCTTTACATGACCTTTACATCAAGGGACATATATGACATTTATAACCAACACCAAAGACCTCAATCATGAGGTAGTATGACCATGATACTCATGAGAATATAGGATATTTCAACATGAATATCTAATCGCAACAACATGAACATCCTCATCATCAAGGAGCTTATGTAAGAAAATACATTATAGCATCAATATGTGACTAAATATGCAATGTCTCTAAACATCATCAAGTACTTAAGTAGAAGCGCAATAAAGTTCTTGTCAGTAACTCATCCCCTTGACCTCATATCATCAAGGTCAACATTCTCTTTCCATTTGTAGGAAGATCAACAATCCATGTACATCAAATACATATATATCTTTTGCAACACAACACCATATATTTTCATGAATCAATAACATATGTTAGAACCAAGAATATCACATGCAACAACATCATACAAACTAAATTTACATGAAGCTCAAGCAACGTATAGGCATCATCCATAACTTCACCATATGCAACCTATGCATCATTGAAGATATAATGATAGCAGCATATAAGTAGTGAGTGAATCATAAACTCATCATCATCAACCAATTTCACTAAGGACCATAGGATGCACATCCTATTCATAAATTTTATTATGTAGGATCAACTTCACTAAGTGCAACTTAATAAATATATCCAAAACTTTAGCAATCATCTGTGTCTTTAGTAACACCACCACTAATATATATATACTTATCATGAACATCATCAACAATGAATGCTCAAGAAATTATAATGCCAGCAATGTACTATTAGAAGCATAAAAAATTCTCCCCTTGAACCTGTGCCAACTATTCACTGTCATGCCTGTCCATATCCATCTTCATCAATTAGTAAATCCATCAAAAGAGCCAAAGATATAATGTCATATCATAATTACTCATAAACCATGATAATCCAACTTATAAGTAGTATTTGAGCATCAATAGACTGTAACCGACCAATGTTAGAACCAGAAAGGCAACTAATAATTGCCTGGAGCATACCAGAACTTCTCCCTAAGTTTGTCCCACTATTTCTTCATCTCAGAGAAACATACACTACTATTTAGATCAAAAATCACATATATATGTGACTATACTTCATAATATTCACGTACAAGAAGTAAAATAATGAAATTTCATAGCCACATCTCCCCATGAGCCTGTTTTGTATGTTCTCGTTTCATTATTACTACATCAAATGCATTGTCAATAATATAAGCAACATGAATACAAATCAACATGGGAATCATCATCAAGATATACACATGTATAGACCCTCCTAATATCATACATCACTAATCTTGAGGACCTGATAATCATCTCCTACTCTTCATGAGGTCATGTACCTCATATCACTTCTACAGTCACCGTGAGAAATAAGATTTAAAAATGATGTACTACAGTAGAGACCGTATTTTTTTACTCTGAGTCTGAAGAAGATGAACTATCCTCCTCATTTATGCAAGAATTCATTTCTTTAAACACATATAATTTGTCTAAATTTCTATATCCTCTTTCTATGACATTTCTAGTTTCTTCATCTATAACCTTTCATTTTGTTGATGTAAGCACAATTACCTTTCCTTTATCTTTCATTTAACCTACACTTATAATATTTTTCTTTAGCCCTTGAACTAATAAAGTATCAAATTCTCTTCTATATTTATTAATTTTGGCTCTACCTTTTCCGAGAACTTTTTCTAGAGCATTATTTCCAACAATAACCTTACCATCTTTGTTATTCTTGATAGACTTAAATTTGTTCATATCTCTTGTCATGTGATGAGAGAATTTTTTGTCTATGTACCATCCATCTTCATATTCAAATGAGAAGAGGGAAATACCACACCTTATTTGTTCTTCTTATTATGAGAAATGTTGGTGGATCCATCTTTCTCAGATCTTTTGACATCAATATTCTTATATGATTGCTTGCATGTTGTTTGTGGTGATCCATTGATTTGTTCTTGCATTCTTTTGCTATATGCCCAAATTTGTTACAAGCATAACATCTTATATGACCAGAAAAGGGAGCATAGGAATCATAATATTTTTGTTTCATATTCCTTCTATTGCAATCAATAGATTTGTGACCAAATATGTTGCAAGTAAAACAATATCCCTTAAAGAAATCTCAGTATCTGGGAGTTGATGATCTTTCTGTGAAGCAGATATTTACTTGAGATCAAAACAATCTGCTTCTGTAATTGGCTACAACATGTCCATAATTATGACATCTAAAACATTTAGCATTATTGATCATAGGAGAGAATGAATTAAATTCTCTATTATTGGGAGAAAATGATTTCTTTTGAAAATTCATCTTCCTTGGATATTGATCTAGTTTCATATTTCATAATGTTATCCTTCAAGATTCTTATACAAGCCTATGAACTAGATTCTCCTTTTATAGTTTCATGAAAACTAAGACTAGATTTAATGGCGGGAGACCTTTGACTACTAAGAATGTTATTCCAAAATCTTAGTACTATCTTGAAATCTTAAGTGTTTATAATTTTCTTCTAATTTTCCTTTTAGAATATTTACCTCACCCTCCATTCTTTGGTATTTTTCTTCCTTTACATGATACTATTTCCTCATTCCCTCTTCAACTTTACTTCTTTCTTCCAATTTCTCCTTTTACTTTATAATCTCTTTCTTCAGCCCATTTTCTTGTTCTTCAAATACTTGAAGTAACTCTTCCTTTTTCTGGTTTGACTTTACTATATCTGCTCTTAAAGAGACTATCTCAGTTTCAGTTCCTTCAAAATATTGTTTAGGTTCTACTGCAACTTGATCCCTATTATAATATGTTCGAAACATATCCCTAAGAATAATAGTCCTTTTCAAAGAAATTGATTTTTATTCTAAGATTAGGAAATTCCTCTATCCTATCTTCTTTTGAATCAGTAAGTCCATCTGACATAACATACTCATCTTTTGATGCATCATTATTTTTTTGTAGAAATAAGGTTACATTTTGGTTCCTCTAATGAACAATATTTCTTTTTTCTTCCTTCATGTATTTCCTAAAGAATATTCCATACTTCATTTGTAGTTTCATAGTGCACAATCTTTCCTAATGTTGAAGCAGGTATGCTACAAAATACCACATTTAATCAGGATAAATTTTAAGAACCCCCCCTAAATTTACATATATAATAAATGGGTGAATCTCCATGGTATATAGGAAAAATGGAAGGCAATTTTATCAATAATATGATATGTATATATAACGTTTTGGCGAATATCTCACCAAGCATGGCGACTATTTTACTCAATTATAAAATATTGTGTTTATTGAATACACAAATGAAATCATTGCATTTCTTTAAAATATCTTTTGAAATCAAAATTACTGAAATTACATATCGATAACCTAGTGGGTGTAGGATAAAATTCACTCGTGCCATTCACAGAAAGCATGAGAAAAAACCTAATACTATATATAAAACCAAGAAAAAATCAAATTCATCACTTCTAGGGACCTCGTAACCACCCTGCCAATACACAACCAAGAAAAATTCAAATTCATCACTTCTAGGGACCTCGTAACCACCCTGCCAATACACAAGTATGTTCCTGTTTGTAATTAGAAAAATTACCCAAATTACAATCTGTTTACTCTAGCATATGTTGGAAAGTTATAGAAGGATTACTAGTGCAATCAATCCATTCCTTTTAGCCCTGGATTTGTTTCAGTTTAAAACAGAAGTATACAAATATACTTGTCCAATGTCTATGCTTTAACTATTCACCTTAAGATGTTTTTACAATATAATTTCCTAAGTCTATTTAATATCTTCATTATCATAAAAACCAACCTATATCCATCTTAACTCCACATCTACCACTCTTAGGGGGATGAAATATATTTATCCCTCTGAGCACTTGGTAGACCCAGAATTAAGATGGATCTAAGATGATAGAATTTCCCCTTTAAATAGTCTATGCTCACATGAATACCATGGTATTACCATGGGTCAATACCATGGGTTATCATAAACCTAGAGCTTAAAAATTACTATTAGTAATTTATAAAAATTAATAAAATTAATAGTTGTTTTTTATTTTATTTTTTATTTTAACCAAGCTAAAATGTTTAACATACATTAAATTACAACATCCATTTTTACTCTTGATTGGATCAAATATTTTTTCACTCTATGCTAGTTTGCATATCACGATATTTGATACCTCTCAGGGGGTTAGTAGATCGAGAGTAAAGATGGATCTATGTTGGTTTAATTCCCTCATTTAAATAGGCTACATTCCAGGTGAATACCATGGGTCAATACCATGTGCCATTTTTATTTTTATTAATATTAATATTAGGGTTAATAATGTTTTTTTGCATGGTATCAATAACAATCTAGTCCATGGTATTTGTCCCATAGTATTTTGCCCATAGGTCCTCTCGGGGGTTAGTAGATCCAGAGTAAAGATGGATCTATGTTGGTTTAATTCCCCCATTTAAATAGGCTACATTCTAGGTGAATACCATGGGTCAATACCATGTGCCATTTTTATATTTATTAATACTAATATTAGGGTTAATAATATTTTTTTGCATGGTATTAATAACAATCTAGTCCATGGTCTTTGTCCCATAGTATTTTGCCCATAGGTTTCACCTAAATATAACGCATTTTTTGAGTGTTCCTAAATATAAGGTGACTTGTGGAGTAAATATAAAAAAACGTTTTATTTGTTTACCATACCTCTCGTTTATTTATATTTTTATTAATTTACCATACCTCTTTTACAAATATGGTATTTGGCCCATAGGATTCACTTAAATAAAACCTCTTTCTTGAGCCTTCATAAATAGAACGAGGGTTATAGACTAAATATGAAAAGAGGTTTTATTTATTTACCATACCTACACTTTACTTATATTTTTATTTGTTTACACCCTTGCATGTATATAAGGTGACTTATGGAGTAAATATAAAAAATGTTTTATTTATTTACCATACCTCTCATTTATTTATATTTTTATTAATTTACCATACCTCTTTTATAAATATGGTATTTGGGCCTTTGACCCATAGGATTCACTTAAATAAAACCTATTCTTGAAAATGGGTGAATGGAAGGTTGTAACTCCTAATTTCAAGGGCTAAATTTACCTTTTTTACCCTCTCCCTTAAAATAAGGTGTGCTATTTGAGGTGATTTGTAAAAATGTACTATGATACAAAATATTCGCCCACTAAAAATTTAAAACCCCTTAATTGCCCCAAACGCCCCTAAAATTTTCTATGCATTTAATGCTACATTATTATTTCGTAATTCTTCACTTGATGGACGGAATATAGTGCAACCATTGCATACTAAATTCCAAACATCAGATCCATGGTTCATTAACTTAGAATTTATTTCTTCCTTCCATTCCTGATAGTTATCCTAACTTAGCATAAATATACCTTCATTGTCCACTGTTTTTACTTGCCTTTTTCTTCTGCTTCTAAGGAAATTCTTTTTTAATATGTTATCTCTTTAGAATGCTTACTTTCAATTTTACCCATGAGAGAAAGTTCAGTTGATTTATTGTCTTCTTCATTCTTGATCAATAGAAAACAGGGTTCTCCCAAAGTTGAATATTTTCTAACGTCTATAACTATCATTGCATCTGATATATCACTATCATTACCATAGTTTTCTGACTCCTTCCTTTGAGTTATCTTCTTCTTTCCCATAATCCTCGATCCACTTCAATCAGTTAAGCTTCAACTGAAGTGACTTTCTCTAATACCAATTGTTGGGAAAAATATTGAGGGGGGGCTGGGGGTGAATCAATATTTTAAAACTGACTTAAACCTTTCAATTTCTTATTCATATTGTGTATGCTATTGTCATTAAGTAAACTAGCGTATGTACACGACTATGATGAAGGAAAATAACATATACCCAGTTAGCTAACTTTTTCATTTATTTCATTGTATGTTTAACTTGAACCAGTGCATCATTACTTGATTAGACATTAGTTAAACATTAACCATGAGTAGTAAGAGTAGAATAAACGATCACACATAAGAAACACATCAACACATGAGGACACCAGGATTTTTAGGTGGAAACTAAATGTGGGAGAAGACCACTATTGTCGTCGTATCTATCTTCATCTTTTATTATAAAGGAAAAAATATTACAATCATGTACTTTTGTAGACTCATACCATCATGCAAGCACCCACCTACAAAAGCCTACAACCTTCTCTCATTCTCCAACACCCACTAGAAGGGAGCTCTAATCCTTTGATCTATTTTACTAGCACCTACTACAAGGGAGCTCCAACCCCTAATCAGATTTACCAACTACCACTAGAAGGAAGCTATGACTCCCTCACTGAAGGCTCCAACCATTAGCACCTTTGTGGACCACATTTCATAATATTTCACACTAGATCCACCTTGTTATGAAACCAGCTCACAAAAATATAGAAAAGAAAGATCAACTCCTTAGAATTTAGCCTCTTCGAGGGGCCAACCTCCTTTTCATTACACAAATGAACAATTCTTCAGTGATACAAATGAAGAAACCTCCCTTCTATATATAATATTCAAATGGGTTACAATATAGCCAAAGCCGACCTAACAAGAATATTATAAGGGAACAAAAATAATAGCAGTGGGCTTCTATAGGGCACAATAATAACAATATGGCGACACTAGGGGAACAACAATGACAATAAGGGATACAATGACAATAGTAATGGGGTAATCACTAGTATTATAGGGACCTAACATGCCCATCTCCTTCAAAAAAGTGTTGCTCAAGGCTTGAGTAGTTCTAAATGCTTTTGTATAAAATTCTCATCCTCCCATGTGGAATCTTCAACAGATAAGTTCTTCCACTTGATGAGATACTCTGAAATTGATCGATTTTGTAGCTATCAAGTTCTTGTTTCTTTGACTGTTTTGGGTTCCAATATGATTTTTCCTTCCTCATCAAGTTCTGGCAATATTATTTGAACTAGGAGCTTGTCACCTATAACCTTCTTTAAGCATGACACATGGAAAATTGGGTGCACTCGGGAAGTTGCAGGAAGCTCCAATTTGTATGCCACAGTACCTATCTTTTGCAACACCTTGTACGGACCATAATACTTTGGTGATAATGTACTATCCTTCTTAGCTTTCTTGATGGAAATTTGTTTATATGGTTATAACCGTAGGAATACCCAATCACCTACATCAAAACTTCTTTCGCTGCGATGTTGATCTGCTTACTACTTCATTCTATTCTACGCGAAGGTGAGGTTATCCTCTAAGAGTTGGAGAACTTGTTGTTGATGCTTGATGTGATCTTCCATTGCTTAAACCTTATAATTTTCTCTTAAATATTATTTGATGGATGGTGGATGATATCCATAAAGTGCCATAAATGGGGTAATTTTCGCTGTTGTATGGAAGGAAGTGTTATACCACCATTCATCCAGAGGCAACCATTTGACCCATTGTGTCTATTTATCAGATATAAAGCATGAAGATATCCTTCCAAACATTTGTTTATTATCTCAGTTTGCTGATCAGATTGAGGATGATAAGATGAGCTATGAGCTAACTGAGTACCAAGACAAGAAAATAATTTTTCCAAAAATTTCCAGTGAAAATGGGATTTCTATCACTTAGAATAATCTCTGGGTTTCCATGTAGCTTTTGAATTGTTTCCATAAATGCAGTAGAAACTGTACTTGCTTTAAATGGATGAATAATGCAAAAAAGTGTGCATACTTGGTAAGTCTGTCAACTACCACCAAGATAACACTCTTTCCTTTGGACTTGGGTAAACCTATGATAAAATCCATTAAAACTTCCTCCCAATGTTGGCTTAGAATGGAAAATGGTTGTAATAGACCTGGGGTCTCAATTGTTTCAACTCTATTTTCTTGGCAAACCAAACATTCTGCCACAAAATTTTGAATATCTGATTGAAGGAAATCCCAAAAAAAAATCCTTCTTAACCCTATGGTAAGTTTGTAGAAATCATGAGTTCCCTCCTAAGGGAGAGGTGTGCAATTCCCTAAGAATATTTTGTTTGAGTTGGGAATTCTTACATAGGTATAATTGATCTTTGTACCGTAGCGAATCATTTTTCCAACTAAATGTATCAGATGTAATAGGATCTTGTTGTATCTTTTGAATGACTGCTCACACTTCTTCGTCATTCTTCCATTCATCCCTTGCTTCGATTATACAATCTGGTTGGATAATAGAAATGGCGCAAAGAAATGCTTCAACATCCTCATCCTTTCTTGAGAGTGCATTTGCCACAACATTTTGCTTCCATTTTTTGTAGATGATTTCAAAGTCATAACCCAACATCTTTGTGACCCATTTTTTCTACTCTTCTAAAGATAATCTTTTTTCTAAAAAGTATTTAAGACTATCATGATAAATTTTTACCTTGAAGTGTCTTCCCATTAGGTAGGGTCACCATTTCTTAAGTTCATGTAGTATTGCCAACATTTCCTTCTCATAAATAGTTTTGTGTAAATACTTTCCTTTGATTGGATGACTTTTGAAAGAAATGGGTCTTTCTTCTTGCATTAAAACAACACTAATTCCATTTCCTGAGGCATCACATTCCACAATAAAGGTTTTTGTGAAGTCCAGTGTAGTTAAGACGGTGTTTGGCACATTGCCTCTTTAAGATGTTCAAAGACCTTCATTGCTTCTGGAGTCCATGAAAATGCATCTTTCTTCAATAATGTTTTTAGAGGTGCTGCTATTCTCCTATAATTCTTAACAAACTTGCGATAATACCCTTTCAACCCGAGAAATCCTCGTAGATGCTTTATGGATGTGGGGATTTTCCATTCCTTAATGGTTTTAATTTTGCTAGGTTCTACCCTAACACCTTCATGAAATACAATATGACCCAAATATTCCACCTCTTGTACTCTAAAGAAACATTTGGAGCTTTTTTCAGGTAATTTTTTCTCCTCCAATAGTTTGAGCACCCTATCAACATGTTGAACATGATCCTTCCAAGACTTGTTGTAGATTAGTATATCATCAAAAAATACTAACACAAATTTTCTAAGGGTTTGAAAATGGAATTCATGAAACCTTGAAATGTAGAAGGTGCATTGGTAAGGCCAAAAGGCATGACAAAAAATTCATAATGGCCCTCATGAGTTCTAAACGTTGTTTTTGGAATGTCTTCTATCTTCATTATGATTTGATGATATCTTGAACGAAGATCCAACTTGGTGACGTAAATTGATCCATGCAATTCATCAAATAATTCATCAATGAGAAGAATGGGAAATTTATCTTTAATAGTGAACTTGTTGAGCTCCCTATAATCTTGACACATGCATCATGATCCATCCTTCTTGTGAACCAATACTACTTGAGCAGAGAAATAACTTTGACTAGGTTGAATTATACCAGCCTCTAGCATTTCTGCAAACATATGTTCAATTTCACTTTTTGGGCATAGGGATACCTGTAAGGCCTAATGTTTGGAGGAACACTTCCTGGAACCAAATTAATAGCATGATCATGATAAAGAATACGTGGGAGGCCTTTGGGAGTCTCAAATAACTTGGAATGATTGTCCAAGAATTTTTGGAGATCTAGAGAAATAGATGATTTCGATGTGGGAACCTCTAGTGAACATAATTGTGCAATTATGCCTCATTGTTCTTTCTTTAGAAGTTTTTTCATTCCGTTGGAGCTGATTATCCTTCCTGGTTTCCTTGCAATACCCCTTAATTCAACTTCCTTTCCTTCTTAAGAATATTTCATGAAAATTTCTTGAAAATTAAAAGCTATTGCACCCAAGGATTGTAGCCATTAGACTCCTAGTACAACATCAACACCACCCATTGGAATGGAAATCATTGGGCTATTCAATACATATTATCCCATGGATAGCTTGAGATTAAGGCACTTTCCTGAGCAATTTATGGTTCCTCCACTTGAATCCATCACTTGACACTCTGGTGCTGGATATAGGAAGCAATTTAATTCCTTGGCTATCTTACAATGTATAAAATTATGGGTACTGCTCGAATCAATCAACACTATTACCTTTTTCTTATTGATATGCCCATCTATCTTGATAGTTTGAGGAGTCGTAATTCCAACCAATGCATTACAAGATATATTTTGGGCATCGAACCCCCCCACAACAGGTTTTAGGGCTCAAAGCCCAAGTTTTGGTCAAAGATGTTGTAAAACTCCGTGAATTTTGAGTGCGAAGTGTACAATTGAGTCATAGGGTTGTTTGCCCTAAACATCGTATTGTAAACTAGTGTAAAGTCAGCCTACCCATGGTCCGTGGACCATGGGATTGTATAAATAGAGCAAGGGTCTAAGTTGTAAAAAGGGTAGATGAATAGAGAGTAGCGAAGGAATGGCTCGAGCCTAGAGTAGAATTCTAAGTGTCTTGGGTTGTAATAGTAGGAATAGGCTCTGCAGCTGAGTGTGCAAAGGCCTAGTAGATTCCGCAGTTGAGTGCATGGACCCCTGCAGCTGAGTGCGTAGGGTGGAGTCGAGTCTGTAATCGAGACAGAAAGCTAATAAAGAGAAGTTGATTCCTAATTCTATGTAATTTTTGTGCATTATCTTATTTATTTTTATATTCATTTATGTATCGCGCGCATTGATATGATTGTTGAATATGTTTTAATAACCTTAAATCTTACACACACAAGACAAGTAAGTGGTTAATTAATGAGTAACTTGGGTATTATATGAGTCGTACCCTGAGTAGGGCTATGCAGAAATCGCACCGCAGGTCACAAAGGGATCGCAAGTGCGCGCAGTGATAGGTGAGACCGCAGACCTCTAGAAGCCCATCAAACATCCCAAGGGTGCGGAAACCTAGTTCTAGCACCCTCACATACTGCTTCATGTGAGACCTCAATCCGCGCTCCATGGACTATTGCCGAAAGGGCTACTAATACTAGGATTTGCTTGGCTAAATCACCTCTAAACCTGGGTCAGGCCCCACTAATCCAACAATGGTTCCATTGCTGGGACCGAGATCTATATAAAGGATGTCTCATGTCGTGCCATTGGAACCCTACAAAGAAAGAAATTGAAGAGTGGTTGGACAAGAAGATTCACAACTTCGCAGCACAGGAAAATAGAAATCCGCAAGTATCTAAGGAACAGTGCTTGGATCTTCAAATTTTATTTGCATCTTTTTCGTCTGAGTTGTGTGAGTGGATATCCAAGTTAGCAGACAACTAGGGAAAGTGTAGGCTTGACAAACCAATAGAATGGACTTTAGAACTAGTGCACGGACTAGAAGCCTCAAAAGAAAAGATAGCGCAAGTTGTGGACCATTGGCTCGACCGAATAATAGGAGGATTTATCACTGAGTTCATGGTAGACACGACTGTCAGCTACAGTGAGGCAGAGCGATGTTTTGTCAAGGGACTGCGAGGTAAGTATATTAAATCTTTGAACACTTGGATTAAGATGCTATTGTGTTAAAAGTAGGTTATGCGAATAAAGTAATGTTTGGGACTACGTGGAGCATAAAGATCTACAGAAGCGAAAGTAGTGAGGAGTTGGAAAATAGTCCCTTAATTTCACCCTCCGGGCAAGCGAAGAGGATCTCACGAAAATCTCTCCGAGAAGCGTGGTTAGTGTGATGAGACAGAGAATTCCATGTTTACCACCCCAACCCACACTGCCACCCATATCACCCCCCTCACCTCCATCTCCACCCACTCCACCTCTGCCACCACCACATTTTAGTTTGACAAGTGTGATCAAACTATCGATGTTCAGAGGAGTAGGAAATGAAGATTTGGACCAATTCTGGTTCATGGTGAGAGTAGTATGGGAAGCACATGGCATCATGGATGATAATATTAAAAATTATATGCTAGTGAGCATGCTGCGGGATCATGCATTAATGTGGTACATCAAGCATTCTAATGACCACCCAAACACAGGAATTGTAGATATCCAGACCGTGCTAAACAAGCAATTTAGCAGGCCAAAATTAGAGACACAATCAATCATCTGGTTTAAGGATATCGCGATGCTCCCGGGCGAGACCTCCTAGGATCTAGACCAAAAGATGAAGAGTATGATCTGTGAAGCCAATATGACGTTAACGGATGCACAACATCGCGTATGGTTTGTGGCCTCACTTGCGCCACACTTAAGGACGGCTCTGTCACAACAAAAGCTTTCCACACAAGCCGAAGCATTGGAGATGGCAATGAGGTTGCATGAGACCCATAAACAAGACCCTAGGTTGGGAGTCCAATAGATCCATGCACAGCGACAAAATATGTTTCTCGAAATGCAGAGTTTTAAACAGGATAGGGCACCTCATCCAAAGGCGCACGAGGAAGTATGGTGCATAAAATGCAAGGGCCAAGGCCACGACAAAGATCACTATCCAATGTTTGCGAACTACTTAGCAGGGCGAGGGCCAATGCTTAGTAGGGGGAGGGCCAATGCCATTAAGACCAGAGGCATAGGCAAGGCCGAGCGTGGTGTCTGCATTATGGTGCACGATCTTCCAAATAGGAGGAAAACATACCATAGATAATTGTTATCTGTTGTAGAAGTATATGAAGACGTCCCAAAAGTTGTTTTGTAATTTCTGCAGGTGAGTAGGCCATGATGAACGCACCTGCTAAAGCTATGAACTAATGATGGATCAGACTCATGACTATAGGATGCAGACTGAAATGCAAGCCCTCAACCAAATGCAGGGATGGCACACATTGGGTTTCAGAGGCACGGTCAGGGTCAAGGTGGAATGGGACTAGGAAGGGGTCGCGGACAGATAATCTGTTACAATTGTGAAGAGCCAGGACCTTATGCTCGCGATTGTATGAACCCGACTAGGATATCATGTTGGTACTATACTCAGTTTGATCATGAGGTAGAAGATTGCCCTTCACTGATAGCGAAGATGTGCGAAAGGGGGTACTCTAGCCCCCTCTGACCCACAATTTACAAATGATGATGTCTGAACCGTGTGAAGAAGACCCAAATGTAAACATGATGCTTAGGAACTGTGTGACAATGGGAGATGATAAAGGGAAGAATCCAAAATAAAGTTTGTGGGTTCGCAAGGCTCCTACAAAGGAATCCGAGTTTGATATAGAAGGTGCGAAAAAGGCATTCATGGAAGTTAAGAAGAGCTTCACTGAGGCCTCCACTTTAGGTAGTAAGGATCAACTAGAACCAGGGATGGATCCTTCCATGCTCATGACCTCTTTGCAGACATGCATGAAACTGCTGCATTACAGCAAGGTAGTCAAAGGGATACAGGAACTTATCACTAGGTGCATGGGGTCAAGATAACCATGTGTGGTCTGAAAACTAGGAAAGCATGCATTGCGCACAAGAAGGGAGATGAGGTTGACTATGCAAATAGGCGAGTACGAAATGGATCAGGTAATCCTAGACCTGGGTTCGGACGCAAATGTGCTACCAAAGCAAACAAGGGAATGCATGGGCAGACCCACGTTATAATGGTCCCCTATTTAGTTATGATTGGAAAACCAATAGAAGATTTTTCCCATGGGAAGATTGCAAGGGGTGATAGTTGATATTGAAGGCATGAGCGCGTAGGTAAATTTTGAAGTAATAGAGATTATTGATGACAACAATCCCTATGCCAAGCTCCTAGGAATAGACTAGGCTATCGATATGAATAGAGTCATAAATCTGAAGAAGCGCAAAATGACCTTTGAGAAAAAGTCACTACGCATAGTAGTACCACTGGAGCTAGCCGAGGGAACATGATACATTGAACTGGTGTGTGACGATGATAGTGATGACAATCTCAACTGTATCTATAAGATAACTGCACAAGGAGAGGATTGGGTGAATCTGACTATGGATGGAAGGATTTCATGGGAGTGTGAAAGCTCCTGCACTTCAGATTCAGACGAAGAGATAGAGCGATGGCAGAATTGACTGCACAAAGTAACAACACTAAACTGCAACATGATGATCAGATCATTGCATTGTGTAAAAATAGAGGCAAGGGAGTTTCTAACATATGATGGATTGTTAGCAGTGGATGAATTTCTAAGCAAATTCGAAAATGCAGTACCAGAGCAGTAGCAGTTTGATGAATTGAAGTGGGCACTACGCGCAACACCTGCACGATGGTGGGGTATGCATCAAGGAATTGTTGAAGACTGGCACGGATGTAGAAGGATGATGTGCCTAAAGTTTGGAAAACCCCAACTTCAAATGAAATCCAATCAGTTGGGGCGGAGAAACTTGTGCACCCAGCTTTCCCGATGGGTACAAACATATACTGTACAATCCTCACAAGTGCACACCACCCCCGGCCTAGACAATCAGAACAAACAACAACAGTAGGAAGGGTGATGTGCATTACCAATTCTCCATGACAATGCATTCCATAGGGTGCGTGGAGTACTGAACAAGGTTCACTATACAAGACGAACTGAGTGGGACTTGTGTGTGCTAGTGGTTTGATGGGCTTATAGGACCATATGCAACAACCCGAGTGCAAAGATGATTCCAAAGGTGCGAAATAGAGTAGAACCCGAGATTTCTGAAGGAAATACCAAAAGGAATCCACATGTAATAGCTCCCATAGTTATAGCAGCACAGGAAGACCAAGATGAAGGAATCACAAAACAACGCGAGGATGACCATATAAGGATTAGGGAAGCCATTCAATAAGGGAACCTTAGACTTCGTGAACTCGAAGAATATCAGGTATGATTGAGGAAGAAAAGCATGTTGAAGGACACTGAGATCAAAATACTAGATAATGAGGTCACGCAAGTATGTCTTGTCGATAAACCAAGGATGACAAAGCAAGATACAGATGGTCATACCACTACAATGGAATATTGTCACCGAGAATTTATGATTCTGTTACCGTGGCTGAGACCGCAACTTACCAGATGCAGTGACAAGGGAAGCACACCACATAAGATAAAACTTGCAGTGCCGGGTGTTGCGAGGGAAATTGAGGAATGTCCACAGAATATATTGGAAGGCAAATTAAAGCCTTGCATAGATGGTGTTACCACCTAACTAGCCGTAGGGAGCACAGTCTCAATGCTCCAGACAGTTGAAAGAGAGCGTGGGACTCTAAAAGAGTCTATTTGGGAACTGCATAGTGAAGGAGGTGTGCGCAGAATCAACATGGTACAAGGTTCATGCCTACACATGGGGGGTTGCGCTGCCACATGGGTCAACTAGGAAGTAACTGTTTATGTCACTGTTCATGACGAGATGTCCAATTTAAGGCAAAAGGGAGTGGGTAGTGGGCAATTAAGACACAAATTAAGAGCTAGATTTGGGACGATCTGCCACTAAGAATGCATTAATGACTCAGAAGTGGGGAGAACAATCAAATTTGAATTCAAAATATGCTATAAAACTCCCAAGGCTAGCCACGAGACAAAACTTGCTCGTTTGAGATTTTAGCTATTAGGAAGAGCACAAAGTGTTGAGCACTAAGCAATATTTGAGCCCCCAAGTTCGTGAACAACCATAGACAATTCGAACAAGATGACAACTAGTAGGAGAGGTGTGGGTTTTGTAGAGAGTACCTCTGAGGAAGCCATGCAGATCCCTACGGTGCAAGTAGGTGATGCGCCAGAAATTATGAAATCACCTTGGACGTCGAGGCCCAAGAAGGATAAGCAGGCAGCGGGACCAGTCCGCATGTCCCCGCGAAATCTGTGGTTTGGTAAAATTTCCATGGAAGAAAAGGGAAAAGCTGTCAACCTTGAGATAGATGATGAGGAGGAGGACCTTCAGGCTCTCATAGATGAGACAGAGGCAGATGAAAAAATAGAAGAAGACATCCAGCCGGTGCACACTGCAGCAAAACTGCCTGAGTACATTCCTCTGTTGTTATAGACATTTTTTGGCACTGCAAGCCCAAGCATAAAATGTCCATAAACCAAGGGATCCTAAGTCCCTAAAAGTGTTGTTCCAACACCTAAAGGAACAAGGTCAACTGATTACAACTTCTCCGAGAAGTTCTCCATGAAAAACCACTCAGAACTGGTCAAAACAGGATCATTTCACCTACTCCATAGGCAAAGTGCGTTGCATCTCACCTAAGTACACTCTGTGGGTGCGTTTCATTTCAAAAATCCCTTCTATGGGGTGCGATGGGCGGGAAGTGACAAATGGAAGTGTCAATATACGAAGTGGAGAGGCATGGAATCTTCCAGAAACTTCTCCTGTGACACTTTCCTCTCTGAATTCGACCAAGGATGAGTAAGAGATCATCAATATCCAAGTGGAAACAAGAACTATCAGAGGGAAGACACTAATAAAATCACAAGCTGACTCATCTCCCTTACAGATATCTATATATGGATCCCTCATCCCAGAGATCTGGGGGCTGGAGTTTTGCATCTTGTAAGGAATTGTTGTTGGTTTCTTGGGGCAACATCATAGTGTTGGGTGATCTAAGCCTTGCATGAGGTGAAGAAGGGCTTACTTGCTGAGAGGATGATGCTGGGTCAGAACAACTGGTTGTAACTCTCTTGGTTCTTTCTTGATTATCAATAAAAGCTATTCATGTTTTCCTCCATACTCTTGTGTCGTTTATGTTTTATGCATTTGTATGGTCAATTTACATCTAATCCTAGATTGTTTATGATAATAGATCCATGTTCTTGTATAGTGTTATGCTACTTTGATTCTACAGGTACTATATGAAGCTGGGTGTACAAGGAAGCAAGTAGCAAAGGACTATCAGAAGAGAGAGGAATCGAACTAGGAGCCAAGCGCATGACAGAGGTTGGTCTCCTTTATTCTTCTCTCATCTATCTTTCATAAAGGAAAAACGAAAGTAGCTTTACTTTGTTTGTTTCTAAGATAGCTACCACACCTTAGTGGGATTAGTAGTTTTGCATAGACACTTTTCCCTATAACATCTGTGGAAAGGGAAAGTTAAGGTACCCAAGGATTTGGACGCTGCTAAGAACGCACTCCAAACCCCGCTCCTCTCAGATGGAATTCTATTTGAAGGCTCAACCCTAGGTTGCATGCCCACAATTAAATTTGAAGACTGGCACCTCACAGACAGTGAAAAGTTCCCTCATTTACAGATTGAGAACCTCATGAAACAGAGTAAGGAGGGGCCAGTTATAGCGTTAGAGCCGCAGAAATGGTTGTGCGGTGTGGAGAAGGTTGGGCCACTCCACCTATTATGGATTCTGGATTTTCACCGTGCACCTATCATAATATTTGCCATCAGGCAGTTGCTTTACCTTGTGCACAATGGGTATTTATGGCTGGAGGAACCTATTCCCATCACGGCGGAGCTTATCTACAAGATTTCTCAGCTTCCTTGTAAAGGAAAGGACCCCATGGAGATGGCTGGAAAAAGCGGAGATTTGGCACTCACAAAGGCCATGAAGAAGAAGTACAAATTGGAAAAGAAGAAGAGAGGCTACGTAATCAGTATCATTAAAGACAAAGGCATGCGTGTAGCCACCCAACTTCTGGCTGGGAAGGTGATGAGAAAATTCCACGAAGACGAGGTACCAGCGCCAGTCGTTGTGTTGGTAGAACAATGCATGGAGGAGGTCCAATTCAACTGGGCCGAATTCCTTTGTGAATAATTCCTAACCAAGTGCAAGGAAGCTCAAGAGTAGGGCAAGACCTTCAACTATGTGTGGTTGCTCTTGTCTATTTTATTGGTGACAGGGGAACTCCCTGAGGACAGTCAGTTCCCTCATATTGAGCAGGACTTTCCAGAAGCTACAAAATATCTGGGCTACGAAGGATGCCACATGGATCTGCGAGACTAATATCTTCTGGGTGCTCATGGAGGTGAACGTTCGGATGTGGATTAACAAGAGCCCGCACCTATCCCCCACATTGTACAACCTGCAGAGCTTTGCAGACTTCAAGGTAGATATGCACAATGTCTATATCAAGGCGCGTAAGGATCCAGCATAGACCTAGACCAAGCTTACTTTCATCGCAATTGATGACGCCATATTCTTCGTGCTCAACTCATGGCCTACCGAGTGGCATGCCCCGGATCTGGCAGAAAGGGATAGAACAGTAGCATAAAAGCAGAAGGATGCAACCACGTTGTGTGTTATGAAGTTGGCCCAGTAGAGGCAGAATGAACAAGTGGCCGTGGAGGTAAGGGCTGCCTGCGAAGCAGCAAAGGTAGCTACAGAATAGGAAAAGGCCACCGAAAGAGCAGCAGCAGCACAAGCAACAAGGGCCACCACAATGCAGGAGGAAGGATGCCAAGACGTGTCTATAGGACAAGGACCACATAGAGCAAAAGGCACGGACCCGAGCACAACATCCACTCAACTGAAACGACGGCACATCACGGAGCGATTAGGTCCATGAAAGAAGACCAAAGCTTCCAAATTTGACATCGAGCCAATTACATTGGCAGAGGGTGACCTCTATGACATTGGCGACACAGTTCACAAGGTCACCTGGGAAGCACCCCAGGAAACTATGACGAAGCAACAAGATGTGTTGGGGGTCCTAAGGGTGTAGCTATAGGAACTTCAGGCATAGGCCCCATAGGAAGAAATAGTAGCCACCTACGGCGCCACTGGTACATCAACAACGGAGCAGCTACTACGCACAAAAAGGGCCAACACCATAGTGCTGCCGAAAGGAGCGCTAACAGCGGAAAGTGAGGAGGATAGAGTCACGGTGAGTAGGATCAAGGGACTTGGCCTAAACTTGGTTTCCCTTCCACGGGATACATTATATCAACTATAGGACAGAGTGATAGCAGAACTCCACGATATGGATGGACGTGCAGTACAGATGCTCAATGAATCAAGAATCAACATTGAGCAGCTTAGCCTACAGTGCGATGAAGTGCTTTCACAGAAGTGGCAGCTAGAGAAAATGGTAGAGGAAGCATGCCGCCATGTTCCAAATCTATAAATCACGACAGACCTACCAACTAGAGTTTGAATCCACAAATTAGCCAGTGGATTCCATGAGGCAAAGTAGGAAGTAATGAGGGTACAGTTGGACCTCAACCTTTAGATTGTTGAGCTAAGGCATAGTTCACTATGCCTCTGGAAGTTAAGGAACAATGCACTGGCACTATTTGAAAAGGGTTAGAGGAAATAGGACAAGCAGTACAGAACTGCACCGCTATGTTGGAAGAATCTTTCACGATCTTCACTTCATTACAAAAGGGCCCTAACATACAGCACCTGGAAATGGAGGTGCAGGAGCTTCAAGTGTAGTATGACAGTGTCCCTGGAATGGCACAGACAATTGTCCTGACCCAATGGCTTGTGAAGCTACAACGGGCAAAGGCGTTGAAGAAACAGGTGGATGTTGCGCGGCAGAAAGAGGAAGTCCTTAAAGCCCGCGTCTAGCCTTGGATTGATGAGTCCTTCCTAATCACTATAGAAATCGCAGGAATTCTCGCATAGATGAAGGTGATGCATGCCTTAAGATAGGGATTTTCTCCTAACACTGAGACTTTGGCCAAAAGAGTGGAGCAGATCCAATAGACTGCAGAACAGTGCGTTGTGGACCTCTGCGCAACGTAGGATCGGTTGGAAGGGCTTCGTGCCAAGATCGCTGCACCAGCCGAGTCACTCGGGACGAGTCACAATGATTTTTTTGGTGGCTTGTTGGGCATTGAACCCCCCCACAATAGGTTTTGGGGCTCAAAGCCCAAGTTTTGGTCAAAGGTATTGTAAAACTTCACGAATTGCGAGCGCGAAGCGTGAAGTGTAAAATTGATTCATAGGGTTGTCCACCCTAAACATTGTATTGTAAAATAGTGCAAAGTTGGCCTACCCATGGTCCACGAACAATGGGATTGTATAAATAGAGCAAGGCTCTTAGTTGTAAAAAGGGTAGAAGAATAGAGAGTAGCGAAGGAATGGTTCAAGCTTAGAGTAGAATTCTAAGTGTCTTGGGTTGTAATAGTAGGAAGAGGCTTTGTAGCTGAGTGTGCAGAGGCCTAGTAGACTCTGTAGCTGAGTGCACATACCCCTACAGTTGAGTGCACATGGTGGAGTTGATTCTGTAATCGGGATAGAAAGCTAATAAAGAGAAGTTGATTCCTAATTTTGTGTAATTGTTGTGCATTATAATATTTATATTTATCTTCATTTATGTATCGCACGCATTGATATGATTGCTAAATATGTTGTAATAACCATAAATCTTACACACACAAGTTAAGTAAGCGGTTAATTAGCGAGGAACTTGGGTATTATACGAGGTGCGCCCTGAGTAGGGCTGCACGGAAATTGCACCACAAGTCGAGAATGGATCGCAAGTGCACGCAGTGATAGGTCAGATCGCAAACCTCTAGAAACCCATCAGACATCCTAAGGGTGTGGAAACCTGGTTCTAGCACCCTCCCATACTACTTTGGGTGAGACCTCAGTCCGTGCTCCACAGACTGTTGCTGAAAGGGCTAGTAGTATAGGGATTTGCTTAGCTAAATCACCTCTTAACCTCGGTCAGGCCCCACTAAGCCAACAATATGGTTGTATTCATTTCTTCTTTCTCTAGGGTTTGTTCTTGATGTATATCATCTTCTTTTGACGTTTCTTCTTCCTTTTCTTCCTCCTCTTCACAATCTATGTAAAATAATTTCTTCTTAGAACACTTATGACCTTTAGTGTTTTTTCTATCACAACTGTAACAAAGCCCTTTTTCTCTTTTTTCTTCCAATTATTTTGGTGTTAACCTTGTAGGTTGTGGATGGCTAGGGGCAAAAACACTTCCATATCTATGATTTTTAGCGGTAGGCTTCCTTGTTGCCATAATTTTGTTTTCCATTTTTCTTTCCAACCTGAATGCCTTCTCCAATGAATCAGGTTCCCAAAGGCGAACCTCATGTTGGATGTTATCCTTTAAAGTCCCTATGAATACATCAATCCTATGCTCCTCCGAAATATGTTTTACCCATTCAATTTTTAGAAGTCCTCAATGTGCTCCATCATTGAACCCTTTTGTTTGAGATTTATCAATTGGCTAAAAAAATTGTTGCTTTTTGTATTCTCATAATGTGTTATCATTTCATCCGTAAAAATAGACCGTGACAGTTTGTTTATGAAAGAAAAGCCATCGATACCATAAAAACCGATTTGGTCCCAAATATAAATTTTCAATGCGTACCTTTTGTGTGTTTTGGACATTATGGAGATCGAAAAATTGCTCCATATGTAGTATCTATGTTGTGGGATCCTTGCCATCAAAATTCCTCATATCGATCTTTGGAACATGGTCATTCTTCAATCCAACATTAGAGTCTATGAAATCATGATCAACATTTATTTTGTTCTCATCATGTGTTTCCTTTACTACCCTTTCACCATTAGTATGCATTTCTTGTAGAAGTTTTGTCAAATCATCCATCTTAGCTTCCACGCCATCCATCTTAGCTTCCATGTCATTCATCTTAGCTTCTACACCTTTTTTTAAACCATCCATCTTAGCTTCCATGCCATACATCTTAGCTTTTACATCTTTCTTTAAACCACCCATCTTATCTTCTGTTACTTTTTGTGTGAGTGACATTTGTTGCACTTGGCCTTGTAATTTTTATATATCATGTTGCATTTCTTCCTCTTCTTCATGAGTCATGCTAGAGCTTCTAGGTTGCTTACTAGGTGTTTCCATTTTCTTTCTTCGGGGCATCAGTTACTGATAATAATTCTTCACTACGCCCTTTGAATTGCTTTAACTAATTTTTCAAACCAAACTTAGGCAAAAATTTAAAAAAACTACACACATTTTTTCACTTTGTAGGGGCTTGATATCGAAATTACTGTAACTCTATATTTTTTAATCTCCAATGTCTAAAATGGAAAAATGAAGTATCCCTCTATGCCCTCTTTCCAATCCCACTAGTCTAATCGAAATTGGATTCTCCAAAAAAGAGTTATGTCCCACCTCCCAAGATGACTTGCTTATATAATTTTTCAGTAGAGATAACTTGTACGAAGTGCCACGTGCCACTTTTTCAACCTTAGGTTCTAAAAAATATACCCAAAAAAATAATTGTCTGTCCTCTTTCTGTAACTTCTTACAAAATTTGAATCTGATGCTTAGAGAGAAAGTTGTGATGATTTTCCCAAGTTCACCTTTTTATGATGTAATTCGGGAGTCTGCAAAAACCCTAAATTCCTCAGATCATATCTCTGAAAATATAGTGAGACAAGATCTGAACTTTAGACCCTAGGTTCAGCATGATTTCATCTCAAATGGGATTTTTTTTTAGATTTTGAAACTATGCAGAAAAAATGTTATAGAGAAAATGCCACGATGATCTGTTTGGAGCAGCAAAACCCTAGAATCCAAAGCTCTGATACCAAATGTTATGAAACCAACTCACGAAAAGATAGAAAAGAAAGATCAACGCCTTAGAATTCAACCTGTTTGAGGGGGAAACCTCCTTTACATCACACAAATGAATAATTCTTCAGTGATACAAATGAATAAACCTCCTTTCTATATATAGGACTCTAAGGGGTCACAATATAGCCAAAGTCGGCCTAACAATAATAATATAAGGGCACAAAAATAACAATAGTTGGCTTCTATGGGGCACAATAATAACAATATGGGGACACTAGGGGCACAGAAATAACAATAGGGGATACAATGACAATATTAATGGGGGAAACACTAGTATTATAGGGACCTAAAACACCTGACCCAACAATATCAAACCTGTAGGTCAGTTTTCATCATATTTTCATACTAGACCCACTTTCATCATTTAAGCCCAATATCAAATAACAATACTGAAATCAATCATTGTATCAAATCAGTTAATCAAATTTCTACCATTATTGCAACTGAATCAAGCCAATCCATAACATATATGAACCATCAGATCACATATACATTCATCAATATACCAAGCCAAACATTGTTACCTATCGCACAAACCAACTTTTGTTACTGCAAACCCCAATCAAGCATACATCAACTTATGTATACTACTATTATGAGCCATACCCATGTATGTACACACTTTCGCTAAAGAATACCTGTGTACAGATCTCAAAATACTAAAAAACTGAGTCTAAATCATTGTCACACTGAAACAATCACTGAATCACAGATTAAATCTCTCACATACCACTAAACCTGATGCATATCATCACACAGTAGCATCATCCCTAGTCAACATATCATTTCATAAGCAATTCAACCAAACTAGAACTATCAAACAAAGATTATCATGAGAGAGACATCATCAACAAACAATAGAGAACATAACAAAACTTATCAGAAATCATTAAAAACTAATACTACAAAACCATAGCACATGTATGTGACTCTTATAAAGCACTTCCATGTATGTATGTGCTTTTCATAATTGACACATGTGTACAAATTATGAACTTTTTGCAGAATGTATATGTGACTACCCATAGAAGGATCTGTGTATGTATGCAAATTCACAATGGCATATCAAATTACATATCTATAATCAATGAGTCATACCTTTGTTTCATAACACAACATTTGTCAAACCCAAATATCACCATGGAAACTAGTACAGACAAACATTCATAATATCATCATCACAAATCTATAAAACCTTGAACAAATTATCCAATATATATTCATTTTAGATATAATAGATCTGATCCATCTCCATCCTCCCTGGTGCACACCTATTTCTAATCAAGTCATTTATAAATAATTTATCACATGCACACACTAAAACTTGATCTCCATCTCCTTATATATTATAATCCTTAGCTAATACCTTATGCCAATCCCTTAGTAATGTCAATGGTATTCATTGAAGAGATTAAATATATGTTGTCACATTCAATACTATGGGCCAATACCATGGTTAAGACCCTTGGTATCCTATAGTCACAGTAGTCAGAAAACAAGTTTTATGATCCAAAATGGATCTTGGAAAAACCTCTTAAGTCTTCAATTGTATTTAAAATGGGAAAATATGTTTCAAAGTCCCTTAAACAATTATCACATTGCAACCTTTTATCGCACCAAAGAAATATATGTTTAAACCATGAAAAATAGAGTATATCAGCAAAACCTTCATCACATTCCATATATATATATATATATATATATATATATATATATATATATATTACAATGGAGCTTCATTATCACATCAGGGAAAAACCAAAGCGAAGTGTTAAAAGACCATGGCCTTGAGGAATTGTGATAGCGATCAGCATGATTTAATGAGGACCGTTGATCAAGCAGGCAGATCAATGGTCTAGATCAACTACCAATATCGCATTGCATGGAACCAAAGGGAAGTGAAAACATGTGTATGTTGAATACCCGCAGACCGCAGGATCGAGATATCTCATCATCCAATGGATATCTCATCATCCAATGGATATCGAGTGCTAAAGTAATCAGACTTTAATTAAGAAATCAGACCCGAACTTTAACAGATTGGGAGTTTATAATTCCCATTGGGTCGATAAAGTTGTTTAAGTGTCAGGCAAGTAATTCACCCGAAATTGTTGTGGACCATCGAATCCACTAAGTGCAGATCAAAGGCAAAGGACTATCGATCAAGTTTTGTTTGGTCGGGAAGACATCAACTGTCGATCTGATGGTGGAAGACCAGTGGCGGATATTTATTCACATCGCAACATGGCCAAAGGAAGGACTTTTTGGGGGCTCAAGACATTGCAATATGCGATCTCCGATCACAATACTGCATCACAGCAATACAAAGGAGTGGGGCCTATGCAACATGCGACGTGCGATATCGATAAGCCCGGACCCGAAAAGATTATAAACATCATTTCATAGGATATTTGAGTTCCGATAAAACGTTTTTATTGGATTTTCAATATATTCTATGTATTTCTTTGTATTTTCGATAAAATGAAATAAGGCCCAGATATGTATTATATTGGGGGATTTGTGCGAAGGAAGACCGAATGGTCGGTTTCACCGCACCTGCAGATCCTTTCATTTCTAAAAGAAAATGTTCTTATGCCTTAAGCATTTTTAACAAAACATGTCCACACCGAGGTGAACAGACAATGCTGATAAGATTAAAAATCCATCCCATAACAGAACAAAGGCAGAGGCCGGAGAAGAGGAGAGCATGAGAAAGCAGAAGACAGAGGGCAAGAGGGAGAGTCCATGCACTCTTTTAGACTCGAGGATTTCGAGTAAATCCCTATTATTTTGTCACTGTTGTGTTGAGACTCTATTTGAGCTCACATTTGTAATCATCTACTCTTGAAGGCATAATATAGAGGTCCACACTGAAAGCTAGACTAGG
Source organism: Pinus tabuliformis (assembly GCA_031772625.1). Taxonomy (NCBI): domain Eukaryota; kingdom Viridiplantae; phylum Streptophyta; class Pinopsida; order Pinales; family Pinaceae; genus Pinus; species Pinus tabuliformis. Next base: position 248,656,590 of record CM062805.1, read on the forward strand.
AGACATAGCCAGGAAGTTTGGTGAACTCCTTGATTATTTGTTGTATTGATGTGTGCGTTTATTATATTCGTTGTCTATATTATTCACAATCCTTTCAATCCGCTGCACTAAATAATATAGGCATTCCTACACATGAGTCTGTAATACCTTAATATTGATTTAAGATCTCATTTCCATATCAAGTGGTATCAGAGCATTTGTGTTTGGTTTTGTTAAGGTTAGACAAGCTTGTGCTAGATTTTGAATGCTAACTAAATTAAAGCTCAAACTAAGAGAATGAGAACTTGTTGAGGCTAATCCAGATATTGGAAGAGTCTATTCTCAGAGGAGAATGGTAGAAGAAACTCCATTGGGATCAGAATCTCAATTTATAGAAAGTTTTAAGACACTCCAAGCCATGGTGGAAGAGATGTATCTGGAATTTAAGAAGGGTCGAGGTGAAAGAACTTCAACACCCAAACTAGGCAAAGGAGCAGAGGAACCTTTTCTAGTTGCCCCTCCAAAAGGAAAAGGGAAAGGGGAAATTCCTCCTCCACCATCTCCTCCATCATCACCTTCGTCATCCTCATCATCTTCTAGCTCTTCTAGGAAGAAGAAGAAAACCTCCTTAATCAAATTAGATGTGAAGTTTGATTTTCCAATTTATGATGGAGAAATCAATGTAGAAAAGCTAGATAATTAGATAATACAAATTGATGTATATTGCAGGGTACAGAACGTTGATTCAAAAAGGAAGAATATTCAGTTGGCTAACCTTCGACTTGGAGGAACTGCACTAGTATGGTGGGAAGGCAAGACACAAGCTGAACTGCAAAAGCATGGTAAAATCATTTCTACCTTGAATGAATTTGTTTCTGCTATCAAAAAGAAATTCTATCCCTAATCTTACATGTAGTAGGTAATGATGAGTTGGCAAACTCGTCATCAGTTGAAAGGTCAGAGTGCACAGAGTTATACTAAGGAATTTAGAAAGAGAGCTTTAACTCTAGGTATATCATTAGATTCACCTGAGACTTTATTGAAGTATATAGGTGGTCTTCATATCTATTTAAAGAATACTATTCTTATGTTTAATCCCATTATCTTAGATGATGTATCAGTTCAAGGTACACATATAGAAGCTAGAGGTAAGAAAGTAAACCAAGAGGTTGGGGGATCATCTAAATATTCTGTAAGCAAGAACAAGGAATAGAAGAAACTGAAATGGAAGGAGAGGAAAAAAAACATTGTAAAGAAGGATAAACCTTCGTGCACTCATTGCAAGAAATAAGGACACGATGAGGAACACTGTTGGTTTTTGCATCCAGAACTGAAACCTAAGAAGTTTGGTGGAAAGAAGAAGAAGAATGTTGCTGCTATTCAACAGGACTTGGGACCAAATTCAGGCGATGGAACAACAGTTACAGCCACAGGGATTAAAGGTAAAGATTCTGAAGCATCCACAAGTAATTTTGCACAATCTATTGATAATGAAAACAATGAGAGGGAAACAAATGAGCTTTTTTGGTATTAGAGTAATTTTCAAGCACAATAAGATTGATACTTTGTTTGATAGTGGATCACATTGAGTAAATTTGATTTCTGAAACAATTGTAAAGAATTTTGGATTACAAACAAAACCTCATGAGAAGCCATATCCATTAGGTTGGGTGTGTGATAAAACAAAGCTACAAGTATCAAGACAATGTAAACTTACATTTTCTATTGGATCAACATTTGTAGATGAGGTTGAGTTTGATATAGTTCCATTGGATATATGTGGTATTGTTTTGGGAAGTCCCTACTTGTATGATAGGAAAGCTATTTTCTATAGAGCTAAGAATAAGTATCAACTCACTAAAGATGGAATAGAATATATTGTAAGAGCTCATAAACTCAAAAATAACTATTCTCTCATAAACTCAGGACAAATGAAAAGAATTGTGAATTCAAGTAAGAAATTTTTACTAATGGTTGTAAAGGAAAAGGATCCTAAAAAATCCAATGCATTTGAAGGCTGTGATTCTAAACAAAAAGTTGATTTAGTTAAAGTTGTTTCAAAGTATGATGTTCTATTTCAAGAACCAAAAGGTTTTCCACCCAAGCGAGAAATCGTACATGATATTTATTTGCAGTAAGATGCTCCATTACCTAATATTGGAATGTACAGGTTGTCAGCTTTAGAGAATGTAGACATAAAGAAGCAGGTATAGGAGTTGCTCGATAAGAGCTTATATGACCAAGAACATCACCATGTGGATCTCCAATCATGCTAGTGAGAAATAAAGATGGTTCATGGAGAATGTGCATTGATTATAGAGCACTAAATAAAATAATGATCAAGAATCGTTATCCTCTTCCCTGTATTGATGATTTATTAGATCAATTGAAAGAAGCAGTTTACTTTTCTAAGTTAGACTTCCGAAGTGGTTATCATTAGGTCAGAGTTGCAAAAAAGGATGCATGGAAGACTACTTTCAAGACAAATAAAGGACTGTATGAATGGTTGGTTATGCCTTTAGGCTTAACTAATGCTCCTGCTACATTTATGAGAGTTATGAATGATGTACTCATACCTTTTATTGATGAATTTGTAATTTTTTATTTAGATGACATTCTTGTTTTTAGTAAGACATGGCAAGACGATGTAAAGCATGTAAAGCAGAGTTTAGATGTTTTAAAAAGAGAAAATATCTATGTAAAACTGTCAAAATGTGAATTTTGTAGAACATCTTTAAATTATTTGGGTTATATTGTAGGGGGTGGTGAATTGAAGATAAATCCCTCTAAGGTTGAAGTCATTGTGAACTAGCCTAAACCAAAATCTACTACAAAGGTTAGGAATTTCCTAGGGGCAACACAATACTGGAGAAAGTTTATTGCTATCTTTTCTTTGATTCCAGCTCCATTACATGCTTTAATAGGATTGAAACAGATGTTTAAGTGGGGAGGCAAACAACACAAAGCCTTTGACACCTTGAAAGAGAAAATCAGTACAACACTAGTACTAGCATTGCCAGATCTTCAACATCCATTTGAGATTGAGATAGATGTTGGTGACTATGCCATGGGAGCAGTGTTGATGCAACACGGAAAACCCATATGCTATCATTCTGAGACTTTTAATTCAGAAAGAGTTAATTATCCCACATATGATAAATAATTGTATGCATTAGTAGAAAGTGTGAAAAATTGGAAACATTACCTAATGGTTAAAGGAACAATCATACATGCAGATCATCAACCACTTCAATATTTGCACTCACAAACTAAATTGCAGCAATCAAGACATTATAGGTGGATGGGTTTTCTATAGCAATTTCATCTTGTCATCAGATATAAGAAGGGCAGACACAATAAGGTTGCAGACATGTTGTCAAGACCAATCATAAATGCATCTACTATACTTAAGCATAACTCAGTGATGCATGAAAGTTACATTGAACAATATGCTCAAGATGTAGATTTTAAAGATGTGTATGCAACTTTAAGTCATGGCAAGAAAGTAGAAGAATTTGACTATTATGTAAAGGAAAAACTCTTATATCATTTGGGAAAGTTATGCATTCCACAAATTTAAAGAGTTAACATTATCCAAGAAGCACATACTTCTCTCATATCTGTTCATTTTGGTGTAAGTAAAACAGTTGCACAATTGTAAAGGTTCTGTTATTGGCCAATAATGCATGAGATAGTTTCTAGATATATCAAAGGATGTACAATATGTGCTACAAGAAAAGCAAGTAATATGAAATTAGGCTTGTACACTCCACTCCCAATTCATTCTCATCCTTGGGAAAGTGTTTCCATTGATTTTGTTGGGGGATTGCCAAAATCTAGGAAACGCCATGATTATCTGTATGTTGTTGTGGATAGGTTCAGTAAAATGTGTGTTTTGATACCATGTAACAAGCAAGTTACAGCTGAACAAACAACAAAGTTATTCTTTCAAAATGTATGAGTTCATTTTGGGTTACCAACTTCTATTGTATCTGATCGAGATTCTCCATTTGTTGGGAAGTTTTGGTCAAGTTTATGGGATTTGATGGACACCAGGTTGAAGAAGAGCACAACATTTCATCCACAAACAAATGGTTAAACAAAAGTGGTGAATAGGATAGTGATCCAGCTGCTTAGAGGCTATTATAGCAAGCATCCCAAGCTTTGGGATGAGCATTTGTGTTATGTGTAGCATGCTTACAACCGTGCCAAGAACTCTTCTACTCAGAGATCTCCTTTTGAGACTTGTTCTAGTTTTATACCAAAGTCTCCCTTGGATTTTGTCTATGGTAAAGACATAGCAGTTGATGGACACAGTGATGTGGACAAAGCAACCAAGTTCATTGAACAAATCCAGGAAATTCACCAGGTAGTACATGAACAGCTGGAAAGAAGTCAAGCCAAGTACAAGGCAAGACATGACAAGCATTGAGTTGAGCATAGTTTTCAAGTCGTTGATCAATTCTGGCTGTACATCAGCAAAGACAGAATGCAGGGTGAAGGTAAGAAGCTAAAACCAATAATCTATGGACTTTTCAAGATATTTGATAAAATTGGTTAAAATGCTTTTTGCCTTGATTTTCCAGCTTATATGTAGATCTATTCCGTCGTTAATGTAAAAAAATTGAGATTGTATGAACCTTCATTGATTGAAGATCCTAAAGAGAAAAGTCAGTTACCTTCTATTGGGGATTTGTTGCCTACGTATCTCAATGAGTTATAGGATGACATAGTTCTATACAGGAAGGTAAGAACTACGTGTCAAAGGGATGTTGAGTACCTGAGAGTGGGACTCAAAGGTTCAAATCCAAGCAGAGCTCGATAGATGGAAATTGGACAAGTGAGGGCGCAGTATCCTCACTTGCTCGAATCCTAAAACCAACTTTTGGTGGTCCAAAAGCTTTTCAATGGGAAGGCGTGATCCAAAATGGATCTTGGAAAAACCTCTTAAGTCTTCAATTGTATTTAAAATGGGAAAATATGTTTCAAAGTCCCTTAAAGAATTATTGCATCGTAGCCTTTTATCACACCAGAGAAATATATGTTTAAACCATGAAAAATAGAGTATAGCAGCAAAACCTTCATCGCATTCCATATATATATAGATATATATATATATATATATATATATATATATATATATATATATATATATATATATATATATATATATTACAATGGAGCTTCATTATCGCATTAGGGAAAAACCAAAGTGAAGTGTTAAAAGACTGTGGCCTTGAGGAATTGCGACATCAATCAGTGCAATATAACAAGGACCATTGATCGAGCACGTAGATCAATGGTCCAAATCAACTACCAATATCGCATTGCATGAAACCAAAGGGAAGCTAAAACGTGTGTATTTTTAATCCCTGGAGACTGCAGGATTGAGAGATCTCATCATCCAATGGACATCGGATACTAAAGTAATCGGACTTTAATTAAGAAATCGGACCCGACCTTTAATAGTTTGGGAGTTTGTAATTCCCATTGGGTCTGTAAAGCTGGTTAAGTGTTGGGAAATTTTTTCACTCGAAATCGCTATGGACTGTCAGATCCACTAAGTGTAGATCAACGGCGAAAGACTGTCGAGAAAGTTTTTTTTGGTCGGGAAGACATCAGTCATCGATCTGATGGCGAAAGACCAACGACAGATATTTATTCACATCACAACATGGTGAAAGGAAAGACTTACCAAGGGCTCGAGACATCACGATATGCGATCACCGATCACAATATCGCATCGCAGCAATAAAAAACGAGTGAGGCCTATGCAACATGCGATGTGCGATATCGATAAACCCGGACCCGAAAGGATTATAAACATCCTTTCATAGGATATTTGAGTTCTGATAAAATATTTTTGTTGAGTTTTTCAATGTATTCTATGTATTTCTTTGTATTTCCAATAAAATGAGATAAGGCCCAAATATGTATTATATCGGGGGATTTGTGTGGAGGAAGACCGGGTCAGTTTCACCGCACCTACCAATCCTTATGTTTCTAAAATAAATTGTTCTTGTGCCTCAAGCATTTTTAACAAAACGTGTCCACACCGAAAAGGGAGGTGAACAGACAACACCGATAAGCTTAAAAATCCATCCCATAACAGAACAAAGGTAGAGGTCAGAGAAGAGGAGAGCAAGAGAAAGCAGAAGATAGAGAGCAAGAGGGAAAGTCCATGCACTCTTTTGGACTCAAGGATTTCGAGTAAATCCATCTTGTTTTGTCACTGTTGTGTTGAGACTCTATTTGAGCTCACACTTGTAATCATCTGCTCTTGAAGACATAATATAGAGGTCAACACTAAAAGCTAGACCAGGAGACGTAGCCAGGAAGTCTAGTGAACTCCTTGATTATTTGTTGTGTTGATGTGTGTGTTTATTATGTTCATCGTCTATATTATTCACAACATTTTCAATTTGTTGCACTAAATAATATACGCATTCCTACACATGAGTCTGTAATACCTTAATATTGATTTAAGATCTCATTTCCAGATCATTTTATCTTTCAAATTTTGACAAATGTATAAAATTTTGGGTATGATCTTTTAGAAAATCAAGCTATGGGTCTTAGTTTAGAATAAAATTTTTATTATTCAATGTACTTATGTCAAAGTCTCTGAAAATTCATGAAAATAGTCATTGATATCTTGAGAGGCCGAGTTAAGTGGGGGTAGGGTCATGTTTCATCAAAATATATTGAGCGAGGTCATGTTGTCATGTCTTATCATAATGGGCATGAATTTTTAGGGTCCCTTGCATCATTTATAGTGTCAAATCAAGAGAATTCATGACATCATCACTAGTACAACACTCAGGAAGATAGCGTTGCGCTTTTGCCAAGTGCTTGCCTTTCAACATTCAAGTTCAAAATCATAAATATTGCGAATCAAATTCTCATGCAACCACATTGGGAGTTCAAATGCATGGTTACTCTTCCAAAATACCTAAAATCTATTTCATTTCTCCATCATAACTTGTTATATGGTGATTGGATTTTGTTGTACAAAGGAGGTAGGGGAGGTGTTGCACTTGTGTTTTTAATGTTGCCACTGTGACTAAGCAACATTTCAGCTCGTGTTTTTGGATTGAGAGAATACTTTTGTTTAAAATAGGTTGTATACGGGGGTTATGTGATGTTTGAAGCTTTGTTTAAAGTGAAATCAATCAGACTCGAGAAACCATGAAACTTTTCTTAAAGAGCAGCTTAAATAGCATTTTTTGTATTTGGCTAAGCATTAGAGTTAGGACCTTGATGGAAATCAATAATTTTCCATCTTTGTGGTGAGTGGATGTTTGAAAAGATGTATCCGACTCCATTATGCAAAGAACTGTGAATGTTTTTATGTATTGTGCGCCATTTTCAGTTCTCTTTTACAAAGAAGTAGCATAATCAAACTGTTGTCTTTTGATTTGAAAGTGTTGCAAGTGTCATTTTCAGTCAAAGAAAAGAATTCTATTGTTCTTGATGGTCGATTATACAGTTACTCTTGTATTTGATTTGAATTAGTAGTTTTTCAAGTGTCAAAAGCAGTTTCCAATTCAAAATAGCAAAGTGTTGTCATTATCTTGCTTTCGTTTTTGAAGAGAAATTTGCTAGTACTGTCGCTTTGAAAAGATAATTCAGATTTGTACTTGGAATTCTTCTTGTCATTCACACATTAAGAAAGCTAAAAAAAAATACATGCATGTGCATTTTCATTTAGACTGTTTGTTGGTTTGATTTAGGACAGTGCATCTAATGTGTGCTCTCTGCTCTATGTTGAAAGAATATCATCTCTCTTTCTTTAGTAGCTAGGATTTTCATTGAAAAAAGAAGATTAAACGATTGTTTATCATCTTAGATTGCATTTTAGGAATTGTATATCTACATCACGCGGTGAACCTGAAAGGAAAATTTACTAAGAAAGATCAACTATAAAATAAATTCAATGAACATAAAAATGCTTTGGAACCTAACGCACAACATCTAGAAGTCTAGGCTAGAGATGTATTCTGGCATTGTAAAGCCTGGCAACTACTGCTTTCATTGTTGGTTGGGTGATTCCTCCTCTTTGAGATGACAAGTGCCAGTACGGACTTGTGCTCCCACGTACCATCGAGTATATATTGGGAGACCACAATAGGCTATATCCTTTATCCATAGGAAGCCGTGTCTGTCGCCCTATCGATCGTAATGCACTGAACACAGTATTCGGGAAGATTGATTGTTGCACTGTAAAAAGTATTCTGTAGTTTTGTGATTGGTTTGGTAATCCCTCTGTCTAGATTTCAAGAGTAGTCTCTTTCGTTCCTTTTAAGACTCCTTAAAGGAAAAGGTCCATCTGAGCACTTGTCACTTCAGGCTCATTAAAAATCAAAGGCGACTAGAGTCATATTTTGTTTTTTCTCGACTTTTAAAAATTGAAAAAACAAGTTGTGTCAAAGCATCTAAAATTTATTTTAATCGGAATAATATCACCATTCCCGCATTGGTCTTAGGTTGATAAAAATTGAGTCCACCAACCAAGGATTTCCCCTTGAGAAAATCCTAGTCCTTTCTCCTCTTGGGGAGATGTTGATGCACCTCATATGGACACATTGTCACTTCCAGAATTGGTGACTGGCTTGCCAATATGGCTCTTCTCGACCTTCGTCATTCAGAACACCATAATTCCTGAACAATCGAGTCAGCAAATAGATGATACTAAAGTTACCCCCCAGCCTTATACTTCATCCAATTCTCCCTCTCCTCCTTCCTCTTCACATGATGAATTTGGTAAAGCCAAAAATCAAGTAACTAAGAAGGAGAAGAAGGGGAAGGAGAAGAAAGAGAAGAAGAAGGAGCCAAAGGCAAAAAGGGGTAACCGGGCACTATCTAGTGAAAATCCACACACTACACCATCCAAGCCTAAATCTCCATGTGTCATTTGCAAAGGAGACCACTATCATCGAGATTGTCCTTGCATCCCTTGGATCTTAAGGGACTGGTCTTCTCGTTTGCACAATCCGGTGTCATCAACCTCTAAAGGTAATGTTGAAATTACACCATCAACTAGTGAAAGCGAAGCATTTGGACAGAAAAGGAAATTTAAATTTCATTTTAAACTGTGTGAAGGCGATCATGTCGTCCATTGTTGTCCCTTCCTAGACGAATCTAAAAGAGTCTTGGATAACTGTCCTGCTTCACCGCTACGGCTTCCTCCTGGATACAAGAAACTCTTGCCAAGTCCATCGCTAGTTGAAAATCCGACTGAAATGCCATTGTGTTCGGTCGAAGCATTTGTCATTGAAGATAAACCCGTTGAATCCATACCAGATGAAATTCAAAAGGTTGAGGCGGCAGTCGACCCGGTCTTGTCTTCAGAAGGTCCATTTTCAAATGATACAATCACCGAAGAGAATGAGAATGACACCGTTCAAATTCTTTTCGTAAACATAGAATCCGATGAACATGGGGGAAATCTACCCATTCCTTTACCGTAGGAAGGAAGTTCATTAGAGTCATATCCAGCCGTCTATTTGGTCCCACCTCCAAGAAACCTAGTTGTTTCCTTTGATTGGAATCTACTAGGTAGACCCCATTTACCAGCTAATGTACCATTCCAAATCATTATACAAGCTTACAAAATGATCATGGTCAATACCATCATAGATGAAGGGGCTTCTGTGTGTATCCTTTCCTCAACTACTTGGGAAGCACTTGGTTCACCATCTCTTCTACCTGAGATGAGAAATCTGACAGGCTTCGACAAAGGAACCAGTCGACCATTAAGGATCCTTCCTAATGTGCCCATAACATTGAGAAGGAAAACCATTTATATAAACGTAACGGTAGTCCAAGGACCTCTAAATTATAATATACTCCTTGGACGTGACTATATTTATAGCATGTGAGCCATTTTCTCCTCACTCTTTAAAGTAATGTGTTTTCCGCATGAAGGCCAAGTAGTCCAGCTCGTAGACCAACTTTCGTTTCCCAGCTCACACATAGCTAATAGTAAAATTCCACCCCTAAATGGTCTTTTCACGCAAGGAATGTCTCATCAATTTCCAGTCCGTCCACCTGAAGAGCGCGAGTGATTCAGGAGGACATGAATGAAACCCAAGGGGCATGCACCCTAGTCTATTTCGGCAGGAAAACCTTGGGCATAGGGTAGGTTTCCGTGGAGGATATATGACTAGTCTGACACACCCGTCTATTTAGGAAAATGGGATTAGACTGGAATAAGATTCCCTCTTCAAAGTTATGTGAGTGGAGGCGACCGCGCCACTCACCTTTGTCTATTTCGGTAGACATCTACAAGGAAGTGTTTTGTCTGCAATGCAGATGGAGCAATCTCACATATGCAAGATCTTTCATATGGTAACCTAGAAACTCTAATTCACTATTCCTGGGCGCATGCAAACCCTTTTGCCTGAAAGTAAAGAGTGACCATTTATTTTCTTATTTTGTAGTTTCTCAACCCTTTAAACTCATAGGATTGGTCATTCCTAGCTTCCATAATGAAAGGATCCAGAGCAAAGTTTCGAATGGTGCAAGCTCCCTAAAAATTGAACCTATCAATGAGACATCCTTATTATATGACTAGAATGAGTAGTTTTTATGTGAAGTTCAAGCTTGTTAAAAATTAAACCTTAGCAATGAGCAAACATTCCCCTAGAGTTTAAGCTCATTAAAAAATGAACCAATCCTCGGTAAATAACCATTATGAATGCATTACCATCAACATTTTGAGGCCTGGTCGTTCTTACCATCACCTCCACTCTGTTTTAGCTGATCATTCACCTCCATTTGATTGTTTACCCCTTTTGAGGAATAGCTGCGAAGAGTGATCCTGTTAGCCATCCTTGTAACACTGCCGTGATTGGAAAATTTCAAACCTTACCTAGAATCAGCTGCTACCTGAAATTATCACTCGTTCCTCAAAGGACGAGTCTCCTTTAAGCTCTTTTCATCTAACTCATAAAATATGAAAATATCATCGAGCAATTGGCCTCTCCAGCTCGTTAAAGCTACCATAAGTGTTATCCCTCCTCTATATTTTAATCTTTTTGGACCTGAGGGATTATTACACAAAAAGATTGAGCACTTGTTTTTTTTGGCTTGTTAAAATTACCGAAAATTTATCCCTTTCGTATTATTTTATACTTTTTCAGACTTAAGGGATTATATGACGAAAAAGGATTATTGGAGTTTCCTTTATTTCCCTTTCAGACTCTCTAAAATTGAAAAGGACCGAGTTATCCTTGTCGTTAAACATGTTAAAACCAAAGAGCGACAAACTTGTCCATACAGACAAGAACTAGTTTTGTTGTCACTAGGCTCGTTAAAACATAGCGACAAGTTTGCTCGAAGGGAAGATTATAGAAAAAGCATATGTTATCCTCCTCAAGCTTGATAAAAAAAATAGGTACTGGTTAGCAACGACTGGGGAAAAATTGGGAAGAAAACTTGAAGAAACTTTATTGGTAGCAAGTCGCTCTTGAACACGACACTTTCACTCCACATCCAAGTCGGGTTGGGTTATTCCGTTCACCAGTCATATCACCATTGGTCCATCGCACCATCCATATTTTGGGTTAACACTACCAATCCATTTCAGTGTCGTCAGTTTGTTCAAGAGAAGTCGCTCAGAGAATTCACATGTGTCTCATCCACTGCAATACATTCACGCTCCATTCTTTCATGACCGCCACCCTAAACCCTGTATCATCAGATCGTTTTCACCTCCAAAAATCATTTACTCTGTTCCATGTCGTAGATGTGGGATTCATTAAGGCCTTCCTACGACGGGTCACTTCTTGTCAACATCAGCTCATTATCCAAGAATTCGACTTAGGAACAACCCTTTCAGTACTTTGAAGCTTGCATGCCTCAATGGCAAGTTTCTCACTTCCGGCGACATGCTTGCATCAATGGCCTTCGACCGAAAGATTTTGCATGGTGTTCGATGCCAAGTCCCTTTTCACACCACGTGAAATGTACTGTAGTACCTTGAGGGTCATCATCATTATCAGTGATTCCTCTCGCGCTTGTTAACAACTTACATCATTGGCTGGTAATCAGGAAATGTCTTTCCATGTTCGACTCCTGAACATCTGTCACATGGATCGACTTGTACTCCGAGTGAAGATTGGACGAGTTTGAAGACTGTTATCACTCAGGTTGTTCCTCAAGTTGGAGTAAATGGATACGACCGAGGTAACCACAGACGAACTTTGGACTGCAGATTCTAGCCCACCTGCAGTCAGAGAGGGCTATCTCTTTATGGTTTAGCTTTGTTGAGGGGATTTTAGGCTAGTTATTGAGCTCAGGGTGTTTGTTTGTGTTTTGGTGGGAAGTTTGATGTTTTTAGGTAAAGAGGCATGTATAGTGTGAAAGTTTCAAACCATTGGGCATGGAGTCAAGGAGTAGGACTGCTGGTGCGTTTTCTTGGTCACAAGAGGAATAAGGAGCAAGGTAGCTACACATGGAGCAATTTTTTAGGTTGAAAGGATGGAAATAATGCGAAGGAAAGAGAGGCATTTAAGAATCTCTCATTCAGCTTCGCAGAGAAAAGGGGAATGAGTTCTATCTAGGGGCAGTAAAGAATCCCTAGATAACTGTCAAACACATGTGAATTAGAGTATATATGAGCCACAGGGAATTCATATTCATGTCTAGTTTAGTTCAGATGAAGAAACATAAAGAAACAATAGAAATTAAGCCTAGAGTGCAGTTAAACAAGTTCTAAGCTAATCTTTCTTTCTGCTATTTAGATCGTGAAATAATGAAAATAGAGATAAGAAGCACTTATTGAGTCATGTTGCAGCACAAGAATTCCACATTCACTTCCTCATATCATTAGACACAGAGCAGATAGTCATCCCTCCAATCTCTACAGCAATCTTTGATCAAGTGAAACATATCAGGTATACAGTGTGAGTCTCTAGTGAAAATTATCAATCGACCAACCCTTAAAACAATACAGAGGGTGGTATATATAGAAAAATTTCTCCAAAATTGTTTATTACAGCTTTGACCTAAACAGGTCTGAAAGTAAAAGATTGCTTTAACCTAAACCTATCAGGAATAAATGCAAGAAAATATCTATGGGCTGTACTGAGGGAAGCCATATCAAAACTGAATTAATGCGTTGTCCTCGTGGCTTGGTGTAGTGCTTCTGCAATAACTGCGCATGGACTTCTGCTCCATTGTATTTCGGTGGCTTTAAGTGCTTTAACTGATAATCTTTTGTCGAAACGCGTCGAAAAAAGATTGGTTATGTGATTTTGCCGAAGATTATCTAAACATTGTGAATTGAGAGCTGGGATGGGCTTACACCATCTGATTTGACTTTGCTGGAGGCCATTCAATGTTGACCTGCTTTGGGAACTGAAGATTTCCATTAAAAATTTAACTGATACTCTTTGCTGCTTCATCTTTCCTCTGATACTCTTTGACAAATGAATCGGGCCAGTTCTCTCCTTCGCTGTGGGTCAAATCAAAATTTAATGGCCGTTGTTCGGTCATATTTTTCCTTTAGAACTGTCTTTTGATCCTTTCTGCATGCCTCACGAAGAAAAACAGGTCACTCGGTGCCTTTTGGGCTTGCTTGGGGTTGCACAATGAGGGGCTTTCCACTTCGGTCCATTTCCCATAGCCATGAAAAACTGCGTCAAAATTTGAATCCGGGCTTCCTAAGCACGATTTTCGCCTCTTGCACCAAAAACTGATGATGACATCAGCGGGTGGGACCATGGTATGGTGGATGATGTGGCAGGATGATGTCAACAGGGTGACGTCAGCATGTACGGTGGATGACGTGGCAGGGACACGGTGGCAGGGATCTGGCAAGGGTGACTCAGCAGGAGGCCGACGTGTGCAGATGACGTGGTAGTGTCCTGGTGCAGTCATCAGGGGGAGGGACAGAAGGCGGTTTGTGGTTTTCATCGGACCGCCTTCTGTACGAGGGCGGTAACTGTCAGAGTAGCTCTGATGCAATCACCGGAGGACGCGTGTCCTTCTGTACGATGGAAAAACTGCCAAGCCATCGGGCGTTAAAGGTCGGGCGACAGGATGGCTCCGAAATTACCGAGAGCCGTCGGATCTGGGAGTGGCGGATCGGAGGGTTGACGGGAGACGAAGCTGGCGGCAGGTTTATATGGGGGATCTGCACGAATATTCGGATCTTCATAAACGCTGCAGGGAGGGTTTAAACTTTGGTTTTGTGGGTTTTATGGGTTTGTACAAGCGGGGAGAACCAAACTTAATGTTTTATTAAAACCTTTAAACATTATCTTTGTGCAAATGATTGTGGAGGGGTAAAGTTACAGGGTTTTGAGGATAGCGAAGTGGGTAAAGGTTCTTGGTCTAACCAGAGGTTTAGACCAATCCCAGTTTCATGACACGGATGGGTTCATAATAGTCCCAGGTGGACTACTATGTCCCAGGACTGAAAAAAATATACATAGCTATAGTGCTACAAGGTGGGATATGTACATAGGGGAGTTATTAACATAGATTTAGTAGGGGAAGGGGAAAACAGATGGGGATTTACATAATAGAGTCAGTAGTTAATATGAAGATGATGGGAAAGCGCTAAGGTGAGGAACCTTAGGTTATTTTGGGGGAATAGAACTTTGTAACAGAAGAATGGAAATCCTTGAGTGAGGGAGATCTTCACCAAGGCCAATGTTATGGAACATGATGAGACTAAGAGGCTCAAGCAGATCTTGACCTCTTTGGGAAAATTAGTGAGTGATTTGGGGAATAAGAAGAAAGGGAAGTTAGTTATGTCCAGTTTGAGTTCTTCCAGATGAAAAACGACATCATGACTGTGATCTGAAAAGATATAACACTTAGAAACACAAAATTGATCATTGATCATCATTCTGCAACCTCAAAACCTATCTACTCAGCCTACTTTCCTAACATTTTTTCTTCTCTTTGGTTTGGGTGCACTTAGACTTGCAGACCCAGCTTTACAATTTTTTCTTTTGATTGCCTTCCTATCTAAATCTACACTTATTTCTGCCAAGGGCCCAGATTAAGCAGTTGGGCTCCTTTGATTCTCTACCTATCTACAAATCTGCCAAGATTACGCTGTTTGGGTAGATATCATTCTCTATATTCTAAAACAGGAAATTGAAACCTAGGGAGACCAAGGTTAAGCTGTTTGGTCGTCCCTTTTATAGAACATTCTTTTTTAAAAATGGTTAAGTCATCAAAATTGGAATGCAGCAGTGGCATTTGGACTAGTACACTTCATGGCTTCTTCTTTGGTCTTTTCTGGAAATATGGAACATTGCAACATGCAAAGTATGACATATTTGGCATGTAAAATGTCAATCATGAAAAATGAACACCTGTCGCAACATGAGGCTAACAGTGGCTCCACTTGGGGATGGCTTTTCCTTGTGAAAAGCCAAGAACAGCAGGTCAGACTGCCTTGATCTTCTGTGGTTGCTGTGGATTGAAGGAACTTCTTTATGCTGGCCGTTAGATAATGGAAACTTTGTAATATGAACAACCTTCTCCTTAACTGAAATATTGTGAAATGCATAGCACTGACTGCTTTCTTCTGCGTGCTTGCTATTATGTAGAATGCTGCTTAAACATTGCCTTTGAAATATTCTCAAAACATGGATCAAAACTGATGTGTTTGCTTTACTTTTGCTTTGACCAAGGGTGCTGATATGAAACTAAAATACTCCTCAGTTTTGATATTTTTGACTGAATACTGCAAACAACTCCCCTTTACCATGAATTGTTGTGATGTGACTGTGCCACTCTTGCTGTTTTGTTGAAATTAGTACAGAGACAAAGCTTTTAAAACTGGAACGCTTGTATTGGCTATATCTCCACAAGATTTATTGCTGCTCCTCTAATATTCAGAAAAATAAAACAAAACGTTGATATATACAAATATTACTGTACAAAAGATATATAAAAAGCTGCATTGTATCCCTTAAAAGGGATCATGGTAATGTTTCAGCATATGGCCATTGACAGGGCCTTCTTCAGCAGAACTATCCTCTACAGATTTGAGAAAATAAGTATTGTTTCCCTGAACAGCAGAAATAACAAATGGCCCTTTCCATAAAATATAAAACTTTGCATGTTTGTCCTTGTCTTCTCTTCGTGAGTCCCACCTTAGAAATTTGTCACCAATGTAGAAATCCTCAGCTTTAACTCTCTTATCAAACATCTTTTTGAGTTTTTCTTGCAAAATTTGAGCTCTGTTATAAACTTGCTCTCTGGTTTGCTGAAGATGAATGGTCTGATTAATTCTTCTTTAAATATCATTTGGTTCAGCCTGAATCTCCTGTAACAGCTTAATAGTAGGAATGCCCAAGGATGAAGGAAATCTAGCCTCCATGCCATATACTAGCTCATAAGGGCTCATCCCAATAGACCCCTTTGTTGAAAGTCTGTCTGCCCATAGGGCATTCACCAGCTTTTTGTGCCAGTTTTTCTTGTTCTTTTCTAGCACTTTCTTTATTATGTTGATGAGGCTTTTATTAGAGGATTCGGCCAAGTCATTGCCTTGAGGGTAATAGGCTGTAGAGTGGCCCAAGGTAATATGAAATTGGTGGCAAAAATTGATCATTTTTTTGGATTTGAAGGCAGTGGCATTGTGAGTGATGATTTTCTCAGGGCAGCAAAATCTAGAAAGGATATTGCACTCAAGGAATTGGATAATGATGGTGTCATTGGCTTGTCTGCATGGGATGGCTTCAACCCACTTAGTGAAATAGTCGGTGGCTGTTAGGATCCATTTGTGCTGGCCTGAGGAAGAGGGATGGATTTCTCCAATGAAGTCAAGACCCCATTGTTGAAAATGCTTCTCGGTTGATATGGGTTTCAGGGGCAGGGGCAACAACTTTCTTTTGCCCTCAAAGATTTGGCATTTGTGACATGACATGGCAAACTTCTTTACATCTGCAAAAAGAGAGGGCCAATAGAAAACAACCCTTAAGATTTTATCAGCAATGGACTTCCAATATAGATGTCCTCCACAGTCACCTGCATGGAATTCTTTCATGACATTGTTAGTTTCACTCATGGTTAAACAATTAAGCAATATACCTTCATGATTTTTCCAAAATAATGCACCGTCTATGACACAAAACCTTAAGGCCTTCATTTTCAAAAATATTTTCTTGGTTCTGGACAATCCTGGTGGAGCAAACAGGTTTAACAATACAAAACATATATCAACTTACCATGGAGATTGCAAAAAGGTCTCACCGATCTGTGGAGTCGCCAGCTCCTGTTCATTGTCTAGCTGGTTAACGTCTAAGTCTTGAAAGTTTTTTTTAGACATTAGTTTGGCTAAACCGTGTCCCTTTATCAGCTTGGTTGGTTTTATTTCTATGTCATACTCAAGGATGTTTGCTATCCAATTGCCTCTTTTTCCTTCTAATCCCTCTTTGGTTAGTATGTCTTTTACAACAACATTTGGGACATAGGCAATCACATGTGAATATAAAATGTACACTCTGAAATCCTTGATGGCCTTAACGAGTGCATAGGTCTACTTTTCCATGATTGGGTACTTCAAAGGGGCGTCTCTTAAGGCTCAACTGAAAAATGCAATCGGCTTTTCAGCTCCCTGTTCATCCTTTTGCAAAAGGACAACTGCTATAATATGATCAGATGCAAAAGAAAAAATGATAAAATCTTTGTCAAATTGTGGGTTGGTGAGGACAGGGGTTTGGGTTAAGGCCGTTTTGATACTCTCAAATGCTTGCTTGGTTTCAAGAGACCATTTTACCTTGGCATCCTTTCTTAACATATTGCTTAACAGTCGTATCAGTTCAGCTAGGTTTGGGATACATCTTCTTAAGAAGTTGATTTTTCCAAGGAATGCTTGCAGCTCTTTTATGTTTCTGGGATATGGGATTTGGAGGATGGCTTAGATTCTTTCAGGATCTATTCTAATCCCATCTTTTGATATGATGTGGCCAAGTAGTTTGCCTTCTTCAAGGCCAAACAAGGACTTCTTGGGATTTAAGGAAATGCGATACTTCCTACATGTTATGAATATTTGCCTCAAGTGCTTGAGGTGCTGTTCATCAGATTTGGAAAATGGGGTAAGATCATCAAGATAGATAACTAGGAAGTCATGTATTTCTTTGGAAAAAGAAATATTCATTGCTCTTTCAAAGATAGCACCAGCGTTTTTAAGTCCGAATGGCATCTTAACATACTTAAATGTTCCCCAAGGTGTGGTAAAGGTTGTTTTGTCTTGGTCGTCCGGGTGAACAAGTATTTGATTGAAACCTGAAAAGCCATCTAGCAAAGAGATTCTAGATGACCCCACTACTCTTTGTAGGATGTGATCCATCTTGGGAAAAGGATAGTGGTCTTTCAGGGAGACTTGGTTTAAATTTCTCATATCTACACAAAGTCTAATCTCACCTGTCTTCTTTCTTGTGGGAACAAGATTGGATACCCATTCAGAAAATCTGATGGGTGCTATTATGCCTGCTTCAAACATCCTCTTTACTTCCTTCTCAATCATGGGAAGAAGCATAGGGTTAATTCTTCTAAGTTTCTGTTTGAAAGGTTTCTGGTTTGGTTTTAAGGGAATGGTGTGTTGAATTATTGAAGTGTCATAGGACTTCAAGTCCTCATAACTCCAAGCAAATACATCTTGGAACTCTTTAAACAAATCAATGTACTTGGGCTTTTGATCAAGTGGTAAATTTTTGGACAATTTGATCATTTTGGGATTCTCTGTTGTCCCAATGTTGTGTTCTTCTATAGCAGTGTTCAATGGTTGTAATTTTGGCTTTCTGGGAACATCATTAGCGTCAAACATGTCTTCTAATGGGGTTAGGCTAGCAGGCATAAAATTTTCCTTTAAGTCAATGATCTCTGCCTCTGTTTTGGCAATTTCTTCCAAATGCATTTGTTTCAGCTGTTCTATGTTTGTTTTGTCAAAAACAGTCAGGTTTAGGATTTGTTTGGCTGTTGCAGCTGTTACAGCCTGCTGGTTTTCATTTGTTTGCTATTGGGCATCCTTCATAGCATCCATGTCAATGTTAATATTCGTAAATTCATGCTCAAGAGTGAGGAAATTATTAATCTGGGTATCATTTTCGAACACTTGCTAATCTTTAACGTTATTTGGGACAGCGGGCCTATGTTTTATTTCAACAGTAAAGTGATGGTTTGGCTCAAAGGGAAACTTGCATGTACTAGCAAATGTGGCTAGGATGTGTGCATGAATGTTATGCTCTCTTGAAATCTTGGCCAACTTGAATTCTGTGAATGCATTGAGTATATTAGTGGTAGCAGTCCTATAGGCCCTCATTCTATTGTCATTGGTTACAAAGTTACCTTTCATCTGTTGTATGATTAAGTCAGAGTCCCCTAAAATAGACACTTTTGCAGCTCCTAGAGCTTTGAGCAGTTTAAGGCCTAAAAGCAGAGCCTCATACTCTGCCATGTTATTTGTGCATTTGAAATTCAGTCTGTAGGTGTGGCCTCCTGCATGATTGTTATGTGTATTGTGAATCCATACACCTACCCCTGCTCCTAACTTGTTGACCGAGCCATCAAAATCTAAGTACCATGTGATTTCTTGCTTGTGTTAAGTAGTGAGAGTTTCAGTCATTCTTGTAGTGGGCAGATTTGAAATTTCTGTTTGGGGAGGTTCTTCTAGAATGCTGGTTGCATTAATTGTTGTGATAGTCTCATGGGTATGTGCAATCGATTCTTCATTGATGTGTGCTTGTTGTTCTAGAGCCAAAGGCTCATCATCAGTTGGGGAATTTGTATCATAATTAAACAAAATAAAGGAATCCATATCAGAATGGATTGAATAAATAGGAAAATTTTCAGGCCTGCTCTCACTACTTACCACATATTTCATAAGTGTTTCTCTGTACAGTCTCTTTGGTTGCCCAAAGACTGAAATAGTAGCATAGGAGAGACCTAGTTGAAGGGATCCTTGGAGCTTTGCTCCCCATGATCTTGACAGGAGCATACCATACTTTGGTGGGATGTCAGCCACCACCACATCCATGAGGATGGTCTTGTTGGGATATTGAACTAAGGAGACACACAAGTCTTTAATGAGGCCTAAACACTTGACTTGACTTGAGTCAAATGAGTACAAATCTTTGTAGGGTCTTGTAATATCAAGGTTCAGCTTTTCCATAACTTCTTTGGGCATCAGATTGTGTGATGCTCCTGAATCAAACATAGCATTGTGCAAAACTTTGTCATGTATGCGAAAACTGACATAAAAGGGTGGAATAGGTCCATATGTTGATTTTCCATTAACTTCTGGGCCAAACAACAGTGCAGGGGTATCATCCAGAACATTTACATCATCCTTATTCTCTGGTATTTTAAGTGATCTTTGAATTTGTTGCCTATATACATCGTGCTTGGCAAGTTCTGAGAGGGGGATGGATATCTTCAACTTAGCTATTTCTGCCTCTAAATTAAATGGCTTTTCCAATGGAGTCTTGGTGTTGATAATGGCATTTTTTTCTGTTTCATTTGAATTATTTGCTGTTTGCTCTTGTTTATCGGCGTTATGAGAATTGATTTCTTGTGGTTTTTCAACTTCAGGAGGGCTTTTTGGAACGTTGTCCGAGTTTTTCTCAGAGGAAGAAGGTGGAAAAAGCTGTTCTACAGAAGGTTGCGCTTCTGTTATGTCTTCTACAATCACTTGATGCAGGTTTGGGAAATTTGTATCAGCTGGTTCTGTTATGATAGCCTTGCTCTTAATCTTATTGGGCTGTTTGCCATCCTTTGTTTTGCTAGGTTCAGAAATGTCAATGGTCCTAGTTCTCAGCTTATATTGTTTGTGTACTTCATACACAGCAGTATCATAACCCTGTTTAAAATCAAAAGACTCACCTGACTTAGTCTGAAATTGACTGAAGTTATGCTTATCTTGGTCTTCTTGGCTCAGAAAAGTTTGATGCTCACCCTTTAGATCCATCAGATTCATGTGAGTGTCTTCTATGGGTTCACTAGAGGTGGATGCCTCAGCATAGTTTTCTTGGAAAGGGGGTCTTATGTCATGATCTGGGCTTGACCTACCAGCATTTGTGTTCTGCATTCTCCTAAAATTTGGGTTCCTTATGGTATTGGACTGTTGTCCTTCCCATGATGATCTCCTCTCAACACTTTATACTATGTCTCCCACCCTTTGCATGCCACTGATAATAGCATCAAGCTTTTTTTCTAAGGAAGAGGGTTCTTCCTTAAAGGTGGTTCTTCTTTCCATTCTAGCTCTGTTTCTTTTGGCAATTAGGTTGGCCTCTACGCTGACAGCAACATTTTGCATGTCTGCAAGGGTCTGAGGAGCTCTTTCTTTTAACTAGTATGCCATATTTGGGTCAAATCCATCAGGGAATTTATACAAGGCAAGGTCAGGTGGGGGTCTTAAGTTCTGTGGTATTGCATTATAGACATTATTGAATCTTGCACAGTACTCCAAAACAGTATCTTGAGGACCTCTTTTAATTGTATCATATTCAGCTAGTATGTGCAAGGGGTCTTTCTTTTTCTCCCATCTGTTGGTAAAGGATTGGTAAAGCTCATCCGGGGTAGTTATGGAATTTGCAACAAGTGATCTAAACCAAGTTCTTACATCACCGGTTAAACTTTGAACAAAAATTCTCATTTTCATGCTATCATCATCTATCTCGTAGTTTTCAAAATAGTCTTGCATCTTTTTGGTATGCTGAAGGGCTATGAAAGGATCGGTACTGTCAAAATAGGTAATTTTAGATTGGTACTCCTGAGGTAAAGCCCCAGGATTAGCAGGCAATGGCAGGGGTGCATATCTATTAGCCATATTGGCAGGGATAAGTGGGACAACGGAGATAAATGGAACAACAGGGATAACAGGGATAACAGAAGTAACTGGAACGGTAGTAGTGGTAGTTGTAGTATGTGCAGTGAATGGAGGTGTGGATGGAGTGCTTTGAGATGTGGATGATGAACAAGGGGAAGTAGGGGAGAAATGAAATAAAACCTTCACAGGAGTTGGAACACAGCTTGGGAGAGCTACTTCAGGACTCAACTCAGCAAAATCTTCTCTTTGCTCTAGCTTCCTAAGGATCTTTGGGATTAAGTTCAGATTTTAAAAAGCAGCTGGGGGATTAGGGTCAAGATTTGACCTTGTATATCATGGATTCTTCTTGGGAGCCAGCTGTTACAGGGAAAAGTGTCTATATAGAACTGCTCTATCCCACTAAGGTGTGACAGTTGCCTTAGAAACAAACAGAGAAAAGCTATCTTCATTTTTCCTTTATGAATTATAGATAGGGAGGAACAGATAGACCAACCTCTGTCTTGCGCTAATCTCCTGATTTGATCCCTCTCTTCTTTGATAGTCCTCAGCTACCTGCTCCCTTGCACGCCCAGCTTCAAAAAGTACCGGCAAGATCACAGAAGCATAGCACTATACAAAGACATGGATCTATAATCATAAACAATCTAGGATCAGATGTAAATTGACCATACAAATGTAGCAAGCATCAATGACACAAAAGCATGGAGGAAAGCTCAGATAACTTTTATTGATAAACAAGAAAAGCGCCAAGAGGAGTTACAACCAGTTGTTCTGACCCAGCATCAACCTCCCAACAAAGAAGCCCCTCTTCACTTGAAACAAAGCTTAGATCACCCAACAATCTGATGTTTGCCTCAAGAAACCAATAGCAATTCCTTACAATATGCAAAATTCTAGCCTCCGGATCTCTGGGATGAGGGATCCATATATAGATATCTGTAAGGGGGATGAGTCAACTTGTGATTTGATTAGTGTCTTCTCTCTGATAGTTCTTGCTTCCACTTGGAGACTGATGGTCTCTTACTCATCCTTGGTCAAATTCAGTGAGGCAAGTGTCACAGGAGAAGATTCTGGAAGCTTCCATTGCCTCTCCACCTTGCGGAATGACACTGCCATTTGTCATTTCTCGCCCATCGCACCCCACAGAAGGGATTTTTGAAATTCAATGCACCCACATAGTGTATTTAGGTGGGATGCAATGCACTTAGCTAGTGGAGCAGCTGCAATGATCCTGTTTTGACCAATTCTGAGCAGTTTCTCATGGAGAACTTCTAGGAGAAGTTGTAATCTGTTGACCTTGTTCCTTTAGGGGTTAGAACAACACTTTTAGGGACTTAGGAGCCCTTTGTTTATGGAAATTTCATGCTTGGGGTTGTAGGGCCCAAAAATGTCTATAACAGTTGCCCCCTAAAGCATGAGGTCGTTAATCCTTTGATGTCAGGTGAAATGCTTTATTATGAGGATCCGAATTTCTTTCAGTGCTGAGAGGAGACCTGTAATAAGATAAAATACAATAAATTATCTTCATAATATTTTCATGATCTAGCTGAGGCGGGCATTCCCATGCTCAACTTTATACATTCATTTTCATGTACATAGCACAGACAATCGTCTGAGTGTAGACTGATGATTCTGATAGAGGCATCATCCTTTTCAGTGGATGATTATCTGTGCAGCAATGATCTACATTTAATGTCTTTATTTCCCTGAATATATATCGCAGCCCGGATGGATGAAACTAGATCTGGGGTCTTCAATCTCGTCCAATCTTCACTTGAAGTACAAGTCAGTCCATGTGAGAAATGTTCTGAAGTCAAACATGGAAAGACGTCGCTTGATTACCAGCCAATGATGTGAATTGTTAACAAGCGTGAGAGGAATCATTGATAATGATAATGACCCTCAAGGTACCACAGTACAATTCACGTGGTGTGAATAAAGGATTTGGCGTCAAACACCACGCAAAATCTTTCGGTCGAAGGCCATTGATGTAAACCTGTCGCCGGAAGCGAGAAACTTGCCATTGAGGCATGCAAGCTTCAAAGTACTGAATGGGGTGTTCCTAGATCAGCTTCTTGGATAATGAGCTGATGTCAACAAGAAGTGATCCGTCACAGGAGGGCCTTAATGAATCCCACATAAATGACACGGAATGGAGCAAATGATTTTAATGGAGGTGAAAACAATCTGGTGATATAAGTTTCAGGGTGGCGGTCATGAAAGAATGGAGCATAAATGTATGGTAGTGGGCGAGACATAGGTGAATTCTCTAGATGACTTCTCTTGAACATATCGGTGACACTGATGTGATGGATTGGTAGCATTAACCCCAAATGTGGATGGTATGATGTGACCATGGCGATGTGACCGGTGAATGAAAAAACCCAACCCGACTCAGACACGGAGTGGAAGTGTCATGTTCAAGAGCGACTTGCTACCAACAAAGTTTCTTCAAGTTTTCTTCCCAATTTTCCCCAGTCATTGTTGACCAGTACCTCTTTATTTTTGTCAAGCTTGAGGAGGATAACATATGCTTGTTCTATAATTTTCCCTTCGGGCAAACCCATCACTATGTTTTAACGAGCCTAGCGATAGTGAAACTCGTTCTCGTCTATAGACAAGTTCGTCGCTATTATACTTGTAATGAGTTTAACGACAAAGATAACTTGGTCCTTTTCAATTTTAGAGAGTCTGAAAAGGAACGTAAAGGTAACTCCAAAATTCCTTTTTCGTCATCTAATCCCTTAAGTCCGAAAAAGTATAAAACAATACAGAAGGGATGAATTTTCGATACTTTTAACGAGCTGAAAAAACAAGCGCTTGATCTTTTTGTGTAATAATCCCTCAGGTCCAAAAAGATTAAAATTTAGAGGAGGGATAGCACTTCCTGTCCCTTGAACGAGCTATAGAGGCCAATGGCTCGGCAATCTTTTCATATTTTACGAGTTAGTTGAAAAGAGCTTAAAGGAGACTCATCTTTTGAGGAACGAGTGATAAAATGGGTAGCAGCTGATTCTAGGTAAGGTTTGGAATTTTCCAATCACGGCAGTGTCACAACGATGGCTAGTGAGATCACTCTTCGTAGCTGCTCCTCAAAATGGGTAAAAAATCAAATGGAGGTGAATGATCGGCCAATGAAAAAGTGGAGGTGACGGTGCAAACACGACCAAGGCTTTAATGGCTGAAGTACTACATTCACGATGGTTATTTACTGGGGAATAGTTCATTTTTTATCGAGCTTAAATGCGGGGGGAAATATTTGCTCATGTCTTATGTTTATTTTTTAACGAGTTTGAACTATGTGCTAAAACTGCTCGATTAATCCAGTCGTGTGATAAGAATGTCTCATATAAAAATGGCAACTTTTAGAGTTTTTCCCCACATCCTTTTTTTATGCAAGTTAGGAAACAACCAATCCTACGAGTTTAAAGGGTTAGAGGGCCTATAAATTTAAAAAATAAATAGTCGCTCTTCGCTTGCAAGCCAAAAGGTTTGCATGCCCCCAGGCATAAAACAGAATTTCAAGGTTACCCCTTCTTTAGTCCGTTAAAACATTTGTTTTACTGAGAGAGGCCTACCTCTTACAGGTTACCCAAAGATTGTTCTATTCACAGCGCAAACAAAACACTTCTTCGGCAATGTCTACCGAAATAGACAAAGGTGAGTGAAGGAGGTTACTCCACTCACATAACTTTGACAAGAGAATCTTGTTCTAGAATAACCCCCTCTTCCAATCATGGATGGGGGTACAGACTAGTCATATTCTCTCGCGGAAACCTACCTTATACCCAAAGTTTTCCTGCCGAAGCAGACCAGGGTGCATGCCCCCTAGGTTTCAGTCATGTCCCCCCGAATCACTCGCGCTCATCTGGTGGATAGACTGGATATTGAGACATTTCTTGCATGAAAAGACCATTTAGGGATGGTATATGACTATTTGCTATGTATGATCCGGGAAATGAAAGCTGGTCTACGAGCTTGACCACTCTTCCTTCGTGCGGAAAACACATTACTCTAAAGAGTGAGGAGACAATTGCTCCCATGCAATAAATATAGTCTCGTCCAAGGAGTAGATTGTAATCCAGGGGTCCTTGAACTACCATTACGTTCATGTGAACGGTTTTCCCTCTCAATGTTATGGGCACATTGGGAAGGATCCCTAACGGTCGACTGGTTCCTTTATCAAAGCCTGTTAGATTTCTCATCTCAGGCAAAAGCGATGGCGAACCAAGCGCTTTCCAAGCAGTTGAGGAAAGGATACTCACAGAAGCCCCCTCATCTATGATGGTACCAGCCATAACCATTCTATATATTTGAATAATGATTCGGAATGGTATACTAGCTGGTAAACGAGGTCTGCCTAGTTGATTCCAGTCGCAGGAGACAACTAGGTTGCTTGGAGGTGGGACCGAATAGACGGCCGGGTACGACTTTGACGAACTTCCTTCCTGCAGTAAAGGAACAGGTAAATTGCCCCCATGTTCGTTGGAGTCTGTGCTTATGAAAAGAATTTGGACGGTGTCATCCTTGTTCTCTTCAGTGATTGTATCATCTGAAGATGGAACCTCTGAAGGCAAGACCATGTCAACTGCCGCCTCGACCTTTTGACTTTCGTCTGGTATGGGTTCAGATGGTTTATCTTCAATGATAGATGCTTCGGCTGACCACCTGAGCGGGCCAGCCAGATTTTCAACTAGTGACAGACTCGGCAAGAGTTTTTTATATCCAGGAGGAAGTCGTAACAGTGAAACGGGACGATCATCCAAAACTCTTTTAGCTTCATCTAAGAAGGGACAACAGTGGACGGCATGATCACCTTCGCACAGTTTACAAGGAAATCTATATTTTCCTTTTTGTCTTGGGGCTTCACTTTCACTAGTTGACGGTGTGTTTTCAACATGACCCTCAGAGGTTGACGACACCGGGTTGTGCAAACGAGGAGACCAATCCCTTAAGATCTGAGGGATGCAAGGACAATCTCTGTGATAATGGTCTCCTTTGCAAATGACACATGGCGATTTAGGCCTGGTCGGTGCAGTGTGTGGATTTTCGCTAGACGACACTCGTTTGCCGCATTTGCTTTTGGCTCCTTCTTCTTCTTCTCTTTCTTCTTCTTTTCCTTCTTCTCCTTAGGTACTTGACTTTTGGCTTTACCAGCCCCATCAAGCGAAGAGGAAGGAGGAGAGGAATAATTAGAGGAAGTAGAAGGTTAGTGGGTAACTCTGGACTCGTCTAGTTGCTGATTCGATTGTTCAGGAATAGTGGTGTTCTGAACGACAGAGGTTGAGAAGAGCCATACAGGCAAACCAATTGTCAGTCCTGGAAGCGACAATGTGGCCATATGGGGTGCACCAACATCTCCCCAAGAGGAGAAGGGACTAGGATTTCCTCCAAGGGGAATTCCTTGGTTGGTGGATT
Organism: Pinus tabuliformis; assembly: GCA_031772625.1. NCBI lineage: Eukaryota > Viridiplantae > Streptophyta > Pinopsida > Pinales > Pinaceae > Pinus > Pinus tabuliformis. Next base: position 248,683,783 of record CM062805.1, read on the forward strand.
CGATTTTCTCAACCCAAGATCAACGTAGGAAAGGGTAATGAATATTCCGTTTAAAATAAATTTTGGACGCTTTGACACAACTTGTTTTTTCAATTTTTAAGAGTTGAGAAAAAACAAAAGATGAATCTAGTCTCCTTCGATTTTTAATGAGCCTGAAGTGACAAGTGCTTAGATGGACCTTTTCCGTTAAGGAGTCTGAAAAAGAACGAAAGGGATTGCTCTGGAAATCTAGGTAGAGGGATTACCAAACCAATCGCAAAACTGCAGAATACTTTTTACAGTATGACAGTCAATCTTCCCGAATGCTGTGTTTAGTGCATTGTGATCGATAGGGCGGCAGACACGGCTTCCTATGGATAAAGGATTAAGCCTATTGGGGTCTCCCAAAATATACTCGACGGTACATGGGAGCACAAGTCCGTACTGGCACTTATCATCTCAAAGTGGAGGAATCACGCAACCATCAGTGAGAACAATAGTTACTAGGCTTTACGACGCCGGAATACGTCTCTAGACTAGACTTCTAAATGTTGTGCGTTAAGTTCCAAAGCGTTGTTAGATTCATTGAATTTATTTTAAGTTGATCTTGTTTATGAAGTTTTCCTTTCGGGTTCACCACGAGATGTAGATTTAATTCCTAAAATGCAGTCTAAGATGATAAACAAACTTTTTATCTCCTTTATGCAATGAAAATCCTAGCTACTAGGGAAAAGAAAGATAGAATCTTTTCACAAAGAGCAAAGAGCACACTCTAAATGCACTTTCGTAAATCAAGCCAATCAGACTGTCTATATGCAAATGCACATGCATGTATTTTTTTTTTACTTTCTTAGTATATGAATGCTAAAAAGAAAGTTGATGCACAAATCTGAATTTCTTTTCAAGCGACAAACATCAACAAGTTCCTTTTCGAAATAAAAAAATGGAGACGATCACAACACTTTACGATTTTGAACTGAATACATGTTCTCGACACTAGAAAATTACAAATTCAGACCAAAAGCAATAGTAACAGGATAATCAAACGTCAACAGCAATCAAACTCTTTCCTACAATTGAAATCGACACTTGCGACAGTTTCAAATCAAAGGACGATAGTACGATTATGCTACTTTTGCGAAGGAGAACTGTAAATGACTCAACAAACACACAAAAACATCTACAGTTCTTTTGTACAAAGGAGGCAGAATAACAGCAAGGAAAAGGGGTTTCAAGCAGACATATATTGATCACAGGCAGCAAAATTCAGGAATAGAACTAGAAAGAATGAATCACAGAAGCCACAACTGCACAAAGCTAGTCTGATCAGCGCACCTGTAACATAGAGAATATGAAATGCAGCGCAGATTTTCCACTCGGGAAGTGTGCTGAAATTCAGAATCTCTAAACAGTACCTGTGTTGGGCCAGAAATGAGACTCTATTCGGGTTCCGGGTCATAGTTTGCAGTTCAGTTCTTGGGTTTTTGCCGCGCAAAAAGCAATCAGTAATGCAACAATCAGGGGTAGATCTAAGGAGTATCTAAGAGCTATCACAAGGGCAATCAGATAGTTTGTGAATCAGTTGTTTAAATCATAAACAGATCTAGTAGATGGATTGAAGTAGTAGTTATCTACTTTTCATTTGTTAAGGAAAATGCAGTTCGAATGCTACTTGTAATTTTATGAAACAAACAACAAAGAATGATAAACAAACAAACTAATTAGCTCCCCAGCGGAGTCGCCATTTGTTACAGGGAAAAGTGTCTATATAGAACTGCTCTATCCCACTAAGGTGTGACAGCTGCCTTAGAAACAAACAGAGAAAATCTACCTTCGTTTCTCCTTTATGAATTATAGATAGAGACGAACAGAAAGACCAACCTCTGTCTTGCGCTAATCTCCTGATTTGATCCCTCTCTTCTTTGATAGTCCTCAGCTACCTGCTCCCTTGCACGCCCAGCTTCACAAAGTACCTGTAAGATCACAGAAGCATAGCACTATAGAAAGACATGGATCTATAATCATAAACAATCGAGGATCAAATGTAAATTAACCATACAAATGTAGCAAGCATCAATGACACAAAAGCATGGAGGAAAACTCAAATAGCTTTTATTGATAAACAAGAAAAGAGCCAAGAGGAGTTACAACCAGTTGTTCTGACCCAGCATCAACCTCCCAACAAAGAATCCCCTCTTCACCTCAAAGAAATCTTAGATCACCCAACAATATTATGTTTGTCTCAAGAAACCAACAGCAATTCCTTACAATCTGCAAAATTCCAGCCTCCAGATCTCTGGGATGAGGGATCCATATATAGATATCTGTAAGGGGGATGAGTCAGCTTGTGATTTGATTAGTGTCTTCTCTCTGATAGTTATTGCTTCCACTTGGATACTGATGGTCTCTTACTCATCCTTGGTCGAATTCAGTGAGGCAAGTGTCACAAGAGAAGATTCTGGAAGCTTCCATTGCCTCTCCACCTTGCGGAATGGCACTGCCATTTGTCATTTCTCGCCCATCGCACCCCACAGAAGGGATTTTTGAAATGCGACGCACCCACATAGTGTATTTAGGTGGGATGCAACGCACTTAACCAGTGGAGCAGCTACAATGGTCCTGTTTTGACCAATTCTGAGCAGTTTCTCATGGAGAACTTCTGGGAGAAGCTGTAATCTGTTGACCTTGTTCCTTTATGGGTTAGAACAACACTTTTAGGGACTTAGGAGCCCTTGGTTTATGGACATTTCATGCTTGGGGTTGTAGGGCCCAAAATGTCTATAACACCAGCTTCCGAACTGTTTTGGTATTTTTCTGGGAATGTTTTTAGAATTAGCAAGGAACTGATCAAATTTTGGAACTGCTATCTATAGCTTAAAACTAGCATGAAGATTGACTGAAGCAACTTTTGTTTACTTCTATCAATGCAAAGCAAAGATAGTTTCGAAGGCTACCTGGATGACATTAAGGCTTCATCTGCAGTTTTAAGAAAAATACAGCAATTAGAAAATTGGTTTCTCAGTGGATTCTTCCAACTTGTTTCGTGAATTTAACTGAGGAAGTCCCCAGTGGAGTCGCCATTAATGTTATCACTCAGGTTGTCCCTCAGGTTGGAGTAAAGGCATACGGCCGAGGTAACCACAGACCAACTTTGGACTGCAGATTCTAGCCCACCTGCAGTCAGAGAGTGCTCTCTCTTTATGGTTTAGCTTTGTTGAGGGGATTTTAGGCTAGTTATTGAGCTCGGAGTGTTTGTTTGTGTTTTGGTGGGAAGATTGATGTTTTTAGGTAAAGAGGCATGTATAGTGTGAAAGTTTCAAACCATTGGGCATGGAGTCAAGGAGTAGGACTGCTGGTGCATTTTCTTGGTCACAAGAGGAATAAGGAGCAAGGTAGCTGCACATGGAGAAATTTTTTAGGTTTAAAGGATGGAAAGAATGCCAAGGAAAGAGAGGCATTTAAGAATCTCTCATTTAGATTAGCAGAGAAAAGGGGAATGAGTTCTATCTAGGGGAAGTAAAGAATCCCTAGATAACTGTCAAACACATGTGAATTAGAGTAAATATGAGCCACAGGGAATTCATATTCATGTCTAGTTCAATTTAGATGAAGAAACATAAAGAAACAACAGAAATTGAGCCTAGAGTGCAGTTAAACAAGTTCTAAGCTAATCTTTCTTTCTGCTATTTAGATGGTGAAACAATGAAAACAGAGATAAGAAGCACTTATTGAGTCATGTTGCAACACAAGAATTCCACATTCACTTCCTCAGATCATTAGACATAGAGCAGACAGTCATTCCTCCAATCTCTTCAACAATCTTTGATCAAGTGAAACATATCAGGTATACAGTGCGAGTCTCTAGTGAAAATTATCAATTGACCAACCCTTAAAACAATACAAAGGGTGGTATATATAGAAAAAATTCTCCAAAATTGTTTATTACAACTTTGACCTAAACAAGTTTGAAATTAAAAGATTACTTTAACCTAAACCTATCAGGAATAAATGCAAGAAAATATCTATGGGTTGTACTGAGGGCAGCCGTATCAAAACTAAATTAATGTGTTGTCCTCCGTGGCTTGGTGTAGTGCTTCTGCAATAACTGTGCATGGACTTCTGCTCCATTGTAGTTCGGTGGCTTTAAGTGCTTTAACTGTGATTTGAGAGCTGGGATGGGCTTACACCATCTGACTTGACTTCGCTAGAGGCCATTCAATGTTGACCTACTTTGGGAACTGAAGATTTCCATTAAAAATTTAACTGATGCTCTTTGCCACTTCATCTTTCCTCTGATACTCTTTGACAAATGAATTGGGTCAGTTCTCTCCTTCGCTGTGGGTCAAATCAAAATTTAATGGCCACTGTTCAACCCTCTTTTTCCTTTAGAACTGTCTTTTGATCCTTTTTGCATGCCTCGTGAAGAAAAACGGGTCATTCGGTGCCTTTTGGGCTTGTTGGGGGCTGCACAATGAGGGGCTTTCCACTTCGGCCCATTTCCCGTAGCCATGCGTGATCGTGCATGAAAAACTACCTCAGAATTTGAATCCGGGCTTCCTAAGCACGATTTTCACCTCTTGCGCCAAAAACTGATGATGACGTCAGCATGACGTCAACGGGTGGGACCATGGTACGGTGGATGATGTGGCAGGATGACGTCAGCAGGGTGACGTCAGCATGTATGGTGGATGACATGGCAGGGACACGGTGGCAGCGACGTGGCAAGGGTGACTCGGCAGGAGGCCAACGTGTGCAGATGACATGGTAGTGTCCTGGTGTAGTCGTCAGGGGGAGGTACAAAAGGCGGTTTGTGGTTTTCATCAGACCGCCTTCTGTACGAGGGCGATAACTGTTAGAGCAGCTCCGATGCAATCACAGGTGGACGCGTGTCCTTCTGTACGACGAAAAAATCGCCAAGCCAGCGTGCGCTAAAGGTCGGGCGACGGGATGGCTCCGAAATCGCCGAGAGCTGTCGGATCTGGGAGTGGCGGATCGGAGGGTTGACGGGAGATGGAGCTGGCGGCAGGTTTATACGGGGGATCTGCGTGAATATTTGGATCTTCATAAACACCATGGGGAGGGTTTAAACTTTGGTTTTGTGGGTTTTATGGGTTTGTACAAGCGGGGAGAACCAAACTTAATGTTTTATTAAAACCTTTAAACATTATCTTTGTGCAAATGATTGCAAAGGGGTAAAGTTACAGGGTTTTGAGGACAGCGAGGTGGGTAAAGGTTCTTGGTCTAACGAGAGGTTTAGACCAATCCCAGTTTCATGACATGGATGGGTTCATAATAGTCCCAGGTGGACTACTATGTCCCAGGACTGAAAACAATATACATAGCTATAGCGCTATAAGGTGGGATATGTACATAGGGGAGTTATTAACATAGATTTAGTAGGGGAAGGGGAAAACAGATGGGGATTTACATAATAGAGTCAGTAGTTAATACGAAGATGATGGGAAAGTGCTAAGGTGAGGAACCTTAGGTTATTTTGGGGGAATAGAACTTTGTAACAGAAGAATGGAAATCCTTGAGTGAGGGAGATCTTCACCAAGGCCAATGTTATGGAACATGATGAGAGTAAGAGGCTCAAGCAGATCTTGACCTCTTTGGGAAAATTAGTGAGTTATTTGGGAAATAAGAATAAAGGGAAGTTAGTTATGTCCAGTTTGAGTTCCTCCAGATGAAAAATTGCATCATGACTGTGATCTGAAAAGATATAACACTTAGAAACACAAAATTGATCATTGATCATCATTCGGCAACCTCAAAGACTATCTACCCAGCCTACTTTCCTAACATTTTTTCTTCTCTTTGGTTTGGTTGCACTTAGACTTGTAGACCCAACTTTACAATTTTTTCTTTTGATTGCCTTCCTATCTAAATCTACACTTATTTCTGCCAAGGGCCCAGAATAAGCAGTTGGGCTCCTTTGATTCTCTACCTATCTACAAATCTGCCAAGATTAAGCTGTTTGGACAAATATCATTCTCTATATTCTAAAACAAGAAATTGAAACCTAGGGAGACCAAGGTTAAGTTGTTTGGCCCTCCCTTTTATAGAACATTCTTTTTTTAAAATGGTTAAGTCATCAAAATTGGAATGCAACATTGGCATTTGGACTAGCACACTTCATGGCTTCTTCTTTGGTCTTTTCTGGAAATATGGAACATTGCAGCATGAAAAGTGTGACATATTTGGCATGTAAAATTTCAATCATGAAAAATGAACACCTGTCACAAGAGGAGGCTAACAAAGACCTCAGATCTAGTTTCATCCATCCAAGCTGCGATATATTTAGGAAAATAAAGACATCAAATGTACATCATTGCTGCACAGATGATCATCCGAATCAAAGGATGATGTCTCTACTAGAATCATCAGTCTGCCACACAGACGGTTGTCTATATTATGTACATGAAAATGAATTTATAAAGCTGAGCATGGGAATGCCCACCTCAGCTAGATCATGAAAAATATTATGAAAATAAAGTGTTGTATTGTATCTTATTAAAAGTCGCCTTCTAGCTCAAGAAACCTTCAGATCCTCATGATAAAGCATTTCACCCGACATAAAAAGATTAATGACCTCATGCTTTAGTGGGTAACTGTTATAGACATTTTTTGGCACTGGAAACCCAATCATACATGTCCATAAACCAAGGGCTCCTAAGTCCCTAAAATTATTGCTTCACACCCTAAAAGGAAAAGGTCAGCTTATTACATCATCTCCCAGAAGTTCTCCACAGAAAACTGCTTAGAACTGGTCAAAGCTGGACCATACAGACTACATAGTGCAGAGGGTGTGATGCATCTCACCTGCCCAGTGTAAAGGATGCGATGCATACTGAAAAGCCCTTCTGGAGGGTGCGATGGGTGAGAGTAGACAAATGGCAGATACTGTTTGCAAGTTGGATCGCCATGGAATCTTCCAGAAAATTCTCCTATGCCACTTGCCTCTCTGAATTCACCCAAGGATGAGTAAGAGATCATCAATCTCCAAGTGGAATCAAGAACTATCAAAGAGAGGACACTAATCAAAATCCCAGAAGCTGACTCACCCCCCTGCAATCATCTATATATGGATCCCTCATGCCAGAGATTCAGAGGTTGGAATTTTGTATCTTTAAGGAAGTGTTGTTGGTTTCTTGGTGGAATATCATAGTGTTGGGTGATCTAAGCTTTTCATGAGGTGAAGAAGGGCTTTCATGCTCAGAGGATGATGTTGGGTTAGAACAATCGGTTGTAATCCTCTTTGTTGTTCTTGATATTAAAAAATCTATTCAAGTTTTCCTCCACATTCTTGTATGTTTGATGATATATCCATTTGTGTGGTCAATATATATCTGGTCCTATATTGTTTATGATTGTTTATCTCTGTTCTTCTATAGTATTATGCTGCTTTTATTCTACAGGTGCTCTTTGAAGCTGGGTAGACGAAGGAAAAGCGGCAAGGATCTATCAGAAGGGAGAGGAACCAAGCAAGGAACTAAGCGCGAGATAGAGGTTGTTGTCCTTTGTTCCCCTCTTATCTACTTCTCATAAAGGAAAGTGAAAGTAGTTTTAGTTTGTTTGTTTCTAAGATAGCTACCAGTCTTAGTGGGACTAGCAGCTCCGAGTGGACACTAGATTTCCCGATAACACCAGAGATGGTATAAGCTTGGAGCGTTGCGCTTTCACACAATAACTCTATTTTAACCATATCTCTTAAAACCTATACCTATTTGCCATGAAATTTTTACAGTCGATGCATGGGGAGATGAATAAGTTCACTTAATTTCAGGTGAAAATTCTTCAAGGTTTTTGAGAAACAGGCCATCATCATCTACATCCATTTTTGGATTTTCTCGAGATACGTGAGTTGGATGTGGCTCAAATATTTTGTAGACAAGGGCTATAATAATATTAGCTTTCTGTAAAAAAATCAACTCGATTCGGCTTACCTTTTAGGAGATATTCAAAAAATACAACCACTATGCTTTTCTGCTATGTTTTTGTCTTTTTGATGAATTAGGAGGTTGTTGTTATGCTTTTGCACATTCATCATTTTGATCGTGTTTTTAAATTCAAAACTTCTTGTAATTTGTTTTCATGGTCTTGGTAAACGTAATGAAGCATCTAATGACTCATAGGCTTGATTTGGATTAAAAATATAATGTAATATGCTTGACAAGCATGTACTCAAATAGTCCCTAGTTTTCAGAAATCAGTTCTATCTTCATTGCATTGGGTAGAAATTGAAAGCCTATTGTGGAGTTTGGTTCCTATAGATGAGAACATATTTGGTTTAGCCTATTTATGATGTAATTGAGATCAAGAAAAGGGTTGGTAAGGATTGAGAAGGAGAGACTTCTGTACATTGTATTTTTTGTTAATATTTTACTAGTGAATGAAAGAGACAGAGGTGTGATTTATAGGGATTACTATGTTAGCGCTTGATGGTGAAGTTATTTCCTCATCTTGTAAGCTTACCTTGTGTTATTTCCATGCCATGAATGTGTTTCTTCATGTTTTTCTAAATTTGAATTTATCTCAAAATTCATTTTGAAAATGCTTTGAATTAGTTTGCCAAATAGTTTATGTTTTCTTCTCAAAGCAATATTTAGAATTCATCACATATTTTATGCTATATATTTTGTTTTAACCATTATTCTGTTCACCCTCCTACATAGAATTAATTTTATTACACCACTAAGACTGCCTACCTTTCCCCTGTAGAAGACCCCTCACCTTTTCATCCTATTGCTGGAAAAATAATCAACTTGACATGACTCCATGCCCAATGGATCTATCTTCTTTCCTACCAACAAATATTTGAAACTTATACCCCATTGAGCACCATACCTAGCCTAACACCTAAGTGATTGAACATTTTAGGCAGAGATAGCCCTCTCTAAATCTAGAAAGGCTAGATTCTAATTTACACATGGTTTATGGTTACCTATGAATTTTTCTCCTCGACCTAGGGAAATTACAGAGAGTTAACATTATGGTGTCATTGTCAGGGAATGAAAGGTTTCATCTTCTCTAGGAAAGATCATCAAAGTTTCATATCTGATTGTTGATGGTGGACAACAGTCAGACATAAGGAGATTGTTCCATTCACCTAGCTATTCCAATCAATGTTACATTAAGATTCAAAGACTCCACTAGAGAACAAGACTTGTTAACAAGGGAATGGAAGGGAATTTTAGGAAGACTAGGTATCAAAGGTTCATACTTTTGTAAGAAGTATAATTATTTTTCATCAGATACCTCTTATCATTTTTTGAGCATACTAAAATAATTTTCCTTTACCTATTGTATTCAAATGAAGATTACAGATCTGCACATGATTCTCCTTTTAAGGTTGTGTATCATTCTTTTGAAGCTATAAATCCATATTCTTTTTGTGTTGGTGATCCTGAACAAGATCCTAATGATAATCATAGTCAAGCTAGTAATACTCTAGATATTAAAATTGATGTCCCATCTCCTATACTTGATTCTACATTTACCAACATCAAAGAGAGTTATAGATCTCTGAAGCTGCCTTCTATACTCCATGACTTTCCTGCAAATCACTATAAGTATTTGCCTATGTTTCATGGAGAACTTGACAAGTTTTTAGCTGAAAAACACATCCAGAGTGTTGAACATTTCCTTGACCTTTTCATAGTTGAAAAAGATGATGTTTTTATAAGAACTTTTGCTCAATCATTGTAAGGAGAAGCCAATAGATGGTTTAGAAGTCTACCAACTGGGAGTATTCCTAATTTCCAGCAGTTTGAGCACATTTTTCTTGATAGATGGGAAGTTAAAAAAAACCCTTTCTGTATTCTGGCCAAATATGAGAGTCTAAAGAGGCATCTAGGCGAGACAATTCAAGAGTTTATAGCCAAGTCTAATAAGGGATATAGCTCAATATATGCTGATATAAACCCTGCTGCACACCCCCCCCCCCTAAGGGTTATCTATGATTCATTATCTTGATGGATTTGATGTTGACCTTCCCTATAAGATCAGAGATGGGAACTTAGCCACATTGGAAGACATGCAGAAAAATGTAGTTGGAGTGGAAGCTAATTTTCTAAATAAAAATGCTAAGATGAAAGCTGAAATAAGGGAAGGTGTAAAGGAGGAGCCATCTTCATCATCAAATAGCAAGCTGGATGTTATGATGAAGACAATGGAGAAGCTGATGGAAAGAATGACTTTGGAAAACAAACCTGTGGTTAGAGAGAAACAAATAAGACCTCCTTTCCAAGAATTTTTTGCAGAAGAAGAAGAAGTTACTGGTTTGAATTTTGATCCATCTCAAGATGAGCAGAGAGCTTATTGTTTCATGTATTCACTTGAAGACAGTCATGGAGGTGAATTGGCAGATCAACCTGCAAAAGAGCAAGCTGTTGTTCCAATTTTCATGTTGGATGACATTGCAAATGTAGTTGACTTGCCCAAGTATGATGAATATGATGATGACTATATTGTTGATTTTGAGGTTGACTCTTCAAAGCGACTAGCGGCATGTTCTCAACCAGAAAATTTTCAATTTCAATAGCTTAAATAAAGAAATTAACTTGCATATATTAGTTATGACAACAATGAAGAACATGAGGAAAGTACTAGATCAGGTGAAGGAACTTTTCCCTTGTGTTTTTCTTTGCTCCAATTGTTGAGGGAGAATTTACATAGTATTATAAATCAACAACCTGACACTGATATTCTTGAACATGAAAAACATTGTAAATCAAGTCAAGGACCAAGTGATAGCCATTTAATGTTACAACAACTTTCTCATATTTTTCATGACCTTGTAGCTGATTATTTGGAGGATTCTTGCAATCAATTTTTTATGCCTTTAAACAATTGTGAATCTAAAAAGAAATATGATGGTTAGCTAGTGCCAAAACCAACTATTTCTTTGTTTCCAATGTTGGTTTCATTGCACCAATTTAATGTAGGATTTCATCTCTTTTGTAACAACTATCAAGATGAAATGTATAAAAACAAAAATGCAAGTAAAGGGATGGATTTGTGGCATGTAAATCACATGGAGCAAATTTATAGTATTTTTGGTGAGAAAGACATCAGTTTGCATGTTTTTAAGGATCCTTTTGCAACATTGTTAGAGTCAACAAGTGGGCCTAAGTTTTTAACTTTTTTCAACATTGAATATATTGTAATTTTTTATTGAAGATGTCTTCAGGTAGGTCTCTATTTTTTCCTCTGGAGGAACACATGCAGAGAATTAAATTAGTGGACAAAGTGCTCATACGATTGCACTGGATCTTTGACTCCACTTGATTAAACAACTTGTGGATTAATTAAGAGTGAGTAGGTGTGTGAATAAGCTCAATGGTTTGAGCATCTTTTTTAGTAATTTTTAGATTTCCATTTCAGCAGAGTGCTAGTTTCCAGCAGTTTGTTTTTCCAAGTTGGTATTAATTTTTTAGTTTGCAGGTGTGTGCAGTTGTCATTAGAATTTCAAGCTCGAAGAGAAGGCCTTTTGATGTGCTGCTGCCATTTTCATATTGTGGTCAGCTTTTGAGTCAATTTGATTTAGGTTAAGGAGTCAATAAACCCAATGCTTAGGCTACCAGTCTATAGTGTTCTTGGTACCTTACAAGGAGGATGTCATCCCCATTGGAGGCAATGTAAGTATTCTAAAGTCATAGTAGTCAGATAACAAGGTTTTCTTGCAAATGTTGAAAACTATATAAAGGTTTGGCTATGATCTTGTAGAATATCAAGCTATCAGTATTAGTTTAGAATAAAAAAATCATTATTCAATGTAATTATGTCAAAGTGTGTTAAAAGTTATGAAAATAGTCATTGATGTCTTGAGAGGTTGAGTTAAGTGGGTCTAGGGTCATATTTCATCAAAAGATCATGAGGGAGGTCATGTTGTCATGTCTTGTCATCATGGGCACAAATTCGTAGGGTCCCTTGGGTCATTTAGAGTGTCAAATCATGATCAGTCGTGACATCATCATTAGTACAATGGTAAGGGGGACACCGTTTCACTTCTGCCAAGTGTTTCACTTTCATCATTCAAGCTCAAAATCATAACTATCGCCCATCAAATTCACATGCAACCACCTTGGGAGTTCAGATTCATGGTTACTCTTCAAAGATACCTTAGATCCCTATTATTTTTCCATCAAAACCTTGCTAAATGGTGATTGGAGTCCACTGCGCAACGGAGGCAGGGGAGGCGCTCCACTTGTGTTTTTAATTCTGCCACTATGACTAAGCAACATTTCAACTTCTTTTTTGGGATTGCAAGATAATTTTTGGTTGAAAGAGGTTGTATAAGGGGGTTATGTGTTGTTTGAAGATTTATTAAGAGTGAAATCATTCAAACTGAAGAAACCATGAAACTTTGTTTAAAGAGCAACTTAAATAGCATTTTTTATATTTGGTCAAGAATTAAAGTTAGGGTTTTGATGAAAATAAAGAATTTTCCATCTTTCTGGTGAGTGGAGGTTTGAAAAGAGGTATAACGAATGTTGACATCATCCACAAGTTATTTATATGGTTCATAAATCTCAATGTTAGTCAAGACCCATAGTAGACAGATTGTGCTGCACTTTCACAACTATTGCGCTTTTGCTATAGGGTGAAATTTTGAGCGCTTAAAGCTTGGTATGATGAAATAAGGTTTATACAGGCGAATTTGATGATTTTAAAACCATTTCACATGTGTGCCAATCATTAACCAACTCAGGGATTGAGCATAACTACATCAACCATTAATGCATTGTGCAACTGTGTTGCACTTTGGATACAAGAAGAGATTTTGAAGTTTTAAGGTTTGTGTTTGGACTATAAGTTTTCTCATGGTTTTGAAAAATTTTATGGACAATTCCATGCCAACCCAGTACCCTCTTCATGTTAGATGATGGCCGAAGGTAGTATAAGCTTAGAGCACCATGATTTTGTGCTGCACTTTCAGAAAGTCACTCTATTTTCACCATATCTCTTAAAACCTATACCTATTTTCCATGAAATTTTTACAGTTGAAGCATGGGGATGATATGAATAAGATCACTTAATTTCAGGTCAAAATTCTTCATGGTTTTTTAGAAACAAGCCATCATAATCTACAATCATTTTTGGATTTTTTCGATATCCATGAGTCGGATTTGGTTCAAATATTTTATGGGGAAGGGTTATAGTGATATTAACTTTTTGTCAAAAAGAAAACTCAATCCATCTTAATGTTTAGAATATACTGAAAAAATAGTCATTGCACTTTTCTGCTGCGTTTTTGTCTTTCTAATGAATTAGGAGGTTGCACAACACCAGCATTGCACTTTCACACATTCATCATTTTGACTACGTTTTTCAAGTCAAAACTTATTGTAGTTTGTTTTGATGGCTTTGGTAGATGTAATGAAGCATCTAGTGAATCATAGGCTTGATTTGGACTAAAATTGTAATGTAATTTGCATGCAAAATATTTAGTCAAACAGTCCCTAGTTTTCAGAAATCAATTCTATTTTCATTGCATTAGGTACAAACTGAAAGCCTTTTGAGGAATTCAGTTTTTAGAGGTGAGAACATACAATTTTTAGCCTATTTATGATTTAATTGAGATCATGCAAACGGTTGGTTAGGTTTGAGAAGGAGATACTTGTGTATGTTGTATTTTTTTTAATATTTTACCAGTGAATGAAATAGACAGAAGTGTGATTTACAGGGATTCCTGTGTCAGCTCTTGATGGTGAAGTGCTTTCCTCATGTTGTAATTTTGCATTATGTTATTTCCATGCCATGAATGTGTGTCTTCATGTTTAGTTAAAGTCTAATTTATCTCATAATTCATTTTGAAAATGATCTGAATTAGTTTGCCAGACAATTTATGTTTTCTTCTCAAAGAAACATTTAGAATTGATCACATAGTTTTATGCTCTATATTTTGTTTTCACAATTATTCCATTCACTCTCCTACAATGAATTAATTTGATTACACCACAAAAACTTCCTACCTTGCCCCTATAGAATACCCCTCACATTTTCATCCTATCACTGGAAAAATAATTAACTTGACATGACTCCATGCGCAATGGATATTTCTTTCCTACCAGAAAATATTTGAAACATATACCCCATTAAGCACCACACCTAGCCTAACATCTAAGTGATTGAAAATTTAAGGTATATAGTTCCCTCTCTAAAGCTAGAAGGGTTAGATTCTAGCTTACACATGGTTTATAGTTACCTCTGAGTTTCTCTCCTCAGTCTATGGAGATTAGGGAGTGTTAACATTATGGCGTCATTACCAAGGAATGAAAGGTTTCATATACTCCAAGAAAGATAATCAAAGTTTTAGATCCGACTGAGGATGGTGGACATTAATTAGACACAAGGATGTTTTACCATTCACCTAGGGATTCTAATCAATGTTACATTCATATTCAAAGAATCAGCTAGAGAACGAAACCTTTTGACAGGGGAATGGAAGGACATTTGAGAAAGAATAGGTATCAAAGATTCAATTTTTTGTAAGAAATCTTATTCGTTTTCATCATATACCTCTTATCCTTTTCTGATCATATTAAAATAATTTTCCTTTATCTGTTGTATTCGAATGAAGACTACAAATATGCACATGATTCTCTTTTTAAGATTGTATATAATTATTTTGAAGTTGTAAATCCATATCCTTTTTGTATTGGTGATCTTGAACAAGATCCTAATGATAATCATAGCCAAGCTAGTAAGTCTCTAGATATTAAAACCGATGTACCATCTCCTATACCTGATTCTACATTTACCAAAATCAAAGAGAGATATAGACCTTTGAAGCTACCTTCTATACTCCATGACTTTCCTACAAAGCACTATAAATATTTGCCTATGTTTAATGGAGAACGTGACAATATTTCAATTGAAAAACACATCCAGGGTTTTAAAAATTTCCTTTACCTTTTCTTAGTTGACCAAGATGATGTATGTACGATAAATTTTTCTTGATATTTGCAAGGAGAAGCCAAGAAATGGTTTAGAATTCTCCCATATGGGAGTATTCCTAATTTCCAATAGTTTGAGCACACTTTCCTTGATTGATGGGAGGCTAAGAAAAACCCTTTCCATATTCAAGCCGAATAAGAGAGTTTAAAGAGGCATCTGAGAAAGACAATTTAGGAGTTTAAAACCAGGTTTAATAAGGTCTATAACTCAATATCTACTAATATCAACCCCCCCAAGGCATTCTATGCTTCATTGATCTTGATGGATTTGATCTTGAGCTTTCCTATCAGCTTAGAGAAAGGAATTCAACCACATTGGAGGACATGCAGAAAAATGCAATTGGAGTGGAAGCTAATTTTTTGAATAAAAATGCCAAGATGAAAGCTGAAAGAAGGGAAGGTGTAAGGAAGGATCCATCTTCATCATCAAATAGTAATAGGGTGTTATGATGAAGACAATGGAGAATTTGATGGAAAGAATGACTTTGGAAAACAAACCTGTGGTTAGAGAGAAACAAATAAGACCTTCTTTCCAAGAATTTTTTGTAGAAGAAGAAGTTGCTGGTTTGAATTTTGATCCATCTCAAGATGAGAAAAGAGTGTATTCTTTCATGTATTAACTTGAATACAATCATGGAGGTGAATTGGCATATCAACCTACAGAAGAGAAAGTTGTTGTCAATTTTCATGTTGGATGACATTGCAGATGTAGTTCACTTGCCCAAGTATGATGAATATGATGATGACTTTAGTGTTGATTTTGAGGTTGACTCCTTAGAGAAACAAGCAACATATTCCTAGCCAAAAAAATTGCAGTTTCAATAGCTTAAAGAAAGCAATCAACTTGCATATATCAGTTATGACAATAATGAACAACATGAGGAAAGTACTAGATCAAGTGAAGGAACTTTGGCCTTGTGTTTTTCTTCGTTCAAATTTATAAGGGAGAATTTACATAGTGTTTGATGGGCCTCTAAAATAGACATAAATGAAGTCCTATTCCTCTAAATTAAAACTTAAATTAAGGCCTATGACCATCCTTCTGTACATTAAACCTCTCTTTATGTATTAGATAATTTCTTTTTAAATTTAATATATTCATTAGGAAGGTTTATGAATAATTACATATTTGTGCCTAATATTATTTATTTTTGTGGAATATTAGGAGAATATTGGGCAAATTATGAAGATTTAGAGGAGGATATAATTTAGGGACTTGTTCCCTAATATAGGAGGATCATTAATAAATAATAAATAAACAAGATATTATGTAATTATGGCACATATTGTGGAACTCCAATGATTGAGAAAATCTAGGAATGTGTTCCACTAATCAAGGGACCAAATCCACTAATCAAGTGATTTTGGTGGGAAAGATTCCTCCATTCATGGGGAATGATTCCTAATGATTTTCTATAAGTACCAAGTCAAATTCTCCTCGAGGGAGAGATTTTCATTAGTGTTATTGTGGAGAGAGCTTGTATTCTTGCAGCTCCATTGTATTTTCTTACAGGGATGTAATTCTATTAATGAAAATAATGAAGATTGGTGTCATGTTCAGCTTCTAAATCTTGTTCTCCTCCATAGGTCTCTGATTTTCGTTGGGCTTGGCCATCCTAGGAACCTCAGAGCCCTTTTGTATCATTTTATTTCCTTCTTTTCACTGATTATTCACATGCATCTCTAGTTTTTATTTCTTTATATTTATGCATTTAGTATTAATGATTTCTTGTTGTAAGATTGAGTTAAATGGTCGATTTCAGTTATTTTGCAGGATAACAAGCACTATTTCATCCTTCAAAAATATTTAGTAATCATTTAGCTGCTTGGATTAGTCTTCTTATTCCCAAATCTAGATTGTTGGACCTCCTTTTTAGCAAAGAACAATAAATTTCTGCTATTTTTTAGAGCATGCTAAAAAGATTAAATTGAGTTGGTTCCACTTTCGTTAGATCACAAAAACATTCTATTTCATAGAAAAAATAACCCCATTGCATTTGCACTTTATTTGGTTAGGCATTTTTTAGATTTATTAGCTCACTAGTTCTTGAATTTCTATATTTTCGACTAGTAATGTTTTTTTTTTTTTTTTTTTTTTTGCATGGGTTAACAGAGGTCTTTTTGGACATCATAGAATGAAAAACGATACGATGCCTAGGGTTACAGTGGGCAAGCAACATGCCGCCACCGCACAGGAAACCAGGGAACAGAGCAGTCATGGATCAGCGCCGCAAGGGATAAACGATGCAAAGGATAGCTCGGACCCTCTCCTTACTCGATCCACAGTTCACATCGACGCAGGAAGCGCAGTCAAATAGAGCAGGGCTGCTCGCGATGGAGGGAAGGCTACGCGGCCGGATGAACCCCTGCCCCCAATCCGACCTTCCCGTGATGATCAATCCAGTCTACTCAAACGAAATAATAAGGGAGAGAGAGAATACGCTGAACCGAGGATTAATGAGATTTCCCAAATGTTTCTCTGCTTAAAGGCTCTTCATCTGCGCAGAATGATCGTTATGGATGAATATCCCAGAGCTCTGACCCGCGCTCGCAGCCACATACTGCAGACTCCTAAACTAGAGAAGTGCTCGGGGTTTTCGACTCTCAGGCTTCTCGAAGTTGAACGGTCCGGCAGATCCGCCATTGATCAATCAGATAGGACCCGGATGGAAAATCGCTATGGCAGATTTGCTCTAGGAGGCACTAGAAGCCCTGGAACTGGGTCTAGGTCCTTATCTGACTCTTTTCAGGTTCAAATTTCTCAACCTATAGGCAGAACCATCCTGCAATGGGTCAGCTCTTCAGATCTGGTGCTGAATCTTAAACTGGAGCTAGAACGGCGGATTGGGATCCCTTCAGACCTTCAGAGACTTCTCTTTCAAGGTAAACAACTTGAAGATCTTCTTCCCCTCTCTTCTTATAGCATTACTAGGAACAGCTCATTGGTGGTAACCCTTCGTTTGAGAGGGGGAGCTGTCGGACAGCCATCTTCAGCTGCGGCTTTTTCATACAAAGATGTCGTCCATGCTCAGATGCCCAAGAAAACAGCTCCACCAGCTCAGGCTCCCAAACCTTTTTTGGTGGACAAACTAGAGGAAACCCCTTCAATTGAAATAATGCATCCAACGTTGGATGAGCAAATCCAAAAGTATGCAGAGCATGGCATTATTTGCAGGTTTAATGGGCTATGGCCACGCACAGCAGACCTCTATCAATGGATTCACTCTCACTGGACCAACAACTGCAAGGTTCTTCTCTGCTCAAAGGGTTTCTTCATTGTAGTGTTTGCTTTCAGTGAGGACTACCAAAAAGCATTAACAGAAGGCCCATGGTTTTGGGGCTCAGCAGGTTTATTCCTCACCCCTTGGTTCCCAGATTTCGATCCCTCTACAGCAATCATTACCAAGCTCCCCATCTGGGTCAGACTTCCTAATCTACCAGCGCATCTATGGCACTTTGCTGTATTCCAAGGGATCGGCAATACTCTAGGCCGCTTTCTAACTACAGACACCTCTAGAGGGGAAAAGGGCTTATACACCTTCGCCAGAATCTGTGCAGAAATAGACATGAGCAAAGGTTTACCAGATCAGATTATTCTCAAAATTGGAGACTTCCATTGGACTCAGACCCTGGATTATGAGAACACAGCCTTCCGCTGCCGAACTTGCCATCACACAGGGCACCTTCAAAGCTCTTGCCCCTCGAAGCCTGCCCAAAAGAAGAAAGCCAATCCTAAGCCGAAATCCAAAAGCTGGAAACCTCATGATCCTCCCCCCATGGATGATGTTGATGATTTTGATTCCAGCTCAGATGAAGAGGAAGGGGATGCAGAAGGAATGGACGCAACGCTGGCACAGGACCCGCCCTCGACTGGTCCTGAGGATTCTACTATCCCTCCAAACTCACAGAAAAGAACTCTGGAGTCCTCTCCCTCAAATTCAGACAAGGAAACTTCTCCATCAACCCAGCTCAGTTTGCAAATCATGCCAGCACAGCAGAGTCATCTTGGATGGGTCAAAGTTGGTAAACAGAAAGGGAAAAAATGTCGAATTGTTGATTCTACCCACGTTGGGTAGAATCCTTTGTTCTACTCTTGTTTCTCTGTTCCCCTTGTCACTTCTTGCTTAGCACTGCTCTCTTCCTGTTCTCTCTTAGGGGTCGAGGTGGATAGTCTATCCTTTCCGGCTACCCGTTTTCTTGTTTCTCTTGGTTGTAACTTCATACTGTACCATTCGTACCCTTAATAGAATTAGTTTTACAGAGAAAAAAAAAAAAAACAGAGGTCTTTTTGAGTGATTCCACTTGGAATAGGGACCTATGACATCCTATTTAATAAAAAAAAAATTCCCATCCAATTTGGATTTTTTTTTCTTGGTCATTAAACCCTCACCAATTTCATCATTTCACGAGGAAATTTCTCCAAGCCTTTTGAGCAAATCCATCCATCTCCAAACTTTGGTTTTGAGTTCTGAAGTGATCCTAGGCACTCCCTTGTCTCATTACATCCACCAAACACCTTCCCTATGCTTTCCATCACCTTCAACATCCATCCTTTTTCTCTTGGTTGTATCCTGTAGGTTTTTAGGGGATATTGTAGGTTTTTAGTACATCCTGTAGGTTTCCTTGTAGTGGCCTGTTTTGAGGCCGAATTGAGGGAAAACCTCCAAGAAGCCACACAAGGTCACCTAAGTGTCTCCCAAACCTTCCAACCATTCTCGAGCATCCCTAAACCACCTGCCACATCACCAAAAGAGATTAGCTTTCACACTTGTTTTTCCATAAAAAGAATAAAAAGAAAAAAACAAATTTATTTCAGTCCTTTACATGCACAATAGTGATGTTTGAGGCTTTGAATCTTCATGCTTAGGATAGTAGGATTGCATACATGTTAACTTAGAATTCTTTTGAAGCAAATCCTCTTAGCAGCTAGTTAGAAAATGGTGTGTTTTAGCATTTGATTTCAATCTCTTTCCTTATACTTTCTTTCTTGCACTAGGTTAAGATTTCATTTCAAATATTTCATTCTCTGTAATTAGCTTAGGGTTTGGCTTCAGTACATGCACTCCATTACATCATGATAGAAAAATGACACATTGTATTCCACACATATAGTGCCGATACCTCCTAAGTTTGTACAAACCCCAGGTTTATAATTAAAGTTGGTAGCCTTGGGAGTTACAGCATTCTTGTTGCAATACCGAGGCTCATCACTTTTTGGCACCATTGTTGGGGAGGTGTCAAAGTATGCATTTTTTTATTCCGTATTTGATTCATGTATTTTCACTTTTTGCAAAAACCAAATGTTTGCATTAGGCATATTTAATTTAAAAATTAAAAAATTGCGTTGCAATATAGTTTTCATTCAATCATAAAAACAAAATCAAAATTTCTTCAACACTAACCCAACCACCCATTTGATCACATGGTGCAGTGAGAGCCATATCACCATCCACTTTTGTAGGTAGAAGATGAAAAAGAGATGGAAAAGAATGTAGAAGAAATGGATGGAGATGATGACAATGAGGAAGATCCTCTTGGATTTCCCATTCAAGATACTGATAGTAGTGTGCACATGAAGAACATCCCTCCATATTTTCTTCCAAAATTTCATGGTCTAAGGTCAGAGGTGTTGGTTTGTGTTATATTCTTTCCACGACTAGCCCACGTAGTTAATCAGGGAGTTAGAGGGGGGGCGGAGCCCCCCCTTTGTTGCGTTGATTGCATAGCGGAGGGGTCACAGGGGGTTTGAGGGGTGTAGGTAACCCCTCTCTATGGGGTCCAGGGCAACACCCCAAAAAATTTTGTTTTTTGGACCCTATATTATGTTGGGCGGACCTACCTATGGTTTTGTGCATGATTTTTACACATGGTCTTGGACACGATGGTTTTTGGTCCATGGTTTTGGACGCGATGGTTTTCGGTCCATGGTATTGGATGCTTCGGCATGTATAAATATGTATTGTAACATTGAAAGGAACATAATGAAAAATTCAAGCTAGTAGTCCCGGTTTTGGGATCCAGGGGAAAATCTCTATGTATATGTGTTTTATGTGTTATGCTCTCACATTATTTATTTTCTGCGTTTTAGAATTCATATGGAGGTAATTTCTATATAGGGTTAAAACCTACATTTGGTATCAGACTTGTTTTGGCTTCAAGGGGATGCCTTTGTTGCTGAGGGGTTTCTCTTGGGCTTATTGTAGACCCTGTTCAATGGGTGATCTGTGAGATCTATTCTGGTGGTGAAAGAAGATGGCGAGCAGTGGAAATATAGAGATCGAGAAATTTAATGGTCAGAGTTTTGAGTTGTGGAAACTCAAAATGGAGGATCTGTTGGTGGATAAAGATCAGTGGATCATGGTAGATCCAGGTACTAAACCAATGGGAGTGTCTGATGAAGAATAGAAGAAGTTGGATCAGAAAGCAAAGATCACAATACAATTGTGTGTCTCAAATTCAGTATTGTTGAATGTATCAGGGGAAGCTATGGCGAATGATTTGTGGGACAAGTTAGGGACTTTGTACCAATCTAAGTCTGGTGAATAAACTATTCCTACGAAAAAGCTGTATAACCTAAGGATGAAAGATGGATACTTGGTGACAGAGCATCTGAATGAATTTAATATTGTGGTAAGCCAGTTATTATCTATTGATATTAAAATTTCAGATGAAGATAAGTGCATCAGTTTGTTGTGTTGTATACCAGATTCGTAGGAAAGTCTGGTTATTGCAATAGGTAACAATGCAACTGCCTTGCAGGTTGATGAAATAGTCTCATCCTTGCTGACAGAAGAAATGAGACAAAAAACTATGGAGAGACATAATCGTGATGCCTTGTCTGTACGAGGACGGTCCTAGAACAAAAACAAAAAAAAAGTTATCTAGTGGGAGATCTAAATCTAGAGGGAGATCTAAATCTCTAGGAAAATTTGTAAAGGTGGTTTGCTGGAAATGCGAAAAGGAAGGGTACTAGAAAAGGGACTGTAAATCTAAAGCTCCTGATGTCAAAGGAAAGGGATTTGATGATGCTCCTTCTGCAGAGGTGAAAACCACCTTAGATGAAGGTGGGGATGTGTACTTGGCTTCTTCAAGTACACTGTAAATAATGAGGCATGGTTGATTGACTCACGTGCATCCTTTCACTTCACTCCCCATAGAGAGTGGTTCTACGAGTATGAGAAATATGATGGTTGTGTTGTCTTCTTGGGGGATGACAGGAAGGCTATAATCGTTGGTCACAGAAAAGTAAAGTTGAAGTTGCAAGGTGGAAGGGTTAGAACACTTCTGGGTGTTCTGTATATTCCTGCATTGGCCAGAAATCTGATTTCTGTAAGCAAGTTGGATGATGCGAGTTTAAAAATATGTTCAAGAAGGATACCTACAAGATGGATCGGGGAGCACTGGTATTGATGTAGGGAGTTTGGATTGGAACTCTGTACAAACTGCAAGGTAGCAGTGTTGTTGATGGGTACAACACCTTTGTCGTTCCTGAAAGTGGAGCAGAAAATCTAGTGGTCTCTGGAGAGAAGACCATGCTATGGCATCAAAGGCTTGGACATATTGGATAGAAGGGCCTTTGAATACTTCATGGTAAAGGTATGGTAGAAGGTATGAGTAATAGCTCTCTGGATTTTTATTTCTGTGAAAATTGTGTATATGGGAAGCAGAATTGGGTGAGCTTCCCCTCTGGTGGTAAGAGGGCTAAACAGAGATTAGAACCTGTGCACAGTGATGTGTTTGGACCTGTGAAGGTTCCATCACTGGGTAAGTTTGTGTACTATGTATCATTTATAGATGACTTCTCAATACATGGATATATTTTCTTAAGAATAAATCTGAAGTCTTTGACAGTTTTACAGAATTTAAGGCTCTAGTGGAAAACCAGATAGATAAGAAGATAAAGGTGTTGAGGATAGATAAAAGTGGAGAGTTTTGTAGTAAGGAATTTGAAGAATTCTGTAAGAAGTGTGGTATAGCATGACAGAAGACTACTCCATACACACTTGAGAAAAATGGAGTTGTAGAAAGAATGAACAAGATGTTGACGGAAAGGGCAAGAAGCATGCTCAGTGGTGCCAGGTTAGGACAGGAATTCTAGGAAAAGGCGGTGGAGATAACATGTTACTTGGTCAATAGATCACCTTCATCAGTGTTGGAGGATAAGACTCCAAAAGAGGTATGGATTGGTAAGAAACCCTCTCTTTCACATCTGAGGGTATTTGGATGTGATGCATATGTACATGTTCCAAAGAGAAACGAACCAAGTTGGATAGTAAATTGGAAAAGTGCATCTTTATTGGGTATAAGGATGGTCTAAAGGGTTACAAGCTTTGGAACCTAGTAACAAAGAAGGTTGTGTACAATCGAGATGTGGTGTTCAGAGAGGTAAAAGATGTTATTAGACATGAAGTCTAACGAAAGGAACCTGAGAAGATAGAGTTTGATCTTAAGGAGGAAGAATCAGACTCTACAACAGAGGAGGATTCAGAAGATGAATAGCCACAAACTCCAGGTGTGAGAAGATCAGTTCGAGAAAGAAGGAAGCCAGAAAGGTATAGTCCATCTTCTTTTGGTTCAAATTTTTCTTTATTCATTATTGATGATGATCCCAGAACTTTGAAGGAAGCAGTAGATTCAGAGGATGGAAAGCTCTGGAAAGAGGCCATGGCATCTTTGCACAAAAATGAGGCTTGGGATATGGTGGAGTTGTCGGCTAGAAGGAAACTCATTGGCAGCAAATGGGTTTTCAAGAAGAAGACAAATGCAGAAGGAAAGGTGGAGAAATAAAAACCTTAGTTGGTAGCAAAAGGTTATTTCGAGGTGCCGAGAATTGATTTTGGTGATATCTTTTCTCCTATTGCCAGGGTAACTTCTATTAGATTAATTTTATCTATTGCTGTTGGTTTTGATTTTGAGGTAGAACAGATGGATGTGAAGAGAAAATTTCTTCACATGGATCTGGAAGAGGAAATATACATGAAGCAACCTGAAGGCATTGCTTTGAAGGGTAAGAAAGAACTGGTATGCAAGTTAAATAAGTCTCTGTATGGCTTAAAATAGTCACCAAGGATGTAGTATCAAAAATTTGATATATTTATACGAGGACTTGGCTTCACCAGAAGAAAAGAATATCACTGTGTGTATTTTAAATTAATTGGTGACCATGTTATTTATCTGGTCTTGTATGTGGATGATATGTTGTTGGTTGGAAATGACAAAGAAATTATCCAAGATTTGAAGACCCAATTGTCCTCCAAATTCGACATGAAAGATCTTGGTGCTGTAAACTATATTTTGGGCATGGAAATTAAAAGAGATCGAGCAAAGAGGAAGATTTTGTTAAACTGGAGGAAGCATGTCGCGACAATACTGTAGAGGTTTAATATGTAGGATAGTAAACTGGTGAAGGTTCCTATTCCTATAGGTGTGAATTTATCTGTTGAACAGTGCCCCAAGACACAAGAAGAGGAAGAGGACATGTCCCATGTTCCATATGCAAATGCAGTCAGTAGCCTCATGTATGAAATGGTCTGTACTAGACCAAACATTGCACATACAGTGGGAGTATTGAGCAGGTTTATGTCAAAACCAGGGGAGGAGCACTGGACAGCAGTGAAGTGAGTTTTCACGTATTTGCGTGGCACTAGTGATTATGGTTTAACCTACCAAGGAAAACTAGGATTAGACAGAGTGTTGGATATTCATGGCTTTGTTGACGCAAACTGGGATGGAGATCTGGATCAGAGAAGATCTACAAGTTGGTATGTGTTTAACCTATTTGGAGATGCAATCAGTTGGATGAGTAAGAAACAATCTGTAGTGGCACTATTAACTAAAGAGGCAGAATACATGGCAGCCACTCATGTAAGAAAGGAAGTAGTTTGGTTGTAGAGATTGTGTTCAAGTATGGGGTTAGTACAGGGAGTTATAAGGATAAACTATGATAGACAAAGTGTAATTTTCTTGGGAAAGAACCCTGCATATCATTCGAAGACAAAGCACATTGATGTTCAGTATCATTTTGTGAGGGTTATGATAGAAGACAAAATGGTGTTGCTAGTAAAGGTGGACACTTCGAAGAATACTGCAGATGCATTGAAAAAATTTGTGAGCTCTGAGAAGTTCTCTTGGTGTAGAGAAATAATGGGCATTGCAGGGCTGGATAAATGACTAAGCTCTCTTTTGGCCCTCTGTGGAAAGAGAACAACAAATGGGAGAATGTTGGAATGTGTTATATTCTTTCCATGACTAGCCCATGTAGTTAATCGGGCGGTTAGAGGCCCCCCCTTCATCGTGCCAATTGCGTAGCGGGGGGGGGTCACAGGGGGTTTGAGGGGTGTAGGTAACCCCTCTCGAGGGGGTCCGAGGTAGCGCCTCGGAAAATTTTGTTTTTGGGACCCTATATTAGGCTGGCCAAACCTACCTATGGTTTTGTGCATGATTTTCGCACATTGTTTTTGATGCGATGATTTTTGGTCAACAGTTTTGGACGTGATGGTTTTCGGTCCATGGTATTGGATACTTCAGCATGTATAAATATGTATTGTAAAATTGAAAGGAACATAATGAAAAAATAAATCTGGTAGTCCTGGTTTTGGGATCCAGGGGAAAATCTCTATGTATATGTGTTTTGTGTGTTATGCTCTCGCATTGTTTATTTTCTATGTTTTAGAATTTGTATGAAAGTAATTTCTGTACAGGGTTAAAACCTACAAGATGATCTGGAAACCTTTCTCTTTGAATTTGAAATTATTTGTAGATCTTATGGTTACTGATTAAAAACTCAGAAATTGAGATTGTTTCCAGCAACATTGAAGGATAGAGCTCTTAAATGGTTCATGAGTTTAAGGACTAATTCAATACTATCATGGAATGATATGGAAAATATATTTATAGAAAAATATAAACATCATGATCTTCAGGAATAAATCTTTAGAATGTATCAAAGAGAAGATTAGAGCCTTGAAAATCTAACAGAGAGGTTCATGTACAATGTTAAGAGGGCAAAACTACATCATTTAAGATCTGACACACTAAAGACCCTCTTACTTAGAACAATTAGAGATGAGTGGATTGATATCCTTAATCTCATGGGTAGAGGTGATGTATATCAATAATAATTTTAGGAAATTTGTGAAACATGCAAACACATATCAAGAGGAAAAGCAAGAGTAGGTAAATCAGCATCAATATCTGTAAGTCAAGCTAAACTTGGAAAAAATTTTGATGGTTTTAAAACAGAAATTTTTTTCTTATTTTTTGAAAACCTCCATGATGCAGTCAATGGGTTGGGAAAAAAGAAAAAATAGGAAAATAGAAAAAGATCCTAAGTGAAAACCTCCTTTGAGGCACCTAGGCAGACCTACTAGTTGAAAACCTCCTTGAGGCAGCTAGTAGGCCTAGAAGAAAAAGGGAGAAAAAAATAAAAAAATCTTTTCTTCATCTATCTCTCTCATGAATGCATGTACTCTCCAACATATGTGACCAACAAAAATAAGTTGGTACCAAAAGAAAAATTGGTCAAGCCTAGTCAAAAGAAATCAAATTTTGACTTTATCCTCCTTTGCTAAATGCTCCAACAAGGCCAAGGCCATGCCAATCCATCACCCTAATCTATTTTCACCATCCACCCATCATTCTCAAGCTTCTACCATTCAGTTTCCTTGTTGTCCTAAAAAATTATAGGATGCTCTGTTTTACTATAGGATACAAAAATACATAGAGTAGAAATTTGTTTTTTTCCATAACTTGAAAACCATGCATCCATTTGCCAATTGTTTCAGGGGGAGATGCATATGGATGATCACGACATGCTCAAGAAATTTCAGCAAATTCTAGTGCACAGTTCTCAAGAAATTAGCCTCCATCACCTACAACCATTTTTTCATTTTCTTGATATTCGTGCATCCATTTAAAACGTTTTTTCATGGGGAGATGCATATGGATGATGGTAACATGCCCAAGCAATTTCAGCACATTCTAGTGCATGGTTTCCAATAAATTGGCCTCCATCACCTTCACCCATTTTTAGTTTTTCTTGAGATCTATGCATCCATTGACTAAAATTTGTTCATGGG
This sequence comes from Pinus tabuliformis, assembly GCA_031772625.1. Lineage (NCBI taxonomy): Eukaryota > Viridiplantae > Streptophyta > Pinopsida > Pinales > Pinaceae > Pinus > Pinus tabuliformis. The sequence goes on from CM062805.1 coordinate 248,710,799, forward strand.
GAGGTGCATAATGATAATGGCAACATGCTCAAAAATTTTCAGGGCAATCAATTCTACCGTTTGGGAGATATGAGAAAAACAAGTCATTGTCCTAAAAACCTTCAGGATTCCCTAAGATCCTACAGGATTGGAAATAAGCAGTTTTAAAAGGGAAAAATAGAGGTTGGCTTCATCAAGTAGTGTTAAGGAGGTAGGCTCTACATTTCCCCACATTTTTCCAAGTGAAAGGAACATAAAAAACCATTCTAGTTTGTTGAAAGCGGTTGCAGCATAAGGGAATTGTATACATAGAATTTTTAAATTTCGTATCAGACATATACAAAGTTCCGTCCATTAGAGAAAAATGACAGGGGGCAACCCATCAACATAGTGAGGATTCGTCAGCACCCTCATATACTAAGAGATATTCACAATGCACAATTGGATAGGTTTCTTTGAAAAATTGTGGGGATATAATGATGAAGTAGCTAGAGATTTGTAGTTAGCTTCAGCATGAAGATCCACAGGTCAAAGAAGCTCCTCCATAGCTTATTAGCAGCATTAGGATCATCAACATCACCATCCAACACCTGTACATCAAAATCAACTTAGTAGCAACATGCAAGTCTCTCCAAAAACCATCAGGTAGGTACATGTATGCAATATTCTTGACCTCTTCTTTTGAGCATATTATAGTTATAAATTTTTTGTCAATGCATGAGAGATGAGGTTTTATAAGCTAAGGATGGGTCAGTGTTACCAAGAAATCTAGTGTCTATTCAGAGCTGCTAGTACCACTAAGACGGGTAGCTATCTTAGAAACAAACAGATTAAAGTCACTTGTTTTTCCTTTACGAGAGAGAGATGAGAAAGAAGCAGAGAGTACAAACCTCAGTCTTCTACTTGGCTCCTTACTTGTTTTCTTTCTCCTTTGACAGAATCTCGCCACTACTTCCTTACTTGTATCACTTCAAAGAACACCTGTAGATTCATAACAGCATAATACCATCAAAGCATAGATATCTATCACTGTAAACAATATAGGATCAGATATATATTGACCATACAAATTCATATATCAACACAATATTCAGAGATACACAAGAATATGGAGGAAAACTCAAATAGATTTATTAATAAAAGTAGTAGAAGAGAGGATTACAACCACTTGGTCTGACCCAGTGCCACCCTCCCAGGTTGAAAGCCCTCTTCACCTCATACAAAGCAAGATCACTCAACAATGTCTTCAAAGAGAAACCAATAGCACTTCTTTGCAAATTACCAAATTCCAACCTTTGGATCTCTAGAATGAGGGATCCATTTATAGATATTTGCAGGGGGGTGAGTCAACTTCTGGGATTTTTATTAGTGTCATCTCTCTGATAGTTCTTGGTTCCACTTGGAGATTTCATGATCTCGTACTCATCCTTGGGAAAATTCAGGGAGGCAAGTGTCAAATGAGCAGGTTCTAGAAGATTCTCAGGGTCTCCACCTAGCAAACTGCTTGTGCCATTTGTCTGCTCTCGCTCATTGCACCCTACAGAAAAGCTTTCCAGTATGCATCACACTTTTTTCATGTGGCAGGTGAGATGCATCACACCCTTTGCACTGGGCAGTCTGTATGGTTCTGCTTTGACCAGTTCTGAGTGGTTTTTTCATGGAAAACTTCTGGGAGATGATGTAATCAGCTAACCTTGCTCCTTTAGGGTATGAAACAACACTTTTAGGGACCTAGAAGCCCTTGGTTTATGGACATATGTGATTGGGGTTGTAGTGCCCAAATATGTCTATAAAAGTTGCCCCCTAAAGCATGAGGTCGTAAATCTTTTGATGTCGGGTGAAATGCTTTATAATGAGGATCCGAGGTTTTTCGCACTGGAATGTGACCTATAATAAGATACAATACAATAAATTATCTTCATAATATTTTCATGATCTAGCTAAGGCAGGCATTCCCATGCTCATCTTGATAAATTCATTTTCATGTACATAGGATAGACAACCATCTGTGTACAAACTGATGATTCTGGTAGAGCCATCATCCGTTAGTTTGGATGATTATCTGTGCAGCAATGATGTACATTTAATGTCTTTATTTTCCTGAATATATCATAGCCCGGATGGATGAAACTAGATCCGAGGCCTTCAAAACTCGTTCAATCTTCGCCCAAAAGTACAATTCAATCCATGTGAAAAGATGCTCTGATGTCTAACATGGAAGGACATCACCTGATTACCAGCCAATGATGTAAGTTGTTAACAGATGCAAGAGGAATCAGCGATGATGATGATGATCCCCAAGGTACTGCAGTACAATTCACGTGGTGTGAATACATGAGTCGATGTCAAACACCATGAAAAATCTTTCGGTCCAAGGCCATTAATGTAAACCTGTGGCCGGAAGTGAGAAACTTGCCATTGAGGCATGCACGCTTCAAAGTACTGAAAGGGTTGTCCCTAGGTCGGCTTCTTGGATAATGAGCTGATGTCGACAAGAAGTGACCCGTCGTAGGAAGGCATTAATGGATCCGACATCTACGACATGGAATGGAGCAAATGATTTTGTAGAGGTGAAAACGATTTGATGATACAAGGATCAGGGTGGTGGTCATGAAAGAATGAAGCATGAAGGTATTGCAATGAATGAGACACAAGTTGGGTAGGTGAATTCTCTGAGTGACTTCTCTTAAACATATCATCGACACTGAAATGTATTGGTAGCGCTAACCCCAAAAGTGTATGATACGTGGACCAATGGTGATATGACCAGTGAACGAAATAACCCAGCCCGACTCAATCATGTTGATGGAGTGAAAAGTGTCATGTTCAAGATCGATCTACTACCAATAAATCTTCTTTAAGTTTTCTTCCCAATTTTCCCCAGTCATTTCTGACCAGTACCTCTTTATTTTTGTCAAACTTGAGGAGGATAACATATGCTTGTTCTATAATTTTCCCTTCAGGCAAACCCGTTGCTATGTTTTAAGAAGTCTAGCGACAGTGAAACTGGCTCTTGCCTGAATGGACAAGTTTGTTGCTATTGTTTTAACGAGTTTAACAACAAGGATAGCTCGGTCCTTTTCAATTTTAGAGAGTCTAAAAAGAGACGAAAAGGAAACTCCAATATTCCTTTTTCGTAATATAATCCCTTAAGTACAAAAAAGAATAAAACAATGCGAAAGGGATGACTTTTCGATAGTTTTAACGAGCCAAACAAGACAAACACTCAATCTTCTTGTGTAATGATCCCTCGAGTCCATAAAGATTAAAATCTAGAGAAGGGATAGCACTTTCGATCACTTTAACGAGCTGGAGAGGCCAAGTGCTCGGCAATATTTTCATATTTTACGAGTCAGATGAAAAGAGCTTAAAGGAGACTCACTTTTTTAGGAACGAGTGATGTTTTCATATAGCATCTTGTTCCAGGTAAGGTTTGGAACTTTCCTAATCACGACAGTGTAAAGAAGGTGACTAATAGGATCTCTCATCATAGTTATTCCTCAAAAGGGGTAAACAATGAAATGGAGGCGAATGATCGGCTAAAACAGAGTGGAGGTGATGGTAAGAACACGATCAAGGCCCAAAAGTTGATGATAATCATTCACAATGGTTATTTACCGAAGGTGGGTTCATTTTTTAATGAGCTTAAACTCTAGTGGAACATATGCTCATTGCTAGGTTTAATTTTTAACGAGCTTGAACTTCACGTAAAACTGCTCATGCTAGTCGTATAATAAGGATGTCTCATCGATAGGTTCATTTTTTAGGGAGCTTGCACCATTCGAAATTATGCTCCGACTCCTTTTATTATGTAAGCTAGGAACGATCAATCCTATGAGTTTAAAGGGTTAAGAATCTACAAACTAGGAAAAATAAATGGTCACTTTTCACTTTCATGCAAAAAGGTTCGCATGCCCCTAGGTATAGCGAATTAGAGTTTCCCAGGTTACCCCTCAATTTGCAGACAAAACATTTTTTCTATCAGGAAAGGCCTACCTTTTCCAGGTTACCCTTCAATTTGCAGACAAAACATTTTTTCTATCGGGAAAGGCCTACCGTCTAACAGAGGTATCTTATTCTAGTCTAATCCCATTTTCCTAAACGGATGGACGTGTCAGACCAGTCATATATCCTCTGCAAAAACCTACCCTATACCTGAAGTTTTCCTACCGAAACAGACCAGGGTGCATGCCCCCTGGGTTTCAGTGAAAACCACCGAATCACTCGCGTTCATCAGGTGGACGGTCTGGAGATTGATGAGACATTCCTTGCACAAAAATACCTATTAGGGATGGCATTTGACTATTAGCTATGTGTGAACCGGGGAATGAAAGTTGGTCTATGAGCTAGACCACTCTGCATTCATGCGGAAAACATATTACTCAAAAGATTGAGGAAACAATAACTCCCATGCTATAAATGTAGTCATGCCCAAGGAGTAGATTGTAATCTAAAGGTCCTTGGACTACCATTATGTTCAGATAAACGGTTTTCCTTCTCAAAAGTTATAGGCCAACTTGGAGGGATCCCTAATGGTCGACTAGTTCCTTTATGGAAGCCTGCCAGATTTCACATCTCAGGAAAAAGCGATGGTGAACCAAGCACTTTCCAAGAAGTTGAGGAAAGGATACTCACAGAATCCCCTTCATCTATGATGGTACCAACCATGACCATTCTGTAAGTTTGCACTATGATTCGGAATGGTACATTACATGGTAAATGGGGTCTGCCTAGTAGGTTCCAATCAAAGGAAATGACTAGGTTGCTTGGAGGTGGGACCAAATAAAGGGCCGAATACAGTTCTGATGAATTTCCTTCCTGTGGTAAAGGAATGGGTAGATTGCCCCCATGTTCATCGGAGTCTATGTTTACGAAAAGAATTTGAATGGTGTCGTTCTCATTCTCTTTGGTGACTATATCATCTAAAGGCGAATATTCTGAAGCCAAGATGGGGTCAACTTTTGTCTCGACCTATTGACTTTGGTCTGATGTGGACTCAGAGGGTTTATCTTCAATGATAGATGCTTCGACCAACAAAAAAGGTGGGTCAGTTGGGTTTCAACTAGCAATGGATTCAACAATAGTTTCTTGTATCCAGGAGGGTGTCACTGCAGTGATGCAGGATGATTATCCAAGACTCTTAGCTTCGTCTAGGAAGGGACAACAGTGGAGGGCATGATCGCCTTCACACAGTCTGCAGGGAAATTTAGATTTTCCTTTCTGTTCGATGACTTCGTTTTCACTAGTTGACGGTGTAATCTCAACATGATCGTCAGAGGTTGACGACACCGGATTGTGCAAGCGAGGAGACCAGTCCCTTAAGATCCATGGATACAAGGACAATCTCGATGATAGTGGTCTCCTTTGCAGATGACACATGGATATTTATGTTTGGATGGTACATTGTATGGATTTTCACTAGACGATGCACAATTGCCCCTTTTTGCCATTGGCTCCTTCTTCTTCTTCTTCTTCTTCTTCCCTTTCTTCTTCTTCTCAGTTAATTGGTTTTTAGTTTTACTATCTTCACCAAGTGAAGAGGAAGAAGGAGAGGGAGAGACAAACGAAGTAGAAGGTTTGAGGGTAACTCTAGTATCATCTAGTTTCTGATTCGATTGTTCAGGAATCACAATGCTTTGAACGACAGAGGTCAAGAAAAGCCATACCATAAGGCCAATTGTTAGTCCTGGAAGGGACAATGTGGTCATATGAGGTGCACCAACATCTCCCTAAGAGAAAGGACTAGGATTTCCCCCGAGGGGAAATCCTTGGTTGGTGGACTCCATTTTCTCAACCTAAGACCAACGAGGGAACAATGACGTTATTCCAATTCAAATAAATTTTAGACACTTTGACACAACTTGCTTTTTCAATTTTTAAGAGTCGAAAGAAAGCTAAAGATGACTTTAGTCGCCTTCGATTTTTAATGAGCCTGAAGTGACAAGTGCTCAGATGGACCTTTTCCTTTAAGGAGTCTGAAAAGGAATGAAAGAGACTACTCTAGAAATCTAGACAGAGGAATTACCAAACCAATCGCAAAACTGCAGAATACTTTTTACGGTACGGTAATCAATCTTCCCGAATGTTGTGTTCAGTGCATTGTGATCGATAGGGCGGCAGACACGGCTTCCTAAGGATAAAGGATATAGCCTATTCTGGTCTCCCAATATATACTCAACAGTACGTGGGAGCACAAGTCCGTATTGGCACTCTTCGTCTCAAAGAGGAGGAATCACCCAACCTATGATGAAAGCGATAGTTACCTGGCTTTACAACGCCGAAATACGTCTCTAGCCTAGACTTCTAGATGTTGTGCGTTAGGTTCCAAAGTGTTTTTATGTTCATTGAATTTATTTTATAGTTGATCTTTCTTAAGAAGTTTTCCTTTAAGGTTCACCACATGATGTAGATATACAATTCCTAAAATGCAATCTAAGATGATAAACAGTCGTTTAATCTTCTTTTTGCAATGAAAATCCTGGCTAATAAGGAAAGAGAAATGAAATCCTTTCAACATAGAGCAGAGAGCACACATTAGATGCACTGTCCTAGATCAAAATCAACAAGCAGTCTAAATGCAAATGCACATGCATGTATTTATTTTCTGCTTTCTTAATGTGTGAATGAAAAAAAGAATGCTAAGCACAAATCTGAACTATGTCTTCTTTCAAAGTGACAATACTAATGATTTTCTTTTCAAAAAAATAAAAGGGAGATAAGACGACTCTTTGCGATTTTGAATTGAAAACTTCTTTCAACACTTGAAGTACTATTAATTCAGATCAAATACAAGAGTAATAATGTAATTGACTATTAGAAAGAGAAGGATTATTTTCCTTGACTAAAAATGACACTTGCGACACTTTCAAATCCAAAGACGACAGTTTGATTAAGCTACCATTTTTTAAATGAGAACTGTGAATGGCAAAAAATACATAAAAAACATTCACAAATATTTGCACAATGGAGGTTGGATGATGCAAAGGAAGGGGGTTTCAACAGTGGTCTACTGATCACAGACAACAAAACTCCTGAATAAAGCTAAAGAGAGTGAAGAAAAAACCAAAATCTGGATGCAGAACTAGTCTTGTCTAATCATCGCACCTGTAACACAGGGAAATAGGGATTCATCCCACCTACTGCACATGGGAGATGTGATGCATCTAGATTGCCAAGAAGAGAAGGTGCAATGGTCCAGGGACGAGACTTTAACTTGGTTTTTGGTCACAGTTTGTAGCTTAGTTCAGGGATTTAAGCTGAGCAAATGATATTCAGTAACTACAAAGTACAGGGGCTGATCTAATGAGGTTACTCAAGCTACATCTAGGGCACTTAGGATGTTTGCAAGTCAATTGTTCAGTTCATAAACAAACCAGGAGATTGACTGAAGCAGCATTGATCTACTTTGCACTTGCATAGCAAATGCAGTTCGAAGGCTAGCTGGATTAACTTCAGGCTCTGTCTATGGCTTATGAATCAAAAAAATAGAGACAAGCAATCAAACTACTCGCTCCCTAGTGGAGTTGCCATTTTGTTACCGGGAAATCTAGTGTCTATTCAGAGATGCTAGTCCCACTAAGACGGGTAGCTATCTTAGAAGCAAACAGATTAAAGTCACTTGTTTTTCCTTTACGAGAGAGAGATGAGAAAGAAGTATAGAGTACCAACCTCAGTCTTCCGCTTGGCTCCTTGCTTGTTTCCTTTCTCCTTTGACAGAATATCTCCACTGCTTCCTTACTTGTCCCGCTTCAAAGAACACCTGTAGATTCACAGCAGCATAATACCATCAAATCATAGAGATCTATCACTGTAAACAATATAGGATTAGATATATATTGACCATACGAATGCATATATCAACACAATATTTAGAGATACACAAGAAAATGGAGAAAAACTCAAATAGCTTTATTAGTAAAAGTAGTAGAAGAGAGAATTACAACCACTTGGTCTGACCCAGTGCCACCCTCCCAGCTTGAAATCCCTCTTCACCTCATACAAAGCAAGATCACCCAACAATGTCTTCAAAGAGAAGCCAACAACACTTCTTTGCAAATTACCAAATTCCAACCTTTGGATCTCTGGGATGAGCGATCCATTTGTAGCTATTTGCAGGTGGGGTGAGTCAGCTTCTTGGATTTTGATTAGTGTCATCTCCTTGATAGTTCTTGGTTCCACTTGGAGATTTCATGATCTCTTACTCATCCTTGGGCAAATTCAGGGAGGCAAGTGTCAAATGAGCAACTTCTAGAAGATTCTCAGGGTCTCCACCTAGCAAACTGCTTGTACCATTTGTCTGCTCTCGCTCATCGCACCCTATAGAAGGGCTTTCCAGTATGCATCACACTTTTTTCATGTGGCTGGTGAGATGCATCGCACCCTTTTCACTAGGAAATCTATATGGTCCTGCTTTGACCAGTTCTGAGTGGTTTTTTCATGGAAAACTTTTGGGAGATGATGTAATCAGCTGACAATTCTCCTTTAGGGTATGAAACAACACTTTTAGGGACTTAGAATCCCTTTTTTTATGGACATATGTGATTGGATTGCAGTTCCCAAATATGTCTATAACAGTCAACAGTCTCACCTGCCTTCAACTAGTTAATTTCAGCTCACTCCTTCACACATGCAAGGTTGAAATGTCAAATTATGAAGGGTGATGATTTCAAGGAATGAGGACAATAGTTAAGAGAAGAAATTTTTGCAAAGGACAAGTCACCACAACACTCCAAGCCCTCCATCCACTTCATATTCACTATCTATTCATCATTAATCCATCCCATTTCATTCTTGAAAAAAAAAACAAATAGAGCATCCTCTCCATTTTCAATCCAAGAGGACTCCAATCTCTTTTTAGCTTTTGTCCAAGGCCTAAAAATGGGAAAAAGGCATGGGAGTCAAGTTGAGCACCTACCCTAACCTCAGCGTATCATTTATGCTCAAAACTGGTATCCTATAGTTTTAATAGGGTTTCCTGTAGTTTTGACAGGAATTACTACAAGATGTCCTAGTTCTCATCTAAAGGTAGTTTGAAGGTTTTAGAGGTGTCCAAATGGTGGAACAAGGTAGCAAAAGGTTGATAAGGATATGGAAGACCTTGCTAAACTAAAAAATATTCAAGAACCCATCTTGAATAAGGGTAAGAAAGAAAGCTAATGGTCTCAAGAAATAATGATTTTTCTTTGCATAAATATGTTTTTGGGCTTTTCCTTGTAGAAATTGCAGCCAATATTATTAATGCACAAGAGAGAGACCACCATGGCCATACATGAGGCACAATGAGGTCACCAAGTTTCTCAGAGGATGAGAAATACTTTTAGCACAAGGGTATGATGGCTTATAAATGAGACATAAACTAAGGACCATGCCTCTAAATTAAAACATAAATTAAGGCCTATGACCATCCTTCAGCACATTAAACCTCTCTTTCTATATTATATAATTTATTTTTAACTTTAGTATATTCATTAGGAAGGTTTATGAATAATTGGATATTTGTGCCTAATATTATTTATTTTTGTGGAATATTATGAGAATATTGGGCAAATTATGAAGAGTTGGAGGAGGAGATAATTTAGGGACTTGTTCCCTACTACAGGAGGATCAACAATAAATAATAATTCAATAAGATATTATGAAATTATGGCACATATTGTGAAACTCTGATGATTTAGAAAATCTAGGAATGTGTTCCACTAATCAAGGGACCAGATCCACTAATCAAGGGATTTTGGTGGGGAAAACTTCCTCCATTCATGGGGAATGGTTCTTAATCATTTTTTATAAGTACCAAGTCGAGTTTGCCTCTAGGGAGAGATTTTCATTAGTGTTATTGTGGAGAGAGCTTGTATTCTTGCAACTCCATTGTATTTTCTTACAGGGATGTAATTCTATTAATGAAAATAATGAAGATTGGTGTCATGTTCAGCTTCTAAATCTTCTTCTCCTCCATAGGTCTCTAAGTTTCCTTGGGCTTGGCCATCCCAAGAACCTCAGAGCGCTTTTGTATCATTTTCTTTCCTTCTTTTCACTGATTATTCACATGCATCTCTAGTTTTTATTTCTTTTTATTTCTGCATTTAGTATTAATGATTTCTTGTTGTAGGATTGACATAAATGTTGAATTTAAGTTATTTTGCAGGATCACAAGCACTATTTCATCATTGGAAAAGCTTTATTAATCATTGAGTTTCTTGGATTAGTCTTCTTATTCCCAAATCTAGATTGTTGGACCTCCTTTTTAGTAAAGAAAAATAAATTTATGCTATTTTTTAGAGCATGCTAAAAATCTTCAATCAAGTCGGTTCCACTTGAATTATATCACAAAAACATTCTAGTTCATAAAAAAAATTACCCCATTGCATTTTCACTTGATTTGGTTAGGCATTTTTTAGATTTACTAGCTCCCTAGTTCTTAAATTTCTAGATTTTTTACTAGTAATGTTTTTTAGTTTTTTTGCATGGGTTAACAAAGATATTTTTGAGTTATTCCACTTGGAATATGGACCTAAGACATCCTAGTTAATAGCACAATTTTGTCCCATCCAATTTGGAATTGATTTTCTTGGTCATTAAACCCTCACCAATTTCATCATTTCACAAGGAAACTTCTCCAAGCTTTTTGGGCAAATCCATCCATCTCCCAACTTTGGTTTTAAGTTTAGAAATGGTCCTAGGCACTCCCTTGCCGCATTACGTCCACCAACCACCTTCCCTAAGATTTCCATCACCTTCAACATCCATTATTTTTCTCTCAGTTGTATGTTGTAGGTTTTCAGGGGATCGTGTAGGTTTTTAGTACATCCTGTAGGTTTTCCTGTAATGGCCTGTTTTGAGGCCGAATTGAGGGAAATCCTCCAACAAGCCACACAAGGTCACCTAAGTGTCTCCAAAACCTTCCAACCATCCTCTAGCATCCTTAAGCCACCTGCCACATCACCAAAAGAGATTAGATTTCACACTTGTTTCTACATAAAAAGAAAAAAATAGATTTATTTCAGTCCTTTACATGCACAGTAGTGATGTTTGGTGTTTTGAATCTTCATTCTTAAGACAGTTGGATTGCATACATGTTAACTTAGAATTATTTTAAAGCAAATCCTCTTAGCAGTTAGTTAGAAAATGGTATGTTTTATCATCTGATTTCAGCCTCTTTCCTTGTACTTTCTTTCTTGCACTAAGGTAAGGTTTCATTTCGAGTATTTCATTCTCTACAATTAGTTTAGGATTTGGCTTCAGTACATGTACTCCACTACATCATGACAACAAAGGAAGGACACATTGTATGCCGCACATATAGTGTTGATACCTCTTAAGTTTCTACAAACCCCTGATTGATAATTGAAGTCAGTAGCCTTGGGAGTTGCAGCATTCTTGTTGCAATACCGAGGCTCGTCACTTTTTGGCGCCGTTTCCAGGGAGGTACCAAAGTATGCATTTTTTTCTTCCCTAGTTGATTCATGTCTTTTTACTTTTTTGAAAAACAAAATATTTTCATTAGGCATATTTAATTTCAAAAGTAGAAAATTGCATTGCATTATAGTTTTCATTCAATCATAAAAACAAAAACAAAATTTATCCAACACCAACCCATCCCCCATTTGATCACATCGTGTAGTAAGAGCCATATCACCATCCACTTTTTCAGGTAGGAGAAGAAAAAGAGATGGCAAAGAATCTAGAATAAATGGATGGAGATGATGAAAATGAGGAAGATCCTCTTGAATTTCCCATTCAAGACACTGATGGTATTGTGCACATGAAGGACATCCCTCCATATTTTCTTGCAAAATTTGACGGTCTAAGGTCAGAGGATCTAGAAACCTTTTTCTTTTTCTTTGAAATTGTTTGTAGATCTTATGGTTACTTATTAAAAACTCAAAAATTGAGATTGTTTTTGGCAACATTGAAGGATAGAACTCTTAAATGGTTCATGAGTTTAAGGACTAATTCAATAAGATCACAGAATGATATGCAAAATATATTTATAGAAAAATATAAAGATCATGATCTTAAGCAAGAAATATTTAGAATGAATCAAAGAGAAGATGAGAGCCTTGAAGATCTAATAGAGAGGTTCATGTATAATGTTAAAAGGGAAAAACTACATCATTTAGTATCTAGCACACTAAAAACCCTCTTACTTAGAACAATTAGGGATGAGTGGATTGATATCCTTAATCTCATGACTAGAGGTGATGTATATCAATTATCATTTGAGGAAATTTGTGAAACATGCAAACACATATCAAGAGGAAAAGAAAGAGTAGGTAAATCAGCATCAAGATCGATAAGTCAAGCTAAACTTGGAAATTTGTTTGATGGTTTTAAAACACAAATTCTTAGCAATCTAACAAAACAAGTAGAAATGTTATGAATGGAAGATGAAGAAAATTAAAATGTTGATATTTGTGTTGTAGAATCACATGATGTTAAATATTTTCCATCATTACCAAGGTTGAAGGAAGTTTACTAACAGGACAATGGAGCAAGTCAATTGCCAATGCAGCAATGTTACGTAGCTCCAAGAGGACCATGACAACCTATTTAGCATGATATGATGCAAGAGCCTAATTCACAATTTCAAGCTTATGCAAATCCACCTCAAATTAATTGGAACACACCCTTTCCTTGGTAACATTGGCCATCTCAACCCCAAAACCAATCTTGGCAACATGGTTGGCAAGGAACTTATGGGAGCCATCCACAATATCCTCAATATTTTCCTCAATATCCTCCATACCCAAATCCATTTTATCCCTACCATTCACCTCCACCACAACCACAACCCCATCCACATCCATCTCAAATATGCACTCCCACTCAACTACTTGTACCACCATTTCCAAACCCACACATTGAAGTAGCTCAGCCTACTTACAATGCTGAGGTACAACACATCCCAACATCTCCTCTTAAGCTCAATGGTATTCACCATAGCTCAGGAAGAGTATTGCAAAAAAGACATTCTCTTGATACCATTGAAGGACTATATCCAGAAGAACAAGATTCGAAAGAGAAGATAAAAGAATCATGGGTCTCACTTGATGAAGAGCAGACATTGAAATAAGAGATTGAGAAAGCTCCCTCATGGTTACCATCAAATCCTCCATGTATTTAAGAGAACAATCAACAAAAAGAGGAATATTTGAAGGCCATGGTCAAAGAAGACATGAAGAATGATCTAGATCATCAAGTGGACCAGGGGCATCACAACTATATTGAAATATGGTTCCAAATAGTCACTAAGTTGCAGCAACACTCTCTTCCTCAATTCTTCTTGATATCATCAAAGTCAAATCATTTGATTTTTGAAATTCAAGTACATGTCAAATCATACATCTCAAGCCTACACATCAGTTTCTTTGTCTTCTTGATGTGCACATGGCTCCATTGGAGTTATTCTTATACTTGAAAGCGATTTTGTTTTTCAAGCAGGGTAGGGTAGAAGGAAAAAAAATAATGATGAAAAAAAGGGGAAAAAAATCTTAGGTGAAAACCTCATTGGAGGCGCTTGAGATTGGCTCATTCATTGAAAACATCGATGAGGTGGTCAATGGGTTGGGAGAAAAGAAAAAAGAGGAAAAAAGAAAAAGATCCTAGGTGAAAAGCTCCTTTGAGGAGCCTAGGTAGACCTACTAGTTGAAAATCTCCTTGAGGCAGCTAGTAGCCCTAGAAGAAAAAAGGGAGAGAAAAATAAAAAAATATTTGCTTCATGTATCTCTCTTATGAATGCATATACTCTCCAACATATGCAAGCAACAAAAACAAGTTTGTACCAAAAGAAAATTGGTCAAGCCTAGTCAAAAGAAGTCAAATTTTTACTTTCTCCTCCTTTTCTCAAATGCTCCAACAAGGCCAAGGCCATGCCAATCCATCACCCTCATCTATTTTCACCATCCACCCATCATTCTCAAGCTTCAACCATTCAGTTTTCATATTGTCCTAGAAAACTACAGATGCTCTGGTTTACTATAGGATACAAAAATACATAGAGCAAAAATTTGTTTTTGCCATAACTTGAAAACCATGCATCCAGTTGCCAATTTGTTTCAAGGGGAGATGCATAACGATGATGGTGACATGCTCAAACAATTTCAGCGAATTATAGTGCACAATTTTTGAGAAATCAGCCTCCATCACCTACATCCATTTTTTCATTTTCTCGATATCCGTGCATCCATTTAAAACGTTGTTTCATGGGGAGATGCGTATGAATGATGGTAACATGTCCAAGCAATTTTAGCATATTCTAGTGCACGGTTTCCAATAAATTTTCGTCCATCACCTTCAGCCATTTTTAGCTTTTCTCGAGATCCGTGCATCCATTGACCAAATTTTCAAGACAATCCATTCTACCATTTCATGATGATGACAGCATGGTTAGAAAGTTTTAGGACAATCCATTCTACCGTTTGGGAGATATGGACAAAACAAGTCGTTGATCTAAAAACCTACAGGATTCCCTGAGATTCTACAGGATATAGAACAACACCTATAGGATTGGCAGTGAGCAGATTTAAAAGGAAAAAATAGAGGTTGGATTCATCGAGCAGTGTTAAGGAGGTAGGCTCTACATTTCCCCAAATTTCTCCAAGTGAAAGGAACATAAAAAAACCCTTCTATTTTGTTGAAAGTGATTGCATCATAAGGGAATTGTACACATATAACTTTTAAATTTGGTATTAGACCTATACAAACTTCCATCCATCAGAGAAAAATGAAAAGGGGGAACCCATCAACATAGTGAGGATTCATCAGCACCCTCCTATACTAAGAGATATTCACGAGGCACAATTGGATAGGTTTCGTTGAAAATTTGAGGGGATATGATGATGAAGTAGCCAGAGATTTGCAGTTAGCTTCAGCATGAATATCCATATGTCAAAGAAGCTCCTCCAGAGCTTAATATCAGCATCAAGGTCATCAGCATCACCATCCAACACCTGCACATCAACATCAACTCAGTATCAGCATGCAGGTCTCTCCAACAACCATCTGGTAGGTACAGGTATGCAATATCCTTGACCTCTTCTCTTGAGCATCCTATAGTTAGAAATTTATTATCAATGCATGAGAGATGAGGTTTTATAAGATAAGTATGGGTCAGTAGTATCAACCGCCTTCAACTAATTAATTGCAACTCACTCCTTCACTCATGCAAGGTTGAAATGTCAAATTATGATGGGTGATGATTTCAAGGAATGAGGACAGCAGTTAAAAGAAGAAACTTTTTTAAAGAACAAGTCACCACAGCACTCCAAGCCCTTCATCCACTTCATATTAACTATTTGTTCATCATTCATCCATACCATTTCATTCTTGAAAAAGAAAACAAACAAAGCATCCTCTCCATTTTCAATCCAAGAGGAATCCAATCTCTTTTAGCTTTTGTCCGAGGCCTAAAAATGGGAAAAAGGCATGGGAGTCAAGTTGAGTGCATGTCCTAACCTTAGAGTATCATTTATGCTCAAAACTGGTATCCTGTAGTTTTAACAGGGTTCTCGGTAGTATTGATAGGAATTACTACAGGATGTCCTAGTTCTCATCTAAAGGCATTTTGAAGGTTTTAGAGGTATCCAAATGGTGGAACAAGGTAGCATAAGGTTGATAAGGATATGGAAGACCTTGCTAAACTAAAAGATATTCAAGAACCCATCTTGAATAAGGGCAAGAAAGCAAGCTAATGGTCTCAAGAATAGTGATTTTTCTTTGCACAAATATGCTTTTGGGTTTGTCCTTGCAAAAATTGCAGCCAATATTCTTAATGCACAAGAGAGAGGCCACGAGGGCCATGAATGATGCACTATGAGGTCACCAAGTTGCTCAGAGAATGAGAAACACTTTCAGTAGCGGGGTACAATGGGCCTTTAAATTAGACATAAATTAAGGCCCATGCCTCTAAATTAAAACATAAATTAAGGCCTATGATCATCCTTTAGCACATTAAACCTCTCTTTCTGTATTAGATAATTTATTTTTAACTTTAATATATTCATTAGGAAGGTTATGAATAATTGGATATTTGTGTCTAATATTATTTATTTTGTGGAATATTATGAGAATATTAGGTAGATTATGAATATTTGGAGGAGATGATTTGGGGACTTGTTCCCTACTACAGGAGGATGAATAGTAAATAATAAATCAACAAGATATTATGGAATTATGGCACATATTGTGGAACTCCAATGATTGAGAAAATCTAGGAATGTGTTCCACTAATGAAGGGACCAAATCCACTAATCAAGGGATTTTTGTGGGGAAAGCTTCCTCCATTCATGGGGAATGATTCGTAATCATTTTGTATAAGTACCAAGTTGAATTTTCCTCTAGGGAGAGATTTTCATTAGTGTTATTGTGGAGAGAGCTTGTATTCTTACAGCTCCATTGTATTTTCTTATAGGAATGTAATTCTATTAATGAAAATAATGAATATTGGTGTCATGTTCAGCTTCTAAATCTTGTTCCCATCCATAGGTCTCTGATTTTCCCTGGGCATGGCCATCCCAGGAATCTCGTAGCCCTTTTGTATCATTTTCTTTCCTTCTTTTCACTGCTTATTCACATGCATCTCTAGTTTTCATTTGTTCCTATTTCTACATTTATTATTAACGATTTATTGTTGTAGGACTGAGATAAATGGTTGATTTAAGTTCTTTTGCACAAGCACTATTTCATCCTTGGAAAATCTTTAGTAATCATTGAGTTGCTTGGATTAGTCTTCTTATTCCCAAATCTAGATTGTTGGGCCTCTTTTTTCGCAAAGAACAATAAATTTTTGTTATTTTTAGAGCATGCTAACAAGATTCAATCAAGTTGGTTCCACTTGAATTAGATCAAAAAATCATTATAGTTCATAAAAAAAACCACCCCATTGTTTTTGCACTTGATTTGGTTAGGAATTTGTTAGATTTACTAGCTCACTAGTTCCTGAATTTATAGATTTTGGACTAGTAATGTTTTTTATTTTTTTTGCATGGGTTAACAGAGGTATATTTGAGTGATTCCACTTGGAATAGGGACCTAATACATCCTAGTTAATAAAAAAAAAATTCCCATCCAATTTAGATTTTATTTTCTTTGTCATTAAACGCTCACCAGTTTCATCATTTCACGAGGAAGCTTCTCCAAGCTTTTTGAGCAAATCCATCCATCTCCCAACTTTGGTTTTGAGTTCTGAAGTGGTCCTAGGAACTCCCTAGCCTCATTCCATCCACCAAACACCTTCCCTAAGCTTTACATAACCTTCAACATCCATCCTTTTTCTCTCGGTTGTATCCTATAGGTTTTCAGGGGATCGTGTAGGTTTTTAGTACATCCTGTAGGTTTTCCTGTAGTTGC
This sequence comes from Pinus tabuliformis, assembly GCA_031772625.1. Classification (NCBI taxonomy): domain Eukaryota; kingdom Viridiplantae; phylum Streptophyta; class Pinopsida; order Pinales; family Pinaceae; genus Pinus; species Pinus tabuliformis. The sequence continues at coordinate 248,728,121 of CM062805.1, forward strand.
CTATTTTGAGGCCAAATTGAGGGAAAACCTCTAGGAAGCCACACGAGGTCACCTAAGGTTCTCCCAAACCTTCCAACCATCCTCTAGCATCCCTAAGCCACCTGCCACATCACCAAAAGAGATTAGCTTTCACACTTGTTTTTCCATAAAAATAATAAAAAGAAAAAAAACAGATTTATTTCAGTCCTTTACATACATAGTTGTAATGTTTGATGTTTTGAATCTTCATGTTTACGCAGTAGGATTTCATACATGTTAACTTTTCATTCTTTTGAAGCAAAGCCTCTTAGAAATTAGTTAGAAAATGGTGTGTTTTAGCATTTGATTTCAGCCTCTTTCCTGTTACTTTCTTTCTTGCACTAGGTTAAGGTTTCTGTTAGAGTTGACCTGGCCATCCCTCCGTCAGAGATCAAAACTCTTTTTGCATTACATTTTTAGGTGTCCCATCTTGCTCAATCAGTTGCATTCCATTAGGAGCATGCCATAAATTTGACGGAATGGCTTTGTCATTCATTCCCTCATGTCTTGTACCCGCTGGATTAGGTCTTTTCATTAATGTTTATTAAAGTCCATGATAGTCAATGTTTGATCTTTTAATGGGAAAAGAGTCATGTCAAATCATAGGTCTAGGATTTCACAAATTGAGTCGTTAAAGTTTCTAATAATGCTAGTAGGCTAGAGGGAGGTTCCGCTTTGCCGCTGCAAACAAATGTCTGGTGACTCTCTAATATGTGATGAATACTGACACACTAGCGGTCTCATGGCACTCATATTGATGAGAAGGTCCACCTTCATGCTTAACCTCTGATAATACCTGTGAAGCTATGAAGAAGTCATGGGAGATGAAATCATCCCATGTGATGCCCTGTAATTCAAGCTGATGAACCACCAAAATCTTAATAAGAGAAAAATGATAGACACTGTTAAGTTGCTGCTGAGGGGTTTTATGCTAGACAAGGGTGGTCATCCTCTCTATGTTTTGGCAAAAGAAATACAGAATTTTCATCATCCGTACCCTGGTGAAATGAATGAGCAACTTGATGTGATAAGCATAGAGACGAGAGAACCGTCCCTCACAGCTGAAATATTTCATGATCAATTTCATTAGTGGAGCATATTCATCTTTTAGATATCGGAATGGGAAGACTCTCTTGAGCTGCCTCAAGAAACCGGTTTTACTGTATGGCCCATAATGTTGCCAGTCAATCTTCTACTTCTTGTGCCATGGTTCTCCAATGTTCAGTATGCCTGTTGCTAATGAGATAGATTTTGATGTAAGCGTGAAGGTGACACCAGCTAAGGTAGCTTGATCTCCATGTAAGTGCAGCACAAAAAGATGAGCCAGCTCATGATGAAATTGAACACTAGCTGCCTTTTGACAAAACTCATAGCATGAATGATGCTAAAACCAAAACATGGCAAGAGGGCAAGCCTGCAATTCTGTAAGGGTGGTTGGTTCTTCTCTAACATGTCTGCCACCTTTATGAGGCCTCTGGGGTGCCTGTTCTTCCAAGGGTGAGTCACTTTGGGTTTCCACTTCATAGTCCGATGAATGCTCAGATGCCATGACTGCTGTTTTTCAACTACCTTGGAGAAAAAGATACTGCTGTATGAAAACTGTACTAAATTGCTCTTTTTAATGTATTCAAATTCTTCCACCAAGAGGAAAAATGTAACAAGGGACTGTTAGGAAGGGGGGGAAAGATGAATAGTTTATGGAATATTAGGATACATTTTGTTTAGGGAAATGTAGGAGGGTTTTGTGAAGTTTATATAAGGTAGGGTTTGGGATTTTTGCATTTGTAAAGGTGTGGAAGGGAATTGGGAATAGGAGTTTAGTAATTTTTAGGGATAGGGAAGAATAAAATTCAGGAGAAATGGAATAAGGGAGAAGGGAATGATGGAAAGAAGGGAAAAATGGGATGGAGGGGGAACCTTGGTAACAAAACAATGAATTTGCAACCCTAACAACAATTTGGCTTGAGGAATTTTAGAGGTGGGGTTTGAGAGTTTTTATTTCAACCAATAGCAGCTATAAACCATCATCACATTGGCACAAAAATGGATGAAACATTAAGATGGTGGTCCTACCTGGCAAATCCAAACGATCAAATGGAAATTTGGAGAGATTAGAAAAAAATTCGGGCTTTCAGGTGTGTGCACCGCGCCGCATACCCAATGCGCCGCGCTCTACCAGTGTGCCATGCCCGTTCAAATTTTCACTGGAAATTTTCTCCTAGTGCGTCGCGCCACCTGCTCTGTGCGTCGCACCTGCTAAGTTTCCTCCAACTTCACCCAAAACGTGCACTTGCTCACCCAATTGCTTTGAACTATTACCTCTTTACTCTTGGCATTCAAAATGACCTTGACCCTCATGGAGAAATCTTTATAAAGACATGGAGACATGGTTTTGATTTTTGATTCTCCAAAACCCATTTTTATAATGTTTGACATTGGCACTTTTTCACACTTTAAGGCAACTCTGTTTTTCACACTTCCTTTTTGATTTTTCACTGAAATGATGGAATTTTTGGCAAATTTTTGCAGGGGTAGTTGACATGGAATTTAGCAAAGGAGACCAGGGCTACGCCTGAAGATTTCAAAAACTGAAAACTTTTGAAAATTATTACAAAGGACAAAATGTTGACTTTTCTTCAAAACAAAATTTTGAAGAACAGTCACAAACCATCCATATGATGATGATGAAATTCATGAAATAAAAACATTTGTAGAACCTCCCTCTGGCCTACTAGCATTATTAGACACTTTAACGACTCAATTTGTGAAATCATAGACTCTTTGCCCATTAAAAGATCAAACATTGACTGTCATGGACTTTAATAAACATTGATGAAAAGACCTAAGCCAGCAGGTACAAGGCATGAGGAAATGAATGACAAAGCCCTTCCGTCAGATTTATGGCATGCTCCTAACGGAATTCAACTAATCGAGCAAGATGGGACACATAAAAATGAAATGCAAAAAGAGTTTTGATCTTTGACGGAGGGATGACCAGACCGGGGTCAAGGTCATTTTGAATGCCAAGAGTAAAGAGGTAATAATTCAAAGCAATTGGGTGAGCAAGTGCACGTTTTGGGTGAAGTTGGAGGAAACTTGGCGGGTGCGGCGCACAGAGCAGGTGGCGTGGCACATTGAGGAGGCACGGTGCATTGGGAGAAAATTTCCAGTGCCAATCTGAATGGGCGCGGCGAACTAGCAAAGCGCGACGCGTTGGGTATGCAGCACGACGCACACACCTGAAAGCCTGAATTTGTTTCAAATCTCTCCAAATTTCCATTTAATCATTTGGATTTGCCAGGTAGGACCGCCATCTTAATATTTCATCCATTTTTGTGCCAATGTGATGATGGTTTATAGCTGCTATTGGTTGAAATAAAAACTCTCAAACCCCACCTCTAAAATTCCTCAAGCCAAATTACTATTAGGGTTGCCAATTCATTATTTTGCTACCAAGGTTCCCCCTCCATCCCATTTTTCCCTTCTTCCCATCATTCCCTTCTCCCTTATTCCATTTCTCCTGAATTTTATTCTTCCCTATCCCTAAAAATTACTAAACTCCTATTCCCAATTCCCTTCCACACCTTTACAAATGCAAAAATACCAAACCCTACCTTAGATAAACTTCACAAAAACCTCTTACATTTCCCTAAACAAAATGTATCCTAATATTCCCTAAACTCTTCATCTTTTCGCCCCCTTCCTAACATTCCCTTGTTGCATTTTTCCTCTTGGTGGCAGAATTTGAACACATTAAAAAGAGCAATTCAGTACAGTTTTCATACAACAGTATCTTTTTCTCCAAGGCAGTCGAAAAATAGCAGTCATAGCATATAAGCATTCATCGGACTATGAAGTGGAAACCCAAAGTGACTCACCCTTGGAAGAACAGGCACCCCGGAGGCCTCATAAAGGTGGCAAACATGTCAGAGAAGAACCAACCACCCTTACAGAATTGAAAGCCTGCCCTCTTGCCATGTTTTGTTTTCAGCATCAGTCATGCTATGAGTTTTGTTAAAAGGTGGCTAGTGTTCAATTTCATCATGAACTGGCTCATCTTTTTGTGCTGCACTTACATGGAGATCAAGCTACCTTAGTCGGTGTCACCTTCATGCTTACACTAGAATCTATCTCATTAGCAACCGGCATACCAAACATTGGAGAACCATGGCACAAGAAGCAGAAGATTGACCGGCAGCATTATGAGCCATACATTGAAACTAGTTTCTTGAGGCAACTCAAGGGAGTCTTCCCATTGTGATATCTGAAAGATGAATATGCTCCACTAATGAAATTGATCATGAAATATTTCAGCTGTGAGGGACGGTTCTCTCTTCTCTATGCTTATCACATCAGGTTGCTCATGCATTTCACCAGGGTACGTATGATGAACATTCCATATTTATTTTGCCGGAACATAGAGAGGATGACCACCCTTGTGCAGCATAAAACCCCTCAGCAGCAACTTAACAGTGTCTATCATTTTGCTCTTATCAAGATTTTGGTGGTTCATCAGCTTGAATTACAGGGCATCAAATGGGATGATTTCATCTCCCGTGACTTCTTCAGAGCTTCACAGGGATTATCAGAGGTTAAGCATGAAGGTGGACCTTCTCATCAGTATGAGCACCATGAGACTACTAGTGTGCCGGTATTCATCACATATCAGAGAGGCACCAGACATTTGTTTGCAGCTGCAAAGCAAGTGTTATCTCCACCCGGGTTGGAAGGGGCCTCGCTTCCTCCATCAGCATCACAGGTACAGGACAAAGGCAAGAGGCCAATGTAGGATGAGGGGCCTTCAGGTGAGTCTTCAAGTGAAAGAGAGACCGACTTCATTCTCATTCATGATATGATACAAATATGGGTCCACAAAGTGCCAAACTTAGGGAGATCATCCAGGAGCAGCAAATAGAAATCCAAGCCTTATCCCTTGACTTGGAGAGAGTTAAGTGGACCATGAAATACTTGGAGTAGAGGAACAAACATCTTGAAGATCAGCAAGCAATCATGGAGCTACAAAACATTCGCGAGCATCGCCAAGTTCCACAAAGGAGAAGAATTGAGCTCACGTCATTGGAGCAAGAGATTAATGAGGATCGGGAGGCTAATCTTGAGAGAGTTAACATGCACTTAGAGAGCCTGTTGGACAAGGCTGACAAAGACCATGCATTACTGATACACATGGCTTTCCACTACATGGCACGTAACAAGGTCTGCAAGGCACGAATCAGGAATTTAAAGGCAAAATTGAAGAAGGCAATAAGGAAGAAAAAGAGGCAAAGGGAGCTTGATCGTCTTTAGATACTGGCCAAAGCCTCTTTAGCCCAACATAACTCTTAATGAAGGAGCTCCAGCCCAAATTTCAAGAAATTTGGGGCATTTTTGACATTTTGGAAATTTTTTGTACAAAAAACAGGGTTTTTCTCCCTGTGCACCGCGCCACCTGGCGCGTGCTTTTGATAGGAAGCTCCAAATGGAAAAAAGTTTATATTTTTGGATTTTTCATGAAAAATCATGACTGCTAGTGCATGTCCAAGAATTTTGGGCAAGTTTTGAGTCCTCAGGAGGTCAAAAACACTCAAAAAATGACCTCTCTACCCCTATTTTGACACACAGGAAGCGGTCTTGGGAGATGGAAGTTTTGGAGAGGAAAATGGGCACCAAATTCAAAAATGCCACTTAGGTTGGAAAGTAGATAGGAAGGGATTTCCAACAAGCACACTTGGGCTCAATTTGGACTTCAGGAAGTTCCTCAAACTCAGCCTCAAAGTGGCGTGATGCACAGAGAATTTGGCGCGGCGCACAGAGGATTTTTGTTCAATTTTTCACCTTCCAGCTCAGGAATTCGGCCAGTTTGACTAGTTTTGCTTTGTGATGTAATTTTTGATCTATCTTGATATAATTGGATAAACATGATGTAATTTTGGCACTTATTTACTTTTTCTAGAGGATTCATTCACCAAAAAGTGAAAATTCAATGAATGAATCAGTTCCCTACCTTATAGAGGCAAGTTGTTTTGATTGCCTAGATTTTAGTGCTTGTTTAGAATTGGTTGAAACAGCTCCTAGAATGATGAGCTCGACCCCTATAGGCAAGGGAATGGTTGGGCTAGTCTATATCATGTAATTTCTAAGTCATTTTTAGGGTTGGACACTTGGGATTTCTTTGGCATATCATTGTACATTCTATCTTTGCATTTTGGCTAAGGAAAGACTAGGGTTTTGCAGCACTGTTTGGGATCCATGTGGCTTTATGTTTTGATGGTGTGATTCTTTGAGTAATTGTAAGTTTATTAGTGTTATTTGTATCATTTTCCTCTCTTTTCTTCTGAATTTGAACAAATGAGCGATTAAGGTGGAATCCATTAATTGTTATGCTTTGCCTTTTAATTTGTTTAAATTTCCATGTTTTCATCTGTTTAAGGAGAATTCTTGAGACTCTCTTGCTCTCCTTAGCCCCTCATCATTCTGATCTATTCATTCACTCAATTTAAAGCATCAAAACGATTGCCTTCCTTGCCCCAATCAAAATTCTGCAGAAACTGTGCCTCATCCCCGAGCCCAATTTGCCTTTCCCTATTTCCAACACAAAACCCCCAAAAAACTCAAATCAAACCCTTGTACTTCATACCTAGCCTAAAATTAGCTTTTATTTCAGTCATCTCGAGCCCCATCGCTTGTCTTTTGCCGAGATTGACCCGGAGAGAACCCTTTCCTTTCCTCGTAGGCTGAGCGTGGTTTGATGTGGACCTAGAACCCTATCTTTTCAGCCTGAGGCAAATCTAGGCTCTAACAGTTTCATTTCAAATATTTCATTCTCTGCAATTAGTTTAGGATTTGTCTACAGTACATGCACTCCATTACATCATGACAGAAAGGGAAGGACACATTGTATATCGCACCTATAGTGTCGATACCTCTTAAGTTTTTACAAACCCCGGGTTAATAATTAAAGTTGGTAGCCTTGGGAATTCCAACATTCTTGTTGCAATACTGAGGCTCATCAGTGTTATAATTCAGCAACCTCACATGGATGTTTTTGAACATGAAGAACATTGTAAATCAACTCAAGAACCAAGCAATAGCCCTTTAATGTTGTAACAACTTTCTCATATTTTTCATGACCTTGTAGTTGATTATTTGGAGGATTTATGTAGTAAAAGTTTTATGCCTTTGAACAATTGTGAATCTAAAAAGAAAGATGATGGTCAGCTAGTATCAGAACCAAATATTTCTTTGTTTCCAATGTTGGTTTCATTGTAGCAATTTAATGTAGGATTTCAGCTCTTTCGTAACAACTATCTGTTAGGGTCCTATAATTTATAGGATCTCAAGGTATTTGAGTATTGTATCTCAAGAATATTATATTGTAAATACTTGTCAATCTGCCAATGGCTTCCAAATAAAAGAAAAAATAGAATAAAAAATAAAAAGAGGGTATAAATAAGAAAAAAAGAGAAAAAAGAAGAATATTGAAAAAGAAGAAAAGATTGAACCCCACCAAAAGAAAGAAAAATAAAAAAAGGAATAATATTTGAAGTGTTGCAAGTCAAAATGCCACTACTGATAGATATTTGTCTTCATCATTGTTAAATAAAGTTTCTGTGCAGCCTGTTCAAAATGCCACAATGACTAGATTTTGGTTTAATCATACAATGTAATCATGGTTAAACTTGTTTAAATTTTTGTAAATTAGGTTACAGAATAAAGATTTTCCCAATAGTTTAACTAGGTAAATGAGTAGTTAGGTAGAAAACGACATTGATTCAACTATTTAATCTGAATCAATAGGAGAAATAAGGGATAGAATTTAGATATTTTCGTATTCTATATAAAAGAAAATAAGGTGGGTTTGCTAGTCTAAGTGCACCCTATAGAAAAAATAAAATATTAGTTTAGTTATGGGTAGGTAAATTAGTTGTGTTTATCAATATTTGCCTATGCCATTTTATCCTAAGTTAAAGGACATTGTAAAAGAGGAAAAATACGAATGATAGGATAAAGTTCTTTATATATCTATATATATGTATATATATATATATATATATATATATATATATATATATATATATATATATTTCACTTTTCACCTTTATCCTAAGTCATAAAGGCAAAATGAAAAAAGAGCATGTGGACAAATAAGTTTCGTCATTTGTGGTTAATTAACAGCGCGGTCAGAACATTGGGATCCCTCCCTCTCATCATCCACGACCTGTATTGTTCTTCGGCCCCCCTCTCCATCCTGCCTTTACTGGGGGGGTCCGAAAACATGGTTTCTCCCATCAGGCCCCATCCTAACATGGAAGCCTCTGTTGATTTCGCACCCCCCATTGCAATCTCGCTTACCACTCATTGCCCCCACCAAAACCACCATCCCCTCGCCCACTTTACTGCATCCCCACCACGATACCTCCGCCTCTCACCCACCAACACATCGCCTAGCCATTAACCAATTGAATGCACTCCCAGAAAAATGACTGTTCAGAATTAAATTTGTAATTCTTGAGTAACCGTTCAAACCTAATGGTCTCGTACCATTTCCAACAGATTTTCATGGCACTGGTTTAAAAACTTTTGAAGCCATTGCCTTTCCTCCTTTTACTACTCATCCTCTCACTTTCCTCACTTTTACTGGCTTATTCTCTACAATTGACAGCCTTTGCATAGTGACTATTTTCACAATATTCACACGACCAGCCCAAAACAGAAATTGACAGTCTTTTTTTCCCTTCCCCAGATAGTTTGTTACCCCAACTGTTTCCCCAGTAAGATTTCTGTCAATTTCTCGTACTGTTACTTTCAGAATGATACAGTCATGCATCCAAAAGCAAAACCCAAGATAAGCCTCTTAGTCCATTAATCCCTCCCTCTGTAGATTTATATCACATCCCTTTAGCTAACAGGGATTATATGATTAGTGAAACCCGATGTGACTATGATTTTATTTTAATTATATTGTTGGTTGGAGGACAAACATGCAGATAAAACTAATGAAATTAGGCTCTGGAAGTCCAATCTTCCACATTACATCTTCCCTTTGACCTTCCAAGCCCTTGAGTTTACCAGAAAATGTCAGTCATGTTATGTCCCTACCCAAAGAGCTATCATGGCCCCATTAGGTGACATCCTCTTTACCATAATTGCCCAGTCCATAGAGAAAATCATGCTAGCTCACACTGTAGAAAATAGTGCTCCTTTCTGTCTAGAAGCCCTCACCCAGCCTTATCAAAAGCTGGATTTCTCTACCATAGCCAAAATTTTTGAGATATTCTTTCTTGAGAATGCCCAATTACCTAAAAAGAATCCTCCATATCCGTCCTCCATCTTCCCTGATCAATCCAAACAAATTATATCCATGATTTCCTATATTTTTTATTATTATTCTGATCAGTGGATAGATGAGCCAATTTTAGGTTTCCTCTCCATATTTTCCACAAACGGTGATCCATCCATTGTGTTCAATTTTAGTCAATTATTGGCTAACATCATTCATGAGAATTTTATAAAGTTTCCCACATAACAAGTGTTTAATTACACCTCCATTTTAATCTATATGATCCTTTACTATCAGGTAGATAAATTCAATTTTGCAATGCAGAAGCTTGATGAGGCAAGAAACCAGCACCCAATGATCTTTTGGACCTCATTGGTCATGAAATAGTAGCAGGAATTTTCTTACAAGCAGTTCAATGAGGATTTTGTTCACCCAGCCATGAACATATTTAACAGTTCAATACAACCCAAAATTAGTGAAGAAATCAAGAGAATTTTGCATCTAACATATTAGACCAAGACTGGGGATTGGTATTTATATCAAAACTACATCGAGATCAGGGTTTAAGGTTGTGAATTGGCACCCTACAAACTCCCTAAATACCTCCCTATGAGGATTTTTTCCTTGGAGTATATTTGACAGATGTTAAATTCTGATGACATCCATTTTGTAGTGGCCAAGAAGAAATCAAAATTCTGAATAAAGACACAGGTGGGCCCATTTGTATGTAATACCAGGATAGCAGGTGAACAAGCAAACAAGATGCTTAAAGTAATGAAGCTCAGTCTTAGTTTTACATGGTCTTATGACCCTTGTGGCATTATTTAAAAGTTCAGAGTAGAGAATAAAAATACTCCATACATCCATACTTCAAGCCCTGAAATTGAGAAGTATGCAAATCGGTTGGAATGGATAGAAAACACCTTGCATGAAGCTAAAGAACAACTCTTTTATACTTCTAGCTTGCAGACTCCCACTCCTTAGAGAAATCAAGAAAAAGACAGAGGGAGGGAGGATCATCATCTACAATAGGAAGTGAAGCCAAAGAGTTCAAGGTCAGTTACAGGAAGAGGACAAAATTGACTCCTAGGACAGATGTGGATAAAGAGACATAAGAGCAGGCTACCATCATAATCACAGATTCACCACCTGCAACCAGAAAATTTGTAACATCTCCTTTTGGACCTTCATCCTCACAGGGTCAGAAGGAAATAGAGCTGGATTCCTAGAATGTCCAAGGAGATAAGGAGAATATTGTTTTTGATAGGTACAAAGAAATTAAGCTTAAATGGGATTCTCAAAAACAAGACTTATAATCAGTTTTGGAAGTAGGCCTCCAGCTCACAAAGTAGATTATTATTAGTGTTTTACACAAAGCATGGAAAGATGTAGATGGCCTTCCTTGAGGCCCAAATTCCATAGCTAAAAACAACAGTAGACTGCAAGAGCACTACATTTGAGTTCAGCACCAAAGACATTCATCCCGCTGATCGAATGGAGATGCACAAGAAAATTGGTGAAATGATATCTTCTACTTTAACTAACACTACTATGTCATTGTCCAAGTTGTAGGTTTCATTTTCCAATGTTCAGTCATAGTTGAAAATGGAGAAGGTGTCCTCAAAGAATATCGGTCCTCTTGCTTACTCTTGTCTTGGATGCCCTACACATCCTCAAAGAGTATCGAAGGCTAGATGATTACCCAAACCTCCCATTCTTTCTTCCCAAGTGAATAAAAAAATGTTGTGTCTATCTCCTCTTCTCAATTGAGGAAGATATGCCCAAGTATCTTATGACAAGGTACTTGTCCAAGTTCCTTTGTAATTGGGAACTTGTTATAACTCCCTCTTAGCTAGGGACTTGTCCATTCATCAGCAACTCCTTCTTCATGGGCACTTCAATTGCTTGACCTCCTTCTTCGATGTCATGAATTCTTTGTTCTATCTTCTTCTTGGTAGGGCACTAGCCATCGATCACTTTTCTTCTTGGCTTGTCATGTCATTGCTTCTTTGTGGGAAGTGTCCTTCTAGATGTGTGTCAAGTTCTTTCATCATCTGGCTACTCCTTTGTCATTTGTCTATGCATTTAGAATACTTATCATATAGATGCTTAATTGTACTTTCTTGTTTCCATGCTTCAATTTGGTATCCCTTCATGACTTCATCCCCACATGCTTCAACATTAGATAGTGCTTTTTTTGGATGGCCTCTTCATCATGACATATTCATAGAGTTGAATTGGCTATTTCCAACATAATATCTCCAAGGCCTTCATAGGTGTCAAGGGTCCTTTGATCTTTTTCTTCCTTTTTCAGAGTTGTCATGCCTTCTTTTGGGAGATGTATTTAATGCATCTTGTCATATAGTGATTCATTATGACCATGGTCTTCTTCGCATGCTTGATCTATTTCTTCATTTTCTTCTTCTTGAGTTGTTTAGATAACAACCTTATACTTCCCCATGATAACATTTTCTTCTTTTCCTGCTTACTTGAACTAGTCAACATTTCTTCTTCACATGTCTTTTAGTTAGCAATCTTTCACTCCTTGGGAGAGTATTTTCTTCTTCACTTACTTCATGGAGTATTAAACAACCTTATGATCCTTACGTGAGCACTTCTCTTGTTGTCTTGTACATTTTCTTGAGTATGTCTTTGGTGAAAGAGATATTTTTGTACTTGATCATGTCTTAGATATATTCCCATGACTTTAATAATATATAAGATGACATGAATTTACCTTTTAGTGCATACATACCTCATCTTGATTCTTCTTTGATCATCTTGGCTTCATTTGATGGTCCTTCTTGATTGATATAACCCTTCTTTGCTTCATCCATTCTTGTATGCACATCATTATTCCTTGTATTCCATGAATGGAATTCTTGTTGACACATCTGCTCTTACTTATGAACCTTCTTTTGAAGATTCTTGTCATAGGATCTAGTAGATCTTCATCCTGCAAATGTCTCTTTCTTTTGATGATGGTGGCCTTCTAGGATATACAATCATGATCAATTATTATTTTACCATGGATGAGGTCTTATAATAGGTATGCTCCTTCTATAATATCTTGAGCTATATGTACAATATGCTCCTATATTCTAGAAGATATTTCTAACCATGCATTTCGTTCTATTTCTAAATGCTCCTTCTACATGAGTATTTTGAACTCTATGTACATTATGATTCTAGATTCTAGAAGATGTTAACTATCCATGCATTTTTATTCTATTCTTACATACTCCTATACTACTCAAATATTTGAAATAAGACTTTTAATAAAGAAGTAGACTTAGTTATAATAGAGATCTGGAGGATCTTAAGTTTTTAACAATTCCTTTTGTAGTGTCCATATTCTTGGCATCCAAGGAATTGGATTTTAGACATATCTCTAATGTTTGTTCTTCGTGGACCAAATTTGCTAAATTTTTCCTTTTTCTTGGTCATGGTTGCAAATGCTTGCTTCTTTGATCCCACGTCCTCTTTTGCTTTGAGTATAGTTTCCTCTAGCTTTCGTAGATACCATAATTCACTTAGTGGGGTAGCTTCCTTTCTGGCATATATTCTTGAAGTGAAGTTGCCCCAATCCTCAGGTAGAGCATTGAATACTACAGTTGTCATTTCTCGGTCAGACATGACTTCTCCTAGCTCTTGAAGTTGATCCCTCATCTCAGAGATCTTCATTAAATATGGAGTTATTCCTTCCTTTGATATCTTCATCTTATACAAATCATTTCAAGGAGATATCACTTCTCCAATTGTGCTTACCAAGAATAGCTCTATTAGCTTGTCATAGATTTCTTTTGATGTTTCAAGTTTGGATACATAAGGAATGAGAGAGTCTTTGATGGATTCTATTAGAATCCTTTGAGCTCTTGTCTCATCCTTATTGTACTTGGCTAAGGCTTGAGTTTTTTCCTTAGAAAGGATAGTGATATTCCCTTTGGTGTGTTCTAGAAGTTCATTCTCCTTGAGAACTAAATCAGACCTCTTCTTCCATGTAAGGAAGTTAGTGGTCCTAACCAATTTATTCATTTCCTTGTAAAAATACATTGATGTATAATCAGAAAGAGACATATACTTACTTGATAGAGTTTGAGATGTATTGGAATTGCTTTCTTCTTGAAGACTTGATGGGTTTCCTTCCTTGGATCTTGATGTTCTTCAAGTTGCTTTCTTCAAATGGACTTGATTGATTGCTTGATGACTTGGCTTGTAGTGCTTTTCCTTTTGAAGATGGTATGACTTGATGTAGTTCCTCCTTGATTTTCTCTTCTTGTAGGTGCCTTTGTACCAAAGGCTTCTCCATTTTTTGTGTAGTCTTCTTGTAGTCCTTTCTTGTGCTTGATGAGATTGAGACTTCTTGGCTTGATGCTTCAACTTTTTTAAATATCCTCCCTTGACGAGTGTTCTTGAGATGCCCTTTTCTTGATGTGTCACCTAAGCTTTAATTCCATGTTGAAGAATCAAGGGAAATGATGTAAAGTAGGATTATTCTTAGACTTGATGACAATTTGTGAAGCACTTTTTACAATTTATCTTGTTAGCTTAATCCTCTTGTCTTTTTATTAATGCATGTGTGTTTACTTCACCAAACTACTATAAAAAACATAAGAACAAGAACACCAGATGTTGGCTCTCTTCCAGGGCCAAAACCTCTCTCCTTAGAGATGAAAACCCTTATGTAAGTTTCTCTTATTGAAGCTTCTATTGATCAATTCCAAACCCTAGACCCTAGACAAGCATGTCCTCCAAGCACAATTCAAGTCCTTCCTTTCTGCATTTCGTTTCCCAACACTTCGTTCTCCCTCATCCCACACTTCATTCTACTTATAACTTGTTGGTAGTCCTTGATGTATTTTCCCTAGAAGAGACACTTATCCTTGGTCTCTAGTGAGGCCCTTCACTAAATATGATTTGTTCCTTCTTCTTGACCAACCAAGCTCTTTCTTCTATGTGTAGGTGCAAACTTGATATGATAATCCTGCAACAATAAATTCTCACATGTGTGGGAGGTTTCATGGTGTATTTGATTCCTTTCTCCTTCATATGAGAGAGTCTCTCCTTCGCTTTAGTGGGAGGCCTTATATGCCTATGTTTCAAGCCCAAACAATGAGAAATATTAGACTGTTGTATTGTTGTTGATATGACCACAATAAACCCTCTTTTTCTCGCACGTGTGATAGTATTTAGCCCTAGAAATAGTCCTCCAACCTTCGCTTATACTTCTTCCTCCTTCGCTGCACTAGAGGCTCCTTGTACTTTGGATTTCTTCACCTTTTCTTTGTCTTTCTTCCTCATTGATTTCAGAGTGAGTTCTTGTCGTAATGAGGGAGTGGACAACCTCTATATATAGAGGATTGTCACTCCTTTAGGCCGAATTGAGGCCGACTTTATTTCTTTAGGCTGACTTGGAGATTCTTCATCGTTTTAGCTTCTTGGATGATGTCGTTGCATGGAGAGGACTTGACTTTTCTTGGAGAGATTTCTTTTGACTCTTATACAAAGTATATACATGGTGTAACATGCCCTTAAGGGTCTTCAATAAATACATTGACTCTTTGACTTCCTAGAAGCACTTAAATATGTGCTTGAACTAGATCAATGAGAAAGAAACTCATTGATAAATATAATAAAAATAATATTTATTTTCTTGAATAAATACAATTATCAAAAGTAAAGTTATGAATACCGAACCTAGTTACGCTCACTTCAACATCATGCATGACAATTATGGTTGTATGGATGGACAACCTTAAGAGATTTGGCATTATCCTTACACTTCGGATGCATGTCATGTAAGTGGACAACTTCGTTATGCATGGTGACAAGTTCTTCATACAAGATCCACATTGTTTCTCCCAATGTCGATACTTCACCAAGTATGGCTTCCTTAATTTCTTCCAGATGAACTTGTGTGGCAACTGCATTCGGAACCTTTG
Source organism: Pinus tabuliformis (assembly GCA_031772625.1). Lineage (NCBI taxonomy): Eukaryota > Viridiplantae > Streptophyta > Pinopsida > Pinales > Pinaceae > Pinus > Pinus tabuliformis. Next base: position 248,743,358 of record CM062805.1, read on the forward strand.
ATCGAAATTCAGAACCTTTGATCAGAATTTTTCAACTTCTTTCCTCCTACAAGTTCTTTTCCAACTGTTTGTTTTCAGCCATCAGATACTTTTTGTTTGACTTTGTAGCACATGTGAAGGCCAAGTTGCTTGTGGCAATGACATTTTTATTTCTTTTAGTGTCTTCCACAATCACCCTTTCTCTCATGAATGCAGGAGATGCGAGATCGTCCGAAAAACGTTTCTTCCTTTCTTGTACAATATTTTTATTATGTGTCCATAACCATACCATCATCAAGAGGGATAATTTCCTCTTCCTTTCTTGGGGATTTCTCTACTGCTGGAGGGTGGGGAGATAGAATGGTGACTTGTTGTGTACTTGGCATCATATCAACATCTTGGTTCTACAGATCTGGTTCCACCTCTATGTCTTGGATATAAATCAAATATTTAATCTCTTGAGTGAGCTCCTTGTCCTACATCTATTTTCTCTCCTCCTCTAGCTGTTGGTTTCGATCTTGTTCTTCGGCATATCTTCCTGTGACTTCTTCTTCTACTACTCCTTTCCCTTCTTCTTCTTCTTCTTCCTGCTATCTTTCTTCCTCCAATATCCGCTGCTCTTGTTCTTTCCTCTACTTCTGTTTTTCTTCCTGCATCCTCTACTTCCTCTTCTCCTCTTCCGTTATGGCCGCTTTCAGAATGACTAGATCCACTTTCATCTTGCGTATTTGCTCCCCCATGGGCTATATGAAACCTTCCTCTTGCCCTTTTCGCACACTCGGCTTCACCCTTCTGCTGGTACTTCCTCTATAGGGACTTCCTTCTGTGGAGTAACCTACGATGTTCTAGCGAATCTAACTGGTTTGCAAGACTTGGAGGGATTATAATAATTCTTCCATACTTCCTCCTTGGGTCTGTGAAAGGTCGTTCTTAGCCAGTGGAAATGAATCCTTGCATAGTTGTCTTTATAAACATTCTAAGGATCATACATATTGAAGTCAAAACAACCCAATACAAATTTATCTATTGCCTTGCCTTAGGTATTTGCAACTTTCAAGTTCTTGATATTATACAATCCAATCTACAAAGAAAGAACAAGCTAAGGTACTTTCTTCTTCCTATACAAATCTACTTAAAACCCTATAAAGATTTGGTATGCAACTTCTTGCATGACTAATTTATTAGTGAAAAACCTCCAAAACATGTGGAGACTTATGTTGTTGACCACTCTGAGTAAAGTTCCATCTAGTAAGAAAAACCAATTTTCTACCTCTAACACTACTTCCATTTCCCCATGTGACACACAAGGTGGTTCTTCCTCAAAGATCAACTTATACAATGGAATGCGAAAGTGATTAGTCAGTTTTTTCATTACTTCTCTATGGATGCACTATGAAAGCAGCTTGTAATAAATATGCACGAGACAGTCTTGTGGTGTCCAAGTCCAATTCATGCCAAGGAATTCATTATGGGCAAAAATTGCATTTAGTAGATAGGTAGACATGTAAAATTCTAGCTTTCTTTCCCTTGGGAGGAATGAGGGCATTAGCTACATGGATCCTTAGTTGTTGAGCCAACAAGTCTAACAAGTTGAATGGTCTATCCTCATTCAAAACCTGGTTCAATAAAAATTCCCACCCTTTAGGGAAGGTCTTAGTACTTTTATGGCTGTAGATTCTACAACATAGAATTATCAAGAGTTGATAGGCCCTCCTAAGATGTTGTTTCTTGTAGGTGTTGGTGGATGTCTAATGAAACTTTGCTGGCTCTCTCACCCAATTTTTGAAACATGTCCTTTGTGCTCAAGTAGCTGGTGGCAGCATAGAATTAAGAATCCATGAGTGATTCTCGCTTTGAAAAATGGTACATGAGATGGTAATCTAGTGACAGAAAAGAAGCAAGCCTTTGTCCACTAGAATTGTTCAAATTCATAGTCTTTTGATCTATATGAGATAATATCTAGCTAAAAATGTATGTGCATGGGAAGGTTGGGTATTTGCATGCAACCTTATGTAACTCAAAACTTTGGACATTGATATACACATGTCAATCTTCAAGATCCGCTTTGAAGATTCTTGTTGAGAATCATTCATTCACTTTCTACCATGTGATGTATGATTCTTTCTCTATAAACAATGGAGTATCTGAGTAAACTAGAAAGATCACTAGTGTACTCTTAACTACCTCCCCAATGCTACTTTCAGTGTATCCTTTGAAGCATATCTCTTTGGTGTCATGATGACAGTAACTAATGAAGAGAAGTGCTCAAAAATTGCAATACCTATAGGAGGAAAATCACTTATAGCAACATAAATTAGCTTCAGCAAAAATGACACACAAAGAAAGATCACAACAAAAACCACATGACTAAAGGGAAGAATTGGAGAATTCTTGACGTGAAGGGAGAGGGACTGGCTACCTGAACAGTGCATTGAGTAGTATCAGTAGCCAGGGAAGAATATTGATGTTAGATATTGTGTAATGCACAGTCTTAACCTGGGTAGACTAAGGTAGAGACTGCACAATGCACAGTCTCAACCTCGGAGGACTGAGGGAGAGGCTGTGCATTACACAATCTTAGTGGCTAAGGGACAGGCTTTATCCCTGGAAATTTTCAATGTACAGTTGAGATAGCTAGGTAATGCACATTGTGCAGCCCCAGAGGCCAAGCATCAAGTGTGAGCCTTGGACTTGCGCAATTCCCATCTAAACGAGGCAATTGTTGGCCAAGGGAAGGGCAGATCTGATTAGAAAGAGTATGGGAAATTGGTAGATCTGAGTGATGGTGAAAGTTAAAGTGAATATTTGACTAAGGATAGATGTATCAGTGTAAATGAAGTGCATAAGATCAACATACCAAAGGGAAAACAAACATGCATGGAGAGTCACCAAACTACAACCGCTGATAGGCAAAACCAAGAAAACTGATGCGACACTTGTAAAATGTGAATGACGGACCAAACCAACACTTGTACAAGCTAATATAAGTTAAATCACCAACAACCATGAAAATAAATAAGAAAAACAACACTCATAGAAGTGAAACGATAAAAAGCTACAAAAAAAGTGACAAAAGATGACAAAAGAAAAACTCACCCGAAAAAGCACCACAAACTCCACTGAAGGCTCCTTGATCTCCTTGGGAAGGGTAGAACTCCAAGATCGAATATAAAAATGAGATATAGGGGCATCCATTATATAGATTTATATCGATTAGGGTTTATCATGCGCATGGCTAAAATCAAGGAAAAGTGACACTTCGCGGAATTCCAAAAATAACAAGTTGTCCCATCCTTCAGGAAACTAATTATCCACTCTCTACTTTATAGGGATGATTTATTTCTCATTTTATTTTTTCGATAAATCCATCCATTAACACTACTAAGGAAGATTGCACGGTTCCCAACCACTAGGCAACTTCTTGACTCAGTTCATTGCGCATTTTTTAGAGCAAGGATGCTTTGTGCAGTTTTTGACCTCAAGGTTGGGCTACCATCGAGGATTGCACAGTTTTTTATCTCAAGGAATACTTTCCATTCTAGATTGCGTAGTTCCAATCATCAAGGTTAGTTTTCCTTTCAAGATTGCGTATTTTCTGGAGGAAATCCCAACAATGTTGCAAGGTCAAGATAGAAGTTAGCTTGCATCTAAAATATATCAAATTGGGATCAATGCATCACAAGAAAAACATGAAAACATAAGTCTTTATCATAGCATGAATACTTGACAATGGTGAAAGATAAGATCCTATGGACATAAGGGAGTCTCCAAAATTAAAGCATGGGTAAAATTTTGGAGGGTGGTTGTAAGGGCTACAACGAGATCCAAGTGTGATCTATTGTGATAATCGGAGTTGCATCAAGATCTCTCAGAATCCTATATTTCACAATTAATGAAAGCACATAGATATTTGGTATCACCATTTACGGGACTGTGTGCAAAGGTAGATAATGTTTCTACAATACATTCCAACAGAGGAACAAGAAGCTCACATTATGACAAAGCCCTTGTCAAGAGAATTCTGAATGTAAAGTTATCTTTAGCGTAGAAAGTAAATGCTTGCCTATTTCAAGGAATGAAAGTGTTGAATAGAAAGTGCTATGAAATTACCTAGCTAAGGATTAACACACATTACTTGCAAAAGAGATCTAATTTAACCTTACATTCTATCATCTAGCTATCTAGACTAAGTAGGCATGGAAATTATTATAACACTACTATGGCTGATATATGTGTGCATTAGCTAAATATTGTAGAAAAGAGCCTTTTGGTTTTCAGTTTAGAAATGTAAATTATAAGCTAATAATTTGATATTTTGCAAGGGAGGAAGGTATGGAAAAGTTGTTCCAAAATGGCATTGAGGTGTATGGAAGTCAAGTGAAGGCCTACCCTAGGATATAATCATCATTTCTACCCAAAACAACCTCAAAAAGGTTGATATAGGGTTTCATGTAGTTGCTACCAGATTTCCTATCGTTACTACAGGATGTCTTGATTTACTACAAGAAACTTAGCTGGAGACCAAATTCTTGAAGACTATTTTATTTTTGAAAAAAATGAAAAAAGAAAAAAAAATAAGGGACAAGTGAAAACCTCCATGAGGCACTTGAGGCCAACTTTTGGGTTGAAAACCTCCTTGAGGTAGCCCAAGAGTGAACAAAAAGAAAAATAAAAATATCACTAGGTGAAAACTTCCCTTGAGGTGCCTAGGGTAGGAAGAAAGGTTGAAAACATCCTTTGAGGTGACCTGTGTGTCTTTTGAAAAAGGAAAAAAAAATACAAACAAACAAAATTCCACGGCAGGGACCTCAAACTTGCCCACTAAAAAAAATATGTTATTTTTGTAGGTTTTTAAAGGAAACAAGGGACTCATAGTTCAAGGGTCATCAAGCCAAGCACCATACCCATTCTTCCTCCATTATTTCACATCTTCCATGTCTACCATGTCCCAATCATCCATCCTCACTTCTAGGCATCCAAAACCAATTTTTATCCAATTTTCTAGCTTCTACAATGTTTCCTATAGTTACTACAAGGGTTTCCTATAGTACTATAGGATGTCCTGAAACACCATAGGATTGAAATCCCGATTGGAAAATGATGATGTAGGCTTGTTCTAGGTTGAAAGAAGGGACCATACACCTCTCACCCAACACCATCTCATGACCATACCAACCCCTATGTCCATCAAAAACCACTCAAAATAATAAAAAATACACAAAAAAAAAAGAAAAAGAGAAGTCCAAGGGGCATCTCATTATTGGCCTCACTCACCCATCACTCCATCTACTTTATTACCATCTTTTCACTCCTACATCATCACCCATCCCTCCTCCAAGTGAAAAAAAAAATGATGAATAAAGGTAGCTACAAGATTTCCTGTAGTAACTATAGGAAACCCTATAGTAGCGTGTGTTATCACAGTAGCAGTTTCTCCATGCACTCCTTCACCATCCATCCAGGTAAAGAGCTCCATCACACCTGTAGAAGTTATGACTCCTATCCGGAGCTCAGCAATAGCAGCAAAGACTAAGAACTTGCACACACAAAAAAGAAGGAAACTACATCAGCTGGAAGAAATCAATAGAGAAGTGACCAAGGAAAAGCACTTACCCAAACAAAAAGAAGCACATCAAGGTCACCCTCTAGCATGCATCCATCAATTGAAGGAAGGCACAATTTTGTTACCTCATCCAAATTCTTCCCTATTTATGATATGCTAAAAGAGTAGGAGTATGAAAAAGTTGGATTTTATAAGCTGGAGGTGGCCAGTTAACTTGGCCATCCTCAGCTCAAAAACAAAAAGTGAACTCCTAGTTAGCATGCCATGTTGCAATGTCACATCAAGGAGAATAAGTCAAAAATGTGGTCGAGTTAAGTTGTGTGAGATTGGGTGATTATTACAAGGGGAGGTTACATGATAACTAATGGTGGGACAACAGTCCCAAAGAGGAAATCTTATACACTGCCAGCCAATGCAACGCTCCAAGAAATTGACCATAAATAGAAAACATCCCAAACTCTCATGCACCATTTGTTCATTTCGAGATCAAAGAAGACCAAGATCACCTTAGAGAGCCATTAAGGAATAAAACATGTCTCAGCCACCCTACAAGAAACAAAACTATAGGAACAACTACAGGAAACACAGGGAGCTACGCATTGGAAACTCAATGACAACTCTATAAGGGGGTGCCTAGGGTCCATTTGTTTAGTAATTCTCCTCATCCAAAGCATCACAATGAAATTTATATGGCCCATATCTCCTGTGTTTTAAATTGATAGCTAGGAAAGGGAAAGAAAAGATCTAAGTTTTCTAAGTTATTACAATGGGCTTGGGGTTTAGACATAATTGTGTGAAGTTTAGAAGTTGTCTGGAGATAGAAAGAAAGTTTAGCCATCCACCAATATTCTAAGCTCTTAGCCACCCTAGAAAAACTAAGGCTATCCTACCAAACTCCCTACAGTCAGCAAACCAGAGAAGAGACATGATAGTAGGATTTAACAAAAGAGAACCCACAAAGACATCCAGGATACACGTCCATACCCCTGTGGTAGAAATATTTAGGCGGCATAATTAATTGGGATTCATTATGATACTTAGAGGGTATGATGATGATGTAGCTCAAGAATTTTCTATGGCACTCCACCCTCAGGCTAGAACCAGTGCTACTACTTTGGTAAGGGTATTGTCAATTACATTTACTCCTAAGGTAATTAGCAGAATCACTACACTTCGTCAAGGGATGTAATGGAGAAAGGAAAATAAGGCTACAAGAACTTTTGCAAAGAAAAAATGCTTCTTAAGGGATGAAGAGACAATTGAGGGAAAAAATGGGATAAGAAGGGAAACCATTCCCTATCCTTGGAATGAGGTGATTTATCATATTCTCAAATATATCTCTTGCGAAAGGAGGCTCAGTATAATCTATCGCTACCAATTTAGATTCCTCGATGAGTTTAGATTTGGAGAGGAGATACCCATTGACAGAAGACTCTGTGTACCCTACTTCTTGATATAATTAATGATAGACATGAACCTAAAGGTCCAAGATGGAAAACACCAAAAATTAGCACACCATGGACTTATTAAGCTAATACTAGAGGATACCTTGAGCCAGCTAACAATCCCTATTCGATGGTCCACATTTAGAGACATGGAAAGAGAGGTTGTGATTGAAATAAAAGCCCTTGAATATGATATGGAGAGTACCTCTAGTGGTGAGGCAAAATAAGAGGAAGAAGAAGAACCAGACGAGGAAGAAAAAGCAGAAAAAGAGAAAACAGAGGAAGAAGAAACAAAATAAGAAGGAGAGGAGGAAAGTGAGGAGGAAGAAAATAAGGAAGAAGCAAGCCCTGAGGAACATGCCAAGGAAGGGGAGGAATTTGCAAGGTTGTCTCCTCAACCCTCTAAGAAGGAGGCAATTGCTGCCTTGACTACCCTAAGCACACCTATCAAGTGAAAAGGGAAAAGCCAGAGGCAGGCTCCCCTCTATTTCAAAACAAGGAGGTGTTGGAATTAATGCTTCCATGTCATTTGTAGTTGTCATTAGAAGTTACGAGGAATCGGTCTAGTTTCCAATGTATGAGTTGTAACTTGTGAATTGTAATGGTGATATTTTTGTGTCAAAGTTAGTGGTTTTTGTCTTATATATTTGTAATTGTGATGATCAATAAAAGTATCAAGAAAGATTTGTATTGTGTGTAATCGCTCTCTTCTCTCCCTTCTATTTTTCTATCATGGTATGAGAGCTAATCTGAGACTGACTCCCTCATGGGAGGGCTCAAGGAAATAGAATACATCTGAGAATTGGTTATCTGTAAATAGATTAGTATAAGAGCATCTGGATCTCGGTATGGTAGAAAATATTGTTGGTTTTTTTTTATGTTTTGTGTACAATGTAAATTTTGTTGTGACTATGTTGTCTAGTTCACTACCTCAATAATGTCATATGGAAATGGAAAAGAAACTGTTGTCGAAGCCTTTGGATTCCAATCCAAAGACATGTATCAATATGTCCTCCTTATCCTTCAACAATTACCCATTCATTCCAGAATCCCAATTTTGAGGACATTGTTCAAATTCTATGGTTTTTGTGGTTCATCATGGTGCATCAACGTCAAATCTTATATTTGTTTTATGTACTTGGCATAAACCTACTAGATCATTTTTCATATGTTGTTTGTGTAAATTTGAGTGAAACATTGTGGAGATTTTTTTGGTATCTAGTAAATTTTGCGCAGCCTCATTGGATGATCACATTGGTCAAGCATCAATTTTAATTTGTGTCAAATATTGCAGCTCACAGTTGACGCCCGTGCTAATTCAGCCTTGTCCATTAGATCTACAAATCTTCATAAATAGCATGTGTTTAGCATTATCAATTGGATATGATTATAAGGGGATATGTTGTTGATCAGAAGTTTCCAGGTCGACTAGTCATGTACCTTGATTGCAAAGTGGTGGAGGTCATGGTGATATTGTAGGAAATGAATGTAATCACTGACCCGAGTACTATCACAATCTCATGTATTTCTCAGATCTAGGCACATACACGTCTGCATGAGATGGTAGTCTAGTCCTGTGTACATAGTCACTCACTTCAAATACTTGGATCAACTTGCACTCACCCACGAAATGGGAAATAGTTTTCCTAGTATTTTTGTGGAATAATATGACTACTAAGTCCATGTCCGTGTCAATTTTGCTCAACCCAAGTTAACTAGTTTAAGTGTGAGATATTCAGAATGGATGAGATGGAGGAATAAAAGTAATGATGGTAGGATGTTAAATCTCAAATCCAAGATCTACAGTGAATTTTCTTATTGATGGAGGTTAGCTTATATCTACATTTTGTTTGGTTTCCATAATAACTCTAGAGTGGTGGTGACAGAATTGGACATCAAGCTTAGTAGAAAAGAAGAGATGTTTTGTCTCAAAATCTTTAATATTTGGGCGATTTATAGTCCAACATTTGTTTTCTAAGATGTTGAGTGTAGTTATATATGTATTATTATTAAAAAAATAAAAAATAAAAAGAGAAAAGAGAGTGTGAGAGATGGTGTTGGTGTTTATAGTGTTGAAAGGATTGATGGTTCTTAAACTGGAAACCCAGTGTCTGAAATGTCAATTCTTGTGTGTTAGTAATTTTGGTTATGAAAAGGTTTGGTGGTTCTTAAACTGGAAGCCCCGATGTCAGAAGCATCAATTCTTGTGTAAGGTCAATTTGTTTGATCAACTCTTGAGCATATTCAGTATCCATACCACCATCCTATCAACTAACGGATAGTCGAAAGCAAACTATCTAACAGATGGTGGTTGGTCCATAGGATGGTTCATTACATGATGGTTGTTATCATGGAAGACCTAACAAGATGAGTTGTCAATATTGTTGATCCTGCGAATTTCATCAATGGTGGTCAGAGGCAGTTACACTTTAAGTGGAGGTCATGTGACAGCTCAAAGATGTGGTGGTGAAAGAGTGGTGTTTGCGAGATTCCAGAGTGGATGTGGGTAATGATTCCATGTCATGTGTAATTGTCATTAGGAGTTACGAGGAGTCATTCTGTAGAAATTTAATATAACACTTATTCACATAGATTATCCTGATTATACACTATTGCAGAATGCATGCATAATACATAACCTCCTCTACGTTGATCATCAATTTTGCGGAATTAAAAACAATGAAACATCAATCGCATGTGCACATTAACACAGTATGTAATTGGGAAAGAATACAGCTGAAAACCCCGAAATATTTGTATATTATAATGATAGAGAACATGTAACAATACATAGTACAATACTCCTCACAAGTACTCAGTACTATCTCCACCTGCTACACACAAACTAGCTCAGATCCGAACAAGTCACTGGTTCAAATCTCCTCCACTGTTTTCCTGCCTCCACTACACAATCCAAAGTGAGAATAGGAACCATCCAAGTTCGAATTCCCTTTTTTGTACCACGCAATCCTCATTGGCAATCTCAATCAATGATTGTACAAATCTCATGCATAGCTATAGTCACAACTGATAGCAGTCTCACTCTTTCACCCACCTCTAACACTTGTCTCCACTAAATTGTCCATGCATTGAGTTAACTGATGTATTCTTTAGTTGATTTATGAGTTAATAATTAGTGAATTAATTAATAATTAATTCACTTCACTCATCACTAGTGTATTAGGTAGTTAGACTAAATACAACTAGTTCAACTAAGTCAAACTGAACATAACTCCATCAACTCCCCAATCAACTCCACCAAACTCAATCACTTGATTTCTAACTGAAGTCCATCATGCAATAGCTCAACTAACCCATAAGAAAAGCGTATTTCCTTCTGGAAGTTGCATGTGCCACATTTTTAGCTCGAACTAAAGTGCTCCAAGAGGATATGATAATGTTTATAGTCCAAATATTATTAAGACCTAATAATATTCGACTGTTCTATTTTTAGCCTGACAGTCTAAAAATAGACTCCGCCCATATGTCTAAAAATAGAAGTCCATCTATTTTTACCAACATGACCAATCATCCATAAATAACATCTTGCAACTCATAGACCATGATCCATATGTCTAAAAATAGACATAGTCTAAAAATAGACTTTGCACCAAAAATAGCCTGCGGGCCCACTTAGTGAAGGTGACTTCTTTTCACTAAGCTCCATCATCTTGTTGCATTTTCAACACTCCCTCTCAACAAGATATGGATTATCTGCAACCCCTATCCTGCAACTCTGGAATGTTTTGCATGCAACACATTTGCCCGGTCCACTTGCTCCAACAACACTTGGAACAAAAACACTCCCAACTAACCACTCTGTTGGGCTAGGAACATACTCTGATGGTGAAGCTCTACTTGCTGCTCACAAGTGCTCCCTCTCTGACATCTACGCTATTGCAACATCTCCATACATCTCGCACCAGTGCACACTTCTCTGTGCCACCTAGCACTGTGCAAAACACTTGTTCCTCTCGCATTGTTGCAGCTTGCTAGCTATGCATTGTCCTGGGATTCCCTACACTATAGCTCTCTCTACCACTCCATCCGCATCTGTCTCTACCCAATCAGTCAGTTCCTACTACTCTACATCGGGGCTCCCGTAGCAAGGTCTCATCCAAGAGGTTGGGTACCTCAAGGATTGTGCCCCTCCTCCTTGGGACGATCACTCTATATCGCCCCACCTCCTACCTAGAGGTATGGCTGGATGTGATCCCTCAGCCCACCTGGCTCGAAGTTTCCCCCTAGTTGAGGTCTCTGCATGAGTAGATGTCTCTACTCGATCTCCTCTCAGCTTCCCTTGTTGTGGCTGCTCCACAACCTCCTGAAGCTGCTACACCAATCGTGGCTCCTCCACAGTCATTTGAGACTTCTTCTGGCTCTGCATGTTGAGAGGTAATATACGCTCCCTCTCAACCACCAAGTCTCCATCAGTTGCCTCGCTGCTCAAGGCTTTACATGAATCTTGAACTTCAAGAGCATATAGGTTCTTGACCCGTGAACCAATCTGCTTCACTTGTCTAGTGATGATGTGTCTAAGGAAAACCTTTCCCTTACTGAAGACTACATCATAGCCTCCATCTTCCAGCATCGCGATCAACACCAAGTTTCTCTTCAGTCCTAGTACATACTTGACATCAGTCAAGGTAAGGTGAGCTCCATGCTCCCTCTGAAAAATAACCATGCCTACACCTGAGACACTATACTTCTCATCATTACCCATCACTATGAGTATCTGGAGATATTTCTCCTCCAAAGTACTGAACAAACTCTTGTCACTGGTCATGTGGAAAGAAGCTCCACTGTCAAGAAACCAACCACTTCTTGCCATGGATGAAACCATGCATTCAAAGAGTGTGAAATCCAACTCAAACTATGAAGCAAGTGCCTCAACTTCAGATCCTTCCCCGGATCCCTTCTTGGATTTCCTCCATGGACAATTTGCAGCATAATGGCCCACCTCATGACAACGAAAGCATCACACTTTCGATTTGTCAACCTTCTTCCCATCATTGGAAGAACTAGATTCAAAAAGAGAACCCTTCTCCTTCCCCTTCTTTGCTTTGGCAGCCAAAGCGCAATTTTCTTCATCAGATGCCTTTGATGAAGATCTGTCCGTGGTATTCCTCCTAATCTCCTCTTGCACAAGATCCGACCAAAGTCTCTCCCATCCTAGCAATTTCTCCCAACCATTGACAGAGTCCTGATAGGAATGCCAACTCTTCGGAAGACCAAGGAGAGCCAAGCTCACCAAGTCCTCATCATCGACAGTCACCCCCACACTTCCCAGCTCATCCCGGCATTGGGTGAACTTCGTGAGATACTTGGGCATACTATCTCCATTCTCACACTTAATGTTTCTGAGTTTATCCTTGAGCACCAACTTCCTCTGGTTGCTCTTGCTTTTGAATAAATCTGTCAACGCTTTCCACATCAAGTATGTAGAAGCCTTTCCATGCGGGCTAGATACAATGTGATCCTTCACGCCCTCCAACAGAATCCTTCGACACTTTGTTGTCTTCTTTTGACAAGCCTCAACGTGAGCAACATCAGTAGGCTTTGCGACCTCAGCCTCTATGAAATCCTTCAACCCATTTTCATCTAACACTGCCTCCATCCTGTCTTTCCATGCAATATAATTTGAGCTGCCTTCAAGTGCATACTCTAATCGCAATCCGTTGAAAGACATTTCAACCTTGACACCAAGAAAACACTATTGCAAATTCGAATTCCACTAGCTCAAAACTCAACCACTTCTAATCTACAATTCGTGACAATTAAGTATTTCTCGTGCAGAGATTGACTGTATGGGCATTCACCAGATATCTCACCTTCTAAAAGAAGGATGAATCCAGAGTCTACCTAGCCCGATTACAAACTCTGCGTGAAGAAATAAAATGTAATCACTTTCTGAATAATAGATCTAATGATCAACTTCGTTCTGATACCATGTAGAAATTTTGAATAATATAACACTTATTCACAGAGATTATCCTGATTATACACTATTGTGGAATGCATGCATAATACATAACCTCCTCTACGTTGATCATCAATTTTGCGGAATTAAAAACAATGAAACATCAATCGCATGAGCACATTAACATAGTATGTAATGGGGAAAGCATACAGCTGAAAACCTCGAACTAAATGTATATTATAATGATAGAGAACGTGTAACAATACATATTACAATACTCCTCACAAGTACTCAGTACTATCTCCACCTACTACACACAAACTAGCTCAGATCCGAACAAGTCACTGGTTCAAATCTCCTCCACTGTTTTCCTACCTCTACTGCACAATCCAATGTCAGAATAGGAATGATCCAAGTTCGAATTCCCTTTTGTTGTACCACGCAATCCTCATTGGCAATCTCAATCAATGATTGTGCAAATCTCATGCACAACTATAGTCACAACTGATAGCAGTCTCACTCTTTCACCCACCTCTAACACTTGTCTCCACTGAACTGTCCATGCACTGAGTTAACTGATGTATTCTTTAGTTGATTTATGAGTTAATAATTAGTGAATTAATTAATAATTAATTCACATCACTCATCACTAGTGTATTATGCAATTAGACTAAATAGAACTAGTTCAACTAAGTCAAACTGAACACAACTCCATCAACTCCTCAATCAACTCCACCAAACTCAATCACTTGAGTTCTAACTGAAGTCCATCATGCAATAGCTCAACTAACCCATAAGAAAAGCATATTTCCTTCTGGTAGTTGCATGTGCCACATCCGTAGCTCGAACTGAAGTGCTCCAAGAGGATAAGATAATGTTTATAGTCCAAATATTATTAAGAGCTAATAATATTCGATTGTTCTATTTTTAGCCTGGCAGTCTAAAAATAGACTCCGCCCATATGTCTAAAAGCAGAAGTCCATCTATTTTTACCAACATGACCAATCATCCATAAATAGCATCTTGCAACTCATAGACCATGATCCATATGTCTAAAAATAGACATAGTCTAAAAATAGACTTTGCACCAAAAATAGCCTGCGGGCCCACTTAGTGAAGGTGACTTCTTTTCACTAAGCTCCATCATCTTGTTGCATTTTCAACACAGTCTAATTTCTAATGTGTGAGTTGTAATGGTGATCTATTTACGTCAAATTCAGTAATTTGTGTCTTATATATTTGTACCTGTGATGATCAATAAAAGTATCAAGAAATACTTTTATTGTGTGTAATCGCTCTCTGCTAGCCCTTCTATTTTTCTATTAGGAGGAGCACTAGAATCAAACAAGGGAAACCATAAACACCCACCAAGACTCCAATCATAATTGAGGAGTCACCAAAAGAGCAAGAAAAACTAGTTTACCTAGAAATAAAAGGTGAAGAGGGCACATCAAAACAAGCTTCCCCAAATTCTCCTATCACCTATGTTAGGAAGCCTATCACCAGGTAGATATCAGCAAAGCAAGACAAGGCATTTTTGACCCCATTTCAGAAGGGAAAAAGCCTTCTATAGGATCCTCGAACTATCCCACATGAAACTTTGTTAGCACTACAGGAAACACAGGAAAAGCTACAGGAAGGACAACATGGACAGAGGGAAGGCAAGGAAGCAACAACACAAGTACAGGAGGGGGCAACTTCTCCCAAGACATCTAAGGGAGAGTTCCAAGAGCTGTAGGATCCTAGCCTATAACCCAATTTTAACTCTTATTACAGATTCATTGAGGGAGGCAGAGTTATACCAAAGAAATTTTCCATCCCTCTCTTCTTTGAGCTTGAGAAAGAGAGAGGAAGGACACATTGCCAGATGTAAATTGTCAAATCAAAGAAAGTATAGGATGTGGGCCATATGGAAGAAAAATGCCTAGAGATGGGCAGATAGCTGATTAAGATAAGAGACAGGGAACAAATTATGAGATCTCAACTAGAGGCAGAAAACACATGGCTAAGGGGAAAGTTATAGGAAAAAGAGAGCCAATTGGCCACCATGGAAAGCCTCTCCATGGAGGCACTCTAGTGGAGGATGGCACCAACATCATATGAATTTTACCTCAAACATTAATGGCTGAAATTTTAGATCAAGACACTAGCACAAGAGGGGACTATGCCTTTCCAAGACTATAGTCATTTCGTTGAACTATGTGACACGAGCACCCTAGAGGATAAGGCCAAGATATCTGAATTCTAATTGCACAACTTGGCCTTAACAGAATTGAATACCAATCCAAAATGGCATTAAGGGGCATGGAAGTCTATTCGAGGGTCTGCCCTAGGGTCATGCTATCATTTCTACTCAAAAGAGGTTTAAACAGGCTACTAAAGGGTTTCATGTAGTTACTATAAGAATTACTATAGGATGTCCTAGTTTACTATAGGATCTCATCTAAGGGAATTTTGAGGGTTCTAGAGGTATCCAAATGGTTGAAAAAGGTAGCAAGAAATTGGAAAAGGATGAGGAAGAGCTTGCCAAACTGAAAAATCTTAAAGAACCCATCTTGCGTAATGGGAAAAAGGAAGGAATGTACAAATCAGGGAGGCCACCAGGGCCATGAATGAGGCACAATGAGGTCACTAAGTTGCTCATGGGATGAGTAACACTTTCACGAGGGGGGTATGATGGGCCTCAAAATTAGACATAAATTAGGGCCCATATGACCATCCTTCATCACATTAAACCTATATTTTTGCATTAGATATTGTATTTTTAACATTAATATGTTCATTAAGAAGGTTTATGGATAATTTCATATTTGTGCTTAATATTATTTATTTTTGTGGAATATTGTGAGAATATTGGGCACATTATAAAGATTTAGAGGATGAGATAATTGAGGGACTGAATCCCTACTATAGGAGGATCAATATTAAATAATAAATGAATATTATATTATGGAATTATTGCACAGATTATGGAGCTCCAATGATTGAGAAAATCTAGGAATGTGTTCCCTGTCATTCAATGCAGATTCCTAATATTGGGAACCAGATCCACTATTTGAGCGATTTTGGTGGGGAATGCTTCCTAGTCATTTTTTATAAGTACCAAGTCGAATTTTCCTCTAGGGGTTAATTTTTCTTAGTCTTCTTGTGGGGAGAACTCGTATTTTTGCAGCTCCACTTCCATTTCTTGTAGGGATGTAACTGTATTGATGGAAATAATGAAGATTGGTGTCATTTTCAGCTTCTAAATATTTGTCTTCTTCACATGAATATGATTTTCCTTGGTCTTGGCCATCCTAGGAGCCTCAAAGCCCTTTTGTATCATTTACTTTTCTTCTTTTCACTTCTTATTCACATGCATCTCTTGTTCTTGTCTTTCTTCTATTTCTGCATTTAGTATTAATTATTTCTTGTTGTTAGATTGGGTTAAATGGTTGAAGTAAGCTATTTTGCAGGATGAAAAGAATAATTTCATCATTGGAACAACTTTGGAAGTTCATAGTAATCATTGAGCTACGTGGATTGCTTTTCTTATTCCCAAATCTAGATTTATAGAAGTCCCTTATGGAAAATAACAATAAATTTCTGCTATTTTTTAGAACATGCTAAAGAGCTTCAAATGAGTTGATTCCACTTTCATTAGATCAAAAAAACATTCTATTTAATAACAAATTTTACCCTATTGCATTTTCACTTGGTTAGGTTAGGAATTTGATAGATTTATTAGCTCACTAGTTCTCAAATTTCTAGATTTTAGACTACTAATTTTTTGCTATTTTTTAGTATGGGTTAACAGAGGTATTTTTGAGTGATTCCACTTGGAATGGAGACCTAATACATCCTAGTCAATAAAAAATTTTATCCCATCCAATTTGGATTTGATTTTCTTGGTCATTCGATGAATTATAACTTCCTGTAGTAAATCTGTAACATTTTGTAATTTCTTGTAGTACTCGTCCAGTGTGTATATACTTGCCTGGATTTGCTCAAAAAGATTGGTTTTGGTCCCTTAGGGTTGAATCATTCCCCATAGGCTCTAAATAAATAGTTGAGGAGGGATAAACACCACTTAGGACTTGTCATTTTATCCATGCAAAACATCTCAATGATTTGGGTTAATGGACAAATTTATGAATTGGATAATAAAATGATGATTTTTTTAATTGTCACATTCAATGAACTCTGTGAATGGATCTAAACTCTTTGAAATGTAATGGTTGACATTTAGTTCATGATATTTAATTTATGCAATTAGAATATGTTTCTTTCCTTGTATTTTCTTTCTTGCAATAGTTTAAAGTTTCTATTTCGAGCATTTCATTTTCTGCAATTAGTTTAGGATTTGATTTCATTACATGCACTCCATTACATCATGACAGCAAAGGAAGGACAAATTCTATGTTGCGCATATAGTGATGATACCTTTTAAGTTTGTATGAACCCTGGGTTGATAATTAAAGTTGGTAGCCTTGGGTGTTGCAACATTCTTGTTGCAATATCGAGGCTCATCACTTTTTGAAATACCACCTAAGTATGCCATTTTGAGGGTTCCAGATGTGTCGAAATGATGGAAAAACATAGCAGGAGATTGAAAAAGGATGTGGAAGAGCTTGCCAAAATGAAAAATCTTAAAGAACCCATCTTGAATAAGGGGAAAAAGGTAGGAATGTCCAAATCATGGAGGTCATCAGGGCCATGAATGAGGCACAATGAGGTCACTAAGTTACTTAGAGGATGAGCAACAATTTCAGCAGGGCAGTATGATGGGCCTCCAAATTAGACATAAATTAAGGCTCATCTGACCATCCTTCAACACATAAACCCTCTATTTTTTCATTAGATAATGTATTTTTAACTTTAATATGTTCATTAGGAAGGTTTATGGATATTTGCATATTTGTGCCTAATATTGTTTTTTGTGGAATATTGTGAGTATTAGGCAGATTATGAAGATTTGGAGGAGATAATTTAGGGACTTGCTCCCTACTATAGGAGGATCAATATTAAATAATAAATCACGAATATATTCTAAAATTATTGCATGGATTTTGGAGCTCCAATGATTGAGAAAATCTAGGAATATATTTTGTGTCATTTAATGTAGATTCCTATTATTCGGAACCAGATCCAATATTTGAGGGATTTTGGTGGAGAAAGCTTCCTCCTTTCATGGGTAATGCTTCCTATTAATTTTGTATAAGTACCTAGTTGAATTTTCCTCTAGGGGTTGATTTTCATCTTCTTGTGGAGAGAACTCATATTTTGTAGCTCCACTTTCATTTCTTGTAGGGATGTAATTGTATTGATGGAAATAATAAAGATTGGTGCCATGTTCAGCTTTTAAATCTCGGTCTCCTTCATAAGACATTGATTTTCTTTGCACTTGGCCATCCCAGGAGCCTCAGAGCCCTTTTGTATCATTTACTTTTCTTCTTTTCATTTCTTATTCACATGCATCTCTTGTTCTTGTCTTTTTTCTATTTCTGCATTTAGTATTAATCATTTCTTGTTGTAGGATTGGATTAAATGGTTGAAGTAAGTTATTTTGCAAGATCACAATCATCATTTCCTCATTTTAACAGCTTTGGAAGGTCATAGTAATCATTGAGATACTTGGATTAGTTTGTTTATTCCAAAATTTAGATTTCTGGAAGTCCCTTGTTATAAATAACATTAAATTTATGCTATTTTTTATAACATGCTAACGAGCTTCAATCGAATTTATTCCACTTGCATTTTTTTCCCAAGGAAAAAAGTGAAATTTTCATTAACATAAGTAAGAAACTTACATGTTGTATCTTCAACATGTATGAGATGCATTCTTTGGTGAAGCAGAACAATCATTGTTCATTACAATATTTACAAATATCATCATAAAGTAAATATATTAGTATTAAACAAGATACATATGGAGTCCATAAAACCTGAGTAAGACAAAAAGAAAAATTACATGGAATAATCATGACGATTATTTCGAAAAGTTTCCATCCAACTCGATGAATGGATGATGAAAAAACTGAAAAAAGTCCCCATCTTTAAATTCCTGATATCCATTTTCCCCTATTCAGTTGCGTCGTTGTTGGGCTGCTAATATGTCATTATTATTATCACCTTTTAACACCTATTTCATCCATTTTTACCCTTCTTTATCACGTCATTTATCATGATTTATCATATAATTCCATTTTATAATTATTTATGCTCTTATGGATAAATATTATTTCTTCTCCTTTATTTTTAATAAATTGATGATTATTATGCATGATTTTACCAATGATGATTTATTAATAAATTTGTTGTAACATCACTCACCATTTTAGCCTCCAAGATATTTTCCAGATTGCAGATTTGATCTCCAACTCATCATTAAATATTCCAACTCAAAAATTCACTGGAATAAGAAGTGACAGTTTTGCATTAGACGTTTCGGGCAAATGGAGAAGAATCTGGAAAATCTGAAACATGGGTTTTGTCCAGAACAGAACAAATTAGTTTTCTGTTATGCAGTTTTCTAAAATTTTGTCTGTATTAAGAGAAGCAGAAGGTTCTCTGAAGATGATTTTCTTAGTTTCACTATTGCAGCTGTTTTCCAAATTATCTCAGTGGCAATACCAAATTCGACCTGTTCCTCTTGAATGTTGATGGAAAAATATTTCAGATATGATCTTGCTGATTAATTTGTTGTGAAAAATCCAATTTTGTTATGGCAACCATTTTGTAATAATATATGTTGTAACTTCTCCCTGCTCTCTGTGTATTTAAACGAAAACAGAGATCAAACAAGGGGATAATTCGAGATAGGATAGGATGGGATAGGAGGAGAGGGGATAATGGAGAGATTTAGCTTTTCTCTTGGGATCTCAATTGTAATTTCAATATACAGAATGTTATTCTGAAAGACAGATCATATTGGAATGAAGAATTAATTTAATGATTAATATATATTTTGTGTTGCTAGTCATTCGGATATTCTGAAGTAGCTCGGTAGTATTCACTGGTGGCCAGGGCCCAGTCTCTGGTAGATCTTACTGCTATTCCTTGTTTAATACTTTTCCATTTCCTGTAAGGTTATTTTGTTTTATATCTTTGCATTTCCAGAAGTTTATTCTGTTTGATATCTTCTGATTTCCTGTGAGTTTACATTATAGTTAGTTTACTTTCCTTTATTCTGATCTCATGTACTTCGCAACTTTGTCACTTGATTTCATTTATGCTCACTGCAGATTGAATTAATTATCGGTTAAGACATTGATTTCCATTAATTACAATAAGAGTATGATTAGTATAGAATCAGCTGAAAGAGATTGGTTTGTTAGATAATCTTCGGCATAATCACATAACCAATCTTTTGTCGACGCGTTTCGAACCAACCAGTGTGGTTCATCGTCAGGACAAGTTGAAGAACCAATCCGGCTTAGCGTGATTAAATAGCGTGTGCAGAGACTCCAACGGCTATAATGCTAACGGCTAATTTTGACCGAATGATCTTGGTCAAACCACTAAATTAATTAATAATTCACGAAAAGACTAACAAAGGTCAATAAAGGAATTCATATGGTAATTTAAATAAATAGTTATATTATTGTTATTATCCAATTATCAAGAGAATACATATTTTAATTCTGATGGTCATTATATCCCATAATATATATTAATTAATCTATGTTTAATTATTGTAAAATACAAGTATTAACCTATATTTAATTAAGATGGCCATTCTATCTCATAACATATATTAATTAATTTATATTTAATTATTATAAAATACAAGTAAAAGTAATCCATCATTCTTATTTTTAGAATTTAGTTATACTAGGTAATTGTGTACTAATTAATCTATATTTAATTATTCTAAAATACAAGTATTAATCCTTATTTTATTATGATGGTCATTAATCTCATAATATATATTAATTAATCCATATTTAATTATTATAAAATACAAGTCGAGGTCATCAATCATTATTATTTTTAGAATCTAGGTAAAATAATAATGATTGATGACCTCGACTTGTATTTTATAATAATTAAATATAGATTAATTAATATATATTATGAGATTAATGACCATCATAATAAAATAAGGATTAATACTTGTATTTTAGAATAATTAAATATAGATTAATTAGTACACAATTACCTAGTATAACTAAATTCTAAAAATAAGAATGATGGATTACCTTTACTTGTATTTTATAATAATTAAATATAAATTAATTAATATATGTTATGAGATAGAATGACCATCTTAATTAAATATAGGTTAATACTTGTATTTTACAATAATTAAACATAGATTAATTAATATATATTATGGGATATAATGACCATCAGAATTAAAATATGTATTCTCTTGATAATTTGATAATAACAATAATATAACTATTTATTTAAATTACCATATGAATTCCTTTATTGACCTTTGTTAGTCTTTTCGTGAATTATTAATTAATTTAGTGGTTTGACCAAGATCATTCGGTCAAAATTAGCCGTTAGCATTATAGCCGTTGGAGTCTCTGCACACGCTATTTAATCACGCTAAGCCAGATTGGTTCTTCAACTTGTCCTGACGATGAACCACACTGGTTGGTTCGAAACGCGTCGACAAAAGATTGGTTATGTGATTATGCCGAAGATTATCTAACAATATTATGGATCACAGAAGTCTAAATTCCTTAGAGATTGGTTTATGGCACTAAACCCTCGGTTGATTTTATTTCCATTCACATTTCTTAAAGTAGAACAGAGTGTGATTAATGTAGATCCAGCTGAAAGAGCTCAGTTACTGCTATAGTGTTCTCAGTTGATGTTATTCCCATTTGACTTGCTTGCTTAAGATTGGATTATGGTTTTTCTTAAGATTAAGTCTTGATGCTTAGATGTATTATTTCCCTTAAAAGTTACAAGCTTGAGATTTATGGTTTGATATGTTTACTCTTGTATTGAATTTAATAGATTATCTTAAATCATTACTCTCTAGATTTGTAGATTTCACATATTGTGTACACTCTTGAAACAAAAAGGCTTATCCAGGTTGATAATTAATGCGAGGCAATTAGGAGTTTTAAAAGACACCTTTTAGCACCCAACAGTGGCCTCTTTGGAAAGACGATCAGCGATATCATTCCTTTCCATGTATATGTGAGAGAATACAATAAATTCAAAATGTGATTTTAGAGTAATGATATAATCTAGTGTATCCATGAGTGTGTACAAGTGATAGTGATAAGCCTCCTTGATCCAGTTTATAACAAGATGTGAATCCCCAAAAATCTGAATCCTATGACAATTTTGTTCCAGGGCAAAGAGGAGGAGGTGTCTTAGATTGTTTAGCTCAACATAATTATTTGTGCCCCTTCCTATCCCCAATTTGATTCTGAAATAAAGGTGCTTGTTTAAATGGAGTACTACCCCCCCCCGCACATCCCATGGCCTATGTCGAGCCATCAAAATAAGCCCAAGGAGAGATTTTATCAACTCTTTTGGTTGTGATGACCCGAGCTTGCTGACAGTCTGTGTCCTGAGGAATCAGGTTGTATATGGCAGCAATGTTGTTACAGGTGGTGGACCATATGCTTTGAGCATTTTGAAAGATATGGTGATTCCTATTTAGCCAAATGCCCCAACAAACAATCAGAGGGAGATTTCTTTCTTTTTGGGAGGGATCCTCAGACCACCAACGCAGCCATGCTTCCTCAACGTTTTGTCCCTCCCATTTTTTCTTCAAGTTGAGAGAGTTGGTTATGGATGACCAAACTTGAGCAGTAATGGAACAGTGAAGAAATAAATGGTCTGTGTCCTCAGGGTTGGAAAGGCAAAGGCAACATCTGGAGGGACCTTGGAAATCCCACTTTATAAGGTTTAGCTCTATTGGAACCTTGTTCGAGAGGATACACCACATGAGCAACCTCATCTTATGGGGGGCTTTTAGTTTCCAAAGGTGGCGCTCCCATCTCCTGTGCACTCATTATTATCGCATATCCAACTTTTAGGGAGTACCTGCCATGAGGAGAAGGGACCCAAATGAGTTTGTCCTCTTGCCTAGATAGCCTTATGTTTGATTCCTTCTGCGCACCAATGAACCAGTGCCAAACTCCATTCCATCTATCCTGGATCCCCAGGTTTCTAGTTGCAAGCCAATGTTGCGAGGTCTAGGGTGGATGCCTTACCTCGACAATTTGTGCAATCCGAGTGATGCATGTTCCTGAAAGAGAAATTCTTAATTCCCTCAAGATAATGTGTATTTCCACTACTTGACCAGGCATCAGTGCCTATTCTAACCTGTTCGTCATTTCCAATACTCCACACCAAGCCATCCTTGATTATACTTAAGGATTGGGTAATGGCATTCCAGATGATGGAAGCACCCGGTATCGACTGGCAAGGTCTGTGACTCTAGTCAATTATTGAAAGGGGATGGATATACTTAAAATATACCACCTCTTTCCATAAGCTCTCAGATTTGATGATTTGCTAGCCCACCTTGGCTGCTAGAGCCTTTGCAAAGATGTGGAGGTCCTTTATTCCCCAGCCACCCCATTTTTTAGGCTTTCCAATCCTGTCCCAATGGACCCAAGAAAATGCCTGACCCACATTTTGAACCCTCCATAGGAATTTGTAGAAAATCTGTTGAATCTTGTGGAGAATACCTTTGGGAATCTAGGCCAGATTTATCCAGTAAACTGGAATGGTATCCAACACCGATTTCATCAAAGTAAGCCTTCCAACTCTGGAGAGCCAAGGTTATTTCCTGATGTTTATGCGGCTTTCAATTTTTGCAATGTTCTAAGACCAGTTTGCGATGCGATACCCATTTGGATTCAGCCTGAACCCAAGATATTTTAGGCCAAAGTCCATTTCTTGTCTCACAAAAGAAAATTGTTGTAAAGCATAACTTTCCTCGTTTTATAGGTAGGCCACACAAATGATGGTGGATTTGTCATAACTAGGCTCCATACTTATAGCTTTACAAAATAGTGATAGAATTTTATTGAAGCAAGAGAAATCACTAAAAGAACCATTTAAAAAATTAAGAACAACGTCTACAAACAATGGTGGGAGAGAGATGTCATGTCTGAAATCATGACTCCCCCTAACTCTCCAACAAAGAAATAATTTTTTATCAATATGCTTAGACCTTCCATGATTAACAAGAAAAATAGGTGGGATAGCAAGCATCCCTGTCTCATCCAACATTCAGCATGGAAAAAATGAGACACAACCCCATTGATGAGAATACTAAAAGAAGCAGAAGAGAAACAACACATGGTCGAGTTAACGAAGGAATGAGGGAAGCCAATATGAGTGAGGATGAGATGTAGATAAGACCAACTAGCCTGATCAAAAGCTTGATCCAGGTGGATGTTGGTGGCCACCCACCTATCCCATTTGGACCCCCACAACTGTCTCTTTCATCTTTTTCAGTTTCCTAAATTGTAGCACAGTTTACTATTTTTAGCAGTTTTTCGGGTCCTGAACTTCCAGAGCCATTTTGAGGCCCTAAACGAAGTTTTTTGGGAAATTTGGGGCAACATGGGTTCATGTACCAATGTTTCCTCACAAAGTGGTAGTGCTCGGATAGATCTTTCTAATGAGCTATTGTACGCGTCAAACGAAGATCGTATGCCAAAGTTACGACCCCGAGAAATTGATGTACCAATTTACCCAAACGGGGCCAACAATTTGGCGTTTCATCTTCTAGGGTTAGGTTTCGGGATGTGAAAGGTTTTCCATTGTTTCTCAACAATAAATAGGCCTTCGAGCCTCATTGTAACATAGTTCAGAACAGTTCAGAGGCATGTAAGCATATTTCTATATTTTACAGTAATGAAATGAAGTATTATTTCCACTGCATATCTGTCTTTATGGTTATCTCTGTGTTTTATTGCATTCCGGTTTAAGTCTGGATCAGTGGTATCAGAGCAGTCTGCTTTTTCTCTGTTTTTCTTTGCATGTCCCCAATGAGGCCGAGATATAAGGAGTTAGGGCTTGAACTGGTCGAACCTTTGCAAGACCAGCCTCGCAAACCCTAACGGCCTCCCATGGTGGATGAGAAGAAAGACGAGGGAGTAGGAGATCCTATCAAAATGTTGCTCGAAGAAGCCCTTGAGCGACAACGGAATGTGATGATGGACAGATTTGCCCAGATCCTTCAGCGGCTACCCAGAAGTGATGCATCGGCTTCCAGCAGCTACTCTGGAAATGCCATGCCCTTTAAGGTACAAGTTAATTTTGATGTCCCCATATTCGAGGGTCAGATAGACACAGATGCCGTAGATAAATGGTTAAATATGCTAGAGGGTTATTTTTATTTTCATGAATTTTCGATTCGGGAAAAGATTGTTTTCGCTCTTCTCAAAGCAGCCCCCCACGTCAAGGACTGGTGGGAAACCTACTGCGAGCAGACGGATGAAAGTACAGGCTCACTATTTTCAGCCGCACCCACTTGGAATGACTTTAGGGATGCCATCAAGGAGCAGTACTAACCTGTCAAAAACTATGAGGACAAATACATCAAATGGACCACACTGCGGTAGGGATGAGACCAAGATGTGCCGGAGTTCACAAACATTTTTCATACCCTTTGCACACAGTTCGGTATCAAAGATTCTGAGCTACATCTGGTACTCAAATACTGCGGCTGCCTACACAGATACATCCAGGAAGAGATGGAGTTCTCGAACATCTCCTCACTCAACACAGCATATCAATACGCTGTCAAAATTGAGCAAAATTTCAAACAGAAGAATGGAGACTTTGGATCTGCAAATCCGAAGCCCAAAGGACAAAGCAAAGGCGGGGTGACCCAAGACAACTCGTCGAAGCTACAAGAAAATAACAACACCACGAAGCTGAAGAAGGACACAGGAAAGTGGTGTGAGTTCCACAAGAGTCCCACTCATAACACAAGTGAGTGTCGGACCAAGCAGTCGCTGGTGGCCGAGTTAAAGGCTTCTGAATCAGATGCATGTTCCGACCCTGAGCTAGAACCTGACAAGGGGAATGGAAAAGGGAAGCAAATCATTGATGTGGATCCTAGCGCCATTTTTGCCACTGCTAAGATCTAGAAAAATGAGCCCGAAAATCTGGAGGAAGGGGATTTTCTTTTCCACTCATAGATGTGGGTGAAGGGTTTGCCGCTACAATTCATTGTCAATAGTGGCAGCCAAAAGAACCTTATTTAAGCAGAGGTCGTGAAGTGGTTGGGCCTACTAACTACACCACAACCCCAGCCGTACAGTATTGGATGGCTTCATGAAGGACGAGATCTCAAATTTCGCCAGCAGTGCCGCCTTCCCTACAGCATCAAGCCCTTCACAGACAAGGTATTGTGTGATGTTACACCTCTAGATGTTTGTGATGTATTACTAGGCCAACCATACTTGTGGAGGCGACATGCTATGTATGAGTCAAGGCCTCATGTTGTCATTATTTCTTTTAATAATTCATTATACAGGATACCAGAGGTAGCCCCACCTACCACCACATCTTTGATCACTGCTAAAAAAGGCAGCAAGCTCATCTCCCAGACCAAGAAATTCATCTGTCTGGTTCACTCCCAAAGTAAGGAGAAGATTTTCATCACATCCATGACCCCTGCTGAGGGTTCCTCCATGCAGCAGCATCATCAAAGGGATACAATCATGACAAGACACAAGAACAACTTCTCCTCACCCACAGGGGTACCACACAAGTTTCAGGTGGGCAACAAAGTTTGGTTACATCTGTAGAGAGAATGCCTTACCAAAACCCATCATAAACTCAGGCGACTCCGATAAGGTCCTTACACCAGTACCAAGGCTACGGGCAACAATGCTTTGAAGCACAACATTCCTCCATTCCTTGGCTTGCACCGAGTGTTCAATATGGACCGTTGTCAACCATGCTTCCAACCATTTCTAGACACATCAGAGATTGCAGAACAACTTACCAGAGACCCAGCACAGCAGAAGCTTCCTCATCTCAGGGAGGAACTCAATGCAATGGGGACCATTGCTTCCTAAGGGGGGAGGAATGATCCAGGTGGATGTTGGTGGCCACCCACCTATCCCATTTGGACACCCACAACTGTCTCTTTCAGCTTTTTCAGTTCCCTAAATTGTAGCACAGTTTACTATTTTTAGCAGTTTTTCGGGTCCTGAACTTCCATCATTGTTTTGAGGCCCTAAACGACATTTTTTGGGAAATATAGGGCAACATGGGTCCATGACCCATGTTTCCTCCCAAAGTGGTAATGCTTGGATAGATATTTCTAACAATCTATTGTACCCGTCAAATGGAGATCGTATGCCAAAGTTACGACCTCGGGAAATTGATGTACCAATTTACCCAAACGGTGCCCACAATTTGGCGTTTCATCTTCTAGGGTTAGTTTTCGGGATGTGAAAGGTTTTCCATTGCTTTTCAACAATAAATAGGCCTTCAAGCCTCATTGTAACACAGTTCAGAACAGTTCAGAGGCATGTAGCCGCCACATCTCTTCTCAGAGATAAGCTACCATCGCCCTAGCTGGTTTATTTCCATTTCTGTTTGTAAGCATATTTCAATATTTTACAGTAATTAAATGAAGTATTATTTCCACTTCATATCTGTCTTTATGGTTATCTCTGTGTTTTATTTCACCCATGTTTAAGTCTGGATCAAAGATTTGGAGAGGTTGATCTTGAGAATAATGGATTTTTGTTTAGTTTCTTGATCGAGTGATGGCCCTCCTGAGCGGTCCCTATGGCTTCATGGATATGACAGTGGCTAAGGAAAGTAAATTTTTCCTTGGAAATCATCCTGAATAAGATTGGTTTCACACGAAGAGCAAAGGTTTTGGATATAATTTTGTAGATGTAGTTACAAAGGGATATTGGTCGAAAATTGTCAAAGGTAAGGGGTTTGTCAACTATGGGGATGAGGGCCAGGAAGGTCGAGTTGAAGCCCACATACTTTCCTCCTATAATTATGCATTTCTCGATGGCCAATAGAAGATCCAGATCGATGAGCTCGATAAAAGTACTGTAGAATTCCATGGGCCACCTATCTAGACTTGGGCTTTTGTCCCTGTTGAAGCATTTTAGAGTTGCTTCTAATTCCCCCAACAAAACCGGCTCTTTTAAAGACTCCCCTTCTTCCATCTCAACAAATCAAGGGAGAACCTCAGCAATGCAGAGAATCTCAGGGAGGGTGGTGTTAACACCCAGGTTGTTCCCTTTGACTCTCAAGGGAATACGGCCGGGGTAACCACTAACCAATCTTTGGATTACAGCTTCTAGCCAAACTGTAATAAGAGAGGGCTCTCTCTTTGAGGTTTGTCTGTGTCTTTGTGAAAATTTTAGGCTATTTATGAGTTCAGGGTTTGGTTTAATGTTTGGGTTGAGGGATATCTTTCTGTACCTAATGTGAAACCTTCAGATAGTTCTAATCCATTGGGCTATGGAGTCTGTGACTACAGGTTGTGTGAAATATTGAGTTGAGTTACTGAAATTACAGGGCCATTTAAATACTTCATGAAACAAATTTGAAATTGTGATGGTGAAGTGTGTATTAACCAGTGGAAAGCAATTGAGAATTTTCCACTAAGGTGGGAGGGTGATAAAGAGATATACTGCACAGGAAGCAGACTTGAATTTCCTGAAACAATAATCACTGTGAAAGATATAGTGTAGAGGTGCAGCAATTAAGAATTACACCTTTATAACTGTAACTGAAGAAAACATTTATAATAGCATAGATTGAGTCCAGGGTAATCTGTGATTAAATCCTAGAACTATTCTTTTTCCTTGCCATTAACTGTAAAACACAGAACATGAATGAGCTATGAGAAGATGACAATACACATAACGAAGAGTTTGAAGAAAACTTATTGATTCATGAAATACGCAGGAATCCTGTAACATTCAGCTAAACACCACAATGCATCACATAACGCAGAGCTTTCGAAATTCCATCACTTTTGTCTTAATAATCTGGAAGTTTACAGCATGAGAAATCTGGAAGAGAAATCAACAACAACCCCTGCAAACTTATGCGAGGGGGGAATATATACAAGCGGTCATACAAAATATCTGAGGCGTTGAGTCATCTGAGAAATAAATACATTCACCAACTTGTACAGAAAGCAGATAAGAAGTTATTACAACTTTGAATATAACATAAATGCTTCTTTAATTCTGTCAGAAGACTTTTTGACCTTTGGAGGTCACTGAGTCGATTAAACGCTCTGTTATAAATGATGAATGACGTGTCTTTGTAGCTCTGTCCTCCTGTAGCTTTTCAGCCCTGTCACCTGTGACTGTCACTGCTGCTTTGGTGGCCGAAAATAGTTTTGCTGAGTTGGCTCAGCCCATTCTTCCCTATGCATGCTGATTTTTTTTTTTTTTCAAAATTTTCCTGTGCATGATAACTTGTATTTTTTGATGAAAAAACTTAGTGAATGGCTTCTTGTCTATAAGATCATCTGTATTGCCTTAGTCCACCATTCCTGTGTGGGCAATTGATGTCTCAGAATTTCCTCTAAAGTCTCATCTGCCTCTGTGTATTTGTAGAAGTTTGGAGGCACTTCAAACAGATGTTTAATTTCATTCATTATAAAGAATAAGTTCTCTACCCTGTTGAAGAGACTTTGTCCTGTTGCTGGTCCTGTTTCTTCTGAGGTACTGGGCCTTTCAGTGATCTGATTGGTAGAGAATGTATTGACCCTCTTGGCATAATGCTCATGTGAAAGTAGTCTCCCTGCGCTGTTCAGTAAGCTAGGAAGACCTTTGCGCTGTAGTGCTGTGAACTTGTCCATGAACTTATTTACCTCTGTCTGCATGTCCTGGCTTCTTCTTTCCAGCGTTTATACCAGGCTTCTCAGTGTAAGGACCCTCTTTATCAGCTGGATGGTCTCAGTTCTGCTTGTGATTCCCATTGTCGCCAGCTGAGCACTTGTTCTGTTATTAAGCACATTGATCATTCTGTTGGCAACCTCAGGCATATTGCCTAGAGATGCCCTTGATCTCTGGATTTCCCTCTGTGCTTTCCCTATGAGCTCTATTTGCTCATGAATTGTCTCAATGTATTGCCATTGATCAGTTATGGATTGGCCAATGTTGGCCCATAAGACTGTCTTGAGCTCAGCTGTCACTTTGTCAAGTGTGAGCTCCTTCTCCAGCTCCTTTATCTTATCCTTAAGGGCCTTTATTTCCCTGCCCTTTTCTGCTACAGTCTGCTTGGATTTATCATATCTTTCATTTAGCTTGGCTAGACTCTCCCTGGCCTCATTCAGCTCTGCCATTTGGGCTTCCAGGGCTTGTATTTCATTCTTGAACTTTTGCATATCCAAGCTTGGAGCCTGCTCTGTTTTTGGTGTAGCTGCTGATGTAGATGGTGCGGTCTGTTTAGTAGGAGGAGCTGTAGTCTGAGGAGGTTCCTCCAGGTTAATTATTTCTGGAGGAGGCTGAGATGTTTGTCCTCCTTCTTTTTCTTGTAATGTTGTCTGCAGTGCAGCCTGTGCAGCCTCTGATTCTCCCAATTTTTCTTGTGTTTGGATCAGCTGTTTGTATAGGGACACCAGCATAGCTGATGCATCTTGGTCATGTCTCAGGTGGGCAACTTCTTCAGTTTGTGGGTGAATGGTTGCTGGGACTTTCACCATCTTTCTTAATGCTGCCATATCTGCATCTCTTAATTTCAACAATGCCTGCACAGCCTTGATGTCCTTGGGATCATGCCCAAGTTCTATGATTATCTCCTCCAACGCTTTAATTCTGTTGTCCTTTGCTTGAGAGGATGCTCTCTCCAACTCAAGTTGGGCAGCTGTATTATTTAGGCTATTTTCTAGCCTATAGTTATCCAATGTCTTATCTGCCAAGGAGGCATACACCATCTCACCCGTTTGCTTATGCAATTCGATTTTGTCCATTGGGTGGATGTCCTTGGCAAGGACCTCAAGGTTGGTCCTTATGTAATCTGCCGCTGACTGCGGCTGTAACACTGCTGGCATAAAATGGCTCATGATCATCTTGCCCTCCTGGACATCAAATGCAGACATTAGTCTTTGCTGGTTAGTGGGGGCCATTTTCAACAGATGATTATACAGCTGTACTCTTATGGGCTCATTCCTCTTCTTTATGTCAATGAATTGCTGCTTGATGCCCACCTCAGCTCCTCTTTACTGGCTTGAGGAGCTGACTTCTCCTCCCACTGTCCTCTCTTGTTCCTGCTGGAAGGAACTTGCAGATGCCTCCATGCTAGGTGGGCCCATGCCCAAACACTGCCCTATAGGCATTTCTTCCTCTGAGAAGGGATTCATCCTATGTCTTTTCTCCCCATGAGTTGTTGATGTTGTGAGGGGAGTCTCTCTGTCCCTCTTTCTGCTTATGTCTTCTTTTTGTGGGGTTTGGAGGACTGAGGCCTCCATTGTTGTCTCCTGCCTAGGAGGCACAATTTGTTGGGGCTGCTGCTCAGTGGAAATTGGGGCCTGTGATATATTTTCTTGCTGCCCTGATTTCTCCTTTTCTTGCCGCTCCTCTTGTTGCTGCTGTACCTGTTGTTGTGCCTGCTCATGCTGCATCTCTTCATGGTGCACCTCTTCATGCTGCACCTCTCCATGAGGTGGCTGCTCTGGCTCCATTTCTTTCTCTTTGCCTTTGCTAGAGGTTTGATTAGTAGCTTTGGCTGTTTGCTGCTGTGCTGTGGAGGATGAGGCAGTTGCTCCCACTTGAGTGCCTGGAAGAGCAAATACCTGTGCACAAAGCTCCAAGTCAGCCATCTTTTGGATATTTTTAACTGCTCTCTGATTTAATTCTTCTTGTGTAGCAGCCTCCTCTAAGGTTCCTCTCCTCCACTTAATTTGATTTGCATACTTTTCTATGTGAGGCAACCTTACATGGTCATAACCGAATATCCTATATTTGACCCTTCTTAAAGTTATGAAGTGATTGGGGTCATAAGGTTTCCAAAGGAAACTGGTCTGTAGGCCAAGGGATCCTAACATGCTGTCGGCTTCTTGCCAACCTTCCTCCATTTTGTTGTAGATGAAGTGGCCTAATTGGTTTCTCACTTTGAGCTGTGCTTTCTTGCCTTTGCCTGAAAAATGTAGCACATCAGCATTCCCAAACTGCCTGAAATATTCAAGGGCAAATAATCTCATAGGCACATATCTGGGCAATCTGTATGGGGGCAGCTCACACCCATATATTCTGATGACTATGTGGTGTTGGTAATAGTACCAATCCCCGATGTTGTATGCCTTGGACAGCTGAAGAATCCTCTGCATCTCATCAGTTAGCCTAGGAGGAGGTGAGCTCATGAGCAGAGACATGGCTGGGTGGATGAAGAGGTCTATAAATTCACAATAAGTGTATGGAGAAACCGATCTGCAGTGGAAGGCAGAGGACCAATACACCACTGACGTTGGATTTCCTTGTGCATCTGCTCTCTTCATAGCAAAGTGGAACTTCTCATGTTGATAATACAAAATCACGTGGTAGATGTAAGAGGTGTATCTGAACACCCTCTCTCTTGCCAAGTTCATTAGTTGCTCATGTATTTTGTCAGATATGTAGGTGGCATAGTCATAGCAGATTGGTGACTTGCCAGGGGCAAACATGAGCATCATCACCAGCACAGTTTCATCAACAAACTCAATTGAATTATAGCCCATAATGGGACTGATCATATCTACAAGGTCCCTGCCCAACTGGTTGAGGTAAACATGAGAAATAGGAGGGTACTTCACAGTGTCAGAGTTAATGAATAATTGATTTAGTTTGGTGACCTGAGCATCTATCAACCTAGCTCCTTGCTTTATCAGATCAGCCAGTGATAAAGGGACTAATTTCTTCTCAGTTTTGAAGTGCAACATCTCTCTGATGGCTTCAGGGGTGACATAGAAAACAACTGAGCCTGAAGGGTCAATCACAGCCCTCTGAGTGGCGTCGTAGGATTCAGCACATAGGTGGATTAGGTCAGGAAACTGGTTGACCTGAGGGAGCTTGAAGAGAGGGAGGAAGGAATCCCAAATGCCCAATACATCTGTTCCAGCCTCATGTTTAATTTTCAACTCATTCAGCAAGTGAATGTGGTACTTTCTGTGCATTAGCATTTCTTCTGATATCTGATAATCCAGGTCTGCTAATGGCTGCCAATCCAATTGTCTTTGAGGAGCATTTAAAGGAGCAATGTTCAAGATTACAGGAGCCACTGGAGCATCCATGGTTACTTTAAAGCTCTGTTGGTATGTAAACTAGTGTTACTGTGCAGAATAATACCACAGAGTAATTCTTGAAAAGAGAGGTGATTTACTGAGGAACAGAGGATAAAACGGTAATGGCAGTAATTGAAATACTGCACAAGCGCTGGTAGGGCGAATGCTTGGCCTTAAAAAAACTCTTTTTCACAGCAAATTGGTGCAGTTTGGGTTCCCCGTTCACGATTGCGCGAACAGAATGCAGGTTTGTGAAAACTCGAGTAAACAAGGCTTAGCAGTTGAATTTCGTCCTTACAGTTGTAAATGGAGACTAGGCACAGAGGATTTGTCGGTAAATTATGTGTTTTATCAGTGTTTTACGTTATCCTTGGAGAATTATGGACAAACTTAGGCGCAGGGAGGATAGTTCAGATAAATACCTGGTACACTGCGGCAATGGTGACAAATTCAGGTGGGTTTGGCGCGCCCACGGTCTCCAGGTGGAATTCAACAGGTTGGTGAAAGCTTGGAC
Organism: Pinus tabuliformis; assembly: GCA_031772625.1. Taxonomy (NCBI): domain Eukaryota; kingdom Viridiplantae; phylum Streptophyta; class Pinopsida; order Pinales; family Pinaceae; genus Pinus; species Pinus tabuliformis. The sequence continues at coordinate 248,776,955 of CM062805.1, forward strand.
GTAAAATGCATGCAGAAGAAACAACAATCGTTTTGCAAAAAGTGCAAAGAACACGGTTTTTTGGCCAAAATATGGATTTTTTAGAACATTGGCGCCTTTTTTGGATGACGTCAGCATGACATCATCAGGTGGGGTCAAGGTCAGATGACGTCAGCATGATGTCATCAGGTGACGTGGCGGCTTAAGAGTGGTCCACGGGGACGATGAGGTGGCGGACAGGTGGAGCAAATGGTGAAAGGGGGCGCTGGCGGGCGATGACGTAGCAGTGACGCTGGCCTAGCGGGTTAACGGAAACCGGAAGCGGTAAGCGGTTTGATATCGCACCGCCCTCTATACGGAAGCTGAATTGTCAGAGGGGGCTCTGATACGATGTGGGGGTGACGCTTGGCAGAGGCCTGACATCACCCTCTGACAAATATCGGAAGCTATTCTTCGGACGTCGGAGCTGCTCTGATATTCATGTGGGCCGTCGGATGAAAAGGGCCCGATCCGACGGTCGACGGATCGTTAAGCTGCCAGGTCGATACGGATAGCGGGTGGAGAATATTTTAATATTTTCTTTCAAAGGTGTGCCCAAGCGGGGACTTAGGACTTCGCCAAATTCATATGGTTTTCAATGTATTTTTCATAAAAATGCGCATAGCGCCCGAACTTTGGGTAAAAATGAAAAAGTGGGTTTTTCCATATGTTTTTTCTAATGAAGCGGGTTAGGGGTGCAAATGGGGTTTTTTCACAAGGTTCTTTTGCAAATGAAAGGTTTCATGGTTTAGAAAACTTCTGAAGGGGGAAAGAGGGGTGAGGCTTAAGGTTCTTAAACTGACCAGATGTCAATTTAATCCCTGATAGTGAACATATGGCTATAATGCCAAGGGGAAGGGATATTTATAGAATGCTTGGGGTTTATACACCATAGTGTTTATAATAATAGGGAAAGGGTAATATAGGGGATTTAAATAATAAGAAGTTAGGGGTTAATATGAATGGAAGAAGTGAATGAGGGATGAAGTCACTAAGTTTATATGAGAACAACTTAGCTTAGGGAGTAGATCAAAATGAAAAGAATTTTTAGACAAGAAATGTGGCTTTCAAAGGAATAAGAACCAGCATAAAACTTGGATTCTTTTTTATGAACACAACTGATGAAGGGATGTTAGTAATGAATGTGAAATGGGGAAAAGGGAGTTAGTCATGCTCCTTTGCTTTGATGTGTATTAGACCAGCAAGATTCATTTGAAAGAACTGCCAATTCTGCAACCCCATCTGCCTACCCATCTACTTGCCTAGCATTTTTTTGTTTCTTCTCGGAGGGTGCACTTAGACTTGCAGACCCTTATTGCCTTTTCTTTTCTCTTGGCTTTTTCTTTTGATTTTCTATCTAGAACTACCCTTATTTCTTCCAAGGTCCCAGATTAAGCAGTTGGGAACCTTACTTCTCTACCTAAGCTACTGGTCTGCCAAGATTAAACAGTTTGGACAGACTTCTTTCTCTATTCTACAACAACAAAAAAATTGAAACATGGCATGATCCAGATTAGGCTGTTGGACCACCCATCAAAACTTAATCAACATGAAGCTATATACATACATTGTCTTTTTGGAAATATGGGATCTTTGTATCACCAAAGCAGAGCATATTTGGAACTTTCTTTGCCAATCATGAAATATGAAACCTATTGGTATAGGTAGCTAACAGTGGCTCCACATGGGGATGGCTTTTCCATTTGAAAGGCCAAGAACAGCAGGTCAGAATGCCTTGGCCCTTGAATTCTTTTATCAAAACTTGGAGTATGCCTCTTTGAAATGCCAACATTGTGCTCTTCCCATCTTGGTAAATCTCTGAACTTGTTTGCCTTTTGCTGATAACTAATAAAACTTGAGAAACTGCATTTTTACATTTTAACAGAAAGTAATATATACACCTGAATATGTACAAGGGAAACTCAGGCTGCACTTATGGATAGTAGTCAAAATAGTGCTTCAACATCCTGCCATTCACAGGACCTTCATCCAAATCAGCTTCATCAAGACTTTTAAGGAAGTAAGTATTGTTTCCTTGTACTGCTTGGACAGCAAATGGTCCTCTCCAAAGGGAATCAATTTTTCCATGTTTTCCCTTATCTTCTCTTCTTGAATCCCACTTGAGGACTTTGTCACCAACGTTGAAATCTTTTGCCTTGGTCCTTCTATCAAAAGCTTTCTTTAACTTTTCTTGTAACACTTGAACTCTGCTGTAAACTTGGTCTCTAGTTTGCTGCAAACATATTATTTGATTGATCCTTCTTTGCACATCATTTGGTTCTGCCTGGCTTTCTTGAAGAAGTTTCATGATAGGGATCCCCAGTGATGAAGGAAATTTGGCTTCTAATCCATAAACTAACTCATATGGGCTGATCCCAATTGATCTTTTGGTTGTTAGTCTATCTGCCCATAAGGCATTCACAAGCTTCTTATGCCAATTCTTCTTATTTTCTTCCAATACCTTCTTTATGATGTTCACAAGGCTTTTATTTGATGATTCAGCAAGGCCATTTCCTTGGGGATAGTATGCAGTAGAATGGCCCAAGGTAATGTGAAATTTGTGGCAGAAATTCACCATCTTCTTAGATCTGAAGGCAGCAGCATTGTCTGTTATTATCTTATCAGGACAACCAAATCTAGAAAGAATATTAGTCTCAAGGAACTGAATGATAGTGGAATCATTTGCTTGTCTACATGGTACTGCTTCAATCCACTTAGTAAAGTAATCTGTAGCTGTTAGAATCCATCTGTGCTGGCCTGAAGATGAGGGATGAATTTCCCCAATGAAATCCAAGCCCCATTGTTGAAAAGGTCTCTCTGTTGCAATAGGCCTCAAAGGAAGTGGCAGTAACTTTCTCTTTCCCTCAAACACTTGACATTTATGACATGGGGTGGTAAATTTCTTGACATCAGAGAAAACAGTGGGCCAATAGTAACCAACCCTTAGTATCTTATCCACAGTGGACTTCCAATACAAGTGTCCACCACAGTCACCTGCATGAAATTCTTTGGTGACATTATTAGCTTCATTCTCAATCAGGCAGTTTAACAATATACCCTCATGGTTTTTCCAAAGCAAATTGCCATCCATGACACAAAATCTTGAAGCTTTCATTTTTAGGAACCTACACTTAGTTCTGGACAATCCTGGTGGAGCACACAGGTTTTGTAACACATAACATATATCAGAGTACCAAGGGGATTGTTCAAAGGCTACATTGATCTTTGGAGTCGCCAGCTCCAGTTCATTGTCCAGCTGGTTTATGTCTAAGGCTTGGAAGTTTGCTTCTGTCATCAGTTTGGCCAAACCTTGCCCTTTTATTAGTTTTGTAGGTTTTATTTCAATATCAAATTCTAAGATGTTGGCTATCCATTTTCCTCTTCTAACCTCTAAGTTTTCTTGAGTAAGTATGTCTTTTACAATGGGACTTGGCACATAAGCTATAACATGGGAATAAAGGATATAAATCCTAAAGTCTTTAATGGCTTTGACCAAAGCATAAGCTTGTTTCTCCATGATCTGATATTTCAGAGGTGCATCTCTGAGAGCTCTACTAAAGAAAGCAATGGGTTTCTCATTTCCTTGGTCATCTTTTTGTAATAAAACAGCAGCAATGGTATGCTGGGAGGCAAAGGAGAAAATGATAAATTCTCTGTCAAATTGAGGATTTGTTAAGACTGGGGTTTGGGTAAGGGCCAATTTTATACCTTCAAAGGCTTGATTTGCTTCCATTGTCCATTTCACTTTTGAATCCTTCTTTAGCATGTTATTTAGTAATCTGATCAATTCTGCTAAGTTTGGGATAAACCTTCTTAAGAAATTGATCTTCCCCAAGAAAGCCTGCAATTCTTTGATGTTTCTTGGGTGGGGCATTTGTAGATAGCTTGTATCCTGTCTGGGTCAATTCTGATGCCATCCTTTGAAATGATATGTCCTAACAGCTTACCTTCTTCCAAACCAAATAGAGACTTCTTGGGATTCAAGGAAATTCCATATTTCCTACATGTTAAGAAGATCTGCCTCAAATGCTTCAAGTGTTCTTGGTCTGATTTTGAGAAAGGTGTGAGGTCATCCAAATAAATGACAAGAAAGTCATGAATCTCTTTGGCAAAAGCAATATCCATTGCCCTTTGAAATGTTGCCCCTGCATTTTTCAATCCGAAAGGCATTTTTACATATTTGAAAGTTCCCCATGGGGTTGTGAATGCAGTTTTGTCTTGATCATCAGGGTGCACTAGGATTTGATTAAAGCCTGAGAATCCATCAAGTAATGAGATCCTTGAGGCTCCTACCACTCTTTGGAGAATGTGATCCATCTTAGGTAAGGGATAGTTGTCTTTGAGGGACACTTGGTTTAGATTTCTAAGATCAACACAAAGTCTTATCTCACCAGTTTTCTTTCTTGTGGGCACCAAATTTGAGATCCAATCAGAAAACCTGATTGGTGCTATGATACCAGCTTTAAACATTTTTTGTACCTCTTTCTCAATTGCAGGGAGAAGCATAGGGTTTATTCTTCTCAATTTTTGCTTAAATGGCTTTTGATTTGGCTTGAGAGGGATGGTATGTTGGATAACAGAGGTGTCATAGGATTTCAAGTCCTCATAACTCCATGCAAAGACATCTTGGAACTCTTTGAAAAGGTCAATGTATTTAGGCTTCTGATCAGGAGGTAGGGATGCAGATAATTTTATTATCTTGGGTTTCTCAATGGTTCCAATGTTGCATTCTTCAATGGCAGAGTTAAGGGGCTGCATTTTTGGTTTTCTAGGGACATCATTTGAATAAAAAATATCCTCTAGTGGAGTTAGGCCTGTTGGAAGAAAATTCTCTTTCAATTGTATCACTTCAGCCTCAGCATCAGCCACTTCTTCACAACTGATTTGTTGAATTTCTTGTATGTTGTTTTTGTTAAAAATTGTTGGATGTAGGATTTGGTGAGCTGTCTTGGGTGATATTGGCTTGTTATTCTGTTCATTCTGTATTTGTGATTGACTTGCTCTTTCAAGTATTTTTGATTGACTTGCTCCCTCAGTGTCAATATTTAGTCCTGCAAATTCCTCTTGTAAGGTCAAGAAATTGTTTATTTGGTTATCATCTTCGAATACTTGCCAGTCCTTGACATTGTTTGGGACAGAAGGTCTGTGTTTTACCTCAGCTGTAAAGCAATGGTGGGGCTCAAAAGGTAACTTGCAGGTACTTGCAAATGTGGCCAAACTGTGAGCATGAAGATTATGGTCTCTAGAGATTTTGGTGATTTGGAATTCAGTGAAAGAGCTTAGTATTTCAGAAGCAGCAGATCTATAAGATCTCAGTCTTTTATCATTGGTGACAAAATTACCCTTTACTTGTTGGATAACTAGGTCTGAATCTCCTAGTATTGAAATTTTTATGGCTTGTAAGGATTTTACTAGCTTAAGGCCTAGCAAAAGAGCTTCATATTCTGCCATATTGTTGGTGCATCTGAAGTTTAACCTATAGGCTCGGCCTTCTGCATGACTGTTTTGTTTATTATGTATCCAAACTCCAGCTCCTGCCCCTAATTTGTTGACTGACCCATCAAATTCAAGGAACCATAGGACTTCTTGTTCTAGGGGAGACTTAATAACTTCTCTGTGATCTGGGTTTGTGAGTTGAAGTTCCGGTTCTTCATTTATTTTGTCTTTTAGGACAGTGTCATCACTTGATTGGATCAGCTTTATTTCTAGAGCAGCAGCTTGTTCATTAATGTCCCGATCTTGTTTGAGTGTCTCAGTTTCTTCATCATTTGTAAGACCTGAATTATCATTGAAGAGAATATATGAATCTATATCAGAATGGACGGAATATATGGGAAAGTTTTGAGGTTTTTCTTCACTGCTGACCATGTATTTCATAAGTGACTCTCTATATAACCTCTTGGGTTGACCAAAGACTGAGATGGTTGCATATGACATGTCTAATTGTAGGGAACCTTGGAGTTTAGCCCCCCATGACCTTGATAACAGCATCCCATATTTGGGTGGGATATCAGCAACTACAACATCCATTAGAATTGTTTTATTTGGGTACTGAACTAGGGACACACAAAGATATTTTATCAGACCTAAACACTTAACTTGGCTGGAGTCAAATGAGAATAGGTCCTTGTATGGTCGTGTAATATCTAGATTCTATATTTCCATGACTGATTTAGGCATCAAGTTGTGAGAGGCACCTGAGTCAAACATTGCATTGTGTAGTATCTTATCATGAACATGCAGGCTGACATAGAAAGGTAAGATCCCTGTAACTGCTATCTTTCCATCAACCTCTGGACCGAATAGCAATTCTGGGGTGTCATCCAACACATTGACATTATCTTTATTACGAGTAATTTGAAGGGACTTCTTGATTTGTTGTCTATAATGTCATGCTTGGCTAGTTCTGAAAGAGGAATAGCTACTTTTAATTTGCCAATTTCAGCTTCTAAGTCAAAGGGTCTTTCAGATGGTATCTTAGTGTTGTGGGTGACAACCTTTTCCTTATTCACTAGGTCTTCTTCTTGTTCCTTTTCTTGATCTGGAAGCTTGTCCTTGTTCCTCATTTCTTGAGGAGTTTTACTTGAGTTGTGTTGAAGGGTGTTGTATTGTCTGGTGATCTGGCTGCTGTTTTGAGGGGGAATGTTTGAGTTACTTCTTCAACTGTTACCTTCTGTAATTAGACCAGTTTTGTCACTTGGTTCTGTGATATAGCTTCCTTAGGCTGCTAGGCTGTCCTTTGTTTTTTTCAGGCTGTGTTACATTTATAGTTCTGCTTCTTAGCTTGTATTGCTTATGAACTTCATAAACAGCTGTGTCATATCCTTGTTTAAAGTCAAATGATTCACCTGACCTAGTCTGGAATTGCTGAATGTCATCATCCTTATGATCTTCTTGACTCAAAAAAACTTGCTGCTCATCATTCAGGCCCATTAGGTTAATGTGGGTGTCATCTGTTTGCTCATTTGAAGTGGATGCCTCAGTATAGTTTTCTGGAAAGGAGGCCTTATGTCTGGATCAGAACCGCCTTGCCAACGTTTGGGTTTTGATTTCTCCTAAAATTGGGATTCCTGATAGGGTTATTTTGTGGTGCTTCCCATGATGACTTTCTCTCAACTGATTCTACTCTATCACCCAATCTCTTCATACCAGTGAGTATTGCATCCAGTTTTTGATCAAAGGCTGAGGGTTCTTCTTTGAAAGTGGTTCTCTTTTCCAATCTTGCCCTATTTCTTTTGGCAATCAGGTTAGCCTCTACTGTGACAGCAACCTTTTGGGCATCTTCAAGGGTTTCAGGGGCTCTTTCCTTCAACTGATATGCCATATCAGGGTCAAAACCATCCGGAAATTTGTACAAGGCTAAATCAGGAGGAGGTCTTAAATTCTGTGGTATTGCATTATATACGTTGTTGAATCTTGCACAATACTCCAAAATGGTCTCTTGAGGACCTCATTTGATTGTATCATATTCACCAAGTATGTGCAAGGGATCTTTCTTTTTCTCCCATCTGTTAGTAAAGGCTTGATAAAGCTCATCGGGGGTTGTGATGGTATTTACGACCAGTGATCTAAACCAAGTTCTTAAATCCCCTGTGAGGCTTTGAACAAAGATTCTCATTCTCACACTGTCATCATCTATTTCATAGTTCTCAAAGTGGTCTTGCATCCTTCTGGCATGCTGAATTGCTGTGAAAGGGCCAGTGGAGTCAAAATATGAGATCTTGGATTGGTAGTCCTGGGGTAGAGCTGCAGCATTGGCAGGCAACTGCAGGGGTGCATATCTATTAGCCATAGTTGCAGGATTTATAGGATTGACAGGGATAGCATAAACAACTGGTACAACAGGGGTTTTGGGAACGGTAGAAACTAGAGTGTTGGTCAAGGGAATATGTGCAGTGGATGGAGGTGTGAAAGAAGGGCTTTGAGATGTGGATGGTGAACTGGGGGAATCAAGGGTAGACCGAAATAGAACCTTGATTGGAGTTGGAACAGGGTTTGGATGAGCTGTCTCAGGACTTGAATCAGCAAGAGTTTCCTGTCCCTGCTGCTTCCTAATGATCTTAGGGATTGTATTAGGATTTTCAAAAACAGCTGGTGGATTTGGGTCAGGATTTGACCTTGTATATCGTGGATTCTTCTTGGGAGCCAGCTTCTGAACTTGTTTTTGAGTATGTTTTGGAATATCTTCTATGTCTACAAGGGCCAAACAATATTTTGGAATGGCTATGTGTATCTTAAAGCTGGCATGAAAATTGATTGCAAGCGCTTCAAGAAATATGCAGAAATTAGAAAATCCTGAGGAGTTTCCCCAGCGGAGTCGCCAATTATGTTAACACCCAGGTTGTTCCCTTTGACTCCCAAGGGAATACGGCCGGGGTAACCACTAACCAATCTTTGGATTACAACTTCTAGCCAAACTGTAATCAGAGAGGGCTCTCTCTTTGAGGTTTGTCTGTGTCTTTGTGAAAATTTTAGGCTAGTTATGAGTTCAGGGTTTGGTTTTATGTTTGGGTTGAGGGATATCTTTCTGTACCTAATGTGAAACCTTCAGATAGTTCTAATCCATTGGGCTATGGAGTCTGTGACTACAGGTTGTTTGAAATATTGAGTTGAGTTACTGAAATTACAGGGCCATTTAAATACTTCATGAAACAAATTTGAAATTGTGATGGTGAAGTGTGTATTAACCAGTGGAAAGCAATTGAGAATTTTCCACTAAGCTGGGAGTGTGAGAAAGAGATATACTGCACAGGAAGCAGACTTGAATTTCCTGAAACAATAATCACTGTGAAAGATATAGTGTAGAGGTGCAGCAATTAAGAATTACACCTTTATAACTGTAACTGAAGAAAACATTTTTAATAGCATAGATTGAGTCCAGGGTAATCTGTGATTAAATCCTAGAACTATTCTTTTTCCTTGCCATTAACTGTAAAACACAGAACATGAATGAGCTATGAGAAGATGACAAAACACATAACGAAGAGTTTGAAGAAAACTTATTGATTCATGAAATACGCAGGAATCCTGTAACATTCAGCTAAACACCACAATGCATCACATAACGCAGAGCTTTGGAAATTCCATCACTTTTGTATTAATAATCTGGAAGTTTACAGCATGAGAAATCTGGAAGAGAAATCAACAACAACCCCTGCAAACTTATGCGAGGGGGAATATATACAAGCGGTCATACAAAATATCTAAGGCGTTGAGTCATCTGAGAAATAAATACATTCACCAACTTGTACAGAAAGCAGATAAGAAGTTATTACAGCTTTGAATATAACATAAATGCTTCTTTAATTCTGTCAGAAGACTTTTTGACCTTTGGAGGTCACTGAGTCGGTTGAACGCTCTGTTATAAATGATGAATGACGTGTCTTTGTAGCTCTGTCCTCCTGTAGCTTTTCGGCCCTGTCACCTGTGACTGTCACTGCTGCTTTGGTGGCCGAAATAGTTTTGCTGAGTTGGCTCAGCCCATTCTTCTCTATGCATGCTGATTTTATCAAAATTTTCCTGTGCATGATAACTTGTATTTTTTGATGAAAAACTTAGTGAATGGCTTCTTGTCTATAAGATCATCTGTATTGCCTTAGTCCACCATTCCTGTGTGGGCAATTGATGTCTCAGAATTGCCTCTAAAGTCTCATCTGCCTCTGTGTATTTGTAGAAGTTTGGAGGCACTTCAAACAGATGTTTAATTTCATTCATTATAAAGAATAAGTTCTCTACCCTGTTGAAGAGACTTTGTCCTGTTGCTGGTCCTGTTTCTTCTGAGGTACTGGGCCTTTCAGTGATCTGATTAGTAGCGAATGTATTGACCCTCTTGGCATAATGCTCATGTGAAAGTAGTCTCCCTGCGCTGTTCAGTAAGCTAGGAAGACCTTTGCCCTGTAGTGCTGTGAACTTGTCCATGAACTTATTTACCTCTGTCTGCATGTCCTGGCTTCTTCTTTCCAGCGTTTGTACCAGGCTTCTCAGTGTAAGGACCCTCTTTATCAGCTGGATGGTCTCAGTTCTGCTTGTGATTCCCATTGTCGCCAGCTGAGCACTTGTTCTGTTATTAAGCACATTGATCATTCTGTTGGCAACCTCAGGCATATTGCCTAGAGATGCCCTTGATCTCTGGATTTCCCTCTGTGCTTTCCCTATGAGCTCTATTTGCTCATGAATTGTCTCAATGTATTGCCATTGATCAGTTATGGATTGGCCAATGTTGGCCCATAAGACTGTCTTGAGCTCAGCTGTCACTTTGTCAAGTGTGAGCTCCTTCTCCAGCTCCTTTATCTTATCCTTAAGGGCCTTTATTTCCCTGCCCTTTTCTGCTACAGTCTGCTTGGATTTATCATATCTTTCATTGAGCTTGGCTAGACTCTCCCTGGCCTCATTTAGCTCTGCCATTTGGGCTTCCAGGGCTTGTATTTCATTCTTGAGCTTCTGCATATCCAGGCTTGGAGCCTGCTCTGTTGTTGGTGCAGTTGCTGATGTAGATGGTGCTGTCTGTTCAGTAGGAGGAGCTGTAGTCTGAGGAGGTTCCTCCAGGTTAATTATTTCTGGAGGAGGCTGAGATGTTTGTCCTCCTTCTTTTTCTTGTAATGCTGCCTGCAGTGCAGCCTGTGCAGCCTCTGATTCTCCCAATTTTTCTTGTGTTTGGATCAGCTGTTTGTATAGGGACACCAGCATAGCTGATGCATCTTGGTCATGTCTCAGCTGGGCAACTTCTTCAGTTTGTGGGTGAATGGTTGCTGGGACTTTCACCATCTTTCTTAATGCTGCCATATCTGCATCTCTTAATTTCAACAATGCCTGCACAGCCTTGATGTCCTTGGGATCATGCCCAAGTTCTATGATTATCTCCTCCAAGGCTTTAATTCTGTTGTCCTTTGCTTGAGAGGATGCTCTCTCCAACTCAAGTTGGGCAGCTGTATTATTTAGGCTATTTTCTAGCCTGTAGTTATCCAATGTCTTATCTGCCAAGGAGGCATACACCATCTCACCCGTTTGCTTATGCAATTCGATTTTGTCCATTGGGTGGATGTCCTTGGCAAGGACCTCAAGGTTGGTCCTTATGTAATCTGCCGCTGACTGCGGCTGCAACACTGCTGGCATAAAATGGCTCATGATCATCTTGCCCTCCTGGACATCAAATGCAGACATTAGTCTTTGCTGGTTAGTGGGGGCCATTTTCAACAGATGATTATATAGCTGTACTCTTATGGGCTCATTCCTCTTCTTTATGTCAATGAATTGCTGCTTGATGCCCACCTCAGCTCCTCTTTGCTGGCTTGAGGAGCTGACTTCTCCTCCCACTGTCCTCTCTTGTTCCTGCTGGAAGGAACTTGCAGATGCCTCCATGCTAGGTGGGCCCATGCCCAAAGACTGCCCTATAGGCATTTCTTCCTCTGAGAAGGGATTCATTCTATGTCTTTTCTCCATGTGAGTTGTTGATGTTGTGAGGGGAGTCTCTCTGTCCCTCTTTCTGCTTATGTCTTCTTTTTGTGGGGTTTGGAGGACTGAGGCCTCCACTGTTGTCTCCTGCCTAGGAGGCACAATTTGTTGGGGCTGCTGCTCAGTGGAAATTGGGGCCTGTGATATATTTTCTTGCTGCCCTGATTTCTCTTTTCTTGCGCTCCTCTTGTTGTGCTTACTATTGTTGTGCCTGCTCATGTGCATCTTTCATGGTGCACCTCTTCATGCTGCACCTCTTCATGAGGTGGCTGCTCTGGCTCCATTTCTTTCTCTTTGCCTTTGCTAGAGGTTTGATCAGTAGCTTTGGCTGTTTGCTGCTGTGCTGTGGAGGATGAGGCAGCTGCTCCCACTTGAGTGCCTGGAAGAGCAAATACCTGTGCACAAAGCTCCAAGTCAGCCATCTTTTGGATATTTTTAACTGCTCTTTGATTTAATTCTTCTTGTGTAGCAGCCTCCTCTAAGGTTCCTCTCCTCCACTTAATTTGATTTGCATACTTTTCTATGTGAGGCAACCTTACATGGTCATAACCGGACAGCCTATATTTGACCCTTCTTAAAGTTATGAAGTGATTGGGGTCATAAGGTTTCCAAAGGAAACTGGTCTGTAGGCCAAGGGATCCTAACATGCTGTCGGCTTCTTGCCAACCTTCCTCCCTTTTGTTGTAAATGAAGTGGCCTAATTGGTTTCTCACTTTGAGCTGTGCTTTCTTGCCTTTGCCTGAAAAATGTAGCACATCAGCATTCCCAAACTGCCTGAAATATTCAAGGGCAAATAATCTCATGGGCACATATCTGGGCAATCTGTATGGGGGCAACTCACACCCATATATTCTGATGACTGTGTGGTGTTGGTAATAGTACCAATCCCCGATGCTGTATGCCTTGGACAGCTGAAGAATCCTCTGCATCTCATCAGTTAGTCTAGGAGGAGGTGAGCTCATGAGCAGAGACATGGCTGGGTGGATGAAGAGGTCTATAAATTCACAATAAGTGTATGGAGAACGATCTGCAGTGGAAGGCAGAGGACCAATACACCACTGACCTTGGATTTCCTTGTGCATCCACTCTCTTCATAGCAAAGTGGAACTTCTCATGTTGATAATACAAAATCAAGTGGTAGATGTAAGAGGTGTATCTGAACACCCTTTCTCTTGCCAAGTTCATTAGTTGCTCATGTATTTTGTCAGATATGTAGGTGGCATAGTCATAGCAGATTGGAGACTTGCCAGGGGCAAACATGAGCATCATCACAGCAGTTTCATCATCAACAAACTCAATTGAATTATAGCCCAGAATGGGACTGATCATATCTACAAGGTCCCTGCCCAATTGGTTGAGGTAAACATGAGAAATGGGAGGGTACTTCACAGTGTCAGAGTTAATGAATAATTGATTTAGTTTGGTGACCTGAGCATCTGTCAATTTAGCTCCTTGCTTTATCAGATCAGCCAGTGATAAAGGGACTAATTTCTTCTCAGTTTTGAAGTGCAGCATCTCTCTGATGGCTTCAGGGGTGACATAGAAAACAACTGAGCCTGAAGGGTCAATCACAGCCCTCTGAGTGGCGTCGTAGGATTCAGCACATAGGTGGATTAGGTCAGGAAACTGGTTGACCTGAGGGAGCTTGAAGAGAGGGAGGAAAGAATCCCAAATGCCCAATACATCTGTTCCAGCCTCATGTTTAATTTTCAACTCATTCAGCAAGTGAATGTGGTACTTGCTGTGCATTAGCATTTCTTCTGATATCTGATAATCCAGGTCTGCTAATGGCTGCCAATCCAATTGTCTCTGAGGAGCATTTAAAGGAGCAATGTTCAAGGCTACAGGAGCTACTGGAGCATCCATGGTTACTTTAAAGCTCTGTTGGTATGTAAACTGGTGTTACTGTGCAGATTACCAAGAGTAATTCTTGAAAAGAGAGGTGATTTACTGAGGAACAGAGGATAAAATGGTAATGGCAGCAATTGAAATACTGCACAAGTGCTGATAGGGCGAATGCTTGGCCTTAAAAAACTCTTTTTTCACAGCGAATTGGTGCAGTTTGGGTTCCCCGTTCACGATTGCGCGAACAGAATGCAGGTTTGTGAAAACTCGGGTAAACAAGGCTTAGCAGTTGAATTTCGTCCTTACAGTTGTAAATGGAGACTAGGCACAGAGGATTTGCCGGTAAATTATGTGTTTTTTCAGTGTTTTAAGTTATCCTTGGAGAATTATGGACAAACTTAGGCGCAGGGAGGATAATTCGGATAAATACCTGGTACACTGCGGCAATGGTGACAAATTCAGGTGGGTTTGGCGCGCCAACGGTCTCCAGGTCGAATTCAGCAGGTTGGTGAAAGCTTGGACGTAAAATGCATGCAGAAGAAACAACAATGTTTTGCAAAAAATGCAAAAAAACACGGTTTTTTGGCCAAAATATGGATTTTTTGGAACATTGGCGCTTTTTTGGATGACGTCAGCATGACATCATCAGGTGGGGTCAAGGTCGGATGACGTCAGCATGACGTCATCAGGTGACGTGGCGGCTTAAGAGTGGTCCACGGGGATGATGAGGTGGCGGACAGGTGGAGCAAATGGCGAACGGGGGCGCTGGCGGGGCGATGAGTAGCAGTGAGTGACGCTGGTAGCGGGTTAACGGAAACCGGAAGCGGTAAGCGGTTTGATATCGCACCGCCCTCTATACGGAAGCTGAATTGTCAGAGGGGGCTCCGATACGATGTGGGGGTGACGCGTGGCAGAGGCCTGACGTCACCCTCTGACAAATATCGGAAGCTATTCTTCGGACGTCGGAGCCGCTCCGATATTCATGTGGGCCGTCGGATGAAAAGGGCCCGATCCGACGGTCGACGGATCGTTAAGCTGCCAGGTCGATACGGATAGCGGGTGGAGAATATTTTAATATTTTCTTTGAAAGGTGTGCCCCGGCGGGGACTTAGGACTTCGGCAAATTCATATGGTTTTCAATGTATTTTTCATAAAAATGCGCATAGCGCCCGAACTTTGGGTAAAATGAAAAAGTGGGTTTTTTCATATGTTTTTTCTAATGAAGCGGGTTAGGGGTGCAAATGGGGGTTTTTCACAAGGTTCTTTTGCAAATGAAAGGTTTCATGGTATAGAAAACTTCTGAAGGGGGAAAGAGGGGTGAGGCTTAGGGTTCTTAAGCTGACCAGATGTCAATTTAATCCCTGATAGTGAACATATGGCTATAATGCCAAGGGGAAGGGATATTTATAGAATGCTTGGGGTTTATACACCATAGTGTTTATAATAATAGGGAAAGGGTAATATAGGGGATTTAAATAATAAGAAGTTAGGGGTTAATATGAATGGAAGAAGTGAATGAGGATGAAATCACTAAGTTTATATGAAAAGCACTTAGCTTAGGGAGTAGATCAAAATGAAAAGAATTTTTAGACAAGAAATGTGGCTTTCAAAGGAATAAGAACCAACATAAAACTTGGATTCTCTTTTATGAACACAACTGATGAAGGGATGTTAGTAATGAATGTGAAATGGGGAAAAGGGAGTTAGTCATGCTCCTTTGCTTTGATGTGTATTAGACCAGCAAGATTCATTTGAAAGAAATGCCAATTCTGCAACCCCATCTGCCTACCCATCTACTTGCCTAGCATTTTTTGTTTCTTCTTGGAGGGTGCACTTAGACTTGCAGACCCTTATTTGCCTTTTCTTTTCTCTTGGCTTTTTCTTTTGATTTTCTATCTAGAACTACCCTTATTTTCCAAGGTCCCAGATTAAGCAGTTGGGAACCTTACTTCTTCTAAGCTACTGGTCTGCCAAGATTAAACAGTTTGGACAGACTTCTTTCTCTATTCTACAACAACAAAAAAATTGAAACATGGCATGATCCAGATTAGGCTGTTGGACCACCCATCAAAACTTAATCAACATGAAGCTATATACACACATTGTCTCTTTTTGGAAATATGGGATCTTTGTATCACCAAAGCAGAGCATATTTGGAACTTTCTTTGCCAATCATGAAATATGAAACCTATTGGTATAGGTAGCTAACAGTGGCTCCACATGGGGATGGCTTTTCCATTTGAAAGGCCAAGAACAGCAGGTCAGAATGCCTTGGCCCTTGAATTCTTTTATCAAAACTTGGAGTATGCCTCTTTGAAATGCCAAATTGTGCTCTTCCCATCTTGGTAAATCTCTGAACTTGTTTGCCTTTTGCTGATAACTAATAAAACTTGAGAAACTACATTTTTACATTTTAACAGAAAGTAATATATACACCTGAATATGTACAAGGGAAACTCAGGCTGCACTTATGGATAGTAGTCAAAATAGTGCTTCAACATCCTGCCATTCACAGGACATTCATCCGAATCAGCTTCATCAAGACTTTTAAGGAAGTAAGTATTGTTTCCTTGTACTGCTTGGACAGCAAATGGTCCTCTCCAAAGGGAATCAATTTTTCCATGTTTTCCCTTATCTTCTCTTCTTGAATCCCACTTGAGGACTTTGTCACCAACGTTGAAATCTTCTGCCTTGGTCCTTCTATCAAAAGCTTTCTTTAACTTTTCTTGTAACACTTGAACTCTGCTGTAAACTTGGTCTCTAGTTTGCTGCAAACATATTATTTGATTGATCCTTCTTTGCACATCATTTGGTTCTGCCTGCTTTCTTGAAGAAGTTTCATGATAGGGATCCCCAGTGATGAAGGAAATTTGGCTTCTAATCCATAAACTAATTCATATGGGCTGATCCCAATTGATCTTTTGGTTGTTAGTCTATCTGCCCATAAGGCATTCACAAGCTTCTTATGCCAATTCTTCTTATTTTCTTCCAATACCTTCTTTATGATGTTTACAAGGCTTTTATTTGATGATTCAGCAAGGCCATTTCCTTGGGGATAGTATGCAGTAGAATGGCCCAAGGTAATGTGAAATTTGTGGCAGAAATTCACCATCTTCTTAGATCTGAAGGCAGCAGCATTGTCTGTTATTATCTTATCAGGACAACCAAATCTAGAAAGAATATTAGTCTCAAGGAACTGAATGATAGTGGAATCATTTGCTTGTCTACATGGAACTGCTTCAATCCACTTAGTAAAGTAATCTGTAGCTGTTAGAATCCATCTGTGTTGGCCTGAAGATGAGGATGAATTTCCCAATGAAATCCAAGCCCCATTGTTGAAAAGGTCTCTCTGTTGCAATAGGCCTCAAAGGAAGTGGCAGTAACTTTCTCTTTCCCTCAAACACTTGACATTTATGACATGAGGTGGTAAATTTCTTGACATCAGGGAAAACAGTGGGCCAATAGTAACCAACCTTAGTATCTTATCCACAGTGGACTTCAATACAAGTGTCCACCACAGTCACCTGCATGAAATTCTTTGGTGACATTATTAGCTTCATTCTCAATCAGGCAGTTTAACAATATACCTCATGGTTTTTCCAAAGCAAATTGCCATCCATGACACAAAATCTTGAAGCTTTCATTTTTAGGAACCTACACTTAGTTCTGGACAATCCTGGTGGAGCACACAGGTTTTGTAACACATAACATATATCAGAGTACCAAGGGGATTGTTCAAAGGCTACATTGATCTTTGGAGTCGCCAGCTCCGGTTCATTGTCCAGCTGGTTTATGTCAAGGCTTGGAAGTTTGCTTCTGTCATCAGTTTGGCCAAACCTTGCCCTTTTATTAGTTTTGTAGGTTTTATTTCAATATCAAATTCTAAGATGTTGGCTATCCATTTTCCTCTTCTGCCCTCTAAGTTTTCTTGAGTAAGTATGTCTTTTACAATGGGACTTGGCACATAAGCTATAACATGGGAATAAAGGATATAAATCCTGAAGTCTTTAATGGCTTTGACCAAAGCATAAGCTTGTTTCTCCATGATCTGATATTTCAGAGGTGCATCTCTGAGAGCTCTACTAAAGAAAGCAATGGGTTTCTCATTTCCTTGGTCATCTTTTTGTAATAAAACAGCAGCAATGGTATGCTGGGAGGCAAAAGAGAAAATGATAAATTCTCTGTCAAATTGAGGATTTGTTAAGACTGGGGTTTGGGTAAGGGCCAACTTTATACCTTCAAAGGCTTGATTTGCTTCTACTGTCCATTTCACTTTTGAATCCTTCTTTAGCATGTTATTTAGTAATCTGATCAATTCTGCTAAGTTTGGGATAAACCTTCTTAAGAAATTGATCTTCCCTAAGAAAGCCTGCAGTTCTTTGATGTTTCTTGGGTGGGGCATTTGTAGGATAGCTTGTATCCTGTCTGGGTCAATTCTGATGCCATCCTTTGAAATGATATGTCCTAACAGCTTACCTTCTTCCAAACCAAATAGAGACTTCTTGGGATTCAAGGAAATTCCATATTTCCTACATGTTAAGAAAATCTGCCTCAAGTGCTTCAAGTGTTCTTGGTCTGATTTTGAGAAAGGTGTGAGGTCATCCAAATAGATGACGAGAAAGTCATGAATCTCTTTGGCAAAAGCAATATCCATTGCCCTTTGAAATGTTGCCCCTGCATTTTTCAATCCAAAAGGCATTTTTACATATTTGAAAGTTCCCCATGGGGTTGTGAATGCAGTTTTGTCTTGATCATCAGGGTGCACTAGGATTTGATTAAAGCCTGAGAATCCATCAAGTAATGAGATCCTTGAGGCTCCTACCACTCTTTGAGGAATGTGGTCCATCTTAGGTAAGGGATAGTTGTCTTTGAGGGACACTTGGTTTAGATTTCTAAGATCAACACAAAGTCTTATCTCACCAGTTTTCTTTCTTGTGGGCACCAAATTTGAGATCCAATCAGAAAACCTGATTGGTGCTATGATACCAGCTTTAAACATTTTTTGTACCTCTTTCTCAATTGCAGGGAGAAGCATAGGGTTTATTCTTCTCAATTTTTGCTTAAATGGCTTTTGATTTGGCTTGAGAGGGATGGTATGTTGGATAACAGAGGTGTCATAGGATTTTAAGTCCTCATAACTCCATGCAAAGACATCTTGGAACTCTTTGAAAAGGTCAATGTATTTAGGCTTCTGATCAGGAGGTAGGGATGCAGATAATTTTATTATCTTGGGTTTCTCAATGGTTCCAATGTTGCATTCTTCAATGGCAGAGTTAAGGGGCTGCATTTTTGGTTTTCTAGGGACATCATTTGAATAAAAAATATCCTCTAGTGGAGTTAGGCCTGTTGGAAGAAAATTGTCTTTCAATTGTATCA
Source organism: Pinus tabuliformis (assembly GCA_031772625.1). NCBI lineage: Eukaryota > Viridiplantae > Streptophyta > Pinopsida > Pinales > Pinaceae > Pinus > Pinus tabuliformis. The sequence goes on from CM062805.1 coordinate 248,795,645, forward strand.
CTTCAGCCTCAGCATCAGCCACTTCTTCACAACTGATTTGTTGAATTTCTTGTATGTTGTTTTTGTTAAAAATTGTTGGATGTAGGATTTGGTGAGCTGTCTTGGGTGATATTGGCTTGTTATTCTGTTCATTCTGTATTTGTGATTGACTTGCTCCCTCAGTGTCAATATTTAGTCCTGCAAATTCCTCTTGTAAGGTCAAGAAATTGTTTATTTGGTTATCATCTTCGAATACTTGCCAGTCCTTGACATTGTTTGGGACAGAAGGTCTGTGTTTTACCTCAGCTGTAAAGCAATGGTGGGGCTCAAAAGGTAGCTTGCAGGTACTTGCAAATGTGGCCAAACTGTGAGCATGAAGATTATGGTCTCTAGAGATTTTGGTGATTTGGAATTCAGTGAAAGAGCTTAGTATTTCAGAAGCAGCAGATCTATAAGATCTCAGTCTTTTATCATTGGTGACAAAATTACCCTTTACTTGTTGGATAACTAGGTCTGAATCTCCTAGTATTGAAATTTTTATGGCTTGTAAGGATTTTACTAGCTTAAGGCCTAGCAAGAGAGCTTCATATTCTGCCATATTGTTGGTGCATCTGAAGTTTAACCTATAGGCTCGGCCTTCTGCATGACTGTTTTGTTTATTATGTATCCAAACTCCAGCTCCTGCCCCTAATTTGTTGACTGACCCATCAAATTCAAGGAACCATAGGACTTCTTGTTCTAGGGGAGACTTAATAACTTCTCTGTGATCTGGGTTTGTGAGTTGAAGTTCTGGTTCTTCATTTAGTTTGTCTTTTAGGACAGTCTCATCATCACTTGATTGGATCAGCTTTATTTCTAGAGCAGCAGCTTGTTCATTAATGTCCTGATCTTGTTTGAGTGTCTTGGTTTCATCATCATTTGTAAGACCTGAATTATCATTGAAGAGAATATATGAATCTATATCAGAATGGACAGCATATATGGGAAAGTTTTGAGGTTTTTCTTCACTGCTGACCATGTATTTCATAAGTGACTCTCTATATAACCTCTTGGGTTGACCAAAGACTGAGATGGTTGCATATGACATGTCTAATTGTAGGGAACCTTGGAGTTTAGCCCCCCATGACCTTGATAACAGCATCCCATATTTGGGTGGGATATCAGCAACTACAACATCCATTAGAATTGTTTTATTTGGGTACTGAACTAGGGACACACAAAGATCTTTTATCAGACCTAAACACTTAACTTGGCTGGAGTCAAATGAGAATAGGTCCTTGTATGGTCTTGTAATATCTAGATTCAATCTTTCCATGACTGATTTAGGCATCAAGTTGTGAGAGGCACCTGAGTCAAACATTGCATTGTGTAGTATCTTATCATGAACATGCAGGCTGACATAGAAAGGTAAGATCCCTGTAACTGCTGTCTTTCCATCAACCTCTGGACCGAATAGCAATTCTGGGGTGTCATCCAACACATTGACATTATCTTTATTACGAGTAATTTGAAGGGACTTCTTGATTTGTTGTCTATAAATGTCATGCTTGGCTAGTTCTGAAAGAGGAATAGCTACTTTTAATTTGCCAATTTCAGCTTCTAAGTCAAAGGGTCTTTCAGATGGTATCTTAGTGTTGTGGGTGACAGCCTTTTCCTTATTCACTAGGTCTTCTTCTTGTTTCTTTTCTTGATCTGGAAGCTTGTCCTTGTTCCTCATTTCTTGAGGAGTTTTACTTGAGTTGTGTTGGAAGGGTGTTGTATCTGCTGGCTGCTGTTTTGAGGGGAATGTTTGAGTTACTTCTTCAACTGTTACCTCATCTGTAATTGGACCAGTTTTGTCACTTGGTTCTGTGATAATAGCTTCCTTAGGCTGCTGGCTGTCCTTTGTTTTTTCAGGCTGTGTTACATTTATAGTTCTGCTTCTTAGCTTGTATTGCTTATGAACTTCATAAACAGCTGTGTCATATCCTTGTTTAAAGTCAAATGATTCACCTGACCTGGTCTGGAATTGCTGAATGTCATCATCCTTATGATCTTCTTGACTCAGAAAAACTTGCTGCTCATCATTCAGGCCCATTAGGTTAATGTGGGTGTCATCTGTTTGCTCATTTGAAGTGGATGCCTCAGTATAGTTTTCCTGGAAAGGAGGCCTTATGTCTGGATCAGAACCAGCCTTGCCAACGTTTGGGTTTTGATTTCTCCTAAAATTGGGATTCCTGATAGGGTTATTTTGTGGTGCTTCCCATGATGACTTTCTCTCAACTGATTCTACTCTATCACCCAATCTCTTCATACCAGTGAGTATTGCATCCAGTTTTTGATCAAAGGCTGAGGGTTCTTCTTTGAAAGTGGTTCTCTTTTCCAATCTTGCCCTGTTTCTTTTGGCAATCAGGTTAGCCTCTACTGTGACAGCAACCTTTTGGGCATCTTCAAGGGTTTCAGGGGCTCTTTCCTTCAACTGATATGCCATATCAGGGTCAAAACCATCCGGAAATTTGTACAAGGCTAAATCAGGAGGAGGTCTTAAATTCTGTGGTATTGCATTATATACGTAGTTGAATCTTGCACAATACTCCAAAACGGTCTCTTGAGGACCTCGTTTGATTGTATCATATTCACCAAGTATGTGCAGGGGATCTTTCTTTTTCTCCCATCTGTTAGTAAAGGCTTGATAAAGCTCATGGGGTGTTGTGATGGTATTTACAGCCAGTGATCTAAACCAAGTTCTTACATCCCTGTGAGGCTCTGAACAAAGATTCTCATTCTCACACTGTCATCATCTATTTCATAGTTCTCAAAGTGGTCTTGCATCCTTCTGGCATGCTGAATTGCTGTGAAAGGGCCAGTGGAGTCAAAATATGAGATCTTGGATTGGTAGTCCTGGGGTAGAGCTGCAGCGTTGGCAGGCAACTGCAGGGGTGCATATCTATTAGCCATAGTTGCAGGATTTATAGGATTGACAGGGATAGCATAAACAACTGGTACAACAGGGGTTTTGGGAACAGTAGAAGCTAGAGTGTTGGCCAAGGGAATATGTGCAGTGGATGGAGGTGTGAAAGAAGGGCTTTGGGATGTGGATGGTGAACTGGGGGAATCAAGGGTAGACGAAATAGAACCTTGATTGGAGTTGGAACAGGGTTTGGATGAGCTGTCTCGGACTTGAATCAGCAAGAGTTTCTGTCCCTGCTGCTTCCTAATGATCTTAGGGATTGTATTAGGATTTTCAAAAACAGTGGTGGATTTGGGTCAGGATTTGACCTTGTATATCATGGTTTCTTGGGAGCCAGCTTCTGAATTGTTTTTGAGTATGTTTTGGAATATTTCTATGTCTACAAGGGCCAAACAATATTTTGGAGTGGCTATGTGTATCTTAAAGCTAGCATGAAAATTGATTGAAGCGCTTCAAGAAATATGCAGAAATTAGAAAATCCTGAGGAGTTTCCCAGCGGGAGTCGCCAATTATGTTAACACCCAGGTTGTTCCCTTTGACTCCCAAGGGAATACGGCCGGGGTAACCACTAACCAATCTTTGGATTACAGCTTCTAGCCAAACTGTAATCAGAGAGGGCTCTCTCTTTGAGGTTTGTCTATGTCTTTGTGAAAATTTTAGGCTAGTTATGAGTTCAGGGTTTGGTTTTATGTTTGGGTTGAGGGATATCTTTTTGTACCTAATGTGAAACCTTCAGATAGTTCTAATCCATTGGGCTATGGAGTCTGTGACTACAGGTTGTTTGAAATATTGAGTTGAGTTACTGAAATTACAGGGCCATTTAAATACTTCATGAAACAAATTTGAAATTGTGATGGTGAAGTGTGTATTAACCAGTGGAAAGCAATTGAGAATTTTCCACTAAGCTGGGAGTGTGAGAAAGAGATATACTGCACAGGAAGCAGACTTGAATTTCCTGAAACAATAATCACTGTGAAAGATATAGTGTAGAGGTGCAGCAATTAAGAATTACACCTTTATAACTGTAACTGAAGAAAACATTTATAATAGCATAGATTGAGTCTAGGGTAATCCATGATTAAATCCTAGAACTATACTTTTTCCTTGCCATTAACTGTAAAACACAGAACATGAATGAGCTATGAGAAGATGACAAAACACATAACGAAGAGTTTGAAGAAAACTTATTGATTCATGAAATACGCAGGAATCCTGTAACATTCAGCTAAACACCACAATGCATCACATAACGCAGAGCTTTGGAAATTCCATCACTTTTGTATTAATAATCTGGAAGTTTACAGCATGAGAAATCTGGAGAGAGAATCAACAACAACCCCTGCAAACTTATGCGAGGGGGGGAATATATACAAGCGTCATACAAAAATATCTAAGGCGTTGATTCATCTGAGAAATATAAATACTTCACCAACTTGTACAGAAAGCAGATAAGAAGTTATTACAACTTTGAATACAACATAAATGCTTCTTTAATTCTGTCAGAAGACTTTTTGACCTTTGGAGGTCACTGAGTCGGTTAACGCTCTGTTATAAATGATGATGACGTGTCTTTGTAGCTCTATCCTGTAGCTTTTCGGCCCTGTCCCTTGTGACTGTCACTGCTGCTTTGGTGGCCGAAAATAGTTTTGCTGAGTTGGCTCAGCCCATTCTTCTCCATGCTGATTTTTATTTTTTCAAATTTTCCTGTGCATGATAACTTGTATTTTTTGATGAAAAACTTAGTGAATGGCTTCTTGTTATAAGATCATCTGTATTGCCTTAGTCCACCATTCCTGTGTGGGCAATTGATGTCTCAGAATTGCCTCTAAAGTCTCATCTGCCTCTGTGTATTTGTAGAAGTTTGGAGCCACTTCAAACAGATGTTTAATTTCATTCATTATAAAGAATAAGTTCTCTACCTATTGAAGAGACTTTGTCCTGTTGCTGGTCCTGTTTCTTCTGAGGTACTGGGTCTTTCATTGATCTGATTGGTAGCGAATGTATTGACCCTCTTGGCATAATTCTCATGTGAAAGTAGTCTCCCTGCGCTGTTCAGTAAGCTAGGAAGACCTTTGCCCTGTAGTGCTGTGAACTTGTCCATGAACTTATTTACCTCTGTCTGCATGTCCTGGCTTCTTCTTTCCAGCGTTTGTACCAGGCTTCTCAGTGTAAGGACCCTCTTTATCAGCTGGATGGTCTCAGTTCTACTTGTGATTCCCATTGTCGCCAGCTGAGCACTTGTTCTGTTATTAAGCACATTGATCATTCTGTTGGCAACCTCAGGCATATTGCCTAGAGATGCCCTTGATCTCTGGATTTCCCTCTGTGCTTTCCCTATGAGCTCTATTTGCTCATGAATTGTCTCAATGTATTGCCATTGATCAGTTATGGATTGGCCAATGTGGCCCATAAGACTGTCTTGAGCTCAGCTGTCACTTTGTCAAGTGTGAGCTCCTTCTCCAGCTCCTTTATCTTATCCTTAAGGGCCTTTTTTCCTGCCCTTTTCTGCTACAGTCTGCTTGGATTTATCATATCTTTCATTTAGCTTGGCTAGACTTCTCCCTGGCCTCATTAGCTCTGCCATTTGGGCTTCCAGGGCTTGTATTTCATTCTTGAGCTTCTGCATATCCAGGCTTGGAGCCTGCTCTGTTGTTGGTGCAGTTGCTGATGTAGATGGTGCGGTCTGTTCAGTAGGAGGAGCTGTAGTCTGAGGAGGTTCCTCCAGGTTAATTATTTCTTGAGGAGGCTGAGATGTTTGTCTCCTTTTTTTCTTGTAATGCTGCCTGCAGTGCAGCTGTGCAGCCTCTGATTCTCCCAATTTTTCTTGTGTTTGGATCAGCTGTTTGTATAGGGACACCAGCATAGCTGATGCATCTTGGTCATGTCTCAGCTGGGCAACTTCTTCAGTTTGTGGGTGAATGGTTGCTGGGACTTTCACCATCTTTCTTAATGCTGCCATATCTGCATCTCTTAATTTCAACAATGCCTGCACAGCCTTGATGTCCTTGGGATCATGCCCAAGTTCTATGATTATCTCCTCCAAGGCTTTAATTCTGTTGTCCTTTGCTTGAGAGGATGCTCTCTCCAACTCAAGTTGGGCAGCTGTATTATTTAGGCTATTTTCTAGCCTGTAGTTATCCAATGTCTTATCTGCCAAGGAGGCATACACCATCTCACCCGTTTGCTTATGCAATTCGATTTTGTCCATTGGGTGGATGTCCTTGGCAAGGACCTCAAGGTTGGTCCTTATGTAATCTGCCGCTGACTGCGGCTGCAACACTGCTGGCATAAAATGGCTCATGATCATCTTGCCCTCCTGGACATCAAATGCAGACATTAGTCTTTGCTGGTTAGTGGGGGCCATTTTCAACAGATGATTATATAGCTGTACTCTTATGGGCTCATTCCTCTTCTTTATGTCAATGAATTGCTGCTTGATGCCCACCTCAGCTCCTCTTTGCTGGCTTGAGGAGCTGACTTCTCCTCCCACTGTCCTCTCTTGTTCCTGCTGGAAGGAACTTGCAGATGCCTCCATGCTAGGTGGGCCCATGCCCAAAGACTGCCCTATAGGCATTTCTTCCTCTGAGAAGGGATTCATTCTATGTCTTTTCTCCCCATGAGTTGTTGATGTTGTGAGGGGAGTCTCTCTGTCCCTCTTTCTGCTTATGTCTTCTTTTTGTGGGGTTTGGAGGACTGAGGCCTCCACTGTTGTCTCCTGCCTAGGAGGCACAATTTGTTGGGGTGCTGCTCAGTGGAAATGGGGCCTGTGATATATTTTCTTGCTGCTGATTTCTCCTTTTCTTGCTGCTCTTGTTGTTGTGACCTATTGTTGTGCTGCTCATGCTGCATCTCTTCATGGTGCACCTCTTCATGCTGCACCTCTCCATGAGGTGGCTGCTTGGCTCCATTCTTTCTCTTTGCCTTTGCTAGAGGTTTGATCAGTAGCTTTGGCTGTTTGCTGCTGTGCTGTGGAGGATGAGGCAGTTGCTCCCACTTGAGTGCTGGAAGAGCAAATACCTGGGCACAAAGCTCAAGTCAGCCATCTTTTGGATATTTTTAACTGCTCTTGATTTAATTCTTCTTGTGTAGCAACCTCTCTAAGGTTCTCTCCTCCACTTAATTTGATTTGCATACTTTTCTATGTGAGGCAACCTTACATGGTCATAACGGACAGCCTATATTTGACCCTTCTTAAAGTTATGAAGTGATTGGGGTCATAAGGTTTCCAAAGGAACTGGTCTGTAGGCCAAGGGATCTAACATTCTGTCGCTTCTTGCCAACCTTCCTCCCTTTTGTTGTAGATGAAGTGGCCTAATTGGTTTCTCACTTTGAGCTGTGCTTTCTTGCCTTTGCCTGAAAAATGTAGCACATCAGCATTCCCAAACTGCCTGAAATATTCAAGGGCAAATAATCTCATAGGCACATATCTGGGCAATCTGTATGGGGGCAACTCACACCATATATTCTGATGACTGTGTGGTGTTGGTAATAGTACCAATCCCGATGCTGTATGCCTTGGACAGCTGAAGAATCCTCTGCATCTCATCAGTTAGCCTGGGAGGAGGTGAGCTCATGAGCAGAGACATGGCTGGGTGGATGAAGAGGTCTATAAATTCACAATAAGTGTATGGAGAAACCGATCTGCAGTGGAAGGCAGAGGACCAATACACCACTGACCTTGGATTTCCTTGTGCATCCACTCTCTTCATAGCAAAGTGGAACTTCTCATGTTGATAATACAAAATCACGTGGTAGATGTAAGAGGTGTATCTGAACACCCTCTCTCTTGCCAAGTTCATTAGTTGCTCATGTATTTTGTCAGATATGTAGGTGGCATAGTCATAGCAGATTGGAGACTTGCCAGGGGCAAACATGAGCATCATCACCAGCACAGTTTCATCAACAAACTCAATTGAATTATAGCCCAGAATGGGACTGATCATATCTACAAGGTCCCTGCCCAATTGGTTGAGGTAAACATGAGAAATAGGAGGGTACTTCACAGTGTCAGAGTTAATGAATAATTGATTTAGTTTGGTGACCTGAGCATCTTTCAACCTAGCTCCTTTCTTTATCAGATCAGCTAGTGATAAAGGGACTAATTTCTTCTCAGTTTTGAAGTGCAGCATCTCTCTGATGGCTTCAGGGGTGACATAGAAAACAACTGAGCCTGAAGGGTCAATCATAGCCCTCTGAGTGGCGTCGTAGGATTCATCACATAGGTGGATTAGGTCAGGAAACTGGTTGACCTGAGGGAGCTTGAAGAGAGGGAGGAAAGAATCCCAAATGCCCAATACATCTGTTCCAGCCTCATGTTTAATTTTCAACTCATTCAACAAGTGAATGTGGTACTTGCTGTTCATTAGCATTTCTTCTGATATCTGATAATCCAGGTCTGCTAATGGCTGCCAATCCAATTGTCTCTGAGGAGCATTTAAAGGAGCAATGTTCAAGGCTACAGGAGCCACTGGAGCATCCATGGTTACTTTAAAGCTCTGTTGGTATGTAAACTAGTGTTACTGTGCAGAATAATACCAAAGAGTAATTCTTGAAAAGAGAGGTGATTTACTGAGGAACAGAGGATAAAATGGTAATGGCAGTAAATTGAAATACTGCACAAGCGTGATAGGGCGAATGCTTGGCCTTAAAAAAACTCTTTTTCACAGCAAATTGGTGCAGTTTGGGTTCCCCGTTCACGATTGCGCGAACAGAATGCAGGTTTGTGAAAACTCGGGTAAACAAGGCTTAGCAGTTGAATTTCGTCCTTACAGTTGTAAATGGAGACTAGGCACAGAGGATTTGCCGGTAAATTATGTGTTTTATCAGTGTTTTACGTTATCCTTGGAGAATTATGGACAAACTTAGGCGCAGGGAGGATAATTCGGATAAATAACTGGTACACTGCGGCAATGGTGACAAATTCAGGTGGGTTTGGCGCGCCACGGTCTCTAGGTGGAATTTCAGCAGGTTGGTGAACTTGGACGTAAAATGCATGCAGAAAACAACAATCGTTTTTGCAAAAAGTGCAAAAAACACGGTTTTTTGGCCAAAATATGGATTTTTTGGAACATTGGCGCTTTTTTGGATGACGTCATCAGGTGGGGTCAAGGTCGGATGACGTCAGCATGATGTCATCAGGTGACGTGTGTGGCTGAAAGAGTGGTCCACGGGGACGATGAGGTGGCGGACAGGTGGAGCAAATGGCGAACGGGGGCGCTGACGCGGCGATGACGTAGCAGTGACGCTGGCCTAGCGGGTTAACGGAAACCGGAAGCGGTAAGCGGTTTGATATCGCACCGCCCTCTATACGGAAGCTGAATTGTCAGAGGGGGCTCCGATACGATGTGGGGGTGACGCGTGGCAGAGGCCTGACGTCACCCTCTGACAAATATCGGAAGCTATTCTTCGGACGTCGGAGCCGCTCCGATATTCATGTGGGCCGTCGGATGAAAAGGGCCTGATCCGACGGTCGACGGATCGTTAAGCTGCCAGGTCGATACGGATAGCGGGTGGAGAATATTTTAATATTTTCTTTGAAAGGTGTGCCCAGGCGGGGACTTAGGACTTCGCAATTTCATATGGTTTTTCAATGTATTTTTATAAAAATGCACATAGCGCCCGAACTTTGGGTTAAAATGAAAAAGTGGGTTTTTCCATATGTTTTTTCTATGAAGGGGTTAGGGGTGCAAATGGGGTTTTTACAAGGTTCTTTTGCAAATGAAAGGTTTCATGGTTTAGAAAACTTCTGAAGGGGAAAGAGGAGTGAGGCTTTGGGTTCTTAAACTGACCAGATGTCAATTTAATCCCTGATAGTGAACATATGGCTATAATGCCAAGGGGAAGGGATATTTATAGAATGCTTGGGGTTTATACACCATAGTGTTTATAATAATAGGGAAAGGGTAATATAGGGGATTTAAATAATAAGAAGTTAGGGGTTAATATGGAAGAGAAGTGAATGAGGGATGAAGTCACTAAGTTTATATGAGAACAACTTAGCTTAGGGAGTAGATCAAAGAAGGACACAGTGTATGTTGCACATATAATGATGATACCTCTTAAGTTTTTATGAACCCCGGGTTGATAATTAAAGTTGGTATCCTTGGGAGCTGCAACATTCTTGTTGCAATACCAAGGCTCATCACTTTTTGGCACCATTACTAGGGAGTTGTCAAAGTATGCATTTTTTTCTTCCCTAGTTGATTTATTTATTTTTGGTTTCTGTAAAAATATACAAAAAAAAATTATTAGGCATCTTTCATTTCAAGAACAGAAAATTGCATTGCATTAGCATTCTTATTCAAAAAAAAAATCTCCAACACCAACCCCACCATTTGATCACATGGTGTAGTAAGAGCCCCAACACCATCCACTTTTGCAGGTAAAAGAAGAAGAGATGTAGAGAAGATAAAAGAAATAGATGGATATGATGAAAATGAAGAAGATCCTATTGGATTCCCTTTCAATATACTGAGATCAGTGTGCATATGAAGAACGTCCCTCCATCTTTTCTTCCAAACTTCCATGGTATGAGGTCATAGAATCCGGAAACCTTTCTCTTTGAATTTGAAATTGTTTGTAGATCTTATGGTTACTTATTAAACACTCAAAAAATGAGATTGTTTCTGGTGACATTGAAGGATAGAACTCTTAAATGGTTCATGAGTTTAGGGACTATTTCAATAAGGTCATGGAATGATATGCAAAATATATTTCTAAAAAAATATAAATATCATGATCTTAAAGAAAAAATATTTAGAATGAATCAAAAATAAGATGAGAGTCTAGAGGATCTAATAGAGGGGTTCATGTATAATGTTAAGAGGGAAAAATTACATCATTTAGAATCAGACACACTAAAAACCCTCTTACTTAGAAAAATTATGGATGAGTGGATTGATCTCCTTAATCTCATGAGTAGAGGTGATGTATACCAATTATCATTTGAGGAAATTTATGAAACATGCAAACACATATCAAGAGGAAGGGTAGAAGTAAATCAGCATCAAGATTGGTAAGTCAAGTTGAACTTGGAAATTTATTTGATGACTTTAAAACATAAATTCTTAGAAATCTAGCCAAACAAGTAGAAATGTTAAGAATGAAAGATGAGGTAAAAGAAGATGTTGATATTTGTGTTGTCCATGCGGAATCACATGCTATTAAATATTACCCCTCATTACCAAGGTTGAAGGAAGTTTACCAAGAGGACAATGGAGTAAGTCAATTGCCAATGCAGTTATGTTATGTAGCTCTAAGAGGACCATGGTATCCTATTCAACTTGACATGATACAAAAGCCTAATTCACAATTTCAATATTATGCGCATCCATCTCAAAGTAATTGGAACATGCCCTTTCCTTAGAAACCTTGACCATCTCAACCCCAAAACCAATCTTCACAACAAGGTTGGAAAGGAACTTATGGGAGTCATCCACAATATACTCAATATTTTCCTCAATATCCTCCATACTGAACTCCATTTTAACCCTACCATTCACCTCCATCAAAACCACAACCAAAACCACATCCATCTCAAATATCCACTCCCACTCAACAACCAGTACCACCATTTCCGAACCCACACAATGAAGTAGCTTAGCCCACTTACAATATTGATGTACAACACCTCGAAACATCTCCTCTTTATCTAAATGGTATTCATGTTAGCTCAGGAAGAGTATCACAAAAAAGATATTTTCTTGATATCATTGAAGGTCAACATGCAGAAAAAAAAGAATCAAATTAGAAGACCAAAGAATCATGGGTTGCACTTGACGAAGAGCAGACATCAGAATCAGAGATTGGAAAAGGATGTGGAAGATATTTCTAAACCAAAAAATCTTAAAGCACCCATCTTGCATAATGGGGAAAAGGTAGGAATGTACAAATCAGGGAGGCCACTAGGGCCATGAATGAGACACAATGAGGTCGCTAAGTTGCTTAGATGATGAGCAACACTTTCGGCAGGGGGTATGATGGGCCTCCAAATTAGACATAAATTAAGGCCCATCTGACCATCCTTCAACACATTAAACCTCTCCTTTTTCATTAGATAATTCATTTTTAACTTTAATATGTTCATTAGGAAGGTTTATGGATAATTGCATATTTGTGCCTAATATTATTTACTTTTATGGAATATTGTGAGAATATTGGGTAGACTATGAAGATTTGGAGGAGGAGATAATTTAGGGACTTGCTCCCTACTACACAAGGATTAATATTAAATAATAAATCAAGAAGATATTATGAAATTATTGCACATATTTTGGAGCTCCAATGATTCAGAAAATCTAGGAATGTGTTTCATGTCATTTAATGCAGATTCCTAGTATTGGGAACTAGATCCATTATTTGAGGGATTTTGGTGAGGAAATCTTCCTCCTTTCATGGGGAATTCTTCCTAATAATTTTGTATAAGTACCTAGTCAAATTCGCCTCTAGGGGTTGATTTTTCTTAGTCTTCTTGTGGAGAGAACTCGTATTTTTTCAACTCCACTTTCTTTCTTGCAAGGATGTAATTATATTGATGGAAATAATGAAGATTGGTGCCATGTTCAGTTTCTAAATCTTGGTCTCCTTCATAGGACTCTAATTTTCCCTGGGCTTTCCCATCCCATGAGCGTCAAAGCCCTTTTATATCATACTTTTCTTCTTTTACTTCTTATTCACATGCATCTCTTGTTCTTGTCTTTTTTATATTTTTTCATTTAGTATTAATGATTTCTTATTGTAGGTTAAATGGTTGAAGTAAGTTATTTTGCAGGATCAAAAGCATCATTTAATCATTGAGCTACTTGGATTAGTTTTCTTATTCCCAAATCTATATTTGTGGAAGTCCCTTGTGGCAAAAAGTCTTGTATTTTTTAAAACATGCTAACGAGCTTCACATGAGTTGATTCCACTTGAATTAGATCACAAAAACATTCTATTTAATAAAAAAATACCACATTGAATTTTCACTTGATTAGGTTAGGAATTTGATAGATTTATTAGCTCACTAGTTCTCAAATTTCTAGATTTTAGACTAGTAATTTTCTGCTAATTTTTAGCATGGGTTAACAGAGGTATTTTTGAGTGATTCATCTTGGAATGGAGACCTAATACATCCTAGTCAATAAAAAAAATTATCCCATCCAATTTGGATTTGACTTTCTTGGTCATTCGATGAATTATAAGTTCCTATAGTAAATCTGTAACATTTTGTAATTTCTTGTAGTACTCTTCCAGTGTGTATATATCTACCTGGATTTGCTCAAAAAGATTGGTTTTGGTCCCTTAAGGTTGAATCATTACCCCTAGGCTCTAAATAAATAGTTGAGGAGGGATAAGCACCACTTAGGACTTTCCTTTTTACCCATGCAAAACATCTAATCGATTTGGGTTAATGGACAAATTTATGATAATAAAATGATGATTTTCTTGCTTGCCACATCCAATGAACTCTGTGAATGGATATAAACTCTTTGAAATGTAATGGTTGACATTTAGTTCATGTTATTTACTTTATGTAATTAAAATAGGTTTCTTTCTTTGTATTTTCTTTCTTGCAATAGGTTAAGGTTTCCATTTCAAGCATTTCATTTTCTGCAATTAGCTTAGGATCTTATTTCATTACATGCACTTTGTTACATCACGACAATAAAGGAAATACACATTGTATGTTGCACATATAGTGTTGATACCTCTTAAGTTTGTACAAACACCAGGTTGATAATTAAAGTTGGTAGTCTTGAGAGTTACAACATTCTTGTTGCAATACTGAGGCTCATCAGGAAGTTCGAGTTCCATAGGTGTAGGATAGGAGTAGTTGATAATCCCTTTCTTGCTGAGAGAGAGATTTGAAAAATGCAAAAAGAAATTCTGAAATTCAATTTTCCTTGATTAAATTGAGAAAATTTTCCACATCAGCAGACAACTTGGATGTAGTTAACTGAGGTGACATGTCTCTTGTCACTCAGTTAGCTTAGTAAATTCGAGTTGGAGTTAGAATTTTGTTAAGCATGTATGATCTCTAATATGTCGCAACCAAGGTCAGCTATTTCAAGTTGTTTTCAACTAAACTAGTTCTAACAGTTGGAGGAACTAGTGGAAGGTCAGTTGTGTAGTGGGACTTTAGTTAAACTCAGTGATCATCTAGTTAACTGATCAATTAGTGTAAAATATATAGTGCATGTAGAGAATTTGAGTTCATGAGTTGTTGTGGAGATTTCAAGGAAGTATAACATCATTTGTAGACTAGTCTTGAGTGTACATGTGTTGCATGCAATCAAATGATCAACCTTGGGAATTACACAATCCATTTAGGAGAAATTCCTAAATAATAGTGGCCTAATTTACAAGAATAGTGCAAGGAAATAGGGGCTATAGCAAAAGAAGAAATTTACTAAGTCTAGGTCAGAGCTTCTCTATTCATCATATTAATGAAAGTGGGCATTAGGGTTTTTATCATATTGATTTCCCTAAGAAAAATATTGTGTGAATGTGTGTTATTTCTCATTGCATGTTTGTGATTGATCTTATAAATTGTGAATTTAATTCCACATAGCAATAGGGTAGGTTTGTGTCTTGTGATTTTTATTAAAACCTCATGAGAAGTCGCAAATCTACATCATAATTTCTACATAGTTAACATAGATCTCCAAATACTTTGTTTGAATCCAGCGTTGAGATATTTTTTAAAAGTACAAGGTTTAAATATCTTATTCACACAATTTTTTTATGCTTAATTACTTTACAATACTTCTAACTACTTTATATGAAATTAATTTACATTCATAGCATATTTTTTTTTACTATAGTGGCATTATTTTTTTATTTAGAGTTTATTTTATTTTTATTTTAAGAGGGACATGTGTCAACTCCATGTTGAACACAGACATATTTACACATCCCCTCATACTGGGATGTAGAATAAGCCTCTTGGCTCAACACGGGTAATAGTTGTAATGCAGCATAGTCCCTACCTCTACCATTAATTAATTATTTAAATGTTGTGCAGAGTTCTAAGAAAAATCCACACAATGAAATATTTCCACACAAAACTCTCTACACAATGCTCTCCACATAGTGAAAAATATCCACATAATTAAACCTCTCTGCACAAAGATCTTCGCACAATGAAATCTCTACAAGGACTCATGTCACTCAAAAAAATGCAAACACCATCACATCCCCAATTTCATCGCAAAATCTCATTAGGAAGAACCTATGATAGGAACTCCATGGACATCGCCACCTTGAGAAACTAAAAACTATCCCATCTTCAAGAACTCATAAATCCTAGATGAAGTGGGGTAGTCTCGGGGACTACCTCTTCACACTCCAACTCTACCTCCTAAAGATTCACCTTGATTCCGCGAATATGCTCTATATGATCCTAGAAATGGTCTTGCTACTCCAGGAATTAACTCTCCATACCTATCTACAGATAATCTCAAGAAAGGGGGATATGAACCTATTCTACCCTCACTCTCGTCAACCAACCTCTCCAACTCTAGATCCTCAAGTTGACCCTCTCTTTTCTCTCTACACCAAGGCTCATCATCTTGAACCTCTTCACATACTGTAAATGAAATCCTTTTGGCACCATCATCATCAAGGTGATCCTAAATCATCTCACCCTCCTCATCATATATGTTAACAAAGTCAACATACTCATATACTAAATTCTCAACATCAACCATCTCAGGTCTCTTAGCAATACTCAAAACTCTCTCTATTAGGTCAGTCCTCATCCTCATACGTTATAGAATAGTAGAATCTATATGATCCAACCTTTTCACAATATTAACAAAAATTTGTCTCTCCTCCACATGGATAACTGTCATCTTAGAAATTCCATCTAAAATGACCTGCATGCTCGAAATAATCACAGGCTTCACTCTAAAAAAACTGAACAAGCACTCCAAGTGTGGCACAGGTACAAATCTCTCTCCAATCAAAATATACTACCCGAATACAGCCTCATATTCATCCAACTGAATGACGATGGATTTAAACTTCCCACTCCAACATCTAATCTTCACCGGAACATTTGATCTTCCCAAGAACTCTACTATCATTGTAGTTCACTCCTTTGAAGGAATATGGACTGGAACAATTTATAATCTAAATCTCCTAGCTACATCCACACTTCTAAAGTTGTAAGTATCATTGTTATCTATCAAAGCAACCTATTGACTCCCATGTACACATATACCCATAGAATTCAGTCAATTCTTACTCTGATCATGCTTTGGAGTAGACTCTTTCGAAGAAGTTTCACCCAAAACCTCCATCACTTTTGTAGATGGCTTCTCTATTAGTGCCACTAGGTTTGAATGTTGTTGAGCTTGTAGGAACCATATTTCCCCTTTTTCCTTACCTGATGCCTTCTCTCCAACTACTGCCCTAATTTGAGGATTTGCTTCTCTATTCAAATGTTGTCCCCTTCAAATTGTTGTTATGTTAATTACATTTGAGGGAATATTTCCAACACTCTTCATCCTCCAACATGCGCAAATCCTCCCTTGGATGTCACATATTATCCCCTCAAATTCAATCTCCCTAATGCATACTCACATTCCTCCTCCTTTAATTTCCCCCATTCAAGACTTGTTTCCCCAATGTTATCCTCTTTCTTTTCTTTTGAAAAGTCTTCCCTACCATGGATGCTCTCTCTTTTAATGTGTAGTACTTTTATGCCTATGGAATTTCCCAATAGGAGTATGGGATTTTCCTCCCTTGGGGAATCCCATAAACTTCCTCTAGCTCCATAAATATGTAGTGAGCTACATTAAAGGAAAACTAGTCATACCATGATTATCATTAAATAACCATTTTCTCCAATTTCCTAAGAAATCGCCTCAAATGCTCTGAACATGTATCCCTTTTCCCAACCAATTAATTGTGCTTACATTTCCATAATTTAATTACAAAAATGATTTATGAATATTTATAAGAGGGATTAATGAAAGGTTTGTCACACACCCCGCCCCCTTAGAGGAACACCATCCTTAATTTTATGTTATTGAACACAAATTTAAACATGATATTTATAATACAACTCATTTACAAATACATTTTCTTTCACAGTTGCTACCCAACAACCCAATGGGTAATATCCCATTAAATCAGATATTTGGCTCTTACAATTCACAGTGCTCTTGTTACACGTTGTCTAGCTTTGGTGACTTGATTTCTGGGGTTTTTCTACCTCCAATTCCCAGTGTTATTGTCCACTATGCTCAATTATTTTTCACCAAATACTCTTGGCTCATTGCTTCTTAGGACATACCCAGTATGCTAGGTTCCAGTGTCATGACAATGGCTCTACTCTCTAGCTTCTTTAATGTTTCTACCATTTGACTTATAGCTGGATTCACACACACCCATGTTAGGTTGTCCAGTGCTCTTCCTACATCATAGGCATAAAAATATTTTATGAGATTCATCATAAGGAAATTGCAACAAATATAAAACACACACCATTAGTATATTTACCCATGAGGTTAAACTTGCAATTCCATTCACTTTATATCACAACAAAGCCAAATTAGTTCATAATTTCAATTCATTGCAAATAAGAATTTAAAAAGAAACTAATTCATGGTCATAGTTATAAAATTGATTAAATCAAACAGTTGTTACTTATATTTAGTTTTTCGTCTTTTCACTTCCTTCCCAATTTAACTGAGTGGTTTTCCAAACTAGGAAAATTCTTAACAGTGCTCAAGGGATTTAAAATTCAAACTAGTCAATTGTTGTCAGGAATCCAAAGACTTCCTTGCCTCCAGGCATATTTTCCAGGTAATACCACCTCCAATGTCTCCACTCAATACCCAGAATCCAAAGCACAGTGATATACCACTGTGTATCTCATAATCAACTGTCACCAAGAATCCAGAGACTACTCCATCTCTACCCATTTGAGACAAGAAATACTACCTCTAGTGTCTCCACCCAATATCAGGAATCCATAGTACATAGATATACCACTATGTATCCCATATCCAACTATCACTAGGAATCTAGAGACAACTCCATCTCCACCCATCTAAGGCTGGAAATATTGCCTCCAATGTCTCCACCCAATATTGATAATCTAGAGTACAGTGATATACCACTACATAACATACATTCAGCTAGCACTAGGGATACAAAAGCCACTCTGTCTCCACCCATCTAAGCCAGGAAACACCACCTCTAGTGTCTCCACCCATCTAAGCTAGGAAACACCACCTCTAGTGTCTCCACCCAATATCGAGAATCCATCATATATTGATAGACCATTTCATAGCATGTAAAACTATCATCGAATATCCAGAGTCTTCAATGCCTCCACCTGAACTCCAAGAATCTATAGTGAATTGTGTCTCAACCTAAGCACAATTAAGTCAAGGAATCCAAAACACCCACAATTGATTCAGGGAATCTAGAGTTGTTGCAAATCCACTGCAAAATCGATTCAGGGAATCCATGAATTATGGTGCTCCTCCGCAACAATACTACAGGGATAACACAATAGGTATTCCACCTAATGTCCTCCATGGGAATCCAAAGAGTTGAGTTGCACCTATTAGCAAAAGAACTAGGAATTTAGAACTCTATTCAAGCTCCACTTGATACACAATAGGAGTCCATAGCACTTGCTCCACTTGTGTGCCTATTCCTTGTTGTACCACACACACCCACAACCCAAATCCAAGGTTTGTGGCTCCTTCAATTTGTCCATTCTTGTCCCAACATGCCATAGATCACAATGATTCAAAGCGTAGAAAATTCCCAATCCTAGGTGGTCTACCTATCCTAAAATGGCATATGTGCCTCATCCTTCAACCAAGGATTAAATTTCCAATTAGGGTACCTACTAACATAACCTTCAATATTCCCTGTATATAACCATTACATACATATGAGTTCCATAATAAAATGGTAATAAAATCATAAATCAACAAGAATTTCCTCATGCCCAATGGGTTCCTCACACAACTGAGAATCCCATTAGAAACCTTTACTATATTATCACAATCATGTCATTCATACATGCATTAAATTCATGAGTATAATCAATCAATGTTCCATAAGAACGATCCTTGACAACAACCAATCAGTTATGATGGAATTTCATACATTTATTTAATCACGAATGTAAGACATATTCACATATGTCAAATAAAATCAAGGTCAAGAGAACCTCTTTTATCCATGAAAATCTTGTATTTGTTTGGGACATCAGTTTTCCAACTTAGCCCAAAGGAATTCTTCACCCAAATTCCTTTCCTTTTACCTTTTACCTTGCTTCCATCATCATCACCATCAGTTGATATTATTGTTGTTGCAATGTTCAACATCTCATTACACATTGCATGTATTGTTTTTGTTGTTCACACATAGTCAATTTCAACCTACAAGTATTTACTTTATTCATGCTCACTACAACACTTAGGAGCATCATTACAACATATTTTTTGGCAATGGACTTTCCTTCCCACTTTCCCAATGGTGTTCCATGTTTCCTAGAACCCATTAAACAACCTCACCATGTCACCCAATCATGGAAATTATAGTCTTTGTTTCCATTTCCATACACGCATTCGTAATGTTTTTAAAGATAAGTATATTGTCTTGCTACTACGATGTTTTTCAACCAGAGGCCTATAGGACATCTTGTATTCCTTCTCTCTATTACAACTCAGAGAATGAATACATATATCTTGGACATGTAGTCTCAAGGCTTGTGAGTCTTCTATTTTTATGCCATTTTCGTGGTTCTCTTGTCATTATCCATTTACTCCCATGGACCCAACCAACCCACTTGGCAGTCACACCCTCCCTTCCTACCTTCAAATTCCATTTTATTCGTATACCTAGCTTCATTCAAGTCTCATATATCCCATTTGGTTCCACTCAACTCTTCCCTAGAGCTTCATTATTTTCCTTCCTATCTCAATAGATTTTCCAATACCCTAAAACATGAAAGGCAAGAATCAATAAGAAAATTAAGAACCATAAAATCTCATGACAACAACAAAAATCACAAAAAAAGCATCATGGCCATGTATACAATCAGTAGTCAAAGAAACAACATGAAATAGGAAGCCAAAAGAAAAAAAACATGCAATGCTTCCACATCAATCCAATCCCATGGGTTCTAATGTTTTCAGTGGATTTTACACCACCATATGTATGCATAAGTACTTTGAATGAGCCCTCTCCAAGGTTTCATGGCAGTCTTTAAAATTTGCAGTGCCCCTCCAATTTCTCCAAGTTCAATATTTATCAAAGGGCCTTGAGTGAATTCCAAACCTTCTCCCCCTCTCCTCTAACATTATACACTATTGATTCAAGTGCCTAAGGGCTCACATGACCCACTCCTCTCTTACTGTATCGATTCTCTCATACACTGGCATATACACCAAATTGTTAGTAGCTTCAATGCATAAGAATTTCTAGATGCCACTTGGCCATGCTATACCAAGCATTTTTCCTTACAACTACACACACATCTCAAATTTCTTATAATTTGTTGGAAATAATACTGAGAGCGGGGGGGGGTGAATCAGTATTATCACATTAATAAGACTTTTTCATTTCCATAATCAGATTCATATATCCTACTACCACAACTTCTTATGATTAAGTTAATCGATCTTCAATGAGTGCATTAGAGCATTATCAACCATATTAT
The DNA here is from genome assembly GCA_031772625.1 of Pinus tabuliformis. Lineage (NCBI taxonomy): Eukaryota > Viridiplantae > Streptophyta > Pinopsida > Pinales > Pinaceae > Pinus > Pinus tabuliformis. Next base: position 248,816,248 of record CM062805.1, read on the forward strand.
CAGTTAACAGATGCAGTAACATAAAGTAGATCATCACACATAAGGCACACACATGAACACAATGATATAAGGTGGAAACCCAATGCGGGAGAAAACCACCTGCTGCAAGTCATCTCAATCTTCTTCTTAATAAGAAAAATTCTTTTACAATATTTGTACTGGTGTAGCCTTATACCAGTACGGGAGCTACAACCCCCTTTGCTCTTGTACTAGCCGATCCATTTACTAGTACGCAGGCTACAACCTGCTATAATGCTCCAAAGATTTTCTTTAGCTCTTGTACTAGCTTAGATACTAGTACGTAGGCGCCAGCCTACAATCTTCTTTCCTTCAAGTACCACGTTTCATCAATTTTCATACTGGATACACTAAAGCACAACCCATAAACTGAAAGGCCACATTTCATCCAATTTTCATACTGGACCCAACAACAACATTGAAGCTCAAACAACCTTCTGAAACACCCAATCAACTGAAATAACCAGATCAACAATAATAGGACCAAACCCAGAATACAACAATGATAAACAAAGATTTTAAGAGAAGGAAGCACCCTGCTCAACTGCTAGCCTGAGTCCAGACTCACCCTGCTCAACTGCTAGCCTGAGTCCCGGACTCACCCTGCTCAACTGCTGGCCTGAGTCCCTGGACGCACCCTGCTAAACTGCTAGCCTGCGTCCCTCGCACTGAGTCTACTGAACTGCCTGCGTCCCGACGCACCTGAACCCTTCTGCGCCTGCGTCCGGCGCACCTGAAACTCTTCGCTCCTGCGTCCCGGGCGCACCTGAACCCTTACTGCACCTGCGTCCCTCCAGGCATAGATGATTTCAAGACTTTAGAAGTAACCCAGACAATCAGATCCACAGATCTAAACATGCGCCAAGAGATCTCGGTCCATTAATAGATTTGCCTTCATTAGATCTAGACCAGATCTTACCTCATAAGATATTCAACAAAAGATATACCCAAACCAAATGATCTCCTTTGCTTTATATAGGCAATCTCCTCCTCAAATCAAGGAACAATACCACGAGCCGACACCATAGAAACATAAAACCGTCGGCTAGATACCACACAAGAAACCCTCACGTGCTTTTCTCTGCCTTGAAATGTGTGCACTGGGTGGACGCACCCCCTGAACGGCTGGCCTGCGTCCCTGGACGCAGTTTCTGCATGGTGTACCTGCGGGTACGCACCTTCTGAACTGGCTTCCTGCGTCCTTCATAATTTTTCAATAAAATGAGAGTTGATCATCAACTTCTGCTGCTGACTTGAAGAATAGTGAACTACCATCTGAATGGGTTGCCATCAAGGACAACACTTTAGCCATAATGCCAACAATCTCCCCCTTTGGACTTGATGGCAAAGCTTACTAAGAACTTGCCATTTGATTCCTTTGAGCTGTCCTGCATCTATGTATTATGTTACATCTGATATCTCTTTTGAATGTATATAAGTGAGATGGTCTTCTATGAGGGGGGTTGCCATCAAGTACAACACATGCATCATAATGCCAACAATCTCCCCCTTTGGACTTGATGGAACCAACACCAGATCACTCTCCCCCTTTGACATCAAGGGCAAAGGGGTATGCTCCCCCTAAGAACATGCTCCCTTTGACTATAAACCAGATCTGCTGAAGTCTTTGAATGAGCTCCCCCTTTGAATATGACATGGTGCTCCAATCTGATAATGGTCTTTATGAGAACAAGCTGAGATGTCTGCTCTGCTATATAGTGTTGTTCATGCTCAAGCTCCCCCTGACTGTAAGCAAGGTCTGCAAAAAGATGTTCTACAAGAAGAACATGACTCTATAAAATACATACATCCATCACCCATCACAATAAGGATCATCCATCCAACCAAGTGGGAATACATCAGAAATATGAAAACCAAATACATTACATCTTCATCCTATGCATAGTGGGGGGACATAGGCCGTTACATGACCTGAAGAGATGACGATAATAGATAGACTATTACAACATGAGTCTTGCTACGACCTTCCAAACATCTAAAGATCATGACAAACAACAGCACTGTATAATCTGCTCCATAGTATCTATCAACATCAACTCATAACCATCCAGATCTACATGAATCAAGAGCCATCAAATGAAAGCATCAGCATCAATCAACATATGTATGAATAATCATCCCTGTATCCAACCAACAATCCTCATCCATTTGTGCCAAGAAAGAAATCATGCATCTTGCTCATGTCAACATCATCATGAAATGCATATGAGTAACTCATCATCATCATGTCTCCAACAATGCGACTTTGAATAATCATCCACGAAATCAGCCAACCTCATCCATATATGTGCCAAGGATAATAAAGACTTCATGCAAGCATCATTAGAGAATCAACCATACATCTGATCATGTGACCAACTCATAATAGCAAGATGAATCATAAGCATTGTCACCAAGGACCATAATGCCAACAATGAATTTAGGACATATGCTCCCCCTGAACCAGTGCCATCTGTTAAATCTGATCATGCATATCAAGAAGAATCAGCCAATAAATGCTTTGAGACAGGTACGCACTTCATCTTCTACTGCGCTGCGTCCTGTTGCTGCAGGGACGCACCCAAAAACACTATCGCGACGCGTACTTTTACTCAGGGACGCACCCAAAATTACTATCGCGCCGCGTCCTTTTGCTTCAGGGACGCACCTTATCCTCAGTCGCTCTGCGTCCCCACCCAGATCTTCAGTTACTGAACTGCTTCCTGGATGCACCTCGACTTGGTCTGGCCTGCATCCGCACGCAGGTCTCCTGTTACTGCACTACGTCCTGTACTTTCAGCTTCCTCTGATTCTGGTATGTCTGTACATTGTACTGTGCCATCCTTTTCTGACTGTACTTCCTTTTTCCTCCATATCTTCAAGCGTGATGATGACATTTTCTCCTTTTGATATGGTGCCCAAACTTTGTTCCTGCATTCCTTGGCTATATGTCCAAGCTTGTTACATGCATAACATCTTACATGTTTCATATTCCTCCTGTAACAATCAGTAGCTTTGTGACCAAACATATTGCAAGCAAAGCAATATCCATAAAAGTACCTTGATTGAGATGACCTTTCTGCATAATGGTCTTGAACTCTTCTTCTTCTGCATCTAGCTGCAACATGTCCAAGATTATGACATACATAACATTCAACATTATTCACAGGAGGAGTAAAGGATTTTCTTTGAGGAATCTCTTTCCTTGGTTGATGATGAGATTGATCTTTCACTTCTTCGTTGATCACTTTAGATTTCCTTTTAGAGTTTCTTGCCTCACCTTGTGAACTAGATTCACCTTCAACAGATTCATGGAAACCAAGACCAGTCTTTATAGCAGGGGACCTTTGACTACTAAGAATATCATCCAATACTTTAGAGCTATCTTGAAATCGTAAAAGCTTATCCTTTTCTTCTAGTTTACCTTTCAAGATATTTACCTCAACCTGAAGCTGTTCTTCCTTTTCAAGAGATTTCTTTTTCAAAACTTCTTCAGCTTTCCTTCCTTCTTCCATTTGTTCCCTTAGTTTGAGAATTTCTTTTTCTTGTTCTTCATACAGATCCTGCTGCATTTGACGAACTCGGAAGGCACATTCCAGTTGAGATTTTAAGCTGGTGACTTCGTTTTCTTGTTTTGCAATAGCTTGGAGTAGATCTGTATTCTGCTTCTTGGATTCTTCAAGATCTCCTTTTAGTGAGAGGATTGTAGCTTCAAGATTTTCATAGTAGCTGGATCTATCTTTGAGTTTCTTGATGGTTGTGCTTCTTTCGTTAACTTCTTTTCTTAATGATGTCACTTCATGCTGCAATTTTTGACATTGGTCTTCCTTGTCCTTGAGTAGCTTTCTTACCTTGTTTCCTTCTTCTAGTTGTGCCCTTAGTTTGGTAGCTTCTTCTTTGAAATCACATTCCTTTTTGTTTAATAGGTCTTGTTGATCTCTAATTTTTTCTGTCAGCCTTTTAAATTCTGCCTCTATTTGATATCTTTCTTGTTCACCCATAAGAGCAAATTCAGTAGTTTCGCTATCACTTTCATCTCTTTCACAAGGAAATATAGCTGGAACATCAGAGGATAACACATTCATACCTGATAATGACTCTGAATCTGATTCTGAATCTGAAGAGCTTCTTATGCCTAATCCCCAATCGATTCTTCCACTGTCATAGTTCTTCTGAGATGACTTCTTTTTCTTATTAGCTTTCTTCTTAAGCTTCTTTCCCATTGTTCCACGGATCTCCTTCAAGCGATCAAGCTTCTATCAAAGGACCTGCTCTGATACCAATTGTTGGAAATAATACTGAGAGGGGGGGGGTGAATCAGTATTATCACATTAATAAGACTTTTTCATTTCCATAATTAGATTCATATATCCTACTACCACAACTTCTTATGATTAAGTTAATCGATCTTCAATGAGTGCATTAGAGCATTATCAACCATATTATCAGTTAACAGATGCAGTAACATAAAGTAGATCATCACACATAAGGCACACACATGAACACAATGATATAAGGTGGAAACCCAATGCGGGAGAAAACCACCTGCTGCAAGTCATCTCAATCTTCTTCTTAATAAGAAAAATTCTTTTACAATATTTGTACTGGTGTAGCCTTATACCAGTACGGGAGCTACAACCCCCTTTGCTCTTGTACTAGCCGATCCATTTACTAGTACGCAGGCTACAACCTGCTATAATGCTCCAAAGATTTTCTTTAGCTCTTGTACTAGCTTAGATACTAGTACGTAGGCGCCGGCCTACAATCTTCCTTCCTTCAAGTACCACGTTTCATCAATTTTCATACTGGATACACTAAAGCACAACCCATAAACTGAAAGGCCACATTTCATCCAATTTTCATACTGGACCCAACAACAACATTGAAGCTCAAACAACCTTCTGAAACACCCAATCAACTGAAATAACCAGATCAACAATAATAGGACCAAACCCAGAATACAACAATGATAAACAAAGATTTTAAGAGAAGGAAGCACCCTGCTCAACTGCTAGCCTGAGTCCGGACTCACCCTGCTCAACTGCTAGCCTGAGTCCCGGACTCACCCTGCTCAACTGCTGGCCTGAGTCCCTGGACGCACCCTGCTAAACTGCTAGCCTGCGTCCCTCGCACTGAGTCTACTGAACTGCCTCCGTCCCGGCGCACCTGAACCCTTCTGCGCCTGCGTCCGGCGCACCTGAAACTCTTCGCTCCTACGTCCCGGGCGCACCTGAACCCTTACTGCACCTGCGTCCCTCCAGGCATAGATGATTTCAAGACTTTAGAAGTAACCCAGACAATCAGATCCACAGATCTGAACATGCGCCAAGAGATCTCGGTCCATTAATAGATTCGCCTTCATTAGATCTAGACCAGATCTTACCTCATAAGATATTCAACAAAAGACATACCCAAACCAAATGATCTCCTTTGCTTTATATAGGCAATCTCCTCCTCAAATCAAGGAACAATACCACGAGCCGACACCATAGAAACACAAAACCGTCGGCTAGATACCACACAAGAAACCCTCGCGTGCTTTTCTCTGCCTTGAAATGTGTGCACTGGGTGGATGCACCCCCTGAACGGCTGGCATGCGTCCCTGGACGCAGTTTCTGCATGGTGTACCTGCGGGTACGCACCTTCTGAACTGGCTTCCTGCGTCCTTCATAATTTTTCAATAAAATGAGAGCTGATCATCAACTTCTGCTGCTGACTTGAAGAATAGTGAACTACCATCTGAATGGGTTGCCATCAAGGACAACACTTTAGCCATAATGCCAACAATCTCCCCCTTTGGACTTGATGGCAAAGCTTACTAAGAACTTGCCATTTGATTCCTTTGAGCTGTCCTGCATCTATGTATTATGTTACATCTGATATCTCTTCTGAATGTATATAAGTGAGATGGTCTTCTATGAGGGGGGTTGCCATCAAGTACAACACATGCATCATAATGCCAACAATCTCCCCCTTTGGACTTGATGGAAACAACACCAGATCACTCTCCCCCTTTGACATCAAGGGCAAAGGGGTATGCTCCCCCTAAGAACATCCTCCCTTTGACTATAAACCAGATCTGCTGAAGTCTCTGAATGAGCTCCCCCTTTGAATATGACATGGTGCTCCAATCTGATAATGGTCTTTCTGAGAACAAGCTGAGATGTCTGCTCTGCTATATAGTGTTGGTCATGCTCAAGCTCCCCCTGACTGTAAGCAAGGTCTGCAAAAAGATGTTCTACAAGAAGAACATGACTCTATAAAATACATACATCCATCACCCATCACAATAAGGATCATCCATCCAACCAAGTGGGAATACATCAGAAATATGAAAACCAAATACATTACATCTTCATCCTATGCATAGTGGGGGGACATAGGCCGTTACATGACCTGAAGAGATGACGATAATAGATAGACTATTACAACATGAGTCTTGCTACGACCTTCCAAACATCTAAAGATCATGACAAACAACAGCACTGTATAATCTGCTCCATAGTATCTATCAACATCAACTCATAACCATCCAGATCTACATGAATCAAGAGCCATCAAATGAAAGCATCAGCATCAATCAACATATGTATGAATAATCATCCCTGTATCCAGCCAACAATCCTCATCCATTTGTGCCAAGAAAGAAATCATGCATCTTGCTCATGTCAACATCATCATGAAATGCATATGAGTAACTCATCATCATCATGTCTCCAACAATGCGACTTTGAATAATCATCCACGAAATCAGCCAACCTCATCCATATATGTGCCAAGGATAATAAAGACTTCATGCAAGCATCATTAGAGAATCAACCATACATCTGATCATGTGACCAACTCATAATAGCAAGATGAATCATAAGCATTGTCACCAAGGACCATAATGCCAAAAATGAATTTAGGACATATGCTCCCCCTGAACCAGTGCCATCTGTTAAATCTGATCATGCATATCAAGAAGAATCAGCCAATAAATGCTTTGAGACAGGTACGCACTTCATCTTCTGCTGCGCTGCGTCCTGTTGCTGCAGGGACGCACCCAAAAACACTATCGCGACGCGTACTTTTACTCAGGGACGCACCCAAAATTACTATCGCGCCGCGTCCTTTTGCTTCAGGGACGCACCTTATCCTCAGTCGCTCTGCGTCCCCACGCAGATCTTCAGTTACTGAACTGCTTCCTGGACGCACCTGGACTTGGTCTGGCCTGCGTCCGCACGCAGGTCTCCTGTTACTGCACTGCGTCCTGTACTTTCAGCTTCCTCTGATTCTGGTATGTCTGTACATTGTACTGTGCCATCCTTTTCTGACTGTACTTCCTTTTTCCTCCATATCTTCAAGCGTGATGATGACATTTTCTCCTTTTGATATGGTGCCCAAACTTTGTTCCTGCATTCCTTGGCTATATGTCCAAGCTTGTTACATGCATAACATCTTACATGTTTCATATTCCTCCTGTAACAATCAGTAGCTTTGTGACCAAACATATTGCAAGCAAAGCAATATCCATAAAAGTACCTTGATTGAGATGACCTTTCTGCATAATGGTCTTGAACTCTTCTTCTTCTACATCTAGCTGCAACATGTCCAAGATTATGACATACATAACATTCAACATTATTCATAGGAGGAGTAAAGGATTTTCTTTGAGGAATCTCTTTCCTTGGTTGATGATGAGATTGATCTTTCACTTCTTCGTTGATCACTTTAGATTTCCTTTTAGAGTTTCTTGCCTCACCTTGTGAACTAGATTCACCTTCAACAGATTCATGGAAACCAAGACCAGTCTTTATAGCAGGGGACCTTTGACTACTAAGAATATCATCCAATACTTTAGAGCTATCTTGAAATCGTAAAAGCTTATCCTTTTCTTCTAGTTTACCTTTCAAGATATTTACCTCAACTTGAAGTTGTTCCTTCTTTTCAAGAGATTTCTTTTTCAAAACTTCTTCAGCTTTCCTTCCTTCTTCCATTTGTTCCCTTAGTTTGAGAATTTCTTTTTCTTGTTCTTCATACAGATCCTGCTGCATTTGACGAACTCGGAAGGCACATTCCAGTTGAGATTTTAAGCTGGTGACTTCGTTTTCTTGTTTTGCAACAGCTTGGAGTAGATCTGTATTCTGCTTCTTTGATTCTTCAAGATCTCCTTTTAGTGAGAGGATTGTAGCTTCAAGATTTTCATAGTAGCTGGATCTATCTTTGAGTTTCTTGATGGTTGTGCTTCTTTCGTTAACTTCTTTTCTTAATGATGTCACTTCATGCTGCAATTTTTGACATTGGTCTTCCTTGTCCTTGAGTAGCTTTCTTACCTTGTTTCCTTCTTCTAGTTGTGCCCTTAGTTTGGTAGCTTCTTCTTTGAAATCACATTCCTTTTTGTTTAATAGATCTTGTTGATCTCTATTTTTTTCTGTCAGCCTTTTAAATTCTGCCTCTATTTGATATCTTTCTTGTTCACCCATAAGAGCAAATTCAGTAGTTTCACTATCACTTTCATCTCTTTCACAAGGAAATATAGCTGGAACATCAGAGGATAACACATTCATACCTGATAATGACTCTGAATCTGATTCTGAATCTGAAGAGCTTCTTATGCCTAATCCCCAATCGATTCTTCCACTGTCATAGTTCTTCTGAGATGACTTCTTTTTCTTATTAGCTTTCTTCTTAAGCTTCTTTCCCATTGTTCCACGGATCTCCTTCAAGCGATCAAGCTTCTATCAAAGGACCTGCTCTGATACCAATTGTTGGAAATAATACTGAGAGGGGGGGGGTGAATCAGTATTATCACATTAATAAGACCTTTTCATTTCCATAATCAGATTCATATATCCTACTACCACAACTTCTTATGATTAAGTTAATCGATCTTCAATGAGTGCATTAGAGCATTATCAACCATATTATCAGTTAACAGATGCAGTAACATAAAGTAGATCATCACACATAAGGCACACACATGAACACAATGATATAAGGTGGAAACCCAATGCGGGAGAAAACCACCTGCTGCAAGTCATCTCAATCTTCTTCTTAATAAGAAAAATTCTTTTACAATATTTGTACTGGTGTAGCCTTATACCAGTACGGGAGCTACAACCCCCTTTGCTCTTGTACTAGCCGATCCATTTACTAGTACGCAGGCTACAACCTGCTATAATGCTCCAAAGATTTTCTTTAGCTCTTGTACTAGCTTAGATACTAGTACGTAGGCGCTGGCCTACAATCTTCTTTCCTTCAAGTACCACGTTTCATCAATTTTCATACTGGATACACTAAAGCACAACCCATAAACTGAAAGGCCACATTTCATCCAATTTTCATACTGGACCCAACAACAACATTGAAGCTCAAACAACCTTCTGAAACACCCAATCAACTGAAATAACTAGATCAACAATAATAGGACCAAACCCAGAATACAACAATGATAAACAAAGATTTTAAGAGAAGGAAGCACCCTGCTCAACTGCTAGCCTGAGTCCGGACTCACCCTGCTCAACTGCTAGCCTGAGTCCCGGACTCACCCTGCTCAACTGCTGGCCTGAGTCCCTGGACGCACCCTGCTAAACTGCTAGCCTGCGTCCCTCGCACTGAGTCTACTGAACTGCCTGCGTCCCGGCGCACCTGAACCCTTCTGCGCCTGCGTCCGGCGCACCTGAAACTCTTCGCTCCTGCGTCCGGGCGCACCTGAACCCTTACTGCACCTGCGTCCCTCTAGGCATAGATGATTTCAAGACTTTAGAAGTAACCCAGACAATCAGATCCACAGATCTGAACATGCGCCAAGAGATCTCGGTCCATTAATAGATTCGCCTTCATTAGATCTAGACCAGATCTTACCTCATAAGATATTCAACAAAAGACATACCCAAACCAAATGATCTCCTTTGCTTTATATAGGCAATCTCCTCCTCAAATCAAGGAACAATACCACGAGCCGACACCATAGAAACACAAAACCGTCGGCTAGATACCACACAAGAAACCCTCGCGTGCTTTTCTCTGCCTTGAAATGTGTGCACTGGGTGGACGCACCCCCTGAATGGCTGGCCTGCGTCCCTGGACGCAGTTTCTGCATGGTGTACCTGCGGGTACGCACCTTCTGAACTGGCTTCCTGCGTCCTTCATAATTTTTCAATAAAATGAGAGCTGATCATCAACTTCTGCTGCTGACTTGAAGAATAGTGAACTACCATCTGAATGGGTTGCCATCAAGGACAACACTTTAGCCATAATGCCAACAATCTCCCCCTTTGGACTTGATGGCAAAGCTTACTAAGAACTTGCCATTTGATTCCTTTGAGCTGTCCTGCATCTATGTATTATGTTACATCTGATATCTCTTCTGAATGTATATAAGTGATATGGTCTTCTATGAGGGGGGTTGCCATCAAGTACAACACATGCATCATAATGCCAACAATCTCCCCCTTTGGACTTGATGGTAACAACACCAGATCACTCTCCCCCTTTGACATCAAGGGCAAAGGGGTATGCTCCCCCTAAGAACATGCTCCCTTTGACTATAAACCAGATCTGCTGAAGTCTCTGAATGAGCTCCCCCTTTGAATATGACATGGTGCTCCAATCTGATAATGGTCTTTCTGAGAACAAGCTGACATGTCTGCTCTGCTATATAGTGTTGTTCATGCTCAAGCTCCCCCTGACTGTAAGCAAGGTCTGCAAAAAGATGTTCTACAAGAAGAACATGACTCTATAAAATACATACATCCATCACCCATCACAATAAGGATCATCCATCCAACCAAGTGGGAATACATCAGAAATATGAAAACCAAATACATTACATCTTCATCCTATGCATAGTGGGGGGACATAGGCCGTTACATGACCTGAAGAGATGACGATAATAGATAGACTATTACAACATGAGTCTTGCTACGACCTTCCAAACATCTAAAGATCATGACAAACAACAGCACTGTATAATCTGCTCCATAGTATCTATCAACATCAACTCATAACCATCCAGATCTACATGAACCAAGAGCCATCAAATGAAAGCATTAGCATCAATCAACATATGTATGAATAATCATCCCTGTATCCAGCCAACAATCCTCATCCATTTGTGCCAAGAAAGAAATCATGCATCTTGCTCATGTCAACATCATCATGAAATGCATATGAGTAACTCATCATCATCATGTCTCCAACAATGCGACTTTGAATAATCATCCACGAAATCAGCCAACCTCATCCATATATGTGCCAAGGATAATAAAGACTTCATGCAAGCATCATTAGAGAATCAACCATACATCTGATCATGTGACCAACTCATAATAGCAAGATGAATCATAAGCATTGTCACCAAGGACCATAATGCCAACAATGAATTTAGGACATATGCTCCCCCTGAACCAGTGCCATCTGTTAAATCTGATCATGCATATCAAGAAGAATCAGCCAATAAATGCTTTGAGAAAGGTACGCACTTCATCTTCTGCTGCGCTGTGTCCTGTTGCTGCAGGGACGCACCCAAAAACACTATCGCGACGTGTACTTTTACTCAGGGACGCACCCAAAATTACTATCGCGCCGCGTCCTTTTGCTTCAGGGACGCACCTTATCCTCAGTCGCTCTGCGTCCCCACGCAGATCTTCAGTTACTGAACTGCTTCCTGGACGCACCTGGACTTGGTCTGGCCTGCATCCGCACGCATGTCTCCTGTTACTGCACTGCGTCCTGTACTTTCAGCTTCCTCTGATTCTGGTATGTCTGTACATTGTACTGTGCCATCCTTTTCTGACTGTACTTCCTTTTTCCTCCATATCTTCAAGCGTGATGATGACATTTTCTCCTTTTGATATGGTGCCCAAACTTTGTTCCTGCATTCCTTGGTTATATGTCCAAGCTTGTTACATGCATAACATCTTACATGTTTCATATTCCTCTTGTAACAATCAGTAGCTTTGTGACCAAACATATTGCAAGCAAAGCAATATCCATAAAAGTACCTTGATTGAGATGACCTTTCTGCATAATGTCTTGAACTCTTCTTCTTCTACATCTAGCTGCAACGTGTCCAAGATTATGACATACATAACATTCAACATTATTCATAGGAGGAGTAAAGGATTCTCTTTGAGGAATCTCTTTCCTTGGTTGATGATGAGATTGATCTTTCACTTCTTCGTTGATCACTTTAGATTTCCTTTTAGAGTTTCTTGCCTCACCTTGTGAACTAGATTCACCTTCAACAGATTCATGGAAACCAAGACCAGTCTTTATAGCAGGGGACCTTTGACTACTAAGAATATCATCCAATACTTTAGAGCTATCTTGAAATCGTAAAAGCTTATCCTTTTCTTCTAGTTTACCTTTCAAGATATTTACCTCAACCTGAAGCTGTTCTTCCTTTTCAAGAGATTTCTTTTTCAAAACTTCTTCAGCTTTCCTTCCTTCTTCCATTTGTTCCCTTAGTTTGAGAATTTCTTTTTCTTGTTCTTCATACAGATCCTGCTGCATTTGACGAACTCGGAAGGCACATTCCAGTTGAGATTTTAAGCTGGTGACTTCGTTTTCTTGTTTTGCAACAGCTTGGAGTAGATCTGTATTCTGCTTCTTTGATTCTTCAAGATCTCCTTTTAGTGAGAGGATTGTAGCTTCAAGATTTTCATAGTAGCTGGATCTATCTTTGAGTTTCTTGATGGTTGTGCTTCTTTCGTTAACTTCTTTTCTTAATGATGTCACTTCATGCTGCAATTTTTGACATTGGTCTTCCTTGTCCTTGAGTAGCTTTCTTACCTTGTTTCCTTCTTCTAGTTGTGCCCTTAGTTTGGTAGCTTCTTCTTTGAAATCACATTCCTTTTTGTTTAATAGATCTTGTTGATCTCTAATTTTGTCTGTCAGCCTTTTAAATTCTGCCTCTATTTGATATCTTTCTTGTTCACCCATAAGAGCAAATTCAGTAGTTTCGATATCACTTTCATCTCTTTCACAAGGAAATATAGCTGGAACATCAGAGGATAACACATTCATACCTGATAATGACTCTGAATCTGATTCTGAATCTGAAGAGCTTCTTATGCCTAATCCCCAATCGATTCTTCCACTGTCATAGTTCTTCTGAGATGACTTCTTTTTCTTATTAGCTTTCTTCTTAAGCTTCTTTCCCATTGTTCCACGGATCTCCTTCAAGCGATCAAGCTTCTATCAAAGGACCTGCTCTGATACCAATTGTTGGAAATAATACTGAGAGGGGGGGGTGAATCAGTATTATCACATTAATAAGACTTTTTCATTTCCGTAATCAGATTCATATATCCTACTACCACAACTTCTTATGATTAAGTTAATCGATCTTCAATGAGTGCATTAGAGCATTATCAACCATATTATCAGTTAACAGATGCAGTAACATAAAGTAGATCATCACACATAAGGCACACACATGAACACAATGATATAAGGTGGAAACCCAATGCGGGAGAAAACCACCTGCTGCAAGTCATCTCAATCTTCTTCTTAATAAGAAAAATTCTTTTACAATATTTGTACTGGTGTAGCCTTATACCAGTACGGGAGCTACAACCCCCTTTGCTCTTGTACTAGCCGATCCATTTACTAGTACGCAGGCTACAACCTGCTATAATGCTCCAAAGATTTTCTTTAGCTCTTGTACTAGCTTAGATACTAGTACGTAGGCGCCGGCCTACAATCTTCTTTCCTTCAAGTACCACGTTTCATCAATTTTCATACTGGATACACTAAAGCACAACCCATAAACTGAAAGGCCACATTTCATCCAATTTTCATACTGGACCCAACAACAACATTGAAGCTCAAACAACCTTCTGAAACACCCAATCAACTGAAATAACCAGATCAACAATAATAGGACCAAACCCAGAATACAACAATGATAAACAAAGATTTTAAGAGAAGGAAGCACCCTGCTCAACTGCTAGCCTGAGTCCGGACTCACCCTGCTCAACTGCTAGCCTGAGTCCCGGACTCACCCTGCTCAACTGCTGGCCTGAGTCCCTGGACGCACCCTGCTAAACTGCTAGCCTGCGTCCCTCGCACTGAGTCTACTGAACTGCCTGCGTCCCGGCGCACCTGAACCCTTCTGCGCCTGCGTCCGGCGCACCTGAAACTCTTCGCTCCTGCGTCCCGGGCGCACCTGAACCCTTACTGCACCTGCGTCCCTCCAGGCATAGATGATTTCAAGACTTTAGAAGTAACCCAGACAATCAGATCCACAGATCTGAACATGCGCCAAGAGATCTCGGTCCATTAATAGATTCGCCTTCATTAGATCTAGACCAGATCTTACCTCATAAGATATTCAACAAAAGACATACCCAAACCAAATGATCTCCTTTGCTTTATATAGGCAATCTCCTCCTCAAATCAAGGAACAATACCACGAGCCGACACCATAGAAACACAAAACCGTCGGCTAGATACCACACAAGAAACCCCCACGTGCTTTTCTCTGCCTTGAAATGTGTGCACTGGGTGGACGCACCCCCTGAACGGCTGGCCTGCATCCCTGGACGCAGTTTCTGCATGGTGTACCTGCGGGTACGCACCTTCTGAACTGGCTTCCTGCGTCCTTCATAATTTTTCAATAAAATGAGAGCTGATCATCAACTTCTGCTGCTGACTTGAAGAATAGTGAACTACCATCTGAATGGGTTGCCATCAAGGACAACACTTTAGCCATAATGCCAACAATCTCCCCCTTTGGACTTGATGGCAAAGCTTACTAAGAACTTGCCATTTGATTCCTTTGAGCTGTCCTGCATCTATGTATTATGTTACATCTGATATCTCTTCTGAATGTATATAAGTGAGATGGTCTTCTATGAGGGGGGTTGCCATCAAGTACAACACATGCATCATAATGCCAACATAATTCACATCTCAAACCTAAGACGCAAATAAATAAATAAATATATCCGCATGTTTCCAAAAATCAGAAATTTCATAGTCATATATATTAGTAGGTATATATATATATACCTCAACATGCTTTCAATTTTACGATTAAAATATTTAGGAATCAACATTATTCAATCTTAAAATCAACCTCTTTTCCAAGGCCAACAGCCACAATGAAAATCAATTTCTTCACTAAGATAAACATCATTAATTACAAATCAGTCTCCCTACCAAGACTAGCATCAATAATTGATTTCAATCTCTTTACCGAGACTAACATTACCAATTAGAAATTGACCTCTTTATAGAGGCTAGCATCACGACATTTGCAATCTTAAAGGATAATTTAGAAATAAATCTAACGCATTAAAATTGGTCATATTTAATTTCATTATTATAAAAATCATCATGGATATGCATGCAATACATAGTCCAAAATTAACACATAGCCATCAATCACGATGCTACAACTAGATCTCACATTCTCAAGCAAGTAATCATCAAGCATACATGCTCTATAATCGAACCATACAACCTTATGCTCCCAAATGTCTAACAGAAAGCCTCTTCCTTTGAGCCCATCCAGTCCAAGTATTGAACCTCTATGCTCTATATTTATCTTACCACATACCCTTAATATGCTATTATACCACCTTTGAGTCCAAATTTTATCTTTAGAGGTCCAATGTTGAATAGTCTGCTCTATACCACTCTATAACAATTCCTCCCACACTCTTGGAGGTTTTAAGACGAGTGAGAGGTGCTACTTTATTTTAACCCAAACTCCATGGTCGTGTCATGGAAATGGGGTCATAAAAATTCCTAATTCATCAACATTCTTAAAACTAAGAACTAATTCACTATTTTGTTTGTCTCATCGAGAAGCTTTCCTGCAATATAAACTTTATTGTAATCATAGCTACAAATCAAAAGTTATGGAAATTTGAAATTTTACCATTAAACCCTTGTTAATTTAGCGAAGCACTCCCACATGGAATACACATGGAACCCACGTGGCACCCATGTGGTGCTCATACGACAATTCCATGTCATCTAGCATTTCCTTGTGGCACATGCCAAGTCAACCCTTGATGTGCCATCTAGCAAGTGTTGAGTGATAAAAAGGTGTCTTTTAACCCCTATTTACCCTACATTAATTATTAATCCAGGTACAATTTTTTATCTCAAAATTGTACTCAATCTGAGGTGGTCACTTGTTCAAGAGTAATGCTTGCAGTATAGTGCTTAGAAAAGTAACTAAATGCTAGAAACAAACTCTAATTGTAATGGCAAGAAACTTAAATGCTTTGTAGCTAAATCATTCACTTAAGAAACTACATCAATCATTAGTCAAGGATGCAGTAATGATAACTCTTTCCCCTATAAACTGAGGTAAATGAAAATCAATCACAGACAAGATCTCCAATCTAAGAACTTAGACAGCAGTAGTTAATGTTCCTTGATTTGCACTGACTCAACTACTAATGAACTTGACCTGCTTGGTTGCCAATAACATTGAGCTGATGAGAGCTAGAGTGGGGATCTTTGACTAATTGGATGAGTTAAGTAGGTGGAAAACCTCCTATAATCTCTCTTGTTGTCTACTCTAAGTTCCTACACTCAAATTAACTCAAATTTACTCCAATTCCTCCATTTAACACACATTAGGCCACATGACATAGCAACACCACATGACATAGCAACACATCTTTTACTCCTCACACTAAGCATAATATAAAAAAAATTGTAGATAAATGTGAGAAAAATACAATTTAATAAGCTGGAGGATGGCATTGTGACCCATATAATATACCTATTGATGAGCCTCGTCAATTTTTAACCTATAAGCTTTGATACCAATTTGTAGTGCCTCACCCCACATTTACCCACGTTTACTAGCTCTCCATGGTAAACATGAGCTAAGTGCTACTATTACATGACTTGACCTCTGAGTTCCAGTTAAGGAAGTGAGGCCTACCAACTGATACTTATTTACTTCCCTCAGGGCTATAAATCACTTAGAGGTTGATCAACCACCCTAGGTGACCAATCCCTATGTTGGAACCCTTTTTCCCTAACTTAATAGCTCAAACGCACCCTTGACACTACATGCATGTTGTTGTGAGCCTCTAACCACATGCAAAAGCCTAGATCCATGTTGTTGTGACCCCAAATCCCTAGCTTTTTTCTTGCAATAGCGAGATCTAAGTCACCTTTTCAAAATAGCCTCCAAACCACTAACAACATTTCATGTAGCTTTCCAGAATCATGAAAATAAATATAACAAGGCTAACCATCCAAAACTTGATCAAAATCTTAACCAATACATGCCTAGAACACAATAGACATTTCATTAAACACATGGTAAACATATATGTTAAAGGTCATGAATGAATATCTGATCATATGAGAATCACCGAGAGGGATTTATGCCCTCTCTAACTAGCTGCAACAATACTTGTTAGCCCATGCATTCATCAACCATTCCAAATACCTATCAAATCATGAACAAGAGCCATCGCTTGAGCACATCATAGAACCATGCATAGATAGCATATAACCATAACGATAACCATGAAAAATCAACAATATGTTATGAAACCAACTCAAGAAAAGATAGAAAAGAAAGATCAACGCCTTAGAATTCAGCCTCTTCGAGGGGGCAACCTCCTTTACATTACATAAATGAACAATTCTTGGATGATACAAATGAAAAAACCTCCTTTCTATATATAGGAGTCTAAGGAGTCACAATATAATCCAGCCGACCTAACAATAATAATATAAAGCCACAAAAATAACAATAGAGGGATTCTATGGGGCACAGAAATAACAATATGGGGGTAATAGGGGCACAACAATATAAATAAGGGGTATAACTACAATAGTAATGGGGTAATCACTAGTATTATAGGGACCCAACATGCCCCTCTCCTTCAAAAAAGTGTTGTCCTCAACGCTTGAGTAGTTCTGGATACTTCTGCATAAAATTCTCATCCTCCCATGTGGAATCTTCAGCGGATAAGTTCTTCCACTTGATAAGATACTCTGAAATTGATCGATTTCGTAGCTGTCGAGTTCTTGTTTCTGTGACTGCTTCCGGTTCCAATATAATTTTTCCTTCCTCGTCAAGTTCTGGCAATATTGTTTGAACTGGGAGCTTGTCGCCTATAACCTTCTTTAAACATGAAACATGGAAAACTGGGTGCAATCGAGAAGCTGCAGGAAGCTCCAATTTGTATGCCATAGTACCAATCTTTTGCAACACCTTGTACGGACCATAATACTTTGGTGATAATTTATTATCCTTCTTAGCTTGCTTTAGGGACATTTGCTTATATGGTTGTAGCCGTAGGAATACCCAATCACCTACATCAAAACTTCTTTCACTGCGATGTTGATCTGCCTGTTGTTTCATTCTATTTTGTGCCAACACGAGGTTATCCTTTAAGAGTTGGAGGACTTGTTGTTGATGTTCGATGTGATGTTCCACTGCCTGAACCTTAGAATTTTCTCTTAAATATGATGTGATGGATGGTGGTTGATACCCATAAAGTGCCATAAATGGGGTCATTTTTGTTGCTGTATGGAAGGAAGTGTTATACCACCATTCAGCCAGAGGCAACCATTTGACCCATTGTGTCTGTTTATCAGATACAAAGCAACGAAGATATCCTTCCAAACATTTGTTTACTATCTCAGTTTTCCCATCAGATTGAGGATGATAAGATGAGCTATGAGCTAACTGAGTACCAAGACAAGAAAATAATTCTGTCCAAAAATTTCCAGTGAAAATGGGATCTCTGTCACTTACAATAATCTTTGGGTTTCCATGTAGCTTTTGAATTGTTTCCATAAATGCAGTAGAAACTGTACTGGCTTTAAATGGATGTGATAATGCACAAAAGTGTGCATACTTGGTAAGTCTGTCAACTACCACCATGATGACACTCTTTCCCTCAGACTTGGGTAAACCTGTGATAAAATCCATTGAAACCTCCTCCCAACGTTGGCTTGGAATGGATAAAGGTTGTAATAGACCCGGTGTCTTAATTGTTTCAACTTTATTTTGTTGGCAAACCAAACATTCCGCCACAAACTTTTGAATATCTGATTTAAGGCCATCCCAAAAAAATTCCTTCTTAACCCTGTGGTAAGTTTTTAAAAATCCTGAGTGCCCTCCTAAGGGAGAAGTGTGCAATTCCATAAGAATCTTTTGTTTTAGCTGGGAATTCTTACAGAGGTATAAGCGATCTTTGTACCATAACGAATCATTTTGCCAGCTAAATGTATCAGAAGTACTGGAATCTTGTTGTAGCTTTCGAATAAGTGCCCACACTTCTTCGTCATTCTTCCATTCCTCCCTTGCTTCGTTTATCCAATCTGGTTGGATAATAGAAATGGCACACAACAATGCTTCCACATCCTCATCCTTTCTTGAGAGTGCATCTGCCACCACATTTTGCTTCCCTTTTTTGTAGATGATTTCAAAGTCATAACCCAACATCTTTGTGACCCACTTTTGTTGCTCTTCAGAGGATAATCTTTGTTCTAAAAAGTATTTAAGGCTATCATGATCCGTTTTTACCTTGAAGTGTCTTCCCATTAGGTAGGGTCGCCATTTCTTAAGTGCATGGAGTATTGCCAACATTTCCTTCTCATAAATAGCTTTGCTTAAAAACTTTCCCTTGATTGGACGACTTTCAAAAGCAATGGGTCTTTCATCTTGCATTAGAACAGCACCAATTCCATTTCCTGAAGCATCACATTCCACAATAAAGGTTTTTGTGAAGTCCGGTGTAGCTAAGACCGGTGCTTGGCACATTGCCTCTTTAAGATGTTCAAAGGCCTTTGTTGCTTCCGGAGTCCATGAAAATGAATCTTTCTTCAATAATGTTGTTAGAGGTGCTGCTATTCTCCCATAATTCTTAACAAACTTGCGATAATACCCTGTCAACCCAAGAAATCCTCGCAGATGCTTTATGGATGTGGGGATTTTCCATTCCTTAATGGCTTTAATTTTGCTAGGGTCTACCTTAACTCCTTCATGAGATACAATATGACCCAAATATTCCACCTCCTGGACTCCAAAGAAACATTTGGATCTTTTTGCATATAATTGTTTCTCCTCCAATAGTTGTAGCACCTTGTCAACATGTTCAACATGATCCTTCCAAGACTTGTTGTAGATTAGTATATCATCAAAAAATACTAACACAAATTTTCTAAGGAATGGTTTGAAAATTGAATTCATCAAACCTTGAAATGTTGAAGGTGCATTGGTAAGGCCAAAAGGCATGACCAAAAATTCATAATGACCCTCATGAGTTCTAAATGTCGTTTTCGGAATGTCTTCAATCTTCATTCTGATTTGATGATATCCCGAACGAAGATCCAACTTGGTGAAGTAAATTGATCCATGCAATTCATCCAGTAATTCATCAATGACAGGAATGGGGAACTTATCTTTAATAGTGAGCTTGTTGAGCTCCCTATAATCTGGACACATGCGCCATGATCCATCCTTCTTGTGCACCAATACTACTGGAGCTGAGAAAGAACTTTGACTCGGTTGAATTATACCAGCCTCTAGCATTTCTGCAACCATACGTTCAATTTCACTTTTTTGGACATATGGATATCTGTACGGCCTGATGTTTGGAGGAACACTTCCTGGAATCAGATGAATAGCATGATCATGATCACGCATAGGTGGGAGACCTTTGGGAGTCTCAAATACCTTGGAATGATTGTCCAGGACTTTTTGGAGATCTGGAGAAATAGATGATTCCAATGTGGAAACATCTAGCGAACATAATTGTGCAATTACACCTCTTTGCTCCTTTTTTAGAAGCTTTGTCATGCCATTAGAGCTGATTATCTTTCCTGGTTTCCCTGCAATACCCCTTAATTCAACTTCCTTTCCTTCCACAGAAAATTTCATGAAAAGTTCTTGAAAATTAAAAGCTATTGTACCCAAGGATTGTAGCCATTGGACTCCTAGTACAACATCAGCACCTCCCATTGGAATGGAAAGCATTGGGCTAGTCAATACATATTCTCCCATGGATAGCTTGATATTATGGCACTTTCCAGAACAATTTATTGTTCCTCCATTTGCAATCATCACTTGACACTCTGGTGCTGGATATAGGAAGCAATTCAATTCTTTTGCTACCCTACAATGAATAAAATTGTGGGTGCTTCCTGAATCAATCAACACTATTACCTTTTTCTTCTTGATTTGTCCTTCTATCTTGATGGTTTGAGGAGTGGTAATTCCCGCCAATGCATTACAAGATATGGTCGGATTTATTTGTTCTTCATCTAGGCTTTGTTCCTGGAATATATCCTCTTCTTTTGACCTTTCTTGCTCCTTTTCTTCTTCCTCTTCACAATCTATGTAGAATAATTTCTTCTCAGCACACTTATGACCTTTTGTGTATTTGCTATCACAATTGTAACAAAGCCCTTTTGCTCTTTTTTCTTCCAATTGTTGTGGTGTCAACCTTGTAGGTTGTGGAAGACTATGGGCAACAACACTTCCGTCTTTATAGTTGTGAATGGTATGCTTCCTAGTTGCCATAATTTTGCTTTCCATTTTTCTTGCTAACCTGAATGCCTTCTCTAATGAATCAGGTTCCCAAAGGCGCACATCATGTTGGATATTATCCTTTAAAGACCCTATGAACACATCAATCCTATGCTCCTCTGGAATATCTTTTACCCTTATGTTCAATTTTTGGAACTCCTCAATGTGCTCCATTATTGAACCCTTTTGTTTGAGACTTATCAATTGGCTAAAAAAAGTGTTGCTTTTTGTATCCTCATAATGTGCTATCAATTCTTCCGTAAAAATTGCCCAAGTGATAAATTGTTTACGAGAACAAAGCCATTGATACCATACAAACTGATTTGGTTCCAAATATAAAGTTTCCATACGTACCTTTTGTGTTTTTGCACATTATTGAGATCGAAGAATTGCTCCATCTGTAATATCCATGTGGCGGGATCCTTGCCATCAAACTTCCTCATATCGATTTTTGGAACATGGTGAGTCTTCGATCCAACATTAGAGTCTATGGAATCATGATTAACATTTCTTTTGTTCTCATCATGAGTTTCCTTTAGTACCTCTTTCACCCTTAGTGACCATTTCTTGTAGCAACTTATTCATATTTATCTTCAATTCTTCCATCTTATCATCCATGCCATCAATTTTAGCGTCCATGCCATTCACCTTAGCTTCCATGCCATCCATCTTAGCTTCTACGCCTTTCTTTAAACAGTCCATCTTAGCTTCTACACCTTTCTTTAAACCATCCATCTTAGCTTCTACATCTTTCTTTAAACCATCCATCTTAGATTCTGTTCCTTTTTGTGCAAGGGACAGTTGTTGCACTTGGTCTTGTAATTTTGATATATCATGTTGCATTTCTTCCTCTTCTTCATGAGTCATGCTAGAGCTTTCAGGTTCCTTACTAGGTGTTTGCATTTTCTTTCCTCGGGCATCAGTTACCGATAATAATGCTCTACTATGCCCTTTGAATTCCTTCAAAATAAATTTTCAAACCAAGCTTAAGCAAAAGTTTAAAAAAATCTACACACCTTTTTTCACTTTGTAGGAGCTTGGTATTGCCTCTGATGTATCTCTGTACTTTCCAATCATCTAGTTCTAAAATTGTGATCTGTAGTAGCTCTCTGTGTCATCTTTCCAATGCCACCAGTCTGATCCAAATTGGATTCTGCAAGAAAGAGTTATGCACAATCTCCTAAGATGAACGGATTATAGACCTTTCCAGAAGAGTGAAATTGTATGAAGTGCCACGTGTACAATTTTCAACCTTTGGTTCTGAAAAAGATATACAAGAAACTACAGTCCGTCCTCTTTTTGTACCTTCTTACGAAATTTCAATCCAATCCCCAGAGAGAAAGTTATGACGATTTTCCCTAGGTCACCTGTTTTGAATGTAATTCAGGTGTCTGTAAAAAGACCCACTTCCTCAGAGCATATCTCAGCAAATATCACGCTAAAAGATCTGAAATTCGGACCCAAGGTTCAGCGCAATTTCTTCTCAAATGGGTTTTTTTTGCAACTTTTGAAACGTCACAGAAAAAACGTTATAGTGAAAATTCCACGATGACCTGTTTGGAGCAGCGAAACCCTAGAATCCGAAGCTCTGATACCAAATGTTATGAAACCAGCTCAAGAAAAGATAGAAAAGAAAGATCAACGCCTTAGAATTCAGCCTCTTTGAGGGGGCAACCTCCTTTACATTACATAAATGAACAATTCTTGGATGATACAAATGAAAAAACCTCCTTTCTATATATAGGAGTCTAAGGAGTCACAATATAATCCAGCCGACCTAACAATAATAATATAAAGCCACAAAAATAACAATAGAGGGATTCTATGGGGCACAGAAATAACAATATGGGGGTAATAGGGGCACAACAATATAAATAAGGGGTATAACTACAATAGTAATGGGGTAATCACTAGTATTATAGGGACCCAACACAATAAGATCACATAATAAACAATACATGTGCTCATGAATCATAAAGGGGAAAACACATTGTATTAACATATGAAAAAGCCAACTAACTCAACGAATTCCACGTACCACATGAACATAGATTGGTTTGAACCAAATCCTTCTTGCTTCCAATCACCCATGTGCCATATTCCAAGCATGAATGTTGGATATCATGGGATAAACGAAGACATAATCAACCAGGGACTCTAGAGGTTAAACAACCTCCACTCTCAAGCCGCAATGATCACACCTAAACTGATCCTAAGATCACAAAACCAAACCAATCTTGGATGCCTCAGAATCCCTTCACCATACCTTGAGTAATTTTCTTGTCTCCACCCACCTGTTGAGGGCTTTCTGGAAATAACCATATCCACCCCAACCCTTGGTTTTTTTCTTGGTACCACCTCACCAAGTTCTAAAACCTTCCAAAAATCCAAAGCTCAACCAAGAATGAATCCCATCACACCATGGTTATCTATAAATGGCAAGGAAAGGATGAAACCACTATCAAACTAGGAAAAACCCATGCCAATGACAACAAATGAACCAAAGAAATAAATGCATGTACCATGCATTCACAACTCAACTAGGGAATCACACATGCAACTTGTTGCCTGCAAAATCTTCCTATTGAAGATGTTTATCCAACCTTCCTTTGCTTGTCCTCTTCTCTATGTTGTTGGTTGGTGAGCACCAGTATTGCAGAAATAATGCCGCAACTCCTAGGCTTCCTAATTTACTTTTATCGACCCGGTAGTTCGTAACAAACTTGGAATCGATGGTGCTATATGCACAAGTACTAGTTCTTACGGCAGGCTGTCACTTGGTCAGCTGGCGCAAGATCACTAGGAGCTCAAGCCAACTTCTATGGATTCAAGAAGAAGCTCTATATTTGATGAAAGAAAGGAAATCTTACTCTACAGAGGCTACTCTACTTGCAGAAAAGAGAAGAAGATTGAAATGTAACGTAAACCTAGCAAACCCTAATTAACCAACTAATCCTATTGCAGAAAGAGAGATAAAAACCATGAAATTAATGCCATTACTTAATCTAGGAGGTAAACAACATCTACTGAAGCTATTTATAGAAGGGAATGAGGAAAAAAACATATTTTTGGATTTTTATATATTTTTAGGTGAAATTGTCATGCATGTAATTTATTTGTTTGTGAATGCGCAGTGATTAAGTGGTGATGGAGGGCGACTTTGGAGTTTTCAGAGGTGTAGGAAGGTGTGGATGGGTCCTAGAAGGTCCCAGGTGGCCTTCTGGAGGCTTTCCCTACAATCGGATTTCAAAAAGACACCTACAGGAAAATCTGCAGCAGGCTACATGGGATCTACAGGAGGTCTACAAGAGGTCTACAAGAGGATGTCGATAGCAGTTTTGGAGGTTTTGAAGGTGGGAAACTAGGTGGAAAGGGTAGATGAAGGCTAGGGTGATGTGTTAAAGTGTCTAGGGTTCATCAAGAAGGCTCAGGAAAGAGAAAGATGGTTGGACTTGTTCAAGGAAAGAAAAGAAAGTTCATGAGAAAAGTGCAGAAAACTAAGGCAGATTTGTGAGGGACTTTGGGTGACCTGTGGAACATGGATCAAAGAGATATGGTG
Source organism: Pinus tabuliformis (assembly GCA_031772625.1). Taxonomy (NCBI): domain Eukaryota; kingdom Viridiplantae; phylum Streptophyta; class Pinopsida; order Pinales; family Pinaceae; genus Pinus; species Pinus tabuliformis. Next base: position 248,841,336 of record CM062805.1, read on the forward strand.
ATGGCTGATTGGTTGATTTATTGTGAGCATAGATGGACTACAAGAGAACTGAAAATCAAACACTAAGACTAAGCAAGCAAAGAAACTAGCTATACCAAAAAATCAAAACTTTGCATCAAGCTAAGCTAAATTCTTATCTAGGAAAGTAAATGATGAAAAATGTTATATGGAAAGGAAGCATGGAAGGAAATTTATTGCAAAGACAGAAATGAGCATGGTGAAATAGATCTACAACAAAGCATTAACCTTCTAACAATCTGCAACACTAGAAATCCTATGGAAAAGATAAATTTGTGTTTTTTTGTTGTAGCAGGAGGGTCTTGGCCTTAGTTCATAGTCCCAGATAGAGGAAAGGAGGCTAAGGCTTTATTGATGGCCTTTTTGTATCTTTCTCCAGTCACTGTTCAACCTAATATAGCAAACTGAAATGGAAACAACCTTTTAAATCACCAAAAGCAACCTATCCTTAACTAAGAAAAAAATCTATCTAACAACAAATAATTCATAAACTAAAACAAAACATATAAATACAAAACAAGTGGTGCTTGGCTGCTTGGATTGGGCCCTAACCCAAGAGCTTCAGCCATCTGAGGTAACTCAGTGCTAGCTCGAACAAGATCTCATCTTCATTATCAAAATAATAAAACTGTCAACAAAAGTAAGCTTGAAGTTGAGCAGAGCAAAACTACAAAGAAAGTTCGAAAATTTGACTAATATTCAACAACCTGATGAGGCCCTAGGCCTTTCTACTTATATAACTAGAGCTCCCAATAGCTCCCTCAATATCAGGGAGGCTTGGCTCCCAAAACTTGAGATAGATAGCAGTTATCCTCCACTTGCTCGACTACCTCTTTGGTTCATTGATGTGGTTGCTTGTGCTCTGAGCTTTCTGAAGGAGAATTCGAAGTAGGGAGTCATAAATGAGGGGGACACCCTCCTATAAATCCTCTCCCTTGTCTTCTTCGAATATTTTCTGCCAAATGTTCATGAAATATTTGACTTTGCCTCCAAAATTGACCAAAAATCTACATTAAGCACACATTAGACTTCAAGGCATAATGACCAACCCAACTCACTCTATTAGCATAAATGTAATAAAAAACATGTAATAAACTAAAGAGAATGGTGGATTAAGCTAAGTTAGGAGGCAAAATGAGCCCATATAATTACCCATTTATGGGGCTCATCATAACCCCCTACTGAATGTGTTGCTCATCCTCTGAGCAACTAGTCCATCTCCTCATCTTTGATGGCCCTGATGGCCTCCCTGACATCCCATGCTTCTGATGTGAGGTCCTCTTTTTTGTCATGGAATCCTGCCTTTCTGATCACCTCTTCCCACTGTTGTTGTTCTTCTTCCTCTTTTCTGCCCTCTAGCAGTCCTAGTAGCAGTGGGGGACTTACTTTGAGGCCAATCCAATTGACCTTCAAACTCTTCATAGAGTGCTTGTACAGTGGCACTCTCCTTAGTGCCTCTTTCATCCTGGTTGGGGAGTGATACTCGCTTATCTGCAAGCTGTGTGGTAGTGTATTCCACCTCCTCATACAAGCATGAACATAGTCATCTCCAATTAATCTTTCCATGTCTTCAAAATGTGCAATGGCCTAAGCCTGATCATTGATATACTTAGGCACACTTTGAGGATTATTTGCAAGTAGCTAGTGTGTAATGATGAGAGCCATGGGGTCTGATGGGTCAACTTTGATCATTAGGGGTTCGTTTTGACCTTTTTCCATCAAATTTTCGATTTCTGTTTCCCTTTTCTCCTCATGATTCATCCATAAGGCCATGGCCATTAGTTGCAGGTCCGCTAGCCTAGCATTGGGATCCCATAGGTTCATATCGGTGAGGGCCATGTTATGCAAATAGAACTCTTCTATCCTTGCCTTGTCTTCTACTGAACTTTGGTCACATAGGTCCATGAACTGTCTATAATCCTTAAAAGGCATTGTGCCTCTCTGTGCCAAAGTCTTGATCTGAAGCTGTAGCCACTGGTCTTTGAGGTATACTCCATATGATTTTTCTGGTGTCCTGCATTGTAGTGCCTCATAAACCAACTGGCCATGCATGCCAATTGTGTCTCCTTTTCTTGCAGTTGTCTTCTTAGCAACTCATTTTCTGTTTCCAAGTGAGTCCTTTTGATGGCCTCTCTATGTCTTAAATCACTTAATTCCCTGCCCATCTCTCTAAGCTCGTTCTCCATGTGCCAATATCCTCTACTCCCTTGGATTTGGCGATTTTCATCCATCTGTGGCTCCTTATTCTTTCTTTTTCCAACTTAAAGAAAAGTGGGACTGCAAATTTCTATGGAACGATTTTCCTCCCTCAAGAAGATTGTAATAAGAACCCAAACTAGGTTGGGGGTCAGGTTCTTGGGTCTCTATTGTTTGCTCCTTCCCCTTTGGCTGTTCTTCTACCCTTTTTTCAAGTTTTTCAGTCTCCTATAGCTTAGTTAAGGTCTCTTGTAGAATAGTTTGTGCCTCCTGTAGAGTTGTTTTTAAGTCATGTAGTTGCACTCTTTCCTCCTAGGTGGAAGATCTAGGACTTCCTCTTTCATATGTGATGGGGGGTTTTAGAGAGAGATTCTTCCCCTTTGACAGTGGGTGAATCTTCAATTACAATAGGTATTGTTGAAGAAGCCCTAAAATACATTGATGTTCGCCTCTTCCTCTTTTTTTTTGGTTTCATTGGGGTGGTGAGGGCAGTGAGGGTAGCTGCTGCCTCTCGTTCTAGGGTTTCAGGAGACACTTCTATATTTTTTGCCCCTTTTTCCTCTCCTTTTGTCTTCTTTGTCTCTGCTGGTTTTGTTTCCTCTTGCTCTGTTTTAGTTTCTTCCTCCTCTGGTTGTTCCTCAATTTCCTCCCCTTCTTCCCCTTGTTGCTTTTCCCCCTCACTATCAAAAGGACTATGATCATATGTGAGGGCATTTATATCATCTTCTTCTATCATGTTTCTGAATATTTCTCATGCTATGGGGATTGTGAAGGTATGGAGGCATTCTTCCACTAATATCTTAATCAACCCATGCTGAGCCAATTGATCTAGACCTCCTGCCTTCAACTTAATGCTGGAGTCTATAAGGGACTAGGAGAAAATAGGGAATGCTAAGTTTCTAGGGTGTTGGAGTGTCCATGCCATATCTCAGCTCATGGAGAAGTCTAAAATGGTAGTCATAAACTATGCTATACCTCCCTTCACAGGAAATATACTTGATGATTTGGTAACTGACCTCATCCCAAGGGTAAGGTATACTTGTTCTTCTAATGCCATTTTTGTCTTCTACAGGATGTCCATTTGGTTAGAAGAAGGTTTTCTTGGTAACTTGTCCCATTGGATTTTCATCTTTGCTCCAAGGTAATCCAAGGGGAAGGCTATAACTTTACTAATAAATTTTGGGCTGATTTCCATGGTGAGACCTTTGAAATTAATAGTGGCATGGGTCTTTGAACAATGTACTAAAGAAAGTGCAAACTCCTAAGCCACTTCTTCATCAAACCCTCGAAATTTTTCAAAAGATGGCAGTCAATTGGCTCTGGTCAAAATGGCTACCACCTCAGGATTTTCATGGAGCCTAATTGAATTTATGGGTTCCTTCCTCATGAATCCCCCTGTCATTTTTCTTCTACCCTTTTGGAACACCCCAAGTAGAGATGGAGACAAAAATTTTGAAGACATAGGAAGCAGAGAAAAATTGTGTTTTTTTTTTAGAAAACAAGCAGAAATGCTTTTATGGAATTCCTCCCTTCTACAGGCTTAATTCCTCCTTAATATTGTATCATTTCTTGTACATATTAATATTCAAGGTGGGTCTATACAGAACCTACCTCTTTAAGCCAGAATTTGAGCAAAAACCCCATGTTTTCTCCTTAAAAACTGCTTACTACCACTCCTATAGAACTGGCTATAAGTGCTCCTGTAGAACCTGTTACTCCTCCTGTAGAACACCGATAGCAAGAGGATGGATGAAAACGATAGAGAATGATGGTTTCAAGGCTATGGAGGTGGTATAGAGCTTTCTGTAGCTAAGTGGATGAGGATGAAATGGAAGAAAATGTGGTGAAGGAGTTTCGAGGAGGAATACTTATGTCTTCTTTGAGATATTTCCAGTGATGGGGTGAGCTGGCAAAAGGTACATTGCCATATTTGGACCATTGGTCCCCTTTGCCTTGTCATCATGACTCCTCATGACTCTTCCCTCCAATCAATTCCCATCATTGCATCAAAGTTTGTATACCCTCCACTACCTGTCCTTTGGATTTTTCTGTGAGTTGACTAGGTACACGTGTGGTGGCATCTCCGGATGAGCGTAGTCAATTGGATGAGGGTGGTCAATTAACTAGCCACCTTTTCTTGTTCAACCCTAAACATCTCATTCGATTATGCATATTTTTGAATTACACAGATGCAACAGAGGAGAGGGTTAGACACTTACCTGCAAGTTGAATATGCGTGATGTGGTGCATTTTGGTTCCTTTGCTATTGCATGCTCGTATTTCGGTTGTTGCATGCTTATATCTCCTCTGTTGTATGCTTTCTACTTTTTGATGTGTGGCTAGTTGTTTTTTGCAAGTATCCCCTGGCTGGATCTAGCTTCAGATGTCTCCTTCAATCCCATGGTTGCACTTATTTTGCTGCTGTGGCATGATTTTAATGGGACAGTGACTTGTTTTGTCCATATCTCCCAAATGGTAGACTAGATTGACCTAAAATTTTTTTAGCATGTTTCCATCATCATTATGCACCTCCCATAGAAAAATTTTGGTCAATGGATGCATGGATTTCGAGAAAAACTAAAAATGGCTGAAGGTGATAGAGGCCAATTTCTTGGAAACCGTGCACTGGAATTGGCTGAAATTGCTTGGGCATGTTACCATCATCCATATGCATCTCCCCATGAAACAGTTTTTTAAATGGATGGACGGATATTGATAAAATTCAAAAATGGTTGAAGGTGATGGAGGCCAATTCCTTGGTAACGTGCACTGGAATTTACTGAAATTGCTTGAGCATATTACCATCACCCACATGCAACTCCCCATGAAACAGTTTTTAAATGGATGCACGGTTTTCAAGTTAATGAAAAAACAAATTTTTGCTCTGTGTATTTTTGGCATCAGAGCATCTTGCAGTTTTTTGGACAATAAGACAAATGAGCTTGGGGTGTGATGCAGACTTGGAAATGATGGAAGAGAGGTTTGAAGAGTGTAGGAGGATTTATAAACCCTTTACGAAGCTTCCCTATTCCTCAAGTTTCTTTTAAAATCCATTTCTGGCTCTCTGTAATTTCTATAGGAGCCTCTTGTAGAAAACATAGGGCCTCCTGTAGAAAACACAGTTTTCAGAAAAGAAGGACAGTGAGGTGGAAAAAATGTCAAGAATTATGGAGAAAGGTGGGGGAAGGTAGGATAGGTGTTGTTATTGGTTTTAGAGCTCCCTTGGCACCTATTGCTGCATCTTATAGTCCTCTTGCACCTGCAATACAATTGGAAATTCATTTTTCTTTTTCTTTTTCTCTTTTTTTTTTTTTGAAAGCAACTAGCGCGCCTCAGAGAGGTTTTCACCCTAATTGTCTGCCCTGGATGCCTCCAACGTAGGTTTTCACCCAGGGATCTTATTCTTTTTCCTCTTTTTCTTCTTTCCAACCCATTGACTGCCTCACGAAGGTTTTCAATCAATGAGCCAACTGAGGCACCTCCAAGGAGGATTTCACCTTAGATTTTTATTTGTTCTCTTATTTTTCATTTTTTTTTTTTTTTTTTCTCTCTACCCTACCCTACTTGCAAAACAAAATCATTTTCAATTATAAGAATACTTCCAATGGAGCCATGTGGAGGCTGGAAATGTATGCTTTGTCATATATCCGGATTTCATAGACCAAATGATTTGAATTTGAAAGGATCAAGCATAGTTGAGGAAGAGAGTGATGTTGCAACTTAGTGACTGTCTGTAACCATCTCTCAATATAGTTGTGATGTCCTTGACCCTTCTGCTGATCTGGATCATTCTTCATGTCTTCTTCCACCATGAGCTTCATATCTTCCTCTTTTTGCTAATTTTTCTCTTGAATACATGGAGGATTTGATGGTAACCATGAGGGAGCTCTCTCGATCTCTGATTTTGATGTCTTCTCTTCATCAATTCCAGCCCATGGTTCTTTGATCTTCTCTTTTGCATCTTCTTTTGTTGGATGTGGTCCTTCGATGATATCAATATAATCTATTTTTTGCAATACTCTTCCTGAGCTATGGTGAATACCATTGAGCCCAAGAGGAGTTGTTTGGAAGTGTTGTACCTCAACATTGTAAATGGGATGAGCTACCTCAATGTGTGGGTTTGGAAATTGTGGTATAGGTAGTCGAGTGGGAGTGTATATTCGAGATGGATGTGGATGGGGTTGTGGTTGGGCAGGTGGTGGACGCAGAAGAGCAGGAAGAGAGATATATTTGGGCCTCCACCTCGGACGAGATGCATTCCACTGAGGTTATGGCTGAGCATAGGGTTGAAATGAATAGGTGGCTGGTTGGGCATGACATTGAGATGTGAAAGACCAAGGAGGAGGCGTGGACCATGAATGATGAGAAGGGGGACCCCAAGAAGGTATGAAAGTTACTTGGTTGGGGTTGTAGTATGCCTAGGATGTCTCTTGCATCCCCTACTAGTATGGTCTAAGTCCATACGGGCTCTTTTGGTTTATGTAATAGATCTGTTCAGTGACCCCTTCGGCCCCTTGGTATACAACTTTAAGTCCAGGCAAGGATGGGCACTTGTCTATAGAATGATTTTCTTCACAAATTGAACAAACCTCTATAGAGTTCAATGGGCATTCATTCCTAGGATGCCTCTTGGTGCATCTAGGGAAAAAAATGGCCAAAGCCCTCTCTACTTCCTCTTGTTTTCTTTTGATATGCATGGCAAGAATCTGCATCATCTCACTCTTGAAGTCTTCCAAATGTTTCCAATTTCACCTTTAATGGATGAGTTGGAAGAAAAGGTATTGCGCCCAACATTTTTGTTTTCAACCATTGGCTCCAAAGGAATGTTTTCTTCTTCTTCTTCCCCTATAGGTTCTTCAAATATGTCTGGCTGTTACCTAAGGGTTTTTCTTGATTGCAGCCACTGAAGAAGAGAGAAGGTTGGCTGTGTGAAGTAGTGGGGGTGTTGGGAAAACATTTTCCTGAATTATCTCTATCCCTATGAGGCATGAAAGGAAATATTTTTGGTTGGATTTTGTTTCTTTTTCCCCACACAGATAGTACCTGCAAAACTGAAATTTATTGAACTAAACAAACTGCAACTAATTGAAATGAACTTGCTGAAATGAAATGTAGAACTGAAATGAAAGCAAGGAAATGACTTTTGCTGGAATGGAAATTGCAAAATTGAAATGGAAGTAAGGAAATTACTAATCTACTTTTGCTGAAATGGAAATTGCAGAATTGAAATAAAAGAAAAGAAATGTAGGAATTGAAAGAAACAACTACTCTACTTTTACTAAAATAAACCACTTAGCAGAATGTTGCAATCAGAAATAGAAGAAGAGCAGTAATCACACAATACTCTGATGCTTCCTTGGTAACAACGCCAAAAAGTGGTAAGCACCAGTATCGCAGAAATAATGCTGCAACTCCTGGGCTTCCTACTTTACTTTTATCAACCCAGTAGTTCATAACAAACTTGGAAGAAACGGTGTTGTATGCACAAGTACTAGTTCTTACTGCAGGCTGTCACTTGGTCAGCTGGCGCAAGATCACTAGGAGCTCAAGCCAACTTCTATGGATTCCAGAAGAAGCTCTATATGTGATGAAAGAAAGGAAAGCTTACTCTACAAAGGCTACTCTACTTGCAGAAAAGAGAAGAAGATTGAAATGTAAGGTAAACCTAACAAACCCTAATTAATCAACTAATCCTACTTTTGCAAAAGGAGAGATAAAAACAATGAAATGAATGCCATTACTTAATCTAGGAAGTAAACAACATCTACTCAAGCTACTTCTAGAAGGGAATGAGGAAAAAAACATCTTTTTGGATTTTTATGTATTTTTAGGTAAAATTGTCATGCATGTAATTTATTTATTTGTGAATGTGCAGCAATTAGGTGGCGATGGAGGGTGACTTTGGAGTTTGCAGAGATGTAGGAAGGTGTGGATGAGTCCTAGGAGGTCCCAGGTGGCCTTCTGGAGGCTTTTCCTGCAATCGGACTTCAAAAAGACACCTACAGTAAAATCTACAACAGGCTGTAGGGGATCTTCAAGAGGTCTATAGGAGGTATACAGGAGGATGTCGAGAGCAGTTTTAGAGGTTTTGAAGGTGGGAAAGTAGGTGGAAATGGTAGCTGAAGGTTAGGGTGATGTGTTAAGGTGTCTAGGATTCATCAAGAAGGATTAGGAAAGAGAAAGATGGTTGGAATTGTTCAAGGAAAGAAACGAAAGTTCATGAGAAAAGTGCAGAAAACTAAGGTCGATTTGTGAGGGACTTTCGCTGACCTATGGAACATGGATCAAAGGGAGATGGTGATGGCTGATTGCTTGATTTATTGTGAGCAGAGATGTACTGCAAGAGAACTAAAAATCAAACATTGAGACTAAGCAAGCAAAGAAACTAGCTATACCAAAAAAATAGAACTTTGCATCAAGCTAAGCTAAATTCTGATCTAGGAAAGTAAATGCTGAAAAATGCTATACGGAAAGGAAGCATGGAAGGAAATTTATTGCAAAGACAAAAATGAGCATGGTGAAATAGATCTACAGTAAAGCATCAACCTTCTAACAATCTGCAACACTAGAAATCCCATGGAAAAGGTAAATCTGTGTTTTTTTGTGGCAGCAGGAGGGTCTTGGCCTCAGTTCATGGTCCTAGAGGGAGGAAAGGAGGCCAAGGCTTTGTTGATGGCTTTTTTGTATCTTTTTCATATCATTTTTCAACTTGCTACAACAAACTGAAATGGAAACAACCTTTTAAATCACCAAAAGCAACTTATCCTTAACTAAGAAAGAAATCTATCTAACAACAATTAATTCATAAACTTAAACAAAACATATAAATACAAAACAAGAGGTGCTTGGTTGCTTGGATTGGGCCCTAACCCAAGAGCTTCAACCATCTAAGGTAACTCAGTGCTAGCTCGAACAATATCTCATCTTCATTATCAAAATAATAATAACATTACATGAAACTGTCAACAAAAGTAAGCTCGAAGTTGAGCAGAGCAAAACTGCAACCAAAGTTTGAAAATTTGACTAATATTCAACAACCTAATGAGGTACTAGGCCTCTCTACATATACAACTAGAGCTCCCAATAGCTCCCTTAAAATCAAGGAAGCTTGGCTCCCAAAACTTGAGATAGACAACAATTATCCTCCAATTGCTCGGTTGCTTCTTTGGTGCATTGATGTGGCTGATTGTTCTTCGAGATTTCTAAAGGAGAATTCGAAGTAGGGAGTCATAAATGAGGGGGACACCCTCCTATAAATCCTCTCCCTTGTCTTCTCCAAAAGTGACCAAAAATCTGCATTAAGCACACGTTAGACTTCAAGGCATATTGACCAACCCAACTCACTCTATTAGCATAAATATAATAAAGAACGTGCAATAAAATAATGAGAATGGTGGATTAAGCTGAGTTAGGAGGCAAAATGAGCCCATATAATTACCCATTTATGGAGCTCATCATTGGTCATTTTCGTTCCTTAGTTTGTTTGATTGTCTTTCTCCAAATTCAAGTGAATACTAGGGTGCTCCAAGAAATCTCTAAGTGTGCAAGAGCGTAAGAGAGATAAAGCTAGAACTAACAACATTTGAACTTTCAAAAGCTATGAATTGTTTCTCTGATACCTTCTTATCATTGATTTCCCATTTTCTTCATTTTCCTTTAGTTTCCTCTAATTTCCTTGTCATTAATTTTTGTGTCTCTTCATCTCCGTTTTCTCATATTTTCCTTTATTTTCATAATTAAATTCCAATTATTTCCTCTTTGTATTTTCCAATGCCTTTGTCGATTTCCTTACCCATAATAAACCACAAGTGATGCCCGCTATAGTGTTTTCACAACATTCATCTTGGGATACATTTCCAATGACCTTGGTCTTATTCTTTTTGCCTCTATTATCCTTATTACATAAAACTTTAACCCGGAGTTATTACAACATCTCTCATGCCCTGGAAATTAAATTGGTAACACAAACATCATTAAACATGAGCATACATTCCCATTAAATTACACAGGAAAATATGTCATTCTTCATCAATGGCATAGATATACTAACAATGGAAATGTTCACATTATAATCATATACACAATTAATTTCCTTCTTCCAAGTTTCACAGGGTTCATGCCAAAAATCTAGTATGTACCAACACACCATTTACCCAACAATGTTTATATATCACTAACCATTCACACACTCAGTCATGTATCCAACCACGAAATTATTAAGGGAATACTATGCATATAAGGTAATAGAAATAGGTTGTCTATAACTTCAATATTCAAGACAACAATTACCTACATCAACAAGTCATTATATACCCATATCCATATACATAAATAGAAACCATTGGACGTCTGGCCATAAAAGTATATCTTGGTTGTTGTAGGATACCAGGAACATAGCCAATATTTCTCTTGCAAGAGCACTCAAGATTAATTCCATCATGTTAGCAAGATTTGTCACCATGTGCATATTAATAGTTAATCACCCCAGACCATATGATGGTTCAAAAATTCATACTTAAGTTGACACGTAATTGTTCATGGAGTAATTATGATACATGCATTCCAAGTAATGAGCGCTTATATAATGTACACAAGGTCATTGAAAACTAATATTAGGAGTTCAACTCTCCACCCAACCTAAGATTAACTACAATGCAACCTTTCTTGAAATTAATCACCCCCTAGCTAGGTTCAGATATTGCTAAGGAGGAATGCTCAAGGGAAAATAACCAAACATTTTTTTAACTCGGGGATTCTAGAGTAGGGAAAATTTTAAGAACCACCCTAAATTTATATGTATAATAAATGGACTAATCCCCATGATACATAGGAAAAATGGGAGGCAATTTTATCAATAATATAATATGTATATATAATTTTTTTGGCGAATCACTCACCAGATTATATTATCTTGTACAGTGATGAAGAATCTTTCACTAAATTATAAAATCTTGTAAGGTCTTGGCAAATCTTTTACTAAATAATAAAACACTGTGAAGTCTTGGCGAATGTTTTGTTAAAGCATGAAACCATATATGATAATAAGAAAACATATTCATTAAATTGTAATATACTAACATACATGTTTGGAAAAAGGAAACATAATTTTCTCTTCCTACAAACAATGTTCCAAGTTTCAGTGGTTGTGTTTGTCAAGGTTCTTACAATACACTCTTTCATATCCTTCTATTAGTTTTGATAATATTCCACAACAAAGTTCTTGTAGGTGTTGATATTGACCACAAGTTCTATCAAGGTAGGAGAGATTAATTTTTTCTCTACAACTTTTGTCAAGCTACCACTTCTTTCAAGTTATCAAATTTCTTTCTTATTCCATAGACTCCAACTGCAAGATAAAAAAAAACACATCAATTTTATTTAACCCAACACGCCAACAAGTAGCAAGCCCCCACTATATTATATAAGAAAGTATTAGGTATCCCAAAGGCTTGAAGGGGATCTAATTGAAAGAAGTGATCATTGTGAGAAGCCTTCCAATCAATATATGAATATATAAATGTAGATTTATTATTATTTTAATTGGAAATCTTCAATTAAATAATAAAATTTAATTAAGTCTCTCCCAATCTAAATTGTTTATTAGCATAATTCACTACCCTCATTTTTTAACAATGTTGTAACATGTAGATTGATTTCATTTTTGGTGAACAATATCCACCTTTTAGGAAAATATTGTGTAGTGGCTCCAACCCCTACAGATCATTAGGACACACTAAGAATAGCAGAGAAGATGAAAGGTTGTACAAACCAGCGTATTTTTCAAACAACTAATCCAACATAAGTATCTAAACTTTTTCATGAAGATACCATATTGAGAATGTTTGAAAAATGGTGGAAAATCTTTTGCGGGGATGATGTGGAAAGAGTGATAAGGTTTCACTGTTTTGAATTTTTTTTGTTAAATTAGAAAAACCAATATTAATGGAGATATTGGTATTTTTTACTAAATTTTGTGAAGTGACTAAATGTAGCTTTAACCATTCACGTTAAGATGCTTTTACAATATAATTTCCTAAGTCTATTTAATATCTTCATTGTCATAAAAATAAACCTATTTCCATCTTAACTCCACATCTACCACTCTTAGAGGGATGAAATCTATTTATCCATCTGAGCACTTAGTAGACCCAGAATTAAGATGGACCTAAGATGATAGAATTTCCCCTTTAAATAGTCTATGCTCACATGAATACCATTGTATTACCATGGGTTATCATAAACCTGGAACTTAAAAATTACTATTAGTAATTTATAAAAATTAATAATTGATTTTTATTTTATTTTTTATTTTAACCAAGTTAAAATGTTTAACATACATTAAATTACAACATCCATTTTTACTTTTGATCCACCAAGCCCGAAGAGGGATCAAATATTTTTTGACTCTATGCTAGTTTGCATATCAAGATATTTGATCCCTCTCGGGGCTTAGTAGATCCAGAGTAAATATGGATCTATGTTGGTTTAATTCCCTCCTTTAAATAGGCTACATTCCACGTGAATACCATGGGTCAATACCATGTGCCATTTTTATTTTTATTAATACTAATATTAGGGTTAATAATGTTTTTTTGCATGGTATTAACAATAATCTAGCCCATGGTATTTGGCCCATTGTATTTTGCCCATAGGTTTCACCTAAATATAACACATTTTTTGAGTGGTGTAAATATAAGGTGACTTATGGAGTAAATATAAAAAAAATGTTTGATTTATTTACCATACCTCTTATTTATTTATATTTTTATTAATTTACCATACCTCTTTTACAAATATGGTATTTGGCCCATAGGATTCACTTAAATAAAACCTCTTTTTTGAGCCTTCATAAATAGAAAGAGGATTATGGACTAAATATAAAAATAGTTTTTATTTATTTACCATACCTCTAGTTTATTTATATTTTTATTTATTTACCATACCTTTTGAGTAAGTATAAAAGAGATTTTATTTATTTACCATACCTCCACTTTATTTATGTTTTTATTTGTTTACACCCTTGCATGTATATAAGGTGACTTATGGAGTAAATATAAAAAATGTCTTGTTTGTTTACCATACTCTCATTTATTTATATTTTTATTAATTTACCATACGTCTTTTAAAAATATTGTATTTGGCCCATAAGATTCACTTAAATAAAACCCATTCTTGAAAATTAGGGTGAATCGAAGGTTGTAACTCCTAATTTCAAGGGCTAAATTTAGCTTTTTTACCCTCTCCCTTAAAATAAGGTGGGCTAACATCCATACCTAATTTTTTTATAAAATAAATTTGAGGCAATTTGTAAAAATGTACTATGCTACAAAATATTCACCCACTAAAAATTTAAAACCCCTTAATTTTTCCTAAGGGCGAAAATTCGCCCCTAAAATTTTCCATGTTCTAGAGAATTCACAATCTCCACCCATTTAATCTAAGAAACAAATCCTATCGTGGATCCTCCATAAATTCAGAGTCTAGAGCTCTCTAATAAAAATGTTATCCCCACAATCATGCTTGGAGAAACACCAAGAACCCTTCTACCAATAGGAATCCAAAGGAAAAAGGGTCTCCACCCAAATTAGGAGACCAAAGAATCCCTTCTCCTTCACTTGAGAAATGTTCTTCTCATCCTTCCACTCCCAGCACTATATTTTTGTTATTATTTCTTACATCCTTCTATCACATCTCCCCCCTCCAATGATCTACACCCAAGAGTGTGTAGCCCTAGCAATACCTACCAATGAGCCTCTCTTTTCCCAACACCATCCAAAAATGTGCACCATCCCCTTCTTCAAACTATTGTTCGATTAAATCCTCATGCCACTAGGTTTGAATGACATTGAGCCTATAGGAACCATCATTCCTCTTTTTCCTTGTGTGATGCCTCCTCTCCAACTATTTCCCTAATTCGAGGGTTGGATTCTCTATTTGAATATTTCCCTATTCGAATTGTTTTTGTGTTAATCACATTCAAGGGAATCTTTCCATCACTTTTTAGCCTCCAATGGTGCCTGATCATCCTCCATCAAATTTTGTATGGTATTCCCCTCAAATTCCATCTCCCTAATGCATTTTCCCATTTCTCCTCCTCGAATGTCTGCCCTTTTGAGACCTATTTCACCATCATTGTCCTTTTTTTTTGTTTTCTTAAAAGGCTTCCCTTACAGTGTTGCTCTCTCTTTTAATGTGTAATTATTTTATGTCTATGGACTTTCCCAACAAGAGTATGCATTTGTCCTCCCTTTGGGAATCCCATACACTTCCTCTAGCTCCATAAATATGCAGTCAAATCCATTAAAGGAAAGCCAGTCATATTGTGTTTGTCATTAAATAACCATTTTCTCCAATTTTCCAAGAAATTCACTCCTCAAATGCTATAAACCTATGTCCATTTTATTATCTATTTAATTGTGCTTACATTTCCACAATTTAATTTCAAGCAGAACTTAAGAATATTTACAAGAAGGATTAACAAAAGGGTTGTCACACTGGAACACATCCATATATATCTACAAAAAATCTTCCAATTTTTGTTTTTATTTCTTAGTACACCCCTTTTGGGATGCCTTTACTCTTGTTGACTCTTCTACAAACTAATTTTCTCTTAAAAATAGTAAAACATACTTCTTTCTTGAACTAATCAAGTTCTTGGCTTGGTTTGCACTTACTAGTGAAATTTTGGACTTGCCCATGTGCACATTAATGGTGAAGGATTCACCATATTTGATATAAGGACTTCCAAACACCACTCCACATATATCAAGGGGAACTATATCTAGTTCTACTTCATCAATAAAATAAGCACTGACAACAAATATAATTTTTCACTATTTTGTTACCTTTATATTTGCATCCTTATTTACCCATTCCAATGGATATTGACTTGGAGGATCATGAACTTCCAATCCAAATTTCTTGATTATCTCTACTAGAATGATATTTTCGTATAATACTAAGTTGAACAAAGCATCAAAATTGGTCTTTTTAACCTTTATCTTTATATGGAAGAGTTTGGGCTTTTTGTTCTCTTCCTATTACTAAATGATATTTAGATTCACCTGCTTTTGCACATATATAAATATGATCTTCTCATCCATGTCTGGTTTTATTTCAACCTGGTTGCTTGAATCAATGGCCATGAGATTATATTATTATTTTCTTTCTTTTTGTTCTTTAGGTTAAGCTCCAGATGCAAGTTCCAACACTTCTCCTCGATATGACCATCAATGTTATATGGTTTTAGGCATCTTTACATTGGTGTGTTGTGGTTTCCATGTTTTTATCTTCATCCATTTCCACTTTTTCTTTCCCTCCTTAGAGGCATATTAGTGTTCCTTCTTCTTTAATCCACTCGATTTCGCTTTCTTTTGGCCTATCTTATATAGGTATTGTTACTATACATAAGCCCCATCCACCAATCTAGGTTTGAAAAACACCACTTTCTTCCACATATGGCTATGTAGTCCCCCAAAATACTTGAGGAGTACATATGGTTTCTTTTGGTAGATACCCACCAATATGGTCATCTTTCTAAATTCTATGGTGTACTCCTATACACTCTACCCCTGCTTCTACTTGAAGTAGTGACACTAGATTCACTAGTCCTCTACATAGTTGATAGGGTAAATTGTGACTTTATGAGTGTTTGAATTCCTCCCAATTAGTCACTTGAGGATCTCCCTCCAACCTCATGGTCTTTGTGTGGATTTGCCACTAGGTTAGGGCATGTCCCTCTAATTTCAATTGCACAAATGAAATATTGTGCTCTTACTTTATTATATTACAACCAAAATAAAACTATAATTGTTGCAACCAATGAATTAGCTTCAGATCTTCCACCTCACCTTGATATGGATTTATATTGACCTTTGCTTCCATTTTGAATAGGACTGCGATTGTTTCACGACACTCAAACTGGGTTGATATTTTTTGGATTCTTTCTTCAACTCATCCTTCATTTCTTCCCAACCTTATAATCTCCCCTCTTATTGGACTTATACATTAGAAACCCATATTCATTGAATAGCCCAAATTTATTGGTTAGATCCACCATCAGGAGGCTCACATTACAGTTTATATCTACAATTTGTGCCTCCATCCATGAAAACTCTCTCCTCTATGGGATTTGGTGGGTTATTAACCAATTCTATGGCCATGAATAAGGTTTTATGGCTTTCATATTAACCGATATAAATCCCCTACAACTCCCAATATGATCTATAAACTATTGTGGATATTTCACTAGACAATTTGTCACAAACAATCTACTAAAAAAAAAAAAATTAAATCTACACTATGAGGATTTATTTCTACTGATATTTCTAGATATGGTAATTATTGTTTATTGTGTATGAATGAAAAGTATAGTTATACATAAAATAGAGAAAAATGAAATAAAAACTCAGAAACCACAATTGACACAAGATATATCTTGGGAAACCTTTTCGATAGAAAAACCCAGATGGAAGGTGAGGTTGCTCTGGTCTCTTACATTGAATAGAAATAGATGCAAGTACAAAGAAGTAAGCCTTATGGCCTGTGGGATACTATAGTGCATAGATCCTGTTATCACCCTAAAATCTTTGTCTCTAAGCTTTGGAAAGTTGCCTTGTTTCTAGTCACAGTCTTATAATTTTTTAGTCATCTCACCACAATTAGTGTCATTCTCATTTACAAACCCTTCTTCTAGTCATGGTGTTAAAGGGTCTCTAGGTCATTTCATGCTTTAAGGGTTAGGTCATAAGGTTAGAAGTCTTTTAAGATCATATCTCTTTTCCAAATAATGTTTGACAGCCTCATTCCATGTTTTAGAAGTCTTACCAGGTGTTTATAAGTCATATCTCACATCATTTTGGAGAAATTTTGAAAGTAGCTACGAAATCACTGAACTAGGAGTTTTCGTAGCGCGCTATGAAACCCCTGTAGCAGCCTGTTTTAGCATTAAAAACTCTGTTTTCTGCTTTTACTAGTCAACTTCTAGAAGGGGTCTTGAGCAGCTGAGAACTAAATTTTGAAAACTAAAAGAGGCTTTTCTTCCTAACATACTAAACTACAAAAACCTCTTTCAGTTTCTTCAAATTAATTCTGAGGTGGGAGAAACTTATGGTTAAACTTGCGCTATGAAACTGCTGAAAGTCAAGCTTTGTCTTCTGGTTTTAGCAGCCTTTTTCAAGATCAGTTTCTGGTCACATGAAAGGGTATTTTGGAATTCTGAAGGAATTTTATCTTCATCAACTCTCCTACTACAATAACCTATCTCAATTTCTTCATAAGTGTTTTCAGTTGGGAGATAATAAGCTTTCTTTGAAACCCAAAATTCAGAAAACAGATTTTTCCTGTTTGCCACGTGTTTTTCAAGGACAGTTTCTGGACAGCTGGAGAAATTTTTTAAAAACCCAGGAGAGGTTTTTGTTCTGGACAACATGGGATACAAAAAACTCGTTCATTTTCATAAAATGTGTCATGGATGATGAGATAAAGGCTCTGTCCCACGTGCCATTTTCAGGGATCCTAAACCTAAAAACAAGGAAACATGTTCCCTAATTTCTAGGGTTTGTCTTCAGCACTCAGATGACCACGTGGGAGGCTTCATCAAATTCGACTTCTTGAGGTTGCAAGTTGTCAAATAATGCTTTAAATTCTTATATAAGGTTGTTGACTCATGATAAGGAGTTACACTCCTAGTTGTATTAGGTCTCTAGGACTGCTAGTTAGGTGTCATTTGCATTTAATAATTAGTTTTATGTATCAATAGGTGTCATAGTAGGATGAATTCAAATTCCCCTCATGCTGGAGGAGGAATCTCAGTTATGTAAAGAGCTCTATATATAGAAGAAGATCTGATGTACAAAGGGTTGGAAAACTTTATAACAAAGCTTGTATTTGGCTTATGTAAGACTCATTTTCAGTAATATAATTTTGACTTTACTTCTCAGGATTCATGAAGGATTTCTCATGTTCAGAATATGTGATGTTATCCTTTTCTTAATTCTTACAGTGGTATAGATGTATAATCACTCAGAATTCACTGAATATTCTCTGATTTCCTGTATACATTTATAAACTGTGTGGTCCCATATGAGTTGATGTTCTGAATGTCTAAATGCTGAATGCCCTGACTTCTATGTAAGGTTAAGTTCACTGTTATATTGAGGTGTTGTTGACTCCATAAGCCCAATGGATAGTTGTTTAATGTGTTTCCAGCATTCATATTTTTCACAGTTGTTCTACAAGAGTTAGCCATCTTATCTTTAATCAAATCATTAATCCATCAAGAGAGAGCCCTCTCAGGTTGAGGAGGCTAGGCCTCAGCCTAAAGTAGGTTTGAAATAGTTACTTGAAGTCTTCCTGGTCTACAGCCTTCCAGGGCCTGATTTTGAGATAACATTTTGGTGTGTCTACCGGGAGCCTGAAGACTATTCATTCCCGAAATCAAGAGACAGAACTTCTGAAGGTAGCAGGAGCTCAGACATCATTTTGAGGCTGCAAAACTACCTTGGCGACTCCACACATCGAATAAGAAATTGGAAGGTGACTCCACTGCTAGAAGATCAGTAGCTTGATGAATTTCCAAGATGAGTTCCACTGCAAGAATGAATGCCAGGTATGCTCCTATGAATCGGTCTCATATCCCTGGTTTTCCAAATCCTATGCCAAAGGTTGATTGGTTAGAGGATCTTCCGATATTCAAAGATGAAAAGAAAGACAATGCTGCTCTTCATTTGGTTAGGTTTCATATGCATGTACGCAGTCTTAAGGTTCACTTTCCTGAGGATTATCTCATGAGGATGTTTATGACCACTTTAGAAGGAAAGGCATGGTCTTGGTATAAAAGTTTGGAAAATGGTTCATTATATTCTCTTGCTGATTTCCATGATGTGTTCTATGACATGCATAGAGAGTGTCATCCCTCCTTATTGCTGGTCAAAGATTGTTGTAAACATTCTACGAGTTTTATTCAGTACTTGGAGGATTGTTATGATGATGATGAATTTATGGATGAAGAAATTTTAGAGGCTCTTCATAACAATGCATTTCAGCATCAAGAAGAAAGTATAACATCTCATGAAACGCAGCATGAAGATCATCAGGGGTTCATTTGTGAAAACCATGTTTCATCCTTTGACATGAATGAAAAGATGCAGCAGATTTGTCATTCTTTTGATCATAAAGAATATGAAATTGATTGCAAACAGCAAGAAGTACTGGAAAATAGCTTTTACAGCCCTCAGGCAGAAGAAAAGGTTGTTCATTTTTGTGATTCCTTGCAGCAGCTTACATCAAAGAATGATCACAATAGTGAGGAAAATTACATTGTCTATGGGAATCATGCAGAAAGGCAGTTGGATAGCACATCAAAGGAATTTTGTGTGGCTAAGGATCAGTTGTCTAAAGATATAGAAAGTTTTGAGAATCATCAAACTAACCATGTGTTTTTTGACCCTATAGCTGAATACATGGAAAAGATTTACTGTTCAGGCTTCCAGTTATATTTTCATCTTGAAGAACAGTTACACCTCATGCTGCCTTGGTTATTTCAGTATCTGGTTTATTTTTGTTTCAAGCACAGTCAAAGGATTCAAGTGTTAGATCAGATCGCTGACTGGCTTCATTGGAAGTTTCATGTTCCTTAAGCTACAAGTGGAGATTGCAGCTGATAGGGTAGGTAGGAATGTGCAAATAAGTTCAGGGTAGGTTGACTGAGCATCTGTTTCAGTAGGTGCAGTTTGAATTCTTCATTCATAAATCATTAAAGGCTTGGGGAGAAAATTGGGCAGAGGTTCAGAGTTTTATTCTAGAGGATGGATAGTGGCACTGGAGCTACAAGTTCTTAGTATACCACAAGGGCACACTATCCCTAGTGGAGCCATTGTTATCACCCTAAAATCTTTGTCTCTAAGCTTTGGAAAGTTGCCTTGTTTCTAGTCATAGTCTTATAATTTTTGAGTCATCTCACCACAATTAGTGTCATTCTCATTTACAAACCCTTCTTCTAGTCATGGTGTTAAAGGGTCTCTAGGTCATTTCATGCTTTAAGGGTTAGGTCATAACGTTAGAAGTCTTTTAAGATCATATCTCTTTTCCAAATAATGTTTGACAGCCTCATTCCATGTTTTAGAAGTCTTACCAGGTGTTTATAAGTCATATCTCACATAATTTTGGAGAAATTTTGAAAGTAGCTACGAAATCACTGAACTAGGAGTTTTCGTAGCGCGCTATGAAACCCCTGTAGCAGCCTGTTTTAGCATAAAAAACTCTGTTTTCTGCTTTTACTAGTCAACTTCTAGAAGGGGTCCTGAGCCGCTGAGAACTGAATTTTGAAAACTAAAAGAGGATTTTCTTCCTAACATACCAAACTACATAAACCTCTTTCCGTTTCTTCAAATTCGTTCTGAGGTGGGAGAAATTTATGGTTAAACTTGCGCTATGAAACGGCTGAAAGTCAAGCTTTGTCTTCTGGTTTTAGCAGCCTTTTTCAAGATCAGTTTCTGGTCACATGAAAGGGTATTTTGGAATTCTGAAGGCGGTTTATCTTCATCAACTCTCCTACTACAATAACCTATCTCAATTTATTTATAAGTGTTTTCAGTTGGGAGATAATAAGCTTTCTTTGAAACCCAAAATTCAGAAAACGGATTTTTCCTGTTTGCCACATGTTTTTCAAGGACAGTTTCTGGACAGCTGGAGAAATGTTTTAAAAACCCAGGAGAGGTTTTTGTTTTGGACAACATGGGCTACAAAAACCTCCTTCAGTTTCGTAAAATGTGTCATGGATGAGGAGATAAAGGCTTTGTCCCACGTGCCATTTTCAGTGATCCTAAAACTAAAAGCAAGGAAACATGTTCCCTAATTTCTAGGGTTTGTCTTCAGCAGTCAGATGACCACGTGGGAGGCTTCATAAAATTCGACTTCTTGAGGTTGCAAGTTGTCAAATAATGCTTTAAATGCTTAGATAAGGTTGTTGAATCATGATAAGGAGTTACACTCCTAGTTGTATTAGGTCTCTGGGACTGCTAGTTAGGTGTCATTTGCATTTAATAATTAGTTTTATGTATCAATAGGTGTCATAGTAGGATGAATTCGAATTCCCCTCATGCTGGAGGAGGAATCTCAGTTATGTAAAGAGCTCTATATATAGAAGAAGATCTGATGTACAAAGGGTTGGAAAACTTTATAACAAAGCTTGTATTTGGCTTATGTAAGACTCATTTTCAGTAATATAATTTTGACTTTACTTCTCAGGATTCATGAAGGATTTCTCATGTTCAGAATATGTGATGTTATCCTTTTCTTAATTCTTACAGTGGTATAGATGTATAATCACTCAGAATTCACTGAATGTGCTCTGATTTCCTGCATACATTTATAAACTGTGTGGTCCCATATGAGTTGATGTTCTGAATGTCTAAATGCTGAATGCCCTGACTTCTATGTAAGGTTAAGTTCACTGTTATATTGAGGTGTTGTTGACTCCATAAGCCCAATGGATAGTTGTTTAATGTGTTTCCAGCATTCATATTTTTCACAGTTGTTCTACAAGAGTTAGCCATCTTATCTTTAATCAAATCATTAATCCATCAAGAGAGAGCCCTCTCAGGTTGAGGAGGCTAGGCCTCAGCCTAAAGTAGGTTTGAAATAGTTACTTGAAGTCTTCCTGGTCTGCAGCCTTCCAGGGCCTGATTTTGAGATAACATTTTGGTGCGTCTGCCGGGAGCCTGAAGACTATTCATTCCCGAAATCAAGAGACTGAACTTCTGAAGGTAGCAGGAGCTCAGACATCATTTTGAGGCTGCAAAACTACCTTGGCGACTCCACACATCGAATAAGAAATTGGAAGGTGACTCCACTGCTAGAAGATCAGTAGCTTGATGAATTTCCAAGATGAGTTCCACTGCAAGAATGAATGCCAGGTATGCTCCTATGAATCGGTCTCATATCCCTGGTTTTCCAAATCCTATGCCAAAGGTTGATTGGTTAGAGGATCTTCCGATATTCAAAGATGAAAAGAAAGACAATGCTGCTCTTCATTTGGTTAGGTTTCATATGCATGTACGCAGTCTTAAGGTTCACTTTCCTGAGGATTGTCTCATGAGGATGTTTATGACCACTTTAGAAGGAAAGACATGGTCTTGGTATAAAAGTTTGGAAAATGGTTCATTATATTCTCTTGCTGATTTCCATGATGTGTTCTATGACATGCATAAAGAGTGTCATCCCTCCTTATTGCTGGTCAAAGATTGTTGTAAACATTCTACGAGTTTTATTCAGTACTTGGAGGATTGTTCTAATGATGATGAATTTATGGATGAAGAAATTTTAGAGGCTCTTCATAACAATGCATTTCAGCATCAAGAAGAAAGTATAACATCTCATGAAACGCAGCATGAATATCAGCAGGGGTTCATTTGTGAAAACCATGTTTCATCCTTTGACATGAATGAAAAGATGCAGCAGATTTGTCAGTCTTTTGATCATAAAGAATATGAAATTGATTGCAAACAGCAAGAAGAAGTACTGGAAAATAGCTTTTACAGCCCTCAGGCAGAAGAAAAGGTTGTTCATTTTTGTGATCCCTTGCAGCAGCTTACATCAAAGAATGATCACAATAGTGAGGAAAATTACATTGTCTATGGGAATCATGCAGAAAGGCAGTTGGATAGCACATCAAAGGAATTTTGTGTGGCTAAGGATCAGTTGTCTAAAGATATAGAAAGTTTTGAGAATCATCAAACTAACCATGTGTTTTTTGACCCTATAGCTGAATACATGGAAAAGATTTACTGTTCAGGCTTCCAGTTATATTTTCATCTTGAAGAACAGTTACACCTCATGCTGCCTTGGTTATTTCAGTATCTGGTTTATTTTTGTTTCAAGCACAGTCAAAGGATTCAAGTGTTAGATCAGATCGATGACTGGCTTCATTGGAAGTTTCATGTTCCTTGAGCTACAAGTGGAGATTGCAGCTGATAGGGTAGGTAGGAATGTGCAAATAAGCTCAGGGTAGGTTGACTGAGCATCTGTTTCAGTAGGTGCAGTTTGAATTCTTCATTCATAAATCATTAAAGGCTTGGGGAGAAAATTGGGCAGAGGTTTAGAGTTTTATTCTAGAGGATGGATAGTGGCACTGGAGCTACAAGTTCTTAGTATACCACAAGGGCACACTATCCCTACTGGAGCCACTGTTATCACCCTAAAATCTTTGTCTCTAAGTTTTGGAAAGTTGCCTTGTTTCTAGTCATAGTATTATAATTTTTGAGTCATCTCACCACAATTAGTGTCATTCTCATTTACAAACCCTTCTTCTAGTCATGGTGTTAAAGGGTCTCTAGGTCATTTCATGCTTTAAGGGTTAGGTCATAAGGTTAGAAGTCTTTTAAGATGATATCTCTTTTCCAAATAATGTTTGACACCCTCATTCCATGTTTTATAAGTCTTACCAGGTGTTTATAAGTCATATCTCACATCATTTTGGAGAAATTTTGAAAGTAGCTACGAAATCACTGAACTAGGAGTTTTCGTAGCGCGCTCCGAAACCCCTGTAGCAGCCTGTTTTAGCATAAAAAACTTTGTTTTCTGCTTTTACTAGTCAACTTCTAGAAGGGGTCCTGAGCAGCTGAGAACTGAATTTTGAAAACTAAAAGACACTTTTCTTCCTAACATACCAAACTACAAAAACCTCTTTCAGTTTCTTCAAATTCGTTCTGAAGTGGGAGAAATTTATGGTTAAACTTGCGCTATGAAACTGCTAAAAGTCAAGCTTTGTCTTCTGGTTTTAGCAGCCTTTTTCAAGATCAGTTTCTGGTCACATGAAAGGGTATTTTGGAATTCTGAAGGAGGTTTATCTTCATCAACTCTCCTACTACAATAACCTATCTCAATTTCTTCATAAGTGTTTTCAGTTGGGAGATAATAAGCTTTCTTTGAAACCCAAAATTCAGAAAACGGATTTTTCCTGTTTGCCACGTGTTTTTCAAGGACAGTTTCTAGACAGCTGGAGAAATGTTTTAAAAAACCAGGAGAGGTTTTCGTTCTGGAAAACATGGGCTACAAAAACCTCCTTCAGTTTTGTAAAATGTGTCATGGATGAGGAGATAAAGGCTCTGTCCCACGTGCCATTTTCAGGGATCCTAAACCTAAAAACAAGGAAACATGTTCCCTAATTTCTAGGGTTTGTCTTCAGCAGTCAGATGACCACGTGGGAGGCTTCATCAAATTCGACTTCTTGAGGTTGCAAGTTGTCAAATAATGCTTTAAATGCTTAGATAAGGTTGTTGAATCATGATAAGGAGTTACACTCCTAGTTGTATTAGGTCTCTAGGACTGCTAGTTAGGTGTCATTTGCATTTAATAATTAGTTTTATGTATCAATAGGTGTCATAGTAGGATGAATTCGAATTCCCCTCATGCTGGAGGAGGAATCTCAGTTATGTAAAGAGCTCTATATATAGAATAAGATCTGATGTACAAAGGGTTGGAAAACTTTATAACAAAGCTTGTATTTGGCTTATGTAAGACTCATTTTCAGTAATATAATTTTGACTTTACTTCTCAGGATTCATGAAGGATTTCTCATGTTCAGAATATGTGATGTTATCCTTTTCTTAATTCTTACAGTGGTATAGATGTATAATCACTCAGAATTCACTGAATGTGCTCTGATTTCCTGTATATATTTATAAACTGTGTGGTCCCATATGAGTTGATGTTCTGAATGTCTAAATGTTGAATGCCCTGACTTCTATGTAAGGTTAAGTTCACTGTTATATTGAGGTGTTGTTGACTCCATAAGCCCAATGGATAGTTGTTTAATGTGTTTCCGGCATTCATATTTTTCACAGTTGTTCTACAAGAGTTGGCCATCTTATCTTTAATCAAATCATTAATCCATCAAGAGAGAGCCCTCTCAGGTTGAGGAGGCTAGGCCTCAGCCTAAAGTAGGTTTAAAATAGTTACTTGAAGTCTTCCTGGTCTGCAGCCTTCCAGGGCCTGATTTTGAGATAACAGATCCTCTCCTTTTTTTCTCTCCCTATCCCTATTTTTTATGTTGCCCATCTATAGAACAAGATGCACTTGAAAAGAATGGAACCCCTTTTCCTCATAGTGGATAGATTATAACAAATCCCAATATCCTATCAGTGTTAAGTTTGACTCCTTCAAATTTTAACTAAAGTTAAAATATTGACTCTTCTAGAGTCTTCTTCATCATGATCAAGTGTCTAGCCCCTTTTTCATGAGTGATGGGAGCTAATGTGGCATCCTCTTGAATTATGGTGGTCAAAACAGGAAGGTCAAATTATGAATGACATAAATTTTGCATATGAACTATGATTGAAGTGATTCTTACGTTGTTGGAAAGGTGTATATGTGTAGAATATGGGGAAAAGGTGATGCACTAAAGTGGGAAAGTTTTACCCCCCAAACATTTTGTTTAATGCCTCACTTATCTTTCCCTAGATTTGTTAGATGGTGTGTGGCAAAATGTAATAATTTCCAAGATATAAGGCAAGCACATGCATCAAAATTCTATCTAAAGAGCCATTGAACACATGTCTAATCCCTTGTAGGCTAGTGAAGATTGTGGAATATGAAAATAATGCTATAGATATTTCTCCTACATGAATATCTTGCTCTTAGCCACTTCAATCCAAGCCCTGACGTATAAGCACCGACAAATAAAGTGATGTTTTGCCTTCGTAGAGGGTAGATTATCATGTACAAACCATAACCAAATCAACATATATATGATAAATACACAAATATATGAAGGGAAACTCATAAATTATCTTTATTATTCAGTGAAAGATATGCATTATACCTTTAGCACCTCGTTTCTCCTCCTTAGCCTTCATCCTGGCCACTTCCTAGACCATGAACTATCTCATACTAAATGGAAGTGTCATTGAGCTCTATCTCAAGCTGCCTCTTTTAGACTATCTGGAACTCTCAATCTAAAGCTTATCCTCTTGATAGGGTTGAATTATATAGGCTTATTACATTTGCTAGGAGAATATACCTAGACATATATGGGCTTGAGAACTTAGGAAACTTCCATAGTAATTGATCCCAAGCCAAGTCAGTAAGAAGTAGGTTGAGTTGATCTCCTTATGAATGACATATTCTATAATCTTTGACTATGGTTGCTCCTAGTATGAGGTAACTAAGAATCTATGGTTATGGATTGTGCACTAAATGACAATGACCACATGCATGATGTTAGTATCATGGGGGCGACCATGTTGCTAAAAGGAATAATTGTAGAGGATAAACTATACATTAGGGTCAACAAGTTTAACAATGGAATATGATCTCTCTTATTGAATCAAGATGCGTAAATTAGGTTATAACGGATTCCCCCTACTGCATCAGGACCCAAGACAAATTGATAGCCCAAATGCATTATGAAAATATGGAGCTCAAAATGGAAGGAAGGAGCTAGGACCAAAGAACTAAAGTAGATAAACTAGATACTAAAGTCTCAACCATGATGTTATCATCCCCAAGTTGGGAATACCCATGCTCAGTATAAAGAGAAACTAAAAATTATCGCCAACTATACATTGTAGATCCATAAAATGGTAGGAAAACTCCTTGATAAGGACTATCAAGACATAAAGGCCCAAGGGGGTACAAGACACTCGTTAATGGGATGATGTGGGTTGGAAAATTCATTGGAAAGTGTAGTATTAGAAACCTAAGGCTTGACTCAATCCAAGGGTGGCACTTCCATGGATAGATGAGAAAATCCCCCTAGCTTGATTCAATATTTACTTTTCCAATCTCTATCATTTCCAATTTTGGGAGAATATAGGCATAAATAGTAATTATCTCCCTTGGATTATCAATAGGATCCATCATTTCCAATATGATTTTTGGAGAAGGATAATTTTTATAGAGATAGTCATGTGGAATAGGTGGAGTGAAAACTTGTGTGGGCAAAGTATGCTAATTAGATTCCACATGAAAATGGAGTTTCTTACCAGCATCAAAAGGTGTTGAAAGGACCACTGGAGAGGCTTTCTCTTTCACTAAATGCAACATATTCTCACCATAGAGATCTACATCTGAAGGATATGACACCACCTAAGGACCAGGTGATTGATGGGATCCAATAGTGATGGAGTAGATCATATGCATAGGTGTGGCCAAGGTAGATGGAACATCAAGTGGGGACATAGTAAAAACACCTATAAGGTATGGGATATTAAATATACCTTCACCAACACTCTCATAATCCAAAAGGTTATCTCCAACATATGGAACTGTAGTTCCTGTAGCAGTTTAGTGGGTTGAACACACACAATATTCTGACCAATCATGACAATCTTTCCTTCATGAGGAAAGCAAAGCACACAAAAATCCAAAGACACAACAATGGTCATAACATAAAACCAACTATGCTCAAGAAGAAAATTATAATCCAAGGGAACATCAATTACTTCAACATCAATGGTCATAGTTTTCCGCACTAGCTTGATGGTAAATGAATGAAGAATTCTTTGAGGCATGAAAGTATGCCCATCAAATGCCTAAAGAACTATGCTCGACTTGACGAGTGCTAGAGAACCAAGTTATTTCCCACATGATGCAACCATAACACAAATGGATGACCCTTCATTTATTAAAGTGTGGTGTACATCTTGACGGAAGATGCACACCAAGATCTAAAAAATGACCTAATGAGAGAGTTTAACATGAGGAGAATCAATTTCAAACATCGTCAAACTCGACTTTGAGGGATCCATCCCTTTGATAGAAGTCAACAAGGCTTTATGTTGCATAAGATAACTCTCCAAAACCTCTAGAGCAAACATTTCACATGGTTCTTGGGCTAAATCATCTACAATACTATAGTGTCGGGTATCCCCTACATTGGGATTGTGTGTTTACTTACAAAGAAAACCCTTAGGTGGGAAAAAAAACTAGTTCCAAAGGCTTATCTAGCATGATAGTTCCATTGGGAACAACAATGGTGACTGATTCCTTAAAGGTAGAACTCGATTTTGGAGTGTCATAAGATTTAGCTCTTGTAGACAAGTTAATCTACTTGTTGCACATGAGAATAGGGGCTTTGACTCAAATAAGAACATGTTTTCCCCCATTTCCCCCCTTGCATAGGTGGAGGAGTGTGTTTAACCATTTTTTGTTGTCGTTGGGAAATGAATGGATGCATTAACATAGCCGGCTGCTAGGTGAATTCCCTTGGCACAAGAATATGATCAATCTCATCCATATGCAAACAATTATGATTCAAATGATCACCTTCACAATTTTTACAAGCGAATTTAAGCCTGTGACATCTCTTATTCATGCTCCCACCCTAGTTGGGTTGGTTTTGTGTAGTCTCCTAACTAGGTTCAGGATTATCCTTTCGTTTTTTCTTTCTCTTGCGATGTTTCTGAGGATTCTTTGGTGTTGTGGATTGCATTGTATGGACCTTGATAGTTTTCTCAAAAGACCATGCTTTTGAAAACTGGGCATAGTTGATAGGGGTTGGGATGTGACAATCAATTTCCCTAGTTAAGAAACTAACTTTCTCATAAGATCAAAAGAAATGGTATTGATGACACCATTAGAATGCGACCTCGTTTTAGGTCATGGTGGATTAGATGAAGGTCAAGGAACATTAAGAATGACATCATATAAAGTTCATGATTGAGAATGTATCAAATAAAGGTGTTAATAATGTAAATTTGACTACTCCTTTGCCACCTCTTCAGCCATGGTGACATCCTTGGCTATAGGTGGAACCAAGGATTGGATAAACCAATCTTTAAGCAGTTGGTCAGGAAGTTTGTGATGAGCTCTAGTATTGCAACAAGAATATTGCAACTCCCAAGGCTACCAACTTTAATTTATTAACCTAGGGTTTATACAAACTTAATAGGTGACAATGTTGTATGCATAGTAAGTTAAGCTCTATTCATTTTTTTCTAAGGCAATGAACAAAAATAAGGTGTACATATAACATCAACTTAATCTAAATTTTGCAAGAATGAAAGAGTGTTGCATAAAATGAAGTTCTAATCTACTTGAAGGAATGTAAATGCTAATATATTTGCAAAAATGTAAATGCTAATCTACTTGCAGAAATGTGACTGATAATTTACTTGTAGAAATGTAAATACTTATACATTTTCATAAATGTAATTGTTCCATCAAGGAAAGTCTAGTCTATTTTCGAGAAATCATAATGCTTGAAATGGAAACCCTAGCTTAGGAAACATAAAACAAAGAAGGAAAACCTACTCTAATTTGCATAAATTAAAGAGCATGTAATCAACTCCCAATCCTTGCATTCAAAAATGATCATAACTTAGTAACAAAGTTCATTAAGTGCTTCATAAGGTAATCATGTAAATCATCATTGTACCATTCAATTTATGAACTTGTTTACTAGCCCTAATTGCATAAATGAATTGCATTGGTGAAGAGACAAGTCCTGGGTGGTCTCTATTCTTCCTTAAACTTGGTTTCAAAGGTTAGGAGGAATTATTAAGGGATAGGAGTAAAAAATCAAAATTTAAGAATAATTTTGGTCAAGTTTCAAGAGCTTCTACACAATGCTACAAGATTGTTAGAGGATGTTATAGGATTGCCCCTTTTTGTTATAGGATCAAATCCAAGACAATTATAAGGGATGAAAAGGTTATATGAAGGTAAGGAGGGGTAGTGGAAGGTTGAATAAGGTTGTCTGAGGTCCTTTCCAATATTAGTACCCCTCAGGAGCCCATCTTGGACAATGAGAAATGCTCACAATGGCCTTTAACAAACCATAAATGAACTCTATGTGAACAATGCTTTTGAAGAATTTTTTGAGGAAGGAAAGAAGGAGATGATTGTAGGATGACAAGTGGAAATGGTAGTTATATACCTTACAATCTAATAGTAGGACCTGCATACCACAAAATTACTCAATCTTGTAAAGCATCTAAAGCATGCTAATAGTGTCAATTGCAAAAAATTAAACTAAAAGGAAAGCATGAGTTGAATTTTATTCAAGATATTCCTACTTCATGAAAAATGGAACCTATATTTTTATGTTTCTAATATAAGGCTCAAAACCACAATCTCCAAGGAAGATGATTAGTAACTCTACAAAGGAAACTTTTCATATAAACCAAACTTGCAGAGAAGGAAATATTGCTAATCTATCTTTAGAAAAGAGAGATGCATAATAAAACATACAAATGAGAGAGACTGGACTGCTTGGGTTGGGCCCTAGCCCAAGGGTACTAAACCCTTTAGAACACACTTATTTTTAAGGCAATAGAAGAATTCTCATTGATCTCAAAAAGTGCTCAATTACATAGAAATGAAAATGACAAACTTATAGGTCTAGCAGTCGTTATTCTTCTCCAAAATTTTGAATATTATTGAGCCCTTAGGCTTCCTTATTTATACAAAAATGGCTGAGGGGCAGCCTCCTTGGAAGGAGGGATGCTTCCCTCCAAAATCCTTAAAAATGTGGATCTAGCTCCTTGAGATCCTCACAATCTTTGAGTGCATCAGTTGTTCAATAGATCCTTGAACTGTAGGTGAGTAAATACAGGGAGCAAGTCAAGTTGTATGTGAGTAAATACATGGGAAAAGCCTCCTATGTCTCCTCTTGTTGCCACCAATGTACTTTTTCATAGTAAATGCACCCTTTTCATGCACATTAATCATGTTAGGCCACAAGATATGATAAACATCCTTTAATCTTCCTAATAAACACATTATAGTAAAAAAAGTGTTATCAAATGCGAGGAGAGAGGTAAATGTATGTTGAAGGATGGCCAGATGGGCCTTGTTATATACCTATTAGTGAGGCCCATTATCTTGTCCCTAAATAACCTCTTTCATCTCCTCCACTCATGTATATGATTAGAAATGTGAGTAGAGGTATGTTGTTTAAATTTGGACATGAGGCTAGTCCCAAGTTTTTTCATGAAGGTAGTTGAAAATGATTAAAACATGGTTCATGCCAAGGAAGCATACTCACTATAGGATTCCTTATTAAGTTCAATGTACCATTTGACGACATCATCGGTAAGGTTTCATTGAAAAAGATGCAATCAAAAATAATCATCTACAAAAGAGTTTGAATAACACCAAAAATGATAGATGGTAATATATGCGAATAGGTATTCTCCTGACTTTTCTTCAAATTTAGGAATCTTAGAAGTAATTTTGTAGGTATCAATGGCCACCTAGGATCATGGCATATGGGGTCATTCGTGAGTTTTTCCAATTCTAGAAAATTAAGTGATGCTAGAAACGATAGCTAATGTTTATTGAATGGATTGGGAGGTAAAAATGTGCCCCTTGATGAACCTTTCAATCTCTCCATAACATACTTAATGGAGGAGGAAGATGGACCAAGGGTATAGTTCACCCTAGAAAATTGAATTCATAGGCCAATCGACATGGTGAAAGGATATTGTCCTCCAAGGTGAATGCCCCCAGGATCAAAGAGTCTCCCAAAGGCATGATTGCTCATCTAATTATGCTTGACACTAGAAGAAGGACCTCCCAGTGTAAAATCACTATCATAAGCATATGGACGTATTGGAATAGTGGAACTACTGGGGTTAGGGCCCCTAGGTAAACTAGCCCCTCCAAAGGAAATATAACCCCCAAAGAAAGGTGTCCTTCCTAACATAGAACTTCCCCAAGGTTGATATTTTCTACCAAAAACATGAATACCCCCTAATTGGTTGGAAGAAAATATAGAACCCCCTGCATGATTCCCAAAGAAAAAATACTTGTATTAGGTAAAATAACTCTTAGAATAATTGAGCTAGGTGGAAACACCTTGGATCCTATTGGTTGACTAGGGTTTGTCCCCATTCCAAACATGAAGGTCGAATAAGAGAGAGATACAAAAATACTTGGAAAACTTGTAGGGGTTACTTCTCAACTGGTGGAATACCCCATGAATAGGACATAGGTGTTGTCAATGTAGGAGAAGTGGATCATATCATGTTGATCGATGGTAATGTAGAGATGAAATAATATGCTCCCAATGTGGAAGGTGACAAGGGATCCATCTCCCTTATGGTAGATGCACCACTCTCACTAGACATAAGATGTGAGAATAAGGAAAAGGGTTCAGAAGAAAAATATCTCAACTACACAAGTATAGGGCCAAAAGGCTTGGTCAAATGCGAATTGATGTGTGGTAATGTAATTTCATCAATAACCTCAGAAAAAACTAAATATCCCCCCTTAGAACCAAGGTTATCCCTTCCAACCCTATTATATTCTAAGTTCGATGTTACTGGAGCTATCTTGCATCTCCTAAGTGGTGGACACTCCTCTTCAGGAGAAAGGTTTAAAAGTATTCAAAAGCATTGAATAGTTGGGTCAACCATGGTGAATATATTTTATTATTTAATTTAATTCATGTAAGACACCCCTATGGCCAACTAGACTCGAATCAAATAACACACACTATCAAATTTACAGATTAAGCACAAAAACCAAGAGATCAAAGGGATTTTCTCGTGATTAGAGCTTGGTTGATGAGGACCCAAGTCAATTGTGAAGATATGGTTGGGACAATTATGTTGGTCTCTTGCTTAATGAATCTTACACTCGACACAAGTATCCTTCATCATGGGGTACCCCCTAGGAGAACCGAGTGAGTTCTAACTAATGTATGCCATATGTAAAATAAGTATGTCCCCCTCGCCATCACCCATGCAAGGTCCCTAATATTATGGCTACTAGGGTTACCACTTACAACTACCCAACCTGAGGGAATAGTCTTAAGTCAAATCCACATGTAAAGGTAGGGTATCTATCTTTAAACCTCGAGAGAGATTTCTATAAGCAAGCAATATGCCTCTCAAGGAGATCCCCCGAGTATGTGCAAACCATGCCATCAATACCAAGTGGGGTAGATCACTCCATTGGCCCTAATGTGACCTCATGAGTGACCCTTGTGCAGGTTTCCCAGGCAACATGCAACTACAAATGGATTTCCACTCCCTAACTCAAGGTTCTATTGTTTGTTTTGGTAGCCTTGGAGAGTTAACCTCACCATCTATTCCAAGGCCCTAAAACCTAAGCTAGTGTTGGTGTGCTACTAGAGAAAATAAAAAATGTTGAATCAATTTTATTAAGTGTTGATTTTAGTGGTTGTTATTTACTCAAGGGTAATGAAATGCAAGTCATATTATGTGTATTGATTCAAGACCAATTTTGATGGAAGCTACATGAAATGAAATTTTTTGCTTTCTCTTTCGATGAAAATTAACTAAATAAGGGTAGAAAGTCCTTTTACTTTTCCAAGTGACAAACAACCTCACATTCACTCTCAATATTCTTTCTAAAATTCACTAGATTTATAAGATAAATATGATCTAGGAAGAACCCAAAAACAATCACAAAAAGGAGATTTCAAACAATCACCAAAGAAATAGCACCAAGCACTCAAAAGCTCAAAACTTGGCTTTGCAAAAGGGAATCACCCAAAACAATTTATCACAAATAGATACAACAAATATAAATGCAAAGTAATTTTAGAACTATATTTCAATGTAAACAACAAAAGGCATGTAGTCACAATGATCTGCAAAGGAAACAAACAAACCCTAAATGGACAACAAGACTTGAGAGGCTTGAAAGAAAAAGAAAAATCTTTATGATCCAAACAGGAAAACATATCACAAATACTCAAACCCATTAGATCCAGTTTTTTGTTGTCACAATATATGAATGAAAAAATGACAATGAAGGCAATCGAGATAGGAAAAAGTAACCTTGATAAAGACACCAAAATTGTAAAACAAGACAGATCATATCCAAACACAACCTTTCTAAATTAAATTTGAAGCAGATATTAGTCAAGGCAGTCAATAGAGAATATGTTTTGGAGAAAAGAAGAAGATCTCAAAGAAAACCCCTCTAAAAAATCACTTTTAGTAGGTGCTCACACCTAGACTACAAAAGGAAAAAACAGGTGGCAAAAATGTAATGTTTAGAGCGTGACCATATGGTTTGATGATCCTGTAAACCCATTTTAGGGAGTGATCATGAACCAATGTAAATTAAAAAATGTAATAGACCTAGATCAATCCATATCCAAACCAATTCATCTCGAAGAATTCTTAGTCAAAGTTGAAAAACAAAGGAAATAACTCAACAATATATAGGAAACCAAGATCTAAGTTAAGGAAGGAGAAGCAACACACTAAGGTTAAACTCCCTAGTTTGAGTCACCAATTTTGTTGTACAAATAAATGCCCCTAAAATAAGGAGTTTTCGCTCCATAGATTTTGTGCTAGATACGTCAAACAATCTATGGGAAAGTGGACAAATTTCCAAGATATAAGGCAAGCACATACATAAAAATTCTATCTAAAGAGCCATAGAACACGTGCTTGATCCCTCACAAGTCAGTGAACAATGTGGAATCTAAATATGACCCAATCACCTACACACAAGCATTGACAAACAAACAATTTTTTACCTCTGTAAAGGACATATCAACATGTACAAACACTAATAAAATCAATATACATCTAAGAAATACACAAACATATGAAGGGAAACTCATAAATGTTCTTTATTAATTAATAAAAGATACACATTATACCTTTAGCGCCTCACTTTTCCTCCTCAGCCTTTAGCCCGACCACTTCCTAGACCAAGGATGATCTCATACCAAATGGAAGTATCACTGAGCTCTCTCTCAAGCTGTCTCTCTCAGACTATCTAGAATTCTCGATCTAACTCTTCTCCTCTTGATAGGGTCAAATTATATACACTTATTGCATCCTTTGGGAAAATGTATCTGGACACCTAAGGGCTTATGAAGCTAGAAAACTTTCGTAATAATTGACCCCTAGCCAACTCATGAACAAGTAAGCTGACCTAATCTCCTTGTGAATGACAAACTCTAAAAACTTTAACCATAGTCGCTCCCAGTATAAGACAACTGAGAAACTATGGTTATGGGTTGTGGATAGAATGACAACAACCACATACATGATGTCACTATCATGGAGGTGACCATCCTGCTAAAGGAGTTATTCATAGAAGATAAATTATGTGTTAGGATCAACAAGTCTAACAATGGACAATGGTCTCTCTAGCTAACTGAGAATAAGAAAAAAAAGATACAACAAAAACATTGAAATAAATAACAAACAATATAATAGTCCAATTTAAATCAAACAACTATATATTTTAAACTATTTAAAAAAATAATTTTAAATAAATATAATATAGATAAATTTCTATATGATAAAAACAAATACAATATAAATTAAATTCTAATAAAAATAGTATCATAAAGTTTCAAAGACCTATAAATAAGAATAAATAAATACAACCTTTTGCTAAATATAATATCATAAAGTTTTAACAACCTAGAATAATAGTAAAGAATGAATAAATAAATCTTTTCCTTTTATCAAAGATAAGTATAAGTGGATACAATGTTTCCTTTTTCCAAAGCTATAAGGAATTGTACTTTAGTGGTGGTGGGAACATCACGAGGAGAATTAGGGATTAAACTTTAGTGGTAGTGGGAACATTAGGAGGAGGCTCAGGAATTAAACATTGGTGGTGGGAATCTGCCGAGGAAGCTTCATTAAACCTATATTAATTGGCTGGAATATATTGATAGGGAAAAGGTGCAAAGCTAACTTCAGCTCCAAGTTTTACTCATTATTTAAAATAAATAAATATATATTCTCTTTTGTGCCAAGGACGGATCGATTGTATCACGAAGAAACAAAAGAAGACAGCGACTTCTATTCAGATTCCTCGGACAGTGACAGTGACAGTGACAATCCAGGAACTGGATGGCACTCAATAATCTGATTATACATACCCACTTCACGGGATGCCATTCATCCCCTCTGCAATACATGGTTGCCATCCTTGTTTGGTAAAAACGCGTTTATTATTTAGTTTTAAAATCGCATTCCAGTTGACACATTAAATTGATGTATTAGATTTTTTTGTTTGTGGTACAATGACCCATTTTTATGTAGCGATTAGACATTAAATTGGTGTATTAGATCTCTTGTTTGTGAGATAATGGACCCATTTCCATGTAGCGATTAGACACTAAATTAGTGTATTAAATCTCTTGTTTGTAGGATAATGGACCCACTTCCATGCAACGATTAGACTGCGAAATCTACAAAAGCAGCGTACATACTCTACCCAAATTATATATGCTTTACTCTGTGATTTTAAACCATAACCTTTTAAGAAAAAATACATGTTCTTAACCATTAGATCAAATTTACCTTCCAAACACTCAGAAAGCCATGGAACGGATCTTGTCCAAGACCACCTCGTCAAATTTTCACAGAGAGTGGCGAGTTCCCCGTGTAGCCATTTCAGCAGTTATAGGCAAAAATGGAACAAACATCCAGCGTTTCCGAAACTCCCCGGGGATTTCTTCCCTTAAAATATTTCCTGAATCTGGAAAACTTGATATACGCGGTGAATCGGAGAAAGCTGTACATGGCGTTTCGTGGGCCATTGAAGGTCTTGTATGCTCTATTGTTGCCAAGGACGAGGGATACCATCCTGACTTTTTCGTTTATTGTTTCTGCAAATCTCTTGAACACCCACTTTGTGCTGTGGACAAAATTTGTTTTGAAATTTTTTCAGGAAAAACATCTTCGAAAGTACCCAAATCATATCTCTGCTTCAAATCTGGAGTGACATGCGAGGAGGGGTCAATTTCTGTGAAGTCTGTTTGCGATCACATGCAGTTTAGGTCTAAACACAACGTGAATAGCCTGTGTGCCCAGTTTTCGAATAATGTCTCTATTTCAGAAACTGCCTTACATTCTTACTGGGACTTTTCGGCTTATGGAAATAAGCTGCTTTCATGTCTTCAATTCCTGCGCTCACAGGATGAGGAAACTACTCGGACAGTTAAATTGATGATCCGATTTGGGAAGCAGCTTTTATATGGGCCTAATTTATATGAGCAATTGGGTAGTGGAGATTTCATATCCCTGCCAAGCCTACAGGACGTTTACAGGCGAAAAAAACTGAATTATATGTTCTCCACTGCATGTCCAGAGACAGGTGTAAGAGATATTAGGGTTCAGTTAGAACGGCTGGAATACGTTAAGGTCTCCAGTCGAAAAAAGATTAGCATTCATGTGGCAGATCTCGAAGAGTCGCAGCAGCCTCGGCGATTTAATGTATCTGTTCGTTGTGACAGTAACGAGGGAGTGTTGCAGAATAGTGAAATCAAACGTATTTCCCGTGCAAAAGATTATTTTCAAGTAAGTGCGGATGCTTGATTATTTGTATTATATTACTCTGTTGTTGGTTCCCAACAAATATAGCAGGTCCTCATTTTTTTTTTTCTCTTTTTCCATAGGAATATATAATTTTTTTTTTAAGAAAATATATTTGGGAAACAAAAATAGAAATTTTATAGGTGAATTTCTTACCAAAAAAATACTCCAACGAAACTTAAAATTTACAATCCATAATGCTATTAATTGATTATGAATTTTTTCATAATTATGAACGTGTTGTTGTCCTGAATAGGTTCATTTAAGTCTTGACATTTAACAGTTGTGAGAGTGCTAGACTTGATCCTGGAGAGACTCATTTAAGCCTCCTGGGCAATTAACATTGGTAGGAGTGTGCTAGGCTTCATCCTGGACAGATTCATTTAAGATAGGCCTGCTAGACTCCATCTTCTATTAGGGAATTATAGCAGGTCTGATTTTCTCATAAATCTTTAATTCCCCTATATCCAATTTATACACCTAGTTAGCATACTTGTTTGTTTTTCCATTGGAGTCTCTTAGGACATGAAAATATGCTTTAGATGGGATGTCTCCTGGGATTTTCCTAGTTCTTTTCATGATGTTTTCTATAGATTTCTTCTTTGGAAGGGAGCCTCTGACCATGCAGGTTTAGGAGAGAATCTCCCATAACCATGAGTGTGTCCACCTGATGTTCCTCTTGGTAGAGACTATACATCTCTCTTTTATTATTTTTCGTATGACTAGAGCCCATAAGTCTCTGACCACTGATTATTTGGTAGGAATAAATGAGTTTCATGTGGAGAGCAACAAAAAGAAGAGTTTGGAGGTGACTAGTTGACGACACAAAACTGCCCTAACAAAACTGCTCTTACAAAACTTCCCTAACAAAAACACAAAATTTACAACACTTAAGGGTACTAATTGATTATGAAATCTTTCATAACAATGAAACTGCTAGTGTCCTATAGAGGTTTATTTAAGTCTGGGCAATGAAAATTTAATTCACTTATCTTCAATTTACACTCCTTAAAATAATAGTCAGCCTCTTTGTTGAAGTCTATTAAGGCATGGAAATATGCTTTGGATGAGATGACAATTTTCCTGATTGTTTTCATGACTTTTTGGAGCCTTTGACTAGACCATACAAAATTAAGAGAAAATCTCCCATAACCATAAATGAGTCAACCTAATATTCTATCTCTAGTGAAAGTCTATATCTCTACTTTATTATTTATCATATAATCCAGACTAATAAACACCTAAATACTTTGTGCTCATGGAGAACATAGAATACTTCTCCCCTCCTGCCACCCCTTGGTGCTGATGCCTGATTTGAGGTTGCATGTGGTTTGATTTTTGTTAGGAGTAAAATGTTGGTGAATTTGGTGAAAGTATTTATATTGATTACGTGGTTTGATTTTTGTTGGGAGTAAAATGTTGCTGAATTTGGTCAAAGTATTTATATGAAGTAAGTGGATGCAGGTGTTAGATGTGGATCAGGGAGCATCGGATCATGAACTTGAGAAAGCCTACCGGAAGTGTTTGATCCGAATTCAGTTTGAACATCATGGGGTTGGGTCTGAAAATGCCATTAGGGTTGCTGAAGAAGCATATGTTAATCTAAAAGATCCTGCAAGGCGAGATCGATACCTCCGGAAGGCTGTTGAAGCAAGCGAATCTGCCATCCTCAACTCTTCTTCCAAAACCCCAAGCAGTTCAGAGCAGAAGGCGGTAATTACAAGAGTTCGAAGGCTGCCAAAGAGACATGGGTTCCTGGCTTTCTGCAGAGAAGGGCAGGCAACAATGGATTTCAGGCTGGGAATTGTCACTCATGAAGCGGACCTTAATAATATTCGCCCAGATTTGATGGCATGGGTAGAACAAGCATGGAGGGATCGAACCCCTGATGAAATACTTGTTTTTCCGCCGCCTGGCAGGTTTCTGGTGATGAACATTCGTTATAAAGAGGCTGAAACGTATGTTACAGAGGATTGGAAATTTCGTATTTCGCATGTGGCAGAAGGGGATAGGATTGGAACGATTGGTAACCAGAGATGGGAATGCGGATTGAGCAGCAGATGGTTTAAATGGAACGATGGAATAACGGGCAGCAGGAGCATGGAGTCCATTGTGAAGACCGATGTGGTTGCCCTCGTCAAAGAAGCCGTCAAGTTTAGTCAAGTCACTGGTTGAGAAGGATATGTTGTCCATATAAGGTATTGGGTAGTTTTGAGGTTGTTTAGGTAAAATTGTATTGGGTAGTTTTGAGGTTGTTTAGAGAAAATTATATCAGTTCAGAGTTTCGGTGTTTGGAATCTATTTGTAATAATTGCATTTGTGTAGAATTTTTATATCAGAATTTTTGGATTTGAAGTGATTTAACCATAACTATATCTATGTTGTAAATTTTTGTTTGAATTATATAGTGAATAAAACCTAAATTTAATATTTTTTTGTTATTTTTTTAATAAGAAATGGAAATTTAAAATAAAATATAATAGTGTATATTATGATTTTTTTATTTTTATTTTTTATTGTATTTTTTAATAAGAAATAGAAATTTAAAATAAAATATAATAGTGTATTTTATGATCCATTTATTTTCAATTCATTGTGTTAGTGTATTTATTTTATATGGTTAGTTTCTTAAATTTATATATTAGTTTT
This sequence comes from Pinus tabuliformis, assembly GCA_031772625.1. NCBI lineage: Eukaryota > Viridiplantae > Streptophyta > Pinopsida > Pinales > Pinaceae > Pinus > Pinus tabuliformis. Next base: position 248,881,466 of record CM062805.1, read on the forward strand.
AATTTCTAAATGATATTTGGGTTAAGCTCATGCTCATTTCAATCTAATTTCTTTTTTAATTTTTTTAAATAGTATATTTTTTTTCATATTTAATTTATTATAGAATTGTGAAAAAACAATTCTTTTTCCTTTTTGGATGTTCTCATTTTTTATCTTTTTAATGGATTCTTCACCCATTAAGTTTAAAAGGAAAAATACACATTGATCTATATCTTCAATACCCAATGCCATAATTGTTTAGCTCAAAAATTTGTTCTAAATAAAACTTTGGTCACTTTACTCACTTGAATCTCCACTCACTTTTTTGAGAAGAAAAAATCATAGTTTACAAGGGCCATTTTGGTTAATGAATACTCTAATTCTCCAATCAACAAAGTCTTCCACTCAATCCACAATTCTAAATGGCAACACTCTCCCTCTACTTCTCCACTCCTATCTCTAAATTCTCCTTCGAACATCCCAGGCTCCATTAATAGTATCTCAAAAATTTAAGTCAATATCAAAACCCTCTTCAAATCTTATAAATCTCTTAAAAACTTGTTAAGAATTGTTAAAGATATAGCTAACCTTATGCTTACCCAATAATTTACCAATTTTTTTTGTTATATGACAAATTATAGATAAAATTGGTTGAAAATCTTTTAAAACTTGTCAAAAAATTATGTAACTAACATAACTCAACCACATTTTTAAATTAATTTTTACAAAACACTCCTTTAAATCTAAACATTTAATTTTATTTTACTAAAATTCTAACCTTATTGTCCCATCATTCATCATTGAAAAAATACCAAAACCTTAACTATTAAAAACATATCTTACCTCACCTTCCTCATTAAACATTATCTACTTATAATTTACTTTGCCTAATATTTTTTTTGATTAACTTTTCCCATTTTAATTAAACTCATCTAATTTTTTATCCATCTTTCATCAACTTATTAAACTAGCTTATTAACCTTATAACTTTTCTATTTACAAAATATTGTTATTTTACATCAAATATTATTATTTTATTAGCTTTATTGATTTTTTTCATTTACATTTATTTGAAATAATGTACCTTGAATATTTTTATTTTGTTCAAAATAAAATAAAATCTATTAACATTTTTAAAATTAAAAAAAAAAAATCTCTTTATTTTATTTTATATTAATAGTAACAGCAAATTATGAGTATAATCTCTATCAAAGTGAAGATTCCTCTTTATTTTTTAAATTTTTTTTTTCACAAAAACTATTATATTATTTTATCAACTTTCACACTCGTTTCTTTTCATTTTTCCATCAAAATGATATTTTTACTTTCATTATTTAAATTCATAACTTAGCATTTTAGCTTTTTCATATTTGATGATGAATTAATCGTCCATTCTGAAACATAAAACATTTTAGACTTCCCAAAAAAACTTCCCTCTTATTTTAATTCTAAAATTTCAAACTGGCAATATTCCACATGGCTCAAACTCATGTCTCTCTATAGGATACTACGCAATAATAACTCTAAGATGGAGTAGATTAATTCTAAAATTTCAAAGTGGCAATATTCCACATGGTTCAATACTCATGTCTCGCTATAGGATACTACGCAATAATAACTCTAAGGTGGAGTAGAGAAGGGGCACGGAAAATGCCTCAAATATTGAAAGGAAAATTTGTGACATGGAAAGGGAAACCATTGTTTTGTATTCATTTTTTAATTAACAAATTTCTCCACATAATTGTGTATCACTAAGATTGCCATTTGTCTTCTCATCCACATTAAATTGTGATTCTTTTTCTACATATTAACCCCCTTTTTGTGATTCTTCTTCTACATATTAACCCCCTTTTGGGTTTTGATTGATGGTTGTTTATTTGGATCTAGTTTTATACATTTTGTTTTCATCCTCCTTTAGTCCATGCTCTCTTCTAAAGGGAATAGTCACGGTGGGTGAATGAAGATACACAATGTAGATTGTTTGTAATTAAAGTATCATACAAGCACCTTTCACATATATGTCCTTGTCCTTATCTTTAGTGAGTTTAATCTCTTTAGAGGGAATGAAGATGCACAATGTTGATTGTTTATAGTTAAAGTATCATACTAGCACCTCTTATATACATGTCCTTGTCCTTATCTTTTGTGAGTTTAATCCATTTAGAGGGAATGAAGATGCACAATGTAGATTGTCTATAATTAAAGTATCATACAAGCACCTCTCGCATACATGTCCTTGTCCTTATCTTTAGTGAGTTTAATCCATTTAGAGGTAAGATTTTCATGTTATAGAAAAAGCGTTAAAAAATAAATAAAATGAACAAATAACCACTGCACATTTTTGATATTGCTCAATAATTTTTCTTTTATGCCATTTTATCACATCATCTAAGTAGCTTTTTAAACTAAAATTATGTCAAATTTTTTATTGAAATATTTTTTTATTGTTTGATATTCTAATTAAAAGCTAAGGCTTTTAAACATCATTAATGGATAGAAATCACAAGCGTGTGTTGAATATCTAAAAGGAGGAATGCTTAAAACAAGACTATAGACTATTATTAAAAATAATCTTAGTAAAATTTTCTAAATACTCGTCTTTTTTAAGCACAATGCTAAGGTCCAACCTTAACTCCCCTAGTTAATAAAATATGTTGTTAGTGGTCATCGTTATTATATAAGGTCCACTAAGTAGTTTGACTAGACAACCAATTAATGTAACATGGCCTCTAAATGTTTATCTACGTTGTAACCACTATGGTATTAAGTAGACACAACATCAACACCTATTACTCACACATGTGGATTAAGTTACATTTCAACATACAAGAGGACTCTAGAGGGTACAAAACTGCAATCCTAACAAAACATTAAGAAATGGGAAAACCCTAATCCCAGCCTTAGCATTTATGAGGAGATTTTAAAATCTTAGCTACGAGGAGGAGAGATTTGATTCTACTAAGTCATCAACCACCCCCAAGTTAACAAACTTAGGGATCCTCCCTTTTCAAATTATTTATGTCAAGCTTCATTTTCAACAATGGTTTTATTGACTTAGCTTCTCTTTGATGATGGTCTAATTGCATATGACCATTGAACATATTGACTTCTTTGCTTCTTCTTGTTATTGAATGTGAACTTATGCTTTCTAGCATGCATATTGTCCTTTGTTGGTTTCATTTTAATGAACACTTTCTTATGCATGGATGATAAATTTATGTTCATTACAAACATCGAAGACAAAAATAAAAGATTGAGCAAGGAAGTGTGGTGTTCCTAGATGCCTCCCGTGGCTATCTAACACTAACCACAAAATTTATTTTCTCTCGTTCAATGTCCATGAGGTCAAATTTTACCTCTAACAATGATATAATACAAAATGAACATGCAAACATAAAAATGTAGCAAAAATATTGTGGCATATTTTGAATTCATTTATTACCCATTAAAATCACGAAATTTTGCAAAAAAAATTACCAACAAAAGAATTCCATACAAAGACGAATATGAATCTTGTTTTAAGTTTAATCCATGCCAACCAAACTATAGGAATTAGTGATGGATTCCACCATAATGCCAAACTAGAGCATGATACCACCAAGATGAAGGAACCTCCCATGGGCTTTTGATTTGGATAATATCATTATATTGTTTGTCATCCATATTGATGATTTTAGAGTGGAAATAGTGTAGGAATCAACTTATAGGACCCTTTTTACTAGTGGGACCTAGTTTGGAAAATTGGATTTTGAAACCTTCTAAGAGCATTTTGAGGCATCAAACAACGTTTTTCTGGAGCAAAAACATTCCTCTTTAGCATAACACATTTTTCTCCTATTCCACACATAAAGACTTTACCAACAGTGCAAGATTCACATCAATTAGAGACTGTATGTGAAAATTGTGCCACTCAAAAGTTGACCTTCTTGTTTTCACCGCCATAATTCGAGAGGATGTCACGCCAACCCCCATCATTCATGAAAAAGGGGCTATCCATGTGATTGTGATGAAGGCATGTCTAGTGTTGAGAAACCAAGATGCTTGTAGATTAGAGTTGGTTTCTCTTAACTTGATAATTACTCGTGCATGTTTGTTGGATTTTTACTAAATTTATATTCTCTTCATGAAGCAATTATCAAAATGTACAAAACATGAAGATCATAAGAGACAAAGGACACAATAAATTAGGCTCCAAGCCAAGGAAAAAATCTCACAAGGGGAAAACCCAAGAAATCTTCTTCTTATAGAATTATATCAAAGTGATATATCTAAGACCCAAGACCAAGACCAAGAATGCCAAAAAGATCTGAAGTCATCCCTCCTCCAAGTCACCTCCAATCTAGTTAAAGTCAACAAAGTCAACTCTGGTCAAACCTTTAAAATTATGGTCAAACTACATAAAAATTTGGTCCTATAATAATGGCCAAATTTCCACCCTGTAAAATCTCTGAAAAACTGCATAAAAACTCGCATGTGTGGGCAGAAAACTCTGATTTCTCTCTCCTTTGAATTTTGTTGATTTTATTCTTCTTCTTGCACATAAATCGAAGTGATGGATGAGTGACTGAATGAGGTTGAACGACTTTATATTTATATATGTCTAGGAGGTCGAATAACTACCTCTTTAGAATGGCTTTTCCATGGAGGGCCGACTTGGTCGGTGGAAGAAATTTTGACTCTTTAACTAAAGATAAAAATGAATTTTCTTTTTCTTACACCAAGTCCAAATGGGACTCTGACCCAGTTACATTTATTTGACTCATAATCAATTTTCTTTTTGACTCAATTGACCCTATAAACATGAGGAACATGATTTGACTAAAAATAAAATAATAATAATAAATATAATAAATACATCAATAGTACATTTGAATTACATTATGAGGACTCACACTAGTTACATTTCCAACACTCCCTCTTAACTAGGGAGACATTCATAACATTAACAATACATGATACTCTCAAATTGAAATATTCTCATAAGAAGGGTTTGTATTGATGAGCATCATCATAAACAACATTTTCAAAAATAGCAAGGCCTTGACAACAACTTGTATCTCTCCACTAGATCAGAGTACAATGTTGGGAGGCATAAATTTTGACACCACTACCTCTCTAGGCACAAATCCCATCCAGATGTTCATCAGGTATGTCCTCATAGGAATATTCCTATCTTGGATATATATCCTCAAAGAATATCAGTCGTCGGTGCTATTCTTTTCTTTTTGTAATCTTGGTAGGACTACATCTTCATCATGTCCAATATATCACCCTGATCGGGGCGGGGAATTGAACTGGTGACTTCACATCAAGGAGTGCCTTAACAGAGCACCTGATCACTATCTATCCAAGACCCTGTGGACATTCGTCAGGGCTATTCTTATCTTAGATTCAAATTCTCAAATAATAACATTCACATATGCACATCCAATCCACCATTCGCCTTACTAGTTCCTTCACTAGCCTTATGGTTATTAGTCCTAGCCATAGTGCATGACACATGGAGAAAATAATGTCCACCCTAACTCCTTCTCATCTAAGGAGGATATCCTCACTCTCTTCCAAACAAGGAGAAATAACTACTAAGCTTGTCTAAAAAATACTCATTAATTCATTGACTACATGTTCTTCAGTGGAGATCTTGTTGTAGCTTCTCAAATCCTATTTGCATCATACTCTTGAATCATAAAGCACTTTGACCTTCCTGACATTCTTCATATCGAATCCATGTGTCATCAAATAGTTCGTCAAATGCCTTATGGAGGCAAACTTCTTCATAAGCCTTCACATCTTCTTCCTTCGTATTGCAATAGAGTTCAACTTCATGTTATTCTAAGAAATGATATTAGCTTCCAATTATCATCAATAGTATCTCTATCATCAACAACACTTGTCAAACCAATCAACGTAGAACCAATTATAGCTCCCTCTTTCCGGCTGAGGTGGGTGAAATTATTCTTGATCAATAACGAATCCAACATATTGTCAAGTGATTAACAAATTGTCTCATGATTTCTTGTATTAGTTCCCTTCCTTTTCTGCATCTATAGTGTACACACTTCTGCTAAATAATATTATATTAGAAGCCATACGACATCCCAAACATTATTAATGTCATTCCTCATTATCATAGTTGCCAAAAATAATCGATATATATATATCATTGAGTCAAGTTGCAGGATTCTTTATGTCATTCCTTGTTGTTGGATCCCTTTGAGGTATTCCTTCGCATTACTTATCTTCACATTTAAAAACAACCAATAGTAGTGTCAACGTAGGTTCTGTTAATAATATGTTATGCTTCCATAATTCAAACAACCATCTAGAATAATTTTGACTTTCCTTTTCAACTATTTAACCAAGACATATCATGTTTTTTCTAATAACTTTTTTTCCAAAGATATTTATGATCTAAATGCATCATATTCTTCCCTCAACTTCCTTTGAAGATATGAATCCTCTTTTGATATAACTGATCACAAAAATTCTTCCATTGTAAGTTTACTTCTTCCTTCCAAGCTGCCAATTTATAATTGACATATTTGACCAAAACTAACTTCTTCAAAGTTCTTTAAAGGTGATGTTCATGAAATGTAGGATGATGAGATTCCTCCTTTGTGATAAGATTAACCTCATTTATGTTTCTTCTAGACTGTTCTTCAATAAATAAACTTTTTCTATGTTCCCTTGAATCTTCAAATTCCAACTTTGGTAGTGTCACTAGAATTTGTGCTTAAAACAAAATATCATGCTGGAGAGACTTTTATGATGCTGCATAATGACCTTGAACCTGTTATATTTTTGTTTCTATTTTGAATCTAGTAGTTCTTACTTGTTAGATGGCTACTTCTAAATCTTCATGATGAAACTAACTGTTTCAATGTCTGTAGAATATTTGTGACTATGGAATGATGTGTAAACAACTTTTGATGACCCAAACTCTTCTATTTTGGCTAATTGGATGATGTAATGATGACTTTCAACTCTTTGTGAAGATATGCAACTGAGTGTCCTTCTATAACTCCATGTAGACTCTATTTATTCCAATGTTAAATGCTTCTTCAAAATTTAATTTCCATGACACTATAATTTGCGAATCCCAAGAATCTTCTACACAAATGTAACTATAACTGCTACTCTAACTACCATGAAAATGAAAAAAAAAATCTTGCAAAACCGATATTTGTCAATTTCTTCAATAGTAGAGGTCCTTTTTTTCTTCAATCTTCAATTTCTTCTCATCCTCTTCATCTTCTACAATGTGAGCTTCACTTCTCTCTTTCCTCTTGTTGTTCTTCTCATTCTTGGGATCTTTGGGACAATCTCTTTTATAATGTTCAAATTCATTGCAACCAAAGCATTGCACTTTAGACATGTCTCAAGATTTTCCACATGGATGATTGTTGTCATTGTTATTGTATCTGCAACAAGGTTCAAATCTTCCAAATATTCCAAACTTCTTCCTTGATCTAGCAGCAAAAGCTTGAGCATTTTCATTATTAGGTTTTGTGTCATCCCTAGATTTTAACCTTGCTTTTTCTATAACACATTGTGCTCAAAGTTCTTTAAATGTTAGATTTTATTTTCTTCTGTAGATGCTACTTTCAAAGCCACTCCAATCTGGATGTAGAGCATTGAGTACGAAAGTGATTAATTTAAAATCAGATATGACTCCAAGCCCATTAATTTGATCCTTTAATTTTGATATTTTCTTAAGGTATGAGGCCACATCTTCATCTTTTGATATCCTTGCTCTATAAAATGTATTCCTTAAAGATATTTTCTGACCTATAATATTGACAGAATATAATGTCACCAATTTGGCATAGTCTTCTTTGGATGAGAAAAAATTTGAAACAAAGGAGATAAGATGATCTTTGATATAATCAAAGAGAATCCTTTAAGCCCAAACTCCTCCCTTATTGTACTTGGTAATTTCTTGAGCATTATTCTTATTTGATGCCGGAACCTTGCCATCAAAAAAATCCATGACTTATTTGAGTGCTCTAAGAATGTTTTTTATGCTTCCAAAAGTCTCCAAAGATGTTCTTGAGTGATGCCTGCTACAGTGATGTCTCCAAGGATGGTTGCTGTAATAGTGTCTTCAAGATGCTATGGTGACTTCTTTAATGGTGGGTGATGAATGGACAAGAGCTTGTCAATGTTTTCAAGACCCTTCAATGAAAGGTTTAAGAGAGAGAGTTAGTTCTTACAATGGTCTTCTCCAAAGGTGAGTGATGGCTACTACAATATTGATGATCCTTGTTTCTACTTCATTTTCCTACAAGAATATGTTCAAGTATAGCTACTGCAAATTTTGTCCTCCTAGTCTAAACTTAAACAAGAATGCAAAAAATTACATATATAACCATAAATACAGATATGCAGCAGAAATAATACTTCATTTCATTAATATCAAATACTGAAATATGCTTTCAAACAGAATGGAAATAAAACTAGCTTGGGTGATGGTATCTTATCTCTGAGAAGAGATGTGGCAGCTACATGCCTCTGAACTGCGTTACAATGAGGGTCGAAGGCCTATTTATTATTGAGAAACAATGGAAAACCCTAAACATCCAAAAACATAACCTTAGGAGATGAAGCGCCAAAACTATGGGCCCTGTATGGGTAAATTGGTACATCAACTTCCCCCAGTCGGAATTTTGGCATATGATCTTCGTTTGACATGCATAATACCTCATTAGAAAGATCTATCAGAGGACTACAACTTTCAAGGGCTTGGTTTTCCCAAAAAACCATTGTTTAGGGCCTCAAAATGGATATGGAAGTTCAAGACTCGAAAAACTGCCAAAAATAGTACATTGTGCTACAATTAAGGAAACTGAAAAATGAAAAGAGACATTGGTGGGGGTCCAAGTGGAATAGGCGGGTGGCCACAAACATCCACCTGGATCACTTCCTAAGTAGCTGATGTAATTTTTCCTTAAGAGTAAGATGAATGTTGTAGAAGCGTCTTCAAATGAGCCAACAAAGTGTGATCTTCAAGCTGCCTTCTCTTCACCTTAGCTCTGATACCATGTTGAGAAAACAAGATGCTTGTATATTAGAGTTGATTTCTCTTAACTTGATAATTACTTGTGAATGTTTGTTGGTTTTTTATTAAATTTATATTCTCTTCATCAAGCAATTATCAAAATGTACAAAATATGAATATAATAAGAGACAAAGGACACAAGACATTAGGCCATGAGCCAATGCCAAAACCCCACAAGGGGGAAACCCTAGAAATCCTCTTCTTATAGAATCAAATCAAAGTGAGATATCCAAGACCCAAGACCAAGACCAAGACTTCCACAATTATCCCAAGTAAAATCTGGTCAAACCTATGAAATTTTGGTCAAACTACAGAAATTTTGGTCCTGCAATGATTGCCAAATTTCGGCCCTATAGAAAATCTAAAAAATCGTAGAAAAACTTGCACTTGTGGGAAGAAATATTGAATTTCTCTCTCCTTTGACTTTCACTAATTTTATTCTTCTTCTTGCACATAAATCAAAGTGATGGATGAAGTCAAAATTCTTTGTATTTATATATGTCCAATAGGTTGAGTAATGACCTCTTTAGGCTGAATTGGTCTCTTGATGACATTTTGACTCTTTGACTAAAGATAATTTTTTTTTTTTCTTACAACAAGTCCAAATGGGACTTTGACTCAATTACATTTCTTTGGCTCATAATAAATTTTCTTTTTGACTCAACTCACCCTTTGAGCATGAAGAACATTCCTTGACTAAAAATAAAATAATAATAAAGTACCAATCAAACAAGAATTTGAATGAGTTATCACTTTTTAGAGGTAGCAAAAAATCATCTGATTTTGAAAAGTGTTGATTCAGAATACACCTTTTTCTTTGGAACATATTTTTGAGACTTTAAATTTTCTTTATGGACATTCTTTTTAAATGCTAGAGATTTTCATGCCAATTTTGAAAAGTGTTGATGCAAAATCAACCCCTTTTTGGGGGGCTTATTTTTGTCACTTTAATTTAAAAAAAAAATGATTATGTATTATATTAAAAAAGTTGGTTTGAAGGCAAGTACGTTTTACAGAATTTTCCATGAAATGCACATTGGTCTAACCATTTGGTCCAAATTTCAAAAATATATCTATCTATGGTGTCCTATGTTTTGTAACATACTATATTAAACTAATGGATTCCATAGATTCTCCAAAAAAACCCTCCAAAAACTTGAAATCTGCATAACATTGGTAGAAACTAAATAAAAAATAACTACGTAATCCCCAACACCTAGTTCCCTTACGCCCTTCCTTTGTCTCTCTACCCTTAGATTAATGACCTTCCTTTGCGCCTATTGGAAAACTGCTTTCGCCATCATGGTCACTTCATGAAGCGACCTGAATTCCATCTGCTCTACATTGCTATCATTCAAGGGGACTTGGTCCTCTATGCCATGCGCATTTTCCCTCTACAGGTTATCCAAGCGATAGCCAACTGAAGTTGTCCAGTTTGAGTTGAAGAAAATTCATCCAAGAAGCCATCAAATTGTTTTGAGCCCTCGCTCCCATCGAGAATAAATCTACAGGTCATGAAATTAATGATATGATAAACTCTAGGAATTCTACCATTCTTGCAAGGGTTGGACCCAAGTCCTCCTCCATATCGCTCAAAGAATTCTCCATCAGATAGAGCCAACTCTAGAAATGATGGCAAGCTTGATGAATGCAGTTTTGAAATTCTCGTTCATCATAATAAGGAACCCCTGAACTTCATATATATACCATTATACTTTCCCACTATGATTCTATCTCATTCCATCCCACATTAATGGAAGCATGCCTCACCAAAACACCACTTGTAGAGTTCATAATGGAAATCAGATGAATCCCCTGGAAGTCAATGAAAATAGATCTGTCACCTTGAGGATTGTTATTATAGATTGAAATTTCACACAAACTGTATGATCCATTTTCCTTATCCACATGATTGCATCTGTCCCATTTCCTATTCGAAAGGACCTTATTTTCCCATCTATAAAAAATGATGTGAGTCTCCATATCTTTCTAGATCATTCACAATGAATGTTTGAGAACACCTGCTTGATTATGCACCATCATATTAAATACATTAGTTTTCCTCCATGTCCCCAGCTTTGCCTGCCTCGAGGATTTAACCCATTTAATATTGCTTGACATTTTTATGTAATGTATTTGTCTATGATAGTCTCATTCTCATATTTTATTTCTCCTTGTGCTAGCTGTGAACCTTGGTTGGCCAGGAAATCGACAACTTCATTTAAATTCCTTCTTATATGATAAAAGGTTATTGAGTCAAATGTTTCAACCAACATATTAATACGATGAAGAATGGGAAAGGGGGACTTTCATCATTCTTTCTAAATTTAGTTATTTGTTGAATAACAAGCCCCAAATCTCTAAATACTAACAGATAATGGATTCCTTTGAAGATCGTAAGATCCAGACCTTGCCACAAGACCATGAACTCAGTTTGATTGTTTGTTGCGACACCTAATCCCCATGCAAATTGAGACTCACTTTTTTCATTGAGGCGACATTGAACTCCTTTTGCCCCAGCCTCGCCGGACACTTTAAATTTTTTGATATATTAAATATGGATAATTTTTTAAAAATATTGGTGATTTTCATGCCGATTTTGAAATTTTTTTTTCTAAGGCATATTTTTGACACTTTAAATTTTACTATGTCCTAAGTATGCACAATTCTTTTTAAATGTTGATTATTTAACCATTTTATCAAGTTGTCATATTCCTCTTCTTGTTTTCTATCCTAAGATGTTTGTTTTTTAGGGGTTTTCCAAACTTTTGTTTTTTGTTTTCTTTGCAATGTTTTTTATAATGAAAATTTTAATTATTTTTGCAATGTTTAAAAAAATAATAAAAATAATATTTTGAAGTTAGGATTTTTTATATATATTATATATTGTTAATTAATACTTTAATACACATAAAATAATTGTCACTAAAAATTAATAATTTTAAACACTCGACAAAAAATACACATTTTTCATATAGATATAATTAAAAAAATTGAGACCTTTTGGCTAAAAATGTCATGTTAAATAAAATATTTTTATGAAAAAAACTGAATAAAAAAATTGGAAAAATAACAAATTTTATGAATTTTATATCAAAAAAATTATGAAATTTGAAGTTTTTTTTTTTTCTAAAAAAAACTTTCACGCAATATTTTAAATAAAAATAACAAAAAGAAATGTAACAAAAAAAACTTAAAACATATATATATTAAAAACTACAATAAAATTAAATTTAAAAAAAAAGACAATTAAAAAAAACACTAAAATAAAAAACATTATAAAAGAATTAAAAGTAAAAAAAAAATAAAATGAAAAAAAGCATTAAAATATGATTAAAAAAAATTTAAAAAATGAAAGATATATATTTAAAAAATTAGAAAAACAATAATCAAGCTCGGTTTTCAACCCCCGACTAGCGGAGGGTTGATTCTCGAAACTAAATGTCTTCCAGTTGGGGGCCGATGGCGGTCGTTCCCCTAGCTGGAAACTGCTCCTCTGAACCTGTCATGACCCTTCGGAATGTCACTTTGTGGGTCCTACGTCAGTCATTCCCCTAGTTGGACGTCGCTCTATTAGCCCTTTGATCCTCGGCTAGCGGGGGGTTGAGAATCGACCACCTTCTCGTCAGGAGTTGAGTAGTTGTCATAAGGCCAGTTGACCGGCATTAAGCTAGTTGGGGGCCAAACAACTGCCATAGGGTCAGTTGAGTGACGTTGAGCCAATCGGAGGTCAAACGGCCACCACAGGGCTGGCAGAGCTACGTTGAGCTAGCCGGCGGTCGAATGACCATCGCAGAGCCAACGGAGCGACATCAACGTCGCTTTGCCAACCCTTCATAGGTCATTCGTCCCCCCACTAGCAAAGGGTTGATTCCGGGAATCGACCCTCCGCCAGCCGAGGGCCAATTATTGATTTCTTATTTTTATTTTTTTTAATGATTTATTTTTTTAATGTTTTTTTTTTTCTAATTTTATTTTAATGTTTTTATTTTTTATTTTTTTAAAACTCTTTTCCAATGTTTTTTTTTAAAACCAATTTGATTTAGTTATTTGTTTTTTTGGTGTTAAATTTTTAAACTTTTTTCTTTTGGTTTTTTTGGATTTTTTTTTTTTTCATTTCATTTTTTTTTTTTTTAATATTTTCTTTTTCATATGTATTATTTTTTCCATGAGTTTATTTCCCATTTTTTTAATGTTTGATTTTGTTTGTGTGTTTTTTATATATTTTAAATTTTTTGTCATTTTTTTTTTTTATTTTGATTTTATGCTTTAATATTATTTTTATTTGCTTGTTATTATTTTATTTATTTTTTAGTTTTAATTTTTTTCAATCTTTTAATTTTTGTTTTGTTTTGTATTTTCATTTTTATTTAGTTATTACTTTGTTTTATTTTATTCTTTTCTTGAGGGTTCATGTCGATCTTAGATTAGTGACCTGACCCTATCATGTGTCAATTTGATAATTGATTTTAAAGTTGTATTATAATGTATCAAATTTGCTCCCATAGTGCGTCAATTTCATGGTTAATTTTTAAGTTTGCATTGCAATGGGTCGAGTTTGCCTACACTACGTGTCAATTTAATGGTTTATTCTTAAATTTTCATTGCATGTGTCAAGTTGTCTTAGGCTAAGATTTTAAAATAGTTGTGTTTTTAACATTTAAAAAAGAAATTGCTCTTGGTATAATGACCCTTTCATCCAGGTGTTCATATTTAAAGTTTCTTCAGACATAATTTTCTATAATGTCATATTTGAAATGTGTTGATAAATTAAGGTTTTTTGTAGTTATCTTATTTGGTTTTAATTCCATGGTTGAAAATTTGTCAAAATTTTAAGGTTTTTCTGAGTCATGATAGTTTATCTTTAATGCTATGGTTGATTTTTTTTTAACTGTTTTTATCTTTAACGTTGTGGCTAAAAATTGTTGGAATTTTAAGGTTTTTTAGAGATGTGATATTTTATCTTTAATGTCATGCTTGAAAATTGTTAGAATTTTAAAACTTTCTGGAATCATTATATTTGATCTTTAACACCATTACTAAAAAATGTTGAAATTTACCCCTCCCCCCCCCCCCCTCCCCGGCGAAAAAAAAAAGGTTCCAACATCAACACTTTTCGTTTTCAGGGTGTTTTTTGCACAAGAAAAATTGGTTTTCACTACCATTTTAAAAAGTGTTGAAAAATTACCCTTAAAAAAAACATCGTTCCAAGTTACACTCTTTTCATTTTTAGGTTGTTTTTTCATGTTTTTTTAGGTAGAGTTCTTGTTTTGAGGTCGCAGTTCCTATTCGATTGGTAATTTTGTTAATAATGGATATAATAAATACATCAATAGTACATTTGAATTACATTATGAAGACCGACACTAGTTACATTTCCAACATCTAGAAGAGTTTATATTCTAAATCTGGTTAAAAGTTGAAGTAGTCAAACCTAACCACTAGTAGGCTTTCAGGTTATGTTATAACCTGGCCACTGGGAGGAAAAGGGGTTCCATTCTTTCGAGTTCATTTTTTCAATAGTTGAGAAAAAATTAGCCGAGAGGTGTTATAGACATTTTTGTGCCTTGCAACACTAAGCATGAAATGTCAATAATCTAAGGGATCCAAAATCCCTAAACATGTTGTTCCTACCCCTAGAGGAACAAGGCTAACAAACCACAGCAATTCACAGAAGTTCTCCACCTGAAACTGCTAAAAAACAAGTCAATCTGAGATCATGTCAACTGCTCCACTGACCATCTGCGCTGAATGTCAGTGGCTCCACTGTCTACCTGCATTGAATGTCAACTCCAACACTAGCTACCTGCGTTGAGCGAGTTTGGACATGTGGCAGACTCATTCCTCAAGGTGTCAGAGCCCAGGAAGCTTCCAAAATGACACTTGCCTCACGGAATTCGACTGGTGATGAGTAAGAGGTTCCAAATGTCCAAGTGGAAGCAAGAACCTCCAAGTGGAATCAAGAACTGACAGAGGGAGAGGACACTAGTCAGATCTCAAGCTGACTCATCCTCTCTCCAAACATCTATATATGGATCTCTCCTCCATGAGATCCAAGAGGCTGGAATTTTGTTATTGCAAAGAATTGCTGTTGGTTTGAGACTGGAATCATTGGGTGCTTAATGCTTTGAAGGGAGGTGAAGATAGGAATTCCATTCTGCTGGGAAGGAGATGCTGGATTGGAGCCCTCTGGGTTGTATCTCTTCCTGAACCTTGTTATTTATCAATAAAGCTATCTTGGTTTTCTCCTATATACTGATGTATCTTTGATGTATGATTGCATTAGTGTATTTGATTTATTTCTAATCCTGAATCATTTATGAATATGAATATCTGCCTTTGTGTTGTGTTCTTCTCTTGTCTCAAGTAGCTGTTCTCTTGTCGCAAGTAGCTGTTCTCTTGTGATCTTGCAGGAAGGCAAGTAGCTATTCTCTTGTGGTTTTGCGAGCAGGCAAGTAGTTGTGAACACCCAAAGGAGAAGAGGATCTAGATCGAGGGACAAACGAAAGACACCGGTAAGTCCATTGATCTCTCTTCTTTCCCATTTCATAAAGGAAGAAACCAGAATAGCTGTCTCTGTTTGTTGCTAAGGCACTGTCACACCTTAGGTGGATAGGATCGTCCTGCATAGGCATTTTTCCCCACAACAAATTGGCAACTCCGCTGGGGAGATCTGTTTTAGTCATTTTATTTGTGTTTACATCATTGTTTGTTTCATAGACTCAACAGCAACGATCGAACTGCTTCTGCAAAGTAGATAGTTGCTGCCTTGATCCTTCACTGGATTTTGTCTATGATCTGAACAATGGACTCACAAATGACTTGATGATCCTTTGTGATAGATCTTAGTACCCTCTCAAAGCATCCCTCTGATTATACCTTGCTTGTGTTTCTGATTTGGCCTGAAACTGTTGATTTTTGAGCAATTTGTGACCCAGAACCTGTGGGAAACGAGAGTTTCTCCTTCAGCGCAACTGCTGTGAAGGCATTCTGTATTTCAACGCAGTTCCCGTGAAGGCTACCTGCGTTTAATGTCAAAACCACAGTGTTGAGGTTGCGCTGAACCAGTCTTACCTTGTGTAGCTGGGGTTCTCTGCTCTCTGTTGCCCTGTTTTGATCTCTGTTTTTTGCAGCCTGTAACCAGCATAGGTACCAGTCTGATAACTCCTTTTCTCTGCTTAAATTCCGCCTCCTTTTGTACAAAAAGACTGTGAGTGTTTTTATGTGTTTGTGGCATCATTTACAGTTTTCCTTTGCATGAGTGAAATAATCATCCTGTAGCCCTTGATTCAGATCTGTTGATTGTGATCTTAGGAGAGAGTTCATTGGCTGTTTGCAGATTGATTATACATTTACTCTTGCTTATTGGTTTGAATTTGTCTCTTTTAAAGTGTCGAAACAAAAGTTTATTTCGAAAATTGTTAAGTGTTGTAATCTCTTCTACCCTTTCTGATTTCGAAAAAGTAAACTTGTTTGTATCTGTCATTTAAAAGCAAATTCAAAGTTGTACAAAAAGCTTTCTTTGTAGGCATCAATACTAAGAAAGCGGAAAATAAACACCTACATTGTGCATTTGCATTTTGATAAGTTTGCATGCTTGATTTAGGAACAGTGCATTAGAGTGTGCTGATTGCTCTTTGAGAAAAGATGGTGTCTTTCTTTTCCCTTAGTAGCTAGGATTTTCAAAGTTGAAAAGATATAAAGCTTGCTTATCATCTTTAGACTGCATTTAGGAATTTGTATCATACATCTCGTGGTGAACCTTGAAAGGCAAACTTCTAAAAAGATCAACTTAAAATAAACTGAATGAACCTAACAACGCTTTGCAACATAACACACAACATAGAGGTCTAGGCTAGAGACGTGTTCCGGCGTCGTTAAGCCTAGTGACTATCGATCTCGTGGAAGGTGGGTGATTCCTCCTGAGGGACGATAGCGCTAGTACGGATTGTGCTCCCACGTACCGTCGCGTATATATTGGGAGACCCCTATAGGCATATATCCTTTATCCTTAGGAAGTCGTGTCGGCCGCCCTACTGATCGCAATGCAGTGAACACAGCATTCACGAAGATCGACCGCCCGTACCCTAAAAAGTATTCTGCGGTTTTGCGAAAGGTTTGGCACACCCTCTGCCTAGAACTCCAGAGCAGTTTCTTTTAGCCTTTTTCAGACTCTATAACAGAAAAAGTCCATCCGAGCATTTGTCACTTCGGGCTCGTTAAAACATCGAAGGAGAATAGAGTCATCTTTAGCTTTTTCTCGACTCTTTAAAAGTGAAAAAGACAAGTTGTGTCTAAAGCGTCATTAACAATTTATTTTAAACGGAACAATCACCCTTTATTCCCGCGTTGATCTTTGGGTTGAAAAGATGGAGCACACCAACCAAGGAATTCCCCTTGGTGGAAATCCTAGTCCCTTCTCCTCTTAGGGAGATGTTGGTGTGCCCCACATGGCCACATTGTCACTTCCAAGACTGACAATTGGCCTACCAGTCTGGCTCTTTTCAACCAATGTCGTTCAGAACACCACCATTCTTGAACAATCGAGTCAACAGTTAGACCAGACCAGAGTGTCCCACCAGCCTTCTACTTCATCTTCCTCTCCTCCTTCCTCTTCGCTTGACGGAACTGGTAAAGCAAAAAACCGAGTTCCTAAGGAGAAGAAGGAGAAGAAGAAGAAAGAAAAGAAGAAGAAGGAGCCAAAGGCGACTGGGGGCAAACAAGTGTCGTCTGACAAAAATCCACACACAGCACTGGCAAGGGCTAAATCGCCATGCGTCATATGCAAGGGAGACCACTTCCACAGAGATTGTCCCTGTATCCCTTGGATACTAAGGGACTGGTCTCCCCGTTTGCACAATTCGGTAGCGTCGACCTCTGATAGCCATGTTGATTGCTCACCGTCAACTAGTGGAAGTGAAGCCACAGGACAAAGAGGGAACGCTAGATTTCCCTGCAAACTGTGTGAAGGCAATCACGCCATCCACCGTTGTCCCTTCTTAGACGAGGCAAAAAGAGTTCTGGAAGATCGCCCGATTTTACGAGCGCAACTTCCTCCTGGATATCAAAAACTCCTGCCAAGTCCTTCGCTAGTTGAGAATCCGGCTGGCCCGCTCAAGTGGTCAACCGAAGCGCCAGTCATTGAAGAGGAACCGTCTGAATCCATACCTGACGAAAGTCTAAAGGTTGAAATGGCAGTTGACCCGGTTTTGCCTTCAGAGGCTCTATCTTCGAATGACACCATCACCGAGGAGAATAAAGACGACACCGTCCAAATTCTCTTCATCAGCACTGACTCTGATGATCAAGGGGGCAATGCCACCATTCCTTTATCGCAGGAAGGAAGTTCATCAGAGCGATATCCGGCCGTCTATTCGGTCCCACCACCAAGCAACCTGGTTGTGTCCTTTGACTGGAACCAACTAGGCAGACCCCGCTTGCCAGCTAGCATACCATTCAGAATTATTGTCCAAATATACAGAATGGTAATGGCTAGCACAGTTATTGATGAAGGGGCATCTGTGAGTATCCTTTCCTCTATTGCTTGGAAAGCGCTTGGTTCGCCAGCGCTTTTGCCTGAAATGAGAAATCTATCAGGCTTTGATAAAGGAACCAGTCGACCTTTAGGGATCCTCCCCAATGTGCCCATAACATTGAAAGGGAAGACCGTTCAAATGAACGTGATGGTCGTTCAAGGACCCTTGGATTATAACCTACTCCTTGGACGAGACTATATATATTGCATGGGAGCCATCGTCTCATCACTCTTTAGAGTAATGTGTTTTCCGCATGAAGGAAGAATGGTCAAGCTCGTGGACCAACTTTCATTCCCCGGATCACGCATCGCAAATAGTCATGAACCATCCCTAAATGGTCTATTCACGCAAGAAGTGTCTCAACCCACGGTCCGTCCTCCTGATGAGCGCGAGTAATCCGGGAGGATATGACTGGAACCCAGGGAGCATGCGTCCTGGTCTGCTTCGGCAGAGAACTTTGGGTATAGGGTAGGTTTCCGCGGGAGAATATGACTAGTCCGTACCCCGTCCGTAGAGGAAGAGGGGTTGTTCTAGAATAAGATTCTTTGGTCAAAGTTATGTGAGTCGGCGGTCATCGTCGCTCACCGTTGGTAGACATCGCCGAAGAAGTGTTTTTTTCGTAGCCGCGAACGAGACAGTCTTTGGGTAACCTGAAAGAGGTAAGCCTCTCTCGTTAGAACAAATGTTTTGACGGAAAAGAAGTAGAGGTAACCTTGAAACTCTGTCTTATGCCTGGGGGCATGCAAACCTTTTGGAGTGCAAGCAAAGAGCGGTTATTTATCTGTTTTTTGGATTAGTCGTTTCCAAGCTTGCATAAAGAAAGGATGTAGAGCATAGCTTAGTGAGATGAAGCTCCTTAAAAAATAGAATCTTGATGAGACACCCTTATCATATGACTGGTATAATCGAGCAGTTTTGGCACAAAGTTCATGCTCGTTAAAAAATAAACGCAAGATCCGAGCAGTTTTAGCACATAGTTCATGCTCGTTAAAAAATAAACATAAGTTTGAGCAGTTTTAACGCGGACTTCATGCTCGTTAAAAAATAAACATAAGCACCACCCGGTAAATAACCATTGTGAATGTAAACCTCATCAGCCATTAAAGCCTTGGTCGTGTTTGCACAGTCACCTCCACTTTTCATTTGGCCGATCGTTCACCTACATATGATTGTTTACCCATTTTGAGGAACAGATGCGAAGAGTGATTTCACCTAGCCATCCTTGTGACACTGCCGTGATTGGAAAATTCCAACATGTACCTGGAATCAGCTGCTAACCCTGTTTATCACTCGTTCCTCAAAAGATGAGTCTTCTTTAAGCTCTTTTCAACTGACTCGTAAAATATGAAAAGATTGCCGAGTTTTGGCCTTCCAGCTCGTTAAAGCGACCGGAAGTGCTATCCCTCCTCTAGATTTTAATCTTTTTGGACTCGAGGGATTATTGCACAAAAAGATCGAGCGCTTGTTTTGTTCGGCTCGTTAAAACGATCGAAAACTCATCCCGTCTGTATTGTTTTATACTTTTTCGGACTTAAGGGATTAGATGACGAAAAAGGAATTTTGGAGTTAACTTTACGTACCTTTTCTGACTCTCTAAAAATGAAAACGGACCGAGTCGTCTTTGTCGTTAGACTCGTTAAAATCATTAAATAGCGACAAACTTGTCTTTAGACGAGAACGAGTTTCACTATCGCTAGGCTCGTTAAAACATAGCGATGGGCTTGCCCGAAGGGCAGGTTATAGAACAAGCATATGTTATCCTCCTCAAGCTTGACAAAAATAAAGAGGTACTGGTCAGCAATGACTGGGGAAAAATTGGGAGAAACTAACGAAAACTTTGATGGTAGCAAGTCGCTCTTGAACATGACACTTTTCATCCGTACCACAATCGGGTTGGGTTGTTTCATTCGCCGGTCACATCACCATGGTCTCGCCATACCATCCATAATTGGGGTAATGCTATCGATCCATCGCATCAGTGTCGCCATATGTTCAAGAGAAGTCGTTCAGAAAGAGTCAACCGGGTCCCATCCACTGCCATACATTATCCTTCATCCATTCATGATCGCCACCCTGAATCATATGTCACAGATCGTTTTCGCCTCCATTAAAATCATTAGCTCCGTTCCGTGTCACTGATGTGGGATTCATTAAGGCCCTCCTTTGACGGATTGCTTCTTGTCGACATCAGCTCATTATCCAAGAAGTTGATCTAGGAACAACCCCTTCAGTACTTTGAAGCTTGCATGCCTCAATGGCAAGTTTCTCACTTTCGGCGACAGGTATACATCAATGACCTTCGACCAGAAGATTTTGCGTGGTGTTCGACGCCAAGTCCTTTATTCACACCACGTGAATTGTACTGCAGTACCTTGAGGGTCATTATCATTATCGGTGATTCCTCTCGCACTTGTTAACGGTTTACATCATTGACCAGTAATCAAGCGATGTCTTTCCATGTTCGACTTCAGAACAATTCTCACATGGATCGACTTGTACTTAGAGTGAAGATCGAACGAGTTTGAAGACCCCAGATCTAGTTTCATCCATCCGGGCTGTGATATATATTCAGGAAATATAAAGACATTTAACATGTACATCATTGCAGCAAATGATCATCCTACTCAAAGGATGATAATTTCACCAAAATTATCAGTCTACCATCAGACGATCGTCTATTCCATGTACAAAAAATGAATTTATAAAGCTGAGCATGGGGATGCCCGCCTCAGCGAGATCATGAAAGCAGTATGAAAAATAATGTATTGTATTGTATCTTATTACAGGTCTCCTCCCAGCAAATGGATGAACTTCGGACCCTCCTGGATAAAGCATTTCACCCGATAAACGGCCTCATACTTTAGGGGGCAACTGTTATAGACATTTTTGTGCCTTGCAACACTAAGCATGAAATGTCAATAATCTAAGGGATCCAAAGTCCCTAAACATGTTGTTCCTACCCCTAGAGGAACAAGGCTAACAAACCACAGCAATTCACAGAAGTTCTCCACCTGAAACTGCTCAAAAACAAGTCAATTCAGGATCATGTCAACTGCTCCACTGACCATCTGCGCTGAATGTCAGTGGCTCCACTGTCTACCTGCGTTGAATGTCAACTCCAACACTAGCTACCTGCGCTGAGCAAGTTTGGACATGTGGCAGACTCATTCCTCAAGGTGTCAGAGCCCAGGAAGCTTCCAAAATGACACTTGCCTCAGGGAATTCGACTGGTGATGAGTAAGAGGTTCCAAATGTCCAAGTGGAAGCAAGAACCTCCAAGTGGAATCAAGAACTGACAGAGGGAGAGGACACTAGTCAGATCTCAAGCTGACTCATCCTCTCTCCAAACATTTATATATGGATCTCTCCTCCATGAGATCCAGGGGGCTGGAATTTTGTTATTGCAAAGAATTGTTGTTGGTTTGAGACTGGAATCATTGGGTGCTTAATGCTTTGAAGGGAGGTGAAGATAGGAATTCCATTCTGCTGGGAAGGAGATGCTGGATTGGAGCCCTCTGGGTTGTATCTCTTCCTGAACCTTGTTATTTATCAATAAAGCTATCTTGGTTTTCTCCTATATACTGATGTATCTTTGATGTATGATTGCATTAGTGTATTTGATTTATTTCTAATCCTGAATCATTTATGAATATGAATATCTGCCTTTGTGTTGTGTTCTTCTCTTGTCTCAAGTAGCTGTTCTCTTGTCGCAAGTAGCTGTTCTCTTGTGATCTTGCAGGAAGGCAAGTAGCTGTTCTCTTGTGGTTTTGCGAGGAGGCAAGTAGCTGTGAACACCCAAAGGAGAAGAGGATCTAGATCGAGGGACAAACGGAAGACACCGGTAAGTCCATTGATCTCTCTTCTTTCCCATTTCATAAAGGAAGAAACCAGAATAGCTGTCTCTGTTTGTCGCTAAGGCACTGTCACACCTTAGGTGGATAGGATCGTCCTGCATAGGCATTTTTCCCCACAATATATATAGTCTCCCATGCAATATATATAGTCTCGTCCAAGGAGTAGGTTATAATCCAAGGGTCCTTGAACGACCATCACGTTCATTTGAACGGTCTTCCCTTTCAATGTTATGGGCACATTGGGGAGGATCCCTAAAGGTCTATTCACGCAAGAAGTGTCTCAACCCAAGGTCCGTCCTCCTGATGAGCGCGAGTAATCTGGGAGGATATGACTGGAACCCAGGGAGCATGCGTCCTGGTCTGCTTCGGCAGAGAACTTTGGGTATAGGGTAGGTTTCCGCGGGAGAATATGACTAGTCCGTACCCCGTCCGTAGAGGAAGAGGGGTTGTTCTAGAATAAGATTCTTTTGTCAAATATGTGAGTCGGCGGTCGTCGTCGCTCACCGTTGGTAGACATCGCCGAAGAAGTGTTTTGTTCGTAGCCGCGAACGAGACAGTCTTTGGGTAACCTGAAAGAGGTAAGCCTCTCTCGTTAGAACAAATGTTTTGATGGAAAAGAAGTAGAGGTAACCTTGAAACTCTGTCTTATGCCTGGGGGCATGCAAACCTTTTGGAGTGCAAGCAAAGAGCGGTTATTTATCTGTTTTTTGGATTAGTCGTTTCCGAGCTTGCATAAAGAAAGGATGCAGAGCATAGCTTAGTGAGATGAAGCTCCTTAAAAAATAGAATCTTGATGAGACACTCTTATCATATGACTGGTATAAATGAGCAGTTTTAGCATAAAGTTCATGCTCGTTAAAAAATAAACGCAAGATCCGAGCAGTTTTAACGTGGAATTCATGCTCGTTAAAAAATAAACATAAGCACCACCCGGTAAATAACCACTGTGAACGTAAACCTCATCAGCCATTAAAGCCTTGGTCGTGTTTGCACCATCACCTCCACTTTTCATTTGGCCAATCGTTCACCTCCATATGATTGTTTACCCATTTTTAGGAACAGCTGCGAAGAGTGATTTCACCTAGCCATCCTTGTGACACTGCCGTGATTGGAAAATTCCAACTTGTATCTGGAATCAGCTGCTAACCCTGTTTATCACTCGTTCCTCAAAAGACGAGTCTTCTTTAAGCTCTTTTCAACTGACTCATAAAATATGAAAAGATTGCCGAGTTTTGGCCTTCCAACTCGTTAAAGTGACCGGAAGTGCTATCCCTCCTCTAGATTTTAATCTTTTTGGATCTGAGGGATTATTGCACAAAAAGATCGAGCGCTTGTTTTGTTCGGCTCGTTAAAACGATCGAAAACTCATCCCTTCTATATTGTTTTATACTTTTTTGGACTTAAGGGATTAGATGACGAAAAAGGAATTTTGGAGTTAACTTTATGTACCTTTTCATACTCTCTAAAAATGAAAAGGACCGAGTTATCCTTGTTGTTAGACTCGTTAAAATCACTAAATAGCAACAAACTTGTCTTTAGACGAGAACGAGTTTCACTATCGCTAGGCTCATTAAAACATAGCGATGGGCTTGCCGGAAGGGTAGGTTATAGAACAAGCATATGTTATCCTCCTCAAGCTTGACAAAAATAAAGAGGTACTGGTCAGCAATGACTGGGGAAAAATTGGGAGAAACTAAAGAAAACTTTGATGGTAGCATGTCGCTCTTGAACATGACACTTTTCATCCGTACCACAATCGGGTTGGGTTGTTTCATTCACCGGTCACATCACCATGGTCTCGCCATACCATCCATAATTGGGGTAGTGCTACTGATCCATCGCATCAGTGTCGCCATATGTTCAAGAGAAGTCGTTCAGAAAGAGTCAACCGGGTCCCATCCACTACCATACATTATCCTTCATCCATTCATGACCGCCACCCTGAATCATATGTCACAGATCGTTTTCACCTCCATCAAAATCATTAGCTCCATTCCGTGTCACTGACGTGGGATTCATTAAGGCCCTCCTTTGACAGATCGCTTCTTGTCGACATCAGCTCATTATCCAAGAAGTTGATCTAGGAACAACCCCTTCAGTACTTTGAAGCTTGCATGCCTCAATGGCAAGTTTCTCACTTCCGGCGACAGGTATACATCAATGACCTTCGACCAGAAGATTTTGCATGGTGTTCGATGCCAAGTCCTTTATTCACACCACGTGAATTGTACTGCAGTACCTTGAGGGTCATTATCATTATCGGTGATTCCTCTCACACTTGTTAACGGTTTACATCATTGACCGGTAATCAAGCGATGTCTTTCCATGTTCGACTTCATAACAATTCTCACATGGATCGACTTGTACTTAGAGTGAAGATCGAATGAGATTGAAGACCCCGGATCTAGTTTCATCCATCCGGGCTGCGATATATATTCAGGAAATATAAAGAAATTTGACATGTACATCATTGCAGCAGATGATCATCCTACTCAAAGGATGATAATTTCACCAAAATTATCAGTCTACCATCAGACGATCGTCTGTTCCATGTACAAAAAATGAATTTATAAAGCTGAGCATGGGGATGCCCGCCTCAGCTAGATCATGAAAGCAGTATGAAAAATAATGTATTGTATTGTATCTTATTACAGGTCTCCTCCCAACAAATGGATGAACTTCGGACCCTCCTGGATAAAGCATTTCACCCGATAAACGGCCTCATACTTTAGGGGGCAACTGTTATAGACATTTTTGTGCCTTGCAACACTAAGCATGAAATGTCAATAATCTAAGGGATCCAAAATCCCTAAACATGTTGTTCCTACCCCTAGAGGAACAAGGCTAACAAACCACAGCAATTCACAGATGTTCTCCACTTGAAACTGCTCAAAAACAAGTCAATTCAGGATCATGTCAACTGCTCCACTGACCATCTGCGCTGAATGTCAGTGGCTCCACTGTCTACCTGCGTTGAATGTCAACTCCAACACTAGCTACCTGCGCTGAGCGAGTTTGGACATGTGGCAGACTCATTCCTCAAGGTGTCAGAGCCCAGGAAGCTTCCAAAATGACACTTGCCTCAGGGAATTCCACTGGTGATGAGTAAGAGGTTCCAAATCTCCAAGTGGAAGCAAGAACCTCCAAGTGGAATCAAGAACTGACAGAGGGAGAGGACACTAGTCAGATCTCAAGCTGACTCATCCTCTCTCCGAACATCTATATATGGATCTCTCCTCCATGAGATCCAGGAGGCTGGAATTTTGTTATTGCAAAGAATTGCTGTTGGTTTGAGACTGGAATCATTGGGTGCTTAATGCTTTGAAGGGAGGTGAAGATAGGAATTCCATTCTGCTGGGAAGGAGATGCTGGATTGGAGCCCTCTGGGTTGTATCTCTTCCTGAACCTTGTTATTTATCAATAAAGCTATCTTGGTTTTCTCCTATATACTGATGTATCTTTGATGTATGATTGCATTAGTGTATTTGATTTATTTCTAATCCTAAATCATTTATGAATATGAATATCTGCCTTTGTGTTGTGTTCTTCTCTTGTCTCAAGTAGCTGTTCTCTTGTCGCAAGTAGCTGTTCTCTTGTGATCTTGCAGGAAGGCAAGTAACTGTTCTCTTGTGGTTTTGCGAGGAGGCAAGTAGCTGTGAACACCCAAAGGAGAAGAGGATCTAGATCGAGGGACAAACGGAAGACACTGGTAAGTCCATTGATCTCTCTTCTTTCCCATTTCATAAAGGAAGAAACCAGAATAGCTGTCTCTGTTTGTTGCTAAGGCATTGTCACACCTTAGGTGGATAGGATCGTCCTGCATAGGCATTTTTCCCCACAACAAGAGGGATATGAGATAGAGCACATAGGGAGGATTTGCCAATTGTAGTAGCCCACAAACCACAAACCATACTTCTTTGTACTTGCAGTTGGGTTTTTCCCTCGAAAGGGTTTCTTAGGCCATATCTTGTGTCTAATATATTTGTGGTCTTTTATTTCATTGTTCTCTATTTTCTGCATAGTTTTAATTCACGTGTAATACACTATTAACAACAATCTAGAAATCTAGAAATCTAAAAGGAAATAAAATTGTAATAGTGCAGAATTTCATATTTTACATATAATTTTATTAGATTTGTTGTGGTGAAATGTCCATTGGAATATCCACGACAATTTAGGGATCAATTTTAATCTCTCTTAGTGGCAACACATTACACTCATGAAATACCTCAAGTATTCACAAAAGAGAATTCTTGATTCTCATTCTATGGTTAATAAACCATGGTAGGGTCTTACTAGATAATGCTTTGATAATTTCTTTCCTTCTAATGCTCTTTAATGCAGGAAGAAAGATTCCATTTATAGGATTCCTTTTGGTATTAACCTATAATGGAAATTACATAGCCTTAAAATGGTCAATGAGCAGTAGTAATAGGGTTTCATGTTTGGAATTGTTTTGTTCAACTATTGTAGGCATTCTAGCCACAATTTTTCTCTCTAACCATCCCATTTTTTCTTACACTTTTAGAAACAAGTTTCCCCAATTTATATGGGTTGTTACTAGCCAAAAGCATAGCGGAGTATCTTTCCCTTTTTAGCAAAAGCAATATATTAGTGCTCGGAAAGCATCCCCATAACATGGGAGAGGATAAAAAACTTGGGAGCATGTCCCTTCACCATTCCCACTAATGGTTGAATATAGAATGATGAAATTTCCTAGAAAAAACAATGGGAAAACTTTTTGTTTCAAGATATCTATTAACATCCGAAGGATATGATTCTTGTACTTGATATATGCATTAAAGTCAAATATTACTTGAAATTTTGTTAGAAAGCTTGGGCAAGAAAGGTTAGTACTTCCTATGGACAATGGAAAGGTCAAATCACCCAACAACCTATTTTTCTCTTCCCCTCTTGTGGCATCATAGCCCCATTATTGCTTCCTCACGAAACCATTTTTGTTGATATTATATTATTATGTATTTTCCCTTTACATAAGCATAACATAGAAAATATAACAACTCTAGATTATAATTGTAGCCTACCACTCGGTTCAACATATTCATTAGTCAATCTTTGGCCTTGAGCTCCAAATTGGAAATATTTCAAATGCAACATGAAGTCATCACAAAAAAACCCACATTTTTTAAATGTCATCGCAGAAGCCACATCATAAAATTAATACATAATTTAATACAATATAATTCATGATTAAAGCTTATATATTACATTCCTCTCCTTCTTGAAATCACATAATGCTTAGTGAACATTCCTTTCCACAAAGAAATTGTGTCTCCATGTCTCCATTCTTTAGTTGCATCTATAGTGTTTTCCTTTTCATTGAAAACTTACATAAATGTTGGCCATCTTGCGTGAAAATACTCAAGAATACCTTTATTTCCTTGAGATACTCATGAGGCCTTAACATTTCAACATATGCTTATATAAGTTATCAAGGTAAACATGAATTTCATAAACACTTATAGATAACAATTATTCCATGTGTATTAATTCCAATGCAAACTCGTTTGAAGATATATTCACACAACAAGATAGAGTATGGAATTTCAACCTAATACGTATTTGTATGAATTTTCTTTCTTCACAAGACTTTTACAAGTGAGATTTGGCTTACTCTCTTCTTTAGCACACCATAAATTCTTTACTTCTTCATCCAAGCCAACATATTGTTTAAGGGAAGATTTCTCTTGCAATAATAATCTACTTTAAACCCAACAGACATACCCAAGACCTACCTAAACATAGGGTGTTGCAGTCAAGACACAATACAACTCAGGAAAATCCAAGTACATGCACATTTATACTAGAAATCACACAAAGAGGCAAAGATTTTATACCCTTTTATCACGAGGAAAGTCTCTAGTTGATGCATCCAACTTGAGGTAAATCCTTTAGAGATCTATGTTCCTATCCCTCCTCTTAAATACCGGCACATAATAGAAATCCTCCAAGGCTCTATACCCTGCAAAAACTATTATTGCATACATGTATAGACACATCCATAATAAACATGAAAATATAAATGAAGAACATGAGAAAAAATGGGGGAATAGAGCTTAAGCTTGAATTATACCAATAATTTGTTGTACATAGTCATGCTCACTTGAAGTCCTTAAGGGCCTATCGTGTCCTCCTCACCAACTTTCATCATTTGTTGAACTTATTATGCTAGATTAGCACAGAGATAAATGATAGGTAAATACTCCAATATTACTTTGGCATATGTTATCTTTTCCTCCTTTGTGAGATTCTATGAAGAGCTTTCTTTTATAGGTTTTCTTAGGTAGTGATTAGATTGAATATATAAATATTTTTCACCATGTCTTGTCCTTTAATCCTTATCTTCTTTGAGTGATCAGTTTTTACCCAATCCAACCTTATCCATGCAATTCTACACTATGTTGGTCCATCGCAATATTACTGGGGCATTTTTGACCCTTTGTTGCTTAAATCCAGTGCACACAAAGCATTGTTAGGCAGTGTACACAAAGCATTGTTAGTCCTAGTGTTTCTTGGCTAGAATTGCAAGGGAACATTGAAGGAACCAATTAATTCTTTTTGGAGCATTGCACAAGCCACTTTTGGCTTTTTGACATGGAAGATGATGTTCCTTTCTAGTAGACCTAACGGGGTGTATTTTTTAGCTATAAAATATTCCCCCTAATGGATGAGTTTAAAAGAGAAGTTAATGGTTAAAATACATTATAATAAAAACACTAGTGAATCAGATAGAGAGAGAGACCATTGATAGAAGACCTATAGAGGTTGTGTAAATCATAGTGACTCAGACACATAAAAATTGAATCCCTGAGGTAGGCATACCCATACTCAATACTGAGAGAATATAATAGGGCTACCCACATAACATACTAGAGACTCGTGTCATTAAGGACTATTCATGATACAATATAGATCTCTGGCACAATAGCTATCAGTAGGGTTGGACATTTATGTAAGTGCCCCCAATGATGTCCCTCAAAGTACATAATACATTATCCAATGCAACTTGCAGGACACAATGGTCATGATAAAGGTAGTCGAATTCCCCAATGTCTTTGACTCATCCCGATGGTATAATTCTACTACATGTGAATGAATGGGATAATGTTAAGCAAGTAGAGAGACCGTCTGATTACCAGACATTGAGGGATCTTGATAGCAGATGTGAGGGAGACCACTAATAATGAAAATGGTTCGCAAGATACCTAGCATAAACTATGGAGTGTGAATGAGTGAGCTAATGTTGAGAAATTCACAGAATCGGTCAACAAGGATCAATGAAGAAAATCCAATGTCAACCATGGGGAAACCTATCATTGAGGACTACAAGCTCGAAGGTACTAAATTGTTTTTAGATCTACATCCTAGATAAAGTGTTGAAGTTGATGGGGAGAGATCAATTGAAGGAGGGCCTTAATATATCCCCCCATTAATTGAAATGATACTGAAACCAAGATAAGGTATTTGATAATAGCAACTGAATAACTAATGCACAACTGACATAGGGATGGTTAAAACAAAAGGTATATGAATACTTACAGAATGAAAAATTTTGCTAGGACTTCCCTTGAGCATATAATGACATGACACAAATGTGAATGGAAGCATAAATTAAATAATATAAAAAATACGTAGTAGAGACATAGGAGGCATAAAAAAATCCCATGGACTAGAAGGGTAACCAATTAGGTGAGATACAAACTCAATAATAGAGTGACTTGACTCAAGCTGATGGTGTGTTTCTAAAACCGCGAAAATATCAACTATAAGAGTATGACACAAACAAGTGCCATGTTCAAGGGTGACATACCATTGTTGTGATGCAACACAAAATAAAATATACTTTCCCCCTTTCCCTTTTTGTATAGTTTATCCCCTTCATTATTTATTGAGCACAGAAGTGAAGAGAAGTGAGCTCGATAGGTTCCTTTTTCATTCAGTTTTAACAAGCCTGAAATGGTTCCTTTTTTGTAAGTTTTATAGAGAGACTTTAAAAAGAGATAAAAATACATTGTGTCCTTCTTATGGTTTAACAAAATTGATAATGGAAAATAGATTGCTCATTAGATTTCATGATGGCTAATGAGTAGGAAAGAATGGAAATAACTTGACATTTTTAGGTATGTTTCATGTGTGTGAAAAGATAGAAAAAATAAGCTTGGGATTTTCATTTTTTAACAAGCATGAAAAGAAGACCAAAAGGAATCTCATTCCATAGAGACATGTGGTATGAAAATATGCATCTTATTCTGAGGTAGATGGAACTGACCTAAGCAAAGCAGGATGCAGTGGCAATGGTCTCTTTGAAAGGTTACAATATGGAGGCAAATATGATGCAAAAGGAAAGAGAAAAATCATGGCTACAAGGTTGGTGAGTGGGATGAAGGCAAGAAACATTATGACAACATGGAGCAAGACATTGAAGACCATGATCATAGGTGACCAAAAAGTAACAAGTAAAAAAGTTGGGACCCCCTATAGGGTGATACTGGCTAGAAACAAGAGATAAAGAGAAGTATGAGGCTCAATTACGATGTCATGGAAACTACTAAAGAAGATCCATGAACCTACAAACTATCGCAACATGGGAACCAAAATGAAAATAGGTTGCTTTTTTAGGGCACCCATAAAAAGTAGGCTCTATTACACAAGTTTCGATTTTCAAAAAGACATGGTTAATGTTGCAACCTGATAGGGGTGTGCCCTAAAGCATAGTGAAATGATGACATAAGAGGTCAATGTTGGCCACAGTGTTGTCATTGATTAGCACATGTGATTGACCTTGGAGATTGATTTACATTTATGATGTTTAGAGAAACATCAATCTGGCTGTTTAGGTCATTGGTAGAGAACCATCATAGTAGCCGAATAATTGAAGAATCCTTAAAAATATTATGAGAATGGTTCAATGGCCTATTGATTGAAGGAAATTTGTCCATAGAAGATCAAGTCAAATTCCCCTACAAACTACATGGTTGGATGGTCCTCAGAAAGAACTTTCCAATGGTATATGATAGTTCAAAAAAATTCTAGGGGTTTAAGAGATATTGTTGGTTGAAGTTAGGTGGTCAGAATTCATTGAAGAAGTTTGGAGGTTTAGGCTTCTTGTAAAGAAAATAAGAAGTGTGTGGAAAAAAAAGGTTGAAAACCATACCTATTTGAGGCGTTTCAGTTGTTCAATGTATTTTAGCTATTTGGGCTAGTCAGGATGTCTGTACTAGTTAGTTGTTCGAGAGCTCAATTTTCGGATGCTCTACTTTAGTGTAATCATGAGGAAAGGCCAAAACCCAACCTTATTCCTATTCATATAACTTGATGATATGGCGGAAGGATGTGATCCATGAGTTGGAACCAACTAGGCATGGATGATGACGTGGAATATTGTGTAACAGACATGTGGCAATCAATTTGGAGTTTTTGGATTGCTAAGTGGGCTAGATCCATGTGACAGATGGCACCACCTAGAGGAATCCACGTGGAAGTGATGAAATGATCTTTTCAGTAGTAGATGATGCGGCATAACATCGATATTTGTGCCAATTTTTTATGTTTGGCACTGATTTCTAGTGTTATAAAATTTTCAAAATTCTACAAGAATCAAGTGGTGGGCCCGAAACAAGATCCTTGTCTAGACAGTGCAAAGTTATGACCTTGCAACAAAATAATGGTGGGGCCACATGAAGAGGCTAGTGCAAGTTAGTGTGGAGGAAAGACCAAGTGGGACCCTAACAAGAGTCAGTTCAACAATTTGGAAATTGTGGAGTTTAGCTTTTGGATGGTTTGCTTCTATGCAACATCAAGTAAGGACCAAACCCAAAGAGGAGAATAAGCACATTTTGGATTAAAAATTTAATCACAATTGTGGTCTTATGGAAGAGGGAGCTCAAAATCTCAGTGATTATACTGTTAAGAATTTGGTGTCGAGATTAGTTACAAAAAAAAATATTTCATTGCACAATTGGAAAGTAAAGAAAGGTGCAAATGTGGAGATATGATTTGTTGATGCGAAGTGATGTATAACCTCTAGTAGAAATAGAAACACAAATATGAGTTTGAGTGTTAGCACAATTGAAATTTAAGATTGAGAAGATTTAAATGAAAAGCGTGGTTGGTGGAATTAAAGAGTGAGCTACTTGGCATTCCAATGTGATGGAACAAACTGTCAAAGGATATCTACATCAACTTGCAATGGGAATGAACTGAAAAACTCCTCGAGTCAAAGAAGAATTAATTAAAGTTCTCATTTTTAAGTAGTGTGTAATTAGAGTGAAAAGGAAGAGCAATAGTGAAGTGAAGTGTGTGTGCAAGACAACTAGAGTGAGTGTACAAAGTGGAGTGAACACAAATTGAGAACAATAGAACCTGATATTAAGTGAGTAAGCACAAGAATAGTGTTGTATATTGTGTTTGTGTGTGTACTTGCAAAAGAGAGAATATCATGATAAGGCATATGAGAGCTAAAGAAGATGAAGGAACTACATGTGAGAAGTAATAACAAATTGTAAATTAAATTAAAGAACATTGCAGGAGGTCTTAGTTTGAAAATCCTATGAAAGAGTAGATCTAACTTATAGTAACAGGTCAGTGCATATGAAGATCTAAGGTTGGTGCCTCTAAGAAATTTGGTGCTTACTGATCTAAGGGGATTAGGACCTCTTATGAGTGGGTTCTCACAAAATAATTTATGTAAAAATAGTGGGTGCTTTGAATTTACATCATAATAAAAACAAGCTTTGGTGGTTTTTCTCCCAAAAGGGTTTCCACGTTAAAATCACTATGTACAATTGTGAATGCAATTTTTTTGTGTGATTTTGTGATTTTTTTCAATAAGAAAAATTTAGAATTACTAGTTCACCCCACCTTTCAATAATTCCTAATTCCCAACAATTCGTATTAGAGCAGGTTCCTTCAGGAACATTTTAATTGTTGGAAGGTAGATCTACAAGGAACAATGGAAATTCAAGCAAGTCAAGATATATACTCAATAAGAGTACCCATATTTGACGAGATTAATTCTGTATTATGGAGAGTTATAATGGAAGCTTACATCATGTACCTTGGAGTGGATGTATGGGCTATAGTAGAATCTAGATACACAGTTCTAACAACTCTACCTATAGATCGTAATGAAAGGAGAGCATACAACAATAATGCAACGAACAAGAACAAAATTGTATTTGGTCTTAACCAATATTATTTGGTAAACGTGATGCACCGAAAATAATCCAATGAAGCCTAGGACAAGCATAATAATAGCTATGAATGAGATTGAAAGGTAAAGAAAGCAAAAATCCAAGCCTATAGAATGAAATTTGAAAGTATTAGGATGAATGAAGAAGAAGCATTGCTAAATACTTCCTTAGAGTTGATGAAGTAGCCAATATTATTATAGGACTTGGTGAAAATATTAAAGAAGTGGAATTTATCCAAAAGGTTTTAAGATAACTCCTAATGAGATTTAATGCCAAGATCTCATCCATAGAGGAGATGAAAAAATTAAAGTCTCTAACTATGGAGCAGTGTCATGGAACTGTCACTACTTCTGAGATGAGAATTGGAGAAGAGAAAAAGAAACATTTAAATCCTCAAATAAATCCAAATGACACCAGTATTTCTCTAGTTGTGACTCAGTTGAGGAGATGGCTCAGTTTGTAAGAAAACACAAAAGAGGCTAAGGAAAATAAAAAGGTAAGCTACCATTTAAATGTTTTGAATGTGGTAGAGTAGGAAATTTTTCTTTTAAATTTCCATATAAAGTTGAGAAGCAAGAGAAAGACAAAGCACTTAGAAGAAAAGTAGTTTTTACTCTAAGGAAGACAATGAGTCATCTAAGGCAACCAATCAAGAATCCTCTAAGGGAGAACAAGAAGAATACACACTCATGGAATTTGAATCTAAGACTAAGTTTTAAGAAAAATCATATTTCGAAGGATTTGTGGACCTCAAAGAAAAATTAGTCAGTGCACTAGAGGAGTTGAAGAAAACTAAGAAGAAGAACAAGTTGTTGAAAGAGAAAATTTTGAGAGTTGAAGAAGGTATGTATAATTCTAAAAATAAACATTTTAACCTTCAAAATATAAACTAAAAGAAACTCTCAAGCTTAAGAACATTCTAGTTCATTAATTAAATGACAAAAAAAATAGTCATGATAGGCTAGAGGATGAAAATGATGGAGATATTATTTCTCTGATAACACATGTTGGCTTGTTGGGGCCTGACCTAGGTTCGGAAGAGTTATTAGCCAAACAACTCCTACACTACCGGCCCTTTTGGCAACAATCCACAGAGCACGGACTGAAGTCTCACCCGAGGTAGCAGGGGAGGGTGCTGGAACCAGGTTTCTGCACCCTTGGGATGTCTAGATGTGTTCTGGAGGGGATCGCGCACCGTTCTGTACCCTCGCGCTACTCTATATTGTTATCAGGCTTTCGCGTAGATCCGTATGAACTCGCTTTTTTTATGGTGAGTTTATTATAGATCTACTTTACTTCTTAAGGTCTTTAAGCAAACATTTAATAATAATACCCAATGCGCACAAAAATAAGCATAAACTCAGAACATAAACAACAGATAAATTCGCGATAAAACACACAATGATTCAAAATTTCCTATCTTTATTGATCTCCTTTTTCAGTACAACCAGATATGCCCTACGCACTTAGCTACAGGGGTCTACGCACATAGCTACAAACTCTACCAGGCCTCTACACACACAGCTGCAGAGCCTCTATCTATCTACCAATACCCTCGACTTGGACTTATAAACTCAGATATAATAATACTTTCGCAAACCCATACCACATCTCATCTTCCAAAAAGCTGCCTCTACCGTTAGAGCCTCGCTCTATTTATACATTCCCATGGTCTGCGGACCATGGGCAGGCCAACTCACTTCCTATTGTTTTATATTATTTTTGGGCGGACAACCTTTTGACTTGACCTCTTACATTTCGTGCTCCACGCACTTCACGGAACTTTTTACAATACCATTACCCTAACTTATGGTCTTTAAACCCTAAAACCATTACATGGGGCCTCCACTACCCAACAAGCCCCCAACAAAATCATTGTGACTCATCCCAGGTCACTCGTCAATGCGACGATATGCGCTGCCAAAGCTTCGTGGTCCACCATCCCTGTGAGTGACGCCTTATGTTCTGCTGCGCCCTCTTTATCTCCTGCAATGCTTCTTCAAGCTCCTGCTCCATCGCCTCTACCAATTTGCGCAACCGATGATGCTCATTCTGCTTTGCTTGGTTAACACATAGCACCCCCTCATAGGATTTTAGCTCTAGCTGGGGTGCCGCATACGGGAACTCCTCGTGCCATAGCAGCAAATTTCCAATATCTGGTCTACCATACACACTGTCAGTTGTAGCTTGTGTTGCATTTTTGCAAGAAGGGTGTTGCTATCTACGAGAGCCCAATCTTCCCAATACATTGGAGATGAACTGTTAACTGCAATTCCATCATTTGTCTCCATATTCATAGTCTTTCCCTTATCTTTGATGGGTCGCCGGCCAAGCCATGGATTAGGCGGTAGCATCCGGACCAGTTTTGCTTTGTGTCTAAGAATTTCTGGTACATCCCCTACCATCGGTGTTGAACTTTGCATGGAGCCCGCAGTCGTCAAGACCATATTATCTAGAAAATCTTGCATCTCTATTGGCCATATCCCATCCCTTGTGCTGTTAATGACGAGCAGATTCATACCGACGGAAAGGCGCAATATCTTACTCTGCTCGGAACCACAGATCGTTCGGTGGATACCCCCTTGTGATTTATAAGCGTCTTGAACTTAAAATTCAGTTGTTCCCTCCATTTCTGGTGTTGTAACATTAACCCTGTGGCAGATTGTTCCGGATCTGACTCGTACCTTGTGTTGAGTCTTGAAAATGTCATTCATTTCCATCACACTTTCACTATTATGTCCATTATATCACCTCCATTTCACCTCCATTTCACTACTATGTCACCACATTCATCCCACTTTCATTATCATTGGGCCACCTTTATGTTTTTCCAATATTTATTATTTCTAAGCCTTTTAAGTGAATTTGTGGTTAAACATTAGAAAATAATGTGCATATGCTTATACCTAACAAATGGGTTGAGATTGTTGACATGTGTAGGTTGAAAGGAGGCTTCTAGAAGACCCTTATGTGGCACTCTAAGGCCAAATTCGAATTTGGTTGGAAAGAATCATGGGATCATGAGGATATGTGTCACATCTCCTAACTGTATTGTAACTCTAAAAAGACATGTGTCTTATCAGTTCCTATTTTGATTAGGACTCTAGAGGTAGAGGGAGAGATTCATGGACTATCATTAATGAGATGGCTCTCATCTTTTTGTATAAATAGGAAATCTCTCTCCTTCATTTGCTAGTCTTTTCCTTTAGTCTTTTCTTAGTCCTTTTAGTTTGTTAGTCCCATGGCTTTTGAAAGCTTTGGAGAGCTTTGTTGTACTTTGCACTTTTGAAGAAATTGAATAAAGCTTTGATGTTCTCAACATGGAAGGAGATGTGAAGTAGATGTCATGGAGCATATTAGGATGTAAGTAGATTAGATTTCATTTTGTAAATATTGCTTTGTAGAATGTAAGGTAGATTAGATTTTCATTCATGCAATTTTAATTTATGCAAGTGTGTTTAATTTTGCTTTGATTTCATAGGTAGTAGGGGGCCCCTGCCTTGTACAGTTTGAATCACTGCATTTTATTTTCTCCCGGGATTGTGTGTCTTTGTTGTATTTGCTTTATATCTGATGGTATTTTCAGTTGACAGATTCAAAGTTGCTGCCTTTAATTTGATTTTCTAGCTTACTTCTAGTTTAGTTTCTCAAAGTTGTATGTTAACATATTGATGGTCTCTTTATCATAAATTGTTTATCTTTTAGAGATCAGAATACTAATAAATTACAGCTGGCTTTGAGTACTTTTTAGACTAATCTTTAACTACTTTCTAATCGTGCTTTACATAGTACCATATGTTAGAAGCAGAGAGTTAGAAAGAGCTGAATATTATAACTAGTCTTTAAAGTGGATTTTTCTCATTTTTGATCACTTTTTAAACTCATCTCTAGCTACTTCCTAATCGTGTTTTACATAGTACCATATGTTGGAAGCAGAGAGTTAGGAAGAGATAAACATTATCATTGGTTTTTAAAGTGATTTTCTTACCTTTTTATTTGCAGTAGCATGAATGGTGTCTAGTGCCATTAGAAAGTGGTTTTTATGCTTTGCTTTCAGTTTCATTTCAAGTTATTTCTTTCAAGCTCTTTCTTTGCAAGTTTAAAGTTTGATTACTTTTTAGACTTATTTCTAACTACTTCTTAATCGTGTTTCACATAGTACTATATGTTGGAAGCAGAGAGTTAGGAAGAGTTGAACATTATAACTGGTCTTTAAAGTGGTTTTTCTTACTTGTCACCTTAGAGCTTGATTACTTTTTGGACTTATTTCTGACTACTTCTTAATCGTGCTTAACATAGTACTATATGTTGGAAGCAGAGGGTTAGGAAGAGTTGAACATTATAACTTCATAAAACAACGAAGTAAGAAAGAGGTTAACTAAGCACATATAGTGCACCACACTTCATCAGTTTACGATACCTGGATTGATAATTTATGTAGAGCAATTTAAGACGTTAAATTGACAAGACATTTTGGCGTCGTTGCCGGGGAAGTGTAATTAGGAGACCTTATTTCTT
This sequence comes from Pinus tabuliformis, assembly GCA_031772625.1. Taxonomy (NCBI): domain Eukaryota; kingdom Viridiplantae; phylum Streptophyta; class Pinopsida; order Pinales; family Pinaceae; genus Pinus; species Pinus tabuliformis. The sequence goes on from CM062805.1 coordinate 248,919,624, forward strand.
ACATCTAAAAAAAAAATTAATAATCCTTGAGTATGCTCTCCTCTTGCACTTTGTGTGATCTGGAGGATCAAAAAAAGGATTGTTAAGTAAAAAAAAGACAAAATAATAATTCTTGAGTATGCTCTCCTCCTGCACTCTGTGTGATCTGGAGGATCAGAAAAAGAATTGTTAAAAAAAAAAAAATAGGAGAGAAAATAAACTTCAAACATTTCAATTGATTCAATAAAAAAAAATGAAAAAATGAAACTCAACTGCTTTGATAGGTTCAAATTGTCCAAAATTGTCTGGTTATGCTTTGTAGTGGTCTTCAAAACACTGTGTCCTGTTCAAATAAGGTTTTGCAACTTAGCTGCAGAAACTGCCCTGATCCCGCAGCTATCTGACAATTCCACAGCTAGCTGACAATTCCACAGCTGTTTCAAGGTTTAGCAGGTTACAGGCATCTAATGAAAAAACCGACCACATGGGCATCTCCAGAATTGTCCCGACATGGATCCTATCCTAGTCACCCAGCTCAGATCGATGAAAAACCAGCCTAGGACCTCAGTCAAAGTCTTGTTTTTAACATGTTTTTCTTGAAGTATTTGCTGTCTGAAATTGAAAATCATTAATCCTTTTTATAAAATTTTACAATTTCAGAGAAAAAAAAAAAAGAGAGAAAAACAATCTATGGCTATCTCCATTCTTAGTTTTCACTGTGGCTTCAATAAAAAAAAATATATGCCTCCCTGTTCAAGCTTTGACCTATTGATTCCTGTAGGAGGCATTCATCATTTAGTGGCAGATTTTTGAGTTGATTTCACCTTTGGATAGCTACATTATCGATTAGAAACAGAGGGTCGAATTCTTGAAGGTAGCCTCTGGTGATTCATTAAATTATTAAGGGCAGAGTAGTCATTTTTCTCCAAGGGCGAGAGCATGTAAGCCGATTGCATTTGCTGACAAAAGGAAAAATTTGTTAGCTGAATTTTATCTTATTTCAGGGGTCAAATCCTCTTACTATTGGAGCCAATTTCCTCTGCCATTATATCCACCAGATTACATGTCTACTTCATGGGATGAGTTCAACATTCACCATAATTATTTGGAGATTGATCTGAGCTAGAATGAATCAATAAGCTCAATTGCTGCCACTTAGATTTCCACCACCTACAAAACCTGTGATATAAACAACCTGAGCTCAACAAAATTCTTAAGTCGTTGTTTTAAAAATGCAAGGAATCATTATTAATCACTACAACAATTGTTTGGAAACGTTTCAGATAACCTGTGACAATCAGTCGCCCCAATCCTTCAACTATGTCCCTCTGTCTAAAGATCACAAGCTTAATAGGGTTGATGAACGGGAGTGTATTGAGCAAGCCGGGCTGTGTAACACACCTGCAAAACAGTAGATCAAACAAGAAAGGCCGAATGCAACAATTCAGAACAGTAAAACTCAGAAAAAAAAACGTAAACACAGAAAAAACGTCAAACTTCAAACGTTCGATTTGCCCACATGGAGACGAATTTAAAAAAAATAAAACATGGGTTGTTTTGCCAGGTGGGTTAATTAGATAACCCAGAAACCGTTTGAGGAAATTCGTGGCGATCTGGGAGAAATTTTTGGTTCTTTGGAGCCCATTTTTGACTGCTACGCGTGAAAAAATTGAGTTATTAACTGATAGTTTGATTAATTGATTAACTCCGCGTGCCTGAGGGAAGGAGTTCTAATGGGGATCAATTACATGCTGGCATATACAACCAATTACACGACTTTACACCTGTTTAGAGACGTGTTTCAATTGAACATGATTCTCTGTCATTAAATCCCATGAAGTCGCTGCCGGTTAAATGTTGGGAAGAAATGGAACTAAAGTGGAGCAATTTATAAATTCAATCTTTTTGATCAGCGATTGAAACTCCTAGATATGAAATTGGTTTTCATGTGGACGTATCTTGACTCACAACACCTTCAAACATTCAGTATCATAAGGCATTGCGTAAAGACAGAGATTTCCGTATTCTTTCATACAGTACGAAGGTTGAAGTTTTGTGGGATGAAGTAAATGAAGAAATCGTTTGGGAAATAGCTAGAATGCAGTGTTGGCAGAAGTTCTGTAATTGGACAATGACAATCTTGAAGAATTTAAGAACAGAATCCTATTGAAACGATCCAAGGTGATAAGGTACACAGCTGGGTTTGAATAGACACCCGTATTTCCAGACACATCAGTGGGCTAAGACACCTTGGATTAGATAAAACACTTTGTTATTGGTAACTCAGTGGAATAGCTATGATTGGTTATAATTATGATAGATATGTGAGGGATATATTTAACTGGATAGCTGGCAAATTTGTGATTGGCAACCATTCTATTGTCTTATGCATCAAAGATATATAAAAGTAGGAATGGATTGTAACAATTTTGGAACTGATTAAATTGTATGGCGGTTGGCAGTGTCTTCCCAGGAGTCCCGTGGGATGAGGGGCACATTTTTTTTTCTCTTCTACGCACACAGCCACTCCATTTCACAGTACTTTCTACACTCTGTACTTTCCGCAGCCAATACAGCGTTTCCGCAGCCAATCCCAGATTCCGCAGCTGTTTTGTTAAACTCTAGGTTGCAGGTGTCATCAAGCAAAACAAGTCACATGGGTAGCTAGGGAAATGTCAGTACATGGATGGTGTCCTATTCATTCGATCAAATTTGATGAAAAAGACCCCGGTCAAAGGGAAGTCAAATTGTGTGTTATCACAAAGTCGCCACATTGAGTCGCCACACTGAGTCGCTGCATGTCAAGGAAAAAATAATAATTTTGAATCAATGAAATGAACAAGTTATTTTCTCACTTTTCTGAAGGTATTGATTAATTTTGGACTGATAATGAAAGATGAATGGCTAACTTTGTATCCAAGATTTTTAGCTACAGAACTGTGCACATTCCGCAGCTAAAGTCCAATTCCGCAGCTATTCTCTGATTCCGCAGCTATTCTCTGATTCCGCAGCCAGAAAAACCTCATTGTTCAAATCAGCTTATCTTTTTCATACAAAATCAGATTTTGATGATTTAAGTACCATTGGAAAGATCTCAACGAGATCTATACAATGAGAAATATATCATTAGAGTTTGAAATGGCAAATAATGAAATAAATTGCTGAAAAGAAGCAACATCAACTTGAGGCACTAATTCCAAAGCAGGTATAAATTCTTTTGATTTTTCCTTTGAGAACTTATTTCATTAATACAAATTCTTAGTTTTGTGTGTAAATATCATAACTAGAGAGATTGGCCACCTCTCTCCTTTGATAATTTTACATTCCATTGCAGAAGAAGTATTAGTTTTTTTTACAGGTTCCAGGAGGAAGGACAAATGACTACAAGAGAATGGTGTCTCTCTAAGAGACCAATTTGTTTCATGAGAGGATGATCAGCAACAAAGAGGAAATATGTTGATGCAAAATCAGATCCAAACACTTGAAAAACTTTCAGATACTATTGTCTCCATCACATCCATACTTCATAATAAACCATTCACCTCATTCCACTCCATATTTTTCATTTTCATTCATATACACTTTCCATCTCTTTTTGTTCATTCATAACCCACCAATAAAAGCAAGAGGCTCATTCACATGCTTATTGCCCATTGTCATTTCTATTCTCCATTGCCATTTTCCATTTTCATTTTCCATTCCTTGTCATTTTCATTCCGCAAATAAGCCCTGCTTCAATGCAAATTATTGAGTCCATAGTCCTTTGAGTCTAATTTCTTTGTAAAAACACCTTGAGGCTTACATGCCTTAATGGCAAGTCCTCATGCTGACAAACAATGGGAATACATTAATGTCCCTTGTTCGTTAGATCTTCTAGGTGACTCGACATCAGCAAATTCATTCGTACCTAGCAAGATATGTTTGGGCATCTTGACTCTCATTGTCATCAATGGTGAGAGTTCTCGTGTTGACTAGTAGCATCCATTAATGGTCACTAAGCCAACAATTTCCTACTATGTTCGACATCAGAACATCTTTTCACATAGTAGGAATTGTGCCAATGAGTTTTGAAGACATGAAGACTATTATTTTCAGCATTTTGGAGCAGATTCAGCAAGTTTTAGTAGAAGTAATAAAAAGCCATCTTATCTCTCTATCCATGACTCCTCTTGTTCAGCCACTTGAAGAAGAATATGATCAGAAGATTTCAGCCACCACACATACAACTCATCCATTCCAAAGGGTAAGTGAAGGTACGGAATTTTCTAACTTTTAACCATAGAATTCCATAAAAAGCTAGAATGATAATTGTTGGAAAAACATTTCTCTTCCTCATTTCATAAAATTACCAATACCATCAGTTGGGGGGGGAATACATTCATATTCATATCTTGCCATGTCCATATGATATTTACGAGCTCACATACCTCCAACATATATTAATTATTACATTGCTATTATGAGCATACAATGGCTTTTGAAAAAGTGCTTAAAGGATAAATAGGATACAAACAAAATCATGGTTGTCACACAAGAACCAACCATCATGCAATCCAATAAAGATATACTTTGCAACAATAATCAAAATATCATTATGCAAACTTCAAAGATCAAAATAGAAGGCAACAAAAGAAAAAAATTGGTTGTAACACAAGAACCAACCATGTTGCAATTCAAGTGAAACACTTTGCAAAAATATGAAGTTATCAAATGATATCATGCAAAGTTAAGCCAAAGCTCAAGGATCAAAAGAGTTAATGTAATATATATTGCATGAGGACATGCAATAGCTTCAGTTGGGGGGTATGTTGAGTCTTGAAAATGTCATTCATTTCCATCACACTTTCACTATTATGTCCATTATATCGCCTCCATTTCACCTCCATTTCACTACTATGTCACCACATTCATCCCACTTTCATTATCATTGGGCCACCTTTATGTTTTTCCAATATTTATTATTTCTAAGCCTTTTAAGTGAATTTGTGGTTAAACATTAGAAAATAATGTGCATATGCTTATACCTAACAAATGGGTTGAGATTGTTGACATGTGTAGGTTGAAAGGAGGCTTCTAGAAGACCCTTATGTGGCACTCTAAGGCCAAATTCGAATTTGGTTGGAAAGAATCATGGGATCATGAGGATATGTGTCACATCTCCTAATTGTATTGTAACTCTAAAAAGACATGTGTCTTATCAGTTCCTATTTTGATTAGGACTCTAGAGGTAGAGGGAGAGATTCATGGACTATCATTAATGAGATGGCTCTCATCTTTTTGTATAAATAGGAGATCTCTCTCCTTCATTTGCTAGTCTTTTCCTTTAGTATTTTCTTAGTCCTTTTAGTTTGTTAGTCCCATGGCTTTTGAAAGCTTTGGAGAGCTTTGTTGTACTTTGCACTTTTGAAGAAATTGAATAAAGCTTTGATGTTCTCAACATGGAAGGAGATGTGAAGTAGATGTCATGGAGCATATTAGGATGTAAGTAGATTAGATTTCATTTTGTAAATATTGCTTTGTAGAATGTAAGGTAGATTAGATTTTCATTCATGCAATTTTAATTTATGAAAGTGTGTTTAATTTTGCTTTGATTTCATAGGTAGTAGGGGGCCCCTGCCTTGTACAGTTTGAATTACTGCATTTTATTTTCTCCCGGGATTGTGTGTCTTTGTTGTATTTGCTTTATATCTGATGGTATTTTCAGTTGACAGATTCAAAGTTGCTGCCTTTACTTTGATTTTCTAGCTTACTTCTAGTTTAGTTTCTCAAAGTTATATGTTAACATATTGATGGTCTCTTTATCATAAATTGTTTATCTTTTAGAGATCAGAATACTAATAAATTACAGCTGGCTTTGAGTACTTTTTAGACTAATCTTTAACTACTTTCTAATCGTGCTTTACATAGTAACATATGTTAGAAGTAGAGAGTTAGAAAGAGTTGAATATTATAACTAGTCTTTAAAGTGGATTTTTCTCATTTTTGATCACTTTTTAAACTCATCTCTAGCTACTTCCTAATCGTGTTATACATAGTACCATATGTTGGAAGCAGAGAGTTAGGAAGAGATAAACATTATCATTGGTTTTTAAAGTGATTTTCTTACCTTTTTATTTGCAGCAGCATGAATGGTGTCTAGTGCCATTAGAAAGTGATTTTTATGCTTTGCTTTCAGTTTCATTTCAAGTTATTTCTTTCAAGCTCTTTCTTTGCAAGTTTAAAGTTTGATTACTTTTTAGACTTATTTCTAACTACTTCTTAATCGTGTTTCACATAGTACTATATGTTGGAAGCAGAGAGTTAGGAAGAGTTGAACATTATAACTGGTCTTTAAAGTGGTTTTTCTTACTTGTCACCTTAGAGCTTGATTACTTTTTGGACTTATTTCTGACTACTTCTTAATCGTGCTTAACATAGTACTATATGTTGGAAGCAGAGGGTTAGGAAGAGTTGAATATTATAACTTCATAAAACAACGAAGTAAGAAAGAGGTTAACTAAGCACATATAGTGCACCACACTTCATCAGTTTACGATACCCGGATTGATAATTTATGTAGAGCAATTTAAGACGTTAAATTGACAAGACACCTTGTCTCTTAATTGCCCGCTGCTCACTCACTTCGCCATGAGTCAGACATCTTATCATGAATAGTGACAGCAACAATCACCTCTCTACTTTCCATGCAGTAGCGCAACCCCTTTTGCACAACCGCGACCCTTGTGACAGACCAAATCTATGTGCACCCCTGTTGTCGCGCAGCTTCCCCACAGACTGCTTTATCATCCCACGCTCTATTTCAACTAGCTGGAGCGGTGAGACTGTCCTTTGGTTGGTTAGTCAGGTGGTCGGCCCACCCGTGTAGAGCTTTAGGCGACTGCCATTTACTCTGCCCGGGAAGGGGTCTCCATTAAGCTTGGCAAGCTAGACTGCGCCTCCATCTATAACTTCTTTGACTACATAGGGTCCCAACCAATGCATTTGGAGCTTGCCAGGGAATTTCTCGAACTTGTTGTCATATAGTAATACTAGATCATTCTCTTTGAATGTGCACACCTTGATATGGTGATCATGCCAAGCTTTCTCTCGCTGCTTCTATACTTGCTGATGGAATCTGGCCAAAAACCATTCCTCCTCAAGTTCCTCCAATTGCACGAGCCATTCTTCCAAAGCCCCGCGGTTTGCCATGCCTGTCATTGCTGCTATTCGCAAACTAGGTACAATGTATTCCATTGGCATTACGGCTTCCATGCCATAGACTAACCGGAAAGGTGTTTGGCCCATCAACTTCTTGCACGTGGTTCAATATGCCCATAGCATAGCAGGGATGCGCAAGTCCTAATCATTTCACTACGCATTACATACCTTGGTCAACGCAGTCTCCAAAATCTTATTGAACGCTTCGATGGTCCCATTCGCTTGCGGATGATATGGTGTACTTTGTTGATGATATATTTGGAATTCCTTCGTGAGCACGCTGATAGTCTCATTCAGAAAGTGTGTTCCGTGGTCGCTCATTAGAATTTTTGGACACCAAAACTGTGTCAACACATTCTCAAACAATAATTTCGCAGCTGTAGCAGCCGTGTAGTCCTCAACTGGTTGGGCCTCCACCGATCAGGTCAAGTATTCTGTTGCGGTGATGATATAGCGTGTGCCCATCTTCCCTTGAGGTGTGATAGGACCCATAAAGTCGATCGCCCATTTTTCAGATAGTTGCAACATCATCTATGGCTTGAGTGGCATTTCATCCCTTCGCGATGGTTTCCCAGTCCATTGACATACGTCGCAGGCTCGACAGTATGCTTTTGAGTCTTGATGTAGAGTTGGCCACCACAGTCTAGCACGAAGGATCTTCTGTGTTGTGGCACGTCCCGCATAATGTCCTCCTGCAACCCTCCCAGTGTGCCTCGGAAAGGATCTGTCCTCACTCAAATTCAGGTATATATTGACGTAATATTTCATCATTTCCCATTTTGTAGAGGTCCCATGCAATAACAATAAAGTCTACTGCGTGTATCACCAGTTCTTTCTTCTAATAAACGAAATACCATGGCAGCGTAGTTCCTGTGGTTAAAAAGTGGATTATATCCTCAAATTGGCCATCCGCGATGTGCACTGCATAGAGTTGTGCCTCAGGTAGTCCCTCCTCTAAGTTTGTGGGCTCTTCACCATTCTCAATTTGAGACAGGTGATCTGGGCTTGCGTTTAGATGTCCTGGCTTTACGATGACTTCAAAATCATATTCCTAAAACAATAAAAGCCATCTACAAATGCGCCCCCCCAACACAAACTTATTGACTAAGTATTTTAACACAGAATGATCAGTATACATCTTAAAGTGTGTTGGAAATAATACTGAGAGGGGGGGTGAATCAGTATTTTCAAGTTCTTTTTAATAAATCTTCCTTATTTATACTTTGAATTATTCTTGTATGTTAGTACCATAAAACAATGAGCATGAACAAGAAAAATAGATAGTCACACCAAAGAACACTAGATGTAAGGTGGAAACCCAATGTGGGTGAAAACCACTTGCTGCAATATGTCTCTATCTTCTTTCAATTAGAAACTCCTTTTACAATGATTTTGTACTGGTGCAGTCCTTTACTAGTACGCAGGCTGCAACCTGCAGAGAGCTACAACTCTCTCTCGTTTTCCAGTCTCTCCTGGAAGGGAGCTACAACCCCCTACTTCTTTTCCTTCAAGGACTACTTTTCATAAATTTTCAAACTGGATCCATGAACATCAAATGATCATCAAGTACAAGTAAATCACCCAGTCAACTGCAGTAACCAGATCAATAGTAACAGTAAACTAAACCCAGAACATCTTATCAACAGAGAAAAGTCAGTCAAATAAATGCCTTAAGACAGATACGCAATTTTTCTTTATCTGGCATGCGTTGCTACGCACTTCACCTTCTGCACCTCTGCGTATCCCCGCAGAGAGCCTTGAACTGCACTACGTATCCACACACTGTTCCTTTAAACACGCTGCGTACCTTCACTGTGCCCACGCACCCACTGCTTCTATCGCGCCACGTACTGCTACTGTGGCCACGCACTCTCAGATGCTATCGCGCCGCGTATCTATGCACCTGCGGCTTCTGTAGCACCGCGTACTTTCACTGTGCCTCCGCACCTGAACCTCTGTCGCACTGCGTACCCACGCACTGCATCTTCCTCTGCTATGCGTACCCACGCACTGCGCCTTCTTCTGCTGTGCGTACCCCCGCACTTGCTCCGTTAATCACCTGCGTACCTCTGATTAGGGCCAAATTGGCAGTCCACTAGTGTGCCACAGATAGTCAGATGCCTAGATCTGATCATGCGCCCGAGAGATCACACTTCATAGATTCACTTTCAACTTCACTTTTATATGGAGCAAGCTTTTAAACCGATAACCCAATATTTCAGATCTTAAGATATTCAATTTTCAAAGATACCTTAGCCAAGTGATCTCCTTCCCTATTTATAGTCAAGCCCTTATTCATACCATGGGACAAAACCATCAATAACCAATACAAGGGATCCAAACTGGGGCTAAATTAGATCCTATACCACAAGCCAAAACCATAGAATCAAGAACGGCAGGCTAAATACCACGGGCCAAACATAAGAAACCCCACGTGAGCGCGCTTCTCTGCCTTGAAGTAAGTGAACTGGGGGTCCGCACCTTCTGAACGGGTGACCTGCGTGTATGGCCGCAGCTCCTGCACGGCGTACCTACGGGTACGCACGCTTTTCACTGAGCACATGCGGACCTCTTAATTTTTTATCATTTTGAGAGCCTGATCAGAGTTTTTCCACCGGTATGAGTTGCCATCAAGTACAACACATGAATCATAGAGCCATACCAGAATCATAATGCCAACAATCTCCCCCTTTGGACTTGATGGCAACCTCAAAATCTTCAACGTCATTCTCCCCCTTTGACATCAAGGGCAAAGGGTTATGCTCCCCCTGACTATAAACCAGATCTGCAAAGAAGAACCATAATCCACCAAACACCATAAATGACCATGAAAGAGATAGAGACATATTGCAGCAATATTCAGACCAACATCCATGATCTCCTTCTGTACGTCCTCCATAATGCCAACAATGCATTATATGCTCCCCCTGAACCTGTGCCATTCGATCTTCGACCAATCCACAACCCAGAACATGTATGCATATGCCCCATATGAGCCTTGCGTACAACCAACCATCAGAAGAGATTCAACAACAAGATGATGCATCAACGACCCCCAGCTTTTGCCTGAGGTATTCAAAGGTCTCCCTGGGCAATGGTTTGGTGAGTATATCAGCAACTTGTTCCTTAGAAGGAACATATTCCAACTTGACCTTTTGTTCAAGTACTTGTTCCCGAAGAAAATGATACTTGATCGGTATGTGCTTGGTCTTTGAATGCCTGACTGGGTTCTTTGAAATGCTGATTGCACTTGTATTATCACATAAGATGGAGATGGGTGGTATACAAGTGATTTGAAAATCCTGCAAGGTCTGCATCATCCAAAGGAGTTGAGTGTAGCAAGATGTAGCAGCAACATATTCCGCTTCAGCTGTAGACAAGGCAATCGAACTCTGTTTCTTGCTGAACCAAGATACTAATCTGGAACCCATAAAGAATGCACCACCACTTGTGCTCTTCCTGTCATCCACGCTTCCGGCCCAATCTGCATCTGTATAAGCATGAAGTGTGAGATCTGTATCTCTATGATACCATAAGCCATAGTTTTGAGTTCCTTGAAGATATTTGAAGATTCTCTTTACTGCCTGAAGATGAGTTTCCTTTGGATTTGCCTGAAATCTTCTAACTATTCCTACTGCATGCATTATGTCTGGTCGGGTACCTGTCAAATAAAGTAGACTTCCAATCATAGATCTGTAGGTTGGTTGATGCACTGCTGCTGATTCATCATTTGCACTAAGGTAACATCCTGTGACCATGGGTGTACATACTGGTTTTGCATCTTCCATGCCATATTTCTTCAAAATCTGCTTGAGATACTTGGTTTGAGACAAAAAGATCCCTCCTTCTTTTTGTTGGATTTGCAAACCAAGAAAATATGTCAGTTCTCCCAGCAAGGACATTTCGAATTCTTTCTGCATTACCAAGGCAAAGCTTTGACTCATAGCTTCTTCATTGCTGCCAAAGATAATGTCATCTACATACACAACAAGTATTAGCAATTTGTCGTTTTCAACTTTTATATAAAGATTGCTATCTGCTGATCCTTTTGAAAAACCTTGTTGATGAAGATATTTGTCCAAACGATAGTACCAAGCCCTTGGAGCTTGTTTGAGACCATAGAGAGCCTTTTTTAATCTGCATACAAGATTTGGATCATTTCCAAGAATGAAACCATCTGGCTGCTCAATGTATACTTCTTCTTCCAAGTCTCCATTCAGAAAGGCTGATTTCACGTCCATTTGAAATACTTTGAAGTTTTGAAAGCTTGAGAGAGCAAGGAACATTCGGATGGCCTCAAGTCTTGCAACAGGGGCAAAAGTTTCTTCAAAATGTATTCCTTCTTGCTGCGCATACCCTTTACAAACAAGTCTGGCCTTGTTTCTAATTACTTCTCCATTTTCATTCAATTTATTTTTGAAGACCCATTTTGTCCCTATAACATTCTTATCCTTTGGTCTAGGAACCAACTCCCAAGTGTTGTTCTTTTCGATCTGCTCAAGTTCTTCATCCATTGCTTTGACCCAACATTCATCTTTGCATGCCTCTTTCACATTTTGTGGTTCAGTGGAAGAGAGTAATGCCAAATAGCTTGAAGCTTCTGCAATTGTTCTTCTTGTTTGTACACCTGCTTCTTTCTGCCCCAAAATCTGAGATTCTGGATGATTCTTCTGAACATATCTGGATGGAGTCTTCTCTTCTATCCTTATCTGCTCCTCTGGTTCATCTTGAGGTTCTTCTTCTTCATCATTCTGTCTTTGAGGGTAGTCTTCATCTTCTTCGATATCTTCATGATTTACTTGCCTAGGAATGTATCCCTTCTCATCAACCACTACATCAATGCTGTCAACAATTCTTCCAAGTCTTTTATTGTAGCACTTGTATGCTTTGCTGTGTGGAGAATAACCAAGAAGAATGCCTTCATCTGCTCTAGGTTCAAGTTTGCCAAGTTGCTCATCAGTATTCTTAATATAGCATTTGCTCCCAAAGATTTTGAAGTGCTTTACCGAAGGAGTCTCACCATACCAGAGCTCATGAGGGGTTTGAGTGCTGTTCACCCGGACATTTGTTTTGTTGAGAATAACAACCGCAACATATGCAGCTTCACCCTAGAAAGTTGTGAGAGTTCCAGACTCATCAAGCATAGCACGACCCATTTGTTGGACTGTTCTGTTCATTCTTTCCACCACTCCATTTTGCTGAGGAGTTCTAGCTGTAGAGAATTCTCTTCTTATCCCATGTTCTTCACAGAAATCGAAAAATTCATTTGAGGTAAACTCCCCACCTCTGTCAGATCTGAGGCACTTAATTTTGTATCCTGATTCATTTTCAACCAAGGCTTTAAAGGATTTGAATTTTTCAAATGCTTCATCTTTGTGCTTCATAAGTCCTAACCAGACAAACCTGGAGAAATCGTCAATGAATAATATCAAGTATTCTTCTCCTCGAGGTGTCCTTTTCCTGAATGGACCATATACATCTGTATGTACTAGCTCAAGAGGCATGCTAGCTGATCCTTCCTTCTCCGGAAAGTTAGTTCTGGTTTGCTTTCCAAACTGACATGATTTGCATATGGTGTTGTCTGGAATTTTGATATCTGGAAGACCGCAAACTGCCTGATATTTGCATGCTTTCCTTATTTGTGAAAAGCTTAGATGCCCCAACCTCCGGTGCCATAACCAATGTTTATCATCCTTGCTTAGATAGCATTGTTGTTGTCCTTCTTCAAATATGTACAGATTATTTGGAGTTCTTTCACCTTTGATCACTGTTTTACCTGTATCAAGATCACGAACAAGACATCCATTTGATCTAAATATCACCTCGGTTCCTTGATCACACATCTGGCTGACACTCAGAAGATTATGCTTCAATCCATCAACATACAAAACATTTCCAGCTTTGACCTTTTCTTTTAACTGAGCAGTGCCTTTTCCTTTTATAGCTGCAGGAGTATCATTTCCAAAAGAAACTTTCTTTCCCTTTTCTAAAGCAGAATATGATTCAAGTTTTTCTTTATCACCTGTCATATGCTTCAAACATCCACTGTCAATGTACCATAGATTTTCCTGTCCCTCTGCATAAAATGCTATCCCACATCTTTCTGTTTGTGGTTCCTTTATTCTCCATGTTTTGGTGCTTGAGGCTTGTTCCTTTGTTTGCTGAAACCTACTCCTGCATTCAGAATCTTCATGACCAAAGTTATTGCAAATAGAACATTCAACTTCATTTTCAAGAGCCGAAAAGTTGTTATAGGTCCTTTTTGTAATTCCGGTCATACTTCTTTGTTTTTGAGCTTCTCTAGTCATGATTGTTTTATATGCAACACATTGGGCTGCTTTGTGACCAAAGTTATGGCAAGAGAAGCATTGTCCATTGAAGAAACTTCTGCGGTTATTAAATCTTCCGACCAAATGATTGTAATTTCTATTGTCATCCATTCTTGAAGCAAATTGAGAGGATTTTACCTGTGGCTGGTTATAGCTTTTTTTCATCCTTAGGACGGATTACCCCTGGTTTACCTGATAGTCTTTGTTTGATGTAATTCGTCCATGCTTTACCTGGTGATCTTCATTATGCTTTTTCTCATTCCTTCTTGCTGCATCAAGATAACTTTTTGAGGTGGATGGTTGAGAAGTTTCTCCATTATAGCCCAGACCTGTCTTGTTTAAAGGAGAACGCTGTACATTGGTGATCTCATCCAGAGTTTTAGATCCTTTGACAAACTTAATATTAATAGCCTTTGTTTTCTCAATCTCTTTTCTAAGACCAACAATTTCATCTTCTAACTTTTCAAGATATTTTTCTTTTTCATCAATTTGAGATTGTAGGGTATCAATGATCATATTCTTTTCTTCTATACATGTCTTGAGTCTAGAAATTTCTTCATAAAAGCTATCCACATCTATAGCATCCATGTAATCATCATCTTCAAATGCCATTAAAATTTTATAGTCATTACCTCGTTCATCTTCATCACTATTTGATAGACCATCACTATCTTCATGAGTGTAGTAGCTTTTCTTATTTGCATTCTGTTTCTTGTTCCATCTAGCAGGTTCCTTTCCTTTCTCAATCTTATCCTTATGCGGACATTTCGCAGCATAATGACCTACTCTTCCACAAGCAAAACATTTAAAAGGTAACTTACCTCTGAACCTTCCAGTACCTCGTTGAAGATTTCTGACAAAATTTGATTCTTCTTCTTCTTCTGGCACGTGACTTGCTTCATAGTAGTCTCCTTTGCCTGAAGCCTTGAAAGCAGTTTCTCTCCTATCTGATGGACCTCCCTTTCTCATTTCATAAGCAGTTAGAATTCCGTGTAGCTGAGACATAGTAAGAGTTCATAGATTTTCCTTTTCTTCTATTGCAGACACTTTAGATTCAAACTTGGGGGACAATGATCTTAAAACTTTTTCAACCACAATAGCCTCTTTAATTTCTTCACCCAAGTTTTTCATGCAATTAACAATCTCGTCTACTCGAAGAAAATAGTTAGCCACACTTTCATCATTATATATTCTGAGATTCTCATACTGAATCCTGAGGGTTTGAAGTTTAGCATGCTTTACCTGTTCATCTCCTTCGTAGCTCAAGACAATCTTGTCCCATATTTCCTTTGCGGATTTATATTGCATAACCTTTACAAATTCTGTATGAGATAAGCATCCCAACAGATTATTGACTGCTTTAGCATTTGTTTCATATTTCTTCTTCTCGGCCGAATCTGTAGGAGTAGCTGAAGGAAAAGTGTAGCCTGTATCTATGATATCCCAAACTTCTGTACCAAGAGATTGAAGATAGTCAGTAACTCTTACCTTCCAATAATTGAAGTTTGTCCCATAAAAAATTGGTGGCCTGATTGATGCTTCCCTCTCGTAATTGCTCATGATGAATGATCTTCCTTCAAGTGATCAAGCTTCTCTGAAGGACCTGCTCTGATACCAATTGTTGGAAATAATACTGAGAGGGGGGGTGAATCAGTATTATCATGTTATTTTTAATAAATCTTCCTTATTTATACTTTGAATTATTCTTGTATGTCAGTACCATAAAACAATGAGCATGAACAAGAAAAATAGATAGTCACACCAAAGAACACCAGATGTAAGGTGGAAACCCAATGTGGGTGAAAACCACCTGCTGCAATATGTCTCTATCTTCTTTCAATTAGAAACTCCTTTTACAATGATTTTGTACTGGTGTAGTCCTTTACCATTACGCAGACTGAAACCTGCAGAGAGCTACAACTCTCTCTCATTTTCCAGTCTCTCCTGGAAGGGAGCTACAACCCCCTACTTCTTTTCCTTTAAGGACCACTTTTCATAAATTTTGAAACTGGATCCATGAACATCAAATGATCATCAAGTACAAGTAAATCACCCAGTCAACTGCAGTAACCAAATCAATAGTAACAGTAAACTAAACCCAGAACATCTTATCAACAGAGAAAAGTCAGTCAAATAAATGCCTTAAGGCAGATACGCAATTTTTCTTTCTCTGGCATGCGTTGCTACGCACTTCACCTTCTGCACCTCTGCATATCCCCGCAGAGAACCTTGAACTACACTGCGTATCCACGCACTGTTCCTTTAAACGCGCTGCATACCTTCACTGTGCCCACGCACCCACTGCTTCTATCGTGCCGCATACTGCTACTGTGGCCACGCACTCTCAGATGCTATCGCACCGCGTATCTACACACCTGCGGCTTCTGTAGCACCGCGTACTTTCACTGTGCCTCCGCACCTGAACCTCTGTCGCGCTGCGTATCCACGCACTGCGTCTTCCTCTGCTGTGCATACCCACGCACTGCGCCTTCTTCTACTGTGCGTACCCCCGCACTTGCTCCGTTAATCACCTACGTACCTCTGATTAGGGCCGAATTGGAATTCCACCAGTGTGCCACAGATAGTCAGATGCCCAGATCTGATCATGCACCCGAGAGATCACACTTCATAGATTCACTTTCAACTTCACTTTTATATGGATCAAGCTTTTAAATCAATAACCCAATATTTCAGATCTTAAGATATTCAATTTTCAAAGATACCTTAGCCAAGTGATCTCCTTCCCTATTTATAGTCAAGCCCTTATTCATACCATGGGACAAAACCATCAATAACCAATACAAGGGATCCAAACCGGGGCTAAATTAGATCCTATACCACGGGCCAAAACCATAGAATCAAGAACGGAGGGCTAAATACCACGGGCCAAACATAAGAAACTCCACGTGAGCGCGCTTCTCTGCCTTGAAGTAAGTGAACTGGGGGTCCGCACCTTCTGAACGGGTGACCTGCGTGTATGGCCGCAACTCCTACATGGCGTACCTGCAGGTACGCACGCTTTTCACTGAGCACATGCGGACCTCTTAATTTTTTATCATTTTGAGAGCCTGATCAGAGTTTTGCCACCTGTATGAGTTGCCATCAAGTACAACACATGAATCATAATGCCAACAAAGTGTCCCCCGAGTAGATAGTGGTGGTATTTCTGGAGCGTGTACACCATTGCCAACCCCTCACACTTAGTGGTTGAGTAGTTATTTTCAGCTTTGGACAATCGTCAGCTTGAGAACGTGATCGGGTGATCAATTCCTTCCACTCCTTCCTGTGTGAGTACCGCGCCCAGCACGATACACGACGCGTCAACATGTACGTGAAATTCGATGTCCCATTTTGGAAATACCAAAATCGGAGCTGATGCCATATTTTCCTTGAGTGTTTCCAAAATTTTGTTACATTCCTCATTCCAACAATAAGTAGTGTCCTTTTTCAACAACTGTTCCATCGGTGCAGTGATCTGTGCATAGCTCTTGATGAACTTTCGATAGTACCTAGTATGTCCCAATGTGGCATGCAATTGTTTGACACTTCGTGGTGCTTACAGATTGAGTATGATAGCGATCTTCGCCGGGTCTACCATCAGGCCTTGCTTGCAAACCACATGGCCAAGCAAGTTCCCGAAGGGGATGAGAAAAGTATGCTTCTTTAGTTTTAGCACGATCAAGTGCCATCGGCAAGTATCCAACATTAACCGTAAGCTCGCGATGTGCTTCTTGTCTAGCCCAAAGACAGTCCAATCATCAAGATATACTTCTAAAAACTTATGTATAAATTCCTTGAATGTAGCTATCATGACACGCGAGAATATCATCGACGCGTTCTTCAGTCCAAAGGGCATCACAGTGTACTGAAAACTGTCCGACTCAGTGGTAAAAGTTGTTTTACTCCTATCCTCCGGCGCAATCTTGATTTGGTGGTACCCCGAGAAACCCTCTGTGAAGGAGCAAGCTTCCTGTCCACCCACATTTTCGAGTACTTCGTCTATAAATGGCGTCGGGAATGGATCGTTAACACATGCATCGTTGAGTTTCCTGAGATCCACACAGATGCGAATCTCTCCCTTCTATTTTTTCTCCTGTACAACCATGGGACTTACCTAGTCAGATTCCTCCACTGGTTCAATTATTCCTGCTGCAAGCATTTTGTCCAACTCTTTGTGGACCTTTGCTTTATATTTTGGATTCAACCAATAAGGCTGCTGCTTGACTGGCTTTGCGTCCAGCTTTAGAGTTATCTTCATCATCCCTAGGTCACCGAGGATCCCTTTTAACTCCGTGATTTTAGTCAGGAATAAATCTTGATATTCTCGAAGTAACTCGACGACCTTCTCCACTGTGGCATCATCCCAATAGTCCCAAAGTGTAGCATACTTCGACTCCTCCTCCGTACCAATGTTCACTTTTTTTGTTTTCAGCGGCGTGATGATGTCGGGGTCCTTGATTGCTAGTCCACGAACCTCGCGACTCCCCTCTGTTTCTAGAATATTGATGTTTCTCGGGTCATCCTCATCATCTTCCTTATGCATGTTGTAACATTCTAGGGCCCAGCTCAACTGACGCAACCAATCCGGTTGCACTATTCCTTCTGGTTCCAGTGGTACTTTGAAAATGGTGGCCTTCACAACTTGTAGTGCATCATCAATAGTATCCATCCATTGGTCCTCAAATAAGAATTTTAATAAAAAACCTTCGCACAAGATATCCCATTCGTCTGTACCATGTCAGAGTTCTGTTTCAATATACCAGTTCCTTGGGATGACATCCAAGGTATGATAGAATAAGTGTACCCACTCTGGCTAAGGCTCCTCTCCATAGGCCTGGATCCATCTGGTGAGGTGCATGTGTAGGTCATCACGTTCATCATATTTCTCAGTTATTCATAGTTTCGGTTTCCCAAACCTTATCTGCATCATCCATCTGTAGGCGCACCAGTCTTCAAAGGTTCCTTCATGCATCCCCCACCAACGTGCTGGCATCGCGCACAACGCCAATTTTAACACATCAAACCGTTGGTGCTCTGGTACCATGTGTTCAAACTTGGTCAGGAATTCCTCTACCACTGTCAGCGCATCATACATCATAATTTTTTGATCCTGATCTTTTACACAATACAGCAACCTAGTCATCATGTTGCAGTTTAATGTTGTTACTCCGTTCAATCGGTTATGCCACTGCTCATCTTCCTCATCTGAATCTACAGTGTAGGACTTTGCA
The DNA here is from genome assembly GCA_031772625.1 of Pinus tabuliformis. Taxonomy (NCBI): domain Eukaryota; kingdom Viridiplantae; phylum Streptophyta; class Pinopsida; order Pinales; family Pinaceae; genus Pinus; species Pinus tabuliformis. Next base: position 248,938,360 of record CM062805.1, read on the forward strand.
CACTCCCACAATATTCTTCCTTCTGCAGTCGGATTGACCCAATCTTGATTTTGTGCAGTGATCTTGTAGATACAATCCGGCTCATCATCACTTCCTTCATCGCGCGCAGGTTCTGTGTAGCGCGCTCCTTCAGCCGGGTCTAGCGGAATGACTACGCGAAATGACTTCTTATCAAATATCATTTTTCGCTTTTTTAAATTAATGACCCCATTCATATCTGTGGCCCAGTCTATCCCTAATAATGTAGGGTAAGGGCTATTGTCATCCACGATTTCTATTACCTCAAAGTCTGTTTGTGTGCTCACGCTTTCTATATCTACTATGATTCCTTGCAATCTTCCCATGGGTAGGATCTTCTGTTGATTCACCATCCATAATTGAATAGGAGACCATTGCAGTGCGGGCTTGCCCATGCACTCCCAAGTCTGTTTAGGTAGCACATTTGCATCCGAGACTAGGTCCGGGATAAACTGATCCATCTCATAGTTGCCAATCTGTGTTGTTAACCGCATTTCCCATCCAGTACACGAAGCTTGTTTCCTAGTTTTCAGACCACACGGGTTCACCTGACCCTGCACACCTAGTTATCATCTCTTGTAATCCTTTAATCGCCCTCTTATCGTGAAGAAATTTCATGCATGTCTCTAAAAAGGTAGTTCGCATTGATGGATCCCTTTCCAACTCGGGTTGATCCTCACTACCTGGGGTAGAGACCTCCACGAAGCTCTTCCTAGCTTCCAGATTTGTCTCCTTGCGACCCCCTGCATCGTCCTTGGTTAATTTCCCCTTATCCTCCCTTATGGCTGCGCCACTTCTGAGCATCATGTTCACGTTGGGGTCTTCTTCGCATGGTTCGGCCCTTATCATTTGGACGTTCTGTGTCGCTGTAGGTTGCATTGCCCTCTTCTCACGTATCTGTGCTATCAATGTGGGGCAATCTATCATTTCATAATCGAACTTCTCACAGTAAGGGCACAATATTCTGGTCGGGTTGGTACAATCCAGTGCATAGTGCCCTAGTCCTCCACAGTTATAGTAGATTAGCTGCCCGTGGCCCCTTCTTGGCCCCATTCCTCGTCCTTGTCCTCACCCCTAGAACCCACCATGCGCCATCACTGCGGTTGGATCCTGACCTCGCACCTCAGTCTGCATCCTGTAGGTAGGTGTTCGATCCATCAATAATTCATAACTTCGGTAGTCCCGTTCGTCATGGTCCACCGATCTACAGAAATTGCAAAATAGTTTCTGGGGGGTCTTGGTAAACTTTTGCAGTAGGTGACAGTTATATGTGGTGTGCTTTCCTCCCACCTGACAGATTGCGCAGTAGAGTGAGGGCGTCACTCTTGGCCCTACCTGTGCCTCTGGTCACAATGCATGCCCCCCCCCACCAAATAATTCGTGAATATCGGACAATGATCCTTATCGTGGCCCTGGCCTTTGCATTTTATGCACCACACTTCTTCGCGTGCTTCTGGCCTGGGTGCCTTCTCCTGTTTCAAACTCTGCATCTCTAAGCATAGGTTTTGTATTTGTGCGTGGATCTACTGAACTCCCAACCTAAGATCCTGTATTGGAGTCTCATGCAACCTCATTGCTATTTCTAATGCTTTAGCCTGGGTTGAGATCTTCTGTTGTGACAGCGCCGTCCTTAGATGCAGCGTTAAAGATGCCACAAACCATGTGTGGTGCTGTGCATCTGTTAATGTCATGTTAGCTTCTCAGATCGCACTCTTTAGTCTCTGCTCTAGGTCCCAAGGGGTTTCACTAGGCAGCATTACGATCTCCTTGAATCCTATTATCGACTGTGTCTCTGACTTTGGCCGGCTAAACTCTTTGTTCAATGCATCCTGGATCGTCGCTATTCCCGCATTCGGGTGGTCGCTCGAATACTTTATATACCATGTCAACGCACAGTCTTGCAACACGCTAACGAGAGTAGCCTTTTTGATGTTATCATCCGTAACTCCATGCGCTTCCCACACTGCCCCCAAAGACATTTGCGGCCCAAAAGAGCAAAGAGATAAAGAGGTGAGAAGTACTCTATTTTTTTCATTGATGATTCCACTAGAGCCACATGAATAACGCTATTAAATAAAAAATCAGATGCTTTGAGAAAATTCAAGGTATTAAAGGCTCAGGTTAAGAACACGAAATATTTGAATATCAAATGCCTATGGTCAGACAGGGGAGGATATTTCACTTCAAAGGAATTCGAAGAATTTTGTGAACTTCATGACATCGTAAGGTAGTATTCCGTTATAAGATATCCTCAAGAAAATGGAGTGGTCGAACAAAAGAACATAATTATTCAATACATGGTTCTGGCCACGATGGATGAAGGAAATGTGGCACAAACCTTCTAGGGAGAAGCATCCCAAGTCATTTCCTATTTGATAAACATAGTTCATCTCATACGAAATAGTGAAAATACCCCTTATGAACTGCGAAAAGGGAAACAGACCTCAATGAAGCACCTTAAATTATTCGAGAGCAAGTGTTATATCAAGAGGAATGGAAAAAATCTTGGTAAGTTTGATTTTCGTGCAGATGAAGGACTTTTCTTGGGTATGAAATGAGAAGAAAATGATACAAGTGCTATAACAAAATTACTAAGAAGATTGAAGAATGCATAGTTTTCAGAGTGGATGAAGATGCATACAATACAACAACAATTCAACAGAAATCATATATGGATGATGGTTCTGTGTAAAAAATTAAGGGCTTGAAGAGATGGAGGAAGAAGAGGATGAATATATACAAGAAGAAGAAGATGAGGATTTAAAAAATTCATCTCATAAATAAAAAAAACTCCATCAAGATATGTGCAGAAGAAACATCTTGAGAGTTAGATAATCATAAGTAAATATCTTGCTGTGTAGAACAGAATAATTTCTACATGCAGTTACAAGAAAGCAAAATTTGAACTATTGTCCCAAACAAAGCCCAAGGATTTCAATGAAGCAAGTTAGGATTAGTTTTAGATCAAAGCCATGAACAAAGAATTAGATCAAATAGAGAGAAAGAATGCCTAAGATTTGGTTCCAAGATCGAAGTAGAAGAATGTCATTGGCACAAAGTGGGTTTTCAAAATGAAGCTAAACGAAAATGGTAAAGTTGTGAGAAACAAAGCCAGACTAGGTTGTGAAGACTAATGATGCACAAGTGGAAGGTATAGATATTGAAGAAACTTTTTCTCTCATAGCCAGATTAGAGGAAAAAAAAATGTTTTTGGCTTTTTCATCTTATAAGAAATTTAGAGTATATCATATGGATGTGAAGTCATCATTTCTTAATGGATACTTGGAAGAGGAGGTGTAAATTTAACAACCAGAAAGATTTATGCTTTCAAAAGAGGTAGATCATGTGTGCAAGATAAGAAAAAATTTGTATGGGTTGAAGAAAACCCCAAGAGCATCATATGCTAGACTGGACAAGTATCTACAACAACAAGGATTTAGAAGAGGAATAACAAACAATAATTTTTACATTAAATGTGAAAATGATAATCTATTGATCATTGTGATGTATGTAAATGACATCATTTTTGGAAGTGATTTGGACCAATTGGGACATAAATATATTGAGGAAATGAAAAAAGAGTTCAAGATGTCCATGTTAGGGGAGCTATCTTTCTTTATTGGGTTGCAGATTGCCGAGTTAGAAAAAGGTATTTTCATATCCCAATCTAAGTATTTTAAATAAAAACTAAAAAAGTTTGGGATGGATGACTGTAAACTTGTGTAAATCCATGATGGCTAGATGTTAACTATAAAAAGGATATGAGACTCCCATAATATATCAAACGAATTATATATCCATGATTGGAAGCTTGTTGTACCTAACTACTTCTAGACCATATATTATGCAAACAATAGGATTGGTTGCAAGATTTCAAACAAATCCAAAGCAAAGCCATGTTAATGAAGTAAAGAGGTTATTCAAATATCTTCATGGAACAACGGACTGTGACCTATGGTATGAATGAGGTAAGGAAGTTACCTTGAAAGCTTATACTAATGTTGATTGGGCTAACAATGTTGATGACACAAAGAGTATGAGTGGAGCGGTGTTCTTCTTGAAATTGTCTAGTTTCTTAGGTAAGCAAGAAACATAACTCAATATATTTATCTACAATAGAAGTAAAATACATAGTTGCATCTACCTGTTGTACTCAAATTATGTGGATGAAGCAGGCATTGAAGGATATCAAAATTGAGTTTGATAATCCAATTCCCATTCTATGTGATAACACAAGTGTTATTAATATTTCCAAAAATCCTATTATGCACTCTAAGACCAAGCACATTCCAATTAAATATCATTTCTTAAGAGATCAAGTTGCTAATAGTGTAGTGATATTGGAGTATGTGGTTACTAATGAATAGGTTGTAAACATTTTCACCAATCCACTACCAATATAACCCTGTGAGTACCCCAAACACAAATTGGGAGTGGTCTCTCCCTCCTCAAAATGAATAAGAGTGCTTGCAAATTGGTAGCTACTCTATTTTGAAGCAATATAATGAGTATGATGTAGGATAAGAATGAGGAAATGTTCAATCTTCTATGTTTCTTATCTGTTTATAGGAATAGTTGTCATCTAGTGACAAGGCATGATCTTAGGGGGAGATATGCCACGATTATATATCCTTTTTCATTAATTTTAAAGTGGGAGAAGATATCATGCTCACACATTGCTCAACATAGTAGACCCCAAGGGGGAGAAATGTGAACAGTCTGAACCAAAGAAGGAGCATGCAACAATCGGAGAAATTTTAGGGCTTTGTGGTATAGAGAGGAAAACTTTAAGTGGGACAAACATAGTGCTTAATTATCCATGATAGGTATCACATTTAGGGGGAGTATTGAATGTAGAGAAGAATGAGATCAATTAGTGTTAAGGGGAGTGTTTTTGCAAGTAGTATGTTATGTGTTGTTGATGCATGTTGCTATCATCAATGCCTTAGACATATTTGGCACAATTTCCATTAATGTCAAGGGGGAGTTTCTTGGACACAATGTTGTTATTGATTGGCACCTTTGATTGACCTTGGAGATTGACGTACAATAATTAATGCCAAGAGACGCATCAAGATGGTTTATTAGGTCATTGCTAGTGAATCATCATAGTAGCATAATAATTTAAGAATCCTTGAAAACATTAGCACTAAATCTAGTGGATGAATGCTTCATTGGCTTATTGGTTGAAGGAAATTTGTTTGCAAGAGATTGAGTCAAATTCCCTTGCAAACTACATGGTTGGATGGTTCTTAGAAAGACCCTTTTAGCAGTATATGATAGTCTAAAAAACTTCTAAGGGTTGAAGAGATGTTGCAGGTTGAAGTTAGGCGGTCAACCTTTATTGAATAAGTTTGGAGGTTCAACATTCTTATAGGGAAAACAATAAGTGCACATATAAAGGAGACGAACCCTACACCTATTAGAGGTATTTCAGTTATTCAAGCCAATTAGGCTATTAGAACCAGTCAACCTTTGGGGAGCTCGGATGTTTGTGATGCTTTGCATTAGTGCAACCACAAGGAAATGCCTAAACCCAACCTTCTTCCTATTCATATAGGTTTATGATATGATAGAAGGATGTGGTTAGTGATGTGGTGTTGACTAGGCATGGATGATGATGTGGCATATTGTGCAAGTGACATGTGGAAAGTTTTGGAGTTTTCACATGGCCAAGTGGGCCAAATCCATGTGACATATGGTACCACTTGGAGGAGGCCACATGGCAGTGATAACTTCATCTTGTCAATATAAGATGATATGTCATAACATCTAGGTTTGTTCCAAATTTTTGTGTTTGGAGCTAATTTTCAATGTTATAGAATTTTTGAAATGCTATGGGAATCAAGTGGTGGGCCCATAATGAGATCCTTGTCCATACAGTTCAAATTTTGGACCTCGCAATAGAATAATGGTGAGACCACATGAAGAGGCTAGTGCAATTCGACATGGAGCAAAGACCAAGGGGGACCTGAATAAGAGTCAATTTGATAACTTGATAGTTTGAGATTTTGAATTTTGTGTGGTTTTCTTGAGTGCAACATCAAATAAGGTCTGAACCTTAATAGGAACATAATTACATTTTGGATTAAATCTTTGGTCACATTTGCAGTCTTATCGTAGAGGGAGCTCAAACTGTCAGGGCTTATACCATTAAGAACTTGGCATCAAGATCAATTATGAAAGAAAAGAGTTTGTTTCACATTTGGACAATGAATAAAGAAGAAAACGGGGATATCTAATTTGATGATGAAAAGTAATGGATAATCTCCTGTAGAAATAGCAATAAAAGATTGAGTTTGTGTTCTTGTGTAATCACAACTAAATATTGAGAATCTTTTGAATGATAAGTGCGATTGGTGGAATTAAAGAGGGATTTGCTTGACATTCCAATGTGATGGGACAAAGTGTCAAAGCAGATCTAGAAAAAATTGTGGCTAGAATGAACTGAAAAACTCCTCGAGCCCAAGAAAAACTAATTGAAGTACCTTTTCTTTAGCAATGTGTAAATAGAGTGAAAAGGAAGAGTACCAGTGATTTGAACTGTGTGTGCAAGATAGTTAGAGTTAGCACACATATTAGAGTGAACACAAATTAGGAACAATAAAACCTAATAGTGAGTAAGTAGAAAAACAATGTTGTAGATTGCATATTTGTGTACCTATATAAGAGAGAATATCCTGATAAGGCATATGAGATCCATAGAAGTTGAAGAGACTACATTTGAGAAATGATAACAAATCATAAATTAAATCAACGAACATTATATGAGGTCTTAGTTTGAAAATCCCATGAAAGAGTAGATCTAACTTACAATAGAAAGTTGGTGCCTATGCAGATATGAGGTTGGTGACTCTAATAAATTTGGTGCTTTCTAATCTAAGGGGGTTTGATCCTCCTATGAGTGGTTTCTCACAAAATAATTAAAGTAAATAGACTGGGTGCTTTGAATTTACATCATAATAAAAACAAGCTTTGGTGGTTTTTTTTTTTTCCCGGAATGGTTTCAATGTTAAAATCACTATATACAATTGTGAATACATTTCATTGTGTGATTATGTGATGTTTTTTCCCAGCATTCAATAGTGCAATGACAAGATTGATGAATCTGAATCCTATATTCCAGTTTTGACTTTATAAATCAAGGAAGCGATACGTGTTTTTGTCATTTTTTTAATTTTTTATGAATATATTATGTACATATATATAAGGCACCATACTTAGAGGTCCAGGAATAATAATTTTTGTTGAAAAATGTAACTAGGTTCAGTCTTCATAATTGTCATTGAACTTATGTCATTATATATTTCTTGTAAAAAGAAAAAGAAAAGAAAAGAAAAGAAAATTTATTTTTCAGTCACAAGTTTCATGCTCAAGTTAAATTATTTTCTAGGTCAAGCATGTTATTCATGCATCTAGGGTCTATTAAGTCAAAATAATATTTGATTCAAAGAAGTTTATTTGAGTCAAAATTTCAATCTTGTCCCCATAAGGCCAAGTTGGCCTTGCATAGACAAGTCAACCCGAAAAGGGACCCATTCGACCTCCTAGATGTGTATAAATATAGCCAACTCATCCTCATTTGTAGCACCACAAGAAAGTTTCATTTTTATGCCAAGAAGAGTGAAACACAAGTGAAGAAAATAAAGAAGTCAAGGGAGAGAGTGAAGATCAAGAAGGAAGAAGAATAAAAAAAAATTCCCCTAAATTCTACCCTAAATCTCTCACACGTGCGAAGTTGCAAGGTAATTACAGGGGCTGAAATTGTAGATCTATCGCAGGTCTGAAATTATGTTACAGTGGCCAAAAATTTCAGACTTGACCATATTTGGAAGGCTTTAACTTGAGTTGACTTTGACTTGTTGAAGGAGCTTGGAAGGAGGGTTGAATTGGGTCTTATGTGGGGTCTTGGTCTTGGTTTTTGGGTCTTGGATTTCTCATTTGATCTAATTCTATAAGAAGAGAAGATTTTACAGGTTTTCCCCTTGCTTGGAGCCTACATCTTGTGTTCATTTTCTTTTTGTGATCTTCATGGTTTATGGTTTTGGTAATTGTTTGATGAAAAAAATATCATAAAAGCAATAAGAAGCCAACATAACTTCACAAGAAATTATCAAGTAAAGAGAAATCACCCTAATTGTTTCCCTATTGATTTCTCAACATGGTATCAAAGTTAAGGTGAAGGTGAAGGAAACTTGAAGATCACTATAGTTGGCATAAGTGGAAGACATTCACCAAAGCTACTTTGGAGGGCATAAGGGGGGACAGAAGGAAGGAGAAAGACTCACCATTCATCATGAAGGAAGACTGCTATATTGAACTATTCATCTCTCTCTCTATAATTGAAGGCTCTTGGTTACTTATCACCTATTGAAGAAGATCGTCATCTTATCAATAACTCTCTTGGAATATTTTTAGTCATCATCCATTTTGGAAGACATCTCTACAAAACGATTTCCCTTAATGAGCATCAATAATCTTGGGAGCGTCATCTACACTCTTGGAAACAACATTGCTCATCACCTATTGCACCTTGTTAAGCCAGTGATGGCATTGCTCTGTTCTCTCTCATACCCACAATGGTCTCAAAAAGGATGTTTTCCTAAAGAGGATGAGAATCTTCATGATCTAGAAGCTTCTAGAACGATGAGATGGAGGTGGTTTCTCATAGATGAGGTCGAATCCTCCTAATTTGACCTCTTGGTCTCATCCCTATGAGCTAGATCCTTGAGATGTGGGCCTAATCCTATCTTTGGAGGAGGCCTAACTCCCTCTCCCAACCTATAAATTCCCCCTCTACCATTCCAAAATGGTTGATCTATGTCCATTTGTACCCCTATGCTGAGCTTGTGCTTAGAGGCTATTCATTAGACTTGGAGAAGGAGTGTTGGAGAGTTTCTTGGCTTGGACTTGGATTACCACTCAAGGAGATCCTTTCAACATCAAGGCTATGGTTGTAACCTTTCCCTTTATTCTTTAAATAATAATACAACTTCTAGTTCATCTTCCCAAAATATATATGTTCATGTATGTATTGGTTTGGCATTCCTTGATCAGCTAAGTAGGTTATTATTGGATTTTCTATTGGTTTTGGCATGCTTTTTTATCTCTTGGTCACTTGTGTAGGTACATAAGCGCTAAAAGAAGAAGGAACAAGTCTGTGACACAAGTAGTTCGAGGATCTCAACAAAGGAAATTGGAATATCATCAGAGCAAGGTAGGCTATCTCTCTTGTTCTACTTTTCAATTGTAATCTAGGAAGATGTCTAGTTGATTGTCACTTCAGTTTCTAGACTCACTCATTGGGCTAGAGGGATCCTCTCTGTCCATAGAGAGGATTAACCTTGAGAACAAAATGATGACTCTGCTGGGGAGCCTATGACCCTTTCCTTCCCTTCCTTCACCTTGTCTTTCGACAACTTTGATCAACCATTTCTTTTTAGACTTCATTGCTTGTTTTCAGTCAGTGTCATTATCTGGTAGATGCTTGAAGATTCTTAACTTGAGGTAATTTTGAAGATATTGGATTTATTTTTTGTTTTCCTCTACCATCATGGGTTTGACCCTGACAATCGTGATGATATCACAAATTTTTTAGTTACACTAGTGGTGATCGCTATTTTACTCCTGATAGGTGTGATGATTGCAGAAAATTAAGGAATTTAGGGTTTTCTCTCTTATTTTCAGTTCTAGTTTCCTTCTCCCCGTGATTTACCAGTGTGTTCTTCATTGACTCTCTCATTGTCTAATTGCAATTGTCTTTTAACTTGGCTTGAGTGTCCTTGAAGCTTGATTAGCCTTTTAGGGTTCTAGGTCTTCTAGGTCAACCTTCATCCACTCATTCATCTTCCCATCAGAAATCAGAGATCAAATGCATGTGTTAAAGAGTATTTGTGTGTTCAGACATACTTTGTAGATCACTTTTTGTTTCTTGTGCCTTAATTTGTTTTCATTAGTGGATATAGTGAAAGTTACTTAGGCTTCATTTGACGAACGATAGATTACAAATTGATTGTCTCATTGAAACAAAAGGAAGTGTTTGCTTTGAAGTTTTTTCATGTTTCGAAGTCAAAGTGAAAGTGTTATTCTTTTCATAGTTTTTGAAGCATTTTGAGTTCCATTCAAATCATTGATGTGAAAGAGATTTTCATATTTCTTGGCTTGCTTGCATTCTCTTTTACTTTGCACTAGATTACATTAGTTGCATTTTGAAAAAGAGAAAAAATCATCGTTATATCTTAAGGAAATTTTGCTTTAAGATTTGTCTTGGCATTGCATTTTATTATCATATGAAAGATTAGGTTTCATACTTTGCATTTAGCATTTGAAGATTGTCATGGATGTATTTTTGCATTTGGTTTGATGCATGATTTGAGTGATCTTCTTCCTTACATGGATATCTTTCATCAAATTGAAGGATTCATTTTCATCATCTAGTTTTCATGTTAGGAACAGGTAACATCGTTAAGGCCCTGAAATTGAGACATAATTACAAGATCAACTTTAAAATATATCAATTAACTTAAGGAGAATTTGAAACATTAACGATCATATCTAGTGGTATAGGTTAGAGACATATTCTGGCGTCTTAAAAACTTAGAAGTTCTCATTCGCTTCGACATTAGACAGTGCTAGCACAGACTTGTGTTCCCCATACCATTGCGTATGTAAAGGGAGACCCCCCTAAGTTGCAATCCTTTATCCGTAGGAAGCCGAGTCTGCCGCCCTGTAAACGTGATACATCAAACACAACATTCTGGGATATTTCCTGCACGTACGTCAAGTCCTTGGTCAATTTATTGGCTAAGGTGTATATTGTAGTTCACGGTTACTTGGTACTCCTTTTACCTAGATTCACCTAAGCAATCATTTGATCTTTTCTGACTCTTTAAATTTAAAAATATCATCGAGCAACTTCTCCTTTCAAGCTTGCAAAGCTATTGAAAGCGACTAGAGTCACCTTTTCGCCCTTTTATCGACTCTTAAAAGATGAAAAGGAAATGTTTTTATGTCTAAAATATAATTGCCCGCGATAAATATGTCAATCCCAAGCAATTGCTTCTTAGAACAAATTGAGTAATTTCATGTTAATTTCAAGATTGTTAAAGCCCTAAATGAAATTTTTTCCTTTCCTTTTTTGTTTTTGAGGGGAAGCCATCATCGTGTTAGAACCATTGAGTCCATCTCATAGTTCCCCTTCATTGTCTGATACTGAAGGGTCCTCCCAAGGATTTCATCTGAACTTCCTTCGTCGCTTGAGGATCAAAGTGTTGAAATTGGAATTTTTATGAGTATCCAACCTTTGTATTCTCATTTGCCTCCATCAAATTCCTGGTCACCTCAAGAATCTGATCCAGATTCCTCTGATAATCCTATTCAGACTCTCGAGATTTCATAGACTCCTAAAAGTCTGCAACAACCGGTTATCTATCCACCGAACCCATTGTACAATCCTATTATGATATCTCCTCAGCTTCCTTATAGTCTGTATGATCAGCTTGGTATTCCTTTGGAGTTATCTCCTCGTACATCTCTGGTTCCTCTTCGCCAGTTGTTTCCATCTATGGAGTCAAAAGGCGAGATTCCAGTCTCCTCTACTAGTCATTCGGAATTTTCCGCTACCCATACTCCCCATGTAGATGATGAGCAGGGATATGAGTTCCCTCCACAAGGCTTTCCTTATACGGGAAGAGTCTTGTCCCTCTCCTATCCTGAGACTAGTGGACCCATGTTCCCACATGGCTATACCACTTTAGCTAACTTAGTTTCAGGCACTCCTAGTGCCTCATGATTGTATAAAAAAACCATGTCTAGTCTTCCGGCACTATGCCTACATCAGGTCCATTTGTTCAAAACACGACCTCTCGACCAATTGTACAAACTGCAGTCACTTCAGTTCCAGTTAAACCTACCATTTTGTCTCAACCTGTCTCATTGTTTCAACTGACTCATTTGGTTCAACTGACTATCTCAGGCCAAGTCTCAGTAAGTTCTTTTATGCCTCCAATGAGTAGACAGATTTTGCCACCACCTGGGGGGCAGGATCCGAATATTCCTCTCATGTTAGGTGAAACCAATGTGACTGGATTATAAAATCACATGGTTTGAATGAATCAACCTTTTTATGGTGCTATTCCTAACCCTACTGGTCCATCCAGGTCAGATAATGTCCAATACCAGTAGCCCTATATGGCTCAGGTCCCATTCCAATAGGTTTATGTCCCATATGTTTCACAAGCCTTAGTTAATCCGCCATACATGCCTCAAGCTGGACCTTATGTTTAGCCTGATCAATCCACTATTCCTGGTGGGTATGGCTAGATCCAATTTGGGAACTATCAATACCCTCAGGGTATAACCCCAAGAACTGTCCAGCTACCCTTGCAGCAAGGAGAACCTTTGCAACAGTAAGGGAAACCTTCGCAACAGTAAGGGCAAGCATTGCAGTAGCAAGGACAACTGCTACAACCTCAAGGGAAGCCTTTGCAATAGTTGCAGCAACCTTTTCATCCACAGACATAGTTTGTGCCACAATCCTCCCAACCTTTGTCCTCGCAAGGCCAACCTTTGCAGCAGTAAGGGAAACCTTTACAGCAGGAAAGCCAGCTTTTGTAGCAACAAGGTCAACCTTGGAAGCAACAAGCCTTATATGCATATCAACAAGGTCAGCCTTTACGAGGTCAAGGTCAACCCCTACATCACTAGGGTCAATCTCCTTATGTCCAAGGTCAGCAGGTTCAACAGCCTTATAACCCATATTCCATGTATGATGCTCATCAACAACCTATGGCAGGGCAGTATCAAACCCACCCAGGACATAATCCTCCTTATGGGCAAGGTAACCCTCAGTGGGGACAAAACCAGATTCCATATGGACAAAATCCTGCACTGTGGGGGAAACATCCTTACCAACAAGGATGGACTCCAAAGTTTGGGTCTCCTCAAAGGCCCTATATTCCTTTTAACACACAATTACCTTTCATGGCTACATTGGATTTTCCCAATGTCTCGAGGCTCACGAATGATGCCATTCTTCATTCACCTTACTGGCCTCTAGTTCTGACAAAGATTCCAAGTGATTTCCCCAAATTCAAGAGAAAAGTGAAGGAGGGTCCACAAGCCCACGCGATGACATATCACCTATGGTGCTCCTCCAATTCGTATGTTGATGATTCTATTCATCTTTGACTCTTTCAAATAACTCCCATAGGTGCTGCCACTCAATGGTACATCGAATTGCCTCGAAGTATATACGGTGACTTCAACTCTCTCGCTATGTCTTTCCTCACTCGTTTCCAACTACCGGTTCACTATGAAACTTGCACTCATTTTCTTACGTCCCTTAAGTAAAACACTGCGACTCACGTTTCCAATCATATCCATGAATGGAGACATTGGCATCACCTCATAAAGTTTGAGATTGCTGATGAGTTGTTGATAGAATGGTTCACGAAATCATTTGTCAGCAAAATTGCTAAGGACATAGCCATGGGTGGATGTGTTACTGAAGAGCAAGCTATCACCTATGCCCAGTATTTAGACTTGGTCTATTCACAACCTGGCACTTTGTATAAGATGTTACCTGATGCTCTGAGACCATCATCAGATCTGACAACATCGAAGTCTCCAGATACACCACCTGTTGACGGTGTGATTGGTTCCATGTCTCAGACTCCTGTAAAAGCTTCTTCGAAGCAGAAATATGTGTCGAGCACTGGTTCCAATAATCCCTCCAAGAATTCATCTAGTCCTATTAAAACCTCTGAAGTACATGTTTTCCAGTCTACTGTAGCAGACAAAACCTCTAAAGGTAAAAAGAAGGGCAAAGGTAAGGGCAAAGCTGATACCCCAAAACAAGACCTCCCTAAGTCTTCTGCTGATGATGCTTCTTGAAGAAAGCCAAAATATCCTTGCCTCATTTGTGAGGAGGATCATTACACTAAGGATTGTCCCCGATGATATGAATTTAGTAGCTTACTGAAAGGGACTTCGGCTGTCTTAAAAGAACCCTTTCCATCACAGAAGACCCAATTGGTATACCAACCTCAGTCTTTTGCTTCCTCAGGTTTCCAAGTATTCATGAAGCAAGGTTCATTAACTATCTTTATCGCTACTCGAACTAAGGACTATCAAGCCACGTCTAAGTAGATGATGGAGAAAGAAGCCACTGATACTCTTTCTACTTCTACTTCGTCCTCTTCTGGTCCGCTCCATATCAAGCACCCTAACAGTGAGTCCATCATCTGGCCACCCCCCAAAGGTGTTCTTTGGAAGTCATCTTTCAATCCGAATGCTAGAGCTGCACAACATTACAATATTGTTGAGGATTTAGCTCAAGCACCTTTGGTGATGTCTACCTTGGAGGTTCTTCAATCCTGTCCAACGCAACGGAAGTCATTGTTGTCTTCTATAGGTGCTATTGATCCTTCTGATTCGAGTATGATTACTTTCGATCTAGAGAATCATGTACCTCATGTTCCTCATCAGATTGCATTTCTGATACAGGTCCTTATCAAAGGAAAGATGATCCATCAAACGGTGATTCATGAAGGTGTGTCTACCTGCATCATGTTAGTTTCGTGTTGGAAAGCCATTGGCTCTCCTCCTCTTAACCAATCTATGAACACCTTGGAAGCCTTTGATGGCAGAGGTTCATGACCATATGGTATTCTCACAAACTTGTCGATTACATTAGAAGGAAAAATTGTTGAATTAGAAGTAGAAGTTGTAGATGCCAATCTCAACTACAACCTTCTTCTCAGGCGAAGCTGGACTCATGCCATGTTTTGTGTGGTGTCTTCTTTGTTTCGCATACTTCGTTTTCCTCATGAAGGAAAAATTGTCACAGTTGATCAACTATATTTCTTTTCTTCTGGTTCATCCAATGGTAACATTTCGTACGTGGGAAATATTGAGATTACTTACAAGAGCGTGGGAATAGGTCTCTTCAAAGACTTTGCTCTAATGGGTACCTTTTCTCTCGCACCTCTAAATGTTCATTCATTCAATATGATCTCGGATTCTACAGATCCTTGGGTTATCTCTTCCGACGATCAAATTGACTCTTTTGGTGATGCTATGCCTTTAAGTCCATTGAAGATAAATTATCAAGAAATTATTTTAGCTTCAATGGCTGCTTCAGAAAGTCATACTATCTTCAGTATGAACCTAGACACTTACGTGCCATCTCCCTAGCTGGGTTCTTGGGATTCTTTGGATCCTTTGAATGAGACATTTCCCACTGATGAGAGTATTGTGGAGGTTATGTCATTGGAGGAAATTCCATGGAACGGTCTACATCATCGTTCTTCCTTTCTCCCTAGCCCCATTGAGATACCTTCTTATCTTGAAGCATATGTTTCTCATTCTCCTACACCTCCACTTCAGACACCTATCTGGGTACATGAAGTCTTGTCGGAGGGTAACATGGGAAATATCACTTCTACGATTCCTCTCAACATTTCCCTTATGTCGGGAATCGTCGAGAACATTCATATTGGGGTTTCCTGTTCTCCAAATGAGATCAAGATTTATACTCAGCTTTTTAAAGAATTCCATGACGTTTTCACTTGGTCACATGCGGAAATGCCTAGTATCGATCCAACCATAGTGGTGCATGAGATTCCAAATTATCCTGGTGCTAAGCCTATTCGACAATAGCTTCACCCTGTGCACCCCTGAAAGGATGCTGCTATCAAACCATAAGTAGAGAAGCTTTTGAATGTAGGTTTTATTTATCCGATTCCATTGACGGATTGGGTATCTAATATTGTACATGTTGCCAAAAAGAAGGGAATGATACATGTTTGTGTTGATTACTATGATATCATTCGCGTGTGTTCTAAGGACAATTATTGTGCTCCCTTTATCGACCAAATCATCGATGAATGTGCTGGGAGTGATATTTTTTCGTTCACAGATGGTTTTTCTGGCTATAACCAGATTAACATTTCACCCACTGATCATCATAAAACAACCTTTATCTATCCTTGGGGTATTTTTTCTTACAAAAAGCTTCCTTTCGGCTTGAAGAATGCTGGTACTACCTTGCAATGAGCAATTTCCTATGCGTTCCATGACATTCATCACATTGTTTAGCCATACCTCGCCGACTCACCAGCTCATTCAACTAAACGTCATGACCATCTGAATCACTTAAGAGCTATCTTTTTATGATGTTGGCATTACAATATCCATATCAATCCAGACAAGTTTGTGTTTTGCGTTAAGTCTGGAAAGCTCTTAGGTTTTGTGGTGTCTCGTGAAGGTATCAGGATTGATCCTTTGAATGTTGAGGCCATAATCAATCTACCCCCCCTTCATCACTATTGCAATTGTAGAGCTTGTAGGGAAAAGCTAATTTTCTCTGTCGATTTGTCCCTAATTACACTGAACTTGCCAAAGGTTTTACTCACCTACTTAAGAATGGGATCCCTTTTATTTGGGATGAAGTTACCCAAGAATCCTTTGATTCTTTAAAGAAAGCCCTGATTAGTGCTCCTTTACTACATGCCCCTAATTATCATTGCGAATACTTCCTATAGTTGGTTGTAATTGATACCACTATCGCTATGGTGTTTGTTCAATATGACGATGGCAGCAGTGAGCACGTGGTTTATTATTTGAGCCGAAACCTTCTTGATACTGAGCTCAATATGCTCATGTTGAGAAGCTTGCCTTGGCGGCAGTTCATGCCGTCCAAAGATTTCAACACTATATCCTTTTATGGAAAACGACTGTAATTTCTAATTACAAAACCATGACATATATACTGACTCACCAGCGATTGGGGGGGAAATACTCCAAATGGATTTTCATCCCGCAGGAGTTTGATTTGGAATTTACTGTTGCCAAATCAAATAAATCACTCGTCTTTGTTGAGTTAATTTGTGCTCTTCCATCTGCAAGCATCTCAATTGATTTTACTAAGTAGATACTGGGTGAAACTCTGTTTCTGATCAACACTCTTGACCCCTGGTATGAAGACATTATTTTTTATCTCCAAACCCAGACTTTCTGATCTTATTTGTCTCGATCCGATCGATTTCACATCCGGCATCAGTCCCAACCCTATCAGATCATCGGTGATACATTATATCAGGCCGGTGTGGACTATGTCCTTCGCAGATGTCTCACCCTTGAAGAGGCTGAGTGGGTCTTAAATGATTTCGACTCTAGTGCCTGTGGTGGTCATATGTCTGGATATGCCACTGCTAAAAAAATCCTCCGCACCAGTTATTTCTGGCCTTCTATCTTCAAAGACTGCATTCTAGCTATCCAAAATGCCATGAATGCCAAATTTTCAACTGCAAGAAGGGTGTCCCACAGGTACCCCTACATCCAGTCATTACCGTTGGCCCATTTCCAAATGGGGCATTGATTTCATGACTGTAACCCTTGCTCGGCTAGGGGTCATGGTTATATCATCGTCGTTGATGACTATTTTAAGAAATGGGCCGAGGTGATGCCTACATACAATGCTGACGATATTACTGTTGCTCAGCTCTTTTTAACCATGTCATAGCACATTTTGGTGTCCCTCAAGCTATCGTGACTGACCATGGATCACATTTTCATTAACACATGATGGCAGAGCTAACTGCTCAGTTAGGCCTTCGACGTGATAGCTCAACTCCTTATTATCCATAGGCCAATGGCCAGGTTGAAGCAGTCATTAAGGTTTCGATTACTATGCTTCAACGTACCTTTGGGAAGCATAGAAATGATTGGAATTTAATGCTATTCTCAGCTCTCTGGGCTTATAGAACTTCTACTAAGACGACTACTAGATTCATGTCATTCCAACTGGTGTATGGTTTAGAGGCAACTCTTCCAACCGAATGTGAAATCCCTTCGCTTAAGCTAGCTATCGAAATTCTTCCGAATACCTCACTTGAAGAGGAGCAACTACTATATCTTGAGAAACTTGACGAGACTCATCACATTGCTGCGATGGTCATCAAAGCTCAAAATAACCGAGTCAAAGCTCATTTTGACCAAACCGTTTCTCCTCGCACTTTTGTTGAAGGCGACTTGGTCCTTCTTTATGATCCCAACCAATAATAAATTGGGGGTAGGCAAGTTCAAACCCATGTGGCATGGGCCCTACATCGTCAAACGTGTTTTACAGAAAGGTGCCTATGAGCTATGTGATTATAAGGGAGATGCATTGTCATAGCCTCGTAATGGGTTGTATCTCAAAAAGTATTATGTGTGAAATTTGTGTAATGACTTTTGTACATTAGTGTGTTAATTCATTAGTGTGCGTTTTTTATTTTTTGTGTGTTTGTTTGATTTTCAGACATATGTTTTTTTGCTTACCCTATGTTCCACTTAGTTTGTAGATGTCATTAGGTCATTACATTGGTTTTGTTGATGGTGCTTGTCATAGCACACGAAACCTCTTTTCTGCAGCATGGGTACTCTATGACCCTAATGGCAAGCTGGTCAATTTACAAGGTATTTGCCTTGGTCGAAAAAGCAATAATATTGCTGAATATAGTGCAGTTATTGAACTCTTGTTAGAAGCATTTTCTCTTGGCATTAGGGATTTAGTCGTCAACTTGGATGCGCAACTTGTTGTGTTACAATTAAACAATCATTACTTAGTGATAAATCCACAAATATTGTGTATGTATCTATGTGTTAGATTGTTGGAAAAAAAATTTGATTACATTACATATCAACATATTCCACATAATTTAAATACATTAAACGATGCATTAGCAAATTTTGTTCTTGATAGACATTTGCATCATTTGTAAAACTGAATCATGTTAAGAAGACATAAATAGAAATAAAACATGCATATATCTATATCTATATATATATAGATATAGATATAGATATAGATATAGATATATATATATAGATATATATCTATATCTATATCTATATCTATATATATATATATATATATATATATATATATATATATATTGCCTTTTTCGGAGTGTTTACATCAAAATGTCAAAAAATAGAGTGTTCTGGGACACTTGGCTTTCAAATCCTAGAAAATGTGTAAAAGACTAGATAAACTATTAAACTGCACGATGCTCGTGATATCACGAGACCGCCCTGATCACTCAGCCTAGCAGCTGACGCAGTCTCACAGAGACTCCCACAGTATGTCTCCACCAACACAGTTGAACATTGTCAATAGTGGCATAATATGGAACCCCTTGAGTGATTGCCTCCATATTACGCTCCATCTTGACTAAGGGGTCAACCCCTTCCTCGTAGTCTGCACCCACTATCGTATGGGCAACTCGTCGTGCTATTAGCGACATGCCTAGTGGTCTCTCTGGTCCCACATCTGCACATTTATCATAAGTTGAGTCTCATTTTACACTTTTATAAAAGTCATAAAACTTGAAAAAAATCGAAAAAACAAGTTTTTACCTGCGTCAATCCACTGTTCGCCTGGTGGCAAAGGTAGATCTAGATCCCCTCTAAAATCTATGCCAGCATAAGCGTATTCATCTAACACGAGTATTTGGCATTCAATTCAAGGGAAAAACTGTGGTGGATAATGCATATGTTGACCCGAGTCTCCTCGAGGCATGAGTTGGCTCCATCTCATGAGCCTCGGATCTCGGGGGGGAGGATGTGGTACTTTTGCACATTGATACTAGAAGAGGGGCACTCGCTCCAAAAATAAGGTCACCAGTATAGAACCAAACCCAAATTTCTTTAGGTGTTCGTGCTTACCCTTGGTCAGTTGTCACTTTAGATTCGCCAAAAGGCCTCCACACTAGTTGAATATGGTGGGGGTCAAGCATGCGATAGCATACTGAAACTGATACTTTGAAGCCTCATGCAAAGCTTATGTGCCAAACACACACACCATGGTGAACAAAATTATTCTTAGAATGAGGTTCTTGGTGATTGTTGTGATCTTTACCTTACCTCCATTGGTTATCTCGGCAGGACAGTATCTCTAGACTAGACTCCTATTACTCTCACCTCCTTGGCAAGATCCAAAGAGTTGAGTTGCTTCTCCTTGGTGGGATAATGTCGTGATGAAATATATGTCCATCTCCTCTAGTTCCAATTCTTTCCATTCAATGATGAAGATCTCTTGATCCACATCCCAAAGGCTGATAAGATAAGGTAGTAGTTCCATCTGAGCCCTCAACCCTATGGTCCTAAAGAATTTCAGCAGTCCACAATCTCTCAGAGAATTTATGCATGCCAAATACTGAGATGCTTGGAAATCTTCGGCCTCATGGCCTCTTTCTTTCCACTCCAAGACCATATTCTCCTGCAAAACAACATTTAAACACTTATTAATGCTTTTTACATGGATAAAAGTCAACATTTTTTTGCTTAAAAGAGAGTTTTTAATCTCAAAAAATCGCTCTCGGTGTCGTCACCCCTATTTTTATAAACAGTGCGATGGAATCACACGATCCTTTGGGCTCAATCGTGACTATCGCGGGTCCGATGACCATACCCACAATGGTCGTCGACGACCTAAAATTTTGAAATCCTCCTTTCTAGCATAAAATTTACTGTTTAAATTGCATAAAAAAATAATGAAATGCAAGAGCATATATGAGGCTCTTACCTTTCACAAACGGATCGTGAAATGGTACCCTAGATCTCCCGCATTAGCCACCTGAAAATCAAGAGAATTAGGGCACAAAAGCACTTTCAGAGCTCAGTTTGGTAAAATGGTAACAAATGAAATTACTTTTACCTATTTATAAGTTTTGAAAGTTATTTTGTCAAATATTTTCGAATATTTTAATATTTTTTCTTGATATCAGTGATGGGTGTGTTTCTTGTGCAATTATAGGTGCCTTCAATGTGAACAGTAATTATTATTGACCAATTCTGGGAGTTTTATTTTATCTCTTTTTCGGACTCATTAAATAAACGAAAAAGGAACCCCCCTGGAGTCATCTTTCAGCTCTTTTCTAACTCCCGAAAATTTAAAAGATTGTCGAGTACTTGTCATTTCGAACTCGTTAAAGTAAATGAATTGACGTCACCTCAGTATACATTTACCCCTTTTCAAGCTGAGATTGTCTATCTATGAAAAAGGTACACCGTGGTTGACATGGTCAAGAGGTTACCTCAAATATTGTTTTCTACCTTTTCGGGTTTAAGGGACAAATTACGAAAAGGGACATGATGGAGTTTTCTTTTTTGTTTCTTTTTCAAACTCTCTAAACATGAAAAGGATGCCAAGTTATTCTTACGTAGAACTCATTAAAACTTTGCGATGAAAGACTCATCACCATGATGAGACTGAGCTTCTCCTTCCTAGGGCTCGTAAAACTCAATAGGAAGCATTCATTCCAAGAATGAACTTACATAACAAGCATATGCTTTCCCCTTCAATATTGTGATAAAAATAATTGGGGTACTCACTAGAAATAGCGAGGAAAAATGAAGATGAGACATCCTTTGTATAGGCAGCATGTCACTCTTGAACATGACACTCTCTTTTGCTCTCATGTCAGGTTTGGGATATCCTCACTCAATCACTTGTCCTCCCAAGTTTGGGTAATCCATTTTTCCTCTCATTTGACTATTCCACACTGTCATCATGACCTTTAGTCCCATGTTGAGTCAGATGCTGCCACACTTTGGAGTCGTGTCACCAATATATTCAAGAGAATTCCAATCTGCAGTTATTTACCTATACATTGTTTGAGTCGTTGATACAGTGTTGAATATCATTCCGGTTTATTCCTTGTTTCATGTCAATGATGGGGGACTCATCATTTCCCTCCTTCGACGGGTCACTTCCTGTCGACTTCAGCTCATTATCTAGGAAGATGACATAGGAACTCCCTTTTAGTACCTTAGAGCTAGCACGCCCTAATGGTTAGTTCTTCTCATCCGACGACAGGTCTTCATTATTGGCTTTCGATCGGGTGATTCCATGAGTGTTCGACTTCAGCTTCATTATGACATTCACAGATTGTACTGTTTTACCTTGAGATCCATTGTCATTATTGGTAGTTTCTCTCATACCTATTAATGGTCCACATCATTGGCCAATAATCAGGTGGTTTTCTAGCATGTTCGAGTTCAACACGTTTATTCGCATATTAGAATTCGTACATTGATTGGGTTGGGATGGAGCGCAAGACCCTGAGTCTTGTCTATTATGGCTCAGGATGCATGGACTTTTATGTTATTCATGATTGTACACATGTTTCTACTATACAGATGGCTATGACCATATCGTGAGACTTTATATTTATGATGATCCTCGTTATCTGGATGGTTGCATCCATGTAGTGGATTCATGTCTTGATCTGAGATATGTATATGTATATGTGTCCTTTATTTGTAGGTCTCCTGATAGTGCGTATCCTCATCCTTGCCAAAATCTCGTAAAGAATCTCATCCATCACTCCTCGTTCTACCTTCATGCTTTAGGGAGCATCTATTAGACAATATTTTTTCATGCCTCCTGCACTTCCCTGTGACATACCATAAAGTGCCTGAAACATGATTATTATACAGTATACTCATCCATGTATACAAGTTCATATCCATCCTTTAACTTTTCTTAGAAAATATCTGGAGCTTTCCCTGAAGAAATGGCTCTTGAAACCCTAAAATGAGAGTCATCACCCTATTGAAGCTCAAAACCGCAATGATCACCTATTGCACCTTGTTAAGTGAGTGATGGCATCACTTTGTTCTATCTCATACCCACGATGGTATCAAAAAGGAAGTTTTCCCAAAGAGGATGAGAAGCTTCTTGATCTAGAAGCTTCCATAGCTGTGAGCTGGAGGTGGTTTCGCATAGATGAGGTCGAATCCTCCTAATTTGACCTCTTGGTCTCATCCCTATGAGCTACCCCCTTGAGATGTGGGCCTAATCCTATCTTTGGAGGAGGCCTAACTCCCTCTCCTAGCCTATAAATTCCCCCTCTACCATTTCCAAATGATTGATCTATGTCCATTTGCACCCCTATGCTGAGCTTGTGCTTAGAGGTTATCCATTAGACTTGGAGAAGGAGTGTTGGAGAGTTTCTTGGCTTGGAATTGGATTACCACTCAAGGAAAGCCTTTCAACATCAAGGCTATGGTTGTAAGCTTCCCCTTTATTCTTTAAATAATAATACAATTGTTGGTTCGTCTTCCCAAAATATATATGTTCGTGTATGTATTGGCTTGGCAATCCTTCATCAGTTAGGTAGGTTATTATTGGACTTTTTATTGGTTTTTGCATGATTTGTTTTCTCTTGGTCACTTGTACAGATACATAAGTGCTGAAAGAAGAAGGAAAAAGTCTGTGACACAAGTGGTTCGAGGATCTCAACAAAGGAAATTGGAATAGCATCAGAGCAAGGTAGGCTATCTCTCTTGTTATACTTTTCAATTGTAATCTAGGAAGATGTCTAGTTGATTGTCACTTTAGTTTCTAGACCCACTCATTGGGCTAGAGGGATCATCTTTTTCCATAGAGAGGATTAACCTTGTCAATAGGAAGGAAAGGAGTGAAGCACACATTACTGAAGAAAATGAAGAAACAAAAAGAAGCTAAATAATGAATATCATAAAGATATCTACTATTGAAGATCTCCATTCTACTAGGCTTATTAGCAGTATATTTTTTCTTTTATTACAAGATGATAGTTAGAGTAGCTTATGTAGTTACCTTTGTAGAAGAATCATGGCATCATGGAAAGAAGTGTATAACATTGGGAGGATTAAAGTCTACATAGTTAATTGCATCTTATTGGAAGCAGTCATATAGCACTACAAGGATAGAAGGATTTGGACTATCTAGCACTTCTCATTTCATGCAACTACTACTTGGAATCATGTTATAAAAGCAGTCATTTAATAGGAAGGGATCACAAGGATCCATGGTAGTAATTATTAGAAGAAGGTTCTTCACATATGAAAGAACTATTTTGACATGGAAAGAAGTATATTCTACTAGAATTAAGCAAGCATCGAAGAAGCTTGTAGGTATGAAATAAGTCGATTTGCAACATGAAGGTATAATTGAAGCACTTCCCATTTAAGAAAGGGTTCCCGCCAAAGACATTATCTTTAAGGGAAATTAAAGTAGTAGTTCAATCTAAAGAAAAGTCAACTAGATGGGTATATCAAAGGAAGAGGTATGCATATCTCAAGAAAATAAGCTCTTCATTAGATGGTAGATTCATATCTTCAAGTTTTGTAGGAAGAGCTAGATGCAGATATATATTTGAAAGTATGAACATGATATGTCTTAGTTAAGAATTGGATGAGACAATAACTTTTCCATATGATTAATCGATACATAGAAGCATTATAGATGAGCATGGTATTGATCAACATCCTATATGATCTCTTGAAGAATGTAAGATAGGAATGACAATTTGAGAGGGAGTTTTGAAGACTCTGATGGATACAATATTGAATCTTGTTGATTGATTTAGATGCACATTGATTGATTTTTTAAAGGTGAACAACATGAAGAATAATTCTAGTACTATATGAAGGTAGATCATGTAAAGGGATGTTGACTGCAGAAGAAGAATGTTGTAAAATTTAATATCTAGACAAAAGGCCATCATAATTTGGTAACTTCGATATTGATGAAAATATGACTGGCCTACATGGAAGAACATGTTTTAGAAGTATGGGCTAGAGAAATAATAGTTGAACATACATCCGTTTGATTTACCTCAATTCAAAAACACATGGTTTGGATGAACAACATTGGTAATGGCTTAAAGGAATATATGGCAGAAATATGTACACTACAAAGGCATAAAAAGGTAGCTTATCACAAGATATCTAGTTGGTAATGATGGATTCGATGTTGATCTAAAAGAAGTTCACTTTCCTAGTTGAATAAAAGGATCTATAGTTAAACTCTACATTGATTAGTTTGATAAGATACTTTTGATAATGAAGATACTTCAAATAATGGTTGATGGAAAGTGATGAATAAGGTTAATGAAAAGAACCCTATCAAAAGATGGATTTAGGAAGAATTTTCGGTCCATAACATCCCAAAAGGTTGAATCTCAGGAATGATTTGATGATGTGAAAAGAAGGAGCCTTGTAACTACTACTAAATTTCTCCATGAAAGAACAAGTAGTTAATGAACACTACAAAATGAAGCTTATGGTTGAGTCTCCCTGGTTAAGAGGGAGAAAGGATCTACTCCCTATTTGAGAGGGAATGAGGATTACCTCCCTAATTGAGAGGGAGTGATGTGGGACATCACATTCTCCATGTTCCATGCACTAGACCAGGGCTAACAACCTTAAGTCTTAGTGAAGGCATTGGTAGGGACAATGGAGGATTGGATAAGAATTTTGGATTGATACTCCTTAAGGATTTGGAATCCAATATAGGAAGTAGTCTTGTGGACTAATACTCTTTTAGTATTAGACATGGTATCCAAGATAAGATTGTTCGAAGAGGACCGATATTCTTTGAGGACTAGAAATTCAAGATAAGAATAGTCCTAGAAGGACATACCCGGTGAACATCAAGATGGGGTATGTGCCTTAGTGTTGACTAGGTTAATCCTCTCTATGGACAGAGATGATCCCTCTAGCCCAATGAGTGGTTCTAGCAACTAAAGTTATAATCAACTAGACATATTCCTATATTATAATTCAAAAGTAGAACGAAAGAGATGACCTAACTCGTTATGATGCTATTCTGATTTCCTTTGTTGATATCCTCGAACTGCTTGTGTCACGGACTTGTTCCTTATTTCAATGATTATGTTCCATCACAAGTAATAAAGATACAAAAAATCGTGCCAAAACCAATAGGAAATCCAATAATAACCTACTTAGCTGATCAAGGAATGCCAAGCTAATACATACATGAACATATATATTTTGGGAAGATGAACCAGCAATTGTATATTATTTAAAGAATAAAGGGAAGCTTAAAACCATAGCCTTGATGTTGAAAGGCTCTCCTTGTGTGGTAATCCAAGTCCAAGACAAGAAAATCTCCAAAAAATCCTTTTCCAAGTCTAATGAATAGCCTCTAAGCACAAGCTCAATGTAGGGGTGCAAATGGATATAGACCAACCTGACCAACCATTTGGAAATGGGAGAAGAGGAATTTATAGGCTGGAAGAGGGAGTTAGGACTTCTCCAAAGATAGGATTAGGTCCACATCTCAAGGAGGTAGCTCATAGGGATAATACAAAGAGGTCTAGTTAGGAGGATCCGACCTCATCTATGCGAAACCACCTCCAGCTCGTCGCTCTGGAAGCTTCTAGGTCACGAAAATTTTCAATGTCTTTGGGAAAATTATCTTTTTGGGATCATCACAGGTATGAAAGGGAACAGATTGATTCTATCATAGGTCAAACATAGTACAACATGTGACCATCATGGTTTTTTTCCTCATAAGAGCGATGACCCAATTTTAGGGTTTTAACAACTATTTCTTCAGGGAAAGCTCAAGGCATTTTCCAAAAAAAGTCTTAGGAGGAATCTGAGTTGTATACATGGATGAGTATACTATATAATGGTCATGTTTTGGGCACTTCAGGGTATGTCACAGGGAAGTGAAGGAGGCATGACAAAACACTGTGTAATAGAGGCCCCCTAAAGCATGAAGGCAGAATGAGGAGTGATGGTTGAGATTCTTTATGATCTCTTGCAAGGACGAGGACACACACTATCAGGAGACCTGCAAATCAGGTATGCATATACATATACATATCTAAGATCAAGATATGAATCCATGGCATGGATGCAACCATCCAGATGATGAAGACTATATGAATATATCCATGGTATGGATGCAACCATCTAGATAACAAGGATCGTCATAAATATAAACTCTCACGATATGGTCACAACCATCCATATAGTAGAAACATGTGTACAACCATGAATGACATATAACTCCATGCAACCTGAGTGATAACAGACAAGACTCAGGTTCTTGCACTCCATCCTGACCTAATCAATGTACGAATTCTATCATGTGAATGAATGTGTCGCAGTTGAGCATGCTAGAAAACCACCTGATTACCGACCATTGATGTGGATCGTTAACAGGCACGAGAAGAACCACCCATAATGATAATGGTTCTTAAGGTATGACAGTACAATCCTTGAATGTGATAATGAAGCTAAAGTCAAACACTCATGGAATCTCCCGATCAAGGCCAATAGTGAAAACCTATCATCGAATGCGAAGAACTTGCCATTAAGGCATGCAAGCTCCAAGGTACTGAAAGGGAGTTTCTAATTCATCTTCCTGGATAATGACCTAAAGTCAAGAGGAAGCAACCCATCAAAGGAGGTCCATGATGAATCCCCCATCATCAACACAAAACAAGGAATAAAGTGGAATAATATTCAGGACCATAGTAATGACTCAAACAATGTATGGGTAAATAAGTGCATATTGGACTTCTCTTGAAAATTGGTGACACGATTCCAGAGTATGGCAGCATTTAGACTCAACATAGGACCAAGGGTCATAATGACAAAGTGGAATAGTTAGATGAGAGGAAAAAATGGATCACTCAAACCCAGAAGGGAAAGTGACTGAGCGAGGATATCCCAAACCCAACATGAGAGAAGAAGAGTGTCATGTTTAAGAGCAACATGCTGCCTATACAAAGGATATTTCATCTTCATTTTTCCCTGCTATTTCTAGCTAGTACCTCTTTATTTTTACACAAGCTTGAAGAGGATACCATATTCTTGTAATATAAGTTCACTCTTCGGATGAATCCATCATAGTAAGTTTTACTATTCCTAGGAAGGAGAAGCTTGGTCCCATCATGGTGACGAGTCTTTCGTCGTAAAGTTTTAATGAGTTTGACGTAAGAATAACTCGGTATCCTTTTCACATTTAGAGAGTTTGAAAAAGATATGAAAAAGAAAACTCCATCATGTTCCTTTTCGTAATTTGTCTCTCGAATCTAAAGGGTAGAAAACAATATTTGAGAGAACCTCCTAGCCATGT
Source organism: Pinus tabuliformis (assembly GCA_031772625.1). Taxonomy (NCBI): domain Eukaryota; kingdom Viridiplantae; phylum Streptophyta; class Pinopsida; order Pinales; family Pinaceae; genus Pinus; species Pinus tabuliformis. The sequence goes on from CM062805.1 coordinate 248,966,306, forward strand.
TCAACTAAGGTGTTCCTTTTTCGTACAATATTCTATCTCAGTCTGGAAAAGGGTTAAACTTATACTAAGTAGACGTCAATTCATTTACTTTAACGAGTTCGAAATGACAAGTACTCGGCAATATTTTCATATTTTTTGAGTCTAAAAAGAGTTGAAAGGGGACTCCACCTAGAGGAACGAGTGGTATAAAAGCATAACAACTGGTTCCGGTAATGATGGAACAACTCAGAACATGTAATGGTTAAGAGGCTGGCTGATAAGACCACTCATCGCAGATGTTCCTTAGGAAATGGTAAAACAACCAAGTGAAGACATATGATCGGCCAAAAAAATGGCGATGATGGAATGAAAGAACCAAGGCCCATCTAGCAAAAATTGGCTGATAAAAATGGAAATCACGAGATGTAAAGTGGGAACGGTTTCATTTTTAAACAAGCTTGAAACATAGGAAAAAAACTATGCTTGGAATTGGTTTCATTTTTACACAAGCTTGAAACAAAGATAAACTATGCTTGGGTTTGGTTTCATTTTGACACAAGATTGAAACAAAGATAAATTTTGCTTGGAATAAGTTTTCATGCCCCCAACGTAATGACTCAATTTGAGGAGCATGCCCCCCAAGCTTCATTTCATTCAACTAAGTGGATGTAATGAAGGTTCACTTGCGAGATCAAGTGAAAGACTCAACTAGGATTTTACGAGATCTAATCAAAGACTCAAATTGGAAGGGGATTTTTTTCATTTCTTAACAAGCTTGACACAAGTAAAAGAACTTTGCTCCAGATCCCTTGTTTCATTTTTTAAGGAGCTTGACACAAGACAAGGAACTTTGCTCACAGATACCTATTTCATTTTTGAATGAGGTTGACATAGTAAAAAAACTATCCTCATGGGGACTTATTTCATTTTTTAGCAAGGTTGACAAAGTAAAATAACTATCCTCATATCCCTTGTTTCATTTTTTAATGAGCTTGACACAAGACAAGGAAATTTGCTCCATCTCTTTGTTTCATTTTTTAAGGAGCTTGACACAAGACAAGGAACTCTACTCTAGCCCTTGTTTCATTTTTTAAGGAGATTGACACAAGACAAGGAACTTTGCTCCAGATCTTGTTTCATTTTTTAAGGAGCTTAACACAAGACAAGGAACTCTGCTCTAGATCCCTTGATCACAGACCAAAAGAGAGAATGGATTCCAAGAGGTTCTCATCAGATGGGAGGACAACACTCTAGAAGGGATACATGTCTAGGGATCCAAATGAAAAATTGGGCTCCAATGCCCCCAATACACGATGTACTACATCATCCACTAGATAATTAATAGAGGTGGGCATGTAACAGGTGGCCATGTAATTAACCTATGCTGAGGGTGATATTGATTGAATATGAGAACCATTTAGGGATGATGGTTGATGGGGAGTTGATTTAGGACCAATGAACGTAAGCTAATCAATGATCACAATGTTTCCTTCTTGTGGGAAACACTTCACTCGAAAGAGGGAAGAAACAATAGCTCCTGTGACATAAACATAGTCTTGACCAAGGAGTAGACTAAAATCTAAAGGGCCTTGGACAACCATTACATTTATATAGACAGTCTTTGCTCGAAAAGTAATAGGCAACTTAGGAAGTATCCCTAAGGGTTGACTGGTTCCTCTGTTAAAAGCTAACAGATTCTGGGTGATGAGGACAAGTTGAGGAGAACCTAAAGCTTGCTAACCAGTTGAGGACATGATACTAATAGATGTGCCCTCATCTATGACTATGCTAGGTATGACCATATGGTACACTTGTACTATAATATGGAAAGGCACACAAGACATAAGGCGATATCTGGCCAGTCGACTCCAATCAAAATAATTAACTAATATACTTGGAGGGGGTTTCATATGCATGTGACATCAACCCTCTTGCTCGATGGGAATAGGAGAAATGCTCTCATGCACCTTGGGAACAGGAGAATTTCCCTCCAGTTCATTCAAAATTGAAGAAACCAGAAGAACCTGAGTAGTATGAGTTTCACTCTCTATCAGAAAGGTGTAGTTAACTGAAGATGGAGTCAATTCTACTGGTTTCTCAACCAATGGTTGGTCGAGAACGGACTCACGAGACTCACTTTCAGAGAGAGAAGGGTTGACCAAAGATGACTTTTGATCAATCATTGGATCAACTAGTGAAGGATCAAGGGAAAGCTTTTGATACCTAATCAAAAGATGAGGTTGAGAAGCTGTAAGGTTTCCAAACTCTTTGGAAGCATCATCCATAAGAGGACAAAGGTGAATGGGATGATTACCTTCACACAACTTACAGGAAAATTTGAATTTTTCCTTTTTTCCATGATCTTAGTTTAAGGTTTATCACTAGCATGATCTCTAGAGGCTAATGACAAAGGTCGATGTGAACATGTAGACCACACTTCTAATACCTTGGGAATACCAAGACAATTACGAAGAAGGTGATCACTCTTACATAACATGCAAGGGAATTTTACTTTCCGATGCTGATTGGAAGATTTTTCTACATCAGTTACATCCGTAGCAATGGGTGCTTTGTTTCCCCCTTGCTTATTTTTCTTCTTCTTATTCTTAGCTTATGTTCTAGTGGCTACAACCACCCTCCAAAATTTTGCCTTAGCTTCGTTTTGGAGCCTCCCTACCAACCTTTACAACAGCATGCCTTGTTTCGTCAAGTACATAAGCTCAAGTGATTTTCTTGCATAAAGACAGCCTGTTGATCAAACCTTGATGCATTCTCCTCATAGGTTGTTCATGCGGACTTGGTCCAGCAGTAGGCTGAGCAGCTCCTTCAAGAATTTGTGCAAATCTGGAGGGAAACCAGCCTTCCCTCCAGAAATTGTGCAATTCTGATTGGCAACTTGTTGGGCCCCAAAATTGCGCAATTATGCTGAGAAAGCTTCACCCAGAAAATTGCGCAATCTTTCCTAGCTGGGCTTCTCAGCATAGAATTTGCACAAATCTGGGCAGAAATTAGCTGCTCTACTCAGAAATTGTGTAAATATTCTGAGCAGCCAACCTAGCTCTCAGCCAGAAATGCGCATTTTCTCCTAGCAATTGAGTAGCCTCCTACATGTGCAGCTGAGTTGACCGGTTCCCTCTGAGACTGACCAAACAGACTTGCATGCATCAGATGCTTCTCCAAAGGTAGCATACAAAGGCATCCCTTGTTTCAGGGATCTATTTTTAGCAGTTGGATGTTACATGTAAGGATCATTTCAGAAACCCCCCACCAAGTGTCGTTTTCCCTATATTTGTGGCATGCACATCACAACCTTGATTTTATTAAAACTCACCAACCGAACACTATGGAGCTCATTCCTCACATCAACCTTGCATCTATGACATCCCAAATTGCATCTGGGAGTTGTCGGCACATTCAGCTCAACTGTTTTGGGGTAAGCCTACTTTCCATGTCTTGTGTTACATTTATGGTGCTTTTAGTGTTTCGCTTCAAATGAACGTTGTCTGGTTGATTTCAGTGAGCACTTGCTGTGGTTTTGATACATACTAGCTTATACTAGCACCATTTCAGTTTTCATTAACATCCCACTATTATCGCATGCATGAAATTGTTTTTCACGAACAGTCGTTGATTCGCCGACTCGCCTCACCCACATGCATGTTGTTCCATTTTTTGAATCTGTCATTCACCATTTTCATGCATGAACTTTCTCTTATGCTTACACTCAGTATTTCCATGCATTCGCTTTCACATTTGCATTCAGTTGCCTGTCAGTGGGTCTGGGCAGCCTTGGCCTGGACTCAGCCTCACCAAGATAACATTGCGCAATCCTAAGAGGGAAAGCTCTATCTTCCTCTCAGGAAATGTGCATTTCCTCCTAGTGACTATCCTCCAGTCTTGCATTGCACAATTCTGAGGGACAGTGACTGTTGGCCCAAAAAATTGCACAATACAGTCACTGAGCCTGCAACCATTACCAGCTGAGATTGCGCACTCCGCAATTCTAGCATTCAGTAGCCATACTGGACTATGCATTGGGTAGTTCTATCAATCAATCAACCTCCTAGTAGCCTAGACTGTGCCTTGCACAGTCTTGGCAGTCAATCTCCCAACCTCCTGGTGGAAATTGCACGAGCTTCATGATCATTCACACACATATGTTGCAAGTCAATTCTCAAGATCATTTTGGTTTTCGACTGACATATTACTTTCCATGAGTGTTTCCATGTCTCCAGGTATTGCAGGATTTCATCTGCCTCTTAGCAACACAGGTACTATGGTTTCCAAGAGAGTAGAATCGAAGACAGTGTTCAGAGCACACTTGGGGATGCAGTCGATCAAGTGTCTATGAGCTCGCCTACTCACGAAGACATCAAGTTGTTCGTAGACAAGGATATCAAGATATGATGACAATAGCATCAAAATGAGCAACATCATGAACAATAGTTGAAGGCAACATACTAGATGCAACGAATGCAAGAGGAAAGTTGTTGACAACATGGAGGCTGAACAAAGTTGCAAGCTCAAATAGATCCACTGATAATGAAACTAACTTTGGAGACTCAGGCTATGAGGTGACAGTACGATCATGCAAAGACATAGAATGGAACAAAGAAGGAGTTGCATGTGCTAAAGCAGAAACTCAAGGAAGAACATGAGATGCACAGATAAGCGAATGAGTTGCAACAGGAACAAGAACAACAGGGGGCACAACATGCACTCACAGATGAAACTTCACCTGTACAAGTTATAGATCCATCCCAATAGCTGGCATGGAGTAGACATGGTGAGTAGTGTTGTTGATCGCATGCAATGGATTCAGCAGCATGCATGTCATTGTGAGCACGCATGTGATCCAACCCATTCAACACACTCACCAAGGCAAAGACAAGAAGCAAGTCTGACTGGAGCAGAGCATGCAGTTGACAGTTGATGCACATGACCACCAGCACACATTGGAAGATCAGCATGGACACTATGCATCAGTGTGTTTCCAGTTCGATTGCACCAAGATGAGTTGGATGAAGGAGCCACACTAATGCACCTGGATGCAATGGAGGCAAGGGTTTGTTTCAGCAAGATGTCACCATGGGGTGCATGCACACCATCATGGATGACCAAGCGTGGCATCAGCTCACCACCTTCACCATCACAAGCATGTCAAAGAGTTGGTCTCACCATAATGGACCGAGTGTCACTGATGTCTTGCATGGCTTTCTCAAGACATTTTCTCTCACATGAGCACATGTGCATTTTAATGTAACGTTGTGTCAAGTGGAAGTTCAAGTGTCAATAGTTGGATGTAACAGTCATAGAGTAGATGAAGAGTCATGAAGGTACATGAACTGTCACAAAGGGGAATGTCAAGGGTCACCCCACCCTTTGCTATAAATAGAACCTCATAACTCATTATAAAGGATTTTGGTCAGCCAAGCTTTGATAGGAGTATCTTAAAGAAAGCTTGGACAATATTTTAACGAGCCTTGGCTTCTCCACTACGCAGAGCTGGTACATCTCTTTGGAGGAGCAGGCAATTGTGTCTATAACATTCCACTATTGGAACTAGTGGTTGGACATGGATGTATTGTATGACCAGAACTTACACTTATTAATATAACAAGAGCTGGCACGTTTCATGCATATGTTGTATTCTATTCTATTCTATCTGGTTTACTCTAAATGATATATGTATTTTCTTTCTTGTGCATGCATGTATAGACTATTATGTATAAGTATCTATGAATCTTTCTAAAATGTGTTGTTGGTTCCTCCCACCCCACCTGCTCTTGATATCTGCACAGATTTGGCTTGCAAGCCTGTTGGTTGTCACGTGGATTCGTTCCCTTGACCTCCATCCTGGTGTTTGGTTGATCCTCTGGATTGTACTGTCATGTGTTCTTCCATCCTAGGCTTCTCACCTATTGTGAACAAGGATCAAGGTGTCGATGGAGTTGGTGTTATGTAGCCAACCTGTGCCATCATTCATGATGAGTGTGTGTGGGAATCTAAAGAAGAACCCATGGTGAAGGATGAATCCCTTTTGGATGTGCCTCATCCACTTCATCTTGACATCCCTTGTGATTCTTCCACTGCTGATTTCCCTTTTGAAAACCCATTTTCGAATGTTTCTACTTCTGATCATTCACAGGACATGTCAGATGTTAGTCTATCATCACAGAACGGAGACGGCACATCTTCCTCTAGAAATCATCCAATCTATCATCTGTTATTTTTGAAAATACATAGGGTGAACATCTTTGCTTCTCATCTACTCCTCTGCCTGATTCATCAAATCATGAGAATGCCAACAAACATCCTAAATTTTCCGATCTTGGCTATCGTGATCTCTCTACTTCTTCATCTGATCATGATGTTGATTCAATTGGTGATAATATATCTAAGACACTGGTCTAAAATGATCTATCTATCTATCTAAGACACTGGTCTACAATGATTTATCTGTCAATGAAGTTGAAACCCCGTAGACTGTCCAGGCACTTCAACCCAAGCTGATGGTTATGTCAAGCCCTTGTTGTCCTAAGTTTGGTTTCACTTCCAGTTAGGAAGTTTTTGAAACACTCAAGGCTCCTCATCACTCTCTATTTGCATTGAAGATCAACTAAACAACCAGATTTCACTTCCTCCACTTGAACTACATGATCCCATCACTCATGCTTTGGAGGAATCTTACACAGCAAGAACACATGCACAACATAAGTGGTCTACCTTTCTCACGTTTGTTTGCATGTCACAGTCAAGAGAATGCACACACTCAATGCCCGCATGTAGTGTAGCATAGAACCATGGAAACTCCACAGAGTGCATGTCATGTGCTTTCACTCATCTTTGTTTTGTGGTTGCTTGTAAACTTAGAGTGTGTTTGCCTTCACTGTTATGTCTTTCTTGTTTTCTAGTTCGCATAGTTGTCTTGTTTGTGAACCATTCCTTCACCAACATGGGTCAACCAATGCGCCAATGGCTACATTGGAAGTATCACTTCACGTGAGATGTCCCATGCACCGTTACCTTAGGAGTATGAGTAGTGTTTGCCTTCAGTCTATTTTCTTACATGCTTGTTTTCTTAGTTGCTTTGTTGGTTTATTCACTTGCTTGCTTGTTTGCTTACTCACTTTGCTTTGTCTTTTTCTTCTGTGTCTAATTTTCTTCGTTATTTGTTTGCTTGGTTAGTTCGTAGGTTAGTTTTTCATGAAACCATGTGTGACTCTTGAAACAAGCTAGGTAAAGTACGAGAGGACTTATACAACTATCAACATTTGGTTATCTATTTTCTGCTCTCTTATGTAAGAACTTGTTGTCTTCATTCCATGATACATCAAGTGGAAAATACATATTGTTTGAAGTGAACCTTGGTGAAAACACAACGCTTGCGCGCTCACTAGTATCACCTACTCTAGTCGATTGCTTTTGGGTTAATCGCGACTATCAGGGTCAAACCTGTGATGGTCGAGGAAAACAAAAAAGAAATCCAAAATCTTCAAAAACAGCTCAAGTTAACAATCTTCAGGCATCTACAAGATAGTGGCACTGACTACATTCAAGAAATGAAGTCTAAAAAAATGGTTGATCAAACTCGTCAAAAGACAAGGTGAAGGAAGGGAAGGAAAGGGTCATAGGCTCCCTAATAGCGTTTCCATTTTGTTGACAAGGTTAATCCTCTCTGTGGACAGAGACGATACCTCTAGCCCAATGAGTGGGTCTAGCAACTGAAGTGACAATCAACTAGACATCTTCCTAGATTACAACTGAAAAGTAGAACAAGAGAGATAGCCTACCTTGCTCCGATGCTATTCTGATTTCCTTTATTGAGATCCTCGAATTGATTGTATCACAGACTTGTTCCTGCTTCTTTAAGTGCTTATGTACCTGCACAAGTGACCAAGAGACAACAAAGCATGCCAAAGCGAATAGCAAATCCAATAATAACCTACTTAGCTAATCAAGGAATGCCAAGCCAATACTTACATGAACATATATATTTTGGGAAGATGAACAAGCAGTTGTATATTATTTAAAGAATAAAGGAAAGCTTACAACCATAGCCTTGATTTTGAAAGGCTCTCCTTGAATGGTAATCCAAGTCCAAGCCAAGAAACTCTCTAAACACTCCTTCTCCAAGTCTAATGAATAGCCTCTAAGCACAAGCTCAACATAGGGGTGGAAATGGATATAGACCAACCTAACCAACCATTTGGGAATGGGAGAAGAGGAATTTATAGGCTGGGAGAGGGAGTTAGGAATTCTCCAAAGATAGAATTAGGCCCACATCTCAAGGAGGTAACTCATAGGGATAAGATAAAGAGGTCACGTTAGGAGGATTCAACCTCATCTATGCAAAACCAACTCCATCTTGTCGCTATAGAAGGTTTTAGATCACGAAGCTTCTCATCCTATTTGGGAAAACTACCTTTTTGGGATCATCGTCGGTGGCTTCATTGGAAGTATCACTTCACGTGAGATGGCCCATGCACCATTAGCTTAGGAGTAGGAGTAGTGTTTGCCTTCAATCTGTTTTCTTGCATGCTTGTTTTCTTACTTGCTTTGTTGGTTTGTTCACTTGTTGGCTTGTTTTCTTACTCACTTTGCTTTCGCTTTTTCTTCTATGTCTGCTTTTTTTTTTGTTTGTTTGCTTGTTTAGTTTGTAGGTTACTTTCGCATGAAACCATGTATGACTCTTGAAACAAGCTGGGTAAAGTACGAGAGGACTTGTACAACTATCAACATTGTTTATCTGTTGTCCGCTCTCTTATGTAAGAACTTGTTGTCTTCAATCCACAATACATCAATGGAAAATACGTACTGTTCGAAGTGAACCTTGGTGAAAACACAATGCTTGCGCGCTCACTAGTATCACCTACTCTAAGTCAGTTATTTTTGGGTTAATCGCGACTGTCAGGATGAAACTCGTGATGGTCGAGGAAAACAAAAAAGAAATCCAAAATCTTCAAAAATAGCTCAAGTTAACAATCTTCAGGCCTCTACTAGACGGTGATACTAACTACAAACAAGAAATGAAGTCTAAAAAACAATGGTTTATCAAACTCGTCAAAAGACAAGGTGAAGGAAGGGAAGGAAAGGATGATAGGCTCCCCGGCAAAGTTTCCATTTTGTTGACAAGGTTAATCCTCTCTGCAGACAGAGATGGTCCCTCTAGCCCAATGAGTGGGTCTAGCAACTGAAGTGACAATCAACTAGACATCTTCCTAGATTACAACTGAAAAGTAGAACAAGAGAGATAGCCTACCTTGCTCTAATGTTATTCTAATTTCCTTTGTTGAGATCCTCGAATCGCTTATGTCACAGACTTGTTCCTGCTTCTTTCAGTGCTTATATACCTGCACAATTGACCAAGAGACAACAAAGCATGCCAAAACCAATATCAGATCTAATAATAACCTACTTAGTTGATCAAGGAATGCCAAGCTAATACTTACATGAACATACATATTTTGGGAAGATGAACCAGTAGTTGTATATTATTTAAAGAATAAATAGAAGCTTACAACCATAGCATTGGTGTTGAAAGGCTCTCCTTGAGTGGTAATCCAAGTCCAAGCTAAGAAACTCTCCAAACACTCCTTCTCCAAGTCTAATGAATAGCCTCTAAGCACAAGATCAACATAGGGGTGCAAATGGGTATAGACCAACCTGACCAACCATTTGGGAGTGGGAGAAGAGGAATTTATAGGTTGGGAGAGGGAGTTAGGAATTCTCCAAAGATAGGATTAGGCCCACATCTCAAGGAGGTACCTCATAGGGATAAGATAAAGAGGTCACGTTAGGAGGATTCGACCTCATCTATGTGAAACCAATTCTAGATCGTCGCTCTGGAAGCTTCTGGATCACGAAGCTTCTCATCCTCTTTGGGAAAATTACATTTTTGGGATCATCATGGGTCAAACACATTGCAATAGGCGACCATCATGGTTTTGAGCCTCATAAGAGTGATGACCCTCATTTTAGGGTTTTAAGAGCTATTTCTTCAGGGAAATTTTAAGGCATTTTCCAAACAAAGCCTTAGGATGAATTTGAGTTGTATACATGGATGAGTATAGTGTATAATGGTTATGTTTTGGGCACTTCAGGGCATGTCACAGGTAAGTGAAGGAGGCATGACAAAATATTGTGTAACACTTAGAAGGCTATGGCGGTGTCCATATGTATGCATCCTAATGTTGTGCTCTAATCTAGTGGAGAGATAGAGATAGTTAGTAAAGGCCTTGCTATACATTGCTATGGGACAATGTTGGTTATAAAGTTGATGCTTGAAACATGGCTTATCAATCTGAATCTTGAAAGAATCGTTGTAACTTTCTGTGTAATTATGAATACGTCCCTAGTTAAGAGGGAGTATTGAAAAATGTAAGTAGGTTCAGTCTTCATAATTGTCATTGTACTTATGTCATTATATATTTCTTGTAAAAAGCAAAAGAATAGAAAAGTAAATTTATTTTTAAAGCATGGATTTGATGCTCAAATCAATTTTTTTTCTAGGTAAGGCATTTTATTTATGCTTCTAGGGTTTTGTTGTAGCAGCTACAACCACCCTCTAAAAAAATTTCTTCACCTTGTTTTGGAGCCTCCCTCAAAATCTTAGCAGCTTATCTTGCACTACTCAGGTACTTGTGCTTCCATTTGATATTATCTTTCTCTTTACATCTTGTGTTCGCCTACTTGCTTTGTTGTCTAACCACAAGTTCACCTCCCTGTGACTTAGTTGCACCTGGTTCTTGCACTACCTTGGCAAACTGCACAGTCCCAGAGGGAAACCAACCTTGCTCTCAGGAAATGCGTAGTGCAACCAGCAATGAGATTAGGCTCCAGAATTATGGAGACCCAACTAGTAGCTTGTCTTTATCTGGGAAACTTCACAGATAAATCCAAGCCAGCAAGTGAGCCTTCAGCTCTATAATTGCACAGAGCTAACTAAAAACTAACCTCTAGTCCAAGAATTACACAGTGCCAACTAACAACCAACCTTCAGTCCATGAATGGCACAGTCCAAACCTACAATGAGCACTCAATTCCATAATTGCGCAAAGTCAGTTGATAGCCTACCTTCCATTGGGGATTGTGTAGATCCCGAGAGGCATCCCAGAGGCACTCAGCCCAGAAATGGCGCAAAACCATATTGTGCTCAAAAACCTCTAGTGCACGAACTAGAGAGTTTCCTGGTCCTCCCCAGAACTATGTAATATTTCCAGGAAGTGCATCGTAGTGTTCCTGAAAAGTAAGAAGCTAAGAGGAAAAGCATCCCTTGGAAGTAGGAAATATATTATTAGCTTCCCGAAGGTGATACATTTCCATCTTTAGAAGTTTCTTCTAAGTGTCATTATTGTCCTTGATATCAAGCATATGCGTCATGAACTTCATTTTCTCAAATCTATTTAATAGATGCCTACAGATCTCACTTATACATTCCATCATCAATTTCTAGCTTCCTTAAGAAATCAATGACCCTTCGCAGCATTGTCATTGCTTTTTAGGGTGAGTTTTGCTTTTATCGCCTTTTGCAACCTTTTTTGTCGATTTGGTTTGTTTAGCTTGTGAGAGTGTTGTTTCACTCAATTTTGAATGACCACTTGCATTTTAACTTGTATAAGTGTTGTTTTAAGTTATAGATTGCCTTTCCCAAGTGTCACATGAATTTTCCTGTTTCTGCACCAACGGTCGCCATCGCAGCGACTCCCTTCACACACTTCGTGTTCCTTCAGTTTAATCAATTGTTGCACTTGTTTCATATACATATATCTACACTTAGCCAGATCTGCACTCATCCTTACATCATCCTTCATATCTACTTATTTTCATACTCCCCAAGGACAGATCGGGGCTCCCCCTTCCCGAGTCTCACATTTTCTTGCATGCACTGCATAATCTGGCAGCACAAGGCCTCTATTTTGGCTTCTGGAATTGCACAAAGGTTGTCATGTGCTGGCTCAACCTGTGCACTATGCAGCTCTAGGAGCCACTCTCCCACCTTGGTTACTGAGATTATGCAATGTACAGTCTCTCCCAGGCCCTAGCCCAGATTGAACTGTGCATTGCATAGTTCCATTCAGCAGGCTTCCTCACTACCTTCTGGGACTATGTAGTGCGTAGTTCCCACAGTCAGTCAGTCACCCCTTGTCAGTCAAAACTATGCATTTCCTATCATTAGATGCCCTCACTGATGCTTGATTATACTGTAAAGTTTGATTTGTAAGAGCTAATGTTTGCTTGTCATGAGTGTTCGTTCTGTCTTAGAGGTACCAAACTCGTGAAGTACTTCTCTGTAGCAGTCAATGTACCATGGCACCAAAGAGAGGTTCTTCAAGAGTGACCACTAAAATCAATACCAGGGAAGAAATTAAGCAAGTGCCAGTTTACTTACCAATATATGCAGATGCACAAATGTTTACAGAAAAATAATCAACACTAACATGGCAGGAAAACAAACAGTAGTGGCAGAAGGAAGCAAGCCAGTATAGGATCAGGGAAAGAGGAAATCACTAACATAAAAGAGGGAAGATAAAGCTACAGAGAGAAATCACATTCAGTCTTCATGTAGCCAGCTTTGACAGCAGAAGAAAAAGGAAGCATAGGACACAAACAATAGAGTGGAGGAAGAGAAAAGGGCAGAGCTTGCAGGTAACAGAACTGAGATCACAACAAGAAAAATGAGAGTCAAAGGAAAAATAGGAGATAAGAACCATAAACATGAAGAAGAACAAAGCCAATGTGCAATGATAGAGAAACACTACTAATACAGGTTGATGAGCTGGAACAGCCAACAGCTAAAGAAGAGAGTGAACATATGCAGGTTCCCTCACTAAAGCTAAGCACAAGAACCAAGTCCAGCTAGAGGTCGACAGGTACATGGAGCAAGTGATGCGTGAGGCCACCAGTGATGAATTGTAGCTGAGCACATACAACATGCAGAAGTACGTTGGTGGTTCAACAACACTCATGATAATGCTGCGCATTTTTCAGGATGAGACAGAAACAGGTTCCAAGACCACATGCCCGAATGCCATGGAGGCAAGAGTCCATTTTCAACAAGACAACATCAAGCAATTTGGGCACATCACAATGCAATACCAAGCTTGGCATCAGTACATGACTGAGAAGCATCAAGTGGATGTTGTCGAGTTGGTATTCCCCAAACCTCGGTGTCATAGTGTTTTGACTTGTTAGGTCGACTCAAGCCTATTTTGTCCCACACGGGTATCTATGGAAATTGTAATATTGTAAATATGTTGTAAGTGAAATTCCAAGTGTCACTAGTGGAATGTGAACAATCACTATGTAATGTGAAGAGTCATGAGGGTAGTCCAAGATTCAAAGAGGAATGTCAAGGGTCACCCCACCCTTTGCTATATATAGAACCTCATAACTCATAGTACAAGCTTTTGGGAGCCATGCTTTTAGCCAGGCATTTCTTAGAGAAGGCTTGGAGAGTATTTTGATGAGCCTTGTTTTCTCCATAATGTAGAGCGAGTACATCTCTTTGGAGGAGCAGCCAGTGCTGACTATAATTTTCCACTATTGAGGCTAGTGGTTATCAATGGTGTATGTATGGATGGAACTTTCACTTAATAATATAACTGAGCCAACGCATTTTCATGCATAGGTTGTTATTGTAGTTCAACTAATCTGGTTACTTTATCAATGTATGTTATTTCACTTACGCATTTTTGTATGAACTATTTTGTATATGAATCTTGTTGAATATGTCTTGTTGTATTACCCCATCACTTTTGATTGTGGACTATTCTGCTTCCATCCTGTGATGTCATTTAGCTTGTGTGTTCCTTTCAGGCTGTGTACTATTACAAGCTTCTAAGGGACACACTTCCTTTTCTCATATGTGTGTTAGAAACCCCATGCATCTCACTTGACTCGCTGCAAGGTCACACACTTTCTTCTGCAAAGTTATCATACTTACCTCTATGCACTACCATAGTTAAGGCACTACTGTATTACCCACTGATTGGACTCCTACAACAAATGGTTTGAAGTCTAGTTTAGACTTCTTATTGGGGAGATCCCTGACATTTCAGTGGTTCTAGCATTGTCAACATTTCTAGCACTAGAAGGAGGGCCATATGACAAGCTGAGTCCCCAATTATTTTTTAAATCTCTGCACATCATTCATGACTTACATTGCAATCGTACCTCTAATATGTTTTTCTCATGCAGATGATTTCAAAGTGTCAAAGGATGTCATTGATGACTTTTCATGACTTAAGTATGATGGTGAAGGTGGAGCAGGCCTGCTTAGACACAAAGTTTCCTTTGCAACTTCTGTCACAGGAATGAACTCCCCTTGGACAACATTTCCTGTGGGTTGTTTGCTTACACTTTCGAAAGGCGCGTCAAGCAATGGTGTCGTACATTGCCCGCAACCTCCTTTCACTCTTAGGATCATATGCTTGATGATTTATTTCATTCTTTCTATCATTATGACTTTCAAGCACTAATTTTTTTTTTTTTTGAAATTATTGAAAGCACCTGATGAATCTCTTTGGAAATTTTGGGAGTGCTTCCAAAATCTTGCTTTTCAAATCCCTGAAGATGAAATTGATTGGAAATTTCTTGATGAACGGTTTCAGTATCTTCTTCATGTATCTAAAAATCCTCACAAGTTAGAATCATTCGAACCCCTCCCAGCATACCTCGGTGTTAGAGCTTCCAAATCTAAGATGGACACGGTTGCTGTCACAGGTGACCCCCCATCCATTCCTCGTCAAATAGCTCTGGCTCCATAGGACGAGGTGGGAGAAGTTGTGAACCCATTTGCTAATCCATCACATCCTACCAACCCACTTGCTCTGGATATCTACGCAGACGTGGACTGCAAGCCTGTTGGTTGTCATGTGGAATTTTTTTCTCGACCTCCGTCCTCTCATTTTGTTGATCCTCCAGATTTTGGTGTCTTGTGTTCATCCATTCTGGACTTTGTATATTGTTATATACCTAAGGGGATAATATGGGGTACAAAGGGAGGTACCCAAGGGAATAATGTAGTAATGGGATGGGCCATAGTAATAAATAAGGTGGTTAACCCGTATCATGTAAGGGACCACAAGTAGTTAGTAATAATGTAATGGGCCCATGGTATTATATAGATGGTATTGAGGGAACCATGGTAATTACCCATGGTATTATATGTATGAGGCCTATATAGAGGCTAGAGACTCCACATTGAGAGGTGTCAAGGAATATTGTATGAACAAGCATATGGCCCTTGGAGTGTTCTCCTTCCTTAAGGAGTGAATGTATGGTGTTGCCCTACCTTAAGGGTTTTGATCAATAAAGTGAATCATTTCTATCTATTTCTATATGTTATTTCTTGGGTTTATTTTTATTCTCTTATATTTTTGGGTTAGATTTATAACAAGTGGTATCAGAGCACTTTCTTGGGCAAAAGTGGAGAATTTTTTTTATTTTTTGGAGGAACTATCTGGGGCGATGAGTTTTCAGATCATATTTGTATGTTTTGGGGAAAAATATGCAAAATCTAATTGCATATCTGGATTCTTTGTGAAAAATACCCAAGTTCAAAAGAAAAATCGGCCGAATCGGAGTCTGGATGAAGGAGATATCGCTGATCTAAAAATTAATGGTGTTGTAGACATTTTTCGGGGTGGCGAATTTGCAGATCAGATCTATATGATTTGGGAAAAATTTTACAAAATCTAATTGCAAATATGGATTATTTGTGAAAAAGTACCCGATTTCAAAAAAAAATCTGCTGAATCGGAGTCCGGATGGAGATATCGCTGAACTAAAAATCAGTGGTGTTGCAGACATTTTTTCGGGGCAGTGAGTTTGTGGCAAAAATTTGTACATTTTGGGACAAAATGTGCAAAATCTAATTTCATATCTATATTCTTTGTGAAAAAATACCCGATTTCAAAAAAAAATCAGTCGAATCGGAGTCTAGATGAGGGAGATATCGCTGATTTAAAATCAGCTCTTTTTTTAGAATTTTTGGTGACGGCGGGAGAGTTGCAGTGCAAATCTGAAATTCCAGTGCCTGGATTAGGGTTTTTATCACATGGGAAGATGTAGAATGGTTGTTCCATTTCTGAAAATAGGTCATAATAGGGATTCTGAGCAATATTGACTAAACTGTGACAATGTCAAATTTTCGCCAAGTGATATTTTTTTCAAAACCCTCTTCATGGTGGCTTTATGTTTTACAGGAAAAGATAATGGTCCTACTATTGAAGAATTCATTAAAAAAAAAAAAAATTAGTATGGGAAAAAAATTGGAAGGATTCAGTGTGGCTTGGTTTCAAAGATTAGTCTTACAAATGGTATTTCTCACTTGACAACAAGCAGTTGACAAAACTTTCAGATGCAGAATTTGAAAGTGTCCTTTTAGAAAAATGGTCTCATGCTAGAACAAAGGAGAATGAGACACGTAAGGGGTTATTGTCTACTGGTATGTCCTTATTGCAGGTTAATGGATTGATTCAGAAGGAGAAAATCATTGTGTTTATAAATCCGAGTTGCAAGCAAAATCTCATAAATGTCAACTTGGAAAAAAAATTCCAAGTGCCAGCGAACCACATGGAGCACACATAGGTTAATAATGAGTAGGTGCAAGTTTATAAAGATTTGAAGATTTCTATGGACAAGTATGTATTGCATTCTGATTTTTATGCTTCAGATATGGCTAATGAGGATGTTGTTTTGGGATACCCGTGGATGGAATCGGTGGGTACTATAAATATTAACGTGCAGAAGAAATTCCTGAAGCTCTAGTATAAAAAGAAGTAAATTACATTACAAGATATTTCCATCAATAAACAGGTAGAGTCCACAGAGGCTAAAGTAGAAGATGTTCCAGGGACTGACATATTAGATGATGAGCCATTGATGATTGACAATCAAACACAAACAGAGGCTGAAGCAGAAAAGGATACAGGTGTTGATACATCAGATGAGGGCTCAGTGGCTAAAGTAATATTAGAAGATAAGACACCACAGAAGGCACCACAACATGCACCAGATAACAGTCAGGTTCCAGTAAGGGGTGAATTAAAATAAAAGACACCATGGGTTAAAACTTCAACATATCATCACCCACATCACCCTGCAAGACAACAACCAAGAAGATGGCAACCAATTAGCCACAAGGACAACAACCCCCACATGACAGATATAGAGGAGCGAAGATCCACCTACTACACATCAACACAGAAGAGCTGCCACGGTCAACTTCCATCTCAAGTGAGTGAAGCACCAACAAGATTGAGGGTTCACCTTTCTCTTGGATGGCTAGATGCACGTGCATGGTACTAGTGGACTACTCTTTTGAGTAGATCTTATTATTTGTGTTCTTCCCATGTTTCGGGGATGAAACATGCTAAGGGGGGTGGAATGTTATATACATAGGGGGGATAATATGGGGTACAAAGGGAGGTACCTAAGGAAATAATGTAATAATGGGATGGGCCATAGTAATAAATAAGGTGGTTAAACTGTATCATGTAAGGGACCACAAGTAGTTTAGTAATAATGTAATGGTCCCATGGTATTAGATAGATGGTATTGAGGGAACCATGGTAATGACCCATGGTATTGTATGTATGAGGCCTATATAGAGGCTAGAGACTCCACATTGAGAGGTGTCAAAGAATATTGTATGAATAGGCATATGGCTTGTGGAGTGTTCTCCTTCCTTAAGGAGTGAATGTATGGTGGTTCCCTACCTTAAGGGTTTTGATCAATAAAGTGAATCATTTCTATCTGTTATTTCTTGGGTTTATTTGTATTCTCTTATATTTTTGGGTTAGATTTATAACATATATGATGCTCACGAGGATCAAGTTATCGACGGAGTTGGTGTTGAAAAGCCAAACTGCGCTGTCATTTTGATGAGGATGTGTGGGAATATGAAGAATAACTCGCAGTGAAGGATGACCTCCTTTTGTCCGCACCTCGTCAGCTCTATCCTGACATCTTCTGTGATCCTTCCATTTCTGATTTGTCTTGTGAAAATTCATTCCCAGATGTTTCCACTTCTGATCATTCACATGACGCACAGGATGTCAATCCATCAATTGACTGCAGTGAGGAAAAATTTTCTTTTTAAATCCACCCAATCTGTCATCTTTTCTTTCTGAAAATTCAGAGGGTGAAAAAATTTATTTCTCATCAACCCCTCTGTATGATTCATCAGATCATAAGGATGCCAGTGTACATCTTGAATTTTATGATCATGGTTGTCGTGATCTCTTCACTTCTTCATTTGATCATGATGTTGATTCACTTGTTGTTGATCTTTTCAAGCCACCGGTCTTTGATGATCTACCTGCTGATGAAGTGGAAACCCCTCAAGCAGTTGAGGTACTTCAACTCAAGCTTATGGTTATGTTAGGTCCTCGCTGTCTTGGGGTTAGTTCCATTCCTGATCAGATATTTGTTGAACCACCTTAGGCTCCTCATCACTCTCCCATTTACATTGAAAATCAATCTAATATGCACATCTTACACCCTCCATAAGGATATCATGATCCTATCGCTCACGCATTGGAGGATTCATACGTAGAAAGTCATACTACGAAGCAAAAGTTTTCTTCTTTCTGCATGTTTGCTCGTTTACAAAGATCAAAAGCGTGCATATGTTCGTCCTCTGTGCACAATGTGATGCTTCACCATGGTTCATCCACAGAATGTTTGTCTTGCACTTTTACTTTTTTCTTTTATGTGAACACATTCAAACTTCAAGCATGTTCGTTTTCATTGTTTTATCTTTCTTGTGTGCTGGTTTGTCTGAATATCCTTCTTGATGACCATGCCTTCACCAACATGGGCCACCCCATTCACTAGTGGATGCATTGGAAATATCAGTTCATGTGAGTAGGCCCATGCACTATTTAGTTTAGGAGTAGGAGTAGTGTTTTCTTTCTTGTTTTTCTTTTCTTACTAGTTTTTCTTTCATTTTACTTCTTTCTTTTTCACCTGTAGGTTTAGCTTCACATGAAACTGTGTTTGCTCTTGAGACAAGCAGGGTGAAGTACAAGAGAACTTGTAGAACTACCAACATTTGGTTGTTTTTTATCCCTCTCTTTATGAAGAGCTTGCGTTCTTCAGTCGATGATACCCTGATGGAGAATATGTTCTTTTCAGAGTGAATCTTGGTGAAAACACAATGCTTGCACTTTTAATTAGTACCACCTACTCTAGTCAATTCTTTTATATTCAGTAAACCCTTGTCAACTGAGTCAAGTAGAGTAAGGCAAGGGGGAAAACCTTAACAAGTATGTCATAGGTATATATAATATACTTCTCTGAAGGGAAAACCTCTTATGCTCTCAATAAGTCAGGATCCCTCTTCTACCTCATGAAAATCAATAAGTGCTTATGCACAGTTCTCTAAAAATTAAAAAAATAAAATAAGGCAAAAGAAGTGAAAGGCTTCCTGTGTAGAGAGGTGAAACAACTAACTCCACCGAGGTACTGTCTAGGCTCACTGGAAACAGAGCAATGCTTGTGTTCCTGAAGTGACTCTATCGGGGTACTGTCGAGGCCTATTAGTAGTAGAGAAACACCAGAGATGAAACCTAAACTCTGACAAAATATATTACTTGCCCATCAATATACCCCTCATCACCAATCGAAACAACTCAATTGACTTGGCTTGGTATGTGTGTTGACCGATCAAGAGAATGGCATGGACTATATCTTTAACTCAAGCTAATGAGGAAGCCATGATGATTAAAGAATCAAACAATACTTCCAAAGGGGTTAGACTCACTTTACACAAGACAAAGTCCATATAGAGAGTTGCAGTTATACCAGTGTGCCACCAACGTTGTAGCAGCTACAACCACCCTCCAAAATTTTTCCTCCGCTTCGTTTTGGAGCCTCCCTCCTTAAAATCTTAGCATCTTATCTTGCACTACTCAGGTACTTGTGCCTTTATTTGAATTTATATTTTTCTTTACAGCTTGTGTTTTCTTACTTGTTTTTTTGTCTAACCACAAGATGACCCCGCGTGACTTGGTTGCATCCGGTTCTTGTACTACCTTGGAAAACTATGCAGCCCTAGAGGGAAAATAGCCTTGCTCTCAGGAAATGTGCAGTGAAAGCCAACAATGAGCTTAGGCTCCAAAATTGTGCATACCCAGCTAGCAGCTTGTCGTCAGCTAGGAAACTATGCAGAGAAGTCCAAGTCAACAAGTGAGCCTTCAACTCTAGAATTGTGCATAGCTAGATGACAGCCAGCCATTATTTTAGGAAATGTGCAGCCAAACCCACAATGAGCACTCAATTCTAGAATTTCTTAGAGCTAGCTGAAAATCTTCCTTTAGCTAATAAATTGCATAGAGCCTGAGAGGTAGCCTAGAGCCACTCAGCCCAAAAATTTCGCAAAACCATACTGTGCTCAGAAACTGTCAGTGCATGAACTAGAGACTTGCCCGATCCTCCCAAGAACTGCATAATATTTCTAGGTATTGCATGGAAGTGTTCCCCAAAAGAAAGAAGTTAAGAGGAAAATCAACCTTGGGAAATAAGGAATCTATTATTAGCTTCCCAAAGGTGACACATTTCCATCTTTAGAAGTTTTTGCTAAGTGTTGTTGTTGTCCTTGATCTCAAGCATACATGTCATGAACTCCATTTGCTCAAATTTATGTAATGGAAATCTCTAGAGCTCACTTATACATTCGATCATCAAGCTCTAGCTTCCCCAGGAGATCAAGGAGCCTTCAGAGCATTGTCATCACTTTTTGGGGTGAGTTTTGCTTTTATCGTCATTTGCTACTTTTTCTATTGCTTTGGTTTGTTTAGCCTATGAGAGTGTTTCACTCATTTTGTTGAATGACCACTGGCGTTTTAACTTTTTTAACTTGTATAAGTGTTGTTTCAAGTTATTGTTGGGTCGTGAAACAGGTATAAATTTACCCTTGATTACACTATCCTTTTCCTCCTTTTTATGCATTTGTGCCATGATGTAATAAGGTTTTGATAGAATTTCGATAAGAAGTAAATGAAACTGCTTTTGATGCAATTTGGCTGTCAAAACTAACTTTCATTTCTTTTTATGCAGAAGTTAGCAAATGGAACAACTAATGTTCAAACTATTGAACAACAAGGGATAAAGAAGGAGAAAAGAGTGTGTCTTGTGCGATCTGTAGGAATTTACAGGGTAAGTTCCTCAGAAAGAATACCAAAAGGACACTGCTCACAACCAGATCTCAAATCAATACACCAGTATTTTTGACGTGGTTAAAACCCTCAGAGTGCAAGGAGGGAAACAGTCCACGGCCTGTCCCAACGTGGGTACTACAGGCAATTTATTAATCAAAGAATGAAAATTTACATAAGCTTCTCTCATGCACGGATTACCCGAACAATGACCCTCCATGCGCTTTAAAAAGAACTCATGGACCAATCGGGTGTCAAGCCACGGATCAAGTGTCGATAATACCGAGGTGAGAGTGAACCATCGGATCACTACATATCGTGACCGTCGGATTGTAAGTTACAATATGTACAACGGTAAAGAAACACACTTTACCTAACTCTATACCTAACTCTAAACTAGACCAAGTTGAACTTAACTATATCCTATGTGTCGGAATATCCTAACATCCCCCCTTAAGAACAACTTGGGATAGGATTGAAGGATTTACAAATATGACACAATAGGAGAAGGAAGGAGGCACTAGAGCCTATCCCCCCTTAGTGACAACTTCCTGAACTCCAAGCATATATCGAAGTTTAGTGAACTTCGCCTCTGTGAGAGCCTTTGTGAAGATGTCTGCAACCTGATCATCTGTTGGACAATATTGCACTTCAAGAACATGGTCATGAATGAGCTTTCTGATGAAGTGCATGTGTAGTTCGATGTGTTTGCTGCGCTGATGCTGAACTGGATCTTTGCATAGCTGAATGGCACTTTGATTATCACACCAAAGTGTGGTTGGATGCTGCTGCTCAAAGCCAAACTCTGATAGGATCTGACGAAGCCACAAGGCTTCCTTACTAGCTTCCACGGCACCACGATACTCTGCTTCTGCTGACGAAAGAGAAATGGCAGCCTGTTTCTTACAAGCCCATGTAATAGGTCCTGAACCAAGAGTGAAGACATAACCGGCAGTAGACTTCCGATCATCAGGGTCACCAGCCCAATCAGAATCAGTGAAACCAACTAACAGAGGAGCTGCTTTGGTACTGTAATGAATCCCAAACTGTACTGTACCTCGAACATAACGAAGTATTCTTTTGGCTGCTTTCCAATGACTTTCACGGGGATTTTGCATAAAACGAGCAACAAGGCCAACAGCAAAGGAAAGATCAGGACGAGTATGGGTTAAGTACAAGAGTTTTCCTACAAGTTGACGGTATAAGGTAGCATCAACTTCAGGAGAAGTACAAGAGACTGAAAGTTTGACTCCAGACTGAAAGGGAGAAGGGGCTGGCTTACAGTCTTCCATGTGAAAAATGACGAAGAATATCACAAGCATACTTGGACTGGGAAAGGGAAATACCTTCCTTGGATTGCAAGACTTGAAGACCGAGAAAATAGTGTAAGTGTCCTAAGTCTGTCATTTCAAATTTCTTTTTAAGGATAGACTTCACATGGTTTATAAGGTTGGGATCATGCCAGTAAGGATAAGATCATCAACATAAAGAACAAGGATGATAAGAGAGTCACCCACTTTCTTGGTGTAGACAGTATTGTCAGAATGACACCTAGAAAAGCCAGATTCTAAAAGAAAGCTATCCATTTTGGCATACCAAGCCCGAGGAGCTTGCTTGAGACCATAAAGGGATTTCTTAAGTCGACACACAAGGCTGGAGTCTGTTTGTATGAAGCCAATGGGTTGTTCCATATAGATTTCTTCCTGCAAGTCCCCATGCAAGAAGGCAGATTTAACATCCATCTGATGGACTTCCCATTTTAAAGAGGCAGCAAGGGAAAGAACAAGGCGGATAGAGTTCATTTTGGCAACAGGGGCGAAGGTTTCAGTGTAGTCAATGCCTTCAACCTGTGAAAAGCCCTTAGCAACAAGACGAGCTTTATGTTTATAAATTTTGCCATCTGGTCCATACTTGGTTCTGTAAACCCATTTACATCTTACAAGTTTTCGTCCCTTTGGTAGAGGAACAAGATCCCATGTATCATTTGCCATCAATGAGTGATATTCTTCATTCATAGCTGCTTCCCAATGTGGATGGCCTGAAGCTTCTGCAAAAGTGTCAGGATCATGATTTACTGGAGCTTGAGCCAGTAAAGAAGAGGCTCTTTCAAACTGAGAACGTGTACGTCGCTGATCTGTAGGATCACCGGCAAGATCACCTGCTGCATCTCGAGTCGCACGGACCCATCTTGAAGTTGAGGATCCTGAGAAGGTGGGGGAGGAATGTCATCCTCACTTTCATCATCTGAAGAAGAAATGTTTTCAAAAGTAGAAGAGATAGGAAGAGGTGGCACATCCGCCGGACTAGGCTCGCAGGCCGATTTATTTTCATCAAATTTTACATCTCTTCTAATGATAACATTTTTGGACTTAAATGGAATAAGTCTATAACCTTTTACATCTTCAGAATATCCAACAAAAGTGCATTTTTCACTCTTAGGTTCTAAAGCTTTATGCTTTTCATCTGGAATATGGGCCCATGCTTCACTTCCAAACACACGAAAGTGACTTACATCTGGTTTAATGGAACTCCAAGCTTCTTCTGGAGTGATATTCTCTAGAACCTTAGTAGGAGTGCGATTGATTATATAATTTGCACAATTAATTGCTTCGGCCCAAAAACTAAGACTGAGTCCTTTAGATTGCAGCATACAATTAGCCATTTCCTTTAAGGTGCGATTTTTCCTTTCAGCTACACCATTTTGTTGTGGAGTGTATGGAACAGTATGTTGCATTTGAATTCCATTTTCAGTGCAAAAGTTGATAAATGTGTTTTTAACATATTCTCCACCATTATCAGTTCGTAGCTTAAGAATTTGATGTCCAGATTGTTTTTCAACAAAGGCTTTGAAGGCCAAAAAAGTGTTAAATACTTCGCTCTTGAGTTTTAAGAAGTATACCCAAGTGCGTCTGGAGAAATCATCAATGAAAGTTAAGAAGTACTTGCAGCCAGAGAATGAAGCAACAGGAAGAGGACCACATAAATCACTGTGCACAAGCTGTAAAGGGGCTGAGGCGTGCCAAGAGGCACGTTTGTCAAAACTGTCCCGATGATGTTTTCCGAGTACACATCCGGAACAAACACCATCTCTGCAAGATACCATAGGAAGACCTGTCACCATATTTTCTTTACATAGATGCTGAAGGGAGCGATAGTTTAAGTGACCAAATCGCTCATGCCAAAGTTTGCTCACTTCATCATTATGAGCAACAAATACTGAGGGAAGATTTGATGACCCAAAGGTGTGAAACTTATACAACCTTTTGGAATCATCAGCAAGACCAGTAGCTAGAATCTGTTTAGGATCTTTTAGATCCTTGATTACAACATCATGAGGTGAAAATTCAACAATTTTACCTTCACCTGAATGAGTTATCTGATAGACAGATAGAAGGTTGCAGGATAAGGTTGGAACACATAATACATCATTAAACTGACCATTGTCTAGATGAACAGTTCCAGTCCCTACAACATTAAGAGATCTATCATCACCAATATATATATTTTTGGTGTTACAATCATTTAAAGAAGAAAACATGGCTTGATTTTTGGCCATGTGACAAGAGGCTCCAGAATCAATGAGCCACTCATGAGAATGAGAAGAAGAAGAAGATACATTTAATGCATAACCAGACTGAGATGATTGATAATGACATGCAGAAAGTGCCATTCCGGAAGTTGAAGTTGAAGTAGGCTCCACATGGATGTTATGTTTCTTCATTGCGGCTTCCAAGGCTTCCATCTTCTTAAAACATTTAGATTCTATGTGGCCATCTCGATTACAAAAGTTACAATGTCTATCAGACTTCTTCCATTTGTTTTTATTGGTCTTATCATTTTGCTGAAATGATCTTTCATTTTGAGGCTGAGATGGTTTAGGACCATTCTTTTGAGGATATGACTTCTTAGGATTCTTTGAATTTGGTTGCTGCTGGGCGGCTAATGCTTTCGTGGAAGAGTTTCCAAGATTAAGAAGACCAAGGTGTAAGAGCTTTTCTTGTTCTCTTATTAAGGAATCACAAAAGGAGTCAAAGGAAGGGGCCTTGTATTCTTGTCCTTGACAAATGAAAGCTTCCCTTGTAGAATGGAAAGTGGAAACAAATACAGAGTAGGCTGGTCCCAACTTAGTAAGGATGGAATAAATAAGGTTACCATCTTCTTTCTTAACTTTAACACCTTCCAAGAGATATCTAAGGGTCTTGAATTTGGACAAGAAATCTTCAGTGCAAGAAAAATTATTAGGATCCAAAGTAAGCAGCTCATTTTCAAGTTGATGGGCTCTAATTTCATTTTTAATTCCAAAAACTTTAGCAAGTTTTTCTAATGCTTCATGAGGAGTCTCAAGTTCTGCAATGTGGAATCTAAGATCAGGAGAAACAGACATCCCTATCAAACCACGTGCTTGATCTTGTCTATTTTCCCATTTTGCCGCCTTGTCTTCATCTTTTGGTTTCTTCTCTTGGTCTGTGGCTATTCTGTAGAGACCTTTACTTCTAAGTAAATCTCCCATGTAGGCTACCCATTGGAAGTAGTTAGTGCTGTCAAGAATGACTTGGCATGGACTTTCCATTTTTTGAAAGAAAAACTGAAGCTGAAGATGCTGAAAGTAAGTGGTCCAATGGATAGATCTCGAAAAAATAGGCGGTTTTAAAAAAAACGGCTCTGAAAAAGGCTTCCGGATGAAGAAGTTATGGCTTTTTTTTTAAAAAAATTGTTGACGATGCCGGCAAAGTGCGCGAATGTGCGGGAATGAAAAAATCCACCCCCACAAAATGGAGACTTGAACCCAAGACCTCTACTCTCTTAAAATAGCTTTGAACAAATTGATCTATACAAAAAATTTGAGAGAGAGAGAGAGAGAGAGAGAGAGAGAGAGAGGGGGGGGGGCCTTGATTTGCGTGCTTGCCTTGAGAAAGCTCTTTTGACTTGAACCCAAGACCTCTACTCTCTTAAAATAGCTTTGAACCAATTGATCTATACAAAAAATTTGAGAGAGAGAGAGAGAGAGAGAGAGAGAGAGAGAGAGAGAGGGGGGGGGGGGGGGCCTTGATTTGCGTGCTTGCCTTGAGAAAGCTCTTTTTCCCTACAAAACACAAAACACAAAACCCAACACGAATATGCAAAGAAAAACGAACCTTGCGGCTCGAAGTTAGCTTTAGCCGAAAAACTAGAAATTTAAAAAAAAAAATCTCAAAGTTAGCTTTAGCCGAAAAACTAAATATTTTTCTCAATGTTTCTGATTTTCCGAGATCACACTAAGGTGCAGGGAAAAGAGCATACGCATGAGAAAAATCCTTCCTTTCTGTTTCTGATTTGCCCAGATCGCACAGAGTCGTAGGGCAAAGAGCATACGCAGAAATGAAAGGTATAGATCCGGTTAAAAAAAAAGGCTAAATAAACCGAAACCGAAATAAGCAGAGAGAAAATAACAGTAAACTGCAAAAAACACTGTATACCTCCCGATCTGAAAAATGACGCAGCTAGGGCTACCGGAAACCTTTTCGCGTGAAACGAAAGGGGTTCCTCACTGAAACAAATGCTCCGAACGCAACAGAGCAGTCCTCTCGGCCCGAAAGCAATCAGAAACAGCAGATCTAGGAAACAACAGCCGCATGCAGTTCTACCGGCTTCAGATTTGGATCACCAACGGACGCGGCCCTCAAATAGCTCCGATACCATGTAGGAATTTACAGGGTAAGTTCCTCAGAAAGAATACCAAAAGGACACCGCTCACAACCAGATCTCAAATCAATACACCAGTATTTTTGACGTGGTTAAAACCCTCAGAGTGCAAGGAGGGAAACAGTCCACGGCCTGTCCCAACGTGGGTACTACAGGCAATTTATTAATCAAAGAATGAAAATTTACATAAGCTTCTCTCATGCACGGATTACCCGAACAATGACTCTCCATGCGCTTTAAATAGAACTCATGGACCAATCGGGTGTCAAGCCACGGATCAAGTGTCGATAATACCGAGGTGAGAGTGAACCGTCGGATCACTACATATCGTGACCGTCGGATTGTAAGTTACAATATGTACAACGGTAAAGAAACACACTTTACCTAACTCTATACCTAACTCTAAACTAGACCAAGTTGAACTTAACTATATCCTATGTGTCGGAATATCCTAACAAACACCCTTAAGAACAACTTGGGATAGGATTGAAGGATTTACAAATATGACACAATAGGAGAAGGAAGGAGGCACTAGAGCCTATCCCCCCTTAGTGACAACTTCCTGAACTCCAAGCATATATCGAAGTTTAGTGAACTTCGCCTCTGTGAGAGCCTTTGTGAAGATGTCTGCAACCTGATCATCTGTTGGACAATATTGCACTTCAAGAACATGGTCATGAATGAGCTTTCTGATGAAGTGCATGTGTAGTTCGATGTGTTTGCTGCGCTGATGCTGAACTGGATCTTTGCATAGCTGAATGGCACTTTGATTATCACACCAAAGTGTGGTTGGATGCTGCTGCTCAAAGCCAAACTCTGATAGGATCTGATGAAGCCACAAGGCTTCCTTACTAGCTTCCACGGCACCACGATACTCTGCTTCTGCTGACGAAAGAGAAATGGCAGCCTGTTTCTTACAAGCCCATGTAATAGGTCCTGAACCAAGAGTGAAGACATAACCGGAAAGTAGACTTCCGATCATCAGGGTCACCAGCCCAATCAGAATCAGTGAAACCAACTAACAGAGGAGCTGCTTTGGTACTATAATGAATCCCAAACTGTATTGTACCTCGAACATAACGAAGTATTCTTTTGGCTGCTTTCCAATGACTTTCACGGGGTTTTGCATAAAACGAGCAACAAGGCCAACATCAAAGGAAAGATCAGGACGAGTATGGGTTAAGTACAAGAGTTTTCCTACAAGTTGACGGTATAAGGTAGCATCAACTTCAGGAGAAGTACAAGAGACTGAAAGTTTGACTCCAGACTGAAAGGGAGAAGGGGCTGGCTTACAGTCTTCCATGTGAAAATGACGAAGAATATCACAAGCATACTTGGACTGGGAAAGGGAAATACCTTCCTTGGATTGCACGACTTGAAGACCGAGAAAATAGTGTAAGTGTCCTAAGTCTATCATTTCAAATTTCTTTTTAAGGATAGACTTCACATGGTTTATAAGGTTGGGATCACTGCCAGTAAGGATAAGATCATCAACATAAAGAACAAGGATGATAAGAGAGTCACCCACTTTCTTGGTGTAGACAGTATTGTCAGAATGACACCTACAAAAGCCAGATTCTAAAAGAAAGCTATCCATTTTGGCATACCAAGCCCGAGGAGCTTGCTTGAGACCATAAAGGGATTTCTTAAGTCGACACACAAGGCTGGAGTCTGTTTGTATGAAGCCAATGGGTTGTTCCATATAGATTTCTTCCTGCAAGTCCCCATGCAAGAAGGCAGATTTAACATCCATCTGATGGACTTCCCATTTTAAAGAGGCAGCAAGGGAAAGAACAAGGCGGATAGAGTTCATTTTGGCAACAGGGGCAAAGGTTTCAGTGTAGTCAATGCCTTCAACCTGTGAAAAGCCCTTAGCAACAAGACGAGCTTTATGTTTATCAATTTTGCCATCTGGTCCATACTTGGTTCTGTAAACCCATTTACATCTTACAAGTTTTCGTCCCTTTGGTAGAGGAACAAGATCCCATGTATCATTTGTCATCAATGAGTGATATTCTTCATTCATAGCTGCTTCCCAATGTGGATGGCCTGAAGCTTCTGCAAAAGTGTCAGGATCATGATTTACTGGAGCTTGAGCCAGTAAAGAAGAGGCTCTTTCAAACTGAGAACGTGTACGTCGCTGATCTGTAGGATCACCGGCAAGATCACCTGCTGCATCTCGAGTCGCACGGACCCATCTTGGAAGTTGAGGATCCTGAGAAGGAGGGGGAGGAATGTCATCCTCACTTTCATCATCTGAAGAAGAAATGTTTTCAAAAGTAGAAGAGATAGGAAGAGGTGGCACATCCGCCGGACTAGGCTCGCAGGCCGATTTATTTTCATCAAATTTTACATCTCTTCTAATGATAACATTTTTGGACTTAAATGGAATAAGTCTATAACCTTTTACATCTTCAGAATATCCAACAAAAGTGCATTTTTCACTCTTAGGTTCTAAAGCTTTATGCTTTTCATCTGGAATATGGGCCCATGCTTCACTTCCAAACACACGAAAGTGACTTACATCTGGTTTAATGGAACTCCAAGCTTCTTCTGGAGTGATATTCTCTAGAACCTTAGTAGGAGTGCGATTGATTATATAATTTGCACAATTAATTGCTTCGGCCCAAAAACTAAGACTGAGTCCTTTAGATTGCAGCATACAATTAGCCATTTCCTTTAAGGTGCGATTTTTCCTTTCAGCTACACCATTTTGTTGTGGAGTGTATGGAACAGTATGTTGCATTTGAATTCCATTTTCAGTGCAAAAGTTGATAAATGTGTTTTTAACATATTCTCCACCATTATCAGTTCGTAGCTTAAGAATTTGATGTCCAGATTGTTTTTCAACAAAGGCTTTGAAGGCCAAAACAGTGTTAAATACTTCGCTCTTGAGTTTTAAGAAGTATACCCAAGTGCATCTGGAGAAATCATCAATGAAAGTTAAGAAGTACTTGCAGCCAGAGAATGAAGCAACAGGAAGAGGACCACATAAATCACTGTGCACAAGCTGTAAAGGGGCTGAGGCGTGCCAAGAGGCACGTTTGTCAAAACTGTCCCGATGATGTTTTCCGAGTACACATCCGGAACAAACACCATCTCTGCAAGATACCATAGGAAGACCTGTCACCATATTTTCTTTACATAGATGCTGAAGGGAGCGATAGTTTAAGTGACCAATCGCTCATGCCAAAGTTTGCTCACTTCATCATTATGAGCAACAAATACTGAGGGAAGATTTGATGACCCAAAGGTGTGAAACTTATACAACCTTTTGGAATCATCAGCAAGACCAGTAGCTAGAATCTGTTTAGGATCTTTTAGATCCTTGATTACAACATCATGAGGTGAAAATTCAACAATTTTACCTTCACCTGAATGAGTTATCTGATAGATAGATAGAAGGTTGCAGGATAAGGTTGGAACACATAATACATCATTAAACTGACCATTGTCTAGATGAACAGTTCCAGTCCCTACAACATTAAGAGATCTATCATCACCAATATATATATTTTTGGTGTTACAATCATTTAAAGAAGAAAACATGGCTTGATTTTTGGCCATGTGACAAGAGGCTCCAGAATCAATGAGCCACTCATGAGAATGAGAAGAAGAAGAAGATACATTTAATGCATAACCAGACTGAGATGATTGATAATGACATGCAGAAAGTGCCATTCCGGAAGTTGAAGTTGAAGTAGGCTCCACATGGATGTTATGTTTCTTCATTGTAGCTTCCAAGGCTTCCATCTTCTTAAAGCATTTAGATTCTAAGTGGCCATCTCGATTACAAAAGTTACAATGTCTATCAGACTTCTTCCATTTGTTTTTATTGGTCTTATCATTTTGCTGAAATGATCTTTCATTTTGAGGTTGAGATGGTTTAGGACCATTCTTTTGAGGATATGACTTCTTAGGATTCTTTGAATTTGGTTGCTGCTGGGCGGCTAATGCTTTCGTGGAAGAGTTTCCAAGATTAAGAAGACCAAGGTGTAAGAGTTTTTCTTGTTCTCTTGTTAAGGAATCACAAAAGGAGTCAAAGGAAGGGGCCTTGTATTCTTGTCCTTGACAAATGAAAGCTTCCCTTGTAGAATGGAAAGTGGAAACAAATACAGAGTAGGCTGGTCCCAACTTAGTAAGGATGGAATAAATAAGGTTACCATCTTCTTTCTTAACTTTAACACCTTCCAAGAGATATCTAAGGGTCTTGAATTTGGACAAGAAATCTTCAATGCAAGAAAAATTATTAGGATCCAAAGTAAGCAGCTCATTTTCAAGTTGATGGGCTCTAATTTCATTTTTAATTCCAAAAAACTTTAGCAAGTTTTTCTAATGCTTCATGAGGAGTCTCAAGTTCTGCAATGTGGAATCTAAGATCGGGAGAAACAGACATCCCTATCAAACCACGTGCTTGATCTTGTCTATTTTCCCATTTTGCCGCCTTGTCTTCATCTTTTGGTTTCTTCTCTTGGTCTGTGGCTATTCTGTAGAGACCTTTACTTCTAAGTAAATCTCCCATGTAGGCTACCCATTGGAAGTAGTTAGTGCTGTCAAGAATGACTTGGCATGGACTTTCCATTTTCTGAAGAAAAACTGAAGCTGAAGATGCTGAAAGTAAGTGGTCCAATGGATAGATCTCGAAAAACTAGGCGGTTTTAAAAAAAACGGCTCTGAAAAAGGCTTCCGGATGAAGAAGTTATGGCTTTTTTTAAAAAAACATTGTTGACGATGCCAGCAAAGTGCGCGAATGTGCGGGAATGAAAAAATCTGCCCCCACAAAATGGAGACTTGAACCCAAGACCTCTACTCTCTTAAAATAGCTTTGAACCAATTGATCTATACAAAAAATTTGAGAGAGAGGAGAGAGAGAGAGAGAGAGAGAGAGAGAGGGGAGGGGGGGGGCCTTGATTTGCGTGCTTGCCTTGAGAAAGCTCTTTTGACTTGAACCCAAGACTCTACTCTCTTAAATAGCTTTGAACCAATTGATCTATACAAAAAATTTGAGAGAGAGAGAGAGAGAGAGAGAGGGGGGGGGGGGGGGGGGCCCTTGATTTGCGTGCTTGCCTTGAGAAAGCTCTTTTTCCTACAAAACACAAAACACAAAACCCCAACACGAATATGCAAAGAAAAACGAACCTTGCGGCTCGAAGTTAGCTTTAGCCGAAAAACTAGAAATTTTAAAAAAAAAAATCTCAAAGTTAGCTTTTGCCGAAAAACTAAATATTTTTCTCAATGTTTCTGATTTTCCGAGATCACACTAAGGTGCAGGGAAAAGAGCATACGCATGAGAAAAATCCTTCCTTTCTGTTTCTGATTTGCCCAGATCGCACAGACTCGCAGGGCAAAGAGCATACGCAGAAATGAAAGGTATAAATCCAGTTAAAAAAAAAGGCTAAATAAACCGAAACCGAAATAAGCAGAGAGAAAATAACAGTAAACTGCAAAAAAACACTGTATACCTCCCGATCTGAAAAATGACGCAGCTAGGGCTACCGGAAACCTTTTCGCGTGAAACGAAAGGGGTTCCTCACTGAAACAGATGCTCCGAACGCAACAGAGCAGTCCTCTCGGCCCGAAAGCAGTCAAAAATAGCAGATCTAGGAAACAACAGCCGCATGCAGTTCTACCGGCTTCAGATTTGGATCACCAACGGACACGGCCCTCAAATAGCTCCGATACCATGTAGGAATTTACAGGGTAAGTTCCTCAGAAAGAATACCAAAAGGACACCGCTCACAACCAGATCTCAAATCAATACACCAGTATTTTTGACGTGGTTAAAACCCTCAGAGTGCAAGGAGGGAAACAGTCCACGGCCTGTCCCAACGTGGGTACTACAGGCAATTTATTAATCAAAGAATGAAAATTTACATAAGCTTCTCTCATGCACGGATTACCCGAACAATGACCCTCCATGCGCTTTAAATAGAACTCATGGACCAATCGGGTGTCAAGCCACGGATCAAGTGTCGATAATACCGAGGTGAGAGTGAACCGTCGGATCACTACATATCGTGACCGTCGGATTGTAAGTTACAATATGTACAACGGTAAAGAAACACACTTTACCTAACTCTATACCTAACTCTAAACTAGACCAAGTTGAACTTAACTATATCCTATGTGTCGGAATATCCTAACAAACACCCTTAAGAACAACTTGGGATAGGATTGAAGGATTTACAAATATGACACAATAGGAGAAGGAAGGAGGCACTAGAGCCTATCCCCCCTTAGTGACAACTTCCTGAACTCCAAGCATATATCGAAGTTTAGTGAACTTCGCCTCTGTGAGAGCCTTTGTGAAGATGTCTGCAACCTGATCATCTGTTGGACAATATTGCACTTCAAGAACATGGTCATGAATGCTCTTTCTGATGAAGTGCATGTGTAGTTCGATGTGTTTGCTGCGCTGATGCTGAACTGGATCTTTGCATAGCTGAATGGCACTTTGATTATCACACCAAAGTGTGGTTGGATGCTGCTGCTCAAAGCCAAACTCTGATAGGATCTGACGAAGCCACAAGGCTTCC
Organism: Pinus tabuliformis; assembly: GCA_031772625.1. Lineage (NCBI taxonomy): Eukaryota > Viridiplantae > Streptophyta > Pinopsida > Pinales > Pinaceae > Pinus > Pinus tabuliformis. The sequence continues at coordinate 248,999,667 of CM062805.1, forward strand.
TTACTAGCTTCCACGGCACCACGATACTCTGCTTCTGCTGACGAAAGAGAAATGGCAGCCTGTTTCTTACAAGCCCATGTAATAGGTCCTGAACCAAGAGTGAAGACATAACCGGCAGTAGACTTCCGATCATCAGGGTCACCAGCCCAATCAGAATCAGTGAAACCAACTAACAGAGGAGTTGCTTTGGTACTGTAATGAATCCCAAACTGTACTGTACCTCGAACATAACGAAGTATTCTTTTGGCTGCTTTCCAATGACTTTCACGGGGGTTTTGCATAAAACGAGCAACAAGGCCAACAGCAAAGGAAAGATCAGGACGAGTATGGGTTAAGTACAAGAGTTTTCCTACAAGTTGACGGTATAAGGTAGCATCAACTTCAGGAGAAGTACAAGAGACTGAAAGTTTGACTCCAGACTGAAAGGGAGAAGGGGCTGGCTTACAGTCTTCCATGTGAAAATGATGAAGAATATCACAAGCATACTTGGACTGGGAAAGGGAAATACCTTCCTTGGATTGCAAGACTTGAAGACCGAGAGAAAATAGTGTAAGTGTCCTAAGTCTGTCATTTCAAATTTCTTTTTAAGGATAGACTTCACATGGTTTATAAGGTTGGGATCACTGCCAGTAAGGATAAGATCATCAACATAAAGAACAAGGATGATAAGAGAGTCACCCACTTTCTTGGTGTAGACAGTATTGTCAGAATGACACCTAGAAAAGCCAGATTCTAAAAGAAAGCTATCCATTTTGGCATACCAAGCCCGAGGAGCTTCCTTGAGACCATAAAGGGATTTCTTAAGTCGACACACAAGGCTGGAGTCAAACTGTAAGCCAGCCCCTTCTCCCTTTCAGTCTGGAGTCAAACTTTCAGTCTCTTGTACTTCTCCTGAAGTTGATGCTACCTTATACCGTCAACTTGTAGGAAAACTCTTGTACTTAACCCATACTCGTCCTGATCTTTCTTCTTTGCTGTTGGCCTTGTTGCTCGTTTTATGCAAAACCCCCGTGAAAGTCATTGGAAAGCAGCCAAAAGAATACTTCGTTATGTTCGAGGTACAGTACAGTTTGGGATTCATTACAGTGCCAAAGCAGCTCCTCTGTTAGTTGGTTTCACTGATTCTGATTGGGCTGGTGACCCTGATGATCGGAAGTCTACTGCCGGTTATGTCTTCACTCTTGGTTCAGGACTATTACATGGGCTTGTAAGAAACAGGCTGCCATTTCTCTTTCGTCAGCAGAAGCAGAGTATCGTGGTGCCGTGGAAGCTAGTAAGGAAGCCTTGTGGCTTCGTCAGATCCTATCAGAGTTTGGCTTTGAGCAGCAGCATCCAACCACACTTTGTGTGTGATAATCAAAGTGCCATTAAGCTATGAAAAGATCCAGTTCAGCATCAGCGCAGCAAACACATCGAACTACACATGCACTTCATCAGAAAGCTCATTCATGACCATGTTCTTGAAGTGCAATATTGTCCAACAGATGATCAGGTTGCAGACATCTTCACAAAGGCTCTCACAGAGGCGAAGTTCACTAAACTTCGATATATGCTTGGAGTTCAGGAAGTTGTCACTAAGGGGGGATAGGCTCTAGTGCCTCCTTCCTTCTCCTATTGTGTCATATTTGTAAATCCTTCAATCCTATCCCAAGTTGTTCTTAAGGGGGGATGTTAGGATATTCCGACACATAGGATATAGTTAAGTTCAACTTGGTCTAGTTTAGAGTTAGGTATAGAGTTAGGTAAAGTGTGTTTCTTTACCGTTGTACATATTGTAACTTACAATCCGACGGTCACGATATGTAGTGATCCGACGGTTCACTCTCACCTCGGTATTATCGACACTTGATCCGTGGCTTGACACCCGATTGGTCCATGAGTTCTATTTAAAGCGCATGGAGGGTCATTGTTCGGGTAATCCGTGCATGAGAGAAGACTTATGTAAATTTTCATTCTTTGATTAATAAATTGCCTGTAGTACACGTTGGGACAGGCCGTGGACTGTTTCCCTTCTTGCACTCTGAGGGTTTTAACCACGTCAAAAATACTGGTGTATTGATTTGAGATCTGGTTGTGAGCGGTGTCCTTTTGGTATTCTTTCTGAGGAACTTACCCTGTAAATTCCTACAGCCTTGTCATCACTTTTTGGGGTGAGTTTTTCTTTTATCGTCATTTGCTACTTTTTCTATTGCTTTGGTTTGTTTAGCCTATGAGAGTGTTTCACTCATTTTGTTGAATGACCACTGGCGTTTTAACTTTTTTAACTTGTATAAGTGTTGTTTCAAGTTATTGTTGGGTCGTGAAACAGGTATAAATTTACCCTTGATTACACTATCCTTTTCCTCCTTTTTATGCATTTGTGCCATGATGTAATAAGGTTTTGATAGAATTTCGATAAGAAGTAAATGAAACTGCTTTTGATGCAATTTGGCTGTCAAAACTAACTTTCATTGCTTTTTATGCAGAAGTTAGCAAATGGAACAACTAATGTTCAAACTATTGAACAACAAGGGATAAAGAAGGAGAAAAGAGTGTGTCTTGTGCGATCAAATTGAGAAGTGAATCAAGAGGATCAGCACGAGATGGAAGATTGTTTGATAATAGCATATTAGTTGTGAATTCCTCAAGATCTCCTGATCCTAAGGAATCACATTTATCTCTTTTCCTCTTTGACTATAAGAGGGGAAAAACAAATAGAATAGAGAGACTTAACTTTTCGCCTTTTTACTTTAGTTGTAATTTTAATATATAGAGCATTATTTTGAAGGATACATCATGCTGTAATGACATTTGTATTTGATGAATAATATATAATTCGTGTTTCTATTCATTCACGAGATTCTGAAGTAATTAAGAAGTAATCACTGGCGGCTTGGGCCCGGTCACTACTGGATTTCACTGTTGTTCCCTATTTTATAGTTTTACCTTTCTTTTACTACAAGTTTAATTACTCTGCTTTATAGCTTTATGATTGATTTACTTTCACTAGTGTTGATTTTGTGTATTCATTGCATTAATTCTTATTTCCGTTGATTGGCTTCATTTATTTATGTTGCAGATTGATTTGATTATTAGATAAGAATCATTTCTTGTTAATTGAAAGCCAAAGTGTTATTGATTAGATCAGGTGTATTACTTTTATGTAGATGTTTTGGTTTAGCTGAAAGAGCTCTGTTATCGCTACGGTGCACTCGGTTGATGTAATTACAATTAGAACTTTTGATTAAGATTGAGTTTTGATGCTTGATAAGTTAATTTCCTTGAAGTTACAAGTTTGATAGTTATGGTTTGATCTGTTTACTCTTGTATTGAAATCAATAAGTTATTTTAAAGCATTACTCTCTATAGATATAACGATTTCCATCACTTTCACATATTGTGCACACACTTGAAACAAAAATACTTAACCAGGTTGATAATTAATGTGAGGCATTTAGGAGTTGTAAAAGACACCTTATATGCACCCAACATTTTGGCACCATTGCCGGGGAGAGTGTTTCCATTTCATGAAAGGTGATCTATGTTTGATAATTTTTTGTTGTGAAAGAATTGGATATTAAAAACAAAAGGTAAGAACCTGCGTACGAAGCAAGTAAAGTGCTTGCTCCTTTGCCCACTTTTCAGCACAATTGCATAGAGATTGAAGTAGAAATAGATGTTTTATGTTTGTTTGCTGTGAAAGAATTGGGCATTAAAAATGGAAGGTAAGAACCTGCATACGAGTAAGTAAAGTGCTTGCTCTCTTGCCTGCTTTTCAGCAAAATTGCGTAGGAATTAAAGTACAAATAAATGTTTGGATTTTTATATGAATGACTAAGAAGAAAAGAGTAGAAAAAGATACAATTCCTCCACCCAGATCTAAAAAATCTAAGGGATCAGTGCCCCTTGGACGATCAACCTTCATTGACGAAATCATCAGGAAAGCTAAGTCTTAGTCATCAGTAGGACCCCAAATCGTTTCTACAAGAAATCCTACTGTAACCCTTGAGGCCACAGGATCACCATCTATAGCTGGCATTGAGATTCACAGTAAGAATGAAGGGTCTGAATAGAGTTTCCAGCACACTAAAAACTTGCAGCCTAACCCTTTACAAGAAGGGAACTCTTGCAACCTGCATGAAGGAGAAGGAGAAACAGGAAGTACTGAAAAGATTAAATCATTAGAACCAAAATCTCCTAAAGTAGTAGTTCAACAGAGGACACCCAGTATTCTGGACCAAGGTAGTGCTATTAAAATCATTCTAAAAGTCTCTTCTAACCCCCCCAAGAATAGATCTCCAAATCTAGAAATCCCTAAATAATATTGGCATATTTTTTATCAAATGACTAATAATTAGCAACAGCCTCAAACCTCTACATTACAATACCCTATTATTGATACAACTGTCAATGCTCCCATGAAAGCTATTCCATTATAGAATATTCCTACCTTTCATGGGCTAACTTCAGAGGATCCTTATGCATTCCTTTTCAAATTCAATGTTTTGTGTAGGGGATATGATTACACTACTGCCCCCAGAATCTAAAATTGTTCCCCTCTACTCTGAAGGGAGAAACTCTGCATTGGTTTATGGGGCTTGGTGGAGGTATCATTAATGACTAGGACCAAATGAAAACAACCTTTCTAAAAAAATACCAAGATTATTGCCGAACTAGAGAACTAAAGGATGAAATCTTTCAAATGGTAGCTAAGACTAATGAGACTCTTGAAGAATATGTAGAATGTTTTCAATATAATCTACAAAGATCTCCTTATCCAAATTTGCCTCCTGAAGTTCTTAAAACTAAGATGATCAAAGGTATGAAAGACCAATGGGTAGAAACATTAAATTTAATGGGGAAGGGTGATATTTATCAAGAGGATTATGTCAATATTATAAAATTGTGCATTAGATGTTCTAGAGGCAGTACAAGGATGAAGCCAACCGGACGTGATGCGATCACCAGAGACAACAAAGCCTGAGGAGGAAGCATTACACAAGTTGAAATCAACAATCTACTAGAAGATTTCAAGACTGATATCCTATGGACCCTGACGACACAATTGGATATCATGCAAGCCAAACAAAATCAAGCCAAAGAAGAACAGAATCTGGCTATTTTTTGTCCACACTGCAGAAAGAAACACAATCATAGAGAATGTCTATTATATACGATAAAACCATGCGCCATTTGCACTAAGGATCATACTACAGAAAGTTGCCCATCACTTCCTGGATTAAAAGCAGTTTTTAAGGAAGTAGAAGAGGAAGTGGAACCAATATATCTACTGAACCAGCACCATAAATGGAAAAAACGTCTGACAAGTGTGCCTACAGAACCATCTCCATTCTTTCCTTCTTCGCAATTTAATTCTCAGCAGTATCCAGGGGCAGCATGGCAGAACTAGCCACCTTTCTCCACCTAGCCACCTCAAGAATTTTCTATGCCACCTTGGCCCAACCAATCAAACCCAAATAATAATTGGCCAAATTCCTCTTACCCTCCACCATTCTGGCAGAACAACCCCTATTCCTCTCAATGGTCTCCTTCTACCTTACAAAATCAGAACTGGCAACCAAATTGGCAACAATCCACAAACCAGCCTATGGGAACAGTTCCTCTGCCTCAACCAACTTTACAAGCACCTTATACATTGCAACAAAATCCTCAACCTAATATACGACCGCAACTCCCAGCTCAACCCAACCCAAATCTTTACAATAGACCAATCCATTCAGTCCAATTCATTAAGAGTCTAGACCCTGAAGTTGAGATGAGAGAATGTAATGAACTTAAGTTAAGATCTGGATGCGTAATTTCTCCAGATGAGGACAAAATCTGCAACCTGAAGGTAAAGAAACACATCTGAATAAGCCTGCGACTGTAGATGACCAACAAATAAAACAAGGAGGAGATACAATCAGGTAGAAAGATCCCGAGCAAATTATAATTACTTCTCCCCCATTACCAAAAAGATTGATAATACGTCGACCAATTGAATATCTTGACTTTGATCTTTTGGGTGAACTCAAAAATATCTGTATAAAAATACTCCTCCTCCAAGCCATTCAAGACATTCTGATATATGTTGAAACCATTAAAGAATTGTTTGCAAAGAACTCTATGAGGAAAACAAAAATAACACCAACTATCCACATTGTCGGAACTTTGTCTGATTTATTACTAGGCAAAGAGACACATGTAAAATACGAAGACCCGGGGAATCCCATTGTCACAGTCCTAATAAATGGCCACTCTTTTCCCAATGCTTTGGTTGACTTATGGGCAGCCATTAACATTCTTACAACAGAAACTTGCGAAGTGCTTGATATCACAACCTTAGAACCAACCACTACCTTGCTGGAACTAGCTGATCGTTTAGTCATTAGGCTAGAAGGAACATTACAAGATGTGATGGTTTCTATGGACTCTTGGGAATATCCAGCATATTTTTTTATTATTAACCCCAGAAATCGGCTAGATGGACATCCCTTAATACTAGGAAGGCCTTGGCTAGCAACAGCTGATGCTTATATAGGCTGTCAAACAGGCAGTATGACCATAACCAGAGGGAATGATGTAAAGAATCTAGCTTTATACCCTCCTACTCATCCAAGCCTAACCATTGTAAAAACTAGGAAACAACCAGTAGCATATTTAAAAGAAAATATTCGTTCACCATTGACTGTGGCAGATGTGCTTGAATTCAAAAACCAAATAGAAGATGATGTCATTAACACCTTTATCAATCACCCTGCTGCAGTGTCTAATTTGAGATGTCACATGATTGAAGCAGTCCTTGATAATGAGATTGAAGAAGATTCCTTGAGAGACATCAATGACCAACCGATACCAACAACCATTGTCTATAATAGCAAGCCTATTGAAATCGAGCAAGGGAAAATCCTGAACATTAACAGTAATCTGAGTAATGACCAACAGCAGAAGCTTGTCCAAGTCCTAAGGAAATATAAAGAGGCTTTTTCATGGGACTACCCAGACATGAAAGGGATTGACCCTCAGTTATGCATGCACCACATCTACATTGAAAAAGATGTAAGACCCATTCGATAGCCATAGTGTAGATTAAATCCTCATCTAAAGGATATTGTGAAAGAAGAGCTTCAAAAACTGTTAGATGTGAATCTTATTTATCTTATATCTAACAATAAATGGGTTTCTCCATTAGTAGTTGTCCCCAAAAAGAATGGAAAATGGTGGATATGTGTTGACTATAGAGACCTCAACAAAGCAATGCAAAAAGACCATTTTCCCCTTCCATTCATCGACCAGGTCCTAGATACATTAGAAGGAAAGAAATTCTTCTCTTTCCTGGATGGCTTCAATGGATACAACCAAATTCAAATTGCCCCTGAAGACCAGGATAAAACTACTTTCACTTGCCCCTGGGGAACATTTTCTTACAGGGTATTGCCTTTCAGATTGTGCAATGCACCTACTAAATTCCAAAGAGCCATACTCAGAATTTTTGCAGACTAGATAAATGAAGGATTGGAGGTGTACATGAATGATTTCACACCCTATGGAGATGACTTTGATCAGGCATTAAAACATTGGAGAAAGTCCTAGAATAGTGTATTGCTACTAGGTTATGCTTAAGTCATGAGAAATGCCATATGATGATGACAGAAGGCCTGATTTTGGGTCATTACATTTTAGCAGTTGGAATTCAGGTAAATCCAACAAAGATACAGGTAATCCTCTTATTAGCTACTCCCTGCACGCAAATAGAGGTATGTAGTTTTTCGGAATTTGCTGGATATTATCGTAGATTTATAAAGAACTTTTCGCAAATTGTTGCACCTTTATATTCCTTGACAGGGAATGTTGATTTTATATGGACTAATAAATGTGACATTGCCTTTACAGATTTGAAACAGTTAGTATCGATAGCACCAGTATTACGAGGCCCGAATTGGGATATACCTTTTCAGATTTCATCAGATGCATCAGATACAGCTATTGGAGTTGTTCTTGGCCAAGAAGAAGAAAAGAAACACTACGCTATATATTACATTAGCAAAAACTTAACTCCTGCTGAGTTGAATTACACAGTAACAGAAAAGGAGTTTCTAGCTGTTATTTATGCTATCAATAAATTTAGACACTATATAACTGGATACCCTATATTTCTATATACTGATCACTCTGCTATTAAATATTTAGCCAATAAACCTATTACAAATGGAAGAGTCACTCGTTGGTTACTACTTTTGCAAGAATTTGACATAACTATAAGGGATCGACCAGGGAAGGAGTACCTCGTGGCAGACTTCCTCTCTTGAGTGCCAAGAATAGACGATACAGTGGCGGTAGAGGATCAATTCCCAGATGAAAATTTGTTTGTTGTGGCTATACAAATGCTATGGTATGCAGATGTAGCGAATTGCTTAGCAACGGGAAAATTGCCCAAACATCTGACACCCAGAGAAAGGAAATTGATTGTGTAGCGTAGCACTCATTTCTCCTAGATTAGAGGATACCTTTTTCACACAAGAGCTGATATGCACATCGCAGGTGCATCAGGGAGGACAAAATTTATGATATCCTAAAATCCTACCATGACGGACCTTGCGATGGACACTTTGCAGATCACAGAACTTGACATAAAATTCTACAAATGGGCTACTACTGGCCCATTATTTTTAAAAATGCTAAGAAATTTGTCCAGGCATGTGATAGTTCCCAAATGATTGGATGCCCTAGCCAATCTAATGAAATGCCCCTACCTCCACAGCTAGTGATAGAACCCTTTGAGCGTTGGGCATTAGATTTCTTTGGGCCGATCAAACCATCATCCAACCAGAAATCATATATATTGGTTGCAATAGAATACGTAACTAAGTGGGTGGAAGCAGTAGCATTACCAAGAACAACAGAGGAAACTGCTATTAATTTTCTTTTCAAAAAAAATTTGCTGTATGGCTTACCCATAGAAGTAATTATTGAGGGGGGGCCACAATTCGTGGGTCGCAAGATCGCTACTACACTGAAAAATCATCACATCACACAGGGAATTACTTCTCTGTATCATCCGCAGGCGGACGGGCAGGTGGAGAGCACCAACAAAGTTATCAAAGCTATTCTAACAAAGACAGTCTCATCACATCGATGAGACTAGACTGCTCGACTACCAGAGGCCTTGTGGGCGTATCGCACAACTTGGAGAAACACTACTGGATACTCATCGTATCAACTGGTATTTGGTAAGGAGCCCATTTTTCCCTTAGAATTTGAAATGCAGACACTAAAGACAGCCCAGGAAGTGGGACTGGATTTAATTGAAGCCTACGTTAATAGGTTACAGTAGATGAACGAATTAGATGAAATTCGGTTACTGGCTCTACAACATATGACAATTATTCAACAACAAAGATCCAAATGGCATGATACCCTGATTAAGAAAATGACATTTCATGAGGGCGATTGGGCACTTCTTTACGACTCCAAGTTTCAAGACTTCCCTGGCAAACTGCTGACTAGATGGTTAGGCCCCTATTAAAAAAAGCAAGTACACAATAATGGCACTCTTACGCTAGTCACCGTTGATGGGTCTGGTTCTTCTTTTAAAGCAAATGGGCATCGGGTGTGCCTCTACCGAAAACCACTTACCAAAGAATATTTCTATCAACAGATACATGACGACCCCACCATGCAAGTTTTAGCTATAGAAGGCAATCCTTTAGCAGCTTAATCTTTATAAATTTTATTTCTTCTCTGTAAAATATGTAAATATGATTGCTAATTTGATTTTCTTTTCTTTTTTTTTTTTTTTTTTCTTTTCTTGTTTTGTTGTTCAGTTAATTGAATAGTTGCTATTCAATCTATTGAACAACACTTTCTTTCTTTCATCGTTTTGTTGTTCAATCTAATGAACAACACTTTCTTTCTTTACGTTGTTTTGTTGTTCAATCTATTGAACAACACTTTCTTTCTTTACGTTGTTTTGTTGTTCAATTTATTGAACAAAGCTTTCTTTCTTTATGTTGTTTTGTTGTTCAATCTATTGAACAACACTTTTTTTCTTTACGTTGTTTTGTTGTTCAATCTATTGAACAACACTTCTTTTCTTTTTTGCGTTGTTTGGTTGTTCATTTAATTGAACAATTGTTGTTCAATCTTTTGAACAACCATGATCCAACCCAATTGAACAACATAATTTTTCTTTTTGTGTAAATTTCTCTTTGCTTATCTCAGCCCATTTTTCTTTTGTTTGTCATTTTGTTTTCTTTTCATGGCATGAAGTACACTACTTTTATGAGGACAAAGAATTTATGGATTCTATTGAAGGGAGTTAATATCATTAATGTTATGATCTTTAACATGACAACTTTTTGATGATAGATTCTTTTTCAAGAAAAGGGACACAGTTATTTATATACTACTTTACTACATCGTTTTCTGCTGTACATGATACTGATTTATCATCTTAAATACCATGCTGGTTCAACCCTTCCTAGTTATAATCTTCTCTATCTATAAAAAATAAGACTACGGTTATACTTTTTCTATTGACATGTTCAACTTCTTCCACCATCCCTGCTCTTAAGGAGTATTGAGCCTCCCTCTATTTATCACAAAAATGTGTAATAATAGCAAAGTTTTGTTTTTAGATGAAGGATAGAGGGTCTCATTACAAGTCAGCCTACCATGTTCATAAGGTTATAGTAAAGTGCCATTCCCCTTATGGACACCACACCAGGGTTATGATCCATTGGATAGCCAAAATATCCTTGGAACAGGAGGTCTCATCACGAGCCAGCTTAATCACTTTTGCTACATCCCAGTGAATGGTAGTGTGGTTATCTGGTTACCATGCCAGCACACTGATCTCTTCTGTAGAACAACATTGGAACTCTCCATTTATAAATTGAGGATCCTGGCTCATATGGGTTAAAAAGCAACCTTGCCGAGGCTATGGACTCCTACTGGTAGCAGAGGCTCTACTTATGGTATGGAAGTTATATTTTATAGTCAATTATTACTATGATACCCTCTTCTTATTCTTTCCTTTTATCGAAGAAATTATTTCCTTAATTTTCCCCTATTTAGAACCTTTCTACATGAGATAATGCTTTTCGATCAATCGTATCATTCTCGGCTAGAATACCGTTAGCAAAGCATATTTTTGGCATATTGTTGTCCTTTTCTTTTTCGCATAACTTATCATCAATCCAAAGCATTGTATCTCTTATTCATAACTATCTTTACATAGTCCACTCTCATTATAACCATACCTCTTGCCGTCCTATCATTGATATTCATACTCTGCTTCATTTACTGTCGTACTGTTCACTCCCTTGCCTTGCTGTTAGAACAACCCTTTCCCTATCTACTCGGTCGTAGATGACCTCTTTTTTTAAGAAGGGGAGGATTCCCCTTATACCTTTGCATGAGATATATTTATTCCACTTATTTGACTTGATATGTTGCTGTGATATCCCATGATCAAATGACATGTGGCAGTATGATAGTCCTCGAATTAATATTATTAATTCTCATGGAAATTCCGCTTAACATTATGGAATTTAGTTGTTACATCTACTTGTTGTTCTATTTCACCAAAGAAATTGTTATTCTCTATTGTTTTCTCTGTTGTGTTAATCCTTGAAATTGTAGGGAAAATATTGGAAGAATTCAAGCATTATGGGTGGAAAATCAATTCGCCGAGAACCCTTAGTGTTGGAAATTTCTGACAGAGCCAGGGAAATTCTGGTGCATGCAGGATGGATGTCATATTTCACCAGGCTTCAAACCCCTAGCAGTGAAATTGCTCTCGAATTTTTACAGCACTTACAGAATGGGCAGTCCACAGTAAAAGGTATAAGAATAACAGTATCAGAGGCTGTGATAGCTGAAGTTTCTGGGCTGCTAGCAAAAGAAGCAGTATGGCCTAAAAAGCACATAATGTTGCATGACGTGGTGGAAATTTTCAAAGATGTAGGTGAAGAACTAACCTAAAAAGGCAAGGGCATTCAACCGTCCTCTCTAGGAGAACCATGGTGCGAATTGGCAAGTGTCATCCAAAAGTACATTTCCTGTGATGGTTGACGGGATGTGGTAAAACCATGGCAACTCAAACTCTTATCTGTTTTAAAGCAAAAGCTTACTGCCAATTTTTCATTTTTCTTAAATTCATTATTGCATGATAGAATTGATGAAGTAATATGGGCTAAACATCTTGGTACTGTAATCAGTCATCATGGTTTGATCAGACTGATTGTTAGTCACAGTCTTGCTCAAAAAAATTTAATTTGGGATAATTTTATAGCGCCACTAGAGATTAGGCCAGACCCTGTAGTCCAAAGCTCCACAACTTTGAAAATTGGACAGTGGAACCCTGTTCCAAAGAGGAAAAGAATTGCTCATACAACAATAGGACCTCATAAGTGTAGGCGTTTTACAAGGCTAAACCCAATTCAGAGGACTTTTGTAGATCCTCAAGGTAGCGCCGAACACCTGACAGAGCCATCTAGTCCAATTACTGTACAGGACTTTGAACCAGAATAGGAGGAAGAAGGTAATTCTAAATCAGAACAGGGGGAAGAACACAATTCTGAACCTGGACAAGAGGAAGAACCCAATTCTGAACTTGAACCGGAGGAAGAATGCAATTCTGAACCTGAACAGGGGGGAGAATGTAATTTTGAATCAGAACCTAAAGAAGAAGGCAATTCTGAACCAGAACAGGTGGAAGAACATGATTCTGACCCAAAACAAAGGAAAGCATGACATTTTTTCAAAATGATGATGAACCAGAAAATGAAGCAGGGCCTTCTTAAACACCACCTATGAGCCCCCGAGATGATTTATTCAAGGACTTTGAGGAAGGGATGGCCCAGGTTCTTGAAAATTTGAATGCATATATGCAACCTGGAGGATCACTTGACCAGAACCCGAAAAAAGCTCAATCCTCAGAAGATTATGGTCACACAGAAATTTTGCCTTCCCCAGAAGTTGCAAACCGGGAAGAGGAAGTGGACACAACAATAATTCATGAATCGGATAATCAGTCAGGTGACACGGTTATATTGGAACATAGCCAAGACGAGCACCAAGAACCCTTCGATACAAAGCCTATTGTTAAACCTATTCTTACAAAATATTCTTCTCAGAAGAAGCGGGTAGCCGAAATAAAGTTAAGGAAGTTGAGGAAGAAATACCAGAAGCTTCAAAAGACGGTTAAGTGGCTACGTTGGAAATTAAAAGAAACTGCAAATAGGAAAGCTCAGAGCATTATTCCTGAGTTAATCACTGTGGCCACACAAACAAAAATATGTGAAGGTAAGGCAATAGGAACTTAGACTGAATCCATTTCTACTTAGACGGTCACCACACAAACAAGCCCTCACATAGATTTGATAGATATGGCTACTCAGACAGAGGAATTATCCTCTCACAATCAAATCACCCAGATAGAAGAGATAGTCAATGACACTCCATCAAGCAGTAATCCTATTCTTCTAGAGTTACAGGAGGAGATGGTACAGGCCCAGCTTGCTTTAGAGCAATGTAGGAAGGAGACAGTTCCTCTGCAAAAGTATCAGGAGCTGCAGAAGCAATTCTGAGAATTGACCATAACTGAGAGTGAAACTTTTGATAAGTTCAGGTAGGAGGAAGAAAAGCAGAGGAAAGTAAAAGCCAAGCTAGATAAGGTCATGGGTCAGATCAATGCTATTTGCTCTCTATATTCTAATGTCTTATCTTGCAGGTCTCCTGCTACAAATTATGCTCTATTTTTATTAGAAAGATATTTACTGTTGAAAATTAAATCCGTTAAGGCCGGCAAGTCAGTTGAATTGAAGACAACCGAAGAATTTATAAATTGTTGTAAGGAGCATGGGATAAAAGTCCAACGTCTTCTCTGTGAATTTTATTTGCATAATTTTTTATTAGAAGGGGAGGTGGATAATAATCCTAGCCCTTTTGTTGGAGACATTCAGTTCCAGGCCTTTATTTCCTTTGCAGCAAACCAACTCAAGTGGTCCAAGGCTTATAACACATTTCAAAGAAAAGAACATGGATTGGATTTGTGGGTAAGGGGTGAGCCTACTCAACCTTTGCAACTTTTTGTTAGACACAAAAGGCTTATGACACAGGAGGGCGTAATTAACACTGTGGGGCCTATACATAAAGAAATCGTGAAAAACTGTAAGGGCATATTTCTTATCCAGTCAGGGAAGGTTCTTTCTTGCATCCAAACAAAGATGGATAGTCTCAACCAATAATGTCAAGGACAGAGAACCATTTAATTACAATAATTTTAAATTTGTTGTAGGCCGTTTTGCCACATACAGTAATATTATCTTGAGGGAAGGACCATATTGGCTAGGGTGTTGATTTAGGAGCCCTATTATTTGGTACCCTCCTGAAGGATATCGTTCTGATTATGAGTTTCCTGAAGGTCATGAAGGGACAACCTTTGCAATTTTAATAAAAAATCATGGTTTTAGGTTGGATAAAGAAAAATCCTTTCCTACTTACTCTTTAATTGCATTACATAATAACTACTTATGTTCACGAGGACGTGAAACAAGGTAAGCAAGGGAGTATGTTGGGCCATGCAATAGGTATAAATTTACCCTTGATTACATTATCTTTTTCCTCCTTTTTATGCATTTGTGCCATGATGTAATAAGGTTTTGATAGAATTTCGATAATAAGTGAACGAAATTGCTTTTAATACGATTTGGTTGTCAAAACTAACTTTCGTTGCTTTTTATGCAGAAGTTAGCAAATGGAACAGCTGTTGTTCAAACTATTGAACAACAAGGGCTAAACAAGGAGAAAAGAGCGTGTCTTGTGCAGTCAAATCGAGAAGCAAATCAGGAGGATCAGCACAAGATGGAAGATTGTCTGATAATAGCATATTAGTTGTGAATTCCTCAGGATCTCCTGATCTTGAGGAATCGCATTTATCTCTTTTCCTCTTTGACAATAAGAGGGGAAAATGAATAGAATAGAGAGACTTAACTTTTCGCCCTTTTACTTCAGTTGTAATTTTAGTATACAAAGCGTTATTCTAAAGGATACATCATGCTGTAATGACATTTGGATTTGATGAATAATATATAATTCGCGTTGTTGTTCATTCATGAGATTCTGAAGTAATTAAGTAGTAATCACTGGCAGCTTGGGCCCGGTCACTAGTGGATTTCACTGTTGTTCCCTGTTTTATAGTTTTACCTTTCTTTTACTGCAAGTTTAATTACTCTGCTTTATAGCTTTACGATTGATTTACTTTCACTAGTGTTGAGTTTGTGTATTCATTGCATTAATTCTTATTTCCGTTGATTGGCTTCATTTATTTATGTCGCAGATTGATTTGATTATTAGATAAGAATCATTTCTTGTTAATTGAAAGCCAGAGTGCTATTTATTAGATTAAGTGTATTACTTTTATGCAAAAGTTTAGGTTCAGCTGAAAGAGCTCTGTTATCGCTACGGTGCACTCGGTTGATGTAATTGCAATTAGAACTTTTGATTAAGATTGAGTTTTGATGCTTGAATAAGTTAATTTCCTTGAAGTTACAAGTTTGATAGTTATGGTTTAATCCATTTACTCTTGTATTGAAATCAATAAGTTATTTTAAAGCATTACTCTCTATAGATATAATGATTTCCATCACTTGCACATATTGTGTACACTCTTGAAACAAAAAGACTTACCCAGGTTGATAATTTTAGTGAGGCATTTAGGAGTTCTAAAAGACATCTTATATGTGCCCAATAGTTATATATTTCCTTTCTTAAGTGTCCCATGATTTTTCCTATTTTTTCACCAATGGTCGTCGTTGCAGTGACTCCCTTCACATGCTTCGTGTTCCTTCAGTTTAATCGATTGTTGCACTTGTTTCACATGCATATATCTACATTTAGTTAGATATTCACTCATCCTTACATCATCCTTTAGATCTTCCTATTTGTACACTCCTCGTGGATAGATCTGTGCTCCCCCTTCCTGGGTCTCACATTCACTTGCATGCACTACAATCTGGCAACTCAAGGCCTCTGCCTTGGGTTCTGGAATTGCGCAAAGGTTGTCATGTGCTGGCTCAACTTGTGGACTGCACAGTTCCAGGAGTCAATCTCCTAGCTTGGTCATTGATACGGAGAAATTCACAGTCTCTCCCAAGCCTTGTCCCAGGTTGAACTACGCATTGCGTAGTTCTACTCAGCAAACTTCCACACTTCCTGTCAGGACTGCACAATGCACAGTTCCCACAATCAATCAATCACCCTTTGTTAGTCAAAACTATGCATTTCCTCTCATTAGATGCCCTGGTTTTTTCTTGATCATGTTGTAAAGTTAGATTTGTAAGAACTAATGTTTGCTTGTCATGAGTGTCCATTCTGCCCCAGAGGTACCACACTTGTGAAGCGCTTCTCTCCAGTAGTCATTGTACCATGGCATCAAAAAGAGTTTCTTCAAGAGAGACCACTGAAAGTATTACCGGGGAAGTAGTTGAGAAAGTTCCAGTTTACTTGCCAATATATGTAGATGCCCAAATGTTTACAGAAAATGAATCAACACTAATATGGAAACAAAACAAATAGTAGTGGAAGAAGGAAGCAAGCTTGTATAGGATCAGGGAAAGAGGAAATCATTGACATAACAGAGGGAGGACAAAGTTGCAGAGAAAAAGTGCATTCAGTGTTCATGAAGGCAGCTTTGACAGCAGAAGCAAAAGGAAGCGCAGGACATAGTCAAAAGAGCAGAGGAAGAGAAAGATCAAAGCTTGCAGGTAGTAGAACTGAGATCATAGTAAGCAAAACAAGAGTCAAAGGAAGAACAGGATCTAAGAAGAACAAAGGCAAGGTGCAATGACAAAGAAACAATGCTAATACAGGCTAATGAGCCAGAACAACTAGCAATTGAAGAAGAGAGTGAATAGATTTAGGTTCCCTCACCAAAGCTAAGCACAAGAACCAAGTCCGACTAAAATTCAATAGATACATGGAGCAAGTGATGCGTGAGGCCACCAATCATGACTTGCAGCTGACTGTAGACAACATACAGAAGTACATTGGTGGTCCAGCCACACTTAGGATAATGTTGCACAATTTTCAGGATGAGATAGACACAGGTTCCAAGAGCACATGCCTGGATGCCATGGAGGCAAGAGTCCTCTTTCAGCAACATAGCGTCAAGAAGTTTGGGGACATCATAGTGCAATACCAAGCTTGGAATCACTACATGACTGAGAAGCATCAAGTGTATATTTCTGAGTTGGTATTTCCCAAAACCTCAGAGTCATAGTGTTTTGTCTTGTTAAGCTAACTCAAGCCTATTTTGTCCCACATGGGTATATGTGGAAATTGCATTATTGTAAATGTGTTGTAAGTGAAATTCCAAGTGTCACTAGTGGAATGTGAAAAATCACTACGTAATGTGAAGAGTCATGAGGGTAGTCCAAGAGTCAAAGGGGAATTTCAAGGGTCGCCACACCCTTTGCTATATATAGAACCTCATAACTCATAGTACAGGATTTTGGGAGCCAGATTTTGGCTAGGCCTTTCCTAGAGAAGGCTTGGAGAGTATTGTGATGAGCCATGGCTTCTCCATAGCATAGAGTGAGTACATCTCTTTGGAGGCGGTGTTGACTGTAATGTTCCACTATTGGGGCTAGTGGTTATGAGTGGTGTATGTATGGATGGAACTTTTACTTAATAATATAACTGAGCTAGCACGTTTTCATCCATATGTTGTTATTAGATGTCGACTATTCTGGTTACTTTAGCAATGTATGTTATTTCACTTATGCATTTATGTATGAACTATTTTGTATACGATTGTACGAATCTTGTTGAAGATGTGTTGTTGTATTAAGCCATCACTTTGGAATGTGGACTATTCTACTTCCAACATGTGATGTCATTCAACTCATGTGTTTCTTTCATGTTGTGTACTATTACAAGCTTCTAAGGGACACACTTCCTTTTTCCCTCATGTATTATAACCCCTACGCATCTCACTTGACTCGCTACAAGTTCACACACTTTCTTCCAATAAAGTTATCATAATTACTTCTACGCGCTTCCACAATCAAGGCACTACTGTAGTACCCACTGCTGGGACTCTTACTCCAAACAGTTTGAGGTCTATTTGGGACTTCTTACCAGGGAGATCCCCTAACATGTTGGTCATTCTAACATCGTCAACAGGTTTAGTGAGTCAAAAGAATATTCTTCATGAGTCAAATTATTATATTGGTGTTAAGTCCCATTTGGAATTTTGAAAGAAACAAGAAAAAGAATTATTTGAGTAAAAAATGTGAATTATGTCCCTACAAGACCAAGTCGACCCTAAAAGGAACCCATTCAACCTCTTGGATGTGTATAAATATAGTGCAACTCATCCTCATTTGGAGCATCACAAGCAAGTTTCGATTTATGTGCCAAGAAGAGTGAAATACATGTGAAGAAGAGTAAGAAGTCAAGGGAGACAGAGTGAAGATCAAGAAGGAAGAAGAATCGAACTTTATGCCCTAAATATCTCACACATGCATAATTGCAGGGTAATTGCGGGGCTTAAATTATAGATCTAGTGCAGGCCTGAAATTTTGTTGTAGGGGCCAAAAATCTCAGATTTGGCCAGATTTGAAAGGATTTTACTTGAGTTGACTTTGACTTGCTGAAGGAGATTGGAATGAGGGTTTACCTATGTCTTCTGGGAGGTTTTGGTCTTGGATTTCTCATTGGATCTAATTCTATAAGAAGAGAAAAGTTTACTAGGTTTTCCCCTTAGAGGGGTTTTGCCTTGGCTTGGAGCCTACATCTTGTGTTCATTTTCCTTTTATGATATTCATGGTTTATGGTTTTGGTAATTGTTTGATGAACAAAACATAATAAAAATAATAAGAAGCTAACATAACTTCACAAGCAATTATCAAGTAAAGAGAAATCACCCTATTTTTTGCACTATTGATTTCTCAACACTTGTTTAGGTAGATCCCACTGTGAGGTTATGCATGAGTATTCCCATCATAATCAATGAGCACATAGGCCCCATTCTATAACACATGTTTGAAAATGTATGGACCGAACCAAAATGATTCTAACTTTCCCGCACCAAGTTGATCATGTCATTGATCATAGACTATGACTAAATCACCTTCGGAAAAAAACATGAAGTCAAAGAGACTAGTCATATTGAAATTTGACACATTTTTTGTGAGCCTCATTAGCTGAAAGAGAAGCACGAAATTGTTCATCAAGGAGATCCAAATATAGGAGGTGTTCTTCCTCTGCCAAATTGTTGGGGTGAATTTTGACAACAAGTTTTAATGAGGGAATCTCATATTTGATAAGAAACATAGCTTCCACACCATAAAAAAGTTGGAAAGGAGTGAATCTCATGGGCATATTGGCTAAGGTTTGATAAGCCCAAAGGGTTGAAAATAACATTAAGTGCCAATTCGGTTTGTGGTTCCCCACCATATGGTGGATCATAGTTTTGAGGATGCAATTGATGGCCTTGACTTGACAGTTAGATTTAGGATAGTAGGGAGTGGAGTTCTCGTGGAAAAACTCCAACTTCACTGCCAATTTAGTTATCAATATGTGATTGTGAAAGTGAACATTATGATCAATCATAATCTCTTTAGGAAAAACAAACCTAGCAGTGATGTGATTAGAAAGTAAAATAACCACATTGGCACCATCAGTGGAATAGGTAGGCATAGCCATAGCCCATTTGGTAAAGTAATCTACAACCACAAGATGTATTTATGACCATTAGATGAGGTAGGCTTACACTGCATTAAATTGATACCCCATTTGGAAAAGGGATTGACGAAAACCACATGATGAAGGGGAGAAATATGAGCATGCATTTTGCTAGTAAATATCTGACACGGATGAAACTTTTGACAATGGTCATGTAATATTTGATGATTGACAAGAAAAAGTACCCAACATGTAATACTTTCTGAGTAGTGGCTAACCTAGAGAGATGAACACTACATGCTCTAGCATGGAATTCATTGAGAATGTGATTAGCCTCTTCATGAGTCAAACATTTGTGTAATACTATATCAACCTCACAGTGATAAAGAATGTCATGAATGATGAGGTATTGTTTGGATTTGTGGTGTATGCACCAACACTCATCTCAAGAAAAATTGGGCCAAAACTTTTGAGTATGGAGATATAGTCAGATATCCCCATACCAAGAATCAAAGGTGCTAATGAGGAATAAATATTCATAAGGAATGTATTCCATCAAAAGGAGGTGGAAGTTTAGATAACATTTTGTCGAAGGCCAAATATTTCTTAAATTTTGCAGTCACAAATTCCATATCAAATTCATGCAAGATAACTATTCATTTGGAGTCCTTTCCCCCATGTACTTGTTGACTAAGGGAATTGAACTTGAGGTTGGAATAAACAACTATGAAGATATTACAAAAGAGAATATAAGAGCTACTTTTCAATGTATAGATACTGAAGTTTCATTTGTAATAACACTCTATTAAGGTAGTAGATGGTGTGCTCATGATGGATCTCATCCTCTTGGAAAAGAACAATTATGAGGGTCAAATTAGAGGTAGTGAGATAGAGAATGAATTCTCGACTGTAGTCAGGTGGGCTTATTAGAGGGGTTGACATCAAAGCTTGTTTCAAGGCATCTAAATATTTTTGTGCTTGATCATGCCATACAAATGGTGAATAATTTTTAAGAGGGTGTATAAAACCCGTACTGATCTTGGCATAGCTGGAAATGAATCGAAGTAATAAGTTTGATTTACCTTGCAAAATTTAAACTTGACTGTTATAGACATTTTTGTGCCTCACAGCATGGAGCATGAAATGTCAATAATTACAGGGATCCTCAGTCCCTAAACATGTTGTTCTTACCCCTAGAAGAACAAGGTCAGCAAACCACAGCACTTCCCATCAGTTCTCCACCTGAAAACACTCAAAAACAGGCTATTTTTGGATCATGTCAACTGCTCCACTGAGCAACTGCGCTGAATGTCAACTGCTCCTCCTTGTACCTGCGCTGAAAGTCAACTCCAATGAAGGCTACCTGCGCTGGGCGAGATTGGCCAAGTGGCACAGTCATTCTGCAAGGTGTCAATTGCCCAGGAAGCTTCCAAACTGACACTTGGTTCAAGGGATTCGCCCTGTGATGAGTAAGAGGTACTTGATCTCCATGTGTAAGCAAGGATCTCCAAGTGGACTCAAGAACTGAAGTTTAACTAAAGTGGGAGAGGACACTAGTCAGCTTTATGCCAGCCTCAAGCTTACTCATCCTTTCTCCAAATCTCCTATATATAGAGCTCTTCTATGAGGTCTAGGGAGGCTGGAATTTTGTGCAAAGCAAGGAAGTGCTGTTGGTTTACAGTTAGAGTTATTGGGTGATTGCTTTTATAGAGGAGAAGAGGAGATTTCTTGCTGCTGGGGAGGTGCTGCTGGATTGGAGCCATTTATGGTTGTAACCTTCTCAGAACCTTTTTCTTCTATCAATAAAGCTTTTGATGTTCTCCTATATACTTGTATTGCAATGATGTATTGTTTTTATCTGTATATTTGATTCATTCTAATCCATGCATCAGTTATGAGTACATGTTTCTTGTAGTTTCCCTCTCTTGTTTTTGCAGGATCTTTGTGTAGCTGGGCCGGCAAAGGGAGCAAGGAGCTGGGAACAAGAGGCAAAGAGAGAAGACAGGATCGACAAAAGCGAAAGACATCGGTTGGTCAATCTTTTCTTCCTTCTCTGTACTTTCATAAAGAAAAACTATCAAAGCTTTACTTTCAGTTGTTGCTAAGGAACTATCACCCTTAGAGTCGGGATAGGGTCATTCCGAGTCGGATACTTTTCCCCACAACAAAATGGCGACTCCGCTGGGGAGCCTAGTATCTTGTTGGTGTTTGTAGTATCTTTCCTATTCATTTCCTGAACCAAAGAGTACCAAATCGAAAAGCTTTTGACTATATCAAAAGCGAAGTAGAGGGGCTGCTACTCTTGCTCATTTTCTGAGCAGATTCATGATTTGAAGAGCTGATCTACAAAAGACTCTTGTGCTCTTTGTGATAGCTTTTCATCCTCTTGATCATCCCTTAGCTTGTACTTGACCTATAGCTTTTTATTTCAGCAAAAACAGTGAATTTTTGAGCTTTTTATGACCCGGAAACCCTTGTAAACGCAACTCTCGTGTCTCAGTGCAGGCTGTCCAAAGGCAGTCTGCATTTCAGCGCAGGTACTCCCTTTGGGAACTGCACTGAGAGTCAATTTGACAGACCAGAGCCTGCGCTGAACCAGTTAGGCTATGTCTTCCTGAGGTTTCCCACTGAGTCTTAGCCCTGTTTTCACTGTTGTTTTGCTGCTGATTGCTTGTCATTTGTACTTGCTGTAAACCAACTTTCCTTGACATTATTCCGCCTCAGTTGTATGATGAAACTGTGATTGTTCTTTCAGTATTTCTTGTTTCAGTTACATTTTCCCATTGTGAAAAGCAAACCAGTATAGCTGTGGCCTCTTAGATCCTGAACTGTAAAAGTGTCTTTGTGATCTTAAGAGCTAGTTTTATTACTGTGCATGGCTGTTTGAGTTTGTTTGTTTTTCATTTTATGGTTTGAATCTATACATTTCCAGTGTCAAAACAAGTTGATCTTAAGGTGTCTTTTGATTGTGGACAAGCTTGTTTACTTCTGCTTGAAATTAGATTCAAAGTTATACAACAGTTTCCTTTCTGTCTTACATCAACATTAAGGATAACAAAAAGAAATACATGCATTGTGCATTTTGCATTTGACTGTGTGCTTGACGATTTAGGAAAATTTGCATTTTAGTGTGTGTTCTATGATCTGTGCGAAAAGTTGTGTCTTTCTTTTCCCTCAGTAGATTAAGGTTTTCAAAGTTGAAAGATTGAAAAGTTTTGCTTCTCATCTTAGATTGCATTTAGGAAGTTGTATATATACATCTCGTGGTGATCCTTAAAGGCAAACTGCTAAGCAAGATCAACATTAAAATAAACCCAATTTACATAACAACGCTTTGTAACATAACGCAAACATCTAGAGGTCTAGGTAGAGACGTGTTCCGGCGTCGTTAAGCATAGTGACTGTCGATCTCTACGAAGGTGGGTGATTCCTCCTGAGAGTCGGTGGCACTAATACGGACTTGTGCTCCCGCGTACCGTCGCGTATATTGGGAGACCCCTATAGGCATTTATCCTTTATCCTTAGGAAGCCGTGTCGACCGCCCTACTGATCGCGATGCAGTGAACACAGCATTCACGAAGATCGACCACCCGTACCGTAAAACGTATTCTGTGGTTTCGCGAAAGGTTTGGCACACCCTCTGCCTAGATCTCCAGAGCAGTTTCTTTTGGCCCTTTTCAAACTCTATAACTGAAAAGGTCCAACCGAGCATTTGTCACTTCGGGCTCGTTAATACATCGAAGGCGACTAGAGTCATCTTTAGCTTTTTCTTGACTCTTAAAACATGAAAAAGCAAGTTTGTGTCTAAAAGCGTCGTTAATAAAATTTATTTTAAGCGGAACAAAATCACCTGTTATTCCCACGTTGATCTTTCAGTTGAAAAGTATGGAGCCCACCAACCAAGGAGGCAACCTTGGCAGAAGTCCAAATCCCTTCTCCTCTTGGGGAGATGTTGGTGCGCCTCATATGGCAACATTGTCACTTCCAGGATTGACAATCGGCCTCCCTGTATGGTTTTTTTCAACTAATGTAGTCCAGATCGCCACTAATCCTGAGCAGTCGAATCAACAGTCAGAACAATCTAGAACTACCCACCAGCCTTCCACTTCTTACAATACTTCCTCTGATCCTTCATCTTCGCAAGGTAGAGCTGGCAAAAGTCAACCTCCCAAGGAGAAGAAGGAAAAGAAGAAGAAAGAAAAGAAGCAGAAGGAGCCTATGGCGAAGGCGACTGGGGGCAAGCAGAAGACAGCTGACAAAAACCCACACACTGCACCGACCGGGCCTAAATCGCCATGTGTCATTTGCAAAGGGACCCACTTCCATCGTGATTGTCCTTGTATTCCCCGGATACTAAGAGACTGGTCCCCAAGGTTGCACAATCCGGTAGCATCAACCTCTGATAGTCATGTTGATTGCAGTCCGTCGACTAGCGAGAGTGAAGGACGAAGAGGGAGATCAAGATCACCCTGTGTATTGTGTGAAGGCAAGCATGCCATCCACAAATGTCCATTCTTAGATGAGGCAAAGAGAGTTTTGGAAGATCGTCCGGTTTCACCGTTACGACTTCCTCCTGGGTACCAAAAACTCGCGCCTAATCCCTTGATAGTTGAAAATCCAGCTGACCCGCCCAAGTGGTCAGCTGAAGTGTCGGTCATTGAGAATGAACCTACTGAATCCAGACCAGACGAAAGTCTAAAGGTCGAAATGGCAGTTGACCCGGTTCTTCCTTCAGAGGTTTCATCGTCCAATGACTCTGTCATTGAAGACCCATCTTCAAATGACACCGTCGCCGAAGAGTCATCTTTATGCGACACCCTCACTGAAGAGAATAAGGATGACACCATCCAGGTTCTTTTCATTAGCACCGACTCTGATGAGCGTCAGGGCAATGCGCCCATTCCTTTATCGCAGGAAGGAACAACATCAGGGTCATACCCGGCCATATATTCGGTCCCACCACCAAGCAACCTGGTTGTATCCTTTGATTGGAATCAACTAGGCAGACCCCGGTTACCAGCCAGTATACCATTCAGAATCATTGTCCAGATCTATAGAATGATTATGGCTGGTACTATCATTGATGAGGGGGTGTCTGTGAGTATCCTTTCCTCTGTTGCTTGGAAAGCACTGGGTTCCCCGGCGCTTTTACCTGAGTTAAGAAATCTCTCAGGTTTTGATAAAGGAACCAGTCGACCATTAGGGATCCTCCCCAATGTGCCTGTTACATTGAAAGGGAAGACCGTCAATTTGAACGTGATGGTCGTCCAGGGACCCTTGGATTATAACCTACTCCTTGGACGTGACTATATTTATTGCATGGGAGCGATAGTCTCCTCACTCTTTAGAGTAATGTGTTTTCCACACGAAGGAAGGGTGGTCAAGCTCGTAGACCAACTTTCATTTCCGGGATCTCGCATCGCAAATAGTCAAATACCATTCCTAAATGGTCCGTTCACTCAGGATTCGCCTCCACCCCCAGTCCTCCTTCCCGATGAGTGCGAGTGATTCGGGAAGAAAAACTGGAACCCAGGGGGCATGCACCCTGGTCTACTTCGGGCAGAAGAAACCCTGGGTATAAGGTAGAATTTCCGCAGAAGAATGGACTAGTCCGTACCCCGTCCGGCGGTGGAAGAGGGGTTGTTCTAGAATAATATTCTTTTGTCAAAGTTATGCGAGTGAGATAATCAGCTTCTCGCTCCCCTTGTCTAGATAATCAGGATACCGAGGAAGGGGACCATTTGCGGTAGCAAGTAGTAACCATCTTTGAAGACAAGCCTCACCCATTAAAACATATGTTTTGAAGGATAAGTAGGGGCAGCCTCCAAAGAAAAAGATTCTATTGCTGCAACAGGTGGTCGCCATCTTTAGTAACCTGATGATAGACATCGCCGAAGAAAGAGATTGATTTGCGGCAGCAAATAGAACCCTCTTCGAATAATAAGAAAGAGGCAAGCCTCCCTCAATAATACCAATGTTTTGTCTTTGAGTAGTGTTCTTCTCTTGTCACAAATAGCTGTTCGTTAAATGTTGGGCCGACGGGAAGCCTGAGTACCGCGTAAGACCCCTTAAAATAACGAGAAGACTAGTATCGTTAACATTAGATTGGCAAGATGACAAGTAGCTGTGAACACCCAAAGAAAAGCAGAGGTAGGGGAGAGGAGGGGCAGCCTCGAAATTCTATCCTATGCCTGGGGGCATGCGAACTTTTGGAATGTGAGCGAGGGACGACTATTTATTTTTTAAATTTTTAGGTCCTCCCTTTAAACCTGTAGGTCTAACCCTTTAAACTCATAGGATTAGCCGATTCCGACCTTGCATGAAGAAAGTCTGTGGGGCAAAGGTAAAAACTTGCCAAAATTGGAGCATAGCTTCGTGAGATAAAGCTCCTTAAAAAATAGCTATCTCACAGGAG
Source organism: Pinus tabuliformis (assembly GCA_031772625.1). Taxonomy (NCBI): domain Eukaryota; kingdom Viridiplantae; phylum Streptophyta; class Pinopsida; order Pinales; family Pinaceae; genus Pinus; species Pinus tabuliformis. The sequence goes on from CM062805.1 coordinate 249,025,753, forward strand.
GCGTTCTTATTCTATGACTGGTATAATCGAGCAGTTTTAGCACATAGTTCATGCTCGTTAAAAAATAAACGCAAGATCTGAGCAGTTTTAGCGCATAGTTCATGCTCGTTAAAAAATAAACATAAGTTTATGAGCAGGCTTTCCTTTAGAGTTCAAGCTCATTCAGAAAAAATGAACCGGTAAATACCCTTCTGAGATCGTAAATTCATCAGCCATAAAAGCCTTGGTCGTGTTTGTGCACCATCACCTCCACCGTCATTTGGCCGATCATTCACTTCCATTTGTGTGTTTACCCATTTTGAGGAACATCTGCGAAGAGTGATTTCACTTAGCCATCCTTGTGACACTGCCGTGATTGGAATATTCCAACTTGTACCTGGAATCTGCTGCTGCCCTGTTAATCACTCGTTCCTCAAAAGACGAGTCTTCTTTGAGCTCTTTTCACTGACTCGTAAAATATGAAAAGTTTGCCGAGTTTTGGCCTTCCAGCTCGTTAAAGCGACCGGAAGAGCTATCCCTCCTCTAGATTTTAATCTTTTTGGACCTGAGGGATTATTGCACAAAAAGATCGAGCGCTTGTTTTGTTCGTCTCGTTAAAAGCAATCGAAAATTCATCCCTTCTGTATTGTTTTATACTTTTTCGGACTTAAGGGATTAGATGACGAAAAAGGAATTTTGGAGTTGACTTTATGTATCTTTTCAGACTCTCTAAAAATGAAAAGGACCGAGTTATCCTTGTCGTTAGACTCGTTAAATTCATTAAATAGCGACAAACTTGTCTTTAGACGAGAACGAGTTTCCCTATCGCTAAGCTCGTTAAATCATAGCGATGGGCCTGCCCGAAGGGCAGGTTATAGAACAAGCATATGTTATCCTCCTCAAGCTTGACAAAAATAAAGAGGTACTGGTCAGAAATGACTGGGGAAAAATTGGGAGAACATCAAAGTTTAATGGTAGCAAGTCGCTCTTGAACATGACACTTTTCCTCCGTACCACATCGGGTTGGGTTGTTTCATTCACCGGTCTCATCACCATGGTCTTCGCCAAACCATCCACATTTTGGGGTAATGCTACCGATCCATCGCATCAGTGTCGTTATATGTTCAAGAGAGGTCATTCTGAAAGTGTCAACCGTGTCCCATCCACTGCCATACATTATCCTTCATCCATTCATGATCGCCACCCTGAATCATATGTCACAGTTTGTTTTCACCTCCACTAAAATCATTAGCTCCGTTCCGTGTCATTGATGTGGGATTCATTAAGGCCCTCCTTTGACGGATCGCTTCTTGTCGACTTCAGCTCATTATCCAAGAAGTTGATCTAGGAACAACCCCATCAGTACTTTGAAGCTTGCATGCCTCAATGGCAAGTTTCTCACTTCCGGCGACAGGTATACATCAATGACCTTCGACCAGAAGATTTTGCGTGGCGTTCGACGCCAAGTCCTTTATTCATGCCACGTGAATTGTGCTGCAGTACCTTGAGGGTCATTATCATTATCGGTGATTCCTCTCGCGCTTGTTAACGGTTTGCATCATTGACCGGTAATCAAGCGATGTCTTTCCATGTTCGACTTCAGCGAAATTTTCACATGGATCGACTTGTACTTAGAGTGAAGATCGAACGAGTTTGAAGACCCCGGATCTAGTTTCATCCATCTGGGCCGCGATACATATTCAGGAAATATAAAAGCATTTGTCATGTACATCATTGCAGCAGATGATCATCCTACTCAAAGGATGATAATTTCAGCAGAGAATTATCAGTCTACCATCAGACGATCGTCTGTTCTATGTACCAAAATGTATTTATAAAGCTGAGCATGGGAATGCCCGCCTCAGCTAGATCATGAAAGCAGAATGAAAAATAATGTATTGTATTGTATTGTATTACAGGGCGCCTCCTCAGCACTGGAATGAACTTCGGACCCTCTAGATAAAGCATTTCACCCGATAAACGGCCTCATACTTTAGGGGGCAACTGTTATAGACATTTTTGTGCCTCACAGCATGGAGCATGAAATGTCAATAATTACAGGGATCCTCAGTCCCTAAACATGTTGTTCTTACCCCTAGAAGAACAAGGTCAGCAAACCACAGCACTTCCCATCAGTTCTCCACCTGAAAACACTCAAAAACAGGCTATTTTTGGATCATGTCAACTGCTCCACTGAGCAACTGCGCTGAATGTCAACTGCTCCTCCTTGTACCTGCGCTGAAAGTCAACTCCAATGAAGGCTACCTGCGCTGGGCGAGATTGGCCAAGTGGCACAGTCATTCTGCAAGGTGTCAATTGCCCAGGAAGCTTCCAAACTGACACTTGGTTCAAGGGATTCGCCCTGTGATGAGTAAGAGGTACTTGATCTCCATGTGTAAGCAAGGATCTCCAAGTGGACTCAAGAACTGAAGTTTAACTAAAGTGGGAGAGGACACTAGTCAGCTTTATGCCAGCCTCAAGCTGACTCATCCTTTCTCCAAATCTCCTATATATAGAGCTCTTCTATGAGGTCTAGGGAGGCTGGAATTTTGTGCAAAGCAAGGAAGTGCTATTGGTTTACAGTTAGAGTTATTGGGTGATTGCTTTTATAGAGGAGAAGAGGAGATTTCTTGCTGCTGGGGAGGTGCTGCTGGATTGGAGCCATTTATGGTTGTAACCTTCTCAGAACCTTTTTCTTCTATCAATAAAGCTTTTGATGTTCTCCTATATACTTGTATTGCAATGATGTATTGTTTTTATCTGTATATTTGATTCATTCTAATCCATGCATCAGTTATGAGTACATGTTTCTTGTAGTTTCCCTCTCTTGTTTTTGCAGGATCTTTGTGTAGCTGGGCCGGCAAAGGGAGCAAGGAGCTGGGAACAAGAGGCAAAGAGAGAAGACAGGATCGACAAAAGCGAAAGACATCGGTTGGTCAATCTTTTCTTCCTTCTCTGTACTTTCATAAAGGAAAACTATCAAAGCTTTACTTTCAGTTGTTGCTAAGGAACTATCACCCTTAGAGTCGGGATAGGGTCATTCCGAGTCGGATACTTTTCCCCACAACATTGACTAATAGTGTATGGAGGAGGAAAATTGTTGATATCCTAAAACTTAAGAGGATCAACCATGATCCCATACTTGGACATAATCAAGCCTAGAAATCATACATAAATAACACAAAATATGCATTTGTGGGGATTCAAATGAATATTATAGTAGATGAATGAGATGATCTAATCGGTGAGTAGTGTGATTCATGAGGCCATCCAAGTGTGCATCCAAAATTCACTTGATGTCATGAAAAGGATATGACATGGTTGCTGGAAAGTGGAACTAGCATTTTTAAGACCAAATGGAAGTTTCCTATACGCAAACATACACCAAGGACAAACAAAATTCATTTTGTGTTAAGCTTCCTTTTTTATTTGTATCTGATTATAGCCAAAGAAACCATCCATGAAAGAAAATATCTCACTTATGTTGCATTCATCAATGATTTGACCAATGAGTGGGGTTCAATAGCTATCTTTTGGATGGGCCTGATTCAAATCCGTATAATCGATGCAAACACAAATAGTATTCTATTTCCTAGTGATAGGAATGATGTTATAGAACCATTCCATTAATGGAATCGAATAAATGAACTTAGCTTTGAGAAATTTTTTGACGACCACCTTGATGGCAACAACTTTGCAAGGATGGATTGGACAGATATTTTTCCTAAAAGGCTTGGCTCTTTCATAAGTAATGGTTTAATGATCTATAATTTGAGGATCTATGCTAGGAATTTCTTCATACGACCAAGAAAAAACACTATGGAATTCTTTGAAAAGGGTAGTATAAGTAGTGATCTCATTAGGAGTACAATCCCCTCCAATCATGATGTTTTCCACAACCCTATGTTTCTTATAAATATCTATGGGAATGATATGTGAAATGTTCACAAAGTTCCCTTCATAGAGGAAATCATGGGCAGTGTTAGGATCTTTCACCCAATTGACATTTCACAAAGAAACAATGTTATAGACATTTTTGGGCCCTACAACCCCAAGCATGAAATGTCCATAAACCAAGGACTCCTAAGTCCCTAAAAGTGTTGTTCTAACCCCTAAAGGAACAAGGTCAACAGATTACAGCTTCTCCCAGAAGTTCTCCATGCAAAACTGCTCAGAGTTGGTCAAAACATGATCATTTCAGCTGCTCCACTGGCCAAGTGCGTTGCATCTCACCTAAGTACACTGTGTGGGTGCATTTCATTTCAGAAAGCCCTTCTATGGGGTGCGATGGATGAGAAATGACAAATGGAAGTGTCATTCCGCGAGGTGGAGAGGCAATGGAAGCTTCCAGAAACTTCTCCTGTGACACTTGCCTCTCTGAATTCAACCAAGGATGAGTAAGAGATCATCAATCTCCAAGTGGAAGCAAGAACTATCAAAGGGAAAACACTAATCAAATCATAAGCTGACTCATCTCCATTACAGATATCTATATATGGATCCCTCATCCCAGAGATCCAGAGGCTGGAATTTTGCATATTGTAAGGAATTGTTGTTGGTTTCTTGAGACAAACATCAGATTGTTGGGTGATCTAAGCTTTGTATGAGGTGAAGAGGGGCTTTCTTGCTGAGAGGTTGATGCTGGGTCAGAACAACTAGTTGTAACTCCTCTTGGCTCTTTCTTGTTTATCAATAAAAGCTATTCAAGTTTTCCTCCATATTCTTGTGTCATTGATATTTGTTGCATTTGTATGGTCAATTTACATCTGATCCTAGATTGTTTATGATTATAGATCCATGTCTTTGTATAGTGCTATGCTACTGTGATCTTGCAGGTACTTTGTGAAGCTGGGCGTGAAAGGGAACAAGTAGCGAAAGACTATCAAGGAAGAGAGGAATCAAATCAAGGGATTAGCGCAAGACAGAGGTTGGTCTTTTTGTTCCTCTCTATCTATAATTCATAAAGGAAAAACGAAAGTAGCTTTACTCTATTTGTTTCTTAGGCAGATGTCACACCTTAGTGGGATAGAGCAGTTCTATATAGACACTTTTCCCTGTAACAAAATGGCAACTCCGCTGGGGAAGAATTAGTTTGTTTGTTTATCTTCCTTGTTGTTTATTTCATAAACTTACAGGTAGCATTCGAACTGCATTTGCCATATCAAATGCAAAGTAGATAAATGCTACTTCAGCCCATCTATGGGATCTATTTATGATTTAAACAACTGATTCACAAGCTCTCTGATTTCCCTTGTGATAGATCTTAGATCCTCCTTAGATCTACCCCTGATTGTTGCATTACTGATTACCTTTTGCTCGGCCAAAACCCATGAACTGAATTACGAACTGTGACCCGGAACCCAAATAGAGTCTCGTTTCTGGCCCAGCGCAAGTACTGTTCAGAGAATCTGAACTTCAGCGCACTTCCCGAGTGGAGAAGGTGCGCTGCATTTCAAATTCCCTGTGTTACAGGTGCGCTGATCAGACTAGGCTTTGTGCAGTTTTGGTTTTTGTGATTCATTCTTTCCAGTTCTATTCCTGAATTTTGCTGCCTGTGATCAGTATATGTCTGTTTGAAACCCCTTTTCCTTGCTGTTATTCCACCTCCTTTGTACAAAAGAACTGTAAATGTTTTTGTGTGTTTGTTGAGTCATTTTCAGTTCTCCTTTGCAAAAGTAGCGTAATCGTACTGTCGTCCTTTGATTTGAAACTGTCGCAAGTGTCGATTTCGATCATAGGAAAGAGTTTGATTGTTGTTGATGGTCGATTATCCTATTACTATTGTTTTTGGTCTGAATTTGTAAATTTTCTAGTGTCAAAAACAAGTATTCATTTCAAAATCGTAAGGTGTTGTGATCGTCTCCATTTTTTATTTCGAAAAGAAACTTGTTGATATTTTTTGCTTGAAAAGAAATTCAGATTTGTGCATCAACTTTCTTCTTATCATTCATATACTAAGAAAGTCAAAAACAAATACATGCATGTGCATTTGCATATAGACAGTCTGATTGGTTTGATTTAGGAAAGTGCATTTAGAGTGTGCTCTTTGCTCTTTGTGAAAAGATTTTGTCTTTCTTTCCTTAGTAGCTAGGATTTTCATTGCACAAAGAAGATAAAAAGTTTGTTTATCATCTTAGATTGCAATTTAGGAATTACATCTACATCTCGCAGTGAAACTGAAAGGAAAACTTCATAAACAAGATCAACTATAAAATAAATTCAATGAATCTAACAACGCTTTGGAACTTAACGCACAACATTTAGAAGTCTAGGCTAGAGACGTATTCCGGCGGCGTAAAGCCTGGTAACTGTTGTTCTCACTGATGGTTGGGTGATTCCTCCACTTTGAAACGATAAGTGCCAGTACAGACTTGTGCTCCCACATACCGTCGAGTATATTTTGGGAGACCCCAATAGGCTTAATCCTTTATCCATAGGAAGCCGTGTCTGCCGCCCTATCGATCGCAATGCACTAAACACAGCATTCGGGAAGATTGACTACCGTACCGTAAAAAGTATTCTGTAGTTTTGCGATTGGTTTGGTAATCCATCTACCTAGATTTCCAGAGCAGTCCCTTTTGTTCCTTTTCAAACTCTTTAACAGAAAAGGTCCATCTGAGCACTTGTCACTTCAGGCTCATTAAAAATCGAAGGAGACTAGAGTCATCTTTTGTTTTTTCTCGACTCTTAAAAATTGAAAAAACAAGTTGTGTCAAAGCGTCTAAAATTTATTTTAAACGGAATATTCATTACCCTTTCCTACATTGATCTTGGGTTGATAAAATGGAATCCACCAACTAAGGAATTCCCCTTGGAGGAAATCCTAGTCCCTTCTCCTCTTGGGGAGATGTTGGTGCACCCCATATGGCCACATTGTCACTTCCAGGACTGACAATTGGCTTGCCTGTATGGCTTTTCTCAACCTCTGTCATTCAGAACACCACAATTCCTGAACAATTGAATCAGCAACTAGATGAGACCAGAGTTACCCACCAACCTTCTACTTCCTCTAATTCTTCCTCTCCTCCTTCCTCTTCGCTTGATGGGGCTGGTAAAGCCAAAAGTCAAGTACCTGAGAAGAAGAAGGAAAAGAAGAAGAAAGAGAAGAAGAAGAAGGAGCCAAAAGCGAATGGGGGCAAATGAGCGTCGTCTAGCGAAAATCCACACACTGCACTGACTAGGCCTAAATCGCAATGTGTCATTTGCAAAGGAGACCACTATCATAGAGATTGTCCTTGCATCCCTCAGATCTTAAGGGACTGGTCTCCTTGTTTGCACAACCCGGTGTCGTCAACCTCTGATGATCATGTTGAAAACACACCGTCGACTAGTGAAAGTGAAGCCCCAGGACAAAAAGGAAAATATAGATTTCCTTGTAAACTGTGCGAAGGCGATCATGCCGTCCATTGTTGTCCCTTCTTAGACGAGGCTAAAAGAGTTTTGGACGATCATCCGGTTTCACCGTTACGACTTCCTCCTGGATATAAAAAACTCTTGCTGAGTCTATCACTAGTTGAAAATCCGGCTGGCCCGCTCAGGTGGTTGGCTGAAGCATCTATCATTGAATATAAACCATCTGAATCCATACCAGACGAAAGTCAAAAGGTCGAGGCGGCAGTTGACCCGGTCTTGCCTTCAGAGGTTCCATCTTCAGATGATACAGCCAACGAAGAGAACAAGGATGACACCGTCCAAATTCTTTTCATAAGCACAGACTCCAATGAACATGGGGGCAATTTACCCATTCCTTTACTGCAGGAAGGAAGTTCATCAGATTCGTACCCGGCCGTCTATTCGGTCCCACCTCCAAGCAACCTAGTTGTCTCCTTTGATTGGAATCAACTAGGCAGACCCCATTTACCAGCTAATATACCATTCCGAATCATTGTTCAAATATATAGAATGGTTATGGCCGGTACCATCATAGATGAAGGGGCTTCTGTGAGTATCCTTTCCTCGACTGCTTGGAAAGCACTTGGTTCGCCATCGCTTTTGCCTGAGATGAGAAATCTAACAGGCTTTGATAAAGGAACCAGTCAACCGTTAGGGATCCTTCCCAATGTGCCCATAACATTGAGAGGGAAAACCGTTCAAATGAATGTAATGGTAGTTCAAGGACCCCTGGATTATAATCTACTCCTTGGACGAGACTATATTTATTGCATGGGAGCGATTGTCTCCTCACTCTTTAGAGTAATGTGTTTTCCGCACGAAGGAAGAGTGGTCAAGCTCGTAGACCAGCTTTCATTCCCCGGTTCACGCATAGCAAATAGTCATATACCATCCCTGAATGGTCTTTTCACGCAAGAAATGTCTCAATCTCCAGTCCGTCTGCCCGATGAGCGCGAGTGATTCAGGGGACATGACTGAAACCCAGGGGGCATTCACCCTGGTCTGCTTCGGCAGGAAAACTTCAAGTATAGGGTAGGTTTCCACGGGAGTATATGACCTTCATACTCCCATCCGTGATTGGAAGAGGGCGTTGGACTGGAATAATATTCTCTTGTCAAAGTTATGTGTGTTGGCAGGCATTGTCACTCACCTTTGTTTATTTCAATAAACATCGCCGAAGAAGTGTTTTGTTTATGCTATAAATAGGACAATCTTTGGTAACCTGTAAGAGGTAGGCCTCTCCCGGTAAAACAAATGTTTTAAAGGAAAGAAGAAGAGGTAACCTTGAAACTCTATTTTATACCTGGGGGCATGCAAACCTTTTGGCATGCAAGCAAAGAGCGATCATTTATCTATTTTTTGGATTGGTCGTTTCCTAACTTACATAAAGAAAGGATGTGGGGCAAAAATCTAAAAGTTTTCGTTTTTATATGAGACATTCTTATCACACGACTGGATTAATCGAGCAGTTTTAGCGCGGACTTCATGCTCGTTAAAAAATAAACATAAGCAATGAGCACATGTTCCTCCAGAGTTTAAGCTCATTAAAAAATGAACCAATTTCTGGTAAATAACCATCGTGAATGTAATACTTCAGCCTTTAAAGCCTTGGTCGTGTTTGCACCGTCACCTCCACTTTTGCATTGGCCGATCATTCACCTCCATTTGATTGTTTACCCATTTTGAGGAACAGCTGCGAAGAGTGATCTCACTAGCCATCCTTGTAACACTGTCGTGATTGGAAAATTCCAAACCTTACCTAGAATCAGCTGCTACCCATTTTATTAATCGTTCCTCAAAAGACGAGTCTCCTTTAACCTCTTTTCAACTGACTCGTAAAATATGAAAATATTGCCGAGCCATTGGCCTCTCCAGCTCGTTAAAGGGACCGGAAGTGCTATCCCTCCTCTAAATTTTAATCTTTTTGGACCTGAGGGATTATTACACAAAATGATCGAGCGCTTGTTTTGTTCGGCTCGTTAAACGGATCGAAAATTCATCCCTTCTGTATTGTTTTATACTTTTTTGAACTTAAGGGATTAGATGACGAAAAAGGAATTTTGGAGTTACCTTTACGTTCCTTTTCAGACTCTCTAAAATTGAAAAGGACCGAGTTATCTTTGTCGTTAAACTCGTTAAAATTTTAATAGCGACAAACTTGTCTATAGACGAGAACGAGTTTCAATATCGCTAGGCTCGTTAAAACATAGCGATGGGTTTGCCTGAAGGGAAAATTATAGAACAAGCATATGTTATCCTCCTCAAGCTTGACAAAAATAAAGAGATACTAGTCAGCAATGACTGGGGAAAAATTGGGAAGAAAACTTGAAGAAACTTTGTTGGTAGCAAGTCACTCTTGAACATGACACTTTCACTCTGCATCCAAGTCGGGTTGGGTTGTTCCATTCACCAGTCACATCACCATGGTCCCATCATACCATCCACATTTGGGGTTAATTCTACCAATCCATCATGTCAGTGTTGCCGATATGTTCAAGAGAAGTCATTCAGAGAATTCACTTGTGTCTCACCCACTACCATACATTTATACTCCATTCTTTCATGATCGCCACCCTGAACCTTATATCACCAGATCATTTTCACCTCCATTAAAATCATTTTCTCTGTTCCGTGTCATTGATGTGGGATTCATTAAGGCCCTCCTGTGACGGATCGCTTCTTGTCGACATCAGCTCATTATCCAAGAAGTCGATCTAGGAACACCCCATTCAGTACTTTGAAGCTTGCATGCCTCAATGGCAAGTTTCTCACTTCCGGCGACAGGTTTACATCAATGACCTTCGACCGAAAGATTTTGCATGGTGTTCGACGCCAAGTCCTTTATTCACACCATGTGAATTGTACTGCAGTACCTTGAGGGTCATTATCATTATCGGTGATTCCTCTCGCACCTGTTAACAACTTACATTGTTGGCTGGTAATCAGGTGATGTCTTTCCATGTTCGACTCCAGAACATCTTTCACATGGATCGACTTGTACTTCGAGTGAAGATCGAACGAGATTGAAGACTCCGGATCTAGTTTCATCCATCCGGGCTGCGATATATATTCAGGGAAATAAAGACATCAAATGTACATCATTGCTGCACAGATAATCATCCAATCAAAGGGATGATGGCTCTACTAGAATCATCAGTCTACACTCAGACGATTGTCTGTCCTATGTACATGAAAATGAATTTATAAAGCTGAGCATGGGAATGCCCACCTCAGCTAGATCATGAAAATATTATGAAGATAATGTATTGTATTGTATCTTATTACAGGTCTCCTCCCATCTTGAAAGAACTTTGAATCCTCATAATAAAGCATTTCACTCGACATCAAAAGATTAATGACCTCATGCTTTAGGGGGAAACTGTTATAGACATTTTTGGGCCCTACAACCCCAAGCATGAAATGTCCATAAACCAAGGACTCCTAAGTCCCTAAAAGTGTTGTTCTAACCCCTAAAGGAACAAGGTCAACAGATTACAACTTCTCCCAGAAGTTCTCCACAAAAACCTGCTCAGAATTGGTCAAAACAGGATCATTTTAGCTGCTCCACTGGCCAAGTGCGTTGCATCTCACCTAAGTACACTGTGTGGGTGCGTTTCATTTCAGAAAGCCCTTCTATGGGGTGCGATGGGCGAGAAATGACAAATGGCAGTGTCATTCTGCGAGGTGGAGAGGAAATGGAAGCTTCCAGAAACTTCTCCTATGACACTTGCCTCTCTGAATTCGACCAAGGATGAGTAAGAGATCATCAATCTCCAAGTGGAAGCAAGAAATATTAGAGAGAAGACAATAATCAAATCATAAGCTGACTCATCTCCATTACAGATATCTATATATGGATCCCTCATCCCAGAGATCCAGAGGCTGGAATTTTGCATATTGTAAGGAATTGTTGTTGGTTTCTTGAGACAAACATTAGATTGTTGGGTGATCTAAGCTTTGTATGAGGTGAATAGGGGCTTCCTTGCTGAGAGGTTGATGCTGGGTCAGAACAACTGGTTGTAACTCCTCTTGGCTCTTTCTTGTTTATCAATAAAAGCTATTCAAGTTTTCCTCCATATTCTTGTGTCATTGATATTTGTTGGATTTGTATGGTCAATTTACATATGATCCTAGATTGTTTATGATTATAGATCCATGTCTTTGTATAGTGCTATGCTACTGTGATCTTGCAGGTACTTTGTGAAGCTGGGCGTGAAAGGGAACAAGTAGCGAAAGACTATCAAGGAAGAGAGGAATCAAATCAAGGGATTAGCACAAGACAGAGGTTGGTCTTTCTGTTCCTCTCTATCTATAATTCATAACGGAAAAACGAAAGTAGCTTTACTCTGTTTGTTTCTAAGGCAGTTGTCACACCTTAGTGGGATAGAGCAGTTCTATATAGACACTTTTCCCTGTAACAAACAAGGATGTGAAAGTCATCATTCAAGTGTTCTGAACAAGGGAGGAATGAAGAGAAATGGTGTTATTCTTCCTAAGGTGGATTAGAGATTTCCATGGCTTCCAAGATGGCTTCATTAGATGGCATCATAGTATCAAGGAAATCATGGGAACGAGAATGATCGACAACCCAGACAGGCGAGGAGTAAGCATCAAGTTCGACATCATTGAAGAATTTGGCTCAAGGTCAACAATCACCATTTGGATAGCTTGATAAGCCAACTCAGCGAGGCTTAAAGGCATATGTTCAATAAACATGTCAATTTACTCAACAAAAGGAAATATCCAAGGATTAGTGGACCCATGAAAACTATATGAGACAAATATGATCACGTTAATAGAGTTAGCTAATTGTGACAGTTTAAGTGGAAGCAAAGGACATGTGCCCATCAATGAGGAGTCTTTGAACAACCCTACCCTAACATTTTCAACAACAACAGTGAAATTCCATACAAAGGGGAACAACTTAACATCATGAGAATGCAAGTCAAACCTACAAAAGGTCAACTAGTAAATGGTGACTATCTTACCTTGATGGCAGAACATTACGAGATGGAAGAATGAAGACATGACAATTGTCATGGCATAAAACAAATTTTCTTGAGAAAGAGGTTATAATATAACAGTTCATCAGTTACCTCAACCTCAAAAGAGATTACTTTTCCCCCAAGCTCAATAGGAAAAGTGGAGAACACCCCTTGAGGATGAAAGGTATGCCCATTAAAATATTTAAACCCTAATCTAAGTGGAGACAAAGACAATGAACTAAGTGCATTCAAACACTTTGTTCACATGATACATATAGATGCTCCCTCATCAAAGATTTTCCTATGAATACGTTTTCCAAAGACATGGACCATTATCTACAATTCTAGACAATGTGGAAGATGAGGTTGCCATGAAGAAGGATTGAAGGTCATGATATTCAAATTTGAGGGATCCACTACGCCAATAACATATAAAAGTTCCTTGTTTTGCACGAGGAAACTTTTCAATAGTTGAAGTGCAGACATAGTAGTCGAATCTTGGGCCAAATCCTTGATAATACTATAGTTGTGAGTGCCCTTTGCAATAGGATTATTCATAGTCTTATGAAGGGTGCCTCTAGGGGGGCATGGGACTGTGTTAGATTATGGTTTATCAAAATGAAGAAGGCTATTAGGTGGAGGTGGATTCATGGGCTTCGAGCTAAAAGTACCACTCTCAGGATTCTCATAATTGGTGTGCTTTAGTTGTGACATTGATGATTTTCTCTACCATAAATATATATTGTGCAGAAGATGATGAGACATTGTTAGAATAACTTCTCCCACAACCCACATGTTGAGGCAGTGGAGGGTTTGTAACCATGTTTTGTTGTAGGGTCAAAAAGGGATTTGTCAAGGTAATTATTGATGAGCATTTCACATACCATTTCATCCATTCAAGGGCACTTAAGAGTGAAATGGTCTTCCCCCAAATCTTGCAAGGAAAAAAATTCTTATTATTCTTCTCTTTTGTTGCACTCCTAGTAGTATCTTGGGTTTGTGATGCCCCTTGTAATTCCTCATTCGAATTTTTGTTAGACTTTTTCAATTTATTCTCACCTCCTAGTTTCTTGAGTTTTTTTGTTAATGTGGATTAAACAAAGTTCAACTCAGAGGGGGGAATAGGGGAATTAGGAGAAAAGAGAAAGTCTTACCAACTGAGGCACTAGAATAGATATTCATTTCGTCCATCTATGAGGCTAGTTGGCCTATGTTTCCCGATGAAACAAGCCACACTACACCATGGGCATGGGTTATGAACTTATGATTTATTAGATCAATTGATGACCAAGGAGCATTAGGAATTATGTAATATAAGGTACCCACTTGAGAATAAATCAATTCAAGTTGATGGAAACACATGATGGCTTGTTCGTCAGTTTAGGATCTACCTTTTCCACATATTAAAGAATCCTAGGCAAGATGGACTTGGTGAACCACTCGCATAACAGGTCATCAAGGAACTTGGTTATGAAGAGACTCCGTCTTCTTCTCCACTCATGAATGTGATTAGAAATGTGGGTGGAGGTATCTTGATGGAAGTTAGTGAGAATGTCGGTTCCATTCTTGTACCTAATAGGGAATTGATAGTGATTGAAAAAGGCATGTGCTAAAGACATGAAGGTATGATAAGGGAAAATTTATAAATCAATGTACCACTTTTTGGAACTTCCAGTAAGAGTCCATTAGAAAAGGCACAACCTTATTCTATCATCCATAAAAGAGTTGGAAGAGCACCATAAGTGGTAAGTGGTAATGTGGGTTGCAGGGTATTTTCTAGGTTTACCATCAAACTTAGGTATGCTTGTTGATATCTCATGTGGGACCATTAGCCATATAGTATTATGCTTAATGGGATCATTCATTAACATAGAAAAATCAAACAAAGAAAGTGTTTCCAAGAAAGGTGAGTTGAATGATGCTTGCGGGGTGAGGGAAGGTGTCTCCTATGACTCAATTGGAGGAGGTTCTCCACCCATATCTTGGTTTCCATTGTTAAGGTAACTCACGAAATTGGTTTGGCTAGAGGTTATAACTCCAACACCCATCTAAACATCATGATTTTTAATGCCCCTAGGGTGAATGCCCCCAGTTGCAAAAGGATTCCCAAAATGTTGTTGAACTTCTAGGCCAAAGGGTTGAAAATAAGGATTAGTAACCCAAGTATTAAATATATTGTAAGGAAAATTGGTTCCCACCCTTTGGACATTCCATCGAAATTGCATGGTCCCTTGGAATGTAGATCCCCTTGAAGATTGGCCTCCCTAAGGATTAGTGAAGCTACTAGAAATGAAAGTGCCCCTAGATAAGCTAGAGGATGACATGGATTGGGCGAAAGGATTCCAACCATAAGGTAACCCACTATTGGGTATGAACATACTCACTACTAATATAATACCACCCATCTTGGGGCTCGAGAACCTAGATGTAAACATGGAGTTCAGACCTTTGACACTGGACATAGGTATGTTAGACATGATTGAGCTAGACCTCTGCCAAATTTGAATGGAGATGATGTGGTTTTTGATGTGGAGGTACCCATAGTGGATGTTCTATATGGAGGTAAAAGGGATCCCTACAGATTTTACCAAAACAATAAATGGTTCTCTGCATATGTGGTGTGAACAGGACCTGTGGTCATAGTGGTAGGTATAGAAGTGGCATGCGGGAGACCATATTACATTATAAGTGGGGAAACAACAAGTCCTTCCATGGTAGTGGTGTTATCCATAAAGAACTCAGGTAAAGGACTATGCACAGATTTGGATAAGTCTACACCCCCACCTAAATAGATGGGTGTCAAGGTAGGGAGAAGAGGTGGAAGACTATGGTCAACCACTCAATGAAAAATAGCTTTTTCCCCTTGAGTAGCACCCAAACAACCTATGACATAAGTGTAACTATGGTGGTGGTAGCGTTAAGTTTATTTCTATGTTTAAGCGGACCCTCCTCACAAGGAGTAAGGACCTTAAGGTGACAAGAATGACACAAATGAAACTATGCCACAATGGTGGCCAAAAGGTTACACAAACGTGTAAAACAAAAATCCTAAGGCCACTAGACACAACCAAACAATATGCACCTATACAATCTAAGGGATCAAGCAAGCAAACCAAATATCAAAGGTATTCTCCTCTGATTGGAGCCTAGTTAATGAATGCCTAAGTCATCTGTGAGGAAATGGTTGGGAAAATTATTCTAACACTAGGTTTTATCAATGTGGGTTCTACCCCTATGAACCTCCAATTTTTGATAAATCATTTCATGTTACAATAGTACCTTTGTATGAAAAACCATATGTTATGGATTTGCAACGATAACTTGCATAGTACAAAGTTCTTCAACACACACACAACATATATATGAGGTTCCCTTTGAAGAGGCTTGTATCCAAAGTCAATGAAATTTCACTTAAGTGATAGAATTGAGAAAGTGTAACATGTATTACGTTAATGCAATACTATAATTGCATATACTAGTTACCTCATTAATATTCTTTGTGTAAACAAATATTTAATGTGAACTTAAGAATAAGTATGCTTGAAACATATGCACTTTTACATGGTTGCTATTCATTTACATGTTAATATTCAATCATTTTTATATTATCCATAGTTGTAACCTAGAGAGGCCATAATGGTTATTCAACAAATCTAAACAAGAACTAGATTCTCTCCATATTGGAACTTTGAAATAGTTTCTTATTGTTATGATATTTTTTGTTAACTTAAAATAGAGCACATTGTGTAAATATGGTGAGAACACACAATATTATGGCATGCTACTTATGTAATGTGTTATATAATGTTTTATTCTATTATCATGCATTGTAAATGATATTATTATTAGTCCATGCCAAGGCAGGACTATAGCAATCGATTTTCCTCTTGAAAACTACTAGTTTAGCATTGACCAATGCAACTTCTAATGTTTAAATTTGAAAAATAAATATAAGGCCATATGGATAACTATCTCACATATTTTATATGCAATATTCATGCATGATTTTTAGATATTTGTATAGTGATTTTTTATTCTTAAGCTTTGGAGGAAAACCATAAAAAAAAAAAAAAAAATTGTAAATAACTCATACTTAGGTTAATAAGATATGTACCATCAATTACTTCCCACCATAATTTAATAAATTATTTGCATAAAATATGGATGGGAATAAAATGTAAATAAATAAACTTGCTAGAAGTTACTTCCCACCATTATCTGTGCTTTCCTCAGCATTTATGTAGGAGTAAAATTGTAAATGTGTAGTCTTACTAGTGGTTACTACCCACCAAAATTTATGCAAAGTCCTTGTGCCTGTTGATTTCTCCACTTCACATCTCAATTTATTAGTTCATGCCAAATAAAAACTATAAGATTCAATTTACCTATTGAAAACTATTAATTTAGCATTACCCAATGTAAGTTATATTTTCATTATATTTTTTCTTGCAATTTTTCCCATAACATCATTTTTAACTTGAGTGGGACTAAGCTACCCTACAACACTTGTTTAAACAATTTCTAACATTTTTTTTCTTTTATCCTTTTTTAAAAATTACAAATTATAACCTAAAGACAAAGACTAAATGTTATACAACTATTACCCTCGTTTTATGGAGAATGAATCCAATTTTCACATAAATCCCATGGAGAAAAAGGTAAATGGAAAGTTTAACCTAAAAACATGTGTTGATTGTTATAGCACTATGTTATAGACATTTTTGGGCACTGCAAACCCAAGCATAAAATGTCCATAAACCAAGGGCTCCTAAGTCCCTAAAAGTGTTGTTCCAACCACTAAAGGAACAAGGTCAACTGATTACAGCTTCTCCCAGAAGTTCTCCATGAAAAACTACTCAGAACTGGTCAAAACTGGATCATTTCACCTGCTCCATAGGCAAAGTGCGTTGCATCTCACCTAAATACACACAGTGGGTTCGTTGCATTTCAAAAATCCCTTCTATGGGGTGCGATGGGTGAGAAGAGACAAATGGCAGTGTCAATCCACGAGGTGGAGAAGCATGGAATCTTCTAGAAACTTCTCCTATGACACTTGCCTTTCAGAATTCGACCAAGGATGAGTAAGAGATCATCAATCTCCAAGTGGAAGCAAGAACTATCAGAGGGAAGACACTAATCAAATCACAAGCTGACTCATCTCCCTTATAGACATCTATATATGGATCCCTCATCCCAGAGATCCGGAGGCTGGAATTTTGCATCTTGTAAGGAATTGTTGTTGGTTTCTTGAGGCAACATCATAGTGTTGGGTGATATAAGCTTTGCATGAGGTGAAGAAGGGCTTACTTGCTGAGAGGATGGTGCTGGGTCAGAACAACTGGTTGTAACTCTCTTGGCTCTTTCTTGATTATCAATAAAGTTATTCAAGTTTTCCTCCATACTCTTGTGTAATCTATGTTTTGTGCATTTGTATGGTCAATTTACATCTGATCCTAGATTGTTTATGATAATAGATCCATGTTCTCGTATAGTGTTATGCTGCTTTGATTCTACAGGTACTCCATGAAGCTGGGTATACAAGAAAGCGAGTAGCAAAGGACTATCAGAAGAGAGAGGAATCGAACAAGGAACCAAGCGCAAGACAGAGGTTGGTCTCCTTTATTCTTCTCTCATATATTTTTCATAAAGGAAAACGAAAGTAGTTTTACTTTGTTTGTTTCTAAGGTAGCTACCCGCCTTAGTGGGATTAGCAGTTCTGCATAGACACTTTTCCCTGTAACAAAATGGTGACTCCACTGGGGAGCGACTAGGTTGTTTGTTTATCTACATTTGTTTACTTTATAAACTTACAGACGAAGCTTGAAGTTGAGCCAGGTAGCTTTCGAACTGCATTTGCTATGCAAATGCAAAGTAGATAAATGTTGCTTCAGTCAATCTCTGGGTTTTGTTTATGAATTAAACAACTTATTTACAAACTCTCTAATTGCCCTTGTGGTGGCTCTAGTATCCTCCTTGGATCTATCCCTGTGATTGATTTACTGATTACCACTTTCTCGGCCAAAATCCCTGAACTGAACTGCAAACTGTGACCCGAAACCCAAGCAAAGTCTCGTTTCTGGTCCAGCGCACTGTGTGCTCTGTGAATCTCAAATTCAGTGCACTTCCTGAGTGTAGAAGGTGCGTTGCATTTCAAATTCACTGTGTTACAGGTGCGCTGATCAGACTAGGTATTGTTCCTGAATTTTGGTTTCTGTGTTCACTCTTTTCAGATCTATTCAAGAATTTTGCTGCCCAGTACACCTCTATTTGAAACCCCTTTCATTGCTATTATTCTGCCTCCATTGTGCAAAGAACTGTAAATGTTTTTGTGTATTTGTTGAGTCATTTTCAGTTCTCCTTTGCAAAAAAGTAACGTAATTGTACTGTCGTTTCTTGATTTGAAAGTGTCGCAAGTGTCGCTTTCAGTCATAGAAGAGAGTCTGATTGCTCTTGATAGTCGATTACCCTGTTACTATTGTATTTGATCTGAATTAGTAGTTTTTCTAGTGTTGAAAGCAAGTTTTCATTTCCAAATTGCAAAGTGTTGTCATTGTCTTCATTTTGATTTTGAAAAGAAACTTGTTAGTAATTGTCGCTTTGAAAAATAATTCAGATTTGCGCATTAGCTTTCTTTTTATCATTCACATATTAAGAAGGCTAAAAACAAATACATGCATGTGCATTTGCATTTAGACTGTTTGATTGGTTTGATTTAGGACAGTGCATATAGTGTGTGCTCTATGCTCTTTGCTGAAAGAATATTGTCTCTCTTTCCTTAGTAGCTAGGATTTTCATTGCACAAAGAAGATAAAACGATTGTTTATCATCTTAGATTGCATTTTAGGAATTGTATATCTACATCACGCGGTGAACCTAAAAGGCAAATTTCTTAAGCAAGATCAACTATAAAATAAATTTAATGAATCTAACAACGCTTTGGAACCTAACGCACAACATCTAGAAGTCTAGGCTAGAGATGTATTTCGGCGTCGTAAAACCTGGTAACTATTGTTCTCACTGTTGGTTGGGTGATTCCTCCACTTTGAGACGATAAGTGCCAGTACGGATTTGTGCTCCCACGTACCGTCGAGTATATTTTGGGAGACCACAATAGGCTTAATCCTTTATCCATAGGAAGCCGTGTCTGCCGCCCTATCAATCACAATGCACTGAACACAGCATTCGGGAAGATTGACTACCATACCGTAAAAAGTATTCTGCAGTTTTGCGATTGGTTTGGTAATCCCTCTGCCTAGATTTCCAGAGCAATCCCTTTCGTTCCTTTTCAGACTCCTTAACAGAAAAGGTCCATCTGAGCACTTGTCACTTTAGGCTCATTAAAAATCGAAGGCGACTAGAGTCATCTTTTGTTTTTTCTCGACTCTTAAAAATTGAAAAAACGAGTTGTGTCAAAGCGTCTAAAATTTATTTTAAACGGAATAATCATCACCTTTCTTATGTTGGTCTTAGGTTGAGAAAATGGAGTCCACCAACCAAGGAGTTCCCCTTGGAGGAAATCCTAGTCCCTTCTCCTCTTGGGGAGATGTTGGTGCACCCCATATGGCCACATTGTCACTTCTAGGATTGACAATCAGCTTGCCCGTATGGCTTTTCTCAACCTCCGTCATTCAGAACACCGCAATTCCTGAACAATCGAGTCAACAACTAGACAATTCCAGAGTTACCCCCCAACCCTCTACTTCGTCTAATTCTTCCTCTCCTCCTTCCTCTTCACTTGATGAGGCTGGTGAAGCCAAAAATCAAGTACCTGATAAGAAGAAGGAAAAGAAGAAGAAAGAGAAGAAGAAGAAGGAGCCAAAGGCAAAAAGGGGCAACCAAGCATCGTCTAGCGAAAATCCACACACTGCACCGACCAGGCCTAAATCGCCATGTGTCATTTGCAAAGGAGACCACTATCATAGAGATTGTCCCTGCATCCCTCAGATCTTAAGGGACTGCCCTCCTCGTTTGCACAACCTGGTGTCGTCAACCTCTGATGATCATGTTGAAAGCACACCGTCGACTAGTGAAAGTGAAGCCCCTGGACAAAAAGGAAAGTGAAAATTTCCTTGTAAACTGTGTGAAGGCGATCACGCCATCCACTGTTGTCCCTTCTTAGATGAGGCTAAAAGAGTTTTGGACAATCGTCCGGTTTCACCGTTACGACTTCCTCTTGGATATAAGAAACTCTTGTCGAGTCCGTCACTAGTTGAAAATCTGGCTGACCCGCCCAGGTGGTCGGCCGAAGCATCTATCATTGAAGATAAACCATCTGAACCCATACTAGACGAAATTCAAAAGGTCGAGGCGGCAGTTGACCCGGTCTTGCCTTCAGAAGTTCCATCTTTAGATGATACAGTCACCGAAGAGAACAAGAATGACACCGTCCAAATTCTTTTCGTAAACACAGACTCCGATGAACATGGGGGCAATTTACCTATTCCTTTACCGCATGAAGGAATTTCGTCAGAGTCGTACCCGACCATCTATTCGGTCCCACCTCCAAGCAACCTAGTTGTTTCCTTCAATTGGAATCAACTATGCAGACCCTGTTTACTGGCTAGTGTACCATTCGGAATCATTGCTCAAGTATATAGAATGGTTATGGCCGGTACCATCATAGATGAAGGGGCTTCTGTGAGTATCCTTTCCTCGACTACTTGGAAAGCGCTTGGTTCACCATCGCTTTTGCTTGAGATGAGAAAGCTGACAAGCTTTGACAAAGGAACCAGTCGACCATTAGGGATCCTTCCCAATGTGCCCATAACATTAAGAGGGAAAACCGTTCACATGAACGTAATGGTAGTCTAAGGACCCCTGGATTATAATCTACTCCTTGGATGAGACTATATTTATTGCATGGGAGTCATTGTCTCATCACTCTTTAGAGTAATGTGTTTTATGCACGAAGGAAGAATGGTCAAGCTCATAGACCAGCTTTCATTCCCCGGTTCACGCATAGCAAATAGTCATATACCATCCTTGAATGGTCTTTTCACGCAAGGAATGTCTCATCAATCTCCGGTCCGTCCACCTGATGAGCGCGAGTAATTCGGGGGACATGATTGAAACCCAAGGGGCATGCACCCTGGTCTACTTCGACAGGAAAACTTAAGGTATAGGGTAGGTTTCTGTGAGAGATATATGACTAGTCTGACACTCCCGTCCGTAATTGGAAAAGGGGGTTGGACTGGAACAAGATTCTCTTGTCAAAGTTATGTGAGTGGAGGCGTCTGCGCCATTCACCTTTGTCTATTTCGGTAGGCATCGCCGAAGAAGTGTTTTGTTTGCGGTGCAGATAAAACAATCTTTGGTAACCTGAAAGAGGTAAACCTTTCCCGATAAAACAAATGTTTTGTTGGTAGATTGAAGGGTGACCTTGAAACTCTATTTTATACCTAGGGGCATGCAAACCTTTTGGCGTGCAAGCGAAGAGCGACCATTTATTTTTTAAATTTGTAGGTCCTCTAACCCTTTAAACTCGTAGGATTGGTCGTTTCCTAACTTGCATAAAGAAAGGATGTGGGGCAAAGATTTGAAAAATTGTTGTTTTTATATATGAGACATCCTTATTATACGACTGGATATATCGAGCAGTTTTAACGCGGACTTCATGCTCGTTAAAAAATAAACATAGGCAATGAGCAAATGTTTCCTCCAGTGTTTAAGCTAATTAAAAAATGAACCAATTTCCGGTAAATAACCGTCGTGAATGTAGTACTTCAACCTTTAAAGCCTTGGTCGTGTTCTCATCATCACCTCCACTCTGTATTGGCCGATCATTCACCACCATTTGATTGTTTACCCCTTTTGAGGAACAGCTGCGAAGAGTGATCCTGTTAGCCATCCTTGTAACACTGCCATGATTGGAAAATTCCAAACCTTACCTGGAATCAGCTGCTACCCAAATTTATCACTCGTTCCTCAAAGACCAGTCTCCTTTAAGCTCTTTTCAACTGACTCGTAAAATATGAAAATATTGCCGAGCTATTGGCCTCTCCAGCTTGTTAAAGGGACCGGAAGTGCTATCCCTCCTTTATATTTTAATCTTTTTGGACCTGAGGGATTATTACACAAAAATATTGAGCACTTGTTTTGTTCGGCTCGTTAAAAGTATCGAAAATTCATCCCTTCTGTATTGTTTTATACTTTTTCGGACTTAAGGGATCAGATGACGAAAAAGGATTTTTGGAGTTTCCTTTACGTCCCTTTTCAGACTCTCTAAAATTGAAAAGGACCGAGTTATCTTTGTCGTTAAACTCGTTAAAACCTAATAGCGACAAACTTGTCCATAGCAGACAAGAACGAGTCTCACTATCGCTAGACTTGTTAAAACATAGCGATGGGTTTGCCTGAAGGGAAAATTATAGAACAAGCATATGTTATCCTCCTCAAGCTTGACAAAATAAAGAGGTACTGGTCAGCAATGACTGGGGAAAAAATTGGGAAGAAAGCTTGAAGAAACTTTGTTGATAACAAGTCGCTCTTGAACATGACACTTTCACTCCACATCCAAGTCGGGTTGGGTTGTTTCATTCACCGGTCACATCACCATGGTCAAATCACACCATCCTCATTTGGGGTTAATGATACCAATCCATCATGTCAGTTTCGCCGATATGTTCAAGAGAAGTCACTCAGAGAATTCACCTGTGTCTCACCCGCTGCAATACATTTACGCTTCATTCTTTCATGATCACCACCCTAAACCTTATATCACTAGACCGTTTTCACCTCCATTAAAATCATTTGCTCCATTCCGTGTCATTGATGTGGGATTCATTAAGGCCCTCCTATGACGGATCACTTCTTGTCGACATCAGCTCATTATCCAAGAAGTCGATCTAGGAACACCCATTTCAGTACTTTGAAGCTTGCATGCCTCAATGGCAAGTTTCTCACTTTCGGCGACAGGTTTACATCAATGACCTTCGACCGAAAGATTTTGCATGGTGTTCGATGCCAAGTCCTTTATTCACACCACGCGAATTGTACTGCAGTACCTTGAGGGTCATTATCATTACCGGTGATTCCTCTCGCGCATGTTAACAACTTACATCATTGGCTGGTAATCAGGCGATGTCTTTCCATGTTCGACTCCAGAACATCTCTCACATGGATCGACTTGTGCTTTGAGTGAAGATCGAACGAGATTGAAGACCCCAGATCTAGTTTCATCCATCTGGGCTGTGATATATATTCAGGAAAATAAAGACATCAAATGTACATCATCGCTGCACAGATAATCATCCAATCAAAGGGATGATGGCTCTACCAGAATCATCAGTCTACACTCAGACGATTGTCAGTCCTATGTACATAAAAATGAATTTATAAAGTTGAGCATGGGAATGCCCGCCTCAGCTAGATCATGAAAATATTATGAAGATAATGTATTGTATTCTATCTTATTATAGGTCTCCTTCTAGCTCAAAAGAACTTCGGATCCTCATGATAAAGCGTTTCACCCGACATCAAAAAAGATTAACGACCTCATGCTTTAGGGGGCAACTGTTAGAGACATTTTTGGGCACTGCAACCCCAAGCATAAAATGTCCATAAACCAAGGGCTCCTAAGTCCCTAAAAGTGTTGTTCCAACCCCTAAAGGAACAAGGTCAACTAATTACAGCTTCTCCCAGAAGTTCTCCATGAAAAACTACTCAGAACTAGTCAAAACTGGATCATTTCACCTGCTCCATAGGCAAAGTGCGTTGCATCTCACCTAAATACACACAGTCGGTGTGTTGCATTTCAAAAATCCCTTCTATGGGGTGTGATGGGCGAGAAGAGACAAATGGCAGTGTCAATCCACGAGGTGGAGAAGCATGGAATCTTCCAGAAACTTCTCCTGTGACACTTGCCTTTCAGAATTCAACCAAGGATGAGTAAGAGATCATCAATCTCCAAGTGGAAGCAAGAACTATCAGAGGGAAGACACTAATCAAATCACAAGCTGACTCATCTCCCTTACAGACATCTATATATGGATCCCTCATCCCAGAGATCCGGAGGCTGGAATTTTTCATCTTGTAAGGAATTGCTGTTGGTTTCTTGAGGCAACATCATAGTGTTGGGTGATCTAAGCTTTGCCTGAGGTGAAGAAGGGCTTACTTGCTGAGAGGATGATGCTGGGTCAGAACAACTGGTTGTAACTCTCTTGGCTCTTTCTTGATTATCAATAAATCTATTCAAGTTTTCCTCCATACTCTTGTGTAATCTATGTTTTGTGCATTTGTATGGTCAATTTACATCTGATCCTAGATTGTTTATGATAATAGATCCATGTTCTCGTATAGTGTTATGCTTCTTTGATTCTACAGGTACTCCATGAAGCTGGGTATACAAGAAAGCGAGTAGCAAAGGACTATCAGAAGAGAGAGGAATCGAGCAAGGAACCAAGCGCAAGACAGAGGTTGGTCTCCTTTATTCTTCTCTCATCTATTTTTCATAAAGGAAAACGAAAGTAGTTTTACTTTGTTTGTTTCTAAGGTAGCTACCCGCCTTAGTGGGATTAGCAGTTCTGCATAGACACTTTTCCCTGTAACACACTATTACCCTTTTTATATGAAAAAGGAATCCAATTCTCACATCAATTACAAGGAGAAGGTGGTCCATGAAATATCTCAAATTCAAAGCTCATCAAAATCAATATATAGATAAATAAATGTAGCTCTTTATTTTAGTCAAAACGAGATGGAATTAAATTTTGTTATAATTAATTCTTACATTAATGTAATAAGTCACACTCTATAAGTGAAAAAATAGTTTGTGAGTTGTTATAGGTGGTTGAGATATTCTCTCAACTTCTCCTCCTAAATTAGGGATAAGTTAGTTTTGATAACAAGCTAAAAACACTATATAATAGAGTGTATTATAGTTTTTTTGTGTGCTTATGAATATTAATTTTGGTATAAGATTTGTTAGCTCTAGGTTAACTTCCACACAGGAAGGCCCAAACATGTGATATTGTTGAGAGAAAATCCTCTATACATGTGTAGAATTAGAGTATCATATTGTGTGCTATGTGGAATGTTTTTTTTTGTCCCTACATGTTGGAGTTTGTTGAAGAGCATTTCTAAGTAAAGCCACAACCATTGGTTTTCTAGACAAAACAGAAGTCGTTTTTTTATTTTAGTAAAACTACTTGATGAATCGAATTTCAAGGTCCACATGAAGCTTGTTCATGGGGACTTTGCTGGCACCGTTACTGTGTTCTATATGTATTCCAAAGGTTATCAATATGATTAATTTGACTTTGAATTCTTAGGGAACACTTCAAGAGAACCATATGTTGTTTAGGAGAATGTTTATTCAAAAGGGGTTGGCATTAGGGAGAACCATATTTACTTGTGGTTCAATCCAACTACCAATTTCCATTCCTATTCCTTTCTTTGGAATTTCCAACAAGCTATTTTTTGTAGATGATGTGCCTATCAAGGATTTTTCCAACATTGATAAATGAGGAGTCCCATATCCTCAAACTTGGCCAAGAGGCATCTTATCCTCAATATGGAATGTAGATGATTGGGCTACTCAAGGTGGCCACATAAATATTGATTGGAGCCACACGCCTTTTATATCTACATACATAAATTCCAACATTGATGCTTGTAAATACAGTACTAACAACTCATTGTAATTCATCAATCTAGATTGGATCATTATATTATTTGTCATCCATCTCAATGCTTTTAGAGTAGGAAAAGCAGAGGAATCAGCTCATGGATTTAATTTTACCAGCGGGACCCAGTTTGGAAAATTCAGATATGAAACCTTCCGGGATAATTTTGAGGAATTGAATGACATTTTTTAGAGGGTAAATTTTTTTTATTCAGTAAAAACCCTATTTTTCATATTACACACACAAATACCTTTCCAATGGTTCAAGAATCACCCCAATCAGAGTATGTATGCAAAATTTATGCCACTCAAAAGTTGACCTTCTTATTTTCACCACCATAATTCAAGAGGATGCCAAATCCACCCCCATTATATAAGGAAAAAGGGTTATCCATGTGATCATGATAAAAAATACTCTAAAGGTTTCCATAATGTAACTATGGTTAAGAGATGAGGGAGTCAAACCTAACCACAAGAAGGCTATTAGGTTGTGTTATAACTAGGCCACTAAGAGTAAAAGGGGGTCCATTCCTTTTTAGTGCACTTATTACATAAACAAGTAGAGTAGATGAGAGAGGTAGGGAGAGAGAACATAGAGAGAATTTGTGTATTGTAGTAGCCCACGACCCACAGTATTTACTTCTTTATACTCATAGTCATTTTCTATTCAGAGAAAGAGAGTAGAGAGGCCTCACCTTTGGGATGGGTTTTCTCTCAAAAGGGTTTTCTCCTGAAAGGGTTTCCTAGGATATTTTTTGTGTCAAATGTGTTTGTGATTTTTTATTTCATTGTTCTCTATTCTCTACATAAATTTAAATTTTCATATATACGAAATAAATAATAATGTACAAATCCAGAAATCTAAAGAGAAATAAACCCTAATAGTGTAGATTTTGGATTTTCAAATTTTATTTTATGAGATCTTTTGTGATGAACTGCCCAACGGAATATCCACAACAATTTATAGATCATATTGGTATCAAAGAAGGTTTATTCGGGTATATTTTTTATATTTACATGGGATCTATATTGACGATGCTAAAAGTCATAAGAACATAGTCATGGTTGACAAGTCTGTGAATAATCGTCATGATACTACAAAGGAGAGTTTTTTGCATCTAGAAGCACAAATTGTAGATATAAGATTTAATGTGAATCTCTCCAAGTCAATCCTAAGCAATAATTTTGGGCTACTTAGTTCAAATGGGGGTTCTAACATAGAAGACAAATCAGAGGGGCGATCAAGAATCAGGAAGAAATAGAAAATGAGCATAAGCAAGTGTTGGTAAATGTAATGTGGCATATATTAATTCCAATTTTCCTTAATTGCTAATACTTTCTTGTGAACTTATTATTTTTCTTGTGTTTATTTATTATATCTTATTCATCAAACAAATATCATGAGCAAAATAATAAATACAATGGACATAAAAGTTAGGCTCTAAGCCAAGACAAAACCCCTCTAAGGGGAAAACCAATAAACTCTTATGTTCTTATATAAATTTCTTCAAATGAGACAACAAAGGCACAAACCCTAGACCAATTCCTCCTCCAAGTACCAAGTTAGTCCTTCCAATAGAACTAGCTTCTAGCTGCAATTTTGACCATATCCTCTTCCTTGCAACTTCATCCTACAATTTTGACCTTGTAGCTATTGCAGAAACCCTAATCCACCTTCTTCAAGAGTCTTTCACTAAGCAAGAAATATCCTTCCAAGGTCAATGAGGTTAGGATAGAGTATTATATTTCCAATAGCTTGATATTGCAATTAACTCTTCTATAATTCAAAGTCGCAGTTTCAACATCCTTTGTAGTGCAGAAACCCCATACTTTCACATGTGTGAGAGAGATATAGCCTAAAAACAATCTTTTTCGCATGTGTGAGAGAGATATAGCCCAAAAACAAGTTTTTTCACAGGTGTGAGAGAGATATAGCCTAAAAACAACATTTCTTTGACTCCTTTTGCCTTCTAGACCTTCACTCCACCTTCCTTGTCTCTTCTAGCCTTAGATCAAACATTTTCAAGAGAGATTGAACTTGTGAGTGAGTCAGTCCCAAATGAGGTCAAATTTCTCTTTTGTAGCATCTTTCCAAGGGGTCAAATTCCCTCCTTTAGGCCAACTTGAAGCTTCTAGGGATGACTTGTACTTTGGAGGTTTCTAGGACTTTCTAGACTCAAAATAAATTCTTTTACAAGATATTATTTTCCCAAAAGGGTCTTATAAACATGATGTTGACTCTCTTGACTCATGAAAATAAATCCTATGACCTGAAAAAACCTATAATCATGAAGAACATGCTTTTACCTAGAAGACCATCAATAAAGAGTGTGAAACCCATGCTTTAAAATAATAAAATTTTAGTTTCTTCTTTTGTTTGTTACATAAGATACATATTGAAATGAGTAAAACAAAAATTATGAAGACCGAAAGTAGTTACATTTCCAACACTCCCTATTAACTAGGGAAGTATTCATAATTCTACCACTAGTTCAACATTATTCTCAAAATGAAGAGTTCTCATAAGAAGAGCCAAATTGGTGAGCCAAACTATAAGCATCATCTTAATGACCAACACTTTCTTTGAGGCCTAACTAGAAAATCTTATCTTCATTCAAGAGAATTATGTTGGGATGATTTACGTGTGATACCACACTACCTCTACAAGGCACATACCCCATCTGGATGTTCACAAAGTATGTCCTTTTAGGACTATTCTTATCTTGGATTTCCATTCATGAATCCTTAAAGAATATCGTTCTCTTTCACCACTCTTATCTTGGATACATGTCCCATCCTCAACTTAGTGTTAGTTCATTTCCTTTCTTCGATTCTTTCTCCTCAAGGAAACCATGCATGCTTATCCAATCCAAACCAATCTATTTCCATGACCTTCACTCAGACTTGTGGTTGTTATTCCTAGTCAAGTGTATGCCACTTGAAGAAGGCGATGCACATGTGATGTCCAACATCACTCCCTCTCAATTAGATAGGATATCCCTATTATCTTTTTTTTTAGAGAATAGATCTTTGTTCCTATTTAATGCAACTCCTTTGGTCCCTCTCAAAACTAGAGGATATTCAAGACTTCCTTTATATTTGGGAAGTCAACACCACAAGCCTTATAGATTGTCTTTATAGGAGTATCAACTATTTGTTCTCCATAGCTACATGGATTCCTCTCTCCTTCACATCGAGCTTGCTTCCTTTCAGGGTATCATGGAGCCATATTCACTCTTTAATCTTGTGACAAAACTAAGATCATGTCTCTTTCTTATCACTTTCATCTTGACATCAAGGATGAAGGGATTACATTGATAATTTCCAAACTTCAAGTTGATCATATCTTCTATATGAAAGTGATCTCCCTTGTTGACCTTCAATTTATCTTCTCCACTTATACCTTTCAATCTCGAGATGAATATTTCTTGACTTAATGATTTCTAGGCATCCTATGTTGAGCTTACCTCAACATTCTTCATGTATTCCTGCAATATCCTTCTAGGTATAAAAATAATATTTTAACCATATAACCAACAATAATTAAACTTGGACTTGCCTCACCATGATGAATTTCTCATCAAGCATCAACATCCTCATGGTCAATCTCCATTCTAATCTTCCTTCATGCATCAAAGTGCCCAAGGATCAAAATTGATTACCAAGTTAGCACTTTTCTTCGAGTTATTTTACTGGATGTTAATAATTATTCTACATAATCTAGAGAAAGTCTTAACTCTTTATTTATTTTTGAGTAAGTCACATTCTTCCCTTTTAAACATCACATAAGTATACAAAGCATGTTACAATATTCTGCACATATGAATCTTATCCAAGAGTTACTTTCAATATGCATTCCTATGCTTTTACTTCATCATCTAGCTATATATCTCATAATGAGCCTGTAACCTAACCTATTGCATTCCTTCATCCCTTAAAAAGTATTGTTTCCATACTATATGGAATGTATACTAACCTTGTCATAATGCTTCTCCCAAGAACCTCCAAAATGATGATTCTTATAGGATCATAATGATCCACCTTAGCAAGATGACTACCTCTAGCATAATGTTAGATAATGCATGGATGAACAATATCAAAAATGGACTATTTATAAATTCTTAAATACTAGATGGTTTCTACAAAGTAACTCTAAGTATGCTACTATCACATGCTTCTATCTATGATTCCATACAAAATAAAGATTCTTCTATAGTAAACAACAATGCATACTATCCTAAAGGAAAGACCACCTTTTACAAAGAACCTAACAAACAAGATTCCTTATTTAATAGTAAATATCTTTCACATCTTCTTTCTTCAACTTCTTATTAGG
Organism: Pinus tabuliformis; assembly: GCA_031772625.1. Classification (NCBI taxonomy): domain Eukaryota; kingdom Viridiplantae; phylum Streptophyta; class Pinopsida; order Pinales; family Pinaceae; genus Pinus; species Pinus tabuliformis. The sequence continues at coordinate 249,056,066 of CM062805.1, forward strand.
TTCTCCCATTTCTTCAAACACGTGAGCCTCACTTATTTCTTTTCTTTTGTTGTTCTACTGGTTTGGATAGTCCCTCTTAAAGTGTCCATACTCATTGCATTGAAAGCATTGAACCTTGGACATATATTTATTCTTGGATTTCCCAAACTTTTCCTTCTTCTGTAGAAATTCTCATTGTAGATCACCTGATAATGCAATGTAAATAAAGCAAAATACTTGATCTACTTCTACAGTAAAATTGCAGAAGCAAAATCGATTTTGAGCAAGATTAAATAGAACAAATATAACAAAGAAGAAGAAATCATACACATGAAACACAGAAGAATACTCTGGGGAAAGCCTCAGCTAAAAACCCCGCGATCTGTATTATCATACAAGTGGAAATATCTCTGGATTACACAAAGCTTTAGCTCTCAAGCTATCCAGCTCTCAGTACAATCCCTCACTACTACTCATAGACAATCAAAGGCTTCTCACAAACCTTCTCCTCTGCCCTCCAAGCCTCCTATTTCCTTGCGTAGTTTCTCATGGGTCCTTAAGCTGCCACTGATAGCACATTGTCCCTTCCTCCAACTGATAGTACACTTTCCCTTCCTCTGATCTCAACTGGGTCTCTAACTAAACTAACATGCATGAGTTATTTATGAGAGAATATTTAGTTATCTGAAGTACAGTAGTTACATGCATGCATGCATTAACAAACTGAACTCACAATTAGTTCCACAAACTATTGGAACTAATCTAACTGGACTTAACTCAGTTAACTAAGCTAGCTAATTACAACTCAAAGTACAACTCATCTTGATCACTTTAATTAAGGGATAACTTCCTCAATCAAAGGGAAAATTGTTGCATGTCTTCACATAGACTTCATGTTTGATTTTCTCCAACTAATTAACTCAAGATGAATTAATGAATTATTTTTCAAACAGCTGCTAAGATCAAATTCGAATTTTAATTCTCAATTTTAGTTCAGGGACTAACTAAAACTGGAATGTATCCTGAAATTCTATTTATAGCAATGCTATTTTTATCATTTCTATTTTATCATTCCTTGTTGCTATATCCAACACTGGTACCTGAAATGCTATTTATAGCAATACTATTTATAGCATTTCTATTTTTAGCATTTCTTGTTGCTATTTTCAACACTCCCTCTCAACAAGAAAGGCATTCAACTCGAACATGATTCTGAACCTTTGGAATGTTTTGCGTGCAACACTTCTCCCTAGTGTTGTTGATCCTACAACTCTAGAAAAGAAAATATATATCCAACCTGAATTAGAATGATGCCTCTGACATCAAAGTCTTTGACTACTATTGCCTCTGTCAACTAAAAAACTCTACACCACTGTTCTCTTCAGTATCTGACTGCTCTAGCCTCTGTCACTTTGATCTCTAATTGCATCAACCCCACTGATTCCTCCTGCTGCATCCGTGCTGCTGCTGGTCCTATCTCCCAGCATGCATCTGCACTACACCTCCTCTCATCATGTTGCATCGTGCTGCCCACTGCTGCACTGCAACTCAGTTACTGAGAAGTAAGTAACTGATCTCCCAACTGACCTCCCTGTTGGGCTAGAAACACCCTCTGATGTTGAAGCTTCCTCTGTCGCTCCATCTGCATCTGTCTCTACCCACTTAGCCAGTCCTGCTACTCCTCGTCAGGGCTCCCATAGCAAGGTCTAATCAAAGAGGTTGGGTACCTCAAAGATCCTACCCCTATTTCAGCCTTCTTGGGACTATCACTCCACATCGCCCCACCTCCTACCTAGAGGTATGGATGCATGTGATCCCTTTGCCCACTTGGCTCGAAATTTCCCCCTACTGGAGGTCTCTGCATGAGTGGATGCCTCCACTCGATCTCCTCTCGGCTTCTCCAGTTGTGGCTGCTCCACAACCTCCTAAAGTTGCTTCACCAATTGTGGCTCCTCCACAATTGTCTGAGACTTCTTCTGGCGCTACATGTTGAGAGGTAATGTACTCTTCCTCTCAACCACCAAGTCTCCAATAGTTGCCTTGCTCCTCAAGTCTTTGCATGCATCTTGAACCTCAAGAGCATACAGGTTCTTGAATCGTGAACCGATCTACTTCACCTGTCTCATGGTGATGTGTCTAAGGAAAACCTTTCCCTTACTGAAGACTACATCATAGCCTTTGTCTTCTAGCATTGCAATCGATACCAAGTTCTTTATCAGTCCTAACACATACTTCACATCTGTCAAGGTAATGTGAGCTCCATGATCCAAGTGGATGTTGGTGGCCACCCACCTATCCCACTTGGGCCCCCACAATTGTCTCTTTCAATTTTTCATTTTCCTAAATTATAGCACAGTTTACTATTTTTAGCAGTTTTTCGGGTCCTGAACTTCCTGAGCCGTTTTGAGGCCCTAAACGACGTTTTTTTGGGAAATATGGGCAAAACATGGGTCCATGGACCGATGTTTCAATTCCCAAAGTGGTAGTGCTCGGATAGATCTTTCTAACGAGCTATTGTACGCGTCAAACGAAGATCGTATGCCAAAGTTACGACCCTGGGAAATTGATGTACCAATTTACCCAAACGAAGCCCACACTTTGGCGTTTCATCTTCTAGGGTTAGGTTTTGGGATGTTAAGGGTTTTCCATTGTTTCTCAACAATAAATAGGCCTTCGAGCCTCATTGTAACATAGTTCAGAGGCATGTAGCCACCACATCTCTTCTCAGAGATAAGCTACCATCAGCCTAGCTGGTTTATTTCATATGCTTACAAACATTAATGGAAATAAATCAGCTAGGGCGATGGTAGCTTATCTCTGAGAAGAGATGTGGCAGCTACATGCCTCAGAAATATGTTACAATGAGGCTCAAAGGCCTATTTATTGTTGAGAAACAATGGAAAACCCTTAACATCCCGAAACCTAACACTAGAAGATGAAACGCCAAATTGTGGGGCCCGTTTGGGTAAATTGGTACATCAATTTCCTGGGGTTGTAACTTTGGCATACAATCTCCATTTGACGCGTATAATAGCTCGTTAGAAAGATCTATACAAGCACTACCACTTTGGGAAAGGCAACATCAGTCCATGGACCCATGTTGCCCCTAGATTTCCCAAAAAACGTCGTTTAGGGCCTCAAAACAGCTCTGGAAGTTCAGGACCCGAAAAACTGCTAAAAATAGTAAACTGTGCTACAATTTAGGAAACTGAAAAACTGAAAGAGAAAATTGTGGGGGTCCAAATGGGATAGGTGGGTGGCCACCAACATCCACCTGGATCACTCCATGCTCCCTCTGAAAAGAAACCGTGCCCACACCTGAAACACTATACTTTTCATCATTACCCATCACTATGAGTATCTGAAGGTCTTTGTCCTCCAAGGTATTGAACAAACTCTTATTGTCGGTCATGTAGAATGAGGCTCCACTGTTAAGAAACCAACCACAACCCATCATCGATGAAACCATGCATACGATGAGGGTAAAATCCAATTCGAACTCAGAGGCCAATGCCTCACCTTCAGATCCTTCCTTGGATCCCATCTTGGATTTCTTCAATGGACAATTTGTTGCATAATGGCCCACCTCATGACAATGAAAGCATCGCACTTTCGATTTGTCAATCTTCTTCCCACCATGGGAAGAACTCGATTTGGAATGAGAATCCTTCTCCTTCCCTTTCTTTGCCTTACTCGCTAAGGCACAATTTTCTTCATCCTCCTTGGATGAAGAACCATCTCTGGTGCTTCTCCTGATCTCCTCCTGCATCGGATCTGACCATAGTCATTTCCAATCTGGCAGTTTCTCTATTCCATTTACTGAGTCTTGGTAGCTATGCCAGCTCTTAGGAAGACCGAGGAGAGCAAGACTCACCATGTCATCATCGGTTGTTGTGATCCCTAAACTTCCAAGCTCATCCCTACAGGTGGTGAACTTGTTCAGATATGTAGAGATCATGTCGCCCTTTTCACACTTGATTTTTCGAAGCTTGTCTTTCAGCGCTAGCTTCCTCTAATCGCTACCGTTCTGATATAGATCCTTCAATGTTTTCCACATTGAAAACGATGTCTCCTTCCCATGGAGACTTGAGACTATGTGGTCTCGAACTCCCTCCAGAAGGATTCTCTACGCTCTAGCCACACATTTCTTCCATTCCGCCAATTCTTGGGCATTAGTAGCTGCTGGCTTGGGGACTTCTTGATCAATGAAGTCCTTCAAACTGTTGTCCTCTAATACCGCTTCCATGCGATCCTTCTAGGCTATATAATTTGAGCTGCCATCAAGGGCATACTCGAGTCTCAAACCATTGAATGCCATTGGTGAAATTTGAGATGTGATAAGAATTTGAATTCTATAATCAGGAACTTCAAACTTCTCACTGTAGATCACCTGATAATGCAATGTAACTAAAGCAAAATATTTGATCTACTTCTACAACAAACTTGCGGAAGCTTAATCGATTTTGAGCAAGATCAAATAGAACACATATAACAGAGAAGAAGAAATCATACACGTGAAACACGGAAGAATACTTTGGGGAAAGCCTCAGCTAAAAACCCCGCTATCTGTATTATCATATAAGAGGAAATATCTCAGGATTACACAAAGCTTTAGCTCTCAAGCTATCCATCTCTCAATACAATCCCTCACTGCTACTCATAGACAGTTAAAGGCTTCTCACAAACCTTCTCCTCTTGTTATAGACATTTTTGTGCCCTACAACACCAAGCATGAAATGTCCATAAACCAAGGGCTCCTAAGTCCCTAAAAGTGTTGTTCTAACCCCTAAAGGAACAAGGTCAACAGATTACTGCTTCTCCCAGAAGTTCTCCACCAGAAACTACTCAGAATTGGTCAAAACAGGATCATTTCAGCTGCTCCACTAGCTAAGTGCGTTGCATTGCACCTAAATACACTGTGAGGGTGCGTTGCATTTCAAAAATACCTTCTGTAGGGTGCAATGGGCAAGAAGTGACAAATGGCAGTGTCATTCCGCGAGGTGGAGAGGCAATGGAAGCTTCCAAAATCTTCTCCTGTGACACTTGCCTCACTGAATTCGACCAAGGATGAGTAAGAGGCCCTCAGTCTCCAAGTGGAAGCAAGAACTTACAGAGAGAAGACACTAATCGAATCACAAGCTGAGTCATCCTCCTTACACATATCTATATATGGATCCCTCATCCCAGAGATCCAGGGGCTGGAATTTTGCATATTGTAAGGAATTGTTGTTGGTTTCTAGAGACAAACATCAGATTGTTGGGTGATTTATGCTTTGTTTGAGGTGAAGAGGGGCTTCTTTGCTGGGAGGTTGATGCTGGGTCGGAACCACTGGTTGTAACTCCTCCTGGATCTTTTCTTGTTTATCAATAAAAACTATTTGAGTTTTCCTCCATGCTTTTGTATCATTGATGCTAGTTACATTTGTATGGTTAACTTAAATCTGATCCTAAGTTGTTTATGAATATAGATCCATGTCTTTGTATAGTGCTCTGCTTCTGTGATCTTACAGGTACTTTGTGAAGCTGGGCATGCAAGGGAGCAGGTAGCTGGAGACCATCAAAGAAGAGAGGGATTGGATCAAAGGATTAGCGTAAGACACAGGTTGGTTCTTTCTATTCCTCTCTATCTATAATTCATAAAGGAAATACAAAAGTAGTTTTTCTCTGTTTGTTTCTAAGGTAGCTGTCACACCTTAGTGGGATAGAGTAGTTCTAAATAGACACTTTCCCTGTAACAAAATGGCGACTCTGCTGGGGAGATAATTAGTTTGTTTGTTTATCATTTTTTGTTGTTTGTTTCATAAACTTATAAGTAGCATTCGAACTGCATTTTCCATAACAAATGCAAAGTAGATAACTGCTGCTTCAATCCATTCACTGGATCTGTTTATGATTTAAATAGCTGATTCACAAACTATCTGATTGCCCTTGTGATAGCTCTTAGATCCTCCTTAGATCTACCCCTGATTTTTTCATTACTGATTGCTTTTTACTCGGCCAAAAACCAAGGAATGAACTGCAAACTGTGACCCGGAACCCGGATAGAGTCTCGTTTCTGGCCCAATGCAGGTACTGTTCAGAGATCCTGAATTTCAGCGCACTTCCTAAAGGGGCAACCTGCGTTGCATTTCAAATTCTCTGTGTTACAGGTGCGCTGATCAGACTAGCTTTGTGCAGCTGTGGTTCCTGTGCTTCATTCTTTCCAGTTCTATCCCTGAATTTTGCTGCCTGTGATCAGTATATGTCTGTTTGAAACCTTTTTTTCCTTGCTATTATTCTGCCTCCTTGTACAAAAGAACTGTAGTGTTTTTGTGTGTTTGTTAAGTCGTTTACAGTTTTCCTTTGCAAAAGTAGCATAGTCATACTGTCGTCCTTTGATTTGAATATGTCGCAAGTGTTGATTTCGATCATAGGAGAAAGTTTGATAGTTGTTGATGGTTGATTATCCTGTTACTATTGCCTTTGGTCTGAATTTGTAATTTTCTAGTGTCAAGAACAAGTGTTCATTTCAAAATCGTAAGGTGTCGTAATCATCTCCGTTTTTTATTTCGAAAAAGAGCTTGTTTATATTTGTCGCTTGAAAAGAAATTCAGATTTGTACATCAACTTTCTTTTTAGCATCAATACTAAGAAAGTCGAAAATAAATACATGCATGTGCATTTGCATATAGACAGTCTGTTTGGCTTGATTTAGGAAAGTGCATTTACAGTGTGCTCTTTGCTCTTTGTGAAAAGATTCTGTCTTTCTTTTCCCCTAGTAGCTAGGATTTTCATTGCACAAAAGAGATAAAAGTTTGTTTATCATCTTTAGATTGCATTCTAGGAATTACATCTACATCTCGTGGTGAACCCGAAAGGCAAACTTCATAAACAAGATCAACTTAAAATAAATTCAATGAATCTAACAATGCTTTGGAACTTAACACACAACACTTAGAGGTCTAGGCTAGAGACGTATTCCGGCGTCGTAAAGCCTGGTAACTGTTGTCCTCACTGATGGTTGGGTGATTCCTCCACTTTGAGACGATAAATGCCAGTACGGACTTGTGCTCCCACGTACTGTTGAGTATATTTTGGGAGACCCCTATAGTCTTAAATCCTTTATCCTTAGGAAGCCGTGTCTGCCGCCCTATCAATCGCAATGCACTGAACATAGCATTCGGGAAGATCGACTGCCGTACCGTAAAAAGTATTCTGCAGTTTTGCGATTGATTTGGTACTCCCTCTACCTAGATCTCTAGAGCAGTCCCTTTCGTTCCTTTTCAGACTCCTTAACGGAAAAGGTCCATCTGAGCACTTGTCACTTCAGGCTCATTAAAAATCGAAGGAGACTAGAGTCATCTTTGTTTTTTCTCGACTCTTAAAAATTGAAAAAACAAGTTGTGTCAAAGCGTCTAAAATTCATTTAATTCGGAAACATACTTCCCATTTATTTTAGTTGATCGAGTAATCCGCAATCATGGAAGAAAGTCAATTGAAACCCCGTCGTTCGCGGAGGCTTACGAGGCAACCGTCTTTGTCTCCAGAATCGAAGCCAGTACGGACAAAGCGAACTCGTTTAACTGGTTCCAAATCTCCTATTAAAGTTAGAACAAGTGTTCCAATGACATCAGAGACTCCGGTTACTCCAAACATTTCTGGAATCCCTGCCTCTACAGAAGAAGTTCAACAGCCACAAAAGGACAGTGATACTGATCCTAGTCTGAGAGTAAACACTTGTGTTACCGAACCAGTTCCATCTATAACTGGTTCGGAGAGTCTTGCTCTTCAAACATCTGTCGCTGCCGATTTCACCCCTTCTTCGGCACCAGAAGTATTTTACGGACCTGACGGTCTTCCCCTTCCACCTGGTCTGATTGCCATAGAAGAAATTGTAGAAGATCCTCAAAAAAATACTCCAACGCACTTTGGAGTCGGGATCACTCTATATCCTTCTTCATCAGAAGTTAGTCTACCACCAGCGGAAGCTCCTGTAGAATCGCTAGGTAATCTTTTGGATAGACTACAAATGTCTGAACAACCGTCAACATCTAGGACTGTGTCATCTGACACAGCAACGGCAGAACTCCCTGCTATCACTCTGGCAATGTTCGTTGGTATACCATCTGTCCCGACTAGCTCTCAGTCACTAGAAGGAGCCCACTCAGGGGCCATTTCGACAGTATGGTCCGTTCCTGTTTGTTCATCCGGAATAATATCCGGAAACTCGTGTGTTGAGTCTCAACAAATTGATCCATTTGGAGGTCAATTTGGGCAGTCCGGCCCCCAAGGGCAAACAATTCCCTTGAGTTCTGGATTACCACCGTATGGGGGGCAGTATACCCTTTCATTATCCCCTCCGGGAGGATATCCATACGAGAGTTCACAACAACATTCAGGTTATACTGGAATTACCTCAAGTGGTTGGGTACCTATACTACCTCAACAACCAAGAGTTGTATACTCAATGCAACAATGCGTACCTATGTCGAATATCCCAACTACGCCAGCTATTGTGACGGTGTCGCAAGTTCAAGCGCTGCCTGTTGTATGCCAACCTCAGGTTTCTCAGGTTGTAATGCAACAGCCCTTTGACCCTGCGACTCAACCACAATCGCCGACTAGGGGAATGACACAGGTTCAGACGGGTACAATTACCCCTCATCTTGGTCAGACTGTTAGTATAGGGCAACAGCACATGGCTTCACAACCATGGCTGGTGCAATAACAACAACCGCAATTCCAACAAGTATACCAAGGTTCTAAGCAACAAATCTTTGCTAATAGTGGACAGCCGTACATTAAAAACGGTCAAAATCAACCATTTTACAATGGTCATGTCCACCAACCTTACCAAACATACCAGCATCAAATGCATTATGCCGATATGCAAAGACCAAATGCTCAGGCAATCCCATCTTATCCTGGGTATGCTTCGCCTAACCTGAATCAGCAGTTACCCTTTGTGGCAACTTTGGAGTTACCTGATTTAAACCGGTTAACCAACGATCCAATTGCTTACGCCCCTTGGTGGCCAACGATTCCGCATAAACTTCCATCAGATATTCCTAAATTTAATGGAAATCCGGGTGAAGATCCATCGAATCATGTGATGACCTTTCATCTATGGTGTTCATCAAACTCCTTAAATGATGATTCGATAAGACTTCACCTCTTTCAGAGGACGTTAACAGGTCTGGCGGCAAAATGGTACATCGAATTGCCTAGAGCTTCGTTTGACAACTTCAACACCTTAGCCACAACCTTTTTAACCCATTTTCAGTTACCAATAAGGTATGAAACGGGAACAGAACTTCTTACCAATTTCAAACAGACGACGGCCACTCACATATCTGATCATATACATGAATGGCGACGTCGTCGTAGAATGGTAAAAACGTATGTCCCCGATCAGCTCTTAGCTGAATGGTTTATCAAGTCATTACTACCTTCCATCACAGAATATGTGGCAAAGGGGGGAGTCGTAATAGAAGAGCAAGTTATCGCTCGTGCGCAATATCTAGATTTGATTTACACTCAGTCTGGCACGCTCTATGATAAAATACCTAACGCCCCTAGACCGGAATTCTCAATTCCTCCTCCTCCTAAATCGAACAATGACTCTCATGTCGGCGATGGTGTGATTGGCACAACAGACATGAAATCGACAAAGGCTACATCCAAAAAGGCCCATAAGATTTCAGGTCAAAATGCAAAAGACGAACTTCTTGCTTCGGAAGTAAATGCCGTATCGACAGATAAAGGCAAAGAAACCAAACAACCAGGGAGCAAGAAAAAAGGCAAAGGGAAGAAGAAGAAATAGGAGGAATCATCACCTGAAAAATCTTCTTCAAACCCTCCTGGAGATAGGAAACCAAAAAATCCATGCTTGATATGCGATGAAGATCATTGGACCGCAAATTGTCCACACAGAGCTGAGGTTAAAAAATTCTTTAAGAATTCGAAAACCTCAGCAGTGTTAACTGATCCGTTTCCAAATCCAGGAACAAATCTGGTTGAAAATGGAAATGCTTCCCCATCTCAAGTGCTAATGTTGTCGGTTTCAAAACAGCAGAATGATGCTTTGATATCAACAAGGAACAAAGATTACAAGAATCCACAGCTGTCGAACAACAAGGATAAAGATCAACCTAGTAGTTTGACAACAACTTCGACAGAAGTTGCGCCACCTACCATTCCTGAATTGACGATAAAACCGCCAAAGGGAGTAGTACACAAGTCAACATTTAATCCCCGTGCTAGAGTGGCACAACATTATAATATAGTGGAAGATTTGGCCCAATCGCCATCCGCTATGTCGACTCTTGAAGTACTACAAAATTGCCCATCCCAAAGGCAGGCTTTATTATCAGCCATTGGTGGGATAGACCCAAAGTATTCCAATCTTGTATCCTTCGATCATAAAGGATACGATCCTCAGTTACCAGCTCAACTAGCTTTCCTTGTTCAAGTGAAAGCCCTCAACAAAACTGTTCATCGAACAATTATTGATGAGGGAGCATCTACATGCTCATGTCGATGAGTTGCTGGAAAACTTTAGGATCTCCAAACTTGTCACGATCTTCGACGACATTAAAAGCATTCGACGGAAGGACATATACCCCATATGGTATCCTAAGTAACTTGAAAATTGAACTAGGAGGGAAAACGGTAGAAATAGATGTTGAAGTCATTGATGGGAATCTTGATTACAACATCCTACTAGGAAGACCATGGATATATGCCATGGTAGCTGTTGTGTCGACCTATTTTAGAAAGATTGCATTTCCCTTTCAAGGAGGGATTACAATCGTCGATCAACAAAACTTCCTCCCCAATGGTTCTCAAGTTACTGGAAGCATTCCCATGATCCATGGAAGCCCCCATTCACTTCAGAGTATCGGAGTAGGCCTATTAAAAGATCCTATACTAATGGGAACTTTCGCTCTTCCACCTCCAATCAATCTGGCAGAAGTAGCGTTGATAGGAACCTGCAATATGATATCTTCTAAAAAGATCTCAGAAATCGATATCAACATGGATCATGCAGTGGTTTTTCCCCCAAGCCCAACGGAAATATTGTAGCAATCAATGTTCCTAGCATGGGAGGCAAACCCAAATCAATGCTCATCAAGCATTTGGATAGAGAGAATATGGTACCCCTTCAGACCCTTGGTCGCGAATGCATGTCACCGACGAAGGAATTGTCCAATCTATGGAAATTGAAGGGACACCATGGAATGATTCCCACCATCGTTCCCTTCTTCCGGATTGTGGAGAAGATAATCAAGATGACCTGTATCATCCTTCAGTTTTTGAATTCCTATCAAATACTGTAAACACGGTGGATTCCAAGCGAAACTTGTCCAATATTGAAGAGACTATCGCCATAAATATCTCGACCAAAACAGATGTTGTAGAGAATATTTATGTCGGCAAATGTTGTTCTCCTTCAGAACTAGAGATATATAATGCTCTTTTTCGCGAATTCAGAGATGTCTTTGCTTGGTCATATGATGAAATGCCAGGCATTGACTCAAGTATCGTTGAACACGAAATTAAGATGTATCCAGATGTCAAACCAGTACGACAACGACTACGACAGGTGCACCCCAAGAAAGCCGCTGCCATTAAGGCAGAAGTTGAAAAACTTCTCCATGGTGGTTTCATCTACCCAGTTCCTCTAACCAATTGGGTATCGAATGTTGTCCCTGTTATGAAGAAACAAGGAACAATTAGAGTGTGCGTCGATTATAGGGATGTAAATCAAGCTTGTCCAAAGGACAACTACCCTACACCCTTCATTGACCAGATAATTGATGAATGCGCCGGATACGTAATCTTTTCATTCATGGATGGATTCTCCGGGTATAATCAAATAAATATCTGCCCACAGGACCAGTCAAAGACTGCATTTATTTGTCCGTGGGGCACATTCGCATATCGAAAATTACCCTTTGGTTTAAAGAACGCAGGGGCGACGTTTCAGAGGGCAATGAATTATGCCTTCCATGACATCAAAAACATCGTTCAACCATACCTCGACGACCTTCCGGCTCATTCGCGAAAGCAGACTGATCACCCGCAGCATTTAAGAGCAATATTTCTACGTTGCCGACACTACAAGATACGACTCAATCCACACAAATGTGTGTTTTGCGTCAGTTCTAGTCGTTTACTTGGCTTTGTAGTCTCAAAGGACGAGATTCATCTCGACCCAAGTAAGGTCCAGGCAATCATAAATTTGCCTCCACCTTCGAATTTGCTTCAAATTCAGAAACTCCAAGGGAAAGCAAACTTTCTGAGGAGGTTCATTCCAAATTACACTGAACTTGCTAAAGGTTATACACATCTTTTGAAAAAGGAAGTACCCTTTGTCTGGGATCAGGCTACGCAAGCTTCCTTTGATGCTTTAAAAGATTCCCTAATGAAAGCATCATTAATGTACGCCCTTGATTATCAAAAAGATTTTAACCTGTATTTGGCTGCAGCGGATACGACCATCGCAATAGTTTTAGTTCAAGAAGTCAATGGAATTGAACATCCTATATATTATTTAAGTAAAAACTTAAATGATACAGAGAGCAAATATTCTTACGTTGAAAATCTAGCGCTCGCAGCTGTTCAAGCGATACAGAGATTTCGACATTATGTCCTCTTTCGGAAAACTACCATTCTGTCAGATTGCAACCCCATGACTTATATATTGTCGCGAAAGTTGCTAGGGGGAAAATATTCAAAATGGATAGCAATCCTACAAGAGTTTGATCTGGAATTCGTAAAATCCAAGTCAAAGAAAGCTCTAGTTTTCGCAGAGTTATTGTGCGATCTCCCATCGTCGTCCAATGATGACACATCCGAAGAAACAATCGCGGATGAAATTTTGTTTCTGATATCTGCAAGCAATGAGTGGTATGGAGATATAATCATTTATCTCCAAACTCAAAAATACAGGCCAAACACCTCCCACTCCGAACAAAAACGTATTCGATACCAAGCAAAAGACTACATGATCGTCGGTGATACACTTTACCGTCGTGGTATCGATACAGTTCTGAGAAGGTGCCTCACCCATGAGGAGGCCGAAAAAGTCCTGAATGATTGTCATTCAGGCGCATGTGGGGGACATCAATCTGGATATGCTACGGCACAAAAAATCTTACGAACAGGATACTTCTGGCCAACAATGTTCAAAGATTGCATAACCGCAGTCAGAAGTTGCCATGCTTGTCAAATTTTCGATAGCAAAACCAGAAGACCACCCGCACCTATGCAACCAATAGTTGCTGTTGGGCCGTTCGCCAAATAGGGCATCGATTTCATGACATGTAACCCCACCTCGACCGGGGGGCATGGGTACATCATAGTCGCAGTTGACTATTTTACCAAATGGGCCGAGGCGATGCCTACATTAGATAATACTGGTGAAACAGCTGCCCTCTTCTTTTTCAATCATGTAGTCGCCAGATTCGGTGTGCCACAGGCTATAGTCACAGATCATGGATTGCATTTTCGCAATCATATGATGGTCGAATTCGCTGCCAAACTAGGGTTGTCTCACGACAGCTCTACTCCATATTATCCGCAAGCCAACAAACAAGTTGAAGCAATCAACAAGGTCCTCAAACGCATGCTGCAAAGGATGATTGGAGTTCACAAAAGAAAATGGCACCTAATCCTGTACTCAGCTTTGTGGGCTTACCGAACATCGGTAAGGAATGCAACTGGGTTCACACCTTTCCAACTGGTATATGGCCTGGAAGCAGTCTTACCGATCTAGTTTGAAATCTTGTCTCTCAAACTCGCAATTGATCTTCTCCCTGGAACTTCAGAAGAAGAAGCTCGTTTCTTGGAATTAATCCAATTAGATGAAACTCGTCGTGATGCCGCTTTGGCTAACGAAGCCCATAAGAAACGAGTTAAGGCGCAGTTTGAAAAAAATGTCAAACCCCGTGTCTTCTCAGAAGGTGACTTAGTCTTGCTTTATGACCAAGAATCCGATAAATTGGGAGCAGGTAAATTTAAGTCTCTATGGATGGGCCCCTATATTGTTAAATGAGTGTTAGCAAAAGGAGCCTACGAGTTAATGGATTATGACGGAATTCCGCTGGCGCAACCTCGTAATGGGTTGTACCTCAAGCGTTACTATGCGTAATGGTAACATGTGTGCTTTTGTTATATTTTTGTTTTCGCTAAAGTATTTATTTTGGTCAAGTAATCCACTTTTTACATTTGTTGCAGATGTCAAACCTATTGGGGTCATGTGTTGGATATGCCGACGGAGCGAGTCGTAGTTCGCGGAACCTATCCTCCACAGCCTAGGCCATTTTTGATCCAAGCGGCGAGTTAGTAAGTTTCAGAGGTGTATGTATTGGTCGATCAACGAATAACATCGTTGAATATAGCGCGTTGATAGAACTTCTCTCTGATGCCATCACACATGGTATACGCCGACTAATTGTCAGGCTATACTCACAACTCGTAATACTACAACTCAATGGTATATATTTCGTCCGAAACCCAACTATTTATCGCATGTTCCTAAGGGTTAAGATTTTGGAAAGACAATTTGATTTTATTCAATATCAACATATTTCCATAAACTTAAACACATTAACTGACTCATTAGCAAACTATGTGTTAGATAGACAATTGCAACATTTATAAAAAGAAACACACCATCAATGTTTGCATGTGGATCATGTAGCTTAACCAAAATAAAACTCCGAAAATCAAAAATATATATAACTGTTTATGGTTTACACATAATGTTCTGTAACCAAGACAAAATCGATCAAATGACCCAAAAACTCAAAATACTAGGGGGCACCCTAGTCTAATGATGCTCGTGATAGCAAGTCACAGCCTGTGCGATCATGCGTAAGAGACGAGTCCATTGTCTGGGCACACCAGTAGTATGCCGCTGTAACCGCAAAGGTAGCTCGTCAGTCCTCACATCTGGAATACCGAGAGTGAGGCCCTCAACCTGCTCTTGTAATGCTGTGAGAGTCTCGGCCACATCGAGGTCATGAAGAATAGCCCTTCTGACGGCCTCTCCCGCTGGGGCAGCAGCTGGTACTCTCAGGTGAACTACTGGACGAACAGGACCAACATCTACATGTACACATGAGTTTGATTAAAGTCTTGATAGAATAAAGCACAAGGACATTATAAACAAAAAAAAACGATAAGCAGGAATATGGTCAAAGATTTTACCAATGGCGCCCCACTGCTCGCCATCCGGCAGTACTAAATCTGGATCACCCCAGAAGTCCATGCCAGCATATGGATACTCAGAATAAACCATCTCCTGACGATCAAACCACCCGAAGAAGGTATCAGAAAATGAAATCTAAGACTGGCCAGCATGCCTAGACATATGGTCAACCCATCTCTGCATACATGGTTCAGTAGGAGAAGGTAAATCGAGTGCAATGTACTGCAGCTGCATCAGTGGTATCTTCTCCAAGGCAAAGGCAGTCAAAATAGAACCATACCCAAAGTTCTTCAACCTCCCGCTCTTTATCTTGGTCAACTGTTCTTTCATCACAAGAAGTACTGCATCGCACCAGTTGAACACCTTCGGTTGGAGGCATTCCAAGGCATGCTGCATGTAAGATCGGTTGGCTACATGAAGAGCCGCACCACCGGCCATCCTACCAAAAGTAAATAGAATAGTCCTGAGGGACCTGTCAGTGACATCACAGATAATGATCTTGCCATCTTTACTCGGCTGAGATCCTTCTCTGCAGTACCGGCGGACATAATCTCTCACAGAATCGCCTCCTCGAGCCGAACCTGACAAAGAGATGGGGGCACCCCGCCTCGACAAGCCAGTCAAGAAATAGATGTCTACTACAGTCAAGGGGATAGATTTGCCCCTGATCTGGAAAACCTGATTGGTAGGATCCCAAGCATCGAGCAAATACTGCAGTAAGTTGATCTGCTGTCTCATGCTAGAAATGCGAAAGAACTTCAGCAAGCCACAGTTCCGCAGCGCGTTCACTGTAACTGGATCATGTAGGGCAAGCATGTCCTCTTCTTCATGCTCACGTTCTCGCCATGTAATGGTCATCTTACTCCGAAGATCTCTGAAAATACAGTACGATCTTTGAAAGGACAAAGCTATTTATGGTAAAATCAAAACAAGACCATCTAATCGAGCAGTTTTAGCACATAGTTCAAGCTCGTTAAAAAATAAACATAAGACATGAGCAAATGTTTCCACCCGCGTTTAAGCTCATTAAAAAATGAACTATTCCCCCGGTAAATAACCATCGTGAATGTAGTACTTCAGCCGTTAAAGCCTTGGTCGTGTTTGCACCATCACCTCCACTTTTCATTGGCCGATCATTCACCTCCATTTGATTGTTTACCCGTTTTGAGGAACAGCTGCGAAGAGTGATTTCACTAGCCATCCTTGTGACACTGCCGTGATTGGAAAATTCCAAACCTTACCTGGAATCAGCTGCTACCCGTTTTATCACTCGTTCCTCAAAAGACGAGTCTCCTTTAAGCTCTTTTCAACTGACTCGTAAAATATGAAAAGATTGCTGAGCCATTGGCCTCTCCAGCTCATTAAAGGGACAGGAAGTGCTATCCCTCATCTAGATTTTAATCTTTTTGGACCTGAGGGATTATTATACAAACAGATCGAGCGCTTGTTTTGTTCGGCTCGTTAAAACTATCGAAAATTCATCCCTTCTGTATTGTTTTATACCTTTTCGGACTTAAGGGATTAGATGACGAAAAAGGAATTTTGGAGTTACCTTTACGTTCCTTTTCAGACTCTCTAAAATTGAAAAGGACCGAGTTATCTTTGTCGTTAAACTCGTTAAAAAGATTAATAGCGACAAACTTGTCTTTAGACAAGAACGAGTTTCACTATCTCTAGGCTCATTAAAACATAGCGATGGATTTGCCCGAAGGGCAAATTATAGAACAAGCATATGTTATCCTCCTCAAGCTTGACAAAAATAAAGGGGTACTGGTCAGCAATGACTGGGGAAAAATTGGGAAGAAAACTCAAAGAAACTTTGTTGGTAGCAAGTCGCTCTTGAACATGACACTTCCACTCAGTGTCTGAGTCGGGTTGGGTTGTTTCATTCACCGGTCACATCAACATGGTCACACCATACCATCCACATTTGGGGTTAATGCTACCAATCCATCACATCAGTATCACCGATATGTTCAAGAGAAGTCATCCAGAGAAGTCACCCGTGTCTCACCCACTACCATACATTATACTCCATTCTTTCATGACCGCCACCCTGAACCTTATATCATCAGATCGTTTTCAGCTCCATCAAAATCATTTGCTCCGTTCCGTGTCATTGATGTGGGATTCATTAAGGCCCTCCTGTGACGGATCACTTCTTGTCGACATCAGCTCATTATCCAAGAAGTTGATCTAGGAACACCCCATTCAGTACTTTGAAGCTTGCATGCCTCAATGGCAAGTTTCTCACTTCCGGTGACAGGTTTACATCAATGGCCTTCGACCGAAAGATTTTGCTTGGTGTTCGACGCCAAGTCCTCTATTCACACCACGTGAATTGTACTACAGTACCTTGAGGATCATTATCATTATCGATGATTCCTCTCGCGCTTGTTAACAGTTTACATCATTGACTGGTAATCAAGCGATGTCTTTCCATGTTCGACTTCAGAACATTTCTCACATGGATCGACTTGTACTTCGAGTGAAGATCGGATGAGATTGAAGACCCCGGATCTAGTTTCATCCATCAGGGCTGCGATATATATTTAGGGAAATAAAGACATTAAATGTACAACATTGCCGCACAGATAATCATCCTACCAAAAGGATGATGTCTCTATCAGAATCATCAGTCTACACTCAGACGATTGTCTGTCTTATGTACATGAAAATGAATTTATAAAGCTGAGCATGGGAATGCCCGCCTCAGCTAGATCATGAAAATATTATGAAGATAATGTATTGTATTTTATCTTATTACAGGTCTCCTCCCAGCATTGAAAGAACTTCGGATCCTCATAATAAAGCATTTCACCCGACACCAAAAGGTTAACGGCCTCATACTTTAGGGGGCAACTGTTATAGACATTTTTGTGCCCTACAACACCAAGCATGAAATGTCCATAAACCAAGGGCTCCTAAGTCCCTAAAAGTGTTGTTCTAACCCCTAAAGGAACAAGGTCAACAGATTATTGCTTCTCCCAGAAGTTCTCCACCAGAAACTACTCAGAATTGGTCAAAACAGGATCATTCCAACTGCTCCACTGGCTAAGTGCGTTGCATTGCACCTAAATACACTGTGAGGGTGTGTTGCATTTCAAAACTCCCTTCTATAGGGTGCGATGGGCGAGAAATGACAAATGGAAGTGTCATTCTGTGAGGTGGAGAGGCAATGGAAGCTTCCAGAATCTTCTCCTGTGACACTTGCCTCACTGAATTCGACCAAGGATGAGTAAGAGGCCCTTAGTCTCCAAGTGGAAGCAAGAACTGACAGAGAGAAGACACTAATCGAATCACAAGCTGACTCATCCTCCTTACACATATCTATATATGGATCCCTCATCCTAGAGATCCAGGGGCTGGAATTTTGCATATTGTAAGGAATTGATGTTGGTTTCTAGAGACAAACATCAGATTGTTGGGTGATTTATGCTTTGTTTGAGGTGAAGAGGGGCTTCTTTGCTGGGAGGTTGATGCTGGGTCGGAACCACTGGTTGTAACTCCTCTTGGATCTTTTCTTGTTTATCAATAAAAACTATTTGAGTTTTCCTCCATGCTTTTGTATCATTGATGCTAGTTACATTTGTATGGTTAACTTAAATCTGATCCTAAGTTGTTTATGAATATAGATCCATGTCTTTGTATAGTGCTCTGCTTCTGTGATCTTACAGGTACTTTGTGAAGCTGGGCATGCAAGGGAGCAGGTAGCTGGAGACCATCAAAGAAGAGAGGGATTGGATCAAAGGATTAGCGCAAGATACAGGTTGGTTCTTTCTATTCCTCTCTATCTATAATTCATAAAGGAAATACAAAAGTAGTTTTTCTCTGTTTGTTTCTAAGGTAGCTGTCACACCTTAGTGGGATAGAGTAGTTCTAAATAGACACTTTTCCCTGTAACACCTCTGCCCTCCAAGCCTCCTATTTCCTTGTGCAATTTCTCCTGGGTCCTCAAGCTGCCACTTGTGTGTAATTACCTCACACACATCTCACCGACCTCTGAAATAACTGTGGAATCCTAAAGGAGATGATTCCTTCTGCATGGATGAGTTTCCTATATAGGAAAACTCCTCCAACTGATAGTACACTATCCCTTCCTCTAATCTCAACTGGGTCTCTAACTGAATTAACATGCATGAGTTATTTATGAGAGAATATTTAGTTATCTGAAGTACAGTAGTTGCATACATGCATTAACTAACTGAACTCACAATCAGTTCCACAAACTGTTGGAACTAATATAACTGGACTTAACTCAGTTAACTGAGCTAACTAATCACAACTCAAAGTACAACTCATCCTAATCACTTTAATTAAGGGATAACCTCCTCAATCAAAGAGAAAATTGTTGCATGTCTTCACATAGACTTCATGCTTGATTTTCTCCAACTAATTAACTCAAGATGAATTAATTAATTATTTTTCAAACAACTGCTAAGATCAAATTCGAATTTTAATTCTCAATTTTAGTTCAGGGACTAACTACAATTGGAATGTATCCCGAAATGCTATTTATAGCAATGTTATTTTTAGAATTTCTATTTTATCATTCCTTGTTGATATATCCAACAATGGTACTTGAAATGCTATTTATAGCATTTCTATTTTTAGCATTTTTTGTTGCTATTTTCAACATCTTCAACTTCTTGACTCTAGCTATAAAGGCTTGAGACTATTCATCTAATCCGATGTCATCCTTTGCCTTGATCCTAGTTTCTTCCAAGATGAATTGAGCCCAAAACTCATCAAAAGGAGTTGAGTCTTTCTTAGAGTAGATGCTTGTTTCAAAGCTGCCCCATTCTGGTGGAAATGCATTCTATACATAGATGGTCATTTCTGAATCAGAAATTGTCTCTCCAAGCCCCTACAAGTGATCTCTTAATTGAGAGATCTTCATTAGAAGGGATTCCATGTCCTCATCCTTTTATTTCTTCATCATATATATCTTATTTCTCAAAGACATATTTTCTCGTAATGTAATTACATAGTACAAATTTACTAGCTTGTCATACATAGCCTTAAAAGTTTTCAAATTTATAAAAAATGGAAGAAGAGGATCCTTAATGGATTCAACGATGATCCTTTGTTCCCTTACTTCTCCTTTAGTTTACTTTTCTAGTTCTTGATTACTTCATATTTTGTAAGAGCTAGGTTAATCATTTTCTTCCATGCAGGAAATTTGATGAGACAACAAGCTTATTCCTTTCCTTGTAGAAAGAACCCATATGACATTTATATTCAGACATAGAGTAACAATATGATACTTACTTGATGATCAACAATCTTCCCTTTATGATGATGTCTCAACTATCTTGACGCTTTGAAGATCTTCAAAGAGACTTCAATAATGGCTTCCAAAAGGGATGACACCAAAATCCTTTGATGCTTCCTTCAGGGAGGTCTTCTAACAATTCTTCAACTAGATCCTTTGTTCAAAAGAGAACAAAAATATTCTCCAATATTTTCTTCTGAGGAGAGCCTTCTTCAGTATCAATAGGCCTCCTTTTCCCCTTACCAAACCCTTCTTTTGTTCACAAGATGATCCTTCTAGTTGCCTTCTTGTTCACCTTAGCTCTGATACCATGTTGGAAAATGCAATGTGGTAGTTATTAATTCCAATTTCCCTTAACCTTAATACTTTCTTATGAATTTTATTATTCTTCTTATGTCTCTTTGTTAGATATTATACATCAAACAAATATCAAGAGAAAAATAATAAAGACAGTGGACACAAAAGTTAGGATCCAAGATAGGGAAAAACCCCTCCAAGGGGAAAATCCATAAAATCTCCTCTTATTATAGAATTTGCTTCAAATGAGACAAAAAAGACCCAAACCATAGACCAATTCCTCCTCCATGTACTAAGTCAGCCCTTCCAACAAAACTAACTTCTAGCTACAACTTCGACCACAAAATCGTCCCTGCAATTTCGTCTTGTAACTTTGTCTTGTAGTTGTTGCAGAAACCTTAATCCACCTTCTTCAATAATCCTTCCTTGAGCAAGACAAATCCTTTCAAGGTGAATGAGCTCAAGATAGAGTATTCTCCTAGCAACTTGATACTACAATTTTCTCTTCTGCAATTTATCCATGCAGTTTTGACCTCCTTTGTAGGTGCAGAAACCCTAGGATTTCGTATGTGTGAGAGAAGTACAAACTAGAAAAAGTTTTCTTTGACTCCTTTTGTCTTCTAGAACTTTGCTCCACCTTCCTTGTCTCTTCTAGCCTTAGATCGAACCTTTTCAAGAGAGATCGGACTTATGAGTGAGTGAGTCATTGTGAGTGAATGTGTCCAAAAGAGGTTGAACTCCTCCTTTATATATCCTTTCCAAGTGGTAAAATTCCCTCCTTTATGCCCACTTGAAGCTTCTAAGGGAGACTTGTACTTTGGAGTTTCCAAGACTTTCTAGACTCAAAATAAATTCTTTTACAAGATATATTTTTCCTAGAAGGGTCTTATAAACATGATGTTGACTCTCTTGACTCATGACAATAAATCCTATGACCTAACAAACCCTAGAAGCATGAAGAACATGCTTTTACCTAGAATGCCATCAATAAAGAGCATGAAACCCATGCTTTAAAATAATAACTTTTTATTTTCTTCTTTTGTTTGTTATATAAGATACATATGGAAATGAGCACACCAAAAATTATGAAGACCAAAAATAGTTACATTTCCAACAAAAAGACCCTAAAAGATATCAACCCAGTTTGAGTGTCGTGAATCATTCACAGTGCCTATTCAAAATGGAAGCAAAGGTCGATATTAAGCCATACCAACATGAAATTGATGCTTTGAAGCTAAATTTCTAGTTGCAACAATTATAAGTTTATTTCAGTGTTCATCATATAGAGGAAGAACATAATATTTCATTTGTGGGACTGGAATTAGAGGGACATACCTTGACTTGGTGGGAAATCCATATAAAGACCATAAGGTTGGAGGGATATCCTCTAGTGACTAAGTGGGAGGACTTCAAAACCATCATAAAGTTGTAGTTTTACCCTATTTAGTATATAGACTAGTGGATCTTGTGCCACTACTTCAGGTAGAAGTGGGTTAGAGTGTACAAAAACATAGAGTTCATAAAGATGGCCATAATGATAGGTATCTCCCCAAACAACCCAAATGTTCTCCTCGGGTATTTAAGGGTTTACACAACCACCTACAAAATAAAGTGATGTTTTTCAAGCCCATATTAATGGGCAATTCTTGTGTATAGGCATAATACCTAGAGAACAAAGGTTAGAATAAAGGGAAATCAAGTGGATCAAAGCTGAAGGAGCAATAAGACACTTCTAAGGAGGGAAAGAAGAAGTGGAAAGAGAGAAAAAATAGAAATAGGTAAGCCAAAACACGCTAAAGTAAATACCCCAAAAACCACCACAACCAGTATAATATTGACAGTCACAGAAAGGAGAAATGTTGGAATGTTGGAATGTCTGAATCTTAAATCGAAGAACAAAAATAAATAAATAAGAAGAATCTCATGGTCACTGATTCGAGCAACTTGATTGAAAGTAGCTCAGAAGTGAATGAGAAAATAATTTATACATCATTGCAGAAGGAGGTGAAGCTGATTATCCTTTAGTAACAGGAATAGAAAGAAACAACCAAACTCTTCCACACAAAGATACAATTCAAGAAGACAAAGATTGATGCTTTGTTTTACCCAGGATCATAAGAAAATCTAATTGTAGCAAAGCTGGTCAAAAAATTCGGATTAAATGTTTGAGATCACAAAAACTCATATCCATTAGGATGAGTAAATAAGGATGTAGAGTTGAAGGTAACAAAACAATGCAAAATTATATTTTCCACCAACACCAATTTTATTGATGAAGTAGAACTAGATGTAGTCCCCCTTGTTGTATGTGGAGTCATGTTTGGAAGTCCCTACATGTACATGTTGGATGAAATATTCATGTGAAGAGCCAACCAATACCAACTCTTCAAGGATGGAAAATTGTTCATCGTTAGCGTGTACAAAGGAAAGTTCAAAATTTCAGTGGTAAGTGCCAACTATGCCATGAAACTGATTAGTTCTAGCAAGAAGTTTGTTATAATGTTTTTAAGAGAGAATCAATATATAGAAGAGTTAGTAAGAGAAAATACATTCTGTGATCCATATTTAAGATGGAATGAAATGAAATACAAATTTAAATAGAAACACAAAGCTACAGTGAAAATTGAACTTCAATTAATTAATAATAGGTATTGAAATTTGTTTACATGTAGGATTGAAAACAACTAGCTTAGGTTGGTAGCTTATCTCTGAGAAGAGATGTGATTGTTGCATGTCTTCCAAACTATGTTACAATGAGGCTCAGAGGCCTTTTTATTATTGATAAATAATGGAAACCCTAACAATCCAAAAACCTAACTCTAGGAGACGAAGCACCAAAAGTTTGTGGGCCCCTTTGGAATTAGTTGGAATGCCAACTTCCCGGGGTCGTAATTTGGGCATATAATCTTTGTTTGGTGCACATGATACCTTGTTAGAAATATCTATCCAAGCCCCTACAAACCCCTACCATATGAGTTATAGTATTGGCATGTTTTCCAAATAATGTCGTTTAAGGCCTCAAAACCGCTCTGGAAGTTTAGGACCCTAAAAACTACCAAAAATAGAAAGTTATGTGAGAATTAAAGAAAATGAAAGGAAACAATTTTGGGGGTTCAAGTGGAATAGACATATGGCCACCAATATCCACTTGGATCATCCTGTAGGGGTGTACTAAGAAATAGAAAAAACAATTATAATATTTGCTACAAGCATATAGGAATTTGTTCCAGGATCCTAAAGGGATACCACCCAAGGAGGAAGTGGAGCATGAGATCTAGTTATTGCTAGAATCTTCATTTCCAAACGTTAAGTTGCACATGTAGTCTATTATAGAAGAAAGTGAGGTGAAAAAACAATTGCAACAACTACTGAAACAAGGTGTCATTCAACTGAGTACATCACCATGTGGGTCACCCATTATCATTGTGCCACAAAATGATGGGACTTGGTAGGTGTTTATTGATTACAGGGTGTTGAATAAAATTATGATAAAGAATAGGTACCCCCTTCCTAGGATAGATGATCTACTGGATTAGTTCCAACAAGAAAAATACTTCACCATTTGGACTTAAAGTCTAGATATCACCAGGTTTGAGTCAGAAAAGAAGAATATACCTAGAAGATTACCTTCAAAACCAAAAAAGGTTTGTATGAGTGGTTATTCATGCCATTCGACCTATGAAATGCATTAGCTAAATTTATGAGATTAATGAATGGCATACCACGACCTTTTATAGATTCATTTTTCATTGTCTATTTGGAGGAGTACAAATCACATTTGACGCAGGTGCTGGAGACATTAAAGAAGCACTAACTCCTAGAAAATCTCAAGAAGTGTGAGTTTTCACAACAATATTTGGTGTATCAAGGCTATGTGATAGGTGGAGAAGAGATGGAAATATAACCATCCAAGATGGAGACCATCGTTAAATAACATATGCCTACAAATATTTATGAGGTTAGGAGTTTCAATGGGGCAACACAGTACCTAAGGAAATTCGTAGCCTCTTTTTAAATGGTAGCAACACCACTCCATATCATAACAATAAGTGGCAAGAGTTTTTAGTGGGCAAAGCGTGAACAAAGGGTCTTTGGGTAGCTAGTCAAGCACCAATTCTGGCATTACCAAACTTGCAACAACCATTCGAAGTGAAGATAAATGCAAGTGGCTATGCTACGGGAGTAGTCTAAATGTGCTATATATACAACACTATTGTAACTGAGTAGTCCATGCTTCTACTGGTAAGTCCTCATTTGAAACATGTTTTGGATATTTTCCACCTTCACCTTTAGACAATGCATATGGGAAGCAAAGAGGACATAGGGAGGATCTTATAGGGGATGCCTTGAGGGATGGAAAAATTGTTGACAATATTAGGAAAATCCATATACAGATACAAGAGACACTGTAAAAGCTATAGGAAAAATACAAGACTAGGCATGATCAACACATAGTAGAGAAGTTATTCAAGGTGGGAGAAAAAGTATGATTATCGTTGAACAAGGAGAGGCTACAAGGTCCTAGTAAGAAAGTTAAGACTCTGTGATATGGTCCCTTTGAAATACTAGAAAAGGTGGGAGACAATTCCTACAGACTCAATCTACCCCCATATATGCACATTTACTTAGTTGTGAATGTAGATAAAATCTAAAACTCTATGAGCCTTCCATGCTAGATCAGGGAGAGGAATAGTTCCTACCTTTTGTGGAGGATTTGGCACCAAATGTGCAGGAGGAATTTACAGAAGATACAATATTGTAGAAGAGGTCCAGAACTACTAGACATGGGCAACATGACCTTTGGCAGATTGGATTGAAAGGACAACTTACAAGCAAGGGTAAATGGTACACTGAGAGAAGGTGGAGGAAAAATTTCCTCACCTCATTTGGTAGAAGATTTTTGGAATTAAAGCATCCCAAATTGGGGAGATGTGATCCATATTGGATCATTATAATGTTTTTCATCCATCTTGATGGTTTTAGAGTGGAAAATTTGAAGGAATCAACTCATAGGACCATTTTTACTGGGAGGACCTAGTTTGACAAATTGGGGCTTGAAACATTATGGGAGCATTTTGAGGCAACAAACGACCTATTTAAAGGGTAAAACTTTGTCGCTTTAGTGCGACACCATTTTTTTCATTTTCTACAGACAAAGACATTTCCAACAATCTAAGAATCGCCTCAATTAGAGTCTATATGAAAAAAGTATGCCACTAAAAAGTTGACCTTCCTATTTTCACCACCATAATTTGATAGGATGTCATGTCAGCCCCCATTACTCAAGGAAAAAGGGCTAGCTATGTGACCATGATGAAGAAGACTCTAGAAGAGTCCATATTATAACTCTGGTAAGGTTGAGGGAGTTAAACCTGACCACTAGTAGGCTATCAAGTTGTGTTATATTCCGACCACTAGGAGGAAAATGAGGTGCATTCTTTTCGAGTGCACTTGTTCCATAGACAAGTAGAGTAGTCAAGAGGGATATAGAGAGAGGACATAGAGAGGATTTGTACATTGTAGTAGCCCACCGGCCACAGGTCTTACTTCTGTGTACTTGTAGTCATTTTTTATTCAGAGAAAGAGAGCAGAAAAACCTCACCTTCCAGATGGATTTTCTCTTGAAAAGGCTTCCCAGATATATCTTGTGTCAAATGTATTTAAGAGTTTTTATTTCGTTGCTCTATTTTCTGCTTAAATTTTGATTTACATGCATACATAATAAATAATAATCTACAAATCCATAAATCTAAAGAGAAATAAACCTTAATAGTGCGGATTTTGGATTTAGTTTTATCATATATGTTGTGATGAATATCCTAGATGGAATATCCACGACACTTTATGGATCATTCGTGACGGGATAAACCTACCTATGCTTCACTTTGTGTAAATCAAAGCATGCAACTCAAGTGGGTACACAAAATATACATGATTTATGACTACTGTAGAGATTCAGTTAAATTTCACACTCCTCCAACAAAGTGTGCCTGAAGGATGTCGATTTGAATCCTATGAAATCTAGCTTTGACTACATGAAGGTTTATATACACGGGGGTTTTGGCTCCATTTTGATGTTTCAACTAAAAGTAGCAATTAAGAGTGAAGATCTCTTTGGTGTTTCTTCGCTTGAAAAAGGGGCTCTTGTAGCAACAATGGAAAAATACATTATTGCTAATTTGATTGTTGAGATGTATACATTTCATAATGTGGTAAAGTCAATGGCGTGTACGCTGTGCTCACATTAGTAGTTTTCAAGGGTTTTCAGATTGTCATTATGTTATTACATTACGCTTTTAGAGATTATGTATGCAATAATGATGATGAATATTTAACAGCGAGTGGAAGTGGAAGAGGTAATGGTAAAGTGAATTTGTATTGCCAAAGTTAAATGAGATCAAGTACAGGTAAAAATTCAACATGGATGATTGTCCAGTTAATTTGAAAATTCTGGATCTAGGGAAGGATCTCTCATTAGTTATAGAGGTTTGCATGTGGATTGCAATCTATTTGTGAGGTTATGCAAGAACGTGTGGATGTTGTTCAGTCATTCAATTCGGGAGATCTGTAATTAAGGAGTTCAAGAGTGGAACTCAAGAATTTAACTTGCCAGCTACACCTTTACCAGGGTTATGAGACCATTTGATAAAGCTCAACCTAGGCTAGGAACTGCAAACCTTCTAAAGAAAATTTTCTTATACTTCTTTTGTTGTGTATATGTAGTGATGTAAGCATTAGGAGAGATTATTGGAATTAATACTGACATTAATGTAATAAATCACATTCTATAAATAACAAATTAATTTGAAAATTGTTAGAAATTATTGAAATATTCTTTCAACTTCTCCTCCTAAATTAAGAATAGATTAAATTTAATAACAAACTTTTATATAACAGAATAATAATTATAACATATTATAATATAGTGATTTTTTTTTAGTTTTTATGAAATATAAATTAATTTTAATTGCAAAAGTTTTGTATTGAAAATTAGAAGATAATTAAGCTAAGTTCTGTCCAAGAGATGGTTCATGGAAATGTTTATATTTAGCTATTTATCATTTGAAGAAAAATAAATAAATACAGATGTATCCTCTTTCTTTTGCTTTTTCGTGACATCCACTCAGTCAGAACCCAACAGCAAAGTAGGACAGACACAGCGTGGATTTTCGCTTGAATGGGATCTTGACTCAGAATTTAAAGTAGATTCTTAGTGGATTGTCTGATTATCCAAGAACATGATGGCACTCCGAGTTACACAAACTCATTTGACATGATCCCGAACTTGATGCTTCTCTATAATTTTATTATATATATATTTTATTTAGGGCTAAGTTAAGTAGAGTTAGTTTGTTTATTAGATTGAAGAACAAAATATTTATGTATTAAAGGTTAGGGATTATGTGAAGCTTATTTGAGTTTGGATATAATTTATTTTTTTAAAAGTGGTTTTTATTTTTAGCATGCAATGTTCGATCCAGCTTGAAGATGCATTCTTCCAAAAATAGTTTTTATCTTCAGAAACTTGGATGCCAATTCCCAAAAATAACTTTCATCCTCAACCTCTAAAATATTAATCCAAAAATAGTTTTTATGTTCAGAAACTTGGATGCCAATTCCCAAAAATAACTTCCATCCTCAATTCCTAAAATATCAATCCGAAACCTAACAAAAAAATATCAATCCGAAACCTAACAAAGAAAACCAACCCTACTCAAACCAATTAACCCCTTAACCCACTGTTCTATACCTCCTAGGTATAACCCACTGTTCTATGCCTCCTAGATATCCCCTCTGAAGTATTATGTAATCAAACAATAAGCACATTGCATTTGCAAGTAAAGTTGAAAATTGAACCCTTGGAGTTGAGAGAATCTTCCCAACGGAGAAAGGCCATGGAAGGGACGATGCGTAAGACCTCATCATCAAACTTTTACAGGGAGTTGCGAGTTCCCAGTGTAGCTATGCCAGTAGTTATAGGGAGGAAGGGAGCAAACATCCAGGGTTTCCGAAACTTTCCGGGGATCTCTTCCCTTAGACTATCGAATCAATCTGGAAAACTTTATATATATGGCGAATCAGAGGAAGCTGTACATGGCGTTGCCTGGGCCATTGAACTTCGTCTGTGTTCTGTCGTGGCCAAAGCAGAGGGATACCATCCTGACTTTTTCGTCTACTGTTTCTGCAAATTTCTTGAACAGCCACTTTGTGCTGTGGACAAAATTTGTTTTGAAAAATTTTCAGGAGAAACACCTTGGGGAACCTCTGAATCGTGTCTCTGCTTCAAATCTGGAGCAACATGCGAGGAGGGGTCGAGTTATGTGAGGTGTGTACGCGGTCAAATGCATTTTAAATCGAAATATGATGTGAATGGCCTCTGTGCCCAGTTCTCGAAAAATTTCTCTATTTCAGAACATGTCTTATATTCCTACTGGGACTTCTCGGCTTATGGCGATAAGCTGCTTTCATGCCTTCAATTCCTGCGCTCACAGAATGCGGAAACAACTCGGACAGTTAAATTGATGATTCGATTTGGAAAGCAACTTTTTCATGGGCATAATTTATATGATCAGCTAGGCAGTGGAGATTTCATTTCGCTGCAATGCCTAGAGGAAGCCTACAGGCAGAAAAGGCTGAATTATTACTTCTCCACTGGATGTTCCGAGACAGATGTAACAGCTGCTAGGCTTCAGTTAGAACGGCTGGAATACGTGAAGGTCTCCACTCGAAATAAAATTAGCATTCATGTGGCAGATCTTGAAGACCTAGGACGGCCTCGGCGATTGAATGTATCTGTTCGCTGTGATAGTAATGAGGGTTTGTTGCAAAACAGTGAAATCAAACGCATTTTTGAAGCCAAAGATTATTTTCAGGTAAAGTGCTTGATTTTTATTTTTTGGTTAGTTAGATTCAGAGGATTTGAATCTTGAATTTCAAATGTTATTATAACAAAAAGTTTGAATCATAATTTACATAATCTTTCATAACAGGGATATTATCTTTTGAACTCCACACCCCAACTTCATCGTTGGATCTTAAAGCATCACATCAAAATTTGATGATCTCTACTGAGGTTCATTTTCAAGTCTCTACTGAGGATATTTTCAGGACCAAGATAATGAATCCTTATAGGTTCTAAGGCTGATCATCAAATTTAAGGCCGATCATCAAATTTAATGTGATTTATTAAAGAAAATTATGCTTTAATCCCAAATCACATAAACCTCCATTCTGAGAGTTTGATTTTTTTTAGTAAAATGTAGATGAATTTGTTCAAATTATTTATATGAAGTGAATGTAGGTGCTAGATGTGAATCGGGGAGCATCGGATCAGGAACTTGAGAAAGCCTACAGGAGGTGTTTGATCCGAATTCAGTTTGATCAACGTGGGGTTGGATCTGAAAATGCCAATAGGGTCGCTGAAGAAGCGTATGTTAACCTACAAGATCCTGCAAGGCGAGATCGATACCTCCGAAAAATTGTAGAATCAAGCGAATCTGCCTCTGCCGTACCCAATTCCTGTTCCAAAACCCTACTCAGTTCAGAACAGAGGGCGGCAATTACAAGAGTTCGCAGGCTGCCAAAAAGACATGGGTTCGTGACCTTCTGTAGAGAAGGGCAGACAGCAATGGATTTCAGGCTGGGAGTTGCGACACACGAAGTGCAACTCGATAACATTCGCCCAGAAATGGTAGAATGGGTTGAGAAAGCATGGGGGGATCGAACCCCTGATCAATTACTTGTTTTTCCACACCCGGGCAGGTTTCTGGTGATAAACATCCGTTACAAAGAGACTGAAACGTATGTTACAGAGGATTGGAAATTTCGTATTTCACATGTAACAGAAGCGGATCGGTTAGGGACGGTGAGTAACAAGAGATGGGAATGTGGACTAAGCAGCAGATGGTTTAAGTGGAACGATGGAATAACGGACAGTAGGAGTATGGATTCCATTATCAAAACAGATGTGGTTGCCCTGGTCAAAGAAGCTGTCAATTTTAGTGGGGGTACTTGTTCACGAGGGTAAAGGTCCAGAGTCTTCTCTGTATTTAGTTGGAGTTTTGGTATTTGGAATTGATTTGTAGTAGTCTTACTCATGTTCTAAAATAGTTTGATGGGTAAAAACACCCTTTCAAGTACTTGTTAGGGTTAGTTTGAGTAAAGTTATTCACTTTGTTAACCATGACTCATGTAAAGAAGTTTACCCTTAAGATAATCCAAACTAAGTATGACAGATTTGAATTTAGTAATTAGTAATATTTTTTGAACATGAAAATATTAGTGGCGTGCTAGATTTGGTTTTAGTTGTTGCTAATATTTTGTAAAAAAGAAAATATTAGTGTAATAGTTTTGATTTTGGTTATTGTTGATATTGTAAAAGGGAAAATGTTTTGTGTTTTTGGTAGATTTGCCATTGTTATTGTCATTGCTTGAAGCAAAACACTAGTGTGGTAGATTTGGCTCACTAGATTTGGTTTCAGTTGTTGCTAGTGTCTTTCCACCAAGATGATACTTTTGTGTGTGGATTGCAGGTTAGAGGGGAGGGGGAATGGGGTGGTGAATGTGTGTATGCATGTGAAGAAAACATTGGTGTCATAGATTTGGTTTTTAGTACCAACTAATATCTTGTAAAGATGAAAATAATTGTGTGAGGAAAACAATGATATATATTTGGGGAGTGAGGTGGTGAGTGTGTGTATGTAGGTGAAGAAACATTGGTGTCATAGATTTGGTTTTTAGTAACAACTAATATCTTGTAAAAATGAAAATAATTGTGTGTGTGAGGAAAACAATGATGTTATATATTTGGCTTTCATCACTACTGATATCTTGCAAAGGTGAAAACACTTTCTTGTGTTTTCTATCCCACAACATAGCTAATCTATTCTTTTGGATTAATATGTTAAATGTAGATGTTCTTTGTTTGGGTTGACTATCTAGCAACATTGTGAATATGTTTTTTGGGGTTATTATCTTAAATACATATGCTGGGGCGCTCTCTCTTTGTGTATATGTTTGTGTCAAATTGCCTATCTAGCAACATAGTTAATGTGTTCTTTGTCTTATAGTCTTCTATCTTGTAATGTCATAACTTGGATCAAACTTCCAAAGAAAACTCAATTTGATTTTTAATAATTAAAAGTGCTTTAAAATTTATCACGTATGTTTTAAAATTTCGCATCGAAGCATTGCAATTTAAGTCATTCTTATATTATTGCACCTTAGGGCCTTTTCTGTAGGAATTTACAGGGTAAGTTCCTCAGACAGAACACCAAAGGACACCGCTCACAAACAGATCGCAGATCAATACACCAGTACTTTTGACGTGGTTAAAACCCTCAAAGAGGGAAACAGTCCACGACTTGAGTCAACGCGGCCACTTCAGGCAATTTATTAATAAAAGAATGAAAATTTACATAAGCTTCTCTCATGAACGGTTAACCTACAAATGACCCTCCATGCTCTTTAAATAGAGATCATGGACCAATCGGGTGTTAAGCCACGGATCAAGTGTCGGTAATACCGAGGAGAGAATGAGCTGTCGAATCAATACATATCGTGACCGTCAAATTGTAAGTTACAATATGTACATAGTAAAGAAACACACTTAACCTAACTCTATACCTAACTCTTTACTAGACCAAGTTGTACTTAACTATTTCCTATGTGTCGGAATATCCTAACATCCCCCCTTAAGAACAACTTGGGATAGGATTGAAGGATTTAAAAATATGACACAATAGAAGAAAGAAGGAGGCACTAGAGCCTATCCCCCCTTAGTGACAACTTCCTGAACTCCAACCATAAATCGAAGTTTAGTGAACTTCGCCTCTGTGAGAGCCTTTGTAAAGATGTCTGCAACTTGATCATCTGTTGAACAATATTGCACTTCAAGGACATGGTCATGAATGAGCTTTCTGATGAAGTGCATGTGCAGTTCAATTTGTTTGCTGCGCTGATGTTGGACTGGATCTTTGCATAGTTGAATGACACTTTGATTATCACACCAAAGTGTAGTTGGATGCTGCTGCTGAAAGCCAAACTCTGACAGGATCTGACAAAGCCACAAGGCTTCCTTACTAGCTTCTACGGCACCACGATACTCTTGTTCTGCTGAAGAAAGAGAAATGGCACCTTGTTTCTTGCAAGCCCATGTAATAGGTCCTGAACCAAGAGTGAACACATAACTTGCAGTAGACTTCCGATCATCAGGGTCACCAACCCAATCGGAATCAGTGAAACCAACCAATAGAGGAGATGCTTCAGCACTGTAATGAATCCCAAACTGAACTATACCTCGAACGTAATGAAGTATTCTTTTAGCTGCTTTCCAATGACTTTCACGTGGGTTTTGCATAAACCGAGCAACAAGGCCAACAGCAAAGGAAAGGTCAGGACGAGTATGGGTTAGATACAAAAGCTTTCCTACAAGTTGACGATATAAGGTAGCATCAACTTCAGGAGAAGTACAAGTGACTGAAAGTTTGACTCCAGATTGAAAGGGAGAAGGGACTGGCTTACAGTCTTCCATGTGAAAATGGCGTAGAATACCACAGGCATACTTGGATTGGGAAAGGGAAATACCTTCCTTGGATTGTAAGACTTGAACACCAAGAAAATAATGTAAGTGTCCTAAGTCTGTCATTTCAAACTTCCTTTTAAGGATAGACTTCACATGGTTTATAAGGTTGGGATCACTACTAGTCAGGATAAGATCATCAACATAAAGAACAAGAATGATAAGAGACTTGCCCACTTTCTTGGTGTAGACAGTATTGTCAAAATGACACATAGAAAAGCCATTTTCTAAAAGAAAGTTATCCATTTTGGCATACCAAGCTCGAGGAGCTTGCTTGAGACCATAAAGGGATTTCTTAAGCCGACATACAAGGCTGGAGTTTGTTTGTATAAAGCCAATAGGTTGTTCCATATAGATTTCTTCATGCAAGTCCCCATGCAAGAAGGCGGATTTAACATCCATCTGATGGAATTCCCATTTGAAAGAGGCAGCAAGGGAAAGAACAAGGCGGATAGAGTTCATTTTGGCAACAGGGGAGAAGGTTTCAGTATAGTCAATGCCTTCAACTTGTGAAAAACCCTTAGCAACAAGACGAGCTTTATGTTTATCAACTTTCCCATCTGGTCCATACTTGGTTCTGTAAACCCATTTGCATCTAACAAGTTTTTGTCCCTTTGGTAGAGGAACAAGATCCCATGTATCATTTGCCAATAATAAATGATATTCTTCATTCATAGCTGCTTCCCAATCTGGATGGCCTGAAGCTTCTGCAAAGGTGTCAGGATCATAATTCACTAAAGCTTGAGCCAGTAAAGAAGAGGCTCTCTCGAACTGAGAACGTGTATCTCGCTGATCTGTAGGATCACCGGCAAGATCACCTGTTGCATCCCGAGTAGCACAGACCCATTTTGGAAGCTGAGGAGCTGAAGGAGGATCCTGAGAAGGTGGGGGAGGATTTTCATCCTCGCTTTCATCATCTGAAAAAGAAATATTTTCAAAAGTAGAAGAGATAGGGAGAGGTGGCACATCCGTTGAACTAGGCTCGCAGGCCGATATATTTTCAGCAAACTTTACATCTCTTCTAATGATAACATTTTTGGACTTAAGTGGAATAAGTCTATATCCTTTGACATCTTTATAATATCCAACAAAAATACATTTTTCACTCTTAGGTTCTAAAGCTTTATGTTTCTCATCTGGAATATGGGCCCATGCTTCACTTCCAAAAACACGAAAGTGACTTACATCTAGTTTGATTGAGCTCCATGCTTCTTCTGGAGTGATATTCTTTAAAACCTTAGTAGGAGTGTGATTTATTATGTAATTTCCACAGTTAATTGCTTCTGCCCAATAATTAAGACTAAGTCCTTTAGATTGAAGCATACAATTAGCCATTTCCTTTAAGGTGTGATTCTTCCTTTCAGCTACACCATTTTGTTGTGGAGTATATGGAACAGTATGTTGCGTTTGAATTCCATTCTCAGTGCAAAAGTTGATGAATGTGTTTTTAACATATTCTCTGCCATTATCAGATCTTAGCTTAAGAATTTGATGTCCAGATTGTTTTTCAACAAAGGCCTTAAAGGCCAAGAACATGTTAAATACTTCACTTTTGAGTTTTAAGAAGTATACCCAAGTGCGTCTGGAGAAATCATCAATGAAAGTTAAGAAATACTTGTAGCCAGAGAATGAAGCAACTGGAAGTGGACCACATAAATCACTATGCACAAGTTGTAAAGGGGCTGAGGCATGCCAAGAGGCACGTTTTTCAAAACTGTCCCGATGATGTTTTCCGAGTACACATCCGGAACAAACACCATCTCTGCAAGATACCATTGGAAGACCTGTCACCATATTTTATTTACATAGATTCTGAAGAGAGTGATAGTTTAAGTGACCAAATTGCTCATGCCAAAGTTTGCTCACTTCATCATTATGAGCAACAAATACTGAGGGAAGATTTGATGACCCAAAGTTGTGAAACTTATACAACCTTGTAGAATCATCAGCAATGCCAGTAGCTAAAATCTGTCTAGGATCTCTTAGGTCCTTAATTACAACATCGTGAGGTGAAAATTCAACGATTTTACCTTCACCTGAATGGGTTATCTGATATACAGTTAGAAGGTTGCAGGATAAGGTTGGAACACATAATACATCATTAAACTGACCATTGTCTAGATGAACAGTTCCAGTCCCTACAACACTAAGAGATCTATCATCACCAACATATATATTTTTGGTGTTACAATCATTTAAAGAAGAAACATGGCTTTGTTTTTGGCCATGTGATAAGAAGCTCCAGAATCAATGAGCCACTCATGAGAATGAGAAGAAGAAGATACATTTAGTGCATAGCCAGATCGAGATGCTTGACAACCACATGCAGAAAGTGCCATTCCTGAAGATGAAGTTGAAGTTGAAGATTGCTCCAAATGGATGTTATGCTTCTTCATTGCTGCTTCCAAGGCTTCCATCTTCTTAAAGCATTTGGATTCTAAGTGGCCATCTCGATTACAAAAGTTGCAATGTCTATCAGTCTTCTTCCATTTGTTTTTATTTGTCTTATCATTTTGTTGAAATGATTTTTCATTTTGAGGCGGAAATTTCTTAGGACCCTTTTTTGGTTTAGGACCATTCCTTTTAGGATACGACTTCTTAGGATTCTTTGAATTTGGTTGCTGCTAGGTGGCTAACGCTTTCTTAGAAGAGTTTCCAAGATGAAGAAGACCAAGGTGTAAGAGTTTTTCTTGTTCTCTTATTAAAGAATCACAAAAGGAATCAAAGGAAGGGGACTTGTAGGCTTGTCCTTGAGAAATGAAGGCTTCTCTTGTAGAATGGAAGGTGGAAACAAACATAGAATAGGCTGGTCCCAACTTAGTAAGAATGGAGTAGATAAGGCTACTATCTTCTTTCTTAACCTTAACACCTTCCAAGAGAAGTCTAAAGGTCTTGAACTTGGACAAAAAATCTTCAATGCAAGAAAAGTTATTGGGGTCCAATGTAAGCAATTCATTTTCAAGTTGATGGGCTTTAAGTTCATTTTTAATTCCAAAGACTTTAGTAATCTGTTTCATTGCTTCATCAGGAGTATCAAGTTCTGCAATATGGAATCTAAGATCTGGAGAAATAGACATCCCTATCAACCCACGTGCTTGGTCTTGCCTATTTTCCCATTTAGCTGCCTTGTCTTCATCTTACGGTTTGGTCTCTTGGCCTGTGGCTATTCTGTAAAGACCTTTACTTCTAAGTAAATCCACAATGTAGGACCACCATTAGAAGTAGTTGGTGCTGTCAAGAATAACTTGCCATGGAATTTCCATTTAAGAAAAAAACTGAAGCTATAGATGCAAAATTAGGCTGTTTCTAAAAAAAGGGTTCTGAAAATGGCTTTCGGATGAAGAAGTTATGGCTTTTTGAAGAAAATTTGATGAAGACGCCGACGAAGTGCAGGAATGTGCAGAAATGCAAAATCCACCCCCACAAAATGGAGACTTGAACCCAAGACCTCTACTCTCATAAATTAGCTTTGCACCAAGTGAGCTATACAAAAAGTTTGAGAGAGAGAGAGAGAGAGAGGTGATGCTTTGGGTTGCATGCTTGCTTTGAGAAAGCTCTTTTTCCCTACAAAACAAAAAACACAAAACCCAACATAGACATACAAAAAAAAACAAACCTTGCGGCTCGAAGTTAGCTTTAGCCGGAAACTAAATATTTTCCTCAATGTTTCTGATTTTCCGAGATCACACTAAGGCGCAGCGAAAAAGAGCATACGCATGAGAAAAATCCTTCCTTTCTGTTTCTGATTTGCCTAGATTGCACAGAGTCACAGGGCAAAGAGCATACGCAGAAATGAAAGGTATAGATCCGGTAATAAAAAAATCTAAATAAACCGAAAACCGAAATAAACAGAGAGAAAATAACTATAAACTGCAAATAAACACTGTATACCTCCAGATCTTAAAAATGATGCAGCTAGGGCTACCAGAAACCTTTTTGCGTGAAACGAAAGGGTTTCCTCACTGGAATAGATGCTCCCAACACAATAGAGCAGTCCTCTCGGCCCGAAAGCAGTCAAAAACAGTAGATCTAGGAAACGGTAGTCGGATGCAGTTCTACCGGCTTCAGATTTGGATCACCAATGGACGCGGCCCTCAAATAGCTCTGATACCATGTAGGAATTTACAGGGTAAGTTCCTCAGACAGAACACCAAAGGACACCACTCACAAACAGATCGCAGATCAATACACCAGTACTTTTGACGTGGTTAAAACCATCAAAGAGGGAAACAGTCCACGGCCTGAGCCAACGCGGCCACTTCAGGAAATTTATTAATAAAAGAATGAAAATTTACATAAGCTTCTCTCATGAACGGTTAACCTACAAATGACCCTCCATTCTCTTTAAATAGAGATCATGGACCAATCGGGTGTTAAGCCACAGATCAAGTGTCGGTAATACCGAGGAGAGAATGAGCCGTCGGATCACTACATATCATGACCGTCGGATTGTAAGTTACAAAATGTACATAGTAAAGAAACACACTTTACCTAACTCTATACTAGACCAAGTTGTACTTAACTATTTCCTATGTGTCAGAATATCCTAACATTTTCTTAGTGCTTAATTAATTTAAATATCGCTGATTTGATTCACTTGACTTTTAAAACAATCAATTCTTTTATGTGATGGATCCGAAAGAAAAGTACCTAAATAATTATACTCATAAAAGCTTCCACTCATATATTTTAAAACTATATTTTAGTCAAAAAATTATGTCAAGATAAGTCAAACAAAGTTCAAAGAACTTGTTATTGTATTTTTCTTAGACAAATGACATGCTTCTCCTGCCCAATAGGGAGAATCCATGATTGTGTGTCACATTTCTAATGAAATATGATGATGAAAAATTAAATTTTTACATATTAACTCATATGCGCATTGTGAATTTTGATATGCAATGAAAAAATATCTTATAGGGAATATTATTGTCTTTCTAATGGTATTCTCTCTCTCTCTCACACACACAAACTAAAACATGAAATGTATATTATATTTAAAAATTTTAATTAGGGTTGCAACATTTACATCAGTATTACAAGATTTCTAGAAACCAATCTATGGACAACTAAATGAAAAAAAATTCATCCTCCATTAAAATGAAAAAAGGAAGAGATCCAACGCTAATCCTACCAAAGCTTAATCTTACTGCTTCCTCAATACATGAATAGATTCTTACAAATTGCTTGCATAAATTGATACAAAAATAGATGATGATCAAGGTTTTCTCATAATGCTCCCTTTAGGAAAAGCAAAGGAGTCTTGAGTTTGTTGGGAACTAGAGTTTCTTTCTTTGTGGACTTTTCTCCTTCTAGTTATTGGAGGGAAGGATTACAAATTTCTTGTTAACATTTCTGCAAAGGAGGGGAGGAGGCATAGTCACCTTTCTCCTCTTTCTCCCTTTTGGCAGATGAATCTTCTTTTCTCAAAACCTAGGCCTTAACATGTGAAGATTCTGACGTAAATTTTATAGGCATTGCATTTTCTTTTGGAAGATCAGTGTTCTCAAAATACACTAGATATCATGATGTCCTATTATAATTGAGATCCTTAACCTTTTCTATATCCTCTTATGAATGCAAAGGTTGAAATCTATTATTTGGAGATAGAAGTTTGGGAAGATTTATGCTTGGAGGAAGGCTGAGGCCTGTTAGCAGGATGAGACCCCCTTGGGGCCTAATTATTTTTTTTCTTTTTGGAAACTTGTTTGAAACCTTGATCATCATTGGAGTTGGGGTGGGCTTAGAAGATGTTGGAGAATCTTTCATATTTGGATTTTTTTGCAAAGTGCCCATACTCATTGCAAGTGTTACATTTGAAAGGAACCTGCTCATAATAAAGAGATTGAAGGTGAATCCATCTGTCCAAATCAAGTTGAACTTCCTCAAGGAATCCCTTATCAAAATCTATTTCCACACAAATTTTAGCACAAGTGAAAATATTTCCTTTAGGCATTTTGTGGGTTATATAGTACCCAAATTATTTTCATAATCCATATTTATGAAAGTAACAAAATATAATATAGATTTATAACAAAAACATAGAGATACAATAAAAATTGACTTCTATTAATAAATGGGATGTGGTGAATCTATAAAAGTGCAGAATGAAATAAACTACTCGAATGGTGGTAGCTTAGCTTTGAAAGGAGATGTGATGATTATGTGGATTCCCCTAAGCACATTACATTGAGGTCGAAAGGAACTTATTAACATAAATCAACTACAAGGAAACCCAAAACATCCAAAGATATAACTTTAGGAGATGAAATTCCAAAAGGTGTGTGTGCCTCGATGGGGTTAAATGACATGTCAACTTATCAGGGTTGTAACTTTTGCATACGATCTTTGTTTGACACACTTGATAGCTCATTGGAAAGGTCTAGTTGAGAAGTACACATTTTGATTGGGCCCAAGAAATAGACTATTGTTATTGCTTGGATACTACCACATTAGGAAAACATCGTTTAGAGCCTCAAAATGACCTCAAAATTTTAGGAATCGAAACATTTGTAGAAAAGTTGCCAAGATGGAGAACTATGCTTCAAGCTAGTGGAATAGGTGGGTGGAAATTGATATCCATCTAGATCATTTCAATTTCTTTGAAAGTATCCTCATAAGAAAATGGAGAGATGCAAAAGTATAACCCAAACATGGTAGACGAACTTTCCATTTTTGTATCGAAATCAAGGGTGTAGTGGGTTAGGAACATTCATTTGGAACCCATGAAGTAGGGGCCATATTGAAGATATAGTTCCTAAATTCTTTTCTTTCAAAATTTATTTATAAAAACCTTTACCACAATAAAACATTGCCACAAGATCTAGATTCCCCCAATTATAGTGTTTGGACTAGGCTAGAGGTGCTTACCTATTAATCCCTTGTCTTTTAGAACATTGATTTTCCAAGCTTTCGTAATGGACCCTACATTCAACTTGGGAATGGAATCCTTCTATTTGGTACATCTATACTTTTCATAGTCAAGATTGTCGCCATAAGAAGATGAGGAGAGAGAATTTGCATTAGAGGAGGGATGAGGAAAAACCATTGTGAAGCTAGCCTTCAAAAGGGATGAGTTGTACACAGGAAAAGACACCCCTTAAAATAGAGAAGCTAACCTTCAAAAGGGATGAGTTGTGCATAAGTAAAGATGTTTCCCACAATAAGGAAAACGTAGAGAGACAAAAAAAATCCCATGGATCAATGAAAATACTTCATGCTTGTTAGGGTCCTATGAAAATACTTCATTCTTTCTATTGATTTAAGGTCGAAGGAAGGAGCACCGCATGTCTGCAAGTTCAAACTGTTGCACAAGTTGGAGGATGCTGCGAAACTAAGGATGTTGCGAAATTGAGGAAATCACTACACATTTCAAAGAATTGTCAAGCTGGTCACGAGTAAGGGTTTCTCTCGTTTCTAAGAGACTTTTTATGTTCTATGTTCCCTAGTTCATCTTTTCAAACTGATAAGAGGCCTTCAGATTCCCTCCAACCATCCTAAGCTATGATGCTACAATGCTGTAAAAGTTGCTGAGAATCTGATAACAAAGGGAGATAGTGTTTTGGAGGCTTGCTTTTAGTTTTTTGGTTGTTTCATAGGTTCATAAGCTTCACAGCAACATTTTAAGATGACCCAATAGTTTCATTTTGTCAGAGATAGGCTGCAAGTATACAGAACTTGGAATGTTGCACAAGTTGTTGCGAAATTATCAGAAGCATTAGGGTTTTTGATGTGAAGTTGGACATTTTGCATTTTTGGTCAAAGGATGATGGAATGGGGTATATAGCATGGTCATTATAGTGTCAACATCATCATCAGCGGGTTCATCTTGTCTACAAACATCCTTGACCACTTAAACTATAAAAAGAAGATGGTGTTGTGCTTCTGAGACAAGCACTGCGTTTTTGGCTACAAAAGATTTTGTCAAATTTGGAGGCTTTGTACAATCAAAGAAATATTCTAAGGAGGAGTTTGTTCATGTCCAAGCTTGTTCACACACACTTAAGTCATCAGGCGACCCAAAGATTGACCGGAAGTATCTCAACCATGAAGCACTGCGCTCACACAGTCACTGTATTTTCACCATATCTCTTAACCCATACACCCATTTGCCATGATTTTTTTACAAGAAATATATGGAGTTAATATGAATAAACCCAATTAATTTTAGGTCAAAATTCTTCACGATTTCCAAGAAATGGGCCACCATCATCTACAACCATTTTCGTATTTTCTCAAAATCCTTGAGTCGGATTTGGCTCAAATATTTTTTATAGAAGAATTATGATGATATTAACTTTTTGTAAAAAAATTAACTCAATCCGACTTACCGTTTAGGAGATATGCGAAAAATACAGCCGCTGTGCTTTGGCGCTGCGTTTTAGATCAATCATCTGTTTGAGTGAGTTATCTTAGTCAAAACATTTGTAATAAAAAATTTGGACACTCACAAGTGTTGGGAAGAATACTGAGAGGGTGGGTGAATCAATATTCTTAAAAAACTCACAATAATAATTTTCTTTTCTGAAATGTATACTCGACTTTACTAAACCCAACTAGCGTATATACACGATTGTTGTAAAAGAAACTAGCGTATGCTCAATAAACTTGTAAAACATCTAATTCTTTACTTGTTAAACTTGAACCAAAATGTAAAATATTTATTAGGCATTTGATAAGCAATAAAAAGGTGTAGTAAGAATAGAATAAAGTAACACACATAAGTAACACACACGAACACCAAGATTTAAGCTTGAAACCCAATGTGGGAGAAAACCACTATTGCTGTTGTCTCAGTCTTCAAATTTTATTAATATCAAAAACTTATTACATTCTTGTACTGGTGCTAATTCATACTAGTACACAGACACCCACCTATTGAAGGCTACAACCTTCACTCATTCTCCAACTTCTACTGGAAGGGAGCCCCAACCCCCTGATCTAAACACCAACTACTACTAGCAGGAAGCTTCAAATTCCTCACTGAAGGCGCCAACTCTCAACAACTTCCATGGACCAAGTTTCATAAATTTTCACACTGGATCCAATATCAACACTTACGCTCAATCATCGTTGTAATACAATCATCAATCTATGACACACAAAAGCAACCAATCACTAAAAATCCAATCAATTGACACTTAATCAAAACTCAACCAATCAACTGGAACAATCAGATCATTGTAACCAGTACACAGAACTAAACCTAGAATATTGCATCAACACACAGAATCAATTGTAGTCATGATCATACAAATGCCAAAATGTATACGCTATTTCACTTAAGGCAACTCGCATGCATAGACACTTTTCTGTAGAGAAACCCACGTATGCATCTTAATATACTGAAAACTAAAAACTTGACCACTGCGATTTATGAAAAGAATACTGAATCATACTCAGATCTATTGCAATACTCTGAATCAATCACAGAACTATCTCCGATCTTCAATCACAGTCAACAAGTAACCTTAACATTCTTCAATCAATCCATAACCACATTCAACTTCATCATTCAATCATACTTAACCCAGATCAATCATGAGGACATCATTGACAGACAACAGAGAAGCATCAACACTCATTAGATTGATCAATGATTTATGAACATAAACCCTTACTTTGTATATGAAACTTTGAAGAAGTGAACCCCCGTGTATACACACTTTTCTAGAGACCAACCAACATATTGATCTGCAAATTTTGACCTAAAATTGTGCAGCTCTTCATAACTTCAAAAAGACCCAGATCGTAATATTCAAAGATAAAAACATGAGTCATTACTGAGATCTGGTCAATCCATGAGCAGATCATACAACGAAAAGTCATTTCAGGCATGGAAAATTTTAGGGGCTAATATTCGCAGATTTCCTAATTTTCCATGATTTTTCCAAAAAAATATTCACCAATTTCCTCTTTTTATAAAAATGATTCCCCCAAATTTTACAATATAAAAATTATTTTACCTTAAAAATTGCCAACATTATATAGAGAGTATAATAAAATCATTATAAATTTGAATAATTTTACAAATACAGATAAACATTTTATAGTTTGTATATTAAGGACTAGTGAGATTCGCCAATGTTTTTAAGCATCAAGGTGATTTTCCATCCTTAAAATTTTCCCAATTTTCAAGTCTCATGATCCTAATCCATCATTGTATTCATTGGTGCATAATTATTTCAAATCTATGTGACAATTATGGCCCTTATAATGAAAATATACTTTAGATTGAAGTATTCATCAAAAATCCTTTCACTTGCACACTTAGCACTTTGATATTCACCTCTTTATATAGTTTAGCCCTTTTCCAATACCATGTGTCAAAACAACACTAGTGTCAGTTGTAATCTTTGATAAGATCAATATCCTTTGTTGCGCTCATTACTATGGTCTAATACCATGGTAAGAACCCATGGTATTTAGAATACCATGCTGCAAAAGCCATACACTACTTTTCTTCACTAAAATCGCGTGCATACGCAACTTGGATTAACAAAACCTGCGTATAGTTCTTGAACTTCCAAATTTATTCATCAAGAGGCAACTTGTCAAGTAGGATTCCATTCATCAATTAGGTTGTCATCAAGGACAACTCATAAGGTATGTTGCCATCAAGGACAACACCTAGATCATAATGCCAACAATTTCCCCGTATCAAAATTCTGATTCTGATCTATAAACCTTTGACCCATCATTATGGTATTATGTTCCATCATTCTGTTACCTCTGAGCTGACCTATGGATCCATCTAGTTACCATATACTTGTTTTGTTACAACCGAGTTTCCATCAAGGACAACACATTCATCATAATGCCAACAATCTCCCCCTTTGGACTTGATGGCAACCACTTTGGTGTT
The DNA here is from genome assembly GCA_031772625.1 of Pinus tabuliformis. Lineage (NCBI taxonomy): Eukaryota > Viridiplantae > Streptophyta > Pinopsida > Pinales > Pinaceae > Pinus > Pinus tabuliformis. The sequence goes on from CM062805.1 coordinate 249,100,257, forward strand.
TGGTCACCACAACCTGTAAATAACATCAAGCCAAGCACCAAGATTTTCAAAACATCAAGCTACTCTCCAAACACCAAGCTACTCTCCCCCTTTGACATCAAGGGAAAAGGGTTGACCAATGTTAAATGAAGACTTCCATATCTGAACTATTGAATATGAATACTGATCATGCTCCCCCTGAGCACATGCCAAATTCTCTGAACATGCTCCCCATTAATTACTCAACCAAGTGGGGATACATATTTGACTCAACCACCCAACCAAGTAGGATTATATATTTGACATGACCTCAAAAGTCCATATATGACTGAATATGACAATTATTACATCATAGGTCTCCACATGAACTTTACATTATATGACATATATGACATTAATAACTGAGACCAAAAGATCTTAAAAGTAGCATAATTCAGCAACAAATTCTACAAGGCTTATGCTCCCCCTGAACCTGTGCTACCTCATGAAACTTGCATATATCCAACAACCTTCTGAATTTTCACCTGTAGACTGAGCATACTGAATTAACAGCAAAATGAGGCAGAGACAACTCCCAGTTTCTGTCTGAGATATTCAAATGCTTCTCTGGGAAGAGGTTTAGTAAGTATACTAGAAAATTGTTCTTTGGAGGGAACATACTCCAATTTAACCTTTTTCTCAAGCACTTGTTCTCGTAGAAAGTGATACTTAATCAGAATATGCTTGGTCTAGGAGTGCATAACAAGATTTTTTGAAATACTAATAGCACTTGTATTATCACATAGGATGGAGATGGGTGGAGAAAATTTGATTTTTATATCCTTTAATGTTTGCATCATCCAGAGAAGTTGTGTGCAATAAGATGCATCAGCTACATAATCTTCTTCTGCTGTAGATAAGGCAATGGAACTTTGTTTCTTGTTGAACCAAGATACCAATTGAGGTCCCATGTAAAATGCACCTCCACTAGTGTTTTTCCGGTCATCAACATTTCTAGCCCAATCCACATATGTGTATGCATGAAGGGTAATATCTGCATCTTTAGGATACCATAGACCAAAATCATGGGTTCCTTGGGGATATTTGAATATTATATTTACTGCCTGAAGATGTGAATCCTTTGGATTGGTTTGGAAACGTAAAACAATCCCAACTGCATGCATGATATCTAGTCTAATACCTGTTAGATAAAGCAGTCTGCCAATCATAGATTTGTACTCTGGTTGGTTTAATATAGGAGAATCATCATTAGAACTGAGGCTACATCATGTCATCATGGGAGTACATATAGTTTTGCATTCTTCCATCCCATACTTCTTTAGAATTTTCTTAAGATATTTTGTTTGTGAGAGAAAGATGCCATATTTTGTTTGTTGTACTTGTAAACCAAGAAAATAGGTTAGTTCCCCAAGTAAATACATTTCAGATTCTTGCTACATAACAAAAGCAAAGTTTTGACTCAGATTCTTCATTACTGCGAAAAATGATATCATCAACATAGATAACAATAATTAGCAGTTTATCACCCTCAATTTTTGTGTATAAGTTGTTGTCTGTGAATCCTTTTGTGAAGCCTTGTTGTTGAAGATATTTTTCAAGACGATAATACCATGCCGCGAAGCTTGTTTAGCCCATATAAAGCCTTTTTGAGTTTGCAAACAAGGTTTTCATCATTCCCCAAAATGAATCCTTCTGGTTGTTCAATATATACTTCTTCTAGATTTCCATTAAGGAAATCAGATTTTACATCCATTTGATAAACTTTGAAATTTCAAAAACTTGAAAATGCAAGAAACATTCTTATGGCTTCAAGTCTGGGTATTGGAGCAAATGTTTCTTCAAATTCTATACCTTCTTGTTGAGCATAACCTTTACAAACAAGTCTGGCTTTGTTTCTAATGACCTCAACATTTTCATTCAACTTATTTTTGAATATCCATTTTGTTCCAATAACATTTTTATCATGAGGTCTTGGAACCAATTCCCAGGTATCATTCTTTTCAATTTGATCAAGTTCTTCATTCATGGCCTTAACCCAACATTCACCTTTACTAGCTTGATTTACATTTTGTGGTTCAATGGTGGATAATAAAGTTAGATAACTAGAAGATCCTACAAGGGTTCTTCTTGTTTGTACCCCAGATTCCTTTTATCCTAGAATTTGAGTTTCTAGATGATTCTTCTGAAAATACCTGGATGGAGCCTTTTCTTTGTCTGATGTATCTTATTCAATTGCTTCATTAGTTTCTTCCTCTATATCATTGTGATTTCATGTGGGAAAGCATTCATCATCATCATCCTCTTTTGCTGATGTTACCTTTTTGGGCCCTGTGCATGCTTCATCAATCACAACATCAATGCACTCAACATTTTTCCGAAGTCTCTTATTGTAACATTTATATCATTTGATTCTAGATGAGTAACCAAGAAGTATTCCTTCATCTACTCTAGCTTCAAACTTACCAAGTTTTTCATCATTATTTTTGATGAAACATTTGCTTCTAAAAACTCTAAAGTGCTTTAGAGTGGAAGGCTTACCATACCAAAGTCCATATGGAGTTTTATCACCATTCACACGAACATGAGCCTTGTTGAGAATATTTACTGCAGTATGTGCAACTTCACCCCAGAAGGTGCCAGGAGTTCTAGAGCATGGCACAAGCCATTTGTTGAACAATTCCATTCATTTTTTTTGCCACGCCATTTTGTTGAGGAGTTTTAGCTACAAACAATTGTCCTTTTATGCCATGTTGTTCACAGAAATCAAATAATTCATCTGATATGTACTCTCCTCCTCGGTTAGATCTGAGACATTTGATTTTTAGATCTAATTCATTTTCAACAAATGCCTTGAAGACATTAAATTTATCAAATTCTTCATCTTTTTGTTTCAATAGACCGATCCATCACATTCTAGAAAAGTCATCAATGAATAAGAATCATATAGTATTGTTCTCCATGAGGTGACATTTTCCTTACTGGTCCACACAAATAAGTATGTATAAGTTCAAGAGGCTTACTTTCTAATCCTTCTTTGGAATTGAATTGAACTATGGTTTTCTTACCGAATTGACATGACTTACATATGGTACTTTTTGGTATGGTGATGTAGGTTAGATCACGAACAACTTTGAGCCTGCTTGATTTGCTTATTTGAGATAAGTTTAGATGTCCCAACCTTCTGTGCCATAACTAGTTTTCTTCTGCCTTGCCTAGTAACATTGTTCTTGGCCACCTTTCAATATATATAGATTGATTAGGGTTCTTGTTCCTTTTATTATAGTATTTCCCATGTCAACTTCACGAACCACACATTGTTGTGATCGGAATACCACCTCATTTCCTTGATCACACATTTGGCTAACACTCAACAAGTTATGCTTTAATCCATCAACATACATAACATTACTAGCTTTACCATTTTCTTTTAGAAAAACAGAACCTTTATCCTTAATGACAGCAGGTGAGTCATTTCCAAAAGTGACATTCTTTTCTTTCTCTAAAGCATTGTATGCAATAAGTTTATCTTTATCACATGTCATGTGTTTTCAGCATCCTCTATCAATGTACCATTGATTTTCTTGTCCTTCTTCAAACAATGCTATGCCACAACTTTCAAACTGTAACTCCTTCCTTTTCCATACCTTAGAATTTGTTGATATTTTCTCCTTTTGAGATGCTGGTTGTAATTTAATCCTACATTTAGATACTTCATGTCCAAAGTTATTGCAATATGAGCATTCAGTTTCATCTATAAGAGGTGAGAAGATATTATAAGAGTTCGTCTTGACTCCTATCTCATTTGTTTGTTTTCTTGCTTCTCTAGTCATGATAGTTTTGTATGCAACACATTGAGCAGCCTTATGGCCAAAATTATGACATGAGAAACATTGTCCATTAAAGAAGAAATTTATGTGATCATAGAATCTTATGGTGTTGTTTACCTTTTGACTGGTGCTTCTGTTGTTGTTCATTCTTGGATTGGAGTGAATGTGATTTACCTATGGAATGCCTTTATTCTTTTGCCGAGGAATAAAGCTTTGCTGACTGGTTTTTGCTGCATTACTAAAGCTTTGCTTATTTATTTTTGTTGTATTATTGAAGCTTTTCTGATTGGTTTTTTCTGCATTTAGATAGCTTTTGGTGGTGGTTGAAGACTTTTATATTTGTGATGTTTCTCTAGTGTATCCAAGACCTGTCTTCATAAGAGGAGAGCACTGTACCTTGATAATTTAATCTAAGGTTTCAGATCCTTTAGAAAATCTAAGATTCAAATTTTTTATTTTCTCAAGTTCCTTTCTTAGACTTACTACTTAACATTCTAACTTCTCATTATGCTTTTCCTTTTCTATGAGTTGATGCTTCAAAGTATCTATGGCTACTTTGTTTCCTTCCAAGAAAATTTTGAGTTGAGTAATTTCTTCATAGAAATGTTTTTCTTCTAATTCATCCACAATTTATCATTAGTCTCATTAATATCTTTCTCAAAATCCATGAGTAATTTAAGATTTTGATCAGATTCACCTTCTTCACTATTTGACAAGCCATCACTATCTTCATGAGTATAATAACTTCTTCTACTGTCAAACCATCTCCTATTACTTTTTGCAGTATCCTTCCATTTGTGATGGTTGTCTTTATGAGGACATTTAACAACATAATGACCAACTCTACCACAAGAAAAACATTTGAAGGGAAGCTTACCTTTGAACCTTCTGGTGCCTAGTTGAAGTTTCTTTACAAAGTTAACCTCATCTTATTTTGATATGTATCTAGATTCCTTACATTCTTCCTTTTCTTTTCCTTTTGCAGATGCTTTAAATGTGGCTTATTTGACTTTTGAGGGACCTCCTTTCCTCATTTCAAAAGTAGTCAGGATCCCATGAAGTTGAACAATAGTGAGAGTCTACAGATCCTGCTTCTCTTCAATGGCAGACACCTTTGACTTGAATTTAGGAGTTAGAGATATTAATATTTTCTCTACTAAAGTAGTGTCCTTTATTTCTTCACCAAGATTTTTCATGTGATTTACAATATCATCTATACGTAAAATGAAATTGGCAATACTTTCATCATTATGCATTCTGAGAGTTTGGAGTTTAACACTTTTTACCTTGGTAGCACCTGTTAGTCTCCTATACCAATAGGGTTTCATTTTTCATGATTGATAGTGGAAGTGCCAAAAATGTTCATCTTTGATGCTACAAAGGTTCCATATTTTTTGAAAGAAACAGACAGTTAAAAAATGTAAAGAGGGTATGCCTTAAAAGAATAATCAAAAGGCAAGAAAATGAATTGGTCAAAATAAAAATAAAAATAATTGAAATGAACCCCAAAGAAAGACCAGGAAAGTGGCTAACCAAAATTCCACTGCTATCTTGATGGATGGCCCAACAGTTCAAACTGGACCATGCCATATTTTAAATTGCTTGTTCTAGACTAGAGAATGAATATTTGCTCAAATAGTTCAAGCTTGGCAGGTGAGTAGCTGGATAGAGAAACGAAGGAGCCCAACTGCTTAATCTGGGCCCTTGGAAGACATAAGGGTAGATTTAGATAGGAGGGCAGCCAAAAGAAAAGAGGATTATCAGGGTTTGCAAGGCTAAGTGCACCCATCCAAAAGAAGAAAAAATGTTAGGTTTATTAGGCAGGGTAGGCAGTTGGAGGTTGCAGAAGCAAGGTCTGACCATATGATATATGGAAAATCATATCTTATCCCATCAATAAGAGAAGGGCAAGAACAATGGTCTATATGGCAAACTATCAAAGCATGTCTAAATTCCCTCATTCCCTTCAAAAGGTTTCTTACTAATATCCCCTTGAGGACTTTAGGACCTGCCTAAACAATCCTTCTTATACTTCTCCCTGGAGAAAGTCATGTCAAGTTGTGACCTTCTTCTTCAAAAAGAAGCCACATTTCTTGTATAAAGCCCTCACTTCATACTTCATCCATTTCTGCTTTCTAAGTTTCAATTCTCAAAGCTCAATTTCTCCCTCACACTTCACCTCACATACCCATATTAAATCTTAACCTTATTATATAGCTCCCTAGTTACATCCCCACCCCTATTTTCTACAAAAAACTATATAAAATTCCCAAAAAAAACATATTAACTATCCCCCCCTTAGCATTATAGCTAAGTAACATGGTTATGGGAGACATTAGTCCATCTGGGGCTATAATCAACCCTTCTGCGTCCTTATCCAGGAATTAGTCTAACCCCTGGTTAAGATTAATAGCCTATACTTAAACCCCCACTCACCTAAACCCTTGCAAATTACCCCGCGGTCTAAACCAAATCTTAAATTTTTAAATGTTTTTGATTAAACATTGTGGCGCAATAACCCGCATTAATCCTACCCCCAAAAACCCACCCGAGCTAAAGTTTCAAACCCGCGGCTACAATATATTATTTAATTACAGGTGGGTCCCGCTCCGAAATTGTACGCCGTGCCGGAGGCCCTGCCAGCCGTCGATCTCCCACCGCGCCCGATCCAACGATGGGCGGATGTTTTAAGCCGTCAACATGCCGGGCTTTAACGTCCGGGGGATGGGCGATTTTGCCGCCGTACCCCCGCCACGTGTCGATAGCCCAGGGTGTTCGGAGGCCTCCCCCCCGAAACCGCTTCTGCTCAAAGGTGGTGCGGGGAAACCAAAAACCGCCATCCAGAAACCGCCCTCTGCCCATTATGTCAGCAGTCCCGTCACCATGACATCACACCCGGCCCCCGCCGCTACCCCACGTCGCCTGCCACACTGTCCTCCCGCGCCCACGCTATGCCACCATGTCCCGCCACGTCATCATCCCAGTCATCATCTACGTCACCCGCCCGTACCCGAGGCCTGCTGATGACGTCATGCTGACGTCATGATGGGAAAGTGCCAAAAGTGCGTATGCGCCAAATTTTTCGTTAAAAACGCCGAAAGTGACCGTTTTCGGTCATTTTCATTGTAAAGTTGCGGCTGCGCTGTTCTGCCGTTTACTCCAAACTGCCTCCAGATTTCAAATTTCATCACTTTGTACGTCGCCACCTGCAAATTCGACGTCAATCTTCGCCCTTCAATCAACTCGACCACCCTCGGCACTAGCTAATCCAGGTATTTGCCAAATTCAACCTGTTTGCCCGTGTTCTTCCCGTTCTCTGCAATTTTTCCGCTAAATTGCCTACAAAACTCCTAAATTTAATGGTGTTGTCCTGTAAATGTTGGCCTAAATAATCTAATGCACCCCCTGTTTAAGAGAACCACGCACTATTCATAATTTCACCGTGCTAGAATCCATTTTCGGGCTTGAATTTTCGATATAGTCTCACACCTGCCCGGCATTGTTCCCTTTTGCCGTGTTTCGCTTCAAGCTCTCAGTGCATTAAGCTGTAATCCTTTTCTCCTCTGCATTTTCCCTCACTATCTCTAAATTCAGAGAGTTTTTCAAAAGAAACCAAAGCTCAAATCAAACTCTGCAAATTGTTCTTTCAATACAGCAACAACATATTGAAAACTTTGGCTTCAGCTAGACTCATTCTGACACTCCTCTTCAAATCCTCACAAGCTATCATCCTCAGCCTGTTCTACTCAAAAAATTCATTCTAAAGATAACACCTGAAAGTTCTGTAATGGCTACACCATCAGCTCTTAGTGTCACTCCTATGAATCCACCAAACAAGGAGATTGAAGCCATGCCTCTTGCTGATAGATATTACCTTATCCAAGATCTTGTTGGTGATAGAAACCACTTGCAGACTTTCTGCCAGTTGAGAAACAGATATCTAAGAAACAACGACATGTATGGTATATGGGAGTCTAATCTGCCTTATTACTTCCTCCCATCTGTTAATATTTTTCCAGAGATCATCTGCTTATGTGCTGAGAACTATGAGCCAACTCAGAGAGCTGTTAAGTCTCCATCTAGGAGCTTACTTTTCCACATTAATCCTGACTCCATCAACCAAATGCTCAATTTCAAGCAGACACAACTGTTGTTTCCCTTCTCCGTGAACTATTTGCTGGATGCAGGCTCCAAACTCTCCAGTGCTGACATTGAAAAAATCACCAAGACATTCATGAGGGCAGACCGCCAGCCTACAGGGCCACCTCCTTTCTTATATGTCCATTTCAATGAGGTTGGCAAGCTTCTAGTTGATATGATCTCTTGTGTGCTGGGCTTCAAAACCAGTGAGCACATTGATGAAATAGTGTTGGTATTATTAGCTGCATATAGTCCAGGCCAGCCCCCTGCTTACAAGTATAACTTTGCGAAGTTTATAGCCAATAAAATACATGACCAGCTATTGAAAGTGGATAGGGAGGGAGTATTCAAATATTCATCATATATCTACCACTTATTCATGTACTACCAGTCTGAAAGCTTCCAATGCCCCATCAAGAAATTGGATTCTAAGAGTGAAAAGAGGTCTGTCATCTTCTGGTCATCGGTCTTTCATGAAGTTCAAAACTCTCCATTTTCTTACTGTGAGTTTATTGACCAATTTGTATACCTAGTATCTTGCCTCCTAATGAGATCCCCTCCTCCCAGATTGTCATTTGAGATTTAGAAGACCTTGCAGCTGTCCAAGAGCTATAAAATAGGTGATTGGTACCTATATCAAAACCATACTGTCATCAGAATCTATGGCTGTGAGCTCTGTCCTTACAGGCTTCCAAGGTATGTACCAATGAGATTGTTTGCCTTGGAATACTATAGGCAGCTCATTAGTTCTGATCTCACCCACTTTCATAGTGCCAAAAAGAAAGCCCACCTCAAATTCAAAGACCATCTAGGCCCCTTCATCATGAACAAGAAAGAAGGTTGGCAAGATGCCGATCAAATTCTCAGGGACAAATATAAGCTAAAGAGGAGCTTCTGGTGGGTCCCTTATGACCCGGAAGGTTTTATCAGTGCCAAAAGAGTCAAATACAGGCTGCTAGGTTATGACCACTATAAATATCCACAAATTGAGCAATATGCCAACCAAGATGAATGGTTGCAAGGTACATTAGTTGAGGAATTAACTCAAGAGGAAATAATGGAGAAAAATGTCAAGGATTTAGAAAAAACTCTTGACTTGGATTCTGTGCAGCAGGTAACATTCAAGCTGCCACATCAAATTGGAGAAGGTACATCCACTGCTGCAGCCATGCCAGCTGCCCAGGGACCATCTACATCAGCAACAGGTACAACAAAGGGCAAGGGGATAATGGGTGTAGAAAAGGAAGTGGTCACAGAACAGCCTGCCTCTTCAATGGAGCAACCTCAAGAACAGGCCCCTCTACAACAGACAGAAGCACCAACAATGCCTACCTTGCAAACTCCTACCCATGAGGAAAGAGGCAGAAAATGAGACCGAGATGAGTCCACACCTGCTAGTGGGTCCACTTAGCAGCCCGAAGCCAAGAGGCAAAAGGTTGATTCTCTAGTTGTGGAAGAAATCAGTGAAGAAATCCTTGGAAGCCCAAGGAAAGATAAAGAAGACAGTCAACAAACAACCACAAGCTCTTTTCAACAAGAGCAGGAAATACAGCATGGCATAGAGGTGTCCTCCTCCACACAGCAAATCAAGAGGCTAGCTAGCATCAAGGCCTCCTTTAAAGAAATTAAGGCACAAAATGAGCTGCTAAGAGTGCAATTATATGACCAATTTCTCAAGGCAACACCTGCCAAGCAAGAAAGGTTGATGGTAGCATATGACATTAAAGAGGAAAAAATAATCCTCAGCCATTTTAAACCCAAGGTACAGCAGCCTCAGTCGGCTGCAGATTATGTCAGAACAAGGTTGGAAGTTATGGCAAAAGACATTCACCCCATGGATCAAATAGAACTGCATAAGCAAACAGGGGAAATGGTCTATGCCACATTGGTAGACAAGGCCACAATGGCCCATGAGTTGAAAGAATCTCTGAGGAACACTAACACTCAGCTTGATTTAGAAAGAATGTCCTCCACAGCCAAAGACAATAGAATCAAAACATTGGAAGACATTATTGTAGACCTGGGGCATGATCCTAAGAATCCCAAGGCTATCAAAGCTCTAATGAAGAAAAAGGAGGATGATATTGCTGCTCTAAAAAAGCAAATGAGGCTCTCCTCAACCATGCATCCACAGACGGGAGAGCTAGTAAAAGAGAAAGAAGCTGAGGACACATTGGACCTCTTAATGCAAATGAATCAAAGAATAGTCCAAATGGAAGAAGAATTGGAAAAGGCACTGCAAAACAAGCAGGGAGAGTCGACCTCCCAGCCTCCTCAAATGGCTCCAACTACTGCAGCAACTACAGAAGTAGCAGTGACCCCTCCAACGGCTACAACAACTTCAGATACTACGGCAGCAACAACAACAGCTCCTAAGGCTAGCATAAGCATGGATGATTTGACCAAAGCTGTCAAGGAGCTGGAGCTTCAGGAAACAAAGATTAAACAAGCCAAAGAAAAATTGGCTGAGCTTGAAGCAAAATATGACAAGTCCAAAATGACAGTAGCTGAGCAGACCAGAGAAATTAAGGCCCTGAAAGACAGAATAAAGGCCTTGGAAAAGGAACTGAATTTAGAAAAGACTCTGGCTGAGATAAAGAAAATTTTGTGGACCCGGATTGACCACTCTATCACCAAACAATGGAAATCAATCAAAACAGTGCATGAGCAGATTGAGTTAATAGGCCAAGCTCAAATTGAAAGCCAAAAAGCCAGAGAAACACTAGGAAATATGCCTGAGCAGGCTAGCCGGATGATACATTTCCTGAATACTCACACAAAGGAGGAGTTGGCAGCCTTGGACTTCAGTGGCAGAACATATACTATTTTAACAGCCAAAAAGGTGCTGACCCTCAGAAATTTTGTGCAGAATTTGGAGAGAAAATGTCAAGAAATGCAGGCTGAGGTTGATGACTACAAGCTTAGAATGGGTGCATTACAAGGCAAAGTATTGCCAAGCCTATTGACCGGTGCTGGAAGACTGCTCACCCGTGAGCAGTATGCCACTAGGATGACCAATTTCATTGCAAATCAGATCACAACATCCACCAGCACTTCAGAAGAAGTAGGACCGCCATCAGGGCAGAGCCTCTATGACAAGCTAGAAAATTTATTTTACATTGAGCATGAAATTAATCACCTGTTTGAGGTTCCACCAAATTTTTAAAGGTACACAGAGGCAGATGAAACTCTAATAAAAATACGAAGATACCAACTACCTAAGGAAGATTGGTGGCAAGCAATGCTGCAAATTTGGCCCCAATGATCTCAGTTCGGTCTCTTCTAATCAGCCTCAGGTCAACAAAATTTAATGCAGCATAAAGACAACTAGCAGAGCGGGTGAGAATAATGACTCAACCAAATACTGGGACAGCAAGCCCAAGATGGGAAACACGCAGATTTTTGGACAGCGCAGCTCCAGCCGACTCAGTTGGTCACAAAAGTCAAAACTTTCTAACAAGATGGACAGCTAATGCACTTAAATATTTACTGTAGCATTTACTCCTTCAGCTGTAATTCCTCAGGGGCTGGCATAGAATTTATGAGCCATTAACTCATCAGCTAGATATTTTGTATCTAATTTTTGTATATATACCTCCCCATACAATGTATTTGGGGTTGGTGATTTTCTCTCTGAGACAATGTTTTGTATATTTTCAGACTATCTAATACAAATGGCTGGAAAAGTTCATGATCTCTGGACTGTTTGATGTCAAAGTGATGATCTGCGTTCTGCTACAGAATTCCTGTGTTGTTTGATGGAGCAATAAGTTATCCTAAACTATGTTTTGTCTTTCTATGTTTGCTTAACTCAGATATATGTTTCATTAGCTTAGCAATAGAGAAAAAGAATAGTACAAGAATTGTTTGAATACACCCTATGATCAATCTCTGTTGTTAAATGTGTTTTCTTCAAAATTAATCATAAACATGAATTCTTAACTGCTCATGTTTGTATTCGTTCTATCACTATGAATGTTGTTCAGGAATTCTTAAATGCTCCTAGATAATGTTCCCACCATTCCCTCTATCAGTTTAGTGAAAGATACTTAGTTGCCTTTCACTCCCTAATTTCATCCCATCATATTACAAATTTGAAAAATTGTTCCATAGATGCTTGTTTGGCTCTGTAGCATAACCTTTTCCCTCAAAAACATTTCCAGCAGTTCACCATCATCGACTCCATGCCCAATGGCCTAGATTATTCTGCAAAAACATACCTGTTATGACTAAAATCATCATCCCAACAAATTCAAAACAAAATCCTGTACATCATAACTAGCCTAAAATTTCACCAAACAAAGCTAAATCAGAAAGAGAGAGCCCTCTCTGGTTGCAGGTAGGCTAGGACCTGTGGCTAAAAGGTTGGTTAGTGGTTACCTCGGCTGTATTCCCTTTGGAGTCAAAGGGAACAACCTGAGTGATAACATAATTGGTGACTCCACTGGGGAAGAACGAGTTTTTCAATTGCTGTCTATTTGTTTAAAACTACAGATGAAGCCTGAATGTCAGCCAGGAAGCCTTTGAAACTGTTCTTGCTTTGCATTTACAGGAGTAAATAAAAGCTGCTTCAGTCAAACTTCATGCTAGTTTTAGACTCTAGATAGTTGTTCCAAAATTTGAGCAGTTCCTTGTTAACTCTAAAAACATTCCCAAAAATACCAAAAACAAATTCGGAAGCTGGCTCCTAAAAAGAAAACTAGGTATACTAGGTCAAATCCTGACCCAGATCCTCCAGCTATTTTTGACAATCCTAATTTAATCCCTAAGGTTCTTAGGAAACAAGAAGAACAAGAAGATCTTGCTGATTCCGGCCCTGAGGCAGTTCAGCAAAATTATATCCCAACCCCTGCTAAGCCATCAATCCATCCTCACACAACTCCTTCCTCTCCCTCTTCCTCATCCACCTCTCAAAACCTATTCTTCACACCTCCATCCACTGCACAAACTGCCGTTGTTGTCCCTGTTGTTCCAGCTGTTCCTTTCCTTCCTGTTGTCCCATTTATCCCTGTAAATATGGAAAATCGTTATGCCCCTCTACAGCTACCTGGTAATCCTGGGGCTATGCCTCAGGACTACCAAAGTAAGATCACTTATTTTGATGGTACCGACACATATACTGCCTTACAGCATACCAAAAAACTGCAAGACTACTTTGAAAATTATGAAATAGACGATGATGATGTGAGAATGAAAATCTTTGTCCAAAGTTTAACAGGTGAAGTAAGAACTTGGTTCAGAGCACTTGCTGCAAATTCCATAGCCGATTCGGGTGCTCTTTACCAATCCTTCCTGAACAGATGGGAAAAGAAAAAGGACCCACTACATATTTTATCTGAGTATGACACCATAAGGAGAGGCCCACAAGAAACTGTCCTAGATTATTGTGCAAGATTCAACAATGTTTACAATGCCATCCCTCAAAACCTTAGACCTCCACCTGATTTAGCCTTAATCAAATTCCCTGATGGATTTGATTCTGACATGGCATATCAACTAAGGGAAAGAGCCCCTGCAACCTTGGCAGACATGCAAAACATAGCTGTCAGTGTAGAGGCAAACCTTATTGCTAAAAGAAATCGGGCAAGAGCTGAAAGAAGAACCACTTTTAAGGAAGAACCTTCAGCATTTGAACAAAAGCTAGATGCAATCATCAAAGGCATGGACAGACTTGGGGACAGAGTAGAAACCATAGAAAGAAAATCATCATGGGAAGGTCAACCAAGTACTGCTAGAAACCCAAATTTTAGAAAGAATCAAAATCCAAATGTTGGAAGGGCTGATCCCGACCAGCACATTAGACCTCCTTTTCAAGAAAATTATGCTGAGGCCTCAACATCTAGTGAACCAACCGAGGATCCTCACATCAACCTAATGGGCCTGGACAGCGAACATCAGGTCTTTCTAACACAAGAAGATCAAGAGGCTTATAACTGCAATCAATTTCAAACCAAGTCAGGAGAGTCTTTTGACTTTAGGGAAGGCTATGATGCAGCGGTGTATGAGGTGCATAAACAGTATAAACTAAGGAGTAGAACCATAGATGTACCTGAACCTATCAAACCAAAGGACAATAAACAGCCAAAAAAGACAAAGGATAAAACTGTTCTTCCAGAATTCCCTGATAAAACAGATCTACATCCAAGAGAGGTCACTGTGGAGGATATATCAGATATACAGCCCTCGGGAAAACAAAAATCCCTTCCCTCAAAAGCAAGTTCAAACAACATCCCTGAAAATAAATCTAGGACTGATTTCAATCAAAATCATACCAATCATGAAGAAATGGTTACTGAAAACTCAGCTGAAAATGAAAAATCTGCTGCATGTAATGCTAAGACTCAAATGGAAAAGCCCTTTAACTTAGAAACAGAAATAAGTAAGCTAAAGATAGCTGTCCCTCTTTCTGAATTAGTCAAACATCAAGTGTATAGACAGCAAATCAATAGGTCACTCCAAATATCTGACAATAAGGATGCTGTAAATGTTCTAGATGATCAACCTGAATTGCTGTTTGGCCCTGAGGTTAATGGAAAGATAGCAAATGGAGGGGTTCCACCCTTCTATGTCAGTTTAAACATTCATGACAAGGTTTTACACAATGCAATGTTTGATTCCGGGGCCTCACATAACCTAATGCCCAAATCTGTAATGGAAAAACTAGACCTAGATATCACAAGACCTTACAAAGATCTATTCTCATTTGATTCAAGCCAAGTCAGGTGCTTAGGCTTAATTAAAGATTTGTGTGTCTCCCTGGTCCAATACCCAACCAAAACAATTTTGATGGATGTGGTGGTAGCTGACATTCCACCCAAGTACGGTATGCTTTTATCCAGATCTTGGGGGGCCAAACTCCAAGGATCTTTGCAACTAGACATGTCCTACGCCACCATTTTAGTCTTTGGACAACCTAAGAGATTATACCGTGAAACATTAATGAAATATGTGGTGAGTAGTCAAGAAAAACCCCAAAACTTCCCCATCTATTCAATACATTCAGACATGGATTCATTTATTCTGTATAATGCTGACATGTGCACCAAAGCTTATCCCAAACTATTAGTGGCAGCACAGACAGAGGGATTGAATGAACAATTTGCCTCTCAAGACCAAAAGACTTTTGATATAATTGATACAACAAAGGAGAATGATACATCAAATGACTGGCAAGAAACCAATCTGCCCATGACCCAACCTTCTAAGAGTCTCAATACAAACCTTGACCATGAAACCCTATGGTATTTAGAATTTGATGGCTCTGTAAACAAGTTGGGAGCTGGGGCAGGAGTCTGGATTCACAATATGCAGAATGACCAGGCTGAAGGTCATGCATATAGGTTAAACTTTCGATGCACAAACAATATGGCTGAGTATGAAGCCCTTTTGTTAGGACTCAAACTCATAAAAAATTTAGGTGCAACCAGAGTTTCAATCTTAGGAGATTCAGATCTGATCATACAACAGATGAAAGGAAACTTTATCACAAATGATATAAGGTTAAGAGCTTATAAGGGAGCAGCTATTCAAGTACTTGACACTTTCTCAGAATCTCAATTAACCAAAATTTCAAGAAAGCTCAATTTACATGCTCATAGCTTGGCAACCTTTGCCAGCACTTGCAAGCTACCTTTCAGACCCAATCACAGTTTCACTGCTGAAATCAAACATAGGCCTGCAGTCCCGGATAACATCAAGAATTGGCAAGTCTTTGAGAGTGACACACAGATAAATAACTTCCTTACTCTAAAAGAAGAATTTTCTGGCATGAACATTGATACTAGCACCATGGATGATCAACAACAGACATACACAATCAAGCAGAATATATCAGCTGAAGCAGCGAATCTAGTGTTGCATCCTACTATCTTTAATAACCAAAATGTACAGGAGCTCAAGCAAACAGATTTTGATGAAACAGCTGAAACAAAAGCCGAAGTAATTGATCTAAAAGACAATTTTCTGCCCATAGGTTTAACCCCTTTGGAGGATTTGTTTGATTCAAATGATATCTCAAGGAAACCAAAAATGCAACCATTGAATGCTGAAATTGAAGACTGTAACATTGGGACCACAGAAAATCCCAAAATGATAAAATTATCCAAGGCATTACCAGCTGATCAGAAGTTGAAATACATTGAGTTGTTCAAAGAATTCCAAGATATCTTTGCCTGGAGTTATGAGGACCTCAAGTCCTATGATACCTCAGTCATCCAACACACCATACCTTTAAAAGAAAACCAAAAACCTTTTAAACAAAAGCTTAGGAGAGTGAATCCTGTCCTCCTTCCCCTCATTGAAAAAGAAGTGAAACATATGTATGAAGTAGGAATCATTGCTCCTATCAGATTCTCAGAGTGGATTTCAAACCTAGTGCCCACTAGGAAGAAGACGGGAGAGATTAGACTGTGTGTTGACCTAAGGAATTTGAACAAAGTCTCTCTCAAAGACCATTACCCCTTACCAAAAATGGATCATATCCTACAAAGGGTAGTGGGAGCCTCTAGGATCTCATTACTAGATGGATTCTCTGGATTCAATCAGATTTTAGTACACCCGGATGATCAAGACAAAACTGCCTTCACAACACCTTGGGGAACTTTTAAATATGTCAAAATGCCTTTTGGGCTTAAGAATGCAGGGGCCACATTCCAAAGAGCAATGGATATAGCCTTTGCCAAAGAAATCCATGATTTTCTAGTGGTCTACCTGGATGATCTTACTGCCTTTTCAAAATCAGATCAAGAACACTTAGAACATTTGAGACAAGTTTTCTTAATTTGTAGAAAATATGGCATATCTTTGAATCCAAAGAAATCACTGTTTGGCCTAGAGGAAGGTAAGCTCCTAGGGCATATAATCTCAAAAGATGGTATTAGGATTGATCCGGACAGAATTCAAGCCATCCTTCAAGTGCCTCATCCGAGAAACATCAAAGAACTACAAGGCTTTCTAGGAAAGATCAACTTCTTGAGAAGATTCATTCCTAATTTGGCTGAGCTCATAAGACTGTTAAACAATATGTTGAAGAAGGATTCTAAGGTAAAATGGACCATGGAAGCTAAACAGGCCTTTGAGGATATCAAAAGAGCATTGAAAAACACACCAGTCCTAACAAGTCCTAGGTTTGATAGAGATTTCATCATTTTTTCCTTTGCATCTGAGCATACAATTGCTACAGTCCTGTTACAAAAAGATGACCAGGGGTGTGAAAAACCCATTGCATTTTTTAGCAAAGCCCTTAGAGATGCTCCCTTGAAATATCAGATTATGGAAAAGCAAGCCTATGCATTGGTAAAGGCCATCAAAGACTTTAGAATCTATATCTTATACTCTCATGTAATTGCCTATGTCCCAAATGCAGTGGTTAAGGACATTTTAACCCAAGAAGGAATTGAAGGCAAAAGGGGCAAATGGATTGCCAATATCTTAGAATATGACATTGAAATCAAGCCTACCAAACTGATAAAAGGACAAGGTCTAGCCAAGCTAATGACTGAAACCAATTTCCAAGCCCTTGACATTAATGAACTGGACAACGAAGAGGAGATGGCGACTCCACAGATCAACCAAGCCTTTTTGCAATCTCCCTGGTATGCTGATATATGTTTTGTATTGTTAAACCTGCAAGCTCCTCCAGGGTTGTCCAGAACTAAGAAAAGGTTCTTGAAAATGAAAGCATCAAAGTTTTGTATCATAGACAATGTTTTATTTTGGAGAAATCATGAAGGAATTTTACTTAATTGCCTAACATTGGATGAAACTAACAATGTTCTCAAGGAATTTCATGCAGGTGACTAGGGAGGGCACCTATACTGGAAATCCACAGCTGATAAAATCCTAAGGGCTAGATTTTATTGGCCTTCCTTGTTTATTGATGTGAGAAAATTTGTAATGTCTTGTCACAAATGTCAAATTTTTGAAGGCAAGAGAACGCTGTTGCCTTTACCACTCAAACCTATTTCAACTGAGAGACCATTCTAGCAATGGGGTTTAGACTTCATTGGTGAAATCCACCCTTCATCCTCTGGTCAGCATAGGTGGATTTTGACTGCTACAGACTATTTTACAAAATGGATAGAAGCCATCCCTTGTAGGCAAGCCAATGACTCCATTATTATACAATTTCTAGAAACCAACATCTTGTCCAGGTTTGGCTGTCCAGATAAAATTATTACAGACAATGCTGCTGCTTTCAAGTCCAAAAAAATGATCAACTTTTGCCATAAATATCACATGACCTTGGGCCATTCCACTGCCTATTATCCTCAAGGCAATGGCCTAGCTGAGTCTTCCAACAAAAGCCTTATCAACATCATCAAGAAGGTCTTGGAGGAGAACAAAAATAATTGGCATAAGAAGTTGATAAATGCACTATGGGTAGACAGATTGACCACCAAGAGATCTATTGGCACAAGCCCATATGAGCTAGTTTATGGAATGGCAGCAAGATTTCCTTCATCTTTAGGGATCTCTGTAATCAAATTGCTGCAAGAAATACAAGCTGAGCCTAATAACATTCAAAGAAGGATCAATCAGACAATTCACCTACAACAAACAAGAGAGGAAGTCTATCAGAGAACCCAAGTACTGCAAGATAAGCTCAAGAGAATATTTGACAAAAGAACCAAAGCTGAAGACTTCTTCATAGGAAGCAAAGTGTTGAGATGGGATTCCAAGAGAGAGGACAAAGGAAAACATGGCAAGTTTGATTTCTTGTGGAAGGGACCTTATGTCATTTATGCTGTACAAGGTAATAATACCTTTTTTCTGAAAAGTTTGGATGGCTCAAACACTGAGGAAGGCCCAGTCAATGGGAGGATGCTCAAACATTATTTTGACCCCCTTTGATGAAACACTACATAGCCACATATTGTACATAAATATTTGTATTTTCAGTATTTTCATTTACAACGGATAGATAAAGGTCCAAGTGAAGCAAATTTTGAGAAGGACAAGGTACTACGCCATTTTTCAATATATGTTTAAATCCTATCATTGGAAAGCAAGAGAGAACACTTGGGAACTATCAAAGTGATGAGGAATACTTAGAGAAACAAGTAAAAACAGTGTTGTAATTTCACAGCAAATCAGCTTAATGGGTATTTCATACAAGTTTCTAGGATTCAGATCAATGGTCTTTAACTAAAGGAAAGTTCAGACTGCAGCAAGAATGGGAAAATAAGGCGATCTGACCTACTGTTCTTGGCTTTTCATCTGGAAAAGCCATCCCCAAGTGGAGCCACTGTTAGTCTCCTATACCAATAGGGTTTCATTTTTCATGATTGACAGTGGAAGTGCCAAAAATGTTCATCTTTGATGCTACAAAGGCTCCATATTTTGTGAAAGAAATAGACAATTAAAAAATGTAAAGAGGGTATGCCTTAAAAGAATAATCAAAAGGCAAGAAAATGAATTGGTCAAAAAAAAAAATAATAATAATAATTGAAATGAACCCCAAAGAAAGACCAGGAAAGTGGCCAACCAAAATGCCACTGCTATCTTGATGGATGGCCCAACAGTTCAAACTGGACCATGCCATGTTTTAAATTGCTTGTTCTAGACTAGAGAATGAATATCTGCTCAAACAGTTCAAGCTTGGCAGGTGAGTAGCTAGATAGAGAAAGGAAGGAGCCCAACTGCTTAATCTGGGCCCTTGGAAGACATAAGGGTAGATTTAGATAGGAGGGCAGCCAAAAGAAAAGAGGATTATCAAGGTTTGAAAGGCTAAGTGCACCCATCCAAAAGAAGAAAAAATGTTAGGTTTATTAGGCAGGGTAGGCAGTTGGAGGTTGCAGAAGCAAGGTCTGACCATATGATATATGGAAAATCATATCTTATCCCATCAATAAGAGAAGGGCAAGAACAATGGTCTATATGGCAAACTATCAAAGCATGTCTAACTTCCCTCATTCCCTTCAAAAGGTTTCTTACTAATATCCCCTTGAGGACTTTAGGACCTGCCTAAACAGTCCTTCTTATACTTCTCCCTGGAGAAAGTCATGTCAAGTTGTGACCTTCTTCTTCAAAAAGAAGCCACATTTCTTGTATAAAGCCCTCACTTCATACTTCATCCATTTATGCTTTCTAAGTTTCAGTTTTCAAAGCTCAATTTCTCCCTCACACTTCACCTCACATACCCATATTAACTCTTAACCCTATTATATAGCTCCCTAGTTACATCCCCACCACTATTTTCTACAAAAAACTATATAAAATTCCCCAAAAAAACATATTAACTATCCCCCCCTTAGCATTATAGCTAAGTAACATGGTTATGGGAGACATTAGTCCATCTGGGGCTATAATCAACCCTTCTGCGTCCTTATCCTGGAATTAGTCTAACCCTTGGTTAAGATTAATAGCCTATACTTAAACCCCCACTCACCTAAACCCTTGCAAATTACCCCGCGGTCTAAACCCAATCTTAAATGTTTAAATGGTTTTGATTAAACATTGTGGCGCAATAACCCGCATTAATCCTACCACCAAAAACCCACCCGAGCTAAAGTTTCAAACCCGTGGCTACAATATATTATTTAATTACAGGCGGGTCCTGCTCCGAACTTGCACGCCGCACCGGAGGCCCCGCCAGCCATCGATCTCCCACCGCGCCCGATCCAACGATGGGCGGGTGTTTTCAGCCGTCAACATGCCGGGCTTTAACGTCTGGGGGATGGGCAGTTTTGCCGCCGTACCCCCGCCACGTGTCGACAGCCCGGGGTGTTCGGAGGCCTCCCCCCCGAAACCGCTTCTGCTCAAAGGCGGTGCGGGGAAACCAGAAACCGCCATCCAGAAACTGCCCTCCGCCCATTACGTCAGCAGTCCCGTCACCATGATGTCACACTCGGCCCCTGCTGCTGCCCCACGTTGCCCGCCATGCTGTCCTCTCGCGCCCACGTTGTGCCATCGTGTCCCGCCACGTCATCATCCTAGTCAACATCTACGTCACCCATCCGTACCCAAGGCCCGCTGATGATGTCATGTTGACGTCATCACGGGAAAGCGCCAAAAGCGCGTATGCGCCAAATTTTTCGTTAAAAATGCCGAAACTGACCGTTTTCGGTCATTTTCATTGTAAAGTTGCGGTTGTGCTGTTCTGCTGTTTTCTCCAAACTGCCTCCAGATTTCAAATTTCATCGCTTTGGACGCCGCCACCTGCAAATTCGACGTCAATCTTTGCCCTTCAATCAACTCGACCACCCTCGGTGCTAGCTAATCCAGGTATTTTCCAAATTCAACCTGTTTGCCCGTGTTCTTCCTGTTCTTTGCAATTTTTCCACTAAATTGCCTACAAAACTCCTAAATTTAATGGTGCTGTCCTATAAATGTTGGCCTAAATAATCTAATGCACCCTCTGTTTAAGAGAACCACGCACTATTCATAATTTCACCGTGGTAGAATCCATTTTCGGGCTTGAATTTTCGATATAGTCTCACACCTGCCCGGCATTGTTCCCTTTTGCGTGTTTCACTTCAAGCTCTCAGTGCATTAAGCTGTAATCCTTTTCTCCTCTGCATTTGCCCTCACTGTCTCTAAATTCAGAGAGTTTGTCAAAAGAAACCAAAGCTCAAATCAAACTCTGCAAATTGTTCTTTCAATACAGCAACAACATATTGAAAACTTTGGCTTCAGCTAGACTCATTCTGACACTCCTCTTCAAATCCTCACAAGCTATCATCCTCAGCCTGTTCTACTCAAAAAATTCATTCTAAAGATAACACCTGAATGTTCTATAATGGCTACACCATCAGCTCTTAGTGTCACTCCTATGAATCCACTAAACAAGGAGCTTGAAGCCATGCCTCTTGCTGATAGATATTACCTTATCCAAGATCTTGTTGGTGACAGAAACCACTTGCAGACTTTCTGCCAGTTGAGAAACAACTATCTAAGCAACAACGACATGTAGGGTATATGGGAGTCTAATCTGCCTTATTACTTCCTCCCATCTGTTAATATTTTTCCAGAGATCATCCGCTTATGTGCTGAGAACTATGAGCCAACTCAGAGAGCTGTTAAGTCTCCATCTGGGAGCATACTTTTCCACATTAATCCTGACTCCATCAACCAAATGCTCAATTTCAAGCAGACTCAGCTGTTGTTTCCCTTCTCCATGAACTATTTGCTAGATGCAGGCTCCAAACTCTCCAGTGCTGACATTGAAAAAATCACCAAGACATTCATGAGGGCAGACCGCCAGCCTACAGGGCCACCTCCTTTCTTATATGTCCATTTCAATGTGGTGGGCAAGCTTCTAGTTGATATGATCTCTTATGTGCTATGCTTCAAAACCAGTGAGCACATTGATGAAACAGTGTTGGTATTATTAGCTGCATATAGTCCAGGCCAGCCCCCTGCTTACAAGTATAACTTTGCGAAGTTTATAGCCAATAAAATACATGACCAGCTATTGAAAGTGGATAGGGAGGGAGTATTCAAATATTCATCATATATCTACCACTTATTCATGTACTACCAGTCTGAAAGCTTCCAATGCCCCATCAAGAAATTGGATTCTAACGGTGAAAAGAGGTCTGTCATCTTCTAGTCATCTGTCTTTCATGAAGTTCAAAACTCTCCATTTTCTTACTGTGAGTTTATTGACCAATTTTTATACCCAGTCTCTTGCCTCCTAATGAGATCCCCTCCTCCCAGATTGTCATTTGAGATTTAGAAGACCTTGCAGTTGTCCAAGAGCTATAAAATAGGTGATTGGTACCTATATCAAAACCATACTGTCATCAGAATCTATGGCTGTGAGCTCTGTCCTTACAGGCTTCCAAGGTATGTACCAATGAGATTGTTTTCCTTGGAATACTATAGGCAACTCATTAGTTCTGATCTCACCCACTTTCATAGTGCCAAAAAGAAAGCCCACCTCAAATTCAAAGACATCTAGGCCCCTTCATCATGAACAAGAAAGAAGGTTGGCAAGATGCCGATCAAATTCTCAGGGACAAATATAAGCTAAAGAGGAGCTTCTGGTGGGTCCCTTATTAGCCAGAAGGTTTTATCAGTGCCAGAAGAGTCAAATACAGGCTGCTAGGTTATGACCACTGTAAATATCCACAAATTGAGCAATATGCCAACCAAGATGAATGGTTGCAAGGTACATTAGTTGAGGAATTAACTCAAGAGGAAATAATGGAGAAAAATGTCAAGGATTTAGAAAAAACTCTTGACTTGGATTCTGTGCAGCAGGTAACATTCAAGCTGCCACATCAAATTGGAGAAGGTACATCCACTGCTGTAGCCACACCAGCTGCCCAGGGACCATCTACATCAGCAACAGGTACAACAAAGGGCAAGTGATAATGGGTGCAGAAAAGGAAGTGGTCATAGAACAGCCTGCCTCTTCAATGGAGCAACCTCAAGAACAGGCCCCTCTACAATAGACAGAAGCACCAACAATGCCTACCTTGCAAACTCCTGCCCATGAGGAAAGAGAAAACGAGATCGAGATGATTCCACACCTGCTAGTGGGTCCACTCAGCAGCCCGAAGCCAAGAGGCAAAAGGTTGATTCTCTAGTTGTGGAAGAAATCAGTGAAGAAATCCTTGGAAGCCCAAGGAAAGATAAAGAAGACAGTCAACAAACAGCCACAAGCTCTTTTCAACAAGAGCAGGAAAGACAGCATGGCATAGAGGTGTCCTCCTCCACACAGCAAAGCAAGAGGCCAGCTAGCATCAAGGCCTCCTTTAAAGAAATTATGGCACAAAATGAGTTGGTAAGAGTGTAGTTATATGACCAATTTCTCAAGGCAACACCTACCAAGCAAGAAAGGTTGATGGTAGCATATGACATTAAAGAGGAAAAAATAATCCTCAACCATTTTAAACCCAAGGTACAGCAGCCTCAGCCTAGCATAAACATGGATGATTTGACCAAAGCTGTCAAGGAGCTGGAGCTTCAGGCAACAAAGATTAAACAAGCCAAAGAAAAATTGGTTGAGCTTGAAGCAAAATATGACAAGTCCAAAATGACAGTAGTTGAGCAGACCAGAGAAATTAAGGCCCTGAAAGACAGAATAAAGGCCTTGGAAAAGGAACTGAATTTAGAAAAGACTCTGGCTGAGATAAAGAAAATTTTGTGGACCCGGATTGACCACTCTATCACCAAACAGTGGAAATCAGTCAAAACAGTGCATGAGCAGATTGAGTTAATAGGCCAAGCTCAAATTGAAAGCCAAAAAGCCAGAGCAGCACTATGAAATATGCCTGAGCAGGCTAGCCGGATGATACATTTCCTGAATACTCACACAAAGGAGGAGTTGGCAGCCTTGGACATCAGCAGCAGAACAGATACTGTTTTAACAGCCAAAAAGGTGCTGGCCCTCAGAAATTTTGTGCAGATTTTGGAGAGAAAATGTCAGGAAATGCAGGCTGAGGTTGATGACTACAAGCTTAGAATGGGTGCATTACAAGGCAAAGGATTGCCAAGCCTATTGACCGGTGCTGGAAGACTGCTCACCCGTGAGAAGTATGCCACTAGGATGACCAATTTCATTGCAAATCAGATCACAACATCCACCAGCACTTCAGAAGAAGCAGGACCGCCATCAGGGCAGAGCCTCTATGACAAGCTAGAAAATTTATTTTACATTGAGCATGAAATTAATCACCTATTTGAGGTTCCACCAAATTTTTACAGGTACACAGAGGCAGATGAAACTCTAATAAAAATACGAAGACACCAACTACCTAAGGAAGATTGGTGGCAAGCAATGCTGCAAATTTTGCCCCAATGATCTCAGTTCGGTCTCTTCTAATCAGCCTCAGGTCAACAAAATTTAATGCAGCATAAAGACAACTGGCAGAGCGGGTGAGAATAATGACTCAGCCAAATACTGGGACAGCAAGCCCAAGAAGGGAAACACGCAGATTTTTGGACAGCGCAGCTCCAGCCGACTCAGTTGGTCACAAAAGTCAAAACTTTCTAACAAGATGGACAGCTAATGCACTTAAATATTTACTACAGAATTTACTCCTTCAGCTGTAATTCCTCAGGGGTTGGCATAGAATTTATGAGCCATTAACTCATCAGCTAGATATTTTGTATCTAATTTTTGTATATATACCTCCCTATACAATGTATTTGGGGTTGGTGATTTTCTCTCTGAGGCAATGTTTTGTATATTTTCAGACTATCTAATACAAATGGCTGGAAAAGTTCATGATCTTTGGACTGTTTGATGTCAAAGTGATGATCTGCGTTCTGCTACAGAATTCCTGTGTTGTTTGATGGAGCAATAAGTTATCCTAAACTATGTTTTGTCTTTCTATGTTTGCTTAACTCAGATATATGTTTCATTAGCTTAGCAATAGAGAAAAAGAATAGTACAGGAATTGTTTGAATACACCCTATGATCAATCTCTGTTGTTAAATGTGTTTTCTTCAGAATTAATCATAAACATGAATTCTTAACTGCTCATGTTTGTATTCGTTCTATCACTATGAATGTTGTTCAGGAATTCTTAAATGCTCCTAGATAATGTTCCCACCATTCCCTCTATTAGTTTAGTGAAAGATCCTTAGTTGCCTTTCACTGCCTGATTTCATCCCATCATATTACAGATTTGAAAAATTGTTCCATAGATTCTTGTCTGGCTCTGTAGCATAATCTTTTCCCTCAAAAACATTTCCAGCAGTTCACCATCATCGACTCCATGCCCAATGGCCTAGTTTATTCTACAAAATCATACCTGTTATGACTGAAATCATCATCCCAACAAATTCAAAACAAAATCCTGTACATCATAACTAGACTAAAATTTCACCAAACAAAGGTAAATCAGAAAGAGAGAGCCCTCTCTGGTTGCAGGTAGGCTAGGACCTGTGGCTAAAAGGTTGGTTAGTGGTTACCTCGACCGTATTCCCTTTGGAGTCAAAGGGAACAACCTGAGTGATAACATCACCTTGATAGCTTTGAATGATTTTGTCCCATATTGCTTTCGCTATTTTTAGCTACATAAATTTGACAAATTATTATTTTGTAAGACTTCCCAATTGATAACTTTGGCATTGGTTTCATACATTTTCTTTTCTGTTGCATTTGTGGGAACTACAACTGAATATTGGTAACCTCCTTCCACAATTTCCCAAACATCTGCTCCAAGAGATTGAATATAAGATTTGGTTCCTGTCCTCCAATATATAAATTTATTTTCGTTGAAGAGTGGTGGTCTGATAGATGTCGATCTGTCTAGATTGCTCATCTTGGGAGATCTTCCTTCAAGAAATCAAGATTATTTTGAAGGACCTGCTCTGATACCAATTGCTGGGAAGAATACTGACAGGGGGGGTGAATCAGTATTCTTAAAAAACTCACAATAATAATTTTCTTTTCTGAAATGTATACGCGACTCTACTAAATTCAACTAGTGTATATACATGACTATTGTAAAAGAAACTAGCGTATGCTCAGTAAACTTGTAAGACAACTAATTCTTTATTTGTTAAGATTGAATCGGAATGTAAGAGATTTATCAGGCATTTGATAAGCAGTAAATGGGCACAGTAAGAACAGAATAAAGTAACACACATAAGTAACACACATGAACAATAGGATTTAAGGTGGAAACCCAATGTGGGAGAAAACCACCACTGCTGTTGTCTCAGTTTTCAAATTTTATTAATATCAAAAAATTATTACATTCTTGTACTAGTGAAGACTCATACCAGTACGCAGACACTGACCTGCTGAAGGCTGCAACCTTCACTTTTTCTCTAGCTTCTAGTGGAAGGGAGCTCCAACCCCCTGATATGAACACAAGCTACTACTGGCAGGAAGCTTCGATTTCCTCACTAAAGGCTCCAACCCTCAACAACTTCCATGGACCACGTTTCATAAATTTTCACACTAGATCCAATATGAACACTTATGCTCAATCATCATTGTAATAAAATCATCAATCTTTGACACATAGAATCAACTAATCACTGAAAATCCCATCAACTGACACTTAATCAAAACTCAACCAATCAACTAGAACAGTCAGATCACTGTAACCAATACACAGAAATAAACCCAGAATACTTCATCAACACACAGAATCAACTGCATCTTGATCATTCAAATGCCAAAATGTATACGCTACTTCAATTAAGGAAACCCGCATGCATACGTGCTTTTCTATAGAGAAACCCACGTACAGATCTTAATGTACTGAAAATTGAATGTATAAATTCTGCCAATTCTCTACAAATCTACCTCTTAGACCACTGTAGAAAATCTGACTGTAGATTAACCCGATAATGCAATATACCAAAACAAAATATTATAATCTACTTCTACTATCAATTTTCTTTCCGGAAGCTTAAAGATTGAGCAAGAATCGAGCTGAACACATATAACCAGAAGAAGAAGAATCAATGCATATGAAACACAGAAAATACTTAGGGGAAAGCCTCAGCTAAAAACCCCACTATATGTATTATCATATAAGGTGGAAATACATCAGAATCATACAAAGTCTTAGCTCTCACAGCTAGCCAGCTCTCAGTACAATCCTCCTGGATGTTGTTGGGTGAAAATATTATCGTTTAATTCTGTTGTAGTACTTGCCCAACTATTTAATTTGTCAATCCGAGGTTCGTAGGCTTACGAGGCACATGCACTATATATGCAGGACCGAAATGGAACTAATTTAGTCTAAATTACTAAAATCAAATTAATCTAGGAAGGCATTGAAATACTAACTAGGAAAGCACGAAATTGCATAAGGGGAAAGAAATACAACATGTGAAGAATTGAATGACAAACAACATATGTGAGCCCACAACAATAAAACTATATCAATTATATTAGAAGAATCAAATTACAAATCATGAAAGCAATTAATCTCCATTCTTTCCATTATTCATTATTATCAAAATGAAGAGAGAGCACTCTCTTATATACATGAGGAAGATAACCATCTCATAATTACATATCCAATATTCTCTCAAGCACTCTCAACTATTTTCCCATTATTACAAGATATGATCCCTTTGAATCCTCCACAAATCTCTCAAGCATTTTCAACTACTTTCCCACAATTACAAAATATGATCCCTTTGAATCCTCCACAAATCTCTCACATATCTTGGATAAGATATGGTAACCAAATCCTCCATGATTTTCTCCTTACGAATAGGCTTGCATAATTATCTCCTTAATATGGTGGAGGAGATATGGATAAGATATGCCAACCAAATCCTCCATGATTTCCTCCTTAGGAATAGGCTTGCATAATTATCTCCTTAATATGGTGGAGGAGATATTTGAGAAGTCTCTTGGAATTAATTTTTCACATATTTCCTACACATCACAAAACTCACATATTCTTGAGATATATATAAAAATATGTATATTTTCTAATATTTAATCATAAATTCACTTGTAATAAAAAAATGAATAAAATGGAAAATAAGAAGGTGAAACCCAAATGTATTTATGAAAATGATATGATAAAAGGTTAATGGGATGATGAAATGTAAGGAATAGTGAAGAAAAAGGTGGATGAAAATATGACATTTCTGAGTCCCAACATCCTCCCCAACTGAACTTGTTGCATGTCCTCATGCAACCATGCATGGGTCTCTTTAAGAAAATTTGGCATCTTGAACTTTGGCTTTACATGATGATGTCTTTTAATAATGAATGTTTCCAGGATATGTGAAAGACATGAGTAACAACTTACATTTTCTTATGGTTGGTTCTTGTGTGACAACCATGAATACAAAGAATGTTGGTTCTTGTGTTAACAACATTCATTTCGTTTTCTGTTCTCTTTTCTTCAATAATAATGTAAACACTCACTGGAAATCATAATGTGCATAAGAAAGCCCTTTTGTAATATTAATGAAGCATGCCAATATTGCGTATGAAGCAAAGTGCAACAAAGTATCGTTGGAAAATAAATGTTGGTGAATGGTAAATGAGAAAAAAAATGGAGTGATAGTGGTGAAGAAATGGAATCATGGTAGTGAATATGTAGTGAATATAGTTCTCCCCCCCCCCAACTGAATTGGTTGCATGTCCTCATGCAACTTGACATGGCTCATGAAAGGAAATGTAGCATGGTGAGGGAATTTTCCAAAATATTCAAGTTAGCATATAGGGAATTGCATGATTAAATATTAGAAAACAACATACCTCTACTTACCCAAGAATGATGAACTATGGAATAGGAATGTAGCTGCTGCTGCTATTGGATCAGGAAAATGTGACTGATGTTGTTGTAACTGGATCCTGGAAAATGAATGAATCTAAACTGCTGATGCTGAATCATGGAAAAGATAAACGCTGAAAGTGGAACTGTGGTACTCTCATAGATCGGAATTCATGCTGCTATAACTGCTGAGGGAGTTGTGAAAAAGTGTATAGTCTTCGTCTGCTACAAAACTGATGGTACAAGTCTAATCATGCGAAAGAATGTGTTGATGTCGAGCATGAAAAGAGATCATTGGATTACCGGCCATTGATGCATGCCGTTAACCAATGCGAGGCAAACTCACCATTGATGTCAATGAGTGCTAAGGTACCCGGGTACATCTTGCGAAATGCAAATAAAGGGGTTGACGTCGAGCCATTTGCAAGATCTGACGATTAAGGGACATTGATGTATTCCCATGATTTTCAGCGAGAGAACTTGCCATTGAGGCATGCAAGTCTCAAGGTACCCAAAAGGAACTCTAGTCTATTTCCCAGATAAGGTGCTGATGTCGATGGGGCAAGACTTGTTAAAAGGTGGCCCTGAAGGAATCCCACATCAGTCAACGCGAGTTTGTACAAAAGGATTCGGTAGGAATATAAATGGAAAGAACTCATGGACAAGCAGTGTGGATCAGCATGGCGAGGATGTTGGAATTATGGCTAAAGTGTTGTCCTTGATGGCAACTTATACAGGTGATGGATCACAGTACAACCAGTCAGTAGCAGAGATTGATGATTAGCTCTCAAATATTGAAGAAAATAAGGGGTACGCAGGTACACCGTGCAAAAGGTGTGTACACGCAGGCATGTCTTAGATAAAGTGCATACATACACGCAGGTATCCCGTGTAAAAGGTGCGGACCCTAGTTCACGCACTTTCATGCAGTGAAAAAGTATTCTCACGTGGGAATCCAATGGTGGACCATAGTATTTAGCCCGACGTATTTGATCCTATGGTTTGGTCAGTGGTATTGTTTTATATTATTATTATTATTATTGAGCCCCATGTTTTTGGGCCCCTTGTTTTGGTTATCTATGGTATTGATCCATGATTTTAGGAAGAGCTTTCCTATATAAAGCAAAGGAGATCATTTGGCTAGATGTGTGTGAAATTAGAAGATCTTAAGAGAAGCTAGATCTGAAATTCTTGTAATCGGTTTGTGAGAGAGAGTTGAATCAATATCAAGGAGAAACATGAGAATTACAA
Organism: Pinus tabuliformis; assembly: GCA_031772625.1. Taxonomy (NCBI): domain Eukaryota; kingdom Viridiplantae; phylum Streptophyta; class Pinopsida; order Pinales; family Pinaceae; genus Pinus; species Pinus tabuliformis. The sequence continues at coordinate 249,130,609 of CM062805.1, forward strand.
GTCGGATCTACTAATGGGTTGATATCTCCTCGACGCATGATCAGATCTGTAGATCTGATAGTCTGGGTTATCCTTGAAGTCTAAAAATTGTCTATACCCGCAGGACCGCAAGTGCAGTGAAAGAAAAGTGCGGAGATACGCAGGCGCAGAAGCGTTACAGGTGCGCAGATACGCAGGCGCAGAAGCGCTGCAGGTGCACAGGTTCGCAGGCCCAGAATTGCAGAAGATGCGGAGGGGCGTAGGCATTCCATTGGACACAAAGCGGAGGTGCGCAGGAAGTCCGTGAGACACAGTGCGTGGGTACACAGGAATGCAGTTGGAAATAGTGCAGATGTACGCAGGTGTTCTATGGGTGAAGCTGCAGACTTCTCATGAAATCTATTTAGCTTCCCCTATTTATTATTGTTGTGTTCTGGGTTTTGTAGTGATGTCTGGTTTCTGGTATTATGTTCTGATAACAGCAGTGATTGATTGAATGATTATGATTAGCTTCAGTATTGATAGATGAATGGATCAGGTTCATAATGACTTATCCTTATATGATCTGGTGGACTAGATCTGGTTGATAACTCTCATTGTATATGTATTGATCTGGTGATTGGGTGATTCAGAAGGTTGTTTGATTATGAGCTTCAATGTTGTTGTTGAGTCTAGTATGAAAATTGGATGAAACGTGGCCTTTCAGATTATGTGTTGTGCTTCAGTGTATCCAGTCTGAAAATTGATGAAACGTGGTACCTAGAGGAGAGAAGATTGTAGGTCAGCACTTACGTACTAGTATCTAAGCTAGTACAAGAGCTAAAGGAAATATTTGGAGCATTGCAGCAGGTAGCAGCCTGCGTACTAGTAAATGGATCGGCTAGTACAAGAGCAAAGGGGGTTGTAGCTCCCGTACTGGTATAAGACTGCACCAATACAAAATATTGTAAAAGGATTTTCTTATTAAGAAGAATATTGAGATGACTTGCAGCAGGTGGTTTTCTCCCGCATTGGGTTTCCACCTTATATCATGGTGTTCATGTGTGTGCCTTATGTGTGATGATCTATTCTATGTTACTGCATCTGTTAACTGATAATATGGTTGATAATGTTCTAATGCACTCATTGAAGATCAATTAACTTAATCATAAGAAGTTGTGGAAGGAGAATATATGAATCAGAGTTTGGAAATGAAAAAGTTTTATTGACTTGATAATACTGATTCACCCCCCCCTCTCAGTATTATTTCCAACAATTGGTATCAGAGCAGGTCCTTTGATAGAATCTTGATCGCTTGAAGGAGATCCGTGGAACAATGGGAAAGAAGCTTAAGAAGAAAGCACCTAAGAAAAAGAAGTCATCTCAAAAGAACTATGACAGTGGGAGAATCGATTGGGGATTAGGCATAAGAAGCTCTTCAGATTCAGAATCAGATTCAAAATCATTATCAGGTATGAATATATTATCCTCTGATGTTCCAACTATCTTTCCTTTTGGAAGAGATGAAAGTGATAGCGAAACTACTGAATTTTCTCTTATGGGTGAACAAGAAAGATATCAAATAGAGGTAGAATTTAAAAGGTTGACAGACAAAATTAGAGATCAACAAGATCTATTGAACAAAAGGGAATGTGACTTCAAAGAAGAAGCTACCAAACTAAAGGCCCAACTAGAAGAAGGAAACAAGGTAAGAAAACTACTCAAGGACAAGGAAGACCAATGTCAAAAATTGCAGCATGAAGTGACATCATTAAGAAAAGAAGTCAATGAAAGAAGCACAACCATCAAGAAACTCAAAGATAGATCCAGCTACTATGAAAATCTTGAAGCTACAATCCTCTCACTAAAAGGAGATCTTGAAGAATCAAAGAAGCAGAATGAAGATCTACATCAAGCAATTGAAAAACAAGACAATGAAGTCATCAGCTTAAAATCTCAGCTGGAATGTGCCTTTCGAGTTCGTCAAATGCAGTAGGATTTGAATGAAGAACAAGAAAAGGAGATTCTCAATCTAAGGGAACAAATGGAAGAAGGAAGGAAAGCTGAAGAAGATTTGAAAAAGCAATCTCTTGAAAAGGAAGAACAACTTCAAGTTGAGGTAAATATCTTGAAAGGTAAATTAGAAGAAAAGGATAAGATTTTACGATTTCAAGATAGTTCTAAAGTCTTGGATGATATTCTTAGTAGTCAAAGGTCTCTTGCTATAAAGACTGGTCTTGGTTTCCATGAATCTGTTGAAGGTGAATCTAGTTCACAAGGTGAGGCAAGGAACTCTAAAGAGAAATCTAAAGTGATCAACGAAGAAATGAAAGATCAATCTCATCATCAACCAAGAAAAGAGATTCCTCAAAGAAAATCCTTTACTCCTCCTATGAATAATGTTGAATGTTATGTATGTCATAATCTTGGACATGTTGCAGCTAGATGTAGAAGAAGAAGGGTTCAAGACCATTATGCAGAAAGATCATCACATTCAAGGTACTTTAATGGATATTGCTTTGCTTGCAATATGTATGGTCATAAAGCTGCTGACTGTTACAGAAGGAATATGAAACATGTAAGATGTTATGCATGTAACAAGCTTGGACATATAGCTAAGGAATGCAGGAACAAAGTGTGGGCACCATATCAAAAGGAGAAAATGTCATCATCACGCTTGAAGATATGGAGGAAAAAGGAAGTATAGTCAGAAAAAGGCGGCACAGCACAACGTACAGACATACCAGAATCAGAGGGAGCTGAAAGTACAAAACTTCAGTGTCCTGAATCTCATATGCAAACTCCATAAAGGGAAGTCGCGTATATACGTGAGTTGGATACTGCACAATCGCGTATATGATTGTTTGAAGAAAGGCAGTAGGGAAAGTGAAGTTGGAAGTGAATCTATGAAGTATGATCTCTCGAGCACAAGATCAGATCTAGGAATCTGACTGTCAGTGGCACAGAGGAGGACTGTTAATTGGGTTCTAATCAGAGGTATGCAGACCATTCACTGTGAAAGTGCGGGCGTACGCAGTAGCGTGGAAGTTCCGGTGCGGAGGAACGCAGGTGATACACAGTGAAAGTGCGAGGATACGCAGCGAAGGCACAGTCCCAGTGCGGAGGTACGCGGCGTAATAGAGGTTAAGGTGCGGAAGAACAATAAAGGTATGCGGCGTGACAGAGGTTCAGGTGCGGAGGCTCAGTGGAAGTATGCGGCGCTACAAAAGCCACAGGTGCGTAGATACGCGGCGCGATAGCATCTGAGAGTGCGTGGCCACAGTAGAGGTACGCGGCACAATTGATGGCACAGGTGCGTGGGTACGCGCTGTAGTAGAAGGCTCTCTGCTGGTATACACAGAAACACAGAAAGTCAAGTGCAGGGATACGCAGAAGAGCGGAAGGTGAAGTGCGAAGCCACGCAGGCCATATAATTAGAAACTGCAGATCTGTCTTAAGGCATTTATTGGCTGACTTTTCTTGTTGATAAGATCTGATAGATGGCACCAGTTTAAGGGGAGCATATGTTTTTAATGCATTGTTGGCATTATGGTTAATAGTCCTTGGTAATGAAGATTATATTGCTAAATGATATATCTTGCTATGATGTGGTTATGAGTTGTCCATTTCATATGATTCTTGGGGTTTACATAGTTTATTTTCAGATCAGATGCTACATGGTGATCTTCATAAGGATAAGGAGAAGTACATAGCTTGAATTCACATCTTCTTTACTTGATGATGAGTCACTCATATGCTGTTGTCGTCATATGCATAAAGATCATATATTACAGTTATGATGCAGGATTCCTATTGTTCTTGGCACATATATGGATGAGGATTGTTAGCTGGATACATGGATGATTATTCAAGGTTGCATTGTTGGAGACATGATGATGATAAGCTCTTACCTATATGATGATAGGTTGTTTTGTACATATATTGATTGATGCAGATATTCCCAAATGATGATCTGGATGGCTTTGGTGTTTCTCCTTATGATAAAAGATGTTATGGAGCAGATCATACAATGTTGTTGCTGATGTTTATCTTAGGTGATTGGTCTCTATTATAAATGTCATATCACGACTTATGATGTAATAATATGTCTCTATCTATTGTAGTCATCTCTTCAGGTCATGTAACGACCTATGTTGGTTTCCCCACTATGCCTGGGATGAAGATGTAATGTATTTAGTTCCTGATGTATCCCCACTTGGTTGGGTGATGGATGTATGTATTGAGTCTTTTGGTGATAGGAAGGTCATTTATGATATATAGAGTCATGTTCTTCTTGTAGAACATCTTTTTGCAGACCTTGCTTACAGTCAGGGGGAGCTTGAGCATGAACAACACTATATAGCAGAGCAGATATTTCAGCTTGTTCTCAGAAAAGAGCATTATCAGATTGGTGCACCATGGCATATACAAAGGGGGAGCTCATTCAGAGACTTCAGCAGATCTGGTTTATAGTCAAGAGGAGCATGTTCTTAGGGGGAGCATAACCCTTTGCCCTTGATGTCAAAGGGGGAGAGTAATGTGGTGTTGTTGCCATCAAGTCCAAAGGGGAAGATTGTTGGCATTATGATGCATGTGTTGTACTTGATGGCAACCCTCTCATAGAAGATCATCTCACTTGTATACATTCAGATGAATCCACAGAAGAGATATCAGATATGACAGAATACATGGATGTAGGATAGTTCAAAGGGATCGGATGACAGTTCACAAGTAAGCTTTGCCATCATGTCCAAAGGGGGAGATTGTTGGCATTATGGCTAAAGTGTTGTCCTTGATGGCAACTTATACAGGTGATGGATCACAGTACAACCAGTCAGTAGCAGAGATTGATGATCAGCTCTCAAATATTGAAGAAAATAAGGGGTACGTAGGTACACCGTGCAAAAGGTGCGGACACGCAGGCATGTCTTAGATAAAGTGCGTACATACACGCAGGTATCCCATGTAAAAGGTGCGGACCCTAGTTCACGCACTTTCATGCAGTGAAAAAGTATTCTCACGTGGGAATCCAATGGTGGACCATAGTATTTAGCTCGACATATTTGATCCTATGGTTTGGTCAGTGGTATTGTTTTATATTATTATTATTATTATTTAGCCCCATGTTTTTGGGCCCCTTGTTTTGGTTATCTATGGTATTGATCCATGATTTTAGGAAGAGCTTGCCTATATAAAGCAAAGGAGATCATTTGGCTAGATGTGTGTGAAATTAGAACATCTTAAGAGAAGCTAGATCTGAAATTCTTGTAATCGGTTTGTGAGAGAGAGTTGAATCAATATCAAGGAGAAACATGAGAATTACAAGTCGGATCTACTAATGGGTTGATATCTCCTCGACGCATGATCAGATCTGTAGATATGATAGTCTGGGTTATCCTTGAAGTCTGAAAATTGTCTATACCCGCAGGATCGCAGGTGCAGTGAAAGAAAAGTGCGGAGATACGCAGGCGCAGAAGCGTTGCAGGTGCGCAGATACGCAGGCGCAGAAGCGCTGCAGGTGCGCAGGTTCGCAGGCCCAGAATTGCAGAAGATGCGGAGGGGCACAGGCATTCCATTGGACACAGAGCGGAGGTGCGCAGGAAGTCTGTGAGACACAGTGCGTGGGTACGCAGGAACGCAATTGGAAACAGTGCGGATGTACGCAGGTGTTCTATGGGAGAAGCTGCGGACTTCTCATGAAATCTATTTAGCTGCCCCTGTTTATTATTGTTGTGTTCTGGGTTTTGTAGTGATGTCTGGTTTATGGTATTATGTTCTGATAACAGCAGTGATTGATTGAATGATATAGATGAATGGATCAGGTTCATAATGACTTATCCTTATATGATCTGGTGGACTAGATCTGGTTGATAACTCTCATTGTATATGTATTGATCTGGTGATTGGGTGATTCAGAAGGTTGTTTGATTATGAGCTTCAATGTTGTTGTTGAGTCCAGTATGAAAATTGGATGAAACGTGGCCTTTCAGATTATGTGTTGTGCTTAAGTGTATCTAGTCTGAAAATTGACGAAACGTGGTACCTAGAGGAGAGAAGATTGTAGGTCAGCACCTACGTACTAGTATCTAAGCTAGTACAAGAGCTAAAGGAAATCTTTGGAGCATTGCAGCAGGTAGCAGCCTGCGTACTAGTAAATGGATCGGCTAGTACAAGAGCAAAGGGGGTTGTAGCTCCCGTACTGGTATAAGACTGCACTAGTACAAAATATTGTAAAAGGATTTTCTTATTAAGAAGAAGATTGAGATGACTTACAGCAGGTGGTTTTCTCCCGCATTGGGTTTCCACCTTATATCATGGTGTTCACGTGTGTGCCTTATGTGTGATGATCTATTCTATGTTACTGCATGTGTTAACTGATAAGATGGTTGTTAATGTTCTAATGCACTCATTGAAGATCAATTAACTTAATCATAAGAAGTTGTGGAAGTAGAATATATGAATCAGAGTTTGGAAATAAAAAAGTTTTATTGAATTGATAATACTGATTCACCCCCCCCTCTCAGTATTATTTCCAACAGAGGAAAATAAGGCAATGTAATCATGGAAAGGAAATGAGTTTTATTCAAAAGGAAAACTAGAAGGCAAAAATAAACTGAAAAGGATAAAGGAATGTATGCGATTCAAAAAAATAGGTGTGCATGAAGTCGTGAAAGATAAGGTAATGGAAGATGGCTACAACAGAAGGATGGTCTAGGCATTTGGAAGGAAATAGGTGAGTAGTCATGACACAAAAGGATTTTTGTGTAATGGAAAATGTCATGATATGTGCAGTGAAGAATTAGTTCCTTTAAGCGTCCAATGATGCATGTTTCATTGTGATTTCGAAAAATCACTTTTGCATTAGATTTTCTTCACTCTGAAAAACTTAGCACCATTCCTGCATAAAAATTGTCACCTTTGTGTGCCATCTTCATCGATCATTCCTGTATGAAGTGACCCAAAAGAAAATTAGCTCATTTTCAAGAATTTATGAAATGTCCATTTTTTAATTATTTTTCGAAGTTATAGTAATTGTGGATGAAAAGGGTGTCGCATTGTAATGTTGAGCTTTCTGCATAAGCTTCTCGTTGACCTACACATAACACCAATCTCATTTCACTTGTTAGTATATGCATCCTAACTTTTACCCACAAATTCACAAAAAAAATCCAACATACTTTTATTTCCCCCCCAATCTAGAAATATTGCATGTCCTCATGCAATGTACTCATTGATTGTGCAATACTTTTTCAAAATGTTTTTATTGGTTTGCAGGAAAATTGATTTAAAACATTTGAAAAGGCTTTTGTATTTGCTAGGGAACAAGTAGTTAGTTTATGAATGAATGAGGGCAATTTTATTTTATTTATTTATTTATTTATTTTTTATAATAACAAACACAAAAATTTCAAATGTCTATAAAAACAAAATTTGCAAAGACTCTGTTACATCTATGCTAAGAAAAGATTGACACTATAAAGAGATATTTCAAACCAGCGTTATGGTCTATATTTCATCTGAAATTTCAACAACAACTGAAATAGCAGTTTATTTTCTTGGTAAATTACCTCTGCCCAAAACCAGTTTGAATGGCTGTTACTTTTGTCGGGTGTGCTAAAACTTGCGCATAGTGTTTGCAACCCATGCTCTATAGTGCAAGAAAATCCATCTGTCTGCGTGGGGATTAGAGAGTCCTTGTTACAGGGAAAAGTGTCTACACAGAACTGCTTATCCCACTAAGGTGTGGTAGCTACCTTAGAAAAAAACAAAGTAAAGCTACTTTCATTTTTCCTTTATGAAATATAGATGAGAGAAGAACAAAGAAGACCAACCTCTGTCTTGCGTTTATCTCCTAGTTTGATTCCTCTCTCTCTTGATAGTCCTTCGCTACTTGCTCCCTTGTATGCCTAGCTTCATAAAGTACCTGTAGGATCAAAGTAGCATAACACTATACAAGAATATGGATCTATAATCATAAACAATCTAGGATCAGATGTAAATTGACCATACAAATGCATAAAACATAAATGACACAAGAGTATGGAGGAAAACTTGAATAGATTTTATTGATAATCAAGAAAGAGCCAAGGGAGTTAAAACCAGTTGTTCTGACCCAGCATCATCCTCTCAGCAGGTAAGCCCTTCTTCACCTCATACAAAGCTTAGATCACCCAACACTATGATGTTGTCTCAAGAAACCAACAGCAATTCCTTACAAGATGCAAAATTCCAGCCCCCTGGATCTCTAGGATGAGGGATCCATATATAGATATCTATAAGGGAGATGAGTCAGCTTGTGATTTGATTAGTGTCTTCCCTCTGATAGTTCTTGCTTCCACTTGTAGATTGATGATCTCTTACTCATCCTTGGTCGAATTTAGAGAGGCAAGTGTCAGAAGAGAAGTTTCTGGAAGATTCCATGCCTCTCCACCTCGTGGATTGACACTGCCATTTGTCACTTCTTGCCCATCGCACTCCATAGAAGGGATTTTTGAAATGCAACACACCCACAGAGTGTACTTAGGTGAGATGCAACGCACTTTGCCTATGGAGCAGCTGAAATGATCCTGTTTTGACTAGTTTTGAGCAGTTTTTCATGGAGAACTTCTGGGAGAAGCTGTAATCAGTTGACCTTGTTCCTTTAGGGGTTAGAACAACACTTTTAGGGACTTAGGAGCCCTTGGTTTATGGACATTTCATGCTTGGGGTTGCAGTGCCCAAAAATGTCTATAACAATTGCCCCCTAAAGCATGAGGTCGTTAATATTTTGATGTCAGGTGAAATGCTTTATTATGAGGATCCGAAGTTCTTTCAAGCTGGGAGGAGACCTGTAATAAGATACAATGCAATACATTATCTTCATAATATTTTCATGACCTAGCTGAGGTGGGCATTCCCATGCTCAGCTTTATAAATTCATCTTCATGTACATAGGACAAACAATCGTCTGAGTGTAGACTGATGATTCTGGTAGAGCCATCATCCCTTTGATTTGATGATTATCTTTGCAACAATGATGTATATTTGATGTCTTTATTTCCCTAAATATATATCGCAACCCGGATGGATGAAACTAGATCTGGGGTCTTCAATCTCATTCGATCTTCACTCGAAGTACAAGTCTATCCATGTGAGAGATGTTCTGGAGTCGAACATGGAAAGACATTGCCTGATTACCAGCCAATGATGTAAGCTGTTAACAGGCGTGAGAGGAATCACAGATAATGATAATGACCCTCAAGGTACTGCAGTACAATTCACGTGGTGTGAATAAAGGACTTGGTGTCGAACACCACGCAAAATCTTTCGGTCGAAGGTCATTGATGTAAACCTGTCGCCAGAAGTGAGAAACTTGCCATTGAGGCATGCAAGCTTCAAAGTACTAAACGGGGTGTTCCTAGATCGACTTCTTGGATAATGAGCTGATGTCGACAAGAAGCAATCTGTCACAGGAGGGCCTTAATGAATCCCACATCAATGACATGGAACAGAGCAAATGATTTTAATGGAGGTGAAAACGATCTGATGACATAAGGTTCAGGGTGGCGGTCATGAAAGAATGGAGTGTAAATGTATTGTAGCGGGTGAGACACAGGTGAATTCTCTGAATGACTTCTCTTGAACATATCGGCGACACTGACATGATGTATTGGTAGCATTAACCCCAAATGTGGATGGTGTGATGGGACCATGGTGATGTGACCGGTGAATGAAACAACCCAACTCGACTTGGATGCGGAGTGAAAGTGTCATGTTCAAGAGCGACTTGCTACCAAGAAAGTTTCTTCAAGTTTTCTTCCCAATTTTTCCCCATTCATTGCTGACCAGTACCTCTTTATTTTTGTCAAGCTTGAGGAGGATAACATATGCTTGTTCTATAATTTGCCCTTCGGGGAAACCCATCGCTATGTTTTAACGAGCCTAGCGATAGTGAAACTTGTTCTTGTCTGCTATGGACAAGTTTTTCGCTATTAAGTTTTAACGAGTTTAACGACAAAGATAACTCGGTCCTTTTCAATTTTAGAGAGTCTGAAAAGGGACGTAAAGGAAACTCCAAAATTCCTTTTTCGTCATCTAATCCCTTAAGTCTGAAAAAGTATAAAACAATACAGAAGGGATGAATTTTCGATACTTTTAACGAGCCGAACAAAACAAGCGCTCGATCTTTTTGTGTAATAATCCCTCAGGTCCAAAAAGATTAAAATCTAAAGGAGGGATAGCACTTCCGGTCCCTTTAACGAGCTGGAGAGGCCAATGGCTCGGCAATCTTTTCATATTTTACGAGTCAGTTGAAAAGAGCTTCTCGTCTTTTGAGGAACGAGTGATAAAATTGGGTAGCAGCTGATTCTAGGTAAGGTTTGGAATTTTCCAATCACGGCAGTGTTACAAGGATGGTTAGTGGGATCACTCTTTGCAGCTATTCCTCAAAAGGGGTAAACAATCAAATGGAGGTGAATGATCGGCCAATACAGAGTGGAGGTGATGATGAGAACACGACCAAGGCTTTAAAGGCTGAAGTACTACATTCACTATGGTTATTTACCAGGAAATAGTTCATTTTTTAATGAGCTTAAACGTGGGGAGAAACATTTGCTCATGACTTATTTTTATTTTTTAACGAGCTTGAACTATGTGCTAAAACTGCTCGATTAATCCAGTCGTATAATAAGAATGTCTCATATATGAAAACGGAAATTTTTAGAGTTTTGCCCCACATCCTTTCTTTATGCAAGTTAGGAAACGACCAATCCAAAAAACAGATAAATGATTGCTCTTCGCTTGCACGCCAAAAGGTTTGCATGCCCCCAGGTATAAAACAGAGTTTCAAGGTCACCCTTCAAATCTCCAACAAAACATTTGTTTTATCAGGAAAGGTCTACCTCTTTCAGGTTACCAAATATTGTTCTATTCACAGCACAAACAAAACACTTCTTCGGTGATGTGTACCGAAATAGACAAAGGTGAGACAATCCACTCACATAACTTTGACGAGGAAATCTTGTTCCAGTCTAACCCCCTCTTCCAATCATGGATGGGAGTACAGACTAGTCATATATCTCTCGCGGAAATCTACCCTATACTCGAAGTTTTCCTACCGAGGCAGACCAGGGTGCATGCCCCCTGGGTTTCAGTCATGTCCCCCAAATCACTCGCGCTCATCAGGTGGACGGACTGGGGATTGATGAGACATTCCTTTTGTGAAAAGACCATTCAGGGATGGTATATGACTATTTGCTATGCGTGATCCGGGAAATGAAAGCTGGTCTACGAGCTTGACCACTCTTCCTTCATGCGGAAAACACATTACTCTAAAGAGTGATGAGACAATGGTTCCCATGCAATAAATATAGTCTCGTCTAAGGAGTAGATTATAATCCAGGGGTCCTTGGACTACCATTACGTTTATGTGAACTGTTTTCCCTCTCAATGTTATGGGCACATTGGGAAGGATCCCTAACGGTCGACTGGTTCCTTTGTCAAAGCCTGTTAGATTTCTCATCTCAGGCAAAAGCGATGGTGAACCAAGCGCTTTCCAAGCAGTCGAGGAAAGGATACTCACAGAAGCCCCTTCATCTATGATGGTACCGGCCATAACCATTCTATATATTTGAGCAATGATTCGGAATGGTACACTAGTCGGTAAACGGGGTCTGCCTAGTTGATTCCAGTCAAAGGAGACAACTAGGTTGCTTGGAGGTGGGGCTGAATAGATGGCCGGGTACGACTCTGACGAACTTCCTTCCTGCGGTAAAGGAATGGGTAAATTGCCCCCATGTTCATCGGAGTCTGTGCTTACAAAAAGAATTTGGACGGTGTCATCCTTGTTCTCTTCGGTGACTGTATCATCTGAAGATGGAACCTCTGAAGGCAAGACCGTGTCAACTGCTACCTTGACCTTTTGAATTTTGTCTGGTATGGGTTCAGATGGTTTGTCTTCAATGATAGACACTTTGGCTAACCACCTAGGCGGGTCAGCCGGATTTTCAACTAGTGACGGACTCGGCAAGAGTTTTTTATATCCAGGAGGAAGTCGTAATGGTGAAACTGGACGATCGTCCAAAACTATTTTAGCCTCATCTAAGAAGGGACAACGGTGGACGGCATGATCGCCTTCGCACAGTTTACAAGGAAATCTATATTTTCCTTTTTGTCCTGGGGCTTCACTTTCACTAGTCGACGGTGTGTTTTCAACATGATCATCAGAGGTTGACGACACCGGGTTGTGCAAATGAGGAGGCAGTCCCTTAAGATCCGAGGGATGCAAGGACAATCTCTATGATAGTGGTCTCCTTTGCAAATGACACATGGCGATTTAGGCCTGGTCGGTGCAGTGTGTGGATTTTCGCTAGACGACGCTTGGTTGCCCCCTTTCACTTTTGGCTCCTTCTTCTTCTTCTCTTTCTTCTTCTTTTCCTTCTTCTTCTCAGGTACTTGAGTTTTGGCTTTACCAACCCCATCAAGCGAAGAGGAAGGAGGAGAGGAAGAATTGGAGGAAGTAGAAGGTTGGTGGGTAACTCTGGAATCGTCTAGTTGTTGACTCGATTGTTCAGGAATTGCGGTGTTCTGAACGACAGAGGTTGAGAAGAGCCATTCGGGCAAGCCGATTGTCAATCCTGGAAGCGACAATGTGGCCATATGGGGTGCCCCAACATCTCCCCAAGAGGAGAAGGGACTAAGATTTCCTCCAAGGGGAATTCCTTGGTTGGTGGATTCCATTTTCTCAAACTAAGATCAACGTAGGAAAGGGTGATGATTATTCCGTTTAAAATAAATTTTAGACGCTTTGACACAACTTGTTTTTTCAATTTTAAAGAGTCGAGAAAAAACAAAAGATGACTCTAGTCGCATTTGATTTTTAATGAGCCTGAAGTGACAAGTGCTCAAATGGACCTTTTCCGTTAAGGAGTCTGAAAAGGAATGAAAGGGACTGCTCTGGAAATCTAGGTAGAGGGATTACCAAACCAATCGCAAAACTGCAGAATACTTTTTACGGTACGGCAGTCAATCTTCCCAAATGCTGTGTTCAGTGCATTGCGATCGATTGGGCGGCAGACACGACTTCCTATGGATAAAGGATTAAGCCTATTGTGGTCTCCGAAAATATACTCGACGATACGTGGGAGCACAAATCCGTACTGGCACTTATCGTCTCAAAGTGGAGGAATCACCCAACCATTAGTGAGAACAACAGTTACCAGGCTTTACGACGCCAGAATACGTCTCTAGCCTAGACTTCTAGATGTTGTGCATTAGGTTCCAAAGCGTTGTTAGATTCATTAAATTTATTTTATAGTTGATCTTGCTTAAGAAATTTTCCTTTCAGGTTCACCGCGAGATGTAGATGTACAATTCCTAAAATGCAATCTAAGATGATAAACAGTCTTTTATCTTCTTTGTGTAATGAAAATCCTAGCTACTAAGGAAAGAGAGACAGTAGTCTTTCACAAAGAGCAAAGAGCACACACTAAATGCACTGTCCTAAATCAAACCAATCAAACAATCTAAATGCAAATGCACATGCATTTATTTGTTTTCGGCTTTCTTAGTATGTGAATGATAAAAGAAATCTAATGCACAAATCTGAATTACTTTTCAAGCGACAATTACTAACAAGTTTCTTTTCAAAATAAAAAATGGAGACAATAACAACACTTTACAATTCGGAAATGAATACTTGCTTTCGACACTAGAAAAACTACAAATTCAGACCAAATACAATAGCAACAGGGTAATCGACTATCAAGAGCAACCAAACTCTCTCCTATGACTGAAAACGACACTTGCGACACTTTCAAATCAAGGAACGACAGTACAATTACGTTACTTTTTGCAAAGGAGAACTGAAAATGACTCAACAAATACACAAAAACATTTACAGTTCTTTTGCACAATGGAGGCGGAATATCAGCAAGGAAAGGGGTTTCAAACAGAGATATACTGATTACAAACAGTAAAACTCATGAATAAAACTGAAAAGAATGAACACAGAAATCAAAACTAAGGAACAATGCCTAGTCTGATCAGCGCACCTGTAACACAGTGAACTTGAAATGCAGCGCACCTACTACACTCAGGAAGTGCGCTGAATTTCAGATTCACAGAACAGAGCCTGCACTGGGCCAGAGACGAGACTTTGCTTGGGTTCCGAGTCACAGTTTGTAGTTCAGTTAAGGGGTTTTGGCCGTGCAAATGGTAATCAGTAAACCAACAATTAGGGGTAGATCTAAGGAGGTTACTGGAGGTACCACAGGGGCAATTAGAGAGTTTGTAAATCAGTTGTTTAATTCATAAACAAATCCCGGAGATTGACTAAAGCGACATTTATCTACTTTGCATTTGCATGGAAAATGCAGTTCGAAAGCTACTTGGCTCGACTTCAGGCTCCGTCTGTAAGTTTATAAAATAAACAACAAAGAAGATAAACAAACAACCTAGTCGCTCCCCAGCGGAGTCGCCATTTTGTTACAGGGAAAAGTGTCTACACAGAACTGCTTATCCCACTAAGGTGTGGTAGCTACCTTAGAAACAAACAAGGTAAAGCTACTTTCGTTTTTCCTTTATGAAATATAGATGAGAGAAGAACAAAGAAGACCAACCTCTATCTTGCGTTTATCTCCTACTTCGATTCCTCTCTCTCTTGATAGTCCTTCGCTACTTGCTCCCTTGTACACCCAGCTTCACAAAGTACCTGTAGGATCAAAGTAGCATAACACTATACAAGAATATGGATCTATAATCATAAACAATCTAGGATCAGATGTAAATTGACCATACAAATGCATAAAACATAAATGACACAAGAGTATAGAGGAAAAACTTGAATAGATTCTATTGATAATCAAGAAAGAGCCAAGGGAGTTACAACCAGTTGTTCTGACCCAGCATCATCCTCTCAGCAAGTAAGCCCTTCTTCACCTCATACAAAGCTTAGATCACCCAACACTATGATGTTGTCTCAAGAAACCAACAACAATTCCTTACAAGATGCAAAATTCCAGCCCCTGGATCTCTGGGATGAGGGATCCATATATAGATATCTGTAAGGGAGATGAGTTAGCGTGTGATTTGATTAGTGTCTTCCCTCTGATAGTTCTTGCTTCCACTTGGAGATTGATGATCTCTTACTCATCCTTGGTCAAATTCAGAGAGGCAAGTGTCACAGGGGAAGTTTCTGGAAGATTCCATGCCTCTCCACCTCACGGATTGACACTGCCATTTGTCACTTCTCGCCCATCGCACCCCATAGAAGGGATTTTTGAAATGCAACACACCCATAGAGTGTACTTAGGTGAGATGCAACGCACTTTGCCTATGGAGCAGCTGAAATGATCCTGTTTTGACTAGTTTTGAGCAGTTTTTCATGGAGAACTTCTGGGAGAAGCTGTAATCAGTTGACCTTGTTCCTTTAGGGGTTAGAACAACACTTTTAGGGACTTAGGAGCCCTTGGTTTATGGACATTTCATGCTTGGGGTTGCAGCGCCCAAAAATGTCTATAACAGTCCTGGTTCTAGAAACTGTGAGTGGTCAAAGGTATGTATGCCAAGATTATCTAGGCGCATTGATTTTGGTGACGCTACATTTGTGCACATATAATTCAACAACCTAAGGATCCGCCTTCAGGAGTACAGTGAACACATTTACAGAGCTGCGTCTTAATGCAATCAATAGTGGAATTTTTTTTAAATTGTTGAATTTGAATCATCGACCTGAAATCCGTGGAGGTTGTGGTCTTGGAGAAAAACTTACAATGTCGATTGCTAGAGGATGATCTGTCCAAAAACTCTTTTCCAGTCTTAAGCGAGGCGACATTCTCTTCCTCTTCTGACGTTGAAGCCAGGCACTGTAGCTGTCAAAACAAATTTATTGAGTGAAAGAAATAGGCTCTGTTGTGTAAAATTTTCTCTTGAAATCCTTCTCTCTCCATCTCACTCGAAGACTCGCCTTTGTAATCTTAATACATGCATAATCACATCAGGTGTGAAAGAGATATGTGCCTGCTACTCTCTCTTATGTTTGTTGGATTCCATCAAATCTTCTAATTAGGAAGTGCGATCAGATTAGGTGCTGTAGGTAACAATAGTAGAATGGCTTGACTTGTTTGCACCAAAAGCAAGGCAGGTAAATAGATTGGTTGGAGTCTGGGTTCTCAAATCAAAATGGTAGACAACTCCATCTTCACCACAGCTGAAGAATATGTGAGAACTTCCAGGTTCTATAGCAATTTTATGATCACGGTCCCGGTGCTTTCCTATCCCGTTATAAGTTGCATTATTCTCAGGCTGAAATCTCGATGGTGCTTCAACGATTGGAGGTTGTTTGATTTTGTTTGTGTGATTCGTTCAAATGTGGGCCTCAAGGATTTTTTTGTAGGAATTTCCAGGATATCAAGATAAAACTTCCCCCTCCACAAAATTGAATTGGCATTATCTCTTCCTTACTTTGTGGACAAAAATCTTGATTTTCTCAGGAAGCCCGATTTTCTTATGGATTTTTGCAGATTTTGTGTGCTTTCTGAAGGAGCTGCAATGGTGGAGAGAGAGGAGGTGATCATGACATAAGAGAAGGTGCATGAAACTACTTAATACTAGTGTGTGATGGTCACAATCGCATCCGAAATTTCTTTGAAGTTGAATAACAAGTCGACTAGTGGTTTTTAAACAATATGCGGGTATGGCCCTTGGCATTCATGGAGCTCAGGAAAATTCCCTTTTTGGCACTCAGTCACAACGTTACCATAGGTTTAAATGCTCAAGGTTGAAGGTTCCAAGGGGAGACAATAAGCAAAAGCACCAGGCTTTTAATGAAAAACTAAAATTTAGAAAGAAACTAAACTTTCTCTAGACTTTTTTTTTTTTTTTTTTAACAAATGGACACAATGATTTGCATATTGAAAGATGTTTTTGATGAAGCATATTGCAAAACATGAATATATTTATTCCTGAAATTAGTCTAAATCATCCCTATTTTCTGATCCTCGCGATCGCACTAAGCACGGAGGAGAACATACTTATTCTAGGTAAAAGAAAAACTGAAAATGAAAGCAAAAACTAAAAATGAAAGCCTACCTACTCTATACTAATTAGAAAAAAAATTAGTTACGTGTAATTAAACTTCCAATGAAGCCATTCATGTAGTAGTAACAACAATATATCCAATAACAATTTTTTAAATAATGGATGAAAATATTCGAGAGTGAATGAGTCTAGTTGTTGTAACTGCAAATCAACTAAAAAATAAAAAGATGAATCTAATCTACTACTTACCTGGAACCATTGTTCGATAAAGCTTTGATAGGCACAGTTTCTCTCACCTAGATCATGTTGTAACTCCTCTTCTTCTTCTCTGATTTGCTATTCTTCTTCCTCGAATGATTGTTCGCCATCAGATACGCATGATTCTTCAGATGTTGAATCTTCGTTTATTTCTTGGGGAGTAGTTGAACTTTCAATTCTTGTCAAGATCTCCTTTTCTAGGGAAGAGGAGATTCTGACTTCTGCAAGGATCTGAGTGAGTAGTTCCAAGCTGATACTCATTATAAAACCATGTTGAAAAAGGAATTCTTACATACTAAAAATAGAGTTCTAATAATTGTCTGAGCTTTTAATCCTTTTACAAGGTTTTAGTTCACAAAAACACTTCCAAATAAGCACACTAAAAATTGAATTAAAAACAAAAGGACCACATAAATAATCTTGAATTCAATACTCAATTAAACCCTCTTACAAGGACTCCTCATTAATTTTGAATTCTTCAATTATAACCATGAACCATGAATTCATCAAACACTCTTCACAGTTGCGAAAATCAAACACACTTGCAGATATTGAAATTCACACTTGCATAAATGTAAACACACCCTACATGCCGTGATCCATAACAGGTCGAGCCCGTTACGGTATCTCAAATGCGATGCATAGGCTGTTCCCCACGTCTTACTGCCTTAACAACTCGGAGTTAGGAACATGTCTAAACTCACTTGCATGAAAAATCAAACTAAACTTCAAACCATCGTGCCTCCCCAGCAACGGCGCCAAAATGTTGGGTGAAAATATTATCATTTAATTCTGTTGTAGTACTTGCCCAACTATTTAATTTGTCAATCCAAGGTTCGTAGGCTTACGAGGCACATGCACTATATATGCAGGACCGAAGTGGAACTAATTTAATCTAAATTACTAAAATCGAATTAATCTAGGAAGGCATTGAAATACTAACTAGGAAAGTAGGAAATTGCATAAGGGGAAAGCAATACAACATGTGAAGAATTGAATGACAAACAACATATGTGAGCCCACAACAATAAAACTATCTCAAATTATATTAGAAGAATCAAATTACAAATCATGAAAGCAATTAATATCCATTCTTTCCATTATTCATTATTATCAAAATGAAGAGCGAGCACTCTCTTATATACATGAGGAAGATAACCATCTCATAATTACATATCCAATATTCTCTCAAGCATTCTCAACTAATTTCCCATTATTACAAGATATGATCCCTTTGAATCCTCCACAAATCTCTTGTTGGAAATAATACTGAGAGGGGGGGTGAATCAGTATTATTTAGTCAAATATTCCCTTTCTCAAATTCAGATAATATACGCTATTTTAGTTAATTAGACCCGCGTATATACGCAACTATGTTGAAAGAAAACCGCGTATACAATGCAAACTTATAATTTACTTTATCTGTCAGATGTTGATTGTTAATCTGTGTTTCAGAATCAAATAACCAGTAAGCAGGAACAGTAAAACAAAACAGAAGACAATCACCCACAAGAACACAAGATGTAAGGTGGAAACCCAATGTGGGTGAAAACCACCTGCTGCAATTCGTCTCTATCTTATTTTAATTAGAAACTTCTTTTTACAATGTATTGGTGCAGTCCTTTACCAGTACGTAGGCTGCAACCTGCAGAGAGCTACAACCCTCTCTCGTTCTCCATCTTCTCCTGGAAGGGAGCTACAACCCCCTTAGCTCTTGCACTAGCCAAGATATTAGTACGTAGGTGCTGGCCTACAGAAGGCTACAACCTTCTCTTTCTTCCAGGGACCACGTTTCATAAATTTTCAGACTGGATCCACAGATAACATCAATCAAACATCAAGAATTTCTACATCAACCAATCACCTATTCACCAATCAAAACTGAATCAAAATAAACACTTCTCTGACGACTGTACCCAGATCATAGTAACAGTAACTACACACCAAATCTGAACCCAAAACACTGTAGCAATAAACAGAAGCAGAAAGATCACAACTCAAAATATATACGCTACTTTAATAGACTGAAACTTGCGTGCATACGCTTCTGTATATGGAACAACTTGCACGCTGTTTGCCTTCACTGAACCAGCGTATATACGCGCCTTCGTTTCACTGAACCTGCGTACAGATCTATAAAGGATAATTCGCTCTTTCGGATATTCAAACTCTAATTAACCCAGATCATCAGTTTTATAGATCAAGCAAGCGCCACATATAACAGATCAAAATCATACAAAGATACTATCATTCAAGCTTAAAGATTATGATCCATCAATAGAACTTATCCTTCTCTTTGCGCTAAGGTTCCTCCTTCATCCAGATCTGCACCATAACCCAATTACCAATATTCCAGATCTAGCACTTTATCAGATATTCAACAATAATTCTGATGATTCTTTGCCAAATGATCTCCTTCCTCTTTTATAGTCTTAGGCCTTTCACAATACCACGGTCCAAAACCATAATAAACCAATACCACGGACCCAATACTTGGGATCAACACTTCTGACGAGGTTCCATGGTCCAAAACCATAGGTTCAAATACCGAGGACTAACTACCACGGACCAAAGGTGAGTTCTCCAACATATACACGCTTTTCCTTGCATGAAAGTGCATGTATACACATACGTGCCTTTGAAATGTCTAACCCGCGTGTATACGCATCTTCGTCTAGATGAACTTGCGTATATGTCTTTTCCTTCATTCTAAAAGCCTGAACTGAGATCTGTTACCAAAGAGAGTTGCCATCAAGGACAACACCTGTGCCATAGCTCCAAACCTGTGCCATAATGCCAACATCTCTCAAACATTTTCAACTACTTTCCCATTATTACAAAATATGATCCCTTTGAATCCTCCACAAATCTCTCACATATCTTGGATAAGATATGCTAACCAAATCCTCCATGATTTTCTCCTTACGAATAGGCTTGCATAATTATCTCCTTAATATGGTGGAGGAGATATGGATAAGATATGCCAACCAAATCCTCCATGATTTCCTCCTTAGGAATAGGCTTGCATAATTATCTCCTTAATATGGCGAAGGAGATATTTGAGAAGTCTCTTGGAATTAATTCTTCACATATTTCATACACATCACAAAACTCACATATTCTTGAGATATATATAAAAATATGTATATTTTCTAATATTTAATCATAAATTCACTTGTAATACAAAAATGAATAAAATGGAAAATAAGAAGGTGAAACCCAAATGTATTTATGAAAATGATATGATAAAAGGTTAATGGGATGATGAAATGTAAGGAATAGTGAAGAAAAAGGTGGATGAAAATATGACATTTCTGAGTCCCAACAGATGCTCACAGGCAATCAAAGCTTCTCACAAGCCTTCCTCTCTACCCTCAAAGCTCTTATTCCTTGCGTTGTTCCTCTTGGATGATCTCCTCCAACCAAGTGGAAAAATGATCTCTCACACTGATCTCACACCCTGTCAGAACTATGCAATCCTCAAGGAACCTTACCTTGACTGCATGCATGAGTTACCTTTATAGGTAAACACATGCAACTGATAGTACAGTGTCCTTGACTTTAATCTCAACTGGTTCTTTCTCAAAACAGAAATGCATGAGTTACTGATGAGGGAATCTTCAGTTATCTGGAGTACACTGGTTGAGTGCATGCATGCATCAATTGACTGATAACTCACAATTAGTTCCTCAAACAGTTTGGAACTAATTTAACTGGACTTAGCTCAGTAAACTGAGCTAACTAATTACAACTCAAATATAACTCAATCTTATCTCCTTAATTAAGGGATAATCTCCTTAATTTAAGGGATAACTGTTGCATGACTGTAGAAGGACTTATAACTTGAATTTATCCAACTAGTTAATCCATAATGAATTAATTAATTATTTCCAAGAAGTTGGTGAGACTAAATTCGAATCTAATTCACAATTTTAATTCAAGGACAAATTAAAATTGGAATTTCTAGATTCTATTTTTATCATTTCTTATTTCTATTTTCAACACTCCCTCTCAACAAGAAAGGAATTCAACTCGATCCCAATCGTGAACCTTTGGAATGTTATGCATGCAACACTTCTCTCTAGTGTTGTTGCTCCAGCAACTCCAGAAACAACAAAAACATCCAACTTGAATCAGTATGATGCATATGTCATCAAAGTATCTGACTGCTATTGTCTCTGTCAACTGAAAACTTTTCGATTCTGTTGACTCTTCCTTTCTGCACTGTTGTCAGTCCTTCTCTGCGCTCTTCAGTATCTAACTGCTCTAACCTCTATCACTTTGATCTCTGACTGCATCAATCCCACTGATTCCTCCCGCTACTATGTACTTTGGGCTCCCATAACAAGGTATGATCCATGAGATAAAACTTCTCAATGGACCCTGATCAATTTCAACCTTCTTGGGACTATCACTTCACATTGCCCCACCTCACACCTGGAGGTATGTTTGCATGTTATCCCTCTGCCCACTTCTATAATTGTGGCTCCTCCACAATTGCCTAAGACTTCTTTTTGGATTGCATGTTGAAAGGTAATTTACTCTCCCTCTCAACCACCAATTCTCTAACATTTTCCTTGCACCTCAAGGCTTTGCATGCATCTTGAACCTCAAGAGCATACAGGTTCTTGACTCGTGAACCAATCTGTTTCACTTGTCTCGTGATGATGTGTTTAAGGAATGCCTTTCCTTTACTGAAGACAACATCATAGCCTTTGTCCTCCAACATCTCGACCGATACCAAATTCTTCTTCAGTCCAGGCACATACTTCAAATCTATCAAGGTGATAGAAGATCCATGCTCCCTCTGAGAAGCAACCGTGCCCACTCTTGAAACACTATACCTTCCATCATCACCCATATATATGTGCATCTTGAGGCCTTTCTCCTCCAAGGCACTGAATAAAATTTTATCACCGGTCATGTGGAATGAGGCTCTACTGTCAAGATACTAAACACAACCCATCATCGATGACACCATGCATGTGATGAGGGTAAAGTCCATTTCGAACTGAGAGGCTAATGCCTCACCTTCCAATCCTTTTGAGGATCCCTTCTTGGACTTCTTTGATGGGCAATTAGTCGCATAATGTCCCATCTCATGACAATTAAAGCATCTCACTTTAGACTTGTCACCCTTCTTCCCTCCATGAGAAGAATTCGATTTGGAATGGGGATCCTTCCTCTTCCCTTTCCTTGCCTTACTTGATAAGGCCATATTTTCTTCATCATCATCCTTAGATGAAGAACCATCTCGAGTGCTCCTCTTGATCTCCTCCTACATGAGATCCGACCGCAGTCATTCCCAATCCATTAGTTTCTCCCTTCCATTCACAGAGTCCTGGTATCTATTCTAGCTCTTTGGAAGGCCAAGGAGAGCTAGGCTCACCATATCATCATCGAAAATAGTTATTCCCACACTGCTAAGTTCATCTCTACAAATGTGGAAATAGTATCGTCGTTCTCCATCTTGATTCTTCGAAGCTTATCCTTGAGTGCGAATTTCATCTGGTCACTATTGTTCTGGTAGAGGTCCTTCAATGTTTTCCACATTGAATATGGGGTATCCTTCGCATGGAGACTCAAGACAATATGGTCTCGAACTCCATCAAGGATGATCTGTCTTGCCCTCACCACACACTTCTTCCACTCAGCCAACTCTTGTGCATTAGTTGAACCTGGCTTTGGGATTTCTTGATCATTGAAATCCTTCAAGCCATTTTCTTCTAATACAGCCTCCATATGATCTTTCCATGCTATGTAATTCGAGCTACCTTCCAAGGCATACTCAAGTCTCAAGCCATAGAACACCATTGGCGAACCTTGAAGTATGATAAGAATTCAAATTGCACCTGCAACCCTGAACTTCAAACTTCGAATTCTCTTCTCTGTATACTGTTCACTGCTCTGATAAACTTGGCTTCGATACCATGTGGAAATTTTGCAAATTCTCTACAAATCTACCTCTTAGACCACTGTAGAAAATATGACTGTAGATTAACCCGATAATGCAATATACCAAAGCAAAATAATATAATCTACTTCTACTATCAAATTGCTTTACGAAAGCTTAAAGATTGAGCAAGAATCGAGTTGAACACATATAACCAGAAGAAGAAGAATCAATGCATATGAAACATAGAAAATACTCAGGGGAAAGCCTTAGCTAAAAGCCCCACTATTTGTATTATCATACAAGGTGGAAATACATCAAAATTATACAAAGCCTTAGCTCTCACAGCTAGCCAGCTCTCAATACAATCCTCCTGGATGCACACAAGCAATCAAAGATTCTCACAAGCCTTCCTCTCTACCCTCCAAGCTCCTATTTCCTTGCGTTGTTCCTCTGGGATGATCTCCTCCAACCAAGTGGAAAACTGATTGCTCACACTGATCTCACACCCTGTCAGAACTACGAGAACCCTCAAGGAGCCTTACCTTGACTGCAGGCATGAGTTTCCTTTATAGGAAAACACATGCAACAGATAGTACATTTTACTTAACTTTAATCTCAACTGGGTCTTTCTCAGAACAGACATGCATGAGTTACTGATGAGGGAATATTCTGTTATCTGGAGTACACTGGTTGAGTGCTTGAATGCATCAACTGACTGATAACTCACAATTAGTTCCTCAAACAGTATGGAACTAATTTAACTGGACTTAACTCAGTAAACTGAGCTAACTAATTACAACCCAAATATAAGTCAACCTTATCTCCTTAATTAAGGGATAATCTCCTTAATTTAAGGGATAACTGTTACATGACTGTAGAAGGACTTCTAACTTGAATTTCTCAAACTAATTAATCCATAATGAATTAATTAATTATTTCCAACCAATTGGTGAGACTAAATTCAAATTTAATTCACAATTTTAATTCAAGGACAAATTAAAATTGGAATTTCTGGATTCTATTTTTATCATTTCTTGTTGCCATTTTCAACACTGAAAGATTAACCAATGCAATTTCTGAAAAGAACACTGAATCATACTCAAATTTACTACAACACTCATAACTGTCTCTGATCTTCAATCAAAATCAACAAGTAATCTTAACATTCTTCAATCAATCCATAACCACATTAAACTTCATCATTCAATCATACTTAACCCAGATCACTCATGAGGACATCATTGACAAACATCAGAGAAGTAGTAGCACTGATTAGATTGATCAATCATTTATGAAAATAAACCATTACTTTGTATATGCGACTTTGAAGAAGCGAACCCGTGTGTATACATGCTTTTCCAGAGACCAACCATCGTATATCTGCAAATTTTGATTTAAAATTCTGCAGCACTTCAGAACTTCAGAAAGACCTAGATCATAATATTCAGAGATAAAAACATGCATCAGTACTAAGATCTAGTCAGTCCATGAGCAAATCATACAATGAAAAGTCATTTCAAGTCTCATGATTCTTATCCATCATTGTATTCATTGGTGCATAATTATTTCAAATCTATGTGACAATTATGGCCCTTACAATGCAAATATACTTCAGATTGAAGTATTCATAAAAAATCTAGCACTTTGATCTTCACCTCTTTATATAGTTTATCCCTTATCCAATACCATAGGTCAAAACAACACTATAGCCAGTGGTAATCTTTGAAAGGATCAATATCCGTTGTCATGTTCATTACTATGGGCCAATACCATGGCAAGAACCCATGGTATTTAGAATACCATGGTGCAAAAGCCATATGCTACTTTGCTTCACTAAACTTGCATGCATACATGACTTGGATTAACAGAACCCAAGTATAGTTCTTGAACTTCCAACTTTATCATTCCTCTGAATTGATTCCTCTTAACTGCCATGCATTCTGTCACGTCTATAAACACATCTTGTTTATACCTTTAACAAGTAGATTTTAATCAAGAGACAACTTATCAAGTAGGATTCCATTCATCAAACAGGTTGTCATCAAGGATAACTCATCAAGTAAGTTTCCATTAAGGACAACACCTAATTCATAATGCCAAGAATCTCCCTATCTGATTATGATCTGTAAACCTTTGACCCATCATTATGGTATTCTTCTCCATCATTCTGTCACCTCTTAACTGACCTGTGGATTCATCTAGTTACCATATACTTGTTTTGTTACAAGTGAGTTGCCATCAAGGACAACACATGCATCGTAATGCCAACAATCCATAAGCTCGATTTGGGGCTGAGGAATTAATGAAAAATGCTTAGAAAAGAATTGGTTTAAACAAGTCCCTAGTTTTTAGTAATTAGTTCTATTTCCTTTCAGAAGTTAGGAACAACATTCCTAATGAGGAATTTGACCCCTAGAGGTGGGAAATGACTCATTTGAGTCTATTTTATGTTGTGAATTTAATTGAAAAGGGGTTGGTTATATTGGAGAGGAAAGAACACCGTGCATATTGTAATTTTTTTTGAGTTTTAATGAAATTGGTGGATCAGAAGTACTTGGTTAAATCTCTTCAGAGTTTCATGTGATTCGGATCTCTTATGTGAGTGTTTCATATTTTGTGTGTGTTATATTTCTTCCCATGATGTTTAAATGAATAATTTGTTTCCGAATTCATCTAGTTAGTGGTGCTCTGTTGCAGTCATTTAGACATTCCATATGTTTTTTCTTCCATAATCATTTTAAAATTCATCCATTGTTTGATTCCTTGATATGGTTATTTACTTTCTTTATTCTTCTCACATCTACAACAATTAATTGGCATAAGGAAGTGTTTCTATATTTTCATTGAAAATATTTTCCCAATTCACCGAGCATCCACCACGTCATTGATCTCAAATTTTTACTGACTCAATGCCCAATAGATTTCTATTCGCCATGCTGCCACACCTATAAACTCTCATATTTTCCAAAGATCTAGCCACTATTTTTCATTGAAAGCAGTCTTTAGTGACTGAGTTGAAAGAGAGAGCCTTCTCTAGGGTTGGAAGGGCTAGTTTCCAATTCTACAAGTGGTTTGTGGTTACCTCTAGTTTTCCTTCCTACAACCAAATGAAATTACAAAGTGTTAATATTCTGGCGCTATTTCTAGGGAGTGAAAGGTTCCATCTTCCACAGGAAAGATCATCAAAGTTTCAAATCTGATTGCTGATTGTGGAAAACAGTTAGACACAAATCACTATACTATTCACCTGGTGACTCAAAAAAAGAAAGAAAAAAAGATGGAAGGATAGTATGTGAAAGCCAGGTACTTGAACCTGAATTTTTTTCAAGATATATTATTATGTTTTATCAACTACTTCTTATCCTTTCCTGAAAATGTCAAAAGGATTTTCCTCTCTCTACTATATCTAAATAAAGACTACAAATTTGCACTTGATTCCCCTTTTAAAATTGTATATCATTACTTTGAAGTTGCAAATGCATCTCCTTATTGTATTGGTGATCCTGAACAAGATACAAATGATAATCATAGTCAAGTCACTACAAGTATCTCAAAAAACCACCCTCATGACTACTGCCCGATATGCTCCTTTAAATCTGCAAGCTCATTTACATGATTTACCACAGAACTATGGTCAAAGGTTACTTGAATTTGATGGTACCGGACCCACTACAACACAATAGCACATAGAAAAAGTGAATGAATTTGCAGATCTTGAAGAAGTTGATATGATGTTGTTAAGATGAAGCTTTTAGCTCAAAGCCTTTCAGGAGAAGTTAGGAAGTGGTATAAAAGTTTGACAGCTGGAAGCATTATTAATGTCCAATAATTTGAGCACACTTTCCTTGACCAATGGGAGGTTAAAAAGAACCCTTTTCAAATTATGGATAAGTATAGGAATCTAGAGAGGCAACCAGGAGAATCAGTTCAATATTTCTCAACTAGATTCAATAAGGTCTACAATTCCATCCCAGCAGACATAAAGCCTCCCCCAGGATTGGCTCTACTTCACTATCTAGATGGATTTGATGCAAATATGGCCTACCAATTAAGGGAAAGAAACCCAACAACTTTGGAAGACATACAAAAAAATGTTGTTGGTGTGGAAGCGAATCTGCTGATCAAAAGGGCCAAAATGGAAGCTGAAAGAAGGAGAGTGGTTAAGGATGAGTTTTCTCCGTCATCAGACAATAAGTTGGATGCATTGGTGAAAACCATGGAAAGGTTGATGGAAAAATTCACTTTGAAAAACAAACCTGTTGTTAGAAATCAATAAAGAATACCTCTTTTCCAAGAAAATTTTGTAGAAGAAGGAGAGGTTATTGATTCATGTCACCATGAGCTAGAAACTGATTGTTTTATATATTCAATTGAAGATAGTCATGAAGAGAAACCAACAATGTGTTCTCAAGAAGCGAATGTTCAATTTAAACAATTTAAGGAAAGTAGTCAGCCTGCATATTTCAGTCATGAAAACAATAAAGAATATGATGAAATTACTTAATCAAGTGAGCATTCTTATGGTTTTGACATGGAACATAAAGAAAAAAATCAGTTTGTTGATAGAAACTCTCTACCCTTATGTTTTGTTTCATTTGAACCGCTGAAAGAAAATTATAAGATTACTACTGAAGCAATGAAGCAAGTTGACAATAACATAGATTGGCAAAATCCTTCTTATGTAGTTGATGATCCTCTTACTTGTTATATGGAAGAATTCTTCAGTTCAAAATCACAGTGATTGAGTACCATTAGATTGAAGATGCAGTTGAAGGGTTAAAACATGAAGAGCATGTGAATTAATTCAAGGTAGTTTTATGCCATTAATTTTTTGTTCATTTGAGTTCTTGAAGAAAAATGTTAAAAATGTCACTGAAGCAAAATGTCACTGAGCTTAGAAAAGGTCATATAGTCTCTTTGGAACCAATACACAATAAATTTCATCAACCCTCTTCAGTTTTCAATGATCCAATAGTCGACTTTTTGGATGGTTTATGCAGTCAAAGTTCTACTCATTTAGCTAGTTTCGAGCTTGAAAACAAGGGTGATGAAGACTTAGTTTGGAAACCAATGTCATTATTTTATCTAGCAATGGTTTCATCACAAAGGTCACATGAAAATTTGCATCCCTTTCATGACAATTATAAGTTGAAATTGTATGAAGGCAAATATGCATATAAATGTTTGTATTCATGGTATACAATAGACCACCTAAAGCAAAATTGCAATCTATCAGATGAGCTGAAATGTAGTGTTCATTCATTTGAGGATCCTTTTGCAACATTCTTGAAGTTAGAAAGTGGACCTAAGTCCTTAAATCCCATAAAAGTTGAATTTGGCTGTAAGCTTTTATTGGAGTTATCATTCAATAGGTTTTTTATTTTGCTCGTGAACAAGCACATGTAGAGAACTCAATGAATGGATAAGGTTCTTGCGTGGTTACACTGGTTGTTTGAATTTTGCGGATCAAGCAAATTGTGGATCAGTTAGAGTGGGTAGGTGTGATGAATAAGCTCAACACCCTGAGCATTCATTTCATTTTCATTTTTCATTTGGCATCAGTTGGAGAAGGTCATAGGTCAGAGAAAATTGCTGTTGGGATCAACCCAATGGATAAGGCACTTGGTCTACAAAGTTCTTGGTAACTCGCAGGGAGGATGCCATCCCCATTGGAGCCAATGTTAGGGTCGTATATTATAGGAATATTTTTCATTTCAGTATTTCTATTCATTTGAGGTCCAATGAATGAACACCGCATGTCTTCAAGTTCAAACTGTTGCACAAGCTAGAGGATGCTACGAAACTAAGGATGTTGCGAAATTGAGGAAATCATTGCACATTTCAAATAATTGTCAAGCTGGTCACGAGTAAGGATTTCTATCATTTCTATGAGACTTTTTATGCTGTATGTTACCTAGTTCATCTTGTCAAACTGATCATAGGCCTTCAGATTCCCTCTAACCATTCTAAGCTATGATGTTGCAGTGTTGTGAAAGTTACTGTGAATCTGATAACAAAGGGAGATAATGTTTTGGAGGCTTGCTTTCAATTTTGGGGTTGTTTCATAGGTTCATAAGATTCATAGGGAAATTCTAATATGACCCATCAATTTCATTTTGTCAGAGATAGGCTACAAGTATATCTAACATGGAATGTTTCACAAGTTGCTGTGAAACTGTCAGAAGCTTTAGGGTTTTTGATGTGAAGTTTGAAATTTTTTAGTTTTGGTAAAATGATGATGGAATAGGATATATAGCATGGTCATTACAGTGTCAAAATCAACATCAGTGGGTGTATCTTGTCTACAAACATCCTTGACAACTTAAACTATAAAAAAGAAGATGGAGCTGCGCTTCTGAGACAGGCACTGCATTTTTGGCTACAAAAGAATTTTTCAAATTTGGAGGTTTTATACGATGGAATAAATATTCTAATTAGGAAGGTTTTCATTTCCAGGCTTGTTCACACACACACAAGTTATCAGGTAACCCAAAGATTGGCGAAAGTATCTCAACCATGAAGCGCTGTGATTTCACACAGTCATTGTATTTTCACCATATCTCTTAACCCATATATCCATTTTCCATGAAATTTTTACAAGAAATGTATGGAGATAGTATGAATAAACCCACTTAATTTTAGGTCAAAATTCTTCATGGTTTTTGAGAAACAGGCCACTGTCATCTACAACCATTTTCGTATTTTCTTGAAATCCATGAGTGGGATTTGGCTCATTTTTTTTTGGAGATGCATTATGATGATATTAATTTTTTGTAAAAAATTAACTCAATTCGGCTTACCTTTTAAGTGATATGGGAAAAATATAGTCGTTGCGCTTTGGCATTCCATTTTTGCTGCAGGGGAGACGTTGTGTTTTAGGACAATCATGTTTTTGAGTGAGTTATCTTAGTCAAAACATGATGTAACTTTTTTTTAGGTATTAATAATTGTAATAAAACATTTGGACACTCACAAGCTCGATTTGGGGCTAAGGAATTAATGAAAATTTCTTAGAAAAGAATTGGTTTAAACAAGTCCCTAGTTTCTGTATTCAAGCTTTTGTGATCCATAATGAATTAAGAAAAGTCTTTCGATAGAAATCACATAAGAGAAATTTTTGGCCGATGAATTTTGAACCAACAAGTGTGGTTCATCATCAGGACCTGATGAAGAGGCAGACCATGGCATCCCTAGTTTTTAGTAGCTAGTTCTATTTTCCTTGCAGAAGTTAGAAACAACATTCCTAATGAGGAATTTGACCCCTAGAGGTGGGAACTGACTCATTTGAGTCTATTTTATGTTGTGAATGTAATTCGAAAGGGGTTGGTCCTATTGGAGAGGAAAGATCACTGTGCATATTGTAATTTTTTTTTTGAGTTTTAATGAAATTGGTGGATCAGAAGTACCTAGTTAAATCTCTTCAAAGATTCATGTGATTCGGCTCTCTTATATGAGTGTTTCATATTTTTTGTGTGCTATATTTCTTTCCATGATGTTTAAATGAAAAACATTTTTCAGAATTAATTTAGTTAATGGTGCTCTATTGTAGTCATTTAGACATTCCATATGTTTTTTCTGCCATAATCATTTTAAGATTCATCCATTGTTTGATGCCTTGAGATGGTTATCTATTTTATTTATTCTTATCACATATGCAACTATTAATTGGCATAAGGAAGTGTTTATATCTTGCCTCTGAACAATGTTTCCCAATTCACCAAGAATCCACCACGTCACTGATCTCAATTTTTTACTGACTCCATGCCCAATATATTTCTCTTTGCACTGCTACAACACCTATAACCTTTTCTATTTGCCAAAGGTCTAGCCATTGTTTTTCATTGAAACCATTCTTTAGTGACTGAGTTGAAAGAGAGATCCCTCTCTGGGGTTGGAAGGGCTAGTTTCCAATTCCACAAGTGGTTTGTGGTTACCTCTGGTTTTCCTTCCTACAACTAAAAGAAATTACAGAGTGCTAACAATGCTGACATCAATGGAATGTAGGTCTACAAACTACAGACTGGTTCAACATAGAGATGAAGTGGTGGTGGCTAGGATATGTATTCTACATACTGGTGCAATGTCTTTGAGTAGAGACAAGTGGTGGCTATTAGGGAAACCCTAACCATGTCAAGAGCAAAATCAACAAGTTCAAAGGGACAAAATCCAAATTTCTTTATTTTTCCTCAAACAATATTAATGTCCTTTAACGTTTCAAGTTTTCATTTAATTAAATGCTTGTCCTTGCAAATTTATGGAAATGTTAAGAACCAAAATTTGTTCCCAACACATAATTCAATGTTCAATGTATAATTTTGGGAAAAAATTATATAAACACTATCTACGAAGAATATAGTAGTTTTGAGGGTTTTTGCAGTATCGTGTGTAGGGTTTTGTAGACTGACTAGATCTCATAGTGTGTACAATGACATGAAGGAAAATTTGGATCCTAGATTAGGGTTGAAATGAGTCGATGAAGATGTATAGTTGATGGAATACTTAAAAAACTCTCTAACCAAGGATCAAGTCTTTATAAATAATATGCACATTTTTTCTCTATCACATAACTCAATCTATCATCATAAATATTCTTTGGGGTAATTCTAACTTGCCATGATGGATGTGGGTACATCCCTCCTTTGATCTCCTAACTCTCTTTTCTTGGAACATATGGATCGATTTTTTTGACCGCAAATATCCTTTCTCTATTTTTGGCTGCTCATGTGGGTCTTTATGAGGATGTTAATTTGGAAATTAACCCTTTTGAGATAAATTTTAAATATCCTTCCTTGAAAGGAGAATCAAATTCTCAATTTTGTGTTCTTAATTTAATTGATTCTGCTAAGGGTGGTGGTTTCATCAATCTATGTCTAAGGCTAGAGGAATTAAGAAGACCATTTCCTATGTCTAAAAATTTGCATATGGGTAAAAAATAGAGAAATTTGATTATATATCAAGAGAAAAATATGTCACTATTAGTGGGAAAGGACATTCCACTCATTTAGGTTGGAGATATACTTCATAAAGCCCTAGTTGGTAATTTTTTTGAGCGAAGAGTTAACATGAGCCATTTATTTTCCTTGATGCACCAAAATTAGATTCTATTATTTGAATATGGGAAATTAAGTCATTGCATGCTTAGGGGGAGGTATGGTTTCATATTTAGTGTGAGGAGGATGGACATATAATCCTATCTTAGAGGTGTTTTTGAATCATAGTATGTTGGGGCTTAAACCTTGGCATCCCACCTTTGATTTGTGGACTAGTATGGATGCGAATATTATCTTTAGCTCAATTGAAAAATCTTCCCTTTCATCTTTGAGGATGGATTTAAAGCCATAGGCGACTCCATTAGCTCTTATATCAAGGGTGATTTTTGTTTCTTGGAGAAAAACACATGCTTCATGGCTAAAATTTTGGTCTATATTCCTTTTAAATATTTACAAATTATTAATGATAATATGTCACATACCTAGATTTTAGATTATTTATATGTTCCTTTTTCTTGTTATAGATTCCATGTAGTAGGTCATTTGATAGCATATTGTTCCCATTCATTCACCTCTCATTAGCAAGGGGTGAATTAACCTAAAAAAGGAAAAGGATCCAAGGAGAAGAATATCATAACCTTGGATGACACTAGCTCGATGGAAAATTGTGGTCCTCTTAGGAATGTGTTAGATGGGAATAGGGTTCTTACATCTCACCCACAGATTAATAATGCAATGTAGGTGAATGAAGGGGGCTTATTGAAGATGAATTTAAATTATATTTCTAATTAGTTAGAGAAACAACCAAAAGACCATTCATTTAATTCTTAATCCGGGGATCACAGGGAACTTACAAACTGTCGTGCACCATATATGTTAGTACAATCATGTATGTGTTTTGAAGCTGTAGTAAGTAAATAATAGTCACATTCAAGATATAAGAATGCTACATGTCACAAAATAACCTAAATGACACCACACTTGCAGGAATGGAAAGAAAACTATATGATGTATGTTGCAAAAAGGTGAATTGAGGGAAAGTAAATCATACTTGCAAGAAAAGTAAATCACACTAGCTTCTAGAGATGAATTTCTCAAGTGCCAAGAATGACCTTAATTTTTGTAATTAATGTTCAACTGCATGTGCAATGGAAATAAATTCACTTACAAAACATTAAATCATACTTTCATGTCAAGAAATTGAAACCATGAACCAAATGTATAAAATAACCAATCCAAATTATTTAGGAAAAAAGACTATTAATTTTTCAAAAATAAGAGTAATGTTAAAGGTATAACAAAGTTTCAACAATATGAAACTGCATGTGCAATGGAAATGCATTGACTTGAAAACATTAACTCACATTTTTCTTGTAAAGAAATTGAAGCCATGGACTGAATGCATAAATAACCAATCCAAATTGTTTAGGAAAATAAAACTATCATGTTCATGAAAAGCAGACTAATGTTAAAGCTACAATGGAGTTGCAACAATGGGAGTTTGGGTAGCAACCCTAACTCACATGATGTTGTAATTCCTTCAAAAGTTTGATTAGTGAGTGAATAAAGATACTATTAATAACAAATTTTCATAAATACACCTAAATTTTGTAGTTGCAACAATTAGTAATCTATCAGAGTTGTAGCAGTTAACAATTTAGAGTTGCAACAACATGAAAATAGAGTATATATTGCAATGAAATAGAATTAGAAATGATAACTACAACTATTATATGAGTATTAACAATGCCTGAATAAGCGAGGAATCCTACCTTCTTGGATGAGGCATTGGTTAGAAAAGAAAAGAAAAGAAAAGTGAACACTTAGCACACTATTATTTGAATAGGAGAAATTGCATTGTAGAAAGAAAATATTCAATTATGATTACAAATTACTAACTTCAAGAATAAAAATTCTCTCCCCTCAGCTCAAGGAGAGAAAGGGTTTTATAAAAGATATCTTCCATTTAATAATAAACCAAAGAGGTGGATGGACAACCATGAAAATGAGGTTATTCATCATGTTACATCGATTTCCTTAAAGAATGGTAAAAATTGGCATCAAATGACTCAATTTAGTTGTACGGTAGGTGGTGGCTAAGTCGACCCATTTTCTTGCTCATCCGCTTGTCCTTATTATTTTCTTGGATTAGAATTCATTTTTCAAATCATCTGATTGGCCAAAAATTGACATCTAGATAGTTGATTGTTTCATTGGCACAACCTATGTAGAGTCATAGCAACGGGAAAAATAGGGAGTTGCGACAATCACACCATGAGAAAATGCATCATGATTTGTAGCATTGATGTCAATGATAGCATGAGTGATAGCAACAAAAGTCATAGCACTATAGTTGTAGCAACGGTGAGGAGTTGTAACAATTGTGAGGAGCTACAATAATGATAATGATCTACAACAATGGTGAGGAGTAGCAACAACTATGAGTTGTAGAAAAACTAAGGAATTACTACTAAGTGAGGAGTAGTAGCAATGATGTGGATATGCAATAATGGTGAGTAGTAATAGCAATGGTGGAGTGTTATAGGCACTACAGTCACATTTTGGAGTTGCAACCACTAAGTATTTCTTTAATAAAGGGAATCACAACACCTATAGATATTTACAACACCTATGGGGAGTTGGAACATCTGTGGGGAGTTGTATCATTTGTTAATACCCTACACTGAGTAATACCTATGTCAACCTTGAATCATGTATGCCACTTGTTGGTCCTCGATTTTGATCAATTTTGCTTATTAAAAATTCACTTAACTTCCATCATATTCCACCTTATTTCATCCATATATGCCTTATTTTGACTTTATTTTGCATATCCAGGTAAATAAATAACGTTTTTCAATTTTTAGATATTTTTGCAAAAATTTGGTTTTAAGAGTATTTTTGGACAGAACTGGAAATTCTTGTAATAGCTCTGTTAAAGTGATATATGTAGGACACCTGGGCTCAAGTTGAATACATATTTGGAAAGCTTAGCAACCAAGGATGGATGAAAATCTATTGGCTCGGTCAAACGGAGCATATACAAGCCCAATCAAAGATGGTCAAACTTGACTTGTCACCTAGAAATCTCTATTAAAAAGGGGCAATTTTAGGATTTTTTTGGAAATTTTCCAGATTTCTTGTAACTAATGAGTAGCTTCGACCTGATGAAGTGGGATAACATTAATGATGTTTGTTTTTGACTTTTTAGCTTATATGGTTATCATTTTTCCTATTTAAAGAAAGACATTCATAGTTAGAATTATGTAGACAAACTTATTATTTTTGAGATAATTGAAGACAAAAATTTTGCTTCATGATTTCTTTGTGTTTGCTGGAGTGAATGAGTTGTTGTAGCTGAGTATTTTAGTAGTGTACCAACAAGGTTGGAGGGCCCCCATCCAAGCTAAGTACACTTTGTTGTATCATGTTTATATTTGTGCATATGCTAGTTTGATTTCCCATGTTTATTATATTCATTTGCTGTGAATATTTGTAGATATCTTTAATGTGAATTTATTTTATGAAATGTGTTAAGTGAATATTGCTTCTTTTAGTGATTAGCTTGAATGTGGAAGGACAACCAGGTCTCTTTGAGAGAGCCTCTTCTCCGTGAGCTAGGACTAAGACTAAACAAGATTCACTTCTTTCAAGCTTTCTTAGATTAAGTTCTTATGCTTTCATTACATTCTTTCATGCTTACTTAGATATTGGCAATGTCATTATAGAATTGTTGAGGGAGGACAACTAGGTCTCTTTGAGAGAGCCTCTTCCTTGTTTTTCTAAAATAGCCTAATTTCATTGACCAATAATGCATGCTTTTATGGAATAGACTTAGATAGTTTTGCTTAAGTTGTGAGAAGTAATTTATAATATGTATTTCCATTCTTAGTTATGTAGAATGATTTATATTTGTAATATGCACTTCTGTTCTCATAACTACTTCC
Organism: Pinus tabuliformis; assembly: GCA_031772625.1. NCBI lineage: Eukaryota > Viridiplantae > Streptophyta > Pinopsida > Pinales > Pinaceae > Pinus > Pinus tabuliformis. Next base: position 249,166,674 of record CM062805.1, read on the forward strand.
TATATTAGTTTTTATCCAAAAATCCATAAATTGTGGTTTTCTTCTAAGATTACCAACCTGGATTGATAGTAAAATACATGTCTTAATTTACACAATAAATTGAGCTGACATTTTTGGTGCCGTTGTCGGGGAAGCATATTTTGGATATAACTGATTAGGAAGATTATTTGAAAAAAACATAAAAAACATAGATAGGATTTTTCACTATGGTCATTTATGCCTAGATATAGAGATGAAAAGGGTAGATACATAAAATAAGACCCCCCAGCTACTAAACCATTGGTAGAAGCAGGTCTGCGTCCATTTGAACTAACCACACCAATTGCTAGAAAACCAACTTTGGAAGTGTTAGAAGAAAAACAACGTTCATGACAAAGTTTAACTCTTGTTGAAAGACAAACTTTGTTAGACTATGAAGTGAAAAGAAGACAAAAAAATAGAAATATCTTCCATAAGAAAATAAAAAGAAACAAGAAAGCCAATTGATCAGCATATTCTTGAACAAATAGATCAACCTATCTTTGAAAACATAGAAAAAGTTGAATCTCAAACTGCTATTGAAACAGTTGAAACCACTAAAAAATATATGGCAAAAGAAGGGCAAGGATCTACCATTCTCACTCTTGAAAAAAGGTTACAATATGAAAAACAACAAAGAGAATGACAAATAAGAAGAGAAGAAGAGACAAGAAGAGAAGTAGAAAGGAAAAGAGAATAAGATCACAAACGAGAATATGATGATACAAGAAGACAAGATGAAGAAAATTATAAAGAAGCTACTTTTGGATTTCCAATTGTAGATACTAGAGAAATTCTAGGAGAAGTAAAAATTAAGAATATTCCACTTTCAATTTTACCAAATTTCTATGGAATGTCTACTGAAGATCTTGATTCATTCATGTTCGAATTTGACATCCTATGTAGATCTTATGGTTACATTGATGATACACATAAACTTCGTCTTTTTCCTGCTACTCTTAAAGTAGCTACATTAAAATGGTTTATAGGATTACGAGAACACTCTATTACTTCTTGGGATGAAATGAAGACATTTTTTCTTAAGAAATATGAAGCCTATTGCAGGCTTAGAGATTCAAAAGAACATATTTTTAGAATGTGTCAACAAGAAGATGAGAGTTTGGAGGAATATTTGGAATGATTCCTTTACAACCTGCAAAAATCCAAACAACATTCTCTAAATCTTGATACCATTAGAACACTTTTTCTTAAAGGAATAAGAGATGAGTATGTTGATATTATGAATGTAATGGGTAAAGGAGATATTTCATACATACCATTTGATGAAATAGCTGAACTATGTCAAAAGTACTCTAGAGGTAGATCCAAAACAGGAAAAAGAGATGTAACTTCTAGAGCTTCCAAATCTGTAGCAGGAGGAGTGACAAGAGAAGAAATAGGGAGTTTGTTAGAAAATTTTAAAATATATCTTTTAAGTACCTTAGGAACACAAGTTGATGTATTAAAAACAATGAATAAAGAACAAGAAGAAGAACAAACAATGTCAATATTTTGTCCTAAGTGTAGGAAGAAGCATCTTTTATGAGAATGTCCTTTGGATAATATACATGTTTGTGGACTATGTATAGAAAATCATGTTACAAATGATTGTCCAACATTAAAAGAGTTGCAAGCAATTCAAATAGAAGAAACTCAAGGATTTTATTATATGGCACCAAGAAGATCTTGGCAACCACATTTTGCAGGTACATCTCAATAGTTTCCTCAACAAATTCCCCAAAATTTTCAATATCAGAATTCATGGAATACTCCTATGCCATGGCAGGTTTGGCCTCCTCAGCAAAACCAAAACCAACCTTCACAAAGTTGGTGAGGATATGCTTATGGAGCCCAACCTCCTCAACAATTTTACCCTCAACAATATCAATCTTATCCATCATATCAATAGCCATATCCTCAACAATCATTTCCATATCAACAATTCCAGAAATCCACTCAATCAAATCCATTTACACAACAATCAATGCCTGCACTAACTCAACCTCAATAGCTTTAGCTGCCTTCTAATCAACCACCACCCAGACCAACTCAATTACTATCCCAGCCAGTAGCAAATCCAAGTAATAGAGTGGAAAGGCTAGCATATAATATGGAAGAAACAACATTATTTCCTACATATTCTATTCTTCCTATACAAGATGTCCACTTAAGGTCTGGGAAAGTATTACACAAAGATTCTCCACCAATCATTGAAGAAAAAATTGAACAAGGAGAACAATTCAAATTCAGAAAGAAATCTCATCTATGAAATCAAATTCAGAAAGGAAAAGCTATTTTGACTCAAAAACCACCTTATCCAGAGAGGTTAGTAGAGTAGAAAATCAAAAATCCAATTTCTTTTCCTGAATTTGATATTGTAGAAGAATTACATAATGATTATGTTAAAATTCCTTTGTTGCAAGCTATTAAGGAAATTCCAATTTATAGAAAAACAATAAAGGAATTATGCATTAAGCAAACTGACATAAAGAAAAGAGATCCACCCATAATTCAAGTCATTGGAAAATTAGCTAGTCTCATGTCTATAAAATCAACAATTGAAAAATATATTGATCCAGGGATACCTATGGTTACCATTTCAATCAATATTTTTTTAGTTCCTAAAACTTTAATTGACCCAGGGGCTGCTATAAATATTATGACAACAAAAACAATGAAGTATTTAAAATTGCCAAACATCCGACCTACTACTACAATTTTAGAACTAGCAGATAGATCTAAGGTTGTACCAAAATGAATACTTTAGGACATCATTGTTTCTTTAGATTCATGGGAATATCCTATAGACTTTTTGATATTGCAACAAAAAGAAAAATTAGGAGGCCATCCTTTAATTCTTGGCAAACCATGGTTAGCCACAGCAGATACCTTCATTGGATACAGATCAGGAAGCATGAGCATAGCACATGGATATGAAAGGAAACATATTAAAATTTATCCTCCTGCTCAATCTCCTTCTTTACCATCATAGCTTGATGATGAACAAGAAAACACTTAGCCTATTTTAAGCATTAGTCAAGCCTTCAATTTTAGAGAAGAGGAAGAAGATGAGGATTTAATAGATCTTTTTATCTCAAAACCTGATATTTATGAACAACTAAGAATAACACAATATGAAGCTGCAAATCATCTTTTAAGTCAATGTTTTCAAGAAAAATGTACTATTCAGTCGTTGCAGAATTGATTTGAAAGAATTTTCCCTGTTAACTCAATTACTAATTCTCAAAGAAAAACTATTGAAATCAATCCAGGAAAGAATCTAAATATTGGTAATAATCTACAATCATCACAAGAACAATAGGTAATTGCAATATTATAGAGATATTCAAAATATTTTGCCTAGGACTATACAGGCATGCAAGGAATTCATCCAAAGACATGTATTCGCCATATTTATACTGATGATCATATCAAACCAGTGAGACAACCACAAAGAAGAATGAATCCTACGATGAAAGAAATAGTGAAAGAGGAACTGCAAAAATTGTTGCAGTATGATTCATCTAACCTATTTCAGATAGTCAATGGGTTTCACCCTTAGTTTTTGTGCCAAATAAAAATGGCAAATGGAGAATATGTGTAGACTATAGGGAATTGAACAAGGCAACATTAAAAGATCACTTCCCATTACCATTCATTGAGCAAGTACTGGATTCATTAGCTGGAAAGAAATTCTTTTCTTTTCTTGATGGGTTTAGTGGATACAACCAGATAAAGATAGCATTAGAGGACTAGGATAAAACCACATTTACTTGTCCATCGGGAACATATGCATACAAGTTATGTAATTCACCTTCTATTTTTCAAAGAGTAGTTTTTGCAATCTTTGCTGATCTAATCCATGAATGTGTAGAGATTTACATGGATGATTTTACTGTATATGAAAATACATTTGATAATTGTTTGAATAATCTTGTCAAAGTTTTAAAGAGATGCATAGAGACAAACCTATCCCTCAACAATGAGAAATTTTTTATGATGTTAACTGAAGGGATAGTGTTGGGACATCACATTTCTTCTTCTGGAATCAAGGTAGACCTAACAAAAATACAAGTTATTGTAAACTTAATGCCACCAAAAACACAGAAAGAAGTTTCTTGGGATATGCAGGCTACTACAAAATATTTATTGAAAACTTTAGTAAGATAGCTTTACCCTTGTTTAAACTGCTTGCAAAAGACATTGAGTTTCAATGGACTACAAATTGTTAAAATGCATTCGAAAAATTAAAAGAAAAATTGTCTATAACACCCATTCTTAGAGGACCAAATTGGTCACTGATAAGCCTCATAAATTGGTAATTATATGGGCTCATTTTACCTCCTAACCTAGTCAAATCAACCACACTCTTAGCTTAATGTATGATTTTCTAATTATATTTATGCTTATAGGGTGAGTTGAGTTAGTTATTACGCCATGTGGTCTAACATGTATTTAATGCAGATTATTGATGGATTTCGAGGTCAAAGTCAAGGATCTAGTGGTCAAATTGCAACAATAACTTGAAGTAGACAGAGGAGAGGACTTATAGGAGGGAATCCCCCTAATTTATTTCTCCTCACTTCAAATTCCCCTTCATTTAGCTTAGAGTACAAGCAGCCAAATCATGCACTAGAAGGCAGCCGAGCAGGTGGAAGATGATTGATAGTTATCTCGAGTTTTGGGAGCCAAGCCTCCCCGATTTTAAGGAAGATGTTGGTAGCTTCAGATGCATAAGTAGAGAGCCCTAGGGCCTCACTAGGGTCAACTTTTTTTTTCTTGTGTAAACTCTGCTCAAATTTTGAGCTTACTATTCTATGACAGTTTTATATAATCTTGTTATTTTTTGATAATGAAGATGGAATCCTTTTTGAGCTAGCACTGAGTTAGCTCAGAAGGCTGAAGCTCTTGGGTTAGGGCCCAATCCAAGCAGCCAAGCTTCTCTTTTCTTTTATTTATATGCTTTACTTTAGTTTGTAGATTAGTTTGCTATTAGATGTATTTCTCTTATGGTTAAGAATAGGTTTCTTTTGATGATTTAGTAGCTTGCTTCCATTTGTGCTTTCTGTAGCAGGTTAAGAAGTGATTAGAGAAGATTCAAAAGGCTAGAAATAGTGCCTTGGCCTCTCTTCCTCCCTCTGGGACCATGATTTGAGGCAAAGACTCTCTTGCTGCCCCAAAAACACAGATTTTCCTCATTCCTAGGACTTCTAGTGTTTGCAACTCTCTAGTAGGTTGATAGTCCAGTTTTGCTTTGCTTTAGATCTTCTTTATCATGTTCACTTCCTGATTTGCAATAGTCCTTTTGCATGTTTTCCTTTCTTACAACATTTCCCAACATTTCCTTCTGTACATCATAGTTTAGGCCATTTTAATGCAAAACTTTGTTTTTTCCTAGGATGTACTCATTTCATTGGTTGCTTGATTTTTTTGGTTGACTGTTAGTTTCTATGCTGTAGATATCTTCCAGTGGTAGGCCATCTTATTAGTAATCACACCCTCCATCTGATCCATGCCCTATAGGTCTCCCAAACCTCACCTCAATTCTGCCCTAGTTTCCTTCATTTTTCATAGGACTTCTTCCTCTCTCCTTGAGAAAACCCAATCATCTTTCTCTCTCTTGGTGATTCATGGTAGACCTTAGGTGCCCTAACACCTCATTCCAACCTTCATCCACCTTTTCCACCCTCTCTCACACCCTCAAAATAGCAAAAATTTCTCTCGACCTCCTCTTGTAGGCCTCTTGTAGTTTCCCTGTTTTCCTCCTGTAGTTTTCTTGTGTCCTCCTGTAGTTTTTCCTGTAGGCTTTATTTTGAAGGCCGAGTGTGGGAAATGCCTCTAGAAGGCCACCTAAGACCTTTTAGGACCCATCCACACCATCCTACATCCTCCCAAGCTCCAAAACTGCCCTCTAACACGATCTGTTCGCTGCCGCACTCACACACAATAAATTAGATGCATGTTAAATTCACATAAAAACACATAAAAATCCAATAATATGTTTTTTTCTTATTTACTTCCAGAAATAGCATGGTTAGATGTTGTTTACTTCCTTAAGTAGGTAATGGAATTTCTTTCATGGTTTTCATAGTGTTTTTGGCAACTAATTATCCAACTCCAACACCTCCTTCCTCTCTAATCTCCACCAGTTAACTACTCTCGTCATAAGACTCCCTCCTAGTAGAAGACACATCATCCAGCTCCCCATCCCGCCATGCTGAAGTATTTGATGGTTGCTACTTCTAAAGGAGTTGGTAGCCCTTCCAAGGATGTTGAATCTTGGTGTTGGTTTAGGGGTTCCTAACCCAAGTTTATAGTTAGTTGCACCAACCAACAAAACCCTACACTACTGGCCCTTTCGGCAACAACCTGCATAGCAAAGGCTGTAATCTCACCCGAAGCAGTATGGGTGGATCCTAGAACCAAGTTTCCACATCCAAAGATCAGTGTGATGTCTTTTAGTGCCCTAGATCAGCCTTCATGTAGATGTATAAGCCCTTAGGGATCGGTACTTGAACTTTGCTGAAATAGCCTTTAGACCTTCGTGAAGGTCTACGATTAGTCTTTGCAGACCCTTAACAGTTTATCCACTTACACACACTAGAAAAAAAACCCTAAATTAATGTTCACGCAGATCTACTTAGGTTATTACATTAGGTGCTTCATTAGAGTCTTCGCAAAATTACATAAACATGCTTGCGTACATCATCTAACAGTTATTCAATAGAATCACACATCAGTAGATCAATATTTCATAAACACAGTAATCATCCACAACATATATCGTAAATATAACTAAACAAAGATAAACAGATTTACATAGTATTTCTTTGGTAACTTCCTTTATTTATCTTCAATTCAATATTATAGACTCGAAACTACCCTATGCTCTCAGCTACAGGGGTCCGCGCACTTAGCTCTAGATTCTACCTAGGCCTCTGTGCACTTAGCTGCAGAGCCTTTCTCTCCTATCTGACCCACTTCTCTGTGCAATTGATTCTAAGACTCCATTCGTTATCCATCATCCTATGCCATAGACTCTCTAAGACACACCTATTTATAGCTTTTTACATACAATCCCATGGTCTGCTGACCATGGGTGGATCTCAAAAATGACATATATTTTACATAAATAAGGGGAAAAAACTCCTTTGACTACTAATCATCTATGCACTCTGTATACACAAATCATGGAGACTTTACATTAGTTACAAAAATTACATCAAAAGTTTGGTTATTTTAACGCCAAATTTGACCGAGGGGACCCCATCCTAATAGGACCCTAACACAAAGATCATGACTCTCCCTTGAGTCACTCAACTAGTGTTGCAATCTTGCTGTGAAGATTCCCCAGCTCCACCTAAACTACTGCAACCTTGGCAACACTCTACATGGCTGCCTGCTTGACCTCCTCAACTAAATTCTCTGTAACTAGTCCTTTTGCAACCAACCTCATTGTCTACTACATTTGCTGCAAGCCCACTAGATTTTCCTGAATAATGTTCATGACCTAGAAGCCTTCTCTAACCAAGGTTTCATCCTGGCCTTAAGCAAGGCCTCCTTCTTATGTGCCACCTCTGCTTGTGTGAGGAGCCGCTTCCCCTCCTACAATTTGGCTAGGCACTGCACTAATGCAATGGAGTGAGTCATTGACCTGACTTCATCATACTACCTTGGTAGCTCTCTGACATCTATACTCAGTATCTGCAGGTTTGGGTCTTCCTGCAAAGTTGTCACCAACTCCATGGCCTGTGCAAATACTAATGTGAAGTTTGCTTCTGATACTCAAGGCTTCGACAGGGTTGGTGGAAGTCATGCTTTCCATAAATAGCTCACGGTCTTCCAGAGAAATGCTTATGTGGATGAATAATTCTTCCCAAAATGCTCAACTCATAAGAGACAGACAAAAAATTTCAACAAAAACTCTAAGGGTGCAAAGTGTTCTCTGTTGGACTGGCATATGTAATTTATAGGGGTTTTTGAAATCAAATCCGACCGTTCCCCCCAAATTATGACAATTAACGTTGTTTTTGCGACAGATCTTCAAATGTTTTGGCCTTAAATGCTGCCAACCCACTCCTCTTAACCTTCTTCTGGCTGTCAAATCATGAATAGTGACTCCAACGGTCACTTTTCTGCTATGTTGTGTGACACCTCCCTTCATATCGCAACTTCAAGCGTGCAACTTCATAGGTTGTATCATCTTCCACGCAGGCTGCCTACTGCATACTCCTCCAATCTTGGAAGTGTAGTTTATAGTCCCGTGCTCCCTTGCAACCACCTGGAGCACTAAGACTGTCTTGTCGCCATATAGTCATTGCACAGGATACCCTGTATACAACTTCAGTCGGCTTCCATTCACTCTTCCCAAAAAAGGTTCTCCATTCAGCTTCGGGAGTTGAACTACGCCTCCATCTGTAATTTCTTTGATAATATATGGCCCCAGCCAATGCATTTGAAAATTTACCTCGAAATTTAGTGAAATTACTATCATATAACAAGATAAGGTCATTTGCCTTAAATGTGTGAAGCTTGATGTGGTGATCATGCTTGATTTTTCATGATCCTTCTGTACTTGTTAATGGAATCTAACCAAGAATCAGTCCTCTTCAAGCTTCAACAGCTACGTGAGCCACTTCTCTTAGGCTTCGTGATTTTCCATACCTGTGAGAGCTTCTATGCACAGACTAGGCACAATATGCTCCATAGGCATCACAACTTCTACGCCATAAACCAATCCGAATGGTGTTTGTCTTGTAAGCTTCTTGCAAGTAGTCCTATATGCCCATAGTACTACAGGTACTTGGACATCCCAATCATTTTGTTGTGTGTTCCAGATCTTCGTCAGCACATTCTCCAAAATCTTGTTGAAGGCCTCAATAGTTCCACTGACTTGTGGGTGATATGGTGTACTCTTCTGATCGTAGACCTGGAATTCCTCTGTTAATGCACTAATTGTTTCATTCAAAAAGTGCGTACCTCTGTCGCTCATCAACACTTTCGAGAAGCCAAATCTAGTTAAGACATATTCAAATATAAAATTTGTTGTTGTGGCCCCTATACAATATTTAACCAATTGTGCCTCTGCCCATCTGGTTAGATATTCCATCGCAGTGATGATGTAGCATGCACTAGTTTTCTTTCCTGGTGGTTGAATTGGCCCAACAAAACCAATTGCCCATTTTTCAAATGGCTACAAAAATACTTGAGGTTGTAAGAGAAATTCATCCCTTCGCGATGGTCTACCCATTCTATGACACACATCGTATGCCTTATAATGCTCTTTGGAATCCTTATGCATCATTGGCCACCATAGACCTGTGTGCAAAATCTTTTGCGCAGTCGCTTTTCCTACATAGTGTCATCCTTCAACCAGCTTCAGCGAGAATGCTATTTCTCTCAAAATCTGGCACATATCTTTGCAGTATCTCATATTCACCCATCTTATACAGATGTCTCACAATTACTAAAAAGTCTTTCATGCACACTACTATCTCCTTGTTTTGCTGACTTGTATACCCTTCCGGTGCCATTCCTATAGTCAAGAAATGAATGATATCTACAAAATGGTTATCCGCTACATGCACAGCGAAGAGCTGCACATCCAACAACCCTTCGTCCAAATCATTAGGCTCCTCTCCTATTTCGATCTGCGACAGGTGTTCAAGTCCTGTGTTCAACCTCCTTGGCTTCACAGTGACCTCAAATTCATACTCCTAGAATAGCAGCAACCATCAGTAGATCTTCGCCCCCAACATAGGATTATTGGCCAGGTATTTCAAGGCAGAATGATCTGTGTACATATTGAAATGCCCTCCTAACAAACAATGTCTGAATTTCTGCAATGCGTATACCATGGCCAATCCTTTGCGCTCAATCATTGAGTAGTTCTTCTCGGCCTTTAATAATTTCCTACTCGTGAGGGCTATAGGTGGTTCATCTCTCCTTCACCGGCTTGTGTCAACACTGCACCTAACGCAATGCAAGAGGCATCAACATGTACGTGAAATTCCTTCTTCCAATCTGGGAATACCAAGATCGACACGATGACCATCTTTTCTTTCAAGACATCTAAGCTGCATTGACATTCTTCATCCCAACAGAATGTTGCATCCTTCTTCAATAGTATCTCCATATGCATGGTAATCTGAGCATACGCTTTGATAAATTTTCTGTAATATCCTGTATGTCCCAGGGTCATGCGCAACTTCTTAACGTTCCTTGGGGCATCCAAATTCACTATCATTGCAATCTTTGTAGGGTATACCATCAACCCTTACTTGCACACCATGTGACCTAGCAAGATTCCAAAGGGAACACAAATTATACATTTCTTTAAGTTCAACACAATCTGATAGCTGTGATACATATCTGACATCAGGCACAGACTCGCTACATGGTGCTTTGCTAAACCGAACACCATCCAATCATTAAAGTATAATTCCAAGAACTTATGGATGAACTCCTTAAACGCTACTATAACTACATAAGAGAATACCGTAGGTGCATTCTTGAGTCTAAACAACATCACAGGGTATTGAAAACAACCCCACTCCATTGTGAAGGTTGTTTTGCTTCTATCCTCAGGCATGATCTTAATCTGATGATATCCCGAGAACCCATCCGTGAATGAGTAGGTCTCCTTCCCTCCAATATTATCTAATTTTTCATCGGTAAATGACGTTAGAAAGGGATCATGAACACACACATCGTTAAGCTTCCGTAGATCTACGCAAATCCTTATTTCACCCTTCTGCTCCTCCTGAACCACCATCAGGCTCACCCAATAAAATTCCTCAACTAGTTCTATGATGCCGGCCTCCAACATCTTATCCAACTCCTGGCAAACCTTTTCCTTGTATTTAGGATTAAGGCAGTATGGTGTTTGTTTAACATACTTCACGTCTAGCTTCAGAGTGACTTTCATAACGCCCAAATCACCAACTATGCCCTTCAAATCCAAAAACTTGGTAGGGAATAGATCTTGATATTCGTGGAGTAACTCGACAACTTTATCCACAGTAGCATCATCCTAGTAATCTCCAATCTTTGCAAACTTCAGTTCTACTCTAGTTCTAATGTTTCCTTGCTTTGCTTTTAATAGCGTGGTGATGTCCGGGTTGTCTATCCATAGGCCTTTGACTTCGTGATGCCCTTCTACCTCAGGAATATTAATATTTCTTAGATCTTCATCCTCCTCTTCAGTGGTCACATTATAACATTCTAGTGCATGGCACAACTAGGTGCTCCAATCTGGCTGGACCCATTGTAGAGTTTCTTGCAGCATTCTAAAGATAAATGCCTTAATCTCCTGCAGAGCTTCATCAATGCTCTCGAAACCATCTTCAAAATGGAAGGTCAATAAGAATCCTTTCCTCAATATATCCCACTCCGTGGTGCCATGGCGAAGCTCTATTTCCAGATACCAGTTCATTGGAATCGTATCCAAAGTATGGCAAAATAAGTGCACCCACTCTAGCTGCGGCTTCGTTCCGTAAGATTTAGTCCACTTCACTAGGTGATCATGTGGATCATCTTTCCCACTGTTTCAGGAATAAGTACTCTAGGGCTTTGGGTTCGAACCCCAACAGAGTAGAAGCAAACTACAACAAGAAACACTCATACCGCTTAGGAAAAATGCTTATATAATCAAACTATGTGAGAGTGACCGTACCTAGATTTCCTTCATTCGAGTAGGTCTCGCAGGGTTCAGACCCTCTACAACTCCTGATGTTCTTCAAACCTGAAAATCATTCAATTCGAACATACATAGCAGTATAGAAGTAAAGCATATTCATGAAATTGACTTTATATCATATAAAAAAATGATTGATCATACACCAAAATAACATTCATACATGGATTACAACGTAATTTTATGCATAAACATAGTTAATTTAGAAACAAGACAACATTTCTTTTATTGTGGTAAGCTATAAATAACATGGAGAGAATTCACTTGAGTCTTCTTCTTCTGGCTCCAAGTAGAACCATCCTCCAGGTTCATCCTATCCCCGCCTTCAACAATCTTCTTCCATAACCAACACCATGATATGTCAAGAAAAAGGCAGAATATCTATAATCAAGGAAACAAGGGTTTCCTGAAGCTTGGGGAAGTGCATGAGGCACAGGGAATAACTCTATCTCTTCTCCTCTATGGCCTTCCCATAGAGGTGTATTTATATCTCTCCTAATTAGTTTTTTAGTTGGGAAATAGTTGGGAAACAGTTGGGCCACAGGAAATAGGAGGTAATCAACAGGTAAAACTCGTGAACTCCACCCATAATTAAGGAAATTTAATTTTTTTAAGTGTTTTAACACATATACGTGGGTTGGGTATTCACTGACCTGCATGTACACACTTTTATCTTAGGGAAAAGTAGCGTACATGGAATAAAACACTATTTTTATATATTTGGACCAAGTCTGGAAGGAGGAGCTTCCCTAGGCCATAAACCAAACATCACAAATACCAAGAGTGCTAAACGGTGCTATAACAGATGCCCCCTAATATATGATGTCAGAAGGGGTACATGATGGCCAAAATGTATTAAGCGTATGGAAAGAATATTGTCGAGACTGAGAAGAACTTCACTAGAATTCAGCCTGCCAAGCCATCAAAAGAGATCAGAAAGAAACTACTGTCTAAGGCAGGCATACCCATGCTCAGAGAAAGTAAATCATGTCCTCATATCAAGTACAAGTAGATCCAATATGTATACAAGTATAAAGAAACTGAAAGTACATAATGGATCATCTGATCATGACCAAAAAATACATGTCTAAATATCACACATAAGAAGATGATGAATGATGTTGAACGATGATGTTGGTCACTGATGTCAAAAACTAATCCCAATAGTACCAAATGAACATGATGGAATAAGATGATACTACATCGCAACTCGGATGCTAGCATATAAGATGTCGCTGTGAATAATTGCAACATATAAGGTGGATGGTGTCAACTAGTAGCAACAGGAGCAACTGACAAGTGAACCAAAACATGCTGATGCAACCTGAGGTCTTCACCGACGGTCGCGGTACATTTCTACACAATGGGAATAAATGATCTAAAGTCGACCACGTGAGAAATCGTTTGATTGCCGGTCATTTATGTATACCATTAACAAATGCGAGACTACTCACTAATAATGATAATGAGAGTCAAGGTACCCAGTAAAATCTAACAAGTGCGAATAAATGAGCTGAAGTCGAACACCTGGAAGAATCTATCAATCAAGGGACAATGATGGTTTCCCACGATCGATAGCGAATGAGTTTGCCACTAATGACTGCAAACTGCAAGGTACTTCCAAATGGACTCTAGATATTTTTCCCAGAGAAAATGAATTATAGTCGATAGGAAAAGATCTACTAGAAGGAAGGCATTAAGGCATCCTTCATCAATATAGCACGAGTGTAACCCGTAGGCCAATAATGTGGAAGGAATCAGATGAAAAAGATGTAGTAACCCAATCAAAGCATGTTTCCGACGTACATAAGATGTAGCTAGTGCACGATAGAAACTCTCTGAACCAACCAATAAAGAAGGCTGACACAGAGGCGAGGAATCCATCAATAGGGTCAAATGAAAACCAAGGCACTACATGAATCCCAATGTGTGATAATGAAAGCTGATGTCGAACACAAGGGAAACCAATCAGTCAAAGACCCATGATACTGATCAGTGTTGAGCACAAGGTGACCTATCAATAATGAAAATAGGGCCAGGGTATGGCTCTAGATCTACCCTCAGAGCAATTGTCGTAGTCGATAAGGACAAGACCTGCCAGTAGGAAGTCAATGGAGACCTTCTCAAAATGGCATAAGAAAAGGACCAATATAACTGTTGCGATGAGAAAAATGACACTGACAACTAGGGATGGCTGACTAAAAAATAGGTCAAGAGAAACTGCAGAGAGGCCAACTCATGCTTACTTTCCTTGAATAAAAGCACGACTCAATGATGACTATATGGTAGCATATGATAACTATGTATATGTTTTTCATGCAGGAGGCATGAGCAAACTCTCCATATGATTGGAATAGGTAACCAATCGGAGGAGTACTGACTAAATAACAAGGTTAAGGCGCACCTAAGTCAAACTAAATCCTGCCCAAATGGAGGAGAGACTTTCTTTTGAGTGCTTTGTTCAAGGGTGACACAACTGACTCTAGCTGCCAACAAAATATGGAAATGTTGTCTTGTTCCCACTCTTTTTGGAATATATAATTTTCTTTTTCTTTTTCTTTAAGCTGGAAAAGGAATAAAAGAATGTTATAGTGCAGTGGAAATAATGAGTGTCATAGAAACATATGATCTAGTTCCTGGGAGGGGAACATTCCTATGCTCAATGCAGGGAGGTGAAACTGGTCAAGGACACTCAAAAGGATGCTCTTTCCATGGGTAAAAGGATGCGTCAAGCTGTAGAAGCTAAGTGATTGCATGGTTGATTTTGGAGAAGACATGGTCAAATAAGTGGCTTAAACATGAGTCCAAGTGAAGTCGGCTCAAGGCCAAAAGGTGCAAATAGTCAAAATGCAATGCAGCAGTACAACTCAACACAAACGAGCCTCTAGGGTATAAAGCCAAAAAAATAGCAAAGAAATAGAGGAACGAGGCTTCAATGCACAAGTCATGGTGAGACTAAAGAGGAATCCCAAGCCTAAGAACAAAAATTTAGCATGGGTGCCAAGTGACAACAAGTTACTATCTAGGGCACCCATGATAAGGTAGGCTCTACCACACAAGTCATGATATTCTAAGAAAAGAGAAGGTTTTGCATCATATCTTGGTGGGGTCGATCCTAAGGCCAAAATGGGAAAGGAAACTGATAAATGCATAATGTAGGTGAGAAACCTAATCTATATGCCAGTTTTGAGAACCAATACCTGTCAAAGCAGATCAACCCTACAAATGTCCAAAGGAGAAATCTTCCAAGTTCTATAGACATGAATAGGAGCACTAGACAAGAAGTTAATACATCCCACATATAAACTTTAGATAAAATCTTGTGTTATAGAATACAAAACCTGAAAACGCGTACCTTCTATATACAGTATGGTACAAGGAACCACGCAGCCTTGTGGCTTATGCATAATAGTTCTTCTAGAAATTCCCCTTGTAGGGCTTAGGCCAAGAACTCCTTTGGTAGTCAAAACTCATGGCTTCAAAAAGTTCCTCTTGTGAAGGAAAATAAAATTTCAAGAAATCACGAGAACTAAAAGGATCAAAAGAGGGAATTAAGGGGTCCCATGTCCCTACAAGAAGAATCTCTCGGTCAACTGCCGAGAACAAGTACCAAGAAGGAGAATAATAGGTCAAAGAATCCTTCTTAGAAGCAAATGAACATTGAGGAATTAAATCTTACCTTTATTTGGAAAGGTGTAGCGGAAGGAAGACGAGGCTTGACAAGACTATCCCAATCAAAGGAGACACTCCTAGAACTTGGATGGGGAACATTCGAAGAAATAGGAATGCCCCCTATACCAGAAGACTCTGTACTAGAAATCAAATAGACTCTGTTGTTAAGCACTTCACCCTCCAAAAGAGGAGTGTAAGCAGCCATAGATTGCACTGGCTCAACCACACTGTCAACTAATGGTTGATGAGACTGATGAGAAATAATATTAGATTCAAGAGTAGAAGAACTTTTAGACTCGGACCATATCTTTTGTACCTCTGGAATACGAGGGCATAAATGAGTCAAATCATCTCCTTTGCATATTTTACAAGGAAACTTAGGTTTAAAACTTCTACACTTAGGTTTCTTATCAACATCCATTCTGCCAACATGACTAACAGTGGTTTGTGGAGATTCCCTAACATGGCTTGTAGAGGTTAATGGCTCTTTGGTAGTATGACTTGCAGTGACTAGACTTATGCCCCCAGCATGACTGGTAGCAGCTGAAGGCTCATCTCCAACATGTCTAACAGAGTTTGAGGATGAACCGCTAGTATGACTTGCAGTGACTAGACTTATGCCGCTAGCATGAATTGCAGTGGCTAAAGGTTCATCTCCAACATGACTAACATAGGTTGATGATAAATGGATAGAGCTGTTATTCTTCTTTCTCCTCCTCTTTCTCTTCTTTTTAGATCTCTTATTACAAGAGGGAGGAGGAAGAGGAATCCGAAATTTCTCTTTGAAAGAAGATGAACAACCCATTTGATGCCCTTGAAACAAAGCATTCATTTGAGAAGCTTCGAGAACATTTGGAATATTCGGAGTGGACCATAACCAAATGGGTAGTCCAACATTCAATCCAGGAATATTCAAAGTGGTCATCAAGGGGGTACCAACATTTCCAAAGAAAGGAAAAGCACAAGGGTCCCCTTTTTGGAGGGTACCTTGGTTGGTTTTCACAGGAATATGGGCTATATCTAACTTATTCGTAGATCCTTCCCTTACAAGAATGTATAAATTACTTTCCAAGGAAGATAGACGCACAATCAAAACCTTTTCCCTTAAGGAGGCAACTCTACAAATTTAAAAAAAAAGATCAAAATCCTTTCAAGATCGGTGGAGTGGTAGGTCGGTCACTTAGAATCTAAAGTCCAAAAGTGACAAGACAAAAATACCTAAACCTGACTATATACAAAGAACAAAGAGAACTCGACTATAAAGTTCTTAAAGATACCAGCAATCAAACAACTCAAGTATTTCCGCTCTGGGTGATGAGGACTGAACACCAAAATACCAGAAAGTGAAGTAAGTGACCTTCCGAAGATAGTCTGGGATAATGACGGCCTAGGCCTACCAGCGAAGGTATTAGATGTAGTTACGCTGACCTCCAGAAAAAGGCCTTTTCTGGGGCAAGCACCCAAGCTTCGTAAGGGTACCCTCCAGAAGTACTGTTGAACGTGATACAACATTAGCCTCAGGTGCCATGGGATTCCCCTTTGTAGCCACCTATGTGATCCCTAGGATAAGCAACTATGGTCACCAGCTCATATCAGAAGCCGGGTAGAACAGTCGTGAGGCGGGATCCGACAAGTAAGAGAGGGGGTATCTATCGTCCTTATATTCACTCTCCCTCGTGCTTTACTCCTAGTCATGGAGCTTTCCTAGTCTCCATAACACTATTGGATTTTTCTCATTAATCAAACTTCCATGTTTTTTAATTTTGAGTGGCCTTGGAGAGTTAACTCTCCTCTCGCTTAATCCAAGGCTCTAATAAACCTAAAATTGTTGGTGTATTCTGATGACAACATAAAAGTTCTAGTTTATTTTAATTAATTGCTTGATTTTAATGGCTGTTCTTTAAGTCAAGGGTATTGATGGGAGTGAAACCAATGGTGTTTGTATGACGCAAAAGAAATGAATGAAAAACTAACTACATGAATGCAATCATTTTTTATTCAATGAAAAGAGATCTATATATGGGTTCTACGAGACTTCTATAAAGCAAAATACTTTTTCTCTTCTTTTCTTGAAACACACTTCACACACCCAAAAAATAAAAGACTATGAATGCTTTTAACAATGCAAACTACCCTAATGCAAGATATAATGGAGATGCAAGATCCTAAATTACTCAAAAAAGTGAAAGAAATTGTTTATAACTATCAATGAGCCAACTTAAGTACTGAAGAGGATACAAATTTTAAACAAAAAATTCTCTCCAAACAAGAAAGACAAATTGTAAAAGATCACAATTCACTTTCAAAAACTAAAAGAAACAAAAATCAAACTTGCTAAAAGAAAATAAAAACAAAGTTTTTTGAGATCTTTTCTTTTTCAAGAAACAACTAAAACAACTTTTCAAAATCACTCAAAATGCTACTAATACTCAAAATATCGAAAAAAGAGCACAAGGAGACTTTGCAAGTTACAAACTCGAAAATGAATGAAAACTTGAGCAAAAAGACTTCAACTTGTACCAAACAACCCAAATAGCAACAACAAGTCCAACAAACTAACCAAGAAGCCAGGAAAGAAATACTTCCAAATTCATCAAAAAGACTTTCCTAAAGAAAGAAAATCTATAAGGCCACAAAACGAAGGAAAGAAAAGCAAGTAGATCCAAAAACAGAGCTTGACATGGAAACTAAAAACAATCTGCTATTTTGAAGGACTAGAACAATCAAGAACTTTTGAACGAAGTCTTGTGTGCCAACACGCCAATTGCAAACTTGCTCAAAAAGAAAACCTAGGCCAAATATTTTCAATGAGGAAGATACTTCGAAATAGTAAGCTTGCAGAATAATTAATTTTTTCAGACAAAAATTGACCACATAGAGACTAAAAATACTAGGAAACAAATCTATCTGGGTAGAGAGACTTGAAAAAATATTTCAAAAATTTGCATACGCAACTGTGTTCAAACACAGAGGCATGTACACACGCCTTTGATATAGGAAACTCACATATACACGGGTTCACTTCACAGAAACATGCATGTGTACGCTACTATAAACAGAGTAAAAGGTGTATACAAAGCTTTACAAGAAAAATTAAAAAAAAAAGCTAGGTCCAAAAGATCAGACTTAACGTCTGAGACTATAGTAGACCAAATAAGATTGTAACAATAAGCAAACCAAATATAGAGCCCTGACCGACACTGAACAACCCAAACTAGGAATAACAAGATTGTTATCCCCAGCAGAGTCACCAATTCTGTTTCAGGAATAAGTACCCTAGGGCTTCAGGTTAGAACCCCAACAAAGCAGAAGCAAACTACAACAAGAAATACTCATATAGCTCAGGCAAAATTCTTATATAATCAAACTACGTGAGAGTGACCATACAAGGATTTTCGTCATTCGAGTAGGTCCCGCAGGGTTAGACCCTCTGCAACTCTCGATGTTCTTCAAACCTGAAAATCATTCAATTCAAACATACATAGCAGTATAGAAGTAAAGCATATTCACAAAATTGACTTTATATCATATAAACAAATGATATATCATACATCAAAATAACATTCATACATGAATTATAACATAATTTGATGAATAAACATAGTTAATTTTGGAAACAAGACATCATTTCTTTTCTTGCAGTAAGCTATAAATAACATGGAGAGAATTCACCTAAGTCTTCTTCTTTTGGCTCCAAGAAGAACCATCTTTTGGATTCATCCTATCCCAGTCTTCAACAATCTTCTTCAGTAACCAACACCATGATATATCAAGAAAAAGGGAGAATATCTATAATCAAGGAAACAAGGGTTTCCTAAAGCTTTGGGAAGTGCATGAGGCACAGGGATTCATCAAACTCAGTGAGGGATAATCTCAGTATAATAACTCTATCTCTTCTCCTCTAAGGCCTTCCCATAGAGGTGTATTTATACCTCTCCCAATTTTTTTGTTGTGTTATATTCTTTCCACGACTAGCCCACGTAGTTAACTAGGGGGTTAGAGGGGGGGTGGAGCCCCCCTACGTTGTGCCGATTGTGTAGCAGGGGGGGTCACAGGGGGTTTGAGGTGTACCCGTAACCCCACTTTATGGGGTCCGGGGCAGCGCCCCAGAAAATTTTGGTTTTGGACCCTATGTTAGGTTGGGCGGACCCACCTATGGTTTTGTGCATGATTTACGCACATGTTTTTTGCACATGATGGTTTTCTGTCCATGGTATTGGATGCGATGGTTTTCAGTCCATGGTATTGGATGCCTCGGCATGTATAAATATGTATTATAACATTGAAATTAACATATTGAAAATTCAAGCTAGTAGTCCCGGTTTTGGGATCCAGGGGAAATCTCTGTGTATATGCGTTTTATTTGTTATGCTCTCGTATTATTTATTTTCTATGTTTTAGAATTCATGTGTAGGTAATTTCTGTACGGGGTTAAAACCTACATTTGGTATCAGAGCAGTTTTGGCTTCAAGGGGATGCCTTTGTTGCTAAGGGGTTTCGCTTAGGCCTATGGTAGACCCTGTTTAGTGGGAGATCTGCGAGATCGATTCTGGTGGTGAAAGAAGATGGCGAGCAATGGAAAGATAGAGATCGGGAAATTTAATGGTCAGAGTTTTGAGTTGAGGAAACTCAATATGGATGATCTATTGGTGGATAAAGATCAGTGGATCGTGGTAGATCTGGGTATTAAACCAACGAGAGTGTCTAATGAAGAATAGAAGAAGTTGGATCAGAAGGCAAAGAGCACAATACGATTGTGTGTCTCAGATTCAGTATTGCTGAATGTATCACGGGAAGCTACGGCGAAGGCTTTGTAGGAAAAGTTAGGGACTTTGTACCAATCTAAGTTTTTGGTGAATAAACTGTTCATGCGGAAAAAGCTATATAACCTGAGGATGAAAGATGGAGACTCAGTGACAGAGCATTTGAACGCATTCAATACTATGGTAATTCAGTTAGCATTTGTTGATATTAAAATTTTAGATGAAGATAAGTGCATCAGTTTGTTGTGTTCTCTACCAGATTTGTGGGATAGTCTAGTTATTGCAATAGGTAGCAATGCAACTGCCTTGTAGTTTTATGAAATAGTCTCATCCTTGCTGACAGAGGAGATGAGACAGAAAAATATGGAGAGCTAGAATGGTGATGCCTTGTCTATATGAAGACGGTCCCAGAACAGAAACAAAAATAAGTCATCGAGTGGGAGATCTAAATCTAGAGGGAGATCTAAATCTCCAGGAAAACCTATAAAGGTGGTGTGCTGGAAATGTGGAAAGGAAGGGCACTACAAAGGGATGGTAAATCTAAAGCTCCTGATAAAGGAAAGGGATCTGATGATGCCCCTTCTGCAGAGGCAAAAACCACCTCAGATGAAGTTGAGGATGTGTACTTGGCTTCTTCAAGTACACATGTAGATCATGAGGCATGGTTGATTGACTCAAGTGCATCCTTTCACTTCAGTCCCCATAGAGAGTGGTTCTACGAGTATGAGAAATACGATGGTGGTGATGTATTCTTAGGGGATGATAGTAAGGCTAGAATCATTGGTCGTGGAAAAGTAAATTTGAAGTTGCAAGGTGGAAGGGTTAGAACACTTCCAGGTGTTCTGCATATTCCTACATTGGCCAGAAATCTGATTTCTATAAGCAAGCTAGATGATGTCAGTGTAAAAATAGTGTTCGAGAAGGATACCTGCAAAATGGTTCAGGGAGCACTAGTATTGATGCGGGGAGTTCGAATTGGAACTCTGTACAAGCTACAAGGTAGTACTGCTATTGATGGGTGCAACAGTTCTATCGTTCCTAAAAGTGGAGCAAAAAATCTAATGGTCTCTGGAGAGAAGACCATGTTGTGGCATCAAAGGCTTGGACATATTGGAGAGAAGGGCCTTTGAATACTTCATGGTAAAGGTATGGTAGATGGTATGAGTAATAGCTCTTTGCGTTTTGATTTTTGTGAAAATTGTGTATATGGGAAGCAAAATCAGATGAGTTTCCTCTTTGGTAGTAAGAGGGCGAAACAGATATTAGAACTTGTGCATAGTGAGGTGTTTGGACCTGTGAAGGTTCCATCATTGGGTAAGTCTATGTACTATGTATCATTTATAGATGAATTCTCAAGGAATACATGGATATATTTCCTTAAGAAGAAATCTGAAGCCTTTGACAGGTTTAAAGAATTTAAGGCTCTCATGGAAAATCAAACAGAGAAGAAGATAAAGGTGATAAGGAAAAATAATTGTGGAGTGTTTTGCAACAAGGAATTTGAAGAATTTTGTAAGAAGTGTGGTATAGCACGACAGAAGACTGCTCCATATACACCTTAGCAAAATGGAGTTGTAGAAAGAATGAATAATACATTGATGGAAAGGGCAAGAAGCATGCTCAGTGATGCCGGGTTAGGACAAGAATTCTGGGCAGAGGCAGTGGATACTGCATGTTACCTGGTTAACAAGTCACCTTCATTAGTGTTGGAGGATAAGACTCCACAAGAAGTATGGATTGGTAAGAAACCCTCTCTTTCACATCTGAGGGTATTTGGATGTGATGCATATGTACATGTTCCAAAGGAGAAATGAACCAAGTTGGATAGTAAATCTAAAAAGTGCATCTTTATTTGGTATAAGGATGGTTTAAAGGGTTATAAGCTTTGGAACCCAGTCACATGGAAGGTAGTGTACAGCCGAGATGTGGTTTTCAGAGAGGTAAAAGATGTTATTAAACATGAAGTCCAACCAAAGGAACCTGAGAAGATAGAGTTTGAGCTTAAGGAGGAAGAACCAGACTCTATAGCAGAGGAGGAATCAGAAGATGAAGAGCCACAAACTCCAGGTGTGAGAAGATCAGTTCGAGAAAGAAGGCAACTAGAAAGCTATAGTCCATCTGCTTTCTATTCAAATTTTTCTTTATCTATTACTGATGATGATCCTAGAACTGTGAAGGAAGTAGTAGATTCAGAGGATGGCAAACTCTAGAAAGAGGCCATGGTTGATGAAATGGCATCTTTGCACAAAAATGAGGCTTAGGATCTGGTGGAGTTGCCCGCTGGAAGGAAACCCATTGGCAACAAATGGGTGTTCAAGAAGAAGACAAATAGATAAGGAAAGGTGGAGAAATACAAAGCTCAGTTGGTAGGAAAAGGTTATTCCTAGGTGCCGCGAATTGATTTTGGTGATATATTTTCTCCTGTTGCCAAGGTAACTTCTATTAGATTACTTTTATCTGTTGTTGTTGCTTTTGATTTTGAGGTAGAATAGATGGATGTGAAGACAACATTTCTTCACGGGGATCTGGAAGAGGAAATATACATGAAGCAACTTGAAGGCTTTGCGATGGACAGTAAGAAAGAACTGGTATGCAAGTTAAAGAAGTCTCTGTATGAGATAAAACAATCACCAAGGATGTGGTATCAGAAATTTGATACATTTATATGGGGACTTGGCTTCACCAGAAGAAAAGCAGATCAATGTGTGTATTTTAAATTAACTGGTGACCATGTTATTTATCTGGTCTTGTATGCGGATGATATGCTGCTAGTAGGAAATGACAAAGAAATTATCCAGGATTTGAAGACCCAATTGTCCTCCAAATTCGACATGAAAGATCTTGGTGCTGCAAACTATATTTTGGGCATGGAAATTAAAAGAGATCGGGCAAAGAGGAAGCTCTGGTTAAACCAGAGGAAGTATGTTGAGACAAAACTGCAGAGGTTTAATATGCAGGATAGTAAACCGGTGAAGGTTCCTATTCCTGTAGGTGTGAGGTTATCTGCTGAACAGTGTCCCAAGACACAAGAAGACGAAGAGGACATGTCCCGTGTTCCATATGCAAGTGTAGTCGGTAGCTTGATGTATGCAATGGTCTGTACTAGACCAGACATTTCACATGCAGTGGGAGTATTGATCTGGTTTATGTCAAAACTAGGGAAGGAGCACTGGAGTGTAGTGAAGCAGGTTTTCAGGTATTTGCATGGCACTAGTGATTAGGGTTTATGCTACCAAGGAAGATCAAGATTGGACAGAATGTTGAATATTCATGGCTTTGTTCATGCAGACTGGGCTAGAGATCTGGATCAGAGAAGATCTACAAGTGGGTATGTGTTTAACCTATTTGGAGGTGCAATTAGTTGGATGAGTAAAAAACAGTGTGTAGTGGCACTATCAACTACAGAGGCAGAATAGATGGCAGCCACTCATGCAAGCAAGGAAGCAGTTTGGTTGTAGAGATTGTGTTCAAGTATGGGGTTAGTAAAGGGAGCTATAAGGATATACTGTGACATCCAAAGTGAAATTTTCTTGGCAAAGAACCCTACATATCATTCAAATGCAAAGCACATTGATGTTCAATATCAGTTTGTGAGGGATATGATAGAAGACAAAAAGGTGTTGCTGGTAAAGTTGGACACTTTGAAGAATATTGCAGATGCATTTACAAAATCTATGAGCTCTGAGAAGTTCGCTTGGTGTAGAGAGACAATGGGCATTTTAGGGCTGGAAAAATGACTAAGCTCTCTTGTGGCCCCTTGTGGAAAGAAAACAACAAGTGGGAGAATGTTGGGTTGTGTTATATTCTTTCCACGACTAGCCCACGTAGTTAACTAGTGGGTTAGAGGGCGGGTGGAGCCCCCCTTCTTTGCACCGATTGTGTAGTCAGGGGTGGGGTCACGGGGGGTTTGAGGTGTACCCATAACCCCACTTTATGGGGTCCAGGGTAGCGCCCCAGGAAATTTTGGTTTTGGACCCTATGTTAGGTTGGGTAGACCCACCTATGGTTTTGTGCATGATTTTTGTACATGTTTTTTGGACGCAATGGTTTTCGGTCCATGGTATTGGATGCTTCATGTTATAGACATTTTGGGCACTGCAACCCCAATCAAACATGTCCATAAACCAAGGGCTCCTAAGTCCCTAAAAGTGTTGTTTCATACCCTAAAGGAACAATGTCAGCTGATTACATCATCTCCCAGAAGTTCTCCACAAGAAACTGCTCAGAACTGCTCAAAACTGGACCATACAGGTTGCTCAGTGCTAAGGGTGTGATGCATCCCACCTGCCCAGTGTAAAGGGTGTGATGCATAATGAAAATCCCTTCTGTAGGGTGCGATGGGCGAGAGTGGACAAATGGTAGAGATAGTTTGTGAGGTGGATGATCATAGAATCTTCTAGAAACTTCTCCTATGACACTTTCCTCTCTGAATTCGCCAAGGGATGAGTAAGATATCATCAATCTCCAAGTGGAATCAAGAAATATAAGAGATAGGACACTAATCAAAATCCCAGAAGCTGACTCACCCCCCTGCAATCATCTATATATGGATCCCTCATCCCAAAGATCTAGAGGCTGGAATTTTGAATCTTGTAAGGAAGTGCTGTTGGTTTCTTGTTGGAATATCATAGTGTTGGGTGATCTAAGCTTTTCATGAGGTGAAAGAAGGGCTTTCATGCTAGAGGATGACGCTGGGTCAGAACAATTGGTTGTAATCCTCTTTGATATTCTTGATATTAATAAAGCTATTCAAGTTTTCCTCCACATTCTTATATGTTTGATGATATAAACATTTGTGTGGTCAATATACATCTGGTCCTATATTGTTTATGACTGTAGATCCCTGTTCTTCGATAGTATTATGCTGCTTTGATTCCACAGGTGCTCTTTGAATTCGGGTAGATGAAGGAGAAGTCGCAAGGATCTGTCAGAAGGGAGAGGAACCGAGCAAGGAACCAAGCGCAAGACTGAGGTTGGTGTCCTTCATTCCACTCTTATCTACTTCTCATAAAGGAAAATGAAAGTAGTTTTAGTTTGTTTGTTTCTAATATAGCTACCAGTCTTAGTGGGACTAGAAGCTCTGAGAGGACACTAGATTTCTTGATAACAAAATGGTGACTCCATTGGGGAGTGAATAGATTGTTTGTTTGTCTATATTTGTTTGTTTTATAAACTTACAGACGAAACCTGAAGTCAAGACAGCTAGCCTTCAAACTACATTTGCTATGCAAGTGCAAAGTAGATCAATGCTGCTTCAGTCTATCTCTGGGTTTTGTTTATAAACTGAACAATCGATTTTCAAACTTTTTAATTGCCCTAGTGGTGGCTCTAGTAACCTCATTAGATCAACCCCTGTGATTTTTATTTACTGTACATCACTTGCCCGGCCTAAATCCCTGAACTGAGCTGCAAACTGTGACCCGAAACCCAGTTGAAGTCTTGTCCCTGGACCATCGCACCTTTTACTCTTGGGAGTCTAGATGCATCACACTTCCCATGTGCAATAGGTGCGTTGCACCGCACTTTCCCTGTGTTGCAGGTGCGCTGATCAGACAAGACCTCTTCTGCCCTCAAATTTTGGTTTCTATGTTCACTCTCTTCAGCTCTATTCAGGAGTTTTTTTGTCTGTGATCAGTATACCACTGTGGAAACCCCCTTCCTTTCCATCATTCCACCTCCATTGTCCAAAGAGCTATGAATGTTTTTATGTATTTTCTGCCATTTTCAGTTCTCTTTTACAAAGTAGTAGCATAGTCGAACTGTCGTCTTTTGATTTGAAAGTGTCGCAAGTGTCATTTTCAGTCAAAGAAAAGAATTCTATTGTTCTTGATGGTCGATTATATAGTTACTCTTGTATTTGATTTGAATTAGTAGTTTTTCAAGTGTCGAAAGCAGTTTTCAATTCAAAATAGTAGAGTTTCGTCATTATCTTCCTTTCGTTTTTGAAGAGAAATTTGTTAGTACTGTTGCTTTGAAAAGATAATTCAGATTTGTACTTAGCATTCTTCTTGTCATTCACACATTAAGAAAGCTGAAAACAAATACAAGCATGTGCATTTGCATTTAGATTGCTTGTTGGTTTGTTTAGGACAGTGCATCTAGTGTGTGCTCTCTCCTCTATGTTGAAAGAATATCATCTCTCTTTCTTTAGTAGCTAGGATTTTCATTGCAAAAAGAAGATTAAATGATTGTTTATCATCTTAGATTGCATTTTAGGAATTGTACATCTACATCATGCGGTGAACCTAAAAGGAAAATTTCTTAAGAAAGATCAACTGTAAAATAAATTTAATGAACCTAAAAACGCTTTGGAACCTAACGCACAACATCTAGAAGTCTAGGCTAGAGACATATTCTGGCATCGTAAAGCCTAGTAACTATCACTTGCACTGTTGGTTGGGTGATTCCTCCTCTTTGAGATGGCAAGTGCCAGTACAGACTTGTGCTCCCACGTACCATCGAGTATATATTGGGAGACCACAATAGGCTATATCCTTTATCCATAGGAAGCCGTGTCTTCCACCCTATCGATCGCAATGCACTGAACACAGCATTCGGGAAGATTGACTGTCGTACCATAAAAAGTATTCTGCAGTTTTGCGATTGGTTTGGTAATCCCTCTGTCTAGATTTCTAGAGTAGTCTCTTTCGTTCCTTTTCAGACTCCTTAAAGGAAAAGGTCCATCTGAGCACTTGTCACTTCAGGCTCATTAAAAATCGAAGGTGACTAGAGTCATCTTTTGTTTTTTCTCAACTCTTAAAAATTGAAGAAACAAGTTGTGTCAAAGCGTCTAAAATTCATTTAATTAGAAAAAATTTTCCCCTTTATTTTTAGTTGATCGAGTAATCCGCAATTGTGGAAGAAAGTCAATTGAAACCCTGTCGTTCACGGAGATTTATGAGTCAACCGTCTTTGTCCCCAGAATCAAAAATATTCTGGACAAAGTGAACTCGTTTAACCGGCTCAAAGTCCCTTGGTCGGGTTGGAACAAGTGTTCCGACACCCTCAGAGACTCCAGTTACTCCAAACATTTATGGTACCCCTACCTTTACAGAAGAAGTTTCGCAGCCACAAGAGGACAGTAGAACCGATCCTAGTGTGAGGGTAAACACTTCTATACCTGAACCAGCTCCATCCATAGCTGATTCGAAAGGTTTTGTTCCCCAAACATCAGTCGCTGCAGAATATATACCTTCTTCGGCACCAGAAATATTTTACAGACTTGACGGTCTACCTCTTCCACCTGGTTTGATTGCTATAGAAGAGATTGTGGAGGATCCACCATCTAGTACTGCATTGCAATTTTGATTAGGGGTCACTCTATATCCTTCTTCGTTAGAAATTACTCTACCGTTATCGGAAGTTCCTGTAGAATCGCTAGGAAACCTTTTGGATAGACTAGATATGTCTGAACAACCGTCGACATCTAGGATTGTGTCATCTGACACAGCAGCGGCAGAACTTCCTGCTGCTACTCCGACAATGTTCATCGGTGTACCATCTGTCGCAACTAGCTCTCAATCACTAGATGGGATCCATCCAGGGGCTGTTTCGATGGTATGGTCTATTACCGTTTTTTCATCTGGAATAATATCTAGAATCTCTTATGTTGAGTCTCAACAAATTGATCCTTCGCAATGTCAATTTGGGTAGTCCGGTCCTCAAAGGAAAATAATTCCCTTAAGCACCGGATTATCGCCGTATGGAGGGCAATATGCCCTTTCATTGTCGCCTCCGGGAGGTCAAACATACGAGAGTTCGCAATAGAATTCAGGTTATGATGGAATTACATCAAGTGGTTGGATACCAATACTACCTCAACAACCAAGAGTTGTATACTCAATGCAAAAAAGTATGCCTATGTCAAATATCCCCACTACAATGGCTATTGTGACGGTGTCGCAAGTACAAGCGTTACCTATTGTATGCCAACCTCAAGTCTCTCAGGTTGCAATCCAACAACCCCTTGTCCCTGCGATGCCACCACAATCATCGGTTAGTGGCTCCTTAACTGGAGTGACCCAGGCTCAAATGGGTACCATTACCCCTCATCTCAGTCAAACAGCCAGTGTTGGGCAACAGCACATGGTCTCACAACCATGGCTGGTGCAATATCAACAACCACAATTCCAACAAGTTTACCAAGGATCTGAGCACCAATTCTTTGCAAGTAATGGGCAGCCATATATTCAAAATGGACAACATCAAACATTTCATAATGGTTATGCCCATCAACCTTATCAAAGTTATCAACATCAAATTCACTATGCTGGTATGCAAAGACCCACTGCTCAGGCAATCCCATCTTATCCTGGGTATGCTTCGCCGAGCCTGAATCAACATTTGCCCTTCGTGGCAACTTTAGAGTTATTAGATCTAAATCGGCTAACAAACGATCCAATCGCTTACTCCCCTTGGTGGCCAACGATTCCTCATAAACTTCCATTAGATATTACTAAGTTTAATGGAAATCTGGGTGAAGACCCATCGAATCATGTGATGACCTTTCACCTGTGGTGTTCATCTAACACTCTAAATGATGATTCGATCAGGCTTCGCCTTTTTCAGCGAACATTAACTGGTCTGGCAGAAAAATGGTATATCGAATTGCCTAGAGCTTCATTTGATAACTTTAGTACCCTAGCCATAACCTTTTTAACCCATTTTCAGTTACCCATAAGGTATGAAACAGGAATAGAGCTTCTTACCAATTTCAAGCAAACGACGGTCACTCACATATTCGATCATATTCATGAGTGGTGACATCGTCGTAGAATGGTAAAAACATATGTTCCTGATCAACTATTGGTTGAATGGTTTATTAAGTCGTTGTTACCTTCTATTATGGAAGATGTGGCAAAGGGAGGAGTCGTCACTGAAGAGCAAGTAATTGCTCGTGTGCAATATTTAGACTTAATCTATACTCAGTCTGGCATGCTCTACGATAAAATCCCTGATGCTCCTAGACCAGAATTTTCCGTTCCTCCATCTCCTAAATCAGACAAAGACTCTCATGCTGGGGACGGCATGATAGGAACAACCAGCACGAAAACCGTAAAGGCTAAGTCGAAGAAAGCCCGTACAGTTTCAGGTCAAAATGAAAATGAAGAACTTCTCACCTCGGAAGTAAATGCCATATTGATTGACAAAGGCAAAGAAACCAAGAAACCAGGAGGCAAGAAGAAAAAGAAAGGGAAGAAGAAGAAACAGGAAGAGTCATCCCCTAAAAAACCTTCTGCAAACCCTTCTAGAGATAGGAAACCAAATCATCCATGCCTAATATGTGATGAGGATCATTGGACAAGAGAGTGTCCGTATAAAGCTGAGCTTAGAAAATTCTTCAAGAATTCAAAAACCTCAGTAGTATTGACTGATCCATTTCCAAATCCAGGAACAAAGCTGGTTGCTAGTGACAATGCTTCCCCATCCCAAGTGCTAATGTTGTCGATTTCAAAGCAGCAAAACGATGCTTTGATATCGACAAGGAATAAAGATTACGGGAATCCACAGCTGTCGGACAACAAGGCCAATGATCAACCCAGTAGTCAAATGACAACAACTTCGACCGAAGTTGTGCCACCCATCATTACTAAACTAACGATAAATCTGCCAAAGGGAGCAGTACACAAATCGACATTTAATCCTTGTGCCAGAGTAGCATAGCATTATAATATAGTGGAGGATCTGGCCCAATCGCCATCCACCATGTCGACACTTGAGGCACTGCAAAATTGCCCCTCTCAAAAGTAGGCTTTATTATTAGTGATAGGTGGGATTGACCCAACAGATTCCAATCTTGTGTCCTTTAATCACAAAGGATATGACCCTCAGTTACCAACTCAACTAGCTTTCCTTATTCAAGTGAAAGCCCTCAACAAAACTGTTCACCGAACAATTATTAATGAGGGGGAATCTACATCTATTATGTCAATGAGTTGTTGGAAAAATTTAGGATCTCCACCCTTGTCGCGATCTTAGTCAACATTAAAAGCATTTGATGGATGAACATACACCCCATACGGGATTTTAAGTAACTTGCAAGTCGAACTGGGGGGAAAAACAGTAGAAATAGATGTTGAAGTAATGGACGAAAACCTCGATTGCAACATCCTACTAGGAAGGCCCTGGATATATGCTATGGTAGCCGTTGTGTCGACCTACTTCAGGAAGATTGCATTTCCCTTTCAAGGAGGAATTACAATCGTTGACCAACATACATTTCTCCCCAACAGTTCACAAGTTACGGGAATCATTCCATCCTCACTCGCTTCAAAATATCGGAGTAGGCCTATTAAAAGACCTTATATTAATGGGGACTTTTGCCCTACTGCCTCCAATCAATCTAGCGGAAGTGGCAACAATGGGAACCTGCAATATGATATCTTCTATTCAAAAGATCTCTGAAAACAGTATTAAAACGGATCATCTACAGGTATTGCCTCCAAGCCTAATAGAAATATTGTAGCAATCAATGTTTTCGACATGGGAGGCAAACCCAAATCAACGCTCATCAAGCATTTGTATAGATAGGTCTAAGGAATATGGTATCCCTTCAGATCCTTGGTCGCAAATACATTATACAGACGAAGGAATTGTTCAGTCAATGACGATTGACGGGGCACCATAGGAAGATTACCACCATCGTTCCCATCTTCTGGATTACAAAGAAGATACTCCTAATGACCTTCATCATCCCTCAATTTTTGATTTTCTATCAAATACTTTAAACACGGTGGATTCCGAGCGAAACTTGTCCAATATTGAAGAGACTATCGCCATAAATATCTCAACCAAAACAGATGTTGTAGAGAATATTCATGTCGGAAAATCTTGTTCTCCTTCAGAACTGGAAATATATAATGCTCTTTTTCACGAATTCAGAGATGTCTTTCCTTGGTCGTATGATGAAATGCCAGGCATTGACTCAAGCATATTTGAACATGAAATTAAGATGTATCCAAATGTCAAAATGGTATGACAACGACTATGGCAGGTGGACCCCAAGAAAGCCGCTACCATCAAGGTAGAAGTTGAAAAACTTCTCCATGCTGGTTTTATTTACCCGGTTCCTCTAACTGATTGGGTATCGAATATTGTTCCTGTAATGAAAAAACAAGGAACGATTAGAGTGTGCGTCGATTATAGGGATGTAAATCAAGCTTGTCCAAAAGACAACTACCTTACACCCTTCATTGACCAGATATTTGATGAATGCACCGGATGTGAAATCTTCTCATTTATGGATGGATTTTTGGGGTATAATAAAATAAATATCCACCCATAGGACTAGTCAAAGACTGCATTTATTTGTCCGTGGGGCACATTTGCATATCAAAAGCTACCCTTTGGTTTAAAGAACACAGGGGTAACATTTTAGAAGGCAATGAATTATGCCTTCCATGACATCAAAAACATCGTTCAACCATATCTCGATGATTCCGGCTCATTCACGAAAGTGGACCAATCATCCACAGCATTTGAGAGTGATATTTCTACATTGCCGACACTACAAGATACGACTCAATCCACACAAATGTGTATTCTATGTCAGTTCTGGTCGTTTACTTGGCTTTGTGGTCTCGAAGGATGGGATTCGTCTCGACCCATGTAAGGTTCAGGCAATCATTAATTTTCCTCCTCCTTCAAATTTGCTTCAGATTCAGAACCTCCAAGGGAAAGCAAACTTTCTGAGGAGGTTCATTCCAAATTGCGCCGAACTTGCTAAAGGTTATACTCGTCTATTGAAGAAAGAAGTACCCTTTGTCTGGGATCAGGTCGCGCAATCTTCCTTTGATTCTTTAAAAGAATCCCTAATAAAAGCATCATTAATGTACGCTCCTGATTATGAAAAAGACTTTAACCTGTATCTAGCTGCGGCGGATACAACCATCGCAATGGTTTTAGTTCAAGAAGACAATGAATTGAACATCCTATATATTATTTAAGTAGAAAATTAAATGATATAGAAAGCAAGTACTCCTATGTTGAAAAGCTAGCTCTCGTAGCTGTTCAAGCGATACAAAGATTTCGACACTATATCCTCTTTCGAAAAACTAGCATTCTATCAGATTGCAACCCCATGACTTATATATTGTCGCGATAGTTGCTGGGGGGAAAATATTCAAAATGGATAGCAACTCTACAAGAGTTTGATCTGGAATTTATAAAATCCAAATCGAAGAAATCCTTGGTTTTCACGGAGTTACTATGCGATCTCCCATCATCGTCCAACGATGTAACATAAGAAGAAGCAATCGTGGATGAATCTTTGTTTCTGATATCTTCAAGCAATCCATGGTATGGAGACATAATAACCTATCTCCAAACCCAAACATATAGGTCTAATACCTCCCGCTCGGAACAACGAAGCATTCGACACCAAGCAAAAGACTACATGATCATTACTGATACACTTTATCGTCGTGGTGTCGATACAGTTCTAAGGAGGTGCCTCACCCACGAGGAGGCTGAAAAAGTCCTAAATGATTGCCATTCAGGCACATGTGGGGGGCATCAATCTGGTTACGCTACGATGCAAAATATTTTATGAGCAGGATACTTCTGGCCAACAATGTTTAAAGATTGCATAACCATAGTTAGAAGTTGCCATGCATGTCAAATCTTTGATCGAAAAACCAGAATACCACCTGCGCCTCTGCAACCAGTTGCTGCTGTTGGGCCATTTGCCAAATGGGGCATAGATTTCATGACATGTAACCCCACCTTAGCCGGGGGGCATGGGTATATCATAGTCGCAGTAGACTATTTTACCAAATGGGCCAAGGCAATGCCTACATTAAACAACGGTGGCGAAACGATTGCTCTCTTCTTTTTCAATCATGTAGTCTCCAGATTCGGCGTTCCACAGGCCATAGTCATAGATCATGGATCACATTTTCACAATCACATGATGGTTGAGTTGGCTGCCAAGTTAGGGCTGTCCCACGACAGCTCTACTCCGTATTATCCGCAGGCTAAGGGACAAGTTGATGCAATCAGCTAGGTCCTGAAGCGGATGATGAAAAGGATGATTGGAGTCCACAAAAGGAGTTGGCACCTAATCCTGTACTCAACCTTGTGGGCATACTGGACATCGGTGAGGAATGCAACCGGGTTTACACCCTTTCAATTGATGTATGGCCTGGAAGCAATCTTACCGGTTCAGTGTGAAATCTCGTCCCTTAAACTCGCAGTCGACCTTCTCCCTGAAACTTCAGAAGAAGAGGCTTGTTTCTTGGAACTAATCCAATTGGATGAAACCCATCGTGATGTCGCTTTGGCTAATGAAGCCCATAAGAAATGAGTCAAGGCGCAGTTCGACAAGAATGCCAAACCCCATGTCTTCTCAGAAGGTGACATGGTCTTACTTTACGACCAGGAATCCAACAAATTGGGAGCAGGTAAGTTCAAATCCCTATGGGAAGGCCCCTATATTGTTAAACATGTATTAGCAAAAGGAGCCTACGAGTAAGTAGATTATGATGGGATTCCACTGGCGCAACATCGCAACGGGTTGTACCTTAAGCGTTACTATGCTTGACTCAAGATAGTAACCCCTATGCTTTTGTTACCTTTTTTTTTTTCTCTAAGGGTAATTGTTTTGGTTAAGTGATCCAATTTTACATTTGTTGCAGATGCTAGAACTATTGGAATCATTTGTTGGATATGCCGACGGAGTGAGTCGTAGTTCACGGAACATATATTTTATGGCCTGGGCCATCTTTGATCCAAGCGGCGAGTTAGTAAGTTTCAGAGGCGTATGTATTGGTTGGTCAACGAACAATATTGTTGAATATAGAAAATTAATAGACCTCCTCTCTGATGCCATTACACGTGGCATACGCTGACTAATCGTCAGGCTAGACTCACAACTCGTCATCCTACAACTCACTGGTATCTACTCTGTATGGAATCTAGCTATCCATCGCATGTTCCTAAGGGTCAAGATTTTGGAAAGGCAGTTTAATTCTATTCAATATCAGCATATTTCCAGAAACTTAAACACATTAATAGAATCATTGGAAAATTATGTGTTAGATAGACATTTGCAACATTTATAAAAGAAGCATTTCATCAAATATTTGCATCAAGATCACGTAACTCAACCAAAATAAAGCTCCAAAAATCAAAAATATATATATAACTGTTTATGGTTCATACATAATGTTCTGTAACCAGGACAAAATCGGTCAAATGACCCAAAACTCAAAATGCTAGGGGGCACCCTAGTCTAATGATGCTGGTGATAACAAGTCACCGCCTGTGCAATCATGCGTAAAAGCCTAGTCCATCGACTCGGCACGCCAGTAGTATGTCGCTGCAACCTCAGGGGCAGCTCGTCGGTCCTCACGTCCGGAATACCAAGAGTGAGGCCCTCGACCTGATCCTGCAATGCTGAAAGAGTCTCAGCCACATCAAGGTCACAAAGGATAGCCCTCCCCACAGCCTCTCCTGCTGGAGCGGTAGCTGGTACTCTCAGACGTACTACTGGCTGAACTAGTCCAATATCTACATGAGTACATGAGTTTTGATTAGTCCTGATAGAAGAAAGCACAAGAACATTATAAAAAGAAACGATGAACAGAGATATGGTCAAAGAATTTACTGATAGCACCCCACTGCTCACCAGTCGGCAACACCAAAACTAGGTCACCCCAGAAATCCATACCAGCATATGGATACTAGGAAAAAGCCATCTCCTGATGGTTGAACCACTTGAAAAAGGTATCAGAAAAGGAAACCTAGGACTGACCAGCATGTCGGGCCATAAGGTCGACCCATCTCTGCATCCATGGCTTAGTCAGTGGAGGTAAGCCAAGTGAGATGTACCGTGGCTGCATCAATGGGATCTTTTCCAAGGTGAAAACAGTTAAAATAGAACCATAGCCGAAGTTCTTCAATTTTCCATTTTTTACCATGGTCAGTTGTTCTTTCATCACAGAGAGTACTGTGTCACACTAGTTGAACACCTTTGGTTCAAGGCATTCCAAAGCGTACTGCATATAGGACCTGTTAACCACGTGAGGAGCCGCACTACCATCCAGTCTAGAAAAAGTGAATAGAATGGTCCTCAAGGACTGGTCATTGACATCTCGGATGTTGATCTTGCTGTCCCTACTTAGCTGAGATCCCTCTCTGCAATACTGGCGAATATAATCTCTCATGGATTCGCCCCCACGGGCAGAACCTGATAATGAAAGAGGGGCCCACACCTCGATAAACCGGTCAAAAAATAGATTTCCATGACAGTCAAGGGGATATATTTGCCTCTGATCTGAAACACCTGGTTGGTAGGATCCCATGCATCGAGAAGATATTGCAACAAGTTGATTTGTTGCCTCATGCTAGAGATGCGGAAAACTTGAACATGTCACAGTTCCGTAGTGCAATTACCGTAATCGGATCATGTAAAGCAATCCTATCCTCTTCTTCATGCTCGCATTCTCGCCATGTAACAACCATTTTGCTCCGATAAATCTCTGCAAAACAAGCAAGAGAAGAGTCAGGATCTTGATTTGGAAAAAACAGGCAAAAATCCCATGAGAAAATAGTGCAAAAATTTCCCTTTTCGTGCCCATCGCACCCCCAGTAGTGTATTGGGTGGGATGCATACTAACTAGCCAATGGCCAAGCCAGTATGCATCACACCTTTTGATATAGGAAGGGTGTGATGGAGACAGGGCGAATTTTTCAAACCCCGAAGGCTCAGAAAAACAGGGAAACATGCACATAATTCAAAAAGGAAGGAATGCAACTGAAGAGCTCAGGTTTAGCTCCTACCTGGTCCAGACGGTGCCAAGAATCGTCCACATAATCTCCTAAAATCAGCTGGTGAAAATCAAGGGGGAAAAGCACCTCCAGAGCTCCAACAAACCAAAGTTCAAATGAAATGGTAAAATGAGGGGTAAAAAACCACTTTTAAATTACTTTTCACGTAATTCGAGTAAAATATTAGTGTTTTAACCCATTTTGAAACATATATTGTTCATTTCTAATCAGTTTGATGAAGCGATTGAACAGGCGGTACAACCTTTGAAGGAACAAAGTGATTAACGATGAAATTAAATCGATGACCATTATCAGGAGCATTTTTTATGTGGAGTACAAGCTCGCTAAAATTTAAACATAAGCAATGAGCAAACGTTCCCCCAAAGTTTAAGCTCATTAAAAAACGAACCAATTTCCGGTAAATAACCATTGTGAACACATTATCATCAGCTTTTGAGCCCTGGTCATGTTCTCATCATCACCTCCACTCTGTTTTAGCCGATCATTCACCTCCATTTGATTGTTTACCCCTTTTGAGGAACAACTGCGAAGAGTGATCCTGTTAGCCATCCTTGTGACACTGCCGTGACTGGAAAATTCCAAACCTTACCTGGAATCAGCTGCTACCTAAAATTATCACTCGTTCCTCAAAAGCGAGTCTCCTTTAAGCTCTTTTCACCTGACTTGTAAAATATGAAAAGATTGCCGAGCGATTGGCCTCTCCAACTTGTTAAAGCAACTAGAAGTGCTATCCATCCTCTAGATTCTAGTCTTTTTGGAACTGAGGGATTATTACACAAAAAGATCGAGTGCTTGTCTTGTTCGGCTCGTTAAAATTACCGAAAATTCATCCCTTTCATATTGTTTTATACTTTTTCAGACTTAAGGGATTATATGACGAAAAAGGATTATTGGAGTTTCCTTTACGTCCCTTTCAGACTCTCTAAAATTGAAAAGGACCGAGTTATCTTGGTCGTTAAACTCGTTAAAACCGAATAGTGACAAACTTGTCCATACAGACAAGAACGAGTTTCATTGTTGCTAGGCTCGTTAAAATATAGCGACGGGTTTGCCCGAAGGGAAAATTATAGAACAAGCATATGTTATCCTCCTCAATCTCGAAAAAAATAAAGAGGTACTGGTTAGCAATGACTGGGGAAAAATTGGGAAGAAAACTTGAAGAAACGTTATTGGTAGCAAGTCGCTCTTGAACATGACACTTTCATTTCGCATCCGAGTCGGGTTGGGTTGTTCCGTTCACTGGTCATATCACCATTGGTCCATCACACAATCCATATTTGGGGTTAACGCTACCAATCCATGTCAGTGTCGTCGGTATGTTCAAGAGAAGTCGCTCAGAGAATTCACCTGTGTCTCATCCGCTGCAATAAATTCACGCTCCATTCTTTCATGACGGCCACCCTGAGCCCTGTATCATCAGATCAATTTCACCTCCAAAATCATTTACTCTGTTCTGTGTCGTAGATGTGGGATTCATTAGGGCCCTCTTACGACAACTCACTTCTTGTCAACATCAGCTCATTATCCAAGAAGTTGACTTAGGAACAACCCTTTCAGTACTTAGAAGCTTGCATGCCTCAATGGCAAGTTTCTCACTTCCGGCGACAAGTTTACATCAATGGCCTTCGACCGAAAGATTTTGTGCGGTGTTCGACGCCAAGTCCCTTATTCACACCACATGAATTGTACTGTAGTACCTTGAGGGTCATCAACATTATCGGTGATTCCGGTCGCGCCTGTTAACAGCTTACATCATTGGCTGGTAATCAGGCGATGTCTTTCCCTGTTCGACTCCAGAACATCTTTCACATGGATCAACTTGTACTCTGAGTGAAGATTAAATGAGTTTGAAGACCCCAGATCTAGTTTCATCCATTCGGGCCGCGATATATTCAGGAAAATAAAGACATCAAATGCACATTATTGCTCCATAGATGATCATCCGAATCAAAGGATGATGACTCTATCAGAATCATCAGTCTCCCACAAAGACGGTTGTCTGTCTTATGTACATGAAAATGAATTTATAAAGCTGAGCATGGGAATGCCTGCCTCAGCTAGATCATGAAAAATATTATGAAGATAATGTATTGTATTGTATCTTATTACAGGTCGCCTTCCAGCTCGAAAAAACTTTGGATCCTCATGATAAAGCATTTCACCCGACATCAAAAGATTAACGACATCATGCTTTAGGGGGAAACTGTTATAGATATTTTTGGGCACTGAAACCCCAATCAAACATGTCCATAAACCAAGGGCTCCTAAGTCCCTAAAAGTGTTGTTTCATACCCTAAAGGAACAAGGTTAGCTGATTACATCATCTCCTAGAAGTTCTCCACAGGAAACTGCTCAGAACTAGTCAAAACTGGACCATACAGGTTGCTCAGTGCTAAGGGTGCGATGCATCCCACCTACCCAGTGTAAACGGTGTGATGCATACTGAAAAACCCTTCTGTAGGGTGCGATGGGCGGGAGTGGACAAATGGAAGATATAGTTTGCGAGGTGGATGATCATAGAATCTTCCAGAAACTTCTCCTATGACACTTGCCTCTCTGAATTCACCCAGGGATGAGTAATAGATCATCAATCTCCAAGTGGAATCAAGAACTATCAGAGAGAGGACACTAATCGAAATCCCAGAAGCTGACTCACACCCTTGCAATCATCTATAGATGGATTCCTCATCCCAGAGATCCAGACGCTGGAATTTTGAATCTTGTAAGGAAGTGCTGTTGGTTTCTTGTTGGAATATCATAGTGTTGGGTGATCTAAGCTTTTCATGAGGTGAAAGAAGAGCTTTCATGCTGGAGGATGACGCTGGGTCAGAACAATTGGTTGTAATCCCCTTTGCTATTCTTGATATTAATAAAGCTATTCAAGTTTTCCTCCACATTCTTATATGTTTGATTATATATGCATTTGTGTGGTCAATAGACATTTGGTCCTATATTATTTATGACTGTAGATGCCTGTTCTTCGATAGTATTATGTTTCTTTGATTCCACAGGTGCTCTTTGAAGCTGGGTAGATGAAGGAGAAGTGGCAAGGATCTGTCAAAAGGGAGAGGAACCGAGCAAGGAACCAAGTGCAAGACTGAGGTTGGTGTCCTTCATTCCACTCTTATCTACTTCTGATAAAGGAAAACGAAAGTAGTTTTAGTTTGTTTGTTTCTAAGATAGCTACCAGTCGTAGTGGGACTCGTAGATCCGAGTGGACACTAGATTTCCCGATAACACTTCAACATGTATAAAGATGCATTATAACATTGAAAGGAACATAATGAAAAATCAAGCTGGTAGTCGTAGTTTTGGGATCCAGGGGAAATCTCTCTGTATATGTGTTTTATGTGTTATGCTCTCGCATTGTTTATTTTCTATGTTTTAGAATTTGTATGTAGGTAATTTCTGTATAGGGTTAAAACCTACACCAATTAGTTTTTTAGTTGGGAAACAATTGGGAAAAAGTTGGGCCATGAGTAATAGGAGGTAATCAACAGGTAAAACATGTGAACTCTGCTCATAATTAAGGAAATTTAACTTTTTAAAGTGTTTTAACACAAATACGCGGGTTGGGTATTGACTGACCTATGTGTACACGCTTTTATGTTAGGGAAAAGTAGCGTACAGGGAATAAAACATTATTTTTCATATATTTGGACCAAGTTTTCAAGGAGGGGTTGCCCTAGGCCATAAACCAAGCATCACAAATATCAAGAGTGGTAAATGGGGCTATAACACCTGCTATATTTCTCAGTCAATCTAGTGTTAGAACGCCCAAACCGTATCCTCATCATTCTTCTGTAATCCTGCCATCCATCAAAGCTATCCTTGTGTGTACCCCACCATTGTGTGGGCATAGCACGTAGTGTCAAATCTAGTTCTTGGAAGCGTTGATGCTTAGGGAAGTTACGCTTAAACGCATCCAAAAAATTATCCACATCAGTTAAACCATCATAATAAGGTAAGTTCCTTACCTCCAAAGAAACAAAGCACAACAACTTTGTCATCATGTTGCAGCACAGTGTAGATATTTCATGTAGCCAATTCTACCAATGTTCCAATTCTTCATCTGACTCAGAGGTGCAGGAACTCTCTCGGTTCCATGTAATCCATACGTCTACCATCGGGTTGATCCAGTCATGGTCTCGTACCATTATTTTGTAGAATTGATCCATATTATCATCACTTTATTTGTAGTTGGGGACTGGTTCAGTGTAGCACACCCCTTCTACATGGTCCAACGACACTACAACTCGAAGCGATTTCTTTTCAAACAACAATGTCCGCTTCTTCAAGTTGATTAGCCAATTCATGTTAATGGCCCACTCAATTCACAGGAATGCATGGTGTGGATTACTGTCATCAACGATCTCTATCACTTCAAAATCAGCCATCGCGCTCGCACCTTCAATATCAACAATTACTCCATACAGTCATCCCATCCAGATGATCTTCTGCTGGTTCACCAATCTGTGCTAGATTAGAGACCACTGCAACACAAGTCTCCCCATTATTTCCAATGTTTTTTTTGGAAAACCATTCACATAGGACCCAGATCCAAGATGTCTTGGTCCATCTCATAATATCCTATTTTCACGGTGAGCCTCATCTCCTACCTCATTCTAGCCTTATGCTTTCCATTTTCTAATTAAGCGGTGTCCATTAAGGGCGTTCTTTTTGTTGGTGCATTTGTTTATTAGCTCTTGCCGGCCTTTTAAAGCTTTGCTTTCGCGCAACAGTTTCATGTAGGTCTCCAAGAATGTGGTAAGGACAGATGGATAAACCTCTGTAGGTGCACTGATTTCTGGCACTTTGTTTTGGCTTCCTGAGGTGGATGCCTCAATGAAGCTTTTCTTGGATTCCATAAAATTCTCCTTAGCACGCTCCAGATTAAAACCAACTTCCTTTTTTGGGGCCTTCCAAACCCATCCATCCTCTTTAGGTTGTTTTCCTTTATCATCACCATTTTTTATCCTGCTTCTCAACACTATATGCATGCTCTGATCTTCCTCGCGGAGCTCAGCTCTGATCATCTCTAAGTTCTGCATAGTTTGCTGAGGTTGTGCATTTTTCTCCTGCATTTTGCCTATTAACAACGGGAATTCTTCTATAGTGTGATCAAACTAGCTGTAGTACTGCCATGATGGGCATGTCTAATTCTGACACTCCCGTGTATAGTGCCCTGGTGTTTCACAGTTGTGACATATAACTTGTCCCCAGCCTCTACTAGGCCCTCCTCCTCCTCAGCCTCGTCCTCATCTATGATATCCTCCACACACTCCTCCAGGGCCTTGCTCTAGAGGATGATTTTCTGCTTGCATCCAGTATGTAGGTTTTCTTTCCATTATTAGCTCATAGCTGTGATAGTGGCACTTATCATGGCCCACTGATTTGTAGAACAATTGTTGAGGTGTCTGAAAAAACTTTTGAATAAAATGACAGTTATCCATCACATTTTGTCTAGCAACCTAGAAAATAGCAAACCATAGAGCAGCTCCTACACTCAGCCTTGTTGGAGTGTTAAACATGTATTAGCAAAAAGGAGCCTACGAGTAAGTAGATTATGATGGGATTCCACTGACGCAACATCGCAATGGGTTGTACCTTAAGCGTTACTATGCTTGACTCAAGATAGTAACCCCTATGCTTTTGTTACATTTTTTTTCTCTAAGGGTAATTTTTTTGGTTAAGTGATCCAATTTTATATTTGTTGCAGATGCTAGACCTATTGGAATCGTTTGTTGGATATGCCGACAGAGCGAGTCGTAGTTCACGGAACATATCTTTTGCGGCCTGGGCCATCTTTGATCCAAGCGGCGAGTTAGTAAGTTTCAGAGGGGTATGTATTGGTTGGTCAACGAACAATATTGCTGAATATAGCACATTAATAGACCTCCTCTCTGATGCCATTACACGTGGCATACACCGACTAATCTTTAGGCTAGACTCACAACTCGTTATCCTACAGCTCACTGGTATCTACTCCGTATGGAATCTAGCTATCCATCGCATGTTCCTAATGGTCAAGATTTTGGAAAGGCAGTTTGATTCTATTCAATATTAGCATATTTCCAGAAACTTAAACACATTAATAGAATCATTGGAAAATTATGTGTTAGATAGACATTTGCAACATTTATAAAAAAAGCATTTCATCAAATATTTGCATCAAGATCACGTAACTCAACCAAAATAAAGCTCCGAAAATCCAAAATATATATATAACTGTTTATAGTTCATACATAATGTTCTGTAACAAGGACAAAATCGGTCAAATGACCCAAAACTCAAAATGCTAGGGGGCACCCT
The DNA here is from genome assembly GCA_031772625.1 of Pinus tabuliformis. Lineage (NCBI taxonomy): Eukaryota > Viridiplantae > Streptophyta > Pinopsida > Pinales > Pinaceae > Pinus > Pinus tabuliformis. The sequence goes on from CM062805.1 coordinate 249,208,923, forward strand.
AGTCTAATGATGCTGGTGATAACATGTCACCGCCTGTGCAATCATGCGTAAAAGCCTAGTCCATCGACTCGGCACACCAGTAGTATGTCACTGCAACCTCAGGGGCAGCTTGTCGGTCCTCACGACTGGAATACCAAGAGTGAGGCCCTCAACCTGATCCTGCAATGCTGAAAGAGTCTCAGCCACATCAAGGTCACGAAGGATAGCCCTCCCCATAGCCTCTCCTGCTGGAGCGGCAGCTGGTACTCTCAGATGTACTACTGGCCGAACTAGTCCAATATCTAGATGAGCACATGAATTTTGATTAGTCCTGATAGAAGAAAGCACAAGAACATTATAAAAAGAAACGATGAACAGAGATATGGTCAAATAATTTACTGATAGCACCCCACTGCTCACCAGTCGGCAACACCAAATCTGGGTCACCCCGGAAATCCATACTAGCATATGGATAATAGGAAAAAGCCATCTCCTGATGGTTGAACCACTTGAAAAAGGTATCAGAAAAGGAAACCTAGGACTGACCAGCATGTCGGGCAATAAGGTCGACCCATCTTTGCATCCATGGCTTAGTCAGTGGAGGTAAGCCAAGTGAGATGTACTGCGGCTGCATCAATGGGATCTTTTCCAAGGCGAAAGCAGTCAAAATAGAACCATAGCCGAAGTTCTTCAATTTTCCATTTTTTACCATGGTCAGTTTTTCTTTCATCACAGGGAGTACTGCGTCACACTAGTTGAACACCTTTGGTTCAAGGCATTCGAAGGCGTACTACATATAGGACCTGTTAACCACGTGAGGAGCCGCACTACCAGCCAGTCTAGAAAAAGTGAACAGAATGGTCCTCAAGGACCGGTCATTGACATCTTGGATGTTGATCTTGCCGTCCCTACTCAGCTGAGATCCCTCTCTGCAATACCGGCGAATATAATCTCTCATGGATTTGCCCCCACGGGAGGAACCTGATAACGAAAGAGGGGCCCACGCCTCGATAAACCGATCAAAAAATAGATGTCCATGACAGTCAAGAGGATATATTTGCCTCTGATCTGAAACACCTGGTTGGTAGGATCCCATGCATCGAGAAGATATTGCAACAAGTTGATTTGTTGCCTCATGCTAGAGATGCGGAAAACTTGAACAGGTCACAGTTCCGTAGTGCAGTTACCGTAATCGGATCATGTAAAGAAATCATATCCTCTTCTTCATGCTCGCATTCTCGCCATGTAACAACCATTTTTCTCCGATAAATCTCTGCAAAACAAGCAAGAGAAGAGTCAAGATCCTGATTTGGCAAAAAACAAGCAAAAATCCCATGAGAAAATAGTGCAAAAATTTCCCTTTTCGTGCCCATCGCACCCCCAGTGGTGTATTGGGTGGGATGCATACTAACTAGCCAATGGCCAAGCCAGTATGCATCACACCTTTCGATATAGGAAGGGTGTGATGGAGACAGGGCGAATTTTTCAAACCCCGAAGGCTCAGAAAAATAGGGAAACATGCACATAATTCAAAAAGGAAGGAATGCAACTGAAGAGCTCAGGTTTAGCTCCTACCTGGTCCAGACGGTGCCGAGAATCGTCCACATAATCTCCTGAAATCAGCTAGTGAAAATCAAGGGGGAAAAGCACCTCCAGAGCTCCAACAAACCAAAGTTCAAATGAAATGGTAAAATGAGGGGTAAAAAACCACTTTTAAATTACGTTTCACGTAATTCGAGTAAAATATTAGTGTTTTAACCCATTTTGAAACATATATTGTTCATTTCTAATCAGTTTGATGAAGCAATTGAACAGGCGGTACAACCTTTGAAGGAACAAAGTGATTAACGATGAAATTAAATCGATGACCATTATCAGGAGCTTTTTTTATGTGGAGTACAAGCTCGCTAAAATTTAAACATAAGCAATGAGCAAACGTTCCCCCAAAGTTTAAGCTCATTAAAAAATGAACCAATTTCCGGTAAATAACCATTATGAACACATTATCATCAGCTTTTGAGCCCTGGTCGTGTTCTCATCATCACCTCCACTCTGTTTTAGCCGATCATTCACCTCCATTTGATTGTTTACCCCTTTTGAGGAACAGCTGCAAAGAGTGATCCTGTTAGCCATCGTTGTGACACTGACGTGACTGGAAAATTCCAAACCTTACCTGGAATCAACTGCTACCTAAAATTATCACTCGTTCCTCAAAAGCGAGTCTCCTTTAAGCTCTTTTCACCTGACCTGTAAAATATGAAAAGATTGCCGAGCGATTGGCCTCTCCAGCTCGTTAAAGCAACTAGAAGTGCTATCCCTCCTCTAGATTTTAATCTTTTTGGAACTGAGGGATTATTACACAAAAAGATCGAGTGCTTGTCTTGTTCGGCTCGTTAAAATTACCGAAAATTCATCCCTTTCGTATTGTTTTATACTTTTTCGGACTTAAGGGATTATATGACGAAAAAGGATTATTGGAGTTTCCTTTACGTCCCTTTCAGACTCTCTAAAATTGAAAAGGACCGAGTTATCTTTGTCGTTAAACTCGTTAAAACTGAATAGCGACAAACTTGTCCATACAGACAAGAACGAGTTTCATTGTCGCTAGGTTCATTACAATATAGCGACGGGTTTGCCCGAAGGGAAAATTATAGAACAAGCATATGTTATCCTCCTAAATCTTGACAAAAATAAAGAGGTACTGGTTAGCAATGGCTGGAGAAAAATTGGGAAGAAAACTTGAAGAAACTTTATTGGTAGCAAGTCGCTCTTGAACATGACACTTTCATTCCGCATCCGAGTCGGGTTGGGTTGTTCCGTTCACTGGTCATATCACCATTGGTCCATCACACCATCCATATTTGGGGTTAACGCTACCAATCCATGTCAATGTCGCCAGTATGTTCAAGAGAAGTCGCTCAGAGAATTCACCTGTGTCTCATCCACTGCAACACATTCACGCTCCATTCTTTCATGACGGCCACCCTGAACCCTGTATCATCAGATCATTTTCACTCCAAAATAATTTACTCCGTTCTGTGTCGTAGATGTGGGATTCATTAAGGACCTCTTAAGACAAGTCATTTGTTGTCAACATCAGCTCATTATCCAAGAAGTTGACTTAGGAACAACCCTTTCAGTACTTTGAAGCTTGCATGCCTCAATGGCAAGTTTCTCACTTCCGGCGACAACTTTACATCAATGGCCTTCGACTGAAAGATTTTGTGCGGTGTTCGATGCCAAGTCCCTTATTCACACCACATGAATTGTACTGTAGTACCTTGAGGGTCATCAACATTATCGGTGATTCCAGTCGCGCCTGTTAACAGCTTACATCATTGGCTGGTAATCAGGCAATGTCTTTCCCTGTTCGACTCCAGAACATCTTTCACATGGATCAACTTGTACTCTGAGTGAAGATTAAATGAGTTTGAAGACCCCAGATCTAGTTCCATCCATTCAGGCCGCGATATATTCAGGAAAATAAAGACATCAAATGCACATTATTGCTCCATAGATGATCATCCGAATCAAAGGATGATGACTCTATCAGAATCATCAGTCTCCCGCAAAGACGGTTGTCTGTCTTATGTACATGAAAATGAATTTATAAAGCTGAGCATGGGAATGCTTGCCTCAGCTAGATCATGAAAAATATTATGAAGATAATGTATTGTATTGTATCTTATTACAGGTTGCCTTCCAGCTCGAAAAAACTTTGGATCCTCATGATAAAGCATTTCACCCGACATCAAAAGATTAACGACCTCATGCTTTAGGGGGAAACGGTTATAGACATTTTTGGGCACTGAAACCCCAATCAAAAATGTCCATAAAACAAGGGCTCCTAAGTCCCTAAAAGTGTTGTTTCATACCCTAAAGGAACAAGGTTAGCTGATTACATCATCTCCCAGAAGTTCTCCATAGGAAACTGCTCAGAACTAGTCAAAACTGGACCATACAGGTTGCTCAGTGCTAAGGGTGCGATGCATCCCACCTACCTAGAGTAAACGGTGTGATGCATACTGAAAAACCCTTCTGTAGGGTGTGATGGGCGAGAGTGGACAAATGGAAGAGATAGTTTGCAAGGTGGATGATCATAGAATCTTCCAGAAACTTCTCCTATGACACTTGCCTCTCTGAATTCACCCAGGGATGAGTAATAGATCATCAATTTCCAAGTGGAATCAAGAACTATCAGAGAGAGGACACTAATCAAAATCCCAGAAGCTGACTCACCCCCTTGCAATCATCTATATATGGATCCCTCATCCCAGAGATCCAGACGCTGGAATTTTGAATCTTGTAAGGAAGTGTTGTTGGTTTGTTGTTGGAATATCATAGTGTTGGGTGATCTAAGCTTTTCATGAAGTGAAAGAAGAGGTTTCATGCTGGAGGATGACGCTGGGTCAGAAAAATTGGTTGTAATCCCCTTTGCTGTTCTTGATATTAATAAAGCTATTCAAGTTTTCCTCCACATTCTTGTATGTTTGATTATATATGCATTTGTGTGGTCAATAGACATCTGGTCCTATATTGTTTATGACTGTAGATGCCTGTTCTTCGATAGTATTATGTTTCTTTGATTCCATAGGTGCTCTTTGAAGCCAGGTAGATGAAGGAGAAGTGGCAAGGATCTATCAGAAGGGAGAGGAACCAAGCAAGGAACCAAGTGCAAGATTGAGGTTGGTGTCCTTCATTCCACTCTTATCTACTTCTCATAAAGGAAAACGAAAGTAGTTTTAGTTTGTTTGTTTCTAAGATAGCTACCAGTCTTAGTGGGACTCGCAGATCCGAGTGGACACTAGATTTCCCGATAACACTTCAACATGTATAAAGATGCATTATAACATTAAAAGGAACATAATGAAAAATCAAGCTGGTAGTCGTAGTTTTGGGATCCAGGGGAAATCTCTCTGTATATGTGTTTTATGTGTTATGCTCTCGCATTGTTTATTTTCTATGTTTTAGAATTCGTATGCAGGTAATTTTTGTATAGGGTTAAAACCTACACCAATTAGTTTTTTAGTTGGGAAACAATTGGGAAAAAGTTGGGCCATGAGTAATAGGAGGTAATCAACAGGTAAAACCCGTGAACTCTGCTCATAATTAAGGAAATTTAACTTTTTAAAGTGCTTTAACACAAATACACGGGTTGGGTATTCACTGACCTACGTGTACACGCTTTTATGTTAGGGAAAAGTAGCGTACAGGGAATAAAACATTGTTTTTCATATATTTGGACCAAGTTTGGAAGGAGGGGTTGCCCTAGGCCATAAACCAAGCATCACAAATACTAAGAGTGGTAAATGGTGCTATAACACCTACTATATTTCTCAGTTAATCTAGTGTTAGAATGCCCAAACCGTATCCTCATCATTCTTCTGTAATCCTGCCATCCATCAAAGCTATCCTTGTGTGTACCCCACCATTGTGTGGGCATAGCACGCAGTGTCAAATCTAGTTCTTGGAAGCGTTGATGCTTAGGGAATTTACGCTTAAACGCATCCAAAAAATTATCCACATCAGTTAAACCATCATAATAAGGTAAGTTCCTTACCTCCAAAGAAACAAAGCACAACAACTTTGTCATCATGTTGCAGCACAGTGTAGATATTTCATGTAGCCAATTCTACCAATGTTCCAATTCTTCATCTGACTCAGAGGTGCAGGAACTCTCTCGGTTCCATGTAATCCATCCGTCTACCATCGGGTTGATCCAGTCCTGTTCTCGTGCCATTATTTTGTAGAATTGATCCATATTATCATCACTTTATTTGTAGTTGGGGACTGGTTCAGTGTAGCGCACCCCTTCTACATGGTCCAACGACACTACAACTCGAAGCGATTTCTTTTCAAACAACAATGTCCGCTTCTTCAAGTTGATTAGCCAATTCATGTTAATGGCCCACTCAATTCACAGGAATGCATGGTGTGGATTACTGTCATCAACGATCTCTATCACTTCAAAATCAGCCATCGCGCTCGCACCTTCAATATCAACAATTACTCCATACAGTCATCCCATCAGGATGATCTTCTGCTGGTTCACCAATCTGAGCTAGATTAAAGACCACTGCAACGCAAGTCTCCCCATTATTTCCAATGTTTTTTTTTGGAAAAACATTCACATAGGACCCAGATCCAAGATGTCTTGGTCCATCTCATAATATCCTATTTTCACAGTGAGCCTCATCTCCTACCTCATTCTAGCCTTATGCTTTCCATTTTCTAATTAAGCGGTGTCCATTAAGGGCGTTCTTTTTGTTGGTGCATTTGTTTATTAACTCTTGCCGGCCTTTTAAAGCTTTGCTATCGTGCAACAGTTTCATGTAGGTCTCCAAGAATGTGGTAAGGACAGATGGATCAACCTCTGTAGGTGCACTGATTTCTGGCACTTTGTTCTGGCTTCCTGAGGTGGACGCCTCAATGAAGCTTTTCTTGGATTCCATAAAAGTCTCCTTAGCATGCTCCAGATTAAAACCAACTTCCTTTTTTGGGGCCTTCCAAACCCATCCATCCTCTTTAGGTTGTTTTCCTTTATCATCACCAGTTTTTATCTTGCTTCTCAACACTATATGCATGCTCTGATCTTCCTCGTGGGGCTCAGCTCTGATCATCTCTAAGTTCTGCATAGTTTGCTGAGGTTGTGCATTTTTCTCCTGCATTTTGCCTATTAACAACGGGAATTCTTCTATAGTGTGATCAAACTTGCTGTAGTACTACCATGATGGGCATGTCTAATTCTGACACTCCCGTGTCTAGTGCCCTGGTGTTTCACAGTTGTAACATATAACCTGTCCCCAGCCTCTACTAGGCCCTCCTCCTCCTTAGCCTCGTCCTCGTCTATGATATCCTCCACACACTCCTCCGGGGCCTTGCTCTAGAGGATGATTTTTTGCTTGCATCCGGTATGTAGGTTTTCTTTCCATTATTAGCTCATAGCTGTAGTGGCGCTTATCATGGCCCACTGATTTGTAGAACAATTGTTGAGGTGTCTGAAAAAACTTTTGAATAAAATGACAGTTATCCATCACATTTTGTCTAGCAACCTAGAAAATAGCAAACCATAGAGCAGCTCCTACACTCGGCCTTGTTGGAGTGTTAAACATGTATTAGCAAAAGGAGCCTACGAGTAAGTAGATTATGATGGGATTCCACTGGCGCAACATCGCAACGGGTTGTACCTTAAGCGTTACTATGCTTGAGTCAAGATAGTAACCCCTATGCTTTTGTTTCATTTTTTTTTTCTAAGGGTAATTTTTTTGGTTAAGTGATCCAATTTTACATTTGTTGTAGATGCTAGACCTATTGGAATCATTTGTTGGATATGCCGACGGAGCGAGTCGTAGTTCACGGAACATATCTTTTGCGGCCTGGGCCATCTTTGATCCAAGCGACGAGTTAGTAAGTTTCAGAGGGGTATGTATTGGTTGGTCAACAAACAATATTGCTGAATATAGCACATTAATAGACCTACTCTCTGATGCCATTACACATGGCATACGCCGACTAATCGTCAGGCTAGACTCACAACTCGTCATCCTATAGCTCACTGGTATCTACTCCATATGGAATCTAGATATCCATCGCATGTTCCTAAGGGTCAAGATTTTGGAAAGGCAGTTTGATTCTATTCAATATCAGCATATTTCCAGAAACTTAAACACATTAATAGAATCATTGGAAAATTATGTGTTAGATAGACATTTGCAACATTTATAAAAGAAGCATTTCATCAAATATTTGCATCAAGATCACGTAACTCAACCAAAATAAAGCTCCGAAAATCCAAAATATATATATAACTGTTTATGGTTCATACATAATGTTCTGTAACCAGGACAAAATCGGTCAAATGACCCAAAAATCAAAATGCTAGGGGACACCCTAGTCTAATGATGCTGGTGATAACAAGTCACCGCTTGTGCATCATGCGTAAAAGCCTAGTCCATCGACTCGGCACGCCCTATCATCAGATCATTTTCACCTCCAAAATCATTTACTCCATTCTGTGTCGTAGATGTGGGATTCATTAAGGCCCTCTTATGACAAGTCACTTCTTGTCAACATCATCTCATTACCGAAGAAGTTGACTTAGGAACAACCCTTTCAGTACTTTGAAGCTTGCATGCCTCAATGGCAAGTTTCTCACTTCCGGCGACAAGTTTACATCAATGGCCTTCGACCGAAAGATTTTGTGCGGTGTTCGATGCCAAGTCCCTTATTCACACCACATGAATTGTACTGTAGTACCTTGAGGGTCATCATCATTATCGGTGATTCCGGTTGCGCCTGTTAACAGCTTACATCATTGGCTGGTAATCAGGCAATGTCTTTCCCTGTTTGACTCCAGAACATCTTTCACATGGATCAACTTGTACTCTGAGTGAAGATTAAATGAGTTTGAAGACCCCAGATCTAGTTTCATCCATTTGGGCCGAGATATATTCAGGAAAATAAAGACGTCAAATGCACATTATTGCTCCATAGATGATCATTCGAATCAAAGGATGATGACTCTATCAAAATCATCAGTCTCCTACAAAGACGGTTGTCTGTCTTATGTACATGAAAATGAATTTATAAAGCTGAGCATGGGAATGCCTGCCTCAGCTAGATCATGAAAAATATTATGAAGATAATGTATTGTATTGTATCTTATTATAGGTCGCCTTCCAGCTCGAAAAAACTTCTCATGATAAAGCATTTCACCCGACATCAAAAGATTAACGACCTCATGCTTTATGGGGAAACTGTTATAGATATTTTTGGGCACTGAAACCCCAATCAAACGTGTCCATAAACCAAGGGCTCCTAAGTCCCTAAAAGTGTTGTTTCATACCCTAAAGGAACAAGGTCAGCTGATTACATCATCTCCCAGAAGTTCTCCACAGGAAACTGCTCAGAACTAGTCAAAACTGGACCATACAGGTTGCTCAGTTCTAAGGGTGCGATGCATCCCACCTACCTAGTGTAAACGGTGTGATGCATACTGAAAAAACCTTCTGTAGGGTGCGATGGGCGAGGGTGGAAAAATGGAAGAGATAGTTTGCGAGGTGGATGATCATAGAATCTTCCAGAAACTTCTCCTATGACACTTGCTTCTCTGAATTCGCCCAGGGATGAGTAATAGATCATCAATCTCCAAGTGGAATCAAGAACTATCAGAGAGAGGACACTAATCAAAATCCCAGAAGCTGACTCACCCCCTTGCAATCATCTATATATGGATCCCTCATCCCAGAGATCCAGACGCTGGAATTTTGAATCTTGTAAGGAAGTGTTGTTGGTTTCTTGTTGGAATATCATAGTGTTGGTTGATCTAAGCTTTTCATGAGGTGAAAGAAGAGCTTTCATGCTGGAGGATGACACTGGGTCAAAACAATTGGTTGTAATCCCCTTTGCTATTCATGATATTAATAAAGCTATTCAAGTTTTCCTCCACATTCTTGTATGTTTGATTATATATGCATTTGTGTGGTCAATAGACATCTGGTCCTATATTGTTTATGACTGTGGATGCCTGTTCTTCGATAGTATTATGTTTCTTTGATTCCACGGGTGCTCTTTGAAGCCGGGTAGATGAAGGAGAAGTGGCAAGGATCTGTCAGAAGGGAGAGGAACCGAGCAAGGAACCAAGTGCAAGACTGAGGTTGGTGTCCTTCATTCCACTCTTATCTACTTCTGATAAAGGAAAACGAAAGTAGTTTTAGTTTGTTTGTTTCTAAGATAGCTACCAGTCTTAGTGGGACTCGCAGATTCGAGTGGACACTAGATTTCCCGATAACACTTCAACATGTATAAAGATGCATTATAACATTGAAAGGAACATAATGAAAAATCAAGCTGGTAGTCCTAGTTTTGGGATCCAGGGGAAATCTCTCTATATATGTGTTTTATGTGTTATGCTCTTGCATTGTTTATTTTCTATGTTTTAGAATTCGTATGCAGGTAATTTCTGTATAGGGTTAAAACCTACACCAATTAGTTTTGTAGTTGGGAAACAATTGGGAAAAAGTTGGGCCATGAGTAATAGGAGGTAATCAACAGGTAAAACCCGTGAACTCTGCTCATAATTAAGGAAATTTAACTTTTTAAAGTGTTTTAACACAAATACACGGGTTGGGTATTGACTGACCTACGTGTACATGCTTTTCTGTTAGGGAAAAGTAGCGTACAGGGAATAAAACATTGTTTTTCATATATTTGAACCAAGTTTGGAAGGAGGGGTTGCCCGAGGCCATAAACCAAGCATGACAAATACCAAGAGTGGTAAATGGTGCTATAACACCTACTATATTTCTCAGTCAATCTAGTGTTAGAACGCCCAAACCGTATCCTCATCATTCTTCTGTAATCCTGCCATCCATCAAAGCTATCCTTGTGTGTACCCCACCATTGTGTGGGCATAGCACGTAGTGACAAATCTAGTTCTTGGAAGCGTTGATGCTTAGGTAATTTACGCTTAAACGCATCCAAAAAATTATCCACATTAGTTAAACCATCATAATAAGGTAAGTTCCTTACCTCGAAAGAAACAAAGCACAACAACTTTGTCATCATGTTGTAGCACAGTGTAGATATTTCATGTAGCCAATTCTACCAATGTTCCAATTCTTCATCTGACTCAGAGGTGCAGGAACTCTCTCGGTTCCATGTAATCCATCCGTCTACCATCGGGTTGATCCAGTCCTGGTCTCGTGCCATTATTTTGTAGAATTGATCCATATTATCATCACTTTATTTGTAGTTGGGGACTGGTTCAGTGTAGCACACCCCTTCTACATGGTGCAACGACACTACAACTCGAAGTGATTTCTTTTCAAACAACAATGTCCGCTTCTTCAAGTTGATTAGCCAATTCATGTTAATGGCCCACTCAATTCACAGGAATGCATGGTGTGGATTACTGTCATCAACGATCTCTATCACTTCAAAATCAGCCATCGCGCTCGCACCTTCAATATCAACAATTACTCCATACAGTCATCCCATCAGGATGATCTTCTGCTGGTTCACCAATCTGAGCTAGATCAGAGACCACTACAACGCAAGTCTCCCCATTATTTCCAATGTTTTTTTTGGAAAAACATTCACATAGGACCCAGATCCAAGATGTCTTGGTCCATCTCATAATATCCTATTTTCACGGTGAGCCTCATCTCCTACCTCATTAACAGCCTTATGCTTTCCTTTTTCTAATTAAGCGGTGTCCATTAAGGGCGTTCTTTTTGTTGGTGCATTTGTTTATTAACTCCTGCCGTCCTTTTAAAGCTTTGCTATCGCGCAATAGTTTCATGTAGGTCTCCAAGAATGTGGTAAGGACAGATGGATCAACCTCTGTAGGTGCACTGATTTCTGGCACTTTGTTCTGGCTTCCTGAGGTGGATGCCTCAATGAAGCTTTTCCTGGATTCCATAAAAGTCTCCTTAGCACGCTCCAAATTAAAACCAACTTCCTTTTTTGGGGCCTTCCAAACCCATCCATCCTCTTTAGGTTGTTTTCCTTTATCATCACCAGTTTTTATCCTGCTTCTCAACACTATATGCATGCTCTGATCTTCCTCGCGGGGCTCAGCTCTAATAATCTCTAAGTTCTGCATAGTTTGCTGAGGTTGTGCATTTTTCTCCTGCATTTTGCCTATTAACAACGAGATTTCTTCTATAGTGTGATCAAACTAGCTGTAGTACTGCCATGATGGACATGTCTAATTATGACACTCCTGTGTATAGTGCCCTGGTGTTTCACAATTGTAACATATAACCTGTCCCCAACCTCTACTAGGCCCTCCTCCTCCTCAGCCTCGTCCTTGTCTATGATATCCTCCACACACTCCTCCAGGGCCTTGCTCTAGAGGATGATTTTTTGCTTGCATCCGGTATGTAGGTTTTCTTTCCATTATTAGCTCATAGCTGTGATAGTGGCGCTTATCATGGCCCACTGATTTGTAGAACAATTGTTGAGGTGTCTGAAAAAACTTTTGAATAAAATGACAGTTATCCATCACATTTTGTCTAGCAACCTAGAAAATAGCAAACCATAGAGCAGCTCCTACACTCGGCCTTGTTGGAGCTTCTCACCTCAGGGGAATTGGTTCCCCTCTTGTGATATACTTCACGAATATAGGACAGTGGTATTTATTGTGCCCCTGGCCCTTACACTTCAGGCACTAGACTTCCATGCACACCTCTAGTTTAGTCTCCTTGTCTTTCTTCAAGCTATGCAATTCTATTCAAAGGATCTATAACTGAGAGTGAATCCATTGTATTCCTAAGGCTGTATCCTGAATGGGTGTTGCATGAAACCTCATCACAATTTCTATGCTTCTGCCTAAGTTCCTATCTTCTGCTACGACAGAGAAATCCTCAGGTGGTGCAAAAGTAAAGCTATAAACCATTGACGATGCTGACCATTTGTGAGCTACATGTTATATTCCCAGATCACATGCTTCAACCTTTGATCTAACTCCCAAGGCGTCTCATCAACCCGCATCGTGATTCCCTTAAATCCAACTACTGACTATGAGTCAGAATTATGCTTACTAAACTCCTTGTTTAAAGCAACCTTAGTTTCTACTAGCATTGCTAGAGGGTTATCAGAATAGTACTTAATATACCAAGTCAGCATGCAATCCTTTAGAGAGGTAACTAATTGTGCCTTCTTTATATTGTCATCAGTGATCTGCTGCACTATCCACACAACATTTGCAACAAACCAAAACTGCTCTGTATCTTCACTTCCTATGCCCTTGAAAATCAACAACTTCATTATGTTCAACATGTTGAATGGAGGGGGTGGTGGTGGAGGTGTGGGCAAAGGTGTATGTGGTGGAGGTGGAGTAGATGGATGATGTGTCTATGGAAAACCCTATGTTATTAGCTGGACAACACTCCGTGGTGAGGCTTGTACTACCCCCTCATCATCACTAGGAGGTCCAATCAACAGGATATATTCAAGACCTGATCTCTCTCGATCTCTGAAGAGTTTCCCACTTCACATTGCTCCAAACATAAAGGTAATGGAACAACCCATTTTTCATTTAACAACATTCTAATCCAAGTATTCAAAAATCTTAAATAGTTACCTCATAGTCCCTTGAAAAATTGCCACTTCGCTTCGCTATAGTTGACTGAGGTATCAACTGTGAATTCTATAAAAAATCCTCTTATAATCCAATCAAGCCAGTGATCGACAACCCGCGTGATCTTGTCTTCAGAGGATTCTAATTGTCGTACTAGTTCTGGAGTCCACACTATTGGACCATCAAGCTTCCACCTCCCTTGACCATCTACCAACTTAGCTAACCACTCGTATAATTTGATCTTGAAGGTGCAGAAGAAAATTTCATGTATCTCTGTGTACAGATATCTTTCCAACCATTGTTCCTTTGGCATGTGCAGATTCCTATTTTCCTGCACCACTAATGCATGAATTTTTCTATCCAACCACTTTTCAATTTCTTTCTTCGTTGGGTTCCAATGATACGACATCACACATCTCTTTCAAGAAGATCTCGATCATAGAAACGAAAACATTTGTTGGTTTAGGGGGTCTTGACCCAGGTTCATAGTTAGTTGTGCCAACCAACAAAACCCTACACTACTGGCCGTTTCAGTAACAACCCAGAGATCAGTGTGATGTCTTTTAGCAACCTAGATCTACCTTCGCATAAGTTTATAAGCCCCTAGGGCTCAATACTGAAACTCTGCTCAAACAACCTTTAGACCTTCATGAAGGTCTACGATTGGTCTTTGCCAACCCTTAACAATTAGTTTATCCCCTTACGTGCACCAAAAAACAACCCTAAATAAATGTTCATGCAATATACTTAGGTTATTATTAAACATTAGGCACTTCATCAAATTCTTCGTGAAATTACATAAACATGCTTACGTACATAATCTAATAGTTATTCAATAGAATCGCACATCAATAGGTCAATATTTCATAAACACAGTAATCACCCACAACATATATCGTAAGCAAAACTAAACAAAGATAAATAGATATACACAATATTTCTTTGGTAACTTCCTTTATTTATCTTCAATTCAATGTTATAGACTTGAAACTACCCTACCTACTTAGCTACAGGGGTCCACACACTCAGCTACAGACTCTACTTAGGCCTCTTCACACTCATCTACAGAGACATTCTCTCCTATATGACCCCACTTCTCTGTGCTATCACTTCTAAGACTCCATTCGTTATCCATCATAATATGCCTTAGACTCTCTAAGACACACCTATTTATAGCATTTTACATACAATCCCATGGTTCACGGACCATGGGTGGATCTCAAAGTTGACTCAACTTTTACATAAATCTATTCAATATATGGTTAAACCTCTGATTGAAATATTTCACTTTTTCTTTGTGCTCCATCTTGAGATTGCCCAGCTGTTTCAACAGCATGGCAGTGGTTTTGTCATCAATGAATTTTCAAGAAAAATATTATTAAACCCCTTCCAATTTTAGATGGAATTCAGAGGAAGACTATGATACCATACAACTTATCTGCCATATAACATGCATTGAAAATGTATGCATTCAACATCATCATAATGTAGCTCTAGCATTTTCATATGTAGGTAGAATTTGTTTAGACGATCCTTCATTTTTATTACATTTTCAGGGTCATACTTCGTTAATAGCTTTTCTGGATGTTGGAATCTTGTGTAGAACACCTGGTAGTGAAAGTGGGCCCTAACACATCCAGTCCAGATCTTGGTCTGCTAGGTCTTCGTCATTGTTTTCCCCTTCATCAAAATCTAATTGGCTTTCTTCTTCTTCACCGCCTAACCTGCAAAAAGTATCATCCAAGAGTACCACGTTATCACCACCACTACCATTGAAGTTTGGAGGCTGCTCTAATTTATCTACATTCTCTTCAAAGTTTGCTAACTCTTTAAGGGTAGTGAGAACCAAATCTTCAACTATTGAGACCACTATCCCAATGGCGGTGGTTTGGTTCTTCTTTGGAAAATATGGAAGATTACGTACTTCGGTTATCAATCCAATAGCTATTTCAAAATTACTGGTGATAGGGCAGATGGCCTAGATCTGGTCATAAGAGGTTTTGCAAGTCTCTACAGCCCCATTCTGAGAAGGATTTCAAACTTCAGGAATATGCATAGGGGAGGCGCTAGGAATGTTTTGCCTTGATTGGAAGATGTAAGGTTGGGATTGGTGAGGTTATCAGCCATAAAAAGCTAGATTCCCTCCTTCTAGATCCAGAAATGTTGATGGTGTTGGACCCACCAACATTCAACGGGTCTCCCTGATATGTGGTCCCAATTAGACCCCACACCATTTGGGATAGGATCCCCATCTAGAATATGGCCTAGTTTCTGGTTGTCTTAAATATATTCCTTCGATCTAACTATCAGCAAGAGAGAGGAGTGCCAATGTGCCTTTCAAAAACAAGGGGGTGTGTCTGGTGTGTGTTCGTTCACAAGTGCATCAAATATATTTTAGTTTGGAGGGGGAGAAAAAGTGAGATTCTAAGAGAGAGGTAATAGTACCACCATCGTAGAGACACTGCACATAAACAAGAAGAATATGTACATCATCAAGCGGAATAGTCCATAGAGATGTGGAAGTTATTACAACCAACATAACAAGGAATATTTTTCTAATATCCATCAGAATAGTCCACAAGGATACGATAATGATATTAACAATTACAACATATTCGTAATATGATAAGTACCAATATAACCGAAATAGTTCAAATACTTTAGCACAAATGAAAGAAAACACGAATTAGAAACATTCATAGAATAGGATTAAAAATATCCATAATTCATGCATGAAGAACATGTTGGCCATAAGGCTTTTGGTATTAAGTAAAAGTTCCAAGACACATGTACATAATGAACACCACTAGCTCCAATAGTGGAGTATTGGAGCCACTCCTTGCTCCTCAAAATAACTAGTTTGTATCTCTAATGCTACGCAGAAGGAGACAAGGTGAAAAGTCCATTGCTCTTACAATTATTGGGTGCGGGATCCCCCAAGGGAAATTTTGGGGCTTAGAGCCCATATTTTGGTCAAAAGTTGTAATCTCGATGTAAAGACTCCACATTTTGTGGACGCGGAGCGAGTAGTTTGTAGAAGAGTCATAGGGTTTTCCGCCCTCAATTTTGTAATGTAATGTCAGCTGTAGAGATCTACCCATGGTCCGCAGACCATGGGATTGTATAAATAGAGCGAGGCTCTAAGTAGTTAAGCAATCATCAGATCATGGAATAATAATGATAATGATGAAGAGTTGAGTCATATCTGAAGTGTAAATTTTAGTTTTGGGTCGTAGAATAGGAGAAGGCTCTGTAGCTGAGTGCGCAGAGGCCTAGTAGTCCACAGTTGATGGTGTGGATCCCTGCAGCTGAGTGCGCAGGGCGAGTCAAGTATGTAATAGTTGGAGCATTAATAAAGAGAAGTTTCATATCCATTATGCATATTTATTTCCTATTTTATGCATCTGCTACATTGAATATACATTACACTTTTAATGGTTATATGATGCGCAATATGTATGAATGTGTTGAATAAGCGAATGCAAGATAGAATATATGTTTACGCGAACTTAACTAAGATCTTTAAGAAGATAAGTAAGATACATGGTGTAATTTGAGGAAATATTGCAGGATGCTGCCATAGCAGGCGAAAGCATCTCAGCCCCTAGTTAAGGCTTCACGAAAGGCGATTATAACAGATCACGAAGGTATTAAAGGTTAGGACAGTGCACGAAGTAACCTGCACGAAGGTAGGCATAGTTGGACTAAATCGGCACCTCAGACATCTCAAGGGTGCGGAAACTTGGTTCCAGCACCCCCCATACTACCTCGGGTGAGACTTGAGTCCACGCTCTGTGGGCTGATGCCAAAAGGGCTAGTAGTGCAGGGATTTGTTTGGCTAATTAACTCTGAACCTGGGTTAGGCCCCCATCAAGCCAACAACAATGAGGGTGTATATATATAACAATGAGGAGGTGATGCTTCACCTTCCTTATGACTCTTAATCTACCCCCATGACTATCTGACTTCCTATCACTTTTAAACTTTACATGACTCTTCATATTCCATACATGTCCTTTGGAATTTCAATTTACAATACATTTTCAAAACATGAATTACATAATCCACCATAATGGTGTGGAAAGTGAAAACTCATGACATGGCATGACATGACACTGCTGACATGGAATGATTGATGATGTGGCAATGAGAAGCCACTGTTGCTGCTATGTGTTGAGTGTCTGCTTAAGAATTATTTTCTTTCCATCTCCGGGTGGCTTGGTGATAAGGAACCTTCAACGATCTCAAGTCTTGAGTTGTGATTGGAAACTAGTGTCCCTTTGCTTTCTCTCGGTTGATCAACTTACATACTTAGCTATAAAGGTATCTTTTAACATGTTTCCCTTGTTTTATATACTTCTTCGTCATCTCACCATGTCATGATAAGGTACCTGCATTTTCAATTCACTCATGACAAGATGACATCAATCTAAAAAACCATGGACTACCAGCTTGATTTTTCATTATGTTCCATTCAATGTTACAATACATATTTATACATGCTGAAGCATCCAATACCATGTACCGAAAACCATTGCGTCCAAAACCATGGACCGAAAACAATCACGTCCAAAACCATGTGTGAAAATCATGCACAAAACCATAGGTAGGTCCGCCCAACCTAATATAGGGTCCAAAAAACAAAATTTTCTAGGGTGCTACCCTGGACCCCATAGAGGGGGGTTACTTGCACCCCTAAACCCCCCTGTAACCCCCCCACTATGCAATTGGCACAACGAAGGGGGGCCTCCCCCCCCCCCCCCCCTCTAACCCCCTAGTTAACTACATAGGCTAGTCATGGAAAGAATATAACACTACCCAACATTCTCTCACTTGTTGTTTTCTTTCCATAAGGGGCCACAAGAGAGCTTAGTCATTTATCTAGTCCTGCAATGCTCACAGATTTTTTCAATGCATCTGCAGTATTCTTCAAAGTGTCCACCTTTACCAGCAACACCTTTTTGTCTTCTATCATATCCCTCGCAAAGTGATACTGAACATTAGTGTGCTTTGTCCTTGAATGATATGCAGGGTTCTTTGCCAAGAAAATTGCACTTTGGCTATCATAGTCTATCCTTATAGCTCCCTATACTAACCCCATACTTGAACACAATCTCTACAACCAAACTGCTTCCTTGCTTGCATGAGTGGCTGCCATGTATTCTGCCTCTGTAGTTGATAGTACCACTATAGATTGTTTCTTACTCTTCCAACTAACTGCACCTCCAAATAGGTTAAACACATACCCACTTGTATATCTTCTCTGATCCAGATCTCCAACCCAGTATGCATCAACAAAGCCACGAATATCCAACACTCTGTCCAATCCTGGTCTTCCTTCGTAGCACAAACCATAATCACTAGTGCCACGCAAATCCCTGAAAAACTGCTTCACTGTTGTCCAGTTCTCCTTCCTTGTTTTTGACATAAACCTGCTCAATACTCCCACTACATGTTCAATGTCCGGTTTAGTACAGACCATTGCATACATCAGGCTACCGACTGCACTTGCATATGGAACATGGGACATGTCCTCTTCCTCTTCTTATGTCTTGGGACTCTGTTTAACAGATAACCTCACACCTACAGGAATAGGAACCTTCATCAGTTTACTATCCTGCATATTAAACCTCTGCAATATTGCCTCGACATACTTCCTCTGGTTTAACCAGAGCTTCCTCTTTTCCCAATCTCTTTTAATTTCCATGCCCAAAATATAGTTTTCATCACCAAGATCTTTCATGTCGAATTTGGAGGACAATTGTGTCTTCAAATACTAGATAATTTCTTTGTCATTTCCAACCAACAACATATCATCCACATACAAGACCAGATAAACAACACAGTCACCAATTAATTTAAAATACACACAATGATCTCCTTTGCTTCGGGTGAAGCCAAGTCCCTGTATAAATGTATCAAATTTCTAATACCACATCCTTGGTGACTGTTTTAACCCATACAAAGACTTCTTTAACTTGCATACTAGTTCTTTCTACCATGATATACCACACTTCCTACAAAATTCTTAAAATTCATAACTGCAAAACCCTCCACCATTATCTGTCCTCAACACATTTATCTTCTTCTCTGTCTGGTTTTCCACCAGAGCCTTAAATTCTTTAAACCTATGAAAGACTTCAAATTTCTTATTAAGGAAATATATCCATGAATTCTTTGAGAAATCATCTATAAATGATACATAGTACATAGACTTACCCAGTGATGGAACCTTCATAGGTCCAAACACATCACTGTGCACAAGTTCTAATATCTGTTTCACCCTCTTACCACCAGAGGGTAAACTCACCTGATTCTGCTTCCCATATACACAATTTTCATAGAATTCAAAATCCAGAGAGCTATTACTCATACCTTCTACCATACCTTTACCATGAAGTATTCGACGGTCCTTCTCTCCAGTATGTCCAAGGCTTTGATGCCACAACACTGTCTTCTCTGCAAAGACCACTATATTTTCTACTCCACTTTCAGGAACCACAAAACTATTGCACCCATCAACAATAGTGATACCTTGCAACTTGTATAGAGTTCCAATCCGAACTCCTTGCATCAATACCATTGCTCCCCAAACCATCTTGCAGGTATCCTTCTCGAACACTATTTTTACACCTTCATCATCTAGCTTGCTTACGGAAATTAGATTTCTGGGCAATGCAGGAATATACAAAACACCTGGAAGTGTTCTAACCCTTCCACCTTGCAACTTCAACTTTACTTTTCCGTGTCTAATGATTCTAGCCTTCCTGTCATCCCCTAAGAAGACATCACCACCATCATATTTCTCATACTGGAAGAACCACTCTCTATGTGGAGTGAAGTGAAAGGATGCACCTGAGTCAATCAACCATGCCTCATGATCTACATGTGTACTTGAAGAAGCCAAGTACACATCCCCACCTTCATCTGAGGTGGTTTTCGCCTCTGCAGAAGGAGCATCATCAAATCTCTTTCCTTTGTCAGGAGATTTAGATTTATAGTCCCTTTTGTAGTGCCATTCCTTTCCACATTTCCAACAAACCACCTTTACAGGTTTTCCTGGAGATTTAGATCTCCCTCTAGATTTAGATCTCCCACTTGATGAATTATTTTTGTTTCTGTTCTAGGACCGTCCTCGTACAGATAAAGCATCACCATTTTGGCTTTCCATATTTTTCCGTCCCATCTCTTCCGTCAGCAAGGATGAGACTATTTCATCAAACTGCAAGGCAGTTGTATTTCTACCTATTACAATAACCAGACTATAGCACGAATCGTGTAGAGAACACAACAAACTGATGCACTTATCTTCATCTAAAATTTTAATATCAACAGATAATAATTGACTTACCATAGTATTAAATGAGTTCAATTGCTCTGTCATCGAGTCTCCATCTTTCATCCTCAGGTCATATAGCTTTTTCTGCATGAACAGTTTATTCACCAGAGATTAGATTGGTACAAAGTCCCTAACTTGTCCCACAAATCCTTCGTCGTAGCTTCCCCTGATACATTCAGCAATACTAAATCTAAGACACACAATCGTATTGTGCTCTTTGCCTTCCGATCCAACTTCTTCCATTCTTCATCAGACACTCCTGTTGGTTTAGTACCTAGATCTACTGTGATCCAAAGATCTTTATCCACCAACAGGTCCTCCATCTTGAGTTTCCACAACTCAAAACTCTAACCATTAAATTTCTCCATCTCTAATCCCCCAGTTAACTACATGGGTTAGTCGTGGAAAGAATATAACACAGCCCAACAGACATCAGTTTGAAAAACCCCTAGGCTAAGATAGTGCATATTGATCCATTGACTAAGAGGGAACTAGGTAACAAGCAGATTGTTTGGTCCGAAACATATGTCATGAATGGAGAAATTACGATTTCCTTCATTGGACTGATCATGGGCATGGATATCCATGTTAGGCTCTAACTACTAGATCATTTTGGCTTCTGGTAACTTCTTTGGACAACCTCTTCTGGTAATTCTAACTTAATGTGTCTAGCCTATGCATTCTAATAACCAAAAATCATTTTTCCTGTGACTTGTGCCAAAGAGCTACAATTACCTAAAGTGATTGCATATACAAATACACTAAAATACAGACCAAATTAGTAAAGAAATGTGTAAAATAATGCATAATAACCATAATACTCATGACTTGCTAAAAGTATGTTATTGATAGGAAAAACATCATTGTTTAGGGAAATGAAATATGAAATGCAAGAAAATGGGTCATAGAAAGTGTTTGAGAGATAATATGGATAGGTTGAAGTTGAGACTTGTCAGATTTCAATTGTTTCTAAATTTGAACCTTGGTATTCTTCAAAGGAGGACTCATATATGAGAGATGAAGCACTTTTTGAGGCTAGAGAGGATTGAAATTTTGGCTACATTGTGTGGTCAAGAGCATGTGTGTTGGAGCATGAGGAGGAGTAAGTGATAAAATCACTAATTTCCTTGTCCTTAGTTTTCTCCCTAATTGTGAGGTGTTGCTCAATCATGATCAAGACATTATGAACTACCACTTTCTCATAACTATATTTTCCATAAGCCCAGAAAGATGTTTTAAGGTACACACTAAGATTTTTCTGAGGATGAAAGGTCAGTTGTTTAGTGTAGGTGTCATGGGAGGTTATTATAGATAATATATGCATTTGTAGTGGACAACCATGACTACCAAAGTAGCCCCCCAGAGAGGATTTAGATTCAAGAACCATGATGTCCATGGGATATTCCCACAAGTCCACTATATCACCATGTCCTCTAAAATTCGTTTTGGTTAAATTGTTTACCTATCATCTAGTTGAATTATAATCATGGTTTTTCTAAGGCTAGAGAGTCATAAGGCTTCATGGTTTCCCACACCATTGCATTAATGGCATAACCCAAGTCCATTAAAATGTTTGGAATAACATTATTACTGATCTACAAATTAACAACTGGGCTACCTAGATCAAATTATTTTTCTACAAGGACTCTATCCATCATAATATCAAATCACTTTCCCATGAAATGAAATTTTTTAGGATATTTTCTTCTTCGGCATGGCCTCCTTAAATAGAGTTATCTCACCACTTTTGAGTAAATTGGTACATATTTAATAGCTTGAAAAACCAATATCTTGACACACACATTCTTTAGCTTTCCTAAGAAATCAAATTATGGTTGATCTATAGTTTTTTCTTGACATAGTCTTTTAGAGTAAGGTAGTTCTTGAGGTTCGGGACTTATGCATTTGGTTCTTAAAGGTTTAGGAGAAAAATCCTACTCTGCTTCTTCCTTACAAGATTTCTCAATGAGATATTTAGTATGCATGGGAGCGTTCTCTTTAGTTAGTGTCTACCCTAATATAAGATGGATATCATGGTAGTCCATGAAAGGTATGGAGTAGGTTGGGTAGGTTGCAAGCCCAATAGTTTGCATTGGTTGAGCCAACCTACCATTATTGGGATTAAATATGGGCTATGGAAGCAATTGCTATCATGTAGGGGTAGATTTATATGCTTGCATTGGAGGAGAAGGAAGGAGTTACATGGGCGGCTACTAAGGGCCTCCATATGTAGGATTTCTTCACCCCTATTCCCAAAGATATTGAGGGGGAGGAGAATCCATTGAATTTTGGGAAGGTAGGCACCACTACCAAGAGGGATAATGCATGGAAGGATTCATACAACAAGAATTGAAACTTTGAGATGGATCTTGGATCATACATTGTCTTTTCTTACCATGGTCATTTTTTTCCAAAAAAAACAAATCTTTCTTAGTTTTTCTACTTCTTGATAGATAACCTTCATTTAGAGTAGATATGGGCAAATACTTGTAGCTTTCTCTTTGATACATATAGTACAAATTTCAATTTGATCCATTGGGCACTCCTTTAATGGATTCATGCTTCTACATTTGGGGCAAAAGATTGATAATGCTAATTCTACCACCTCCTTCTTTTTCTTCAACTACAAAGTGTCTTGCTGGGATCCCAATTTTCTCCATATATTAGTTTTGAAAATTTATTTCAAGTTGCCAATTTATGATCTAGTGATTCCTCTAGTAGAAATCCTATCGATTGTAGCTAGCATGCCTCGAGGTCTTCTACCAATATTATAAGTTCCTCATGAATATCATTGACAAATTTCCATAATATCATCATATTATTGCTATGAAATATATCCTCTACTCATAATTTTTAAGAGATATATAATCATCTTTAATCCCTAATAGTAATATACATGGCATGTCTCTAGAGGGAAGTTTTTTTCCTCGCTTTTTTCAAATTACATCAAAATATCTCAACATAGTCCTCAAGGTTTTCATCTTCATGTTGGGTCATTCAAAATAATTCTCCCCTTTGCTTATCTTCCTTGTAGTACTCAATATTTTTATAAGAAATTGTTTTTCTTCCTTTTTCCCATGTCCCAATGCTATCCTTCCCCAAGCCCATAAACCAATGTATTGTAGTTCCTTTAAGCCCATAAACCATGTCCCAATGTATTTGTTTTTATTTTTTTCCCATGTCCCAATGTTATCCTCCCCAAGCCTATAAACTAATGTATTGTAGTGCCTTTAATGGTAGTAGGAAATAGTTTCAACTTTTGTGTATTAGAAATATAGTCATAGCTTCTGTAGAGCATGTTGAACTAAAACAGAAAAGTGTCATTATCTTCTTTCGAGAGACCAAGAAAATTTGTCAAGGCTGAATGTGGAATATTATTCATCCTAGTTTTCTCCTCTAGTTCTTTGATAGGGAATATGAAATAATATAAATTCTCATTCTTAAATTCTTGGATCATTTCTTCCAAGTGACTTGTCTTCCTCCTTCAAGGATACTTTGGAAGTTTATGGAAAAATTGGTTCTGTATGGAACTACTCATCAGAAAAATATTCCAGGAACATATCTTTTGCAAGTGTAGAGGATGAAGGCTACAAAAATTCATGTTCTACTTTGATGGATTCACGTTTCTTCTTGGCTAAAGAACTACTTGTAGGATTCAAATAATGTGGTTGGATGTGCCCTCTTTCATTATTTTTTGCATTGTTTGTTTGAGGGAGATTTTTGACAAATCTACCAAGTTGATATCTACTCCTAGGAATATAGCAAGTCATTTTGTTGAAAACAATTATTGAGAGAAAAGTAAAATTAGAAAAATAGTAAATTGGACCTATCTTGAAAAAGAAAATATTGTAAAACAATAAGTAAAATGAAAAAAATCAACACAACAAAGACTATCCTATTGACAATTCCCACATCAAATGCACTAAAAATGGTGGTGGGTTTTAATTACCTTTCGGATTACTTAGATAGGAAACAAAAATATTTTTCATTTAATTGTTAATATGGTATTCACAAGGAACTTGTGAACTATCGTGCACCATATATGCTAGTACAATTGTGTATGTGTTTTGAAGTTATACTAACTAAATGGTTGTCAACGTTCAATATATAAGGTTTATTTTAAGAATCGCCAATTAACCTAAATCACACCACATTTTCTTGCATAGAAAGAAAACTATATACTCTATGTTGCAAGAAAGTAAATCACACTTGGAGGAAAAAAAATCACTCTAACTTCTAGAGTTGACTTTCTCAATTGTTAAGAATAACATTGATTCGTGTAATTGGTATTTAGTTGCATGTGCAATAGAAATGTATTCACTTACCAAATATTAACTCACACTTTCTTGTAAAGAAATTGAAACCATGAGCCTAATGTATAAAATAACCATTTCAAAATGTTCAGGAAAATAGAACGATTAAGATTATGATAAACAAAGTAATATTAAATCTAAAACAAAGATGCAACATTGAAAGTTGTAATAACAACCCTAAATCACTCAATGCTTTAGTTATGTCACAAAATTGATCAGTCAATGAATAAATATAATATTAACAACAAATTTGTAGCAATACACCTACAATTAGGAGTGTAAATATCCACTGATGATGAGCCTCAGTTGAGGGTTTGAAACATCAATATGGATGGAATGAATCTGGAAAATCTATTACAACAAGTTAGTAATCTATTAGAATTGCAACAATTAAAAATTTAGAGTCACAACAACTAACAATTCAAAGTTGCAGCAAGATGAAAATTGAGTATATACCAAAATGAAATAGAAATCAAAATTATAACTACAACTGAGTATAGATAGTGTTTGACTAACGAGGTGGTCCCACCTCCTTAGACAAGGCATTGGTTAAAAATAAATAAAATGTGAATGCTCGACACATCATTATTTGAATAGGAGAAATTTCATTGTAGAGAGAAAATCTTATGTTCTAATTACAGATTACCAGCTTCAAGCTTACAAGTTCCCTTCACTCAACTCAAGGATAGTACGTTTTTTTATATAGAATATATTTTTTTAAGAATAGACCAAGTAGGTTGATGGAAAGCCATAAAAATTAGGTTTCTCATCTTGTTACATCGATTTCTTCAAAGAATGGTAAAAATAGGAATCAACTAACTCATTTAAGTTGTGTGTCAGGTGGTGGCTAATTCAACCCATTTTCTTGGTCATCCACTTATCCTTGTCATTTTGCTACATTAAAAACAATTTTCCAACTCATTTTATTGGTCTAAACTAATAGTAGGATAATTGAAGTTCATGCTAGCACAATCGATGTAGAGTTACAAAACTATCACTAAAGTCACAACAAGGGGAAAAATATGGAGTTGCAATAATCACACCATGACCAAAGGTGGCATGAGTTGCAACAACAATAGTCACAACACTATAGATTCATAGTAGTAGTGAGGATTTTCATTAATAGTGAGGAGTAGCGATAATGGTGAGGACTTGTGACAATAGTGAGGAGTTGTAGCAACATTGAGGAGTAGTACAAAGAATGGAGTGTTGCAGCCACTATGGTCACTTTTGGATTCACAACCACTGAATCTTACCCAAGTAGAGGTAATCATAATGCCCATAGGGAGTTGCAACATCTGCAAGGAGTTACAAAAATTTTTGACACCCTACACTGAGTAGCACTTGTACAACCCTTAAATCATGTATGCCATTATTAATATAGAAAGGAAAAAAATTCCTGCAAAATTCATATAAATAAGCATTAAAAGTGCACAAAGAATGATATTTTCACCTTGAAAATAAATGTATCAATATAGATGAAAACTATATATGAAAATAATGAAAAATGAGAAAATGATGGGAAAAATGGTATTAGAGAGGTGCTAAATATATAGCAATTTAGGCACCTTTCAGTAACTATTACACATTGTTTCTACTGTCTAGACCCAATAATGACTACTCATTGGGAATATATACATGTCTTGAGAAAAAGGAGTTGTAGGAGGACAAGTTTATGCAATAGGAAAATATGGAAAAGATATGGGATGTTATGTCTTAGTTTACAAAGATGTTGGGTAATGAAGTTTTCCATCTTCATCTATTCCCTTTAGTTCTTTCAGTGGTACAAAATATCTCCCATATTCTTCCTTTACCCCACCTATTAAAAGGCATAATGAATCCTTTATGAAGGTTTCTTCAGTCTCCTTCACTTTTTGGGTGGTTAAGGATGTTTGGCTCTTCTCAAAGAACCATTTATACATGTTCCTTTCCCATATGACTCGTTTGTCTCTAATGGTAGGGACCCATATCTTCTTAGAACTTGAAAAAAATATTTGATGTTGGGGGATTGGGATCTGATATTCCCTGAAATAGGGGTATTGTAAATTTTGGACACAAATATGCCATATGTTTAGCACACAAAATGGAAATGATGGAAATAAATTAGGGTTGATGAAACATTTTATTTGGGTTTCCTAGATCTTGGAAAAACTCATCAAGTTTTATGAATGGAAGAGAATTAGTAGGGAGGCCCAATAT
Organism: Pinus tabuliformis; assembly: GCA_031772625.1. Lineage (NCBI taxonomy): Eukaryota > Viridiplantae > Streptophyta > Pinopsida > Pinales > Pinaceae > Pinus > Pinus tabuliformis. The sequence goes on from CM062805.1 coordinate 249,235,837, forward strand.
CTTATTCTTCAAGAGAATGATTGATTCATAATCTTCTAGACATTGTTTTTCTTTAGAAAACCATGGGGTGTGATGTCTCTATTATCGATGTGTAATGTAATAATTTTAGGGGTTGGAAATTTTTGGGCTTGGATTCATTTGGGTCTTAGAGGAGGGTTTAGCCTTGGGATTTTAGGATAAAATCACTATGGATTACAATTTTGTAGTTCCTTTAGAGATGGTACTTGCAATGCATATTTGAAAACTTGATAGGGATTCCATATCCTAAATTTATATGGTCCCTATAATGAAAAACACTTTTTTCTAGAATAGGTTAGGTTCACTTCAAAATATCAAAATTAGATATATGGGGCCTTCACTCCCAAGAGAATTTTTGAAAAATGTAGCAAGAAATTCTCAATTTGATTTTTCCTTGATTAAATTGAGAAAATTTGAATTTCCACATCAGTAGACAACTTGGATGATGTTAACTTGTGTGACATGGCTTGTGTCACCTTGTTTACTCAGTAAATTCGAGTTGGTATAGGTAGAGTTCCATTCTTTATGTGTGATTGTTAATTTGTAGAAATCAAGGTCAGTTATCTCAAGTTGTTTTTAGTTAAACTAGTTCCAACTTTTAGAGGAACTAGTGGAAGGTCAGTTAAGGAGTGGGACTTCAGTGAAACTCAGTGATCATACAGTTAACTAATCAGTTAGCCCAAAATAGTTGGTGCCTGCAAAGAATTCAAGTTATACAGTTGAGGTGGAGATTCCAAGGCAGCGTAACATCAGTTGTAGATTAGTCTTGAGTGTATAGGTGTTTCATGCAGTCATATGATCAACCTAAGGAATTGAACAATTTAGTTTGAGGAATTTCCTAAATAATAGGGGCCTAATTCCTCTAGGAATGAATCAAGGAAACAAGACATCAAGCTGAGGAAAAATTTGACTAAGTATGGTTCATATGCCTTCAGTGTGTAGAGATATAGGTTATTCACTTGCAAGGTGTACTCAGTTGAGAAAAGAAATTGTAATACATCTTTGTTCATTTGATTAATGGAAGAAGGCATTGGGATTTTTAGTAGATTTCTTTCCCCAGATAAAAATACTTATCTCATTTGTGTTATTTCTTCTTTCATTTCTAAGATTTTTGTTCTAAATTGTGAATTAATGTCCGCAAAGCAGTAGAGTAGGTTTGTGCCTTGTGATTTTGATTAAAACTTCATGAGAAGATACAAATATATAGCATAATTTCTACATGGTATTAGAGTTGGATTCACATTAGAGTAGGAAATTCGAAGTTGTTTCTCAGAGGTTCAAATTTGAAGTTCAGTGTAGCAGTATTTCTTCGAAGCTAAAAAGATGGAATTTAATGAACTAAGGATAGAGTATGCCTTGGAAGGCACCTCAAATTTTGTTACATAGAAGGAGCACATGGAGGTAGTATTGGATGACAATCGATTTCTTGAATATGTCAAGACAAATATTCAAACATCAGTAGTAGTTGTTGTCTAGGACCTTCCATAGTGGAAGAAAGATGTAGCCAAGGTGAGGAGAATAGTCTTAGAGGGAGTATGGGCTTATATTGTCTCGAATCTCGACGGAAAATAAACTTTGTTCACAATGTGGAAAGCACTAATAGAATTGTTCGAGAATAGTAGTGCTCATAAGAAGCTAATGCTTAAGGATAAACTTCGAAGTATCAAGATGCAGACGAATGACATTATACCGCAGTATCTGAGTAGGTTCACACAATGTCATGATGAGTTGGTGGGGTCAGTTGTAATGTCCATGAATATGAGTTGGTAAGCCTAGCCCTTCTAGGCCTTCCCAAGAGCTGACATAGCTATCAAGATTCAGTGAACAAGAGGGCAAAATTACTGAATTGGGAGCGCTTATGGTCCAATTTGGTAGAGGACGAAATAAGGTAGAATGCTAGAGATGGGACTTCATCCGACGGCGAGGATGAATACAACATTGCATTAGATGGAAATGAAAAGAAGGTAAAATGGAAGAAATCCCAATCCAAACCAAAATCTAATCAAGGGGGCAAGAAGAAAGATTTGTCAAAAGTTAAATTTTTCCATGGTCATAAATTCGGGCCTTGTGCCATGAAGTGTCAACACAAGAAGGCAAGAAAGAAGACCTAAGGAGGAGAATCAAGTGAAACCTTGGCTTCATAATTCGAGCTTCATTTTACTCTCATTTCATGCATGGCCAGTATAGGGATGGGGAGCATGTGGTACTTGGAATTAGGTGAAACGTTCCACATGATAGGGTGTAGATATTTTTTCAGTGCCCTGAAAAAAAATATATTTACAAATGCACACTGAGCTAGGGGATGATGGAAGGTTGAGGTTCATTGGGATTGGTAGAGTCACCTTCCAAAGGATGTTAGGCTCCCTCCTTAGTCTCAAAGATGTCATGCTCATTTTGGGACTAAAGAAAAATCTCATCTCTGTTGCAGTTTTTGAAGACCATGGTTACGATGTAATCATCAACAAAGAAAAGGAATTCCTAAGACACATAACCACTAGATAGGTGAAGCAGATTAGGGTTCGTGTGAAGAAACTTTACAAGATTGATGTGGAGGATTGTGTTTCATTGAGCGTAAAGGTGGAGAAGGTGCAAAGTCGCAACGTTGGTGAACATTGGAATAGAAGACTTAGTCATTTGCATCATGGTGCTTTAAAGATCATGCATGAGAGAAGCACAAGCCTCCCAAAAGAAGAATTTGAGTGGCATGATGTATGCAAAGGATGTACTTTGGAGAAGTACACAAAATCCACATTCCATGATTGGGGAAACAAAGCACATGCAATCTAGAAAGGATCCACTCTAATGTCTATGGACCTTTATCAACAACCTCCACTACGAGTAACAAATATTTTTTCATTTTTATTTATGATTTCTCACAGAAGTGTTGGATCCTCTTCATGCAGAAGAAGGATGATGCATTCTCCAAGTTCGTAGAATTCAAGGCATTGGTTGAGAAATGAATATGCATGAAGGTGAAGGATCTTAATAATGATAATGGAGGTGAGTATGTGTCGAATGAATTTAAAATATTTTGTGCAAAATAAGGCATTTGAAAAGATTTGATAGCACCCGATAACCCACAATAGAATGGGGTGTTGAGAGAAAGAACTGTAGAATTGTGGGAGTAGTGAGGTCGATGTTGCATGAACAAGGCTTACCTATGAATTTGTGGGTAGAGGCATGCAAAACGACAATCTACTTGTATAACTAGAGTCCTCATCATAATCTAAGCATGATTACACTGAAGGAGGCTTTCTCAGGGAGAAATGTGGATGTGTTGCACTTCATGATTTTTGGAGCCTCTATTTACTTCCTTGTCTCCAAAAAATCAAGGAAGAAGCTAGAGCTAACAACATATTTTGGGGTATTTATGGGTTACACAGAAACTCCCCACAACTATCATGTGTACTTTCCTTCCCTTAGAATGGAAGTGGTGCAAAGGGATGTAAAATTTGATGAAGATAAAGCGATGCAGTGATCTCTTGAGAGGGAGTTTCAAATCCCACAAGAAGAGGATCTTTTAGCTTCGAAGGAGGAGCCTCAGGAAGTTATGAAGCAACCAAAAACTGTGGAGCAAAGAGTGGAGACAACCACTCAAGCATAACTATCCAGAGAAGAGAGGAAAAGAACCAGGGAAGTTGAGAGACTTGTGCTGGATTTGAGGGATAATGTAGGTTCTCCTTCAAATAAACGTGGACAGAGAAGGTCACTAGATCGATACAAATTGGTACATGGATCTAATGACTTATATTGTAGAGACTGAGCCATCCTCTTTTGAGGAATTAGTAGAGAAACTTGTATGGGTTGATACAATAGTGGAGGAATACAAATACATTGTAAAGAACAATGTTTAGGAAGTGGTACCAAGACTAGCAGATAAATCAATTGTGCGTTCGAGATGGATCTTCAAGGTAAAGCATGCAACAGATGGAAGCATAGAAAAGTACAAGGTTAGATTTGTGGCCAAGGGGTACTCTCAAATTGAGGGTATTGACTATGAGGAGACCTTTGCTCCTGTATAAAGGTACTCATCCATTAGGTTAATTATTTCTTTGGTTGCACAGATGGAGTGGAAGATCCACTAGATGAATGTGAAAACAACATTCCTCAATGGAGTTATTCAGGAGGAGATGTATATCTAGCAACAAAAATGATTCAAGACTTTTGATTGGGATTCTCATGTGTGCTTACTCAAGCGAGCATTGCACAGTCTCAAGCAAGCACCATGTGCTTGGTACACTAGGATCGATAGCTATCTCACCGCTTTGGGCTTCACCAAAAGTGAAGCAGATGCAAACCTTTATCATATTTTGGTAGAATGTAAATTGTTGATTACTGTCTTATATTTTGATGATTTGATTTTAACTTATGATGAGTAGCTGATTAGATCTTGTAAGAAGGACCTTGCAAGAGAGTTTGAAATGAAGGACATGGGTCTTATGCACAACTTTCTTGGATTACAACTATGGCATAGCGATGGGGAACTATTTTCTCTCAGGGAAAGTATGCCAATGAGACGCTTCGTTGGTTCTACATGGATAGTTGAAAACCAATGGATACACATCTAGTGACCAACTAGAGGAAAGAGGATGCCACTTTAGGTGAGGAAGTGGATGCTACTCTTTACCAGAATTTGATGGGTTCACTAATGTATCTTGTGAAGACACGACCATATATGTGCTATGTCATTAGCTAACTGAGCCAAGATATGGATAAGCCAACCAAATTATTTTGGAAGGAAGTTAAACATGTTCTATAGTATGTTAGAGGCACTACCTAGTTTAGACTATGGTACAAACATACAGAAGGAGTGAAGCTATGTGGCTTCACAGATGTAGATTGGGTGAGGAGTCCATCAGAGGGAAAGAGTACATCAAGTGGAATTTTTAGTGTTGGGTCCACATCAGTTTCTTGGTATAGCAAGAAGAAAATATCTATGGCACTCAGCTTGGCAGAATCAAAATACATGGCTTCGAGTCACGAAACATGTGAGGAAATCTAGATGAGAAAGATACTTGTTGGATTGTTTGGTCAGATGATGGATCTAACTATGATAATTAGAGTTGTATCAAGCTCTCTAAAATCCTATTTTTCACGATCGATCAAAGCATAGAGATATTTGGTATCACCATTTAGGGGATTGTGTGCAGAGGTAGATAATGTTGTTGCAGTATAGTTCGACAGAGGAACATGATGCTAACATTTTGATAAAGGCCTTGTCAATAGGGAAGTTTGAGTTCCACAGGTGCAAGATAGGGGTGGTTGATAATCCCTTTCTTGCTGAGATGGAGTGTTTAAAAATGTAGCAAGAAATTATCAATTCGATTATGTCTTGATTAAATTGAGAAAAATTGAATTTCCACAACAGCAGACAACTTCAATGATGTTAACTTGTGTAACATGGCTTGAGTCACCTAGTTTACTCAGTAAATTTTATTTGGAGGAGTTAGAGTTTAGTTTTGCATGTTTGATTGCTAATTTTTAGCAATCAATGTCAATTATCTTAGGTTCTTTTCAGTAAAACTAGTTCCAACTTTTGGAGGAACTAGTGGAAGGTTAGTTAAGTAGTGGGATTTCAATCAAACTCAGTGATCATCTAGTTAATTGATTAATTAGCCAAAAATAGCTAGTGCATGTAGAGAATTAAAGTTACTCAGTTGAGTTGGAGATTCCAAGGTAGTGTAACATCAGTTGTAGAATAGTATATAGTTGTTGCATTTAGTCAGCTGATTAGCCTAAGGAATTGTGCAATTCAATTTGAGGAATTTCCTAAATAATAGGGGCCTAATTCCTCAAGGAACAACCCAAGGAAAAATTTGACTAAGTTTGGGTCAGAGGCCTTCAATGAGTAGTCTAGAGATAGGTTATGCACTTGTAGGGTGTGCTCAATTGAGCAAATAAATTGTAATACATCTCTATTCATTTGATTAATGCAAGCATGCATTAGGGTTTTTAGCATAATTCTTTCCCCATATATAAATACTTGTTACATGTGTGTTATTTCTTCTTGCATGTATGAGAATCTTGTTCTAAATTGTGAGTTAATGTCTACAAAGTAGTAGAGTAGGTTAGTGTCTTGTGATTTTGATTAAGACTTCATGAGAAATTACAAATCTACAACCTAATTTCTAGAAGAATATATTTGAAATATTTTTTATTGATTTCTTCAAAAATTTTGGTTTGGTTGACTTTCATCCTATCATGGTTATACCAACCTAATCCATCAATGTACTGGGATATGTTGCAATATTGAAAAGAATAGGTCATCTCTTAGTTCACCTCTTAGTGGGATATGTTGCAATTATGAAAAGATTGGTCTACATGTACTTTAGAATCCTAAGGAGCATAATTTCAGATAGGGACAATGTATTTCAAAGTACATATTGGAGTAAATTATGGGTGAATATGGACATAAAGTTGAACAATTATGCAACATTCAATCCATGATATATGGGAAAAATGTAGTAGTCCCCATGCAAATATTCACCAGGTGAGGGGCCAATTTTATAGCAACAAGAGGAAGGGTTTCCACTATCACCTCAACAACCTTCTTCCTGCTCTTTAATGGCATTTAAACCACAAGGGATTCTTCCCTAAATCACCTATAAGTATATTCTATACTAGGGATTGAGATGATAAGTTTTTAAAAGTATAAAGGTGGATAGAATACTAGCAAAGCCACGTATGACCTAGTTTTTCTATGTTATGGTTTAAGTACTTTTAATTTAGATCACTAGATGCACTACTATAAGTTAGAATTTGGATGATATTCAATAATAAAATTAATTTAATGTAGTGATTTATATTGGATCATTATATTTTTTTTCATTTATATCGATGTTTTCAGAGTTGAAAAATTGGAGGAATAAGCTCACATGACCATTTTTACCGGTAGGACCTAGTTTGGAAAATTGGAGTCTGAGACCTTCCACGAGCATTTTGAGGCATCAAATGACATTTTTTGGGGGTAAAAGTTTACCAAGTTAGTGAAACATCTTCTTTTCCTATTCTAGACATAGATACTTTTTCAACAATGCAAGAACCACCTCAACTGGAGTCTGTATGAAAACATTATGCCACTTAGAAGTTGACCTTTCTTTTTATCCACCATAATTTGAGAGGATGCCACATTAGGCCTTGCTATTAGTGGAAAATGGGCTAGCCACGTGATCATGATTAAGAATACTCCAGAACATTCAATATTGTAACTCTAGTTAAGGGTTAAAGGAGTCAAACCTAACCACAATTAGGCTATCGAGTTGTGTTATAATCAGGTCAATGTGAGGAAAATAGGTTCCATTCTTTTTTAATGTATCTTGTTCCATAGATGAGAAAAGTAGTCGATAGGGATAGAGAGAGAGCACACAAAGAGGATTTGTGCATTGTAGTATTTCATAGGCCACATGCCTTACTTCTTTATACTGGTAGCCATTTTCTATTAAGAGAAAGAGATAAGAGTGATCTTACCTTTTAGCTTGGTTTTCACCCGAAAGGGTTTCCTAGGTTATATGTTGTGTCAGGAGTCATGGTTTATGACTTTTTGTTTCATTGTTCTCTATTTTCTACATATTTATAATTTTCATGCATACACATTAACAATAATTTATAGATCTATAAATCTAAAAAGAAACAAAACCTTAAAGTGTACATATCATATTTTAAAGAATAATTTATTAAATTTATTGTGATGAATTGTCCAGTTGAATATCCATGATAGTATACAGATCATATAATTTCCTTAGAAAAGGCCCTAAAATGATATTCAACTAGAAACAAATAAGGCCTTCAAATAGAGGTTAGATTTAGCCTAGAGAAAATAGTTATATGGATGTTAGATATGCATAAAAAAAATAAACGGGATGAAATTATGCTTATTAAGATATGTTGGACCATGCCCTATCATATATTTTTTCTGTACACAAATTATGCAAGGTATTCCTAAATTACGAGGCACCCACATGAAATAAAATGAAACTTTTATGAATAAATCAAACCTACAAACTCTAATTACTACCATATCCATCTAGGAGAGAGAAAAAGTATAATATTGAATGAATTTTTATTGGGATCATGTCAATTTTAGACCAACACCTCCTCCTAATAGGGTTCAATGGAGTCTTAATGGCATAAATTCAAATGAAGGATATTGATGAAGTGACGGGAGGCATCTACTTCTAAAACCATAGATATTTCTCTTATGAGGGGGGGAAATTAAACATAATATCTATAAATAAATATTTTCCTTATATTCCTTAGAGGGGACAAATCTATATGCAAGATTGAAGAAAAATTTCAGCAATATTAACCATGTAGTCACCGAACAATTAAATACATATTTTAAATAGAAAGGATGAAAAATACAAATAATAGACAATAAAATCACAATAATCATCTATTAAAAATGCAACAAGAAAATATCAGTTTGACGTTGCCTTGGTCAAACTAGAGAAAATTCAAATATCTATTTTTAGCAGAAATATTGGAGGTAGTTAACTGAGGTGACATTGCACTTGTCACTAAATTACCTCAGTTAATTCGAGTTGGGGAAGATTGAGTTTAATTCAGTATGATTGATTGCTAATTTTTAGAAATCTATTTTAGTTAAATTGAGTTATGGTCATTTAAAATAGTTGTAACTATTAGAGGAACTAGTGGAGGTCAAGTTGCGGAAGTGGAATTCAACCACACTCAGTGATCAACCGATTAACTAATTAATCAACACAAAATAATTGATGCATGCATAGAATTCAAGTTATCTAGATGAGATGGATACTCCAAGGCCGTGTACTATCAGTTGTAGACTATTCCAATGTGTATAGGTGGCGCATTGGGTCAGAGGAAGAACCTAGAGAAATTGCATGATCCAATTGAGGGAATTTCCTAAATAATAGGGGCTAATTTCCTCAAGGGAAAATGCAAGGACATAGGAGCTTGGAGAGCTTGAAAATTGGCTGTGTGTTAGGCAGAGTCAGTTAGTCAGGAAGAGGGATGGACTATACACTTATAGGTTGTGCTTAGACTTGAGGAAGCATATGTATTCATATTTATTATTTGACTAATGAAATCCAGATAGGAAGGGGTTTTGAGCAATTCCTTTCCCCTAGATAAATATTTGTTCTTGTGTGATGTTTCCTTTTACATGTCTATGATTTGTGTTCTATATTGTGAATTAATGTCTGAAGATCAATAGAGTAGCTTAGAGTCTCGTGATTTAGTAAATTCCATGAGTAGTTTTGAATCTACATCATAAATTTCTACATGGTATCAGAGAAAGATTCACAATAGAGAAGAAATTTCAAAGTTCTTATTGTAGGAGGATAACATTTGCAGGATCAATTCTTTAGAGCTATAATGATGGATTTCTATTGAGTAAGACTTGAATATTCCCTTTAGGGAAGCTCGAATTATGCTTCTTGGAAGGAGCGCATAGAGGTAGTGCTAGAAGATAATGGATTGAAGGAATTCATCGATAATGACATCCTAAATCTAGCAATAGCTAATACTCAAGATCTAGAAGAATGGAAGAAGTGTATAACCAAGGTGAGGAGAATCATATTGGAGGGAGTATGAGACCACATTGTTTCAAATCTTGATGGGCCTCTAAATTAGACACAAATTAAGGCCCATGCCTCTAACTCGAAACATAAATTAAGGCCTATGACCATCCTTCAGCACATTAAACCTCTATATTTTCATGAGATAATTTATTTTTAACTTTAATATATTCATTAGGAAGGTTTATGAATAATTGGATATTTATGCCTAATATTATTTATTTTTGTGGAGTATTATGAGAATATTGGGCAAATTTTGAAGATTTGGAGGAGATAATTTAGGTACTTGTTCTCTCTACAGGAGGATCAATAATAAATAATAGATCAACAATATATTATGGAATTATGGCACAGATTGTGGAACTCGAATGATTGAGAAAATCTAGGAATGTGTTCCACTAATTAAGGGACCAAATGCACTAATCAAGGGATTTTGGTGGGGAAAGCTTCCTCCATTCATGGGGAATGATTCCTAATAATTTTGTATAAGTAGCGAGTCAAATTTGACACTAGATATAGGTTTTCATTAGTGTTCTTATGGAGAGAACTCGTATTTCTACAACTCCATTGTATTTTCTTGTAGGGATGTAATCGTATTGATGTAATAATGAAGAAAGGTGTCATTTTCAACTTCTAAATCTTGTTCTCATCCATTGGTCTGTTACAGGGAAAAGTGTCTACACAGAACTGCTTATCCCACTAAGGTGTGGTAGCTACCTTAGAAACAAACAAAGTAAAGCTACTTTCGTTTTTCCTTTATGAAATATAGATGAGAGAAGAACAAAGGAGACCAACCTCTATCTTGCGCTTATCTCCTAGTTCGATTCCTCTCTCTCCTCATAGTCCTTCGCTACTTGCTTCCTTGTACGCCCAGCTTCACAGAGTACCTGTAGGATCAAAGTAGCATAACACTATACAAGAACATGGATCTATAATAATAAACAATCTAGGATCAGATGTAAATTGACCATACAAATGCATAAAACATAAATGACATAGGAGTATGGAGGAAAACTTGAATAGCTTTTATTGATAATTAAGAAAGAGCCAAGGGAGTTACAACCAGTTGTTCTGACCCAACATCATCCTCTCAGCAAGTAAGCCCTTCTTCACCTCATACAAATCTTAGATCACCCAACACTATGATGTTGTCTCAAGAAACCAACAGCAATTCCTTACAAGATGCAAAATTCCAGCCTCTGGATCTCTGGGATGAGGGATCCATATATAGATATCTGTAAGGGAGATGAGTCAGTTTGTGATTTGATTAATGTCTTCCCTCTCATATTGCTTGCTTCCACTTGGAGATTGATGATCTCTTACTCATCCTTGGTCAAATTTAGAGAGGCAAGTGTCACAGGAGAAGTTTCTGGAAGATTCCATGCCTCTCCACCTCGCGGATTGACACTACCATTTGTCACTTCTCGCCCATCGCACCCCATAGAAGGTCTTTTTAAAATGCAACGCACCAACAGAGTGTACTTAGGTGAGATGCAACGCACTTTGCCTATGGAGCAGCTGAAATGATCCTATTTTGACCAGTTCTGAGCAGTTTTTCATGGAGAACTTCTGGGAGAAGTTGTAATCAGTCGATCTTGTTCCTTTAGGGGTTAGAAAAACACTTTTAGGGACTTAGGAGCCCTTGGTTTATGGACATTTTATGCTTGGGGTTGCAGTGCCCAAAAATGTCTATAACAGTTGCCCCCTAAAGCATGAGGTCGTTAATCTTTTGATGTCGGGCGAAATGCTTTATTATGAGGATCCGAAGTTCTTTCAAGCTGGGAGGAGACCTGTAATAAGATACAATACAATACATTATCTTCATAATATTTTCATGATCTAGCTGAGGCGGGCATTCCCATGCTCAGCTTTATAAATTCATTTTCATGTACATAGGATAGACAATCGTCTGAGTGTAGATTGATGATTCTGGTAGAGTCATCATCCCTTTGATTAGATGATTATCTGTGCAGCAATGATGTACATTTGATGTCTTTATTTCCCTGAATGTATATCGCAGCCCGGATGCATGAAACTAGATCCGGGGTCTTCAATCTCATTCGATCTTCACTCGAAGTACAAGTCTATCCATGTGAGAGATGTTTTGGAGTCGAACATGGAAAGACATCGCCTGATTACCAGCCAATGATGTAAGCTGTTAACAGGCGCGAGAGGAATCACCAATAATGATAATGACCCTCAAGGTACTGCAGTACAATTCACGTGGTGTGAATAAAGGACTTGGCGTTGAACACCACAAAAAATATTTCGGTCGAAGGCCACTGATGTAAACCTGTCCCCGGAAGTGAGAAACTTGCCATTGAGGCATGCAAGCTTCAAAGTACTGAACGGGGTGTTCCTAGATCGACTTCTTGGATAATGAGCTGATGTCGATAAGAAGCGACCTGTCATAGGAGGGCCTTAATGAATCCCACATCAATGACACGGAACGGAGAAAATGATTTTAATGGAGGTGAAAACGATCTGGTGACATAAGGTTCAGGGTGGCGGTCATGAAAGAATGGAGTGTAAATGTATTGTAGCGGGTGAGACACAGGTGAATTCTCTGAATGACTTCTCTTGAACATATCAGTGACACTGACGTGATGGATTGGTAGCATTAACCCCAAATGTGGATGGTGTGATGGGACCATGGTGATGTGACCGGTGAATGAAACAAACCAACCCGACTTGGATGCGGAGTGAAAGTGTCATGTTCAAGAGCGACTTGCTACCAACAAAGTTTCTTCAAGTTTTCTTCCCAAATTTTCCCCAGTCATTGCTGACCAGTACCTCTTTATTTTTGTCAAGATTGAGGAGGATAACATATGTTTGTTCTATAATTTTCCCTTCGGGAAAACCAATTGCTATGTTTTAACGAGCCTAGCGATAGTGAAACTCGTTCTTGTCTGCTATGGACAAGTTTGTTGCTATTAAGTTTTAACGAGTTTAACGACAAAGATAACTCGGTCCTTTTCAATTTTAGAGAGTCTGAAAAGGGATGTAAAGGAAACTCCAAAATTCCTCTTTCGTCATCTAATCCCTTAAGTCCGAAAAAGTATAAAACAATACAGAAGGGATGAATTTTCGATACTTTTAACGAGCCGAACAAAACAAGCGCTCGATCTTTTTGTGTAATAATCCCTCAGGTCCAAAAAGATTAAAATCTAAAGGAGGGATAGCACTTCCAGTCCCTTTAATGAGCTGGAGAGGCCAATGGCTCGGAAATCTTTTCATATTTTACGAGTCAGTTGAAAAGAGCTTAAATGAGACTCGTCTTTTGAGGAACGAGTGATAAAATTGGGTAGCAGCTGATTCCAGGTAAGGTTTGGAATTTTCCAATCATGGCAGTGTTACAAGGATGGCTAGTGGGATCACTCTTCGCAGCTGTTCCTCAAAAGGGGTAAACAATCAAATGGAGGTGAATGATCGGCCAATACAGAGTGGAGGTGATGATGAAAACATGACCAAGGCTTTAAAGGCTGAAGTACTACATTCACGATGGTTATTTACTGGGAAATAGTTCATTTTTTAATGAGCTTAAACGCGGGGAGAAACATTTGCTCATGACTTATGTTTCTTTTTTAACGAGCTTGAACTATGTGCTAAAATTGCTTGATTAATCCAGTCGTATAATAAGAATGTCTCATATATGAAATGGAAATTTTTCGAGTTTTGCCCCACATCCTTTCTTTATGCAAGTTAGGAAACGACCAATCCTACGAGTTTAAAGGGTTAGAGGACCTAAAAATTTAAAAAATAAATGGTCGCTCTTCACTTGCACGCCAAAAGGTTTGCATGGCCCCAGGTCACCTTTCATTCTACCAACAAAACATTTGTTTTATCAGGAAAGGTCTACCTCTTTCAGGTTACCAAAGATTGTTCTATTCACACCGCAAACAAAACACTTCTTTGGCGATGTCTACCGAAAAAGACAAAGGTGAGACAATCCACTCACATAAATTTGACGAGGGAATCTTATTCCAGTCTAACCCCCTTTTCTAATCACGGATGGGAGTACAGACTAGTCATATATCTCTCGTGGAAACCTACCCTATACCCGAAGTTTTCCTGCCGAAGCAGACCAGGGTGCATGCCCCCTGGGTTTCAGTCATGTCCCCCGAATCACTCGCGCTCATCAGGTGGGCGGACTGGAGATTGATGAGACATTCCTTGTGTGAAAAGACCATTTAGGGATGGTATATGACTATTTTCTATGCGTGATTCGGGAAACGAAAGCTGGTCTACAAGCTTGACCACTCTTCCTTCGTGCGGAAAACACATTACTCTAAAGAGTGATGAGATAATGGCTCCCATGCAATAAATATAGTCTCGTCCAAGGAGTAGATTATAATCCAGAGGTCCTTGGACTACCATTACGTTCACATGAATGTTTTTCCCTCTCAATGTTATGGGCACATTGGGAAGGATCCCTAACGGTCGACTGTTTCCTTTGTCAAAGCCTGTTAGATTTCTCATCTCAGGCAAAAGCGATGGCGAACCAAGCGCTTTCCAAGCAGTCGAGGAAAGGATACTCACAGAAGCCCCTTCATCTATGATGGTACCAGCCATAACCATTCTATATATTTGAGCAATAATTCGGAATGGTACACTAGCCGGTAAACGGGGTCTGCCTAGTTGATTCCAGTCGAAGGAAACAACTAGGTTGCTTGGAGGTGGGATCGAATAGACGGCCAGGTACGACTCCGACGAACTTCCTTCCTGCGGTAAAGGAATGGGTAAATTGCCCCCATGTTCATCGGAGTCTGTGCTTACGAAAACAATTTGGACGGTGTCATCCTTATTCTCTTATGTGACTGTATCATCTGAAGATGGAACCTCTGAAGGCAAGACCGGGTCAACTGCCGCCTCGACCTTTCGACTTTCATCTGGTATGGGTTCAGATGGTTCGTCTTCAATGATAGATGCTTCGGCCGACCACCTAGGCGAGTCAGCCGGATTTTCAACTAGTGACAGACTCGGCAAGAGTTTTTTATATCTAGGAGGAAGTCGTAACGGTGAAATCGGACGATCGTCCAAAATTCTTTTAGCCTCGTCTAAGAAGGGACAATGGTGGACGGCATGATCACCTTCACACAGTTTACAAGGAAATCTATATTTTCCTTTTTGTCCTAGGGCTTCACTTTCACTAGTCGACAATGTGTTTTCAACATGATCATCAGAGGTTGACGACACCGGGTTGTGCAAACGAGGAGACCAGTCTCTTAAGATCCAAGGGATGCAGGGAAAATCTCTATGATAGTGTTCTCCTTTGCAAATGACACATGGCGATTTAGACCTGGTCGGTGCAGTGTGTGGATTTTCGCTAGACGATGTTTGATTGCCCCCTTTCGCTTTTGGCTCCTTCTTCTTCTTCTCTTTCTTCTTCTTTTCCTTCTTCTTCTCAGATACTTGATTTTTGGCTTTACCAGCCCCATCAAGCGAAGAGGAAGGAGGAGAGGAAGAATTGGAGGAAGTAGAGGGTTGGGGGGTAACTCTGGATTCGTCTAGTAGCTGACTCGATTGTTCAGGAATTGCGGTGTTCTGAACGATAGAGGTTGAGAAGAGCCATACGGGCAAGCCGATTGTCAATCCTGGAAGCGACAATGTGGCCATATTGGGTGCACCAACATCTCCCCAAGAGGAGAAGGGACTACGATTTCCTCCAAGGGGAATTCCTTGGTTGGTGGATTCCATTTTCTCAACCTAAGATCAACGTAGGAAAGGGTGATGATTATTCCGTTTAAAATAAATTTTAGATGCTTTGACACAACTTGTTTTTTCAATTTTAAAGAGTCGAGAAAAAACAAAAGATGACTCTAGTCACCTTCGATTTTTAATGAGCCTGAAGTGACAAGTGCTTAGATGGACCTTTTCCGTTAAGGAGTCTGAAAAGGAATGAAAGGGACTGCTCTGGAAATCTAGGCAGAGGGATTACCAAACCAATCGCAAAACTGCAGAATACTTTTTACAGTACGACAGTCAATCTTCCCGAATGCTGTGTTCAGTGCATTGCAATCGATAGGGCGACAGACACAGCTTCCTATGGATAAAGGATTAAGCCTATTGTGGTCTCCAAAAATATACTCGACGGTACATGGGAGCACAAGTCCGTACTGGCACTTATCGTCTCAAAGTGGAGGAATCACCCAACCATCAGTGAGAACAACAGTTACCAGGCTTTACGACACCGGAATACGTCTCTAGCCTAGACTTCTAGATGTTGTGCATTAGGTTCCAAAGCATTGTTAGATTCATTAAATTTATTTTATAGTTGATCTTGCTTAAGAAATTTTCCTTTCAGGTTCACCGCGAGATGTAGATGTACAATTCCTAAAATGCAATCTAAGATGATAAACAGTCTTTTATCTTCTTTGTGCAATGAAAATCCTAGCTACTAAGGAAAGAGAAACAGTATTCTTTCACAAAGAGCAAAGAGCACACCTAAGTGCACTGTCCTAAATCAAACTAATCAAACAGTCTAAATGCAAATGCACATGCATGTATTTGTTTTCGGCTTTCTTAGTATGTGAATGATAAAAAGAAAGCTAATGCACAAATCTGAATTACTTTTCAAGCGACAGTTACTAACAAGTTTCTTTTCAAAATCAAAAATGAAGACAATCACAACACTTTACGATTCGGAAATGAATACTTGCTTTCGACAGTAGAAAAACTACAAATTCAGACCAAATACAATAGTAACAGGGTAATCGACTATCAATAGCAACCAAACTCTCTCCTATGACTGAAAATGACACTTGCAACACTTTCAAATCAAGAAACGACAATACAATTACGTTACTTTTTGCAAAGGAGAACTGAAAATGACTCAACAAATACACAAAAACATTTACAGTTCTTTTGCACAATGGAGGTGGAATATCAGCAAGGAAAGGGGTTTCAAACATAGATATATTGATTACAAACAGCAAAACTCATGAATAGAACTGAAAAGAATGAACACAGAAACCAAAACTGAGGAACAATGCCTAGTCTGATCAGCACACTTGTAACACAGTGAACTTGAAATGCAGTGCACCTACTACACTCGGGAAGTGCGCTGAGTTTCAGATTCACAGAACAGAGCTTGCGCTGGGCCAGAGACGAGACTTTGCTTGGGTTCCAGGTCACAGTTTGCAGTTCAGTTCAGGGGTTTTGGCCGAGAAAATGGTAATCAGTAAACCAACAATCAGGGGTAGATCTAAGGAGGTTACTGGAGCTACCACAGGGGCAATTAGAGAGTTTGTAAATCAGTTGTTTAATTCATAAACAAATCCCGGAGATTGACTGAAGCGACATTTATCTACTTTGCATTTGCATAGAAAATGCAGTTCGAAAGCTACCTTGCTCGACTTCAGGCTCCATTTGTAAGTTTATAAAATAAACAACAAGGAAGATAAACAAACAACCTAGTCACTCCCCAGCGAAGTCGCCATTTTGTTACAGGGAATAGTGTCTACACAGAACTGCTTATCCCACTAAGGTGTGGTAGCTACCTTAGAAACAAACAAAGTAAAGCTACTTTCATTTTTCCTTTATGAAATATATATGAGAGAAGAACAAAGGAGACCAACCTCTGTCTTGCGCTTATCTCCTAGTTCGATTCCTCTCTCTCCTCATAGTCCTTCGCTACTTGCTTCCTTGTATGCCCAGCTTCACAGAGTACTTGTAGGATCAAAGTAGCATAACACTATACAAGAACATGGATCTATAATCATAAACAATCTAGGATTAGATGTAAATTGACCACACAAATGCATAAAACATAAATGACACAGGAGTATGGAGGAAAACTTGAATAGCTTTTATTGATAATCAAGAAAGAGCCAAGGGAGTTACAACCAGTTTTTTTGACCCAGCATCATCCTCTCAGCAAGTAAGCCCTTCTTCACCTCATACAAAGCTTAGATCACCCAACACTATGATGTTGTCTCAAGAAACCAACAACAATTCCTTACAAGATGCAAAATTCCAGCCTCTGGATCTCTGGGATGAGGGATCCATATATAGATATCTGTAAGGGAGATGAGTCAGCTTGTGATTTGATTAGTGTCTTCCCTCTCATATTTCTTGCTTCCACTTGGAGATTGATGATCTCTTACTCATCCTTGGTCGAATTCAGAGAGGCAAGTGTCACAGGAGAAGTTTCTGGAAGATTCCATGCCTCTCCACCTCGCGGATTGACACTGCCATTTGTCACTTCTCGCCCATCGCACCCCATAGAAGGGCTTTTTGAAATGCAACGCACCCACAGAGTGTACTTAGGTGAGATGCAACGCACTTTACCTATGGAGCAGCTGAAATGATCCTGTTTTGACCAATTCTGAGCAGTTTTTCATGGAGAACTTCTGGGAGAAGCTGTAATCAGTCGACCTTGTTCCTTTAGGGGTTAGAATAACACTTTTAGGGACTTAGGAGCCCTTGGTTTATGGACATTTTATGCTTGGGGTTGCAGTGCCCAAAAATGTCTATAACATGGTCTATGATTTTCCTTGAGCTTGGCCATCTGAGGAACCTTAGAGCCCTTTTGTATCATTTTCGTTCCTTCTTTTCACTGCTTATTCACATGCGTCTCTAGTTTTTATTTCTTTCTATTTCTGCATTTAGTATTAATGATTTCTTGTTGTAGGATTGAGTTAAATGGTGGATGCAAGTTCTTTTGCAAGATCAGAAGAATTAGTTCATACTTGGAAGTTCTTTGGAAGTTCATAGTAATCATTGAGCTGCTTGGATTAGTCTTCTTATTCCCAAATCTAGATTGTTGGACCTCCTTTTTAGCAAAGGACAATAAATTTATGCTATTTTTAGAGCATGCTAAAAAGATTCAATCTATTTGGTTTGAATTGAATTAGATCACAAAAAAATTCTAGTTCATAACAAAAATTACCCCATTGCATTTTCACTTGATTTGATTAGGCATTTTTTAGGTTTACTAGCTCACTAGTTCTCGAATTTCTAGATTTTCGACTAGTAATGTTTTTTATATTTTTTAGCATGGGTTAACAGAGGTCTTTTTGAGTGATTCCACTTGGAATGATACATTCTATTTAATAAAAAAAATTATCCCATCCAATTTGGAATTGATTTTATTGGTCATTCGATGAATTATAGTAAATTTGTACATCGTGTAGGAAATCACTGGAGTTTCTTGTAGGAAAACTTGTTTTGAGACTGAATTGAGAAAAGCCATCATTGAAGCTAAGATTAGGCCTCTACTTTATCTCCATGCCATCAAGACCATTTTAACCCTCTTTCTCCACACTTAGGTCGTCATTTTGCTAGTTTTTAAGGGTCGGATTTGATTTCCATTTCTTCTATCTTCAGTCTTCCATTCAATCTCATCAATTTTTTATATCATTCTATAAAGTTTTCCTCATGCATGAAGTAGACAGCTAGCTCATGGAATTATGTTTCCTTTAGATAATTAAAATTCTTCTTGTTTTCATTATTTGTGGGTTAATATCAATGTTTGATGTAGTGTAGGTGTTTTAGGAGTACAAAGAGATTTCATAGTCAACAACCTCATCCCAACTTCATCCACCCATGGTCCTCACTTTCTTTCACTAAATCCTCACCAATTTCATCATTTCACAAGGAAACTTCTCCAGGTTTTTTGAGCAAATCTAGCCATCTCCCAACTTTGGTTTTGAGTTTCGAATTGGTCCTAGGCACTCCCTTGCCTCATTCCATCCACCAACCACCTTCTCTAAGCTTTCCATCACCTTGAACATCCATCCTTTTGCTCTCGGCTATATCTTGTAGGTTTTTAGGGGATCCTGTAGGTTTCCCTGTAGTGGCCTGTTTTGAGGCTGAATTAAGGAAAAATCCTCTAGGAAGCTAGCAAAGGGTCCCTACTTGTCAAGCAAGCCTTCTGACCATTCACCATCATCTGCAAGCCACCAGCCACATCACCAAAAGAGATTAGCTTTCACACTCTCACATGAAAAAAAGGAAAAAAGAAAAACGAATTTATTTTATTCATTCTCATGCACAACAATAGAAGGTTTGATGGTTTGAATCTGCATGCTTAGGACAGTAGGATTGCATACATGTTAACTCAGCGTTCTTTTGAAGCAAAGCCTCTTAGTAGTTAGTTAGAAAATGGTGTGTTTTAGCATTTGATTTCAATCTCTTTCCTTGTACTTTCTTTCTTGCAATAGGTTAAGGTTCTATTTCGAACATTTCATTTTTTGCAATTAGTTTAGGATTTAACTTCAGTACATGCACTCCATTACATCATGACAACAAAGGAAGGACACATTTTATGTTGCACATATAGTGCCAATACCTCTTAAGTTTGTATGAACCCTGGGTTGATAATTAAAGTCAGTAGCCTTGAGAGTTGCAACATTCTTGTTGCAATACCAAGGCCCATCACTTTTTGGCGTTGTTGCTAGGGAGGTGTCTGTTGTAGCATTTTTTTGTTTTGATAAGATAGAATATTTGAAAAAATGTTAAGTTAGGATATGGACATAACAATAGTGAATAAAATGTTTTTGAAAATATCTTGATGATGATGTCCATATCAAAGAAAATGTTGGGTTAGATGCCCTAAAAAATCAAGGCAAAAAAGAAAATGTTAGGTTATAAAGAAAAGAAAACAAATAAACTCTGAAAGTGAGAAAGTCTAAATGCCACTACTATTGTTTCTGCAAAATAATGGTTGTGTGCAACTTGTCTTAAATTCCACAACCCATGACAGTCAAATAGTTTAATTTTGACTGCTTCATGCTTTAAATTTGATGTTATAGTTAGAGAATGAAGATCTAGCCAAATTGTTTAATCTTAGCAGATCAGTAGTTAGGTAGAGAATAATAAGGTGCTCATTAGTTTAATCTGAGCCCTTGGAGGTTATAAGGTTAGAATTATATAGTTTGTTTTTTTAAATAAACAGAAAGGAAAAGGGTTTGTTAGCTTAAATGCACCCATTATGTGAAGAAAAAACGATAGGATAAGCAAAGGGTAAGTAGAAGAAAAGTTGCAAGAGTATGATAATTCATTGGACAAAATGTACATTTATCATGTTTTACCATATGTTTCCATGTCGATGATGCAATTACACAAAGCAAATGAAGGTCTACAAGATCAATTAACTAACTTCCCTCATCCCCATTCATCCCTATATTTACTAATTTTCCCTTCCCAGCTTCATACAGTTCATATCCATTCATTTTCCATAAAAACCCCTTTTCCTAAGCTTAAAATCCTTTTTACCTAGGAAAAGTTAAAACCCTATGTAAAATCCCTTTTTACCCAAAAAACTCACAAAAGGATGTTTAGCCTAAGTATTGATGTATATATGCGAAAGGAAAATAACTCATAAGAGCATTATACTTCGTGTATTTCCCTTTTCCGCATATATTTCCCCTTTCTGCTCATATTTCATATTAATGCTAACCTATAGTATTAAACCCCTAAAATTTTCCTTTCCCGTATATATTAACTCCCTTTATTAAAAATCCTGAAACCTTAAGTTTTACTATAAAACTATGTATTTTCATAACATATCGCATATTGGCAGATCGCAAGCTTTTTAATGTGCATACACTCTTCGCCGATTGCGATATGCGATGCACGATGGACCAGGACCTGACACAATATATATCATAATTCATTGCCATATCACATTCGCACCTCATCGCATGTCCCTGCCGAAGCATACACCCTCCGCCATTGTGATCTCCAATATGCGACAGGAACCCAGACCTGATTACATATTATTCGTGATTTATTCCCACATCGCGTCCAACCCCTATCACATTCCTTTGCGATGGGCCTTCCTTTGATAAACTTTGATTGTGATATTCAATGAACCCGGACCCGATATCATTTATCTGCCTGAATTCATACTTTTTCAATTCCTCCACACCGTGTTTTGTGAAGGTTTTCTTTGTTAAAATGTTTTTATGATTTAAATGAAGAATTAACCTAAACCTCCATTTAACCACTAATTTTAGTTTTAACCCACAAAAAAGCCCAAACCGCCATAATTAATCATTGGGCCCCTCTGCACTGCTCTTTCACTCCACTATCGTCTGATCTAATGCATTCAAATCCAATAGCCCTCAGCAATTTCGGGTTGGCTTTCTGTACGGGCATTACCCACACGAAAAGTGGTATTCCAATGACCTCCCCTTGCTACATGTCAAGCTTAGATTATATTGGGTTACCCCTCCCAAAACCACCCATGCCACAAAAGCGATGCAATGAAAACCAAAACCACCTCCTGCATAATGACAAAATAGCCACTGTTCACTTTGTGCCATAATTCAAAAAGAAAACTATTTTTCTATATAAACAAAAAAAATCACCATTTTTCTTTGTTTGGCCTGTTTTCAAAATGAAGCCTCCATAAGCCTATATGACAAATAAAACCATTTTTTTACCTTTCGATATGATTTGGATTCCTTCCAATATCCTTTTAAGCTAAAAAAAGCCATTGATGATCGTCTCTGTCACCTATGTTTTTCTTAACAATTTCTGTGTTTTGTAGGTAAAGACTCCTGATCCAAGCTTACAAAGAAAAAGCCTGCATAAAATTAGTAGACAAATATGAAGATAATATCAAATTACTTTAGCATGTGACATAAAATCTAAAAAGATTTACTATTGAAAAACACAGTAAAAACCTGAAATGCATAGTAAAGGTAAAAAGAACATAGTAAAGGTTACTCAATAGGGTCAAAGGATATTCACAGAGTTTAAAGAGTATCAGATGAAAGATCAAATGAAGGAATCAACCAGCATAAAGGATACAAACAATCAAGTAGCTTAAAGGGAAAAATATCAAACAACAAAGGCAACACAACCTGAATAAAAGTGACATCAAGAAGTAGTTCAATAGCTGCCCCTATCTTCTTGCATGAAGATATTTCCTTTCCTAGAATAAATCTTAATCATTTTTCAGGATTTTCTTAGTTTCATTATTGTATAAATAAATCTCTTATCGATTTATTATGGGTTCAATGTTCATGGTTCTTTATTCATTGCGTGTTAAGTAGTGACTGTTCATTCTACTTTGAACATGGTTACGCCTTTGAAGGAATCTTTTCTAGACACTTGATGTAATTAGTCTTTTTGGAACTTTAATACAAAGGAGAGGATTCTGAATTTGGTTTTACACAGTTTGTGTTATCTTTTAAGTTTTTCCAGTTATCAATCATTATGTTTTTCTTCATATGCTTATGACTTATAGAGATATCTAGGTAGGAATAATTGTGTCTCAATTTATTCCTATAAGCTCCTGAAGTGATCATCTATTAAGAGAATGGATTAATGAATTATCTGTTTAGCTAATACCCTCTAATCAATAAATCATCAACATCTTTTGTAAGCTTCAATATATTGCCTTGAATCTTTGGAACATAGTTTAGAAGGTTTTCATACTTACGATTGTTTTGTTTTACAGTCTAGAAACTATGATAATCATATTATTTTATGTCTTCTTCTCACCACTATTTTGATCTATATCATTGTGTAAAGCTTTATAGTAGCCCTTTACTGAGATATTAATATTATCCAAATGATTAAATATTTCAATTCTACATCTATCTTCGTTCATTGGTCTTCCAAAGCTAAAACCAAAAACCCCAAAACAATTATTTTAGATGCTCTGGCATTGGTAGCTGACCTACTACTATCTTAGAGGTACAACATCAGACTGGCGCCATTGCTGGGGATTCAAATTTCATTTAAGTTTCCCTGGGGACAATGATATTCATTCATTATTTTCCTTTAAGGAGATTAAAGAATTTATAAAGGTTAAAATCATTCACCTAGGTGACTCCACACTCCCAAGCTGTCACCTTTTAAACATACCATATCTCGTTCAGAAGCTGACATAGTTAGTCCTCTGTCAAATCCTAAAAGGCTTCTGAGAAAAGGCAGTTCTGAAAGGGGACACCATCCATCTTCTTCTTCCTCTCCAGTCCTACAGTCTGAAGAATTAGAATCATTTGACCCCTATAGTAATATCCCATCTGATCCTGATTACTCCCATTTATCACCTAGGATTGGTAAACTTCTAGATAAAGGAGTTGATTTTAAGTCATCCTACCTTATTCATTCATTAGAATCTCATCCAATACCCACAATACCACCAAGATCACCTAAAATTGATTCTGATTTGGGTGTTGAACTACTAGAACATAAACCCATAGATTTCATATCCCCTACCACCTATCCATTTCCTTCCATTTTTGACCGACCTAAAGCTTCTTCTTCTAAGCAATCTGAGGATACCTTCTCTATATATAGCAATCCTCTCTTTGAAATAAAATAAGGTATTCCTTTACAGGTCCCAAAGTTAGTTCTTAAGACTCTGAAGTCTTTCAAGAGATCTCCTCCTCCTTCACCTCTAACTAGTTCACCAACCCCTAAATCACCACCTTCTTCCTCTACTTCTTCTTCATCCTCTACATCCACACAAACACCACATACTCCACCTGGACAACCTCATATACCTCAAGCACCTCATACACCACCTACTATCATGCCTTCCGACCTATTGTACAAGCTAGATATGCTGCCTTAGTCTTACCTAATAACCTTGATGCATTCCCAGTTGGATACTTAAAATACCTTCCCAAGTACAATGGAGAAATTGGTCCCTCAGTTGAAGACCATCTTCAAGCTTTCCTAGACTTTGTAGAAATCATGAATATTGAACAAGAAATTTTTTATATGAGATTGTTTATACAGTCACTTGAAAGAAATGTGAGGATTTTGTTTAGGCAGTTACCAGCAACTTCCATTAGAAATTGGGAAGAGCTTACAACCATATTTAAAAATCAATGGGGTGTGAAAACAGATCCTCTTTATTTCCTCACAGAATTTGAAGAGCTTAAAGGGAACTTCAGTGAACTAGTATCAGATTTTATCAAAAGATTCAATAAACTCTATCACAAAATGCCTGTTGATTGTAAGCCCCTTGTAGAAATAGCTAAGTCTAGATTTTCTAAAGCTTTTGATGATGACTTTGTTGTTATGCTACGAGAGAGAACTTCAGGAACTCTTGAATATATGCAAACAAATGTTATAGAAGTAGAAGCAAATAGGGCAGCCTCCACTTCTTTAAAACTTAAGGAAGAAAAGGCCCAAAGAAAACTCAAATCTATTCAAGAAGCCTCTAGTTCCTCTAAGACTAAATCAGAAGACTCAAAAATAGATGAAATAACATCTCTTCTTAGAAACCTATCAAATAGGATTTCGAAGATTGAGACCCAACCTAGGACAATACAAAAAACAATTAATAGACCCAAAAACCAAAATCAAGGTCAGTATAAAAGAAATCAACCACTACAAATTCTTCAGAGACCTAGCAATGATCGGCAGGTTCTTACTCCTCTATTGATAGATGACCAACAACTTGATGATAATACTATGAAAATTACTGAAGATATTAATCGTATGGATTCTTCTTCCAATGAAACAGCCATCATTCCTCTCTCACAACAAAATCAGGTTCAAGAAGATCAGGAAGCTTCACAGGTCTCTAAATATCATGCTTTCTCTGAATTTTTAATTGCAGAGTTAAAAAAGAGGTATGATCTTAGGCCTAGGCCTGGTCCTAGGAGACCTCCAAAGGAAACTCCAATAATTGAGCCACATACCAAAACTGCTGAAGCTAAAACAACTCTTATTCAGCCCTTAGATCAATCAATTGATACTACCCAAACTGGTAAAAACATTTTGAATATATTTAATGTTGAAAAAGAATTAGAGAGGGTTAAAATCCCAATTCCACTGTTACAACATTCTAAAAACCCTGGTTACAAAAGCCAAGTCACAAAATGGATACAAAATACCTCGATTGATGTTGAAGGTGATGTCATAAGTCTGCAAGATGAAAAACCAGTAGTAGTTTTTGGCCCTAGTTCAGACATGATAGATTATATAGTGCCCCCTTTCTATGTAACTCTTAAAACAAATGATTCCATGTTGTATAATTGTATGATTGATTCAGGAGCATCACACAACATTATGCCAAAATCTATCATGGACCATTTGAAACCTGACATAACTAAATCCTACCATGACCTGTACACCTTTGATTCTAAAAGGGTGCCCTGTTTGGGATTGATCAAGGATCTAATGGTTACCCTTGCCCAAATTCCAGTGAAAAGTGTAGTACTTGATATTGTTGTCACAAATATCCCTCCCAAGTTTGGAATGCTCCTTTCTAGGTCTTGTTGTGCCAAATTAGGGGGAACTCTACAGATCGATATGTCATATGCTACTATTACTATTTATGGAGGAGAGAAATTAAGATTATATAGAGAGGTAAGATTTGTACATACTGTTTGTAAGACTGACAAGCCAAGGAACCATCCACTTTATGCAATAGATCAAGACTTTGGTTGTTTTCAACTCACTATAAACCAACATAAAACTCAAGTCAAAATTGAAGAGGTAGTTGAAGGTCCCGAACCAAACCAAATTGATATTTGGAAACTTTTCTTTGATGGCTCTTGCACAAAAGATGGGGCAGGAGTTGGAGTAGTTTTAATTTCACCTGAAAAAGCAAATATAACCCAATCATGTAAATTAGACTTTGAAGTTAAAAATAATGTGGCTGAATATGAAGCTTTCCTTTTAGGAATGCAATTAGCCAAAAACTTGAAAGTTCAAAACTTAAGTGTTTTTACTAATTCAAAGCTTATTGTTAAGCAGGTAAAAAATGTTTGCTAGACCAAGCACCCTAGACTTAGGTCCTACCGAAATGAAGTATGGGATTCAATTGAAAAATTCTTTGATGCTTTTAATTTGACTCATATTCCCAGAGATCAGAATATTCGTGCAGATGGCTTAGCTGTCTTTGCTAGATCTTTTAAAATTCCTGATCATATTGATGTACTCTATCAGATACAAGTCAAATATAGGCCATCTATCCTAGATAATCTTAAACATTGGAAAATATTTGAAGTTGTTGAACATTTGAAATCATTTTTGCAGGTAATAGATGATTTTTCATTTCTACAAATTGATGAAGATAGAACTGAAATAAATGAAAATGCAGATGGAAATGATACTTCAGATTTTAAAACCCAAATTGCTAATCATGACATTATTCAATTATCTAATAATATTATTCCAAAAGGACTCATTCCTTTAGAAAATTTGTTTGATCAAAATGATGTCCTCTGAAACCCTCAGTCCATTTCTTCATAAGATGACATAGAAGAGATTAACATTGGAACTGATGAAGATATCTAAAACATCAAGATATGTGCATCTCTAGACCTTGAGATCAAAGCTCAATATCTTAAGTTACTACAAAATCATAAGGATGTTTTTTCTTGGACTTCTGATAATCTAAAGACCTATGACACTTCATTAATACAACATAAGATTCCTTTAAAGCTAGAAGCAAAAGCTTATCAACAAAAACTTAGAAGGATAAATCCAACCCTTCTACCAACTGTAGAAAGGGAGATTAAGAAAATGCTAGATGCTCAGATAATCCTCCCTCTTAGATATTCTAATTGGGTTGCAAATCTAGTTCCTAATAGAAGGAAAAATGGGGAAATAAGACTCTGTGTGGATTTTAGAAATTTGAACAAGGCATCATTAAAAGATAATTATCCTTTGCCCAAAATGGATCAGTTACTTCAAATGGTTTTAGGAGCACAAAGACTTTCTATGCTTGATGGTTTTCATGTTACAATCAGGTGAATGTTGATACAACAGACAGAGAGAAGACAACCTTTACTACACCCTGGGGTACATTCATGTACGCTAGGATGCCATTTGGCTTAACCAATGCTGGAGCAACATTTCAGAGAGCTATGGACATAGCTTTTATGGGTCAGGTAAATAAATTTTTGGTTATTTATCTTGATGACATAACTATTTTTTCTAAATCTAATCAGAAACATCTAAAGCACTTGATGAAGGTTTTTGACAGGTGTAGAAAATTTGGAATATCATTGAACCCTAAGAAGTCCTTGTTTGCTATCAAAGAAGGAAAATTGTTGGGCCATATAATTTCAAAGGAGGGAGTAGTAATTGAACCCAAACGAGTATCTACCATTGAACCATTCACCTTACCTAGAAACAAGAAGGAGATTAAAGCTTTTCTAGGCATGATTAATTTTCTAAGGAGGTTTATCCCAAATTATGCAAAGATTGTAAAAGATATAACTGACATGCTCCAAAACGACCATGAAGTCAAATGGACTGCCTCTTCTAGGCATGCATTTAAAAAAATAAAAAGGGCTATCTTTGAAGCTCCCACCTTAGCTAGCCCTAATTATACTAATCCATTTAGTGTTTTCTCTTTTGCCTTTGAAACAACCCTTGCTGTCATTCTATTACAGAAAAATGAAGATTCCCATGACCAACCATAGCCTTTTTAAGCAAGGTTATGAGAGATGATGAGCTTAAGTATGACATCATTGAGAAGCAAGCCTATGCCCTTATTCAAGCCCTAAAATCATTCAGGATGTATATCTTACATTCACCTATTACTGCTTATGTTCCTAATAGTGCTATGAAAATTACCCTAACCCAACCAAACACTGATGGGAAAGGAGGTAGATTGTTAGGTCCCTATAATACTAGTGATGCCCCCATTAATATTATAGTTGTATCCCTTATTAATATTGTTGTGCCCCTATTGTCCCCATATTGTTATTACTGTGCCCCATGGAATCCCTCTATTGTTATTTTTGTGCCTTTATATTATTATTGTTAGGTCGGCTTCGTTATATTGTGACCCCTTAGACTCCTATATATAGAAAGGAGGTTTTGTCATTTGAATCATCCAAGAATTGTTCATTTGTGTAATGAAAAGGAGGTTGCCCCCTCGAAGAGGCTGAATTCTAAGGCGTTCAACTATCTTTTCTATCTTTTTGTGAGTTGGTTTCATAACATTTGGTATCAGAGCTTTGGATTCTAGGGTTTCGCTACTCCAAGTAGGTCATCGTGGAATTTTGGCTATAAATTTTTCTCTGCAACATTTCAGAAGCGAAAAAAAAACCCCACTTGAGATGAAATCACACTGAACCTCGGGTCCAAATTTCAGATCTTTTCGCACTATATTTGCAGAGATATGATCTGAGGAAGTTGGTCTTTTTGCAAACTACTAAATTACATTCCAAACAAGTGACCTGGGGAGAGGCATCATAACTTTCTCTCTGAGCATCGGATTGAAATTTTGTAAGAAGGTATAGAAAGAGGATGGACTGTAGTTTCTTGTATATATTTGTCAAAGCCAAAGGTTGAAATAATGACACGTGGCACTTCATACAAGTTCAATCTTCTGGAAAGGTCTATAATCAGGTCATCTTTGGAGATTGTGCATAACTCTTCCTTGGAGAATCCAATTTGGATCAGACTGGTGGCATTGGAAAGAGGATGCAGAGGGCTACTATAGGTCGCAATTTCAGAACTGGATGATACGAAATTACAGAGATACATCAGATTCAATATCAAGCTCCTACAAAGTGAAAAAAGGTGTGTAGTTTTTTTTTAAATTTTTGCATAAGCTTGGTTTGAAAAATTAGTTTGAAGGAATTCAAAGGGCATAGTAAAGCATTATTATCGGTAATTGATGCCTCAAGGAAAGAAAATGCTAACAACTAGTAAGTAGCTTGAAAGCTCTAGCATGACTCATGAAGAAGAGGAAGAAATGCAACATGATATATCAAAATTACGAGACCAAGTGCAACAATTGTCACTCGTACAAAAAGTAACAGAATCTAAGATGGATGGTTTAAAGAAAGATGTAGAAGCTAAGATGGATGGTTTAAAGAAAGGTGTAGAAGCTAATATGGATTGTTTAAAGAAAGGCGTAGAAGCTAAGATGGATGGCATGGAAGCTAAGATGAATGGCATGGATGCTAAGATGAATGGCATGGACACTAAAATGGATGGCATGGATGATAAGATGGAAGAATTGAAGATAAATTTGAATAAGTTGCTACAAGAAATGGTCACTAATGGTGAAAGGGTAGTAAAGGAAACTCATGATGAGAACAAAAGAAATGTTAATCATGATTCCATAAACTCTAATGTTGGATTGAAGACCCACCATATTCCAAAAATCGATATGAGGAAGTTTGATGGCAAAGGTCCCGCAACATGGATATTATATATGGAGCAAATTTTCGATCTCAATAATGTGCAAAACACACAAAAGGTACATATTGCAACTTTATATTTGGAACCACATAAGTTTGTATGGTATCAATGGTTTTGATCTCATAAACAAATTATCACTTCGACAATTTTTATGTAAGAATTGACAGCACATTATTACGATACAAAAAGCAACACATTTTTTAGCCAATTGATAAGTCTAAAACAAAAGGGTTCAATAATGGAGGACATTGAGGAGTTCCAAAAATTGAACATAAGGGTAAAAAATATTCTAGAGGAGCATAGAATTGATGTGTTCATAGGGACTTTAAAGGATAATATCCAACATGATGTTTGCCTTTGGGAACTTGATTCATTAGAGAAGGAATTTAGGTTAGCAAGAAAATGGAAAGCAAAATTATGGCAACCAGGGAGAATACCACTCACAACTATAAAGATGGAAGTGTTGTTGCCCCTAGCCTTCCACAACCTATAAGGTTGACACCACAAAAATTGGAAGAAAAAAGAGCAAAAGGGCTTTGTTATAGTTGTGATAGAAAATACACTAAAGGTCATAAGTGTGCTGAGAAGAAATTATTCTTCGTAGATTGTGAAGAGGAAGAAGAAAAGGAGTGAGAAAGGTCAAAAGAAGAGGATATACTCCAAGAACAAAGCCTAGATAAAGAAGAAATGAATTTGACCATATCTTGTAATGCATTGGATGGAATTACCACTCCTCAAACCATCATGATAGAAGGACAAATCAAGAAGAAAAAGGTAATAGTGTTGATTGATTCAAGAAGTACCCACAATTTTATTCATTGTAAGATAGCAAAAGAATTGAATTGCTTACTATATCCAGCACCAGAGTGTCAAGTGATGGTTGCAAATGGAGGAATAATAAATTGCTCTGGAAAGTGCCATAATATCAAGCCATCCATGGGAGAATATGTATTGAAAATCACAATGCTTTCCATTCCAATGGGAGGTGCTGATGTTGTACTAGGAGTCCAATGGCTACAATCCTTGGGTACAATAGCTTTTAACTTTATAGAACTTTTCATGAAATTTTATGCGGAAGGAAAGGAATTTGAATTAAGGGGTATTGCAGGGAAACTGGGAAAGATAATAATCTCTAACGGTATGACAAAGACTCTAAAAAAGGAACAACGAGGTGTAATTGCACAATTATGTTCGCTAGATGTTTCCACATCGAAATCATCTATTTATCTAGATCTCCAAAAGGTCTTGGACAATCATTCCAAGGTATTTGAGACTCCCAAAGGTCTCCCACCTATTCATAATCATGATCATGCTATTCATTTGATTCCAAGAATTATTCCTCCAAACATCAGGCCGTACAGATATCCCTATGCCCAAAAGAGTGAAATTGAACGTATGGTTGCAGAAATGCTTGAGACTGATATAATTCAACCTAGACAAAGTTCTTTCTCTGCTTCAGTCGTATTGGTGCACAAGAAGGATGGATCATGGCGCATGTGTCTGGATTGTAGGGAGCTCAAGAAGCTCACTATTAAAGATAAGTTTCCCATTCCTGTCATTGATGAATTATTGGATGAATTGCATGGATCAATTTAATTCACCAAGATAGATCTTCATTCAGGATATCATCAAATTAGAATGAAGACTCAAGACATTCCTAAAACATCATTTAGAATTCATGAGGGTCACTATGAGTTTTTGGTCATGCCTTTTGGCCTTACCAATGCACCTTCTACATTTCAAGGTTTGATGAATTCTGTTTTCAAACGCTTCCTTAGAAAATTTGTGTTAGTATTTTTTGATGATATACTAATCTACAACAAGCCTTGGAAGGATCATGTTGAACACATTGAGAGAGTGCTAAAACTATTGGAGGAGAAAAAATTATATTAAAAAAGATCCAAATGTTTCTTTGGGGTACAAGAGGTGGAATATTTGGGTCATATTGTATCTCATGAAGGAGTTAGGGTAGACCCTAGAAAAATTAAAGCCATTAAGGAATGGGAAATCCCCACATCCATAAAGCATTTGCGAGGATTTTTGGGGTTGACAGGGTATTATCACAAGTTTGTTAAGAATTATGGGAAAATAGCAGCACCTCTAACAACATTGTTGAAGAAAGATGCATTTCCATGGACTCCGGAAGCAACAAAGGCCTTCGAATATCTTAAAGAGGCAATGTGCTAAGCACCGGTCTTAGCTACACCAAACTTCACAAAAAACTTTATTGTGGAATGTGATGCTTCCGGAAATGGAATTGGTGTTGTTTTAGTGCAAGATGAAAGGTCCATTTCTTTCGAAAGTCGTCCAATCAAGGGAAACTATTTACCCAAAGCTATTTATGAGAAGGAAATGTTGGCAATACTAAATTCACTTAAGAAATGGAGACCCTACCTAATGGGAAGACACTTCAAGGTAAAAATGGATCATGATAGCCTTAAATACTTTTTAGAACAAAGATTATCCTCTGAAGAACAACAAAAATGGGTCACAAAGATGTTGGGTTATGACTTTGAAATCATATACAAAAAAGGGAAGCAAAATGTTGTGGCAGATGCACTCTCTAGAAAGGATGAGGATGTGGAAGCATTATTGTGTGCCATTTCTATTATCCAACCAGATTGGATAAACAAAGTAAGGGAGGAATGGAAGAATGAAGAAGTGTGGGAACTTATTCGAAAGTTACAACAAGATTCTAGTACATCTGATACATTTAGCTGGAAAAATGATTCGCTATGGTACAAAGATCAGTTATACCTCTATAAGAATTCCCAACTCAAACAAAAGATTCTTCTGAAATTGCACGCTTCTCCCTTAGGAGGGCACTCAAGATTTTTAAAAACTTACCACAGGGTTAAGAAGGAATTTTTTTGGGATGGCCTTAAATCAGGTATTTAAAAGTTTGTGGCAAAATGTTTGGTATGCCAACAAAATAAAGTTGAAATAATTAAGACACCAGGTCTATTACAACCTTTATCCACTCCAAGCCAATGTTGGGAGGAGGTTTCAATGGATTTTATCACAAGTTTACCCAAGTCTAAGGGAAAGAGTGTCATCATGGTGGTAGTTGATAGACTTACCAAGTATGCACACTTTTGTGCATTATCACATCCATTTAAAGCTAGTACAGCTTCTACGGAATTTATGGAAACAATTCAAAAGCTACATGGAAACCCAAAGATTATTGTAAGTGACAGAGATCCCATTTTTACAGGAAATTTTTGGACAAAATTATTTTCTTGTCTTGGTACTTAATTAGCTCATAGCTCATCTTATCATCCTCAATCTGATGGGAAAATGGAGATAGTAAACAAATGTTTGGAAGGATATCTTCGTTGCTTTGTATCTAATAAATAGACACGATGGGTCAAATGGTTGCCTCTGGCTGAATGGTGGTATAACACTTCCTTTCATACTACAACAAAAATGACCCCATTTATGGCACTTTATGGATATCAGCCACCATCCATCACATCATATTTAAGAGAAAATTCTAAGGTTCAAGCAGTGGAACATCACATCGAGCATCAACAATAAGTTCTCCAACTCTTGAAGGATAACCTTGTGTTGGCACAAAATAGAATGAAACAACAGGCAGATTAACATCGCAGTGAAAGAAGTTTTGATGTAGGTGATTGGGTATTCCTACGGCTACAACCATATAAACAAATGTCCCTCAAGCAAGCTAAGAAGGATAAAAAATTGTCACCAAAGTATTATGGTCTGTACAAGGTGTTGCAAAAGATTGGTACTATGGCATACAAATTGGAGCTTCCTGTAGCTTCTCGAGTGCACCCAGTTTTCCATGTTTCATGTTTAAATAAGGTTATAGGTGACATGCTTCCAGTTCAAACAATATTGCCAAAACTTGACGAGGAAGGAAAAATTATATTGGAACCAGAAGCAGTCATAGAAACAGAACTTGACAACTACAAATTCGATCCATTTCAGAGTATCTCATCAAGTGGAAGAACTTATCCACTGAAGATTCCAATGGGAGGATTATAATTTTATATAGAAGCATCCAGAACTACTCAAGCATTGAGGACAAAACTTTTTTGAAGGAGAGGGGCATGTTAGGTCCCTATAATATTAGTGATGCCCCCATTAATATTGTAGTTGTAAACCTTATTAATATTGTTGTGCCCCTATTGTCCCCATATTGTTATTACTTTGCCCCATAGAATCCCTCTATTGTTATTTTTGTGCCTTTATATTATTATTGTTAGGTCAGCTTGGCTATATTGTGACCCCTTAGACTCCTATATATAGAAAGGAGGTTTTGTCATTTGAATCATCACAGAATTGTTCATTTGTGTAATGAAAAGGAGGTTTCCCCCTTGAAGAGGCTGAACTCTAAGGCATTCAACTATATTTTCTATCATTTTGTGAGTTGGTTTCATAACATAGATGGATCACTCCAATTCTGGAGTTCGATCAAACTATCAAGACCACCAAGTTAGTAAAAGGTCAAGGATTAGCCAAGCTTCTAACTGAATCCAACTGCAAAGTACTTGGAATCAATTCTGTTTTAGAAATACAAGGGAAAAATACACAAGAACCTTCCCTTCATCTTAAAGGGGAGAATCCACAAGAACCTTCCCTTCATCCTAAAGGGGAGAATCCATAAGAACCTTCCCTTCATCCTAAAGGGGAGAATCCACAAGAACCTCTACCTTTAGAGCAAATCAATCCTGCACACATTGATGAAAAATTTTGGTTGTCAAACTGGTATCAAGATATTGTAAATTTATTGATCCATTTTGAGTGTCCAACATCATTCTCCGAATCCCAGTGTAAAACCCTTAAGTTAAAATTAGTCAATTACTACATTGTAAATGAAAATTTATACTAGAAAGATCCACTAAATATTTTGTTATTATGTTAAACAGAATCAGAAACTGAAGGAATCATTGATCAGTTTGATACAAGATTTTGTGGGGGACATTATGCTTGGAGAGAAATATCGTACAAGATTCTAAGGGGAGGATTTTATTGGCCTACATTGTTCTTACAAGTAGGGGCAAAGGTCAAAGGTTGTGTTCCTTGTCAAATGTTTGCTGGTAAACAAAAGTTAGCAGCTCTTCCACTCGTTCCATCAATAGTTTCAGCATGTTTTTCTCAATGGGGATTAGATTTTGTTGGAGAGATTCACCCGACTTCAAGTAATCAGCATAGATGGATCCTCACTACAACATACTACTTTACTAAATGGGTGGAAGCAATTCCAGTCATAAATGCTACTGATTTAGTAGTAATTAAGTTAATTGAGGAGAATATCTTATCTAGATTTGGTTGCCTAACTCAAATTGTTACTGATAATGTAACAGATTTTTCTAGTGTTAAATTGATTGAATTTTGCTAGAAATATCAAATTCTCTTACATCATTAAACTCCATACTATCCTTAAGGAAATGGCCTTGTAGAGTCATCAAATGAAATTCTGGTAAAGGTAATTAGAAAGACTATAATTGATCATAAAAAGAGCTGGGATTCACATTTGATTTATGCAATATGGGCAAATAGAATTACTCCAAAGAGATCAACTAGAAAACCTCCATTTCAATTAGTCTATGGGAAAGATGCAATCTTCCCTACCAATTTGGCCTCCCCTATTTTAAAATTCCAGCAGGATTCAATAGATGAACTTGATGATATTTCAAGAAGAATAAATCATATTATTGAACTTAATGAAAAAAGAGATGAAGTTCAACACAAATTGAAGAAATATTAGAATAAGATGAAGACCCTGTTTTACAGAAGAGCCAGGGAAAGGGATTTTAAGGAAGGTGATCTAGTTCTAAGATGGGATGCCATGAGAGAAGAGTAAGGAAAGCATTACAAATTTGAAAATCCATGGTTTGTACCTTTAACAATTGTTGAAGTGAAGGGTAACAACACTTTTGTGTTGAAGAATCTTGAGGGGCTATATTCCACTTATCCTGTAAATGGAAGGTTTCTCAAACATTACATTTAGTACTAAGAAGTAGAAAAGTTTCATTATAAGTACTCTGGTTTTCTTTTATTTTTCAAAATGTCAGTGTGATTTTTCTTACACCAAGGACTCCATAGCCCGAGGAGAAGGCACATGGATTTGTAGGTTCTCTCCATTCTACAGGAGAAAGCAGTCCCCAGATAGAGCCAATGTTGTAGCATTTTTTGGTTTTGATAAGATAGAATATTTGAAAAAATGTTAAGTTAAGATATGAACATAACAATAGTGAATAAAATGTTTTTGAAAATGTCTTGATGATGATGTCCATATCAAAGAAAATGTTAGGTTAGATGCCCTAAAAAATCAAGGCAAAAAAGAAAATGTTAGGTTAGAAAGAAAAGAAAACAAATAAACTCTGAAAGTGAGCAAGTCTAAATGCCACTACTATTGTTTCTGCAAAATAATGGTTGTGTGTAGCTTGCCTTAAATTCCACAACCCATGACAGTCAAATAGTTTAATCTTGACTGCTTCATGCTTTAAATTTGATGTTATAGTTAGAGAATGAAGATCTGGCCAAACTGTTTAATCTTGACAGACCAATAGTTAGGTAGAGAATAATAAGGTGCTCATCAGTTTAATATGAGCCCTTGGAGGTTATAAGGTTAGAATTAGATGGTTTTTTTTTTTTAAATAAACAGAAAGGAAAAGGGTTTTCTAGCTTAAATGCACGCATTAAGTGAAGAAAAAATGATAGGATAAGCAAAGGTTAAGTAGAAGAAAGGTTGCAAGTGTATGATAATTCATTGGAAAAAATGTACATTTATCATGTTTTACCATATGTTTCTATGTCCATGATGCAATTACATAAAGCAAATGAAGGTCTACAAGATCAATTAATTAACTTCCCTCATCCCCATTCATCCCTATATTTACTAATTTTCCCTTCCCACCTTCATACAGTTCATATCCATTCATTTTCCATAAGAACCCTTTTCCTAAGGTTAAAATCCTTTTTACCTAGGAAAAGTTAAAACCCTATGTAAAATACCTTTTTACCGAAAAAACCAACAAAAGGATGTTTAGCGTAAGTATTGATGTATATATTCGAAAAGCAAATAACTCATAAAAGCATTATACTTAGTGTATTTCCCTTTTCCGCGTATATTTCCCCTTTCTGCTCATATCTCATATTAACATTAACCTATAGTATTAAACCCATAAAAGTTACATTTCCCATATATATTAACTCCCTTTATTAAATAACCTAAAACCTTGAGTTTTATTATAAAACTATGTATTTTCATAACATATCGCATATTGGCGGATCACAGGCTTTTTAACGTGCATACACTCTCCTCCGATTGCGATATGCGATGCGTGATGGACCCGAACCTAACGAAATATATATCATAATTCCTTGCCATATTGCATCCGCCCCTCATCACAAGTCCCAGCCGAAGCATACACCCTCTGCCATTGTGATCTCCGATATGGGACGAGAACCTGGACCCGATTACATATTATTCGTGATTTATTCCCACATCACATATGGCCCCTATCACATTCCTTTATGATGGACCTTCCTTTTCTAAACTCCGATTCAATATGCAATGAACCCAGACCCAATATCATTTATCTGCTTGAATTCATACTTTTTCAAGTCTGCCATACAGTGTTTTGTGAAGTTTTTCTTTGTTAAAATGTTTTTATGATTTAAATGAAGCATTAACCTAAACCTCCATTTAACTGCTAATTTCAGTTTTAACCCATAATAAAGCCCAAACTACCATAATTAATCATTGGGCCCATCCATACTGCTCTTTCGCTCCACTACTGTATGATATAATGCATTCAAATCCAACGACCCTCAACAATTTTGGGTTGGCTCTCTGTACGGGCATTACCCACCCGAAAAGCAGTATTCCAATGACCTCCCCTTGCTACATGTCTGGCTCAGATTACATCAGGTGACCCCTCCCAAAACCACCCACGCCTCATAAGCGGTGCGATGAAAACCAAAACTGCCTCCTACATAACGATAAAATGGCCATTGTTCACTTTTCACCATAATTCAAAAAGAAAACTGTTTTTCTGTTTAAACGAAAAAATCACCATTTTGCTATGTTTTTCCTGTTTTCACAGTGAAGCCTCCATAACCCTCTGCAACCAATAAAACAATTGTTTTACCTTTTGATACACTCCAGACTCCTTCCAATATCCTTTTAAGCTCAAAAAATCCATTGACAACTGTCTCCGTCACTTATGTTTTTCTTAACAATTTCTGTGTTTTGCAGGTAAAGACTCTTGTTCCAGGCTTACAAAGAAAAAGCCTGCATACAGTTAGAAGACTAATATGAAGATCATATCAAATTACTTTACCATGTGACATAAAATCTAAAAGGATTTACTGTTGAAAAACACAGAAAAAACCTGAAATGCATAGTAAAGGTAAAAGGAACACAGTAGCAGCTACTCAGTAGGGTCAAAGGATATTCACAGAGTTTAAAGAGTATCAGATGAAAGATCAAATGAAGGAATCAACCAGCGTAAAGGATACAAATAATCAAGCAGTGTAAAGGGAAAAATATCAAACAACAAGGCCAACACAACCTGAATAAAAGGGACAACAAGAAGCAGTTCAATAGCTGCCCTTATCTTCTTGAATGAAGATCATTCCTTTCCTAGAATAAATCTTAATCAGTTTTAAGGATTTTCTTAGTTTCATTATTGTATAAATAACTCTCTTCTCGAGTTATTATGGGTTCAATGTTCAGGGTTCTTTATTCATTGCTTGTTAAGTAGTGTCTGTTTATTCTACTTTGAACCTGGTTGCACCTTTGAAGGAAGCTTTTCTAGACACTTGATGTACTCAGTCTTTCTGGAACCTTAATACAAAGTAGAGGATTCTAAATTTGGTTTTACATAGTTTGTGTTATCCTATAAGTTTTTCCAGTTATCAATCATTATGTTTTTCTTCATATGGTTATGACTTATAGAGATATCTAGGTAGGAATAATTATGTCTCAATTTATTCCTATAAGCTGTGAAAGTGATCATCTATTAAGAGAATGGATTAATAAACTGTCTGTTTAGCTAATCCCCTCTAATCAATAAATCATCAGCATCTTTCATAAGCTTATATATATTGCCTTGAATATTTGGAACATAGTTTAGAAGGTTTTCATACTTATGATTGTTCTGTTTTACAGTTTGGAAACTGTGATAATCATATTATTTTCTGTCTTCTTCTCACCACTATTTTGATCTATATCACTATGTAAAGCTTTATAGCAGCCCTTTGCTGAGATATTAATATTATCCAAATGATTAAATATTTCAATTCTACATCTGTCTTCATTCATTTGTCTTCCAAACTAACACCAAAAACCCCAAAACAATTATTTTAGATGCTCTAGCATTGGTAGCTGACCTACTACTACCTCAGAGGTACAACAGTGTCAATGTATTAATTGTTTTGTTTTCTTTCCTAGTTGATTCATGTCTTTTAACTTTTTGCAAAAACAAAATATTCTGATTAGTCATATTTAATTTCAAACGTAGGAAATTGAATTGCATTATAGTTTTCATTCAATCATAAAAACAAAAAAAAAAATCTCCAACGCCAACCCACCCCCCCATTTGATCACATGGTGCTTTAAGAGCCATATCACCATTCACTTTTGCAGGTAGAAGAAGAAGATGACAAAGAATGTAGAAGAAATGGATGGAGATGATGACAATGAGCAAGATCCTCTTGGATTTACCATTTAAGATACTAATGGTAGTGGGCACATGAAGACCATCCCTCTATCTTTTCTTCCAAAATTTCATGGTCTAAAGTTAGAGGATCCGAAAACCTTTCTCTTTGAATTTGAAACTGTTTGTAGACCTTATGGTTACTTATTAAAAACTCAAAAAATAATATTGTTTCCGGCAACATTGAAGGATAGAGCTCTTAGATGGTTCATGAGTTTAGGGACTAATTCAATTATATCATGGAATGATATGCAAAAGATATTTCTAGAAAAATATAAAGATCATGACCTTAAAGAAGAAATCTTTAGAATGACTCAAAGAGAAGATGAGAGTCCTGAGGATCTAATAGAGAGGTTCACGTATAATGTTAAGAGGGAAAAACTACATCATTTAGGATCCGACACACTAAAAACCATCTTGCTTAGAACAATTAGGGATGACTGGATTGATCTACTTGATCTCATGAGTAGAGGTGACAAATACCAATTATCATTTGAAGAAATTTGTGAAACATGCAAACACATATCAAGAGGAAAAGCAAGAGTAGGTAAATCAACATCAAGATGGGTAAGTCAAGCTAAACTTGGAAATTTGTTTGATGATTTTAAAATAGAAATTCTTAGCAATCAAACAAAACAAGTAGAAATGTTAAGAATGCAAGATGAAGGAAAAGAAAATGCTGATATTTGTGTTGCAAAATCACATGCTGTTATACATTATCCATCATTACCAAGGTTGAAGGAAGTTTACGAAGAGGACAATGGAGCAACTCAATTTCCAATGCAGCTATGTTATGTAGCTTGAAGAGGACCCTGGTAGCCTATTCAGCCTGATATGGTGCAAAATCCTAATTCACAATTTCAAGCTTATGCACATCCACCTCAAAGTAATTGGAACACACTCTTTCCTTGGCAACATTGGCCATCTCAACCCCAAAACCAATCTTGGCAACAAGGTTGGCAAGGAACTTATGGGAGCCATCCACAATATCCTCAGTATCTTCCTCAATATCCTCCATACCAAACTCCATGTTATCCTTACCATTCACCTCCACCACAACCACAACCCCATCCACATCCATCTCAAATTTACACTCCCACTCAACTACCTGTACCACCATTTCCAAACCCACACATTGAAGTAGCCTAGCCCAGTGACATACAATGTTGAGATACAACACTTCCAAACATCTCCTCTTGAGCTCAATGGTATTCACCATAGCTCAGGAAGTGTATTGCAAAAAAGAGATTCTCTTAATATCATTGAAGGACTACATCCAGAAGAAGAATATTTGAAAGAGAAGATCAAAGAACCATGGGCTGCAATTGATGAAGAAAAAACATCAAAATTAGAGATTGAGAAATCTCCCTCATGGTTACCATCAAATCCTCCATGTATTTAAGAGAATAATCAACAAAAGGAGGAATATTTGAAGGTCATGGTAGAAGAAGACATGAAGAATGATCTAGATCAACAAAAGGACCAGGGACATCACAACTATATTGAAATATGGTTCCAGACAGTCACTAAGTTGCAACAATAATCTCTTCTTCAATTTTGCTTGTATTCATCAAAGTCAAAGCATTTGATCACTCAAATTTAGGTACTTGTTAAAACGTACATTTCAAGACTACACATCATTTTGTTTGTCATCTTGATGTGCACATGGCTCCATTGGAAGTATTCTTATACTTGAATGTGATTTTTTTTTCAAGTAGGGTAGGGTAAAAATAAAAATAAAAATAAAATGAAAAATAAAAGAAAAAATAAAAATCTCGGGTGAAAAAATCCTTGGAGGCACCTCAGATTGGCTCATTGATTGAAAACCTCCATGCGCGGTCAATGGGTTGGAAAAAAAAAGAAAAAGAAAAAAGAGAAAAAAAGAAATGATCCTAGGTGAAAACCTCCTTTGAGGCGCCTGGGCAGACCTACTAGTTGAAAACCTCATTGAGGAGGCCAGTAGGCCTCGAAGATAAAAAGAGAAAAAAATGAAAGAAATCCTTCCTCCATGCATCTCTTTGATCAATGCATGTACTCTCCAACATTTGCAAGGAACAAGAACAAGTTGGTACCAAAAGGAAAATTGGTCAAGCCTAGTTAAAGGAAGTCAAATTTTGACTTTCTCCTCCTTTGCTCAAATGCTCCAACAAGTCCAAGGCCATGCCAATCCATCACCCTCATCTATTTTCACCATCCACCCATCCTTCTCTAGCTTCTACCATTCAGTTTGCTTGTTGTCCTAAAAAACTATAGGATGCTCTGTTTTACTATAGGATACAAAAATACATAGAGCAGAAATTTGTTTTTTCCATAACTTGAAAACCATGCATCCATTTGCTAATCTATCTCAGGGGGAGATGCATATGGATGATGTTGACATGGTCAAGCAATTCTAGCAAATTCTAGTGCACCGTTTTCAAGAAATCAGCCTCCATCACCTACAACCATGTTTGCATTTTCTCGATATCTGTGCATCCATTTAAAAACTTGTTTCATGGGTATATGCGTATGGATGATGGTGACATGCCCAATAAATTTCAACAAAGTCGAGTGCACGGTTTCCAAAGAATTGACCTCCATCACATTCATTCATTTTTAGTTTTTCTCATGATCCGTGCATCCATTGACTAAAATTTTGTCATGGAGAGGTCCATAATGATGATGGTAACATGCTTAGAAAGTTTCAGGTCAATCCATTCTACTGTTTGGGAGATATGGACAAAACAAGTCAATGTCCTGGAAACCTACAGGATTCCATGAGATCCTACAGGATATAGAACAACACCTACAGAATTTACAGTGAGAAGTTTTAAAAGGAAAAAATAGAGGTTGGCTTCATCAAGTAGTGTTAAGGAGGTAGGCTCTACATTTCCCCACATTTTTCCAAGTGAAAGGAACATAAAAAACCCTTCTAGTTTGTTGAAAGTGATTGCAATGTAAGGGAATTATATACAAAAAAAATTTAAATTTGGTACCAGACTTGTACAAACATCCATCCATTAGAGAAAAATGACAGGGGGAACCCATCAACACAGT
This sequence comes from Pinus tabuliformis, assembly GCA_031772625.1. Classification (NCBI taxonomy): domain Eukaryota; kingdom Viridiplantae; phylum Streptophyta; class Pinopsida; order Pinales; family Pinaceae; genus Pinus; species Pinus tabuliformis. The sequence continues at coordinate 249,278,222 of CM062805.1, forward strand.
GAGGATTCATCAACACCCTCCTTCCCTAGAGATATTCGCAAGGCACAATTGGATGGGTTTCTTTGAAAAATTGAAGCGATATGATGATGAAGTATCCAGAGATTTGCAGTCAGCTTCAGCATGGACATCTAAAGGTCAAATAAGATCGTCCAGAGCTTAGAAGTACCATCAAGATCATCAGCATCACCATCCAACACTTGCACATCAACATCAACTTAGCAGCAGCATGCAGGTCTCTCCAACAACCATTAGGTAGGTACAGGTATGCAATATTCTTGACCTCTTCTCTTGAGCATATTATAGTTAGAATTTTTTTGTCAATGCATGAGAGATGAGGTTTTATAAGCTAAGGATAGGTCAATAGTCTCAACCACCTTCAACTAGTTAATTGCAACGCACTCCTTCACTCATGTAATGTTGAAAAGTCAAATTATGAAGGGTGATGATTACAAGGAATGAGAAAAACAGTTAAAAGAAGAAATTTTTGCAAAGGCCAAGTCATCACGACACTCCAAGCCCTCCATATACTTCATATTCACTATCTATTCATCATTCATCCATCCCATTTCATTCTTGAAAAAAAAAAGAAAAACAAACAAACAAATAGAGCATCCTCTCCATTTTCACAAACCTAGACTACTCCCCTTGAGCCCTAGCATCATCATCCAATCCCTCTTCATCATTTCTCATCACTCCCATACAGTTAGAAGATTCTTAAGGAAGAAGGAATGACTACTACAAGAAGGAAAAATGTTGCTACAAGAAGGAAGAAAGGAAAAAATTGTGCTAAAACCCAAAATGAAAGTGCCTAAGAGAGACCTAATAAAATCAGAGAACTCCAAGGCCATTAGGCAATAGAAGAAGGAAACAAAATGAAATGAGGCATTCACCATCAAAACAAAACTCAAACTGCAGTGATGAAAAGATGTTTTCCAAGAGGGATCCAATCTCTTTTCAGCTTTTGTCCAAGGCCTAAAAATGAGAAAAAGGCATGGGAGTCAAGTTGAGGGCCTGCCCTAACCTTAGACTCTCATTTATGCTCAAAACTGGTATCTTATAGTTTTAACAGGGTTTTGACAGGAATTACTACAGGATATCCTAGTTCTCATCTTAATGTACTTTGAAGGTTTTAGACAAGGATAATTTTAGGGGCGAATGTTCGCCCTTTGGCGAAATTAAGGGGTTTTAAATTTTTAGTGGGCGAATATTTTGTATCATAGTACATTTTTACAAATCACCTCAAATAGCCCACCTTATTTTAAGGGAGAGGGTAGAAAAGGTAAATTTAGCCCTTGAAATTAGGACTTACAACCTTCCATTCGCCCATTTTCAAGAATAGGTTTTATTTAAGTGAATCCATTCGCCCATATTCAAGAATAGGTTTTATTTAAGTGAATCCTATGGGCCAAATACCATATTTATAAAAGAGTTATGGTAAATTAATAAAAATATAAATAAATGAAAGATATGGTAAATAAATAAAACATTTTTTATATTTACTCCATAAGTCACCTTATATACATGTAAGGGTGTAAACAAATAAAAATATAAGTAAAGTGGAGGTATGGTAAATAAATAAAACCTCTTTTTATACTTACTCAAAAGGTATGGTAAATAAATAAAAATATAAATAAACTAGACATATCGTAAATAAATAAAACCTCTTTTTATATTTAGTCCATAACCCTCGTTCTATTTATGACGGCTCAAGAAAGAGGTTTTATTTAAGTGAATCCTATGGGCCAAATACCATATTTGTAAAAGAGGTATGGTAAATTAATAAAAATATAAATAAATGAGAGGTGTGGTAAACAAATAAAACATTTTTTTATATTTACTCCATAAGTCACCTTATATTTACGAACACTCAAAAAATGGGTTATATTTAGGTGAAACCTATGGCCAAAATACTATGGGACAAATACCATGGACTAGATTGTTATTAATACCATGCAAAAAACCATTATTAACCCTAATATTAGAATTAATAAAAATAAAAATGGCACATGGTATTGACCCATGGTATTCACCAAAATGGCACATGGTATTGACCCATGGTATTCACCTGGAATGTAGCCTATTTAAATGGGGGAATTAAACCGGCATGTAGCCTATGCTAAGATTCACTAGGACTTTACAAAGTTTTATTATTTAGTGAAAGACACGCCAAGATATCAAAAGATTTTATAATTGAGTAAAATATTCGCCATGCCTGGTGAGAGATTCGCCAAAAAATTATATATACATATTATATTATTGATAAAATCGCCTTCCATTTTTCCTATATACCATAGAGATTCGCCCATTTATTATATTTATAAATTTGGGGGGGTTCTTAAAATTTTCCCTGGTTTTAGAGGTGTCAAAATGGTGGAACAAGGTAGCAAAAGGTTGATAAGATTGTGGAAGACCTTGCCAAACTGAAAAATATTCAAAAACCCATCTTGAATAGGGGGAAGGAAGCAAGCTAATGGTCTCAAGAAACAATGATTTTTCTTTGCACAAATATGTTTTTGGGCTTGTCCTTGCAGAAATTACAACCAAGATTCTTAATGCACAAGAGGAATGCCACCAGGGCCATGGATGAGGCACAATGAGGTCACTAAGTTGTTCAGAGGATGAGCAACACTTTCAAGAGGGGGGTATGATGGGCCTCTAAATTAGACACAAATTAAGGCCCATGCCTCTAACTTGAAAAATAAATTAAGGCCTATGACCGTCCTTCAGCAGATTAACGTCTCCTTTTGCATTAGATAATTTATTTTTAACTTTAATATATTCATTAGGAAGGTTTATGAATAATTGGATATCTGTGCCTAATATTATTTATTTTTGTGGAATATTATGAGAATATTGGACAAATTATGAAGATGTGGAGGAGGAGATAATTTAGGGACTTGTTCCCTACTACAAGAGGATCAATAATAAATAATAAATCAACAAGATATTATGGAATTATGACACAAATTGTGGAACTCCAATGATTGAGAAAATATAGGAATGTGTTCCACTAATCAAGGGATTTTGGTGGGGAAATCGTCCTCCATTCATGGGGAATGATTCATAATCATTTTGTATAAGTACCAAGTCGAATTTTCTTCTAGATATAGATTTTCATTAGTGTTATTGTGGAGAGAACTCCTATTTCTGTAGCTCCATTGTATTTTCTTGCAAGGATGTAATCGTATTGATGGAATAATGAAGATTGGTGTCATGTTCATCTTCTAAATCTTGTTCTCCTCCACAGGTCTCTGATTTTCTTTGGGCTTTTCCATCCCAGGAACCTCAGAGCCCTTTTGTATAATTTTCTTTCCTTCTTTTCACTGCTTATTCACATGTATCTCTAGTTTTTTTTCTATCTATTTCTACATTTAGTATTAATGATTTCTTGTTGAAGGATTGAGTTAAATGGTTGATGTAAGTTATTTTGCAGGATCACAAGCATTATTTAATCCTTGGAAAAGCTTTGGAAGTTCATAGTAATCATTGAGCTGCTTGGATTAGTCTTCTTATTCCCAAATCTAGATTGTTGGACCTCCTTTTTAGCAAAGGACAATATATTTCTGCTATTTTTTAGAGAATGCTAACAATTTTCAATCAAGTTGGTTCCACTTGCATTAGATAAAAAAAAAATCTAGTTCATAACAAAAATTACCCCATTGCATTCACTCGATTTGTTTAGGCATTTTTTAGATTTACTAGCTCACTAGTTCTCGAATTTCTAGATTTTCGACTAGTAATGTTTTTTTATTTTTTAGCATGGGTTAGCAAAGATATTTTTGAGTGATTCCACTTGGAATGGGAACCTAAGACATCCTAGTTAATAACAAAATTTTTCCCATCGAATTTGGATTTGATTTGCTTGGTAATTCGATGAATTATAGTAAATCTCTACATCTTGTAGGAAATCATTGTAGCATCCTATAGGAAAGCATGTTTTGAGCCCGAATTGAGAAAAACCATCATTGAAGCTGGGATTAGGCCTCTACTTGACCTCCATGCATGTTACAGATCCATTTGTGCACATCACTCCCATCATTCAGATCAGTATATTTAGGGCTCATCAAACCCTAATTTAGTTGGTACATCCCTAGACAAGTCACTATTTTGAATGCCTCCTTCCCTGAGAGTTTCTTAGGCTGAATCCCTCCAGAAATACCTCCTTGAGGGACCATCATAGCCTTGGATAGGGGTAAGTGTGCTTCAGTGTAGGTAGGTCCATGTCAGGGTGCTCTGGAGAGCACCTAGGCCCACTTTGACCTGTGTTGGGCGAGTTTGAGCGAAATTCACATAGGGTTCTGGGAATATTTTTTTCTTCTAGAGCCATCTAGAATATTCCCACACTTATCATCTCCTATGAGCTCGAAATTAGATAGGGAATGAGTTAAGTAACCTCCTATACTCTCATCCCTTCCTCCATGGAAACTAACTCTAAGTTTGGAAAGTCATTTAATACCCTCATTTATGACCAAACCTCCTCCATTTGCCTATAAATTGAGTCGTCATCTAAGTGATCAGGGGTTGAACTTTGAGAATTTGTAGGGAGATACTATTGTTGTGAATATTGAGATTATAAGCAAGTGTTGTTATGCTACCGGAGTGTTGTGCTATTGATGTGATGTTGGTTGGAACCCAAGCTAGAAGAGTGACAATGGATCGGAATTCATGGTTGTAATTCTTCCTTCTACTTGATAAAGTTGTCTACACCTTTTTCCATATGCTTATCTTGATATATGATGTTTATATGTGTGAACGTATTTGATTCCATTTACTTATAGTCAATAGAATCTTGCTTTGATTCGTTCTATGTCTTTTGTTTATGCTTGCAGGTACTCTTTAAGCGAGTTAAGTTCGAGAAGGAGCAACGTGAGCCATACAAAGGAGACAAAAGGAAAGTGAAAGAACAAGTATGTCCTTTGATTCCCTTGTCTTATTTTTATTCTATAGAAAAATGATGAGTGCTTTAAATCTATTGTTCTAGGTACAACTGCCTACCTAGGGAATTGGTATTTATCCGTAGATGCAAAATTCCACATAACAAATTGGTGACTCAACTGTGGAAAGATTATCATTCCAGGTAGTTTATGTTCATCCTAATACACTCTAGTAGACCTTACTTGCTTCCATAGGTCTTGTTTCAGCCTTCTTAAAGTGTTTTTTGGTGAAAATTGTGCTTGTAACCCCCTAGGATGGCCTCTCTGGCACCAGCGCAGGTTTGGTCTAGAGACAGAGAACTGCAGAGCACCCTTGGCTTGAGGACAGTGCTCTGAAGTGCACTATCTCCCATTCAAGGCTGCACTAATCCTCCTTAGGACAAAAATCCCTCCTTTGAGTTGATTTTTTGCCAAATTTCCTTCTGTTTCTGCTTGCTGAAAGGTCAATGATGCTTGTGTCTCTGAAATCAATTTGTGTTTCCTTTGCTAGCCCTACTTTTTCCTTGATTGTTTAGTGTTTGCTAAATTACTTCTTTATCACTATCAATTCATTTTCAAAGTTATTTTATAGTCGATTAATCTTTTTTCAAAAGAAAGTGTCGTAAAAGTCTTCATTTATTTCGAAATGGAACTGTTGTAAAGTCTTTGTTCTTTCAAAAAGATTGATTGATTGTATGTGCATTAGTTTCCTTTTGTTCATCACAACATTAAGGGAATTGAAAAGAAAAACTTGTATTGTGCATTAAAAAGTTTATGTGTGCTCATAGGAATAGTTTAGGGAAATTGCATTAGATGTGTTCTTTGTTCTTTGATTACAAGAATCTGATTGCTCTATCCCTATTAGCTAAGGTTTTCATTATCAAAATTGAATGAAAAGGTTGCTTATCATATTAGTTGCATTCTAGGAATTGAAAATACATCACGTGATGAACCATGAAAGGAAAATTCTTAACCAAGATCAACTTAAAATTAACATCAATTAACATAATAGAGCATTGTCATCTAACGCAAAACATTTAGAGGTTCTAGGTTGGAGACATGTTCCGGCGTCGTAAAACATAGTAGTTGTCGCTAACTTGCCTATGATACATTCCGAGTGTGATACCTCATTCCATGTACATGTGTATATTGTAGCTTGTCCATGTACCTTCAGGTATATAGGGTGGTGTTACAGTACGTAAAGTATATGGAAATGTTCTCACTGTGTGGTTTTGCATTAGATAGTGCTAATACGAATTGGGCCTCCACGTACCTTCAGGTATATATGGGAGGACAACACTAGGTCGCTATCCATCCTTAGGTAACCGAGTTAGCCACCTTTTACACTGTGATACACCAAACACAACATTCGGGGAGATTGTCTGCTCCTACTTCTCAGTTTGCCGGGAGGTATTCTGTAGTTCATAGTTGCTTGGTAATCATTTTTCCTAGATCATCCCTCTTTTGTTATGTTATGTTATTTTTATTAAGGTAAAATTAATTGACCGCGGATAACATCCTCCATGCTCACTCCTTAGTTGATCTTAGGTTGATACATATGGCAACAAATCCAAAGTCCACCGATCAAGGAATTCCTTTTGATGGGAATCCTAGTCCTTTTCCTCCTTTCAAAAATATTGGTGCTCCTTATATTGCTACATTGTCCCTTCCGGGGCTTACCATTGGCTTGAAAGTATGGTTTTTTTCAACCTCCTTAGTTCAAAATGCCGTGATTTCTCCATAATTGAGTACTCCTCCAACTGGACAAAGTCAACCTCCAGTTGATCCTAAAGTTGACCCTTTGCCTTCTTCCTTGATTTTTTCTTCCTCCCCTTCTTCCTCTTTGTCCGGTTGAAGTATTGGTACTAGTAACCAGGTGGTTAAGAAGAAGAAGAAGAAGAAAATCCAATAGGGAGGCAACCAAGCAACCATTGCTTTGAATGCAACTTCTAATGAGAAACCGTCTGATAAGCCTCACAAAGTTCAATATACACGCAAACTTTGTACAGGAAACCATATTCTTCAAAATTGTCCTAATATTTCTCAGATCTTAGAAGAATGGTCTTCTCGTTCACATCATCATGTGTCATCAACTTCTGGAGATCATGCTGGTAACACACCATCAACTAGTGGTAGTAAAGTTCATGGAAAGAAGGGTAAAGTTAAGTTTCCCTATAGGTTTTGTGAAGGGAATCACCCCATTCACCTTTTTCCCTATCTGGATGAATCCAAAAAAGTGTTGGATAACCATCCTGCTTCACCGCAGTGAGTTCCAACTAGGTACATGAGACTATCCCTTAATCCTTCACTAGTTGATAAAGTGACTACCCCAAATCAACTGTCAGTCAAACCCACTCTCTCTGAATGTGAATCCCATGAGTCTATACTTGACCAATCATAGGTTGAGGAAACGGTTGACCCAATTTCACCTTCATTTAATTGTACCTTTCCCATAGAGAGTGAGTATGATACCACTCAGGTTCTTTTTGTTTCTTTAGATTCTAATGAGCTTGGAGGCAACCCTCTTGTTCCATCAAGACATGAGGAAAATCCTCTCATTCTCGTAACTCAAGGGGATAATTCTTCCATTTCTACAGTACCCCCTCCAAGTAGTTTGGTCACTTCCTTTGATTGGAATCGACTGGCAGGATGTCATCTTCCTTCTTATGTGCCTTTCTAGATCATAGTACAGGTTTGTAATATGATTGTACCTAGCACTATTATAGATGAAGGTGCATCTGTGAGTATCCTTTCCACCACTACTTGGAAAGTGCTTGGTTCACTGCCACTTGTGCCTATTACCCAAAGTTTTTTGGCTTTTAACAGAGGAACCAGTCAACCATTATGGATCCTTCCTCAGTTGCCTATTACTTTGGGAGGAAAAAATGTTTATCTCAATATGATGGTAGTCCTAGGCCCTTTAGATTACAATTTACTTCTAGGGTGAAACTATGTTTATGACATGGGAGCTATTGTTTCAACACTCTTTCAAGTGATGTGTTTCCCGCATGAAGGCAGAATTGTCACCATTGACCAACTTTCATTTCCTGGTCCAAATATGGCTTCCATTCAACCATCTTCCATAATGGTCCTTTTGTACCAATAGTATCATCCCCACCACGGGTTAATTATGTGGCAACCCATTCCATGCCTACATCAAATGACGATCAATTCAATGATGTTGTACATTATGTATTGGGGGCATTGGAAGCAAATCTGTCTAATGGATTCCTTGCTACGAATCCCTTCCACAACATTGTTCTCCCATGTGATGAGAACCTCTTGGAAGTCATGACCTCTTATGAGTCATGATCAAGGAAAATGAGGATAGTTCTTTTACTGTGTCAACCTCATTAAACATTGAAATAGCTCCCATGAGGATAGTTCCTAGTCTTGTGTCAAGGTCGTTAAAAAATGAAACAAGAAATATGAGGATAGTTCCTAGTCTTGTGTCAAGCTCATTAAAAAATGAAACGAGGAATATGAGCATAGTTCGTTGTCTTTTGTCAAGCTTGTTAAAAAATGAAACAAGGAATATGAGGATAGTTCCTATTCTTGTGTCAACCTCATTAAAAAATGAAACAGGTCCATGATGATAGTTCCTAGTTTTGTATCAACCTCATTAAAAGATGAAACAAGGAATATGAGGATAGTTCTTCTACTATGTCAACCTCATTAAAAAATGAAACAGGTCCCAGAGCAGAGTTCCTTATCTTGTGTCAAGCTCGTTAAAAATGAAACAAGGAATCTGAGTAGAGTTCCTCATCTTCTATCAAGCTCATTAAAAAATGAAACAAGGTCCCCTGGAGTAAAGTTCCAATTTGAGTCTTTGATTAGATCTTGTAAAATCCCAGTCGAGTCTTTCACTTGATCTCGTATATGAACCTTCATTCCATCCACCTCATAGCCATGAGTAGCCTACTTAGGTGAATGCAATGAAGCTTGTGGGGCATGCACCTAGAATCGAGTCATCATCCTAGGGGCATGTAAGCCAATCTCAATCATAGTTGTTTTTCATTTCAAACTTGTGTAAAAATGAAACATAATCTACACATAGTTTTCGTTTCAATTTTTTGTAACCATGAAACTGAATCCAAGCGTAGTTTTTCGTTTCAAGCTTGTGTAAACATGAAAATGAATCTAAGCATAGTTCCCTATGGTTCAATATTGTGTAAAAATGAACCCATTTCCATTTTAACCCTTGTGATTTGTTATGAAACCAGCTCAAGAAAAGATAGAAAAGAAAGATCAACGCCTTAGAATTCAGCCTCTTCGAGGGGGCAACCTCCTTTACATTACATAAATGAGCAATTCTTGGATGATACAAATGACAAAACCTCCTTTCTATATATAGGAGTCTAAGGAGTCACAATATAATCCAGCCGACCTAACAATAATAATATAAAGCCACAAAAATAACAATAGAGGGATTCTATGGGGCACAGAAATAACAATATGGGGGTAATAGGGGCACAACAATATAAATAAGGGGTATAACTACAATAGTAATGGGGTAATCACTAGTATTATAGGGACCCAACATGCCCCTCTCCTTCAAAAAAGTGTTGTCCTCAACGCTTGAGCAGTTCTGGATACTTCTGCATAAAATTCTCATCCTCCCATGTGGAATCTTCAGCGGATAAGTTCTTCCACTTGATAAGATACTCTGAAATTGATCGATTTCGTAGCTGTCGAGTTCTTGTTTCTGTGACTGCTTCCGGTTCCAATATAATTTTTCCTTCCTCGTCAAGTTCTGGCAATATTGTTTGAACTGGGAGCTTGTCACCTATAACCTTCTTTAAACATGAAACATGGAAAACTGGGTGCAATCAAGAAGCTGCAGGAAGCTCCAATTTGTATGCCATAGTACCAATCTTTTCCAACACCTTGTACGGACCATAATACTTTGGTGATAATTTATTATCCTTCTTAGCTTGCTTTAGGGACATTTTCTTATATGGTTGTAGCCATAGGAATACCCAATCACCTACATCAAAACTTCTTTCACTGCGATGTTGATCTGCCTGTTGTTTCATTCTATTTTGTGCCAACATGAGGTTATCCTTTAAGAGTTGAAGGACTTGTTGTTGATGTTCGATGTGATGTTCCACTGCCTGAACCTTAGAATTTTCTCTTAAATATGATGTGATTGATGGTGGTTGGTACCCATAAAGTGCCATAAATGGGGTCATTTTTGTTGCTGTATGGAAGGAAGTGTTATACCACCATTCAGCCAGAGGCAACCATTTGACCCACTGTGTCTGTTTATCAAATACAAAGCAACGAAGATATCCTTCCAAACATTTGTTTACTATCTCAGTTTGCCCATCAGATTGAGGATGATAAGATGAGCTATGAGCTAACTGAGTACCAAGACAAGAAAATAATTCTGTCCAAAAATTTCCAGTGAAAATGGGATCTCTGTCACTTACAATAATCTTTGGGTTTCCATGTAGCTTTTGAACTGTTTCCATAAATGTAGTAGAAACTGTACTGGCTTTAAATGGATGTGATAATGCACAAAAGTGTGCATACTTGGTAAGTCTGTTAACTACCACCATGATGACACTCTTTCCCTCAGACTTGGGTAAACCTATGATAAAATCCATTGAAACCTCCTCCCAACGTTGGCTTGGAATGGATAAAGGTTGTAATAGACCCGGTGTCTTAATTGTTTCAACTTTATTTTGTTGGCAAACCAAAAATTCCGCCACAAACTTTTGAATATCTGATTTAAGGCCATCCCAAAAAAATTCCTTCTTAACCCTGTGGTAAGTTTTTAAAAATCCTGACTGCCCTCCTAAGGGAGAAGTGTGCAATTCCATAAGAATATTTTGTTTTAGCTGGGAATTCTTACAGAGGTATAAGCGATCTTTGTACCATAATGAATCATTTTGCCAGCTAAATGTATCAGAAGTACTGGAATCTTGTTGTAGCTTTCGAATAAGTGCCCACACTTCTTCGTCATTCTTCCATTCCTCCTTTGCTTCGTTTATCCAATCTGGTTGGATAATAGAAATGGTACACAACAATGCTTCCATATCCTCATCCTTTCTTGAGAGTGCATCTGCCACCACATTTTGCTTCCCTTTTTTGTAGATGATTTCAAAGTCATAACCCAACATCTTTGTGACCCACTTTTGTTGCTCTTCAGAGGATAATCTTTGTTCTAAAAAGTATTTAAGGCTATCATGATCCGTTTTTACCTTGAAGTGTCTTCCCATTAGGTAGGGTCGCCATTTCTTAAGTGCATGGAGTATTGCCAACATTTCCTTCTCATAAATAGCTTTGCTTAAAAACTTTCCCTTGATTGGATGACTTTCAAAAGCAATGGGTCTTTCATCTTGCATTAGAACAACACCAATTCCATTTCCTGAAGCATCACATTCCACAATAAAGGTTTTTGTGAAGTCTGGTGTAGCTAAGACCGGTGCTTGGCACATTGCCTCTTTAAGATGTTTAAAGGCCTTTGTTGCTTCCTGAGTCCATGAAAATGAATCTTTCTTCAATAATGTTGTTAGAGGTGCTGCTATTCTCCCATAATTCTTAACGAACTTGCGATAATACCCTATCAACCAAAGAAATCCTTGCAGATGCTTTATTGATGTGGGGATTTTCCATTCCTTAATGGCTTTAATTTTGCTAGGGTCTACCTTAACTCCTTCATGAGATACAATATGACCCAAATATTCCACCTCCTGGACTCCAAAGAAACATTTGGATCTTTTTGCATATAATTGTTTCTCCTCCAATAGTTGTAGCACCTTGTCAACATGTTCAACATGATCCTTCCAAGACTTGCTGTAGATTAGTATATCATCAAAAAATACTAACACAAATTTTCTAAGGAATGGTTTGAAAATTGAATTCATCAAACCTTGAAATGTTGAAGGTGCATTGGTAAGGCCAAAAGGCATGAACAAAAATTCATAATGACCCTCATGAGTTCTAAATGCCGTTTTCGGAATGTCTTCAATCTTCATTTTGATTTGATGATATCCCGAACGAAGATCCAACTTGGTGAAGTAAATTGATCCATGCAATTCATCGAGTAATTCATCAATGACAGGAATGGGGAACTTATCTTTAATAGTGAGCTTGTTGAGCTCCCTATAATCTGGACACATGCGCCATGATCCATCCTTCTTGTGCACCAATACTACTGGAGCTGAGAAAGAACTTTGACTTGGTTGAATTATACCAACCTCTAGCATTTCTGCAACCATACGTTCAATTTCACTTTTTTGGACATATGGATATCTGTACGGCCTGATGTTTGGAGGAACACTTCCTGGAATCAGATGAATAACATGATCATGATCACGCATAGGTGGGAGACCTTTGGGAGTCTCAAATACCTTGGAATGATTGTCCAGGACTTTTTGGAGATCTGGAGAAATAGATGATTCCAATGTGGAAACATCTAGCGAACATAATTGTGCAATTACACCTCTTTGCTCCTTTTTTAGAAGCTTTGTCATGCCATTAGAGCTGATTATCTTTCCTGGTTTCCCTGCAATACCCCTTAATTCAACTTCCTTTCCTTCCACAGAAAATTTCATAAAAAGTTCTTGAAAATTAAAAGCTATTGTACCCAAGGATTGTAGCCATTGGACTCCTAGTACAACATCAGCACCTCCCATTGGAATGGAAAGCATTGGGCTAGTCAATACATATTCTCCCATGGATAGCTTGATATTATGGCACTTTCCAGAACAATTTATTGTTCCTCCATTTGCAATCATCACTTGACACTTTGGTGCTGGATATAGGAAGCAATTCAATTCTTTTGCTACCCTACAATGAATAAAATTGTGGGTGCTTCCTGAATCAATCAACACTATTACCTTTTTCTTCTTGATTTGTCCTTCTATCTTGATGGTTTGAGGAGTGGTAATTCCCGCCAATGCATTACAAGATATGGTCGGATTTATTTGTTCTTCATCTAGGCTTTGTTCCTGAAATATATCCTCTTCTTTTGACCTTTCTTTCTCCTTTTCTTCTTCCTCTTCACAATCTATGTAGAATAAATTCTTCTCAGCACACTTATGACCTTTTGTGTATTTGCTATCACAATTGTAACAAAGCCCTTTTTCTCTTTTTTCTTCCAATTGTTGTGGTGTCAACCTTGTAGGTTGTGGAAGACTATGGGCAACAACACTTCCGTCTTTATAGTTTTGAATGGTATGCTTCCTGGTTGCCATAATTTTGCTTTCCATTTTTCTTGCTAACCTGAATGCCTTCTCTAATGAATCAGGTTCCCAAAGGCGCACATCATGTTGGATATTATCCTTTAAAGACCTTATGAACACATCAATCCTATGCTCCTCTGGAATATCTTTTACCCTTATGTTCAATTTTTGGAACTCCTCAATGTGCTCCATTATTGAACCCTTTTGTTTGAGACTTATCAATTGGCTAAAAAAAGTGTTGCTTTTTGTATCCTCATAATGTGCTATCAATTCTTCCGTAAAAATTGCCCAAGTGATAAACTGTTTACGAGAACAAAGCCATTGATACCATACAAACTGATTTGGTTCCAAATATAAAGTTGCCATACGTACCTTTTGTGTGTTTTGCACATTATTGAGATCGAAGAATTGCTCAATCTGTAATATCCATGTGGCGGGATCCTTGCCATCAAACTTCCTCATATCGATTTTTGGAACATGGTGAGTCTTCGATCCAATATTAGAGTCTATGGAATCATGATTAACATTTCTTTTGTTCTCATCATGAGTTTCTTTTAGTACTCTTTCACCCTTAGTGACCATTTCTTGTAGCAACTTATTCATATTTATCTTCAATTCGTCCATGTCTGTCTTCAAATCTATCTTCAAATCATCCATCTTAGCTTCCACGTCAATCATCTTAGCTTCTACGCCTTTCTTTAAATAGTCCATATTAGCTTCTACACCTTTCTTTAAACCATACATCTTAGCTTCTACATCTTTCTTTAAACCATCCATCTTAGATTCTGTTCCTTTTTGTGCAAGGGACAGTTGTTGCACTTGGTCTTGTAATTTTGATATATCATGTTGCATTTCTTCCTCTTCTTCATGAGTCATGCTAGAGCTTTCAGGTTCCTTACTAGGTGTTTGCATTTTCTTTCCTCGGGGCATCAGTTACCGATAATAATGCTCTACTATGCCCTTTGAATTCCTTCAAAATAAATTTTCAAACCAAGCTTAAGCAAAAATTTAAGAAAATCTACACACCTTTTTTCACTTTGTAGGAGCTCGATATTGCCTCTGATGTATCTCTGTACTTTCCAATAATCTACTTCTGAATTTGTGAGCTGTAGTAGCCCTCTGTGTCCTCTTTCCAATGCCACAAGTCTGACCCAAATTGGATTCTCCAAGGAAGAGTTATGTGAAATCTCCCACAGTGACTTGCTTATAGACTAGTTCAGTATAGCGAACTTGTACGACGTGCCACGAGTCACTGTTTCGACCTATGGATCTGAAACACACATACAAGAAACTACAGTCCATCCTCTTTCTGTACCTTTTTACGAAATTTCAATCCTATCCTTAGAGAGAAAGTTATGACGATTTTCCCCAGGTCACCTGTTTTGAATGTAATTCAGGAGTCTACAAAAAGACCAACTTCCTCAGATCATATCTCCGAAAATATCGTGCGAAAAGCTCTGAAATTCGGACCCAAGGTTCAGCGCCAATTCTTCTCAAATGGGTTTTTTTTACGACTTCTGAAATGTCACAAAAAATAAAGTTATAGCGAAAATTCCACGATGACCTGTTTGGAGCAACGAAACCCTAGAATCCAAAGCTCTGATACCAAATGTTATGAAACTAGCTCAAGAAAAGATAGAAAAGAAAGATCAACGCCTTAGAATTCAGCCTCTTCGAGGGGGAAACCTCCTTTACATTACATAAATGAGCAATTCTTGGATGATACAAATGACAAAACCTCCTTTCTATATATAGGAGTCTAAGGAGTCACAATATAATCCAGCCGACCTAACAATAATAATATAAAGCCACAAAAATAACAATAGAGGGATTCTATGGGGCACAGAAATAACAATATGGGGGTAATAGGGGCACAACAATATAAATAAGGGGTATAAATACAATAGTAATGGGGTAATCACTAGTATTATAGGGACCCAACATGATTACCATTTTATTAGCCTCTTCTATCAGATGAGCCTTGGTTTTTCTCCTTCCATTGTCACTATTTGCTTGGCCGATCATACGCTTTCACTTGGTTGTTTTACCATTTTTGAGGAACAATTGCAATGAGTGGTCTTATTAGCCAACCTCTTCACATAAATCAACATGTTTTGAGAAGTTCCAACATCACCAGAACCAGTTGCTATCCTAGACACCACTCGTTCCTCAAAGTGGAGTCATCTTTAACCTCTTTTCAGACTCTCGACATATGAAAATATTACCGAGCACTTGTCCTTTTCAACTCATTAACGGATTGGAAATGACATCTACTTACTATACGTTAAACCCTTTTTCAGGCTCAGATAGATTCTTAATGAAAAAGGAATACGTTGACCGAACATGGTCAATAGGTTCTCCCTTGTATTGTTTTAAACTTTTTCAGACTTGAGAGACAAATATATGAAAAAGAACTTGTGGAGTTTTCTTT
The DNA here is from genome assembly GCA_031772625.1 of Pinus tabuliformis. Lineage (NCBI taxonomy): Eukaryota > Viridiplantae > Streptophyta > Pinopsida > Pinales > Pinaceae > Pinus > Pinus tabuliformis. The sequence continues at coordinate 249,293,758 of CM062805.1, forward strand.
TTGTTCCTTGTCAAACTCTCTAAACATGAAAAGGACCAAGTTATCATTGTCGTTAAACTCATTAAAACATCAAATAGTGATAAAATTGTCCATCATGACAAGATCGAGTTTCACCTTTGCTAGACTCATTAAAATATCACATAGCAATGGATTCACCCGAAGGTTAGAATTATACAACAAGCATATGTTATCCTCCTCAAGCTTGATAAAAATAAAGAGGTACTGGTCAGCAATGACTGGGTAAAATGGGAAAAGGGGTAAACCACTTTATGGCAATAGGGTGCTCTTGAACATGACACTTTCACTTCATCATTGTGACTATTTGGGTTGGGTAATCTGCTTGATGGTCATCATACCTTGGTATATCATACCATCCATTACTTTTGTTTTGGGTCAATGCTCCCAATCCATTCAGCGTCGTTGACATGTTCAAGAGAAGTCACTCAGTTTGAAACTCATCCTTTGCAATACTCATAAACCTTCATTTTCATGACTGCCATTCCTGAACCTTGTGTCGTCAGTGATTTTTCGTCTCCAAAATCATTACACTCGTTTCATGTCATTGATGTGGGATACATCAAGGCTCTCCTGTGATGAGTCACTTCTTGTCGACATCAACACATTATCCAAGAAGTTGACTTAGAAACACCCGTTCAGTTCCTTGATACTTGCATAGATCAATGGTAGGTTCTTTCTTCTGGCAATAGGTTGACGTCACTGGCCTTTGACCAAAAGACTTTGTATGGTGTTCAATATCAAAAAATCTATTCACACCATGCAGAATGTACTGCAACACCTTGAGGATCATTATCATTATCGGTGATTTCTCTTACGTCTGTTAACGGCTTACATCATTGGCTGGTAATTAGATGGTGTCTTCCCATCTTTGACTTTAGATCACATATTCACATCATTAGACTCGTACTTGAGCAAACGATTGAACGATATGGAAGACCCTGGATCTAGTTTCATCCATCCGGGCTGTGATTTCAGGAAATGTACCAAATCATCTGTATAATGGCTTTACATTCATGGTCATCCTATCATGGGTCTATATCTATAGATGACTGTCTATGTACTTGTGATGAAAGTTTATATGTTGAGCATGGGTATGCCTTTCCTCAATGATTCATGAGAAAAAAATCAAAATATCATGATAATATGTATTGTAATCGATGCAGGTCACCAACCACTTCGGAACCTCCTCATCACATCATAAAGCAGATCACTCGACATTAAGATTTTTGACTTCATGCTTTAGGGGGCAGCTGTTACAGATCTATTTGGGCACATCACTCCCATCATTTAGATTAGTACTTTTAGGGCTCATCAAACCCTAATTCATTTGCTACATGCCCTAGACAAGTCACTATTTTGAATGCCTCCTTCCCTAAGAGTTTCTTGGCCTAAATCCCTCCAGAAATGCCTCCTTGAGGGACTAGCACTTCCTTGGATAGGGGTAAGTTCATTTCAATGCAAGTATGCCCATGTCAAGGTGCTCTATAGAGCACCGAGGCCCACTTTCACCTATGTTGGGCGAGATTGAGTGAAATTCACATAGGGTTCTAGGAATATTCTTATCTTCTGGATCCATCTAGAAGATTCCCACACTTATCATCTCCTATGAGCTCTAAATTGGATAGGGAATGAGTTAAGTGACCTCCTATCCTCTCATCCGTTCCTCCATGGAAACTAACTCTAAGTTTGGAAATCCATTCAATACCCTCATTTATGACCAAACCTCCTCCATTTTCCTATAAATTGAGCACTCATATAAGTGATCAGGGGATGGAATTTGAGAATTTGTAAGGAGATACTATTGGTGTGAAGATTGGGATTATAAGCAAGTGTTGTTATACTGCTAGAGTGCTATGCTATCGATGTGATGTTGGTTGGAACCCAAGCTGGAAGAGGGATAATGGATCAGACTTCATGGTTGTAATTATTCCTTCTACTAAATAAAGTTGTTTACACCTTTTTCCATATGCTTATCTTGATATATGATGTTTAAATGTGTGAATGTATCTGATTCCATTTACTTATAGTCGATAGATCTATTTCTTTGATTGGTTCTCTATCTTCTGTTCATGATTGTAGGTACTTTTTGAGCAAGTTATGTTCGAGAAGGACCGATGGGAGCCATACAAAAGAGACAAAAGGAAAGCGAAAGAAAACGTAGGTCCTTTGATTCCCTTGTCTTATTTTTCATCTATAGAAAAAGGATAAGCACTTTAAATCTATTGTTCTAGGTAATTAGTATTTATCCATAGATGAAAAATTCCACATAACAATGCCATCAAGACCATTTTAACCCTCTTTCTCCACACTTAGGTCATCATTTTTCTAGTTTTCAAGGGTAGGATTTGATTTCCATTCCTTCTATCTTCAGTCTTCCATTAGATCTCATCAATGTTTTATATCATTCTACAAAGTCTTCCTCATGCATGAAGTAGACAGCTAGCTCATGAAATTTTATTTCCTTTAGATAATTGAAATTCTTCTTGTTTGCATTATTTTTGGGTAAATATCAATGTTTGATGTAGTGCAGGTGTTTTAGGAGTATAGAGAGATTTCATAGTCATCAACCTCATCCCAACTTCAACCACCCATGGTCCTCACTTTCTTTCACTAAACCCTCACCAATTTCATCATTTCACAAGGAAACTTCTCCAAGCTTTTTGAGAAAATCTGTCCATCTCCCAACTTTGGTTTTGAGTTCTGAAGTGGTCCTCGGCACTCCCTTTCCTTATTCCATGCACCAACCACCTTCCCTAAGATTTCCATCACCTTCAACATCCAACCTTTTGCTCTCGGCTATATCCTATAGATTTTTAGGGAATCTTGTAGATTTTCCTATAGTGGCCTGTTTTGAGGCCGAATTGAGGAAAAAGCCTCTAGGAAGCTAGAAATGGGTCCCTACTTGTCCCCTAAGCCTTTTGACCGTTCACCATCATCTCCAAGCCACCTGCCACATCACCAAAAGAGATTAGATTTCACACTCTTACATGAAAAAAAGACAAAGAAAAATAAATTTATTTTATTCATTCTCATGCACAACAGTAGAAGGTTTGATGGTTTTAATCTACATGCATAGGATAGTAGGATTTCATACATGTTAACTTAGCATTATTTTGAAGCAAAGCCTCTTAGTAGTTAGTTAGAAAATGGTGTGTTTTAGCATTTGATTTCAATCTCTTTCCTTGTACTTTCTTTCTTGCAATAGGTTAAGGTTCCATTTCGAACATTTCATTTTCTACAATCAGTTTATGATTTTATTTCAGTACATGCACTCCATTACATCATGACAACAAAGGAAGGACACATTCTATGCTGCACATATAGTGCCAATACCTCTTAAGTTTGTACGAACCCCGAGTTTATAATTAAAGTCAGTATCCTTGGGAGTTTCAGCATTCTTATTGCAATACCAAGGCTCATCAAGTCTCCACGGGAAAGAGGCTCCATATGAAATGTGGCAAGAACTGCCATATTTGTTCCAGAATACTAGTGACCATAGGAAGCTAGTGCTCAAGGATAAACTTTAATATCAAGATGTAGAAGAATGAGACTATTATGCAGTACTTGAGCAGGTTCACACAATGTCGTGATGAAATTGGTCAATTTGGTGTTACTATTGCAGAAGATGATTTGGTAAGCCTAGCCCTTCTAGGCCTTCCCAAGAGTTGGCACAACTACCAAGATTCAGTGAATGGGAGGTAGAAACTACCAAATTGGGAACACCTATGGTCCGATTTGGTCCAGGAGGAAATAAGGTGGAATATTAGAGATGAGACTTCATCCAAGGCTGAGGATTAAGAAAATTGTGCCTTGGATGGAAATTAAAACAAGGGAAAAGGGAAGAAATCCCAATCTAAACAAGAATCTAGTCAAGGGGGCAAGAAGAAAGACTTGTCTAGAATCAAGTGCTTTCACTATCATGAATTCCAACACTATGCCACGAAGTGTCCACACAAGAATACAAGCAAGAAGACTGCAGGAGGAGAAGTAAGTGAAGCTTGGTGTCATAGTTTGAGCATGAATTTGCTGTCATTGCATGCATGGATAACACAATGATGGGGAGCTTGTAGTACTTGGATAGTGGTTCCTTGTTCGACATGACGGGGAATAGAGAAATTTTCAGTGATTTGGAGAACACATATCTCCAAATGTACATTGATATGGGAGATGATGGAAGGTATGGAGAGATCGGGATTGGAAAATTCCCCTTTCAAAGGGAGTCGATCTCCCCTCTCAGACTCAAGGATATGATGTTTGTTCCAGGTCTAAAGAAAAAATCTTATCTCCATTGCAGTGTTTGAAGACTATGGTTATTATGTGATCTTGAGAAAAGGAAAGGGATTCCTCAAACACATAGCCATGGGACAAGGGAAGAAGATCGGGGTTCATGTGAAGAACCTGTACAATCTAGATATGGAAGACTATGCTGCATCGAGCATAAAGGTGGAGAAGGTGCATAGCCGTGATGTCAATGAACTTTGGTATAGAAGACTTTGCCATTTTCATCATGGAGCTTTGAATGTTATGTAAAAGATAACCATCGGCCTCCCTAAAGGAGCACTAGAGTAGCATGATACATGCAAAGGGTGTACCTTGGGGAAGTACACAAAAGCCATTTTCCGTGATTGGGACAACAAAGTACATGTGGTCCTTTAAAGGATCAAATCTCATGTCCATGGACCTTTCTCAACAACCTCCACTTCCATACAAAAATAGTTTATCATTTGTATTCATGACTTCTCATGGAAGTGTTGGATATTCTTCATGTGGAAGAATGATGAGACATTCTCCAAGTTTGTAGAGTTGAAGGCACTGGTTGAGAAAGAAATGGGAAAGAAGGTGAAGGCTCTCAGGAGTGATAGTGGAGGTGAGTAAGTATTGAATGAATTTAAAAAATTCTATGAAAAAGAAGGCATTCAATGAGAGTTGACAATACCCCACAACACACAACAGAATGGGGTGGTTGAGAGGAAGAATAATAGTATTGTTGGAGAAGTGAGGGTGATGTTGCATGATTAAGGCCTACCTCTGCATTTGTGGGCCAAGGCATGCAACACAACTATCTATTTGCATAATAGGATTCCTCATTGGATTCTTGGCATGATTACACAGAGGAGGATTTCTCAGGGAGAAAGTCGGATGTGTCACACTTCAGGATTTTTGGAGCCTTTGTTTACTCCCATTTCTCCAAGGAATTAAGGAAGAAGCTAAAGTTGACAACATAATCATGCATATTTGTGGGATACATAGGAAATTCCCCCAACTATCCCAATAAATGACAATTGTGTGAAGGGATGTAAAATTTGATGAAGAGAAATCCTTGTAGTGCTCTCTTGAGAGTTAGCTTCATATCCCTCTAGAAGAACGTTTTTCAGCTCCAAAGTAAGAACCTCAAGAATTTTTGGAGGAGAAACAAATTGAGGAGTAGAGAGTGGAGACAACCACTCAATCAGAACCATCTAGAGAGGCAGGAAAAGGAACCAGGACGCTGAGAGACTTGTGTAAGATTTGAGGGAGAATGTGGGTGTTCCTTCAAATCAGCATAGCTAGAGAAGGTCACTGGATTAGTACATTGGGTACATGGCTCTAATGACTATGCTTGTAGACTCTGAGTCATCCTATTTTGAGGAAGTAGTAGAGAAAACTCTATGGGATGATGAAATGGTGGAGGAGTACGAATCCACTGTAAACAATAGTGTTTCGGAAGTGGTCCCAAGACCAATAGAAAAATCAGTTTGGGTTCAATATGGATGTTCAACGTAAAGCATGTAGCAGATAGAAGCATAGAAAAGTACAAGGCCAGATTTGTGGCTAAGGGGTACTCTCAAGTTGAAGGGATTGACTATGAGGATATTTTTTCTCTTGTAGCAAGGTAGTAATCCATTACATCAATCCTTTCTCTGGCTACAAAGATGGGATGGAAGATCCACCAAATGGATGTGAAAACAACATTCCTCAATGGATTTATTGAGGAGAAGGTGTATATCAGGAAATCAGAAGGCTTCAATATTTTTTTATCAATAGTCTCATGTGTGCAGTCTCAAGAAAACACCCCATGCTTGGTACACTAGGATCGATAACCATATCACCGGTTTGGGCTTCACTAAAAGTGAAGTGGATGCAAACCTATATCATATTTTGGTAAAAGGTAAATTGTTGATTATTGTCTTATATGTAGATGAATTAATTTTTACTGGTGATGAGTAGTTGATCATATCTTAAACAGAGGACCTTGCAAGAGAGCTTGAAATGAAGGACATGGGTCTCACGCAATACTTCCTTGGATTGGAAGTATGACAAGGTGATGGGGAATTGTTTATCTCTCAGGGAAAGTATGCCAAAGAGATATTTCAGAGGTTCCACATGGACAATTGCAAACCCATGGAGACACCTCTAGTGACCAACTGGAGGAAGGAGGATGCCACTTCAAGTGAGGAAGTGGAAGTTTATTGTTTACGAGAAGTTGGTGGGTTCACTAATGTATCTTATCAACACATGACCACATATGTGCTATGCAATAAACCAGGCGAGCCAAGCTATGGTTAGGCCAACCAAACTATTTTGGAGGGAAGCTAAACATGTTCTATAGTACCTAAAATGCATTTCCCAGTTTGGACTATGGTACAAATGGACAAAGGGAGTGAATTCATCTGGCTTCACATATCTAGATTGGGTATGGATTCCATTAGAACAAAAGAGTACATCAAGTGGAATTTTTAGTGTTGGGTCCATAACAATTTCTTGGTACAACAAGAAGTAAAGATCTGTGGCACTCAGCTCAATAGAATTACAATACATGGATGCAAGTCAAGGAACATGTGAAGAGATATGGATGAGAAAGATACTTGTTGGATTTTTTGGTCAGATGATGGATCCCACTGTGATCTACTGTGATAGTCAGATTTGCATCAAGGTCTATGAAAATACTGTTTTTCACGGTCGATCCAAGAATATAGATAATCGATATCACCATTTACAGGATTGCGTGTATAGGCGGATAATGTTGTTGCAGTACATTCCAACAGAGGAACATGATGTTGACATTGTCAAGAAGGAAGTTCAAGCTCCAAAGGTGCAGGATAGGGGTGGTTGATAATCCCTTTCTTGTTGAGAGGGAGTGTTAAAAATGCAGTAATAAAATTTCAGTTTGACTTTGACTTGGTCAAACTAGAGAAAATTCGAATTTCTATTTCAGCAAAAATCTTGGAGGTAGTTAATTGAGGTGACATGACACTTGTCACTCACTTACTCAGTTAATTCAAGTTCTGGAAGCTTGAGTTTAGTTCAATATGATTTATTTCTTATTTGTAGCAATCTATTTAAGTTAAATTAAGTTATGGTCAGTTAAACTAGTTCTAACTGTTAGAGGAACTGGTGGAGGTCAAGTTGTGGAAGTGGAACTTTAACCACATTTAGTGATCAACCAATTAACTAATCAGCCAACCCAAAATAATTGATGCATGCACAGAATTCAAGTTACCCAGTTGTTATGGAGATTCCAATGCAGTGTACTATCAGTTGTAGAATATTCCAATGTGTACAGGTGGCGCATGTAGTCAGAGGAAGAACCTAGAGGAATTGTACAATCCAATTGAGGGCATTTCCTAAATAATAGGGGATAATTTTCTCAATGAACAATGCAAGGAAATAGGAGATATGAGGGCTTGAAAATTGGCTAAGTTTTTGCCAAAGTCAGTCATTTAAGGAGAGGGATAGACTATACACTTGCAGGTTGTGCTCAACGTTGAGCAAGCATATGTGCTCATCTCTATTCTTTAATTAATGCAATACAAATAGGAAGGGCTTTTGAATAGCTTCTTTCCTATAGATAAATATTTTTGCGTGTGTGATATTTTCTTTTTCATGTCTATGATTTGTCTTCTAGATTGTGAATTAATGTTTGCAAAGTAGTAGAGTAGATTCGAGTCTTGTGATTTAGTAAATTTCATGTGCAGTTTTGAATCTACATCATAAATTTCTACATAATCCATGAAAAGGAACTTCTTGCAATCCTAGAATAATGTCTCCATGAAAAAATCACATCCTCTAGCAAGTTACACCAAGAAATATCATATTTTTTCCATTGTAGCAAAAAGGGATAGTCTATACTCTCTTGGAGAGGAATAAAATACATTGTAGGATGAATAGAAAAAGAAATGAAGAAAGACTCTATTTATATGAGACCTATCCCAATCAATTTTACAATAATTAGAATAATGGAACCCTATTGACAAAGTTTACTTTAAGTGTTTTACAAGAAAGAGATTACAAGCCAACCTCATACCTCAAAAACATAACAAAAGTGGCATAAAAAGTGGACCCGTGTGGGAGAAATATTCAAGAATGACGTAAACATGAAAATAAGCCTTATAAGCCACAAAAAAGTGTGATATGGGCTAATGAGTGCTCCATAGTCCAAGATGCATCTCAAGGATCACGTGAAAGCCTCCAAAGTGACTCTATGCAAACACATCATGTCCATGGTACCCTATGTTAGCATCAAAGACATAAGAGCGGTGATGTGGCACTCTATAACTCAAGCATCAAATATCCAATGTGATGTGCAATAAATTCACTATCATCTAAAGGATGATTATCATCATTTTGGATCTGGAACAAGTGATTCCCATCAAACAAGGTCAATGATAAGGGTTATCATCAATAAATACTAGATCTCCAACTTGGGAATCATTTTCTTACTTTGAACCCACTTCTTCTTTTTAATTTTTCAATATTTCTACCTTTTAATTTTGAATGAAGAAATTGACTTGATTTCATAGAATTTCTTACTACCACAACTAGTTTAGGTCTTTCAAGTATATTTGGTTCTAGGCATTTCCACTCTAGTCACAGGTTTAAAGGAAGTGTATCATGCTAGGTCAAGCTAGGATGATTGGGAAATGGGAAAGGATCAATGTCTTCCAAATTATTAGGCATGTGTGGATTTCTATATAGAATAAATGGTTTCCCACTAGTGGTGGTTATTTTATTATATTATAAATCCATTTTTAATTTTCCACCAATAAAGGCGTATCATTTTCCTGATAAGAGCATGCCCATTCATCTGGAACATCAATGACTACTATATTCTTTGTTAGCAACCATGGATACCTTAAAATCCTTAATTGGACCATACAAAGGTATATACTTTGAATCAAACCCACACATATTCCTGTAAGGCATAGTAATTTTCATCCAACTGATTCGTGACCCTTAAAGGCATAAAATTTATTGAGGCACCTGATTCAAGAATACATGTGTATGATATAAGGTTATTTATTACTAGTGAAACAAGAAATGTTCATTCCCTCCACTTATTTATTCATAGTATACGTTTTAAATATAATCAGAGGGTCTTGAGACTCTCTATCTAAGTTAACGATATCTTTAACTTGATCTCTTTGGGGTTCAATCTTGGAAAGTTCCAAGAGTGAGCCAAGCACATTTACCTTTGACAAGCCATTTTATATGTACACATACAAAGATATTATGTTGTTTGGATTAGATGTGTTGGGATTAGGGATATTCTTATGAGTAAAGGTGGTCTAAAATGCTTTTGAGAAATAATTCTATTACTACTACTTGCTTCAAAGTGGTTTGGTTCAATATTCATTCTAGTATAATGAAACCCTTTGAATCTACCCATGGATTCAACAACATTAATAGGGTCATCACATTATTTATCGTGCTCTTCAATGGAATATTCATGTTGTTACTGGGAAAGGGATACAGATTCACCAAGAAAAATAACGAATGAAGAAGGATCATTAATCAAATTCAATTTCCCTAGATTAACCTATTCTTGAACTTAGTTATAGGGACACTTCGCTTCACTATGCAATTCATTACAATTTTTACACTAATGAAATCCATCTTGGCTAATCACATTTTTAGGTTCAAGGGTGATAGGAAAACTCTATTGTCAAGGATTCTTTCCATTATAGAAATTTCTCTTAGGAGCCCTATCATTATTGAATTGGCTTTTCGGAGGATAGTTCTAATAGGATCCTCTTTCCCTATATAATATTGATAGTTTGTTCATGAATAACCATCTTCCCTTGCATCATCTCAATGGTAAATTTATTAAAATTTTGAGTAAAATATTGTATGGTGGGGTCAACTTAGGTACTCTGATTAGACTTAAATTTTTGTTATAGCCTATTTTACCCACATTGAGTCAGTAGGAGATACCTTTGAATTTTTGACCTTCATGCATAACTTCCTCATGATTGATAGTGTGTTTACATCATTGGCTCCTGAAAGGTTGAGTTCAAAATTGTTTTTCATTAGATCATTTATTCACACTAAGTGGACTATGCTAGGTACCTTGGGGTCCATTGTCATTATTGGTGGGTTTCCTCACATATGTTATGGTATACCTCAATGATTGATAATCAAGTGGTCTTTACCATGCTCGATATCAACACATCTATTCACATGTTGTAGATTTGTACCATCAATATTGTATATAAGACCTTAGGTTAGGAACATTACACTCTTCTATGAAACCCTTCCCAAGTTGTGTTGGAGTTATCTATCATTCTATGTTCTTTGCAGACTACTTTGGGGAACCTTTCTTCTATATGTCCATAACTATCATACTAATGTATATGGTGACATAGATCGACATTATATTTGTTGGTGGATATGATATTTGGTTTGTCACATGGATCCATTGTGTATTACTAGTGGCCATGTCCTAGAATTTCATGTCATGGATCTATAGAGTATGGTTGGTGACCATGTTAAGTTTCACTTTATGACCAAACATGAATATACCTAACTCAGGGATGATATTGGCATGGTTGAGACTTCAACATTTGAGTTATTTTGATCCATCTCTTCAGTCTTAGTTGTTTCCTTCTAACCTCATGCATTAGGGGCCATCTTGCATAGCCTATTTTACCCACACTAAGTTAGTAGGAGAGACCTTTGAATTGTTGACCTTGACACATAACTTTTCCTCTTGTGCTTTCCACTTTTATAGTAGAGAAACAAGTATTACATTGAAAAATTGCATCTAAACTCTAGTTCACAGTCTATAACATGAGTCCCTGAGCATAACTTTCCTTTGTGCAACTTTCCTCTTTAGAAAAAATTCTAGATTTCATCTTTCTTGAGGATATCAACTCAAATTACTTGTCCATGAGTTGGCTAGGTGTAAATTATTGTAGAAGTTTCCTAACTTCTCGAGGCCCTATATCTCTAGATACATCCTTTCATAAAGTGAATATGACCTATATAATATGATCATGTCAAGAGGAGCAGAGTTAGTTAGAATTTGTGAGAGATCTCTGTAATATTATTTTGGTGCTTAAAGACTATCTCTAGGGGGAGACCAAGATTTCAAGCTAAGAAGGAGGAACCTCATGTTGAAGATATGTATTATACCCATTTGGATTATTAATGAAAGTATATGACTTCTATTCCTTACATGTATTTATCATGTTGATGTTTATATCTTATCCATGCTAATTTGCTCTATGTGGAAGGAAAACTTGTTTTGTTTTGTTGTGCTTGTGTGTAGGAGATTTTTATTATAATTGCTAGGAGAAAGCTCTTCAGGAAGAATCATTTTATTTGGTCAAATCTTTAGATTTAAGATTCGACATTGACATAAAAGGGTTTAGGTATGCTTCCTTGAGCGATTTGGCTAAAGGTTATGCTTGAGTGTGATTTACATCTAGGGGATTTCAATGATTTCTTAATACAGATAGTCTAGTGGGTCATAAGAAAAATAAATGGAGCAATAGCTTCTTGTACCAAATTCATTTTTTTTACAATAGAATTGGTGACTCCACTAGGTATCAAACCCAAAATATTTGGTCTCACTGAAATTTAGGTGCTTGAGAAGTTAGGAAAATTCTATGATAATTGACCGCTATCAAACTCCTGGACAAGTAGGTGAAGATGATCTCCAAGGGAATAAAAAATATAGCATTTTTGGCAAAGAAGCAGGTTGGAAAATGGAAACATTTGTTCAAGGACTCAAGTTAAAAATTATGGACTAGGGGTTGGATGTATGTTGTTACTGTAAGACTGATGTAACTACTATAAAAGAGTAAAAAATAGGAGGAAAAGCTATGCATGAAGGTCAACAAGTCAAAGGTCTCTCCTACTAACTCAATGTGGGTAAAATAGGATATAACACCATGTGTCAATAAATAAACATGCACATAAGAGTAAGGATGTTGGTACTATGGATGGAAATTTGGGAGAATCTAATGTAGAAAACGAGGAACTAGACACGTTGCTAGAAAATAAGGGTTGACTCTATGATAGGTGGGACATGTTTCCTAGTGCGAGGGCCTGGAGGGTACCTGGAGACCAGTGAGGGAAATAGGAACTCCTGGAGCCATAGGGTTGTAAGACATTGATGGTCAGGCAAGCTTGACACCTTGGAGGTAGTGGAAAATCCTGAGGGATTGAAAGTATAGAGAAGGGGGTAACCTAGTTATTGATCAAATGAGAAAATTATCGATTACTCATTTTTTTGAGGTAGCAAAAAAATCACCTGATTTTGAAAAGTGGTTATTCAGAATACACTTTTTTTGAAGCATATTTTTGACACTTTAAATTTTCTTATGTATCAATTATGAACATTTTTTTTTAAATGTTAGTGATATGCTGGAATGACTGTTCCTTGACCCTCTCTCTTGGGTAAGGAAGGATGGAGTTCATGGTTTGAAGAAGAACTTTCCGATAAAGATGAAGACTAAGGGATTATATTGACGAAAGAGCTATTTCAATGACATAACCTAAAGGAGATGTGTGTCCCCCCATCCATAGTGCCTAAATCTATGCCTCTGGCAAAGTAATAACCTAAAGTACGAGCTTGGATGGTCCTTCCTTAGGAGTGATCTCTATATCTCTGGCAAAGCAAGGAAGATTCAAAAGTATGGGATTGTGTGGTTTCATGCTGATTTTGAAAAGTGTTGATGCAACATCAACCCCCCATTTTTAGAGGGCTTATTTTTGACACATTAATTTTTCTAATGTATTAAGTGCGAATAATTTTTTTTAAATGTTCATTATTTTACCATTTTTCAAGTTGTCTCATTCATATTCTTGTTTTTTGTCCTAAGATGATTATTTTTTAAGGGTTTTCCAAACATCAATTTTTTGTTTTTCTTTATAATGTTTCTTTTTTAATCAAATTTTTAATTTGCTTTGCAAAGTTTGAAAAAAATAATAACATTAATATTTTGAGGTTAAGATTTTATATATATTTATATATCGTTAATTAATAATTCAATACACAAAATAATCATCACTAAAAAATAACAATTTAAAACACTCAATAAAAAAATACACATTTTGCACATAGATATAATTAAAAAAATATGTATTTTAGGATCTTTTCACAAAAAACGATATGATAAATAAAATATTTTTATGAAACATTTTAAGTTCTTTTTTTCAAAAAAAATGATTCAAATAAAATTTAAAGTAAAAATAACCAATAAAATCAAAATAAAAAAGAAAAAAAAAAGAAAAAAGAAAAAAGAAAAAAATCTAAAACATAAAAAGTTAAAATATAAAAGATATAATTAAATTTCAAAACACAAACATTAAAAAAAAAAACAAAAACTAAAAAAAAATTAAAACATTTTTTTTTAATTAATAAAAAAACATTAAATTTTTTTTGGGAAAATAAATAAATAACATATTAAACAAAATAAGCAAATTAAAAAAATAAAAGTAAAAATAATAATTAAAAAAGAAACATTTAAAAATAAATTTAAAAATAAAAAAAATAAAAACATTTTAGAAAATGTAATTTTATTTAAACAAAAAAGTTTGAAACCCCCCACTTGCTCAGACCCCAAGGGCATGCGGCCCCTGGGCGGGTAAAGTCGATTCTGGGAATTGACTTTTTCCACCCAGGGGCAGTGAGGCTTGGGGATGGGCGGGTGAGGGGTCCCAATTTTTATTTTTATTTTTTATTTTTTGTTTATTTTTTATAATTTATTTTTCAATTATTTTTTAATATATATATATATATATATATATATATATATATATATATATATATATATATATATATATAATATAATATAATATAATATAATATAATATAATATATTTTTCTAAATGTTTTATTTTTTATTTTTTTAATTATTATATTAATTATTTTTCATTTTTTTTCTTTAAATTTTTTTATATTTATATCTTTTATATTTTTATTTTATTATTTTTTATCAATTTATTTTTTAATATTATATATATATATCTATATATATATATATATATATATATATATATATATATATATATATATATATATAATTGTTTTTTTAAGTTTTTCTCCATTATTTCTTAAATTTTTTTAATGTTTTTATTGTGTTTTTTAATGTGTTTTCGTTTTTGTTTTTTTTTTTAATTTATCCCACCAATATTATTTATTTAATTATTTAATTTTTTTTGTCTATTTTTTATTTTTTTGGAAATATTTTCCTTTTTTTTAATATATATATATATATATATATATATATAGAGAGAGAGAGAGAGAGAGAGATAATTTTGTTTTTTTTCAACATTTTTAATGATTGATTTATTTATTTGTCTTTTTTTTTGTATGTTTTAATATATATATATATTTTTTACTTGTTATTATTTTTTAAAAATTTTGTGTTTTTTGTTTGTTTGTTTGTTTTAGTTTCTATTTTTTTAATGTTTCTATATTATGAATATATTTGATTGGAAATATATGTCAAAATAAAAAGGAGAACATTTGTTGTCAATGGTGTACTTCATTTGCAGTCGATAGGATTCTAGGAATGACAACTATTTTTTTTGTGCATTATCTACATTTTGTTTCCCACTTTCAACATGTTTATTGGTTTTGATTTTTTCAATGTTTCTATATTCTGAATATATTTGATTGGATATCTATGTCAAAATAAAAAGTATGTAGAAATTTTAAGGTTTTTCATAAAGGTGATATTTTATCTTTAATACCATACCTGAAAATCATTCTTCGAAAATCGTTGGAATTTCAAGACTTTTCGGAGACGTGATATTTTATCTTTAATGTCATGCTCATCATTGGAATTTTAAGGTTTTTTGAGTCATGATATTTTATCTTTAACGTAATTATTAAAAGATGTTGAAAATTTGCCCAAAAAAATACAAAAAAAAATTAATCGAGCATCAACACTTTTCATTTCTAGGGTGTTTTTTGCACAAAAAAAAATTGGCTTTTATTGGTTTTTACTTCCATTTTTAAAAAATGTTGAAAATTTACCCCAAAAGAAAAAATACTATTCCAGCAACAACACTTTTCATTTTCAAGTAGTTTTTTCATGTTTTCTGGGGGCGCTTTTTGCTAGAGTTATTGTTTTGAGGTAATAGTTCTCATTTGATCGGTAGCTTTGTTTGGATGCACTAATTGGATTTTGGGCTAATGGGGGATGTCAACCTGTACATAGGAGGTTTCTTAGATTTGGTGCCTTGGCTCTATTTACTTATTGTAATGGACATGTACCTAGTTTTGGGTAAGTTTTTGCTCCATGGAGTTGAAGCAACAGCTTGGGGGTGACTCGATGTTGAGAGAAAAATACCAACGTGCTCTATCGATGGCAGGAATTTCTAATATATGCACATTTTTATCAAATAAGTGTTGATGTTGATATTATTTTGAATTATGCTATCATTAATTATCTATTTTTCTTACGGTACATGTAAATTGTAAATTATATGATGTTACCATGAAATTATCTCCATGTAGGTGAATGTGTTTCATTATAGAATGCATTTTACATGCATAACACATGTCACTAGAACTAAATTAAATGAAAATTTGACGAAAGAGGAGGTTACATAGGGTCACAAAGGTAAATGTATGTCTTACCAAGTTCTTGAAATGCACCAACAACTCATTGGGGGTGTTACAAGCATAAAGATCCGAGCAACCACTACAACCATTGTAACATTGATGGTCACACAAAGGAAACATGTTGGAAACTACATCCATAATATAATCTTAAGAACTCGAAGAAATATGGGAAGAAGAAAAATATCTTGACCACATATTCAAGTAATCAGGTGGAAATAAACTCATATGTGGATGATAATATTTTATACACATAAACTTAGATGGGGGTAAATCTAAGCAACCTTCAACAATATGAAGATAAGGATATGACCAAACTCTTCCATATAAAGATACAATTCAAGAAGAAAAAAATAATGCTTTGGTTGACTTAAGATCACAAGAAAATATCATTGTAGTAGAGCTAGTAAAAGAACTAGTGCAAGAGTTTCGAGATCATCCTAGCCACATCCACTGACATGGGTAAATAATGATGTGGAGGTAAAGGAAAAAGGATAGTGTAAAATTAAGTTTTTGATTAGTGTTAAACATTAATGATGAAGTAGAATTGGATGTAGTTCCACTTAACAGATGTAGAGTTTTGTTTTGGAGTCCCTATATAATGTACATGCAAGATGCAATATGCATGCAAACAACCAACTAGTACAACCTCAGTAAGGATGGGAAAATATGTTATGTCCCCAACCCTCCCACTGAGAGATGCTAAGTACAAAATTTTTAACATTATGAAACATAGCTGAAATCATAATCATAATTTGACCACAGTATAATCATGTGCACAATAAAGAAAAAAAAAACATGAAGCAACACATCAAAAGACATGCCAAGGAAATCCATGAGACATGCATGTAATAGATTTCAAACACTTATCTGATAATTTTTTTGGCTGAGTAAAAACCTTAGATGTTCCTCCTAGTTGTACACCATGCTGTTGCAATTTTCTCTGTAGTTGGTCACCTTTGACCCGGGACCACAACTCCACTCAATGTTGTCTTTTCATGCTAGGTACATGTTTCATACACGCATTACAAGGCCAAGGTAGCAAACTCGATAATCTCTGACCAATAGCCACAGATCCCCCATCAGCCCCAAACCCAAGTAGTGTGCCCCCTTCTCTACTCTTGTAGTCCCTTAGGTTGCATTATTAACTCCAAGGTGCATATCTAAGCTAAATAGGGATGCTCATGGTGCTATAGGTCCAATAGTCTTGTTTCTTTTATGAGTCTTTAGGTATATTTCATGCCTTCATGCAGGAAATATACTAAACCCTACAACCTACAACAAACATGCTTACATCCCAGATCAACCCTTATCTTTGTTAGCTAGGGATGATCACAAAACTTTGATTCTAGGAGTTCTTTCTACCCTCATGGGTCTCTATATACCTTCCAAGCTATCATCTAGGGATACCTATCCCTTTATTATGAATGAATCACTGAATAGGAAAAAAACCATTTTATAGACTTGGTGTCCCCTCACTTTATATTATAACATTATAATACAAACTCATATCATGATATTCCTTTTGTCATAAATTCTTACCACCAATACTATTTTGTCACTTAATTTGTAGAAAAATGACAAGTCAGCTAAATTTCATGTTATCTAGGCTCATTAACCTAATCATCACACAACCTCACTAGATTGGAACTCATAATTATGTTGTACCACTAGCTTAATACATCATACATACACAAGAACGTAGTACTCAATGGAGCTTGGCTCACTATCGTAATAATATAGGTTCTCTAACATATTACATAGGCACATCATCATCAAACATGTTAGTAACCTAGCCCATTAACCTAACACATATATACATACAGAGGAATCTGAGCCTCAATAAAATTCTAGCTTACCAGCCTAAGTGTTACAAGTACATTTATATTATCATTTGTGGGGTCTAGGATGGGGGTGTTACACTCACCTCCCCCTTAATTATGAACTGTCTTTAGTACATTAGATATATGTATAATTGGAATTGTAAGTACTACTACTGCATAGTGTCTTCATGTTTGTAGTGGGAATTTGTAGGTTCATTGTTGCCACACTGATGTATTTCTTTCGAAGAACCCTTAACCCCATGTGCACCAAGAGGTATATGTAGGTCATTATCATGCCCCAAACTGATGAGCATGCAACTTGGCATGATCGACCTGATACTTGTGTATCATCTGGTTTCCAAATAATACTAGAAGTACATAAACAAGTAGGTAGTTGACTTATATTGTCAAGCATCCACTCCTTAATTGTTTCACTATGAAAACATGGCATGTCTAAAGGTAGAAGTCTCTGAACTACAAATGGAAGAAACCCAATTTCTAAAAACATCAAGTGCTACAAGCTATCAACATACCCACCAAAATACCATCTTAGAGCATTCAAGGACCGACATTACCATTAATGATAACACCATTCAACAAATCCATAATTAATCCTTTTTAACATTATTTAAATCATTATATAATGAATCTAATTTTAGTATTGATTAAAGCATTAATCCATGATTAACATTACATAAGCATTTATACATTTCGGTACATGATCAAGACATACATGAATTTCAACATTAAAATTTTTATTATATTAAAACAAAGTTTCCGCCAGTAATCAAATATCATACTCAGATTCTTAAATATAAAAAAAATGTTTATAAGTATCATAGTCAACACAAGGATGTTACAGTCAATGTAACTTCAAGCACCTAGTGCTTTTAACCCAAGGATTGATGAAGCTTGTTCATCAACTAGTGAACAAACACTTAACATGCACTAAGTGGTTCGTCAATCTAATTGCAATCACCTAATGGTTCATTCATTCTATGAACTTAATATATGCCACACAGGATTAGATAAGGGCTAAATGGTTTTAAACACAACCACAAGGATTATGACCTTGAATTAGAGAGCACAGGATCAATAATGTTACCCAACTTAATATAAAAGTTTGATTGAGCCAGTAAAGTGAGAGATACTTTGTGAGCTCCTATGTCCTCCATTATGAGGGTGTATATATCCTTCTCAGTGTGTATTCATATTTTCTAAGAGATACATAAAGCATCACCTTCTTCTTCTCTATGTGTTTCTTTGAAAGATTTCCTTTGGAACTTAGAGATATACCTATCTTTTCTTCTCCCAAATTTTCTCTCCCCCTTCATAATTTGGCTCATCAACCCCATCTTCTAAAGTGATGTTTCCTTAATTTGTGAGAGGGAAGGGGGAGTGGACATTGCCTATCATTCCACCACCCTAGTTCAGTTCCAAAAGGGATGTTGACAACTTTTATCACTCATTTCAGACCTAATCATATGACATTAAGCCTGCCAAATAGTGGCTTCTCTTGGATACAAGAAATTGTTGCATTTAATTCCATTGGGAATGGGTCATGGATTTCAAGTTAGATAAGCAGGAACATTTCCTTAGAGTCCCAATGATCAGTAAGGTTGTCCTCCCTTTAGTTGTTTTAACTGATTAGCTTTAATTAATAATTGTCAAATATTAAATCATAGGTTTGTCCAGTTGTGGTTTTACCCCACACTATTATTGTAGTCACAATTATCATTACAAAAAGCAAGTGTAGAATAAGGGGTTGTTATGAACCACACTCTCTTAAAGGAACATTGTCCTTGGTGTTCTATAAAATACAACCAAAAACATAACTAGTATTTATAGCTCCAACTCTCACATCAAAGACATTTTCCATGTCTTGAATTTTCATATCTAACCATGTAATTCATTATCTTCAAGGCTTCCATAGGGAACAAACTCAACTCATTTCTTCTTGAGGAACACCTTATGCATTTCTAATCCCAATGCGTATACACATGAATACTTGAAAACTGGTTTACTTAAGTTTCCTCTTTCATGTAGTCACACACATTCCAATTCCACATGTACCCTTCTCTACCTCCCTAGTCACTTGGTTGATCCATTCCTTGGCCGGGATTACTCACATTGGAAGGTTCTTAATGGAGTCTCATAACCAAGGCATCCATCTGGCTTTCTCTAAAACAATACATTTGTCATCATACCTCATGATGATCAATGCATAACACAAGGTTCAAGTGTCACCACAATGGAATGGTCCTTAAGGTGTTCATATCCACTATGCTTCCACTACACCACTTTGATATTAACATGCATATATTGTTATGATATTGTTCATGTTCAACACCATATATCTATGATGGATACTTCAACAACTCACCTATATCATAAGCATATGATTCTTATGATATTAATCATAATTTTTTTAAATTAAATTAAACCATGCTTTCAACAAAAAATATTTTAAACTGACAATTACCTTTTTGGCTACCCTTTGCTTCCATTGGCTCCATAGGTAATAGTATAGGTTTTAGTATTTACTGAACAAGCCTTCCTTGTGATCACATCGCAGTGTGTTAGGCCCCTATACTACTAGTGTAACCCCTTATTGTATTAATATAACCCACTTATTATATTGATGTACCCATGTAGTGCCCATATTGTTACTATTGTGCCCCATAGAAGTCCATTATTGTTATTATTGTGCCCTTACATTATTATTGTTATGTCGGCTCTGATTATGTTATGACCCCTTAGACTCCTATATATAGAAAGGAGGTCTTTTCATTTGTATCATCCAAGAATTGTTCATTTATGTAATGCAAAGGAGGTTGCCCCCTCGAAGAGGCTGAATTATAAGGCGTTGATCTATCTTTTCTATCTTTTCTTGAGCTGGTTCCATAACATTTGGTATCAGAGCTTTGGATTCTAGGGTTTCGCTGCTCCAAACAGGTCATCGTGGCAGTTTCGCTATAACTTTTTTTCTGTGATGTTTCAGAAGTCGCAAAAAAAAACCCATTTGAGAAGAAATCACGTTGAACCTTGGGTCCAAATTTCAGAGCTTTTCGTGCGATATTTGCGGAGATATGATTTGAGGAAGTGGGTCTTTTTCCAGACTCCTGAATTACATTCAAAACAGGTGACCTGGGAAAAATCGTCATAACTTTCTCTCTGGGATCGGATTGAAATTTCGTAAGAAGTTACAGAAAGATGACGGACTGTAGTTTCTTGTATGAATTTTTCAGATCCAAAGGTTGAAACAGTGACTCGTGGCACGTCGTACAAGTTCGCTCTACTGAACTAGTCTATAATCAGGTCATCTTGGGAGATTGCGCATAACTCTTTCTTGGAGAATCCAATTTGGATCAGACTAGTGGCATTGGAAAGAGGACACAAAGGGCTACTACAGGTCACATTTTCAAAACTTAAAGATCCGAAAGTACAGAGTTACAACCGTTTCAAGGTAGAGCTCCTAAAATCAAGAAAAAGCAAGATGAGGAAGTTTGATGGCAAGGATCCGGTAAATTGGATACTTCAGATGGAGCAATATTTTGATATAGATGGTGTACAACTGTTACAAAAGGTATGTATTGCATCTTCATATTTAGAACCAGATCAATTTTTATGGTACAAAGGGCTTTGTTCTCGTAAACAACTTGTTACGTGGTCAATTTTCACGGAGGAAATGATAGCACATTATGAGGATACAAAGAGCAAGACCTTCTTTAGAGCAACACCACAACAATTGGAAAGAGTAAAAGGGCTTTGTGACATAGTGGAAAGCAAAATTATGGAAACCAGGAAGTGTACCCCTCACAACTATAAATATGGAAGTGTTGTTTCTCCTAGCCTTCCACAACCTACAAGGGTTACACCACAACAATTGGAAGAAAAAAGAGAAAAAGGGCTTTGTTACAATTGTGATAGCAAATGCACTAAAGGTTATAAGTGTGCTGAGAAGAAATTATTTTACATAGAATATGAAGAGGAGGAAGAAAATGATCAAGAAACATCAAAACAAGAAG
Source organism: Pinus tabuliformis (assembly GCA_031772625.1). Classification (NCBI taxonomy): domain Eukaryota; kingdom Viridiplantae; phylum Streptophyta; class Pinopsida; order Pinales; family Pinaceae; genus Pinus; species Pinus tabuliformis. The sequence continues at coordinate 249,315,462 of CM062805.1, forward strand.
ATATATGCCAGGACCCCACCCCAGAGAAAGAAGAAATGAATCAGACCATATCTTGTAAAGCATTGGCAAGAATTACCACTCCTCAAACTCTCAAGATAGAAGGACATATCAAGAAGAAAAATGTGCAAGAAGTGAAAGATCAAATCGAGAAAGAGGAAATGAATCCAACCATATCTTGTAATTCATTGTTCGAAATTGCCACTCCTCAAACTATCAACATAGAAGGACATATCAAGAAGAAAATTGTTCAAGAAGTGAAAGATCACATCGAGTATCAAGAAATGAATCTGACCATATCTTGTAAAGTATTGGAAGAAATTACCACTCCTCAAACTCTAGAGATAGAAGGGCATATCAAGAAGAAAAAGGTTCAATCAGTGAAAGATCACATCGAACATCAACAACAAGTTCTCCAACTTTTAAAGGATAATGCCACTTCGGTGCAAAATCAAACGAAACAACAGGTAGATAAACATCATAGTGAAAAATGTTTTGATGTAGGTGATTGGGTATTTTTACTGCTACATCTCAAGAAAGCTATTTATGAGAAGGAAATGTTGGCAATACTACATGCACTTAAAAAATGGCGACCTTACCGAATGGGAAGACTCTTCAAGGATGAGGATGTGGAAGCATTGTTTTGTGCTATTTATATTATCCAACCAGATTGGATAAACGAAGCAAGGGATGAATGGAAGAAGGACGAAGAAGTATGGCCACTTATTCAAAAGTTTCAAAAGATCCCAATTCAAACAATATTTCCAGAAATTAAGGAGGAAGGAAAAATCATATTGGAACCTGGAGTAGTCACAGAAACAAGAACCCAACAGCTACGAAATTGATCAATTTCAGAGTATCTCATCAAGTGGAAGAACTTACCCGCTGAAGATTGCACATGGGAGGACAAGAATTTTATACAGAAGCATCAAGAACTACTCAAGCGTTGAGGACAACGCTCTTTGAAGGAGAGGGGCATGTTAGGCCCCTATACTACTAGTGTAACCCCTTATTGTATTAGTATAACCCACTTATTATATTGATGTACCCATGTAGTGCCCATATTGTTACTATTGTGCCCCATAGAAGTCCATTATTGTTATTATTGTGCCCTTACATTATTATTGTTATGTCGGCTCTGATTATGTTATGACCCCTTAGACTCCTATATATAGAAAGGAGGTCTTTTCATTTGTATCATCCAAGAATTGTTCATTTATGTAATGTAAAGGAGGTTGCCCCCTCGAAGAGGCTGAATTCTAAGGCGTTGATCTATCTTTTCTATCTTTTCTTGAGCTGGTTTCATAACACAGTGAGTGTCTTTACCAAACAAGATTCCTGTTTACTGAATAAGATACACCATTTTCACATCCCAACAAGTGTGGGGAATATTTCTTCTCCCATTAGCTACCTACATTTCTAGGCCAAGGAAACCCCCATTTTGGGTAGTCTACTTGTCCAAAGGTTCCCTTGCATGGGCCTCCATCAATAACTCACCCTTCCAGGCCCAAGGAAACCCCATTCTGGGTAGCTTCCCGTACAAGGGTTTTCCTGCAATTGTAATAATTCGAGTCATATAGCCAAGTGCTAGTCTTATTAAGAGTGACAATAATTATTGTTAAAAATGTAATTATCTTGGTAAATTTGGGTTTAGTGTTTAGACAATTGTGTAACAATAGGGAGTTATGTAATGAAGTTTTTTGTATTAAAATGATGATTTCCTGAGTGGCTTGATTTAATGGTTGGAAAGCAATTTTTGGACCTTGAGTAATAAGAATTCCAATCCCTTGCCCCATGGAGGTTTCCTTAACACACTGTAGGGTTTGACCACGTAAATTTATTGTGTTTATTTATGTGATTCAATTCCCTGTTATGTGGATTTTATTTCTTATTTGTGAAGTTAAATGGAGAAATTGAATGTATTTTGTGATAGTCGAAGTGTTATTCATTTGGCTACAAATCTAACCTATGGAATCAAGACTAAGCACATTGATGTAAGATACCATTTTGTAATAGATGTCATCGATGATAGAAAAGTAGTACTCAAGAATGTCCACACGTAGGAGAATTGTGCAGACATGTTCACAAAACCAGTATTGGTAGAGAAGCCGAGGTGGTGTTTGGCTTCTCTTAGCTTGCAGAAAAGACGTTGAATGGGCATGGGCAAGGGATTAGGAAAATTGTTGTCAAGGTGGAGATTGTTAAGAGTGACATCAATTATTGTTAAAAATGTAATTATCTTAGTAAATTTGGGTGTAACCATAGGGAGTTATGTAACAAATTTTTTCATATTAAAATGATGATTGCCTAAGTGGCTTGATGAAATGGTTGGAGAGTCATTTTAGGACCTTGAGTAATAAGAATTCCAATCCCTTTCCCCATGGAGGTTTCCTTGACACACTATCAAGGTTATACCATGTAAATTTCTTGTGTTTGTTTATGTGATTTAATTTCCTGTTATTTGCATTTTCTTTCTTAATTGTGAAGTTAAACAGGCTCAAATACTAACAAGTATGGCATGTTCTAATGTATGTTCAAGGAGTATTATGGCAAAGTGATGGTTTTACGTGCACCACTACGCTGCTCATGGAGTCTTATAGTCAAGGTATCAATTATGACTTTCCTCGATGAGATAATCAAGTGTCACAAGGCTGCCATGTCCCCATATCTTTCTTCTTTGTGAGAACCATGCTCCATCATTTCAATTTTGTCACAACATTTAATTTTCATGAGATATGCTCAAAAATTTCAAACCAAAAATTTTTAATTGCCCAACATTACTTCATTCAAAAGCCATATCTCATAAGCATGAGACTTGTATTCATGATGTTGGTCTCCTTTGCAAGTGGTGTTATTTGTTCATGCTGGCTTCTATGTGACACCCCATTCCAAAACTGTACATGTAATATGATCTTTCCATCAGCCAAATAGTTGTTAGTATTCATACATACATTCTTTTCATTTGAAGGATTCACAATACATACATTATTTTCATTTCAAGTATTCAAAAATTCTTGAAGTGATCTCAAAATCATAGCACATATAACAATTCTATCAGTCCATCTAATTTCAATTAGATTGAAATGAACTATATTAGCATCATGTGTGTGCAACACATTTATCCTACGCATTTCGTAATGCAATTGAACCTTTATTCCAACAACCCAATGAGCTAGAATTGAGAACTACATATATTTTAATTCATGTGTAGTTAGTTATCTATTTCATTTAACATGCATCTCACAAGTTATTGCAATATTTCACACTAAAGGATTCCTACCTTAACTATACCCCTTCCTGGACATCCATACAATACATGTATTAATTTTGAAACAAGAGATATAAAAATTCAGTTGAAAGGAATTCTTACCAAATTCTTACTGAATTCCTTTCCTTTACCTTTTTACCTTAGCTAACTGCTTTCCTCACTTAATTGGTTACCATTACCAATTATTTCATCTAAATAGCTTTGAAGGAGTCCAACTCGCTTGCAACATATCTTATATTATTGCAATATCCAAAAATCCCTGAAATTATCTCAACTTCATGTATTATTTACAGTTCTATCAGTTCAACTATGTACAAGTTTCAATGAAACTCCCATAAAGGAATTTTCATTATGTATCCAATTCAAGCATGCCTTCAAGCATGCACCAAAATATGTTCATATTCATTTTGACAAGCATGTGTTGTACATGCATACGTTCCATGATATTCATATGATGTTATTTTTAGAGTCAAATTTCAACTTCTATTATTTTCAAATATTCATTTACATGACCAGACTCATAAGCCAATGCATATCATATGCATACTACCAGTGGTAGTCAACATCAAGAGATGATTCGTACACACTTGACTGAAGGATACTCCACATGACATGGAATCCATTAGATAACTTCATTATGTTACTCAATGCATAACAAGAAGTATACCATTTACATGGTCATTATATTTTAAAAATTAAATCACTTATCTTCCTACTATTAGAAGCTATAACTAGGTTTAGTCTTCATAATTTCTATTGTACTTATATTATTGTATATTTCATATAAATATAAAAAGAAGAAAAAGAAATATTAATTTTCAAGCATTAGATTCATGCTCACATTATTTGGTCATCTAATTCAAGCATGTTCTTCATGGTTTTAGGTTTTCTTAAGTCAAAAGAATATTTGTCACAAGACAAATTATTGTTCTTGAGTCAAGTCCCATTTGGAAATTGAAGATAAAGTTGAAAAATAAATTTATTTGAGACAAAAATGTAATTTTTGTACCCACAAGACCAGGTCAGCCCTGCCTCATCAAGTCGGTCTTGGAAGGGGTAATTGGACCTCTTGGATGTGTATAGATAGATATAGTTTGACTTCATTTGAAGCACCATAAAATCAAGTTCAATCTCTAAGACAAAAAGTGTGAAATTCAAGAGAAGAAGGAGATGGGAAGTAAGAGAGAGAAAGAAGAGATAAAATTGAAATTGCAACCCTAAAATATGCCCTAGATTCTTCACATGTGCCAAATTATGAAGCTGCTACAAGGGTTGAAGTTATAGGTTCAATGTAGGTTTGAAATTCTAAAGGTGGGGGCCAAAATTATTGAAGCTGGAGATGATTTGGAAAGTTTTGACTTGAATTCACTTTGACTTATTGGAATATATTGGGAGGAGGGTTGACTTGGATCTTGTTAAAGGTATTGCCATTGTTGTTTGGGTCTTGGATTCTTCATTTGATTTGATTCTGTAAGAGAATATTTTTCTGGGTTTTCCCCTTGGAGGGGTTTTTAAATAACTTGGATCCCACATCTTGTGTTCATTGTATATTTATGATATTCATTGTTTATGTTTTTGGTAATTGTTTAATGAACATAACATAGTAAAGTAGTAAGAAAATCTGACACAACTTCACAAGAAATTATCAAGTGAAGAGAAATCACCTTAAGTGCCCCCCATATTGATTTGTCAACATGGTATTAGAGCTAAGGTGAAAAACAGGGAAACTTGAAGATCAATCATGTTAGCACAAGGAGAAGACATTCATGAAAAATACCATGAAGGACATCATTTTATAGGAAGGATATAAGGAGGGACATAAGACAAGGATACAAGTAAGAGGACTCAAAAAGGCTCATTTTGAAGGAAGATTACTCCTCCTTCATTTCTGACTTTTTATCTTGAAGAAGAACATTGATCTCTCTCTCTATATATCTTGGTATATTATCATCTTGAAGGATCTTTGGAAGACATATTTATAGGAATAATAATACAAGGAAAAATAATAAAAGGAAGCATCATACAAGAAAGAATTAATAATACTGGGAACATCATCTACACTCTTTGAAGCAAGCATCATAGAAGTCATCACTCTAGGGCATCTTTGAAGTATCTTGGAAGTCTTGGGGACATCAAGGTAATTGAAGATCTCTTCATCAAGCTAGACACTATTATAGCAAGTAAGTACTACATTATTCTCTATGTCTGAATCTTCAAATCAAATGAATTCATTTTGTAAGCAAGGAAATAAGACTCATGGGTCAACAAACTTTCAAGCATGGAAGAAAAGAATAGACTTGATACTTGTAGAGAATGAAGTCATGGAGCATGTTTAAGGAAACGTTATAGAACCAAAGAAAGACAAGTCTCAATATTGGGACAAGTACATCAAAGGAGAAGTGATAGCTCAAAGGATTCTCATTGAATCCATTAACTATCATCTAATTCCCTTTGTTGCAGATTTGAGCACATCTAAAGAAATATAAGAGAATTTGGTGAAATTGTATTCGGTAAACACTACAGGTCAGAAGATATATCTAAGGAATAATATTTACAAGACAAGGTTATGAAAGGATGAAAACTTGACCTCTTATCTCTTAAAGGTCTCACAATTTAAGGATCACTTACAAGGGCTTAGAGAAGTTGTTTTTTATTATGAACTAATAAATTTTATACTCAATGCATTACCTCTTGAATGGAATAGTTTTGTGACAATAATTTAGTCAAGAATGGACACTTTTAATTTTGATGAGATATGGTCTTTGTGTATGATAAAATAAACACGAATAAAGGAAGAATATGACACCAAACCAAATTAAAAATCTCAAGGTTTTGTTGCTAAAGTAAAGAAGAAGAAAAGAAAGTATGGGAAGTTTGAACCTCATCAAATTAATTTCAATCATTGATGAAGAAATATATATATTTCCAAGGTACAATGTTGTGCATGCAATTAATATGGACCTTGTAAGAGAGATTGTCCCAAATACCTCCAAAACAAGAATAACAGGAGGAGGGAAAAAAGTGGAGCACATACAACTGAAGAAAATGAAGAACTCGGGAAGAAACCAAAGAATGAAGACACCAAGGATGTATATTATCGAAGGAATCCCCTTATCAGGTCTTCTTATAGTGTTTTTTCCTTTTCATTAGAAGAAAAAAATGAATGAAGACAACAAGCATCTAGATTATTGAAGGACTCCCCCTATCAAGTATTCTTAGAGTGTGTTTCCTTTATCATTAGAAGAAATCAAAGAATGAAGACACCAAGGATCTATAATATTGAAGAACTCCCCCTATCAAGTCTACTTGCAATGTGTTTTCTTTTTCATTAGAAGATGACAAATATAGTAGCATGTACAATCACATTTGTAGAGGAAGATTGGTTTTTGAAGCATGGAATCATGGAAAGAAGCATAAAACATTGGAAGGATTAGAATATACACTATCAGTTTCATCTCACTAATAGCAATCATCAAGAAAGATAGAATATTTTGGACCATTTATCACTCCACCATTCATGCAAATACTTTTTGACATTCACATCACTATAAAGGTAGCCTAAGAGCTAGAAAGGATATCAGAAGGATCCTTGATAATGATTATGAAGGTCCTTCAATATGTGAAAGAATCTTTGTAACATGAAAATAATCACATTTCTACTAAAATTATGGAAGCTAGCATCGAAGAAGACTCATAGATATGCATATATAATTAAATTCTTCTCATCTTAGAGAAGGAATCTCATCTTGAACATCATTCTAAATGTCATCTTCAAGGAAATATGAAACTCATTCAAAAGAATGAATACTAGATGGAAAGCATAAAGGAAGAGGTATGTATATATTTAAGAATTTCTCAATAATAAGTTGAATTCATGTCTTCAATAAAATTGTAGAAAGATATTTTTGTAGAAATATGCTTGGTAGCACAAGCATGGTATGTCTTGGATAAAGATTGGATTGGAAATAACTCTTCCCCTTGATTTCTCAACTTATAGAAGCATGATGGATAATATAGAACTTTTGCATTTACATAGAGGCATGATAGATGAACATGATAATATGTCTTGGAAATATCCCATATCATTATCCAACATATATAAATATGATGGATGGGAAGAACACATGCTGCTATTAATTAACATCCGATTTGGTCTCTTAAAGAATGAAATATGGAAAACTTCAAAGGGAGCTGCATACACTTTGTTGAATCTTGTTAATTCACACTACAAACACATTGATCTATACTTCAAAGGAAGAAAGCATGAAGAAGGATTCTGGTATGAAGATAAAGCATACAAGGGGATATTGATCTTAGAGGGAGCTACTAGCTGAACATGACATCTTAAAAGCTATCATAATTGAGTAACTATGATTTTGATAATTTGGTATTGATGATTCATTTGAGATATGACTTGGCTACCTAGAAGGATATATTGTAGAAGTATGGATTGGAAAGATAATAGCTGAGATAATATATCTTCAACTATTTGGTTTAAACTCAATTATTGAATGCATGGATTGAATGGAAAATATTTGTTTTGGCCAGAAATATTCATCGAAAAAATATATACACCATGAAGTCAGGAAAGGTATAAAGTCAAAAGATAGCATGTTCGTTGTAGAGTTCCATAACTGTTTTGTTTTACACCCTTTTTCCTCCATTTTCCTCTTTTTCATCATCACTATCAACTCAATAAAGGAAGTAAATAATATATTTTGATAAGGTAACAACTCTTAAATGTATTATTTTTCATATGCGTTAAAGTCCCTTATTGTTATATTAAATATTGCATTAGCTACAGAATTAACATGATGCTGCAACTATTTTATAAATCTGCAACTACCTCCATGGTTTGCGGGGTTTTGGTACGTTAATGAAGCAACTAAGCATATGGGTGGTTGAGGTTCGATCCCCTCATGGATCTCATCCTATTCACTTGAGCCAATTCATCGAAGGAATCACACAATGGCATGGTCAAAGGCATAGGTCAACACGTAGCAGCAAAAGTCTGGGTGCATCAAGTTTCTTCGATTTTCTTTCCAAATATAAAATCGAAGAAATAACTCTTTTCTTGTCTAGTTTCAAATTTGAATTAGGATTGAACAACATACATGTAGGTGTAGAAGTCTCAAACTATTGGGCATGCATTTTATATAAGTATGTATCCTATATAAAAAATATCAAAAGAGAGGACATAATAGTTAATTGCTAAAGAATTATGAAACAACCCTTTTGTTCTTGTATTAATTTGAAGTTACCTTTATGTGATTTGATGCATATGTGAGTGTGAATCATACGTATTGGATGTGGAGGGTCCCTTCAGACAGTCAATGTTTTTAGTTTATTTTATTTTTTTTCTTCATGATTGTTTTCATTTAATCTATTTATATTTATCACAGCATTCTATTTCGGTTTCCTAACTTCGTTGTTTTCATTATTTTGTATAACTCGGTTATCTCGTTTACCATTTTGTATTTTGTTTATGCTTACATTCATTCAATATTTTAGTTCTTCACTGCTTTTCGCTTCATTAGAATTAGTATTTTCATGCTTTTTAAGAATTAGAACTTATATCTACTCTTTAGTGTGCAATAAGAGATTTCTTTCATGCTCCTTAAGATCAGAATTTGTATATATATGTTTTGTAGACAATCTTTTGTTTGAATTCCAATACTCTGTTTCATAGCAGCAAGGTGTTTATATAGATTCATAATTTTATATGAATAACATAAGATATTATAGGATGATACTCAAATAGATATGACCTGGTAGATTAATCTAACAATAGATTAACTCTCATTTAGTCTAACAATAGCTTAATTTTCAAGTATTAATTTGACCCTAATAAAATTCTAGATACAACTAAAATCTCAAAACAAACATAACCATCATCTTACTAAACAGAAGAATAGGATTCTAGAATATGTTAGCACCTAAATTTGCCTTAGGCTGAAGGAAGGAAAAGTTGAGGGTAACCACAAAGCATGCTCAGTCTAGTAGCTAGCCCTACCAGAACAGGAGAGGGCTCTCTCCGGGTCACACTCAGGAAAATAAACAATATGGTCTGAGATGACTCAAAAATGCATACTGATTTTAGGCTAGGTAAATAAATATGATGGAGATGTTTGAAGAATAACTGAGTTTTCTGGGATGTGTGGGGCCAAGGAACAACATGAGCAGAGAATTTAACTCAAAGACGCAGGTTATTTCGTGAGGCAAGACAGGCGGAAAGTCTAGAAATTAGAGTTGAAAAAATGTGAGGTGAAGAGATTGTTTGAGAGTGTGAAAAGGGCATAAATACATGAATCCTTTTCAACAGAAGAAAACATAGAACATGAAAACTATCCCAAGGCAGAGCAGTGCACTGAATTCTACCTTTTTACTTAGAAAGTTTTCACTGGAAATGAATGTGAATGAAAATATGAAACATAATGAAATATATATGAAACATAAAGAAGATACATTTGCTAAACTCACACCACAGGAATCTCATGAACCAGAGATGCAATCTTTCATTAATTCTCTGTCAAAATGTACAGTGAGTGACTGGGTGTCTCTCCCACAGTTTCCCAGAAATTCCAACCAACCCTTTGCAAATGGTTTGCATACAATAAATAGACTATGCCATGAGGAAATAGAACGACCAAGAGTTGGGGAGTTTTTCGAATCATTACAAAGTGGAAGTGGAAAGCCAACCATTAGTTATAGGTGCAGCGTTACAAAAATGACAAATGGCTTGGGTGACTGCTCGCCTTCCTTTGCCACTTGGATAGGAGCCTACCTTTAGTGAAAATAATTTTTAAACATTGCCTTAGTTGCCAAGAAAAATATAGTGTAAATGAGCAGGCCCACTTGGAGAAAGTTGCGAATCGAAATTTCGCGAAGCGGGCGCGATTTTGGCCTTTTGCTCTATATGCGCCGTGCCACTTTGGAGGTGATTTTGAGGTACCTTCTAGAGTCCAAATTGTGCCCAAGTGTGCTTGTTGGAAAGCATGGCCCGTATACTTTATAACCCAAGTGGAATTTCTAAATTTGGTGCTCATTTTCCCCTCAAAAACTTCATTCTCCCAATACTACTTCCTATGTGTCAAAATACGGGCAGAGAGGTCATTTTTGAGTGTTTTTGACCTCCTGGAGACTCAAAACTTGCCCAAAATTCTTTTCCATGCACCAGAAGTCATGATTTTTCATGATGAATCCAAAAATGCAAACCATTTTTGATTTGGAGCTCCCAATCCTAAGCGTCACGCCAGTGGCGCGGCGCACAGGGAGAAAAAACCTGTGTTGTGACCAAAAATTTGCCATGTGACCAAAATTGCCCCAAATTTCTTGAAATTTGGGCTGGAGCTTCCTTATCAAGTGTTATGCTGGGCAAAAGAGGCTTTGGCCAATATCTGAAGTCGATTGAGCTCCCTTTTCCTCTTTTGTTTCTTGATTGCCTTCCTCAATTTCGCCTTCAAATTCCTGATTCGGGCCTTGCACACTTTGTTTCGCGCCATGTAGTGGAAAGCCATGTGTCTCAGAAATGCATGGTCCTTATCAGCCTTGTCCAAAAGCCTCTCCAAGTGCATGTTAACTCTCTCAAGATTGGCCTCCCGATCCTCATTAATCTCTTGCTCCAATGACGTGAGCTCAACTCTTCTGCTTTGTGCAGCTTGGCGATGCTCACGAATGTTTTGTAGCTCCATGATCGCTTGCTGATCCTCCAGCTGTTTGTTCCTCTGCTCCAGATATTTCATGTTCCATTTGGCTCTTTCCAAATCAAGGGACAAGGCTTGAATCTCTGCTTGCTATTCCTGGATGATCTCTTTAAGCTGTGCACTTGTCGGTTCTGTATCTGTATCATCATCATGAAGGAGAACGAATTTGGTCTCTCGTTCACCTGATGGCTCACCCAAAGGCCCCTAATCATGCATTGGCTCCTTACCTCTGTCCTTTACCTATAGTGCTGTGTCGGAAACGAGGCCCTTCCACCCCGGGTGGAGATAACACTCGCTTTGCTGCTGCAAACAAATGTCTAGCACCCCTCTGATATGTGATGAAAACCGGCACACTAGCAGTCTCATGGCACTCATACTGACGAGAAGGTTCACCCTTAGGCTTAACCTTTGATAATACCTGTGAAGTGCTGAAGAGGTCACTAGAGATGAAGTCATCCCAAGTAATGCCCTGCAATCCCAGCTGATGAACCACCAAAATCTTAATAAGAGCAAAGTGTAAACACTGTTAAGTTGCTACTGAGGGGTCTTGTGCTACATGAAGGTGTTCATCCTCTCTATGTTCCTGCAAATGAAATATTGAATGTTCATCATTCGTACCCTGGTAAAGTGCATGAGCAACCTGATGTGATAGGAATATAGACGAGAGAACCTCCCCTCACAACTGAAGTACTTCATGATCAACTTCATGAGTGGAGCATATTCATCTTTCAAATATATGAATGGAAAGACTCTTGTGAGCTACCTCAAGCAACTGGCCTTAATGTAAGGCTCATAATGCTGCCGATCAACTTTCTATTTCTTGTGCCATGGTTCTCCGACATTCAGTTTGTTGGTTGCTAATGAGACAGTTTTAGGTGTCAGTGCGAAGGTGACACCGACCAAGATAGAGTGATCTCCATGTAGGTGAAGCACAAAAATACGGGCCAACTAATGATGAACTCGAACATTAGCCACCCTTTGAAAAAACTCAAAACATGATAGATGCTGGAAACATGACATAGCAAGAGGGCAGGCCTGCAATTCAGTGAGGGTGGTTGGCTCATCCCTAACATGTTTGCCACTTTTGTGATGTCTTCGGGGAGCCTGTTCTTCTGAGGATGAATCACTTTGTGTTTCCATCTCATACTCGGATGAATGCTCAGATGCCATGACTATTGTATGTGTGCTGTGCTTGGACTACCCTTTGATGATGGTAGTGAAACTAGGTGTTGTTGTGATATCTGCCACCAAAGGGAACAATGCAAAAAGGGAGTGTTAGGAAGGGGAATAATATGATGGGAATAGGGGTTATCGGGGGAAATTTTGTTCAAGGATATGTAGGAGGGTTTGGGGATTTTATAGGGTAGGGTTTCTGGGTTTACATTGACCAATGACTGGAGGGATGGGGAATATGGGTTTAGTAATGTTTTAGGGTAGGGAAAATAGGGAAAAATGGGATAGGGGGGAAAGGAACAATTGAAAGGAGTGAAAAAATGAGAGGTTAAAGAGGAGCCTTGGCGTCAACACAACAAGTTTTCAACCCTAGAGCAATGGCTTTGATGCTTTCAAGAGGTAGGGTTTAGGTTTTTTTTATTGCAATTATACATAGCCATGAACCACCATATGTTCACAAAATTTGATGAGCAAGCCAAGAGATAGACCCTACCTAGCAATTGGAAGGAATTCCAAAAGATTTGATGCAAATGGGAACAATTTCGAGCCTCTGTGGATGTGCACCATGCAACAAACCCAGTGCACCGCACTCAGTATATGCATCGTGCCCATTTTAATTTTACAATGCGGGGTCACGCTCTGTGCTCCGTGCTCCCTATATGCGCCACGCCCCTCTGTGTGTGTGCGCCGCGCTCCTGAAACCGACTCCAAATTTACTCCAAATGCGTGCTTGCACTCTCAATCACTTTGCTATGTTTCTCTATGACCTTGGTGTGCACAATGATTTGGTTGCTTGTGGAAACTTGTATATAAAGACCTTGGAGTCATGGGTTTAATTTTTGCTTCTTCAAAACCCACTTTAATAATGTTTCGTTTTGACACTTTTCACTGATTAAATGCAACACTGAATTTCACTTTTCCCTTTGAATTTTTAGCTAAAATGATGAAATTTTTTGGCACTTTTGCAGGGGTTGCATGACATGGCATTTGGCCAAGGAAACCATGACTGCACTTGAAGAAATCAACTGGAGACTTTTTTGAAAATTATCACAAATGACACACTGTTTGAGTTTTCTTCAAAACAGAGTTTTGAAGAATAGTCGTAATCTGTAAACATGACAATGAAAATATCTGAATCATAACTTTGTAAGGGCCTCCCTTTGGCCTGCATGGCTTTATTGGACATGTTTGAAGACTCACTGAAATGAAAAAATTTGACCTCGACACTTTAAAATCACTTTGTAAGAGCATGTTTGATCACTGGAGGAAGGCTGGAAAGACTGACACTAACAGAATATATAGTGCACCTTCCTTTCATAAGTTTACCAACTTTGGTTGATAATTTATACTTTCAATTTAATAACATTAAATTGACCAAACATTTGGTGTCGTTGTTGGGGAAGTGTAAATAGAAGCCTTAAAAGAAAATCAAATAAAAACATGACATGCATAGGGAAAGAGACACCAGAGGTAGGTTTGTAAGTCAAGGAAGACATTTAATTCCTACATCATCACTCAGTCCACCACGAACTCATAGTGCCACACCACCAAGACAAACTCGAATTCCATCCATAGCAAGAAAACATTGACTTCATGAAGTCTTAAGATCTGAAATCCAATCTAAAGGTTCACCAACTTCATCAACATAGGTTGTGATAGAAGTATATCCTACATCAACAACTGGAATAATTTTCTATCTTCAATTGGAGAACAAATTCTAGCTCATGAGTTGTAAGTTCCTTTTGAAGAAGAAGGGGAAGAAACTTACTTCAAACCATTGATAGAGGAATGAGAAGAACTAGAAGAAAAATTAGATAATCGTGTTGTAGAACCAGATATTTATTCTGAAGAATCCATCATGGATGAGGAAGGAGAGGGAGAAGTACACAATGTCAATGGTGAACAACATAGTATTGGAGGAGGAGGAGGAAACAGAGGAGGCTGTAGAGGTAGAGGAAGAGGAAATACAGAACCTTTTATGTTCCCTATCCTTGATGAAGATACAACATTAACAATGAAAAACATATCGCCTTCTATTCTCCCCAATTTTTATGGAATAAGAAGTGAAGACTCAGAGATATTTCTATTTGAATTTGAAGTATTATGTAGGTCATATGATTATCTGCATGATCCTCAAAAACTAAAATTGTTCCCGACCACCTTAAAGGATGTAGTATTAAAGTGGTTTATGAGTTTAGAAACAAATTCTATAAGAACATGGGAACAAGTGAAAGATGCATTATTAGAGAAATATAAGAATTATTGTATGCCTCATAGCATCAAAAATGTATTCTTCAAAATGGTACAAAAATAAGATGAGAATCTTGAAGACTTTGTCAAAATATTTTTTTACAATATCAAAAGGGAAAAAATGAATAAACTGGATGAGGAAACTTTCAAATATCTCTTACTTAAATCCATTAAAGAAGAGTGGATTGATATTCTCAACATTATGGAAAATGAGATATTTCTCAGTTACCATTTGCAGATATTTGTGATCTTTGTGTACATATTTCAAGAGGTAAAGTAAGAATAGGAAAATGTTCAAGGGATCCTCTTTTATCAAGAGTAAATAAATCTACAGCCGAGACATTAAGTAGGGCAGAAATAGGTAGTTTTCTTGATAAGTTTAAAACATATATTTTAGGGAGTCTCGGTGAGAAAATTGACACCCTTAAAATACAAAACCAGTAGAAAGCCAAAAATGTTGCGTTATCCATCTTTTGTCCTAGGTGTAGAAAGAAGCATGCTCTGAGAGAATTTCCTTTAGATTTAAAAAGCATAGAAACCTGTGTTATATGTGTGGAAAATCACAATAAAAAAGAATGTCCCTCTATACTAGGTCTTAAGGCCGTGTTTAGTGAAGAAGGAATGCCAAATCAGGTAGACCACCTTTACTTTATTGCCAAAATACCATGGAAAAATCCTCAAACAAATCAAAATCAAGGTTTTAATCCTCAACAATTTGCACAATCTTCACAAAATAATTGGAATCCACCTATGCCATGGCAGCCTTGGGCTCAACCACCACAATATTGGAATGAAGGATGGAAAAATCCTTATGGAAGATATTCTCAATATCAACAATATCTGCCACCTTATCCAAATTTTCCACCACAATAATTCCCTCAAACCAACTAGTTACCTGAAGCTCAAGCTCAAAATGAAAATCCACAACTTTCTTTTCCATTTTCACAAAGACTGAACCAAATACCCATTCAACCACTCCTAGATCCAAACAATAAAACTTCACAACCTGTTTACAACTTAGAAGGACAAAATCCTCAAACTTATATGATAAATCCATTAGATCTGAATAATGTTCAATTAAGGTCTGGTAAAGTATTAGAAAGGAAGAAACCATCTGTTGTTATTCAGGAAACAGAAAAGAATTCTCAAAAAGATAATAATAACTCTGAAGAAGAAATTTCCCTTCCTCAGAAAGAAAACATTAAAATAGAAAGAAATCCCACACATTATAATAATACTCCTATTATAGAACAACCTTCAGTATCTATCTCAAGACAACCTTTTCTTGAAAGGTTGAAAATTGATAATGGAGTATTTCCTGATTATGATATGTTAGATGAATTGAAAAATGTCTGTATAAAAATTTGTTTATTAGAAGAGATAAAAGAAATACTGATTTTTGCAAAAACAATTAAGGAATTGATTACTAAAGGATCAGGAAAAAAATAAAACAAATAAAAAGAATTCAACTAATCGGGGAAATTACAGATATCATGATGGGGAAACAATAATTCAAAAATATTTAGATCCAGAAAGCCCCATTGTGAAAGCACACATTAATGGAACTAAAATAGCAAACGCACTCATTGATCTAGGAGCAACCATAAACATAATCGGCAAACAAACTATGGATAAATTAAAGCTTCTAATCTTCAATACACACCAACATTATTACAATTAGAAGACAGGTCTGTAATTAAACTTGATGGTGTGTTAGAAGATATATATGTATCCCTAGATTCTTGGGAATATCCTATTGATTTCATGACTCTAGCACCCAAGAATAATTTAGGAGGACACGCATTAATTTTACGAAGACCATGGTTAGCTATAGCTGATGATTTTATCAGTTGTAGATCAGGAGACATGTTTATCTCAAATGGAAGCTTGACAAATAAATTTACATTGCACCCACCTGCAAAAACAATGATAGAAGTAGAAAATCAAGAATGGATAGATGAAGATAATGATATACAACCAGTTTTCACTATTTCAAAAATAAATGAAGAGGATCAAATTTTACATTCAATAGAAAATAATGAACCCTCTTTATATTGTGAAAATAGTCAAAATTTTCAAGAACAATGTAATATCGAATATCTATCATCTAGAAAAATGTCTTTACATTCTATGGAAAAATTTTGAAATTCTTCAATAAAATTTTTTCTATGAAAAATCTTGAACGTCAATGAAAACCTAGAAGGATTACAAAAAAAGAAACTGGTAGAAATGTTGCAAAAACACTCTTATGCATATGGATGGGAATACACTGGTATGCAAGGAATTGATCATAAAACTTGCATGCATCATATTTATATTGAAGAAAATGCTAGACCAGTTTCACAATCAAAAAGAAGAATGAATCCAAAATTAAAAGAAATTTTTAAAGAGGAATTGCAGAAACTGCTAAATGTAAATTTCATCTATCCAATATCAGACAGTCAATGGGTTTCACCCCTAGTAATCGTTCCTAAGAAAAATGGAAAATAAAGAGCATGCATTGATTGCTGGGAATTGAATAAAGCAACTTTGAAAGATCACTTTCCACTTCCTTTCATAGATCAAGTCTTAGATACATTAGTAGGAAAAAAATATTTCTCATTTTTAGATGGTTTTAGTTGGTATAATCAGATTCAGGTAGCACCCGAAGATCAATACAAAGCCACATTTGCCTGTCCATGGGGGACTTATGTTTACCGAGTACTTCCTTTTGGATTATGCAATGCTCCAGCAACATTCCAAATGGCAGTACTAGGAATTTTCTGTGATCTTATTCATGATTGTGTGGAAATATATATGGATGATTTTACAGTTTATGGAAATTATTTGGAAGAAGAAATTGAAAATTTAGAAAAAGTTTTCATAATATGCAAAGAAGAAAATCTTTCAATAAGTCATGAAAAATGTTTTATGATGTTTAATGAAGGAATTGTTTTAGGTCACCATATTTCAGGAAATGTAATTAAGGTAGACTCATCTAAGGTAGAAATTATTTCCAAATTATCAATCCCAAGTTTTCAAAGAGATGTTAGGATTTTTCTTGGTTTTATTCGATATTATAGAAGATTCATAGAAAAATTCACAAAGATTGCATCTCCACTCTTCAAATTACTCACTAAATATTGTGAATTTAGTTGGAACTCTGATTGTCAAAAGGCTTTTAAAACTTTGAAAAAGAAGATCTCTGAAGCACCCATCTTAAAAGGACCTAATTGGAAATTGCCTTTTCATATATCAACTAATGCTTCAGACACAACTCTAGGAGTTGTGTTAGGACAAAAATACCTCACTCCTTATGCTATTTATTATATCAGTAAAAATTTAACTCCTACAAAGATAAATTATACTATAACTGAAAAGGAGTTTTTAAATCTCATTCATGCCATTAATAAATTTAGACATTACATTGCTGACTATGAAACTTTTGTTCATACAAACCATTATGCCATTAGATATTTAATGAATAAAGCAGTTACTAATGGTAGAGTAACAAGATGGTTATTACTGTTACAAGAATTTAATATCACCATTCTGGACCGACCTAGAAAACAAAACACAATTGCTGACCTTTTATCTAGAATTCAAAATGATAACAATGATACACCTGTAGAGGATAAGTTTCCTAATGAATATATTTTTGCAGTGTCTACTAAGTCACCTTGGTTTTTATATATTTCGAATTATTTAGTTTCAAGAGAGTTACCCTCCTATTTGTTTCCTAGAGAAAAGAGAAGAATAATCCAAACAAGTGCATCTTATTCATGGATAAATGAAAAATTATACAAGACAGGACCAAATCTCATCATTCGAAGGTGTGTAAGAGAAGATGAAATACCTGAAATACTTAAAGCATGCCATGATGAACCATGTGGGGGTCATTTTGCTGACAAAAGAATTACTTATAAAGTCCTTCTCCTAGGATATTATTGGCCTTCCCCTTTTAAGGATGCCAAAGCATATGTTAAGAGATGTGATAGTTGTCAAAGAATGGTGAAAACTGTTCCTTCAGGAGAAATGCCACTACAACCTCAGGTACTCATCAAACCCTTCGAAAAATGGGCTTTGGATTTTGTTGGACCAATTAATCCATCTTCTAAACAAAAAATATATATTCTTTTATGCACTGATTATGTTACTAAATGGGTAGAAGCTAAAGCACTCTCTTTTTCTACTAAAAATGTTGTAGTTTCATTTCTTTTTGAGGATATTTGTACTCATTTTGGTGTCCCAACAGAAATTGTAACAGATCAAGGAAAGAAATTTACATCCAGAGTAGTGAAAAAGATAGTGGAAGAATATAAAATAAAGCATCAGAAGTCTACTCCATACCATCCACAAGCAAATGGATAAGTATAGTCTACCAACAAAGTGAATGAGGCATTCATCACCAAGATAGTTCACTTGCACAAAAGGGATTGGGCAGAAAAGATTCCAGAAGCCTTATGGCCCTACTATACCACATGGAGAAGCACTACAGGACATACTACTTATGAAATTTTTTATGGGAATCATGTCCTATTTCCAATTGAGTTCCAGATTTAGACCTAAAAGACAACAATCAAGTTCGGATTTGACTTATCAGAAGCAAAAAAGCAAAGAATAGGACAACTCAATGAGCTTGATGGAATAAGGCAAGATTTTATCTAGAAGACTAGTTTAACCCAACAACAGAGATCTAGATGTCATGATAAATCATCAAAGAAATAAAATTTTAGCCAGGAGACTGGGCATTACTATTTGATTCAAAGTTCAAAAATTTCCAAAGAAAGTTTCAAACTCACTGGTTTGGGCCTTATGAGATTGAAAATGTTTTTGATAATGGAGTAGTCAAAATTAGGACTATTGATGAAGAAAAAACTCCTCTTTTAGTGAATGGACATCGACTCAGGATTTATCATAAGCCAATGACAAAGGGGGAATTTGTAAATATTTTCCAGGACAACTTTGATTTGAAGTTGGTTAAGAAGAATTATTCTTCTTCTCCACCTTAAAATTTTATGATATATATATATATATATAAACATGAAAACCAACAATTGTTGGCATGTTTATGTAGAAAATTCAAGATGAAAACCAAGAATTTTTAGCATCTTAAATTTTATTTGTATCGCATTTTCTAGAAATCCATCTTCTTTTATCCCTTTCTTTTCAAAAATAATAAATACCTATAGAATTATTGATTTTCTGCAGCTAATTTGACAGACACCTCTAATCATACAATCGAAGGAATGATTGACTCTCTCCACTGTTAGGTACCTGAAGACAACATAAAGGGAAACCAAAGGTTAGGAGGAAAATAATTCAAAGGTATGCATTTATTTAATTTAATAATAGGGATCAAAACATTACATATATGAATTATAAGACATAGTACTGCCAAAAAATTAAAATCATTATTGCAAAGAGTTGGTCGTGTCATATCAAATCTTGCACAATTCTGTCATTCTCTCCCAATCATCATAACTCATATCCCAATACATTGAATCAGTTGTCCAGAACATAAGAATGAATGATCTTAATGGTTATATTCTACCTCATTCCCTTATACCCTCGCTACCTATGCTCTCATTATTACATCACTCACACTCTCAGCCTTTCCACTCTTAAAACCCTACGAAGCCATATTATCATGCCAAACAATTTTTTTTTGAAATAACGCTTCTCAGCCATGGGAGTGATAGTCAAAATAGAGCCAACATGGAAGAAATTTTTGAGGGGTATCCACATATAAAAGAATTATTTCAGAAAGCAGAGTGGCTAGAATTTGTAGAGAAATTCGATGGCTTCCATAGAGAAGTGACCAAATCCTTCACCATGGCCTTTGATGGAGTCAAAGTGGAGATAGGGGACATCAAACTCAAAGTGAAAAAGTCATTTATAGATGAAGCCACTAGACTACCGCAGATTGGAGAGAAATGGTTCAAGAACAGAGGTATTGAAACATAAGATTGGAAGGTTTTCCTAAAGAAACCAAGCATGGACACCACCATTTTTAAGAAGGGCATCCCAAGCATGACACTAAAAAGTAAGTGGAGGAGCCTACTTCTAATAATCCAAAAATTTGTTACCTACGAATGAAGGTTTGGATGTATGTTTTTCTATCATATTAGCCTACTAATGAATTTTCTTGAATAAAATGAGATAAAACTTCCGTATTTCTTGCTGAATAGTCTTAGAAAGATGTCAAGAAATGTTTAGAGAAGAATTCAGTTTATAGACAATGCAATGTATCACCATGTTCTAGTCAAATACTTGTTGAATTTCATCTCCAAAACATAGGTGATAATTGGGAAACATGTTTAGTAATAAATCACTTTCAGGAAGAAACTCATGGGAAGCCTAATAGCAACAGACCTAAGAGGGGAAGGAAAATAAAAATTGATATAACATAGGAACAAGAACCACAACAACCACAGAAACTATCAGAATATGACATCCCTCTTGTAGAAGTTTTAGCAAAAATAAATAAAAGAAATGTTAGAAGAAAAAAATCCAGTAAAGAAATAGAGATTTCACCACAGGCAAAGAATCCTAAAACAAAAAGGAAGAAAACACAAAAGACCCTTGTCATAGGTTTAAGGAGTACCATACTCAACTCAACAAAAGAACTACCCTGAAGGAGCACATAGCATGTTAACATAGAAATAGAAGAAAACTCAGAGGCAGAAGAAGAAGATTCAGGAACTCCTCCAAGGGTTTCATCACCAACTGTCACCTCCCCTCCGCAGAGTCTAAGATGAAGAATGCCAGAGATTGATCTAGTGTAGCAAGATATCTATGATTATATTGAGTCCCTAGAGAAAAGGGATGCAACAAGAACATCAATTCCAATTCAAAAGGAAGAATAAGTCCATTTTAATTATCCACAAGAACCTCCAGTAGTCAATATATTGAAACAAGAAATATTCAAACTGGAGACATTAAACGTGTACATTAAAAATGAAAATAAAGCCTTGAAAGCAAAGAATGAAATCCAAATAGCTAAGAGTGGAAACCTCCTCTTACATCTAAGTTTTTGGTTTAATAAGAATAAGAAACTGAAGAAGTAAAAAAAGGCTTTACAAAGATAGGTTATAAACTTGAAATACAAGATCCTCATGAGGAAACCAAGGATGACAATAACTGGAAATAAAGTGAAAAAAATGAAGTTAGATGTATTGGCAAAAGTTTCCAAGCAAATGCAGTAGTTCAAGATATCAATTTTCCTATTTGTATGAGGACATACAAAATATTCAGTGTGGGGAAATGTAGAGTTCCATAACTGTTTTGTTTTGACACCCTTTCTCCTCCAGTTTCCTCTTTTTCATCATCACTATCAACTCAATAAAGGAAGTAAATCATAGATTTTGATAAGGTAACAACTCTTACATGTCTTATTTTTCATATGTGTTAATGTTCCTTATTGTTATATTAAAGATTGCATTATCTACAGAATTAACATGATTCTCCAGCTATTTTATAAATTTGCAGCTACCTCGGTTTGCGGGGTTCTGGTGTGCTAATGAAGTAACTAAGCATATGGGTAGTTGAGGATCGATACCCTCATGGATCTCCTCCTATTCGCTGGAGCCATCGAGCCAATTCATTGAAGGAATCACACAGTGGCGCAGTCAAAGGCATGGGTCAACATGTAGCAACAAAAGTTGGGGTGCGTCATGTTTCTTCAATTTTATTTCCAAATATAAAATCGAAGAAATAACGATTATCTTGTCTAGTTTCAAATTTGAATTAGGATTGAACAATAGACTTGTAGGCATAGAAGTCTCAAACTATTGAGAATGAATTTTATATAACTATGTATCCTTTGTAAATGATATCAAAAGAGATGATGTAATAGTTAATTGTTGAAGAATTGTGAAACAAACCTTTTGTTCTCGTATTAATTTGAAGTTACCTTTCTATGATTTGATGTGTATGTGAGTCTAAATCATACCTACTGGATGCGAAGGACCCCTGTAGATAGTCAAGGTTTTTAGTTTATTTCATTTTGTTGCTTTATGATTGTTTTCATTTAATTGCTTTTTGTTTATCACTGCATTCTATTTCAGTTTCCTTACTTTATTATTTTCATTATTTCGCATAACTCAGATATCTCGTTTACCATTTTTTATTTCGTTCATTCTTATAGTTATTCAATAGTTTAGTTGTTCAATGCTTTTTGCTTCATTGCAATTAGCATTTTCATGCTTCCGAGAATTAGAACTTGTATCTACTTTGTAGTTCGCAATTAGATATTTCTTTCATGCTCTTTAAGATCAGAATATATATATATAGACAATATTTTGTTTGAATTCCAATACTCTATTTCATAGAAGCAAGGTGTTTATATAGGTTCATAATTTTAGATGAATAACATAAAATATTTTAGGATGTTACTCAAATAGATATGACCTCGTAGATTAATCTAACAATAGCTTAACTTTCAAGTATTAATTTGACTCTAATAAAAATCTAGATAACAACGAAAATCTCAAAACAAACATAACCATCATCTTACTAAAAGAAAGAATAGGCTTCTAACATATATAGTGCACTTGCACTTTATCAGTTTACCAACTTCGGTTGATAATTTATGCTTGCAATTTAAGAGAATTAAATTGACCAAACATTGGTCATGTTAAATCTGATGATGTTCACTTTATGATGGATAGAGAAAACAATGATTAACTCTACATTGATTGGTTTGGAAAGATACTATTGTGATAACAATTGATGGAAACTGATGTAGAAGGTTGACGGCATGAACCTTGTTATGAAGAAAGAACGAGAAAACGTCTGGCCCCACAAAATCTAGGAAGGTCAAAGCTCAGATATGATATGAAGATAAGAGATAGAAGCCCTTGCATCTACTACTATTATCTCCACATAAAAGCAAGTAGGCAATGAAACAACAAATGAAGCATATGAGTATGATGAAGTCTCCCTGATTAAGAGGGAGCAAGAAATCTCCTTTATATTTGATAAGGAGTATGGACCTCCTCCTTGCTTAAGAAGGAGTGATGGTGGACACTATATTCTTCGTACCTGTCATGCACTAGGCTAAAACTAACTAATGTATGTCTAGTGTATTACACTACGAGGGAGAATGGAAGATTGGATAAGCATCAAGGGACTAGTAATACTTGAGGATTGGAAATCCAAGATAGTAAGTAGTTGCTTGAACCGACACTTTTTGAGAATCTTATAACGTATCCAAGTTAAGAGTGGTCAAAGAGGACCAATATTCTTTGAGGATTAGGAATCCAAAATAAGAATAAGTCTTGGAATGACATACCTTGTGAACATTTCGATGGGGAATGTGCCTTGATATTATGAGGTGTCCATATGTGTGTGCCTCCCAGCATTGTGCTCTAATATTGAGGAGAATTAGAGCTTGTTAGTCAAAAGGCCTCATTATATTGGTATTTGACAATGTTGGTCATGATATTGATGCTTAAAAACATGGCTTACCAATCCAACTCTTCTTATGAGAAAATTTTAGTTTGAGAGTATCCTTGTACCTATTATGAGATTATGAATACCTCCCTAGTTAAGAGGGAGTGTTAGAAAATGTAACTAGGTTCAGTGTTCATAATTTTTATTGCACTTATATTACTGTATATTTCATTTAAATATCAAACAAGGAAAAATAAATATTATTTTTCAAGCATGGGTTTCATGCTCTAATTATTTGGTCATCTAGGTCAAGCATGTTTGTCTTGCTTAGAATAGGGTTTATTGAGTCAAAATAATATTTGTCATAAGTCAAATTATTTTTCTTGATTCAAGTCCCATTTAGAATTTGAAGAGAAAGTTGAAAAATAAATTTATTCAAGTAAAAAATGTAATTTTTGTACCTACAAGACGAAGTTGTCCTTAACTCATCAATTCAGCTTTGGAAGGGGTAATTTGACCTCCTAGATGTTTATAAATAGAGATGTTTCCAGTTCAATTGAAGCACCACAAAATAAAGTTCAATCTCCAAGAAACGAAGCGTGAAATTCAAGAGAAGGAGCTAGGAATAAAGAGAGAGAAAGAAGAAAGAAAATCGAAGTTTTTGCCCTAAAATATACCCTTTATTCCTCACATGGGAAAAATTATGAAGTTGTTGTAGGGGCCAAAGTTACAAATTTGTTGCAGGTTCGAAATTATGAAGTTGGGGGCCAAAATTCCGAAATTGGAGATGATTTGGAAAGTTTTGACTTGAGTTGACTTTGACTTGCTAGAAGAGTTTGGGAGGAGGGTTGACTTGGGTCTTGTTGAAGGTCTTGGTATTATTGTTTGGGTCTCAGATTCCTCATTTGATCAGATTCTAGAAGAAGAGAATAATTTTCTGGGTTTTCCCCTTTGAGGGGTTTTTTCCTAGCTTGGAGCCTACATCTTGTGTTCATTGTTTATGGTTTTGGTAGTTGTTTGATGAACAAATGTAACAACCCCTGGTTGATTTTTCATGTAAATAAAATAAGACCAAGGTCATGGGAAACATATTCCAAACTGAATGTTGGGAAAAACATTATATTGGGCATCACTTGTGTATTAATAATGGTTATGGAAATTGGGTAAGGAAAAGAGGCAATTATTGACATTTAATTATGAAAATTAAGGAAAATAGGAGAAAAGGAAAGTGAAGAGACACAAATTTGCATGCAAGGGAAATTAGAAGAAAAAGTAAGGAAAATGAAGAAAATAGAGGCCTCAATGATAAAAAGGCATCAAAGAAACAATTCACAATTTTGGCTTAAATTTTTTCATTTCATTTTTGGCTCTATCCTTTCATTCTCTCATTATCTCATACTCTTGCACAATTAAGGATTTATTGGAGCATGATGGGAGCACTCTAGCATTCAAAGGGATTAGAGAAATAAAGAAAAGGAAAGAAAAGAAGCGTAAGGAGATTGTTGGATCAACAACTATAGCTAGATTGATTTTCATGTAACAGGTTTCATGTGTGATTTCCTTGTTAATTTTTGGATGCATGGTATATATATGTGATTCCTTGATTATGTGCTATGGTCGACATGGATATTTTCCTGTACTGGAAGTGGTTTCAGCCTTTCCTTTCCATTTCCTAGATAACCATGGTGTTGTGGGTTTCCCACTTGTTTTTCTAATTGGTTCTCAGGGTCCCTATGGTCATGAGTTGGAAAAAATGCTCCGGAAGCCTTGGACTAACTTGGGTTGAATTACTAATTCATATAACATGCAAGTTGGGAAAAATACTCTGGAACCTTGGTGGTTGAGTTACTAATCCCTAGAGCTATGAGTGGAACAAATGGTCCAAATCCCTGATTTAGTTATGGGTTGAGTTACTAGTTCTTGGAGACCTAGAAAACTTGTGAAGAGACCAATCTAGTTGATGTTAGTTATTTATGGACCGTACCTACGTGGGATTAGATACATGATGATCTTACCCAATATTGTGATAATCACCAATCCACCATCTAAGTAAGATCAATTTTGGTTGAGCATTGAGGTGGTTTGGCCACTGGAAGCCTTGGTTTGTTTTTGTCTTTTTTTTCCCATGAGATCCCACATTAATGTTTGGAATAATGCGTGAGAGTGGTTGGCTAAAAGATGTATTTGGTTCAGCCTAATATATGGTCGGATGGTACATGGGAGTCCCTAACCTTGTTGGCATTTTCATATGTTAATAAGAGTTATTTTCCTATTGTTTATATGAGCACTTGTACTGGTTATTATGGTGATTTTATGGCTAATTTTCCATGTTTTATGTTCTTTTTATATGCGAGTTATATGATGTATCCTATCTATGGCTCTTTACTTGTTTTAATAAATTATTGAATGATTAATGAATGCATGGGATAAAAAGTGTTATGGAAGCCAGATAGAGAGGGCATAGATCCTTCTTGGTGATTCTCAGGTGACCAATACTAAATTATGATCATATATCCATTCACGACCTATAGCTTTCATGTTCATCTTATGTTTGAAGAAATGTCTATCATGGACTAGGCATTTCTAGGTCAAGTTCTTGCTTGAGTTTTGATTGATTAGCATCGTCACCACCTTTGATAGCATTATAGAATGTTATGGGCAGTTCGAGATAGTGGTATGGAGGCTAGACTGAAAAAGTGGCTAAGATCTCACAATCGTACCCTCGTAACTAGGAAATTTTAGTCATAACTACATGGAAGTATTCTCATGCATGTATTTATAGCCTTATAACCACACTAAAGTTGTGTTGTGCATGTAGTTGGGGAGTTTCCCTTGTGAAAAGAGCTCCAACTCAGGGATTGATCACTTGGGGTTGTTTGCAAGCTCCTGAGTGTTTTTTAGCTCTTGAGGGATGTCAATTTGTTGTTGGTTTGTTGGCCCCACTTCCATTGTTATATCTTGGAGGTTAGGTCATATCATAGTGACATTTGTCTCATTTTTTACCCTAGAGAGCTTGTAGAAATGGGTAAATGTGGGGTGAGGTGTTACAGGATGGTATTAGGGATTCTAAGTTCAAACACTTGGATTGGATGAGCTAAATGCATATGGTTATGCATGCATGTTATCTTTTTATGTGTTCATCATACATGCATGTAGGTCACTTCTTGTTATCATCATGATATTTATGTATGAGTTGATATGCTTGTCAAGATTATATTGTTCTAATCTGAATTGAGTTGTGCAAATGAGATAGTCTCTCTTGAAACCTATAAAGGTGTGATTTTGATTATGTCTATATTTGGTTTATTTAATATGATATGTTTGAAGGAAATAGAATATCATAGATGAAAAACATAATGGTGGATTACATTTCATGTGAATCTCATTATAGATCAGTTGAGCAACAAGGTGATGAGTATTCTCCCAATACAGAAGATACACTAAGAAGTTTAAAGGAAGAAATCAAAAGTTGGAAGGTAGATAATATAAGGTTAATTGAGGCGCATGAAAGGATTTCTAGAGCTCAGGAAAAGAAAGAAGAAGTTAATGTAGTCATCCTTCAAAGTCTTTCAAATTTACAGAAGTAGGGACAACTGAGGATCAATCACAGGAAGGAGGAAAATACTAATGGGGCATATGGAAACAGGTCTCGATTAGGATATAGGTTGGACATATATGATACATTCAGAGGAGAAAGATCTTTGGATACATATGATAGGTGGGCTAGCACTCATCTATTCTATTCTATCTCAGGTTCAAAGAGACATCATCATCATTATTGCCATCACCATTATAGGAGGAGTGAGAAGCAATATTTTATAGAGGAGTTCAAGAAAGCCAAGCCTTCTACTTTTGATGGGGATGTGAAGAAACCAGAAGATGCAAAAGCACAGCTACTTGGGATGAAGAAGTTCTTCGGATTGCATGATTATTTAGAAAATAGGAAATCCAAGATAGTTATTTTTAGTCTCAAGGGAAGAACATACATCTGGTGGGAAGATGTGAAGCATGTCAGAGGCATCAAGGTAGAGGAGTTTATCTGGCATGAGTTTAAAAGGCTCTTTAGGAAGAGGTATTTGTCAAAGATATATTACGATGAAAAGGAAAATAAATTCTAAGTGTTGAAGATGGGTTCCATGACAGATGAAGACAAAATGAATAAGTTTCTACAGTTGTTGAGGTACGTGCCCTACCTCAAGGATGAGAAGGCAAAGGTCCAAAGTTTCATCAGTGGATTTCCTTTAGCATTTAAATATTGGATTGAGTTTTATGAGCCTGAGTCATTGGAGGAAGTCGTTGGAGAATTCAAGCATTGTTATGAGCAGTCTAAGACAAAGTAGGATTGGAAAGGTAATGAGAAGACTAAAGGAAAGTGGAATAAGAAGCAAGGAAGACCTCAAGATGGAGGTGATAAGGAGAATGTAGCACCCTATAAGAAGTTTAATGTAGTTGACAGAGGACATGTATTTCAACCTAGGAAGTAAAATAATGGTGATGGCAGGAAGCATTTATAGTATTGGATTTGTGATGGGGAGCATCGTAGGAGAGATTGTCCATAACATCAGGGTGGAAGACCTCAGATTTATAGTGCTTAGGAGATATAGATAGTTGGGGACATTTTAGCTCTCTGTATTTACTAAGATTGTGAAATAAATACAAAGGTAACCACAAAACTAGTTTGGAAGTTGGGATCTAGCCCTGGCAGCTTCAGAGAGGGATCTCTCTTTAGGATTTAGATTTGTTTATATTGAGATATTAGGCTAGTTAGGAGAGTTTATAGTTTGGCTTTTGATTTGGTTTTGGTTGTTTGGTTGATAATGTAACAAGATACCATTGGGAAATGGATTCAATTTACTTCAAATGGATTTATTTCAACATTGATAGATAGATCTAACCGGGCAAAGGTAGGCAGATGTATTATATCTTATATGTTTGATGAGATGGAAAAAGAAGAAATTATCAAGTGTCCATTAAGCAAAGAGAAATTACGAATTCTATTTCTTAACTTTAGTAGAAAACATTGGAATTTTTCAAAAGATAGAAATGAGTGTACTTAAACAAATTCAGATTCATAATTTTCTTTGAACAAAATAGATTAAAAAAGACATGAAATTACAGAGAAAAGAAAACACAACAACAAAGGAGAATATCACTTCACCAAAAATCTGACACAGGAATCCTATAACAAATCCTGTATTACTGGAATGTATCCACTGGAACTTTGTGGAACAACTTTACATAAATGGTCCTTTTCTTTTACATAAACATCAACCCATACTACTTCAAATCATGAAGTACTTATATAAATAATTACAAAATATCTTGATTTTAAAGATCAAGACAGAATCCTAAAATATCTAAAATTGATTACACAATTAGTACACAAATTTTGAAATTTTGAACTACTAGCACTATTATCAAGGATGGTTGTTGATGACTGGTCCCACAAAGGTGTTTCCTCACTGTCTGAGATGAAACATGTTTCACTCAAGTAATTCACACAGATGATCCCATCAATATTCGCTAGGGATAGAAAGTTTTATTACAATTATATATGTTTCATCAACTTCAGTATATTTCTCAAATGTATGTTTGTTGATGAAAATGTGTTTGATCTCATGTTTACTGATCAGATAAAACTCTAAAACCTCTAGGAAATATTTTCCTGTAATACTTCCTTTCAACCCTACAAACTTAGAATTATCTTGGGCAATACTAAAAAGTGTGTGGTTGTAGTCACTCAAACTAATCAATATGTCATTTAGTACTACCAACCCATGTAGCCCTCTCTAATTTAGTAAAATGAACCTAGCATGAAACCTTTGAATAAAGGTTTCCAGACTCTAACACTTATTCTCTAGTTGTATCGTAAAGTTCCTATTCTATAAAACTTTCTTTACCTCTAAAATGGTTTTTGTTCTATCTTCAATCAGAATCTCCTCCAGTTCTTCCTTAGTTTTAGAATTCATAGCTTTGATTAAGGTTGCTTCTTCACTTAGTTTATCTCCCAACATTTCTCTTACCTCCCCTATCATTGTTTTTGATCTCTGCATCAATTCTTCCATTTCAAAGATGGTCTGAATTGATGGCCAAATTTATGTTATGGTCTGATTGATATCCACCCATATGTTTTCTTTGCTTGTTGCTAATGTTTGAGCCATTAATGACTCACTTTCTAAAAACTTTATTCTCTAAGAAAGTCTCTGCAATTTTTGTAGTTTTGCTACATAGGAGTTGTGTATCTTCAATTTATATTCCTATAAATTCTTTAGCTGATATTTTAACTTCTCAATTTCTTTTCCCTGAATGAACATCTCCTGCATGGATTTAATCAATTCGTTGGAAGAATCTATGGTTTATACTAGTGCTGTTGTCAATGTAGAATCCTTGGTTGTTCCTGTGACTGAAATAGGTACTGTAGTCAGTGGAACTAAAGCCAACTGTGAGGACTACTCTTTCTCCTTGAGAAATTTTCTAGTTCGACTTCCATTTCTCTGATCTAGAAATTTTGTTAAATTATTATCTTGAACATGTCTTCCTTTTTATTTTCCAGTTATCACATTTCCTTGGTATGTGGATCTTCTATAGATCGCAGCTTGAGATGCTTCATCACAACAGCTATATCTGCATTATTTTTTCTTACAATCTCCTCTACTTCCTTTACATCACCGGGGTCATAACCTAGCTTAACGATTAAGTCCTCTAGTGATTTAATTCTAGTATCCTTTGCCAAAGATGAGATATTCTCCAGATTCAACTGTGACTGTATGTTGTTTATTGAGGCCTCTAGTTTTGAAGTTATCATGGCAATATTAGTCAATGTCAAGAATAACATCTCTCCAGTCTAGTTGGGCATATCCATCTGATCAATTAGATGTATTTGATCAATATCAAAGGAGAAAATTGTCTTCTTGAAGTCTGTTGGTGATTTTGGGAATGGAACCTGTGCCAGTAGAAAATACATTTACATTCTTCCCTTTTCAATATCAAAGGCTAAAAAAAGCCTATGTTGGGAAGAAGAAGTTTGTTTCCAGAATTGAGTATATGTACTCGCCTTTAGCATCTACATTTTCTTATTGATTGCTATGTATTTAGAAAAAATATTTGGCTTTGTTTGGCCTTGAGAAAACTCTATTGTCTATGTTGAATCTAGAGGATCTTGTGAGGTTGAGGAAGATGGAGAGCCTACAAAAATATCTTCTTTTCTTGTATTTGCAAAAATGTTTTCTATTCTTGTAGAAACATGTGGACCTATTAAAACTATAGTAGCCTGTTCTTCATCATCCTACATGAAAACTGGTTCTGAATTAGTTTTTTGCTTCTTTTTATGTATTGGGAATTCCTTGGTTCCAATTTATATTACTACAAGCGACTCTTCTTCTCTTCACTTTTTTCCATGCTTCTGATAAGGTATTCGATTCCATGAAGTGGTTATAGATGAAAGTTTTTCTTTAGCTTCTTGCAGAGTGTTCTCCTCCCACTGATCCTGGTTCATGAATTTTTCAATTTCTAGCCTGGGAGTGTGAGTGTAAGGAGTGGTCTTCTATTCCACTCTTAAAATGGAAATGATGCTGAAGGGGTCATATGACGAAGTAAAGCTTAATTGGAAGTTCACTTGTTTGAGAAGTGAATCTACCTCATTACCTACTACTCTATTGTTACATATGAATGGCCCCAACTGTGTCTTGATCTTGAACCGTGCCTTATTTTTAGCTGAAACAAAGTGTAAGTCATCCATGTTGATCATTTGCCTTATATATTCTAATGACAAAACTCTCATAGGAACATGTTTTGGAAATTTGTATGGTGGAAGCTCACAACCATACACTCTAATTTCTGTGTAGTTCTGGTACAAGTACCAGTCTCCTGTTTTAACTTGTTCACTGAGGTGTAAAGTTCTTTGTATCTTAGAACCTTTTCTAGGTTCCACATTACTATTAAGAAGGCATGCAACTGTATAAATGAACTGGTTTATGAAGTCACTGAAACTGAAATTATTCGAACTCTTCTGCACCAAAGAGGTCCACTGGATGATTGATCATGCATTGCCTTGTTCATCTATTTTCTGCAAAGCAAGGATAATTTTAGGGGCGAATGTTCGCCCTTTGGCGAAATTAAGGGGTTTTAAATTTTTAGTGGGAGAATATTTTGTATCATAGTACATTTTTACAAATCACCTCAAATAGCCCACCTTATTTTAAGGGAGAGGGTAAAAAAGGTAAATTTAGCCCTTGAAATTAGGATTTACAACCTTCCATTCGCCCATTTTCAAGAATAGGTTTTATTTAAGTGAATCCATTCGCCCATTTTCAAGAATAGGTTTTATTTAAGTGAATCCTATGGGCCAAATACCATATTTATAAAAGAGGTATGGTAAATTAATAAAAATATAAATAAATGAGAGGTATGGTAAATAAATAAAACATTTTTTATATTTACTCCATAAGTCACCTTATATAAGGGTGTAAACAAATAAAAATATAAGTAAAGTGGAGGTATGGTAAATAAATAAAACGTCTTTTTATACTTACTCAAAAGGTATGGTAAATAAATAAAAATATAAATAAACTAGACGTATCGTAAATAAATAAAACCTCTTTTTATATTTAGTCCATAACCCTCGTTCTATTTATGAAGGCTCAAGAAAGAGGTTTTATTTAAGTGAATCCTATGGGCCAAATACCATATTTGTAAAAGAGGTATGGTAAATTAATAAAAATATAAATAAACGAGAGGTATGGTAAACAAATAAAACATTTTTTTATATTTACTCCATAAGTCACCTTATATTTACGAACACTCAAAAAATGGGTTATATTGAGGTGAAACCTATGGCCAAAATACTATGGGACAAATACCATGGACTAGATTGTTATTAATACCATGCAAAAAACCATTATTAACCCTAATATTAGAATTAATAAAAATAAAAATGGCACATGGTATTGACCCATGGTATTCACCAAAATGGCACATGGTATTGACCCATGGTATTCACCTGGAATGTAGCCTATTTAAATGGGGGAATTAAGCAAGCATGTAGCCTATGCTAAGATTCACTAGGACTTTACAAAGTTTGATTATTTAGTGAAAGACTCGCCAAAGATCTTACAAGATTTTATAATTGAGTAAAATATTCGCCATGCCTGGTGAGAGATTCGCCAAAAAATTATATATACATATTATATTATTGATAAAATCGCCTTCCATTTTTCCTATATACCATGGAGATTCGCCCATTTATTATATTTATAAATTTAAGGGGGGTTCTTAAAATTTTCCCTGCTGCAAAGCAATTAGGAATATTTCTGCCTGCTATAATAGAAACATATAAACTAGCACTGATGCATGTTTGAACATTCCTTCTTTTGTAATCTTGAGAAACTTCTCATGGAGGTTGTTTGCAAGGAATTGATTGAAATTAAATATTACAGAAGGCTTTTCTTCTATAGAAAAGATGGATAGAAAACCTAGGATAGGTTCATCGACCCATTAATCTGATTGATACCCTAGGAGACAAGATACTAATGAGCCAATTTTCTTAGTCTTTTCTAGAAACATGGAGGTTGGATATGGTGGAATTTTCTTTGCAATTTGGACATCCTCTAGCAAGAAAATTTCAAATATTTTGGCTCTTTCAGAGAAGTTTAGCTTTTGGTCGTAGAGTTCCATGAGGGAATATACAAAGAAAGGGCTCAAAGAATCATTTTAGGGGACTTGAATAATCTGGTTTATTGACTCTGAGGTTATCGTAAACATAATGTATCCATTATAGGCCACAATGGCTCTTTGGATGGGGATATACCTGGCTTGACACCATAAAAAAAATTCTAGGAAAGTGTGTGTCTAGGGAAACATTAATTATGGCAAGAGCGATTCCCAGAGGTTGATTTTATCACTATGGTACAGAAAGGTTTGCTTGAGCCAATTGTGCAGTTCGAACAAGTTGAAATCACAACTAGTCTCTGTGATTTTATATTGTTGTTCGACTAGGGGTAAGTGGTCTAGGTCAATGGGAGGAGGGGTCATTTGGTTTTCACTGGTTGGTTTCGACCTTCCATTAGGTGCCATTTTTTTGAATTATTAGGAGAGGAGGTGAAGAGCTAGTGGTATTTACCTAGGAAAATTTGGTCATTATAACAGGTACCTAGCCGAGAAACAACTATCTAAAATCTACAGTGGGTTACAGAGAAATTTGGTGGAGGAGATGGGGTTTTAAACCACTGTACCTATTCTCTGAAGTAAATAGGAAGTGGAAAGGGGGCCACACTGAACAACTAGGAGGTTTTTATAGGCAATTTGCAATCCCTATTGTGTCTGACCATTATGGAGCAGGTCCGTTGTGATCTGGTGCACGTTGGAGAGAAAATGGTCATTGCATAATGAATAGGGTGTAACGTAAAAAATAGGTGTCAAAATAGGGAAACGACATGTGGCAGAAGGGAAAGGCAACAATATGCAGGAGCGGGGAGGAAACGTGGCATAATAGGAGTGGAGGGGGGAGCAGAGATGTGACAGGTGACACTGAGGTGATGGGCGCTTATAAATGTTGGTGGAAGATGGAGCGCTTTTCGGAGGGGTGGTAGGTGGTAAAAGGTTTTGAGTGGGGGGTGGGGTGTGAAATGTTGAGCAGTCGCCACGTAGCATGGGGCTAGGAAAGGTGAATCCTCTTTTCAGATCCCCCTTGTTGATAATGAAAGAATGGAAAAGGGGGTCTGAAATCGATCGCTTTCCATTGATTCGGGCAGGGTAGATCATGGCAGTTGGACTATGCACCCGATATACCACAAGCTGACAAATTAATTTTGTCATTTTTTGACATTATCATAAATCAAAACCTTAGTGCTAGTATCTCATTTACAAATTGTTAATCGTGTTTAAATGACATGATTAATTTATCACAAGTAGGATTAATTATTCTAGAACATATTTAACTAACCCTAAGGGCGCATTTAATCTAGCAAGCCCATTTTGTATCTTCCTAAAGTTGTGCAACTTCTATTCTAACTTGTATTTATCAAATTTAACAAAGCTTGAACACTTTGGTTAATCTTTCTCTAATCTACCTAATTAATTTCAACCAATATTAAACTGGATAGTTGATTTATTCACTAACCTAAACAACCTTATTTAACTCAATTTAACCATGATTAAACAATATGATCAAACTTAGGAAATATAATTCTATGTGGCATTTGAATAAGATGCACACTATATTTGAAAAATTCCTAAAGTATCTTTGATGCCATTTTGTTGTTTTACTGGCATTTAGACTTGCTCACTTGCATACATATTTTACTTTTTGGGGTTTTTCATTTTTTTCTTTTTCCTTTTTTTTATTCTATTTTACTCTATTTTTATTTTCTCATATGCATTTTTTTATCCCCTTTTTTCATCATCACTTTTTTTTTAAATCATTTGCAAAATGCAATATTATTTATAGTTTCTATCATCTAAAAGATAATAGCCAATCATCATTTGATCCTATGAATTATAGGACCCTAACAATGGCTCCAACTGGGGATGACATCCTCCTTGTGAGGTGTCAAGAATGTAGTAGATCAGTAGCCTTGATCCATTATCTTCAATCTTTATTCTACATCTGAATTGATTTGTTATTGTTTTATATATGGCAGCAACACATCAAAATCTTATGGCCTTCACCTTGGGCTTTAACTTCTGATGTAATCCACCCACACTAACAATAGAAAAATGGAATGGTATTCACAATGATTTGAGTGAAAAGTAATTTATCCTTGAGGGATGTAATGTTTGACCATTCTACCATTTACAAGTCCACCAAGTAGTTGTGCTCCAGACATGTCTTTTAGGAAAAAAATGCATTGTTTGCTCTGTAAGCATCAATTTTATATGGTCCCTTCCACAGATTATCAAACTTACCATGCTTACCTTTATCCCTGTTTCTTGAATTTAATACAATGTCCTCTAATTGAAAATCATCATCTTTAGTTCTTCTAACATAAAGCTTTTTGATTTTCTCTTGGATGACTTGGGTTTTATTGTAAACTTCTCTTGATTGCTGCAGTTGTATGGCTTGGTTTATCCTCATTTGTAATTCATTGGGCTTAGGTTGTGACTCCTATAGTAATTTGAGAACAAATATTCCTATGAAGGAGGGGAAAACAACATATACCCCATAAACTAATTGGAATGGAGACATACCAATAGACTTTTTGGTACTAATCCTATCTTCCTACAAAGAATTGATTAATTTATTATGCCAAGACTTTTTGTTATCATGTAATAACTTTGTAACGATATTAACCAAACTTTTAGTTGAATACTCTACTAACCCATTTCCCTGTGGGTAATAGGCAGTAGACTGACCCAATCTTATTTTGTAATTGTTGCAAAAGTCCACCATCTTCTTTGATTTGAATGCAACTACATTATCAGTATTAACCATATTTGGGCTTCCAAATCTAGTAATAATGTTACCTTCCATGAATTTAATGATCACTGCATCTATGGCTTGTCTTGTAGGTATAACTTTAGTCCATTTATTGAAATAATCAGTCTCTGTAAGAATCCACTTATGCTGGGCTAAGGAACTGGGATGTATTTATCCAATGAAATGCAAACCCCGTTGCTAGAAAGGAGTTTCAACTAATATGGGCTTCAAAGGTAGGGGTAACAGTTTTCCTTTTCCTTCAAATATTTGGCATTGATGACATGTGGTGAATTTCCTATGAACATCTACAAACAAGGTGGGCCAGTAGAACCCAGCCCTTAAAATCTTCTTTGTCGTTTTCTTCCAGTACAAGTGTCCTCCACAATCTCCTTCATGGAATTCCTACATAAGTATATCTGCTTCATATTTTAGCTCACGGTTAAGTAAAATTCCTCCTGCATCTTTCCAATATACATTATTATCCAAAATACAAAATATCATAGTCTTTATTTTAAGAAATCCGACTTTAGTTTTAGTCAAACCTGGAGGAGCTTGTAAATTTTGTAGCACAGAGACAATTTCTTCATACCATGGAGAGGTAGCAAAGGCTTTTGATACTGGTGGAGTCACCTTCTCTTCCTATTCATCTAGTTCAGCTACGAAATTTATATCAAGTGCATGGAAATTAGATTTTTCCATCAGTTTTGTTAATCCCCAACCTTTGATTAGCTTGGTAGGCTTGATTTGAAGATCATATTCTAACATAAAAGCAATCCATTTTTCCTCTTCTCATCAGGATCAGCTTGTGTCAAAATATCTTTTACAATAGCATTAGGGACAAATGAAATTATATGGGAGTGTAAGATGTAAACTCTAAAGTTCTTGAGTGATTTTGTTGGGTCCCTATAATACTAGTGATTACTGTTGGAAATAATACTGAGAGGGGGGGGTGAATCAGTATTATCACATTAATAAAAATTTTTCATTTCCATAATCAGATTCATATATGCTACTTCCACAACTTCTTATGATTAAGTTAATTGATCTTCAATGAGTGCATTAGAACATTATCAACCATATTATCAGATAACAGATGCCGTAATAGAGAATAGATCATCACACATAAGGCACACACATGAACACCATGATATAAGGTGGAAACCCAATGCGGGAGAAAAACCACCTGCTGCAAGTCATCTCAATCTTCTTCTTAATAAGAAAATCCTTTTACAATATTTGTACTGGTGCAGTCTTATACCAGTACGGGAGCTACAACCCCCTTTGCTCTTGTACTAGCCGATCCATTTACTAGTACGCAGGCTGCTACCTGCTACAATGCTCCAAAGATCTCCCTTAGATTTTGTACTAGCTTAGATACTAGTACATAGGCGCTGGCCTACAATCTTCTCTCCTCCAGGTACCACGTTTCATCAATTTTCAGACTGGATACACTGAAGCACAACACATAATCTGAAAGGCCACTTTTCATCCAATTTTCATACTGGACCCAACAACAACATTGAAGCTCATAATCAAACAACCTTCTGAATCACCCAATCACCAGATCCATACATATACAATGATATTATGAGAGTTATCAACCAGATCTAGTACATAAAGATAAGTCATTAATCATGTTATTATCTGAACTCAATACCAGTAACCAAACATCAGTTATGCACCCAAAACCCTGCGGAATAGTCAAAGGCAGTTAAAACAAATTTTAAGCAGGGATCACAACTTCACTGGTATAGATCTGCAGATATCTGTACTACCTCCGTACCTGTGCCTTCTGTGGCGCCGCGACCTCCGCACCTGCGCCTTCTATGGCGCCTCCGCACTGCGCCTTCTGTGGTGTCTCTGCACTGTGCCTTCTGTGGCGCCTCCGCACTGCGCCTTCTGTGGCGCCTCCACACTGCGCCTTCTGTGGCGCCTCTGTGGCGTCTCCGCACTGCGCCTTCTGTGGCGCCTCTGCACTACGCCTTCTGTGGCGCCTCTGCACTGTGCCTTCTGTGGCACCTCTGCACTGCGCCTTCTGTGGCGCCTCCGCACTGCGCCTTTTGTGGCGCCTCCGCACTGCGCCTTCTGTGGCGCCTCCGCATTGCACCTTCTGTGGCGCCTCTGTGGCGTCTCCGCACTGCACCTTCTGTGGCGCCTCTGCACTGCGCCTTTTGTGGCGCCTCTGTGGCATCTCCGCACTGCGCCTTCTGTGGCGCCTCTATGGCGTCTTCGCACTGCGCCTTCTGTGGCGCCTCCGCACTGCGCCTTCTGTGGCGCCTCTGCACTGCGCCTTCTGTGGCGCCTCCGCACTTCCGCAGCTGCAGCGCTCGAGAGATCACCCTTCACAGATTCGCTTTCAACTTCACTTTCATAGATCAAACTTTCAAAACAATAACCCAATATTTCAGATCTTAAGATATTCAATTGCAAGGATGAATTAGCCAAGTGATCTCCTTTGCTTTATATAGGCTTAGGCCTTTCACAATACCACGGGCCAAAACCATAGGATCAAAAAACTGTTGGACTAATACCATGAACCAACCATGAAAGTACGTGAGATCAACACTTTTGACGAAGTACCATGGTCCAAAACCATAGGTTCAAATACCAAGGACTAACTACCATGGACCAAAGGTAAGTTTTCCAACATATACGCGCTTTTCCTCATAGGTTCAAATACCAAGGACTAACTACCATGGACCAAAGGTAAGTTCTCCAACATATATGCACTTTTCCTCATAGGTTCAAATACCAAGGACTAACTACCATGGACCAAAGGTAAGTTCTCCAACATATACGCGCTTTTCCTTGCATGAAAGTGCGTGAACTTTTTCTCTACATGAAATAAACTTTTCTCTGCATAAAAGTGCGTGAACTTTTCTCTACATGAAATAAACTTTTCTCTGCATAAAAGTGCGTGAACTTTTCTCTACATGAAATAAACTTTTCTCTGCATATAAGTGCGTGAACTTTTCTCTACACTATAATTTATTATCTGAGATGAGTGGGTTGCCATCAAGTACAACATATGTATCATAAAGCCATACCAGAATCATAATGCCAACAATCTCCCCCTTTGGACTTGATGGCAACCTCAAAATCTTCAGCTCATTCTCCCCCTTTGACATCAAGGGCAAAGGGTTATGCTCCCCCTGAATATGAACCAGATCTGTAAAGAAGAAACATAATCCACCAAACACCATAAATGACCATGAAAGAGATAGATTGCAGCAATAATCAGACCAGCATCCAAGATCTCCTTCTGTACGTCCTCCATAATGCCAACAATGCATTATAAGCTCCCCCTGAGTACCTGTTGAAATCTCTGAATGAGCTCCCCCTTTGTATATGTCATGGTGCACCAATCTGATCATGCTCTTTCTGAGAACAAGCTGAAATGTCTGCTCTGCTATATAGTGTTGTTCATGCTCAGGCTCCCCTGACTGTAAGCAAGGTCTGCAAAAGGATGTTCTACATCACAAATGACCTTCCCAAAAGATTCAATACATACATCCATCACCCAACCAAGTGGGGATATATCAGAAAAATGAAAACCAAATACATTACATCTTCATCCCAGGCATAGTGGGGAAACCAACATAGGTCATTACATGACCTGAAGAGATGACACTATTACATCATGAGTCTTGATATGACATCACCTAAATAAGATGAACATCAGCAACAACACTTTATGATCTACTCCATAGTATCTGTCAACAGCAACTAGACCAGCAACTTGTATTAGTGCATGAATCATCAAGGTATGTCCGCATCAACAGAATTTCACATTCTATGTGAGAAACATCATAGCCATCCAGATCTACATGAATCAAGTATCATCAATTGGGAATATCTGCATTAATCAACATATGTATGAAACAATCCTATCACCATATAGATAAGAGCTCATTATCATCATGTCTCCAACAATGCAACTTTGAATAATCATCCCTGTATCCAGCCAACAATCCTCATCCATTTGTGCCAAGAATGAAAGGAATCATAACTGTAATATATGATCTTTATGCATATGACGACAGCAGCATATGAGTGACTCAACATCAAGAAGATGTGAATTCAAGCTAAGTGCTTCCCATGCAAGCATCATTAGAGAATCAACCATAAATCTGATCCAAGAACCATGTGAACAACTCATAACCATAGCAAGATGAATCATTTATCCATATAAGTATCATCACCAAGGACTATTAACCATAATGCCAATAATGCATTAAGTCCATATGCTCCCTCTAAACCTGTGCCATCTGTCTGATCATGCATATCAATAAGAAGTATCAAGACATCATCAATATCAAGTTAGAACCAAAACACTTCTAACCATCATATCCACACATCATTATTATTAACTAGAGCAAAACTGATCCTTCTCTTGAATCTGTCCCTACTGCCTTTCTTCAAACAATCATATACACGACTGTGCAGTAACTAACTCGCGTATATATGCAACTTTCCTTTATGGAGTTTGCATATGAGATTCAGGACACTGAAGTTTTGTACTTTCAGCTCCCTCTGATTCTGGTATGTCTGTACGTTGTGCAGTGCCGCCTTTTTCTGATTGTACTTCCTTTTTCCTCCATATCTTCAAGCATGATGATGACATTTTCTCCTTTTGATATGGTGCCCACACTTTGTTCCTGCATTCCTTAGCTATATGTCCAAGCTTGTTACATGCATAACATCTTACATGTTTCATATTCCTCCTGTAACAATCAGCAGCTTTGTGACCAAACATATTGCAAGCAAAGCAATATCCATAAAAGTACCTTGAATGTGATGATCTTTCTGCATAATGGTCTTGAACCCTTCTTCTTCTACATCTAGCTGCAACATGTCCAAGATTATGACATACATAACATTCAACATTATTCATAGGAGGAGTAAAGGATTTTCTTTGAGGAATCTCTTTTCTTGGTTGATGATGAGATTGATCTTTCATTTCTTCGTTGATCACTTTAGATTTCTCTTTAGAGTTCCTTGCCTCACCTTGTGAACTAGATTCACCTTCAACAGATTCATGGAAACCAAGACCAGTCTTTATAGCAGGAGACCTTTGACTACTAAGAATATCATCCAAGACTTTAGAACTATCTTGAAATCGTAAAAGCTTATCCTTTTCTTCTAGTTTACCTTTCAAGATATTTACCTCAACCTGAAGTTGTTCCTCCTTTTCAAGAGATTGCTTTTTCAAATCTTCTTCAGCTTTCCTTCCTTCTTCCATTTGTTCCCTTAGTTTGAGAATCTCCTTTTCTTGTTCTTCATTCAAATCCTGCTGCATTTGACGAACTCGGAATGCACATTCTAGTTGAGATTTTAAGCTGGTGACTTCGTTTTCTTGTTTTGCAATAGCTTGGAGTAGATCTGTATTCTGCTTCTTTGATTCTTCAAGATCTCCTTTTAGTGAGAGGATTGTAGCTTCAAGATTTTCATAGTAGCTGGATCTATCTTTGAGTTTCTTGATGGTTGTGCTTCTTTCGTTGACTTCTTTTCTTAATGATGTCACTTCATGCTGCAATTTTTGACATTGGTCTTCCTTGTCCTTGAGTAGCTTTCTTACCTTGTTTCCTTCTTCTAGTTGGGCCTTTAGTTTGGTAGCTTCTTCTTTGAAATCACATTCCCTTTTGTTCAATAGATCTTGTTGATCTCTAATTTTGTCTGTCA
Organism: Pinus tabuliformis; assembly: GCA_031772625.1. NCBI lineage: Eukaryota > Viridiplantae > Streptophyta > Pinopsida > Pinales > Pinaceae > Pinus > Pinus tabuliformis. The sequence goes on from CM062805.1 coordinate 249,357,322, forward strand.
GCCTTTTAAATTCTGCCTCTATTTGATATCTTTCTTGTTCACCCATAAGAGAAAATTCAGTAGTTTCGCTATCACTTTCATCTCTTCCAAAAGGAAAGATAGCTGGAACATCAGAGGATAATATATTCATACCTGATAATGATTCTAAATCTGAAGAGCTTCTTATACCTAATCCCCAATCGATTCTCCCACTGTCATAGTTCTTCTGAGATGACTTCTTTTTCTTAGGTGCTTTCTTCTTAAGCTTCTTTCCCATTGTTCCACAGATCTCCTTCAAGCGATCAAGCTTCTATCAAAGGACCTACTATCATACAATTGTTGGAAATAATACTGAGAGGGGGGGGTGAATCAGTATTATCACATTAATAAAACTTTTTCATTTCCATAATCAGATTCATATATGCTACTTCCACAACTTCTTATGATTAAGTTAATTGATCTTCAATGAGTGCATTAGAACATTATCAACCATATTATCAGATAACAGATGCCGTAATAGAGAATAGATCATCACACATAAGGCACACACATGAACACCATGATATAAGGTGGAAACCCAATGCGGGAGAAAAACCACCTACTGCAAGTCATCTCAATCTTCTTCTTAATAAGAAAATCCTTTTACAATATTTGTACTGGTGCAGTCTTATACCAGTACGGGAGCTACAACCCCCTTTGCTCTTGTACTAGCCGATCCATTTACTAGTACGCAGGCTGCTACCTGCTACAATGCTCCAAAGATCTCCCTTAGCTTTTGTACTAGCTTAGATACTAGTACATAGGCGCTGGCCTACAATCTTCTCTCCTCCAGGTACCACGTTTCATCAATTTTCAGACTGGATACACTGAAGCACAACACATAATCTGAAAGGCCACTTTTCATCCAATTTTCATACTGGACCCAACAATAACATTGAAGCTCATAATCAAACAACCTTCTGAATCACCCAATCACCAGATCCATACATATACAATGATATTATGAGAGTTATCAACCAAATCTAGTACATAAAGATAAGTCATTAATCATGCTGTTATCTGAACTCAATACCAGTAACCAAACATCAGTTATGCACCCAAAACCCTGCAGAATAGTCAAAGGCAGTTAAAACAAATTTTAAGCAGGGATCACAACTTCACTGGTATAGATCTGCGGATATCTGTACTACCTCCTTACCTGCGCCTTCTGTGGCGCCGCGACCATCGCACCTGCGCCTTCTGTGGTGCCTCCGCACTGCGCCTTCTGTGGCGCCTCTGTGGCGTCTCCGCACTGCGCCTTCTGTGGCGCCTCCGCACTGCGCCTTCTGTGGCGCCTCCGCACTGCGCCTTCTGTGGCGCCTCCGCACTGCGCCTTCTGTGGCGCCTCCGCACTGCGCCTTCTGTGGCGCCTCCGCACTGCGCCTTCTGTGGCGCCTCCGCACTGTGCCTTCTGTGGCGCCTCCGCACTGCGCCTTCTGTGGCGCCTCCGCACTGCGCCTTCTGTGGCGCCTCCGCACTGCGCCTTCTGTGGCGCCTCTGTGGCGTCTCCGCACTGTGCCTTCTGTGGCGCCTCCGCACTGCGCCTTCTGTGGTGCCTTCGCACTGTGCCTTCTGTGGCGCCTCTGTGGCGTCTCCGCACTGCGCCTTCTGTGGCGCCTCCACACTGCGCCTTCTGTGGTGCCTCCGCACTTCCGCAGCTGCAGTGCTCGAGAGATCACCCTTCACAGATTCGCTTTCAACTTCACTTTCATAGATCAAACTTTCAAAACAATAACCCAATATTTCAGATCTTAAGATATTCAATTGCAAGGATGAATTAGCCAAGTGATCTCCTTTGCTTTATATAGGCTTAGGCCTTTCACAATACCACGGGCCAAAACCATAGTATCAAAAAACTATTGGACTAATACCATGAACGAACCATGAAAGTACGTGAGATCAACACTTTTGACGAAGTACCATGGTCCAAAACCATAGGTTCAAATACCAAGGACTAACTACCATGGACCAAAGGTAAGTTTTCCAACATATACGCGCTTTTCCTCATAAGTTCAAATACCAAGGACTAACTACCATGGACCAAAGGTAAGTTCTCCAACATATATGCGCTTTTCCTCATAGGTTCAAATACCAAGGACTAACTACCATGGACCAAAGGTAAGTTCTCCAACATATACGCGCTTTTCCTTGCATGAAAGTGCGTGAACTTTTTCTCTACATGAAATAAACTTTTCTCTGCAAAAAAGTGCGTGAACTTTTCTCTACATGAAATAAACTTTTCTCTGCATAAAAGTGCGTGAACTTTTCTCTACATGAAATAAACTTTTCTCTTCATATAAGTGCGTGAACTTTTCTCTACACTATAATTTATTATCTGAGATGAGTGGGTTGCCATCAAGTACAACATATGTATCATAAAGCCATACCAGAATCATAATGCCAACAATTACCCCATTACTATTGTAGTTATACCCCTTATTAATATTGTTGTGCCCCTATTGCCCCCATATTGTTATTACTGTGCCCCATAGAATCCCTCTATTGTTATTTTTTTGGCTTTATATTATTATTGTTAGGTCGGCTAGATTATATTATGACTCTTTAGACTCCTATATATAGAAATGAGGTTTTGTCATTTGAATCATCCAAGAATTGTTCATTTATGTAATGTAAAGAAGGTTGCCCCCTCGAAGAGGCTGAATTCTAAGGCGTTGATCTATCTTTTCTATATTTTCTTGAGCTGGTTTCATAACATTTGGTATCAGAGCTTTGGATTCTAGGGTTTCGCTGCTCCAAACAGGTCATCGTGGAATTTTCGCTATAACTTTTTTTTTGCGATGTTTCAAAAGTTTAAAAAAAAACCCATTTGAGAATAAATCGTGCTGAACCTCAGGTCTAAATTTCAGAGCTTTTCGCGCTATATTTGCGGAGATATGATCTGAGGAAGTTGGTCTTTTTGCAAACTCCTGAATTACATTCCAAACAGGTGACCTGGGGAGAATTGTCATAACTTTCTCTCTAGGGATTGGATTGAAATTTTGTAAGAAGGTACAGAAAGAGGATGGACTATAGTTTCTTGTATGCATTTTTCAGATCCAAAGGTCGAAACAGTGACTCGTGGCATGTCATACAAGTTAGCTCTAGTGAACTAGTCTATAATCAAGTCACTATGGGAGATTTCGCATAACTCTTCCTTGGAGAGTCAAATTTGGGTCAGAATTGTGGCATTGGAAAGAGGACGTAGAAGGATACTACAGGTTGCAATTTCAGAACTAGAGAATCTGAAATTACAGATATACATCAGATTCAATATCAGGCTTCTACAAAGTGAAAAAAGGTGTGTAGTTTTTTTTTTAATTTTTTGCGTAAGCTTGGTTTGAAGGAATTCAAAGGGCATAATAGAGAATTATTATCGGTAACTGATGCCCCGAGGAAATAAAATGCAAACACCTAGTAAGGAACCTAAAAGCTCTAGCATGACTCATGAAGAAGAGGAAGAAATGCTACATGATATATCAAAATTACAAGAACAAGTGCAACAAATGTCACAGTCACAAAAGCTAACAGAAGCTAAGATAAATGGCATGGAATCTAAGATAAATGGTGTGGAATCTAAGATAAAGGTCATGGAAGCTAAGACATGGCAGATTTGAAGACAGATTTGACAAATTTTCTACAAGAAATACTTACTAATGGTGAAAAGGTTGTAACGGAAACTCATGATGTGAACAAAAGAAATGTTAATCATGATTCCATAGACTCTAATGTTGGATCGAAGACCCACCATATTCGAAAAATCGATATGAGGAAGTTTGATGGCAAGGATCCCACCACATGGATATTACAGATGGAGCAATTTTTTGATCTCAATAATGTGCAAAACACACAAAAGGTACGTATGGCAACTTTATATTTGGAACCAAATCAGTTTGTATGGTATCGATGGCTTTTCTCTCGTAAAAAATTTATCACTTGGGCAATTTTCACGGAAGAATTGATAGCACATTATGAGGATACAAAAAGCAACACTTTTTTTAGCCAATTGATAAGTCTCAAACAAAAGGGTTCAATAATGGAGCACATTGAGGAATTCCAAAAATTGAACATAAGGGTAAAATATATTCCAGAGGAGCATAGGATTGATGTGTTCATAGGGTCTTTAAAGGATAATATCCAACATGATTTTCGCCTTTGGGAACCTGATTCATTAGAGAAGGCATTCAGGTTAGCAAGAAAAAAGGAAAGCAAAATTATGGCAACCAGGAAGCATACCACTCACAACTATAAAGACGGAAGTGTTGTTGCCCCTAGTCTTCCACAACCTATAAGGTTGACACCACAAGAATTGGAAGAAAAAAGAGCAAAAGGGCTTTGTTACAGTTGTGATAGAAAATACACTAAAGGTCATAAGTGTGCTGAGAAGAAATTATTCTACATAGATTGTGAAGAGGAAGAAGAAAAGGAGAAAGAAAGGTCAAAAGAAGAGGATATACTCCAGGAACAAAGCCTAGATGAAGAACAAATAAATCCAACCATATCTTGTAATGCATTGGCGGGAATTACCACTCCTCAAACCATCAAGATAGAAGGACAAATCAAGAAGAAAAAGGTAATAGTGTTGATTGATTCAGGAAGCACCCACAATTTTATTCATTGTAAGGTAGAAAAAGAATTGAATTGCTTCCTATATCCAACACCAGAGTGTCAAGTGATGATTGCAAATGGAGGAACAATAAATTGCTCTAGAATGTGCCATAATATCAAGCTATCCATGGGAGAATATGTATTGACTAGCCCAATGCTTTCCATTCCAATGGGAGGTGCTGATGTTGTACTAGGAGTCCAATGGCTACAATCCTTGGGTACAATAGCTTTTAATTTTCAAGAACTTTTCATCAAGTTTTCTACGGAAGGAAAGGAAATTGAATTAAGGGGTATTGCAGGGAAACCAGGAAAGATAATTAGCTCTAATGGTATGACAAAGCTTCTAAAAAAGGAGCAAAGAGGTGTAATTGCACAATTATGTTCGCTAGATGTTTCCACACCGGAATCATCTATTTATCCAGATCTCCAAAAAGTCTTGGACAATCATTCCAAGGTATTTGAGACTCCCAAAGGTCTCCCACCTATGCGTGATCATGATCATGCTATTCATCTAATTCCAGGAAGTGTTCCTCCAAACATCAGGCCGTACAGATATCCCTATGTCCAAAAGAGTGAAATTGAACGTATGGTTGCAGAAATGCTAGAGGATGGTATAATTCAACCGAGTCAAAGTTCTTTCTCTGCTCGAGTAGTATTGGTGCACAAGAAGGATGGATCATGGCACATGTGTCCGGATTATAGGGAGCTCAACAAGCTCACTATTAAAGATAAGTTCCCCATTCCTGTCATTGATGAATTACTGGATGAATTTCATGGATCAATTTACTTCACCAAGTTGGATCTTCGTTCAGGATATCATCAAATCAGAATGAAGACTGAAGACATTCCGAAAACAACATTTAGAACTCATGAGGGTCATTATGAATTTTTGGTCATGCCTTTTGGCCTTACCAATGCACCTTCAACATTTCAAGGTTTGATGAATTCAATTTTCAAACCATTCCTTAGAAAATTTGTGTTAGTATTTTTTGATGATATACTAATCTACAACAAGTCTTGGAAGGATCATGTTGAACATGTTGACAGGGTGCTACAACTATTGGAGGAGAAACAATTATATGCAAAAAGATCCAAATGTTTCTTTGGAGTCCAGGAGGTGGAATATCTAGGTCATATTGTATCTCATGAAGGAGTTAAGGTAGACCATAGCAAAATTAAAGCCATTAAGGAATGGAAAATCCCCACATCCATAAAGCATCTGCGAGGATTTCTCAGGTTGACAGGGTATTATCGCAAGTTTGTTAAGAATTATGGGAGAATAGCGCACCTCTAACAACATTATTGAAGAAAGATGCATTCTCATGGACTCCGAAAGCAACAAAGACCTTTGAACATCTTAAAGAGGCAATGTGCCAAGCATCGGTCTTAGCTACACCGGACTTCACAAAAACCTTTATTGTGGAATGTGATTCTTCAGGAAATGAAATTGGTGCTGTTCTAATGCAAGATGAAAGACCCATTGCTTTTGAAAGTCGTCCAATCAAGGGAAATTTTTTAAGCAAAGCTATTTATGAGAATGAAATGTTGGAAATACTCCATGCACTTAAGAAATGGCGACCCTACCTAATGGGAAGACACCTCAAGGTAAAAATGGATCATGATAGCCTTAAATACTTTTTAGAGCAAAGATTATCCTTTGAAGAGAAACAAAAGTGGGTCACAAAGATGTTGGGTTATGACTTTGAAATCATCTACAAAAAAGGGAAGCAAAATGTGGTGGCAGATGCACTCTCAAGACAGGATGAGGATGTGGAAGCATTGTTGTGCACCACTTCTATTATCCAACAAGATTGGATAAACGAAGCAAGGGAGGAATGGAAGAATGACGAAGAAGTGTGGGCACTTATTCGAAAGTTACAACAAGATTCCAATACGTCTGATACATTTAGCTGGAAAAATGATTCGTTATGGTACAAAGATCACTTATACCTCTGTAAGAATTCCGAGCTAAAAAAAAAGATTCTTATGGAATTGCACACTTCTCCCTTAGGAGGGCACTCAGGATTTTTAAAAACTTACCACAGGGTTAAGAAGGAGTTTTTTTGGGATGGCCTTAAATCAGATATTCAAAAGTTTGTGGCGGAATGTTTGGTTTGCCAACAAAATAAATTTGAAACAATTAAGACACCGGGTCTATTACAAACTTTATCCATTCCAAGCCAACGTTGGGAGGAGGTTTCAATGGATTTTATCACAGGTTTACCCAAGTCTGAGGGAAAGAGTGTCATCATGGTGGTAGTTGACAAACTTACCAGGTATGCACACTTTTGTGCATTATCACATCCATTTAAAGCCAGTACAGTTTCTACTGCATTTATGGAAACAATTCAAAAGCTACATGGAAACCCAAAGATTATTGTAAGTGACAGAGATCCCATTTTCACGGGAAATTTTTGGACAGAATTATTTTCTTGTCTTGGTACTCAGTTAGCTCATAGCTCATCTTATCATCCTCAATCTAATGGGAAAACTAAGATAGTAAAAAAATGTTTGGAAGGATATCTTTATTGCTTTGTATCTGATAAACAGACACAATGGGTCAAATGGTTGCCTTTGGCTGAATGGTGGTATAACACTTCCTTCCATACAGCAACAAAAATGACCCCATTTATGGCACTTTATGGGTATCAACCACCATCCATCACATCATATTTAAGGGAAAATTCTAAGGTTCAGGCAGTGGAACATCACATCGAACATCAACAACAAGTCCTCCAACTCTTAAAGGATAACCTCATGTTGGCACAGAATAGAATGAAACAATAGGCAGATCAACATCGCAGTGAAAGAAGTTTTGATGTAGGTGATTGGTTATTCCTACGGCTACAACCATATAAGCAAATGTCCCTCAAGCAAGCTAAGAAGGATAATAAATTATCACCAAAGTATTATGGTCCATACAAGGTGTTGCAAAAGATTGCTACTATGGCATACAAATTGGAGCTTCCTACAGCTTCTCGATTACACCCAGTTTTCCATGTTTCATATTTAAAGAAGGTTATAGGCAACAAGCTCCCAGTTTAAACAATATTGCCAAAACTTGATGAGGAAGGAAAAATTATATTGGAACCAGAAGCAGTCACAGAAACAAGAACTCGACAGCTACAAAATCGATCAATTTCAGAGTATCTTATCAAGTGGAAGAACTTATCCGCTGAAGATTCCACATGGGAGGATGAGAATTTTATGCAGAAGTATCCAGAACTACTCAAGCGTTGAGGACAACACTTTTTTGAAGGAGAGGGGCATGTTGGGTCCCTATAATACTAGTGATTACCCCATTACTATTGTAGTTATACCCCTTATTAATATTTTTGTGCCCCTATTTCCCCCATATTGTTATTACTGTGCCCCATAGAATCCCTCTATTGTTATTTTTATGGCTTTATATTATTATTGTTAGGTCGGCTGGATTATATTATGACTCTTTAGACTCCTATATATAGAAAGGAGGTTTTGTCATTTGAATCATCCAAGAATTGTTCATTTATGTAATGTAAAGGAGGTTCCCCCCTCGAAGAGGCTGAATTCTAATGCATTGATCTATCTTTTCTATCTTTTCTTCAGCTGGTTTCATAACAAATTTTACCAAGGGAAAAGCCTGTTTCTCCATTATATTGTATTTCAATGAAGCATCCCTTAAATCCCTACTAAAGAAAGCTATTGGATTCTCCTCTCCTTCATTACTCTTCTGCAATAAAACAATTGAAATAGTATGATTAGATGCAAAAGAAAATAACATAAAATCTTTGGTGAAGTCGGGACTAATCAACACAAGAGCAGTCGTTAAAGCTAGTTTCACTTCGCTGAAATATTTTTTGGCTTCAGAGTTCTGTTTGATTTTAGTATCCCTTTTTAACATGCTTGTGATGGATCTTAATATTTCTGCTAAATTAGGAATAAATATCACGAGGAATTTTATTCTCCCAATGAAGGACTGAACTTCTTTCTTATTCCTGGGAGGGTCAATTTTGAGAATAGCTTCAACTCTGCTAGGATCAATTTTAATGCCCTCCCTGGAAATGATATGGCCTAGAAGTTTTCCCTCCTCTAAACCAAACAATGTTTTCTTGGGGTTTAGTGAGATTCCAAATTTCCTACATTTTTCAAAGACTTTCCTTAAATGCAGCTAATGTTCTTCCTTTGTCTTCGAAAATATAGTGATATCATCCATATAAATGACAATGAACCTGCCAATTTCATCAGTAAAGGAAAAATCCATTTCCCTTTGAAGGGTGGCTCCAACATTCATTAAACCGAAAGGCATATTTACATACATAAAGTTACCCCATGGTGTAGTAAATGATGTCTTTTGTTGGTCAGCTAGGTGAACCAGGAACTGGTTATAACCTAGAAATCCATCTAGTAAAGAGATCCTACTTGATCCAACTACCTTTTGTAATAAATGATCCATTTTTTGGAGGGGATAGTTGTCTTTAAGTGAGGCTTTATTCAAGCTTTGAAAGTCTACACATAGCCTAATTTCTCTTTTTTTCTTCCTTGTAGGTACTACGTTCGAAACCCACTTAGAAAATCTGAGAGGTACAATAATTTTGGCATCGTATAGCTTCTTAACTTCCTTTTCTATTAGGGGCAATAGAACTGGGTTCACCCTTCTTAACTTTTGATTAAAAGGATTCTAATCTTCTTGAAGGGGAATGGTATGTTGAATGATGTTGGTGTCATAGGATTTTAAGTCCTCATAACTCTAAGCAAAAACATTATAAAATTCTTTCAAAGTTCTATGTACTTCTATTTTTCATTAGGAGGCAAGGATTTTGATAATTTAACAATTTTAGGGCTCTCTGCCCTATGTTGCATTCTTCTACCCCATCCCTTGCTGGTTCAATTTTGGGCTTCTTTACTACGTAATTGAAATCAAACAAATCTTCTAAAGGAACTAGTCCCTTAGGCAAAAGATTATCCTTTAATTGTAACACTTTTAAATATTCTAAATCATCATTAGCTTATTTTAACACTACTTCACTCTTATTTATTTATACATCATTATCTAAATCTATATGTGTACATTCGAATTCATCTTCTAACTTCAAGAAATTTTCGATTTGTTCATCATTGCCAAAAGCTTGCTATTATCTGATGTTATCAGGCACAACTAGCCCGTGTTTAACTTCCACAACATATTTTTTATTTGGATGGAGAGACATCTTGCATGTACTAGCTGAAACAGCCAAGGCATCTGCTAAAATGTTCTAGTTTCGAGGTATCACAGACAAACCATATTCAGGAAAACATTGTAAAAAATCCAAGACTGCATTTCTGTAGGCCCTTAATCTAGGGCGTTTAGCAGAATATTTGCCCTTAATTTGTTTTATAATTAGCCTAGAATCTCCATGCACAAAAAATGGTTTTCTCCTAGTTTCTTTAGAATCCACAGCCCTAAAATCAATGCCTCATATTTTGCAATGTTATTAGTGCACTGAAAATTAAGTTTGTAAGCATGTCCTTCTGCCCTATTGTTGTTTACTTTACAAAAAATACACCTGCCCTTGCTCCATATTTACACACTGCTCCATCAAAATTCATATTCCGCAAAGCTTCTCCCTCTATATTTGTTTCTTCAGTATTAGATTTTATTATTTCTGTATTACTAACTCTAGCCTCTAAGGGTGAAACTCAATTTTCTACACAGTCATTATTGTATAAGATCAATGAGTCCATGTCTGAATGTATTGAATAGAGGGGATATTTGTTGGGCTTATCTTGACTGTTGACCATATACTTCATGAGTGTTTCTCTATAAAGTCTTCTAGGTTGAACAAACAAAGGGATGGTAGCATAAGTCATATCCATTTGCAAAGAGCCTTGTAGCTTTGTCCTCGATGATCTAAACAACAACACTCCATACTTTAGGGTATGTCTAACACTACTATGTCCATGACTAGACTCTTAGTAGATATCTGAAATAGAGTGACACATAAATATTTTATCATACCAAGACACCTAACTTATTTGAATCAAAAGAGTACAAGTATTTGTGTGGTCTGGTGATGTCTAGCCCTGATTTCTCCATGATATCTCTGGGCATCAAATTGGGAGAGGCTCCAGAGTCAAGCATTGCATTGTGTATGAGTTTATAATGGATGTTCAAGCTTATGTAGAAAGGTGGAATAATCCCATCCTAAGATTTACCCTCAACTTTGGGTCCAAACAATAGTTCAGGACGGTCATCAGTCAAATTGACTGTGTCTGATCCTTCTCCTATGTTTAAGGCCTTCATTTCTTGAGTCTTGTATACACTTTTGGTCATCAACTTTGTTAAAGGAATTGGGATCTTTACCTTAGATAGTTCAGATTACATATTAAAATATGCTTGAGATTTATCAACTTCCTTCATATTTACATCAGAATTTTTAGAAATTTATTTTTGAGAATCATGTTTTGGTTGACTAGAGGAAGGGACATCATTTTTCGTTTTACTCGAAGAAGTTCCAATAGGTTTTTTGCTTCTTAAGTTGTATTGTCTATGCACCTCCATAATGGCATTTTGATATCCTTGTCTATAATCGTCGGATTCTAAGAGGATCTCTTCTGGTTGTGAGAGAAAAAATTGGCCTTTCTCTTCTTTAGTCAAGAATATGTGATCTATCTGACTTTCTTCAAATAGATTTATTTGATTTTCTTCTAGTTTTTGAGACAATTCAAGTTCTTCATGAGTATAATTTTCCTGAAATGGAGGCCTAACTGGTTGCTAATCATCATGGCCTCTCTGTTCCCTTTGTTTAATCTATGGTGGGTTTCTTTTAAAGTTGGGATTTCAAATATGAGGTCCTCCCCAATGTTCTCTAGGAGGTGTTCTATCTACCACTGTCATCCCCTCCATCATTTTTTCCATAGTTTTCACTATATTATCTAATTTTGAGTCTGATCAAGAGGAGGAAGGTTCCTCCTTAAAAGAAACCTTTCTTTCTATTCCTAGTTTAGCTCTTTTGGCTAATAAATTAGCCTCTACCTTAACAACATTTCTTTGCATCTCTTCAAGAGTGGTTGGGTCTCTTTCTCTTAACTGATAGGCCATGTCTACATCAAATCCTTCTGGAAAATGAATAAGGGCTAATCTTGGTGGGGGTTTTATAGTAGCTAGAATGGCATTATAGACATGGTTAAACCTAGCACAATAATCTTCAACAATCTCATTTGGAGCCCTTTTTAAGTTTTTGTATTCATTTAGAATTTGGAGGGGGTTCTTTTTAGTTTCCCATCTAGTAAGAAAAATTTGGTGAAACTGAGGTAAATCAACTATACTCCCAGCTGGTAATGCCCTATACCACTTCTTAACTTCTCTTGTTAAACTCTGAGCAAACAACCTAATTTTAACATCATCATCATCGACTTCTTCTAAGTCAGAGAAGTCATTCATCCTATCAATATGTTGTTGTGTTGTCATAGGACCTGTACCATCAAATTGTGGCAATATCTGAGCATATTTTTGTGGCATAGAATTTAAAGGTGCTTGCAATGCCAAAGGAGCATATATGCCTGCCATGGCTAATATGTGAGGCACAAATGAAACTACAACAGGTGTGGCTATGGAAGGTATGAGAGGATGAGTAATAACAATTTTTTGTGTAGTTGCAGGGATGGCAGGGATTAAAGATGAAATAGGTGGACTAGTAATGGGGGTTGTTACTATAGAAATGGTGGAAATGAAAGGGGTTTGCGGTGGAATGGTATAAACAAGGGAAGTTTTGGGTGAGATGGAAATTTCAGGAGAACTATTAAGTGGATCCAGGGATGAAGTAGTGGAGGAAGAGGATGAAGTTTTAGGTGTCTCATAAGATGCATGTATAGCCTGATCTAGTTCAGATACTAGTTTCTCAAGTTTTTCAAATTGTTTAATGACATCATCTTCAGGATCAGGTTTATCAACTTGATATTTTAAAATGTGAGGCTTGAATATATTCTTATGAACCACTTTCGAGGTATCCAAGTATCTGACTTGGTTCTAATTAAAATATGCTGAAAATCTAAGTAAAAATCTATATCTTATAAAGTAACAAAGATCTCAGGAAGGGAACTAACCCTAGGTAGAGGACTTTACTTTCTTCACTCTCAACGACACTCTTCTTCCTAATTATTTTTTCTGGATTATCTACAATTTTCAGTGGATTAGGATCTGGTTGTGCTCTAGTATGTATTATTTTGGGAGCCATATCTAATACAAAACATATACAATTATCAATCTTTATACAACTTTGTGAATGATAGACGATCTTAGCTCAGATCTTAAAAATATATTTTTTAGCAATGAGATAAAATTTAATATAGGGAAATGTAATTATGAATCAAGTTTGTTCGAGTCCCCAGTATGGTCACCAGAATGTTAGCACTCTGTATTTCCTAAGAATTGTGAAATAAATACAAAGGTAACCACAAAACACTTTGGAAGCTCGGATCTAGCCCTGTCAGCTTCAGAGAGGAATCTCTCTTTCAGAATTAGATTTGTTTATATTGAGATATTAGGCTAGTTATAAGAGTTCAGAGTTTGGTTTTTGATTTTGTTTTGGTTGTTTCGTTGATAATGTAACAAGATACCATTGGGAAATGGAGTAAATTTACTTCGAATGGATTTATTTTAGTATTAACAGACAGATATACAAGGGAAAGTTTGGTAGATTTATTGGATCTTATATGTTTGATGAGATGGAAAAAGAAGAAATGCTAAAGTGCCCATTAATCAGAGAGAAATTAGGAATTCTATTACTTAACTTTAGTACAAAACATTGAAATTGTTCAAAAGGCAGAACTGAGTGTACTTAAACAAATTTAGATTCATAATTTTCTTTGAACAAAATAGATTAGAAAACACATATGAAATTACAAAGAAAAGAAAACACAACAACAAAGGATAATATCACTTAACCAAAAATATAACACAGGAATCCTGTAAGAGCTTCTGTATTACTAGAATGTGTGCACTAGAACTTTGTGGAACAGATTTACATCAATGGTCCTTTTCTTTTACATAAACATATACCCATACTACTTTGAATCATGAAGTACTTATAGAAATAATTAAAAAATATCTTGATTTTAAAAGATCAAGACAAAATATTAAAATATCTAAAAATTATTACAAAAAAGGTGTTGCCTCGATGTTTGAGATGAAACATGTTTCACTGAATTAATTTGCACAAATGATCCCATTGATATTCACTAAGGATAGAAATTTTTATTATATTTCTATATGTTTCATCAACTTCAGTATATTCCTCAAATGTAGGTTTGTTGATTAAAATTTGTTTGATCTCATGTTTAATGATCAAATCAAACTCTAAAGCCTCTAGAAAATATTTTTCTGTAATAATTCCTTTTACCCCTCCAAACTTAGACTAATCTTGGGAAATAGAAAAATGTTTGTGGTTGTAGTAACTCAAACTAATCAATTTGTCATGTAGTGCTACCAAACCTAGTAGCCCTATCTGATTCTGTAAATTGAACCTGGTATGAAACCTTTGAACAATAGTTTCCAGAGTCTGACACTTATTCTCTAGTTGTATCATAAGGTTCCTCTTCTGTAAAACTTTTTTTATCTCCAAAATGGTTTATGTTATGTCTACAATCTGAAGCTCCTCCATTTCTTCCTTAGTTTTAGAATTGAAAACTTTGATTAAGTTTGCTGCTTCGCTTGGTTTATCTCCCAACATTTATCTTACCTCCTCTATCACCGTTTTTGATCTCTACATCAATTCTTCCAGTTCAAAGATGATCTGAATTGATGGCCAAATTTTTGTTATGACCTAATTGATATCCACCCATATGTTTTATTTGGCTTGTGCTAAATTTTGCGCCATTACTAACTCACTCTCTAAAAACTCTATTCTATGAGAAAGCCTGTGAGATTTTTGTAATTATACTACATAGGAGTTATCTATCTTCAATTTTTGTTCATGTAAATTATTCAGCTGATCTTTTAACTTCTTAAATTATTTTCCTTGAATGGACATCTCCTACATGGCTTTAATCAATTCGTTGGAATATTTTGTGGTTTGTACTAGTGTTGTTGTCGATATAGAATTTTCTGTTGTTCCTACGACTGAAATAGGTACTGCAATTAGTGGAACTAAATCCAACTGCGAGGATTTCTCTTTCTCCTTGAGAAAATTTTCTAGTTCCACCTCCATTTCTCTGATCTGGGCATTCTATTCAATTATTATCTTGAACATTTATTCCTTTAGCTTTTCTAGTTCTCTCATTTACTTGGTATGTGGATCCTCTGTAGATGGCAACTTGAGTTGTTTCCTCAGAGTTGTTATATTTGCATTGATTTTTCTTACAATCTCCTATACTGCGTTTACATCACTGGTGTCATAACCTAGCTTAATGACTAAGACCTCTAGTGATTTAATTCTAGTATCCTTTGCCAATGATGACATATTCTCCAACTTCAACTATGACTATATGTTGTTGATGGAGGCCTGCAGTTTTGAAGTTGTTATAGCAGTATTAGTCAATGTGGGTAATAACATCTCTTTAGTAGATGGATTTGATGAGTGTCAAAGGAGAAAAGTTTCTTCTTGTAGTTTGCTAGTGATTTTGGCAATGGAACCTATGCCTGTAGAAAAGCCATTTACATTCTTCCCTTTTCAGTATCAAAGGGTGACAAAAGCATGTGCTGGGAAGAACTAGTTTGTTTCCAGAATTGAGTATATGTACTGGCCTTTAACATCTCCTTTTTATGCTTGATTGCTTTGTACACAGAAAAATATTTGGCTATGTTTAGCCTTGAGCCAACTTTGTTGTCTGTGATGAATATGGAGGATCTTGTGAGGTTGATGAATATGGAGAGCCTACAAAAATATCTTCTTGTCTTGTACCTACAAAAATGTTTTGCAGTCTCATAGAAACATGTGAACCTATTTGTTGGGCACTAATACAACTCTTTAAAATCAATTTAATCCTACCTTCATTAATCTTATCAACCTAGTATTCATCTCTTATTTCAAGGCTATCGACACAATCTATGAAAAAATAGATTCTTAGATTATTAAAGAGTGTACAATGATTGCTACATAAAAAGTTAAACATTATCCTATTTTAATTTTTGCAAAGACAAATGATAATGGAAAATAATTACTCCTACAATTACAGTTCTATGAAAGAAGACTATTTTAATTCATCAACCATTTTATCTATCCTTCAAAAAATACTACGCATAAGGAATGTAGGTTTTAACCCTGTATATAAATTACCTGCATACGAATTCTAAAACACAGAAAATAAAAAATGTGAGAGCATAACATATAAAACACATATACACAGAGATTTTCCCCTGGATCCCAAAACCGGGACTACCAGCTTGATTTTTCATTATGTTCCTTTCAATGTTATAATATATATTTATACATGCCGAAGCATCCAATACCATGGACCGAAAACCATCGTGTCCAATACCATAGACCAAAAAACCATTACGTCCAAAAAACATGTGCAAAAATCATGCACAAAACCATAGGTGGGTCCACCCAACCTCACATAGGGTCCAAAACCAAAATTTTCCAGGGCGCTACCCCAAAACCCATAAAGTGGGGTTACGGGTATGCCTCAAACCCCCTGTGACCCCCTCGCTACAAAATTGGCACAACGAAGGGGGGCTCTGCCCCCCCTCTAACCTCCTGGTTAACTATGTGGACTAGTCGTGGGAAGAATATAACACAACCCAACATTCTCCCACTTGTTGTTTTCTTTCCACAGGGGGCCACAAGAGAGCTTAGTCGTTTTTCTAGCCTTGAAATGCCCATTGTCTCTCTACACCAGGAGAACTTCTCATAGCTCATAGATTTTGTAAATGCATCTGTGGTATTCTTTAAAGTGTCCACCTTTACTAGCAATAAATTTTTGTCTTCTATCATATCCCTCACAAAGTGATACTAAACATCAATGTGTTTTGAATTTGAATGATATGCGAGGTTCTTTGCCAAGAAAATTGCACTTTGGCTATCACAGTCTATCCTTATAGCTCCCTTTACTAACCCCATACTTGAACACAATCTCTACAACCAAACTGCTTCCTTGCTTGCATGAGTGGTTGCCATGTATTTTGCCTCTGTAGTTGATAGTGCCAGTATAGATTGTTTCTTACTCATCCAACTGACTGCAGCTCCAAATAGGTTAAACACATACCCACTTGTAGATCTTCTTTGTTCCAGATCTCCAACCCAGTTTGCATCAACAAAGCCATGAATACCCAACATTATTTCCAATCCTGATCTTCCTTGGTAGCATAAACCATAAGCACTAGTGCCGCGGAAATACCTAAAAACCTGCTTCACTACTGTCCAGTGCTCCTTCCCTGGTTTTGACATAAACCTGCTCAATACTCCCACTGCATGTGAAATTTCTGGTCTAGTACAAACCATTGCATACATCGGGCTATCGACTGCACTTTCATATGGAACATGGGACATGTCCTCTTCCTCTTCTTGTGTCTTGGGACACTGTTCAGCAGATAACCTCACACCTATAGGAATAGGAACCTTCACTGGTTTACTATCCTGCATATTAAACCTCTGCAGTATTGTCTCGACATACTTCCTCTGGTTTAACCATAGCTTGCTCTTTGCCCTATCTCTTTTAATTTCCATGCCCAAAACATAGTTTGTAGCACCAAGATCTTTCATGTCGAATTTGGAGGACAATTGGGTCTTCAAATCCTAGATAATTTCTTTGTCATTTCCTATCAGCAACATATCATCCACATACAAGACCAGATAAATAACACAGTCACCAGTTAATTTAAAATACACACAGTGATCTGCTTTGCTTCTGGTGAAACCAAGTCCTCATATAAATATATCAAATTTCTAATACGACATCCTTGGTGATTGTTTTAACCCATACAGAGACTTCTTTAACTTGCATACCAGTTCTTTCTTACCCTTCACCACAAAGCCTTCAGGTTGCTTCATGTATGTTTTCTCTTCCAGATCCCCGTGAAGAAATGTTGTCTTCATATCCATCTGTTCTACCTCAAAATCAAAAGCAACAACAACAGATAAAAGTAATCTAATAGAAGTTACCTTGGCAATAGGAGAAAATATATCACGAAAATAAATTCCTGGCACCTGGGAATAACCTTTTGCTACCAACCGAGCTTTGTATTTCTCCACCTTTCCTTCTGCATTTGTCTTCTTCTTGAACACCCATTTGCTACCAATGGGTTTCCTTCCAGCCAACAACTCCACCAGATCCCAAGCCTCATTTTTGTAAAGATGCCATTTCATCAACCATGGCCTCTTTCTATAGTTTTCCATCCTCTGAATCTACTGCTTCCTTCATAGTTCTGGGATCATCGTCGGTAATAGATAAAGCAAAATTTGAGTAGAAAGCAGATGGACTATACCTTTCTGGCTGCCATCTTTCTCGAACTAATATTCTCACACCCAAAGTTTGTGGCTCTTCATCTTTTGATTCCTCCTCTGCTGTAGAGTCTAATTCTTCCTCCTTAAGCTCAAACTCTATCTTCTCAGGTTCCTTTGGTTGGACTTCATGTTTAATAACATCTTTTACCTCTCTGAACATAACATATCGACTGTACACAACCTTCTGTGTGACTGGATTCCAAAACTTATAACCCTTTAAACCATCCTTATGCCTAATAAAGATGCACTTTTTAGATTTACTATCCAACTTGGTTTGTTTCTCCTTTGGAACATGTACATATGCATCACATCCAAATACCCTTAGATGTGAAAGAGAGGGTTTCTTACTAGTCCATACCTCTTGTGGAGTCTTATCCTCTAATGCTGATGAAGGTGGCCTGTTGACCAGGTAACATGTAGTATCCATTGCCTTTTCCCAGAATTCCTGTCCTAACTCGACACCACTGAGCATGCTTCTTGCCCTTTCCATCAATGTCTTATTCATTCTTTCTACAACTCCATTTTTCTGAGGTGTATATGGAGTAGTCTTTTGTCGTGCTATACCACACTTCTTACAAAATTCTTCAAATTCCTTGCTGCAAAACTCTCCACCATTATCTGTCCTCAGCACCTTTATCTTCTTCTCTGTTTGATTTTCCACAAGAGCCTTAAATTCTTTAAACCTGTCAAAGGCTTCAGATTTCTTCTTAAGGAAATATATCCATGTATTCCTTGAGAAGTCATCTATAAATGATACATAGTACATAGACTTACCCATTGATGGAACCTTCACAGGTCCAAACACATCACTGTGCACAAGTTCTAATATCTGTGTCGCCCTCTTACTACTAGAGGGGAAACTCACCCAATTTTGCTTCCCATATACACAAATTTCACAGAAATCAATATCCAAAGAGCTATTACGCATACCTTCTACCATACCTTTACCATGAAGTATTCGAAGGCCCTTCTCTCCAATATGTCCAAGCGTTTGATGCCACAACATGGTCTTCCTTCCAGAGACCACTAGATTTTCTACTCCACTTTCAGGAACCACAGAACTGTTGCACCCATCAATAACAATGCTAACTTGTAGCTTGTACAGAGTTCCAATTTGAACTCCCCACATCAATACTAGTGCTCCCTGAACCATTTTACAGGTATCCTTCTCGAACACTGTTTTTACACCTGCATCATCCAGCTTGCTTACAGAAATCAGATTTCTGGCCAATGTAAGGATATGCAGAACACCGAAAGTGTTCTAACCCTTCCACCTTGCAACTTCAAATTTACCTTTCCACAACCAATGTTTCTAGCCTTCCTATCATCCCCTAAGAAGACATCACCACCATCGTATTTCTCATACTCGCAGAACGACTCGCTATGGGGAGTGAAGTGAAAGGATGCACCTAAGTCAATCAACCATGCCTCATGATCTACATGTGTACTTGAAGAAGCCAAGTACACATCCCCACCTTCATCTGAGGTGATTTTTACCTCTGCAGAAGGAGCATCATTAGATCCCTTTCCTTTATCAGGATCTTTAGATTTATAGTCCCTTTTTTAGTGCCCTTCCTTTCCGCATTTCCAGTACACCACCTTTACAGGTTTTCTTGGAGATTTAGATCTCCCTCTAGATTTAGATCTCCCACTCGATGACTTATTTTTGTTTCTGTTCTGGGACCAGCCTCATACAGACAAGGCATCACCATTCTGGCTCTCCATATTTTTTCGTCTCATCTCCTCTGTCAGCAAGGATGAGACTATTTCATAAAACTGCAAGGCAGTTGCATTGCTACCTATTGCAATAACCAGACCATCCCACGAATCTGGTAGAGAACACAACAAAATGATGCACTTATCTTCATCAAAAAATTTAATATCAACAAATGCTAACTGACTTACCATAATATTAAATGTGTTCAGATGCTCTGTCACTGAGTCTGCATCTTTCATCCTCAGGTTATATAGCTTTTTCTGGAGGAACAGTTTATTCACTAGACACTTAGATTGGTACAAAGTCCCTAACTTGTCCCATAGAGCCTTCCTCGTAGCTTCCCCTAATACATTCAGCAATACTGAATTTGAGACACACAACCGTATTGTGCTCTTTTCCTTCCGATCCAACTTCTTCCATTCTTCATCAGACACTTCCGTTGGTTTAGTACCCGGATCTACCATGATCCACTGATCTTTATCCACCAATAGATGCTCCATCTTGAGTTCCCACAAACTCTGACCATTAAATTTCTCGATCTCTATATTTCCACTTCTCGCCATCTTCTTTCACCACCAGAATCGATCTCACAGATCTCCCACTAAACAGGGTCTAGCACAGGCTCGAGCGAAACCCCTCAACAACAAAGGCATCCCCTTGAAGCCAAAACTGCTCTAATACCAAATGTAGGTTTTAACCCCATACATAAATTACTTGCATACGAATTCTAAAACACAAAAAATAAACAATGCAAGAGCATAACACATAAAACACATATACATAGAGATTTTCCCTTGGATCCCAAAACTAGGACTACCAGCTTGATTTTTCATTATGTTCCTTTCAATGTTATAATACATATTTATACATTCCGAAGCATCCAATACCATGGACTGAAAACCATCGCGTCCAATACCATGGACCAAAAAACCATCGCGTCCAAAAAACATGTGCGAAAATCATGCACAAAACCATAGGTGGGTCCACCCAACCTAACATAGGGTCCAAAACCAAATTTTTTTAAGGCGCTGCCCTGGATTCCATAAAGTGGGGTTACGGGTACACCTCAAACCCCCTGTGACCCCCCCTACTACACAATCGGTGCAATGAAGGGGGGCTTCGCCCCCCCTCTAACCCCTCGGTTAACTACGTGGACTATTCGTGGAAATAATATAACACAACCCAACAAGGAAGACTAGTAAATCACATGAATGCTTAAAAATATTACTTCTCAAAGATAACTTACCAAATTCAGAAACTCAAACCTTACATTCATGTAACGCAATCCAATCAACGATTTTAGGAGATGCATAATAGAATTACAAGATACAAAATTCAATCGATTATTTATCACGAAAGAAAAGGCAAGTGAATACAAACACAACTAATGTGAATTTGGAAAAGTAACTAAGTAATAATGATACATAACAGACAATAGGACTTCTAGTGACTAAGCCCATGGTCTCTAGAATTAGTTTCTTAGATGAGGATTCAGGTAAGATCTTGCGTGAATTCATTAACTTCAAAGAGTTTTACAAAATGACCTTGAGAAAGTTCAAATTCAGATTGTTGTATGCAATATACAGTGAAAAAGTAAAATAAAAAAATATCCCTTGTCTTTTCACTTGTTGTCTTATATATTACATTAAAAAATAAATATCAAGCTATCCTAAGAATCGATAGATTCTCTAGATTGCTCTCTTAACCATAAGATCCCCAAATAGTAATGATTGGTTTCCTTTGATTTCATTCTTTGATCATGCTCAGATGTCGAGCTGTAATTTTCCACAAATAAGGCATCGACTGATGCAAAATATTGCTCTGGTATCTCGAGGGAACAACAATCATTCGATTGGACTAATCTACATAAAAATTTACTCAAACTATAACCTTTTCAATCTCTAAAAGACTCAAACTAACTATACTATCTTCAACTTGCTTTCACTATCCTTTTTCTCTTAAATCATTATAAATCAAGGGAAAATTGCTTAAAAGAATAATGTTTATTTAAATAAATAGGGAGAATAATTATACCATTTTCATGGCCCAACATTGCCCCACATATTACCTTATTTCATGTCCTCATGCAAAAAGAAGACTAACATGTAGCAAGGTCAAAGAATAAGTTGGGTAAGAATGTTCACCATACCTCTGAAATCCATTCTTGTTTTGAAGAACCTTGAAACCTTCATTTTCTTCTCTTTTAGAAAGTTCATATTCAACATTTTAACCATCTGGAGGATACCAGATAATAGGGCATCTATACCAAGACCCAATCCAAGTGGGTCCTTCACACAGAACCATACGACTATAACGTTGCATCCGATTAGTTGCTGCCTAATTTTTTTTTGTAATTAAAAGGCTCTTTGTTTTTTACCTCATTAGGAGATGCCTTCCAACAGTGTTGCGATTCTTGTAGGGCCTCCTCTTTAATGTCTTCGAAATACTTAAAACCCACTATAAGATCATCTTTATGTGTGGGGGATAAAGCAAAAAAAATCCCAGGTCATTCCATGAACCTTTTATGCTTTATAAAATTTTGCAATAGACTACTAGATTCTCCTCTGACCCAAGAGGTCTAAACCATTCTCTCTTTTTTATGGAATATGCTATAGGCCTCATACCATTCAATTTAATTCCTAGCAAAGGATATGAAATCTTAGAATTGTACATCCCCAATAAAAGGACTAGGCTTCTCATTCCTCTGTTCTTCTAGAAAAAAGTTATACATGTAATGTTAACATAAGAAATTCTTGACATTATCCTCCTACTCTCAAAGACACTTAATAAAATCATAAACAATAGTGAACTCAAAAGTTTGTTCAGACTGTATGGCTTGTACTTTCAGTAATAAATATCGTTCAAGTAGAATCATGGCATAGTTTTTAGCTAGATATCTATAAGATAATGCATCAGAGTGCACAGAGCATATTTCCTTGGTTTGTTCCAAAGCTTTTTGGAGCTGCCCCCATAATTTCTCTATTTTCTTTTTCTCCATTCTAAGTTCGGCATGGGTTTCATCTTCATCAACAACCAATGCTTTATACTTTTGTAGCATCTCTTGGTGTTCTACCTGAGGTATCACTTACTCTCGGTATTGTGTTAAAAATTGTTTATACCTTTCCAATTCCTTGTTTAATACTTTGATAGTGGTATCCTTGATCAGGTGAGAATAGGGAAGCACTACTTTAGTTTTTGTAGCCCTGTTAATAGTCATCAATAGGTATGTCTAGATTGCTTCTTCCAATGTAACCACAGAATGGTCGATATCTATTTGAATTCCCATAAAATTAGTGGGGATATCCTCATCTGGAATTTCTACATTATTGATAGGAATTCCTTCAGTCTACGTTTCAGCATGAATAATGGGAGTTCCCTAAGTCTGAGTTTCTACATGATTAATGGGAGTTCCCTCAATTTGAGTTTCTACATGATTAATGGGAGTCCCCTCATTCTGAGTTTTTTCATGATTCAAGAAATTATCACTTTGGACTCTACTTGTCATAGTTTTTATTTTCTTTCTACAACATCCTGTAGAGTTCCTAAGCCATTTTTTGAGTTGTTTTATCCTTTTTCGCATTTTTTTATTTTCTTGCTTCAATAGATTGATTCTCTACCTATTCCTTTCTTTCAACCCTTTATTAGGTTCTAAAATTGGTTTTGTATATAAAGATGGAGTAATAGTGACATTTTTGTTAATAGGAGGTACTTGAAAATTTTTAGAATTTTCATCAATCAAAACTATGGCAATTGGGTTATCTTCATAAGTATGATTATCAGGGGTCAATGGAATCATCCCTTCTCTAGAAAAGTCTGTTTCTTTCATAGTTTCAACCGATTTTTCTAAATGTTCCTAGCTATGCATGCTTGGTGAAGATGGAAAGATCTCAATATTATCAGAATTAGGGGTAGAGGTCGCAAAATTAGTAGCTGGTTTAGATGGGTATTCAAAACAATCTTCATTCCCTTTAGAAGAAAAGAGGGTTCCCATATTTTCCAAGACCTGGGCTATTTCTTCTTCACAAATTCGAGGTGAGTTAACATGCTGCTCCATAGGGGATTCTTGAGACAACTCATTCTCTGAAGCATGCTTAACAAACCATATAGGCTTCCTTTCCCTGGCCAGTCTTTCATACCTTCTATGCTGAGATGGCAAAGAAACTAGGACAAAGGCTACCCTCTTCTCATCTCTGGTCAAGTTCTGCAACATTGGGGTTTGACTATCACTTTCCTCTCTGGGATGACTATTTACTATTTCAGGGGGAACATTTTCTGTGTTTCGCTGAATGTTTTCCCTATAAGGCTGAGTATTTTCTTCCTCACACATTTCTTCCACCGATGGCAGGTCATTAGGTCCCAAAACATTGTCTCAGCTTAATTGTGATAATGCCAATTCCCTAGATACTATCAATTTGATTAAACAGTGATGACTAACTGTAGCACTTAGGTCCTTAGCTCTACCAAATCTACCAATAGCTTCATATAAAAGGAATTAAAAAATAAAGGCATTTTTAAGACTATTTTCTGTTTTAAAACTACCAATAGTTTGAGATGGCATGGTCTTACCACATCATGGCGACCATCACTTGTAATGTACCTTTGGATAATGTATGCAAGCTCCTTCCATGGTTCTCCAAATGAAATGGGGTGGAATCCTTTTCCTTTGTAGACCAATTATTCACCAGGGTCTGTAAACAATTCCATCAACCTTTGGAGTCCAGTATGCTTGTCTGTCCATTTCTCTCCTTCTATGGAGAGACATGTAACTTCCACCAGGATCATTTCATTGACTAGTATCTGCTTACCTTTGACTGTTGTGACTTCATTACAAAAATTTAGTAAAAATTATAAAGCCACAACGTTATCAAATCCATGCAATCAAGTGAAATATTCAAGCCAGCCCACCCTCTCCAAGATTTTGCGGGCTTGCTCAGTCACCCATAGTGTAACAGGCTCATTTCGAATGTTCTTACTATTATAGACATTTTTGGGCACTACAACCCGAAGCATGAAATGTCCATAAACCAAGGGCTCCTAAGTCCCTAAAAGTGTTGTTCTAACCCCTAAAGGAACAAGGTCAACTGATTACAGCTTCTCCTAGAAGTTCTCCTTGAAAAACTGCTCAGAACTGGTCAAAACAGGATCATTTCAGCTGCTCCATAGGCAAAGTGCATTGCATCTCACCTAAACACACTGTGTGGGTGCATTGCATTTCAAAAATCCCTTCTATGGGGTGCGATGGGCAAGAAGTGACAAATGGCAGTGTCATTCCGCGAGGTGGAGAGGCATGGAAACTTCCAGAAACTTCTCCTGTGACACTTGCCTCTCTGAATTCGACCAAAGATGAGTAAGAGATCATCAATCTCCAAGTGGAAGCAAGAACTATCAGAGGGAAGACACTAATCAAATCACAAGTTGACTCATCTCCCTTACAGATATCTATATATGGATCTCTCATCCTAGAGATTTGGAGGCTGGAATTTTGCATATTGTAAGGAATTGTTGTTGGTTTCTTGAGACAACATCAGATTGTTGGGTGATCTAAGCTTTGTATGAGGTGAACAGGGGCTTCCTTGCTGAGAGGATGATGCTGGGTCAGAATAACTGGTTGTAACTCCCCTTGGCTCTTTCTTGTTTGTCAATAAAAGCTATTCAAGTTTTCCTCTATACTCTTGTGTCATTCATGTTTGCTGCATTTGTATGGTCAATTTACATCTGATCCTAGATTGTTTATGATTATAGATTCATGTTCTTGTATAGTGCTATGCTACTATGATCTTACAGGTACTTGGTGAAGCTGGGCATGCAAGGGAACAAGTAGCGAAAGACTATCAAGAGAGAGAGGAATCGAACTAGGAGATTAGCGCAAGACAGAGGTTGGTCTTCTTTGTTCTTCTCTCATCTATACTTCATAAAGGAAAAACGAAATTAGCTTTACTTTGTTTGTTTCTAAGGTAGCTATCACACCTTAGTGGGATAAGCAGTTGTTAGGCCCCTATACTACTAGTGTAACCCCTTATTGTTATTAGTATAACCGACTTATTATATTGATGTACCCATGTAGTGCCCATATTGTTACTATTATGCCACATAGAAGCCCACCATTGTTACTATTGTGCCCTACAATATTATTGTTATGTAGGCTTTGATTGTATTGGGACCACTTAGACTCCTATATATAGAAAGGAGGTATTTTCATTTGTATCATCCAAGAATTGTTCATTTATGTAATGTAAAGGAGGTTGCCCCCTCGAAGAGACTGAATTCTAAGGCGTGGATCTCTCTTTTCTATCTTTGTGTGAGCTGGTTTCATAACATTTGGTATCAGAGCTTTGGATTCTAGGGTTTCGCTGCTCCAAACAGGTCATCGTGGCATTGTCCTACTCAAGCATTGAGGACAACGCTTTTTGAAGGAGAGGGGCATGTTAGGCCCCTATACTACTAGTGTAACCCCTTATTGTTATTAGTATAACCCACTTATTATATTGATGTACCCATGTAGTGCCTATATTGTTACTATTGTGCCCCATAGAAGCCCACTATTGTTATTATTATGCCCTTACATTATTATTGTTATGTCAGCTCTAATTATGTTATAACCCCTTAGACTCATATATATAGAAAGGAGGTCTTTTCATTTGTATCATCAAAGAATTGTTCATTTATGTAATGTAAAGGAGGTTGCCCCCTCGAAGAGGCTGAATTCTAAGGCGTGGATCTCTCTTTTCTATATTTTTGTGAGCTGATTTCATAACATTTGGTATCAGAGCTTTGGATTCTAGGGTTTCGCTGCTCCAAACAGGTCATCGTGGCATTTTCACTATAAAGTTTTTTCTGTGACGTTTCAGAAGTCGCAAAAAAAACCCATTTGAGAAGAATTGGCGCTGAACCTTGGGTCCAAATTTCAGATCTCTTTGCGCGATATTTTCAGAGATATGATCTGCGGAATTTGGTCTTTTTGCAGACTCCTGAATTACACTCAAAACAGGTGACCTGGGGAAAATCGTCATAACTTTCTTTCTGAGCATCGGATTGAAATTTCGTAAGAAGTTACAGAAAGAGAACGGATAGTAGTTTTTTTTTATATATTTTTTAGAGTCAAAGGTTGAAACAGTAACACGTGGCACTTCATACAAGTTCGCTCTACTGAACCAGTCTATAATCAGGTCACTGCGGGAGATTGTGCATAACTTTTTCTTGGAGAATCCAATTTGGATCAGACTTGTGGCATTGGAAAGAGGACACAGAGGGCTACTACAGATCACAAGTTCAGAACTTAAAAATCTGAAATTACAGAGTTACAGTCATTTCAAGGTAGAGCTCCTAAAATCAAGAAAAGCAAGATGAGGAAGTTTGATGGCAAGGATCCGGTAAATTGGATACTTCAGATGGAGCAATATTTTGATATACATGGTGTACAACTGTTACAAAATGTATGTATTGCATCTTCATATTTAGAACCAGATCAATTTTTATGGTACAAAGGGCTTTGTTCTCGTAAAAAACTTGTTACGTGGTCAATTTTCACGGAGGAAATGATAGCACATTATGAGGATATAAAGAGCAACACCTTCTTTAGATCAACAACACAACAAATGGAAAGAGTAAAAGGGCTTTGTGACATAATGGAAAGAAAAATTATGGAAACCAGGAAGCATACCCCTCACAACTATAAAGATGGAAGTGTTGTTTCTCCCAGCCTTCCACAACCTACAAGGGTTACACCACAACAATTGGAAGAAAAAAGAGAAAAAGGGATTTGTTACAATTGTGATAGAAAATGCACTAAAGGTCATAGGTGTGCTGAGAAGAAATTATTTTACATAGAATATGAAGAGGAGGAAGAAAAGGATCAAGAAACATCAAAAGAAGAGGATATACGTCAGGACACCACCCCAGAGAAAGAAGAAATGAATCAGACCATATCTTGTAAAGCCTTGGCAAGAATTACCACTCCTCAAACTCTCAAGATAGAAGGACATATCAAGAAGAAAAAGGTGCAAGAAGTGAAATATCACATCGAGAAAGAAGAAATGAATCCAACCATATCTTGTAATTCAATGGATGAAATTACCACTTCTCAAACTATCAAGATAGAAGGACACATCAAGAAGAAAAATGTTCAAGAAGTGAAAGATCACATCGAGCATCAAGAAATGAATCCGACCATATCTTGTAAAGGACTGGAAGAAATTACCTCTCCTCAAAAGATAGAAGGACATATCAAGAAGAAAAAGGTTCAAGTAGAGAAAGATCATATCGAGCATCAACAGCAAGTTCTCCAACTTTTAAAGGATAACGCCACTTCAGTGCAAAATCAAATGAAACAACAGGTAGATCAACATCGTAGTGAAAAATGTTTTGATGTGAGTGATTGGGTATTTTTACTGCTACATCTCAAGCAAGCTATTTATGAGAAGGAAATGTTGGCAATACTACATGCACTTAAAAAATGGCGACCTTACCGAATGGGAAGACGCTTCAAGGATGAGGATGTGGAAGCATTGTTTTGTGCTATTTATATTATCCAACCAAATTGGATAAACGAAGCAACGGATGAATGGAAGAAGAACGAAGAAGTATGGCAACTTATTCAAAAGTTGCAAAAGATCCCAATTCAAGCAATATTGCCAGAAATTGAAGAGGAAGGAAAAATCATATTGGAACCTGGAACAGTCATAGAAACAAGAACCCGACAGCTACGAAATCGATCAATTTCAGAGTATCTCATCAAGTGGAAGAACTTACCCGCTGAATATTCCACATGGGAGGACAAGAATTTTATATAGAAGCATCAAGAACTACTCAAGCGTTGAGGACAATGCTTTTTGAAGGAGAGGGGCATGTTAGGCCCCTATACTACTAGTGTAACCCCTTATTTTATTAGTATAACCGACTTATTATATTGATGTACCCATGTAGTGCCCATATTGTTACTATTATGCCACATAGAAGGCCACCATTGTTACTATTGTGCCCTACAATATTATTGTTATGTAGGCTTTGATTGTATTGGGACCACTTAGACTCCTATATATAGAAAGGAGGTATTTTCATTTGTATCATCCAAGAATTGTTCATTTATGTAATGTAAAGGAGGTTGCCCCCTCGAAGAGGCTGAATTCTAAGGCGTGGATCTCTCTTTTCTATCTTTGTGTGAGCTGGTTTCATAACAGCAGTTCTGTGTAGACACTTTTCCCTGTAACAAAATGGCGACTCCACTGGGGACGAATTAGTTTGTTTGTTTATCTTCCTTGTTGTCTATTTTATAAACTTACAGATGGAGCCTGAAGTCAAGCCAGGTAGCTTTCGAACTGCATTTGCTATGCAAATGCAAAGTAGATAAATGCCACTTCAGTCAATCTCCGGGATTTGTTTATAAATTAAACAACTGATTTACAAACTCTCTAATTGCCCTTGTGATAGCTCTTAGATCCTCTTTAGATCTACCCCTGATTGTTGCATTACTGATTGCCATTTGCTCGGCCAAAACCCATGAACTGAACTGCAAATTGTGACCCGGAACCCAAGCCAAGTCTCGTCTCTGGCCCAGCGCAGGTACTGTTCTGTGAATCTGAAATTCAGTGCACTTCCCGAGTGTAGTAGGTGCGCTGCATTTCAAATTCCCTGTGTTACAGGTGCACTGATCAGACTAGGCATTGTCCAGTTTTGGTTCTTGTGATTCATTCTTTCCAGTTCTATTCATGAATTTTGCTGCCTGTGATCAATATATCTCTGTTTGAAACCCCTTTTCCTTGCTATTATTCCGCCTCCTTTGTACGAAAGAACTATAAATGTTTTTGTGTATTTGTTGAGTCATTTTTAGTTCTCCTTTACAACAGTAACGTAATCGTACTGTCGTCCTTTGATTTGAAAGCGTTGCAAGTGTCGTTTTCAGTCATAGGAAAGATTTTGCTTGTTGTAGATAGTCGATTATCCTATTACTATTGTATTTGGTCTGAATTTGTAATTTTTCTAGTGTCAAAAGCAAGTATTCATTTCTAAATTGTAAAATGTTGTGATTGCCTCCATTTTTGATTTCTAAAAGAAACTTGTTGATAATTGTCGCTTGAAAAGCAATTCAGATTTGTGCATTAGCTTTCTTTTCTCCATTCACATACTAAGAAAGCCAAAAACAAATACATGCATGTGCATTTGCATTTAGACTGTTTGATTGGTTTGATTTAGGAAAGTGCATTTAGAGTGTGCTCTTTGCTCTTTGTGAAAGAATACTGTCTCTCTTTCCTTAGTAGCTAGGATTTTCATTGCACAAAGAAGATAAAAGATTGTTTATCATCTTAGATTGCATTTTAGGAATTACACATCTACATCTCGCGGTGAACCTGAAAGGCAAACTTCATAAACAAGATCAACTATAAAATAAACTCAATGAATCTAACAACGCTTTGGGACCTAACGCACAACATTTAGAAGTCTAGGCTAGAGATGTATTCCGGCGTTGTAAAGCCTGATAACTGTTGTTCTCACTGATGGTTGGGTGATTCCTCCACTTTGAGACGATAAGTGCCAGTACGGACTTGTGCTCCCACGTACCGTCGAGTATATCTTGGGAGACCACAATAGGCTTAATCCTTTATCCATAGGAAGCCGTGTCTGCCACCCTATCGATCGCAATGCACTAAACACAGTATTTGGGAAGATTGACTGCCGTACCGTAAAAAGTATTCTGCAGTTTTTGATTGGTTTGGTAATCCCTCTACCTAGATTTCCAGAGCAGTCCCTTTCGTTCCTTTTCAAACTCCTTAACAGAAAAGGTCCATCTGAGCACTTGTCAATTCAGGCTCATTAAAAATCGAAGGCGACTAGAGTCATCTTTTGTTTTTTCTCGACTCTTAAAAGTTGAAAAAACAAGTTGTGTCAAAGCGTCTAAAACTCATCTAATTCGGAAACATACTTCCCCTTTATTTTTAGTTTATCGAGTAATCCTTAATCGTGGAAGAAAGTCAATTGAAACCCCGTCATTCGCAGAGGCTTATGAGTCAACTGTCTTTGTCTCTGGAATCGAAGCTAGTACGGACAAAGCGAACTCGTTTAACTGGTTCCAAATCTCCTGTTAAAGTTAGAACAAGTGTTCCAACAACATCAGAGATTCCGGTTACTCCAAACATTTCTGGTATCCCTGCCTTTACAGAAGAAGTTTAGCGGCCACAGAAGGACAGTGGTACTGATCTTAGTCTAAGGGTAAACACTTGTATCACTGAACCCATTCCATCTACAACCGGTTCGGAGAGTGTTGCCCCCCTAACATCTGTCGCTGCAGATTCCATACCTTCTTCGGCACCAGAAATATTCTACGGACCTGACGGTCTACCCCTTCTACCTGGTCCGATTGCTATAGAAGAGATTGTGGAAGATCCTGCATCTAGTACTCTATTGCAATTTTGAGTCAGGATCACTCTATATCCTTCTTCATCAGAAGTTAGTCTACCGCCAACGGAAGCTCTTGTAGAAACGCTAGGTAATCTTTTGGATAGACTAGAAATGTCTGAACAACCGTCAACATCTAGGACTGTGTCGTCTGACACAACGACGATAGAACTCCCTGCTATCACTCCAACAATGTTCGCTGGTATACCATTTGTCCCAACTAGCTCTCAGTCGCTAGAAGGAGCCCACTCAGGGGCCATTTCGATGGTATGGTTTGTTCCTGTTTGTTCATCCGGAATAATATCCGGAAACTCTTATGTTGAGTCTCAACAAATTGATCCATTTGGAGGTCAATTTGGGTAGTCTGGCCCTCAAGGGAAAACCATTTCCTTAAGTACTGGATTACCACCGTATGGGGGGCAGTATGCCCTTTCACTATCCCCTCCGGGAGGAAAACCATACAGGAGTTCGCAACAAAATTCAGGTTATGCTGGAATTACTTCAAGCGGTTGGGTACCGATACTACCTCAACAACCAAGAGTTGTATATTCGATGCAACAATTCTTACCTATGTCAAATATACCAACTACGCCAGCTATTGTGACGGTGTCGCAAGTTCAAGCGCTGCCTGTTGTATGCCAACCTTAGGTTTCTCAGGTTGTAATGCAACAGCCCCTTGACCCTGCAACTCAACCACAATCACCGATTGGTGGAATCACATAGGTTCAAACGGGTACAATTACCCCTCATCTTGGTCAAACAGTTAGTATTGGGCAACAGCACATGGCTTCACAACCATGGCTAGTGCAATACCAACAACCCTAGTTCCAACAAGTATACCAAGGTCCTGAACAACAAATATTTGCAAATAGTGGGCAGCCGTATATTCAAAACGGTCAAAATCAACCATTTTACAATGGTCATGCCCACCAACCTTACCAAAGTTACCAGCACCAAATGCAAGGATAATTTTAGGGGCGAATGTTCGCCCTTTGGCGAAATTAAGGGGTTTTAAATTTTTAGTGGGCAAATATTTTGTATCATAGTACTTTTTTACAAATCACCTCAAATAGCCCACCTTATTTTAAGGGAGAGGGTAAAAAAGGTAAATTTAGCCCTTGAAATTAGGATTTACAACCTTCCATTCGCCCATTTTCAAGAATAGGTTTTATTTAAGTGAATCCATTCACCCATTTTCAAGAATAGGTTTTATTTAAGTGAATCCTATGGGCCAAATACCATATTTATAAAAGAGGTATGGTAAATTAATAAAAATATAAATAAATGAGAGGTATGGTAAATAAATAAAACATTTTTTATATTTACTCCATAAGTCACCTTATATACATGTAAGGGTGTAAACAAATAAAAATATAAGTAAAGTGGAGGTATGGTAAATAAATAAAACGTCTTTTTATACTTACTCAAAAGGTATGGTAAATAAATAAAAATATAAATAAACTAGACGTATCGTAAATAAATAAAACCTCTTTTTATATTTAGTCCATAACCCTCGTTCTATTTATGAAGGCTCAAGAAGAAAGAGGTTTTATTTAAGTGAATCCTATGGGCCAAATACCATATTTGTAAAAGAGGTATGGTAAATTAATAAAAATATAAATAAACGAGAGGTATGGTAAACAAATAAAACATTTTTTTATATTTACTCCATAAGTCACCTTATATTTACGAACACTCAAAAAATGGGTTATATTGAGGTAAAACCTATGGCCAAAATACTACGGGACAAATACCATGGACTAGATTGTTATTAATACCATGCAAAAAACCATTATTAACCCTAATATTAGAATTAATAAAAATAAAAATGGCACATGGTATTGACCCATGGTATTCACCAAAATGGCACATGGTATTGACCCATGGTATTCACCTGGAATGTAGCCTATTTAAATGGGGGAATTAAGCCAGCATGTAGCCTATGCTAAGATTCACTAGGACTTTACAAAGTTTGATTATTTAGTGAAAGACTCGCCAAGATTTTATAATTGAGTAAAATATTCGCCATGGCTGGTGAGAGATTCGCCAAAAAATTATATATACATATTATATTATTGATAAAATCGCCTTCCATTTTTCCTATATACCATGGAGATTCGCCCATTTATTATATTTATAAATTTAGGGGGGGTTCTTAAAATTTTCCCTGACCAAATGCATTATGCTTGTATGCAAAGACCAACTGCTCAGGCAATCCCATCTTATCCTGGGTATGCTTCACCTAACCTGAATCAACAGTTACCCTTCATGGCAACTTTAGAGTTACCTGATTTAAATCGGTTAACAAACGATCCAATCACTTACACCCCTCGGTGGCCAGTGATTCCACATAAACTTGCATCAGATATTCCTAAATTTAATGGAAATCCGGGTGAAGATCCGTCAAATCATGTGATGACCTTTCATCTGTGGTGTTCATCAAACACCCTAAATGATGATTCGATTAGGCTTCGCCTTTTTCAGAGGACATTAACTGGTCTGGTAGCAAAATGGTATATCGAATTGCTTAGAGCTTCATTCGACAACTTCAGTACCCTAGCCACAACCTTTTCAACACATTTTCAGTTACAGATAAGGTACGAAATGGGAACGGAACTTCTTACCAACTTCAAACAAACGATGGCCACTCACATATCTGATCATATACATGAGTGGCGACATTGTCGTAGAATGGCGAAAACGTATGTTCCCGATCAGCTCTTAGCTGAATGGTTTATCAAGTCATTACTGCCTTCCATCACGAAAGATGTGGCAAAAGGGGGGCTCGTCACCGAAGAGCAGGTTATCGCTCGTGCGCAAT
The DNA here is from genome assembly GCA_031772625.1 of Pinus tabuliformis. Classification (NCBI taxonomy): domain Eukaryota; kingdom Viridiplantae; phylum Streptophyta; class Pinopsida; order Pinales; family Pinaceae; genus Pinus; species Pinus tabuliformis. The sequence goes on from CM062805.1 coordinate 249,391,274, forward strand.
ATTTGGACTTGATTTACACTCAGTCTGGCACGCTCTACGATAAAATACCTGATGCTCCTAGACCAGAATTCTTAGTTCCTCCTCCTCCTAAATCAAACAATGACTCTCATGTTGGCGATGGCGTGATTGGTGCAACAGACACGAAATCAACAAAGGCTACATCTAAAAAGGCCCATAAGATTTCTAGTCAAAATGCAAATGAGGAAATTTTTGCCTCGGAAGTAAATGCCGTATCGACAGATAAGGGCAAAGAAACCAAGCAACCAGGGGGCGAGAAGAAAGGAAAAGGGAAGAAGAAGAAACAAGAAGAATCATCACCTGAAAAATCTTTTGCAAACCCTCCTGGAAATAGGAAACCAAAAAATCCATGCTTTATATGTGATGAGGATCATCGGACCGCAGATTGTCCACACAGAGTTGAGATTAAAAAATTCTTCAAGAATACAAAGACCTCAGCAGTATTAACTGATCCGTTTCCAAATCTAGGAACAAATCTGGTTGACAGTGAAGATGCTTCCCAGTGTCAAGTTCTAATGTTGTCAGTTTCCAAACAGCAAAATGATGCTTTGATATCGACAAGAAACAAAGATTATGGGAATCCACAACTGTCGAACAACAAGGATAAAGATCAACCCAGTAGTTCGACAACAACTTCGACAGAAGTTGCGCCACCCATCATTCCCGAGTTGACAATAAAACCACCAAAGGGAGTAGTACACAAGTCGACATTTAATCCCCGCGCTAGAGCAGCACAGCATTATAATATAGTGGAAGATCTGGCCCAATCGCCATCCGCTATGTCGACTCTTGAGGTACTACAAAATTGCCCATCCCAAAAGCAGACTTTATTATCAGCCATTGGTGGAATAGACCCAAAGGATTCCAATCTTGTATCCTTCGATCATAAAGGATACGATCGTCAGTTACCATCTCAACTAGCTTTCCTCGTTCAAGTGAAAGCCCTCAACAAAACTGTTCATCGAACAATTATTGATGAGGGGGCATCTACATGTATTATGTCGATGAGTTGCTGGAAAAATTTAGGATCTCCAACCTTGTCGTGATCTTCGACAACATTAAAATCATTTGACGGACGAACATATACCCCATATGGTATCCTAAGTAACTTGAAGGTTGAACTAGGAGGAAAAATAGTAGAAATAGATGTTGAGGTAATCGACGGAAATCTCGATTACAACATCTTACTGGGAAGACCATGGATATATGCTATGGCTGCTATTGTGTCGACCTATTTTAGGAAGATTGCATTTCCCTTTCAAGGAGGGATTACAATCATCGATCAACAAAACTTCCTCCCAAATAGTTCTCAAGTTACGGGAAGCATTCCAATGATCCATGGAAGCCCCCATTCGCTTCAAAATATCGGAGTAGGCCTACTAAAAGATCCTATATTAATGGGAACTTTTTCCCTTCCACCTCCAATCAATTTAGCGGAAGTAGCGTCGGTAGGGACCTACAATATGATATCTTCTAAAAAGATCTCAGAAAACGATATCGACATGGATCATGCGCAGGTTTTGCCTCCAAGCCCAACAAAAATATTGTAGCAATCAATGTTCCTAGCATGGGAGGCAAACCCAAATCAACACTCATCAAGCATTTGGATAGATAGGTCTAAGGAATATGGTACCCCTTCAGATCCTTGGTCACGAGTGCATGTCACCAACGAAGGAATTGTTCAATCAATGGTAGTTGAAGGGGCACCATGGGATGATTACCACCATCGTTCCCTTCTTCCAGATTGTGAAGAAAATACTCCTGATGACCTTTATCATCCTTTAGTTTTTGATTTCCTATCAAATACTGTAAACACGGTGGATTCCGAGTGAAACTTGTCCAACATTGAAGAGACTATCGCCATAAATATCTCGACCAAAACAGATGTTGTAGAGAATATTTCTGTTGGCAAATGTTGTTCTCCTTCAGAACTGGAAATATATAACGCTCTTTTTCGCGAATTTAGAGATGTCTTTGCTTGGTCATATAGTGAAATGCCAGGCATTGACTCGAGTATCGTTGAACACGAAATCAAGATGTATCCAGATGTCAAACCAGTACGACAATGGCTACGACAGGTGCACCCCAAGAAAGCAGCTGCCATTAAGGCAGAAGTTGAAAAACTTCTCCATGCTAGTTTCATTTACCCGATTCCTCTAACCGATTGGGTATCGAATATTGTCCCTGTTATGAAAAAACAAGGAACAATTAGAGTGTGCGTCGATTATAGGGATGTAAATCAAGCTTGTCTGAAAGACAACTACCCTACACCCTTCATCGACCAGATAATTGATGAATGCGCCGGATGTGAAATGTTTTCATTCATGGATGGATTCTTCGGGTATAATCAAATAAATATCCGCCCACAGGACCAGTCAAAGACTGCATGTATTTGTTCGTGGGGCACATTCGCATATCAAAAATTACCCTTTGGATTAAAAAACGCAGGGGAAACATCTCAGAGGGCAATGAATTATGCCTTCCATGACATCAAAAACATCGTTCAACCATACCTCGATGACCTTCCGGCTCATTCGCGAAAGCGGACTGATCATCCACAGCATTTAAGAGCGATATTTCTATGACAACGGCTACGGCAGGTGCACCCCAAGAAAGCAGCTGCCATTAAGGCAGAATTTGAAAAACTTCTCCATGCTAGTTTCATTTACCCGGTTCCTCTAACTGATTGGGTATCGAATATTGTCCCTGTTATGAAAAAACAAGGAACAATTAGAGTGTGCGTCGATTATAGGGATGTAAATCAAGCTTGTCCGAAAGACAACTACCCTACACCCTTCATCGACCAGATAATTGATGAATGCGCCGGATGTGAAATCTTTTCATTCATGGATGGATTCTTTGGGTATAATCAAATAAATATCCGCCCACAGGACCAGTCAAAGACTGCATTTATTTGTCCGTGGGGCACATTCGCATATCGAAAATTACCCTTTAGATTAAAAAACGCAGGGGAAACATCTCAGAGGGCAATGAATTATGCCTTCCATGACATCAAAAACATCGTTCAACCATACCTCGACGACCTTCTGGCTCATTCGTGAAAGCGGACTGATCATCCGCAGCATTTAAGAGCAATATTTCTACGTTGCCAACACTATAAGATACGACTCAATCCACACAAATGTGTATTTTTGTCAGTTCTGGTCATTTACTTGGCTTTGTAGTCTCTAAAGACGGGATTCGTCTCGACCCATGTAAGGTTCAGGAAATCGTAAATTTTCCTCCACCTTCAAATTTGCTTCAGATTCAGAAACTCCAAGGGAAAGCAAACTTTCTGAGGAGGTTCATTCCAAATTATGCCGAACTTGCTAAAGGTTATACACGCCTTTTGAAAAAAGAAGTACCCTTTGTCTGGGATCAGGCTGTGCAAGCTTCCTTTGATGCTTTAAAAGAATCCCTAATGAAAGCATCATTAATGTATGCTCCTGATTATCAAAAAGACTTTAACCTGTATTTGGCTGCAGCGGATACAACCATCGCAATGGTTTTAGTTCAAGAAGATAACAGAATCGAACATCCTATATATTATTTAAGTAAGAACTTAAATGATACAGAAAGTAGATATTCTCATGTTGAAAAGCTAGCGCTCGCAGCTGTTCAAGCGATACAGAGATTTCGACACTATGTCCTCTTTCGAAAAACTACCATTCTGTTAGATTGCAACCCCATGACTTATATATTGTCACGACAGTTGCTGGGGGGAAATATTCAAAATGGATAGCAATTCTACAAGAGTTTGATCTGGAATTTGTAAAATCCAAGTCAAAGAAAGCTCTGGTTTTCGCATAATTATTATGTGATCTCCCATCGTTGTCCAACGATGAAACATCCGAAGAAACAATCGTGGATGAAAATTTGTTTCTGATATCTTCAAGCAATCTGTGGTATGGGGATATAATCATTTATCTCCAAACCCAAAAATATAGGCCAAATACCTCTCACTCCGAACAAAAACGTATTCGATACCAAGCAAAAGACTACATGATCGTCGGTGATACACTTTACCGTCGTGGTATTGATACAGTTCTGAGAAGGTGCCTCACCCATGAGGAGGCCGAAAAAGTCCTGAATGATTGTCATTCAGGCGCGTGTGGGGGGCATCAATCCGATTATGCTACAGCGCAAAAAATTCTACGAGCAGGATACTTCTGGCCAACAATGTTCAAAGATTGCATAAACGTAGTTAGAAGTTGCCATGCTTGTCAAATTTTCGATCGCAAAACCAGAAGACCACCCGCACCTCTGTAGCCAATAGTTTTTGTCGGGCCATTCGCCAAATGGGGCATCGATTTCATGACATGTAACCCCACCTCGACCAGGGGGCATGGGTATATTATAGTCACAGTCGACTATTTTACCAAATGGGCCGAGGCGATGCCTACATTAGATAATACTAGTGAAACAGTTGCCCTCTTCTTTTTCAATCATGTAGTCGCCAGATTCGGTGTCCCACAAGCTATAGTCACAGATCATGGATCACATTTTCGCAATCACATGATGGTCGAATTAGCTGCCAAAATAGGGTTGTCTCACGACAGCTCTACTCCATATTACCCGCAAGCCAACGGACAAGTTGAAGCAATCAACAAAGTCCTGAAGCGCATGCTGCGAAGGATGATTGGAGTTCACAAAAGAATTTGGAACCTAATCCTATACTCAGCCTTGTGGGCTTACCAAACATCGGTAACGAATGTGACCGGGTTTACACCTTTCCAACTGGTATATGGCCTGGAAGTAGTCTTACCAATCCAGTGTGAAATTTCGTCCCTCAAACTCGCAATTGACCTTCTCCCCGGAACTTCAGAAGAGGAGGCTCGTTTCTTGGAACTAGTCCAATTGGATGAAACCCATCGTGATGCCGCTTTGGCTAACGAAGCCCATAAGAAATGAGTCAAGGCACAGTTCGACAAGAATGTCAAACCCCGTGTCTTCTCAGAAGGTGACTTGGTCTTGCTTTATGACCAAGAATCCGATAAATTGGGGGCAGGTAAATTCAAGTTTTTATGGATGGGCCCCTATATTGTTAAGCGAGTGTTAGCAAAAAGAGCCTACGAGTTAATGGATTATGACGGAATTCCACTGGCACAACCTCGTAACGGGTTGTACCTCAAGCGTTACTATGCGTAATTTAGTATAGTAACTTGTATGCTTTTGTTATGTTTTTGTTTTTGCTAAAGTGTTTGTTTTGGTCAAGTAATCCACTTTTTACATTTATTGCAGATGTCAAACCTATTTGAGTCATGTGTTGGATATGCCGACGGAGCGAGTCGTAGTTCACGGAACCTATCTTCCGCGGCCTGGGCCATTTTTGATCCAAGCGGCAAGTTAGTAAGTTTCAGAGGGGTATGTATTGGTCCATCAATGAATAACATCGCTGAATATAGCGCATTGATAGAACTTCTCTCTGATGCCATCACACATGGTATACACCGACTGATTGTTAGGCTAGACTCACAACTCGTCATACTACAACTCACTGGTATCTACTCCGTCCGAAATCCAGCTATTTATCGCATGTTCCTAAGGGTTAAGATTTTGGAAAGATAATTTGATTTTGTTCAATATCAACACATTTCCAGAACCTTAAACACATTAACTGACTCATTGGTGAATTATGTGTTAGATAGACATTTGCAGCATTTATAAAAAGAATCATACCATCAATATTTGCATTTGGATCATGTAACTTAATCGAAATAAAACTTCGATATAAATATATATATATATATATATATATATATATATATATATAACTATTTATGGTTTACACATAATGTTCTGTAACCAAGACAAAATCGGTCAAATGACCCAAAACTCAAAACGCTAGGGGGCACCCTATTCTAATGATGCTCATGATAGCAAGTCACGGCCTGTGCAATCATGCGTAAGAGACGGGTCCATCGTCTTGGCACACTAGTAGTATGCCGCTGCAACCTCAAGGGTAGCTCGTCAGTCCTCACATCTAGAATACCAAGAGTGAGGCCCTCAACCTGTTCCTATAATGCTGTGACAGTCTCGGCCACATCTAAGTCGCGAAGGATAGCCCTTCCAACAGCCTCTCCTGCTAGGGCAGCAGCTAGCACTCTCAGGTGTACTACTGGCCGAATGGGACCAACATCTGCATGAACACATGAGTTTGATTAATTCTTGATAGAATAAAGCACAAGGACATTATAAAAGAAAAACGATAAACAGGAATATGGTCAAAGAATTTACCAATGGCACCCCACTGTTCGCCAGCCGGCAGTACTAAATCTGGGTCACCCCGGAAGTCCATACCAGCATATGGGTACTCGGAATAAGCCATCTCCTGACGGTCAAACCACCCAAAGAAGGTATCAGAAAAGGAAATCTAAGATTGACCAGCATGCCTAGACATATGGTCGACCCATCTCTGCATACGTGGTTCAGTTGGTGAAGGTAAATCGAGTGCAATATACTGCGGCTGCAACAGTGGTATCTTTTCCAAGGAAAAGGCGGTCAAGATAGAACCATAACCAAAGTTCTTCAACCTCCCACTCTTCACCTTGGTCAACTGTTCTTTCATCACAAGAAGTACTGCGTCGCATTAGTTGAACACCTTTGGTTGGAGACATTCCAAGGCATACTGCATATAATATCGGTTGGCTACATGAAGAGCCGCACCACCAGCCATCCTACCAAAGGTAAACAGAATAGTCCTGAGAGACCTATCAGTGACATCACGGATGATGATCTTGCCGTCCTTACTCGGCTGAGATCCCTCTCCGCAATATCGGCGAACATAATCTCTCACAGATTCACCTCCTCGGGCCGAACCTGATAAAGACATGGGGGCACCCCGCCTCGACAAGTCAGTCAAGAAATAGATGTCCACTACAGTCAAGAGGATGGATTTGCCCCTAATCTGGAACACCTGGTTGGTAGGATACCAAGCATTGAGCAAATACTGTAGCAATTTGATTTGTTGTCTCATGCTAGAAATGTGGAAAAACTTCAACAAGCCGCAGTTCCGCAGTGCGTTTACTGTAACTGGATCATGTAGGGCAAGCATGTCCTCTTCTTCATGCTCACATTCTTGCCATGTAATAGTCATCTTGCTCCAAAGATCTCTGAAAACAAACAAGAGAAGAGTTAGATCCTGATTTTGGTAAGAAACAGGCAAAATTTCCATCAAAAACTGTGCATAAAATTCCTTCCTTGCGCCCATCGCACCTACAGTAGTGCTCTGGGTGCATTGCATGTCAGATGGCCAGTAGACAAGCCAACATCCAACGCACCTTTCGATACACAAAGGGTGCGCTGAAGCCAGGGCGAGTTCTTCAAACCCCAGAGGCTCAGAAAAACCAGGAATCAAGCTCAGAATGCAAAATGGAAAGCATGAAATGAAAGAGCTCAATTTTAGCTGATGGCGCCAAGAATCGTCCACATAATCTCCCAAAATCAGCTGATGAAAATCAAGGGGGAAAAGCACCTCCAAAGCTCCAACAAACCAAAGTTCAAATGAAATGGTAAAATGAGAGGTAAAAGCACTTTTACATTACTTTTTACATAGTTCAAAGTAAAATATTAGTGTTATAACTCATTTTTCAAACGTATATTGTTCATTTCTGACTAGTTTGATGAAGCAATTGAAAAATGCAGTACAATCTTTGAAAGAACAAAGCTATTCATGGTAAAGTCAAGAAGTGACCATTGTATAAAGCAGTTTTAGCGCATAGTTTAAGCTCGTTAAAAAATAAACATAAGCCATGAGCAAATGTTTCCCCCCGCGTTTAAGCTCATTAAAAAATGAACTATTTCCCGGTAAATAACCATCGTGAATGTAGTACTTCAGCCTTTAAAAGCCTTGGTCGTGTTCTCATCATCACCTCCACTCTGTATTAGCCGATCATTCACCTCCATTTGATTGTTTACCCCTTTTGAGGAACAGCTACGAAGAGTGATCTCACTAGCCATCCTTGTAACACTTCCGTGATTGGAACATTCCAAACCTTACCTGGAATCAGCTGCTACCCAATTTTATCACTCGTTCCTCAAAAGACGAGTCTCCTTTAAGCTCTTTTCAATTGACTCGTAAAATATGAAAAGATTGCCGAGCCATTGGCCTCTGCAGCTTGTTAAAGGGACCGGAAGTGCTATCCCTCCTCTAAATTTTAATCTTTTTGAACCTGAGGGATTATTACACAAAAAGATCGAGCGCTTGTTTTTTTCGGCTCGTTAAAAGTATCGAAAATTCATCCCTTCTGTATTGTTTTATACTTTTTCGGACTTAAGGGATTAGATGACGAAAAAGGAATTTTGGAGTTTCCTTTACATTCCTTTTCAGACTCTCTAAAATTGAAAAGGACCAAGTTATCTTTGTCGTTAAACTCATTAAAACTTAATAGTGACAAACTTGTCCATAGCAGAGAAGAACGAGTTTCACTATCACTAGGCTCGTTAAAACATAGCGATGGGTTTTCCCAAAGGGAAAATTATAGAACAAGCATATGTTATCCTCCTCAAGCTTGAAAAAAATAAAGAGGTACTGGTCAGCAATGACTGGGGAAAATTGGGAAGAAAACTTGAAGAAACTTTGCTGGTAGCAAGTCGCTCTTGAACATGACACTTTCACTCCACATCCAAGTTGGGTTGGGCTGTTTCATTCACCGGTCAAATCGCCATGGTCCCATCACACCATCCACATTTGGGGTAATGCTGCCAATCCATCATGTCAGTGTTGCCGATATGTTCAAGAGAAGTCATTCAGAGAATTCACCTGTGTCTCACCCGCTACAATACATTCATACTCCATTCTTTCATGACTGCCACCCTGAACCATATGTCATCAGATCGTTTTCACCTCCATTAAAATCATTTGCTCCGTTTCGTGTCATTGATGTGGGATCCATTAAGGCCCTCCTGTGATGGATTGCTTCTTGTCGACATCATCTCATTACCCAAGAAATCGATCTAGGAACACCCCATTTAGTACTTTGAAGCTTGCATGCCTCAATGGCAAGTTTCTCACTTCCGGCGACAGGTTTACATCAATGGCCTTCGACCGAAAGATTTTGCGTGGTGTTCGACGCCAAGTCCTTTATTCACACCACGTGAATTGTACTGCAGTACCTTGAGGGTCATTATCATTATCGGTGATTCCTCTCATGCCTGTTAACAGCTTACATCATTCACTGGTAATCAGGCGATGTCTTTCCATGTTCGACTCCAGAACATCTCTCACATGGATAGACTTGTACTTCGAGTGAAGATCGAACGAGATTGAAGACCCCGGATCTAGTTTCATCCATCCAGGCTGCGATATATATTTAGGGAAATAAAGACATCAAATGTACATCATTGCTGCACAGATAATCATCCAATCAAAGGGATGATGGCTCTACCAGAATCATCAGTCTACACTCAGACGATTGTCTGTCCTATGTACATGAAAATGAATTTATAAAGCTGAGCATGGGAATGCCCGCCTCAGCTAGATCATGAAAATATTATGAAGATAATGTATTGTATTGTATCTTATTACAGGTCTCCTCCCAGCTTGAAAGAACTTCAGATCCTCATAATAAAGCATTTCACCCGACATCAAAGGATAAATGACCTCATGCTTTAGGGGGCAACTGTTATAGACATTTTTGGGCACTACAACCCCAAGCATGAAATTTCCATAAACCAAGGGCTCCTAAGTCCCTAAAAGTGTTGTTCTAACCCCTAAAGGAACAAGGTCAACTGATTACAGCTTCTCCCAGAAGTTCTCCATGAAAAACTGCTCAGAACTGGTCAAAACAGGATCATTTCAGCTGCTCCATAGGCAAAGTGCGTTGCATCTCACCTAAACACACTATGTGGGTGCGTTGCATTTCAAAAAGCCCTTCTATGGGGTGCGATGGGTGAAAAGTGACAAATGGCAGTGTCATTCCGTGAGGTGGAGAGGGATGGAAACTTCTCCTGTGACACTTGCCTCTCTGAATTCGACCAAGGATGAGTAAGAGATCATCAATCTTCAAGTTGAAGCAAGAACTATCAGAGGGAAGACACTAATCAAATCACAAGTTGACTCATCTCCCTTACAGATATCTATATATGGATCCCTCATCCCAGAGATCCGGAGGCTAGAATTTTGCATATTGTAAGGAATTGCTGTTGGTTTCTTGAGACAACATCAGATTGTTGGATGATCTAAGCTTTGTATGAGGTGGAGAGGGGCTTCCTTGCTAAGAGGATGATGCTGGGTCAGAACAACTGGTTGTAACTCCCCTTGGCTCTTTCTTGTTTATCAATAAAAGCTATTAAAGTTTTCCTCTATACTCTTGTGTCATTCATGTTTGCTGCATTTGTATGGTCAATTTACATATGATCCTAGATTGTTTATGATTATAGATCCATGTTCTTGTATAGTGCTATGCTACTGTGATCTTACAGGTACTTGGTGAAGCTGGGCGTGCAAGGGAACAAGTAGCGAAAGACTATCAAGAGAGAGAGGAATCGAACTAGGAGATTAGCGCAAGACAGAGGTTGGTCTTCTTTGTTCTTCTCTCATCTATACTTCATAAAGGAAAAATGAAAGTAGCTTTACCTTGTTTGTTTCTAAGGTAGCTATCACACCTTAGTGGGATAAGTAATTCTGTGTAGACACTTTTCCCTGTAACACTTACCCCCCATTGTTGCTAGTTTGGGAGATATTGCTACAAAGAGGCTATATACAAAGTCGTTTCAATCCAAATTCTTCTAGTAGAATTAACAATATGGCAGAGTAACATTGTCCACTCTGATTTTATGTGACAGAACTTGTCATATTTTTTAATTGTGCTTAGTCACGTCATGCACGTGCTATGCCTTACCCCCTGCCAATAGGAAAGGTCTACCATGACTAGGAAAGTTATGGAAATTAAATGTTCACAAGAAAGCAATCATTAGTGTGAAGGGGAATGGTCAAATCAGGTGCAGCCAGATGGAAGAATTAATTAACTGTCATAAATGCATGCATTGCTGACATACAATAATCATTAGGAACTTTTAAAAAGAATAATTATAACGATATTCCATGTGTAAAAATATTTCCTTAATAAATAACCTTTGAAGATCTTAAAAGCATATATAAGGCGACATTCCTTTATAAGTAAAATGCATATTACGGAGGTCCGAAAGTTTAGAATTTGTTCATGTCATAGTTAATATACCACCTCTAGCTATTTTTAGAAAGATAAGTGTAGATATTGATGATGGTGATCTCTTTATTAAGAAAAAGGAGGGTTAATGACATAAGCATGATAAGGCAATTCAAGATATATTCCAATGCCACAGGCAAAGTCACTGTTGCCAGTAGGCATCCATAGCTTGAAAAGGTTTCATTTTTAACATATAGATGAGCTAGTGTCCTATGAATGATAGATCATATTATTATTTTAAATTATTATTCTCAAAATGTCATTGCGCTGGCGTGGTGACAGGATAATAACAATGTCACTCATTGACTCATAACAAAGTGAACAAGTGGGCTCGTGATGAGACCTCTTGTCCTTTTGACACTATTGTCAAAAGAAATTACCCTGGTTTGTTGGCCATAGTGGGAATGCCACTTATGTTATTGTCCTATGATCATGGTAGGCTGGCTCGTGATGAGACCCCCTATCCTTTGATAACATTTAACTTTAAGTGTCATGTTTTTTATAAATGATTTGTTTATCATCAAGGGTGGCTCATCATCTCCTTAAGAGTTTAAGGATGGTGTAAGGAAGAAAGAAGATGCCAAATAAAGTATGTATCAGTCCTTTGTTGTGTTAAAAGAGAATCACCATCTAAAGATGTACACAAAATATGAAACTACTATGGTGGTGATAGATGATGAACAATTTATGATTCTTTCAGAAAAATTTGAATATAAAACAAATATTTAAATTGATAGGATGTGCCAGAGGAAAAAAATGTTCTTCATAGGATGTTGGATAAGATGTTATTTTTGACACCATTATAGAGTAAAGATCAATGCTTTTTAAGTTCACTTTTAAAGATTTTTGTCAATTGTGTGGAAAATAGAGACAACTTAGCACAAAGGGAATGATTGTTGTTCTAAAAGGAATCAACAATCAAAGGGTACAACAAGGGAAATTAAAGGAAAAAAATTTTGTGCCAAAGGGAACAACAACTGTGCTGAAGGGAACAATAGCTACGATAAAGGGAATAGTAGTTGTGATAAAGGGAACACCAATTTCCTTAAGGTCTTTTATCCATTTTTTCTTATAAATAAAAGGACAAGGAAAACAGAAGAGAAAAAAAAAAGAACTTAATCGACTCTAAAGAAAATATATACAATATATACAAGATGATAAATAAAATAATATTTTTAAAGATATGGAGCTATTGGGTTGCCACCCAAGTTAGCTATAATCTAGAAAGTATGATCATTACTTACCTCATGATAGAAAGACTCCTTCATGAGTGGTTGGTTGTAGAGGTGTAATCGATGTTCGTTTACCAGAAAAGAGGTACTAGATCTATCGATAATGTTTAGAGTTATGGTACCATTATTGTGGACTTCTTTGATTTCATATCGCCCAAGACAACTTGTTTGTAATTTCCCTGGAAAATCCTGAAACTTGGAATCATATAGCAACGCTCAGTTGCCTTTTTGGAATGATTTCTTTTTAATAAGTCGATCATGCAATTTATCTCTTTTATGTTGTCTTATAGTAGTGCATTTGAAAACAAATAGATGTGCTTGATCTACCTCATTAAGTTGTTGTAGGCACTAGGTTTGTGCTTCTGTCAAATCTAATCCAATTTCCCTTGTAGTCTTGAGAGTCTTTATTTTGAATTCTATTGGAAAAATTGGTTCTTTACTGAAGACAAGGTGATATAGCGAGTGACCAGTAATGTTCCTCCATGTTGCTCGATAAGCCCATCGGGCCTCTAGAAGCTTGGCTACTCCATTTTGATGATTTGCAGATACGATTTTGGTCAAAATTGCCTCCAAGACTTTGTTATTTCTTTCCACTTGTCTGTTTGCCTGGGGGTGATATGGAGAAGTAACTCTATGCTTAATATGATAGTTCTGAAGGGTGGATGAATTTTTATGTCCTGTAAATTATGGTCCTCCATCTATTATTACTTCCCTTGGTAATATGTATTGCACAAATAGTTCGAATAGGAAATTAATCACTACCTCCTCCATGGCTCTTGGCAAAGCTACTGCTTAGATCCATTTAGTTATGTAATCTGCGGAAACCAATATGTACACTTCTTAATTTGATGGTGGGTTAAAGGGGCCAAAAAAATCCAGCACCCATCTTTCAAATAGTTCCACTACCAGTTGCAGTTGTAAGGGCATTTTGTTGCCTTGGCCAGGATGACCCATCCATTGACAACTATCACAGGCTTGAACATACCCTTTTTCGTCCTTAAATATTGTGGCCCAATAATAGCCCATTTGAAGAACTTTATGTCCAGTCTGGCAGTATGCAAAGTGTCCTCTGCAGGGTTCGTCATGGAAAACCCTTAGAATGTCATCAAATTCATCTTCTCTAATGCACCTTCAGATTTGAAAATCAGAACCAATGTAGAAATGATAACCACCAATCCAAGAAAAATGTGTGTTGTGCTGTATGATCAATTTCCTTTCTCGTGGTCACAAATGTGTTGGTAATTTCCCTACTGCCGAGTAATTTTCCACATCAGCATACCACAATGTTTTTATTGTTACTGCAAATAGATGTTTGTCCGGAAATTGGTCATCTACCAGCTAACGGTCATCCACCTTAGGTACTTGAGATAAGAAGTCTACCACACAATTTTCTTTTCCTAGTCGACCCTTAATAGTGATATCAATTTCCTACAACAGTAATAACCATCGAGTCACTTGACCATTAGTAATGGGTTTATTAGCTAAGTATCTAATAGCAGAGTGATCAGTGTACAGAAAAATTGGATAGGGTGTTATATAATGTGAGAATTTTTTGATAGCATGTATAACAAATAAAAAATATTTTTCTATTACTGTATAGTTTAACTTGGTAAGAGTGAGGTTTTTGTTGATATAATGGAGAGCTTAAGGTTTCTTGTCTTCCTCTTGTACAAGAATAGTGCCTATGGCTATGTCTGATGCATCCGAGGAGATGTGAAAAGGTAGCTCCCAGTTTGGTCCTCTTAACACTAGTGTTGTCAAAATGAGTTTCTTAAGATCTGCAAATGCAACATCACAATTGTCAAACCATCCAAATTCGATGTTTCCTATTAAAGAATATATAGGTGTAGCTATCTTTGAAAAGTGTTCTATAAAATTGCAATAGTACTTGGCATAAATGAGAAAACTACGTACCTCAATTTGTGTGCGGGGTGTAGGTAACTTAAGGATTACCTCAAATTTAGGTAGATCCACCTGAATCCCTGCAACATAAATATAGTTCCATAAAACAACACCTTCAATCATCATCATATGGCATTTTTCATTTCTTAAACACAATCTGGTAGTAATACATTGTTAAGGAATTTTTCTAATTTTTTCATAGCTTGATCAAAGTCATCCCCAAACGAGGTGAAATCATCCATATACAACTCAAGTCCCTCATTGATTAGGTTGGAAAAAATACTCAAGATTCCTCTTCGGAATGCCGCTAGAGCATTTAATAGTCAAAAGGGTAAAAATTTGTATTCGAATTTACCCCATGGGTAGGTAAACGTAGTTTTATCTTGATCTTACAGAGCAATCTAAATTTGATTGTAACCACTGCAGCCATCTAGAAAAGAAAATAATTTATTCCCAGCTAAAGTATCAGGGACTTAGTTTATGAAAGGAAGGGGAAAATGGTCTTTTTGGGTGGTTTTATTGAGTTCCCTATAATCTACACAAATTCTCCATTTTCTTTTTTTTCTTAGGGAGGACTACTAATAGGGAAATCCACTGGCTATCTGAAATTGGGTATATGAAGTTTGCATCTAGAAATTTCTGCAATTCTTGTTTCACAATATCATCGAGGTGCAGATTCAACCTCCTCTGGGGCTGCCAGATAAGATGGGCATGCTTTTCGATATAGATATGATGGGTGCACAAATGCGGGTCAAGACCTTTCATGACTAAATAGTCCTAGGCAAAAGCCTACTTGTACTTACGGAGAACTTGAATTAGTTTTTGTTCCTGATGTTTGTCCAGATCAACATTAATTTTAAGGGTTTTTCCTTGTTCTATTTCCATTGGAATGTTGTTATGGACAACAGTTGTGGGAATATGATTGTCGTTTAAATTCTCTAAGGGGTCTCCTTGTGCATCATGTTCAAGCAGATATTTTAGCATTTGGAATGCTGGGTTTCTGATAATAGCTGGTTTATTGATGAAGATGTTGATTACATCATCTTCTAATTGATTTTTAAGTCCCAGAGCTTCATCTAAAGAAACCGGAGAGCGCAGATTTTCTTCTTGATATCTCGGTGGGAATAACTGAAGATTTATAGTAGGCGAACAAGGTTGAGCAGGAGGATACAAAATAATATTTTTTACAACATTTCCTTTTGCAATCATCATGTTTTCATTTCGACATCCTATATATGCATCTGTCATTGCTAACCATGGTCTTCCTATATTAATAGATATCCATCTAATCTACTTCTCAGGTTGATGACCAAGAAGTCTACATGATATTCCTATGAGTCTAGAGTGATAGTAATGTCTTCCAAAGTTCCTTCCAGCTTAATCACCAACCCATCAGCTAATTCTAGCAAGGTTGAGGTTGGTTTTAAAGTTGTAATACCCAAGACATTACATGTTTTGTAGGTCAGAAGATTAATAGTTTCTCCCAGGTCTACCAATGTGTTTGGAAAATTGCAGCCTTGTACTTGGACAGTCACAACCAGACTTCATGTGTCTTCATATTTAATGGGAACTTGTTTTCCTAAAATAAGGTCAGATAATGTTCCTACAACGTGAACTATGGGTGGATCTTTCAATTTTCTCCTAGGATTTTTCCCACATAATTCCTTGATCATTTTGGCATAAATCGGGACATCTCGTATAACCTGTAGGAGTGGAAATTTTATAACACATTTTTCAACTTCCCTACAATATCACGCTCAAGGTAGATGGTTGGTTTAGTTATCGCGAGTCTTTCCAGAAATGGAGGGGTAGTAGTTGTGATTTTCTCAGATTCCTGCTACTCGATCGTGTTTCCTGTTGGTTCTATTTCTGAAATAACCACAGTCAAAGGATTTATCATAATTTTCTCTTCTTTATTGTTTTCTTGTTCTTAATCATTCTGATTTTCTTCAAGAGAAATAATATGTCTAGATCTCATTCGAAGCTCATTACATCCTAAGGGATTTATTTCATCGACTAGATTTTCAACGATTTTCACATATTGGATAAGTCTATTGTTTGGGTTAGGATTTGGCTAAGACAATAGTTGAGGACACACCGGATTTTGAGGATTAGGAGGAAACAAAAATGGAGCTTGCATCATTGGTTGAGGTTGAGGGATTGTTTCTATGGGTGGGTTTACCAATGCCACAGGGCACTACCAAGTTTGAGGCCACATTGGATTTTGCACAGGTATATTCGACCATTTCAAGGGATAGGAATTGGTAATTGGATTTTGTCATGATGGTGTAGGATATTGCGAATTTGGCCATCCTGATCCAACAAAAGATTGATTCGGCCATGGTGATGTAGGATGTGATTGGGATTACCAGGTGGGATTGAAGGATTATTGTCCTTGCCATGCGTTTCTAAGATTCTATTGTGGAATATAATGTCCAGAATGAAATAAGGAGGGATCTTGCATCATACCTGAAGGGCGTGATTGCCATTATTGACGTTGATTCATCAGGTATGCAGGTTTTGTTTCCTCCTCAGCCTCTTTAAATACAACTTTTAATCCTGGAAGCAATGGAAATTGTTATGTTTAATGTTCTTTGGTCTAAATAGCATAGGTTCGAACCATGTCCAATGGGCATTCCCTTTCAATGTTTTTCTTTTGGCAATGTGGACAGAATATGGACAATACTTGATCTACCTCGACTTGCTTCTATTTAGCCTGCAAAACATCTAACTGTGTAGTCAGTGTGCCAAAGATGTCAATTTTAAAATCTTCTAATAGATTACCAATTTATGTTCATGTTACACCACCACTTGTGGCCTTACTAATTCGGGTGAGGAGATCCCGTATTCAAGATCTGGCTCATGTACTGCCATGTGAACACCTGATACACAAATTAACAATTTTATCATATTCTTCATGGTATATATCACCTTCGCCCATTAAATTCAACATTTCTATACATTCATTCTTCATGCCTTTTATTAAAGCAACTTTCTCTATTTCATTTGGTAAAGTTGTATAAGGTGATATTTGTAAGTTGTACTAAAATCTCGCAACATATTCTTCTAAGGTTCATTGTCTTTTGCATTCATTTTAAAATTTTCATCCTTTAGGTCCTTGGTTCAATAGTAATCTTGGTATTTGGTGAGAAAGGTATTTTTCATAGCATTTGAGGAATTGATAGTGCTTCCTCCTAAGCCCATAAACCATCATAATGTTGCTCCTTTTAAAGTAGAAGGGAGCAGTTTCAATTTTTGTAGATCGGTGGTATAATCATAACCTCTGCAAAACACATCAAACTCAAATAAAAAAGGCATTTGGATCCTCTGAGGTCATCCCATGAAAGGTTGGGATATTTTGTAAGTGGATAACCTTCATAGGGGCATTAGCCACTGGGTCGACAATAGGATATTTGTTGAATTTGGTTTTGTTGCCCTTGGGTTGCCATCTGATAAAAAATCTGCTAGTAATTTTTAGGGATTCCTTGATTAGGAGGTATTATGTGAGTAAGGAAGTTATGGATATTACTTGGCTCTCAATGGGGTTTTACTACACTTCCTAAGTCTGGGATCTCGGGGGGTTTATCTTCTATCAAGATCACAGGAGATCCTGACACTGAGGATCTTGGATATGCTCCATTGATTTCTCCTTCTCCTTCTTTCAAATTGGAATAATTTCCCTCTTGTGAAGGACTAGAGTGTTGAATAGATGTGGTTGGGAAGATTTTTTCAGATCCTTCAATTTTGCTATGAATCTCAGCATGAGCTGTAGTTGGTGATCTTTCTGCTTAAGGGATTATGGTAGATCCCTTCCCAAATACTATTCGAGGTCCTACTAATGCTTGAGATTCAAATTTTCAAATAATATTGTCGATGAAGGTCGTTCTCCCAAGGCTCACCGGTCCTTGGGTTTTTGTGGTTTTTTATATTGGCTTTTGTACTATTACTATATGATTCCTATTATTTTTCTTAGTCATACACACTTACATAGCCTAATCATATCAACCAAAAGTGGGCACTAGGCACAAGCATTTTACTTGTTGTGTTCATAGGTTCTTACCTTCCATCTTCAATACCCAACCTCCCAGAGATACAACCTATGATTTGACAACCTCCCCAGCAACAACACCAAACTTTTGGGCACTAAGATGACTCTTTAAAATCAACTTAATCCTACCTTCATTAATATTATCAACCTGGGATTCGTCTCTTATTTCAAGTCTATTGAAACAATATATGCAAAAATAGATTCTTAGATTATGAAAGAGTGTACAATGATTGCTACAGAAAAAGTTACATAAACATTATCCTAATTCAATCATTGTAGAGACATGATAATGAAAATAATTACTCCTACAATTACAGTTCTATGAAAGAAGACTATTTTAATTCATCAACCATTTTATCTATCCTTCAACAAATCCTATGCATAAGGAAGACTAGAAAAGCACACAAATGCTTAAAAATCTTACTTCTCAAAGATAACTTGCAGAATTCAAAAAGTCAAAGCTTACATTCATGTAACGCAATCCAATCTACGATTTCAGGAGATGCATAACAAAATTACAAGATACAAAATTCAATCGATTACCTATCACGAAAGAAAAGGAAAGTGAATAGAAACACAACTAATGCGAATGTGGAAAAGTAACTAACTAATAATGATACATAACAGACAATAGAACCTCTGGTGACTGGGCCCACATTCTCCAGAAGTATTGTCTTAGATAAATTCAATACTAAGGATTAAGGTAAGATCTTGCGTGAATTCATTAACTTCAAAGAGTTTTACACAATGACCTTGAAAAAGTTCAAATTCAGATTGGTGTATGCAATATATAGTGAAAAATTAATAATAGAAAGAGCTCCTATGTATTTTCACTTATTGTCTTATATATTACATTAAAAACTAAATATGGATTTATCATGAGAATCGACAGATTCTCAGGATTGCTCTTTTAACCATTAGATCCTTGAATAGTAATGATCAGCTTCCTTTGACTTCATTCTTTGATCACGCTCAGGCGTTGAGTTGTAATTTTCCACAAATAAGGCATTGGTTGAAATGAGGGAATAAAAATCGTTCAATTGGACTAACATGCATAACAATTTACTCAAATTATAACCTTTTTGATGTCTAAAAGACTCAAACTAGCTATACTATCTTCAACTCGCTTTCATTATCCTTTTTCTCTTAAATCATTACAAATTAAGGGCAAATTGCTTAAAAACATAACATTTATTTAAAGAAATAGGGAGAAAAATTATATAATTTTCATGGCTCAACACTATTGAAACTATAGTAGCCTGTTCTTCATCATCCTACATGAAAATTGGTTCTGAATTATTTTTCTACTTCTTTTTATATATTAGGAATTCCTTGGCTCAAATTTTTGTTACTACAGGAGACTTTTCTTCTCTTATCCTTTTGTCATGCTTCTCCTAAGGTACTGGAGTCTGTGAAGTGGTTGTAGACAAAACCTTTTCTTTAGCTTCTTGTAGAGAGTTCTTCTCCCACTTATTCTGGTTCATGAATTTTTCAATTTATGGCCTCGAAGTGTGAGTGTAAGGAGTGGTCTGATGTTCCACTCTTAAACTAGAAAATATTCCGAAGGGGTCATCATGAGGGGAATTTTGAGGTCTAAAATGGGCCTCCTAAGGAAATTATAAAATAATAGTGGAAATAATAAAATAATATTAATTACATCATCAAATGTTAGAGGGAAAAAAGAAAAAACTATATTTTAATCTTGTATTTTCAACTTATCTCCCTATGGGTTTACTCAAATTTCAAGTGGAAACACTTGTTGGATGCAAAATTTGATTCCTCATCCAACGAGTACCCATGTTCGATTCTTCTGATGCACTCTACTACACCAAAAATGAGAAATACACAAAAAACGTGATTGCAATCACGTTTTTTGATGTATTTCTCATTTTTCATATAGCAGGGTGTATAGAAGGTATGAAACATGGGTACTCCTTGGATGAGGAATTAAATTTTGCATCCAACAAGTACTCCCACTTGAAATTTGAGTAAAACCTTAGGGAGATAAGTTGAAAATATGAGTTTAAAAAGTAGTTTTATTATTTTATTATTTTTTAATATTTTTACCTTTTTACTCAAAAAATGGCAAATCGTCCCCAATGGTTGACATCGTCATCCTGAATTCTATTGGTTCTTATAAATTTTAATTTGGCTGTACATTTTTCTTATGAGGTGCATTTTAGACCTCAAAATTCCCCTAATGATGACCAAGTAAAGCTTAATTGGAAGTTCATTTGTTTGAGAACTGCATCTGCCTCATTACCTGCTGCTATGTTATTACATATGAAAGGCCCCACCTATGTCTTGATCTTGAACTATGCATTCTTTTTAGCTAAAACAAAGTGTAAGTCATCCATGTTGATCATTTTCCTTATATATTCCAATGAGAAAATTTTCATAGGATCATATTTTGACAGTTTGTATGGTGGCAGCTCACAACCATACACTCTAATTTTTTGAGTAGTTCTAGTACAAGTACCAGTCTCTTGTTCTAACTTGTTCACTGAGGTGTAAGGTTCTTTGTATCTCAGAACCTATTCTAGGTTCCACATTACTGTTAAGAAGGCATGCAACTATATAAATGAACTGGTCTATGAAGTCACTAAAACTAAAATTATTTGAACTCTTCCACACCAAAGAGGTCCACTGGATGACTGATTGTGCATTGCCTTGTTCATCTAGTTTCTGCAAAGCAATTGGGAATCTTTCTGCCTGGTAAAATAGAAACATATAAACTAGCATTGATGCATGTTTAAACATTCCTTCTATGGTAATCTTGAGAAACTGCTCATGGATGTTGTCTGCAAGGAATTGACTGAAATTAAACATTACAGAAGGTTTTTATTCTATGGAAAATATGGACAGAAAACCTAGGATAGGTTCATCCACCCATTGATCTGATTGATACCCTAGGAGACAATATACTAATGAGACAACTTGCTTAGTCTTTTATGGAAACATGGAGTTTGGATATTGTGGATTTTTCTTTGGAAGCTAGACATCCTCTCGTAAGAAAATTTCAAATATTATGGCTCTTTCAGAGAAGGTTAGCTTTCAGTAGAGTTCCATGATGGAATCTATAGAGAAAGGGTTCAAATAATCATTCTAGAGGACTTGAAGAATTTGGTTGATTGACTTAAACATAATGTCTCCATTCTAGGCCACAATGGTTCTTTGGCTGGAGATATACTTGGCTTGACACCATAAAACAAAATCTGGGAAAGGGTGAGTATGGGGAAACATGAATTGTGGCAAGAGGGATTCCTAGAGGTTGATTTCATCACTCTGGTCCATAAAGTTTTGCTTGAGCCAATTGTGCAGTTCGAACAAGTTGAACTCACAACTGGTCTTTTTGATTTAATATTGCTAGTCGACCAGGGGTAAGTGGTCTATGTTAATGGAAGGAGGGGCCATTGGGTTTTCAATGGTTGGTTTCAACCTCCCCTTAGGTGCCATTTTTTAAAATTATTACGAAAAGAGGTGAAGAGCCAATGGTATTTACCTGGGAATATTTGATCGCTTGCTGAATAATTTGCTCACTATAACAGTCACCTGGCTAGGAAACAACTATCTGGAATCTACAGTGGGTGACAGATAAATTCGGTGGGGGAGATGGGTTTTAAACCACTGTACCTATTCTCTGAAGTAAATGGAAAGCAGAAAGGGGATCAGATTGAACAAATGGGAGGTTTTTATAAGAAACTAGAAATCCTCATTGTGTCTGACCATTATGGAGCGAGGCCATTGTGATTTGGTGCACATTGGAGAGAAAACAGTCATCGCATAATGGACAGGGTGTAATGGGAAAAATAGGTGTCAAATCAAGGAAAAGACAACTAGCAGTAGGAAAAGGCAACAATATGTTGGAGAAGGGAGGAAGCGTGGCATGATAGGAGTGGAGTGGGGGGTAGAGATGTGGCGGGCAACACCGAGGTGACAGGCACTTATAAACATTGGCTGGAGATGGAGCGGTTTTCAGAGTGGGGGGTAGGTGGTAAGAGGTTTTGAGCTAGGGGGGTACAAAATGCTGAGCACCTGCCACATAGCATGGGGACAGGAAAATGAATCCACTTTTCAGACCCCTCCCCCCTGCTGATCATGATAGAATGGACTGTGGGGTCTAAAACCAATCCCTTGCTATTGATTTGGGTGGGGTAGATCATGGCGGTTGGATTATGCGCCCGATATAACACAAGCCGAAAAATTAAGTTTTTCCTCTTTCAAATTTATCATAAATCAAAACTTTAGCCCAATATCTCATTTAAAAATTGTTAATCATGTTTAAATGACATGATTAATTTATCACAAGTAGGATTAATTATCCTAAAACATATTTAACTAACCCTAAGTGTGCATTTAATCTAGAAAGCCCATTTTTACTTTTTCCTAAGTTTGTGCAACTTCTATTCTAATGCCTATTTATCAAATTTAACCAAGCATAAACACTTTGGTTAATATTTCTCTAATCTACCTAATTAATTTCAACCAAGATTAAACTAGATGGTTGATTTATTCACTAACCTAAACAATCTTATTTAACTCAGTTTAACTATGATTAAACAATATGATCAAACTTAGGAAATCTAATTCTTTGTGGAATTTAAAAAAGATGCACACTTTATTTGAAAAATATCTAAGGTATCTTTGATGCATTTTTGTTGTTTTAGTGGTATTTAGACTTGCTTACTTTTATACATATTTTCTTTTTTGGTGTTTTTCATTATTTTCTTTTTCCTTTTTTAATTCTATTTTATTCTATTTTTCTTTTCTTATACACATTTTTTATCACCTTTTTTCATCATCATTCTTTTTTTGTAAATCATTTGGAGAATACAATATTATTTACAATTTCTATCAATTAAAAGATAATAGCCAATCATCATTTGATCCTATGAATTATAGGACCCTAACAAGACGTTGGTCAAAGTATTCCTCAAATGTATGCAACACTTGATAACATGCAGGCGAACCATTAGTCATCCATTATTAAGATGGAAGGTAAGATTAATGATCGAGATGTTTCCATTTTGATTGATCCTAGATATAATTATAGTTATGTTATTCCTAACCTAGTGGATAATTGTGGCTTGAATAAATAAGTGCATGTAGAGTCATGGGTGGGTCAATTGTTTATAGGGACTAGGAAAAGAGTTCATCATTGGGTGAGCTTATGCATTTGAGCTAAATGGTATTCCTACATCAACACATCTAAATTTGCTTCCTTTGGGTTCATATAGTATGCTTTTGGACATGGATTTCTTTTTCATTCATAGGACCAAGGTAGACTACTATGAGAAGGCTATTGAGTGTTTGGATGATGATGGAGAATAGAGAATCTTACAGGGAAAGAAGAAGCCTACATCAGTGAGAATGGTTATAGCCATGCAAGCTAAGCGTAGTTGTAGGAAAGGATGTGTATTGTTCGAAGTTCATATTTCTAGTGACAAAGGGAAGGATATTGAGGATGATGAATTTATGAAGAGGTTTCCTATTTTACAACAGTTTTTGGATGTGTTTCCAACAAATATTTCAGATTTTCCTCCTCATAGAGAAGGTAACCTTTCTATTGATTTAACGTCGAGAGTAGCGCCAACATCAAAGGAACCTCACATGATGAGTACTCTAGATTTCGTGGAATTGAAGTTGTAGCTTAAAGAAATTCTTGATAAGGGATACATAACGCCAAGTGTGTCGCCTTGGGGTGCACCAATATTTTTTGTAAAGAAGAAGGAAAATACTCTCACGTTGCAAATTGATTACGGGAAGTTGAACAAGGTGACCATCAAGAATAGGTATCCATTGCCACAGATTGATGATTTGTTTGATTAATTGAACAAAGCAACATTGTTCTCCAATATTGATCTAAGATCTGGATATCATCAGGTGTGCATCAAAGAAGAAGACAGTTACAAGATTTCATTCATACTAGGTATGGGAATTATGAGTTTGTGGTGGTTTATTTTTGTCTTACTAATGATCCAACTACTTTTATGTGGTTTATGAACAATGTGTTGTGTCCTTATCTAGACAAGTTTTTGATAGTGCTTGTTGATGATATATTGATATAATTCAAGAATGAGGAAGATCATGTAGATCACCTAGTAGGAGTGTTTGAGATTGTTGAGAGAGCATCAATTGTAAGCCAAGCTTAACAAGTGTACATTCCTTCAGACTAAAGTTAATTACTTGGGACATGTTTTTTCCAAGGATGGGATAATAGTGGACCTGAAAAAGATTAAAGCTATCATGGAGTGGCTAGCTCCTAGGAGTGTGGATGAGGTCAAAAAATTTATTGGACTAGCAAGTTGAGATAGGAGGTTCATCATGAAATTCTCAAATATTGGCTAGCATATCACATATTTTCAAAGAAAAGGGAAGAAGTTTGAATGGACATAGGAGTGTGCAGCCACTTTGGAGTAGTTGAAGTATTTTCTTACAAATGATCTAGTCTTGAAGATTGTAAATTCTGATAAGGAGTTTGTGCCATGTACAAATTCTTACAAGGAAGGAATTGGTGGAGTCCTGATGTGGGAAGGATAGGTGGTTTGTTATGAGTCAAGGAATTTAAATGAGCATGAATGGAACTATGTGACTCATGATCTTGAGTTGGAAGATATCATTCATGCATTGAATATGTGGAGACATTATCTTCTTGGAAAGTAGTTTAGTCTGATGAATGATCATAGTGGACTGAGGTATTTGTTTGACCAACCTAATTTGAATGTCATACAATCTAGATAGTTGGCTACCCTCAATGAGTTTGACTTCGAGATCAAGTACATCAAGGGAAAGGAGAATAAGGTTGCATATGCTCTTATTAGAAGAGTGTAGGTGAATCACATTTCAACTATGAGATCTTATGGGATATACTTGTAGGAGCGGATCTTACATGCAAGGCAACATGATGAGAGGTATCAACAGTTAAAGTATAGGTTGTAGCAAGGTGATAGAGTTGAGGAGTATAAACTCACAGAAGATGGCTTGGAGAGATTCAGGAAAAATATTTATGTGTCATATTGTAGTGATCTAAAGAAGCTTATCTTGAGGGTGTTTCATGTCAAGTAGTCTTCAGGCCACCTAGTATACCAAAAGACTGTGAAAACATTTAAAAAGTTCTATCATTAGCCGAATTTCAAGAAATAAGTGGTTGTGTTTGTTGCTAGATGTTTGTACTATCATAAGGTGAAATCAGAGTGAAAACATGCAGCTATTTTATTGCAACCTATTATGATTTCAAAATGGAAATGGGAGGTCATTTCAATGGACATAATTATGGTTTTTCTAAGGACATCAAAGCAGCATGATTCCATCATGGTTATCATTGACAGGTTGAGTAAGGTAGCTCGCTTCAATGCAGTGAAGTACACTAATTCAACTAGAGAGGTTGTTCAGATCTTCATGAGAGAGATGATGAGGTTGCATGGTGTTCCAAAGAATATTATATCAGATAGAGATTCCAAGTTCACTTCCAGGTTTTGGAAGGAATTTTTTTTAAGTTTGGGGATATGATTAACCTTCTGTACAACTTATTATCCATGTATAGATGGAAAAACAGAGAGAGTTAACATGATTCTTGAGGATATTTTGAGGATGTATGCCATGCATCATCAACAAATGTGGGAGGAGTATCTTCCATTGGTGGAGTTTAAATATAATAATGCGTATAGAGAGTCCTTGAAGATGAGTCCATTTGAGGCTCTTTATGGGTAGAGTTGTAATACTCCTATCAGTTGGAGTGATCTAGTGAATAAAGTGTTGATTAGACTGGATATGTTGGTTGAGATGGAATAAGAGATACAGGTTACAAGGAGGAATTTCAAGGAAACACAAGACATAAAAAATAATTATGTAGATCAACATAGAGGATTCAAGGAGTTTCAGGTTGGGGAGCATGTGTACCTATGAATCAAGCCCAACATGAGCTCCTTGAGGATTAGATCATGTGCCAAGATGGAACTTCGGTAGTGTGGGCCTTTCAAGACAGTTAAGAGGATTGGACCAATGGCCTATAGACTTGCACTGCCACCAACAATGAATTTCCATGATGTTTTCCATGTTTCATTTCTTAAGAGATATTTCTAGGATGTTGATCATGTGATTGATTGGTTTGTATTGTAGTGGAACCAAAGTGAGAGTTCCAACCTTAACAATAAAAAGTCATCAGAGAAACAATTCACAACTTTTGGCTTAGTTTTTGTTGGTTCAGTTTTGGGTCTATCCTTTTATCCTCTCATTCTCTCATACTCTTGCACACTTAGATCATTCTTGGAGCATGCTAGGAGCACTTTAGCATTCATGGGGATTGGAGAAAGAAAGCAAAGGAAATCAAGGAAGCACAATGAGATTATTGGATCAATTGGTACAATTGGATTGTTTTGCAAGTAACAGGTTGCATGTATGATTCCCTTGCTCATTTTTGGATGCATGGCATATGCATGTGATTCCTTGCTTATGTCTTGTCATTGGCATGGATATTTTCCTAGATTGACATTGGCTTCATTCTTTCCCTGACATTTGTTGGATAACCATGGTGATTTGGTGTTGTAGTGGCTACAACCACCCTCCAAAATTTTTCCTTAGCTTTGTTTTGGAGCATCCCTACCAAACATCCTAGCAGCATGTCTTTCACTGTCAAGTACATAGGCTTCATTGGTTTTTCAACAACTTTCTAGCCTGTGCATGTTATTTTTCTTCACTCCCCTCACAGGCTGCCATTCTGGACTTTGGCTAGTTGCTGGCTTAGTATCTCCCTCATAAAATTGTGCAATTCTTGAGGGGAACCAACCTTCCTTCCAGAAATTGTGCAAATGTACTGGGAAGTCAAACGGGCTTAGAAAATTGCGCAATGCAGTCAAACAGTCTTCCTTGGGAAATTTCACAATATTTCCCAACACTCTATCTCATCCCAAAAATTGTGCAATTCTGGGCAGTAGTCAGCTTGTCCCCTAGAAATTGTGTAATCCCTCTAGGACATCCAGCCCAGCTCCTCCCAGAAATTGTGCAAGTTCCTCTCTTAGTCAAACATGTTGTTGCATGTGCCTTCAGGTTGACTGGTTCCACCTGGGACCCAGCGAACTTCATTTCCATGCATGGGATTCTTTTTCCCAAAATAGAAAAGAGCAACATGAAAAAAGAATCCCTAGATTTTAGGGATCTATTTTTAGCAATTGGAGGTTACATGCAAAGATCGTTTTAAAAAATTCCCTCCAAGTGTCACCTTTACCCAGATTTGTGGCATGCGCATCATGAGCCTCAAACTTATTTATTCAACACTTTAGATCTCATTCTTCACATTGATCTTGGAGATCCGACATCCTACAAAACATTTAGGAGTCATCGACACATCTAGCTTAGGTATTTCTGGGTAAGTCAGCTTTATTTGTCTTTTGCAACATTTCTGTTGCTTTTTGTGTTTTGGCTTGTGTGAGTGCTCTCTGCTTGATTTTGGTGAACACTTGTCGTTTTCATGCATGTTAGCTTGTACAAGAACCGTTTCAGTTTTCGTTTGCATCTCACTACAGTTAAATGCATGACACTGTATTGCACGAATGATCGTTGATTCAACGACTCATTTCACACACATGCATGTTTTTCCATTTTCTGAATGTTGCATTTGCTATTTTCATGAATAATCATTCAATATTACTTACACTCATTTTTTCCATGCATTGATATCTTCATATGTTTTTAGTTGCCCATCGGTGGATCTGGACAACCTTGGCCTGAAATCTACCTTACTCAGACAACATTACGCATTTATGATAGGGAAGGCTATGCCGTCCTACCAGAAAATCCACAAATCTAGCCAAACAGTGTCCTCCAGACTTTCTTTGCTCAATTCTAAGAGGCAGTGTCTACTGGCCCAGAAAATTGCTCAATGCAATCCGTGGGCCTGCATGTCTTTCTACCTGAAATTGCGCATTGCGCAATCTAAGCACCCAGAAGGCCAATCTGGATTACGCATTGCGCAATTACAATATTCAACCATCCTGCCGATAGTCCAGATTGCCTTTTGCACAGTTCCAATAGTCAGTCTCTTGGCCTCCTAGTGAAAATTGTGAAATCCTTGATAACAATATCTCAGGTATGTTGCATGTCAGTCCTCAAGTCTGCTTTGGTTTTAACTGACAAATTGCTTTCCATGCATGTTTCCATGTCTCTAGGTATAGCAGGTGTTTGTTCATCTCTCAGCAGTTCAGGATCAATGGCCTCCAAGAGAGCAAGGTAAAAGGACACCGGCAGAAGCGCAACTAGAGAGGCAGTTGAGCGAGTGTCTTTGGGTTTGCTGATTTATGAAGAAACCAAGTTGATCGTAGACAAAGACATCAAGCTAAAACAGTAGGACACCAATGATACATTCTCAAGCACATTTGGGGAAGATATTGAAGACCACAAAATCTATGTGAACATTCACAAGTCCGTCTTGTACCAGATTGCATGTAGGTTTCTTGTGTTCACATGCACGGAAATGATACATTAGATCGTCTCACAAACTGATCCCAATGAGATGGTGTTAAGAAGGTTAAGTGGGACAAGGATTGCTACCTTTAGGTAACAGGACTATCAACAGATGTACCACTTGCCAAAGCCAATGATCACCATGGAGACATCTTCAACATACCCAAAAGTAATGCAAACTCCAAGGATATCTTAAGGATCTAGGTGAAGGAGCCAGCCAAGTTCAAGATGACACTTAACCAAATTTACAAGACGAAGATAATGTGGAAGGCATATCCCTACTTGGTCATGTTTTTATGCCACTTATATAGCCAAAAGAGCAAGAGACATTCCCACAGAATTGGGTGATCACGTTGGACCAACTAGCCAATGAAGGCAGAGCATGAAACTAGTCTGACATGTTGGCTCACAAGCTAAGGGAACAACTAACAGGAGCTTGACAACCACCGAAAGGTTAGCAAGTGGAAATATACATGTTACCATAAATCTTGGATGCAATATGTGCCCGTCAGTAGTTCCCAAGCTTCAAGTGGGCATGGACATCAGTGAACACCTCTATGAACACTTTTTGTAGACTATTTTCTGAATGCATCTTCCGAGGAGTCATCACACAGTTGTCAAACCATTTTGTCACCACAACATACAAGATGATATTTGAGTAGGATCCACCTTGCATGTCGAAGGCAACAGTGGAGGCACTGATCGACATAGCATATTTGTATGCCTCACCTTTTGGCACCTTCATCCAGAAGTACAACGCAGAGAAGCCTATGCATGTTATGCCAGAGTTTTCCATGGACAAGCTCGTCATGCAAGAAGTGTCATACCACATCTTGACATGACTGTCAACTAGAATTCATTGGAAGAAAAAGGCACCCTGGCCCACTCTTTCGTTTCAGATTAGGTTGTATGAGATATGGAATCTCAAGCATGTGGATGCCAAGATAGAAGAGTTCAAAAGATTTACTTTTAGTGTGAGAAGCTTCAATCTGTACCACTCGCATTTCTTTGTAAAGGAATACTATGTGAGAGTGAAATTCCCTTGGATTTACAGGGCATGTCATTGGGCTAAGGAAGACCCATGGAGATATTGTCACAACTTCTCTAGGCCCATGGACCCGTTGACATCATTGTAGAATGGTTAGCGAAGCAGTGCGAAGTAGCATCTAGGAGAGCACCACCAGTAGTAGCAGCAGAGGGAAACATAGCTGCTTGTGACAAAGGTAAGAGAAATATTGTTGATAGTGGAGAGGTAGAACAAAGTTTCAAATTCAGATCAGATCCACTTGTGGAGAAAACAACTTTGGAGATAGAGGCAAAGAGGTGATAGAGAAAAAGGAGGACCGCACAAAGGCAGGGAGAGAAACAAAGGATGGAGGAAATGGTGAAGGAGTTGCAAGAGTTGAAGGAGCAAATCTGGAAGGAACAGAAGCTGCATAGACAGGAGAAGGAAGCGTAGCATGGACAAACATAGCAAGGGGTGCAACATGTACAAATTGATGAAACTGTGCCCATACAGGTAGTAGAGTCATTTGAGTAGCTAGCACAAAGCAGACATGGTGAGTAGTCGCAAGATTAGGACTTTGCTTAAGAGATTGAATGAGCACTTGAGTAGATGGATACAGAGATGGAGCAGCCAAAGTTAGAGTAACATATCAACGTCATGCCTTACCACCTAGATTTAGACCAACTAACATCACCAGATACGGAAGCAGAGCAGATCCCAAGTGACTAAGGTGACACTTAGATCCTTGGAGACAATGCAGAAGAAGAGATACATAACATATCATTCGATGAGTTGCAAGCATTGGGGCATATGTGCACAAGCATTCAAAATCATTGGCTGATGCTACAGGGGCATATGTCAAAGCCACTAGCTCGAGTGTTTGCTTCTTGATAGCAGAGAATGAGCAAATGGATAAGGAGTTACAGACTACCAAGCAAGGATGAGAACTGGTTACCACATCCGATCGAGAAGAGTTGAAGAATGCGATTTTGGATGAAGTATCATCCCTTGAGACAGTTATGCAAGTGTTGTATTCCAGATTTGGTACCAGGCATAAGGTAGTCGTCCATCTCAATGGTTAGTAGCAGTGCTATGATAGGAGAGCACGTATCTTGTCAAACTTGCATACTGTTATCAACCAAATGAAAACATGGACAATGAGATACAAGGGAGCCCCATTACACTTGCCCAAGATGATGAAGCCCATGGCGGTTGATTTGAAGGCATGCATCTGGAGTGAGATCTGGAAGTATGAGGAGCTCCCGCATCTCATCACTAGTTTGTAGGCTTCCCATGCATGGGTGTTTAGAAGCAGGGATGTTGTCATGCGCACAAATGTGATCCCATCTATTGGGACACTCACCGAGGCAAAGACAAAGGTTCAAGTCTAACAAGAGATGGACTCGTACTTTCACAAGTTAATGCACATAGCCACCAGCACAGACTTGGCAATCAATGCAGACACCATGCATTAGTATGTCGCTGGTCCAACCACACTCAAGACAATGATGTGCATGTTATCAGACGAGTTGGACAAAGGAGTCAAAGAAGTGTACTCAGATGCTACAGACGCAAGATTTCATTTCGAGAAAGATGTCACTGTAGAGTACAGAGACACCATCGTGGACTACCAATATTGGTATTAGTTCAGCACCATTGACCATCGTGAGGATGTCGAAGAGTTGGTCCTCCCATAGTTGTTCCTGTCATAGTGATGTCTTGCATGGCTTGCTCAAGCCCATTTTGTCCCACATCGATACATGTGCGCATTTTATGTAACATCTTGTCAAGTGGAAGTTCAACTGTCGATAGTTGAATGTAACATCTATAGAGTAGTTGAAGAGTCATGAGGGTAGGTGAACAGTCACAAAGGGGAATTTCAAGGGTCACCCCACCCTTTGCTATATATAGTACCTCATAACTCATTGTATAGGCTTTTGGTAATCCAAACTTCCGATAGGAGTATCTTAGAGAAATCTTGGAGAGTATTGTAACAAGCCTTGGCTTCTCCACTGTGTAGAGCTAGTACACATCTTTGGAGGAGCAAGTGGTGGTGACTGTAATGTTCAGTTATCGGGACTAGTGATTGGTCATGGTTGTACTATATGATTGAAACTTTCACTTCTTAATATAACATAGCCAACACGTTTCATGCATATGTTGTTATTGTATTTCAGTGAACTTGTTTACTCTTGTGATATATGTATCTGTTTGCTTACGCATGTGTGTATAGAATCTTTTTGTATATGTATGTATGAATCTTAATGAAATGTGTTGTTGTTTTAACCATCACTTTGGATTGTTAGTTCACCTTCCTTCCAATTTGTGACGCATCTTTTCTCGTGTGTTCCCTTCTAAGTTGCGTGTTCACACAGGTTTCAAAGGGGCGCACTTATCCCACCTTCCATGTGTTAGAACCATTCATACACTTTCCTTGGCTTGCTGCACATGTCACACGCTTGCTACCAATAGGGACATATTACTTTCCTCCGCGCACAACCGTGGTCAAGGCGATACCGTTCGACCCACTGTTGGGACTCCTACAACAAACGATCTAAGGTCTAGTTGGGACTTCTTATCGGGGAGATCCCCTGACATGTTGGCGCGTCCAACACAGTTAACATTTCTAGGACTAGAAGGAGGGCCAAATGACAAGTTGTGCACTCTCATCTAGTTTTGAATCTTTTCACATATATCGTCGATACCGTCCACATATCGTCACACTCATCCCTCCGCAATTTTTTTCACATGCCGAACCTCTCGACATCACGAGGGAATTTTCTGATCTCTTGTCTGAATTCACATATGATGGTGAAGGTGAAGTGGCCTGGCCTACGTACTTACAAGACTTCTTTGCAATGCTTGACAATGTAGATGAATGATTTGATGAAGAGGCCAGCTTGCTTCTTGCATACACAGTTCATGAATCCCCACAATGGTGGTGCTGGAGTCTGCCTCCTGGCAGCATGCACTCATTTGAGAAGTTCTCTGATGTCATTAAATCTACTTTCCATCATTTTGATCCAAAACCTCTTGACCAAAAATTGTTAGAACAATGGAAGACCCCACAAGAATCGCTTATGGAATTTTGGGATCGCACCCGTGTGTTGCAATTTCAAGCTCCAAAAAGTCAGATGAAATTCCAGTATCTCATGGATAGATTTGAATACTGTCTTACCAAATTTATCAACCCTAAGAAGAAGTTCAAGCCCAAGCCCCGCTCAACATACTTCGATGATGGAAATGTGAAATCACAGATGGACATGTTAACTATCACAAGTGACTTTCCACCATCCCCACATCAAACAACTCCACCTTCCAACATCACTTCTCTCAATTTTCACACAAATTTGGTTGCAAAGACAATGGGTTTTCACATGCCTATATTACCTCATCCTCCATCTTAGTGTTCTGTTGATCTTGCAGATTGCATTGTCTTGTGTTCTTCCATTTCGGACTCTACACTTATTGTGAACAAGGTTCAAGCTATCGATGGATTTGGTGTTGCAAAACCAACCTATGATGTCATTCATGAAGAGTATGACTAGAAGCTTGAGCATTAACCCTTGGAGAAGGATGACTCCCTTCTATTCGAGTGATTCAGATTTAAGCAGGAATGCAATAGACTACATAGATAACCATAAATACAGAGATGCGATAACCATAAAAACAGAGATGCAGCGGAAATAATACTTCATTTCATTAATGGAGAATACTGAAATATGCTTACAAATAGAAATAACCCAGCTAGGGCGATGGTAGCTTATCTCTGAGAAGAGATGTGTCGGCTACATGCCTTTGAACTATTTCGAACTGTCTTTACAATGAGGCTCGAAGGGCTATTTATTATTGAGAAACAATGGCAAACCCTTCACATTCCAAAACCTAACCCTAGAAGATGAAACGCCAAATTATGGGCCCCGTTTTGGGGTGAGTTGGACAGCCAACTTCCCGGGGTCGTGAATTGGTCGTATTATCTCCGTTTGACGCGCATGATAGCCCATTGGAAAGATCTCTCTGAGGACTACGACGAAAAAGATGATTTTTATCAAAAAAATCGCTAGCGATAGATTTCCCAAAAAGCGTCGTTTAGGGCCTCAAAACGGCTCCGGAAGTTTAGGACCCGAAAAACTGCTAAAATTAGTAAACTGCGCTATAATTAAGGAAACCGAAAAACTGAAAGAGACAGTTGTGGGGGTCCAAGTGGGATAGGTGGGTGGCCACCAACATCCACCTGGATCATTCCTCCCCCCTTAGGAAGCAATGGTCCCCATTGCGTTGAGTTCCTCCTTGAGATGAGGAAGCTTCTGCTGAGCTGGGTCTTTGGTGAGCCGTTCTGCAATCTTTGATGTGTCCAGAAATGGTGGGAAGCATGGTCGGCGATGGTCCACATTGAACAATTGGTGCAAGCGAAGGAATGGAGGAATTCTATGCTTCAAAGCATTGTTGCCCACAGCCTTGTTACTGGTGTAAGGACCATGTCGAAGCGGTCTGAGTTTCTGATGGGTTCTGGTAAGGCGTTCTCTCTGCAGATGTAACCAAACTTTTTCACCCACCTGAAACTTACGTGGTACCCCTCTGGGTAAGGAGAAGTTGTTCCTGTGTTCTATCATGACTGTATCCCTATGTTGTTGCTGCTGCGTGGAGGAACCCTTTGCGGGGGTCATGGATGTAGCAACGATCTTCCCCTTACTTTGGGAGCGAACCAGACAGAAAATAAATTTCCTAGTCTGTGAGATGAGCTTGCTGCCTTTCTTAGCAGTGATCAAAGAGGTGGCGGTAGGTGGGGCTACCTCGGTATCCTGTATAATGAATTATCCAAAGAAATGATGACAGCGCGAGGCCTTGACTCATACACAGCATGTCGCCTCCACAAGTATGGCTGGCCTAATAGTACATCACAAACATCTAGAGGTGTAACATCACACAATACCTCGTCTGTGAAGGGCTTGATGCTGTAGGGAAGGTGGCATTGCTGGCGAACTTTGAGATCTCGTCCTTCGTGAAGCCAACCGATACTGTACGGCTGTGGGTGTGGTGTAGTTGGTAGGCCCAACCGCTTCATGACCTCTGCTGAAATGAGGTTCTTTTGGCTGCCACTGTCGACAATAAATTGCAGTGGCAAACCCTTCACCCACATCTGTGAGTGGAAAAGACGTTCCCCCTCCTCTGGATCTTCGGGCTCATTTTTCTGGATCTTGGCAGTAGCAACAGTGGCACTGGGATCCACATCAATGATCTGCTTCCCTTTGTCATTCCCCTTGTCGGGTTCTTACTCAGAGTTGGAACATGCATCTGATTCAGAAGCCTTCAACTCGGCCACCAGCGACTGCTTGGTCCGACACTCACTTGTGTTATGTGTGGGACTCTTGTGGAACTCACACCACTTTCTTGTGTCCTTCTTTGGCTTTGTGGTGTTGCTCTTTTCTTGCGGCTTTGACGGGTTGTCTTGGGTCACCCCACCTTGGCTTTGTCCTTTGGGCTTTGGATTTGCAGATCCGAAGTCTCGCTTCTTCTGTTTGAACTTTTGCTCGATTTTGACAGCGTATCGGTATGCTGTGCCGAGTGAGGAGATGTTCAAGAACTCCATCTCTTCCTGGATGTATCTGTGTAGGCAGCCGCGGTATTTGAGTACCGGATGCAACTCAGAATCTTTGATACCCAATTGTGCGCGAAGGGTATGAAAAATGTTTGTGAACTCCGGCACATCTTGGTCTCATCCCTGCCGCAGTGTGGTCCATTTGATGTATTTGTCCTCATAGCTTCCGACAGGGTAGTATTGCTCCTTGATGGCATCCCGGAAGTCATTCCAAGTGGGTGTGGCTGAAAATAGTGAGCCTGTACTTTCATCCTTCTGCTCGCAGTAGGTTTCCCACCAGTCCTTGACGTGGGGTGCTTTGAGAAGAGCGAAAACAATATTTTCCCGACTTGAAAATTCGTGAACAGAAAAATACCCATCTAGCAGATTTAACCATTTTTTAACGGCATCTGTGTCTATTTGACCCTTGAAGATGGGGATTTCAAAATTAACTTGTACCTTAAACGGTGTGGCGTTTCCAGAGTAGCTGTTGGAAGCTGATGCATCACCTCTGGGTAGCCGCTGAAGGATCTGCTCAAAGCTATCCATCATCGCGTTCCTTTGCCGCTTGGGGCTTCTTCGAGCAAGATTTTGATAGGATCTCCTGCCCCCTCGTCTTTCTTCTCATCCGCCATGGGAGGTCGTCGAGATTTGCGAGGCTGGGGTTGCAAAGGTTCGACCAATTCAAGCCCTAGCTCCTTATATCCCGACCTCGTTGGGGACATGCAAAGAAAAACAGAGAAAAAGCAGACCGCTCTGATACCACTGATCCGGATTTAAGCAGGAACGTAATAGACTACATAGATAACCATAAATACAGAGATGCGATAACCATAAAAACAGAGATGCAGCGGAAATAATACTTCATTTCATTAATGGAGAATACTGAAATATGCTTACAAATAGAAATAACCCAGCTAGGGCGATGGTAGCTTATCTCTGAGAAGAGATGTGTCGACTACATGCCTCTGAACTGTTTCGAACTGTCTTTACAATGAGGCTCGAAGGCCTATTTATTATTGAGAAACAATGGAAAACCCTTCACATTCCAAAACCTAACCCTAGAAGATGAAACGCCAAATTGTGGGCCCCGTTTTGGGGTGAGTTGGACAACCAACTTCTCGGGGTCGCGAATTGGTCGTATTATCTCCGTTTGACGCGCATGATAGCCCGTTGGAAAGATCTCTCCGAGGACTACGATGGAAAAGACGATTTTTATCAAAAAAATCGCTGGCGGTCGATTTCCAAAAAAACATCGTTTAGGGCCTCAAAACGGCTCCGGAAGTTTAGGACCCGAAAAACTGCTAAAATTAGTAAACTGTGCTATAATTAAGGAAACCGAAAAAATGAAAGAGACAGTTGTGGGGGTCCAAGTGGGATAGGTGGGTGGCCACCAACATCCACCTGGATCATCGAGCCTCCTCAATTTTTCCCGAACATCTTTGGTGATTTTGCAATCCCTGATTTCGCATGTGTATCTCCGTATACAAATGCACCCATTGTTGATCATTCGTCGAACACACCAGATGTCATTCCATCATCCATCAATGGAGAGGACAAATCACTCTTTGAAAATCCACTTGATTTTTCATCTACCTTTTCTGGAAACACAGAGGGTGAATTTTTCCTCTTCTCATATACCCCTCTTTTTGATTCATCAGATCATAAGCATGCCGAAGAAATCATTGATTTTTCTAATCATAGTTGTCGTTATATTTTTACCCCGGTATTTGATCACGATGATGATTCTATCTTAGTTGATTTTTTGAAGCCACCTATTTATGATGATTTGTCTGTCGATGAATTCGAAACCCTATAGACTATCGCAGCATTTCAGGCCCAGTTGATCGTTATGTTAGGTCCTCGCTATCCTAAGGTTGGTTTCACTTCTGATCAGAAATTGTTGAAATACCAAAGGATCCTCATCACTCATTTGTATGCATTAAATATCAACGTCACACACAGATTATGCTTCCTCCACTCGAACTACATGATCCCATCACTCATGCTTTGGAGGAATCTTACATAGCAAGCACACGTGGGTGATGCAAGTTGTCTTTGTTTCTTTCATTTTCTTGCATGTCATAGTCAATAGTATGCGTATGCTTAATAGCTGCATACAGTGTCACACAACATCATGGTAAGTCCAAGGATTGCATGCCATGCACTTGCAGTCACTTATGTTCTGTGGACGCATCTAAGCTTGAAGTGTGTTTGTCTTCATTTTTATATCTTTCTTGTTTGATGGTTCACACAAACTGTGTTGTTTGCGAAACATGATTTCACCAACATGGGTCAACCAATGCGCCAGTGGCTACATTGAGAGTATCACTTCACGTGGGTGGACCCGTGCACTGTTAGCTTAGGAGTAGGAGTAGTTTTCTTGCATGCATGTTTTCTTCTTACTTTGCATGTTTGTTTTCTTTCTTTCTTGTTTGCTTACTTGCTTTTCTTATGTATTTACTTCTAGTTTTTCTTTGTTTTGTCATTTGTTTGCTTGTTTACATCTGTAGGTCAGTTTCGCATGAAACCGTGTGCAACTCTTGAAACAAGCTGGGTAAAGTACAAGAGGACTTGTGAAGTTATCAATACTTGGTTATTTTTCATCTTGCCTATATATGAAGAACTTGTTGTATTCAGTCCATGATACGTCGATGGAAAATACGTAATGCTCGAAGTGAACTTTGTTGAAAACACAATGCTTGTGTGCTAATTAGTGTCACCTACTCTAATCAATTATTTTTGGGTTAATCCTTGTTAGGTTAGTCAAGTAGAGTAGCATGAGGGGGTAAACCTTAACAAACATGTCAGAGGTATATACAAACTACTTCTCTGAAGGAACAACCTATTTTGATCTCAATAAGTTGGGATCCCTCTTTTGCCTCTGAAATGAATAAGTGCTATGCACAATTACGAAAAATGAAAAATGAAAAAATAAAAATGTGAAAAATTTCGAAAAAATGAAAAATGAATAAGGAAAAAGGAGAGAAAGGCTTCCTACTTAGAGAGGTGATGCAAGTAACTTTGCCAGGGTACTCACCAGGCTTGCTCGCAACAAAGCGATGCTTGCATTCCTGCGTGACTCTGTTGAGGTACTATCAAGGCCTGCTAGAAGTGGAGAAACACGAGAGATGAAACTAAAATTCTGACGACCATAAAGCTTATGTGCCAATATACCCTCATCCCCAATTGAAACAACTGTGTTAGCTTGGATTGGAATTTGTGTCAACCGACCAAGTGCTTTGTAGATGCTGCATCTTACAATCAAGCAAGTGCAGAAACCAAGACGAACAGAGAACTGAACAATACTTCTAGAGGTGTTATACTTGATTTTCACGAACAAGGTCCATTTAGAGAGATGGAGTTCTACCAGTGTATTGCCAAGTGTTGTAGCAACTACAACCACCCTCCAAAATTTTTCATTAGCTTCGTTTTGGAGCCTCCCTACCAACCATCCCAGTAGCATGTCTTGCACTATTAAGTACATAGGCTTCATTGGTTTTTCAGTAGCTTACAAGCCTGTGGATGTTAGTTTTATTCACTCTCCTCACAGGCCAAAATTCCAGACTTGGGCTAGTTGCTGGCTGAGAAGGTCCATCAGAAAATTGCACAATTTTGGAGGGGAACCAGCCTTCCCTCCAAAAATTGCACAAATCTATTGGGCAGCCTGTTGGGCTCAGAAATTGCGGAATTCAGTCAGACAATATTCATTGGGAAAATTGCGCAATCTGGCCCAACATTGTAGCTCAACCCAGAAATTGCGCAATTATGGGCAACAGTTAGCTGCTCCTCCTAGAAAATGCACAATCCCTCTAGGATAGCCAGCCCAAGCTCTCTTAGAAATTACGCAAATTCCTCTCTGAGTCAAGCAGGTTGTTGCATGTGCCTTCAAATTGTCTAGTTCCACCTGGGATCTAGTAAACTTGATTTGCATGCATGCGCTACTTTTTCCCGAAATAGCAAAAAGCAACATGAAAAAGCATCCCTAGATTTTAGGGATGTATTTTTAGCAAGTGGAGGTTACATGCAAAAATCATTTTAGAAACTTCCCACCAAGTGTTGCTTTTTCCCAGATTTGTGGCATGCACATCATGAGCGTCAAACTTATTTATTCAATGCTTCATAGCTTATTCTTCACATCGATCTTGGAGCTCTAACATCCCAGAACACATCTAGGAGTCTTTGGCACATTCAACTCAATTATTTTTGGGTAAGTTTGCTTTTTTTGTCTTTTGTGGCATTTCTATCACTTTTTGTGTTTTGTCTTGTGTGAGTGTTGTCTGCTTGATTTCTATGAACTCTTGATGTCATTTGCATGAATGTCAGCCTGTACAAGAGTCGTTTTAGTCTTCATATGCATCTCACTAATGTCGCATGCATGACACTATCTTGCACGAACGGTTGCCGATTCAGTGACTCATTTCACGCACATGCATGTTTCCCATTTTTTGAATCTTGTATTCGTTGTTTGCATGCATAATAATTCACTCCTCCTTACACTCAGTTTCTCCATGCATTCACATCTTCATATGTTTTCAATTTCCCTTTAGCGTGTCTAGACAACCTTGGCCCTGACTCTACCTTGCCTGGACAACATTGCACATTTCTGAGAGGGAAGGCTCTGCCTTCCTCCTAGAAAATGTGCAAATATGGCCAGACAATGTCATCCAAACTTTCTTTGAGTAATTGTCAGAGGCAGTGTTGTGATGCAGGTAAATTCTAATCACGGACACAAACAATTCCTCTAGCCCAAGAGAGTGGGTCTAGTCACAAACAGACAATCTATGGAAGATTCCCTTAAGCTAGAATCAATTAAGGGGGCCTACCTCTTAGAATGCTATTCCACTTGGTGATGATCCTAATTCCTCGCTCCAACTATCTCTCATTTCCTTCCTTCGAACACCCGAAACAAGCAAACAACAGCAAATAAAAAATGTAATAGCATACAATATCGTATTCAACCTACTTAACAGGTCAAGGAACATTAAGCCATAAAGATATAAAATGACACGTCATGTAGGAAATCAATCGTTAGTTACATTATATAAATAAAAAAGAGATTACAATCAGTGCCTTGACATTGTTGGTCTCCTTTAACATATCTGGGTTCCCAGACTTCTGCTAGCACTTCATGGACAACCCCAACAATAGAGGTTTTAAGGCCTCATTCCCTCTAGTCTCAAATCAAACCAAATCACACTATGCTTGCTCAAACATACACTAGAAAACTTTAGACTATAGACGTCTTGCTGACTATTCTAACTCTAAACTAAAAACTAGCTTTTGCTTGGGAAAAAGAGAGGTTTATATAACTTGGATGGATGGGAGATGGTTCCTTTCCTCATGGGAGAAGGCCTTATCTCTTGGATTAGTTCCATCCTAATAAGGGAAAGGAGCCCAAATTCACCCCCTCAGCTCCATCTGGTCTTACCATTTACCAGACATTCGTTGTGAAGCTTCTAGAGATGAGAGATTCAACCCCATATTTAAAAAACATTCCAAAAGAGGATCGGTGTGACTGAGAAAGGGCTCAGTCGATCCGATCGGCATTGGTGACAATTGTAATCCCTACATATTGGCATGAGGAAGACGTGGGTCATTAGCATCGGTCTTGTAAACTGGGGTAAACAAAAGGTTTTTGGGAAATGATGCAAAAGGGAATTGTTCTGCTCATGAAGAGGGACACAATGGAAGTTTCTTCATGATAGGAAAGCATGTTGGGTACATTATAGAGGTCCCCCAGGATCGTAGATAGGGAGTATAGGGACAGTGACAAAATTTTGTGTAATAGATGCCCCCTAAGGCATGAAGACTAAACTAGAGTGAGGAGTGAAATGCTTTACAAGTGCATGTGGGGAACCAGAGTCCATCGTCAGAGAACCTGCAAGCAAGAATAGATACATATACATCACTAAAAACTCTGAATAATAATACATGAATCATGGTACGGACGCATCCATCTAGAGAATGATCATGTAAATGGATCCAAGGCATGGACACAGCCATCTAGTAGAAAGGATCATAATGAAATGAAGGTATGGTCACATCCATCCAATAATGAGAAGGATCACATATAAAAACTCATGGTATGGTCGTAGCCATCCATCTAAAAGAGACATGTATATCAACATGACCATGTCACATCGCCTCACAACCTAGACTTGTGTAATCATAGCCTAGGGTCTTGCGCTCAAAACAACCCAATCAAAGTAGAAATCCTAACATGAAAATGAATGTGTTGAAGTTGAACATGCCAAGAAGTCACTTGATTACTGATTAATGATGTGAACCATTAACAACTGTGAGAGAAACCACCAAGAATGACAATGACTCTCAAGGTACTGGTAGCACAGTTCACGGAATGTGAATAAAGGAACTGATGTATGAAATCACTTGATTGAAAGCCAATGACGTGAACTTGTCGCCGAGTGTGAAGAACTTGCCATTAGGGCATGAAAGCTCTAAGGTATTGGAAGGGAGACTCTCGGTCAGCTTCCTGGATGATGAGATGAAGTCGATAGGAAGTGACCTTGTCGAAGGAGGGACATGATGTCTCCCACATCATTGACATGAGACAAAGGGATGCAAATGATTTCAGATGGCACAGAGAATTAGGAGTAAGTGTAACTACAGAGGGACTAACTCTTGAACATATCGATGACACAATTTTGGAGTTTGGCAGCTTTCCGATCCATGGGATCGGTGGTCGTGATGACGTGGCAGAGATAAAATGGAAGGTCAAGTGAATGACACAACCCAGGAAAGTCAATGATGAAGGGAGGATATCCCAACCTGACATGAAACAGAGAGTGTCATGTTCAAGAGTGAGCTACCGACACGAATAATAGGATTTCCAATTTCCCCCCACCATTTTTGGTAGGTACCCCAATTATTTTTTATCGCAAGCTTGAAAGGGATAGCATGTACTTGCACTATAAGTTCATCCTTCGGATGAAATCGACCTAGTAAGTTTAACGAGCCCTAGGAAGGAGAAGCTCATGTTCGTCATGGTGACAAATCCAATGTCGTTTAATGCTTTAACGAGTCCGACAAAGGTGTAACTCGGTACCTTTTTCATGTTTAGAGAGTTTGAAAAAGACACGGAAAAGAAAACTCAACATGCTTCCTTTTCGTACATTTGTGTCTCTCAGGCCCGAAAAGGTAGAGAATGATACTTGAGAGAACTGCTTGACCATTTCAGTCAAGGAGTACCTTTTTCATATCCACAGAGTATTAACCATGGGACCTTGAGGGATTAACCCACAGTATCCCAGAGTAGTCTAGGGTGGGTGATATTCCACGCCAGTACCAAAGGCACATGGTGGGAGTATCAAACCGGATCCGCCGACTGTTGACTCATGTAGTTCGAGTAGTTACATGGTACCATGAGCATCATGTTGATTAGTGCATAGGCCTAAAATTCCACATTTTTTGAGACCTTCGAGCCACAGATATATAAGATCTGCGAGCCATGGATGCTTTTTAACACACATATTATATTTTGGGGTTTTGATGTATGAAAAACATTATTCACACACACACACACACACACACACACACACACACACACACACACACACACACATATATATGCTATATTTCCCTGCTTACTATGATACAAATGATTTGTTTTTTACTTTTGCATGTTTCGCAAATTTCTATCCAACACATAATTAGCTAATGCATTTGTCAATGTATTGATATGTCTAGGAATATGATGATATGCAATGTAATCAAAATTTCTCTCCAATAGATGAATACATAGATACATTCTCAATATCTGAGCATTTCTGATGGAATATTTCTCGTTAAGTTGAAGAACGACAAGCTGTGAATCAAGGTTGACAACCAAATCATGGATGCTAAGAGCGATAGCTTCTGACAACAATTCGATAACTGTGCTATAGTCAGCGATGTTATTAGTTGTTTGACCTAGAAAAATACCTTGAAGATCAATCAAATCCCCATGGGGATCATAAATGGCCCATGTCGCAGATGATAGATTCCAGGTACTTCGGAAAGCTCCATTAGCGAAACCGATGTGAGGAGACACTGACATCTGTAAAGCAGGAAAAAACATAATAAGCAAGAAAGCTGCTTGCAAAACAACACACAAAACCACACTGCACAAAAATGAATGAAACACTTGTTGTACAACAATAGCCATGCAATATGACTTAAGCATAGTACTTTTTGAGATAAATCCCATTACAGGGCTTGTCTAAGGGATTTCCCTCATAGTCAATAAGTTCATAGGCCCATTTTTTGTAACATGCATTTAACAATATAGGACCCATGCCACATGGGTTCGAGCTTGCCTGCCCATAGATTATCATTAGCCTGATCATACAAAAGGACCAAATCACCTTCAGGAAAAGCTCGAGGAGAAATGGACTGATCAAAATGGGATTTGAATAATTTATTGTGTGCTTCAATGACCAAAGCTACAAGATGATTAGTCTTGTTGAGTCGTTCTAAATACAAGATACATTCTTCTTGAGGTGAGGTCTCATGAGAAGTTCGACAACCAGCTTGAGGGATGGAATTTTTCACTCAATCAATAAAGTTGCTTCCAGATCACAGACTAGTTGGAATGGTGTAAATCTAGTTACATCCTTAGTTGAGGTTTGGTAAGCCTAGAAAGCTAAAAAGAGCATGAGATGCCAATTTGACTTGTGCATCCCAATGGTGCACTGAAGCATTGTAACCAAGACTTTTTTCACAACTTCAACTTGGCCATTGGCCTGAGGGTAATACAGGGTTGATCCATTGTGGAGTAAACCCAACGTAGAGGTCAGCTCAACCAT
Source organism: Pinus tabuliformis (assembly GCA_031772625.1). Taxonomy (NCBI): domain Eukaryota; kingdom Viridiplantae; phylum Streptophyta; class Pinopsida; order Pinales; family Pinaceae; genus Pinus; species Pinus tabuliformis. The sequence goes on from CM062805.1 coordinate 249,435,491, forward strand.
CATGCTATATCGGAAGTGGGAGCCATGGTCGGTGACAATGGCATGAGGCACTCCAAAGCTGGAAATAATGTGATTGAATAGAAATTGAGTCATCGTTTTACAGTTTGAAAAGTATGTAGGCATCGCTTTGGCCCATTTGGTGAAATAATCTACAACTACAATAATGTAGCCATGCCCCTCGACCAAATGAGGGTTACATGTCATACAGTGGATGCACCATTTGGAAAAAGTACCAATGGTAATAACAGGGTGTAGGTGAGTGCGCGGGGCTCACATTTTTCGTTGGTAAATTTGGCACTCATGGAATTTGCAAATAGCAAGGATGTAATCCTTGAATATGGAGGGCCAAAAGTAACCAGCACAAAGTATTTTTTGAGTAATAGCATATCCAGATATATGACTGCCACATGCCCCAAAATGGAACTCATTTAAAATTCTCTCATCCTCCTCGAGAGTAAGACATCGACAAAGAACTAAATCAACACCGACACAATGTAAAGTATCTCCAATAATACAGTAGGGTTGGGAGTGATGCCGAATGTGTCAGCGATCATCCTTAGTCAACACAAATCAGAAGGTGGATGTCTGGACATACATGATGATATCACCGTACCATGGGTCGAGGGTGCTAATCAGGAAAAGATTCTCATCCTTAAGCTGCTCAGTGGCACCAACATGAAGAGATGCAGAAGGAAGAGAGCAAATCAATTCAGAAAAAACCACGGATTTCTTAGATTTGGTAGTCATGAACACCAAATCGAACTCTTGTAGGATTACAATCCATTTAGAATACTTACCCCCCAGCAATTGACGAGTCAGGATGTAGGTCATGGGGTTGCATTCAGAAGTCACAGTGGTAGTGTGTAGGAGAATGTAGTGTTGAAAGCGCTAAAAATCCTGGACTGCAGCCAAAGTCAACTTCTCGATGTGAGAATAACACGTCTCAGTGTCAAGGAGATTGTGACTGAGGTATTAAATAACATGCTCATTGCCTTCATCATCGTCTTGTACCAACACCATGGCGATGGTGCTAGAGGCTATAGTGAGATAAAGGAAGTAATAACGATGATAATTCAGGGGATGCCACAAAGGAGCTTTTATGAGAACAACCTTGAGGTCATCGAAATACTTTTTGGAAATTTCATCCCAAACAAAGGGTGTTCCTTGCTTGAGAAAACGGTTGAACCCTAAAGCTAGCTCAGCATAGTTTGGTACAAAATGATGGAGGAAATTTTCTATTTCCTGCAGACTTTGTAATTGGTGCAACGAAGATGGAGGGGGTAAATTAACTATGGTCTAGTCTTTAAGAGGATCAAGGTGAATGCCTTCCTTAGAGACAATAAAGCCAAGGAGTCATCCAGATTCAATGCATAGGACACACTTATGTGGATTCAGCCGAATGTTGTAGTGTTGATAGTGAAGAAAAATTTGTCGAAGATGATCAGTGTGATCATCACGCTTATGAGAATGAGCAGGAAGGTCATCTAAGTAAGGCTGAACGATGTTTCAGATGTCATGGAATACATAAGACATCGCTCTCTAAAATGTAGCCCCAACATTTTTAAGGCCAAAGGGGAGATTTTTGTATGCGAAAATACCCCATGAACAGATGAAGGTTGTCTTATGTTGATCAACCAATGCAACGTTGATCTAGTTGTAGCTAGAAAAAATGTCCATGAAAGAAAAGAATTCACTCCCAACACATTCACCAATGATTTGATCAATGAAGGGAGTGGGGTAGTTATCCTTTGGATAGGCACGATTGAGATCACATTAATCAATGCAAACACAGATCGTTCCTTGCTTCTTTGTCATAGGTACAATATTCAACACCCAATCTGTAAGAGGGATTGGATAAATGAATCTATCTTTGAGAAGTTTTTCAACTTCACCCTTGATGGCGGCCTCTTTTCTAGGGTGCACTGAGCAGAGCCATTGGAAAGTGGGCTTTGCATGAGGATAAGTTGGTATTTCGTGCACAACTATACTTGGCTAAATGCTAGGCATTTCTTCATATGACCATGCAAAAACATCTTGGAACTCTTGGAATAGAAAAGTATAGAGCTTGATCTCTTATGGAGAACAAGTTACTCCGATATGGATATTTTCAACGACACCAGGCTTGATAGAAATATCAATTAGCTTCATTTGGGTAATGTTACCCATGCTCCCTTCCAACCAAACTTCATGAGGCATGATCAGTGTCTAAAGTGGTAGGGAATGGAATTGAGAAGAGAACTCCTCGAGACAAGTAGACAGGACCACTGAGCTAGGCAAGAACGAGGAATGATGATGAGTATCGTTCCAAGGTACTTCTTCTAGAGACATTACTTCCATGATACTATCGTCAGAAAGAAAAGTCTCCGCTAAGGGATCAAAAGACTCTGAAGCACCAATCCACAGGGATTGACAATACGCATCAAGAGAGGTTTTCTAAACAAGATAATTAGAGGACACCGAAGGCGAAGCTGAAACAATTTCCACATAATTAATTTTGACAAGACTTAACGGAATTACCTCGCCGCATGTGTCAACAAGATTTGGAGAAGGAATGACCCAAGAATTAGACTTGATCGAAATCATGTTAATAGAGGCAACATGAGGAGGTGGGAGTGGAAAGATACCCATCAGAGCAAGATCTTTAAAGATTCCTGCCCCCACATTCTCATAAGGAGCACTGGTGTGCTTGACATATGGAACATTGCCATCCAAGGAGGAAGAGGCAAAGAAGGATAGTTGGTCGACTATGACTATCTTCCCTTGATGGGGAAAGCGAATCACGCGGAAGAAGGAGGAGGCTACAACATGCATAACATGGGTCCAACTTTGTCCGAGTAGAATATTATAATTGAGATTAACGTCAATGATCTCTACTTTGACGTGCACTTTCTTCTCATCCAAAGTAATGGCAAGGTTGGGTAAGACACCAAATGGTCACGAATCACCCTCGTCAAAAGCTTCCAAAGTGTTAGGGGACTAGTTCAGAGTAGGAGAACCAATTGCCTTCCGAAAAGCAACAAACATGATGCAAGTGGAAGCACCTTCATCAATGATGGTCCTGTGAATGGTTTTCTCATTAATGATGACCTAAATGAGAAAGGAAATTTGATGAGTAAAATGTGGAACATGGTTTTCCAAGTCAAAACAAATAAGATTAGAATTAGTCAGATCAATACCCCCAATAGCTGACAGTTATGATTTCCGCTGAGAAGGGAAACTTTGAAGGACCTCGAGAGTAGACATAATTGATGGTGCTTGAACCAAATCCTCAACAATGTTATAATGCTGAGCGGCTCAAGCATTTGTATTGTTTCGTAGCATACCTCGAGAAGGTGGTCGAATAGAGGAATTAGGATTAGGTCACTCTATATGGAGAGGACTAGAACTTGACGGGGTAGAAGAAGAAGGGGCGCCTTCTTTTTCTTTCCCTTCTATCAGAGTAGGAGTTTGATAATCTTTTTTCCTGGTAGCCACATTAATCGGTGTACTCATCATGAACACTTGTGAACCCAAGGAAGCAGATGACTGAGGCTGGTATACCATTTGGGTTTTCTGGGATGGAAAGGGCTCTTTCAGGACAGTTGGGGTCCTTTTGAGCAATCGACTGACTTCAGATCATCTGGGACATTCCTTAGTATAGTGATATTCCTCACAAATGAGTGATGGATACTTAAGCTTCCCTTGGGAAGAATCACCTGCAGACGACTGAGGAGGACCTTGTTTTGGGGCATCCACTTTACCATTGCCTTTGCCTTTCTTCTTACATTTTGAGGATTTGTTCACTATGGTAGACTGAACAGCGTGGACCTCTGAGGTTTTACCAGAGCTAGGTGGATTCTAAGAGGGACTATTGAAAGCAATGTTTGAGGCCAACTTCTATTTGGAAGAAGATTTTGTAGGGGACTATGACACTGAAGCAATTACTCCATCAACAAGAGGTGTAGCCGGTGACTTTGATGTCGTTGGATCGAATGATGTCCTCGGAGCATCGAGTAATAGCTCATACAAAGTGCTAGACTTAGAGTAAACGAGATCTAAGTATTGGGCACAAGAAATGGCTTGCTCCTCTGTGACGCACGCACCTCTAGCGATATCGTGAGTAATTAGAGTGACGAATGATTTGGTGAACCATTCAGTTAGTAACTAATCAAGAATCTCGAGTTTGATCAAGCGATGCCTATGTCTCCATTCATGGATGTGATCGGAGATGTGGGTCGCAGTATTTTGCTTGAGTGATGTAAGCGAATAGGTGTCAGTTTCATAGTGAACCAACAATTGGAAATGCGTGAGGAATGCCATGGCTAAAGAGTTGAAGTCATAATAAGTACTTCAAGGGAGCTCAATGTACCACTTGGCTACAGTGCCTGTGAAAGTTCGTTGGAAAAGACAGAGACGAATAGAATCATCAACGTAGAAATTCGAAGAGAACCAGAGTTGATATGTCATCACATGGGCTTGAGGATATTCTTTTGCTTTCTCATCGAACTTGGGACAATCGCTCGGGATCTTGGATGGGACTGGAGGCCAATAGGGCGAATGAAGAATTAGATCATTAGTGAGTCGAGACACATCTGGTAACTCTAGTGTAACTAAGAACGGTAATTGAGTATTAAAAGGAATTGGAGGTTGATAAGTGGGTCCAACTGGAGGAGCCCATCCTTGTTAGTAAGGATTTTGTTCCCATAGTGGAGGGTTTTGTCTGTATGGCATTTCATTTTTTCCCCACTATAGGTTACCTTTCCCGTAGAGAGGATTCTAACTTTGAAAGCCTTGAAATTGTCTAGCCATAGGTTGTTGATAATCAACATATGGGTTAAAAGGCTATTGAGCCTATTCACCTTGGGCATATGGGTTTTGCACCTACTATCCATGGACATACGGGTTTTGAACCTGTTGGCCTTGGACATAAGGATTTTGGACCTGATGTCATTGGACAAAAGGATTTTGAACTTGTTGCCCTTGGACATGAGGATTTGGGGCCTACTGCTGCAGGACTTGACCCTGACCTTGTCCTTACAAAGGTTGACCCTCTTGATATGTATATAATGGTTTCTACTACCCAGGTTGGCCTTGTTGCTACGAGGGTTGACCTTGCAGTTGCAAAATTTGTCCCTGCTGCTCCAGAGGTTAGCCTTGTGAAGACATAGGTTGGGAGGTTTGATGAACATACTACATTTTCTGCTGCTTGGTTTGGTGCAACTGCTACGAGGGTTGCCCCTGTGGTTGTTGCAGTGGTCCTTCCTATTGCATCATCAACCCCTACTACTACATGGATGGCCCTTGATACAATGAAGGTTGCCCTTGTTGTTACATAGGTTGTCCCTGCTGCTGCAAGGGTACTTGGACAGTTGCCGGATTGAAACCTTGAAAATTTCTGAACTATATCTGGCTATAGCCACTGGGAATGGCAGTCAGACTAGCGTGAATGTACTGTCTAGGCTCAAGGATGTAAGGTGGATTTACCATTCCTTGGGAACCATCTAGAACATAAGGAGTTTGGTACTGAACTTGAGGCTCACAGGGCTGCTGATACTGGAAATTGCTTGACCCAGATGGACAAATAGGATTTTGGACCTATTGGTATTGGACATTTCTTGATCCAGTAGGACTAGCAGGGTTTTGAATAGAACCAGAAGAAGGCTGGTTCACCCCAACCATGTGATCCTGTGAGCTAATCACATTAGTGTTGCCTAAAACCATAGAGACATTCAGATTTCTCCCCCCAGGTGGAGGTACAGCTTATGCACTTACTGGAGGGACTGATAGAAGCAAGACTCAAGACCATTGGTTGCACTAGATGGGTGACTTGGACTCACGAGACAAGAGGGTTTGGAATAGTGGGTGGCACCGAGACTGAAGTAACTGCAGAAATCACCGTCTATTGGGGGGTCAAATTCCGAATGAACGGACCCATCGTAGGCATAGTGTCAGATGCCCAAACAAGATTATGATAAAGCGAAGAGGCACTAGGTGTATCCGAGACCAACTATTCTAAAGTCACATAATTAGGAGGTAAGTCTTGATAAACACTGATGGGAATGCTTCCTTTGTAGGGGAAACCTTCAAGGGGAAACTGATCTTCTTCCTCTTTGACAATGTGTGGAGTGGAAACCTCTGAGTCGCTCAGAGAGGAGACTAGAAATTTTCCTTCAGGTTCCATGGGTGGAAAAAAGCGATGATGAATGATCGAAGATGTTTGAGGGGATAATTCCAAAGGAATAGCCAGCTGATCACACGAACTGTACAAACACTATGGTGATATCATAAAAGGGTCAAACAAAGGATTCAAAGGATAAATGGCCAGTCCAATATGACTGTCAGTAGCCGGCTGACTCTCGAGAGTCTGGATAGGGTTATCTTGAGATTCTAGGCCAATATCAGAAAGTGACCCAGTATCTAAGGGAGGTGGATGAGGAGATGACAAAGGTTGAATGCTCAGAACAATTCCAAGGTCAACACATTGGTCCTTAAGTGACTGCAGTAATTCAAGAAATGGCTCCTCAGACAATATTTTAGACAGAGGAGAGGAAGAGGAACTAGGTGAACCAGATGGTTTAGCAACGATGGCTTTGTCTCAAATAACAGGAAGAGAGAGATAAATTCCAAGGCCTTAAATGTACTTTAAAATGAATACTCATGATTTGGTCTAGAAAAGACTAACAGGGATGTTATGAGATCGCAGGAAATAATTTTTAAGATGCGTAAACAAACTGGTGCTCTTTCATGTTTTAAGAGTCGAGAAAGAAACAAAGGTGACTCTATCACTTTTGATTTGAAGTGAGATCGAAAGGACAAGTGCTCCGATTATGTTTTAAGCTTAAAGAGTCAAAAATATCAAATGACTACTCAGGATGATCTAGTAAAAAAGAATTACCAAGTAACCGTGAACTACAAAATACCACCCGGCGAACTGAGAAGTACAGGTCGACGATCTCCCCGAATGTTGTGTTCTGTGTATCACATTTACAAGGCAGTAGACTCAGCTTCCTATGGATAAAGGATTACAGCCTAGTGGGGTCTCCCTTTATATACTCGATGGTACGGGGAGCACAAGTCCATACTAGTTTGTCTAGTGCCGGAGCGAATGACAACCGCTAGGTTTAAAGATAGTAGAACACGTCTCTAGCCTAGACCTTCTATATGTGATCATTAGGCTTCAAATGTGCCTTAGGTTAATTGAGTTCATTTTAAAGTTTATCTTGAATTATGTCTTGGTTTTCAAGCCATAACAATGTGACTCGAAAGATCCTATATGTGGCTAAATGAGACAAGACTCTTTCATTTTGATGAATCATTTACACTAGAGAGGGTAGAAAACAAAATCAAATGAAAAAAACCAAGCAACCAAAAGCAAAGTGATTTTTTCACTACTTTACTTTTTGAAAACAAAATAATGAAAAAACCTTTCCTAGTTCCTATTTTCCTAACAAGTGCACTTATAGCAATCCTTTCAAAGGTAAAGAGAATTCTTTCTCTTTTCAAATGCAAATGAAACTCTAGTTTTCAATGATGCCAACTAACATAGCACATTGGTACAAAAAACTAGAATTGTGTACTTTTCATGAAATGACAAAAAGGAATGTTTTTGTAAAACACTTCAATGAAAATTTTTTCGAGACAATCAATCCTGAGATAGATGAAAAGACACAAAAAATAACTTCTTCAAAACTAATGAGACAGTGACTTTACCAAAAAACAAGACAAGAAATGTGATCTGTGCCAGAAAAGAGATGTTTAAACAATCAAACGAAACTTTTGAAACTTGAATGATGGATATCAAGGCAAGAGGACTACAAGTGAAATGCAAGGAGTAAATTCACCAACAACTTGACTCACTGAGTTCACAATCAGCTGAATGGATGACAACCTAGATGTCCTAGAGCCACTAACCATCCAAAGACTCAATAAATCAAGCAAAAGAAGGAAAACCAACAAGCACATAAACCAAGCCAAATCAATCTTTCCAGTCAGGGAGAAATAGTCTAAAACAAGTTAAGAGATAGAAATCAAGAGAGCAAGACACACTGGTTGAGATCTAGTGTAAACCCTAATCTCCACCTATAGGCATTAGTGCGACTACCTAACTGACAAGAAGCGCCAGAAGGGGGTTGAGATGACTGTTTTTGACAAACTTGATCCAATCGGTGCGAATTTTTTAGAAAAAACCATGCTGGCCAAGGATTCAAATGAAAAAGTAAAAATTCCTCAGGTAAAAACTAGACTTGCTACTGTGAATTTTAGACTCAAAGCAATAAACTAGGCAAAGTAGAGAACACTAGAGGGAAATGGTAATACTAGAAAAGTTCACACGAAGCCATGACATTACAATCAATCAAATAGAAGGATTGGCTCCCCAGTGGAGTTGCCAATTTGTGATGCAGGTAAATTCTAAGCGCAGACACAAACAATTCCTGTAGCCTGAGAGAGCAGGTCTAGTCACAAACAGACAATCTATGGAAGATTCCCTTAATCTAGAATCAATTAAGAGGGCCTACCTCTTAGAATTCTATTCCACTTGGTGATGATCTTGCTTCCTCACTCCAGCTACCTTTTGTTTCCTTCCTTCGAACACCTGAAACAAGAAAACAACAACAAACAAAAAATGTAATATCATACAATATTGTATTCAGCCTACTTAATAGGTCAAGTAACATTAAGCCATAAAGATATAAAATGACACTTCATGTAGGAAATCAATCGATAGTTGCATTTATATAATTCAAAAAGAGATTATAACCAGTGCCTTGACGTTGCTGGTCTCCTCTAACGTATCCATTTTCCCACACTTCTACTAGCACTTCATGGACATCCCCAACAATAGAGTTTTTAAGGCCTCTTTCCCTCTAGTCTCAAATCACACCAAAGAACACTATTCTCCCTCAAACATACACTAGAAACTGTAAACTAAAAACTAGCTTTTGCTTGGGAAAACTAGAGGTTTATATAGATTGGATGGATGGGATATGGTTCCTCTTCTCATGGGAGAAGGCCTTATCTCTTGGATTAGTTCCATCCTAATAGGGGAAAGGAGCCCAAGCTGACCCCCTCAGCTCTATCCAGTTTAACCATTTACCAGACTTCCATTACTAAGCTTCTAGAGTTGGTTGCTTCAGCCCCATATTTAAAAAACTTTCCAAAAGAGGATAGGCATGACTAAGAAAGGGCTCAGTTAATCTGATCGGCATTGGTGATAGTTTTAATCCATGCATATCAGCACGAGCAAGACATAGGTCATTAGCACTAGTCTTGTAAACTGGGGTAAACAAATGATTTTTGGGAAATGATGCAAAAGGGAATTGTTCTGCTCATGAAGAGGGAAAGAATGGGAGTTTCTTCTTGATAGGAAAGCATTTTAGGTACATTGTAGAGGTCCTATAGGATCATAGATGGGGAATACAAGGACAATGACAAAATTCTATGTAACATGTGTCTGTTGGCCAAGAAAATTACGCAATGCAGTCCCTGGGCATGCATGACTTGCCAACTGAAATTGCGCATTGCACAATCTCAACACCTAGCAGGCTAGTCTAGATTGTGCATTGCACAATGCCAATAGTCAACTAGCCTCCCTACAATCCAAGCTATCTTTTGCATAGTTTCGACAGTCAGTTTTCCGGCCTCCCAATGAAAATTGCGCAATCCTTGCCAGTAGCCTGCCAGGTATGTTGCATGTCAATCCTCAAGTTTGCTTTGGTTTTAACTAACAGATTTCTTTCCATGAATGTTGCCATGTCTACAATAGTATAGTAGGTGTTCATCCGTCTCTCAGCAATTCAGGATTAATGGCCTCCATGAGAGTAGGGTCGAAGGACATCGATAGAAGTGCAACTAGAGAAGCAGTTGAGCGAGTGTCTATGAGTTTTCCGACTTACGAAGACACCAAGCTGATCGTAGACAAAGAAATCAAGCTGAAATGGAAGGACATCAATGATACATTCTTAGGCACATTTGGGGAAGACCTTGAAGACTGCAAAGTCTATGTGAACATTCAAAAGTCTGAATTGTACAGGATTGCATGTAGGTTTCCCACATTCCCATGCGTGGACATGATACATTGGATCATCTCAAACACTGATCCCGAGATGATGGTGTTAAGCAATGTTAGTGAGACAGGGATTGCTACCTTCATGGCATAGGAATATCGGCAGATGTACCACTTGCTAAAGCCAGTGATCACCATGGAGACACCCTTCATCACACTCAGTAACAATGCAAACTCCATGGATATCTTGAAGAACTGGGTGAAGGAACTAGCCAATTTTAGGATGACACCAAACTAGATTTACAAGACGAAGATATTGTGGAAGGAATATCAGTACTTTGTCATCTTTGCATGTCGCTTATACAACAAAGAGAGCACAAACACCTTCCCACATAGTTGGGTGATTACGTTGGACCATCTATCCAGTGAAGGCAGAGCATGCAACTGGTCCAACATGTTGGATTATAAGCTGAAGGAACAGGTATCAGAAGCTTGACATCTGCCCAAAGGTTAGCAAGCATAAATCTATATGTCCACATACATATTGGATGCAATCTGTTCCCATCAGCAGTTCCCAGGCTTGAAGTGGGCATGGATATCATTGGAAACCTATGTGAACACTTATTGTAGACTATTTACCGAATGCGGCTTCCGAGGAGTCATCACACAGTTATCAGACCATTTTACCACCCTGATGTACAAGATGGTATTTGAGGAGGATCCACATTACATGTCAAAGGCAGTAATGGAGGAACTTATCGACATAGAAGATTGGTATGCCTCACCTTTTAGCACCTTCATATGGATTTATAGTGTGGAGAAGCCTTTGCATGTTTTGCCAAAGTTTTCCATCGACAAGATCATCACGCAAGAAGTGTCGTACCACATCTCGACAGGACTGTCAGCTAGACTGCATCGAAAGAAGAAGGCACCCTAGCCCACTCTTCCATTGCGTATCAGGTTGTATGAGACACAAAATCTCAAGTGTGGGAATGTTGAGATAGATGAGTTCAAAAGATTTACTTTCAGCACTAGAAGCTTCAATTCGTATGACTCGCATTGCTTTGTAAAGGATCACTGTGTGAGAGTAAAATTCCCTTGGATCCATAGGGCATGTCATTGGGTTGAGGAAGACCCATGGAGATATTGTCATATCTTCTCCAGGCCCATTGAACTGGTCAACATCGCTGTAGAATGGCTAGTGAAGCAGCATCTAGGAAAGTAGCAACAACAAAGGAAAACATACCTGCGTGTGACAAAGGCAAGTGAAAGACTGCTGACATCGCAGAGGTAGAACAAAGTTGCAAGTTCAGAGAAGATCCACTTGTGGATAAAGTAGCATTGGAGTTAGAGGTGAAGAGGTGATAACACGACAAGGGGACCCTACAAAGGAAGAGAGAGAAACAAAGAATGGACGAAATGATGAAGGATTTGCAAGAATTGAAGGAGCAACTCTAGAAATAATAGGATTTGCATAGACAAGAGAAGAAAGGACTGTAGGGACAGACACAACAGGGGGAACAACATGCACAAATAGATGAAACTGTGCCCACGCAGGTAGTAGACTCATCTGAGAAGCTGGCACAAAGTAGACAAGATGAGAAGTAGCAAGATTAGGACTTTGCTCAAGAGATTGAATGAGCACTTGAGCAAATGGATACAGAGATGGAGTAGCCAGAGTTAGAGCAAGACATCGCCCTCATGCCTTACCACCAAGAGGTCGACCAATTGGCTTCACCAGATTCAGAGGTAGAGCAGGTCCCAAGTGACCAAGGAGACACTGAGATCCTTGGAGACAATCTGGAAGAAGAGATGCAAAACATATCATTCAATGAGTCACAACATAGAGTTGTGCAATCACGCAGAGTTTCTAATCCAAATGTTCACACATCTCTTGCACAATTTGAGGAATGAGTGATCGTATCTGATGTGTGCAAGAATCCAGTAGCATTGGCTGATGCTACGAGGGCATATACTGAAGCCACTAGCTCGAGTGTTCACTTCTTAATAGTAGAGAATGAGTGAATGGATAAGGAGTTACAAACTTCCAAGCAGGGAGGAGAACTATTTACAACATCCACCCAAACAAATTTGAAGAATATGATACTAGATGAAGTATCATATGGTACCGTGCATAAGGCAGTTGTCCATCTCAATAGTTGGCAAAAGCACTGTGCTAGGAGAGCATGTATCTTGTCAAACTTGCATAATGTTGTCGACCACATGCAAACATGGAAAATGAGATACATGGGAGATATGTTACACTTGACCAAGATGATGAAGCCCAGGATGGTTGAGTTGAAGGCACGCATCTAGAGTCATATCCAGAACTATGAGGAACTCCCGTAGCTCATCACTAGTTTGCAGGCTTCCCATGCATGAGTGTTCAAAAGCAAGGATGTTTTCGTGCACACACATGCGATCCCATCTATTGGGACACTCACTAAGGCAAAGGCAAAGGGTCAAGTTTGATAGGAGATGGACTCATACTTTGATAAGTTGGTGCACATAGCCACTAGCACAAACTTGGTGATCAATGTAGACACCATGCATCAGTATGTCGTTGGTCCAGCTGCACTCAAGACAATGATGCGGATGTTATCAGACAAGTTGGAAAGAGGATCCAAAGAAGTGTACCCAGATGCTACAAAAGCAAGAGTTCATTTCCAAAAATATGTCACCACGGAGTACATGGACACCATCGCAGACTACCAAGCTTGGCATCAATTCGCCACCATCGACCATCATGAGGATGTCGAAGAGTTGGTCTTCCTACAGTTGTCTGAGTCATAGTGATGTCTTAGATGGCTTGCTCAAGCCCATTTTGTCTAACATGGGTACATGTGCACATTGTATGTAACATCTTGTCAAAGGGATGTTCAAGTGTCGATAGTTGAATGTAACAGTTAGATTAGTTGAAGAGTCATGAGGGTAGGTGAACTGTCATAAAGGGGAATGTCAAGGGTCACCTCGCCCCACCCTTTCCTATATATAGTACCTCATAACTCATTATGTAGGCTTTTGGTCAGCCAAGCTTCTGATAGATGTATATTAGAGAAAGCTTGGAGAGTATTGTAATGAGCCTTGGCTTCTCCACTATGCATAGCTAGTACATCTCTTTAGAGGATCAGGTGATAGTGACTGTATCGTTTCGTTATCGGGACTAGTGGTTGGTCATGGTTGTATTGTATGATTGGAACTTTCACTTCTTAATATAACAGAGCCAACACATTTCATGCATATGTTTTTATTGAATTTCAGTTAACCTGTTTACTCTAATGATATATGTATCTATTAGCTTATGCATGATCGTATAGACTCTTTCTGTATATGTGTGTATGAATCTTAATAAAATGTGTTAACCATCACTTTGGATTTTTGGTTTACCTTCATTCTAGTTTGTGATGCATCTTTTCTTGTGTGTTCCCTTCTAGGTTGCGTGTTCACAGAGGTTTCCAAAGGGCATACTCATACCACATTCCATGTGTTATAACTATTCATACACCTTCCTTGGCTTGTTACACATGTCACAACCTTGCTACTAACAGGGACATATTTCTTGCCTCTGCACACAACCACGGTCAAGGCAATACTATATGAACCACTGATGGGAATCCTACACAAAATGATCTGAGGTCTAGTTGGGTCTTGTTACTAGGGAGATCCCCTGACATGTTGGTGGGTCCAACATCGTCAACATGTGGGTTTCCCACTTTTTTTTTTCTGATTGGTTCTTAGGTTCCCTATAGCCATGGGTTGGAACAAACACTCTGTAAGCCCTGGAACAACTTGGGTTGGGTTACTAGTTCTTGGAACTTGAAGGTTGGGACAAGTGCTTTAGAGCCTTGGTGGTTGAGTTATTAGTCCCTAGAGCTGCAGGTGGAACAAATCCTTCGGAGACCTGATTTAGTTGTGGGTTGAGTTACTAGTTCTTGGAGCCCTGAATAACTTGGGTAGATACTGATCTGGTTAATGCTAGTGATTTTTAAACCATATAGGTGAGATCATTGTGGTTGAGGGTTGAGCTAGTTTGGCCTTTGAAATATGTGTTGGTTTTTGTCTTGGTTTATCCCATAAGGTCCCACATTCATGCTTGGAATATGCGTGGGGGTGATTAGCTACAAGAGAGATTTAGTTCAACCCATTTTATGGTTAGGTGATACGTGGGAGGACCTGACTTGGTTGGCACTTGCATATGTTATTAAGATTTTTTTTCCTATTGTGATCTATAAGAAATTTATATTGGTTATTATGGTGATCTTATGGCTGATTTTCCATGATTTATGTTTTGGTTATTTGCTGCTTATATGCTAGTTTTATGATGTATATTCTCTATGGATCTTGAGATGTTTTGATAAATTATTGAATGGTTGGTTAATGCATGGGCTAACAAGTGTTATGGAACCTAGCTAGAGAGGCCATAGATTCTTCTTGGTGATTCTTAGATGAATACTATTAGTTTATGATTAGATATGCATCAATGACCTATAGATTTCATGTTCATATTATGTTTGATTAAATGTCTATCATGGAATAGGCATGTCTACGTCAAGTTCTTGCTTAAGTTTTGATCGATTAACATTGTCATGACCTTTGACAACATTATGGAAATTTATAGGCAATACTGGGCAGTGGTCTAGAGGCTGGCCTAAAAAAGTGGCTCACATCTCTCGACTAAACCCTCTGAATTGGGAAATTTTGGTCATAATTGAAGTTGTGTTGTGCATGTAATTGGGGAGTTTCCCTTTTGATAATAGCTCCAGCTTAGGGATTGATCACCTGGGGTAGTTTGCAAGATCTTGAGTGGTCTGTCATTCCCGAGTGATATCCGTTTGTTTTTGGTTTTTCAACCCCACTTCAATAACTGAATCTTGAAGGTCACGTCATATCATAGTGACACTTGTCTCATTTTTACCATGGCAAGCTTATAGATTGTGTAAATTATGGGTGAGGTATTACACAAAACATAATAAATTAATAATAAAAGCTAACATAACTTCATAAGCAATTATCAAGTGAAGAGAAATTACCCTATGTTTTTCCCCTATTGATTTCTCAACACTTACTATGATGGCTCTCAACAAATGAACTTTCCAATGAGATGGCATCATTATGCCATTTTCTTATTGTTCCCATCATTCACATATTCATAATATGTGTGTGTGACTGTATGTGTGTGTATCATCCCACAATTTCAGTCAAGGAAAATTCCTTCTTATGCCATTTTCATAGTTATAACATTATTTTCCAACTAGTTCACATTGATCCAGTCAAGCCCTCTTGACTAATCCTTTGTGCACATCCACTCTTTAATGAAATTGTACAAGGAGAGCTTCCAAGACAATTAGAATATCATCATATGAATAAACATTTCAATTTGAATAAATCAAGAAATAAGTTTCTTTAAAATTTTTAGCAGATTCATGACCCAGTTTTCTTTCTTACATTACTTCTGGGGTCTCCTCCCCTCACATTCATATGCATTTCAACTGTTTATACACTCATAATTCATTATTCCATTGATGTATGGATGAATGATAACATATATATTTCACAACCAATGAAATGTTCTTGATTCCTTTTGTTCAACAAATCAACTCATATTAGACATTTCTAACAAGCCAAAGAATCTATATTGACTTCAGCAAGAACACTTAACATATTATCATATAATTGTTTTTTTATCAAAGTATTCCCCAATAACTTCAAGATCACAAAAATATTTCCAAACAATCTATTATCACTCCAAAATTTCTTCTAATTTGTCAAAAAAATAAATGATAGAGGTAACCACAAACCAACTTTGGAGATTAGGATCTAGCCTTCCTAATCTCAGAGAGTGCTCTCTCTTTCTTTTTTAACTTTGTTTAGTTATTTGATTTTAGTCTAGTTATGATTGTTCTTGGGTTTTTATTTAGATTTGGTGGTGGGATCACTTACTTATATGAAAAAGGGTTGTATTTTACCATTGGGCTATGGGATCAAATGTCAGACAAACAGGACTGGATCAAGTTCTAAAAACACTGTCTACAAGGCAAGATAGCAGAGTTACTTCAGATCTCAAGACTGGATGGTGAAGTGGTTTTCAATCGGATTCAAAGAGAAATTAAAGGTTCCTTAGGTCGGATTATGAAGAAAGCAAAAGAGGTCAACTGAGATGGGAGAAAAATTAAGGATTCTCAGATATGGATATTACAAGGAAACATGTAAATGATTAACTGTGGAAAGCAGAGTGTACTTAAACAATTTCTGAGATAAATTTCCGTCTAATTCATTGAACTTTAGATAACATTTAAGTTTGTGAAAAACATAAGAGAATAACAATTTGACAAAGAAAATACTTCATTATAATAGCTCTACACATGAATCTTGTAATGCAATCTCTTTATTACTTTCTCCAGTCCGCTAACTTAGAAATTGGTACAATAACCCTCAAGTTTGTGATCAAAATAACTTTACAAATGTATAGCAATCCACACTTTAATAGTTCAAAAGCATAAGTATTTATACAAAATTTACAAACTGTTTACAATAAATGATGTCTCTAACAGATAGGACATTTTTAGACTATAGATGAACTAAAAATATATAACTATTGCAGATTAACAGTCCTGGCGGAATGCGTTGTGCAAATGTTGTTGTTGTGGAAGTGGGAGCAGATAGGATGTGGACCCAAATTTGTGGCTATATTGGCAGATGAACTAGCAGATGCAGATGTATCTCTTTTTTTCTTAGTAATTCACTCAACTATTTGCTGATCCTTTGACTTGATAAGAGACTACCCTCCCTGATGGTTGATCCTATGACTACTTTGCTATTTTATCATCCATTAGTGTCACAAAATATTTTGGACAATATATAATAATATATATATTTGAATAATATTTCCAAAATATTTTAAATGAAATTTATAACTAAATTGTTTCCAATCTGTGGTTTTGTTTTCTCTTTCCATGAATTCACAAAACCATGTGTAGTTTTGTTCCTATTATTCCTTCCTCTGTAAATTCATTTTATCTGTATTTAAATTCCTTTTACTCTTGTAGAATACCTAGATGGTTCTGCAAAACCATGTCTTTATTTGTATGGTTTGAAGAGTATTCTCACTTTACTCTTTTACTTTTACCTGCAACATGTTTTTAGACATGTAAATTGATTTCACCATGTCTGTAAATTGATTTCACATTGCTTCTAAATTGATTTCACCTTTCTTGTAAATTGATTTCACCTTAATCTTCTATCGTGAAATGCATTTACATGAAAGCTATCTTTGCTCACCTGTAAATTAATTTCATGTGAAATTTTCCCTTTTATTTTCTCTGATAAATTCATGGCATCCATGAATTTTATTTCATGTTTCACTATAAAACCATTTTACCCTTGAATCTCATTCCACAACCTTAGTCTCATATTCCTTGTAGCTTTATAATTTTACCTCAGGTATGGTTTCACCCATAGCTCTAGAATATTACCACATTCTCATATCTCTGTATTTCACTTGAAATTAATCCACTCTATATTCTCATAATATTTATAAGATTCAAAACCAAAACAATTAATGGTTTATTGCACTGCTTTTGAGTGGTAGGTGGTATTTTTCAGAGGAGGCGATATAACATGGGGCTGCTGCGTAGCAAAAAGATGGGCTGGGAAAACCACTAATCTCGTGTGCTTTTTGAGTGTTAAGTGTTGGATGAGCTGAGCACGCGATATGGAATTTCAACCATTCATTTGTTTTTATGAATCTCATGGAAAATAAAAATGAAGGGGGTCTAATTCTCAATGCAGGGTGGACCATTGGTTGACTTTGCAGGGGGAAGAGGTAGTATAGGCTTGCAGGAAGAAATTAATATAAATTCCAAAACTTTATATTAATAGGGTTTGGTGAAGTAAGGGATAAAAAGAGGGATTATATATATATATATATATATATATATATATATATATATATATATATATATATATATATATATATATATATATATTTTTCCTTTTTACTTTATGGGATTTATCTCTGTTTTAACCATTATTGCCTCTGTGTAAATGATTTATTCTTGCTTTGTGATAATTGTCTTTTCCTTCTTAATAAAGCCTTTGAATACATTTCCTTGCAAATCTTGGAGTAAACAGGTTTTAGAACTAGTATCAAAATTGTTTGTCCAAGCTCTCGTTCTGTTAATCACTATCAAAATAAAACATTCATTTAGAAAACATAGGTCTACGGGTAAGGCAATCGATGGCTTTATTGAACTAAGATGTCTATGGATGGAGTCTGGATTGTGGATGGCTCAATTCTGTTTGGAAAAGGCTTTTCATCTATTCATTTTAAACAAGGTTAAGGGAATGGCAGAATTTCTTATTGTAAAAACTCTATGAGTTTTCACATTGTGCAGGTGCAGTTAGATGGTTTACCCCACAACGATGGATGATAGGGCTTCTGGGGATACAAAGTGAAGCAGTTGGAGGAGGCTTTTGGGTAGGTGGAGACATCTGGAGGTCGGTCTTATGAGGGGGCTTTTTTGGTTTTTAACCAATAGTGGTTAAATTTGGGCGCGAGATTAATAAATGAATAGTGGGTGGCTTCATTTTACGCGAGGAGGTGATTTTATGCAATATCACACCGTTTTTGGATGGCGGGTGGTATTTTTGACAAGCACGTGATATAACCTGGTGCTACCATGTAGCCAAACAACGCTCAGCCAAAACCGCGAATCTCGTGTGCTCTCGGGCCATTAAATGTCAAACGATGAATCCAAGTGATATAGTTGTGCGCCGTTGGATCTGGGGGTGGGAGATCAAAGCGATATCACCCAGTGGAGTTTCACAAATGGAATTGGGAAAGTGGTTGGCAGGGCTCGGGGTTTAATTACAAAGAATTGTAATTAATTAATAAAATAATGACAGGATTGTTATCGGGAAAACTAGTGTCCATTCAGAGCTGCTAGTCCCACTAAGATGGGTAGCTATCTTAGAAACAAGCAGATTAAAGTTACTTGTGTTTTCTTTTATGAGAGATGGATGAGAGAGAATCAGAGAGCACCAACCTCAGTCTTTCGCTAGTCTCCTTGCCTGTTTCCTCTCTCCTTTGACAGAGCTTTCGCCATTGCTTTCTCACTTGTCCCGCTTCAAAGAACCCCTATAGAGCCAAGGCAACAAAATACCGTCAAAGAATAGATATATATAACCATAAATAATGTAGGATCATATGTACATTAACCATATAAATGCGTACATAAACAAGATTCAGAGATATACAAGCATATGGAGGAAAACTCAAATAGCTTTATTGATAGAAGTAGTAGGAGAGAGGATTACAACTAGGCTGTCTGATCTAGCATCATCCTCCCAGCATGAAAGCCGTCTTCACCTCATACAAAGCAAGATCACCCAACAATGTCTTCAAAGAGAAACCAACAACACTTCCTTGCAAATTACGAAATTCCAGCCTTTGGATCTCTTGGATGAGGGATCCATATATAGATGTTTTCAGGAGAGTGAGTCAGCTTCTAGGATTTTGATTAGTGTCATTTCACTGATAGTTCTTGGTTCCACTTTGAGATTTCAGATCTCTTACTCATCCTTGGGCGAATTCAGAGAGGCAAGTGTCATATGAGGAGTTTCTAGAAGATTCTGTGGGTTTCCACCTAGCACACTGCTTCTACCATTTGTCTGCTCTCACTCATCGCACCCTACAGAAGGGATTTCCAGTATGCATCACACCCCTTGTGTGTAATATGTGAGATGCATCACACCCTATGCATGGAGCAGTCTGTATGATCATGTTTTGACCAGTTTTGAGTAGTTTTTTAGGGAGAACTTCTGGGAGATGATGTAATCAGCTGACCTTGATCCTTTAGGGTATGAAACAACACTTTTAGGGGTTTAGAAGCCCCTTGGTTTATGGACATATGTGATTGGGGTTGTAGTTCCCAAATATGTCTATAACAGTTGCCCCCTAAAGCATGAGGTCGTAAATCCTTTTGATGTCAGGTGAAATGCTTTATAATGAGGATCCAAGCTTTTTCGAACTAGAAGGTGACCTATAATAAGATACAACACAATAAATTATATTCACAATATTTTCATGATCTAGCTGAGGTGGCCATTCCCATGCTCAGATTTATAAATTCACATTCATGTACATAAGATAGACAATCGTTTGTGTGGTGGACTGATGATTCTGGTAGAGCCATCATCCTTTAGTTTGGATGATTATCTGTGCAATTGTGATGTACATTTGATGTCTTTATTTTCCTGAATATTTCATAGCCCAGATGGATGAAACTAGATACAGGGTCTTCAAACTCATTCAATATTCACTTGAAGTACAAGTTGATCCATGTGAAAAGATGTTCTGATGTCGAACATGGAAAGACATCACTTGATTACCAACCAATGATGTAAGTTGTTAACATGCACGAGAGGAATCACCGATAATGATGATGACCCTCAAGGTACTGCAGTACAATTCACATGGTGTGAATACATGAGCTGATGTCGAACACCACGTAAAATCTTTCGGTTGAAGGCCATTGATGTAAACTTGTCGCCGGAAATGAGAAACTTGCCATTGAGGCATGGAAGCTTCAAAGTAATGAAAGGGTTGTCCCTAGGTCAACTTCTTGGATAATGAGGTGATGTCAATAAGAAGTGACCCATCGTAGGAGGGCCTTAATGAATCCCACATCTACGACACGGAACGGAGAAAATGATTTTGTGGAGGTGAAAATGATCTGATGATACAAGGTTCAGGGTGGTGGTCATGAAAAATGGAGAGTGAAGGCATTGCAGCGGATGAGATGTTAGCTAGGTTGGTGAATTCTCTGAGTGACTTCTTTTGAACATATCGATGACACTGAGATGGATTGGTAGCGTTAACCCCAAGGTGGATGGTACGGTGGACCAATGGTGATGTGACCGATGAATAGAATAACCCAACTTGACTCAATCATGGTGACAGAGTGAAAGTGTCATGTTCAAGAGTGACCTGCTACCAATAAAGCTATTCAAGTTTTCTTCCATTTCTCTCCAGTCATTACTGACCAGTACCTCTTTATTTTTGTCAAGCTTGAGGAGGATAACATATTCTTGTTCTATAATTTTCCCTTTGGGCAAACCCATTGCTATGTTTTAACGAGCCTAGTGACAGTGAAAATTGCTCTTGTCTACATGGACAAGTTTGTCTCTATTGTTTTAACAATTTTAATGACAAAAATAACTCGGTCCTTTTCAATTTTAGAGAGTCTAAAAAGGGACGTAAAGGAAATTCTAGTGGTCCTTTTTCTTAATGTAATCCCTTAAGTCCGAAAAAGTGTAAAATAATACAAAAGGGATGAATTTTCGATAGTTTTAATGAGCCAAACATGACAAGTGCTCGATCTTTTTGTGTAGTAATCCCTCAGGTCCAAAAATATTAAAATCGAGAGGATGTATAGTACTTCTGGTCGCTTTAACGAGCTGGAGAGGCCAATTGCTTGGCAATCTTTTCATATTTTAAGAGTCAGATGAAAAGAGATTAAAGGAGACTTGTTTTTTTTAGGAACGAGTGATTTTTTGGATAGCAACTAGTTCCAGGTAAGGTTTGGAACATTCCAATCACAACAGTGTAGGGAAGGTGGCTAATAGAATCACTTGTCGCAGCTATTCCTCAAAAGGGTAAACAATCATATGGAGGCATATTATCGGCTAAAAATGAGTGGAGGTGATTGTAAGAACACGACCAAGGTTCAAAAGATAATAGTCATGCAATAAAATGGTTATTTACCAGGGGTGGGGTTCATTTTTTAATGAGCTTGAACTCTATGGAAACACTTGCTCATTACTAGGTTTATTTTTTAACGAGCTTGAACTTCGCGTAAAACTGCTCATGGTGAGGTTTATTTTTTAACGAGCTTGAACTTTGCGTAAAACTGCTCATTCCAGTCATATAATAAGGATGTCTCATCGATAGGTTCATTTTTTAGGGAGCTTGCCCCATTCGAAACTTTGCTCCTGAGCCTTTCGTTATGTAAGCTAGGAACGACCAACCTATGAGTCTAAGGGGTTGAGAACCTACAAACTAGGAAAATAAATGGTTGCTTTTCACTTGCATGCAAAAAGGTTTTCATGCCCCCGTGTATAACGAAATAGAGTTTCCAGGTTACCATATGGAAGTTCTTGCATTAGCAAGATTGTTTCATCCACATGTACAGAACAAACACTTCCTTGGATCTATCCATCAAAATGGACAAAGGTGATTCTAGCTCCAATCACCTAACCTTTGACAGAGGAATCCTTTTCCAGACTAATACATGATCCTAAACAGACAGGATTGTCAGACTAGTCATATTCCTATGCGGAAACTTATCTTATATTTGGGGTTTTTCTACCGAAGCAGACCAGGGCGCATGCCTCCTGGGTTTTAGTCACAATCACTGAATCACTCGCGATCATCAGGTGGACAGACTGGAGATTGATGAGACATTCCTTGTGCAAAAAGACCAGTTAGGGATGGCATTTGACTAATAGCTGTGTTTGAACCAGGGAATGAAAGCTGGTCTATGAGCCGGACCACTCTGCCTTCATGTGGAAAACACATCACTCGAAAGAGTGAAGAAATGATAGCTCCCATGCTATAAATGTAGTCACACCCAAGGAGTAGATTGTAATCTAGAGGTCCTTGGACTACCATCACATTTAGATGAACAATTTTCCTTCTCAAAGTTATCAGCAAATTTGGAAGGATCCCTAATGGTTGACTGGTTCCTTTGTTGAACCCTGTCAGATTTCAAATCTTAGGCAGAAGCGATGGTGAACCAAGTGCTTTCCAAGTAGTTGAGGAAAGGATACTCATAGAAGCCCCTTCATCTATAATGGTACTGACCATGATCATTCTGTAAGCTTGTACTATGATTCAGAATGGTACATTAGATGGTAGGCGGGGTCCACCTAGAAGATTCCAATCAAAGGAAATGACTAGATTGCTTGGGGGTGGGACCGAATAAACGGTCGGATACATCTCTAACGAACTTCCTTCCTGCGATAAAGGAATGGGTAGATTGCTCCCATGTTCATCAGAGTCTGTGTTTACAAAAAGAATTTGAATAGTGTCATTCTCATTCTCTTTGGTGACAGTATCATCTGAAGGTGGGTCCTCTGAAGACAAGATTGGGTCGACTGCCGTCTCGACCTGTTGACTTTGGTCGAATGTGGACTCAGAGGGTCTATCTTCAATGATAGGTGCTTTGACTGACAACAATGGTGTGTCAGTCAGATTTTCAACTAGCGATGGACTCGGCAAGAGTTTCTTGTATCTAGGAGGAAGTTGTTGCGGTGATGCAGGACGATTATCCAAGACTCTTTTAGCTTCGTCTAAGAAGGGACAATGTTGGAGGGCATGATTGCCTTCACACAGTCTATAAGGAAATTTGGATCTTCCTTTTTGTCCATTGACTTCGTTTTCACTAGTTGACGGTTTTCTTTCAACATGATCATCATTGGCTGAAGACACATGATTATGCAAGCGGGGAGACTAATCCCTCAAGATCCGTGGGATACAGGGACAATCTCAATGATAGTGGTCTCCCTTGCAAATGACACATGGAGATTTAGGTTTGGAAGGTGCAGTGTGTGGATTTTTGCCAGATGATGTGCGACTGCCCCCTTCTGCTATTGGGTTCTTCTTCTTCTTCTCCTTCCCTTTCTTCTTATTCTCAGTTACTTGGTTTTTAGCGTTACTAGCTTCACCAAGCGAAGAGGAAGAAGTGGAGGGAGAAACAAATGAAGTAGAAGGTGGGGGGGCAACTTCATCTGGTTGTTGAGGAATTGCGGTGTTTTGAATGACAGAGGTCGCGAAAAACCATACTGGCAGGCCAATTGTGAGTCCTGCATGGGACAATGTGGCCATGTGTGGAGCACCAACATCCCCCCAGGAGGAGAAGGGACTAGGATTTCCCCCAAGGGGAAATCCTTGATTGGTAGACTCCATTTCTCAACCTAAAGACTAATGAGGGAGCAGTGACATTATTTCGATTAAAATAAATTATATGACACTTTGACACAACTTGCTTTTTCAATTTTTAAGAGTCAAGAAAAAGCTAAAGATGACTCTAGTCGCCTCCAATTTTTAATGATCCTAAAGTGACAAGTGCTCAGATGGACCTTTTCTTTTAAGGAGTCTGAAAAGGAATGAAAGTGACTGCTCTGGAAATCTAGATAGAGGGATTATCAAAGCAATCGCAAAACTACAAAATACTTTTTATGGTATGACAATCAATCTTCCTAAATGTTGTGTTCAGTGCATTGCAATCGATAGGGCAGAAGACACGGCTTCCTAAGGATAAAGGATGTAGCCTATTGTGGTCTCCCAATATATACTCGACGGTACGTGGGAGCACAAGTCCATACTGGCACTTGTCATCTCAAAGAGGAGGAATCACCAAACCTACGATGAAAGCGATAGTTACCAGGCTTTACGACACCAGAATATGTCTCTAGCCTAGATTTCTAAATGTTGTGTGTTAGGTTCCAAAGCGTTTTTATGTTCATTGAAGTTTATTTTAAAGTTGATCTTTCTTAAGAAGTTTTCCTTTAAGGTTCACTACATGATGTAGATATACAATTCCTAAATATGCAATCTAAGATGATAAACAGTCATTTATTTTCTTTTTGCAATGAAAATCCTAGCTACTAAGGAAAGAGAAATGAAATTCTTTCAACATAGAGTAGAGAGCACACACGAGATGCACTTTTCCTAATGAAAATGCACATGCATGTATTTGTTTTCTATTTTCTTAATGTATGAATGAAAAAAATAATGCTAAGTATAGATCTGAACTATTCTTCTTTCAAAGCGACATTACTAACAATTTTCTTTTAAAAAAACGAAAGTAGGGTCAAGACGACACTTTGCAATTTTGAATTTAAATTGCTTTCGACACTTGAAATACTAATGATTCAAATCAAATACAATGGAAAAAGTGAAATCAACTATCTAAAAGAGGAATGCTTCGTAATACTCTTTTTCTTGACTGAAAATTACACTTGCGACACTTTCAAATCAAAAGACGACAGCTCGATTAAGCTACTGTTTGCACAAGAGAACTATAAATGATGAAAAATACATTAAAAACATTCAAAATTCCTTCTGATGGAGGCTGAATAATGCAAAGGAAGATGGTTTCAACAAAGATATATTGATCATAGACAACAAAACTACTGAATAAAGCTGAAGATAATGAAGAAAAAATCAATATCTGGAGGCAGAAACAGTCTCATCTGATCATCGCACCTGTAACATAGGGAAATAGGGATGCATCTCACCTACAGCACAGGGGAGGTGCGATGCATCCAGACTACCAAGAAGAGATAGTGCGATGGTCTAGGGACGAGACTGAGCTTGGTTTTTTGCTCACATTTTGCAACTAAGTTCAGGAATTTAGGCTGAGCTAATGATTATCAGTAAACAAAAGGTATAGGCGCTGATCAGATGAGGTTATTTGAGCTACCACCAGGGCACTTAGGATGTTTGCAAGCTAGATGTTCAGTTCATAAACCAACTCGGAGATTGACTGAAGCAATGTTGATCTACTTTGCAGTTGCATAGCAAAAGCAGATCGAAGGCTAGCTGGCTTGACTTCAGGCTCCGTTTGTGGTTTATAAAGCAAACAACAGTAACAAAACAAACAAACTATTGACTCCCTAGCGGAGTCACCATTTTGTTATCGGGAAAACTAGTGTCCATTCAGAGCTGCTAGTCCCACTAAGATGGGTAGCTATCTTAAAAACAAATAGATTAAAGTTACTTGTGTTTTCCTTTATGAGAGATGGATGAGAGAGAAGCAGAGAGCACCAACCTCAGTCTTTCGCTAGTCTCCTTGCTTGTTTCCTCTCTCCTTTGATAGAGATTTCGCCACTCCTTTCTCACTTGTCCCACTTCGAAGGACACCTGTAGAGCCAAGGCAACAAAATACCATCAAAGCATAGAGATCTATAACCATAAATAATGTAGGATCAAATGTACATTAACCATATAAATGCATACATAAACAATATTTAGAGATATACAAGCATATGGAGGAAAACTCAAATAGCTTTATTGATAGAAGTAGTAGAAGAGAGGATTACAACCAAGCTGTCTGATCCAGCATCATCCTCCCAGCATGAAAGCCCTCTTCACTTCATACAAAGCAAGATCACCCGACAATGTCTTCAAAGAGAAACCAATAGCACTTCCTTGCAAATTACAAAATTCCATCCTTTGGATCTCTTGGATGAGGGATCCATATATAGATGTTTTCAGGAAAGCGAGTCAGCTTCTGGGATTTTGATTAGTGTCATTTCACTGATAGTTCTTGGTTCCACTTGGAGATTTTAGATCTCTTACTCATCCCTGGGTGAATTCAGAGAGGCAAGTGTCATATGAGCTGTTTCTAGAAGATTCTCTGGGTTTCCACTTAGAACACTACTTCTGCCATTTGTCTGCTCTTGCTCATCACACCCTATAGAAGGGCTTTCCAGTATGCATCACACACCCCATGTGTAAGAGGTGAGATGCAGCGCACCCTATGCATGGAGCAGTCTGTATGGTCCTATTTTGACCAGTTCTGAGTAGTTTTTCAGGGGGAACTTCTGGGAGATGATGTAATCAGCTGACCTTGATCCTTTAGGGTATGAAACAAAACTTTTAGGGGTTTAGAAGCCCCTTGGTTTGTGGACATATGTGATTGGGGTTGTAGTGCCCAAATATGTCTATAACAAGGATTTAAATATAAGCGAGGGTTAATGGAGTGGGACCAAGGGTTATTGTGGCGGGGTTTTCTTATCCACACCAATTGTGGTGGGTTAAAATGTTTTTTGGGAAAATATGAATTCGGGGAATTAATTAAATAATGCGGGGGGGATAAAACTTAGGATAAGGGGGTTTCATGGGTTTTTTAGGTAGAATAGGGAAATTAATAAGGGGGAAGGTGATCTTTTCAATGGGGAATGGGTTTCACACTAGGAAAAAGACGATTTGGGTAGGGGGATGACCTTTGGAGGGTAATTTATCATGGAAATGTGTGAAACCAAGGGGTAAGGGTCAAAATGAAGGGAAAATGGTATTTTTATAAGAAATGATGGGATAATGGGGAAATTGGTAAGTATGTAGTGGGAGTAAAATCAAATGAGAGGAAGTTAATAAAATAAGCTTCTGAACATCCTTTCACTCTCATAAATGCTCCTACACACTGAAACATAGGATTAAGCATAATAAATGTGCTTATGATTTAACAACTTTGTACATCTGCAACCTTTCTTCTATCTACCCATTACTTACCCTAACATTTTTTCTTTACTTTATTGGGTGAATTTGAGCTTGCTGACCCTTTATTGCTTTTTATTTTGATAAGAAACTATCTAATTCTAACCTTATAACTTCCAAGGCTCAGATTAAGCTAATGAGATCCTTATTATTCTCTACCTAACTACTGATCTACTAAGTTTAAACTGTTTGGATAGATATTTATTTCTCTATCTATCAACATGAAATCTAAATCATGAATGAATCAAGATTAAGTTGTTTGATCGTCATGGATTGTGGCATTTTGACAAGTTGCACACAATCTTATTTGCAAAAAGTAAACTAAGAGGAGTGGCATTTGAATGTGCACAGTTCCATGATCTATTTTTATCACTTTTTGGTGGGGTTCATGTTTAATATTCTTTTTTGATCTTTGTTTCTTTTTTTCCTTTGATTATTTTTTTAGGACATACCATTTTTACATTTTTTAATATGGGAAAACATTTGCAGAAAGCAAAGGTATGTACAATATTACAAGATATACATGGTCAATTCAAAATTATGAACCCTATTATTATAGGAACCTAACAGTGGCTCCACTTGGGGATGGAATCTCCTTGTGAGATTTCAAGAACACCATCGACTAGTGGTCTGATCCATTGGGCCAATCCCAAGCTTGCACCTACTTTGTTATATAATCTCTGTGACTAAAAATATTGAACTGAAATCTTAACCTTTTCTGCAAACTGAAATATGACACATGATGTACTGAAATCTGATGTGAAATAAGCTTGCTACTGAAAAAATGAATTTAATCAAATTGAAATCCTACCTACATACTCTAATCAGTTGTCCAATTGTTGGTTAGGTATAATGGAACATCCAATGCAACCATTCAAGTATGATATACATTGGTGGATTTTGTTGCATTATCTTGTTTGTGATCAAAACTGAGATCCTAAAACACATTAGAAATTTGTCAACAAATGAAAAGATAAGGGAATACTTGATTTCCTTTGTTGACTCTAAAAACTGTAGAAAAGGATCTTCCGAAATATATACACTATTGTTCAATTGATTTAAGCAACTGTACAATTGTTTTGGATGGTCTCCATGCCATGAAACTGAAATGTCATTTTTATCTTTATCCCCCTGCAGATTTTCGAACAAGCTTTGTGATGATATTTCTACTAATTGAAATGTTAGATAGACGAAACCTTTATCATCTTGATCCTAAATCTCATAGTTAGTTAATGAAGAAAAATTCTAATTGCATTCATTATCCAACATATCAGCGATTGGATCATAAAAAACTTGGAAGGATTGCTGCAACTTATTTCATATAGGTTTGAATGGAACTTCATAGGTTTCTACAAGCTGCTCATCCTTTTCTTTAGGGATTTTATACCACATTTCCTTTAAAAACTGAAATGATTCAAAACATAGTGGTATAGAACTTTCCTGTGTCATTTGATTAGGTGTTTCAATGAAATTTGATAACTGTAGTTGTGAAACTGAACAACCTTGATCAAGAGTTTCATTGTCTTCTTTGTTATCAATAACAATACCAAAAGACTGTTGATTTTTTATTGCTTTAAAGTTTTCTCTGATGAACTGAAATGAAGAAAAACAAAGAGGCAAAGAACCTTCAGTTATTTCCAAATTTTCTACACTTCCTTTCTCATTCTCATATCTGATATGTATAGGCTGATCACTATATTTAATTTGCTAAAACTGAATTTCCTCATCCTCCAAACTCATTTCTGATTGCTCTGTAAAGCTAGCTTGAGTTTGAAGAACATAATTATCATCATACTGATCATACTTAGGCAAATCATTAAAAGAAGGAATGTCATCAAACATACACATTAAACCAGTGGTTTCCTCTTCCACATATTAATCTGTAAATCCATTTTCTGATCCATGGTAGTTGGAATTACCAAGAATTTTTTCATGGCTATCGACCTCATCTTTTTGTGAAATAAACGTGTCATTGTGATCTTGCACAAAAAACTTATCTTGCATGGTGCTCTTCTATATCATTTCCTCTATTTTTCTTACCAAAATGTCAAGTTTTACCTTTGCAATGTTGTTCTTCTCTGCTTCTACTTTCAACATTTACTTTTTAATCAGTAGATGAACTTCTACATCTACTGCAATGTTCTGCATCTTTTCAAGAGTTGTTGGGTTTCTTTCTCTTACTTGAAATTCTATTTCTGGATCAAATTCTTTTGGATAAGGCAAGAGAGATGAATCAAGAGGAGGTCTTATGGCATTGAATAATAGATTTGATTAAATCTATCAGAAAAATGTTGTATTGTTTCATTTGGTTGTCTTTTCAACTGATTATATTCTTCTATGATCACAAAAAGATTGATTTTCATTATCCATCTATCAAGGAAAAAATTGACAAGCTGTTGGAAATTTGAGATGCTTGTAATAAGCAGGTTCGTGAATCGACTCTTTACTTTACTTTGCAAAGAAAGAGAAAAAATTCTGATAATAACATCATCTTATTAATCTCAAATAGGTCCAGATAATTCTCAAAACATTGAATATGTTTTTGGGCAGTGATACCATTCTCTCCATCAAAATTGGGGAGATATTTGTAATAGTTATGACGAAAATCATGGAGTATAGGAGGTAACACAAGGGGCTTATATCTATCAGGTACCTTACAAGGTACATGAATATGTATAGGGATTGTAAGATTAGTCTTGATTGCTTGAGGCTTCTCAATTGGAAAATGATCTTCATAAGATTAAAAAAAAACTGCTCAAATGGATAAGGAGAATATATATTTACAATCTTCAAAGGAAAATAATCAAAATTTAATCTAAGATCTTATCTGAAATACAATATACATTGAAAAACCTTCTTGATGAGAAAGAACATAATGTCTTGGATTGTAATCCAAGTTAAAATCCTGATCTTTCCATATTGTTCTTTCAGGTTCATTCCTCTAGTGGAGTCTTGATTGTGAAATTGATTTGGAGCTGGAGTCATCAGGTGGATGATTTTAACATTTGTCTGTCTGATCACTGTCCACCATCATAGATCAAATCTGGTCATTGTATAATCTTTCTGAAGAAAATGTTCTCTTCCCCAGTATGGCGCCAATAATGTTATCACTCCAAAATTTCTTCTAAGTTGTCATAAAAAGAAATGATAGAGGTAACCACAAACCAACTTTGGAGATTAGGATCTAGCCTTCCTAATCTCAGATAGGGCTCTCTCTTTTTTATTTAACATTGTTTAGTTATTTGATTTTAGGCTAGCTATGATTGTGCTTGGGTTTTGATTTAGATTTGGTGGTGGGGTCACTTACTTAGATGAAGAAGGGTTGTCTTTTACCATTGGGCTATGGGGTCAAATGTCAGACAAACAGGACTGGATCAAGTTTCAAAAATAGTGTCTACAGGGAAAGATAGTAGAGTTACTTCAGATCTCAATACTGGATGGTGAAGTGGTTTTCAATCAGATCCAAAGAGCAATTAAGGGTTCCTTAGGCCGGATTATGAAGAAAGTGAAAGAGGTCAACTGGGATGGGAGAGAAATTAAGGATTCTCACATCTGGATATCAGAAGAAAACATGTAAATGATTAACCATGGAAAGCAAAGTGTACTTAAACAATTTCTGAGATAAATTTCTAGTTAATTCATTCAACTTTATATAACATTTAAGTTTATGAAAAACATAAGAGAATAACAAATTGACACAGAAAATACTTCACTGTAATAGCTCTACACATGAATCCTATAATGCAATCTCTTTATTACTTGCTCCAGTCTGCTGACTTGAAAATTGGTACAATAACCCTCAGGTTTATGATCAAAATAACTTTACAAATGTATAGCAATCCACACTCTAATACTTCAAAAGAAAAGGTATTTATACAAAATTTACAAACTGTTTACAACAAATGTTGTCTCTAACAAACAGGACATTTTTAGACTATAGATGAACTAAAAATATCTAACTGCTGCAAATTAATAGTTCTGGTGGAATGTGTTGTGCAAATGCTGTTGTTGTGGAAGTGGAAGTAGGTAGGATGTGGACCCAAATTTGTGGTTGTGCTGGCAGATGAACTAGAAGATGCAGATGTATCTCTTTTTTTATTCGTAATTCACTCAAATTCTTACTGATCCTCTGACTTGATAATCTGAGACTTCCCTCACTAATGGTTGATCCTGTGACTGCTCTGCTGTTTTATCATCCATTAGTGTCACAAAGTATATTGGAAAATATATAATAATATATATATTTGAATAATATTTCCAAAATATTTAAATGAAATTTATAATCAAATTTCTACAAAACCATGTGTTGTTTCCAATCCATGGTTTTGTTTTCTCTTTCCATGAATTCACAAAACGATGTGTAGTTTTGTTCCTATTACTCATTACTCTGTGAATTCATTTTATATGTATGTAAATTCCATTTACCCTTGTAGAATACCTGGATGGTTCTGCAAAACCATGTGTTGGTTTGTATGGTTGGAAGAGTATTCTCACTTTACTCTTTTACTTATGCCTGCAACATGTTTTTACACTTGTAAATTGATTTCACCATGCCTGTAAATTGATTTCACCTTTCACCTTAATCTTCTATCGTGAAATGCATTTACATGAATCCTATCTTTGCTCACCTGTACATTAATTTCATGTGAAATTTTCCCTTTTGATAAATTCGTGGCATCGTGAATTTTATTTCATGTGTCGTTGTAAAACCATTTTACCTTTGAATCTCATTCCACAACCTTAGTCTCATATTACCTATAGATTTATAATTTTAACTCAAGTATGGTTTCACCCATAACTCTAAAATATTACAGTATTCTCATGTCTTTGTATTTCACTTAAAATTAATCCACCCTATATTCCTATAACAGTTATAAGATGTAAAACCAAAACAATTAATGGTTTATCACAATGCTTTTGAGTGGTAGGTGGTATTTTTTCAGAGGATGAGATATAACGTGGGGCTGGCACGTAGTAAAAAGATGGGTTGGGTAAACCACTAATCTTGTGTGCTTCTTGAGTGTTAAGTGTTGGATGAGCTGAGCGTGCGATATGGAATTTTAACCATTCCTTTTTTTTTATGAGGCGAATAAAAATGAAGGAGGTTTAATTGTAGGCCATCGGTTAGCTTTGCAGGGGGAAGAGGTGGCATAGTGGGTTTAATTCTGGGCCATCCATTAACTTTGCAGGGGGAAGAGGTAGTATAGTTTTGGATGAGCTGAGCTTGCAATATGGAATTCGAACCATTCCTTTTTTGTTTTACGAGGCAAATAAAAATGCAGGGGGAAGAGGTGGTATAGTGGGTTTAATTCTGGGCCATCCATTAACTTTGCAGGGGGGAGAGGTAGTATAGTTTTGGATGAGCTGAGCGTGCGATATGGAATTTGAACCATTCCTTTTTTTTTACGAGGCAAATAAAAATGAACGGGGTTTAATTCTCGGGTGGGCCATCGGTTGACTTTGCAGGGGGAAGAGGTAGTATAGGCTTGCGGGGAGAAATTAATGTAAAGTCCAAAACTTTATATTAATAGGGTTTGGTGAAGTAAGGGGTAAAAAGAAGGATATATATATATATATATATATATATATATATATATATATATATATATCCTTTTTATTTTATGGGATTTATCTCTGTTTTAACCATTACTGCCTATGTGTAAATGATTTCATCTTGCTTTGTGATAATTGTCTTTTCCTTCTGAATAAAGCTTTTGAATACATTTCCTTACTAATCTTGGAGTAAACAGGTTTTGGAACTAGTATCAAACTGTTTGTCCAAGCTCCCATTCTGCTAATCACCTGCAAAATAAAACAATCATTAATAAAGCATAGGTCTGTGAGGAAGGAAATCAATGGCTTTATTGAACTGAGATGTTTATGGATGAAGTCCATACTGTGGACGGCTCGTTTATGTTTGGAAAAGGCTTTTCATTTGTTCATTTTAAACAGAGGTAAGGGAATGGCAGAATTTCATATTGTAAAAACTCTGTGATTTTTCACATTGTGCAGGTGTGGTTAGATGGTTTACCGCACAAAAATGGATGATAGGGCTTCCGGGGATACACAGTGAAGCAGTCGAAGGAGGCTTTCAGGCAGGAGGAGACAGTTGGAGGTCGGTCTTCTGAGGGGGCTTTTTTGTTTTTTAACCAACAATGGTTAAATTTACACATGAGATTAATAAATTAACAATGGTTGGTTTCACTTTACGCGGGGAGGTGGTTTTATGCAATATCACACTGCTTTTGGATGGTGGGTAGTATTTTTCACAAGCACGCATATAACCGGGTGCCGCCACATAGCCAAACAACACTCCGGCATAACTGCAAATGTTGTGTGCTCTTGGGCTATTAACTTTTGGATGATGAATCCGCACAATATAGTTGTGTGTCGTTGGATCTGGGGGTGGGAGATCAGAGGGATATTGTGCAGTGGAGTTGCATGGATAGAGTTGGGAAAGTGGTTGGCAGGGCCCGAGGTTTAATTACAAAGAATTGTAATTAATTAATAAAATAATGAATGGATTTAAATATAAGCGAGGGTTAATGGAGTGGGACTAGGGGTTATTGTGGTGGGGTTTTCTTAACCACACCAAAGGTGGTGGGTTAAAAAGTTTTTTGGGAAAATAGGAATTCGGGGAATTAATTAAATAATGTAGGGGTGATAAAACTTAGGATAAGGGGGTTTCATGGGGTTTTTAGGTAGAATAGGGAATTTAATAAGGGGGAAGGTGATTTTTTCAATGGGGAATGGGTTTCACACTAGGGAAAAGGGGTTTTGGGTAGGGGGATGAACTTTGGAGTGCAATTTACCAGGGAAATGTGTGAAACCAAGGGGTAAGGGTCAAAATGAAGGGAAAAGGGTATCTTTATAAGAAATGATGGGATAATGGGGAAATTTGTAAGTATGTAGTGGGGGTGAAATGAAATAAGGGAAAGATAATCAAATAAACTTGTGAACATCCTTTCACTCTCATAAATGCTCATGAACACTGAAACATAGGATTAAGCATAATAAATGTGCTTATGATTTAACAACTTTGTACATCTGCAACCTTTCTTCTATCTACCCATTATTTACCCTAACATTTTTTCTTCACTTTATTGGGTGCATTTGAGCTTGCTGACCCTTTATTCCTTTTTATTTTGATAAGAAAACTATCTAATTCTAAACTTACAACTTCCAATGGCTCAAATTAAACTGATGAGCTCCTTATTATTCTCTACCTAACTAGTGATCTACCAAGATTAAACAGTTTGGCTATATCTTTATTTCTCTATCTATTAACATGAAATTTAAATCATGAACGAATCAAGATTAAATTGTTTGATCATCATGGATTGTGGCATTTTGACAAGCTGCACACAATATTATTTACAAAAAGTAAACTGAGAGGAGTGGAATTTGAATGTGCACACTTTCATGATCTATTTTAATCTCTTTTTATTGGGGTTCATATTTAACATTCTTTTTTTATCTTTGTTTCTTTATGTCCTTTGATTATTTTTTTAGGACATACCCTCTTTATATTTTTTAATATGGGAAAACATTTACAGAAAGAAAAGGTATGTACAATATTAGAAGACATACATGGTAAATTCAAAATTATGAACCTTATTATTATAGGAACCTAACACAACCCATGAGGACTTTTCAGTATTTTAGAGAGCTTGTGGTGATGCTCCCTCATCCCTCTTCCTCTTTGAGTTACTTACTTTGGTATTGATTGTTGTTGGTTCATGTGTTTGGAGTTTCCATGGGCTATCCTTATTTTGTTGTTTGTTAAGGAACTCGTCGATCAAGAATTCTTCCCCACATCTCCAACATATCAATGTCCTTCTTTTCGCCCAAACCTTATGAGGTTTATTTGCAATATTTTCAGCATGATATCCTTCCATATCTCTAGAGGTTAGTCTAGGTTGCAATATCCCTTGCATATAGGTCATGCGTTGTAGCAACATTGTGTTTATTTTTTCCTGTTCTTCTTGTTTTCTAACTAGTATTTCATTCTCTACTTTGTAGCTCTCCAATTTAGCTCTCAAGATCCTTAGAGTATCTATTTCATTAGGGGAGCCTTCCTCTTCTTTCTCATGATGATTTTGATCCATACTGGGATCCATTCCTTTATTTCTTGTTGAAAGTTATATCTTCCTATGTATTGTCACACACACACACAACTATTGGTTATGTCAAGTATAAACATGTTAACTGTTAGAAAATTATATATTACAGAGTAATGGAACACATAAAATATATTGCAGAAATGTAAACAAAAAAACACATAAAACAAGAGAGACACAGATATATGTGGTTCACCCCATTTGGGCTACATCCACAGGAAACAACCAATCCTTCCTTTTATATTATCCAACAAATTGAAGAGATACAACCTACAACAGAGCCGTTGTAATTTCCTCTTCTCTCTCGATCAATCTTCTCTCTCTTTCTCACTTAGAATATAGATCTACATAGACACAATACAATTCCCTCATATATAGTGAGGGGTTGGCTTCTAGGGAAAAAAACCTTAAATTAAACATAACTTATACCATCAGATCTCCACCTAATGAACAACCCAGATTAACTACGAAATTACAACATTTTACAAGGAAATTTTACATCTATTTTTAGCTTCGAGGGCGCTGGTCCCGATACCCCACCAAGGGGGGGCAAGGGGATATTCTAAAGATTTCTACTACCCCCCCTCGACCCCCCTTGCTGCACAAATATTACGGGCGGCGTTTTCGCCACATTACGAACTGGGGTCCAATGTGGTGATACCTTTGAATAAAGAAGATAATCAGGCTCCACACCCAACATTAACTCATTAGCTTGTTATGGAAACATTAAGCATTCTAACCTAATGTTGTTCACAAATAAACCCATGTTAGTTACATAAATAAAAACATATCTAAGCATTCTATGATAGCAAATGATCCCATTACCTATAAATCAAAGGAAAATTAACATATGCATTAGGTATACTATTGTGTTAAATTTTCACATGAGCCTTTTCAGGTCTAGTGTTGAACCTAAGCTCTCATAATAACACTCTATATCAAGGCTTCTAACTTTCTCTTTCAAGGCCTATCTAGTCCAAGCGTTGAACTTTGCTTCATATGGTATATTTATGGCCCTCCATGCCTAAATTTTGAACCAATGCTCTGATACCACTATGTAACACTCCCTCCCACCCTATTGAACTTCCTTAGGATGTGAGAGGTGTTATCTATGCATTAACCTAACCTCTAAGGTCTGGTTTGAAAATGGGGCTACAAAAAGGGTTCTTTTTTAAAGGTTAAGAAATTTAATTTTGATACCACCACTGTATCCAACTTCTCAAGAAATTTCCATTGATATAAAATTTATATCAATATAACTCCCATATGAAAGGTTATGTCCATTTGAAATTTAGCCAATCAGATAAGGCCACATCAAAATTGCGTCGCAATGTGGCACCCATGTGTGGCCCTTATTGGATTTCCACATCAACTTGACATAGGTTCATGTCAACATTGTATTGCCACATCATCCCAAGAATGACACCCACATGGTCCTTCCCCTATGTGCTTGCATCGATTTCCTTGTTAAATGTGTTTCATCCCATATCACAATTTTGGTGGGGTCTGCAGACCCACGTCATGTTAGAATAACATGTCTCTCTCGTTGCTAACATATCTTCAAACTAGGTTTTGGGTGGTGAGTGGTGATTGAAGTTTCATGCTCACAGTTACACCCTCATTAGCCACCTATCTCGACAAGTTATATATGGTGCCAAAACCTATTGGTAGTGAGTGATGGATTATAAAATAAGTTCCACAATGGAATATGGTCAGGTCAATCTACATTATCAACATGCTAATAAACATATATTGATAACATCAAAATTCTCAACAATGTGAGGTGGGTGGTGGAAAGAATTCTTACACTTAAGGTTTCACTTTGGTCCTACTCTTTACTGCTTTGCTCATATAGTAACAATTCGATGTTAGGTCCGGTTTGTGGCTGATCTAGTGCTATGACATTGCATTAGTGTTTTACCCTCTTAGACCATCAAATCTATGGATCCACCTGCATGCTTGAGGGAGATCTAATTTGGTGCTCGTCTCTTTCCCACCCTAGTATCTCATATCAATAGATCCAAAAAAGTTTTAAGGAAATCTGGTTTCATTCACATTCAAACCTTCATTAATGGAAGCATCCTTGTTCATATCTAGATCCCCAAATAATGCATGTAATCTTATATTGATGGGGATTAGGCCTAACGCCCATCAAAGCTACTGCAACAGACTTGACCTCATTTACCCCCAGATCACTGAATGTCATATGTAATCCATGCTTGAAAGGGGAAATCTTCCGCAGATGTGATTTGTTGTAAAGAAGTAGTCTAAATGCAAACAAAACTTTGGAATTGAAGAAGTATCTTGCCTAGATAAAAAGTAAATCAAGAGGACCATCTAGTCTAAAATAATTCTTGGATTACTATAGAGGCTTGTAGAGGAGGAAACTAAAGATAATTTACTCAAAATATCCTACAAACCAAGATATCGTAAATCTCAAATGAAAGAGACAAAAGGCTCCAAAGGCTAATTTCCATATGAAAGCTACACACCAAAATTTGACCAGTGAATCTTACGATATCACAACATTAGACAAGTGTACATATACCATAGAATAATTCCATCATTCTTAAACTAAGTGATCATCAACACCAGTTGAATCCTCATTTAATACACAATACATAGGTTCCCCCCTTAACATGTGAAAAAAATCGATAGTATTAAGTATGATAATGAGCCATCCAATTCATAAGAACATCAGATAACTCAAAGCACTCGTAAAAATAGGCTAAATGAGTGACCTCATACAACTCATCTTATTCATATAAGTATCCCTGGAGTTCATGAAGATAATAACAATCACATAGTACCTAAAGTTCAACATAAGCATCAAGACATATAAGACAATCTTTCCACCATGAACACGAAGTGAATTCAACAGCTTATCATGAGTAGTGTTGAACCATAGATTAACCAATAACATATCATGTAATTCCATCATCCATAGTTCAAATAGATAAAGGTCATTAAACTTATCGAAATAACTTCAAATAGCTAGCAATTGAAAGAAGGACTTCCACTCTCCACTCAACCATATGTCAACAACACTACAGTCTCTCTTGCAACTGACCACCCCCTAGTCAGATCCAAAGATTGAGGGGATTCTTGCACAAGGGAAATTCACAAAAATTTCTTAGTCAAACACCCAGGAGATGGAGTCCATTTTCTAGGTGGTTTGTGAACTACTCTCTTAGAAGTAAGCACTGGATTTACTTGCTCTATGAGTTTCAAATATAGGGATTCTACCCAAATCATAGAGGGGAGTGTGTTCAATACAAATGGATTGATTCTACTATGAATGTGGTTCATTAGATAGTTAGAAAGCACTTAGCCAACACTAAGTGATCCATCGGTCTAAATGCAAGAACCTAGTGTTTTAACGAAGGGATTGATGAAGGTGGTGCATCATCTAGTTAGCAAACACTTATCATGCATTCAGCGGTTCATAAGTATAACTACAAGCACCTAGTTTTTCATTCATTCTTTAAGCTTTACACTTGCCACATAGGCTTAGACAAGGGCTCAATGGTTTTAAAAACAACCACAAGGATAATGACCTAAGATCATGAAGGATAGGCTCAAAATCAGCTCCAATATTGCCATGTTAAGCTCTCTAGGTTCATAATGCTCAGAATATGCCTTGAATGCACTCTATTCTCCTAAGAGAATAATTTTATCCAAACAATTATAAAACCTTGATTGAGCCAGTACAGTGAGAGATAGTGTGAGAGCTCTTATGTCCTCCACTATGAGGGTGTATGTTTCCTTCTTAGTGCATGCTTATGTTTTCTGTGTGTGTGTGTGTGAGAGAGAGAGAGAGAGAGAGAGAGCGAGAGAGAGAGAGCATGACCTTCTTCTTCCTTGTGTGTTTCTTTGATAGTCTCCCTTCAGAGCTCATAGAGAGCGTTTTCTTTCCTTCTCCAGAATTTCCTCTCCCCCTTTTAGTTTGCCTCTTCAACCCTGTCTTTTGAAGGGTTGTCTCCTTGATTTCCAAGACGAAAGGGGGAATGGGCACTCCCTATCCTTCCACCACCTTCTTCCAAATACATAATGGCTATCAGTGCCTCTGCCAACTCAATTTAGCCTCAATCACATCACAATAAAATTGTCTGACATTTTCTTCACTCGGCTACAAGAAATTGCTGCTGCATTTAATTTAACAAGGTATGGGTAATGGATTCCAAGATACAAAAGTAGAAAATTTTCCTTAAACCAAGGAGTATTAATGTTGTCCTTCCTTTAGTTGTTTTAATTGGTTATTTTTAATTAATAATTGTCATATATTAAATCAAAGGTTTAGCGAGTTGTGGTATTACCCCATAGTGGTATTATAGTCACAATTGTCATTACAATAAGTGAGGGTAGAACAAGGAGATGTTACACCTCAGCCCTTGATAGAGTCATGATTAAGATGGATCTATATTGATAATAGTCAGAGATCAAAGGTTGAGATTTATCTCAAAAGTAGTTATGCTCTCTATTCCATTTTAATTAAATTGATTAATTAAAAAATGTCATATGAAATGAGTTATGATTTTTTTGGGCATATGGCATTGATAAAACATAGTATTGGCCCATGATGTTCTACTAGATCCTATTTACAAGTTAAGAATCTTGATTAAGTGGGGCTGATTCTCCATGGTTAAGAATCCTGTTACACATTTTTTAAAATGTGTATATGTCTAACTCATATATTAATTTTTTTAATAATTAATTTAATAATAATAATTTAAAATAAAGTTAAAATTTAGTTAATTTTTATGCCAATGTGACATGTATCATGAAGTGCTTTGATGCTTATCATGGATTGATGCCTATGGGTGTTTACCATCCATTTAATTTATACCAATCACATAGTAATACTAATAATTATGCTAATAGACATGTCTATTTTGAAATATGTGGATGGCTGAGATTTAACTTTCATGTAGAATATTCTTAATAGTAGTTACAAATCAAAAGTTGAGATTTATCTCAAAATTAGTTGAAATTTTTACCATTTTAATTAAATTGATTAATTAAAAAAATGGTATATCAACAAGTGTCATATGAATTGAGTTATGGTTTTTTGGGAATGTAGTATTGATAAATTATGGTATTAGACAATAGTGTTGTAACAAAGCCTATTTACATGTTAAGTGTTGATGAGGTGGGGTTGAATCTCCATGATTAAGAATCTAATTAGATGTTTTTAAACATATATATGTTTAACTTACATATCAATTTTTTTATATTTAATTATATCAATAATTTAAATAATGTTATAATTTAATTAATTTTAATGACTTAATTTTTTTAATCCTGTATCATAAAATAAGTGTTTTAATTTTTATCTTAGATTAATGCTAATGGGCATTTACCAATCATATAATTTATATTGCTAATTTAGTAATAATCAAATTTTGAAATTATCAGATTCTCATATCTTTGTTCCGAAATTAAAAACCCATTTGTTCTAAAATAAAAAACCCCTCACATAGTTATATATTCATTAAAATTAAAAAAATATAAATACTCTACCCATTTTGAATTTTAACATGCAATCAAGTGATTTAAAATCTATGTTGACACTCTCAGTTTGTGAGGTGCTACCTATTCTTTGAACTAAAAGAAAAACAAAATATCCATCCTTCAAATTTCCCAGCTTTCACCATTTTTTTTATCATGCGGAATACTTTATTCACTCATTCTTTAAAATCTCCCTTTCACCATTTCATGTCCTGTGGAATCCTTCACTGATTCTTTATTTGTTGCTGCTCATTTTTCCAAAGGTCGAAGTCCATCCAATTCGGATTTTCCCATCTGCAAATGAACGCAACGTGTATAGGGGAGACCAAGTATTCCACTTGCACGACAGCGTCTTGGTCAAAATGGTGCTTCCCCAGTTGAATTCTTCTACACAGTTCTGCACGCTCACAGAACTGCAAGAGGCGCAAATCCCAATTTGTTGCCTACATTATAAAGTTGGCCATCCCATATCTGCGCAGGCGCTGTCGAAATTAAGACAAAAGGCATCTTTTTAGCTAAATTGATCTGGAATTGGAATTAGATCCAGCAAAATTGTTGCGTAATAAATTCACAGGGTTGTATATGATTATCTTTGGATTTTAGTAGATAATGGATTAAAATTGTTGTGCTACACGGTTGTATATGTTCACTGTTAGATTTTGATAAATAATTAATCCAAAAATAATCCTGCATTTATAGGGATGAATAAGGTTGTATAGGTTCATTGCTAGATTTTGATAAATAATTAATCCAAAAATAAACTTATATAGCCGCCTCGTGCATTTATAGGGATGAATAAACTGGTTATTTGTTGCCAAATATAACCACCTTATCCAGCAAAACACAAATTCTGACCAGGTCAAAGTAGGTTAGTAAACGTGCTAAAGAGTGCATTTCACGGAGGAATGCAACCACTGGTCGCATTGCAACGAGAAGCATGCCGGAAAAGAGTGCATTCTACAAATACTTATTCCACAATTTACACCATATAATTTATGGTGCGTAATAAAAAATTGACTTGTAAGTTGATCAATAATTTAATTATACAGTTGAGTACCATGATCGCTTACCAGCCCCAACGGACAACCAAACAGTGTGAACACTGGTCAAGAAGATTAGGTTTCATAGGTGGAATGTTAAAAAAAAATGTTGTATTTTGCTCAAGTTATAAATTAATAATGTTTCTTAATTGTAATTAAGAAGATTAGGTTTGTAGATGGATTGTTAAAAAAGATGTTTTTTTATGTAAGTTATAGATTAATAATATTTTGTAATTTTAATTATGTTGGTAGTTATGGTGGTAGTGTATTTATTTTGGAATATGGTTTTTAGAATTTTAATTTTATAAGGATAATAAAAATACAACTTCGTGAAATATTCTAAAATATTATAAATTGTATCATATATTAAATATTAAAATTTAATTACATTAAATTGATTAATTGAAAAAATATTATATAAAGTATTACATATATCTATGTTTGATTTAAATATATATATGTTTAAATCATATATTAAATTTTTTATAATTAATAATAATAATTTTAATAAAATTATAATAATTTTAGGATTTTTTTAATTTTAGCAATTTAAAATATATAATAAAATAAATGTTTTAATATTTATCCACCTTTACTCGCTATTTACAACTATACTAATTAATATTAAATATATTAAATGTATATTAATAACATCTATATATTAACTAACTATATTTTAAAAGAAATATTATATATTACAATATT
The DNA here is from genome assembly GCA_031772625.1 of Pinus tabuliformis. Classification (NCBI taxonomy): domain Eukaryota; kingdom Viridiplantae; phylum Streptophyta; class Pinopsida; order Pinales; family Pinaceae; genus Pinus; species Pinus tabuliformis. The sequence goes on from CM062805.1 coordinate 249,478,127, forward strand.
ACAATCTAAACAACTTGATATGTTTAAAACCTTGATATTCTTCTCTTAAACTTGTGTAATTTCATTTAAAAAAATAAAATATCATGAATTTCTGCAATTCGAAGAAATGGTGTATAGTAATCTCTTGGTGGGCAATAGTGTTTCAAATATTCTTTTTGGGGACAATTTCTCAATTCTTGTGGCAGGGCATAGATTATGGGTTAAGAAGATATGGTTCGGAATATTTTATTGGAAGAAATGTGTAGTGATTTAAGTTTTATAATCTAATTTATTACTATGGTAATAAATTTGGTATATATTTATATATTTTTAAATATAAATATTTTTTTATAAATATATATTGTGTTTTATTAATATTTTTGTTAAATATAGATGGTGTATTTTAAATTAATAATAATTGTTTTGAGAAAATTAATTAAAAAATAATAATAAAAGTTTAACATTTTATTAGTATGTTTTAATATATACTTGCTATATTATGTTTAAATAAGTATAATATGTTGTATATTTTTATGTAAATTTATATAAAAGGGATTTTTAATTATGGCTTAGTTCTGTAATGAGTTTTTTTTTTTAATAATTTTTTTTCATCTAAATATTGTTTTATATATCTAATTATTATTTGTTTTTTTTCTAACTTTTCTCTAAATATTATTTTTAATTATTATTTATTTTTGTTATTAGGTTTTTTATATATGTTTTTTTTCCTTTTCTAGATATTCAATACTCAATATTCAAATATTAGAGTTTTTCCAATAATATGAATGATTTCATAAATTATGATTTATCTGGAGAAAAACAAATATGGATTATATACCAATAAATGCGAATAATTAAATCATTTAAATTTAAATAAAATTTATATTAAATAAAAATATGATTAAAATTTTAATATAAAAATTATATAAAATAATTAAATTATAATATATTATTCTAAATCTATATTATCTTTAGATATATTAAGCATTAAGAGAGTTTAAATTTTTTGAGGTAAAAACATTTTTTTTAGTGTATAATTTGAGGAAATTTTTTTATCTTGGTAGATTAATCCTTGTCGGCCATTAATGGATCTAAAGATAAGATGGATCTAGAATGGTTTCAGTCACGTGCGAACACATGAAGTTTGTTGAATATATTATTAATGTGATCATTTTAAATATGTTAAATATGTCTAAGCTTAATCTACATCTCATGCACATTGGACTTGTATTTTTACTTAACACTCGATTATAGTATATGAATCCTCAGAGATGGCACGTTTGAACTTGAGCTAATTGATCAATACCATTACAAATTTTTCAATGTGCAATATTCATATTAGCAAAAGATACAATATGAGCTTAGGCATATATATTTTTTAAACATAATTTTCGTATGATTTTCTTTTGCATTTTGTACTCTATTTAATTTGTGTGAATATTGTTTTCTTTGTCAATATGGTCTTTCTCGATCAATTTTTTGTTTCCTCTATTCTTCATGCTCTTCTGTTGTCTTGTCCTCTACCATTTTCTATTGATTTTCTCTTCATTGTGCATTTCTTGTATTCTTTGTTCTTGGTATTCTTCATTTTTCAGTTTTTGTACCATTCTTTGTTGATATACTCTTTCAATATTCTTTTTGATATGTCCTTTGTCATTTAATTTTTCTTTTGTTAGGTCCCTATAATACTAGTGTATTTCCCTTATTGTTATTATTAGTGTAGCCCCATATTGTTATTGTTGTGCCCATCTATCCCCATGTTGCTATTGTTGTGTCCCATAGAAGCCCACTATTGTTATAATTGTTCCCTTGCATTATTATTGTTATGTAAGCTCTGATTATATTATGACCCCTTAGACTCTTATATATACCACAAAAGCCTTATCATTTATATCATCCAAGAATTGTTCATTTAGGTAATGTAAAAGAGATTTCCTCACTCGGAAAGGCTAATTTTTAAGTCGTTGATATATATTTTCTTCTATTTTGTGAGTTGGTTGCATAATATTTGGTATAAAAGCTTTGTATTCTAGGGTTTCACTTCTTAAAACACGTCATCTTGGAATTTTCTCTATAATTTTTTTTATGAGGCTTCAGAAGTTGAAATTGCAACCATGTGGAGCTGAAATATTGGTGAGCTTCATGTGTGAATTTTAGATCTTGGTTCACTGTATTTTTGGAGATATGATCCAAGGAAGTTATGGTTTTTGCAGTCTCCTGAACTCAATCTCAAACAAGTGACCTATGGAAAATCGTCACAACTTTGTCTCCAAGCATTGGATTTGAATTTTGTAAAAACTAACTGAAATTGCACATAGTATAGTTTTTCAAGTATCATTTTCATGGCTGAAGGTTGAAACAATAACACATGGCACTATGTACAAGTTTGTTCTATTGAACTAGTCTATAATCAAGTCATTATGGGAGATTGGGCATACCTCTTTCTTGCAGAATCCAATCTCAGTTTGACTTGTGGGGTTGGAAATAAGATTTAGAGGGCTACCACAAGAAAAAAATTTAGAACTTGGATATCCAAAATTATAGATATAAAAAAAAAACTTCAATATCGAGCTCCTAAAAAGCAAGAAAAAGGTGTCTAGTTTTTCAAATTTTGCATAATGTTTGTTTGAAAAATCAGTTTGAAGTGATTCAAGGGAATATTGAAGCATATATATTAGCGTTTAGTTGAAAAATTCCTCTAAAACAAAATAATTCTACACCCATTAAGCCCTAATAAAGCTTTAATATGACTCATGAAGAGGAAGAATTGCAACATGATATATCAAAATTACAGGACCAAGTGCAACAAATTTCACTCTCACAAAGAGAAACCAAAGATAAACTAAAAGGGGGCATGGATGTCTTAAAAGGGGACATGGATGGATTAAAATGCGACATTTATGGTTTAAAATAAGAAATAAAAGGAGACATAAATGGTTTCAAAGCATAAATAAAAGCAAACATGGAAGGTTTGAAGGAAAGTTTGAAGTAAGGTTTGACAAAGTTACTACAAAAAATTCCTCATATTGGCAAAAAAGGTATTCCATGAAACTCATGAGGAGAACAAAAGGAATATGAATTATGATTTTGGAGACTCTAATGTTGGGTTTAAAACCCACCACATTCCAAAGATCAATATGAGGACGTTTGATGGAAAGGATCCAGTAACATGACTACTACAGATGGATCAATATTTTGATCTCCATGATGTGCAACACATGCAAAAGGTACACATTGAAACTTTATATTTATAAGCCAATCAACTTATATGGTATCGATGGATATGTTTTCATAAACCACTTGTCACTTGGTCATTTTTTATAGAGGAAATGATATCCCATTATGAGGGTACAAAGAGCAACACCTTCTTTAGTCAATTAATAAATCTCAAACAAAAGGGTTCAGTAGCAAAGAACATTGAGGACTTCCAAACATTTAATATCAGGGTAACTGATATTCCAGAGGAGCATAGGATTGATGTCTTCATATGGAATTTGAAGGACAACATCCAACATGAGATTCACCTTTGGGAACCTAATCCATTGGAGAAGGAATTCATGGTGAAAAGAAAAGTTGGAAGGAAAAAAAGTTAAATGGATTTGTTACAGTTGTGATAGTAAATATGCTAAAGGTCATATGTGTGCCGAGAATAAATTATTATACATAGATTGTGAAGAGGAGGAAGAAAATGAACAAGAAACATCAAAAGAGGATATACACTAGGAACGAACCCTATAGAAATAAGAAATGAATTCGACCATATCTTGTAATGTGTTAGAATGAATTACCACTCCTCAAACTCTCAATATAGAAGGATATATCAAGAAGAAAAAGGTAATAGTGTTGATTGATTTGGGTAGTACCCATAATTTTATTCATTGTAAGATAGCTAACGAATTGAATTGCTTCCTATATCTAGCACCAGAGTGTCAAGTGATTGTTGCAAATGGAGGAACTATAAATTTCTCTGTAAAGTGCCATAATATCAAGCTAACCATGAGGTAATATGTATTGAATAGTCCAATGCTTTCCATTCCAATGGGTGGTATTGATGTTGTACTAGGAGTCTAATGGTTACAATCTTTGGGGATGATAAATTTTAATTTTCAAGAACTTTTCTTGGATTTTTTTGGGAAAGAAAGAAATTTGAACTAAGGGGTATCATAAGGATACCAAGAAAGATAATTAGCTCTAATGGCATGACAAATATTCTGAAGAAAGAAAAATGGGGTGTAGTTGCACAATTATGCTCACTAGAGGTTCAAATATTGAAATCATCTATTTCTAGAGATATCCAAAAATTCTTGGAAAATAATTCCAAGGTATTTGAGACTTCTAAAGGCCTCCCACCTATTCATGATCATGATCATGCTATTCATTTGATTCCAGGAAGTGTTCCTCTAAACATCAAACCTTACATATATCCCTATGCCCAAAAGAGTGAAATTGAACGTATGGTTGTAGAGATGCTAGAGGTTTGTATAATTCATCCTAACCAAAGTTCTTTCTCTAATCCAGTAGTATTGGTGCACAAGAAAGATGGATCATGTCGTATGTGTCCAGATTATAGGTAGCTCAACAAGCTCACTATTAAATATAAATTTCCCATTCTTTTCATTGATGAATTGTTGGATGAATTACATGGAGTAATTTACTTCATGAAGCTGAATATTCCTTCAAGATATCATCAAATTAGAATGAATGCTGAAGAAATTACGAAAACAACATTCATAACTCATGAGGGTCATTATGAATTTTTGGTCATGCCTTTTGGCCTTACTAATGTACCTTCCACATTTCAAGGTTTGATGAATTCCGTTTTCAAACCCTTCCCTAGAAAAAAAAATTTAGTATTTTTTGATGATATACTAATGTACAACAAGTCTTGGAAGAATCATATTCAACATATTGACAGGGTGCTCAAACTATTGTAGGAGAAACAATTATATGAAAAAACCTCCAAATGTTTCTTTGGAGTACAGGAGGTGTAATATTTGGGTCATATTATATCTCATGAGGGTTTTAAGGTAGACCCTAACAAAATTAAAGCCATTAAGAAATGGGAAATCCCCACAACCATAAAGCATATTCGATGATTTCTTAGATTGACAGGGTATTATTGAAATTTTCTTAAGAATTATGGGATAATATCAACACCTCTAAAAACATTAATGAAGAAATATGAATTTTCTTGGAATTTCGAAGTAACTAAGGACTTTTAACATCTTAAAGAGGTAATGTGACAAGCCCCAGTCTTAGCTATGCCAGGCTCCACAAAAGCCTTTATTGTGGAATGTGATAGCTGAGGAAATGGAATTGGTGTTGTTCTATTGCAAAAAGGAAGACCCGTTTCTTTTCAAAGTTGTCCAAACAAGGAAAGTATTTACACAAACCTATTTATGAGAAGGAAATGTTGGAAATATTACATGCACTAAAGCAATGGAAACCTTACCTAATGGGAAGACACTTCAAGGTAAAAATAGATCATCATAGTCTTCAAGGCTTTTTGGAACAAAGATTATCTTCAGAAGAGTGACAAAAATGGGTCACAAAGATGTTGGATTATGACTTTGAAATCATCTACAAAAAAGGAAAGAAAAATGTTGTTGTAGATGCACTCTTAAGAAACGATAAAGATGTGGAAGTATTTCTTTGTGCCATTTCTATTATCCAACCTGATTGGATAACAAAAGCAAGAAATGAATGGAATAATGATGAAGAGGTGTGGACACTCATTCATAAATTGCAGCAAGATCCCAGTCCATTTGATACATTTAGCTAGAAAAAATATACATTATGGTACAAGATCACTTATATATTTGTAAGAATTCCCAACTCAAGAAAAATATTCTTTTGGAATTTCACATCTCTCATGACACTCGAAATTTTAAAAGCTTACCACTCGATCAAGAATGATTTCTTTTGGATGGATTTAAATATGATATTTAGAAGTTTGTGGTAGAATGCTTGGTTTTCCAAAAAAATAAAGTTTATACCATTAATACCTCAGATCTATTACAACCTTTAGCCATTCCAAATCAGCGTTGAGAGGAGGTCTAAATCTATTTTATCATAGGTTTACCCAAGTTTGAAGGAAATAGTGTCATCATGGTGGTACTTGATAGACTTACTAAGTATGCACACTTTTTGTGCATTTTCTCATCCTTTCAAAGCCAATATAATTGGTACTACATTTATGGAAACAAATAAAAAGCTACATGGAAACCCAAATATTATTGTAAGTTAAGGAGATCCTATTTTTACTGGGAATTTTTGGATGAAATAACTTTCTTGTCTTGGAACTCAATTAGCTCATAGCTCATGTTATCATCATCAATCTAATCGGAAAAATAAGATAGTGAGCAAATGTTTGCAAGGATATCTTTCTTTCTTTGTATCTGATAAATTAACACAATGGGTCAAGCAGTTACCCCTAGATGAATGGTGGTATAACACTTCCTTCTATCATGGAGCAAAAATGACCCCATCTATGGCACTTTATGGATATCATCCACCATCTATCACATCATCTTTAAGATAAAATTCTAAGGTTCATGCAATGGAAGATCACATTGAGCACCAACAATAATTTCTCCAACTCTTAAAGGATAACCTCACTTTGACACAAAATCGAATGAAACAATAGAAAAATTGGCATCACAGTGAAAGAAGTTTTGATGTAGGTGGATATCTATTTTTACGGCTACAACCATATAGACAAATGTCCCTCAGGCAAGCTAGGAAGGATAATAAATTATCACCGAAGTATATTCCCGAGTACACATATTTTTCCATGTTTCATGCTTAAAGAAGGTTATTGGTGAAATGCTCCCATTTCAAACAGTGTTTCCAGAACTTGATGAAGAATGGAAAGTCATATTTGATTCTGAAGCAGTCACAAAAAAAAGAACTCGACCACTACAAAATCAATTAATTTAAGAGTATCTCATTAAGTGAAAGAACTTGCTTGCTGAATATTCCACATGGGAGGATGATAATTTTATATAGAAGCACCCATAACTACTTAATCATTGAGGAAAACACTTTTTCGAAAGACAGCGGCATGTTAGGTCTCTATAATACTAGTGTATTCCCCTTCTTGTTATTGTTAGTGTAGCCCCCTATTGTTATTGTTGTTCCCTTACATTATTATTTTTATGCAGGCTCTAATTATATTATGGCCCCTTAGACTTCTATATATACCAAGGAGGTCTTATCATTTGTATCATCCAAGAATTGTTCATTTATGTAATGTAAATGAGGTTTTCCCATCAAAGGGGCTAATTTTTAACTCGTTGATCTATCTTTTCTTCTCTTTTGTGAGCTGGTTTCATAACATCTTTCATATTTTCTTGTCGTTATTCACTTATCATTTTTTGTGATTGTCTTTGTTGATATCCTCTTTATTTCTCTCTTTTTTGTTGACACTCCTCAATTGTCATTTTTTCCCTTTATTTATTGAATTTCTCTTTTTTTATTTATTGATGTTTAAGATGGATCTAGGATGACAGTTAAGATGGTTCTAGGCCATTTGTTGTTGATTTCTATTTAATATGGATCTAGGTTGATGATTACTATAGCACAAAAATCAACGGACGTCATCAATAATTACTTTGTACATTCACTAAAATAAATGTACATTATTAATGCAATTACCTTAAAAGCAATTCACATAATCCATCTATTTACGCTAGATTATAAACTAATCCATGGAGTAAAACAATAAAATATGATTACATATAAACATCTTCACTAAAATCAATGCATCCTTAGTTGTCATTTTTTGTGTCTTTCTCAATAAACCAATACACGCCATCAATAACTTATAGAAAGCAATGCACACAATATTATATAGTACTATGTTAAATATTATATAATATTTTATTTTTAAATATTATAATGTTAAGTTTTATATTATAATATTAATATTTAATTCAAATTTCTGAAATCAATTATAATTTATTTGATGGTAAATGTTTCTCTCAAAACTTAAACCATATATATAATTATGATTATAATAATATACTCAACATAATTATATAATGTACTATTTCTCTACCATTAATTAATATTTAATATTATAATAATATATTATATTAAACCTACCTATTATATTATATTATATTATATTATATATTAGGTATTAGATCCATAACGCATCCCATCAAGATTGTTGATAGACATCAAAACCCTAGAAAGGAGATTGAATTCATCCACTTAAAGCCTTTGAAGAGATTGGCACACAAAGAATGAAGAGTCTAAAATAAAGTGACATATAGTTACAAGCGTGATAATGTGATACCTCACTTGACCATGATTTATTATGTATATGTAAATATAGTAAAAGTGTATTCGTAGGAACTTATATTTTCATTGTTTTATATGTTTGCTGTTAAAAAAAATTAGCCTTGTTAGAGGTTGCTACATAGTGCGACCAACATTTATGGCGAGTCTATCCAATTCTCATAGATTTACAACTTAATAAAATATTAGCACACCAAATCCCACCAATCGACTACCTGGACTCCGATTGTGCTACAGAACTCCTTTCCGTTAAAGTGTCATCAACACACTACTTCTATAATGCATAAAAAGTCCCCAAATTTAAATTTCATTTGCATCTAACGTTTCCCGAGTGTTATTACATGTCTAAATGTTAGATTAAATGTCATTGTACACTAATATTGACATAGATCTTGTTCTTGAGTATACTTAATTAGAAAGTTTTAAGGTTCAATTTCTTATTTACATTAATAAAAATGATGAATAATTAATGGTTTATCTCGTATTTCAACTTCAATTACATGATTATTATTAATAATAATAAAAATAAGGAGATGAACATTCAAGAGTTTCTTTCATTATTTATTTCATATACTAGGTTATATGATTATATGATGAAGTTTATTAAGTATGACAAGATTATGGTTTGTTAGATCTCGAAAGTTACTCAGTGGATTTATAAGACATTTCATTATTTATTTCATATACTAGGTTATATGATTATATGATGAAGTTTATTAAATATGACAAGATTGTGGTTTGTTAGATCTCGAAAGTTACTCAGTGGATTTATAAGACATTTGGGTGCTTGCAACATCTTCAAAAAAAAATATAGACCTATATTATGTCCATCCCCTTCTCCCATCAATTCCTATTCCTTTTTTAAGTAGTTCCTAGCATTAACATCATTTCCTTTTAAGCTCCAAGATGATAGGTAGAAAATGATATTTTTAAGATTATAAACAACAAATACCTATCAATATGGACTAAAACAAAAATACCAGTATATTCCTTGAAAATATTGAAGCATGCCAAAGGGCCAATCATCCTCATATTAAATTAATTTCATGCATTATATTGCCTTTTAGTACAATTAAACCATGGGGGTTTCACTCAATGAACCTCTAACATATTCGTGGAATACTAAATAATACCCCTAATTTGACTACATATTGGAAAATATCTCTAAAAATCACATTATTTGACCCTTACTAATACAAACCCAATATGTCTTCCCAATTTAGAAACCCCTACTTTCACTAGATATTGTAGGTATCCATTTTTCATTAACATTTTTTACACCTCTTTATATTTTTTCATTAACCTTGAGCTCCATTTTTTATACTTGCTAATATACAAACCCATTACCCCTAATATATGCTTAATATTTTATGTTATTTTCTCCTCAATATATCCCCCAATATGAATGCACATGGTATGGTATTACTCCCCCAATGAAGCTCTATTGAATTAAACACACCAAGAAAAATATTTCTACTAGTGCAACAATATACAAACTATCCATTGATACACTCTAACTAAACATAATGCAATAATTTCACTAAGCCAAGCCCTAAATTTGAAAATACATGAGATTTTTTTCAAAATTTCTAAATTAGAATAGCAGCACTAATAACTTATTACTGACTCAATTTTTTCTAGTGATATTGTATCCACATGAACAAATTGTTTTAAGTCATTTTATTCTAAATAAACTGCAATAATAAATGGTTTTTTTTTGTCAAAGACAAATATACCACAATTTCTACTATACTAAATTTGAACTATGTTGCTAATAGAATTGAACCAATCATGTGATTATGTTATTTTACTTTGTATTTATTCCAAATAGTTGAGTGATTTTCTATCAATTTTTTGAAGAGAAGTATTAGAGGGTCATGGTGTATCTATACTTTAATGTACTTTCAACAATCTATTGTAACATTTGACATTCCATATACACAAATTTCATGATCAGATCATTATTTAAGGCTTGAAAATACAAATAGAAGAGATTAATACTCCATCATTGGTATTCATAAACTTGCGTTTAAATATAAATGACCTTTTGTTATGATTTATTTTTTATATTAAACCAATATTTATATGTTTACATTTTTACAATTATTACAACATCTCTCTGTACTCTCATAAAAGTATAAACTATAAAAACATATATCTGCATATAAAAAAATTATACATACTTGATATTATGGTTTATGTTAAAAAAAAATTCATATATATAAATTATAAAAAGCAGGAATAAAACATTATTTATTGATTCTTTTTATTATTAATACTAAACCTTTTATAAATGGCTTTTTTTTTTAATTAACTACCACAATTTGATTGCGATGGAAAATAAAAAAAATCCGAAATTTTACATTCAAACAATTTCATAACTTCCAACGCGTGTAACACCCTTATTGGAAATATCTTAAGAGTCACAAATATCCATTTATTATCTAAACATGAAGCACACATGACCTTAATTTTCCGTTTGATGCACAAACAGTTAATGTGAAGTCCTTTTCCTCCACTTATAATCTATCTACTACAAAGTTAAAGATATATTTCCTCTGATATGATATATAATCACAATGATGAAGTTAAAGAAATATTCCCTCCAATACAAAATGAAATATCCACGTTTAGCATATTTGTTGTTACTTATTTCAGAGATCTCTTTAGCAAAACAAGAGGAGCTACAGGGCAGCAAGTCCCGGGCAGATCAACAACTTATTTATAGATTCACAGGAAGAAAGTGTTATATAGATTCACAGCAAGAAAGTATTTGTGCATAATTGAAATGTAAAAATTCGTGTTTTGGAGTACAGAGATCGATGAAGCTGGGTTCTTGCAACAGCACATGCCTATTATTGAAAGAAACTATATGTAGATGTCTAACTCTACAGTGATATATAGTGATTCAAAAGTTGTCTTAAACTTCTAAACAATATTGGTTTCTAAATTTAGTTAGTTTTCCAAAATAATAGATCAGTCCAGAAATGTTCAGGATGGAAGAGGGAGAATATCAGATTTTTGTAATGTTCCAAACTGCAAAATTTCATTACAATCATGCACATAGCAGAGAATGCAGTGTTGGCAGAATAAGCAATTCGAAACAGATAGCCTGTACAATGCACTTCATGTGATTTTAAGTTTACTAAGTTTGTATAATGAGCTTGTCTCACGATCTTTACACTATTTACTAGTATTGAAAGCTGATATCAAACATATTCAACTAGTTGTATTAAGAGCTATTATATTAGAGAGATTCCAGTAGCTCAGAAAGAGCTAAAAATAATGAAACGAATTCTTGTTGAAAAAGAGTTGCAGCAGACATTTGAGTACTAAAATCATGTTTGAATACTAGTAGATGCTTTATATTTCAGCTCAATGAGGCACTTATGCCGGAGACTGCTTCATATCAATGAATACCAACATGTTGACAAAGAATCATCATCATGTTGAAACTCAGACAAAATAGACACAATAAGATTGTTATGGAAGGATCCAACAATCTGATACTGAAACATAAACATTTGAAAATAGCTTTTAGTGATACCAAGACTCCAGTACATGTAAAATTGATTTTCACTCGTCTTAGCGAGGTGCCAGATGCAAGAAAGCTAACAACATAGGCACAAGGCCTCGTGTTTTGTATTACAAATTAACAAAAAGTACTGGATCCTCCTTTCATAGATCCTCTACTGCGTAGACTTGTATTTGTGAATAGATTGAACACATGAGATTTACAACGATAAATTTAATGTAAAAATAGTGAGAAGGTGTGGCATTCTTTCTTATTAAGGTAAGTGTGCATAATTCCCTTCATCAAAGGTCCAATCCATTTTTTTAAAACTATCATAGAGGCGCAACATGACCCTGCTAAGGTTATGGAGCAAGGATCCCCTTATCCATTGATAGAACAACCTAAATCTCCATCATAATCCACCTTTCACAGACCTAAAAATGTAGTTGTGACAGTAGAGGACATGAAGTTCGAAGCCTTGCCCGAGGAAAGAAGGAAGTATTGGAGGAGAATTTTAGGAAACAAAATATGGTGGTACTTTAAATCCGAAATGGTACCCTATGGAGGTCTTCCTTAGGACTTATCACTCCACCTGCCAAACAAGTGCACCAGAGGCGGTATCCTTTCTCGTCTTTTCTCACTGAATTTACTCTAACAACATCCATGCTTGTCTGCTTGGGTTGCGTTATGCGACTGTACATGAATTGGATTGCAAATCACAAATGAAATTGTTGAGGATTGCGGGGAATATTGACGATCTACAGTATTAGCTTATGCATGCAAGAAAATTTATGGCAGGAAAGAGTAAAATCAAATAGACATCAATTATTCTAATAATTCATCATGTAAGGTACCCAATTTAGTCACAAATTCCAAACAAAATTAACATTGGTATTGTAATTTATAGGATTTATGATGTAGGGTACGTAATTTAGATACGAATTCCAAACAATATTAACATTGGTCCTTGCAAGTCTCGTATAATTAGAACAAAAATAAATTTAACTATTTCCCTAGGTCCTGCTAGATAGTCAGTGGATAAATCTCTAGTCATTCCAGTCAATATTTGGTGAAGGTATCTCGGAACATAGTTCCAGAAACACAAAGGAGAAGGGAGCTGAAGCTTATAACAACAAAGAGACATATTGGCTTTTATTCTGAAAAAGAAAGGCGTAGAGAACTACCATTTATATACAGATAAATCAGACCAGAAGGAGCCTTCATACATCACTATGTTACATGAGCTAATGAAACAATCCAGCTACAAGAAAGATAAATTCCCATAAAAAAAGAGGCCCGCTACATATGCATTTTTGAATGCACAAGAACAACATGATCACCTATTCTTACTTGCAAGTTTGACCCTCACTCCTTGAGGCCTTATACGGAAATTTAGAGGAATCAAGGATACTCACCTTCACGTAGTAAGGAGAACCAATTGCTCAGCTTAGATTATTATAAGTCCGTTCATTAGTCACTATTATTCTATAGAATTAAGAAAGATCTATAAAGTACTTATCAGTAATATCTACTTGTAGATTGCAAGTGTGTATTTTCCATTGTACACCGGCGGGTCTCATAATTCAGGTCTCATAATTCATAAAGGAGGGGTCATCTGAACCAACAAATAATTAGACAACAGGGAATAACTTAACACTTGCGCGTATAGCTTTAAGCTTTCAAGTTACATAAAAGGTGGGCATTCCAAATAAAGGATATCTCAGCTGGTGGACGATTACCTCCTTAATGGATGGTCGCAAGTTCAAGTCCTGCTCATTATACCCCTGCTTAGGGTCCTCCATGCTACTGATAGTCAAGATAGAAGTTTAAGGAAACCATCATCAACACAAGTCAAAAGTAGTGGAAATTATGTTTATAAGATGTATAGCAAAAGCAACAGTCTTGACGTGTTTATAAAATCTAGAGAAATGGTCCCCAAGTGGGTGCGATTGGATGCCCGTTTTTAGAAAATTTAAAAGAATGATCTGGATGTTGGAGCACGTGGATTGCATCCAAGACCATGTATCCTCCCAAATGTTCATCTTTTTTTTTTATTTACTTAATTTTACCATAAGAGTAGTTGGGTTTGCATGCATGGAACGTGTAGTTCAATATACCATGGAAGATTCAGGAGTGTGACAAAAGGAGACTTGAATTGGAAAAAGGCATGTTCGAGACACCTCAATCTTCCTAGCAAGTAGACCTGGTCACTTTCTCTCTTTTCTTCTGCCCTTATTTGAAAGTGTGGCATTGCCACACAGTCGTGCGTGAAACTTCAACAACGTCATTGTTTCTTGGCAAGTATTGCCTACGAGACAATACAATCAGACATCATCCAAGATCTCATGTAGAGCTCCACTGAGGCTCGACCCCTCAACTTGCACAAGGCCATAATAGAGCATGTACAGAGAGTCATAGAGGAAGTAAAATTATTTACCAAATACACTCACCATGTCACCACCAGTGACCTCGCGGGGAAAATCTGGAGGACAGTCTACATGTTTCCACTATGAAATGTCTACATTATCAATAATGGCATCGACAGAGGTTTCTTTAGGTTAGCTAAAGTCCACGATGTTTCTTTTCGGTTAAGTTACGAAGTTCCACCGAATGCCCAGTTGGTTATGGGCATGGTCAGATAGATTGTGAAGGGTAAGGGCCATCCGCTCATCTTAAAATTCCTTAAAACCCTCCTGCAAACTGGAAATTATTCCAATATTTTTTCTTGATTGCTGGCGATCGACCCTATGGTTCCTGATATCAAGAACTAACATTGGATGTGAAGATCATGGGGCCATTAAGCTCAGTTTAGCTAGGAGATTACTATAATACCCTAGATATCTTTGTAAATCTGATGTTGAAAGCCCAAGGTCTTGATCACATGCTCATGGAGGCCATGTTGCGTGGGAATTTGTTGTTGGCGGAACATTTTAGCATCATTACAAAGAGCATGGCGGTGAGTGGGGATTTTAGGTACACATTCATTCCCATGCATTAATCCCTCCACGTCACGTTGGTGAGAGTTATTCAGGATGGGAAGTGGATTTTGGAGAAGAAGGGTGCCGCGTGCAGGGGTTGTTCACTACAGTCAAAATGGTGTCTGTGTATGAAAGGATTTTGCTATGTATTGATGAGCTTCGATATTGCAACAAGAATGTTGCAACTCCTAGCGCTACCAACTTTAATTATCAACTTAAGGTTCATACAAACTTAAGAGTTATCGGCACTATATTTGTAGCACACAATGTGTCATTCCTTTGTTGTCATGATGTAATGGAGTGAATATAATAAAATCAGATCCTAAACTAATTGCATAAAATGAAATGCTCGAAATGGAAAGTTTAACCTATTGCAAGAAAGAAAATACAAGGAAAGAAACCTATTCTAATTGCATAACATAAATATCATGAACTAAATGTCAACCATTACATCTCAAAGAGTTTAGATCCTTTAATAGAGTTCATTGGATGTGACAATCAAGAAAATCATCATTGTATTATCTAACTCATAAATTTGTCTATTAACCCAAATCGTTGAAATATTTTGCATGGGTAAATATGTAAGTCCTACGTAGTCCTTAGTATTCCATAATCATTGATTTAGAGCATAGGGGTATTGATTCAACCCTAAGGGAAAATAATCAAGCTTCTTGAGTGAATTTTAGCAAGTATATACATGTTGCAAAGCTACTACAAGAGATATTGTAGTTACTACAGGAAACTGCAGATTTGCTATAGGGAGATGTAATTCACCGAATAACCAAGCAAATCAAATCCAAATTGGATGGGACAATTTTTTATTTATTGAATAGGATGTATTTGGTCTCCATTCCAAGTGGAAACTCTCAAAAATACCTCTGTTAACCCATCCTAAAAAAAGCAAAAAATTACTAGTATAAAATCAGGAAATTCGAGAACTAGTGAGCAGATAAATCTATCAAATCCCTAACTTAATCAAGTGAAAATGAAATGGGATAAATTTTGTTATTAAATAGATTTTTTTTGCGATCTAATGAAAGTGGAATTGACTCAATTGAAGCTCGTTAACATGTTCTAAAAAATTGCATAAATTTATTGTTATTTTCCACAAGGGACTTCCAGAAATCTAAATTTGGGAATAAACAAACTAATCCAAGTAGTTCAATTATTACTATGACCTTCTAATGTTGTTCCAATGATTAAATGATGCTTTTGATCCTGCAAAATAACTTACTTCAACCATTTAACCCAATCCTACAATAATAAATCATTAATAATAAATGCAAAAATAGAAAACAAGACAAGAACAACAGATGCATGTGAATAAGAAGTAAAAGGAGGAGAAGTAAATGATACGAGAGAGCTCTGAGGCTCCAGGGATGGCCAAGCCCAAGGAAACTCAGAGTCCTATGGAGGAGACCAAGATTTAAAAGCTGAACATGGCAACAATCTTCATTATTTCCGTCAATACAATTACATCCCTGCAAGAAATGACAGTGGAGCTACAAAAATATGAGTCTCTCCACAAGAAGACTAATAAAAATCAACCCCTAGAGGAAAATTTGACGTGGTACTTATATAAAATTATTAGGAATAATTCCCCATAAAAGGAAGAAGTTTTTCCCACCAAAATCCTTTAATTAGTGGATCTGGTTCCCAATACTAGGAATCTGCATTAAATGACAAGGAATACATTCCAAGATTTTCTCAATCATTGCAGCACCAGAATCTGTGCAATTATTTTAAAATATATTCTTGATTTATTCTTTAATATTGATCCTCCTGTAGTAGGGAGAAAGTCTGTAAATTATCTCCTTCAAATCTTCATAATCTGCCTAATATTCTCACAATATTCCACATAAATAAATAATATTAAGCACAAATATGAAATTATCCATAAACCTTCCTAATAAACATATTAATGTTAAAAATACATTATCTAATGTAAAGAAAGATGTTTAATGTGTTGAAGGATGGTCAGATGGGCCTTAATTTATGTCTAATTTAGAGGCCTGCCATACCCCCTGCTGAAAGTGTTCGTCATCCTTTGAGCAACTTAGTGACCTCATTGTGCCTCATTCATGGTCATGGTGGCCTCTCTCTTCTGCATTCTTTGGTCCTTTCTCTTAAGAATCTTGGCTATAAGCTCTGCAAGGACAAGCACAAAAATGTAGTTATTTTCATGATTGTTTAAGTAAAAAACATAACTTTCCTCTTTTCAAGTGAACTCTTTGGCATGTAGATCCATTTCATTCAAATCCTCTCCCTTGAAACCTTCATTCAATTTTCACTCATTTTTCCAAAACTGTTTGTGCATAGATAAATCACACTGTTTCTTGAGACCATTAGCCTACCTTCTTCCCCTTATTGAAGATGGATTCTTAAATATTTTTTAGTTTGGAAAGGTCTTCCACAACCTTTCCCAACATCCTCCTACCTTTTTCCACCATTTGGATAACTCTAAAACCTTCAAGATGCCTTTAAAAGATAACTAGGACATCCTGTCGTAATTCCTGTAGTAACTACAGGAAGCCCTATAACATCCTATTTAAACATGTTTTGAACAGAAATGATAGTCTTAGCCTAGGGCAGGCCCTCAACTGGACTTCGATGCCTTTCTCCCCTTTCTATAACATCTTTTAGGCCTTGGACAAAAGTTAGAAAGATATTAGAGAACCCTTGGAAAGCCTCTTTTCATCACTGCAGTTTGAGTTCTATTTTGATGGTGAATGCCTTCTTGTATTTTGTTCTCTTATTTTTCTCATTTGTGGCCGAGATGATTGCCTAATGGGCTTTACAATTCTCTATTTTGATTAGGTCTCTCTTAGGCACTGCCATTTTGGTTTTTAGCATAATTTTTTCTTTTCTTCTTTCTTGTAGTAGCATTGTACCTTCATGTAGTAGTCATTCCTTATCTTTCAGGGTATTATAACTGTATGAGAGTGATGAGAAATGGTGTAGAGGGTTTTGAGGATGATGCTAGGGCTTAGAGGGAGTAGTATAGGTTTGTGAAAATGGAGAGGATCTGCTATGTGTGTTTTTTTCAGGAAATTTTCAGGGTGAGACAGATTGTAGGGTTTTTTCTTGAAAAATATTAATTTTTTCTTATGAAATGGAATGGATGAATGATGGATAGATAGTGGATATGAAGTGGATGGAGGGTTTGGAGTGCTTTAGTGACTCGACCATTGCACAAATTTCCTCTTTTAACTGTTACCCCCATTCCTCGAAATCATCACCCTTCCTGATTTGGTTTATCCACATTGCATGAGTGAAGGAGTTAGATGTATTAACTAGTTGAAGGTGGTTAAGACTTCTAACCCATCCTTAGCTTATAAAACCTCATTTCTCATGCATTGACAAGAAATTTCAAACCATAATATGCTTAAAAGAAGAGGTCAAGTGTTAGGTCCCTGTAATACTAGTGATTCCCGCATTACTATTGTCATTGTATCCCTTATTGTTATTGTTGTGCCCCTATTGTCCCCATATTGTTATTTTTGTGCCCTTATATTATTATTGTTAGATCGGCTTTGGTTATATTGTGACCCCTTAGACTCGTATATATAGAAAGGAAGTTTTTTCATTTGAACATCCAAGAATTATTGATTTGTGTAATGTAAAAGAGGTTGCTGCCTCTAAGATTCTGAATTATAAGGCCTTTATCTCTCTTTTCTATCTTATTGTGCGCTGGTTTCATAACATTTGGTATCAGAGCTTGGATTTTTGGGTTTCGCTGCTCCAAAAAAATCATCATGGTATTTTCACTATAACTTTTTTTCTGTGATGTTTCAGAAGTGAAACAAAAAACCCATTTGAGATGAAACCTCTTTGAACCTCAGGTTTGAATTTTAGATCTTTCATTGTTATATTTTCGGATATATGATCCAAGGAAGTTAAGGTTTTCGTAGGATCCTGAATTATATCTCAAACAGGTGACTTGGGGAAAATCATCATAACTTTGTTTCTGAGCATCAGATTGAAATTTTGTAAGAATTTACAGAAAGAGAACAGAATGTAGTTTTCTATATATCAGTTTTAGATCGTATGGACAAAACCATGACACGTGGAACTTCGTACAAGCTCGCTCTACTGAAGCAGTCTATAATCAGGTCATCATGGGAGATTTGGAATAACTCTTCATTGGAGAATCCAATCTTGGTCAGACTTGTGGGGTTGGAAAAAGTACTCAAAGGGTTACCACAAGATACAATTTCATACCTTGGAAATAGAAAATTGTAGAGATATAGCAGATTCAATATCGAGCTCCTACAAAGTGAAAGAAGGTGTGTAGGTTTTTTTAAATTTTTGCATAAGTTTGGTTTGAAAAAATTAGTTTGAAGGAATTCAAAGGGCATAGTGAAGCATTATTATTAGTAATTGATGCACCGAAGAAAGAAAATTTAAACACCTAGTATGCAACCTGAAAGCTCTAACATGACCCATGAAGAAGAGGAAGAAATGCAACATGATATATCACAATTACGAGGCCAAATGCAACAAATTTCACTCACACAAAAAGTAATAGAAGCTAAGATGGATGGTTTAAAGAAAGACGTAGAAGCTAAGATGTATGGCATGGAAGCTAAGATGGATGGTTTAAGGAAAGGCGTGGAACCTAATATGGATGGTTTAAACAAAGTCGTAGAAGCTAAGATGAATGATGTGGAAGCTAAGATGGATGGTGTGGAAGCTAAGATGGATGATTTAAAGAAAGGAGTGGAAACTAAGATGGAAGATTTGAAGACAGATTTGACAAAGTTTATACAAGAAATGATTACTAATGGTGAAAGGGTAGTAAAGTAAACTCATGACGAGAATAAAATAAATGTTAATCATGATTTCTGATGCAGGAGCATAAGGCTTGAAGAAAAAAGACTTCGAATTTCATTCCAAAAATACAAAAAAAATTACAAGCAAATTAGTGGGATCCTTTAGCTATCACTTTACAAAGATTCTAGATAGGATTTGAGCTAGAATTCAGGGATTTGAATTATCTTGTAATTAATTCAAGTAGTTAGGCTTAGTTGAGATTTTTGAGGAGAATATCATGCAGATTAATTATTATCTAGGATTAGACAGTTTCGATCCATTGATTTAAGATCTAGTTGTTGTATGTACATGCATTTATGTAAGTTTTGAATTAGTTTAATGCGATTTGGCTGTGGAGGATTGGATTGTAAAATTTGAAATCTCTCTATGTCTCTACGTATTATGTGCATGAATGGTCAATCCCAGAGGTTTTAATTTTCTTCAAAATATTTCTGAGTTTTGTTGATTTCTAGTTTGAACCTCTAGAATTAGAGTTTTGTATAATCTTGTGTTATCGCATTTAAACCTTCATTCACTGTGCTTTGAAATAACCTGGATATATTTGAAATCATAGAGTTAGTTAGCGATATCCTGAATATGATAGATAAGAACTAAACTTGGTGGAAGTGCTAAATCTTGGCGGAACGAGGAAAACTTGATAAATTCGCGAGAAACCTAGGAAAAGATCTGAATTGTCTGGTCGACAGATCCAACAGATCTAATGGTCATCACGTGCCAACAAGCAGATGCGTTAGTCAGAATAGAAAAGAGGTCTTCATAGGTGTAAGTTGTATCTCACGCAGTCTCAAGGTGGTATGTGGTATTTTGAAAATTCACGCTATTAGCCTTAATGGCTAACTCATAACAAAAGAAAACCAGTTTTCTTGTGTGCTCTGGTCTTGTTATACATCGTGCAAGATTCCATGCGAGATTACGTGATAGTCATTGGATTAAGCCAGATTTATCAACGGTGGAGATTGGCCAAGCTAGTTGGCGAGTGGGTGAAGTGATAATCGTTAGATTGAGGAATGATATCGGCAACAGAGATTTAGTGCACTAAAGGTTTGGAATGGCAGACGTGATGAGGTTATGAACGAAGGTTTTAATTCCTTTTGATTTTGTGGAAAATCTGAAGGTTTGCCAAATAACGGGTAAAATAAACAATTATGTTATTTTAGCAGAATAACTAAAATTGGAGGTTGATGACTGATACTCGAAAGGAAACCCAAGAAGAAGTTCCACCCGAACTTGAAGAAATCATTTCTAGTTTTGAATTATTACCCTTAAAACCTACAACTAGCCTATCGTTAGTAGTATCAGAGCAACTTACTGACATTGAGCAGGATCTCAAAGATTAGAATAAGAAATCCAACATGGCTTTCAGAGTTGGAGGAAGACGTGGTGGTGGTCAAAGAAGAGGAAGACCAGTTGCAAATGTTGAAGTGTTGGAAGCTATGCAACATATGCAAGCTAGATTGGAAGCAGTGGAAATGGGAAATCAAGAAGATGCAGATGCTAGAGATGTCAGTGAGCCTGAAGTTGAAATTGCAGAAGAAGAGGAACCTGCAGAAGTTACTCCTGAAATGAGATTCTTTAAATTAGTGTTGAGATCCACATCTAAGCCCACACTTGAGGGTTCATTTTATACAGTAGGTTTAAACCATGAGGAGTTGATAGACTAGATTAATGACATGGATGAATTCTTTGATTATGAAGAAATGAAAGAAGGAAAGAAAGTGAAATTTGCTGTCACAAAATTGAAAGGACATGCAGCACTTTGGTGGGATGGAGTATAGGCAGAAAGAAAAGTACTTGGTAAGTAGCCAATTAAAAATGGAATAGGATGGTGGCAAAGTTGAAAGGCAAGTTTTTGCCAAGTGATTATCAACAATCATTATTTAGACATATGCAAAATCTTAGACAAAGGTCTTTGACAGTGAAAGAATACACAGAGGGATTTTAAAAAGTGAGCATAAGAGATGGACAAATTCAAGAAATAGATGAGAAGGTTGCAAGATATATAAATGGTCTTAGAATGGAGATCCAAGATGAGATAAGTGTGCTGTCTCCTAAAACAATAAAAGAGGCTTATCAGATGGTATTGAAGGATGAAGAAAAACTCAAGAGGAAGCAATCTGCTAGAAGTAGAGGTACTTTCCAAAGAAGAGGATGTCAAGGTGGTAGAGGAAGATCTACAACACCTAGAGATGGAGTTAGCAATAGCTCGAATCAGCGTACACCCATAGATGGTGATGCAAGTGGCAGAAGGAATTTTTTCAGAGGAAGAGGAGGCAGAGGCAGAGGAAGAGAAATCATATGTTACAGATGTAACAAGATGGGACACAGAGCCTATGAGTTCCCAGAAATGTAGGGACAAATCAAAGAAATGTAATTGTTGCTAAGGCTGAAGAGGAAGTAGTAAAGGTGACAGAAGAAGAAAATGTACCAGAGAAAAGGGAATCTTTGGTAGTTAACAAAGTTTTGTTAAAGCCATCAAATGAAGGACTATGTGCAAGGTTCAAGGAAAATGTTGTTAAATGGTAATTGATCATGGTAGCACTAATAATTTGGTCTCTACAGAAGTGGTGGAAAATTTGAAATTAAAGACAAAGAAACATCTAACACCTTACAAGGTGTCATGGCTTCAAAAAGGACATCATTTGTTAGTGAATGAAAAATGTGAAGTGGAGTTGCAGTTGGGCAGATACAAAGACAAAATTCTATGTGATGTGATGCCTATGGATGTGTGTCACATATTGCTGGGAAGACCTTGGCAGTATGACTGAGGAGCTATGCATGATGGGAAAAAGAACACATACAAATTTGGTAAAGATGGTATTAATCATACATTGTTGCCTATGGAAGAAGAGGATGCATCAAGAAAATCAGATCCAAAGACACTATTGTTGAGTGGAAAAGAATATTTGCAGCAGATTGAAGAGGATGAGGTAAATTTTGCATTTATTTTCAAACCCAAGGTAATAATTACTTCCACTAAAATTGTTGATTTTCCAATTGAAATTCAAGAGATGTTGGAGAATTATTGTGATATAATTGTAGATTATTTGCCTAATGAGTTACCACCCATTAGAAAAATCAGTCATCATATAGATTTGATTCCAGGGGAAAATCTGCCAAATAAAGCAGCTTACAGGATGACTCCCACATAAAATGAAGAAATCAGAAAATAGGTTTAGGAATTGTTAGATAAAGGACTTATTAGAGAGAGTTTGAGTCCTTGTGTAGTGCCAACAATGTTGAGTCCAAAGAAAGATGGAGGCTGGAGAATGTGCACTAATTCAAGAGCAATCAACAAAATAACAATTAGGTATAGAATTCCTTTACCTAGAATTGAAGATTTGATGGATTGTTTAAGTGGAGCAAGATATTTTACAAAGTTAGATTTAAAAAGTGGGTATCATCAAATAAGGATTAGAGAAGGTGACGAATGGAAAACTGCTTTTAAAACAAATGAAGGACTGTATGAATGAATGGTAATGCCTTTTGGGTTATCAAATGCTCCTAGTACATTTATGAGGCTTATGAATGAAGTGTTGAAAGAATTTATTAGTAAATTTGTAATAGTATATCTGGATGATATATTAGTTTACAATAGATCTAAAGATGAACATATAAGACATCTGAGTTATGTCTTACAGAAGCTGCAACAAGAAAAGTTACTGCTAAATTTAAAGAAATGTTCATTCATGAAGGAAGAGTTGGTATATTTGTGCTTTGTTGTTTCTGCTGATCGATTAAAGATGGATCTAGATAAGATAAAGGAAATCATAGAGTGGCCTTCACCGAAAAGTGTTTTTGAGGTAAGAAGTTTTCATGGTCTTGATAGTTTTTATATAAAATTCATAAGGAATTTTAGTAAGATCAATGCTTCTATTATTGAAACTATAAGGAAGGATAAACAGCCATTTAAATGGATTGTTGAAGCAGAAAATAACTTCCAGCTGTTGAAAATAAAGATCACTGAAAACCTTATTTTAATTTTGCCTAATTTTAATAAACCTTTTCAAGTGAAATCTGATGCTAGTGGAGAAGCTATTGGCGCTAGTTTAAGTCAGGAGGACATACCGATAGCTTATTTAGGTGAAAAGCTGAATGAATCAAAGAAGAAATATTCTTCTTATGATAAGGAATTTTACGCAGTTGTACAATCATTGAAAAAGTGGAGACATTACTTGATGTATAAAGAGTTTATACTTTATCCAGACAATCATGCATTGTAGTATATTATGCAACAACCAAATCTTAGTCAGAAACATGCAAAATGGGTAGAATATCTTCAATGTTTTAATTTTGTATTAAAACATATAAATGGCCAATCAAACAAAATAGCAGAAGCCTTAAGCAGAAAAAGTATCCTTGTTCAGGAAAGTCAAATTCAAGTGTTTGGTTTTGATTTTCTTAAATAATTGTATGAGAAAGATTTATATTTTAAAGATCCATTTGAAGCTTGTAAAAATCTTGTTTTGTTACACAAAAGTAAGTGGCTTGATTTTTTCTTGCAAGAAGGATTGTTGTTTAAAAGCAATCAGTTGTGCATACCAAATTGTTCTATGAGGGAAAATTTAATCAAGGAGAAACATAGTGGTAGACTTGGAGGACATTTTGGTGCAGAAAAGACTTATGAGCAGTTGAAGATGAGATATAAAGTGGAGAAGTATGTAAAAAATTGTAAAGTTTCTCAGTATGCAAAGGGGAGGAGCCAAACCACGGGTTTGTATGTTCCATTACCTCTTCCAAATAGAGCTTGGGATATGTTAAGTATGGATTTTGTTTTGGGTTTACCAAAAACTCAAAGAGGAAATGATTCAATTTATGTTGTGGTTGACAGATTTTCTAAAATGGCACATTTTATTCCATGTTATAAAACCAGTGATGCTACTCACATTGCTAATATGTTTTTTAAAGAGATTTTAAGGTTGCATGGGTTACCTAAGAGCATTGTTTCAGATAAAAACACCAGATTTGTTGGTCATTTCTAGAGGACCTTGTGGAAGAAAGTTGGTACTAAACTGAGTTTCAGTTCAACTTATCATCCTCAGACTGATGGACAGACTGAAGTTGTAAACATAAGCTTGGGAAATATTCTGAGGAGTCTTCCAGGTGAGCATCCAAAATAGTGGGATCAAATTTTGGCACAGGCTGAATATGCTTATAATGATTCTCCTAACAAGAGTACAGGGCAGAGTCCATTCCATATAGTTTATGGAATGCACCTAGAGGAGTGTATGAATTAAGAGGCTTGGGAAAAGATGAAATGAGAAGTGTTAATGCAGAAGACTTTGCTTCAGAGATTCAAGCAATACATGAACAGGCAAAACAATAGTTACAGGATAGTAACATAAAGTATAAGAACAGAGCAGATTTGAAGAAGAGAGAAGTTAATTTTGAGGTTGGAGATTTGGTTTTAGCACACCTGAGGAAGGAAATATTTCCAAAAAGGGAGTATAACAAGTTAAAATTTAAGAAAATTGGACCATGCAGAGTCTTAAGGAAAATTTTTGGAAATGCATATGAAATTAAATTACCCCTGACATTGGAATATCTCCAATTTTCAATGTTGTTGATTTGTATAGGTATGAAAATAGAAATGCAGATGATACAACAAAAGATAAAGAAGAGCAAGAGGTTGATTGGGTAAAACAGTTACCTACAGCAAAGGCATTGCAACTAGAAAATATTTTAGATAAGATATTATTTAAAAAGACAAGAGTACTTTCAGTATTTGATCAAGTGGAAGGTTCAACCAATTGTTGATGTTATCTGGATGACAGATGCCATGCTACAGAAGTTGGGCAGATTTGTAGAAGAGCCGATGGACAAGAGCCCATGAAGAATTCTATCCTCAAGAGTCTGATGTAGGAGCATGAGGCTTGAAGACAAAAGACTTCGAATTTTGTTCCAAAAATACAAAAAAAGTTTACAAACAAAGGAGTGGGATCCTTTAGCTATCACTTTACAAAGCTTTTAGATAGGATTTGAGCTAGAATTCAGGGATTTGAATTATCTTGTAATTAATTCAAGTAGTTAGGCTTAGTTGAGATTCTTGAGGAGAATATCACGCATATTAGTTATTATCTAGGATTAGGCAGTTTCGATCCATTGATTTAGGATCTAGTTGTTGTATGTACAGGTATTTATGTAAGTTTTGAATTAGTGTAATGGGATTTAGCTATGGAGGATTGGATTGTAAAATTTGAAATCTCTATGTGTCTCTGTGTATTATGTGCATGAATGGTTAATCCCGGAGGTTTTAATTCCCTTCAAAATATTTCTGAGTTTTGTTGATTTCTAGTTTGAAATTCTAGAATTAGAGTTTTGTATAATCTTGTGTTATCACATCTAAATCTTCATTCAATGTGCATTGAAATAAATTGGATATATTCAAAATCACAGAGTTAGTTAGCAATATCTTGAATATGATAGATAAGAACTAAAATTGGCGAAAGTGCTAAATCTTGGTGGAACGAGGAAAACTTGATAAATTCGCAAGAAACCTAGGAAAAGATCTAAATCGTCTGATCGATAGATCCAACAGATCTAATGGTCATCACGTGCCAACAAGTGCATGCGTTAGTCAGAATAGAAAAGCGGTCTTCATAGGTGTAAGTTGTATCTCATGCAGTCTCAAGGTGGTAAGTGGTATTTTGAAAATTCACGCAAGTAGCCTTAATGACTGACATGTAGCACAAGAAAACCACTTTTCTCGCGTACTCTCAGCTTGTTATACATCATGCAAGATTCCATGCGAGATTACACAACAGTCATTGGATCAAGTAGGATTGATCAAAGGTGGAGATAAGCCAAGCTAGTTGGCGAGCGGGTGACACGATAACCATCGGATTAAGGAATGAGATCGACGACGGAGATTTAACACGTTAAAGCTTAGGAATGGCAGATGAGATGAGGTTATGAAACAAGGTTTTAATTCCTTTTGATTCCGTGGAAAATCGGAAGGTTTGCCAAATAACGGGTAAAATAAACAATTATGTTATTTTAGCACAATAACTAAAATTGAAGGTTGATGACTGATACTCCAAAGGAAACCCAAGAAGAAGTTCCACCCGAGCTTGAAGAAATTGTTTCTGGTTTTGAACGATTATCCTTAACACCTGCAGCCAGCCCAGCAATTTCATAGACTCTAACGTTGGATCAAAAAACCACCATGTTCCAAAGATCGATAAGAAGAAGTTTGATGGCAAGGATCCTATAATATTGATACTAACGATGGAGCAATTTTTCGATCTCCATAGTGTAAAACACACAAAAGGTACGCATTTCAACTTTATATTTGGAACCAAATTAGTTTGTATGGTATCGATGACTTTTTTCTCCTAAAAAAATTGTCACTTGGACTATTTTTACAGATGAAATGATAGAAAATTATGAGGATATAAAAAGAAACACTTCTTTTAGCCAATTGATAAATCTTAAACAAAAGGGTTCAATGATGGAGCACATTGAGGACTTCAAAAAATTGAATATAAGGGTAAAAGATATTCCAGAGGAGCATAGGATTGATGTGTTCATAGGGACTTTAAAGGTTAACACCCAACATGAGGTTTTCTTTTGGGAACCTGACTCATTGGAGAAGGCATTCAAGTTGGCAAAAAAAATGGAAAGAAAAATGGCAACAAGGAATCCTACCACTTGCAATCATAAATATGGAAGTGTTGTTGCCCCTAGCCATCCACAACCTACAAGAGTGACACCACAACAATTGGAAGAAAAAAGAGAAAAAGGGCTTTGTTATAGTTGTGATAGAAAATATACTAAAGGTCATAAGTGTGCCGAGAAGAAATTATTTTACATAGATTGCAAAGAGGAGAAAGAAAAAGAACAAGAAACATCAAAAGAAGAGGATATACACCAGGAACAAACCCTAGAGAAAGAAGAAATGAATCTGGCCATATATTGTAATGCATTGGCTGGAATTACCACTCATCAAACTATCAAGATAGAAGGGCATATCAAGAAGAAAAAGGTAATAGTGTTGATTGATTCGGGAAGTACCCATAATTTTATTCATTGCAAGATAGCCAAGGAATTGAATTTCTTCCTCTATCTAGCACTAGAGTGTCAAGTGATGGTTGCAAGTGGAGGAACCATAAATTGCTTAGGAAAGTTCCATAATATCAATCTATCCATGGGAGAATATGTATTGAATAGCCCAATGCTTTCCATTCCAATGGGGGGTGTTGATGTTGTACTAGGAGTCCAATGGCTACAATCCTTGGGTACAATAGCTTTTAATTTTCAATAAATTTTCATGAAATTTTCTTCAGAAGGAAAGGAATTTGAATTAAGGGATATCACAGGGAAACCGAGAATGATAATCAGCTCTAATAGAATGACAAAGCTTCTAAAGAAATAATAATGAGGCATAATTGCACAATTATGTTCACTAGAGGTTCCCACATTGAAATCATCTATTTCTCCAAATCTCCAAAAATTCTTAGACAATCATTCCAAGGTATTTGAGACTCCCAAAGGCATCCCACCTATTCGTGATCATGATCATGCTGTTCATTTATTTCCAGGAAGTGTTCCTCCAAACATCAGGCCTTAAAGATATCCCTATGCCCAAAAGAGTGAAATTGAATGTATGGTTGCAAAAATGCTAGAGGCTAGTATAATTTAACCTAGTCAAAGTTCTTTCTATGCTCCAGTAGTATTGGTTCACAAGAAGGATGGATCATGGCACATGTGTCCAGATTATAGGGCGATCAACAAGCTCACTATTAAAGATAAATTTCCTATTCCTGTCATTGATGAATTATTGGATGAATTGCATGGATCAATTTACTTCACCAAGTTGGATCTTTGTTTAGGATATCATCAAATCGGAATGAAGACTAAAGACATTCCTAAAATAGCTTTTAGAACTCATGAGGATCATTATGAATTTTTGGTCATGTCTTTTGGCCTTACTAATGCACCTTCTACTTTTCAAGGTTTGATGAATTCCATTTTCAAACCCTTCCTTAGAAATTTTTTTTTAGTATTTTTTGATGATATACCAATGTACAGCAAGTCTTGGAAGGATCATGTTCAACATGTTGACAGGATGCTCAAACTATTGGAGGAGAAACAATTATATGAAAAAAACTCCAAAAGTTTCTTTGGGGTACAAGAGGTGGAATATCTGGGCCATATTATATCTCATGAAGGTGTTAACGTAGACCCTAGAAAAATTAAAACCATTAAGGAATGGAAAATCCCCACATCCATAAAGTGTCTATGAGGATTTCTTGGGTTGACAGGGTATTATTGTTATCAGGAAATCTAGTGTCTATGCATAGCTGCTAGTCCCACTAAGATGGGTAGCTATCTTAGAAAAAAATAGATTAAAGTTACTTTCGCTTTCCTTTATGAGAAGTAGATAGGAGAAGATCAAAGAATACCAACCTCAATCCTTCACTCGGTTCTTTGCTTGTTCCTTCTCGTCACCGACCGGTCTTTGCCACTTCTCCCTTGACCACTCCACTTCAAAGAGTACTTGTAAAGTCAAAGCAACATAATACCTTCAAAGTGCAGAGATCTACAATCATAAACAATATAGGACCAGATATATATTGACCACACAAATGTATATACTATCAAACATACAATAATGTGGAGGAAAACTTGAATAGATTTATTAATATGAAGATTAGAAGAGAGGATTACAACCCATTGTTCTGACCCAGCATCATCCTCCCAGCATGAAAGCCCTTCTTCACCTCATGAAAGGCTTAGATCACCCAACACTATGATATTCCACCAGGAGACCAACAACACTTCCTTACAAGATACAAAATTCCAGCCTCTGGATCTCTGGGATGAGGGATCCATATATAGATGATTGCAGGGAGGTGAGTCAGCTTCTGGGATTTTGATTAGTGTCTTCTCTCTGATAGTTCTTGATTCCACTTGGAGATTGATGATCTCTTACTCATTCCTGGGCGAACTCAGAGAGGCAAGTGTCACAGGAGAAGTTTCTGGAAGATTCTATGATCATCCACCTCGCAAATTGTCTCTACCATTTGTCCACTCTTGCCCATCGCACCCTACAGAAGGGCTTTTAAGTATGCATCACACCTTTTACACTGGGCAGGTGAGATGCATCACACCCTTAGCACTGAGCAACCTGTATGGCCCAGTTTTGACCATTTCTGAGCAGTTTCCTGTGGAGAACTTGTGGGAGATGATGTAATCAGCTGACCTTGTTCCTTTAGGGCATGAAACAACACTTTTAGGGACTCAAGAGACCTTGGTTTATGGACATATATGATTTGGGTTGCAGTGCCCAAAAATGTCTATAACAGTTGCCCCCTAAAGAATGAGGTCATTAATCTTTTGATGTCGGGTGAAATGCTTTATCATGAGGATCCGAGGTTTTTCGAACTGGAAGGCGACCTGTAATAAGATACAATACAATACATTATCTTCATAATATTTTCGTGATCTAATTGAAGCGGGCATTCCCATGCTCAACTTTATAAATTCATTTTCATGTACATAGGACAGACAACCGTCTGTGTAGCAGACTGATGATTCTGATAGAGCCATCATCCTTTGATTCAGATGATCATTTGTGCAGCAATGATGTACATTTGATGTCTTTATTTTCCTGAATATATTGTAGCCTGGATGGATGAAACTAGATCTGGGGTCTTCAACCTCATCCAATCTTCATCCGAAGTACAAGTCGATCCATGTGAAAAATGTTTTGGAGTCGAACATGGAAAGACATCGCCTGATTACCAGCCAATGATGTAAGTTGTTAACAAGCGCGAGAGGAATCACCGATAATGATGATGATCCTCAAGGTATGGCAGTACAATTCGTGTGGTGTGAAAATGGGACTTGGCATCGAACACCGCGCAAAGTCTCTCGGTCGAAGGCCATTGATGTAAACCTGTCACCGAAAGTGAGAAACTTACCATTGAGGCATGCAAGCTTCAAAGTACTGAAAGGGTTGTTCCTAGGTTGACTTCTTGGATAATGAGCTGATGTCAACAAGAAGTGACCCATCATAGGGGGCCCTTAATGAATCCCACATCTATGACACAGAATGGAGCAAATGACTTTTGGAGGTGAAAACAATTTGATGATACAGGGTTCAGGGTGGCGGTCATGAAAGAATGAAGCATAAAGGTATTGCAGTGGATGAGACACAAGATGGGTTGGTGAATTGTCTGATCGACTTCTCTTGAACATGTCAGTGACACTTGAAATGGGTTGGTAGAATTAACCCCAAAGATCGATGGTACAGTGGACCAATGGTAATATGACCGGTGAACGGAATAACCCAACCCGACTTAGACATGCAGTGAAAGTGTCATGTTCAAGAGCAACTTTGCCACCAATAAAGTTTTTTCAAGTTTTCTTCCCAATTTTTCCCCAATCATTGCTGACCAGTACCTCTTTATTTTTATCAAGCTTGAGGAGGATAACATATGCTTGTTCTATAATTTGCCATTCGGGCAAACCCGTCGCTATGTTTTAATGAGCCTAGTGACAGTGAAAATCGTTGTTGTCTATATGGACAAGTTTGTCGCTATTAGTTTTAACGAGTTTAATGACAAAGATAACTCGGTCCTTTTCAATTTTAGAGAGTTTGAAAGGGACATAAAGGAAACTCCAATAATCCTTTTTCATCATATAATCCCTTAAGTCTGAAAAAGTATAAAATAATACGAAAGGGATGAATCTTCGATAATTTTAATGAGACGAACAAAACAAGCACTCGATCTTTTTGTGTAATAATCCCTCAGGTCCAAAAAGATTATAATCTAGAGGAGGGATAGCACTCCCGGTAGCTTTAACGAGTTGGAGAGGCCAACCGCTCAGCAATATTTTCATATTTTACGAGTTAGACGAAAAGAGCTTAAAGGAGACTCCTTTCTTGAGGAACGAGTGATAATTTCAGGTAGCAGCTGATTCCAGGTAAGGTTTGGAATTTCTAATAATGGCAGTGTCACAAGGATGACTAACAGAATTACTCATCGCAGATGTTCCTCAAAAGGGTAAACAATCAAATGGAGGCATATGATCGGCTAAAACAGAGTGGAGGTGATGATGAGAACACGACCAAGGCTCAAAAAGCTGATGATAACACATTCACAATGGTTATTTACCGAAGATGAGTTCATTTTTTAATGAGCTTAAACTTTGGGGGGAACATTTGCTCATTGCCTAGGTTTAATTTTTAACGAGCTTGAACTTCGCTTAAAAACTGCTCGTGCCAGTCATATAATAAGGACATCTCATCGATAGATTCCATTTTTATGGAGCTTTCACCTTTCGAAGCTTTGCTCCGTTGCCTCTTGTATGCAAGCTAGGAACGACCAACTATGCTCCTCTACTTAACTACCAAGATCACTACCAAGGTTAGGTAGGAAAATTTTTCCTTTACTTTGCCAGTGCCATTTGGCCCCTGCGAAGACGAACGGTCGATTTTACCACTCACCCGACTTAGGCGGTTGAAGTCAGCAGAACCATAGAGTTAGAGTTATGTTGGTCGCTTCTCACTCGGGCACAAGAGGTTTGCATGCCCCCAAGTATAGCGAAGTAGAGTTTCCAGGTTACCCTTCAATTTGCAGACAAAACATTTGTTCTATCGGGAAAGGCCTACCTTTTAACGGAGGCATCTTATTCCAGTCTAACTCCCTCTTCCTATACGGACGGGCATCAGACCAGTCATATATCCTTCGCAGAAACCTACCCTATACCTGAAGTTTCCCTGCTGAAGTAGACCAGGGTGCATGCCCCCTGGGTTTCAGTCATGTCCCCCGAATTACTTGCATTCTTCGGGTGGATGGACTGGAGATTGATGAGACATTCCTTGCATGAAAAGACCATTTAGGGATGGCATTTGACTATTTTCTATGTGTGAGCTGGGGAGGAAAAGCTAGTCTATGAGCTGGACCATTCTGCCTTCATGCGGAAAACACATTACTCGAAAGAGTGAGGAGACAATGGCTCCTATGCAATAAATATAGTCGCGCCCAAGGAGTAGGTTATAGTCTAGAGGTCCTTGGACTACCATTACATTCATATAAACGGTTTTCCTTCTCAATGTTATAGGCACAGTGAGAAGGATCCCTAACGGTCAACTGGTTCCTTTATCAAAGCTTGTCAGATTTCTCATCTCAGACAGAAGCAATGGCGAGCCAAGCCATCGCTTTCCAAGCAGTCGAGGAAAGGATACTCACAGAAGCCCCTTCATCTATGATGGTACCAACCATGACCATTCTGTAAGCTTGTACAATGATTCGGAATAGTACACTAGCTGGTAAATGGGGTCTGCCTAGTAGATTCCAATCGAAGGAAACAACTAGATTGCTTGGAGGTTGGACCAAATAGACGGCCGGATACGACTCTGACGAAATTCCTTCCTGCAGTAAAGGAATGGGTAGATTTCCCAAATGTTCATCGGTGTCTGTGTTTACGAAAAGAATTTGAATGGTGTCGTTCTCATTCTCTTCGGTGATTTTATCATCTGAAGATGTACCTTCCGAAGACAAGATCGGGTCGACTTTTGCCTCAACCTTTTGACTTTCATCTGGTATGGATTCAACGGGTTTATCTTCAATGATAGATGCTTCAACCGACCACAATGGCGTGTCCATCAGATTTTCAACTAGTGATGGACTCGGCAAGAGTTTCTTGTATCCAGGAGGAAGCCGCAGCGGTGAAGCAAGACGATTATCCAAGACTATTTTAGCTTTGTCTAGGAAGGGACAACGGTGGATGACATGATCTCCTTCACACAGTTTACAAGGAAATTTACATTTCCTTCTCTGTCCAAATGCTTCGCTTTCATTAGTTGATGGTGTACTTTCAACATGATCTTCAGAGGTTGCTAACACTGGATTCTGCAAACAAGGAGACCAGTCCCTTAAGATTCGAGGGATGCAAGGACAATCTCAATGATAGTGGTATTCTTTGCAAATGACACATGGAGATTTAGGCTTGGATGGCGCAGTGTGTGGATTTTCACTAGACGATGCCCGATTACCCCTTTTTGCCTTTGGCTCCTTCTTCTTCTTATATTTCTTCTCCTTCCCCTTCTTCTCGTTCTTAGTTACTTGCGTTTTGTCTTTACCAGCTTCATCAAGTGAAGAGGAAGGAGGAGAAGGAGAATCA
The DNA here is from genome assembly GCA_031772625.1 of Pinus tabuliformis. NCBI lineage: Eukaryota > Viridiplantae > Streptophyta > Pinopsida > Pinales > Pinaceae > Pinus > Pinus tabuliformis. The sequence continues at coordinate 249,511,865 of CM062805.1, forward strand.
GACGAAGTAGAAGGTTGGGGGGTAACTTTAGTATCATCTAGTTGCTAACTCGATTTTTCAGGAATCACGGTGTTCTGAACGACGGAGGTCGAGAAGAGCCATATGGGCAAGCCAATCATCAATCCTGGAAGTGACAATGTGGCCATATGAGGTGCACCAACATCTCCCCAACAGGAGAAAGGACTAGGATTTCCTCCAAGGGGAAATCCTTGGTTGGTGGACTCCATTTTCCTAAACCTAAGACCAACGTGGGAATAGTGATATTATTCCGATTAAAATAAATTTTAGACGCTTTGACACAACTTGTTTTTTCAATTTTTAAGAGTCGAGAAAAAACAAAAGATGACTCTAGTCACCTTCAATTTTTAATGAGCCTGAAGTGACAAGTGCTCAGATGGACCTTTTCCTTTAAGGAGTCTGAAAAGGAATGAAAGAGACTACACTGGAAATCTAGACAAAGGGATTACCAAACCAATCACAAAACTGCAAAATACTTTTTACGGTACAGTAGTCAATCTTCCCGAATGTTGTGTTCAGTGCATTGCGATCAATAGGGTGTAGACACGGCTTCCTATGGATAAAGGATATAGCCTATTATGGTCTCCCAATCTATACTCGACGGTACATGGGAGTACAAGTCCGTACTGGCACTTGTCATCTCAAAGAGGAGGAATCACCCAACCAACAATGAAAGCGATAGTTACCAGGCTTTACAATGCCGGAATACGTCTCTAGCCTAGACTTCTAGGTGTTGTGCGTTAGGTTCCAAAGCGGTTTTATGTTCATTGAATTTATTTTACAGTTGATCTTTCTTAAGAAATTTTCCTTTTAGGTTGACCATGCGATGTAGATATACAATTCCTAAAATGCAATCTAAGATGATAAACGATCGTTTAATCTTCATTTTGCAATGAAAATCCTAGCTACTAAAGAAAGAGAGATGATATTCTTTCAACATAGAGCAGAGAGCACACACTAGATGCACTGTCCTAAATCAAACCAACAAGCAGTCTAAATGCAAATTCACATGCATGTATTTGTTTTCAGCTTTCTTAATGTGTGAATGACAAGAAGAATGCTAAGTACAAATCTGAATTATCTTTTCAAAGCGATAGTACTAACAAATTTCTCTTCAAAAATGAAAGGAAGATAATGACGACACTTTGCTATTTTGAATTGAAAACTACTTTCGACACTTGAAAAACTACTAATTCAAATCAAATACGAGAGTAACTGAATAATTGACCATCACAAATAATATAATTCTTTTCTTTGACTGAAAACGACACTTGCGACACTTCCAATTAAAAGACAACAGTTTGATTAAGTTACTTTTTGTAAAGGAGAACTGTAAATGGCGCACAATACATAAAAACATTCACAATTATTTGTACTATGGAGGTGGAATCATGCAAAGGAAGGGAGTTTCCACAGTGGTATACTGATCACAGAGAGTGAAACTCCTGAATAAAGCTAAAGAGAGTGAACACAAAACCAAAATATGAGAGCAGAAGAGGTCTTATCTGATCAATGCACCTGCAACACAGGGAAAGTGCAATGCAGCGCACCTACTGCACACGAGAGGTGGGATGCATCTAGATTCCCAAGAGGAGAAAGTGCGATGGTCCAAGGAAAAGACTTCAACTTGGTTCTTGGTCACAGTTTATAGCTTAGTTCAGGGATTTAGGCCAAGCTACTGATAGTCAGTAAATAGAAATCACAGGGGCTGATCTAATGAGGTTACCGGAGCCACCACTAGGGAAATTAGGGTGTTTGTAAATCGATTGTTCAGTTTATAAACAAAACTCGGAGATAGACTGAAGCAGCATTGATCTACTTTGCACTTGCATAGCAAATGCAGTTCGAAGGCTAGCTGGCTTAACTTCAGGCTCCATCTGTAAGTTTATAAAGCAAACAAATATAGACAAGCAAACAATCTATTCGCTCCCCAGTGCAGTGGCCATTTTGTTATCGAGAAATCTAGTGTTTATGCAGAGCTACTAGTCCCACTAAGATGGGTAGCTATCTTAGAAACAAACAGATTAAAGTTACTTTCACTTTCCTTTATGAGAAGTAGATAGGAGAAGATAAAAGAATACCAACCTCAATCCTTCGCTCGGTTCTTTGCTTGTTCCTTCTCCTCACCAACCAGTCTTTGCCGCTTCTCCCTTGACCACTCCACTTCAAAGAGTACCTGTAAAGTCAAAGCAACATAATACCTTGAAAGTGTAGAGATCTACAATCATAAACAATATAGGACCAGATATATATTGACCACACAAATGCATATATTATCAAGCATACAAGAATGTGGAGGAAAACTTGAATAGCTTTATTAATATGAAGATTAGAAGAGAGGATTACAACCCATTGTTTTGACCCAGCATCATCCTCCCAGCATGAAAGCCCTTCTTCACCTCATGAAAAGCTTAGATCACCCAACACTATGATATTCCACCAGGAAACCAACAACACTTCCTTACAAGATACAAAATTCCAGCCTCTGGATCCCTGGGATGAGGTATCCATATATAGATGATTGCAGGGAGGTGAGTCAGCTTCTGGGAATTTGATTAGTGTCTTCTCTCTGATAGTTCTTGATTCCACTTGGAGATTGATGATCTCTTACTCATCCCTGGGTGAATTTAGAGAGGTAAGTGTCACAGGAGAAGTTTCTGGAAGATTCTATGATCATCCACCTCGCAAACTGTCTTTTCCATTTGTCCACTCTCGTCCATCGCACCCTACAGAAGGGCTTTTTAGTATGCATCACACCTTTTACACTGGGCAGGTGAGATGCATCGCACCCTTAGCACTGAGCAACCTGTATGGTCTAGTTTTGACGAGTTCTGAGCAGTTTCCTATGGAGAACTTCTGGGAGATGATGTAATCAGCTGACCTTGCTCCTTTAGGGCATGAAACAACACTTTTAGGGACTCAAGAGCCCTTGGTTTATGGACATTTATGATTGGGGTTGCAGTGCCCAAAAATGTGTATAACATTATCGCAATTTTGTTAAGAATTATGGGAGAATAGCAGCACCTCTAACAACATTATTAAAGAAAGATGCATTTACATGAACTCTAGAACCAATGAAGGCCTTTGAACATCTTAAAGAGGAAATGTGCCAAGCACCGGTCTTAGTTACACCGGACTTCACAAAAACCTTTATTGTGGAATGTAATGCCTTAGGAAATGGAATTGGTGTTGTTTTAATGCATGAAGAAAGACCCATTTCTTTCGAAAGTCATGCAATCAAAGGAAAGTATTTACACAAAGCTATTTATGAGAAGGAAATGTTGGCAATACTACATGCACTTAAGAAATGGTGACCCTACCTAATGGGAAGACACTTAAAGGTAAAAGAAGATCATGATAGTCTTGAATACTTTTTAGAACAAAGATTATCTTAAGAAGAGTAGCAAAAATGGGTCACAAATATGTTGTGTTATGGCTTTGAAATCATCTACAAAAATTGGAACCAAAATTTTTTGGCAGATGTACTCTCAAGAAAGGATGAGGATGTGGAAGCGTTTCTTTGCGCCATTTCTATTATCCAACTATATTGGATAAACGAAGCAAGGGATGAATGGAAGAATGACGAAGAAGTGTGGGCACGCATTCAAAAGATACAACAAGATCCCAATACATCTGATACATTTAACTGGAAAAATGATTCGTTATGGTACAAAGATCAGTTACACCTATGTAATAATTCCCAACTAAAAATAAATATTCTTAGGGAATTGGACACCTCTCGCTTAGGAGGGCACTCAGGATTGCTAAAAACATACCATAGGGTTAAGAAGGAATTTTTTTGGGATGGTCTTAAATCAGATATTCAAAAGTTTGTGTCAGAATGTTTGGTTTGCCAACAAAATAAATTTGAAAGAATTAAGACCTCGGGTCTATTACAACCTTTATCCATTCCAATCCAACGTTGAGAAGAGGTTTCAATGGATTTTATCACAAGTTTACCCAAGTTCGAAGGAAAGAGTGTTATCATGGTGGTAGTTGACAAACTTACCCAAGTATGAACACTTTTGTGCATTATCTCATCCATTGAAAGCGAGTACAGTTTCTACTGCATTTATGGAAACAATTCAAAAGCTACATGGAAACCCAAAGATTATTGTAAGTGATAGAGATCACATTTTCACAAGAAATTTTTGGACAAAATTACTTTCTTGTCTTGGTACTCTGTTAGCTCATAGGTCATCGTATCATCCTCAATCTGATGGGAAAACTGAGATAGTAAACAAATGTTTGGAAGGATATCTTTGTTTCTTTGTATCTGATAAATAGACACAATGGGCTAGATGGTTGCTTCTAGCTGAATGGTGGTATAACACTTCCTTCCATACTGTAACAAAAATGACCCCATTTATGGCACTTTATGGATATCATCCACCATCTGTCACATCATATTTAAGAGAAAACTCTAAGGTTCAAGCCGTGGAAGATCTCATCGAGAATCAACAACAAGTTCTCCAACTCTTAAAGGATAGCCTCACCTTGGTGCAGAATAGAATGAAACAACAGGAAGATCAACATTGCAACGAAATAAGTTTTGATGTAGGTGATTGGGTATTCCTATGGCTACAGCCATATCAACAAATGTCCCTCAAGCAAGCTAAGAAGGATAATAAATTATCACCAAAGTATTATGGTCTATATAAGGTGTTGCAAAACATAGGTACTATGGCATAGAAATTGGAGCTTCTTGTAACTTCCCGAGTGCACCCAGTTTTCCATGTTTCATGCTTAAAGAAGGTTATAGGTGACAAGCTCCCAGTTCAAACAATATTTCAAGAACTTGATGAGGAAGGAAAAATCATATTGGAACCTGAAGCGATTAAAGAAACAAGAACTTGACAGCTATGAAATCGATCAATTTCAGAGTATCTCATCAAGTGGAAGAACTTACCCATTGAAGATTCCACATGGGAGGATGAGAATTTTATACAGAAGCATCCAGAACTACTCAAGATTGAGGACAACACTTTTTGAAGGACATGCACATGTTAGGTCCCTATAATACTAGTGATTCCCCCATTACTATTGTCATTGTATCCCTTATTGTGATTGTTGTGTCCCTATTGTCCCCATATTGTTATTATTGTGCCCCATAGAAGCCCACTATTATTATTTTTGTGCCCTTATATTATTATTGTTAGGTCGGCTTTGGTTATATTGTGACCCCTTATTCTCCTATATATAGAAATGAGGTTTTGTCATTTGAACATCCAAGAATTGTTCATTTATGAAATGTAAAGGAGGTTTCCCCCTCAAAGAGGTTGAATTCTAAGGTGTTTATCTCTCTTTTCTCTCTTATTGTGAGCTAGTTTCATAACATCAAGAATATTTCATACCTGTACCTACTTGATGGTTTTGGGAGATGCATGCATGTTGCTGATGAGTTGATGATTGATCCATGGTCCTCTAGAGGTAATTATTTCATTTGTTTGCTTCTGCACAGGTCTTCATAGCTTGGGGATTCAAAACCTCTATCTTCCAGTTACCGTGAGTAAGCTATCTTAGTCAAATCTAGCCTTCTTGTAGTGTTGGGCTAGGCCATGGGTGATGTTCACCTTCCTGACACTTTTCAAAACTGTCATACCCCTTACTAACACTTCATTTCACCTTCCCTACATTCCTATAGCTTTCAGCTAGTTTCCTGTAGAAAACTGAGACATCCTGTAGTAACTAAAGGAAACCCTGTAGCAGCATGTTTAAACCCATATCTCCCAAACGGTATACTAGATTGATGTGAAATTGTCTGAGCATGTTTCCATCATCCTTATGCACCTTCCCATAAACAAAATTTGCTAATGGATGCACAAATCTCAGCAAAAAATAAAAATCATATAGGTGATAGAGGTCAATTTCTCAAAAGTTGTGCACTGGAATTTGTTGAAATTTATTGGGCATGTTATCATCATCCATATGCATCACCCCATGACACATTTTTTCTAATGGATGCACGAATATTGATAAAATTCAAAAATGGTTGTAATTGACAGAGGTCTATTTCTAAAAAAATGTGCACTAGAATTTGCTAAAATTTCTTGGGTGTGTTACTATCATCCATATTCATATCTCCCTTAAACAACTTCGCAAACGGATGCATAGTTTTCAAGATATGACAAATGTAATTTTCTACTCTATTTATTTTTGTTTCTTGTAGTAATTACAAGATCTTCCTATAGTATTTCAGGACAACAAGGAAAATGAGTGGTAAAATCTTGGGCATGATGAGTGGATGGTGGAAATAGATAAGGGTGATGGATTGGCATGGCCTTGGCTATGTTGGAGAATTTGAGAAAAGGATGAGAAATTCAAAATTTGACTTCTTTTGACTAGGCTTGTGATCAAATTTTCTTTTGGTGGCTAACTTTTTTTTGTTGCTTGCAGAGGTTGGAGAGCACCTGCATTCATGAGAGAGAGATACATGGAGCAAATATTTTCTTTTTCTTCTTTTTTTCTTCTAGGCCTACTAGTTGCCTCAATGAGGTTTTCAACTAGTAGGTCTGCCTAGGCACCTGAAAGGAGGTTTTCACCTAGGATATTTTCTTTTTCTCTTTCTTTTCTCTTTTTTCCAACACTTTGACTACCTCGTGGAGGTTTTCAATCAATGAGCCAATCTCAAGCACCTCAAAGGAGGTTTTCACCTAAGATTTTTTGGGTTGTGTTATATTCTTTCCACGACTAGCCCTAGTAGCTTTGGACCCTATATTAGGTGGGTGGACCTACCTATGGTTTTGTGCATGGATTTCGCACATGGTTTTGGGCACGATGCTTTTCGTTCCATGGTATTTTGCAGATCTGGTCAAGGGAACTACGATTATGTTTAAATATAGGGTTAATGGATTGGGGTTTATGGATGCTTTGGCATGTATATATATGTATTGTAACATCGAAAGGAACATAATGAAAAATCAATCTGGTAGTCCCGGTTTTGGGATCCAGGGGAAAATCTCTGTGTATATTTGTTTTATGTGTTATGCTCTCACCATTTTTCATTTTCTGTTTTTTAGAATTCATATGCAGGTAATTCCTTTACAGTGTTAAAACCTACATTTGGTATCAAAGTTGTTTTGGCTTCAAGGGGACACCTTTGCTACTGAGGGGTTTTGCTCAAGCCTGTGGTAGACCCTGTTTAGTGGGAGATCTATGGGATCGATTATTGTGGTGAAAGAAGATGGCAAGCAGTGGAAAGATAGAGATCGATAAATTTAATGGTCAGAGGTTTGAGTTGTGGAAACTCAAGATGGAGGATGTGTTGGCAGATAAATATTAGTGGATCGCAGTAGATTCGAGTACTAAACCAACGACAATGTTCGATGAAGATTGGAACAAGTTGGATTGGAGGGCAAAAGGCATAATAGAATTGTGTCTCTTAGATTCAGTATTGTTGAATGTATCAGGGGAAGCGATGACAAAGGATTTGTGCAATAAGTTAGGGACTTTGTACCAATCTACGTCTCTGGTGAATAAACCGTTCCTACGGAAAAAGCTTTATAACCCGAGGATGAAAGATGGAGACTCGGTGACAGAGAATCTAAACGCATTTAATACTGTGGTAAGCTAGTTATTATCTATTGATATTAAAATTTCAGATGAAGATAAGTGCATCAATTTGTTGTGTTCTCTACCAGATTCATGGGATAGTCTAGTTGTTGCAATAGGTAGCAATGCATCTGCCTTGTAGTTTGATGAAATACTCTCATCCTTGCTATAGAGGAGATGAGACAGAAAAATATGGAGAGCCAGAATGGTGATTCCTTGTCTATACGAGGACAGTCCCAGAATAGAAACAAAAATAAGTCCTTGACTGGGAGATCTAAATCTAGAGGGAGATCTAAATATCCGGGAAAACTTGTGAAGATTTGATGGAAATGCGGAAAGGAAGGGCACTACAAAAGGGATTGTAAATCTAAAGCTCCTAAGAAAGGAAATGGATTTGATGATGGTCCTTACACAGAGGTGAAAACCACCTCAGATGAAGGTGGGGATGTGTACTTGGCTTCTTCTTCAAGTGCACATGTAGATCATGAGGCATCGTTGATTGACTCAAGTCCATCCTTTCACTTCACTCCCCATAGAGAGTGGTTCTACAAGTATGAGAAATATAATGGTGGTGATGTCTTCTTCGAGGATAACAGAAAGGCTAGAATAGTTGGTAGTGGAAAAGTCAAGTTGAAGTTGCAAGGTGGAAGGATTATAACACTTCTGGGTGTTTAACATATTCCTGCATTAGCCAGAAATCTGATTTCTGTAAGCAAGCTGGATGCTGCAAGAGTAAAAATAGTGTTCGAGAAAGATACCTGCAAGATGGTTCGAGGAGCACTGGTATTGATGTCGGGAGTTTGGATTGGAAATTTGTACAAGCTATAAGGTAGCACTATTATTGATGGGTGCAACATTTTTGTGGTTCCTGAAAATGGACTAGAAAATCTAGTGGTCTCTGGAGAAAATACCTTGCTATGGCATCAAAGGCTTGGACATATTGGAGAGAAGGGCCTTCAAATACTTCATGGTAAAGGTATGGTAGAATTTTTGATTTCTATGAAGATTGTGTATATGGGAAACCGAATCGGGTGAGTTTCCCCTCTAGTGGTAAGAGGACGAAATAGATATTAGAGCTTGTGCACAATGATGTTTTTGGAGTTGTGTCGGTTCCATCACTAGGTAAGCCTGTGTACTAAGTATCATTTATAGATGACTTCTCGAGGAATACATGGATATATTTCCTCAAGAAGAAATATGAAGTCTTTGACAGGTTTAAAGAATTTAAGGCACTGGTGGAAAACCAAACAGAGAAGATGATAAAGGTGCTGAGAACAGATAATGGTGGAGAGTTTTGCAAGAAGGAATTTGAAGAGTTCTATAAGAAGTGTCATATAGCACGAAATAAGACTACTCCATACACACTTAATAAAAATGGAGTTGCAGAAAGAATGAACATGGCATTGATGGAAAGGGCAAGAAACATGCTCAGTGGTGTCGGGTTAAGACAAGAATTCTGGGCAGAGGCAGTGGAGACTACATGTTACCTGGTCAATAGATCACCTTCATCAATAGTAGTGGATAAGACTCCACAAGAGGTATGGACTAGTAAGAAACCCTCTCTTTCACATCTGAGGGTATTTGGATGTGATGCATATGTACATGTTCTAAAGGAGAAAAGAACAAAGTTGGATACTAAATTTGAAAAGTGCATCTTTATTGGGTATAAGAATGGTTTAAAAGGTTATAAGATTTGGAACCCAGTAACAAGGAAGGGTGTACAACTGAGATGTGGTGTTTAGAGAGGTGAAATGTGTTATTAAACATGAAGTCCTACCAAAGGAACCTGAGAAGATAGAGTTTGAGCTAAAGGAGGAAGAATCAGACTCTATATCAGAAGATGAATCAGAAGATGAAGAGCCACAAATTCAGGTTGTGAGAAGATCAGCTCGAGAAAGAAGGTAGCCAGAAAGGTATAGTCCATCTACTTTCTATTCAAATTTTTCTTTATCTATTATTGATGATGATCCCATAACTATGAAGGAAGCAGTAGATTCAGAGGATGACAAACTCAGGAAAGAGGACTTGGTTGATGAAATGGCATCTTTGCACAAAAATGAGGCTTGGGATCTGGTGGAGTTTCTGGCTGGAAGGAAACACTTGACAAACAATGGGTGTTCAAGAAAAAGATGAATGTAGAAGGAAAGGTGGAGAAATACAAAGTTCGGTTGATAGAAAAAGGTTATTCCTAGGTGTTGGGAATTGATTTTGGTGATATTTTTTCTCCTATTGCCAAGGTATATTCTATTAGATTACTTTTATCTGTTGTTGTTGCTTTTGATTTAGAGGTAGAACAGATGGATGTGAATATAACATTTATTCACAAGGATCTGGAAGAACAGATCTACATGAAGCAACTTGAAGTCTTTGCAATGAAGGGTAAGAAATAATTGGTATGCAAGTTAAAAAAGTATTTGTATGGGTTAAAACAATCACCAAGGATGTGGTATCATAAATTTTGTACATTTATATGGAGATTTGGTTTCACCAGAAGAAAAGAAGATCATTGTGTGTATTTTAAATTAATTGGTGACTGTGTTATTTATCTGGTCTTGTATGTGGATGATATGTTGCTGGTTGGAAATGAAAAATAAATTATCCATGATTTGACGACCGAATTGTCCTCCAAATTCGACATGAAAGATCATAGTGTTGCAAACAATATTTTGGGCATGGAAATTAAGTGAAATTGGGAAAAGTGGAAGCTCTGGTTAAACCAGAGGAAGTATGTTGAGACAATACTATAGAGGTTTAATATGCAGGATAATAAACCAGTCAAGGTTCTTATTCCTATAGGTCTAAAGTTATCTTTTGAACAGTGTCCCAAGACACAAGAAGAGGAAGAGGACATGTTCTATGTTCCATGTGCAAGTGTAGTCGATAGTTTGATGTATGCAATGGTCTATACTAGACCAAACATTGCACATGCAGTGAGAGTATTGAGCATGTTTATGTCAAAACCAGGGAAGGAGCATTGGACAACAGTGAAGCAGGTTTTCAGGTATTTGCATGGCACTAGCAATTATGGTTTGTGCTACCAAGGAAGACCAAGATTGGACATAGTTTTGGACATACTTGGCTTTGTTGATGCAGACTGCGCTGGAGATCTAGATTAGAGAAGATCTACAAGTGGGTATGTATTTAACCTATTTGGAGGTGCAGTCAGTTGGATGAGCAAGAGACAATTTGCAGTGGCACTGTCAACTATAGAGGCAGAATACCTAGCAACCACTCATGCAAGAAAGGAAGTAGTTTGGTTGCAGAGATTGTGTTCAAGTATGGGGTCATAGGGGAGAGGGCAGACCCCCCATCCAAGTGTTTGAGGGGGGCAGTAGCCCCCCTCGACGGGGTCTGGGGTAGGGCCTCGGGAATTTTTTTTTGGACCCTATATTAGGTGAGTGGACCTGCCTATGGTTTTGTGCATGGATTTCGCACATGTTTTTGGGCGCGATGGTTTTCGGTCCATGGTATTTTACAAATCCGGTAACATGGTTTTTGAGATTTCCATCAAACTTCCTCATCTCAATCGATTTCCTAATTCCTATCTGTCTAATTAATTGACTAATTGTTCTTTCTCTCGACAATCTCTTATATAGCACTGAATTACAAACTGGGCCTTTAATTTCAGCAAATTAAAATATAGAAGATTATTAGTTTTAAGAATTTGCTAGAATAAGAATTAGTTTTGCAACTAAATATTGAAAGAGGGAACAATTCTGGTGAATCTTTCCTCTTTTCCTGGAGTGGCTGTTGAGGTACGATTTGGCTTAATCAATTTCCTCCTTGTGTAAGCTGTTCACAGGTTGGCATCAGAGATTCGACAAATATCTCCTTCGATCAGATTCATATTGACTCAAACTTATCATAACCATAACGAGCACCGAATCTAGAGTGATCACCATAACAATGATCTCCATATTCATCACTTCTGGCTGGCAATGCTTTTAGTGTATATTCCAGGACCTCCCATCAAGAAATGGGCAACCACTCGCGCAGGTTTCTAATTCTAGCATTATCTCCCCTTTAATGTTCTAGACTGGGTGCTTTCCAAGTTCCAGGCCAATGAATGCCATCAACCATTCAAGTGGCTTTTGAAACCCAAGCATTATACACATCTGATCTACACCGAATTGGATCAAGAAGTTCATTGATTCACACATTAAACTCATCGTATTCCCTCTTAACCTTTCTACAGTCCTTGACAATGTCTGGACGCAATTTGTTCTTGGCAAGGTCATGTGTACTACTAAAATTGCAAGATTCAATGTTATGCTTGCGACAGAAAGGAACCCAAATATCTGCAAAGCCTGCAGCTTCTGCCATGAATTCGAATGTGGGAAGAGATCCTCCATTATCTGACACATAGCAGGCAATGGCATTTTTCCACTATCATTCAAATGCCTGGGCCAATATCAAAGGCTCAATGGGTTCTTTGTGGTATCAAAATCGATTGGCAAGATGGTAGGGAATTGTGATGACAGAGTTTATGTTGAGCTTATTGTTGTATCAACATCGACATGAGAAGGAAGAACACTATTTTCATTGAAATGATAATACTTATCGGATTCCTTAGTCATGACCACGATGCGCTTCAAACATTTCACCATTGGTATCCAAACAATTAAAATTTGCATCTGACTAAAGTAATAACCCATATGCGCCATAGCAAGCCAAGGCAAAAAATCCTTATACAAGTCAATAGATCACACAATTCGATCCCCATGGAGGGTTCGAGTATAGGCATAGAGAATGTGAGTGTTGTCCAGGAATCCTTCGGAGTGCAAGCAGGTAAATGGTGCAGGAATCCATTGCATCGTGCAAGCAAGTAAGTGAAATGTTGTAGGTAGGTAAATACAGGTTCAAAGGTTGTATAAGACATGATCGAATTAATGTTTATACCTACAACATACAAACCTTAATTAATAATGTTTTAATCATGTTAAAATGAGGAAGGTAACAAATATTCGCAATAGTTAATCATTTAACCAAACAACAACATGAGAGAAATGAATGAAAATAAGACAAATTGGAAGCCCAACATCCCCCCATGCTGACCATCTTGCATGTCCTCATGCAAGGAAATCTGGCACTGTCACTTCCTCGCAAAAAGCAAAATTAGAAACATTTATATGTATTCAAAATGATGTTCCTACAATTTTGCGTGATCACACTTCCCACGCTAGTTAAAGCTTGCTCTAAAAACAGAGTGTCTGCTAGACTCTTTATTTGCTTAGACTAATTTCAAGAAAACCTAAAATGAAAACTACCATAAAAAACTAAATTTCATGGATGGTGTTATTACTTGAATAAAATAACTAACTTTTAAATTTTCCAAAAGAATATCTCGTAGGCATCCCTGATCAGAAGTTTCACTTTTAATATCCTCGTTGTAAATATGAGTGACCTGATTTTTAAAAAAATCCATAGTGTTAAAATTGGACATAGTAACAAGTGATTATCTTACCATTATCCATGTATAAGTAAAGCTCTCTTGTCTGGGCATAATGAGCTACCTGCACTAAGGGTCCCACTTCCATAAAAATCATTCCAAAAAGATAGAAATCCAAGGCATAACAATAGAAGAATGTTAAAGCCATTCTGAAAGAGATTAATAGTGAGTTTAGGGAAAGGCAAAAACAACCAAGTAAATCATAGTGTAAAATTACTTTAAAACCACAGGCATGGCCCTGCTGCCAGCAGGTGTCTATAGCCTCGACAGGGGTACCTTTTAACCTTATGAAATGATTTTGTCCCACTTATTAGATATAGATTCAGATTCATTTAAGAACATTTTACTTTTTCTCTTTTTAGAAGTTAATTGAAGGTCGTTGTCTTGTCTTGGTAACTAGCTATCGACAATGCCATTCACGAGAACTAACAAGAATGAACAAGCCAGCTCGTGATGAGACCTCTCGTCTTCCATCTTTTCAACTGAAATCCATTACCCTGGCTTGGCGACCAGTGTGGTAATGTCATTCTCCTTAGGACCCATGATCATAGTAGGTCGCCTCACAATGAGACCTCTTATCCCTGAATTAATTTGTTTAAGTTTTTAGAAAAAAAAATATGATTATCATTAACCTTAGATGGGTTACTTAATAGGTGGGGAAGCAAATCACCTCCTTAAGAGTGTAGGATGGCATGAAATGTTTTTAATTACTATTCTTTACTGGTTGGCCATGCTACCCTAAGAACTTATTTAAAAAACATCTCAGATAATGAACAAAAATATTCCTTGAGGATATCATGCCAGTGTTCTTTATGGAAGCTTATTATAGTTTTGTAGGTGTGGTCCATCATGGGAGGTTTTTCATTGATCCCTTCAAAGAGAACTTAAAAAGATGTTCTAAATAATTTATCCGAATCGGATCCATAAAGAACTGTCAAAGAGCCATGACTATATCAGGTCGGGACAAATCTCTAAGGAATTCCAAAACAATGATCAAAAACACCCTGAACGAGTGGCAATGGCGGCTAGCATTGAACGATGACGACCTAAGTCAAAGCGCACTAACTGAGGCCCATGGAGACTATGCGGGAGGTCAAAGTAGCCCTTGGGAGCCCCAGATAGGGAAAATAAGGAGGTTTTTGATGCGCTAATCGTGCATCGCTGGGTGAACAGGGCCAAAATGGAGGAAGCTCGAGCACACGGATGCATGGGGAACCAGAGAACCGTGGGCAAAAAGGAAAAAGCACTAAAGGACAAAGGCGAGACCTGCGTATTGATCAGGGTGCCCTCAAACGGTAAGCGGTTTTGGACGGAAGCAGAGCGATCCCACTCAACAATCAACCTGTGGCAAGCAAAGGTGAGAGAAAACCATCGTTGATCGCGCGCTAAAGGTCGAGCAAGTCAAATGTGTGAAATGTGCGTATGGCATCAGATCTAGAAGCCTAGATCAGACAGCTGAGATCACACCTGATGGAGGAAGCGAAATCGACAAAGGAATGAGCCGTGATTTAGAAGGATTTGGAATCCATTTGACTGCCATGGTGGAGAAAGACTTCATCCATGACATAACTGAAGAAACAAACCAACGAAGCAGGCTGGCACCATTTAGAGGAGGACTTGTGGCCACTCCCTGAGCGCTGATGATGACGCTGAGCCAGGGAACTCCAATTGTAGCCACAGAAGGTGAATCGAAAGAGGCGGAAAAGGAACCGAACAGTCTTAGGAATAGATGGCTAAAAGCCATGAACAGAGATAGAATACACAGTGAAGTCAGTCAGTCAGAGAACCCCGAGAGGAGGACTGAACACAGAGAGACAGAAAACAGAGAAAGAAGGCAGTAAAGCAAAGTAGAAAGAGGATAGAGGGCTGAGCTGACCAAAGGCAACATTAAGCACCAGAGGCTTGAGAGATCTGAGCCATCCCAGAGAGGATCTATCCAGGCTGAGCACCACATTGGGCTCTTGCCATTGTAGACCAAAAGGTTGCAGAGCTGGTAGGCAAAACAAAGTCTATGTACTCCAGTGGCTTGGGGAAACCAAGAAACCACCTGCCAAGTAAATCTACTTCAGGAGAACTCACTTTGAGTCCCTGCATTGTAATTCTCTGCTTAAGACACAATAAAACAAGGCCACCACTGAAAGTTGGACCGGAGATGTAGCCCTGGAGAATAGGGTGAACTCCTTATTAACATTTTGTGTTCTTGTATTTTGTTACTGTATTTCTTTGTTGTCTTTCCATTTAATTGTCTGTGTATTTGCAATCTGATTGATTCGTTGCTTCAATAACACGGAACACACACCAGCACATGAGTCTGTAATACCTTTGTTTAATAAAATCTTCAACTGATGTCACTCATAGGGTGAATATCAAATCAAGTGGTGTCAGATCTCTAGGCTGTAAGGTTAGACAAGCTTGTGTTGGTTTAGCTGTGAATGCTCACTAGATCAAAGCTCAAATTAGGAGAAGGAGAGTTGGTGGAAACTAATCCTGAAAGTGGGAGAGTCTATCCTCAGAAGACAATGTCAGAGGAAGGTTTTGTGGGGCCAAACCCTCAATTCATAGAAAGTTTCCTAGCTATAAAGTCTATGGTAGAATAAATGTATAGGGACATTAGAAAGCATAGGAATGAAGACTCCTCAGGTTCTAAGTAAGATAAAGAAGAAGATGAGTCTCGCTTCCATGACCACTCCAAAGGAAAGGGGAAGGAGGAAAGCTTTCTCACACTTCCTAATAGCCCTGTGCATAATAAGAAAGCATCTTTGATTAAGTTAGATGTTAAATTTGATTTGCTTATATATGATGGAGAGCTAAATGTTGAAAAGTTGGACAATTGGATCAGATAAATTGATGTGTATTGCAGGGTACAGAACATAGACTCAGACAAGTGTAAGATTCAGCTAGCAAGCCTATGCCCTGGAGGCACTGCCTTGGTTTGGTGGGAAGGAAGAACCCAAGCTGATATGAAAAGACATGGTAAGACCATCTCTGTCTAGAGTGAATTTGTTGCTGCAATCAAAAAGCAGTTTTATCCATTGGCCTACATCCAACAAGCCATGATGAGTTGGAAAACTCTTTGCAGTTGAAAGGGCAAAGTGTGCAAGGGTATACTCAAGAATTTAGAAAGAGAGCATTGATATTGGGTATCTCATTAGACTCACCAGAGACTCTTTTGAAGTACATTGGTGGTCTACACAGCTACATGAGGCATACAATCCTCATGTTTAATCCCACTAGTATAGATGAGGTATCTGTACAAGCTACTCATCTAGAAACTAGAGGAAAGAATGGAAATCTAGAAGTTGGGGGACCATCCCAACCCACTGTAAGCAAGAACAAGGAGAAAAGAAAGTAGAAGTGGAAAGCAAGGAAGGCTAACACTGCATAGAAAACAAAGCTTCATGCACTCACTGTAAAAAGGATGTGCATGATGATGAGCATTGTTGGATTCTGCATCCAGAGCTGAGACCTAAGAAGTCTGAGGGCAAGAAGAAGAAGACTGCTGCAGCTATTCAGAAAGATTTGGGATCAGACTCAGGAGATGAAACAACTATGGCAGCCACAGGTATAAAAGGTAAGAATTCTGAAGCATCTACTAGTAATTCTACTCAATCTGTTATTGATGAAGAAAATGAGAGAAAAAGACATGAGCTTTTCCATATTTGAGTTATTTCCAAAAATAAAAAGATTGATACTTTGTTTGATAGTGGCTCACAAGTAAATCTAATTTTTGAAGAAATTGTAAAGAAATTGGGATTGGCAACTACACCTCATAAGAAACCATACCCATTAGGATGGTTGAATGATAAAGCACAACTACAGGTGACTAGACAGTGCAAAATTAGGTTTTCTTTTGGGTCAGTATTTGTAGATGAGGTTGAGTTAGACATACATCCTTTGGATATATGTGGAATTGTTTTAGTAAGTCCTTACTTGTATGATAGAAAGGCTATTTTCTATAGAGATGAGAACAAGTAACTACTTGTTCAAGATGGAATCGAATACTTTGTAAGAGCTCATAAGCTCAAGAATAATTATACTCTCATAAACTCAGGGCAGATGAAAAGAATGATAAATTCATGCAAACAATTCTTACTGATGGTTGTAAAGGAAAAGAAACTTGATAAAACCAATGTATTTGAGAGCTGTAATGCTGAAAAACAAGCTGATATAGAAAAGGTTGTTTCAGAGTATGATGTCTTATTTCAAGAACCTAAAGATCTGCCACCCAAAAAGGGAATAGTACATGATATTATTTTGCAGCAAGATGTTCCATTGCCTAACATTGGGATGTACAGGTTGTCTGCTTTAGAGAATGCTAAAATCAAGAAGTAGGTGCAGGAGTTGCTCGAGAAAGGTTTCATCAGGCCTAGCACATCACCATGTGGGTCACCAATCGTTTTGGTGATAAAGAAAGATGGCTTGTGGAGAATGTCCATTAATTACCGAGCACTGAATAAGATAAGAATAAAAAATCATTATCCCCTTCCTCGCATAGAATATCTTCTAGATCAATTAAAGGAAGCTGTTTATTTCACCAAGCTGGATTTGCATAGTGGATACCATCAGGTCAGAGTTGCAGAGCAAGATGCATGGAAGACTACTTTCAAAACAAAGCAGGGATTGTATGAATGGTTGGTTATGACTTTTGTCTTAACTAATGCTCCTGCTACTTTCATGAGATTAATGAATGACGTACTCAAACCTTTTCTTGATGATTTTGTTATTGTGTACTTGGATGACATTCTGATTTTTAGTAAAATGTGGGAAGAACATTTAAAGCATGTTAAGCAGACATTAGATGTTTTGAAAAGAGAAAAAATTTATGTTAAAATCTCAAAATGTGAATTTGGCAAAACATATCTAAACTACTCGGGTCATATAGTAGGGGTAGGTGAATTGAAGATAGATCCCTCTAAAGTGGCAGTCATTGTGAACTGGCCTAAACCCAGGTCTACTACAGAAGTGAGAAGCTTCTTAGGAGCAACACAATATTGGAGGAAGTTCATTGCTAACTTTTCCTTGATTGTAGCTCCCTTACATTCTTTAACAGGATTGAATAAGGTGTTTCATTGGGGAGGCAAACATCCGAAAGCCTTCGACACCTTGAAAGAAAATATTAGTACAACACCTGTATTAGCACTGCCAGATCTACAAAGAACATTTGAGATCCAAACTGATGCTAGTGACTATGCCATGGGAGTAGTGTTAACACAGCACGGTAAACCCATATGTTATCATTCTGAGACTTTTAATCATGTAGTAGTTAACTATCCTACATATGATACAGAATTGTATGCATTAGTTCAGAGTGTGAAAAAGTGGAAACATTATTTAATGGGCAAAGAGACAGTAATACATACTAATCACCAACCACTTCAATATCTACACTCCCAAACTAAGTTGCAGCAATCAAGACATTACAGATGGATGGGTTTTCTACAATAGTTTCATTTAGTCATTAGATATAAAAATGGCATACATAACAAGGTTGTAGACATGTTATCTAGGCCCATTATAAATTCATCTACCATACTTAAGCATAATTCAGTGCTACATGAAAGCTACATTGAACAATATGCTCAGGATATGGACTTTAAAGATGTATATTCAACTTTGAGTCAAGGCAAAAGAGTAGAAGAATTGGACTATCATGTGAAGGACTGGCTCTTATATCATTATGGGAAGCTCTGCATTCGACAAACTAAGAGAGTAAAGATAATTAGGGAAGCACACACTTCTCTGATATCAGGTTACTTTGGGGTAAGTAAAACAGTTTCATAGCTGCAAAGGTTCTGCTATTGGCCAAAAATGAATGAGACAGTTTCTAGATATGTAAGAGGGTGTGCCATGTGTGCTAAAAGCAAGCCCAGTAACAAAAAACTAGGCTTGTACACTCCATTGCCAGTTCCTTCTCACCCTTGGGAAAGTGCTTCCATGGATTTTGTTGGAGGACTGCCTAAATCTAGGAAAGGTCATGATTATTTATATGTTGTTGTCGATAGATTCAACAAAATGTGTATTATGATACCTTGTAGTAAACATATTACAGCTGAACAGACTGAAAAATCATTCTTTGAACATGTATGGGTTCATTTTGGATTACCTACTTCAATTTTATCTAATTGAGAGACCAGATTTGTGGGGAAGTTTTGGTCTAGTTTGTGGGAATTGATGGACACCAAACTAAAGAAAAGCACAGGTTTTCATCCACAAACAGATGGCTAGACAGAAGTAGTAAACAAGACAGTGATCCAGTTACTGAGAGGTTATTGCAGCAAACATCCTAAGCTTTGGGATGAACACTTGTGTTATGTGCAGCATGCTTACAATAGAGCCAAACACTCTTCTACATAGAGATCTCCTTTTGAGACCTGTTTTGGCTTCAAACCAAGGTCTCCTCTGGATTTTGTCTTTGGTAAAGATACCATGGTTGATGGACACAGTGATGTGGACAAGGCAACTAGGTTCATTGAACAGATCCAAGAGATCCACCAAGCAGTACAGGAATAGCTGGAAAAGAGCCAAGCCAAGTACAAGGCTAGGCATGATAAGCATTAGACGGAGCATAGTTTTCAAGTTGAAGACCAAGTCTGGCTGTACATCAGCAAGGACAGGATGCAAGGTGAAGGTAAAAAGCTAAAGCCTATCAGGTATGGACCCTTTAGGATACTTGAGAAGATTGGTGAAAATGCTTTTTGCCTTGATTTACCAGCTTACATGCACATCTACTCAGTCGTAAATGCAGATTGCTTTAGATTTTTTGAACCTTCAATGATTGAGGACCTTGAGGAGTAGAGTCAATTGCCTTCTATTGATGACATGCTACCTAAATATCTTAATGAGTTGCAGGAAGACACAGTGCTAGATAGGAAGTTGAGGACAATGCATGGGGGAGATGTTTAGTACTTTAGGATTGGGCTCAAAGGTTTGAAGCCAAGCAGTGCAAAGTGGATTGAGATTGGGCAAGTGAGAAAACAGTACCCTCACTTAGTTGATGCTTTAAAAACCAACTTTTGGTGGTCCAAAAGCTTTTTCAGTGGGAAGGCCGTGATCCAAATTAGATCCATAAAGAACAGTAAAAGAACCATGATTGTATCAAGTCAAGACAAATCTCTAAAGAATTCCAAAATAGCGTTCAAAACACCCTGAACCAGGGGCAATGGTAGCCAACATGGAATGACGAGGACCTCGGTCAAAGCGCACTGACCAAGGCCCATGCAGACTGTGCGGGAGGTCAAAGTAGCCCCTGGGAGCCCCGAATCGGGAAAATAAGAAGGTTTTTGATGTGCGATTAGTGCTTGCTGGGCGAACACGGCCAAAATGGAGGAAGCCCTAGCACACGGACCCATGGGGAACTAGAGAACCATAGGCGAAAAGGAAAAAGTGCTAAAGGATAAAGGCAGGACCCGTGCTCTAGAAACAGCGCAGTATTGATCAGGGTACCCTCAAATGCTAAGCGGTTTTGGATGGAAGCGGAGCAATCCCACTCAACGATCGACGCGTGGCAAGTAGAGGTGAGAGAAAACCGCCATTGATCGCATGCTAAAGGTCGAGCAAGTCAACCATGCAAAATGTGCGTATGGCGTTGGATCTCAAGGCCCCAGATCAGATGGATGAGATCACACCCGATGGAGGAAGTGGGATAGATGAAGGAATGAGCCACGATTTAGAAGGATTTGGAATCCATTTGACTACCACAGTGGATGAAGACTTCATCCATGACGTAACTGAAGAAACGAATCGACGAAGCAGGCTGGCACTGTTTAGAGGAGGACATGTGGCCACTCCTTGAGCATTGATGATGACGTTGAGCCAGGGAACTCCAAGCACAGCCGCAGAAGCTGAATCGACAGAGGTAGAAGAGGAACCAAATAGTTTTGGGAACGGATGGCTAAAAGCCATGAACAAAGATAGAATACACAACAAAGTTAGTCAGTCAAAGAACCCCGAGAGGAGGACTGAACACAGAGAGACAGAAAATAGAGAAAGAAAGGCAGTAAAGCAAAGCAGAAAGAGGACAAAGGGATAAGCTGACTAGAGGCAGCGTCGATCACTAGAGGCTTGAGAGATCCGAGCCATCCTAGAGAGGATCTGTTCGGGCTGAGTACCAAATTAGGCTCTTGCCATTGTAGACCAAAAGGTCACAGAGCTGGTAGGCAAAATAGAGTCTGTGTACTCCAGTGGCTTGGGGAATCCAAGAAGCCACCCTGCAAGCAAATCTGATTTAGGAGAACTCACTTTGAGTCCCTGCATTGTAATTCTCTGCTTAAGACACAATAAAACAAGGCCACCATTGAAAGCTGGACCAGAGATGTAGCCCTGGAGAATAGGGTGAAATCCTTATTAATTTTTTGAGTTCTTGTATTTGCTTACTATATTTCTCTGTTGTCTTTCCATTTAATTGTCTGTGTATTGGCAATCTGATCGATCCGTTGCTTCAATAACACAGAACACACACCAGTACATGAGTCTGTAATACCTTTGTTTAATAAAATATTCAACTGATGTCACTCATAGGGTGAATATCAGATCAATAATAGTTTCTAAGGATGGGAGAAAAGTATTACATGTAACTTATAACAATATCCTTGACTTCAACATGTTAATCCATAATCAAAGTCACTTTAAAATATGAGGTATTAATTGTAAATTTTTTTTGACAAGTCTTACCATGAGAGTGCATGATAATATAAATTTTAAAAGTTGTGCTTTTAGGGAATCACAAGTTCAAGGGTGTTGTTATGCATCTTTATTCATTATTCTCCTATTATCCAACCCTATTTTTAAAGAAAAAAATATCACCTTTAAGTGAAGGAATACTTCCACTGAATCCATGTGTGTAACAAAATGCTAATTATACTCACACTTAGTTTTAAAGAATAGACTTCAAGACATACCAAACCATGAGAAACCAGTTGCTTCAATTGATATGGTACCAAGAGTTTCTGAATGATGAGGAAATAAGATGGCTTGATGACTGCTTGAAACGAGGATTCAATGGAATCCACATATGTATGATTCTCCAACTAATGCAAGTCTTCCACAGTTTGATAGTCACTTTCTTGGAGGCACAAAGAAACTGGTGAAAGACAAAAGATGAATCCCTCAAATTCAGGCTCAAATATTTGATTTTTAGATTGACAAGAATGGTTGAGAGAGATTCTAGGGTTTCGAGTTTCAACAACATTTTTAGAACAAGTTCCAATGAAATATTTCTCCTCTAGTGGTCTTTGAATTATATCTTCCTGCGGTGAATGCTGTATAGTAATGGGGGAAGTTTCCAAATTCATTCCCTTTCCAAATATGGAAGATGTAGCATTTTGTTCAATGGGAAGAATAGGTGTTTGAAACTGGTGTGTAACCTAATGGTTTAGATTAGGGTTTTTGATATGGTTTGGGTTAGGGTTTTGTTCAATGCTTGGAGTAAGGTTTGGATTTGGATTGGGATTAGGCTTTGGGCTAGGGTTAGGTATAGGGTATGGAATAGGACTAGTGTATGCATTAGGGTTTGAATGAGAACTAGGGTATGGGTAAGGATAAGGAGTAGGGTAAGGATTAGGATAAGGGATAGGGTATGGATTAAGGCTAGGGTAAGGTTGCACATCCGGTTGGGACCATGGAGGAGGATAACTTAATGGTGCATTGGAAAGAAATTGTGGTTGTTGTTAGTGCTCATATGATTGAATTCACATGGGTGATTTCCCTAGAGATAGGGATCCAAATGATTCTTGAGGCCATGGTGATATTTGGCTCGAGGATGAGGGCCATGGAGAGGGCCACTACGACCATGAAGTAGGATATTCGATTGGAGGAGGATTAAAAGTTTGTCATGAAACTACAAGATTATAACCATGCTGATGAGCCTCCTCAGGAAAATAAGCATTATTCCAAGTATCAAATGATAATGGATTTTGAGTTATACCTGGTAGTCGATTTGATTCCTTGGTTGATTTCCTGAGTACCTGCAGTAATCTTGGTAGTGATGGACAAAGTTTTGTTGGATGATCCTCTTCACAAATTTTGCAAATTTTCAGCCTACTAAGTGTACACTTTCCAAGGAGCTGTTTCTTTCTACAATTGGCACAAAAGATAAGCAGTGGGTTTCATCCTGCTTCCACTCTTCCTGAAAATCATCCAATTTCGAAATAAAAGATTTAATAATATCATTTTTATGTTCAATCAAAATATTAAAATTTTCAATTGTTAATTCTTAATTGGATGAATTGTATGTCTCTGTAGCAACATAACAATTCCTCATTAGATGATTCCCCAAAACACCATTTTCCTGTTTTTAACAAGCCAACTAGTACATTCGTTAGCACATGAATGGTGTATATATATATATATATATATATATATATATATATATATATATATATATATATAGATATAGATATAGATATAGATATATATATATATATATATATCTTTCAACATCATAGAAAATGAGAAACCTTAAAGAAATAGTGCAGGAAAGAAATAAATTCGGAGAACGTAAAATTGCAAGAGAAACTAGGCAAAGGAAAAAAAATACGGCAAACCACCAAGGTCAATCCCTGATCACCTCCCCAGCAATGGCACCAAAATGTTGGGTGTAGTATAGGGTCTATAAATGTACCAAAATTTTATTTGTCAATCCGGATAGTTCGTGAACTTCAAGACAAAGCACTAGAAATGCCAGAGAAAGCCCCTGGAAACCCACAAAACAAATGCTAGTCTATCTTGCGTATTAATCTCATCAATAAATGAAATCCTGCACTAATAGAGAATTCGAGAAACACCAATCCAAACAATTAAATCATGCAAGAAATGAAAAGCAAACCAATGCGAAAGGAAATTCTAAGTGTTATACATTTTTGGGCACTGCAACCCCAATCATAAATGTCCATAAACCAAGGGCTCCTAAGTCCCTAAAAGTGTTGTTCCAACCCCTAAAAGAACAAGGTCAACTGATTACATCATCTTCCAGAAGTTCTCCATGAAAAACTACTCAGAACTGGTCAAAATTGGACCATCTCACCTGCTCCATGGTCAAAGTGTGCTGCATCCCACCTAAATACACACAGGAGGTGCGGTGCATACTGAAAATCCCTTCTATGGGGTACGATGGGCGAGAGTGTACAAATGGCAGGGTCAATTTGTGAGATGGAGGATCATGGAATCTTCCAGAAACTTCTCCTGTGACACTTGCCTCTCTGCATTCGCCTAGGGATGAGTAAGAGATCATGAATCTCCAAGTGGAATCAAGAACTATCAGAGAGAGGACACTAATCAAATATCAAAAGCTGACTCACCCCCCTTGCAAACATCTATATATGGATCCCTCATCCCAGAGATCCAAGGCTAGAATTTTGTATCTTGTAAGGAAGTGCTGCTGGTTTCTTGGTGTAACATCATAGTGTTGGGTGATCTAAGCTTTTCATGAGGTGAAGAAGGGCTTTCTTGCTGAGAGGATGATGTTGGGTCAAAATAATTGGTTTTAATCCTCTTTGCTATTCTTGATATTAATAAAGCTATTCAAGTTTTCCTCCACATTCTTGTATGATTGATGATATATGCATTTGTGTGGTCAATATATATCTGGTCCTATATTGTTTATGATAGTAGATCTCTGTTCTTGGATAGTGTTATGCTACTTTGATTCCACAGGTGCTCTTTGAAGCTGGGTAGATGAGGAAGCGAGTGGCAAAGATCTATCAGAAGGGAGAGGTATCAAGCAAGGAACCAAGTGCAAGATAGAGGTTGGTATCCTTTGTTCCCCTCTTATCTACTTCTCATAAAGGAAAATAAAAGTAGTTTTAGTTTTTTTTTTCTAAGGTAGCTACCAGCCTTAGTGGGACTAGCAGCTTTGCATAGACACTAGATTTCCCGACAACAAAATGGCAACTCCACTGGGGAGCGAATAGATTGTTTGTTTGTCTATATTTGTTTGCTTTATAAACTTACAGACGGAGCCTGAAGTCAAGCCAACTAGCCTTCGAACTGCATTTGTTATGCAAGTGCAAAGTAGATCAATGCTGCTTCAGTCTATCTCCGGGTTTTGTTTATAAACTGAACAATCGATTTACAAACTCTCTAATTGCCCTTGTGGTGGCTCTAGTAACCTCCTTAGATCTACCCTTGTGATTTATTTACTGATTACCACTTGCTTGGCCTAAATCCCTGAACTATGCTGCAAACTGTGATCAAGAACTGGATCAAAAGTCTCCCACTGTACCATCGCACCCTCTCTTCAAGGATATCAGTATGCATTGCACTTCCCGTGTGCTATAGGTGGGATGCATACTGGAATCCCTGTGTAACAGGGGCACTAATCAGAAGAGGCTAATTTTGCCTCCAGACTTTGGTTTTTCTTCATTCTTTTCAGCTCTATTCAGGAGTTTCGCTGTCTGTAGTCAGTATACCTCTGTTGGAAACCCCCTTCCTTGCCATTATTCCGCCTCCATTGTGCAAAGAACTGTAAATGTTTCTATGTATTGTGATCCATTTTCAGTTCTCTTTTACAAAGACGTAGCGTAATTGAACTATCCTTTCTTGATTTGGAAGTGTCGCAAGTGTCGTTTTCAGTCATAGAAGAGAATCCAATTGTTCTTGATAGTCGATTACATTGTTACTCTTGTATTTGATTTGAATTAGTAGTTTTTCAAGTGTCGAAAGAAATTTTTCAATTCCAAATAACAAAGTGTCGTCATTGTCTTCATTTTGTCTTGAAAAGAAACTTGTTAGTAATGTCACTTTGAAAAATAATTCAGATTTGTGCTTAGCTTTCTTTTTATCATTCACACATTAAGAAGGCTGAAAACAAATACATGCATGTGCATTTGCATTTACACTATTTTTTGGTTTGATTTGGGACAGTGCATATAGTGTGTGCTCTCTGCTCTATGTTGAAAGAATATCATCTCTCTTTCTTTAGTAGCTAGGATTTTCATTGCAAAAAGAAGATTAAACGATTGTTTATCATCTTAGATTGCATTTTAGGAATTGTATATCTACATCATGCGGTGAACCTGAAAGGAAAATTTCTTAAGTAAGATCAACTGTAAAATAAATTTAATGAATCTAAAAATGCTTTGGAACCTAACGCACAACATTTAGAAGTCTAGGCTAGAGACATATTCTGGCGTTGTAAAGCTTTGTAACTGTTGTTTTCATTGCTGGTTGGGTGATTCCTCCACTTTGAGACAATAAGTGCCAGTACAGACTTATGCTCCCACGTACCATCGAGTATATATTGGGAGACCACAATAGGCTTTATCCTTTATCCATAGGAAGCCGTGTCTGCCGCCCTATCGATCACAATGCACTGAACACAACATTCGGGAAGATTAACTGCCGTACCATAAAAAGTATTCTGCAGTTTTGCGGTTGGTTTGGTAATCCCTCTGTCTAGATTTCTAGAGTAGTCTCTTTCATTCCTTTTCACACTCCTTAAAGGAAAAGGTCCATCTCAGCACTTGTCACTTCAAGCTCATTAAAAATCGAAGGCGACTAGAGTCATCTTTTGTTTTTTCTCGACTCTTAAAAATTGAAAAAACAAGTTGTGTAAAAGCGTCTAAAATTTATTTTAATCGGAAAAAATATCACCTTTCCTACATTGGTCTTAGGTTGAGAAAAATGGAGTCCACCAACCAAGGAGTTCTCCTTGGGGCAAATCCTAGTCCTTTCTCCTCTTGGGGAGATGTTGGTGCACCTCATATGGCCACATTGTCGCTTCCAGGATTGACAATCGGCTTGCCTGTATGGCTCTTCTTGACCTCTGTCATTCAGAACACCGTGATTCCTGAACAATCAAGTAAGCAACTAGACGATACCAAAGCTACCCCCCAACCTTCTACTTCGTCAAATTCTCCCTCTCCTCCTTCATCTTCACTTGATGGAGATGGTAAAGCCCAAGGTCAAGTAACTAAGAAGAAGAAGGAGAAGAAGAAGAAAGAGAAGAAGAAGAAGGAGCCAAAGGTGGCAGGGGGCAACTAGGCATCATCTAGTGAAAATCCAGACACTGCACTGTTAAAGCCTAAATCTCCATGTGTCATTTGCAAAGGAGATCACTATAATCGAGATTTTCCCTGCATCCCTCGGATCTTAAGGGACTGGTCTCCTCGTTTGCACAATCCGGTGTCAACAACCTCTGATGATCATGTTGAAAGTACACCGTCAACTAGTGAAAGCGAAATTTCGGGACAGAAAAGGAAAAGTAAATTCCCTTGTAAACTGTGTCAAGGCGATCACGTCGCCCACCGTTGTCCCTTCCTAGACGAAGCTAAAAGAGTTTTGGACGACCATCTGGTTTCACCGTTACGGCTTCCTCCTAGATATAAGAAACTCTCGCTAAGGCCATCACTAGTTGAAAATCCGACCGACACGCCGTTATGGTTAGCCAAAGCATCTATCATTGAAGATAAACCATCTGAATTCACACCGGATGAAAGTCAAAAGGTCAAGGTGGAAATTGACCCGGTCTTGCCTTCAGAAGGTCCATCTTCAGATGATACAGTCACTGAAGAGAACAAGAATGACATCGTTCAAATTCTCTTTGTAATCACAGACTCCGATGAACATGGGGGAAGTCTACCCATTCCTTTACCGTAGGAAGGAAGTTCGTCAGAGTCATATTCGGCCATCTATTCGGTCCCACCTCCAAGCAACCTAGTTGTTTCCTTTGATTGGAATCTACTAGGTAGACCCCGTTTACCGGCTAGCGTACCATTTCGAATCATTGCTCAAATATATAAAATGGTCATGGCCGGTTCCATCATAGATGAAGGGGCTTCTGTGAGTATCCTTTCATCAACTGCTTGGAAAGCGCTTGGTTCGCCATCGCTTTTGCCTGAGATGAGAAATCTAACATGCTTTGACAAAGGAACTAGTCGACCGTTAGGGATCCTTCCCAATGTGCCGATAACATTGAGAAGGAAAACCATTCACATGAACGTAATGGTAGTCCAAGTACCTCTGGATTATAATCTACTCCTTGGACGTGACTATATTTATTGCATGGGAGCCATTGTCTCCTCACTCTTTAGAGTAATGTGTTTTCCACATGATGGAATAGTGGTCAAGCTTGTAGACCAACTTTCATTCCCTGGCTCACACATAGCAAATAGTCAAATACCATCCTTGAATGGTCTTTTCACTCAAGGAATGTCTCATCAATCCCCAGTCCATCCACCTGATGAGCGCGAGTGATTCAAAGGACACGACTAAAACCCAGGGGGCAGGCACCCTAGTCTGTTTCGGTAGGAAAACCTTGGGTATAGGGTAGGTTTCCACGAAGGATATATGACTAGTTTATGAGATTAGACTGGAATAAGATTCCTTCGTCAAAGTATGTGAGTGGAGCCAGTTGTGCCACTCACCTTTGTTTATTTCGGTAGACATCGCTGAGGAAGTGTTTTTTCTGCAGTGTAGATAGAACAATCTTTGGTAACCTGGGAACTTTTCATTATACCTAGGGGCATGCAAGCGAAGAGCGACCATTTATTTTTTAAATTTTTAGGTCCTCTAACCATTTGAACTCGTAGGATTGGTCGTTTCCTAACTTGCATAAAGAAAGGATCTGAGGCAAAGCTTTGTAAGGTGCAAGCTCCATAAAAAATGGCATCTTAGATGAGACATCCTTATTATACGACTAGATCGAGTAGTTTTTATGTGGAGTTCAAGCTCATTAAAAATTAAACATAAGCAGTGAGCAAATGTTTCCCCCAGAGTTTAAGCTCATTTATTAAAAAATGAACCAATTTCTGGTAAATAACCATCGTGAATTCATTATCATCAGCCTTTGAAGCCTTGGTCATGTTCTCATCATCACCTCCACTCTATATTGGATGATCATTCACCTCCATTTGATTGTTTACCCTTTTTGAGGAACAACTATGAAGAGTGATCCTATTAGCCATCCTTGTGACACTGCCGTGATTGGAAAATTCCAAACCTTGCCTAGAATTAGTTGCTACCTGAATTTATCACTTGTTCCTCGAAAAATGAGTCTCCTTTAAGCCCTTTTCATCTGACTCGTAAAATATGAAAAGATTGCCGAGAAATTGGCCTCTCCAGCTCGTTAAAGTGATCGGAAGTGCTATCCCTCCTTTAGATTTTAATCTTTTTGGACCTGAGGGATTATTACACAAAAAGATCGAGCGCTTGTTTTGTTCAGCTCGTTAAAATTACTGAAAATCCATCCCTTTTCTATTATTTTATACTTTTTCAGACTTGAGGGATTATATGACGAAAAAGGATCGTTGGAGTTTTCTTTACATCCCTTTCAGACTCTCTAAAATTGAAAAGGACCGAGTTATCTTTGTCATTAAACTCGTTAAAACTGAATAGCGACAAACTTGTCCATGTAGACAAGAACGAGTTTCATTATCGCTAGGCTTGTTAAAACATAGCAATGGGTTTACCCGAACGGAAAATTATAGAACAAGCATATGTTATCCTCCTCAAGCTTGACAAAAATAAAGAGGTACTGGTCAACAATGATTGGGGAAAAATTGGGAAGAAAACTTGAAAAAACTTTATTGGTAGCAAGTCGCTCTTGAACATGACACTTTCACTCCGCATCCGAGTCGGGTTGGGTTGTTCCGTTCACCGGTCATATCACCATTAGTCCATCACACCATCCATATTTGGGGTTAACGCTACCAATCCATCATGTCAATGTCGCCGATATGTTCAAGAGAAGTCGCTCAGAGAATTCACCTGTGTCTCATCCACTGCAATACATTTATGCTCCATTCTTTCATGACCGCCACCCTGAACCTTATATCATCAGATCGTTTTCACCTCCATTAAAATCTTTTGCTCCGTTCCTTGTCATTGATGTGGGATTCACTAAGGCCCTCCTATGACGGATCACTTCTTTTCGACATCAGCTCATTATTCGGGAAGTCAATCTAGGAACAACCCTTTCAGTACTTTGAAGCTTGCATGCCTCAATGGAAAGTTTCTCACTTCCAGCGAAAGGTTTATATCAATGGCCTTTGATCGAAAGATTTTGCATGGTGTTCGACGCCAAGTCCCTTATTCACACCACGTGAATTGTATTGTAGTACCTTGAGGGTCATCATCATTATCGGTGATTCCTCTCGCGCCTGTTAACAGCTTACATCATTGGCTAGTAATCAGGTGATGTCTTTCCATGTTCAACTCCAGAACATCTCTCACATGGATCGACTTGTACTTTGAGTGAAGATCGAACGAGATTGAAGACCCCAGATCTAGTTTCATCCATCCGGGCTGTGATATATATTCAGGAAAATAAAGACATCAAATGTACATCATTACTGCACAGATAATCATCCAAAGGGATGATGGCTCTACCAGAATCATTAGTCTGCACACAGACGATTCTCTATCTTATGTACATGAAAATGAATTTATAAAGTTGAGCATGGGAATTCCCCCCTCAGCTAGATCATAAAAATATTATGAAGATAATGTATTGTATTGTATCTTATTACAGGTCGCCTTCCATCTCAAAAAAACTTCGGATCCTCATGATAAAGCATTTCACTTGACATCAAAAGATTAACAACCTCATGGTTTAGGGGGCAACTGTTATAGACATTTTTGGGCACTGCAACCCCAATCATAAATGTACATAAACCAAGGGCTCCTAAGTTCCTAAAAGTGTTGTTCCAATCCCTAAAAGAACAAGGTTAACTGATTACATCATCTCCCAAAAGTTCTCCATGAAAAACTACTCAAAATTGGTCAAAATTGGACCATCTCACCTGCTCCATGGTCAAAGTGCACTGCATCCCACCTAAATGCACACGAGAGGTGTGATGCATACTAAAAAGCCCTTCTATGGGGTGCGATGGGCGAGAGTGGACAAATGGCAGGGTCAATCTATGAGGTGGAGGATCATGGAATCTTCCAGAAACTTCTCCTATGACACTTGCCTCTCTGCATTCGCCCAGGGATGAGTAAGAGATCATGAATCTCCAAGTGGAATCAAGAACTATCAGAGAGAGGACACTAATCAAATCTCAAAAGCTGACTCACACCCCTTGCAAACATCTATATATGGATCCCTAATCCTAGAGATCCAGAGGCTAGAAATTTGTATCTTGTAAGGAAGTGCTGCTGGTTTCTTGGTGTAACATCATAGTGTTGGGTGATCTAAGCTTTTCATGAGGTGAAGAAGGGCTTTCTTGCTGAGAAGATGACGCTGGGTCAGAATAATTGGTTGTAATACTTTTTTCTATTCTTGATATTAATAAAGCTATTCAAGTTTTCCTTCACATTCTTGTATGATTGATGATATATGCATTTGTGTGGTCAATATATATCTGGTCCTATATTGTTTATGATAGTAGATCTCTATTCTTGGATAGTGTTATGCCACTTTGATTCCACAAGTGCTCTTTGAAGCTAGGTAGACGAGGAAGCGAGTGGCAAAGATCTATCAGAAGGGAGAGGAATCAAGCAATGAACCAAGCGCAAGACAGAGGTTGGTCTCCTCTGTTCCCCTCTTATATACTTCTCACAAAGGAAAATGAAAGTAGTTTTAGTTTGTTTGTTTCTAAGATAGCTACTAGTCTTAGTGGGACTAGCAGCTTTGCATAGACACTAGATTTCCCGATAACACTAAGTATGAGCAAAAGGAAAGGGAATCATAACTGGAAACCAAACAGTGTCGACACAATATCAAGAGACTGTAAATGCTGGACGAAATTCAAAATAAATTCAAAATCATTCTTCCTGTACTAATTCTGTGTGAAATTAACTTGAAAGCATCAGCAAGTAAATCTACTGCATAAATAACTTATGAAAGAAATTAAATGAATACGAATCTCTCACCTTCCTTGTCCCTGAAAATGAATCATGTAGAACTGTCCAGAAGTTTATGGGGAAACTACAATAGAAATTAAACATTATCAGTGTCGAACATAGTGAAATTTCCTTTTTATAAATGTCGGCTTTCAAAAACATAAATACTCAAGTCTATCTCAGGTTCTGGAATATTAATTAAATGGGTCTGGATCAATTTGAGTTGAACATTAGAGCTCATAAAGGCAAAGCCAATCTAGACGCAATAAGAAGAAATATCTAAGCACAACCCTTGATGTAACAAATAAAATAGGAACAATTTGGAGAAAATCAAATTAACTTTAAAACTAAAGATAAAATATTGCAGCGAATTAAATGACATTAACTTAAACAAGGAAAATAGGCTGAAAGTGTTTAAATAAACTCTCGCAGTAAATAATAATCTAAATGCTAATTAATCTAAGAATTGTAGAGTGGTGTCAAGTTGGTCTAGTGGCCAACCCAGCCATCTTAGACCCTTGATTAACCTGGTTCACACAATAATCAAAATAATTAGATGCAATAAATTAATAGACAAAGCATGGATGAAAATCGCTTCAATTAATTCCTAAAAACTCAGTCTTTTACATCAAGAAGACAACATTCAACTCTAGTAAGATGAGAGGAGTGATCTGCTGGTGATAAACACGTGATGATACATTGGGACAACTCAACCTCCCTTCTGCATGCTCCCTTCATGCGCACTGCTTATGGCTCGATTGATTTCCTAATTCCTATCTGTTTAATTAATTTACTAATTGTTCTTGCTCCCGATAATCTCTTATATAGCATCAAATTACAAACTGGGCCTTTTAATTCAACCAATTAAAGTATAGAAGATTATTAGTTTTAATAATTTTTTGGAATAAGAATTAGTTTTGCAACTAAATATTGAAAGAGGAAACGATTTTGGCGAATCATTTCTCTTTTCCTGGAGTGGCTGTTGAGGTGCAATTTGGCCTAATCAATTTCCTCCTTGCATGAGATGCTTACAGGTTGGAATTAGAGATTCAATGCATATCTCCTTCGATCAGATTCATATTGACCCGAACTTATCATAACCATAATGAGCACCGAATCCAGAATGATCACCATAACAGCAATCTCCATATTCATCATTGTTGTCTAGCGATGCTTTTAGTGTATATTCTGGGACCTCTCATTGAGAAATGGGCAACCACTTGGGTAGGTTTGTAATTCTAGCATGATCTCCCCTTGAATGTCCTAAATGAGGCAGTATCCAAGTTCTGGGCCAATGAACTCCATCAGCCATTCATGTCACTTTTGAAACTCGAGAGTTATACGCATCTGATCTACGCCAAATTGGATCAAGAAGTTCATTGATTTGCACATTAATCTCATCATATTCCCTCTTAACCTTTCTATTGTCCTTGACAATGTCTGGACGTAATTTGTTCTTGGTAAGGTCACATGTACTACTGAAATTGTGGGGTTGAATGTTATGTTTGCGACAGAAAGGAACCCAAATATTTGTAAAGCTTGCGGCTTCTGCCATGGCTTCAAATGTGAGAACAACTCCTCCATTATCTGACACATTGCAGGCAATGGCATTGTTCCGCTATCGTGCAAGTTCCTAGGCCAATATCAAAGGCTCTATGGGTTCTTTGTGGTAGCATAATCGATTGGCAAGATGGCAGGGCATTGTGATGACAGAGTTTATGTTGATATTATTGTTGTATCAGCATCTAAATGAGAAGGAAGAACACAGTTTTCATTGAAATGATAACACTTATTGGGTTCCTCAGTCGTGACCACGATGCGCTTCAGCCATTTCACCATTGGCATACAAACAATTAACATCTACGTCTGACTAAAGTAATAACTCATATGCGCCATAGCAAGCCAAGGCACAAACACCTTATACAATTCATCAACTCATACAATTCGATCCCCATTGAGGGTTTGAGTACAGGCACAGAGAATGTGATTGTAGTCCAGGAATCCTTTGGAGTGCAAGCAGGTAAATGGTGCAGGAATCCATTGCATGGTGTAGGTAGGTAAGTGCAATGGTGTAAGCAGGTAAATATAGGTTCAAAGGTTGCATAAGACATGACCGAATTAATTTTTATACCTGCAACATACAAACCTTAACTAATAATGTTTTTATCATGTTAAAATGAGGAAGGTAACAAATATTCGCAACAGTTAATCATTTAACCAAATAGCAACATGAGAGAAATGAATGAAAATAAAACAAATTGGAAGCCCAACAAGGCTGCCATGGTCCTCTTGGAGCTATATAACATAGTTGCATTGGAAATTGACTTTCTCCATTTTCCTCTTGGTAAACTTCCTTCAACCTTGGTAATGAGGGGCAATATTTAACATCATGTGATTCTACATGGATGACACAAATATCAACATCTTGTTTTTGCTCATTTTTTATTCTTAACATTTCTACTTGTTCATTTAGATTGCTAAGAATTTTTGTTTTAAATTTATCAAGCAAATTTCCAAGTTTAGCTTGACTTACCGATCTTGATGTTGATTGACTTACTCTCACCCTTCGTTTTGATATGTGTTTTCATGTTTCACAAATTTCTTCAAATGAGAATTGGTATACATCACCTCTACTCATGAGATCAAGGAGATCAATCGATTCATCCCTAATTGTTCTAAGTAAGACGGTTTTTAGTGTGTCAGATCTTAAATGAGGTATTTTTTCCCTCTTAACATTATACATGAACCTCTCTATTAGATCCTCAAGGCTCTCATCATCTTTTTGACTCATTCCAAAGATTTCTTCTTTAAGATCATGATCTTTATATTTTTCTAGAAATATCTTTTGCATATCATTCCATGATCTTTTTGAAGTAGTCCCTAAACTCATGAACCATTTAAGAGCTCTATCCTTCAATGTTTCTGGAAACAATATCAATTTTTGAGTGTTTAATAAGTAACCATAAGATCTACAAACAATTTCAAATTCAAAGAGAAAGGTTTCCGAATCCTATGACCTCTCTTTTCCCATGAAATTAGCATACAAATTTTGTAGCTATCTTCCTCTTTAATGTGTACCATTATTTCATTTTGTGCTTCCAATTCAGAGCATTCAAACCAATGATTATAGGGAGAGTGATTTGCGATCATATGCAATTAAATTGTAAGGAGAGATTCAATTTGTACTTCGAGTAATTCTTCTTCACCTGCAATCTCCTTTGCATCTGAAGGAGGTGCAACTTCTTCAATATTGTTGGTCTTTGATTTTTTATGCCAAGTTGATTTGTAATTCATTGTAGTAGTCTAGACTATTTTGAGGCTCCTTTAAATTTTAAGGGAGAATTATGAATCAATTCTCTTTTTAAAAATATACTCTTTAGTTGTAATAGAGAAATTTTGGATGCATGTCTTTGAAATGAAATAATGTTGAATGATGTATTAAAGAAAATATTTGGGTAAATTTAAAAATGCTTAAAAGGTAACTTGTCATTTGTGAAATCTATTAAGAAAAAACAAGTCGGAGATGCTACAATAGATTATGGGGATGTTGCTTTGGTTGATGAAGAAAAATTCGATTATGTTGATCTGTGACTAGTAGTTTACTGAGTAGCCAAGGAAAATGCACTAAATCTAGATCGATACCCATCACCAGCAAGGGGGACAAGGACATGGACATTGAGTCATCAGTAGCAGACCCAGTCGTAGATTATGGTGTTTGAGCCGAATATAAAACCCATGAGAAGTCGATATAAGTTGATGAAGCAATTGTTTATACAGTCATTTATCGAGATCATCTGCCACTTGGTCAACTACCAACACCAGTTGATCTATCACTACCATTAGCTTCTATCCACCATCATCAACATGAGTAGCATCCATAAGCACCTCTAGCTACTGGTCGTCTTGTTTGTGTTCCAGATCTAGTTTAGTCTGAAAATAAAGAATTTGTTGATGCAACTGCCTCCAAGAAGTGTAAACAACACCTATTACTATACTTGAGACTTACGGGTCCATAGAAAGAAAAATGTAAGATTTAACTTTTCCTCCTATTGGTATAGAGTTATAATTTCTACTTGATTCTCTTTCTAACTAGTTGTATTTCAATGGAAATGAGACTTATCGATGTAACTAGGTAAATGGTAGGTGAATATCTATAGGAAAGAACACAATATCTAGTAATTAAGATTGTTTGAGTTTAAGAAGGGAATATGCCAACCTGTGCAATGGATTTGGAAAATGAAATCTATGTTTTTGTTATAAATTATCAAACCAAATTCCTTTTACTGTAATAACATAGAATAAAAAAATTTCCATGAAAAAAGATCGAACCACAATGGATTTTATTGTTATTGTAATAAAAATAATTGAAACTTGAAAGAGTGAAAACATCGGTCTTGGTCTCCCGCCATGCATGAACTGCACCAAATGTTGCTGGAACTAAACATTGAGCATGGTTTCAAGATTGAAAATTCATTTTTAATAACTCATATTTTGTTTAAGTGGAAAGCTATGAGTTTTAGGTCTCAACTACCTTTGCTTACCTATGCGGCTAGTGTTTACCTAAGAAACTGAAGTGGAATAGTGATAGACACATGTTCTTTATTAGTGGGGAATCCATATGTCCAAAGTGGGAGTGAAGTAATTAACAAAGGAAGAATAGATGAAGCTAACATTGGTAGTTAAAGATATGCAAGGTGTATTTTGAGTCTGAGATGAAAGGTCTATACAAAAGGGTGTTGGGGTGCTAGAGTTGTGCTAGGTAGAACATGCAATAGGTTTCTAGGCACACAACATAGACTTGGATGTCAAGCTAGAGAAGTTTAATAAACATCAATTAAGGAATTATAACAAACATATAACGTACATTAAATTTTAGTGAAGTAATGTTAGCATTAGTTCACTTGCTCGATGTAAATAAGAAATGTAATTAAATATGTTTTCATTTCCTAATGCCAATGTTCTCATATCTTAATGCTAATATGGGCCTCTTCTATCAGATCTCGGGAAGAGGCCAAATAAGATGGTTAACTAAAACAACTTTTGTTATCAATAAAATGTGTCAATTGTAAACTTCGGTAAAGGTAAAATATCAACTAAACTTTGGCTTAAAACAAAGTTTTGGTCATCATTTTTGTGCAAGAGACTAATGGCAAAGCTCGAACAGATTACTATAGTCCCTGCGAGCTTTGAGGGAAGGGACTAATAAGAACCGTGGTCTAGTAAATTTTTTCTTAAGATAGAATTCTAATAAGCCAACTTGACATTGGGAAGAAGTAAAAGTTTGAATGGACTTTAATGCCAAATCTTATTATTTTTTTGGTGAATATTTTGTGTGTAAAATTATCAATAAATAAAATAAAATGTTTGTCTAATAAATTTTTTCGTAGTTCTAATATAATTCTTAAAATCCACTTTGACCTTACGAAGAAGTTAAATTTGAATTGGAATTCAAAGTTTAATGTCATCTTTTTTTTTAATATTTTTTTGTAAATTATCAAGAAAAAAAACTTAATTCTCACATTGTTAATTTTAAAATTTTGAATTAAAGAATTTTGTATTTTGTATTTTTAAAGTTTCATGTTAAATTCAAAACACACAATGTTTATTGAAAATTTGACATAAATCTTGCCCATTAATAAATAAGTAGATAGAGATAGGAATGAAACCTATTGGAAACACATAGAGCATTGCATGTTCTTCTCATCATTAAGTAGTTTTTACAATAAATAAATAAAAATGTAGAATTATTAAAGATTGATCATTTATAGAGATATCATTTTTTTTTTTAAAGATATCTAGACTAACAAATATGTCTAAAAAATATATTTCTAAAAATAACTTTGACTGACAATTAACTATCTGACTAGATTAGTTAACATGAGAGATAGTTTTTAACACTCTCCCTTAATCTCAACAATTACATTCATAAGTGTTGCCTAAATGTTGTCTCTAAAATTGAAACACAATTCTTCTCAATGGTTTGGTAAAGATGTTTGTTATGTGATCTCCATATCCATAAATTTGAAGAAATATATCAACATTATTAACAAGATAGTGAATGAAGTGATTTTGTTTGTTGATGTGCTTTCTTTTCTTGTTAAACACATGGCTCTTTGAGAATACAATTGCTAAATTATTGTCTTGAAAGATAGAAATTCGCTCCTTTTCCACATGTGAAAGTTGTTTTAAAAGTAATCATAGCCATAATGGAAGGCATGTTCTTGTAGTAGCTGCTACATATACTTCTTTTTTGGAAGATATGAAGACGATCGGTTGTTTCTTAGAATCCCTTGTTATCACCCAAAACAGGTAACCCAGCCATTTCTAACTAGGTGGATCGAAATACACCATGAGGATTAATTTAACCATAGTAAAATCATTTTCACCATGGGAAATAATTTAGTAAACCATTTTTATTAAATTATTTTATGATTAAAAAAAACCCTATGAGAATAATTGAATAAATCATTATTTATTAATTTTCTCTAGCAATAAATATTAAATCATTGTTTGGTAATTATTCCTTGTCAGATTTGACTAATGTAACAATGCTGGTGAAAATTCCATGTAATAAAAGTAAAAAAAACAATAACCACGGATGATGGAACACTTATTCCAAGTCGAATGTTGGGCAAGACATCCTAGGCGGTGTTCATTTCATTGTCTATGGCTAAGGAAATTGGAAAAGGAAATGGCTAAGGATTTGGAAAGGAAAAATGACATTTTTGACACATTTATTTATGAAAATAATGGAAATTAGGAGAAGAAGGAGGTAAAAGGTCACAAGTTGCATGTGAGGAGGAAAATGAAGGAAATAACAGAAAATGAAGAAAATAGAGGCCTCATCCATAAAAAGGCTTCTGAGGATCAATTGGTAACCTTTTGTCAGTTCAGTGTTGGATTTCTCTCTCATACTTTTGGACACTTAGAGTTTTCTTCGAGAACTCTTGGAGGGTGTGGCATACTTGGATTATTGGAGCAAGAAAGGAAAGGAAAAGAAGGAAAGGGCAAGGAGGCATCAAGATAAATAACTACATTATATTTTCTTGCAAGTACCGAGTTGCATGTATGATTTCATCACTAGTTTTGGCATACATGGCATATGCATGTGGATTTTTGGTCATGATTTGTCATTGTCATGGAGAATTGCCTAGACTTGCCATTCCTTGGATAACCATGGAGTTTGTCGGTTTATTTCCTTATTTTGGTTTTGTTGGTTCTCATGTTTCCTTAGCTTGGGTTGAATTATTAGTTCCTGGAAGCCCTGGTTGGACAAATGCTCTAGAATCCCTATATCATCTTGGGTTGACTTACTAGTCCTAGAAGGCTTGGTTGGAAAAATGGTTTGGAAGCCCTTGGTGAGTTGAATTACTTGTCCTGGAAGCCTTGCTTGGAAAAAAGCTCTGGAAGCATGACAATAGTAGTGGGTTAAGTTAGTGGTCCTAGAAGCCCTAGAAGGCTTGGATGGAGACCAATCTGATGATGGTTTTGTGATGTCCAACCGTGAAGTGAAATCACTATTTGATGGGTTGAGGTGGATGGCCTCTGGAAGCTCTAGATGAGTTTGATTGATGTGTTCTATTAGATCCCACATTCATACTTGGAATATAGCACAAGGGTGAATGTATAAAGAGAGATTTGGCTCAACCATTCTATGGTCGGGTGGAATGTAGAAGTCCAATCCCGCGTTTGGATTTTTCATCATTAATGAAATCTTATTTCTCCTTGTATTTCTATGAGAATTTTGATGGATTATATGTGGTCTATATGGCTATACTTTCATGAGTATTTTTTGTTGCTATTATGCTGGTTATGTATGTGTTTTGTGACAACAACCATGTGTGGCTCTCATCACGTTTTTACTTATAACTAGATTATCAATGTATCTATGACCTAATGGATGGAATGGAAGTTGATGTGTTGAGGAATCAATGTTTCTTAGCGATCATCAACTAAGTATGAGACCCCTATGATCAGAACTATGAATTACACCTGTAGATCACACATTTGCAATATTTTTGATGAAATGCCTATCATGGATAGTAGGGGTCCAGTCAAGGCCTTGAACAAGTATTTTTTTTAGTATTGTGATTTTCATGTTATCTTACTAATTTGAAGAGATGAATCAATTCTAGGTGGTGGCCTGGGCTCTAAGCATGGAGAAGTGGCTTAAATCTCAAGGTCATTGCCACAACACTGGAAATTTTGGTCCATAGTCGCTGGCAGGTAGGCCTACGAGAGTGACTTTAGGTTGCTAGCCACTCCCTTTCCCATAGCATGAGAGTGAATATGGCCTAAGAGACCTAAAACAGTACTGGGACCAAGGGGCAGGCTGTCTCATTGGTTGACTTGTCTTTTGAGGGTTGTGTTGATGATGTTGGATGTCTGTATGGTGTGTTTCTATTGGTTAATCCACTTCCTTAATGTGACTTAGGAGTTGGAATCATATCATAGTGGCCTCTAGTTGCATGTTTACCCCAACTAGCTAGTTGCTTGGGTAGATATCGGAGGAGGGTGTTACAAAGTGGTATCAGAGCATGGTTCACCCCTCGAGCTAGATGGTCTATGTGTTGGTCATGCATGCATGTCAGTTGCATGTGTGTCTCTCACACTTGCATTCCATATGTTGTTGCAATTGCATGATGTTGAGCATTATTGTGGTGATGTCGTCATGACGAACTTAGTTTGATTCTGTGGGATGCATCGTTGTGAGTATATGACTGGTTATGTGTTTTTATATATCGCTTACATGTATCATGTGGTTGCTTGGTTACATTCTTGTATGTTTTGTCATATATATCATTCTTATGTATTGGGTTACATGATGCTACATACAAGTGTTGTTCAATTATGATTGATTATATATGTTATGTCTGGTTATGTAATGCTTGTGCATTTTCATGTTTGCATGTGGTCAAGTGTACCTTGATGTAGTGGATGTCGTCATGCATGAGGTTGTAGTGTGTGTGGTGTTAAATTCATGCATTGATGACTGGACCCTAGCTAGAATGATAGTTGCATGGTTATATGCGTATGTACTATTTTTATATATTGTTATAATTATGTTATACATGTGTCATATTGATTTGTTGATATTGCAGACAAGGTATCCTCCCCGAGCTATACTAAGGTACATTAGTTTATTGTGATTTGGTTTAGCTGACATGATATACCTTGCAGGAAGAAACATCAAATGGCTAGAAAGATGGCTGACTACAGAGACTCTCCCTATGAATCTTAAGAGTAGTATGGGGTTGGGAACTCTTCTGATTTGGCAGTGATATTAAGAAGCTTAAAGGAAGAGATAAGGAGCTGTAAGGTAGATAATGACAGAATCATAGAGTCATAGGAAAAGCTAGCAGAGGTAAATGTAGTCATACATCAAAGCTACTCAAATTTGTAGCAGCAGGGGTCGCTACGAATGAGTCACGAGTAGGAGAACAAAACTAATGTGGCATATGGCAGTAGATTGCATGGCGGTCACCAATCATATAGAGAGGACATAATACGAGATGATAGATTGTTGGACACTCCGAAGAGGGGAAGGGACAGACATAGGTATGATTATAGTTTTGATTCATATAGGCACTATGATCGTCATCAGTATCATCCTTACAGAGGAGTGATAAGGGATACTTTCCGATGAATTTAAGAAAGCGAAGCCACCTAATTTTGATGGGGGAACGAAGAAACCACATGATGCAGAAGCATGGTTGCTTGACATGAGGAAGTTCTTCACATTGCATGATTATTCAGAGAACATGAAAGCTAGAGTAGCTACCTTCAGTCTCAAAGGTAAAGCGAAAATTTTGTGGGAAGATGTGAAGAATGTCAGGTGTATTCATGAGGAAGATTTGTCTTGGAGTTTGTTTGAGCGGCTATTTAATAAGAAGTACTTGTGAGAAAAATAATTTGATGATAGGGAAAAAGAATTTTATGAACTAAACATGAGTTCCATGATAGATGATGAGTACACTATTAAGTTCTTAGAGTTATTGAGATATGTGACTTACCTCACAGAGGAGAAGGCAAAGATTTAGAGGTTCATTAGTGGGTTATCGGTTACATTTAAAGACAGGATTGAATTCGATGAGCCTAGATCATTGGAGGAGGCCATTTGGAAGCTAAAGCATTGCTATGAGAAATCAAAGCGTAGAACTGAGACTGAGCCGGACTGGAGAGGTAATGAAAACAATAAAGGCAAATGGGACAGAAAGCGAGCAAGGCCATAGAGTATAGATAACAAGGAGAATGTTGCACAACCTAAGAGGTCCAATGCATCAGATAGAGGACAGGAAAATCAATCTAAAGAGAAGAATAAGGATGCATTGGACCTCTTAGGTGGTGTTCGAATTGTGGAATAGATCATCGCAGGAGATATTGTTTGTAGAATCAGATGGTAGACCTAAGATATATAGTGCATAAGAGGCATAAACTATTGGGTATGTCAGTTAGAGTATTTTTCATATCTATGTAATAGTGGAAAGCTGACGAGCAAAACATCAGGCATCTATCATTGAGATAGATAGTGAGCTTTGTGATCAAGTTATTTCTATTTTGATTGATCCTGGATCTAATTATAGCTATGTTAGTCTTGACTTGGTGGAAAAGTGTGGTTTGAGTAAGGAATTACATGCAAAATCTTGGTTAGTGCAGTTAGCTACAGGATGAAGAAGCGAGTTCATCATTGGGTAAGAGCTTGTGTATTTTATTTGAATGGTATGCCTACTGCAACACATTTGAATGTATTACCATTAGGCGCATACAATATTTTATTGGGCATGGATTGCTTTTATCTTCATATAACCAAGGTAGACTGCTATGACAAAG
This sequence comes from Pinus tabuliformis, assembly GCA_031772625.1. Taxonomy (NCBI): domain Eukaryota; kingdom Viridiplantae; phylum Streptophyta; class Pinopsida; order Pinales; family Pinaceae; genus Pinus; species Pinus tabuliformis. Next base: position 249,554,490 of record CM062805.1, read on the forward strand.
CTATTTCATGTGCTGATGAAGATGGAGAACCAAGATTCTTACAAGGTAAGAAGAAGGCCACATTAGTTAGGAAGGTGACAACTGTGCAAGAAAAGTGTAGCCGTAGGAAAGGGTGCAAGCTATTCACAGTGCACATTTCTAGTGATAAGGGTAAGGATGTTGAGAATGTAGATGTGTTGAATAGGTAACGAGTTTTACATCACTTTAGGGATGTATTTCCTGAGGAGATTACAGAGTTGCAATCTCATAGGGAGGTAGAATTTTCTATTGATTTAGTGCCAACGACAACTCCACCATCCAAAGCACCTTGCAGGAGGAGCACACCTGAGTTGGTAGAACTGAAGCTACAACTGAAGAAAATGTTGCACAAAGGATACATTAGGCCAACTATTTCACCATGGGGTGCACTAATATTTTCTGTGAAGAAGAAAGATGGTACCCTCAGATTATGCATTGATTACAGGAAGTTGAACAAAGTGACTATCAAGAACAAGGACCCTTTGCCAAGGATTGATGACTTGTTCAATCATCTGAAGGGAGAAACATTGTTCTCTAAGATTGATTTGAGATCCGGATACCATCAAGTACACATCAAAGAGGAGGAAACTTATAAGACTGCATTCAGAACCATGTATGGGCATTGTGAGTTTGTTGTATTTCCATTTGGCTTAAATAATGCTCCAGCTACATTGATGTGTTTGATGAATAGTGTTTTGCATCCATATTTGGATAAATTTGTTATTGTGTTCATTGAAGATACACTGGTATATTCTAAAAATGAGAAAGAGCACGTCGACCACTTAGTAGCAGTATTTAGGTTGTTGAGAGAGAATCAATTGTATGCTAAGCTCAGGAAATGCAGCTTCTTTCAGACTGAGTTACATTACTTGGGGCATGTTGTCTCCAAGGAAGGCATTGTAGTAGATCTAGAAAAGATAAGAGCCATCGTGGAGTGGGTAGCTCCTAAGAATGTGGATGAGGTGAGATCCTTCATGGGTTTGGTAGGTTACTACATGAGGTTCATCATGAACTTCTCACAAATTTCTTATCATATCACAACTTTGCAAAGAAAAGGTAAGAAATTTGAATGGATAGAGGAATGTGAGGCTAGTTTTGAGCATCTCAAGCAATTGTTGACACATGCACCAGTGCTACAGATTGCAAATTCGGACAAAGAGTCTTTAGTATATATAGATGCTTGCAAGAGAGGGCTTGGTGGAGTCCATATGAAAGATGGACAGGTGGTATGATATGATTTGTGGAAACTAAATGAGCATGAGTAGAACTACCCTAAACATGATCTTGAGTTTTCAGAGATTATACATGCATTGAAGCTGTGGAGGCACTATCTTCTTGGCAAGTCATTTGTGCTTATGAGCGATCACATTGGGTTGAAGTATTTGTTTGACCGGCCGAATCAAAATGCTAGGAAAGGTAGATGGTTGGCCATGATTAGTGAGTTTGATTTCAAGATCAAGTACATCAAAGGTAAGGAAAATAGGGTGGAAGATGCTATCATAAAATGGGTACAGGTAGATCACTTGGAAGCTATGAGATATTATGGGATGAACTTACAAGATAGGATCTTGTAGGTAGGTCAGTAGGATGTCAGGTATATGGAGATTATGCAAAGGTTGTAGCAAGGTGATAGTATAGGTATAGGTACAAGTCATGGTACAGGTGCAGGCATAGGTAAAGGTAGTGCTGTAGGTATAGGTACAAGTATAGGCGTAGGTGCATCAGACATGGACTATTGTCTCACAACAGAGGGATTGGTCAGGTTCTGAGACATGATATATGTTCCAGATGACAATAATCTCAAGAAGGTGATCTTGAGGGAGTTTCATCCGAAACCATATTCAGGTCACCTAGGTTACCAAAAGACATTGACAGCAATGAAGAGATCTTACTATTGGCTGAACCTGAAGAGGGATGTAGCAGACTTTGTGGCGAGATGTTTCAATTGTCAATGAGTGAAAGAAGAATGTAAACATGTGGGTGGACTATTATAGGTTATCGCTATTCCAGAATGAAAATGGGAGGTCATCTCCATGCATTTCATCACAGGGTTTGCAAAGACAATGAAGCAGCATGATTCCATCATGGTCATTATGGAAAGGTTGACAAAAGTTGAACACTTTATTCTAGTGAAGTCTACATTCTCAGCTAGTGATGTATCACATGTATTCCTAAGCTATGTGGTTAGACTACATGGAGTTCCAAAGAAGATCGTGTCAGATAGGGATGCAAAGTTCACTTCAAAGTTTTGGAAGGAGTTCTTTGTAGGTTTGGGCACAGAGTTGGCCTTTAGCACAACTTATCATCTACAGACACATGGATAGATATAGAGGATCAACAACATATTAGAGGGCATGCTGAGTATGTATATGATGCATCAGCAATGGAAGTGGGAAAAATATCTCCCTTTGGTAGAGTTCACATATAACAACGATTATCATGAGTAATTGAGGATGAGTCATTTTGAGGCATTGTATGGGCGAAGTTGTAACACTCCCATTAATTGGATCAGATATGTTGGCAGATATGGAACAAGAAAGGCAAGTGATCAAGAAAAATCTTAAGGAAACACAGGATAGGCAAAAGATTTATGCTTATAGGAACAGGTTGTTCAAGTCATTCCAGGTTGGTGAAAAAGTTTACTTGTGCATCAAACCAAAGAAGAGCTCCTTGCAGATTGGATCATGTGCCAAGTAGGAACCATGGTTTTGTGAACCCTTCAGCATTATTGAGAGGATTGGGCCATTAGCCTATCGACTTGCACTGCCTCCGATAGTGAAAGTCCATGATGTTTTCCATGTCTCATTGCTTAAGAAGCATTTTAAAGATGTTGATCATGTAATTGACTAGTTTGTATTGCAGGTGGAACCAGATGGAGAATTCTAGCAGGAGCCTCAGTGTATATTGCAAAAAAAGGTGCTCATGCTCCGGAACCGAGCAATCGAGCAAGTTAAAGTGCAATGGAAGCACTTTGGGCCTGATTGAGCTACATGGGAGATGTCAGATCATATGCGGGACATGTATCCTTCCTCATTTTCCAGTTGAGGCAAAGCAGCTTGATATGGTGGTCTATTATATGTGTTATGGTGGTTTAGCATTTTCTTATGTTGGTTTAGTATTTTCTTATGATGGTTGCTATATGCTTTATGATGTTTTGATTCATGCTTAGACATTATGTACAGTATATGCTTTGATATATGTTTTGGTGTATGAGTTTGGCATATGTTCTAGTATACATATATTTTGATGATGTTACTACATGTACATGTGTGAATGGATGTAAATATTGTAACGAGTTGTGTTATAAAGCTCCACTATGTGGTATGTTGTCATGTTGTCACGATGTTTTATATTGAGCAGGTCTTTCATTGTAAATACTACATTGAATTGTGTTATAATGCTCCATGAGAAGTATATATTCTTTCAACAGGTTGTTGAAGTATATGTGTGATTGAACACCGAGGACATTTTTGCCCAATGGGGAGGGCTCTATAATAACCCTGGTGAAAATTCCATGTAATAAAAGCTAGCAAAAACAATAACCATGAATGATAGGAAACTTTTTCCAAGCTGAATGTTGGGCAAGACATCCTAGGGGTGTTCATTTGGTACTTTATGGCTAAGAAAATTGACAAAGGCAATGGCTAAGGATTTTGAAATGCAAAATGGAATTTTTGGTACATTTATTTATGAAAATAATGGAAATTATGAGAAAAAGGTGGTGAAAGGTCATAGGTTGCATGTGAGGAGGAAAATTAAGGAAAATAATGGAAAATGAAGAAAATAGAGGCCTCGTCCATAAAAAGGCTTCTAAGGATCAGTTGGTAACCTTTTGTCAGTTCAGTGTTGGGGCTCTCTCTCATTATTCTCTCTCTCATACGTTTTCACACTTAGAGTTTTCTTGGAGCACTCTTGGATGGTATGGAATACTTAGATTCTTGGAGTAAGAATGTAAAGGAAAAGGAGTAAAGCACAAGAAGGAATCGAGATTCGCAGATACATCTTATTTTCTTCTAGGTACCGAGTTGCGTGTATGATTTATTCACTAGTTTTGGCATGCATGGCATATGCATGTGCATTTTTGGTCATGATCCGTCATTGGCATGGAGGATTGCTTAGTGTTAGGTCCCTATAATACTAGTGTAACCCCTTATTGTTATTAGTAGAACCCCCTTATTATATTATTTTGCCCATGTAGTCCCCATATTGTTATTATTGTGCCCTTACATTATTATTGTTATGTCGGCTATGATTATATTATGACCCCTTAGACTCCTATATATAGAAAGGAGGTCTTGTCATTTGTATCATCCAAGAATTGTTCATTTTTGTAATGTAAAGGAGGTTTCCCCCTCGAAGAGGCTTATTTCTAATGCGTTCATCTATCTTTTCTATATTTTTGTGAGCTGGTTTCATAACATTTGGTCCATATAAAGAAGAAAAATGTTCAAGTAGTGAAAGATCACATCGAGCATCAACAACAAGTTCTCCAACTTTTAAAGGATAACTCCACTTTGGTGCAGAATCGAATGTAACAACAGGCAAATCAACATCGCAGTGAAAGAAGTTTTGATGTAGGTGATTGGGTATTTTTATGGCTACATCTCAAGCAAGCTATTTATGAGAAGGAAATGTTGGCAATACTACATGCACTTAAGAAATGGCAACCTTACATAATGGGAAGACACTTCAAGGAAAAATTGGATCATGATATTCTTAAATACTTTTTGAAACAAATATTATCTTTAGAAAAACAGAAAAAATGGGTCACAAATATGTTGGGTTATGACTTTGAAATCATCTACCAAAAAATGAAGAAAAATGGTGTTGCATATGCACTCTCAAGAAAGGATGAGGATGTGGAAGCATTGTCTTATGCTATTTATTTTATCCAACCAGATTGGATAAATGAAGCAAGGTATGAATGGAAGAAGGACGAAGAAGTGTTGCCACTCATTCAAAAGTTGCAGAAGATCCCAGTTCAAGCAATATTGCCAGAACATGACAAGGAAGGAAAAACCATATTGGAACCTGAAGCATTCACAGAACTGAGAAGTCGACAACTATGAAATAGATCAATTTCAGAGTATCTCATAAAGTGGAAGAACTTACCTGCTGAAGATTCCACATGGAAGGATGAGAATTTTATATAGAAGCATCAAGAACTACTCAAGCATTGAGGACAACACTTTTTGAAGGAGAGGGGCATGTAGGTCCCTATACTACTAGTGTAACCCCTTATTGTTATTAGTACAACCCCCTTATTATATTGTTCTGCCCATGTAGTCCCCATATTGTTATTATTATGCCCCATAGAAGCCCACTATTGTTATTATTGTGCCCTTACATTACTATTGTTATGTCAGCTTTGATTATATTATGACCCGTTAGACTCCTATATATAGAAAGGAAGTCTTGTCATTTGCATCATCCAAGAACTGTTCAATTGTGTAATGTAAAGGAGGTTGCCCCCTCGAAGGGCTTATTTCTAAGGCGTTCATCTATCTTTTCTATCCTTTTGTGAGCTAGTTTCATAACACTTGGATTGACAATGGATTTCCTTGCGTTTCCATTTCCTAGATAGTCATGGTGTTTGTGAGTTTATTTCTTTGTTTTTTTTTGGTTGGTTGTCATGTTTCCTTAGCTTGGGTTGAGTTACTAAAGCTGGAAGACTTGGTTGGAAAAATGGTCTGGAAGTCCTTGCTGGGTTGGGTTACTAGTATTGGAAGCCTTGGTTGGATAAATTCTATGGAAGACCTATGACAATTGTGAGTTGAGTTACTAGTCCTGGAAGCCTTGGTTGGAACAAACACTTTGGAAGCCCTGGAAGGATTGGATGGAGACCAATCCAATGATGTTTTTGTGATGTTCAACTTTGAGGTGGAATCATTGTTTGGTGGGTTGAGGCGGATGGCCTCTCGAAGCCCTGGATGAGTTTGATTAACGTGTTCTATGAGATCACACATTCATGCCTAGAATATGGTACAGGGTAGAATGGATGAAGAGATATTTGGCTCAGTCATTCTATGGTCGGGTGGAACATAGAAGTCCCATCCCGGGTTTGGATTTTGCATCATTAATGAAAGGTTATTTCTGCTTGTATTTCAATGAGAATTCGGATGGATTATATGTGGTCTATATGGTTGTACATTCATGAGTATTTTTTGTTGCTATTATGCTAGTTATGTATGTGTTTTATGACAATAACCATGTGTAGCTCTCATCACGCTTTTACTTATAACTAAATGATCAATGTATCTATGACCTGATGGATGGAATGGAAGTTTATGTGTTGAGGCATTAACGATTCATAGCAATCCTCAGCTATGTATGAGACCCCTATGCTCAAAACTGTGAATTACACCCATCGATTACACATTTCCAATATGTTTGACAAAATGCCTATCATGGCTAGTAGGGGTCCATCAAGGTCTTGAACAAGTATTTGATGTAGTACTATGATTTCCATGTTATCTTACTGATTTGATAAGATGGATCAATTCTAGGCAGTGACTTGGGCTCTAAGCTTGGAGAAGTGGCTTAAATCCTAGGGTCTCTGGCACAACACTGGAAACTTTGGTCCATAGTCACTGGTAGGCAGGCCTGTGATAGTGACTTTAGGTTGCTGGCCACTCCCTTGCCCATAGCATGAGAGAAACTATGGCCTAAGAGACCTAAACTAGTAGTGGGACCCAGGCGCAGGTTGTCTCAGAGGTTGAATTGTCTTTTGAGGGTTATGTTGATGATGTTGGATATCTCTATGGTGTGTTTCCGCTGGCTCCACTTCGTTAATGTGACTTAGGAGGTGGAATCATATCATAGTGGCCTCGCATTGCATGTTTACCCCAGCTAGTCGGTTGCTTGGGTAGATATGAGAGGAGGGTGTTAAACAGTGGTATCAGAGCTTGGTTCACCCCTCGGACTAGATGGGCTATGTGTTGGTCATACATGCATGTCAGTTGCATGTGTGTCTCTCACACTTGGATTCCATATGTTGTCGCAATTTCATGATGTTGATCATTGTTGAGGTGATGTCATCATGTGGAACTTAGCGTGATTTTGTGGGATGAATCATTGTGAGTATATGACTAGTTATGTGTTGTTATATATCACTTACATGTATCATGTGGTTTCTTGGGTACATGCTTGTATGTTTTGTCATATGTATCATTCTTGTGTATTGGGTTACATGATGCTACATACATGTGTTGTTCATTTATGCTTGATTATATTTGTTATGTGTGGTTATGTAATGCTTATGCATTTTGATGTTTACATGTGGTCAAGTGTACCTTGATGTAGTGGATGTCACCACGCATGAGGTTGTAGTGTGTGTGGTGTTAAGGTCATGCATTGATGACTGGACCCTAGCTAGAATGACAGATGCATGGTTATATGCTTATGTACTATTTTTATATATTGTTATAATTATGTTATACATGTATCATGTTGATCTGTTGATATTGCAGAAAGGGTATCCTCTCCGAGCTATACTAAGGTACATTGGTTTAATGTGATTTGGTTTAGCTGACATGATATACCTTGCAGGAAGAAAATTCAAATGGCTAGAAAGATGGTTGACTATATAGGCTCTCCCTATGAATCTAAAGAGTAGTATGGTGTTGGGAACTCTTCTGATTTGGTAGTGACACTGAGAATCTTAAAGGAAGAGATAAGGAGTTGTAAGGTAGATAATGATAGAATCATACAATCACAAGAAACACTAGCAGAGGTAAATGCAGTCATACTTCAGAGCTTGACATATTTGTAGTGACAGGGGGCACTTCAGATAAGTCGTGAGTAGGAGAACAAAACTAGTGGGGCATATGGCAGTAGATCGCATGGATATCACCGATCAGATAGAGAGGACACAATCCAAGATGGAAGATTGTTGGACACTCTGGAGAGGAGAAGGGACAAACATAGGTATGATTCTAGTTCTGATTCAGATAGGCACTATGATCATCATCGGTATCATCCTTACAGGAGGAGTGATTGGGGATACTTTTCGAATGAATTTAAGAAAGAGAAGCCACATAATTTTGATGGGGAAATGAAGAAGCCATAGGATATAGAGGCATGGTTGCTTGGCATGAGGAACTTCTTCACATTGCATGATTATTCAGAGAACATGAAAGCTAGAGTAGCTACCTTCAGTGTCAAAGGTAAAGCAGACACTTGGTGGTAAGATGTGAAGAATTTCAGGTGTATTCGAGAGGAAGATTTTTCTTGGAGTGAGTTTGAGAGGATATATAAGAAGAAGTACTTGTCAGAAAGAAAATTTAATGACAAGGAAAAAAAAATTATGAACTAAAGATGGGTTCCATGATAAATGACGAGTACACTAGTAAGTTCTCGAAGTTACTAAGGTATGTGCCTTACCTCATAGAGTAGAAGGCCAAGATTCAGATGTTCCTTAGTGGGTTACCAGTTGCATTTAAAGACAAGATTGAGTTTAATGAGCCTAGATCATTAGAGGAGGCCATTTGGAAGCTAAAGCATTGTTATGAAAAATCAATGCGTAGAACTGAGACAGAGCCAGACTAGAGAGGTAATGCAAAGAACAAAGGCAAATAGGACAGAAAGAAAGAAAGGCCATAAGGTATAGAATAAAAGGAGAATGTTGCACCACCTAAGAGGTCCAATCCATCATATAGAGGATATGAACATCGATCTGAAGAGAAGAATAAGAACGGAGGTTGGGAGTCTATGAAGTGTTGGACTTGTGGCAAAGATCATCATAGGAGATATTGTCTACAAAATCAGGATGGTAGACCTTAGATATACAGTGCATAGGAGGCACATACTATTGGGGATGTAAGTTAGTGTAATTTTCATATCTATGCAATAGTGGAAAACTAACAGGCAAAACATCAGACATGTATCATTGAGATGGATGGTAAGCTTTGTGATCAAGTTATTTCTATTTTGATTGACCTTGGATCTAATTATAACTATGTTAGTCTTGACTTGGTGGACAAGTGTGGTTTGAGTAAGGAATTTCATGCAAAATATTGGTTAGTGCAGTACGCTACAGGTATGAAGAACCAAGTTCATCATTGGGTAAGACCTTATGCATTTGATTTGAATGGTATGCCTACCCCTTCACATTTGAATGTAGTACCATTGGGCTCATACAATATTTTATTGGGCATGGATTGGTTGTATCTTCATAAAACCAAGGTAGACTTCTATGACAAAGCTACTGAGTGTGTTGATGATGATGGAGAACTAAGATTCTTACAAGGTAAGAAGAAGTCCACATCACTTAGGATGGTGATAGCTATGCAAGAAAAGCATAGTAGCAAGAAAGGGTGCAACCTATTTGCAGTGCACATTTCTAGTGATAAGGGTAAGGATGCTGAGAATGCATATGTGTTGAAATAGTACATGGTTTACAGCAGTTCAGGGATGTATTTCCTAAGGACATATTAGAGTTGGCACCTCGCAGGGAGGTAGACTATTCTATTGAGTTAGTGCCAGGGGCAACTATAATATCAAAAGAAACTTAAAGGATGAGCACACCTAAGTTGGTATAAATGATGCTACAGTTGAAGGAATTGTTGGGCAGAGGATACATTAGGTCAACTCCATCACCATGGGGCACACTAGTCTTGTTTGTGAAGATGAAAGATGGTACCCTCAAATTGTGCATTGATTATAGGAAGTTGAACAAAATGACTATCAAGAACATGTACCCTTTGCTAAGGATTGATGACTTGTTCTATCAGCTGAAGGGAGCAACAATGTTCTATAATATTGATTTGAGATCTTAATACCATCAAGTATGCATCAAAGACGAGGAAATTTACAAGACTTCATTCAGGACCAAGTATGGGCAATATGAGTTTGTTGTAGTTCTATTTGGCTTAAATAATGCTCTAGCTACATTTATGTGTTTGATGAATAGTGTGTTTCATCCATATTTGGATACATTTTTTATTGTGTTCATTGATGATATACTGGTATATTCTAAAAATGAGGAAGATCATGCCAAGCATTTATCAGGAGTATTGAGCTTGTTTAGAGAGCATCAGTTATATGCTAAGCTCAACAAATGAAGCTTCTTTCCATTGAGGTACATTACTTGGGGCATGTTGTCTCCAAGGAAGGCATTGAAGTAGATCCAAAAAATATAAGGGCCATCATGGAGTGGGTAGCTCCCAAGAATATGGATGAGGTGAGATCCTTCATGGTTTTGGCAAGTTACTACATAAGGTTCATCAAGAACTTCTCACTGATTTCTTATCCTATCACACCTTTGTAAAGAAAAGGTAATAAATTTGAATGGACAAAGGAATGTGAGGCTAGTTTTGAGCAGCTCAAGAAGTTGTTGACACATGCACCAGTGCTACAGATTGCATATTCAGACAAAGAGTTTGTAGTATGTACAGATGCTTGCAAGGGAAGGCTTGGTGGAGTCCTTATGCAGTATGGATAGGTGGTATGTTATGAGTCGTGGAAACTAAATAAGAATGAGAAGAACTACCTGAAACATGATCTTGAGTCAGCAGTGATTATACATGCATTGAAGTTGTGGAGGCACTATCTTCTTGGGATGTCGTTGTGCTTATGAGCGATCACATTGGGTTGAGGTATTTGTTTCACCAACCAAATCTAAATGCTAGGTAGATTAGATGGTTTGCCATGATCAGTGAGTTTGATTCCGAGATCAGGGACATCAAAGGTAAGGAAAATATGGTGGCAGATGCTCTCAGCAAACGGGTATAGCTACATCACTTGCAAGCTATGAGCTACTATGGGACGAACTTACAAGATAGGATCTTACAAGCAAGTCAACAGGATGTCATATATATGGATATTGTGCACAAGTTGTGGCAGGATTATAGTACATGTACAGGTACAAGTTATGGTATAGGTACAAGTATAGGTGTAGGTACAAGTACATGTAGTGGTACAGTTATAGGTACAAGTATAGTTGTAGGTGCACAAGACATCGACTATTGTCTCACAGTAGAGGGATTGGTCAGGTTCCAAGATATGATATATGTGTCAGATGAAAGTAATCTCAAGAAGGCGATCTTGAGGGAGTTTCATGTGAAACCATATTCAGGTCACCCAGGTTGCCAAAAGACACTGATAGTAGTGAAGGGATATGACTATTGGCCGAACTTGAAGAAGGATGTAGCCGAATTTGTGGTGAGATGTTTCGATTTTTAGTGAGTGAAAGAATAATGTAAACATCTACGTAGACTGCTACAGCCTATTTTGATTCCAGAATGGAAATGAGAGGTTATCTCCATATTGGATTTAGCCACAGGGTTGCCAAAGATAGTTAAGCAGCATGATTCCATCATGGTCATTGTGGATAGGTTGACAAAGGTTGCACACTTTATTCCAGTGAATTTTACATTCTTAGCTAGTGATGTAGCATAAGTATTCATAAGAGATGTGGTTATACTACATGGAGTTCCAAAGAATATCGTGTCAAATAGGGATGAAAAGTTCACTTCCAAGTTTTGGAAGGAGTTATTTGCAGGTTTGACCATAGAGTTGGCCTTCAACACAACTGATCATCTACAGACAGATGGATAGATAGAGTGGGTCAACAACATATTAGAGGACATGTTGAGGATTTGTGTGATGCATCAGTAACGGAAGTGGGAAGAGCATCTCCCATTGGTAGAGTTCACATACAACAACAATTATCATGAGTCATTGAGGATGAGTCATTTTGAGGCATTGTATGAGAAAAGTTGTAACACTCCCATTAGTTTGAGTGATCCAGTTAGCATAGTATTGATTGGACCAGATATGTTGGTAGACATGGAACAAAAAAGGCAAGAGATCAAGAAAAATCTTAAGGAAGCACAGGATAGGCAAAAGAGCTATGCTGATAGGAACAGGTTGTTAAAGGCATTCCAGGTTGGGGAACAAGTGTACTTGCACATCAAACTAAAGAAGATCTCCTTGCGGATTGGATCATGTGCCAAGATGGCACCATGGTTTTCTAGACCCTTCAACATTATTAAGAGGATTGGGTGAGTAGCCTATTGACTTGCACTACCTTCGATAATGAATGTCCATGATGTTTTCCATGTCTCATTGCTTAAGAAGTATGTTAAATATGTTGATCATGTAATTGACTAGTTTGTATTACAGGTGGAACAACATGGAGAATTCTAGTTGGAGCCTTAGTGTATATTGCAGAAAAAGGTGCTCATGCTCCAGAACCGAGAAATCGAGCAAGTTAAAGCGCAATGGAAGCACTTTGGGCCAGATGAATCTACATGAGAGATGGCAGATTAGATGCCGGCCATATATCCTTCCTTGTTTGCCAGTTGAGGCAAAGCAGGTTGATATGGTGGTGTGGTATATGCCTAATGGTGGTTTAGTAATTGCTTATGTTGGTTTAGTATTTTCTTATGATGGTTGATATATACTTTATGATGGTTTGATATATGTTTTATGATGGTTTAGTATATGATTTGTGATGTTTTGTTTCATGGTTAGAAATGGTGTCCAGTATATGCTTTGATATATGTTTTGGTGTATGAGTTTGGCATATGTTCTGGTATACATATATTTTGATGATGTTACTACATGTACATGTGTGACTAGATATAAATACTATAACAAGTTGTGTTATAAAGCTCCATTGTGCATTATGTTGTCATGTTGTCATGATTTTTTATTTTGAGCACGTCTTTCATTGTAAATATTGCATTGAATTGTGTTATAAAGCTCCATGAACAGTATATCTTCTTTCAGTAGGTTTTTGAGGTATATGTGTGATTGAACACTAAGGACGGTGTCCCCCAAGGGGGAGGGTTCTGTAACAGCCCTGGTGAAAATTCCATGTAATAAAAGTTAAAAAAAAACAACAACCACAGATGATGGGGAACTTATTCCAAGTTGAATGTTGGGCAAGATATCCTAAGGGTGTTCATTTGGTTTTTTATGGCTAAGGAAGTTGGCAAAGGCAATGGCTTAGGCTTTCTGAAGGAAAATGGAATTTTTGGCACATTTATTTATGAAAATAATGGAAATTAGGAGAAGGAAAATGAAGGAAAATAATGGAAAATGAAGAAAATAGAGGCCTCATCCATAAAAAGGTTTCTAAGGATCAGTTGGTAACATTTTTCTAGTTCAGTGTTGGAGCTTTCTCTCATTATTCTCTCTCTCATACGTTTGGACACTTTGAGTTTTCTTGGAGCACTCTTGGAGGGTGTGGCATACTTGGATTCTTGGAGCAATAAAGCAAAGGAAAAGCAGTAAAGCATAAGGAGGCATCGAGACCAGCATCTACATCAGATTTTCTTGTAGGTAATAAGTTGCATGTATGATTTCTTCACTAGTTTTAGCATGCATGGCATATGCATGTGGATTTTTGGTCATGATCTGTCATTGGCATGAAAAATTGCCTGGATTGAAAGTGGATTTCCTAGCATTGCCATTTCTTGAATAATCATGGAGTTTGTCAGTTTATTTCCTTGTTTTGTTTTTGTTGGTTCTGATGGTTCCTTAGCTTGGGTTGAGTTATTAGTTCCTAGAAGCCCTGTAATAGCTTGGGTTGAGTTACTTGTCCTCAAAGCCTTGGTTGGATAAATGCTCTAGAAGACATATGACAACTATGGGTTGAGTTACTAGTCCTATAAGCCTTGGTTGGAACAAACTCTCTGGAAGCCCTGGAAGGCTTGGATGGAGACCAATCTGATGATGGTTTTGTGATTTTCGACCATGAGGTGGAATCACTGTTTGATGGGTTGAGGTGGATGGCCTCTGGAAGCTCTGGATGAGTTTGGTTGATATGTTCTATGAGATCCCAAATTCATGCTTGGAATATGGCACAGGGGTGAATTGATGAAGAGAGATTTGTCTCAGCCATTCTATAGTCAAGTGGAATGTAGTAGTCCCATCCTGAGTTTGGATTGTGCATCATTAATGAAAGGTTGTTTCTGCTTGTACTTCTATGAGAATTTTGATGGATTATATGTGGTCTATATGGTTGTACTTTCATGAGTATTTTTTGTGTCTATTATACTAGTTATGTATGTGTTTTGTGACAGCAGCCATGTGTGGCTCTCATGTTTTTACTTATAATTGAATGATTAATGCATCGATGACCTAATGGATGGAATGGAAGTTTATGTGTTGAGGCATCAATGGTTCTTAGTGATCCTCAACTAAGTATGAGAGTCCTATGCTCAGAACTGTGAGAGCGACTTTAAGTTGCTCGCCGCTCCCTTTCCCATACAATGAGAGCGACTATGGCCTAAGAGACCTAAAACACTAGTGGGACCCAGGGGTAGGCTATCTCAGTCATTGACTTGTCTTCTGAGTGTTATGTTAATGATTTTGGATATCTGTATGGTGTGTTTGCGTCATTTCAACTTCCTTAACGTTTCTTAGGAGGTGGAATCATATCATAGTGGCCTCTCGTCGCATGTTTACCCCAGATAGCCAGTTGCTTGGGTAGAGAAAGAGGGTGTTATAATGTGATATCAAAGCATGGTTCACCCCTCAGACTAGATGGGTTATGTGTTGGTCATGCATGCATGTCAGTTGCACGTGTGTCTCTCACACTTGCATTACATATGTTGTTGAAATTGCATGATGTTGATCATTGTTGTGGTGATGTTGTCATGAGGAACTTAGCGTGATTTTTTGGGATGCATCGTTGTGATTATATGACTGGATATGTGTTGTTATATATCTCTTACATGTATCATGTGGTTGCTTGGTTACATTGTTGTATGTTTTGTCATATGTATCATTCTTGTGTATTGGGTTACATGATTCTACATACGAGTGTTGTTCATTTACGCTTGATTATATGCATTATGTGTGTTTATGTAATGCTTATGCATTTTCATGTTTTCATGTGGTCAAGTGTACCTTAATGTAGTGGATGTCGTCATGCATGAGGTTGTAGTGTGTGTGGTGTTAAGGTCATGCATTGATGACTGGACCCTAGCTGGAATGACAACTACAAGGTTATATACTTATGTACTATTTTTATATCTTGTTATGATTATGTTATACATGTATCTTGTTGATCTATTGATATTGCAGATAAGCTATACTCCACGCGCTATACTAAGTTACGTTGGTTTATTGTGATTTGGTTTAGATGACATGATATACCTTGTAGGGAGAAACATCTAATGGCTAGCAAGATGGTTGACTACATAGATTCTCTCTATGTATCTAAAGAGTAGTGTGGTGTTGGGAACTCTTCCGATTTGGTAGTGACACTAAGAATCTTAAAGGAAGAGATAAGGAGTTGTAAGGCAGATAATGAGAGAATCATATAGTCACAGGAAAAGCTAGCAGAGGTAAATGCAGTCATACTTTAGAGCTACTCAGATTTGCAGTGATAGGGGCCACTTCGGATAAGTCATGAGCAGGAGAAAAAATAATTTCACATATGGCAGTAGATCACATGGTGGTCACTGATCAGATGGAGAGGACACAATCCAAGATGGCATATTGTTGGACCCTACAGAGAAGAGAAGGGACAAACACATGTATGATTCTAGTTATGATTTAGATAGGCACTATGATCATCATTGGTATTATCCTTACATGAGGAGTGATAGCGATACTTTCCGGATGAATTTAAGAGAGCGAAGCCACTTACTTTTGACAGGGAAATGGAAAAACCATAGGATGCAAAGGCATGGTTGCTTGGCATGAGGAACTTCTTCATGTTGCATGATTATTCATAGAACACGAAAGCTAGAGTAGCTACCTTTAGTCTCAAAGGTAAAGCAGACATTTGATGGGAAGATGTGAAGAATTTCACATGTATTCATGAGGAAGATTTGTCTTGGAGTTAGTTTGACTGGCTATTTAAGAAGAATTACTTGTTAGAAAGATACTTTGATGACAGGGCAAAAGAATTTTATGAACTAAAGGTGGGTTCTATAATAGATGACGAGTACACTAGTAAGTTCTTGGAGTTACTGAGGTATGTGCCTTGCCTCATAGAGGATAAGGAAAATATTCAGAGGTTCATTAGTGGGTTACTAGTTGCATTTAAATATAGGATTGAGTTCGATGAGCCTATATCAATGGAGGAGGCCATTTGGAAGCTAAAGCATTGCTATGAATAATCAAAGCATAGAAGTAAGACTGAGCCAAACTGGAGAGGTAATGCAAAGAACAAAGGAAAATGGGACAGAAAGAGAGAAAGACCACATGGTATAGATAACAAGGAGAGTATTACACCACCTAATAGGTCCAATGCATCACATAGAGGACAAGGACTTTGATCTGAAGAGAAGAATAAGGACAGAGGTTGGAAGCCTATGGAGTGTTAGACTTGTGGCAAAGATTGTCGCAGGAGATATTGTCTAGAGAATCAGGATGGTAGACCTCAGATATAAAATGCACATGAGGCGCAGACTATTGGGGATGTCGATTAGAGTATTTTTCATATCTGTGCAGCAATAGAAAAATGACGTGTGGAACATAAGCCATCTATCATTGAGATGGATGGTAAGCTTTGTGATCAAGTTATTTCTATTTTGATTAACCTTGGATCTAATTATAGCTATGTTAGTATTGACTTGCTGGACAAGTGTGGCTTGAGTAAGAAATTGCATGCAAAATCTTGGTTAGTACAGTTGGCTCCAGGTACGAAGAAGTGAGTTCATCATTGGGTAAGAGCTTGTGCATTTGATTTGAATGGTATGCCTACCACAAAACATTTGAATGTATTACCATTGGGTCCATACAATATTTTATTGGGTATGGATTGGTTGTATCTTCATAGAACCAAGGTAGACTACTCTGAGAAAGCTATTGAGTGTGTTGATGACGATGGAGAACCAAGATTCTTACAAGGTAATAAGAAGGCCACATTAGTTAGGATGGTTAAAACTATGCAAGAAAAGTGTAGCTGCAGGAAAGGGCACAAGCTATTCACAGTACACATTTCTAGTGATAAGTGTAAGGATGTTTAGAATACAGATGTCTTGAACAAGTACCCAGTTTTACAAAATTTCACGGATGTATAGAGAAATAGAGGTCACATTAACCCCTAATACTCATTTTTTTTATAACATTACTAACTTAGTTATCATGTAATCATGTTCCTTCATCTATTTCAATATGACAATATCACATAAGAAGTCGGGGTTATCTTTCCCTTAAAACCAATTCCAAAACACATTTCTCCTCGAATTTTAAAAGAAGCATGTGCTCTTTTCATACTTATATGTGAGCTCTAAGTAACACTAGAAATAAATTCCACCATAATTCCATGTGTGATCATTAAGCTAGATCAACCTATTTGATCTCCTTGATTATGCTAAATAAGTTCTACTTATTTATTCTTGACATCATAACCATAACAGTATGCCACAAGAACCTAAAATATTATGCTTCTATCACTTATAAGGGTGTCAATATTAACCTACTTGTAACAAGATAACTAAATGAGGAATATGTCTATCTACATCAGTAAATATAATAAATATGATATTTTTATTGATTCATCAATTAAAAAATCCCAATAACTTTGCTTCATTCATGAGACTCATATAATGAATGTTGCAGCAAGAGCAACCACTGTTACAAATTCATAAGCATATTATTCTTCAAAAGTGCCAAATAAAAAAGTGGACTTTCCAAAATTAGGAACACTAGTTGTTTGATACAACCATTAAAACATAATATTGCACCCATGAATACATGCAGCTCAGATGAAACTTATTATGCTTATTTGCAAAAAATACTATAGAATTAGTCACTATAATATCGTTTCCAACAACAACCCTCTTTTAAATAAAATATTTAGATAATAAAAGTAACAACTATCCTATTCTCTATTCAAACTCCAACAACTTATTAAATTCATTTGCACATTCATACAAAAATTTCCAGACATAGGAAGCTACATCCATTAAATAATCTATTCATAAATTTTCTAGTACATAAAAGCTATAGTAAGTAGGGCATTTACTTTAACAATCATATGCACAAAAACTACATCCATTGAAGTTTTGGAAAACACTTTGCAAGCACAAAATCCACAAGATACAACCATTGAGGCCTTTTGGAAAACAATTTGCAAGCATGCAATCTACAACCATTGAGGCCTTTTGACAAACACTTGCAAGCATGCAATCTACATCCATTGAGGCATTTTGTCAAATAGTTGGAATTTATAATCTCTTAAGGCAATTTGACATGAATATAAGATTCTTCCTCAACCTATTTATCTCATAAAATTTATAAATTAATTCTCAAATGAGAAAAATATTAAAACAGGGACTAAATCATCTTATTCTTTCACCCGAAACTTGACAACAGGCGCACACAGTTGGCAGCAACAATCTACAAAATCGCCTAGATTTATGATCTGGGTTTTGAAATAATTTTTTTGAAATCAATTCATGGGTTACAGGCTCCAAAGGAATGGATACCCCCTAATGTTGTCCTTCATTGTTACGAAAACATCCGTGGATGCAATTGTTTAAACTGACAAATCTTCTAACTCCTACAATCGCATTTATAGATTTTGTCAAACAGATGGCATGCAAACTTGCATCTACAACCATGAATGGAAAAAATAGTAACACAGAATTAAGTTATAATTACTTATGTATTTCCAAAATAATTTTCTGAATCATTTCATCTATTTTTAGTGAGTTGAAGGGTTTTCAGATTCATCAAGTATTATTTTCATTCAACCATTCCATCAAGCACATGACAAGCATCCTCAATTGTTAAGAATCACTCCAAAATAAGAGTTTACCAGTGATGATTATTTTAATGCATTATGTATCCTTACTTGTCATCTACATTTGCAAGGATTGTAAGCACATAATGATAGAAAATTACCTCAATTACTTTCCTTGAAACTCTTGGTTGTCATTATTTTACATTTTTATTCTAAGGGTTGATCCAATGATTCCTCTAGGTATATGTTGGGTATGTGTCACTTTCCTTACTTCTCTCGTACGTTGCAAGTTAGCACTTATTCATGCATAATCAATTTTATATATAATAAAAATTATAGCATTTCTCATTTACGTATTTTTCCAAACACTTTGCAACATATCCTGAAACCATTTCTAAAACATGTATCTAGTTACCTATTTTAATTAAAATGGAACAAAACCATAACTCATGAAACTCTTACCCAAGTCATTTGTAAATTATTTATTGAATTATCTTTAGCAATATTTGGCTTTCCTTTCTCAAATGCTACAATACCAAGGTTAGTACCATAAACTACACCAATAATAATTCCAATAATATTCTAAGTAACATAAACTTAAACCAAATTAGATTCTTACAACACTAAAATTTCAAGACAATTAAATTTATACCTGATCATATGCACAACTCCAAGCACTGAGAATATGATCCATTTCTGATTCCTTTACCAACTCATTTGAGACTTTCAGTTTTCAAACGAACCATTTCCAGGGAGAATTTCTCCCCCTAGAACCCTTGAGTTGTAAGAGCTCACAAACAGTACCAAAATATAGCAGTAGAGAGATATACAAGGCAACCAGAGGAAGATAAGATTTACTTCCTCTCAATACCATTCATGTTCAACTCCATTGGGTATAGATACTTCCCAATTTATATTAGCATTTGGCTACTCTCCAAATCTCTCCATCTCACAAACTTCTTCAAATCTCTCAAACTCTTTGTATCACCATGCACCTCTCCCAAGTGAGAATACATGAGACACATATATAGGAGGAGCAGAAAATTCTTTTCATAAAATATGAGTAATATGCATGCCTTGTATTCCATTTACAAGAGTGTAACTCATGCCATTAAGGAGAGGTATGCATTCCTTAGTTAGGGAGAGTGTAACATATGCATTAAAGAGAGTGTAAGAGGGATTTTTTATGACATGTCCTTAATGAGTGTAAGAGGAATATGCCATTCTTTGATGAGTGCATCAAAGAGAGTGTAATGTATTATTAAAAAAGGATAGAGATTTACATAGAGCCATGAGAGTCATCAAGGAGAGAGGTGTGAAGTGATTGAGGAGATGAAGGTGACTTGTAATTCCCTTTTAATAATAATATCATAGTTTCATAAAAGATAATAATATTAATAATATTGAGGATTAAGTCGAGATTGAACTATTAGGATTAAGTAATGATAAGTTAAGTGATTTTCCTTCAACTATACTTGATTACCCATTGATTGAAGGTGATTTACTATTTTTGGAAAGTCATACTTGAGATGCTAGACATGACTTTCTATTTTTAGAAAGTCACTCTAAAATTGTCAGAAATGAGATTTTATTAAGGAAATTCATCCCTGAGCTACCCATGAGTGGTATTTTTCTTCCGGAGAATAGGGATTTTGCATCCCTATTGCATACATCTTTGTGCCTTAGTAGATTGAGGACTTCGCGCCCTGATCTACTCCAAGGATCCAAGATTCCACACCTTGATCTTTTAAATATTTAGGACTCTGCATCCCAATCCTTTTATTATAGATCCAAGACTCCATGTCTTTATCTTTCATGGATTTAGGACTCCACACCCTAATCCTTTTATTATAGATCCAAGACTCCATGTCTTTATATTTCATGGATTTAGGACTCCGCGCCCTAATTTCCATGGATTATCATCTACTCTACTTTGAAACTCTGCGCTTCACCTTAAGGTACTGATTGTGATCTCATACCCATCTAATGGTTTGTTGGTAAGGCCTTGTTCCAAGACCTGCACACATAAGAATCTCATAGTTCAAAGGAATCAAATGAATTTCATAATTAACTTATTCACATTTTACCAAAGATTGTGCATGACTTCCACAGTCACTTTGGTTTTGGAGAAATGAATTCTGCAACCATTTATAATTTGAACATCATTGTTTGCAAATAACCATGTCCCCTGTTATGTCTTGCTCAATACAAGATTAAGCATATATAATCATAAAAATCATGTATCATGACTTCCACAGTGATTTATAATTTGAGCATCCTTGTTTGCAAATAACCATGTCCCCTGCCACATCTTTCTCAATACAAGATTAAGAATATATAATCATACAAATCATGTATCATGACTTCCACAATCATTTATAATTTAGCATCCTAGTTTACAAATAACCAGGCCCCCTGCCACATCCGTACAAGATTATGCATATACAATCATAGAAATCATATGTCATCCATTAATAATAATTAACCATATATTCCACATAACCATGATCATTGATGGATCTATGTGTATAGATCTTGGATCACCGTCCATGTCATACACATATGTCCGAATTAGGATACCAAAAGATAAAACATCAATAATTGATGTTAACCAAAATCAATTCTTATACACACAACCATAGATATTATCATAAGCACATAGAAACCACGTGACCCAAATTAGGTCTATAGCATATAAGCATGTACATAAGTATTTCATGTATAATCTTATATCATTACATCAAAAATCACCCTCTCTAGGTGTTGGAAAACTAACCTTGCCAAGGTGGGACACTTCATACTCCCCCTCTTGGGCTAAACTTGGCCCGAAGTTTTTCCTACAGTCATAAGATACTTAGTAACTCTTTTCGATTCTCCTATCAATAAGGTGTTAACCTTATGTATATTTATTTGATTTATTTTTCTTCATGCCAATCCATAGTTTAATGTTTGCTAAATTGGAAGCAACTCCATGAAAACCAAAACGTGCCATTCATAATTAGGTAGAGAATATATCCATGCCATATTAGGCATGTTTTGAAACAAAATGCCAAATAAATCTATATCAAAACCAACCATACAATTTATAATACCATATCAAAATACTATTTTATGTAATCTACTTAATTTGTCTATAACAATTTGATATTATAGATGTTTTTCTTTCTCATAGTCTGCATGAATTCTACATCTGTCATCTTCTTGGTTCTATAATATGTTGAGCTTGACAAGCTATAAATAGCTCACACACTCATTATATAAACAACAATTAGGGTCCATCCCATCTCAAAATCAAATTTGCATACAAGAATCATAAAATCATCCACATACAATTGCCAATGAAACTACACAACAAAACCTGATGTCATATATAAAACCCACTGTTACATCCCACTTAATTTATGTCTTCTCTATCCAAGTTTCCCCTTCTCATTCCATAAGACATCGTTACAATAAAAATATTTAGGATCTACCTATAGTTTTTACTAAGTGTTTACTCTTTAGGAAAAATCACAATTTGAGGTTCAAGGCACCATTTTTTTTTTTAACTAACAAGCTAAGGTTCTATACAATCCTCATTGATCCACTTATGTATTATAGACCATTCCTTTGTTCCCGTAATATTCATTATTATTGAGAATCAACTATGAATGACTTTGTTACAATATCTTCATTCCAAAAGAAAATTAATGATATCTTTTCGAAAGCGGCTTCTAATAAAGAACAACTCTCATCATTATATAATTATGATATCTATATTATTGAATCTACTTTTGATAACTATAAGTCCATTTGTTTTCCAACTATAAAATCACTCATGATTTATATTCAATAATTAATCAATTAATTTGGTTTAGGTCTTATTCCTTACTATTAATACATACACAAAAGAAGCTATGAAAACCATACATTTCTCAAAATATGAACAATCTTGTTGAATTTAAATCAGACTTAGACTATCACAAGGAAATTTCTATCCTAAAGCTAAGGCTTTTTTTTTTTTTTTTTTGTAAGGAGAATTACCACCCTCTCAAAAGATTACAACCTTTTTTAGTACTAATAACTACTCATACAACTATACATCCAAGCACAAATTACTAATTTCAACAATCTCTTCCATTCCACATAAAATGCAATCATCTTAGGATTCTAAATCATGCAAGAATTCCAATTCATCAAAATGTGATCTCACTCTCCCTCAAAAAAATATCATAAGCACATATTCTTGTAAAACAAGAACTCAAATAAGCTTTTCATTAATCACATACATTTTCAAATAAAACAAAGTTCTCACCACAAAAAATGTTTATCTTCTAGACATGTTATTCTCTTAACAATTTACAAGTTAATCAAATTCCAAGAAAGCAATTCATCGAGTCAGCAAACAATATGAATTTTGACTCGATCAGCTAACTAACAATAGTTAAATGATTTCAATCCTCATAATTTTTCTAATTAATATAGTTAAATAGAATTCCACCAATATGCAATTGATAAATCATTAAGAAGACTATTATGGCATTTCCTAGACCTAATTTATCTTAAGCCAATAGAAAATATATTTCATCAACTTATCGAAATAATATTTTTCTACATTTCAAGAATTTGAAAATCAATTTAATTCTACCTAAATCAAACACATACAAAAGAATTACAATAGTAGAGGATAGATACCTAGTTCACACTTGACTCCATATATAAAAATAATTTATTCCAAACATTATAAACCACCTAATGGTGTTCACTATATCGATCTTAGTATCTTCATTTGTAATAAAATGAAAATAATGGATTTAAATCTCAAGCAAATTCATGTTATGAACCTGTTGTGCCCTACAACAACCCCCCATTTCATATCATTTATATTTACAAAATTATCATATGAAATGGGTCCCTTTAGAAGTTAATTGGTATCAATATTGCATTATTTGAAAAAGGTCCGCAAACCAAATGAAGACATTATATAAAACCTTTTGAAAAACCCATTTTTGATCAAATAAAACAATCTTTTATCATTACGATAAAGCGATCGCAAGATCGCATATCGCAATGACATAGAAAACACAAATAAGTGACATATGGGTTCCAGCCGATGCGATATCGCTATCGGCTATCGGCGATATCCTATACGCAGTCTTAAAGCACCCCAAGCCTTTCACCCCGATGCGATGGGATATCGCAATCAGCAATCGGAAATATCCTATGCCCAATAATAAGGCGCCCAGGTCATACCCCCGATGCGATGCGATATCGCAATCGGCAATCAGCGATACACTATCTATGCACATTGTTATGCCCATTCACCTCGATGCGATGCGATTTCGCTATCGGCGATCGGTGGTATGCTATCCATATGTTTATATAATACCAATTCTCCCGATGCGATGCGATATCACTATCGGCGATCGGGGTTTCAAAATTGTCAACATAAGGATTTAAGTGTTCCCGACGCCCGATTATGATATAGCGTGGATTTCAAAAAAGCCGTTAAATGGAGGGATATTATGATCAAATCATATTTAAAGCTTAATCTGCTAAGCAATGATGCACCTGCGCCCAACCGCCAAAACATCTATAGCACGCTTAAACGGGTCATTCGGCCGAATAATGGTATAATGGGTATTTAAGGGGTCGCAGGTTTTAAACGGCCATTTAATGTAATTGTAAGATCTTCCCATGGATTGTATCCGCGGCCATTTTTAGAGTTAATCTCTCAGCACGCTTTGATCAATATATCCTTCCCATATTGGATTTTCATTGGCATATCTCTGTGTTACGTTTATTTTCGCCGCTGTGCAAAATTCATCCAAAGGAGAAAGCTCAAGCAAAATGGGGAAGAAATCCAAGAAGACCACAGGCGCTTCCGCTACACCAGCTACAGGACAAGCTGTCTTGGACAAAAAGAAGGGACTGATATCTGATACTACATGTACGGGTCTCGTCAAAGTTACTTGGTAAGGTACCTACAACCTGATTGAAGCCGAAGAACCAGCAGTGACAACAGTAGAAGCTACTGTGGATTTAACTCGGAAATCTGAGAGTACTCTAAAGGACTTAGCCGACTCTTTCCTTCACAGGATAGCAGCCAGGGAGCAAATTCTCCCATACAGAGACGTAGTGCGGTGGGCGATTGAAGAAATCCCAATCCTGGATAGAACCTTCAACACGAGAGATGGGAGAATTTTCGAGTCATTCAGGGCAGATGATCTAAGGCAAATTTATCATTTGCCCGAGCCAGAGAAGATATATAATAAGGCGTTCCTGGAGAAATTCGCAAACGAAAATGAAGTTGAATCCGAACCCATCCGGGATTGGACACAAAATCCAGCCAAGCACAAACATGAGTCGTCTGGTAAGTACTCAGTTGATTCCCTGGCCTCTCCTTATTGCTATGCTGGAATAATGATGTGTAGATTGTGGGGATTGCATGACTCTGCTAATTTTACCATAGAAATGGTTCCCCTAATGGAAGCAGCATGCAACAATGTAATTATGGATTGGGCCACTATCCTCTTAGACAAATTAGCAACAACTGTGCTTGAGTTTAGAAGCAAGACCCGTATTTCTGAAAGGGTAATTCCCCCATTCTACTACAGTGCCTATATTCTAGATACCCTGTGTTTTAACTCTGAATTCCCCATACTCGGCTGGAGGTGGACTGCACAAGACCCCACGCCTATTCATATATATCATCAGAAATTGTGGAAATCTTCTTATAAACATCATCTATACCAAGTCTGTAATGGCTTTATGTTGCCTATTTATTATTCCATTTTCGATAAACCTGCTCCCAAGATTTTTTATCAAGCCGGAATTGATTTAACCGCAATAGGTAGATGGTTTGGAGAGGAAAGATTTACCTACATAAGAGTTTTCGATAGCCAAGCCAGACCTCATGTCCTCCCTTTATACATACCGGATAAACTACTGGCGAGGGAAATTTCTTACCAAATCATTGCTGAGAGTGTTACACAAACGCTCAAGAAAAATAAGAAGTAAGGCTGGCCCTCTTTTCCTTTGAGATGCGGTGTATATACCTTGCATGACCTCAAACATGCAGAAAAGGAAGCTACAAAGATTCAATCCTTAACTCTCGCGACTCTCCCAAATAGGCAGTTTGATCCAAACAAAGTTTCCTATACTGCACTAGAACAGGCCAAATTGACAAGATTTGACCATAAAGAAGATATGTTTGACGACCTGTTCTCTTCAGCTGAGACAATAAATCAGGTTAAAGCATTCGCTAAAGTGGAATATAATGATGAAGGGTTGACAGAATTTAATAAACTTAGAGAATAGAGGTTGCAAACTCTGCCTCTAGATTTACTAGCGACAACCCCAGCGACATCATCAAGCGAGCCTGATCGGCAACAGTCAAAGGAACCTCCGGTTATAACAAAGGATCATAAGAAGGAACAGGAAGAAAAGCAGAGGAGAGAACAAGAAGAAAGGCAGAGAAAAGAAAAAGAAGAAAAGCAGAAGAGAGCGCAGGAGGAAAAACAGAGAAGAGAGAAAGAGGAAAAGCAAAAGAAAAAGCATGAGGAAAGGCAAAAGAAAGAACAAGAGGAACAGCAGAAGAGAGAACAGGAAAAAGTGCGGAAGGAGTCCCAAGCCGAAAAGCAAAAACAAACCACCATTGATGTCAATATAGATACTTGTATTAACCCTAAATTGCTCCAGGAATGGAAGCAATTTGATTCCATCATCAGTGGGTTGGAATGTTCAAAAGATACAGACACTTCCAAGACAATGGACACACCGGAAATCACTTCATCACAGGTTCTGAGTGGAACCAACGGCCCACCCATTTCTAAAGACGTTGAGATAATACCAAAGGACCCCTCTGACCAAATCATTCTCCAGGTAGAAGATATTCCTCCCCTGGATGTTTTCTACAGCCCGAGGCATAAAGCAGTGGTGAAACGACAAAGGAAAAGAAGAAGGAATGATCAACCTTCCCTTTTCCCAGAGCAAACTGTTACGGGCAATGTGGTTTGGAAGGAGGAATTTGACCCCTCCGACGACCTGACAAAACTATCGCAGTATGCGGGAGCCTATTCAGCAGCGACAATTGATAAGCCATCGGAGGTAAGTCTTCTACTGAAAGCCAAGGATCAAGAGATTTTCTCATTACAGGCAGAGTTAGTTGAGACAAAGCAGAAGGCAGAGCAGGCAGAGCAGCAATTGTTGACGCAACAGCAAGTGAATAGTCAACTAACTCAACAATTGCAGGCAGAAAAGCAAAGGATCGACCAAAGCGCGATCCAGAAACAGAAGGAATTATCAGAGGCATTGGCACAATTAAAGGCAACAAATGAGCAAATGATGAAAACAAAAGATGAGCAAATTGCCCAATTGTCATCACAGCTCGAAAAAATAAAGGGCGTTCCACAAGTGGCTAAATTTAGAGCAGAAGCATTACAAATAAACACTGCATTAATATCCCAAATTAAGCATCTGTGTCAACAAATCGCCCAGGCAGAGCCACCGTGTGAATTAACGGCATCCATAAATAAGCAGGTAGAGAAGGCCAGAAC
Organism: Pinus tabuliformis; assembly: GCA_031772625.1. Taxonomy (NCBI): domain Eukaryota; kingdom Viridiplantae; phylum Streptophyta; class Pinopsida; order Pinales; family Pinaceae; genus Pinus; species Pinus tabuliformis. The sequence continues at coordinate 249,581,697 of CM062805.1, forward strand.
TGAATTGGATCAAGCCGAAGAAACCATAGCTGCATTTCTTGACTGGCAAGATTTTGATCAAGGACAAGCGGCGAATTTGCCCAGGATCCTAGAACCACATAAAGATATACTCTTCACAGAATGGCAGTCCCAGTTGATGAAAGCAGAGAGGGCGGCTTCAAGATGTAAATCAACTTCCAACAATCTAGTTGAACTAGTTAATAACACTATCTATTTATCAAACATGATCTACCAATGCACACCAGGAAAGTTGACAACAATGAACACATTGGAGCAATCATGTTATCCTGATTTAGAGGAAAAGGGGAGATTAATCGCTGGGATTAACAGTTTAACCTGGGACACATATTGGTTCTTCCTGGTAAAGCCGCATACACAGAGAGCCGCCCTTAAGTGCCTAACAGATGCGATCGGGTATATGATTCCCGATATTCAGGATGCCACCTATGCCGCCCAGCTCAGTTCGCGCCTCAACAAACCTCCTGAAGTAGAGCCAATGCTTGCGATAAGTCAGCTCAGATTTAAAGGCAAGTAGCCTACTTGATGAATCATGCCGCCGATTGCCAGATCGCTAAGGAAAATAAGATCAAGATTTATTGATACCGATCTAGTAGGATTTCAGTTTAGTAGATATTTAGATTAGTTTAGTATTTATAGACCCTTTCATTGTTTTGGAAAGGGTCGTAAAGTTTTGTACCAGACTTAAAGACTGAAGTTTGCACTATTGTGCTTTAGTCAATATTCTTTTATGAAACTGGACCAATTGTTCTTAATTCAACAAAGAAGTTTTTTTATGCAATTGTGCACTATTGTCTTTGTTGAGAATGTTTCTGCGTTGAAGGAAGAATTACAAGTAGCGATTGATATTGGGAGTGTCAAGCAGCTCATATGGTATTTCTATCTATGTCTGAATTCATTCCTTTCATATGAATTGTTATGTGATTATTCTTGCTATTATTGATTATATGCATGCGCTGTAACAGCAGATCTATATTCATTCCACTATTGGATGTTTTATGATGTGCCTTTCTTTTTAATCATGTATATGTCAATGATATAAATGATAAGTGTGGTAATATCGCTTTAATCGCTTTGCTTAACTATTTAAGCATAGTAATCATGAATGAAATAATGTCCATGTCTGTTAAATGGAGTCATCTATATGCCTGTTTATAGACACGGATCATCAAGCGCTACACTTTAAAGCTCAATAAGTTCCCAGGATAGATCATAGTTTATGTATTCTTGTTAATAGTTTTAGTTATTCGCTCACCACTAGTTTAGTTTATAAATCATCCATTCATCCCGTTTATCCACTTTTGGGAAACTGGTCCCATTATCCCCAGTCAGAGCCACTATTCCAAACGGAAAAGGAGCTGTACTAAGGTCCGGACCGGGTGGTTATCCCCAATGTTGTTGCAGCGATTTTCGAGGTATCAACATTTTTGGCGCTAGAAGGAGGGCCTGACTGTGAATGGCAAACAAACCCAAATCTGCAAGCCATTCTAAGAGTAATTCTCCCTCCGAATCCCCTCGAACTTCTCATTCGCATGCTGGTTCTCCAGTATCCAAACAAGAAGAAGAGGAATCAACTACCACTGCTCAAACCCATCATACTCCAGAACAATTAAGTCTTGAATCACCTGAAGTCCAGTCTCTTATGCACAAACTTCAGAGCTTCTCGATTTCACCACAGAAATCTGAGGTATCACAAAGCAGTGCGACTTCGCAGTTCAATTTACCTCACCCTCTCACCAGACTTCAGAGCGAAAAGCTCGGTATTGAACCCACTGAGTTCCCTTTACCCAAAAGGAAAAAAGCGAAGAAAAATACTGAAGGATTTGACAGTGAAGAGCTTTCATTCACATCCTCCATTTCAACTTCTCATCTGCAAAGTCAACATCCACTCCCCCATTACATATTGTTGTTCACCAGGGATTAGAAGCTTCAACATCCCAACCTGCTCATTCCTCAACATTATTTCCTTCCCAGACATCTGGAGTTCCACGGTAGTATCAACCACTACTGCTATTATAATGGCAAATCCATGGACCAGACCTGGTGCAGTCAATATGCCTGCACCATTGCATCCATTACCAGATGCTCCTGAAAAATGGCTACCCAAGTTTAATCCAGATGATGGGACCCAGGTTGAGGAACACATTAATAATTTCATGTTAGCAGTCAACTTGAAAGGAGTAACAGAACAAGATGTTGTTGTTAGACTTTTCCCTTACACCTTACAAGGATCAGCAGGATCCTGGTATTTCTCTTTACCCTCTGGTTCCATTACCAGTTGGAACACTTGCCAAGAGCAGTTTCTTACCAAATATGGAGATGATAGGTCTTTGGCTACCCTAATAAACGATCTCTCCAATCTGAGAATAGAGCATAGGGAACCAATTAAGGAATTTAATGCCCGCTTCAATAAACTCCTGAATAAAATCCCTACAACCTCCAAACCAAGTGAACAAATTCGAAGCGAATGGTATATCACTGCCCTACCTGCCAATATAGCCATTTTTGTAGACAGGGCTGGGAAACCTACCTTAGCTGAAAACATGAGAGAAGCACTTGCTGTGGAAAAACGCATCAATGCTCTAGAGAAGAAAGCTGCTCTGGAAGACAGAAAAGCCAAAAAAGTCTCTTTTAAAGATGACTCAAGAAAGAAGACCCCAAAAGACCCATATGACATGGAAGGTTTGCAAAAAGTCCTAAAAACTTTATCAAATGAAATGGTTGAGATAAAGAAACAGGTAGCCGAAACCTCAACCAAAAGACCCTTTAGAACTTATAAGAGAAATGAATCAAAGCCACCAAATGTCATATCTAATGCAGATTCAGAGCAAGAAGAAGAAGAGGAAGAGGAAACGATTTCACCAACTAGCGATGAGGAAGAAGTAGTAGAATGTCATGGAATGTGGGATTTTATACTCCCCAACTCTGATACCGATAATGAAGAGGAAGCGTTCCCGGTCACTACTAGGAGTAAAAGTACTTCCGAACCTGTTCAGGTAACATCAAAGAAAAGGAGTGCTGGTGCCGCTACAACCAAAGAAAAAACACCTGCAAAGAAATCACCTGCAGCAGTTCCCCAAAACCAGCCTTCAACTTCTAAAACTCCTTCAACATCTAAAACATTAGTGGTATCCGATTCAATGGAGTATAACATTGTTGATGACATGAAGAAAACTAAAGCAAACATTACTATGTTTGAACTTAGTAAATTAAAGCATCAGCAGAAATTACTTCTTAAAGAATTGAATGCTGTTCCTTCTATACCTCTTCCCAGTGCAAAAGCTGCTAATGATTCAGGCCAACCTCCTCCAGGTATGGTTGAAGCTACCGATTCAGTTCTGATTGGAGATAGATCAAATTCTCATACTCCACCCTTCCTTCTAACCTATGAGATCTATAACAGAAACCTGCACAACTGTTTAATTGACTCAGGGGCATCATCTAACATAATGCCAGCTTCAGTTTGTTCCAAACTGAACATTGAACCCCAGAAGTCTGCTATTCATATTGTACAGTTGGACAGGACCAAAGTACAGGTTGTGGGAGAGATTAATTCCGTAACTATCAGGTTGTCTGCAGATCCCAGAGTAGTACAAACGATTGACATCCTAATAGCCGATATACCTGAATTTTACGGTTTAATTTTGAGTAGGGATTGGTCCGAAAAATTCCATGGGTATATTTCCACTGATTGGTCACATATGTGGCTTCCCTATAAGGGTAAGCCAAATCAAATAAGGATCGACCGAGAGAAACATATGACCCATACAGTTACTGAATTTGAGCAAGAAAACCAACCCGTAGCGTTCAACAACAACATTTTGGGGAATTATTCATCAGAGTCATTCTTTGGCAACTTTGTTGCCCAACCATCCCCTTTCTCAGTCAATCATTTTACATCTCAGATTGAGAAATTTTCACAAACAGATCGGTCGAGATGTTTCAATGATGCTGGAAAAATTGTAAATACAATTGTTAATACTTCTTTATTTTGGTCATTATATTTCGATGGGTCCAAGTCTAGCGAGGGCTCAGGAGCATGATGTATTTTGGTTAGCCCACAAGGAGAAAAGACAATGCTGTCCTGTAGGCTAGAATTTGAATGCACTAACAATACAGCCGAATATGAAGCCTTAGTCCAGGGATTATATAAAGCAATCGGCCTTAAAGTGCAATATCTAAAAGTATTCGGTGATTCTGAAATTATTGTTAAACAGGTGAGGAATGCAATCCATTGTCTTCCGAATCACCTCAAGCATTATCAATCGCTAGTACAAGAACTTACCTCGCACTTCTCCGCATTCAACATTTCCTCCATCCCTAGGTCTCAAAACTCGGCAGCCGATCTCCTAGCTAATGTAGCTTCCAAGCTCCTACCTTCTGAAGACTACAGCCCAGATAGATTTTCCGTAGAATTGCTTTTTAGGCCTTCAATTCCTGACAATGTCACTAATTGGAGAGTATTCAACCATGATGAGGATATTTTACAATTCTTAACTTCTGAAAAGTCCTATGATAATCAAATCATTGAGGAAGATGAGCATGACTCCCAAATGAGAGAAACACCTCAGGAAAATGCAATTCCTAAGCCTGTGGTAAAGCTGGAGGATCTTTATGATATTAAAGACAGGTTTAAACCTGTGACTAATGCGAAGCTCCAAAGCTCTACCCTAAGGTTTGAATTGATAAATCTAGGTACTGAGCAAGCTCCTCAAAATATTAATTTAGGATTAGGACTTTCCTTTAAAGAGAAAGAGGCATTCATTAAACTATTAAGGAAAAATAAACAGGTTTTTGCTCGGAAATATGATGATTTGAAGACATATGACACATCTATTATCCAGCATACCATTCCGGTACTTCCCGATCAGAAACCGATTCAGCAGAAGTTAAGAAAAATACATCCAAACTTAGAGAGCCAGATAAAATCGGAACTTAACAAACTCTTGAAAGCCAAGATTATTTTTCCTGTCCGACACTCAAACTGGGTCTCTAATATGGTGCCAGTCAGAAAGAAAAATGGCGACATTCGAATTTGTATTGATTTCAGAAATTTGAACAAAGCGAGCTTGAAAGACAATTTCCCATTACCTACTATGGAGCAAATACTTCAATCAGTAGCAGGCTCTGAATTGATGTCCTTTCTAGATGGTTTCTCAGGATATAACCAAGTCGTGGTTCATCCTGATGATCAACTTAAAACTACATTCAGAACAAAATGGGGAACATATGCATATCAATAAATGCCTTTCGGACTTATAAATGCAGGAGCGACATTCCAAAGAGCTATGGATATAGCTTTTAGAGGGTTGATTAATAGAACAGTAGTCGTCTATCTAGACGATATTACTGTATTCTCTAAGGACAGGTATAATCATTTGCATGATCTAAATCAAATTTTTCAACGTTGCAAAAGATATGGTATCTCCCTTAACCCTAAAAAGTCTTTCTTTGCTCTTGACCAAGGAAAGCTCTTAGGCTTTATTGTGTCTAAAGATGGCATTTATATTGATCCTGATCGGATCAAAGAAATCTCTGAAATCCCTTTCCCACACAATAAAAAATCGATGCAGTCATTTTTAGGCCAGATCAATTTTGTTAAAAGATTTGTTCCAGATTTTTCTCAAATTATTTTGCCACTTCAAACAATGATTAAGAAAAATTCAGTCTTTAAGTGGGGATCAGCAGAAAAAGAAGCTTTTGATCTAATCAAGCAATCAATAATCAATGCCCCAGCCTTAAATACTCCAAATTTTTCTAATCATTTTACATTGTATACCATCGCATCCAACTCATCGTATGCTGCAGTACTCACGCAACTAAATAATCACAATCAGGAAGCACCCATTTCATTTTTTAGCTCAAATCTTCAGGGTGCTGAATTGAATTACTCCGATGTAGAAAAACAAGCCTTTGCTGTATTTAAAGCAGTCAAGCATTATAGACCCTTCCTTTTGAAAACCCACACAAAAGTTATAGTTCCTTTCCCTGCAGTTAGGCAACTATTAATCCAAAAAGAACTGGGTGAAAAAAGGGAAAATTGGGTCACAGCGCTTCAAGAATATGACTTAGAGATTAGGCCAGCAAAGATTGTTAGGGGCCAAGGTTTTTGCAGGATATTGGCAGGAGCATCCAACATTCCAGAATCAAGCGATACAGATCAAACTGAAGAAATCAATCAGATAAGTGTTACTGATTCTGAATCTCAATATGCAGATTTAATCTTTTATTTAATGAATGGTTATGCACCTCCAAACCTGTCTTACAAGAACAAAAGGGCCATTAGGTTAAAAGCGAAGAATTTTACAATTATTGATGATGTGCTTTTTAAGCAGAATTATGATTCTATCTTATTAAGATGCCTTGAGAAACCTGAAGCACAAAAGGTTTTGCAGGAGTTACATGATGGACCAGCAGGAGGACATTTTGGAGCTGACACAACAGCTCACAAAATTATTCATGCTGGATATTATTGGCCCACTCTGTTTAAAGATGCCCACGAGTATGTAAGGAAATGCCTCAATTGTCAAACTTCTAGTGGAAGACAACGCAAATCAGCTTTCCCTCTGCAACCAGTCAACATTGAACAACCATTTGAGCAATGGGGATTGGACATCATTGGGGAGATTACTCCACCTTCTTCCAAACAACATAAGTATATCCTTACTGCTACTGATTATTTTACTAAGTGGGTTGAGGCAATCCCTTTGAAGGCAGCAAATTCTGAAGCAATCATTGAATTCATAGATCAATTCATCATTACCAGGTTTGGTGTCCCAAATGCTCTTGTTTTTGATAATGCATCTTGTTTCGCAGGCAATGCTATGTTTGATTTCGCTATTAAAAGAGGATTTAAGTTGAAATTTTCTGCTAATTACTATCCCCAGGGTAATGGTTTAGCAGAGTCTACTAATAAAATCTGATCAAAATCATTAAGCAAACTATCGAACAGAATCATAAAATCTGGCATAAATCCTTAATGTTTGCATTATGGGCTGATAGGATAACACAGAAAGCTTCTATATGATCTTCCCCATTCAATCTCGTGTATGGAAAAGAAGCAGTACTGCCCAAAAATCTTGTTCTTCCTTCTTTAGCCCTAGTACAGTTCATTGAGGAAACTCCTTCTTCTTCTATTCAGCTTAGACATGATCAAATTCTAAAATTAGAAGAGGAAAGAGAAAAAGCCAAGGTTATTCATGCCAAACATCAGCAAATCATCAAGGCAGCTTTTGATTCAGTCTCATCCGGTTCAAAACAATTTCAAGTCGGTGATTTAGTTCTGAAATGGGACAAAGCCCATGAGGACAAGGGAAAACACACCAAGTTCCAGAAGATGTGGCTTGGACCATTTCAGATCTGTGAAAAGATAGGCCATTCGACCTTTATATTGCAAGACTTATCAGGGTTGAGAGATTCTCTCCCTGTTAATGGCCTTATCTTGAAGAAATTCTTTAATTGAGGAGGTAACCCCTTCTCCTTTCAGTTTGATAGAGTTTTGTAGTTTGTAGGATTTGTAGAAAATAATGTTGTAAGGTATCTACTATTGACCTTTGCTGTGTTTGAAAATTTGATCTACAGAAGTAGTGTGATATTGGCTTTTAAAATAATAGAACTCTTAACCAAAAGGGATAATTTCTAGGAAATTAGGTATCATTGTATTCTGAAACCACATTTCAAGTTTTGTGAACTCCTCTCAAAAGTTTAAAAGTATTGTAAATCATTTTCTGTTTTCAAATTGGTCTCAAAAAGTTATCAATATCAAGATAGAAGCTAATCCAATTTCAGCCTCTTCAACTCTTACCCTGTCATCCATTTACTCTTAAGGAGAAGATTGTTCATCCCATTCACTAAAGTTTATGATTACTCACAGTGTAATTCTAAAATATCTGATATTAAAGATAAGGGGTCTTATTACAAGCTTGCTTACCATGTTCATAGGGAAATAGTTTAACCGACATTACCAATACTGCATACCAAAACAGGGTAATGGCTTAGAATTATAAGACAAGGGGTCTCATCACGAGCCAGCTTGTTCAGTTAGATTACTACCAGTGAATGGCATTGTCAATAGCTGGCTACCAAACCAGGACAATGGCTTTTTATCTTATCAATAACAGAAAAAGGAAATGAAATACAAAATATGAAAACATGTTTTGAATTCATTTTGTTAATCACACTCTTAATTGGATGGAACAATGGACAATAACATGGTTAAAAGGTATCCCTGTCGAAACTATAAACGTTTGCTGGCAGCAGAGGCTCTACCTATGACAGAAGAGTTCACTATAAAAGCTGATTTGGAAAAGTTTTCTGTTTTATCATTATAAACCAATAGAGGCCTATTTAAAACTTAGAATGTATCTATTTTCTTAAAAAAAAGAGAGGAAATTAGCAAAAATAGATTCATTTTACTTGGAATGCATATATACCTAGTTATATTAGAATTTTCCCCTTTGATTAGAACTCTATTTTGCAAAAGTTTAAGTATTTCTATGCTTTTCAGAGATAACTGGTTCTTCCAGCGAATCGCCAATTGTTGTGCCCTACAACAACCCCCCATTTCATATCATTTATATTTACAAAATTATCATATGAAATGGGTCCCTTTAGAAGTTAATTGGTATCAATATTGCATTATTTGAAAAAGGTCCACAAACCAAATGAAGAAATTATATAAAACCTTTTGAAAAACCCATTTTTGATCAAATAAAACAATCTTTTATCATTGCGATAAAGCGATCGCAAGATCGCATATCGCAATGACATAAAAAACACAAATAAGTGACATATGGGTTCCCGCCGATGCGATATCGCTATCAGCTATCGGCGATATCCTATACGCAGTCTTAAAGCACCCCAAGCCTTTCACCCCGATGCGATGGGATATCGCAATCGGCAATCGGCAATATCCTATGCCCAATAATAAGGCGCCCAGGTCATACCCTCAATGCGATGCGATATCACAATCGGCAATCGGCGATACACTATCTATGCACATTGTTATGCCCATTCACCCCGATGCGATGCGATTTCGCTATCGATGATCGGTGGTATGCTATCCATATGTTTATATAATACCAATTCTCCCGATGCGATGCGATATCGCTATCGGCGATCGGGGTTTCAAAATTGTCAACATAAGGATTTAAGTGTTCCCGACGCCCGATTATGATATAGCGCGGATTTCAAAAAAGCCGTTAAATGGAGGGATATTATGATCAAATCATATTTAAAGCTTAATCTGCTAAGCAATGATGCACCTGCGCCCAACCGCCAAAACATCTATAGCACGCTTAAACGGGTCATTCGGCCGAATAATGGTATAATGGTTATTTAAGGGGTCGCAGGTTTTAAACGGCCATTTAATGTAATTGTAAGATCTTCCCATGGATTGTATCCGCGGCCATTTTTAGAGTTAATCTCTCAGCACGCTTTGATCAATATATCCTTCCCATATTGGATTTTCATTGGCATATCTCTGTGTTACGTTTATTTTCGCCGCTGTGCAAAATTTATCCAAAGGAGAAAGCTCAAGCAAAATGGGGAAGAAATCCAAGAAGACCACAGGCGCTTCTGCTACACGAGCTGCAGGACAAGCTGTCTTGGACAAAAATAAGGGACTGATATCTGATACTACATGTACGGGTCTCATCAGAGTTACTTGGCAAGGTACCTACAACCTGATTGAAGCCGAAGAACCAGCAGTGACAACAGTAGAAGCTACTGTGGATTTAACTCGGAAATCTGAGAGTACTCTCAAGGACTTAGCCAACTCTTTCCTTCACAGGATAGCATCCAGGGAGCAAATTCTCCCATACACAGACGTAGTGCGGTGGGTGATTGAAGAAATCCCAATCCTGGATAGAACCTTCAGCACCAGAGACGGGAGAATTTTCGGGTCATTCAAGGCAGATGATCTAAGGCAAATGTATCATTTGCCCGAGCCAGAGAAGATATATAATAAGGCGTTCCTGGAGAAATTCGCAAACGAAAATGAAGTTGAATCCGAACCCATCCGGGATTGGAGACAAAATCCAGCCAAGCACAAACATGAGTCGTCTGGTAAGTACTCAGTTGATTCCCTGGCCTCTCCTTATTGCTATGCTGGAATAATGATGTGCAGATTGTGGGGATTGCATGACTCTGCTAATTTTACCATAGAAATGGTTCCCCTAATGGAAGCAGCATGCAACAGTGTAATTATGGATTGGGCCATTATCCTCTCAGACAAATTAGCAACAGCTGTGCTTGAGTTTAGAAGCAAGACCCGTATTTCTGAAAGGGTAATTCCCCCATTCTACTACAGTGCCTATATTCTAGATACCCTGTGTTTTAACTTTGAATTCCCCGTACTCGGCTGGAGGTGGACTGCACAAGACCCCACGCCTATTCATATATATCATCAGAAATTGTGGAAATCTTCTTATAAACATCATCTATACCAAGTCTGTAATGGCTTTATGTTGCCTATTTATTATTCCATTTTCGATAAACCTGCTCCCAAGATTTATTATCAAGCCGGAATTGATTTAACCGCAATAGGTAGATGGTTTGGAGAGGAAAGATTTACCTACATAAGAGTTTTTAGTAGCCAAGCTAGACCTCATGTCCTCCCTTTATACATACCGGATAAACTACTGGCGAGGGAAATTTATTACCAAATCATTGCTGAGAGTGTTACACAAACGCTCAAGAAAAATAAGAAGCAAGGCTGGCCCTCTTTTCCTTTGAGATGTGGTGTATATACCTTGCATGACCTCAAACATGCAGAAAAGGAAGCTACAAAGATTCAATCCTTAACTCTGGCGACTCTCCCAAATAGGCAGTTTGATCCAAACAAAGTTGCCTATACTGCACTAGAGCAGGCCAAATTGACAAGATTTGACCATAAAGAAGATATGTTTGATGACCTGTTCTCTTCAGCGGAGACAATAAATCAGGTTAAAGCATTTGCTAAAGTGAAATATAATGGTGAAGGGTTGATGGAATTTAATAAACTTAGAGAACAGAGGTTGCAAACTCTGCCTCTAGATTTACTAGCGACAACCCCAGCGACATCATCAAGCGAGCCTGATCGACAACAGTCAAAGGAACCTCCGGTTATAACAAAGGATCATAAGAAGGAACAGGAAGAAAAGCAGAGGAGAGAACAAGAAGAAAGGCAGAGAAAAGAAAAAGAAGAAAAGCAGAAGAGAGCGCAGGAGGAAAAACAGAGAAGAGAGAAAGAGGAAAAGCAAAAGAAAAAGCATGAGGAAAGGCAAAAGAAAGAACAAGAGGAACAGCAGAAGAGAGAACAGGAAAAAGTGTGGAAGGAGTCCCAAGCCGAAAAGCAAAAACAAACCACCATTGATGTCAATATAGATACTCATATTGACCCTAAATTGCTCCAGGAATGGAAGCAATTTGATTCCATCATCAGTGGGTTGGAATGTTCAAAAGATACAGACACTTCCAAGACAACGGACACACCAGAAATCACTTCATCACAGGTTCTAAGTGGAACCAGTGGCCCACCCATTTCTAAAGACGTTGAGATAATACCAAAGGACCCCTCCGACCAAATCATTCTCCAGGTAGAATATATTCCTCACCTGGATGTTTTCTACAGCCCGAGGCATAAAGCAGTGGTGAAACGACAAAGGAAAAGAAGAAGGACTGATCAACCTTCCCTTTTCCCAGAGCAAACTGTTACGGGCAATGTGGTTTGGAAGGAGGAATTTGACCCCTCCGACGACCTGACAAAACTGTCGCAGTATGCGGGAGCCTATTCGGCAGCGACAATTGATAAGGCATTGGAGGTAAGTCTTCTACTGAAAGCCAAGGATCAAGAGATTTTCTCATTACAGGCAGAGTTAGCTGAGACAAAGCAGAAGGTAGAGCAGCAATTGTTAACACAACAGCAAGTGAACAGTCAACTAACTCAACAATTGTAGGCAGAAAAGCAAAGGATCGACCAAAGCGCGATCTAGAAACAGAGGGAATTATCAGAGGCATTGGCACAATTAAAGGCAGCAAATGAGCAAATGATGAAAACAAAAGATGAGCAAATTGCCCAATTGTCATCACAGCTCGAAAAAATAAAGGGCGTTCCACAAGTGGCTAAATTTAGAGCAGAAGCATTACAAATAAACACTGCATCAATATCCCAAATTAAGCTTCTGTGTCAACAAATCGCCCAGGCAGAGCCACTGTGTGAATTAACGGCATCCATAAATAAGCAGGTAGAGAAGGCCAGAACTGAATTGGATCAAGCCGAAGAAACCATAGCTGCATTTCTTGACTAGCAAGATTCTGATCAAGGACAAGCAGCGAATTTGCCCAGGATCCTAGAACCACATAAAGATATACTCTTCACAGAATGGCAGTCCCAGTTGATGAAAGCAGAGAGGGCGGCTTCAAGATGTAAATCAACTTCCAGCAATCTAGTTGAACTGGTTAATAACACTCTCTATTTATCAAACATGATTTCCCAATGCACACCAGGAAAGTTGACAACAACGAACACATTGGAGCAATCATGTTATCCTGATTTAGAGGAAAAGGGGAGATTAATCGCTGGGATTAACAGTTTAACCTGGGACACATATTGGTTCTTCCTGGTAAAGCTGCATACACAGAGAGCCGCCCTTAAGTGCCTAACAGATGCGATCGGGTATATGATTCCCGATATTCAGGATGCCACCTATGCCGCCCAGCTCAGTTCGCGCCTCAACAAACCTCCTGAAGTAGAGCCAATGCTTGCGATAAGTCAACTCAGATTTAAAGGCAAGCAGCCTACTTGATGAATCATGCCGCCGATTGCCAGATCGCTAAGGAAAATAGGATCAAGATTTATTGATACCGATTTAGTAGGATTTCAGTTTAGTAGATATTTTGATTAATTTAGTATTTATAGACCCTTTCATTGTTTTGGAAAGGGTCGTAAAGTTTTGTACCAGACTTAAAGACTGAAGTTTGCACTATTGTGCTTTAGTCAATATTCTTTTATGAAACTGGACCAGTTGTTCTTAATTCAACAAAGAAGTTTTTTTATGCAATTGTGCACTATTGTCTTTGTTGAGAATGTTTCTACGTTGAAGGAAGAATTACAAGTAGCGATTGATATTGGGAGTGTCAAGCAGCTCATATGGTATTTCTATCTATGTCTGAATTCATTCCTTTCATATGAATTGTTATGTGATTATTCTTGCTATTATTGATTATATGCATGCGCTGTAACAGCAGATCTATATTCATTCCACTATTGGATGTTTTATGATGTGCCTTTCTTTTTAATCATGTATATATCAATGATATAAATGATAAGTGTGGTAATATCGCTTTAATCGCTTTGCTTAACTATTTAAGCATAGTAATCATGAATGAAATAATGTCCATGTCTGTTAAATGGAGTCATCTATATGCCTGTTTATAGACACGGATCATCAATCGTTGCACTTTAAAGCTCAATAAGTTCCCGGGATAGATCATAGTTTATGTATTCTTGTTAATAGTTTTAGTTATTCGCTCACCGCTAGTTTAGTTTATAAATCATCCATTCATCCCGTTTATCCACTTTTGGGAAACTGGTCCCATTATCCCCAGTCGGAGCCACTATTCCAAACGGAAAAGGAGCTGTACTAAGGTCCGGACTGGGTGGTTATCCCCAATGTTGTTGCAGCGATTTTCAAGGCATCAACAGAACCTCTACCCATTTAAATTTAATTACACATAATCCATCCTCCTTAATCATGTCTATGAGATTTCGTCAAAATAATTTGTTCATTCTAACCAAAATAATTACTTAGCTCATAGATCTATGTTAGTATGGAATCCACACCCAGACCTTACCTGATAGATATATTCTAGTATGGATTCCACACCCATACATTGGCTCATAGATATATGCTAGTATGGGTTCCACACCCATACATAACTTGAGGAAAACATAACCTTTAAGTGTTCCTTAAAATGGCTTCCATAACCATTCATGCACAAGTAACTTAAGCCTCTTGTTTATTAGGAAGGCCATACCAAAACCTGGTATCTAAGTAATTTCAAGTTATATAATGCCAACCCAAACTACACAAAATCATGTCAAAGAAATCATACGAATTTCATTCTTACACATTAAGAATGTATTCCCAAATCATATTTTAACACATCAAATTATTTCACATACATTACTCGTGAATCTACATTCACAGTTAAAAGTGACATCCTTCAAGGTAGCTTATATTAAGCTTCCATTAGTGTAGATAAGAAAATAGTCAAAATTAGCACGATGAACTCAATTATCACGTTAATTGAATCTCAATCTTACACTTATTACACATTCTCAAAGCATACACACTGAGGTCATCATACTATACTCCAAATTAAGCCAATGTTTTTCTTGGTAGATACGATTTCAGCTAGTAAAGATGGCTACTATTGGTGATGATTCATTAAACATATATGTGGTGAGCACCAGTATTGCAGCAATAATGCTGCAACTCCTGGGCTACCTACTTTACTCTTATCAACCCGGTAGTTTGTAACAAACTTGGAAGTGTTGGTGTTGTATGCATAAGTACTAGTTCTTAATGCAGGTTGTCACTTGGTCAGCCGACGCAAGATCACTAGGAGCTCAAGAAAACTTCTATGGATTCTAGAAGAAGCTCTATATGTGATGAAAGGAGAGAAATATTACTCTACAAATGCTACTCTAACTGCAGAAAGGAGAAATACTGAAATGTAAGGAAAACCTAGTAAACCCTAATTAACCAACTAATCCTACTTTTGCAGAAAGCACTATGAAAACCATGAAATGAATGCCATTACCTAATAAAGGAAGTAAACAACATCTACCTAAGCTATTTCTGGAAGTAAATAAGCAAAAAACATCTTTTTGGATTTTTATGTGAATTTGACATGCATATAATTTATTATGTGTGAATGTTGCAGCGAATAGGTGGCATTGGAGGGTGGCTTTCGGACTCGAGAGGATGTAAGATGGTGTGGATGGGTCCTAGGAGGTCTCAAGTGGCCTTCTGGAGGGTTTTACCACACTCGGCCTTCAAAATAAGGCTTACAAGAAAATCTACAGGAGGACACAGGAAATCTACAGGAGGAAAAGAAGGCCACTACAGGAGGCCTACAGGAGGAGGCTGAGAGCAGTTTTCACTATTTTTAGGGTGTGAGAGTGGGTGGAAAAGGTGGATGAAGGTTGGAATGAGGTGTTAGTGTGCCTAAGGTCTACCATGAATCACTGGGAGAGAGGAAGATGATTGGGTTTGCTCAAGAAGAGAGGAAGAACTTCTATGGGAAATGCAGGAAACTGAGGCAGAATTGAGGTGAGGTTTGGGCAACCTGTAGGGCATGGATCAGATGGAAGATGTGATGGCTGATAAGCTAGCCTACTATAAGAAGATATCTGCTGCAAAGGAACTGACAGTCAGCCAATAAGATCAAAGAAGCAATGAAATGAGTGCATCTAGAAAAACATATTTTTGCATCAAAATAATCTAAACTATGATCTATGAAAGGAAATGCTGAGAAATTCCGCAATAAAGCAAAGAATGAAAGAAGACTATTTCAAATAAAGAAGTGAGCATGATGAAGAAGATATGAAGCAAAGCAAAACTGGACTATTAACCTACTAAAAAGCTACAAACACTAGAAGTCCCATGAATGAGGAAAATCTGTGTTTTTGGGGCAGCGAGAGGGTCTTTGCCTCAAATCATGGTCCCAAAGGAAGGAAGAGAGGCCAAGGCACAATTTCTAACCTTTTGAATCTTCTCTTTATCATTGCTTAACTTGCTACAAAAAGCACAAATGGAAGCAAACTACTAAATCATCAAAAGCAACCTATTCTTAACCATTAAAAGAAATACATCCAACAACAACCTAATATACAAACTGAAATAAAAAATGCAAATACAAGTAAAGAGGATCTTGGCTACTTGGATTGAGCCCTAACCTAAGAGCTTCAGCTCTCTGAGGTAACTCAGTGCTAGCTCAAAAAGGATTCCATCTTTATTTTCAAAACAATAGCAATACTACATGAAACTGTCACAAAAATAAGCTCGAAGTTTGAGCAGAGTTTACATAAGCAAAAATCCAACAAAAATCTGACCCTAGTGAGGCGCTAGGCCTCCCTACTTATACAAATGAAGCTACCAACAACTTCCTTCAAATTAGGGAGGCTTGGCTCCCAAAACTCGAGATAATCATCAGTCATCCTCCACTTGCTCAGCTGCCTTCTAGTGCATGATTCGGATACTTGTACTCTGAGCTGAATGAAGGGGAATTCGAAGTGAGGAGTAATAAATGAGGGGGATTCCCTCCTATAAGTCCTCTCCTATTTCCACTTCGAGTTATTGCTTCAATTTTTCCACTGGATCCTTCACTTTGACCTCGAAATTCAATAATAATTTGCATTAAACACATGTTAGACCACATGGCATCATAACTAACTCAACTCACTCCATAAGCATAAATATAATTAGAAAATCATACAATAAGCTAAGAGAATGGTTGATTTGACTAGGTTAGGAGGTAAAATGAGCCCATATAATTACCCATTTATGAGGCTCATCAATATGCAACCATGCATTCACTCCACATATCTCACTCACCCATTGAAAATCAAGCCATTCACATGCTTGGGTTTAAACCCAACTTTCTCAAGCATGTCCTTTCTGAGCATGTCTTTAAGTCCTTTAAAATATTTCTAATAGTTTGTCTTAACAAAAATATAAAGGAATATAAGAAAACATTCTTTTTCTTTCATGAGTTTCTAAATGACATAATAATAATAATACCCCTATACAACCAATATGCTTCCAAGTCAACATACACAACAATTCAACATGCATGCAAAATCAACATTCACAAATAATCAACCTACAAGCAAGAATGTTGGCCCATTAGGCCCTAGTGTTGTAGTTGGCTTTGATACCATATGTAATGTCCCACCTTACCAACCATCAATAATATAGGGAAGTAAAGGTCACATTAATCACTAATACTCTTTTTTTTTTGTAATATTACTAACTTAGTTATCATGTAATCATGTTCCTTCATCTATTTCAATATAACAATATCACATAAGAAGTCGAGGATAACTTTCCCTTAAAACCAATTCCAAAACACATTTCTCCTCAAGTTTAAAAGAAGCATGTGCTATTTTCATACTTATATGTGAGCTCTAAGTAACACTGGAACTAAATTCCACCATAATTCCATGTGCAAGCATTAAGCTAGATCAACCTATTTGATCTCCTAGATTATGCTAAATAAGTTATACTTATTGACTCTTGACATCATAACCATAAAAGTATACCACAAGAACGTAAAATATTATGCTTCAATCACATATAAGGGTATGAATATGAACCTACTTGTAACAAGATAACTAAAGGAGGAATATGTCTCTCTTCATTAGTAAATCTAATAAATATGATATGTTTATTGATTCATCAATTAAAAACTCCCAATATCATTGCTTCATTCATGAGAATCATATAATGAATGTTGTAGCAAAAGAAACCACGACTACAAATTCATAAGAATATTATTCTTCAAAAGTTCCAAATAAAACAGTGGACTTGACAAAATCTAGCACACTAATTGTTTGCTACAACCATTGAGACATAAGATTTCATCCATGAATACATGTAGCTCAGATGAAACTTATTATGCTTATTTGCACAAAATCCTACAAAATTGGTCACTGTAAAATTGTTTCCAACAACAACCCTTTTTTAAATGAAAGTTTTCTATAATAAAAGTAACAATTTTCCTATTCTCTATCCACACTCCAACAACTTATTAAATTCATTTTCACATTCATATAAAACTTGCAGACATAGGAAGCTTCATCCATTAAATAATCTATTCATAAATTTTCTAGTACATAAAAGCTACAGTAAGTAAGGAATTTAATCTAACAATTATATGCACAAAAACTACATCCATTGAAGTTTTGAAAAATACTTTTCAAGCATGTAATCTACAAGATACAACCATTGAGGCCTTTTGGAAAAAACTTTGCAAGCATGCAATCTACAATCATTGAGGCGTTTTGACAAGCACTTGCAAGCATACAATCTAGAACCATTGAGGCATTTTGTAAAACAGTTGGAAGCCATAATCTCTTAAGGAAATTTGACATGAATCTAAGATTCTTCCCAACCTATTTAGCTCATAAAATTTATTAGTTAATTCTCAAATGAAAAAAATATTAAAACAGGGACTAAATCATCTTATTCTTTCACCCAAAACTTGACAACTGGGGCACATAGTTGGCAGCAACAATATGCAAAATTGCCCAGATTTACGATCTGGGTTTTGAAAAGTATTTTTTTGCAATCAAGTCAGGGATTACAGGTTCAAAAGGGATGGATACCCCCTAACATTGTCCTTAATGCTTACGAAAACATCAATGGATGCAATTGTTTAAACTAGCAAATCTTCTAACTCCTACAATCTCATTTACAGATTTTGTCAAACAGATGGCATGCAAACTTGAATCTACAACCATGAATACAAAAAATAGTAACACAGAATTAAGATAGAATTACTTATGTATTTCACAAAAAATTTTCTAAATCATTTCTTGTATTGTAAGTGAGTTGAAGGGTTTTTAGATTCATCAAGTATTATTTTCATTCAAAGATTTCATCAAACAAACAGGCATCCTCAATTGTTAAGAATCTCTCCAAAATAAGAGTTAACCAGTGATGATTATTTTAATGAATTATGTATCCATAGTTGTCATCTACATTTTCAAGGATTGCAAGCACATAACGAAATAAAATTACCTCTATTACTTTCCTTGAAACTCTTGGCTGTCATTATTTTACATTTTTATTCTAAGGGTTGATCCAGTGATTTCTTCAGGTATATGTTGGGTATTTGTCACTTTCCTTACTTCTCCTATAGGCTGCAATTTAGCACTTATTCATGCATAATAATTTTCATATATAATAAAAATAATAGCATTTCTCATTTATGGATTTTTCGAAACACTTTGCAACATATCGTGAAACCATTTCTAAAACATGTATCTACTTACCTATTTTAATTAAAATGAAACAAAATCATAACTCATGAAACTCTTACCCAAGTCCTTTGTAAATTATTTATTGGAATAACCTTCAGCAATATTTGGCTTTCCTTTCTAAAATGCTACAATACCAATGTTAGTACCATAAACTACACCAATAATATTCTAAATAACATAAGCTTAAAACCAAATTAGATGCTTACAAAACTAAAATTTCAAGACAATTAAATTTATACCTAATAATATGTGCAACTCCAATCGCTGAGAATATGATCCATCTCTGCTTCCTTTACCAACTCATTTGAACCATCTCGTTTTCCACCCAACCATATTCAGGGAGAACTTCTCTCCCTAGAACCCCCGAGTTGTAAGAGCTCACAAACAATACCAAAATATAGTAGTAGAGAGATATACAAGTCAAGTTGAGAAAGATAAGATTTACTTCCTCTCAATACCACTCACGTTCAACTCCATTGGGTATAGATACTTAGTAACTTAGATTAGCATTTGGCTACTCTCCAAATCTCTCCCTCTCACAAACATCTTCAAATCTCTCAAACTCTTTGTATCACCATGCACCTCTCCCAAGTCAAAATACATGAGACACATATATAGGCAGAGCAAAAAATTCTTGTCATAAGAGATGTTTAATATGCATGCCTTGTATTCCACTTAAAGGAGTGTAACTCATGCCATTAAGGAGAGGTATGCATGCCTTAGTTAGGGAGAGTGTAACATATGCATTAAAGAGAGTGTAAGAGGAATCTTTTATGATATGTCTTTAATGACTATAAGAAGAATATTCCATTCTTTGATGAGTGCATAAAAGAGAGTGTAATGTATTATAAAAAAAAAAGAGAGAGATTTACATAGAGTCATGAGAGTCATTAAGGAGAGAGGTGTGAAGTGATTGAGGAGATGAAGGTGACTTGTAATTCCCTTTTAATAATAATATCATAGTCTCATAAAAGATAATAATAATAATATTAATAATATTGAGGATTAAGTCAAGATTGAAGTACTAGGATTGAGTAATGATAAGCTAAGTGATTTTCTTTCAACTATACTTGATTACCCATTGATTGAAGGTGACTTACTGTTTTTGGAAAGCCATACTTGAGATGCTAGACATGACTTTATATTATTAGAAAGTGACTCCAAAATTATGAGAAATGAGATTTATTAAGGAAATTCATCCCTAAGCTACCCATGACTGGTATTGTTCTTTCGGAGAATAGGGATTTTTCATCGCTATTGCATACATCTTCGTGCCTTAGTAGATTGAGGACTTCGAGCCCTGATCTACTGCAAGGATCCAAGATTCCACACCTTGATCTTTTAAATATTTAGGACTCCATGTCCAAGTCCTTTTATTATAGATCCAAGACTCCATGTCTTTATCTTTCATGGATTTAGGAATCTGCACCCTAATCATTTTATTATAGATCCAGGACTCCGCATCTTTATCTTTCATGGATTTAGGACTTTGTGCCCTAATTTCCATGGATTATCATCTACTCTACTTTGAAACTCCACACTTCACCTTAAGGTACTGATTGTGACCTCATACCCATCTGATGGTTTGTTGGTAAGGACTTGTTCCAAGACCTGCACACATCACAATCTCATAGATCAAAGGAATCAAATGAATTTCATAATTAAGTTATTCGCATTTCACCAAATATTGTTCATGACTTCCACAGTCACTTTGGTTCTAGAGAAATGACTTCCATAGCCATTTATAATTTGAATATCCTTGTTTGCAAATAACCACCTACCATATCACATCTTGTGCAATAAAATATTAAACATATATAATCATAAAAATCATGTATCATGACTTCCACGGTCATTTATAATTTGAGCATCCTTGTTTGCAAATAACCATGTCCCCTGCCACATCTTGCTCAATACAATATTAAGCATATATAATCATAAAAATCATATGTCATTCATTAATAATAACTAACCATATGTTTGACATAACCATGATCATTCATGGATCTATGTGTGTCGATCTTGGATCACCATCCATGTCATACACATATGTCCAAATTAGGATACCAAAAGTGAAAACATCGATAATTTCTCTTAAACAAAATCAATTATAATACACACAACCATAGATATTATCATAAGCAACATAGCAACCAGGTGACCCAATTCTATAGCATATAAGCATGTACATAAGTATGTCATGCATAATCTTATATCATTACATCAAGATCACCCTCTCTAAGTGTCACAAAACTAACCTTGTGAAGGTGGGACACTACAGTTTGTTCATGACAATGGAGAACCAAGATTCTTACAAGGTAAGAAGAAGGCCACATCAGTTAAGATGGTGACATCTATGCAAGTAAAGCCTAGGTGTAGGAAAGTGTGCAAGCTATTCACAGTGCACATTTCTAGTGATAAGGGTAAGGATGTTGAGAATGCAGATGTGTTGAGAAAGTACCTGGTTTTACAATAGTTCAGGGATGTATTTCCCAAGGACATTATAGAGTTGCCACCTCACAGGGAGGTAGAATTTTCTAGTGAGTTAGTGCCAGAGGCAGCTCTAGCATTAAAAAAACTTTATATGATGAGCACCCCTGAGTTGGTAGAACTGAAGCTACAATTGAAGGAAATGTTGGAAAAAGGATACATTAGGCCAACTATATCACCATGGGGCACACTGGTCTTGTTCGTGAAGAAGAAATAAGGTACCCTCAGATTCTGCATTGATTATAGGAAGTTGAAAAAAGTGACTATCAAGAATCAGTACCCTTTGTCGAGGATTGATGACTTGTTCAATCAACTAAAGGGAGCAACATTGTTCTCTAAGATTGATTTGAGATTCGAATACCATCAAGTATGGATCAAAGAAGAGGAAATTTACAAGACTACATTCAGGACCAGGTATTGGGCATTATTAGTTTGTTGTAGTTCCATTTGGCTTAAATAATTCTCTAGCTACATTCATGTGTTTGATGAATAGTGTGTTGCGTCCATATTTGGACAAGTTTTTTATTGTGTCCATTGATATACTAGTATATTATAAAAATCAGGAAGAGCACGCCGAGCACTTAGTAGTAGTATTGAGGTTGTTGAGAGAGCATCAATTGTATGCTAATATCAACAAATGCAACTTCTTTCAGACTAAGGTGCATTACTTAGGGCATGTTGTCTCCAAAGAAGGCATTGTAGTAGATCCAGAAAAGATAAGAGCCATCATGGAGTGGGTAGCTCCTAGGAATGTGGATGAGGTGAGATCCTTCATGGGTTTGGCAGGTTACTAGAAGAGGTTCATCAGGAAATTCTCACAGATTGCTTATCCTATCACACCTTTGCAAAGAGAAGGTAAGAAATTTGAATGGATAGAGGAATGTGAGGCTAGTTTTGAGCAACTCAAGTAGTTGTTGACACATGCACCAATGCTATAGATTGCAGATATGGACAAAGAGTTTGTAGTATATACAGATCCTTCCAAGAGAGGGCTTGGTGGAGTCCTTATGCAAGATGGATAGGTGGTATGCTATGAGTCATGAAAACTAAATGAGCATGAGAAGAACTACCTGAAACATGATCTTGAGTTAGCAATGATTATACATGCATTAAATAAGTGGAGACACTATCTTCTTGGTAGGTCATTTGTGCTTATGAGTGATCACATTGGGTTAAGGTGTTTGTTTGATTAGCCGAATCTGAATTCCAGGTAGGCTGGGTGGTTGGCCATGATCAGTGAGTTTGATTTTGAGATCAGGTACATCAAAGGTAAGGAAAATAGGGTAGCAGAGGCTCTCAACAAACAGGTACAGATACGTCACTTGGAAGCTATGAGATCCTATGGGACGAACTTACAAGATAGGATCCTGCAGGTAGGTTAGCAGGATGTCAGGTATATGGAGATCGTGCACAGGTTGCAGTAGGGTGATAATACAAGTACATGTACATGTCATTGTATAGGTATAGGTACAGGTGTAGGTATAGATACATGTAGTGGTACAAGTACAGGTGCACATGACATGGACTATTGTCTCACAGTAGAGGGATTGGTCAGGTTCTGAGACATAATATATGTGTCGGATGACATTAATCTCAAGAAGGTGATATTGAGGGAGTTTCATGCAAAACCATATTCAGGTCACCTAGGTTACCAAAATACACTGACAGCAGTGAAGAGATATTACTATTGGCTAAACTTGAAGAGGGATGTAGTAGATTTAGTTGCGAGATGTTTCAATTATCAGCAAGAGAAAGAAGAATGCAAACATCCAGGTGGCTGCTAGAGCCGATCACGATTTCATAATGGAAATGGGAGGTCATCTCCATGGATTTCATCATAGGTTTGCCAAAGAAAATGAAGCAACATGATTCCATCATGGTCATTGCGGACATGTTGACAAATGTTGCACACTTTATTTCTGTGAAGTCTACATTCTCATTTAGTGATGTAGCACATGTATTCATAAGAGATGTGGTTAGACTACATGGAGTTCGAAAGAAGATTGTGTCACATATGAAAGCAAAGTTCACTTCCAAGTTCTGGAAGGAGTTATTTTCAAGTTTGGGCATAGAGTTGGCCTTCAAAACAACTTATCATCTATAGACAAATGGAAAGACAGAGAGGGTCAACAAAATATTGGAGGACATGTTGAGTATGTATGTGATGCATCAAAAATGGAAGTGGGAAGAGTATCTCCCTTTAGCAGAGTTCTCATACAGCAATAGTTATCATGAATCATTGAAGATGAGTCCTTTTGAGGCATTGTGTGGGCGGAGTTGTAACACTCCCATTAGTTGGAGTGATTTAGTTAGCATAGTATTGATTGGACCAGATATGTTGGCGGACATGGAACAAGAAATGTAGGTGATCAAGAAAAATATTAAGGCAACACATGATAGGCAAAAGAGCTATGTTGATAGGAACAGGCTGTTCAAGGCACTCCAGGTTGGGGATTAAGTGTACTTTCACATCAAACCGAAGAAGAGCTCGTTATGGATTGGATCATGTGCCAAGCTGGTAGCACAGTTTTGTGGACCCTTCAGAATTTTTTAGAGGATTGGGCTAATAGCCTATCTACTTGCACTGCCTCCAACAGTGAAAGTCAATGATGTTTTCCATGTTTCATTGCTTAAGATGTATTTTAAAGATGTTGATCATGTAATTGACTAGTCTGTATTGTAGGTGGAACCATATGGAGAATTCAAGCTGGAGCCTCAGTGTATATTGCAGAAAAAGGTGCTCATGCTCCGGAATAGAGCAATCAAGCAAGTTAAAGTGCAATGGAAGCACGTTGGGCCCGATGAAGTTACATGGGAGATGGCGGATCAGATGCGAGCCATGTATCCTTCCGTGTTTTCCATTTGAGGCAAAGCAGCTTGATATGGTGGTGTGGTATATGCCTTATGGTGGTTTGTTATTTGCTTTATGTTGGTTTAGTATTTTCTTATGATGGTTTATATGTGCTTTATGATGGTTTGATATATGTTTTATGATGGCTTAGTATATGATTTATGACGTTTTGATTCATGCTTAGACATGGTGTTCAGTATATGGTTTGATATATGTTTTAGTGTATGAGTTTGGCATATGTTATGGTATACATATATTTTTATGATGTTACTACATGTACATGCGTGACTAGATGTAAATACCATAACAAGCTGTGTTATAAAGATCCATTGTGTGATATGTTGTCATGTTGTCATGATGTTTTATATTGAGTAGGTATTTCATTGTAAATACTGCATCGAATTGTGTTATAAAGCTCCATGAGTAGTATATCTTCTTTCAATAGGTTGTTGAGGTATATGTGTGATTGAACACCGAGGATAGTGTCCCCCAAGGGGGAGGGTTCTGTAACAGCCCTAGTGAAAATGCCATGTAATAAAAGTTAAGAAAAACAATAACCATAGATGATGGGACACTTATTCCAAGCTGAATGTTCGACAAGACATCCTAGGGGGTGTTCATTTGGTTGTTTATTGCTAAGGAAATTGGCAAAGGCAATGGCTAAGGCTTTTGAGAGGCAAAATGGCATTTTTGGCCATTTATTTATGAAAATAATGGAAATTAGGAGAAAAAGGCGGTGAAATTTCTCAATTTGCATGTGAGGAGGAAAATGAAGGAAAATAATGGAAAATGAAGAAAATAGAGGCCTGATCCATAATAGGGCTTCTAAGGATCAGTTGGTAACCTTTTATCAGTTCAGTGTTGGAGCTCTCTCTCATTATTCTCTCTCTCACACTTTTGGACACTTAGAGTTTTATTGGAGCACTCTTGGAGGGTGTGGTATACTTGCATTATTGGAGTAAGAAAGAAATGGAAAAACAGTAAAGCATGAGGCATCAGGATCAGTAGCTACATCAATTTTTCTTGTAGGTACCAAGTTGCATGTATGATTTTTCACTAGTTTTGGCATGCATGGCATATGCATGTGGATTTTTGGTCATGATTTGTCATTGGCATGGAGGATTGCCTAGATTAACAACATATTTCCTAGCCTTATCATTTCTTGGATAGTCATGGAGTTTGTGGGTTTATCCTTGTTTGTTTTGGTTGGTTCTCATGTTTCCTTAGCTTGGGTTGAGTTATTGGTTCCTGGAAGCCCTGGTTGGACAAATGCTCTAGAGGCCCTATAACAGCTTCGGTTGAGTTACTAGTCCTGGAAGCCTTGGTTGGAAAAACGCTCAGGAAGCCCTTGGTGGGTTGAGTTACTAGTCCTGGAAGCCTTGGTTCAACAAACTATCTGGAAGCCCGATGACAACTGTGGGTTGAGTTACTAGTCTTGGAATCCTTGGCTGGAACAAACACTCTACAAGCCCTGAAAGGCTTGGATGGAGACCAATCTGATGATGGTTTTGTGATGTTTGTCTGTGAGGTGGAATCACTGTTTGATGGGTTGAGGTGGATGGCCTTTAGAATCCTAGATGATTTTGATTGATGTGTTCTATGAGATCCTACGTTCATGCTTGGAATATAGCACAGGGGTGAATGGATGAAGAGAAAATTGGGTCAGCCATTCTACGGTCAGGTGGAACATGGATGTCCCATCCTAGGTTTGGATTTTGCATCATTAATGAAAGGTTATTTCTCCTTGTACTTCTATGAGAATTTTGATGGATTATATGTGGTATATATGATTGCGCTTTCATGAGTATTTTCTATTGCTATTATGTTGGGTATGTATATGTTTTGTGATAGCAGCCATGTGTGGCTCTCATCATGTTTTTACTTATAACTGAATGATCAATGTATCTATGACCTATTGGATAGAATGGTAGTTGATGTGTTGAGGCATTAATGTTCCTTAGTGATCCTCATCTAAGTATGAGACCCCTATTCTCATAACTGTGAATTACACCTGTAGATTACACATTTGTAATATGTTTGACAAAATGCCTATCATGGCTAGTAGGGGTCCAGTCAAGGTATTGAACAATTATTTTCTTTAGTACTATCATTTCCATGTTATCTTACCGATTTGAAGAGATATATCAATTATGGGTAGTGACCTGGGCTCTAAGACTAGAGAAGTGGCTTAAATCTCGGGGTCGTTAGCACAACACTAGCAATTTTGGTCCACAGTCGCTAGCAAGTAGGCCTATGAGAGTGACTTTAGGTTGATGGACACTCCCTTGCCCATAGAATGAGAGCGACTATGGCCTAAAAGACCTAAAATAGTAGTGGGACCCAAGGACAGCTTGTCTGAGTGGGTCACTTGTCTTCTGAGGGTCTTGTTGATGATGCTGGATGTTTGTGTGGTGTGTTTCCATAGGTTTCATTTCCTTAACGTGGCTTAGGAAGTCAAATCATATCATAGTGTCCTCTTGTTGCATGTTTACCTCGGCTGGCCAGTTGCTTGGGTAGATATTGGAGGAGGGTGTTATAACAAAATCCCCTAGGAATAATTAAATAAATCACTATTTATTTATTATTCCTTATTCCCATTATTGGAATAATTGTTAAATCACTATTTAATAATTATTCCAATTTCACACCATTCTTAATCCTCGCGAAATAATTAATAAATCATTTTATTTGTTAATTATTTCTAAATAAATATATCTGACCATTTTGAATATATTTTCCCTCTCCAAAAAACATAATAAAGTATTCCTAATGGTTAGATCTTGATTTGGTCAATATTGTTTTATTATTCTCCATTTTCAAGATTAACTCAACACTTTGTTATAAATAGGAGGGTTTTCCATTCATTCTTCACTATGATTATTATCATCATCACCGTTATCGTCTCTTTTCACTTGAGCTCCCACTTCAGTCCTCCACATTATTTTGGGTTTTTTACACATTCAGAGAGAAAATCAATTACTGAAGCATCAAGGACATCAAATGACCTGTCCCACAAAGGGGGATTTGCAAACCCTTTTTGTAGATCTCCTTCACAAGGTGTTATCAATAAAAGATTTATTCATTATAAAGTATTTCCATTTGGGTTATTGCATTGGATATATATATTGTTGTTTGTTGTTTTGGGTCATGTAAGTTGTTTTGTTGTAGTTTTTCCAAGTTTTATCATATCTAAAGAATAAGAAACCACTAATTGTTGTTAGGGTCACGTGTCACCTAGTGACTAAAGTGAAGTGTTTTTGATACGCCTTCCATGAAGAAATTTCACACTAACAAATGGCAACTCCACTAGGTCTTTAAGCTACATTTGTCATCAACAAATGGTGACACCACTAGTGTAATAACAATTTTCTTGGGTGACTGAAGTTTCAATAAATTTCATTGTTTTATACAACTATTTTTAGCTTCTCAATTTCTATTTATAGTATTATTTCTTTTTCCGTCAAACTTTGGATTTTGGTGGTTTTCTAGTTCTTTCTGTAGGTCACAGGTACCAGCCAAGCAAGAGATGGAAAAATATGTGCGATATTTTCCGACCGAGAGTCCCTCGAGAAAAATGCACCTTTCAGCCCTAGATTTGCATTCCAGAGCACACTTTTTGGCCCAAAAAATGTGTTTTCCACTGTTTCAGGTCAGTACATGTAGAATTTTGTAGAATTTTTCCTACAAATTAGCTAGCTTTGATACCATGTAGAAATTTTTCTACAAATCAGCTAGCTCCGATACCATGTAGAAATTCCCACTGTAACCTGGTAATGCAATGTACTAAAAAAAAACACTTGATCTACTTCTACAAAAAATTTAACGGAAGCTTAATCAACCATGAGCAACATCAATAAGAACACATATAACTGATAAGAAGGAATCAATCACACATAACACAGAAGAATTTACCCGAGGAAAGCACTTGCCTAAAACCCCATCTTTGTATTATCATACAAGTGGAAATATAGTCCGGATTACACAAAGCCTTAGCTCGAAAGCTATCGAGCTCTCAATACAATCCCTCTGCTTCTCATAGACAGTCAAAGTCTTCTCACAAACCTTTTCCTCTACCCTCCAAGCCTCCTATTTCCTTGTGCAGTTTCCTTGGCATCCAGTGCTGCCACCTGTGTGAATTGACCTCTTCACTGCACAAACCTGAAGGAGATAAATCCTCATCATGGATGAGCTTCCTTTATAGGAAAAATATTCATCCAACTGATAGTACACTGTCCCTTCTCTGATCTCAACTGGCTCTTTGTCTGAACTGCCATGCATCAGTTATCCATGAGAGAATACTCAGTTATCTGAAAATAATAGTTGTCACATGCATGCAAGCATCAACAAATTATATCTCATTAATTTAACAACTTGTTAAATTAATCTAACTAAACTTGACTAAGTTAAACTATGTCAACTGATCCTCTCAATATAGAACTCATCCTTAATTCCTCTATCAATGGAGCAAATCAAGGACACATTCCCCAATTAGTGGATAAATAATTGCATGTACTCACAAAGACTTCAAGTTTGCTTTTCCTTAACTAATTAACTCATGGAGAATTAATTAATTAATATTGAAAACTGCTGGTAAGACCAAATTGAAATTTACTTCCTATAGATAGACCAGGGACTGCTATAAATAGGAAGGGACCCAGAAATGCTATTTTTAGAATATGTTATTTTTAGCAGTTTCACCTCTCACCCAAGGTGGCCAAAATGCTCATTGGCCAAACTGCTATTTTTAGAAGTGCTATTTTTAGCAGTTCTATTTTTAGCACTTTCTAAATTTAGCATTTCTTGTTGCACACTTTTCAACACTCCCTCTCAACAAGAAAGTCTTCCTCTCGAACCTGATCTTGTAACTCTGGAATGTTCTACATGCAACACATCTACAAAGTGTGGTTGCTCCAACAACACTCGAAACAAAAAAAAATCCCAACTGACCACTCTGTTGGGCTAGAAACATACTCTGATGTTGAAGCTCTACCTGCTACTGACAAGTTCTCCCTCTCTGACCTCTACGCTACTGCAATATCTCCATGCCTCTCACACTGTTGCACCCTTCTATGTGCTACCCTACATTGTGCAACACACTTGTGCCTCTCGCATTGTTGTACCGTGCATGCTCTGCACTGTCTTGGGATTCCCTACACTGTAGCTCTCTCTGTTGCTCTATTTGCATCTGTCTCTACCCAATCAGTTAGTTCTTGCTGCTCCACAATGGGGCTCCCATAGCAAGGTCTCATCCAAGAAGTTGGGTACCTCAAGGATCCTGCCCCTCCTCCTTGGGACGATCACTCCACATCGCCCCACCTCATACCTGGAAGTATGCCTGCATGTGATCCCTCTGCCCACCTGGCTCGAAGTTTCCCCCTACTGGAGGTCTTTGCATGAGTATATGTCTCTACTCAATCTCCTCTCAGCTTCCCCTGTTGTGGCTGTTCCACAACCTCCTGAAGATGCTGCACCAATCATGGCTCCTCCAAAATTTTCTGAGACTTCTTCTGGCTCTACATTTTGAGAGGTAATTTACTCTCTCTCAACCACCAAGTATCTAACCTTTGCCTTGCTCCTTAAGGCTTTGCATGCATCTTTTACCTCACGTGCGTACAAGTTCTTTCTAGCACACCAATCTATTTCCACTTTCCCGCCATCACAAAATTTTCTAGAAAAAGAGATGATTTTAAATCAGCAATATCTCCCTCATCCGAACTTCGATTCAGCCGATTGTTTTTTTGATTTTGGGTATTTTTCTGCAAGGAATCCAAATCTACTATTTATTTCTAAAAATTTTGTATAGAAACTTTTAGATCTGTTCTGCAAACTCTCGACCGAAAACTCAAAACTTTGAAATCTCCTCTCAGTATACTGTTCTCTCCTTGATCACATGTGCTCTAATACCATGTAGAATTTTGTAGAATTTTTCCTACCAATCAACTAGCTTTGATACCATGTAGAACTTTTTCTACAAATCAGCTAGCTCCGATACCATGTAGAAATTTCCACTGTAGATCAACCTGGTAATGCAATGTACTAAAGAAAAACGCTTGATTTACTTCTACAAACAATTTAGCGGAAGCTTAATCAACCATGTGCAACATCAATAAGAACACATATACCTAATAAGAAGGAATCAATCACACATAACACAAAAGAATTTACCTGGGGAAAGCACCTGCCTAAAACCCCATCTCTGTATTATCATACAAGTGGAAATGTAGTCTGGATTACACAAAGCCTTAGCTTGGAAGCTATCTAGCTCTTAGTACAATCCCTCTGCTACTCATACATAGTCAAAGGCTTCTCACAAACCTTCCCCTCTGCCCTCCAAGCCTCCTATTTCCTTGTGCATTTTCGTTGGGGTCCAGTGTTGCCACCTGTGTCAATTGGCCTCTTCACACACTCACTAACCTTTGATCTAACTGCAAAAACCTGAAGGAGATAAATCATCATCATGGATGAGATTCCTTTATAGGAATAATATTCATCCAATTGATAGTACATTTTTCCTTCTCTGATCTCAACTGGCTCTCTGTCTGAACTGCCATGCATCAGTTATCCATGAGAGAATACTAAGGTATCTAAAAATGATAGCTGTCACATGCATGTAAGCATCAACAAACTATATCTCATTAATTTAACAACTTGTTAAATTAATCTAACTAAACTTGACTAAGTTAAACTAAGTCAACTGATCCTCTCAATATAGAACTCATCCCTAATTCCTCAATCAGTGGAGCGAATCAAGGACACATTCCCCAATTAGTGGAGAAATAATTGCATGTTCTCACAAAGACTTCAAGTTTGCCTTTCCTTAAGTAATTAACTCATGGACAATTAATTAATTAATATTCCAAACTACTGGTAAGACCAAATTCGAATTTACTTCGTATAGATAAACTAAGGACTGCTATAAATAAGAAGGGACCCAAAAATGCTATTTTTAGAAGATGTTATTTCTAGCAGTTTCACCTCTCACCCAAGGTGGCCAAAATGCTCATTGGCCAAACTGCTATTTTTAGAAGTGCTATTTTTAGCAGTTCTATTTTTAGCACTTTCTAAATTTAGCATTTCTTGTTGCACACTTTTCAACAGTACATGTGTTTTGAAAATTTTCCTGAATTTGTATAGAATCTTTTCATATTTTCCGAGAGTGTTGTGTGTAGACTGGGAATGGTTCGTTATCTCTACTTTCAGTCTCCCCAGGTCTATATTCTCTTATTTTTTTCTCTTTGAGGAAGGAAAAAGCCCACTAGGGTTTAGAGTGCACCTCCACACTGTTAGGAAGAGATTGGCTGAGCGAGGAGTCTAGGGTTTCAGCATTTTCAGTTACTGATTTTTAGAGCATTTTCCATTACTTTTCAACACTTTTGGATAGATTTATTTTACCTTTTCTCCCTTTATAGTTTGGGTTTTTCCATCCCCCCCTTAGGATCCCCTTGAGCATCCTAGGTTTTGGGGCTTCATACCTATCCTTTGCAACATTTTTCACCTCTAATTTTTGTTGTCTTCTGCACCATTTACAACAATTTAGTGCCTTTATATCTGAGTCCCTTTGACATTAGGTACTTTTAGGAATTTTATGTGTCTTTAAGTAGCTTGTTTTCGCTCAATAATGGAAACTTTGAAACGGGAATTGTACCGAGTACTCGCTTTTTTGAGGTAGCAAAAAATCATCTGATTTTGAAAAGTTTTGATTCAAAATACACCTTGTCTTTAGCATATGTTTGATACTTTAAATTTTCTTATGTATCACATATAAACATTTGTTTTTAAAAGTTAGTGAATTACATGCTAATTTTGAAAAGTGTTGATGCAGCGTCAACCCTTTTTTTAGAGGACTTATTTTTGACACTTTGAATTTTCTAATGTATTAAGTGTAGATAATTTTTTTTTAAATGATGGTGATTTTCACGGAGATTTTGAAAAACATCAATACTTTTTTAAGGCATATTTTTGACACTTAAACTTTCTTATGCCCTGAATTTACATAAAAAAAATTTAAATGTTGATTATTTACACATTTTTCAAGTTGTCTTATTCCTCTTCATGTTTTTCATCATTAGATATTTGGTTTTTAAGGGTTTTAAAATTTTTGTTTTTTTTTTTCCTTTGCAGTGTTTTTTTAGTATGAAATTTTTACTTTTTTTTGAAGTTAAAAAAAAAAAAATTAATAGTTTGAAGTTAGGATTTTTTTATATTTATATGTTGTTAATTAATATTTCAATACACATAAAATAATGGTCACTAACAAACAATAATTTTAAAAAATAAACAAAAAATATACGTTTTGCATATAGATATAATTAAAAAAATATGTATTTTAGGACATTTTCACTAAAAAAGACACATTAAATAATTTTTTTATAGAAAATTTGAATAAAAAAATAGGAAAAATAACAAATTTTATGAATTTTATATAAAAAATGATGACATTTGAAAAAAACAAATTCCAAAAAAAATGATTCAGATATATTTTAAGTAAAAATTAAAAATTTAAAAATTAAAACATAGAATTTATAAAAACAATAAAAATCACAATAAAAAATTTAAAAATAAAAAATACAATTAATTTATAAAAAAAAACATTAAAAATAAAAGAATAATAAAAAAGCAACTAAAAAATCATTGACAAAAAAAAAATGAAAAACAAAAAAAACCTTTATAAAAAAATTAAAAACATTTAAAAAAATAAAAATAAAATAAACATATTAAAAAATTAAATATAAATTTTTTTAAGAAAATATAAACATTATATATATATATATATATATATATATATATATATATATATATATATATATATATATATATATATAGATATGGATATACACACAATCAAAAAAAAAATTGGCACCCCTTTGGCCCCTTAGCAGGCTCAACCTGATTCTGAGAATCGGGTGAGGGGCTCACTCGATCCTTAGAAGTAGATTGAGCCCGCCTAGGGGCTGGAGGGGCCATTTCCCTAGGCGACTGGAGCTGCATCTGATTCTGAGAATCTGGTGAGGGGCTCACCCAATTCTCAGAATCGGATTAAGCCCGCCCAAGGGCCTAAGGGGACATCATCCTCGGTCCGTACAACACGCAGCTCCACCTGCCCAGGGCGGCGACCCCTCTCTCCACTAGGCGAGCTCACCCCAATTCTGAGAAATAGGTGAGCTTGCCCAAGGGCCCGAGGGGCCTCGACCCTTTGCAGGGGGACTTGTGTGCCTACCCAAGGACCTGAGGGGCCACCACCCTAGGCGGGTGTAGGTGGACAAAGCTCCACTCGCCTAGCACTGCGACCCCTCACGCTCAACCCGATTCCGAGAATCGGGTTACGGGCTAACCCAATTCTTGAAATCAGGTTGAGCTCGCCTAAGGGCCCAAGGGGCCCAATTTATTTTTATTTTTATTTTTATTTTTATTTTTATTTTATAAATAATATTGTCATTTATAATTTTAATTGGTTTTACGGTTTTTTTTAATGATTTTTTCGTTATTTTAATATTTCTATATCTTAGAATTTTTAAATTTATTTTTTTTTAATGTTTTTTTTTCTTATTTATTTAAAAAAAATTATAATCATTTTTTTTAAATGTTTTTATTTTTATTTTATGGATTTTTTTTTTAAAGTATTTTTTTTAATATATTACTTACTTTTTTACTTTTATGTTTTTCTTTTTTTTTCTTTTTCTTTAATGATGTTTTTTGAAAATATATAGTTTATTATTATTTATTTCTTTATACTTTTTTATTTTCTTTTTTAAGTTTTTTATTTTTTTAATTTTGTTTTTTTTTTAACATTTTTATGTTTGATTTTCTCTTTGTCTTTTTTATATATTTGATTGTTTTTTATCTTCTTCCTCTTCTTATATATATATATATATATATATATATATATATATATATATATTTACTTTTAATTATTTTTTTAACTTTTGTTTTTTCTTTTTTCATTGTTTTAATTTTTGTTTTTGTTTGTAAATTTTTGTTTTCATTATTCTTTTGAAATTTTAAGGTTCTTCATAGTCATGATAAAATATTTTATGTCAATATTTCAAAATGTTAAAATTTATCTTGAAAAAAAAGGACGTTCTTTCAACATCAACACATCAACACTTTTCGTTTTCAAGGTGTTTTTCTGCATAGAGAAAATGGGTTTT
This sequence comes from Pinus tabuliformis, assembly GCA_031772625.1. Classification (NCBI taxonomy): domain Eukaryota; kingdom Viridiplantae; phylum Streptophyta; class Pinopsida; order Pinales; family Pinaceae; genus Pinus; species Pinus tabuliformis. Next base: position 249,616,234 of record CM062805.1, read on the forward strand.
CACTACCATTTTTAAAACATGTTGAAAATTTACCAAAGAAAAAAAGAAGTTATTTTAGCATCCACACTTTTTGTTTTCGAGTTGTTTTTCCATGTTTTTTGGGGTTTTTACCTAGAGTTCTCATTTTTAGTTTACAATTCCCATTTCAAAGTTTACATTGTTCCCATCTCACTTAGCTACTTCATAGTCTTTTTGGGTGAGGTTTTGTGTGCTTGATTGGCTATTTATTTTTCTGTCATTTTCAACATTATTTACAATATTTCAACACTTTATTTTCAGCAGCACATGACATCATAAAACATTCTCAATTAACTCATCCAATTAGAAAATTATTTTTCACGCACTCACATCCTAAGCGAACGTGAGCTTGGTTAACACCGCCAAGCCAATACTTGAAACACTACACCTTAATAATTCAACCTACATAGATTGAGCCCACTTGGGCACTAGAGCCAAACAATCTTTGTAGTTTAGGTGTAGGATCAGTGGGATAGGCTTCCAATAACACCCATCAATCGCTTTCATTGAGACATAAAATTTTACATCTTAGGGAGCTTCAAATCCTTCACCATCCCACGGTCCAAAGCTCGAGTGCGTCAGAAACTCGATTCAAAGGGGGTTAGACTAGGTCATCGTGTGATTCATTCTCCTTAGGTCTACCCAACCCATGGCAGGGAATCCCATGCATTGGCTGACTACCAAGAAGCTCAAGACTCAACCAACCCTATGAGATGAAGGTAACTATAGTGACCAATTTTAGGAAAATACCTTACAGGACTGGCTATGGGAAGCAGTTGGTTCTCTACCCTACCTTTCTCTTGATAACTCTGCTTGTGGTGATGAGATTCCGTCAAGTAATAATTTCTTTGTCACACCATCTGAAACAACATATTTAGGATTGTTTGAGGATTTATACCACCTATAGGATAGAGGCATTTTTTTTTATAGGACATGTTCTCTTGTATTAGAGTAACATCATTAATATAGTTAGTTTACACTTGGCACCAATGCACTTGGTGTTTTCTTGTTGTTTGTTTCAATTTTATTCCTATGATTGCCCTCTATTCCTTAGAGTCATTATTGTCTTGATATCATTGCGCCCCCTAGGTGTTCGTCATAGAGAATTTGAGGCCTTTGCCCTCAATACCCATTAGGACATATTACTCCCTGACAAGTTAAAGTACATCCTACCAGTCCTCCATTGAATCATCATTTTGATTCTGATTCTACTGATTCATCAAATTCTTCCTTTGATTATGCAACTTCTCAACCTTGTCTCGTCACCATGTCAAGCACCAACGTAGGTATAGGAAACCAAGGTGGTAACCCAAGTACCAACCAAGGTAACCCCACAAGTGCAACCTTCACCGGTGTGGTCACTCCTCCTCCATTGCTTCCTTTTATGGCTAGTTTGAGTCTCCCTGATTTTAGCCAGCTCATAACCGATCCTCTTCTCCATGATCCCAATTAGCCAACTATGTCTCCTAAACTTCCTTCATACTTCCCAAAGTTTGAACGTAATCTTGGAGAAGATCCCATAAATCATGATCGCTCATTCCATATGTGGTGTTCATCTAATTCTATCACTAAAGACTCCATTTGTCTTCGTATGTTCCAACGCACTCTAACTGGAGTTGCTGCTAAGTGGTATGTTGATCAACCTAGAGCCACTCATTCCACTTTTGTGACTCTTTCCAAAGATTTTCTTGCCTATTTCTAGTTACCTCTCCATTATGAAACCGATACTGAACTTTTGACTTCTTTTCGTCAAACTTCTACCACTTGCCTATCCCACCCTATTCAAGAATGGCATAGGAGGAGCATATGTAGAGCTCTTGAATTTGAAGACCACATCTATATGGATTGGTTCCTTAGATCACTTTTGGCCCCCATTTCTAAAGATGTCACTTCACACTTCCCCCAGTATGAGGAAGATGTGCTCCAAGTAGCCTTGAAATTTGATCAAATTTATGCCAAGTTAGGTTATGTTTATACAGTTAACCTCGATATGCCTCAGCCTAGTACTGCTAATGCACCAGGGGCATCTCATGTCATGGATGGTATCGTTGGAACCATTTCACGCCCTAAACTATATGCTACACCTCCAACGAGTTATGTTCAACCTCAGGGAGGGACCAATTCCTCTTACATTTATCCCTCTCCTAATCTTCCACATGGAAACTCTTATCCACGTCCTGGCATGCCATATGCATATCCCCATCTGCATCAATAGATGCATGGGCCAACTGTTGCTCCACCTGTTTATCCCAATGTTTCCCCATCTCCTTATTATCTGTATGCACTACCTAGTGTTCGATCCCCTCCAGCACCAATGCCCCAACCCCCCATGCCTGCTCCACATTTGCAACAACAACAACCTCCTCCCCAAGGTCAAGTGTATGCTAAAAAAAGTGTGGCCAGTCCCCCTAACCCCAAGAAAATTAATAAGGGGATAGCTAACCAGAACCAAAAATCTCAACATAATTAAGGTAGCTAGGGTCCACCACCCAATACACCTTAGATACCCTAGCCTAATCTGGCAACCCAGCGATAGGGCGAACAACCCAAGCAAAACAAGGGTCTTCGTATGAATAAAACTTATGCCTATTGTAGTGTATATGGCACTTATACTCACGAGCTCCCCCTTTTACTTTAGATGCATCAAGTATGGGAAGCTCAAGAAGATGCTTCTAGAGGACCACAACCCATAGCTCCTCCTCCCCCTCCTACTTCATCTCAACTAAGAGTGCTTGCCAATCCTTTTCCTCACCAAGGATATCTTGCCTCCCCACCTACACCAGGTCAGGAAGCACTGCTAACTTCACCATATGGAAACCATGATTATCATATTCTTATGATGAATTATGATGACGTCAATGCCACACAAGTTATCCTCTATAATTAATCGTGCCAGTATGAAAAGCTACCCACTAAGTCAACAACTGAGTCCCAAACCCAAATTTCCACTAAGCCTATGTTGTCATCTAGTGGTACCTTATAGATCCCTCCACCTAAGGTATAGGTTATTCCTAAGATCCCCAAAGGTCCATTATGTTGAAATGCTTCTTTTGCTAAATCTGCCATACCTATAGCATAGTAAATGACTTGGCACAGTCTCGTACTGCCATGTCAACACTAGAAGTCCTCCAGATGTGTCCATCCCAATGTAAATATCTACTCTCTGCTTTGGGTGCTATGGATCCCCAATATGATCATATGATTGTCTTTCATGTTGAAAAATCAGAAAATCATCCCCTACCTTCATATGTTGCATTTCAAATACCAGTATCTGTAAGAAACACCACTTTTCAACTATGTATCATAGATGAAGGCACCTCCACCTATGTGATGGTTGCTATTTTTTGGAAGTAACTTAGTTCACCTAACATGTATCATTCCATCATCACTCTCTGTGCCTAACAACCCCTTGGATTATATTGGAATTTGTCCTATCAATGTTTTCGGTGAGACTGTCTCTATTGATATCAAAGTCATTGATGCCCCCTCATACTATAACATCCTTTTGGGTCGTGGTTATACCTATGTTATGTCAAATTTCACATCTGTGGTTCACCGTAAGATGTGCTTTCCACGCAATTGAAATATCGTCACTATCAATCAGTTGACGTACTATGATCCCAAATCTCAAACTTCACATTAATCCAATATCTCATTTGTGACTAACAACAAGGTTGTCTCGTCTCTCACCAATGTATCTCCCGGATTCTACAAATATTCCACCTTTCTTAGTGGTTGTGGTGGTCCACTGCCTACTCCTTTTGAGTCTAGTTCATCAAGTGTTTGCATGTTCCAAGCATCACAGGATGCCCACAAATGGTCTGGTATGCCTTCACAACAGTCAACACCTCTGCACCCTATTGTCCCTAAGTCAACCCAACCTTCCGGTACTACTCCTTAAGGACCATTTCCTTCTGCTGGCATCTCTCCTAACCCATTTCGGCCTAGAACCATTCCCCCAGGTCTTAACGATCTCAGAGCAGTTCCCCCGTGCCATTATCCTTCTAATCAGATACCATTCTTATTTCCACCCTCAAGAGTTTATTCTACACTTGTTATGGCTATGTTAAGTTTACCTAACATTACCTTTGGGATCCCATTTTGGTACATTGATCCTCCTGCAAACACTCCCCCCCATCAACTCAAACCTTACACTACTTTAACCTTAGTCAAACCTGTTGTTCCTACCCCTTCCTTTGCTTCAGTTCCAAAACAACCTCAACAAGGACCTACTCTTGTTTACAAAACATTTTGTGAGGGGGGGAAATCCCAGAAAAAGGGAACTAAAGACAAGGCACCCCCAGCAACTCCAGCTCCTCCTAAGATGCCAAAGTTGATTCCTCCATGTGCGTTTTGTGATGTTTTCCATCATGCCAGTAATAACTGTCCTGAGCTCCATCATATCAAGAATGTTGTCTATGATACCTTCCCTGATTCTAACATTCTTGAGGTCCATGTCACCTTACCTATCATCTAAGAAGAACTAAATCATTATGCAGGAATCACCCCTACACTTTGTGTGATAATTATGGCCATTATTCTCATAAATGTACTCGTCTTGAATATTTTTATGATACACTTCAAGTGCTTCGCAAATTAGAGGTCACTCGTAGTGATTCCACCTCTCCTTTATCTAAGGATTTTGGTCGCACTCCTACACTGGAACAGGAGGTCTCTCAACCACCCATGATGATCCCTCCCCTTGATGTCGAGATGATTAATAATACCACACCTATTCTCTACCTACCATCATCCATGAGACTGATGTATTGAGACTCCCTTGATGTCTCCTATTGTGATTCTATTGAACCTTCCTCGACGAACACTTCGGTCTCAACATCGGTAGATCTACCATCTACTAGTCACCTGTCTCCTAACCTTGACGGTGCACATCTGAACCTTGTCTCTCATGAATATGCACCCAGTATCTCCTCTTCATCATGTGGTATCTCTTCTTCCTCTAGTCCCCCCATATTCCATTCTGATGAAGACATCATGGAATCCATGATGACCCCTGATTATCCTTGGGATGATATTGACCATCGTGCATACTTCCTTCGACAACAAATGCATGACCATTATGTTGTGGAATCAAAATAATTCATCCATGGTGAGGTCGATTGGTTCAATGACCCCTTACTTCAAACCCACAAATTCGACCCACATCCACCTTGTGGCCATTACATTGACACCTAATGTTTGGGTAAGGGGGCATCCACTTTTGAGATTCTAGGAGAAGTAATTCTCCTCAACCCTCCTAGTGCATATGGTAGTCTCCACTCTATTACCATTATTCTTCCCCATTTAGAAGAACTTCTAGTGCCCCATATCACTCCAGATCACCCTGGGGATGATCCACTTAATCATCCCTCCATATTACATCAACAAGCCAGTCCCTTAGACATTATTTTTGTTCAACCACCATGTCATTTCAGTGAGCATTAGTTCATTATAGTTGAAGCCACTCTGTGGTATCGTGACACCATGTAAGTGAACCTAGAAATTCAGTCCATTTGATTCATATCTATAGTGCCAAGAAGGATTGGTAATCCATCATTTCCTTTCTCATACTACATCCATCATACAATTCTTTTGACAAGGAGACATCCATAACTTAAACAAATGGCAAACCACATCATCAATATGTGTTTCGAGTCCACTATTCTAAATACATATGGCATGTCCATTACATTCTTAGAGGCACCAATGCCCCTATGTATCCTCATCATCCTCTGAGGGATCCCATGGCAGTAGGGTCAGATTCTTGAATCACTTATTGGAGCATCTGGAACACAATGGCACTCCTCTAGCTAGGGGCATCATTACCACCTTTGCATACCTGATCAATCCCCCCCACTGCATATATTGGAGGGAAATATCTCATGGTTCGAGGCCTGATGGCACCCCTGGCCAACTTCTCATTATATCAACATAGGTCTTGGCCTAGACCCCAATGGTCTAGGTATGGTGGATTATCCTCTCATTCCTTGGACAGTTTATCCTACCACCCTCTTTAGCGAGCCATATACACATCACATATCAAAGATGCTTAATACCAGACATTGAAACTTTATACTCTGTGATATCCCAATTACCACTTGGTTCACATGTTTGACTTGGTGGGAAGGGATGATTCTAGACATCTTCTAGTAGTTCATTCTCTCACTTCTTCTTTCCTTAATTCTTCACCAGGAATCATCCTTATAAGAAGCATTAATGCCATTTTTAGACAAGTAAGGCCACCTACCTGAAAGTCGCAGATCCAAATTTTGAGGGTGGGTTTTTCCGCTATGATCTCCATGAGATTTAGGTCCTTCTCCTCCTTTTCAAATTCTCCAATATCTCACTATGAAAATGAATTGGATTTATTGGAAAAAAGCCCTTTTATAGGAAAAAACCTAGTTTTTCCATCATCCATTGTGACCAAACCATAGCTCCATTCAATGAACCATCAGCGTCGTTGGAAAACTCTCACTGAGTTCTGTAATGGGTGTCATTTTTTTAGTAATTTGAAACTTTGCCAGGAAGCCATTTTTTCCATGAGGTCTCACTTTGCCGCTTATTAAAATCGAATTTCTTCATTTGAGCCACCCATACTCTGGTATCACTCTACCTTTGCACTGGTTGACTCACATGTCAATTTTCATCACGAGTAACCATCATTTACTCATGTTTTTATGGTCCCCTCCAGGCCTCCCCCACATGGCAGCATCATTGAGTCACCCTTGTTCAGAGCATCTGAGATGAGTCACCCTTGTATTTATGGAGTCTGTTTTTAGTCCTCTTCATTCTAGTTACAGTGTTACATACATATTTGTGTCGCATCCACCCCATTATATTCATATTTGGCCTCCATATCTACTGCTCCATATTTTCCAAACCCCTGTTTGAGTCATTGATCATCCCCTCTAGAATCAAGTCAGTCATTGCCAAGTCAACCATACATATCATGCTATGTCAAGGGAAGTCGTCAGTCTACCACTCATCTTTTTTTATTCCATCATCATCCCTTGTGTTAGTCCATCAGTCACTCTACTATGATACCTCATACCTTTGTTAAGTATTTCTTATTGCCTCAACTTTGGCAGGCCTTCTTCTATCGACCTCAGCAAATTTATTCCAGAAGAGTGGTTTCGAGGGCGATTTACCTTGATTCCAAATTTTATCTTTGTTCAATGCCTTAGATCAAGAAAATGGAATCATCATTTCCCTTTGACTTGATTACTACTCGCGTGCTCGATGCCAACTCATTTTTGCATGATTGAGAATCATACACATGATGGTTTAGTGATCGAGATGCTTATACTAGTGATACCCAAGTATATGTGAGATGTTCGAGACCTCATGAAGGGGTGGCCCTTTAGGTAGCCCCTCACATACCCAGATGTCTGCAGACCTTGATCCAACATCATATGCAGTTCTACAGATATGATGGGTTCGGTCTATATCACTTACAACACCCACAACATACATGTCTCCTTCAGATGATCCATTCAGATATTCAGAGCCATTTCCTCTCCAGCAAAGCTTCTTTGGTTGTGATTCCCCCTCACCATGTCAGCTTGAGGGGAATTATCTCTCATGTACTTAGATGTTATTATATTCAATCTTGGCCTATGTCTTTCCAGGAACATTATGTATATGGGATCCATTGTATTATTTTCTAGCCCATTGATACCAACATATCATATATCATGTACTTTGTAAATCAGTCACACATTGTTGGGTTCACCATTATTCTTTGTACAAAGTTATCTTAGCGGGTATGGGTATGCCTCCCCCACCTCATTTGAGATCATGTTTTCCAACATAAAAGGAGACTTCTATCAGTTTAGTAGGTATTTCCCCCTACATTTTTTGTCCTTCCTTTCATTACTTCAGTTATCTTGCTCTCTCTCTCTCTGACTCCCCTTTGGCATCTCGTGGAAGTGTAACCTGCAACATATTTCAGTCATACAATTGGCTCCTATTACTCATACATTGGGGGGCAATCTGTTATCACCAAAAAATGGTCACCTTGCCATTTCTAACTAGGTGGATCGAAATACACCATGTAGGATTAATTTTACCATAGTAAAATAACTTTCACCATGGGAAATAGTTTAGTAAACCATTTTTATTAAATTATTTTCTCATTAAAATAAAAAAAAGCCTTATGAGAATAATTGAATAAATCATTATTTATTTAGTTTTCTTTAGGAGTAATTATTAAATCATTGTTTGGTAATTATTCCTTATCACATTTGAATTAATCCCCTAAAAATAATTAAATAAATCACTATTTATTTATTGTATTCCTTATTCTCATTATTGGAATAATTGTTAAATCACTATTTAATAATTATTTCAATTTCACACCATTCTTAATCTTCGCAAAATAATTAATAAATCATTTTATTAATAATTATTTCTAAATAAATATATTTGACCATTTTAAATAATTTTTCCCTCTTCAAAAAATATAATAAAGTATTCCTAATGGTGAGATAATGATTTGGTCAATGAACAATCTCTCATGACCTTGGCCAAAGACTGAATTGTGCATTGTGCATTTCCAGTCAACAAGCCTTCCTAAATTACTATTGGGACTACATAATCCATAGTTCGCACAGGTAGGCAGTGACCTTTGTCAACAAGAATTGTGAAATTTGTCCCATCATGAGCCCAGTTTGTTGCTTGGTCTTGTCCTGAAGTTGCTTTGGTTTTTAAGCTGACATTTTATTGTCGTGAGTGTCCTCTTTGTCCCGCAGGTACAACAGTTATTGAGCATATATCTAGCAGTTACAGTTAACATGGCACCCAAGAGAGCTGCATCAAAGGAAACCATTGAGAGCAGTACCGGGGAAGAGGTTAAGAAGATATTAGTTGACTTACATTTTATGCAGACACTCAGTTGTTCATTGAGAAGGGTACAACGTTGACATGGCAGAAAATCAAAGATACTTTTGCAGAGGAATTCAAGGAAGACTTAGAGGAACAACATGTTTACCTTAGCATTCAGCCATGAGGCTTATACAAGGTTGCATGCAGGTACTCCATCTTCCCATGTGTAGACATTATCAGCTGGATTGTCTCACACGTAGATGAACAAATCATGACATTGATCAATTCTAGTGGGATAAAGCTAGCCACCTTCAGGGTGGAGGACTTTCATCAGATGTATCATTTACCCTAGCCGGTGAAGTGCATGGAATAACTTTTCTATGCCACCCATAGATTTTTGAACATTAGAGATATCATTAAGTGCTAGATAAAAGATCCGTCGAAGTTTAGACATAAAACTAATCATGTTTACAAGACAAAGTATCTTAGGAAGGCTTATCAATTCTTGATCATCTTCGCCTATAGAATATATGGTTAAGAGAACACAGAAACCTTTCGTGAAGGTTGGGTAGTCGTGTTGGACTAGTTGGTGAATGATGGGAAGCCATTCAACTGGGAAAAATTGTTGGTTTATTAGTTAAATATCCATGTGACTAGTTACACTTAGAATCCTTCCAATAATGAGAAAGCAACATTTTACATTTTTGTAGACTTACTTGATGCAATTTGTTCCCAACAATAGTCCCCTCACATGAGCTAGACATGGACACCAAGGGAGACTCTCATCAATGTTTATTGTAAGTTGCTTTTTGACTGTAGCGATCTAGGAGTGATGGAAAATCTAACCTGTCCACGGGGTTGTGAGTAGGACTGCATAGGAAGAAGAAGATGCCATGACCCGCTCTTCCTTTGCATATCAGATTCTACAAGATTAAGAGCTTGAAGGATGTAGATGTCGAGGCCAAGGAGATAATGAAATTTGATTTTGGAACCAAATACTTTAATATATATGATCCCCATGGTATTTTCAAGGACCAATATGCGAGAGTGTACATTCCATGGATCCTCGAGACATTTCATTGGTCAGAGGAGGACCCTTCGAGGTACTGTTATAATGCCTCCAAACTCAATGAACCAGTTAGTATAGCAATAACTTGGAAAGCTTCTCTACAGACAACAAAAACACAGGAAGCAAAAAAAACAACAACAACAATAGGCATAAATCTAGTTCAGGACAAGGGAAAGAGGAAGATTGTTGAGAACCTAGAGGCAAAGTAAAGCTACAAGATGAGGGAAGATCCTACCACAAAGAAAGAAGTTTTGGTAGTGGAATAAAAGAAGGAGAAATGGATAAAGAGGGTGGAGATGAGGAGGAGAGATAGAGAAGAGAAGAAGAACCAGGAAGAAGAACGAAGGAAAGGTGAAATGATAAAGAAAACAGCACCCATATAGGTTGATGAGTCATAACAACTATTAGCTGAGGAAGAGATTGAACAGATGCAGGGTTGGGAGCATGCTCAGCATATTGAGCAACTGATTGAAGTGACAGACATGGAGTTTGAGTATGAGCCATAGAATGAAGATAATTACCTTATGCCAAGAGCATTAGAGGTCATCTATCAATATCCGCCACTTATACTATTAGAACCACCCCCAAGAGAGCAAGGAGAATTTTTTCTCATTGATGATGATCCAGTCATGGATGCGTACAATCTATCATTTGATGAGTTGCAGAAGAGGATTGTACATGCACGGAGGAAGCACTTCTTGGATGATCACGCATCACCTCCATTAATCAAGGAAAGGGAAATAGTGTCAGACACTAGGCAACATCCAACCGCCCTTTCTGAAGCTAGCTTGGCCTATGCAGGAGAACCTAGCTCAAATGTTAAGTACCTGACAGCTGAGAATGAAAAAATGGACTTGCAGGCTTCCAGGAAAGAGGTAGAACAAATTCGAGCATCAATGCAAAATTTAGTTTAGGTAATGGGAGTGATGAGGAAAGCGATACTTGTTGAAGTATCAATGCTTGAGAGCACCATGCAGAATCTCTATGACAGATTTGTCACCGTGCATAAAGAAGTTGTCTGTGTGCATGGCCTAAAGTAGTAGAGAAAAGAGTTAGATCCAAATCTCAAGAACATACATGCTACCATCTCCCATGTGCAGGAGTGGACAATGCAGTTTAAAGGGTCCCTTCTTCACTTAGGAAAGAAGATGAAGCCACAAGCAGACCTGGAGAAAGAAAAGGTCCAGATGTTGATCTAGAACTATGAGCATCTCACCCCATTCTTTAGCAGCATACAGGCCTCATATGCACGATTGTACAACAGTTTTGATGTCATGGTGGGAATGCACATGATCCCATCAATTAGTTCCCTCACCGATGCTAGACCCATGAACCAAGTCTGGCTAGAGATCAATGACTACATGGAACATATAAGGTGAGAGGCCACTAGGGAATACTTGGAGCTGAGTGCACATAACATGCAGAAGTACATTGGTGGTCGTGTTATGGTCAACACCATGCTGCACGTGCTTTAGAATGAGTTGGATAAATGTTCCAAGACCATATACCTAGATTCCATGGAGGCAAGAGTCCGCTATTAGAAGGACACCATCAAGTAGTTTTGGGACACCATCACACAGTACTAACCTTGGCATCAATCTGTGACAAAGAAGCACCAAGTGGAGGTTGTCGAGTTGGTCTTTCCCCAAACTTTGGAATCATAGTCTTTTGTGTTTTTAGGTTGTCTCTAGCCTATTTTGTCTTACATGAGTACATGTGGAAAATGTAATATTATTTTTAAATATGTTGTAAGCGAAATTCCAAGTGTCATTAGTGGAATAGTAAAATTCATCATGTTATGTAATGAGTTATTTCTAAATAATTTGAAGAGTCATGAGGAGACTCAAAGAGCCACAAAGGGAAATATCAAGGTTCACCCCACCCTTTGCTATAAATAGAACCTCAAAACTCATAGAACAAGCTTTTCGGAGCCAAGTTTTTGGCTAGGGTTAGGCTTAGAGAAGGCTTGGGAGGATTGTGAAGAGCCTTGGATTCTCCATAGCATAGAGCGAGTATAATTATTTGGAGGAGCAAGTGTTCTTAACTATAATGTTCCACTATTGGGGCTAGTGGTCATCAATGGTGTATGTATGCAAGGAACTTTCACTTATAATAATAATATCAGAGCCAACACACTTTCATGCATATGTTGTTATTGTAGTTGGACTATTCTAGTTGCTTTAGAAATGTATGCTATTTAACATACACATCTGCTTATGAACTACTTTATATGCAATTGTACGAATCATGTTGAATGCATGTTGTTGGATTAACTCATCACTTTAATTTGTGGACTATTATGCATTTTAGCTTTTGATGGCATTCCGCTAGTGTGTTCCTTTCAAGTTGCGTACTATTACAAGCTTCTAAGGGGTGCACTTCCTTTTCCCCTCCATGTGTTAGAACCTTCATTCATCACACTTGACTCTTTGCAAGGTCACACACTTGCTCTCACCCAAAGTTATCTTACTTACGTCTGTGCGTTGCCTTGGTGAAGGCATTACACTATTACCCCCACTGTTTAGACTCCTACTCCAAACACTTTGAGGTCTAGTTGGGACTTCATATTGGGGAGATTTCTTGAATGTTGTCGGGTCCAACAACATCAACAATCTATTATTCCTTTAAGTTTATAATATTTATCTTAATGATATTTATCCCTTGGGTTTAATATTGTGCCCTTGGGTTTATAATACCTTAGGGTTTTAGTTTTAATCTCTTGGGTTTATATTATCAATCCCTTGGGTTTATCAATCGAAGCATTCACATCCTTTGGGTTTATTAATCCCTTGGTCCAATGTCGCATTGTGAGAAAGATTGTCTCAATATGAAAATCAGCCATGGTAAACCATGGTTAACCATGTTTATTATAAGGTTTATAATATTCGTTATTTATTATTAATATTTTTATTAACAATATTATTGTTAGTATTATTTAATTATTCAATTATTTAGTAATTTAATATTTTTAAATTATTTAATCTAATTATTAATAAATTATTATTAATTATCTATAAATAATTAATATTATTATTAATTATTTAATTATTATTACTAATTAATTAATTATTAATTAGTATTAATAATATAATTATTAAATATTATTAATAATATAATTATTAATAATATAATTATTATTAATAAGTAATAATTAAATACTAATTATTATTATTTATTACTCTTATTATTATTATTATTGAATTATTTAAATTATTTATTATTATTTAAATTATTTATTATTATTTAATTATTGATTAATTATTAATTATTTTTATTAATTATAATAATAATTATATTTTTGTTGTAATATTTTTTGTTTATATTATTTTTATTATTGTATATTTATCAATGGTTTGTGTGGTAGATACAAATGAAGCCTTCAACATATATCAACCACATTTAATTAATTAAAAGTGGTTGTGCTAGTTAAGTATAGTAATCTAAAGAATTTCAATGTTGTTCTAATTGTCTCCTAGCTTCCTTGAGCACAAAACCATGGGGTTTTTACCAGAGAGTAAAACATGAAACACTCTAACTTCCCACATATGTAGTTATATTCCACAACTTAAATGATGCTAAACACATTTCTATTCTGTTGCATCATATTCCACATTGCAGATAATGTTAGCTTATCTGGAATGTGCATCGAATTGTCTCATTTGTAGAGGATGCTTTACACTGAGGGCCTGGCTACGGGCCTCACCGGGATTTACTCTTAAGATCTTTCATGTTGATCCAAATATGGATGGCTACTATCCTGGAGCAGAGATTTGAATTTCTTCTTCAATTTTGGGGACAAACATTTTTGATACATAGTCAACAACACCTCATTTTTAAATTAATAATATTGATCATTTCTATGTTCAAGCTTCTATGATCCATAATGAATTAAGCAAAGTATTTTGGTAGAAATCACATAAGAGAAATTTTTGGTCGACATGTTTCAAACCAACAAGTGTGGTTCATCATCAAGACTAGATAATCTAGTCCTAATGATGAACAACACTTGTTGGTTCGAAATGCATCGGCCAAAAATTTCTCTTATGTCATTTCTACCAAAAGACTTTGCTTAGTATTGATAATTATTAATAAAAATTGAAACTTTTACTATTTCAAAAAAAAAGTCCTTTAAATGATAAATAATAACTATACTAATAAATCATTTTCCAATGTGATGGAGTGTTCCACAAACTTTCAATGTTAGAATCTCTTCTCACACAACTACATTACCATTTTTTTTTATACCACAATTATAACATAAGTGCCTTCAAAGGAAAAACAATTACATAATAGTATGCAAGAGCTTATATACAATCACTCATTACTCTTGCAAGTGGAGAAAAATAAGATTTAAATAAGTGTATGTACTAAACCAATTTAGTTTTGGATCACTTATGTCATGTGACAAGTGGCCATTTACATTTAATGTGATTCTAACAAATCTCTCAACACATTTCCTAATTTGATTCCTAAATAATGACACTTTTCTAGATGCCAAACCTATTATAACAAATCCATATTATAAGAAGACCTTATGACTCTAAATAATAATATATTAAACTATCTAAATAATTGAATACTAAATTACGTACTTTGGCTCATACATCTAACACTTCTCTCTCTCTCTCTCTCTCTCTCTCTCTCTCTCTCTCTCTCTCTCTCTCTCTCACACACACACACACACACACACACACACACACACACAGAGGAGACCTTGTCTTAGAATCATCAAATATTGTCTTGTATATTGTATTTATTATAAAATGATGTTTCGTCCTCAAACACGACTATAATTACCAATTTCTTATCATTTTTGAGGCACAAGGTTCATAACATTTAACATCATAGCTCATGAACCTAAGGTTTTGCTACTTCACATATAGGTTATCATGGCATTTTCAATATAACATTTTTTTATGGATGGTTTAAAACCATGAAGCTTAGAGGATATTGGGGAGAAATTTTAGCAATATTGAAGTTAATTTTCAGATCTTATTTTGTGATATTTTAGGAGATACTCCAATGAAGTTAGGGTTCATGAATGCTCTTAAAATATGACTAGTTAAAAATTTTAATTATAACCTTTTTATTCTTAGGTTTTAGACCATAAAATTTGGATCACATTGAGGTGAAATTTTGGTGAGCATTTGTTTCAAATTTTAGATCTTGGATCTTATAATTTTAGACATATTCTCTAAATAATTTGAGATTCTTGAATGCTCCTAAAGTCAGTTTCAAACATGTCAGTTTGGGATTTTGCAATAGTTTTTTATTTTATGGGAGGGTTCATATATTGAAACTTGGACCATATTAAGAAGAAGTATTGGGGAACATTTTTCTCAATTTTCATAATTTGGTTCACTATAATTTCAGAGTTACACCTCATGGAAGTTAGAGTTTCTGAACAATCCTAAAGTAAATTTTAGATAGGTCAGCTTGGTATCTTGCTATATATTGTTTTCTGGTACTTCTCAAATTTCAAAATATTTATAAATTTTAGGAGACATATAGAGGTACCTTAGGTACAAATTTTATAATTATATTTTAATAACTAAATATGTGGCATGGTATACAATTTTTTTTCATGGTAAGAGACCAAAAATCAACAAGCTTTTCGAAAATTACCATAACTTTGACTTGGCCCATCAAATTCTATTCACACCTATGAAATTGTACAAAAAATATATCAAAATATTACATACCAAATTTTCATATCCAAAATGGCTCAAATATTAGAGAAACATCAAGAAAAAACTTCATCCATTCAGATATTCTCCAAATTAAGTTACATAGCTTACAATTGACCTAACTATTGATTAGAAGATCCCATTTTTTTTTTTTTTTGGATTGAAATTTGTGATAAAGAGAAGTACTATTATTATTATTCAACATTATTCCAAAGAAATTTATTACATAAATTAAATCAATTTAATGTTTATCCTTGACTCATGAAGAAAGTGAAGACTTAGAATTTAGGTTATCTCAATTAGAGATGAAATTTAATGAAATAGATGGTGGAATGTTTAAAAGGGTGGATATATTAGGTTCTCAAGAGAAATAGAAAAGAACATGAATGAAAATAAGGAATAAATGTAAAAATCCATCAAGGAAGAAATTAAAGAATTACAAAAAAATTTGTTAAAAAATCTCCCTAAAAGGGATGTGGAAATACAAGGAAATCATGAACATAAGGAGAAGCATTATCTTGAGAATCAATCTCATATTGGGAGTATGATATCACATTTGGAGAGAACAAATATTAAATTGTAGAACCATAATTGTGTCTTTTCAATCTAAGATACACATCATCAAGGCTTTAAGTCAACACCAATAGACTAATATATTCCAAAAATCAATACGAGGAAGTTTAATGGTAATGATACTATAAAATGGATATTTCAGATGGAGAAATACTTTTATCTTTACCAAATAATATATTTACAAAAGGTAAATATTGCATCCTTGTTTTTTGAAGAGACCAATATGTATGGTATCAATGGCTTTGTGAAAGGAAAAAGGATCTTGTTATATCTTGGTCAAATTTTATAGAGGAATAAATAGCACAATAAGGGGGTATTAAGAGATACATTCTTTAGTCAATTAGTAAATCTTTGACAAAAAGACTGAGCTTTAGATCATATTGAACAATTACAAAAGTTAAGTCTCAAAGTAAAGAATATTTCATAGGATAATTTATTAGACCTATTCATTGGAACTTTAAAGGAAAGAATCCAACATGAGGTGTGTATATTTCAACCTAAATCTATAGAGCATGCTTTCAGTTTGGAAAGAAAAGTTGAAAGTAATATGGCCACTAGAAAATTGCTCAGTAATATCTACTGAGAAAATCATGTTCCCTCTCCTAAATCGACAATACTGACTCCTCACCAAATGGATGAAAGAAGAGAAAAGAGACTATGTTTCAACTTTGATATTAAGTTTAGTAATGGGAATAAATACAGTGATAATAAATTATTCTACATAGACTCTGAAGAGGAAGAAGATCAAGAATTGAAATAGCCACAATATCTAGAGCTAGAAGAGACTACTCAAATAATATCATGTCCTGCATTGGATGGAATCAATACTCCAAAAACCCTTAAGATAGAAGAATATAAAGGAAAAGAAGGTAACCATTTTGATTGATTTGTGAAATATCCATAACTTCATCAATTACAAATCAAAAAAACTTCTCAATTGTTTAGGGACGTGTCATAGTATTAAGATAAATATGGGGGAGTAATTTTTGGATAGTCCTATGATTTAAATACAAATGGGTGTTGTTAATGTTGTATTACGGGTCCAATGGTTACAATAATTGTGAACAATGACCTTTAATTTTCAAGATCTATTCATAAAATTTACCTTAGAAGGAAATGGAATTGATCGTGGAGGTATTCAACGAAAATCATCTAAAGTGATAAATTCTAATGGAATGACAAAATTACTCATAAATTGACACGAGGGTGTAATTGCATAATTATGTATTCCAAATGTTTAAACACCAATATCATATATGTTATGGGATTTCCATTAATTTGTTAGCAATCACCCTAAGGTATTTTGATTAATGTCTAAGAGTAGTCCACTTAATCAAGATGATTCCCATGTTATTAACTTATAGTTGAGAAGTGTAATGGAGATAAATGAAGAAGGGAAAATAATCATAGAAGTAGAAACAATCCTTGAAACAAGGATTAGGTAGCCAAGTAACTCAAAAATTATGGAATACATCATCAAATAGAAGAAACTACTAGTGGAAGAAAAGACATGGAAAGTTAACTTATTCTTGTAAAATCACCTGCAATTAGTCAAGTGTTGAGGAAAACAATTCTTTGAAGTGGAGGGGCATGTTAAGACCTATAAGTTCCACATTAACCCTGAAACCCATTATTAAGCCCTAGATATTGAGTTGTTACATTTCTATTGTTATATTTTTATTTAGGATAGAACCCCTCATGGTCCCATTTTATTAGAATTCTATCCCTTGTCTCTGATATATACACTAAGGAGACATAGTCTTAAGATCATAAAATATTGACTTGTACATTGTATTCATTGTGAAAGGATGTTTCCCCCTCAAACAGGACTATATTTATTGGTATATTATCATTTTTAAAGTACAAGGTTCATAAGATATGAAAATCCCTTGAGAAAATTACTTAACTTGAATTCCCAAAAAGTATTTCATGAGACCAAGATTTATCATCTCAAATTCCGTTTTCATAGTAGCTTTGGAATCATATAACATCAAATCATTATTAAATATTATGTCATCTACATAAATACAAACTATAAGTATTTTACCTTGATTTGATTCAGTGAAGAGAGTGGGCTCATAACTACTCCTAATGAATCCATTGTTGAGTAAATATGACTAAATATGAATGTACCAAGGCCTTGGAGCTTGCTTCAAGCCATACAAGACTTTCTTCAAATTCTACACTTTTTACTCTTGGATTTTTATTTCAAATCCTAGTGGTTGATCAACATACATCTCCTCTTCTAGTGTTCCATTCAAGAAGATTGGCTCTACATCCATCTAATAAATTGGCCATTTGTTCTAGATGCAATGTCTAACACAGTTTGAATAGTATCAAATATGTTTACTAGAGTAAAGGTTCACCATAGTCAATACTTGGCTGTTGAGAAAATCCTTTGGCAACTAACCTTACCTTATACTTATTGGACATTGCCTTTCTCATCTAGTTTTGTATTGTACACCCACTTAACAATAATACTAGCTTTATTTGTTGGGAGATAAACAAGATCCCATGTATCATTCCTTTCAATAGATTCAATATCTTAATTCATGTCCTATACCTAAGGCTCTTCTTTGATTTCCTCTTAAAAATAAGTAGGTTGATAAGATAATAAAGAAAATCTAGTATGTTAATCCATGTCACCACACTGTTAATGTATTTCCCTTTAGCTCATTGTTTTTCGATTTCTAACCAAATATTTTGACTCAATAGAATAAGGATTATTTTCCTATTTTCCCATCGGCTATTGACTCTCTACTAGAAGACAAACTAGCTTCATGCCTTTGCATCTATAACCATGGAAACATTGCTTAATAGAATTACTGCCCTAAATTTTTTTCCTATTCTTCTATTGGGAGATATGGATTTATACTATACAATTCTTAATTCTATTTATAATTGCAAGACGTTTTTTTCAAATAATTTTACATCTCTTCTCACCACAATTTTTTTAGTGACTAGATTATATAACTTGTAGGCTTTCAATTGCTCACTATATCCAATGCAAACACATTTTTCGCTGCCATTGTCAAGCTTCATCCTTAGCTATTTTGGGGCATGTGCATAAACAATACAAAAAAATTGCAAAATGAAATACACTTGACTTTGTGCTACTCCATGCTTTTTGAGGAACTTTACTTTTCAAGCTACTTTTTGGAGTTTTGTTCAATATATAAACTGAACAAGCAACAACCTCCACCCAAGAAGCATTGGATAAATTTCTAGCTTTGAGCACACTCTTTTCCATGGTCATAATGATTTGATTCTTCCATTCAACCACTCTATTCTATTGTGGAGTATATCTAGTGGTGAACCATCTTTGAATTCTCCTTTGTCTACAAGACTTTGAAAATTTCTTTGAATCATACTCCCCTCCTCCATTTGATCTAGCACTTTACATATTTTCCACTTTGCTTTCTACAATAGCCTTTAATTATTTGAATATTTTGAGTGTCTCAGATTTGTTCTTGAGGAAATACACCCATAAATTCTTGATAAAATCATCAATAAATGTTAGAAAGTAAAATCTTCCACCAATGGAGTAAGTTTGCATGGGCTCACATGGATCTATGTGGAAACATTCTAGATGCTCCTTGGCTCTGTAGGAGGCGTCTAGAAAACTCTCTCTTTGATCCTTCCCAAGAATGCAAATTTCACAAGTGTTATATCTATTCATTCAATATAGGAAATCCATTACCATTGATTGTTTCTTCAAGAGATTAAGACTTATTAAATTTAGTTTACCATACCTAAGATGCCACAACCAAGTCTCATCTATTCTTGAGACATTTTATGCATATGATTGACAAATTTACACATATTGGATTCAATGGGAACATCCTATTCTTGGTTAGTTAGACCTTTGTAACAAGACTTTTACCACATGACTTATATAAGATTGTGCAGTGGAGCCTTTGAATCTGACATCAAAACCATGTTGACTCAACTAGCTAATACTTAACAAAATGTGTTCAATATTTGGTACATAAAATACATACAAATATCTTTCCTCTCATTTTTCTTAATCAATTCAGACACAACAATGTTTCCTATGGCCTTGACATGATAATCATGTCTTAAAATAATTTCATATTGGAGTTTTATATACTAGCAAACAACTTTGTGTTACATGTCATGATTGTTGGTACAACTACCTAGCAACTAGAGACCCTTATTATGATTTTCATTGGAAATGATTTGACTTGAAATGAACATTGTATTAGTTGTCACTCCTTCAGTGTCAGAGAAATATTATGTTCCCTTACTCAGTCCAAATGCTTCTTTCTTCATTCACTTTCATAGTCGCCATAATTTTTATAGCCATAACATTGTACTTTGGACTTATCTATTCATCTTCTTCTCCTCCCAATAATTATGAGAGTGTCTAGATTGATTTGATTGTGCTAACTATTTTGGTAGAGTTATTATTTATACTTAATGATTACCTATACCTCTGCTTCCCCTACATCTAACTCTACCAATGGATGCTAGAGTCATGGAGACATGCTTTAAGAAATATTCCATGTTAAATTTTCTTAATTCATGGGACAAAAGAGATCCCATCAATTCTTCTGTTGTCAGTTTCAATAGATATTTGGACTCCTATATTTCATTAACAACCATTTCAAACTTCTTAGGTAGGCTCTTGACAATTTTCTTCACAATTTTCTAATCTTGAGCTATCTCTTTGTGAGCCCTGAGTTGGTTCACAAATCCCATCACTTTAGTCATTAAGTGGGAAACATTCTCCATCTCTTTCATCTTTAATGTTTCAAAGTCTCTTCTAAGGGTTTGAAACTTCACAACTTTAACTTTTTCGTTGCTCTGATATGCTAATGCTAGGATATCTCAAGTTTTCTTTCTACTTGGTACTCCCATTATTTTGGGAAAAACTGTGTGATCTACTGAACTATAGATCCAGAACATGACCTTATCCTCCATTTCCCTCATTTCTGCAAGTTTATTATTTTGGACATCATAAATGATGTGTAGATTTGTTTGATCTAGCTGTGATAACCCATTTTCCAATTCTTCTCAATATTCGTGTATCTGCAAAAGGGTTTTCATTCTCATGGGCCAGAACTCATTGCTTTTTCCAACAAAAATTGGTTCCCATGTCTACTCCAAATTACTTATAAAAAAAATCTTATAATGCCAATAAAATTATTTTCAATTTCTCTAATATACTCATAGCTACACCCCCTTTTCACCTAAAACAAATCCTTTTAATCCCTTTCAAAAAATTGTATCTTCAAAACTAATTTCCCAATTAAATAATAAAGAGAATAATATGCATATGCATTAAATAACACGTGTATCAAAATTTTGATCCACTTAAAGACAACTAATATATTGGAGAATTTAATAAATTAAATATATTTGAAAAACCTTCAAGCCTTAGAAAATTTAAGCTTTGGATATTTATTTAATATTTGAGTTTTCAAATCTTCATGAAATTAAACTTTAGGATTTATTAGTGGTCATTGAACTTCAAAATACCTTCGACTTGAACAAACTCCACACGACATCCTCAACAGCTGGCGGTTAGGCCAATGGACCCTCTTTATCCATGAATAAGGTGGCTATATCAATGAATAGGGAATTTGGGGGCAACTCTTTATCAATGATAAATGACTACCTGCATGGCTGAGCAGCTTTGCAGAATGCAGTAGTAAAGTACACTGAATTGGTGGCTCTCATTGCACAAGAAACCAACTTTGGTCTTTAACCTTGTTTTGATGTGTTTTGTTCCTATGGATTACTGTGACTAAAAATAGATTAATGGTGATTGTGACTGACGGATGAAGAAGAAAAAATATCTAATCTCAAGTTCTAAAATTCAAACCCTCATATATTTGCAATTTGTTCTCTACTATATGAAGAGGCTTATAATGACCTTGATCCTCTTGGTACTATGTCATGTCTTTTTGAAATTATCTCTAAGGGCCTTTCAGAGTGCAAAAGTGTTATCACTCAGGGAAAACCCTAGTTGCAGGGAAAAACCCTATGGTAACCTCAAACTAATTTTAGGTTGACAGTTGGACCTTCAACCTAGAGGGGGATCTCTCCATAAAACTCAACTAATATATGGTTACTATAGTAGAAGGTTTTGCAATTGAGTTCAGGTGGCCAACTTTGAGTTTAGGTATAAGATGGTTGGATGATCCTCAAAACTTACCATTAGGCATGGATTCAAACTATCAACCAAATTAAATTATAGATCTAATGAGAAATTTTAAAAAAGCATGGGAGTAACATTTCCTTTGACTATTTTGGAGATTTCGAAGAAACATAAACTGGGAAAAAAGAGAGCTTACAAGAGTTGAGAACAAGAAGTATTTGATGTCTTATAATTCAAGAGAGGAGCATCAAATGAAGTCCAATCTCATTAAACTAGCATTTTAGATATGAAAGAGACAATTAGTAACATAAAAATACTGACAGGGAAATGAAACACATGAGTTTTATACTAGTTTCTCATCAAACACTCCAAATACAATTAAAGTTGCTCAAACATATCCAAACTACAAGTAATTTTTCAAAATATTTCCAACCCTTTTTCATTATTCATAAACTGTCTTTATAGAGTTTCACATAAGATATTGCAAAATAATAGAATCCTCATAATTACATTACTGATATATTTTAAAATATCCTTTTAGTTCATGTATATAAAAGATAAAATTAGAAAATATCTAATGAATCCTAGAAAACTGTAGTCAAATATGCTAAATTCTAGGCAAGAATAAAGTGATATGGTCAACTGTCTGGCTGGAAAATAGAACATGTCCCCCTGTCGATTTTCAACAAAACAAGTCCCTCTGCCTACTTGATCAACACTTCCCCTAGATGTCTTCTGCTATTCTGTGATTTTCTGGAAAAATTGCTAACAGGTGGGTTGTCAGCATTACTTGTTTTCTGATCTGAGATATAGCTAATATAGCTAACAACTGAGAGGTCGATCATTTGGAATATCACTGACAACAAGGATGTCAGCATCTCTATTTCATTTTAGAAAAAATTGCTAACAGGCACATTGTTAGCATTTTCCTATAGGTTTCGTTTACTAACCAGTATGAATAGTTTGTTTAAAATACCTGACAAACACAATGTCAAGTTATTCAAAAATGATGACGAAAGCATTGCTTCCTCTCTCGAATTTCATGCTCTATCAAAACTAATAGGCCAACTGTTAATGAAATGAAAAAAGTAAATTTTGATATAAACAAGTGGACAAAAATGGTTTTGATACCTCGCATATTAACTGAGGGTACTGGTAGCTTTGAGTAACACATCCAACTTGCCTAAGCTCTACTTCTTGTTCTTTCTAGTCTCCATGGGATTTCCTTTGGCAACCTGTTTATTTCCTTTATGGTTTTCAAGCTTATTCTCAAACTCTATAGACTTTTTCTTATAGTTTTTAGGTTTCTTATTGATGATGAAGTCTTTCAGAGGCACATCATCTATGACAATGACTTGTTTAGCTAACTATGGGTTTCTTCTAAGCTTGATTTGATATCGTAGCTTGTTACCCAGTCTGAGAATCTTAGGTGTTGGTTCCATTTCCTCTTTTATTGGCTTCTTTCCCTTTAAATATTTAGGAATAGATGTGTCTACAGGGGTGTTCTCTAAGGGTAAAGTTGAAAAATTATTGAGGCTAATGTTAGCTTATGGGATTTTCAACGATGTAGGCTTCGGCTTGTCCAGCCAAGCACTCTTCCTCTGATAGAAGTTAGGAGCTTTTGGGGCAGCTAAGGTAGAAGGGGTTTTTGATTTTTCATGAATGATGGGAGTCTGAATAGGGGCTTGAGTCTGAGTCTTATTCATCCTCTTAATAGTTTGTGGTATGGCTCTTTTCCTTTTGGCAAGTTGAGATTGGAACCCTCCCCGGAAAAGGAAATGGTTCTAGGTCCTCCCAAGCTTACTCAACTGAATTTCTATCAAAAGTTTAATCAATTCCTTGTGATAAATAAAATGTGAAGAAGTGTTAACCCTAGCCCTAAACCTAGAAACCATGTGCTTGAGGCTTTCCAACAAGTAGAAGCAGGTATTAATCCTAATCTTCCCATCCAAATGTGCTAAGAAGTAGAAATGGTATAAATTTACTCTATTATAACGACCCTCACAAGTAAAATATTGTTGGAAAATCTGCAAGGGAGCATACCATTTGTCCTGTAGCTAGTCTTTTCGAACCCCAACCATGCAATTTTCTGCTTTGTGCTCTTCCTTGAAGAAAGATGGAACTTCTATGCCTACTAGAATATGGCTGTGAAACACCCTATCACCATCCATGGGTAGAGCTATGGCTTTTAGTGTGCTCTGTGACTTCAAACACTAAACCACCAACCTCCACATGGCTACCATCGAAACCTGTTGCAAATGATTGACCTACCAAATCGTGGTAATTGGAACACTAGTAGAAAAGCCGACTCGAACCTGCATGTTGGAACAAATGTAGGATATCATGATAGAAATTCAATAGCTCTGGTTCTTTAGGCTTAGTTCGGTCTAGCATTCCTCCCTTTCCCATTCTGGCTGATACGTTTTGACACCTAATCATAGGGATTGGGTGAACAACTGTAAATAGTGTAAATAAATAATGGAGAAAATGGAGAGTCGTCAAGAGATGAAACTCAACAGTCACTCCCTCATGTATATAATAATGAACAGCCTAAATGAATAATATAATCTCATTTTAGGAGTTACCTCCTGGCCTGATGTGGTATCAATTCCAGTTCTAATTTTAGCTTTCCTCCCTCCTTAACTCCCTCATGTTCTACCTATTTTTGCAGAACTGTCACCTTCTTTCCATCCTGTACACTTACTTTGGTGATTTCTCTGTCTTATCCCTGCAAGACTCTGTGCATTATTGACTTCACTAGTCTAAATGCAGTGGGAGTGCTGAAGGGTTGATTTTTTACATTAAGGCATTTCTTTACCTACTGTGAAGACTGGAGCCAGTTGCCAAGAAGTGTTGCAACTGTGATGCCAAGAAGTGTTGCAACTGTGTGCTGGAAGGGTGGCGCAGCTGGAAGCATGGTGTTATGGCCAACACTGTGACTGCAACTTCATTTGAGTGTATTATTCCCTGGAGCATGGTGCTGGACTGAGTACACTTTGTGTTTGGTAGAAGACCAAATGACCCTCCATTATATCAATATTTGGAGACTGCTAGAAAACGTTGCATACTGTTGGAAAACACTGCATACTGCTAGTACGAATTATTTATATGCATCAAATGATTTTGTTGCTCGTTTGATATCAAAACATTACATACGCTGGTCTGATGCCAAAATGTTGTATACGCTAATATTTCAATATGAATATTTTGAAAGTCTGCATATAAATCCTTGCCATATATAAATGAGTTTTCCACCTAAACAGAAGATATCTAGAAAGGTTGTGTTTGTTTTGGAAATCAAAATAATATATTTTTTTGGGAATGCATTCACTAATATCTATTATTGGAGTAGTTCTCTCTAGGAAAGAGAACTATCTAGAATGGTCAAGAAAAATTAAACACACTCTCATTTTTAATGAGCTGTGGAAAGGAGTGTGTGTTGGAGATAGAGACAAAGAACCAGAACAACCTACCTCATATAAGGAATTCACCATTTGGGAAAATAAGAACAGCAAGGCTTATTCATTGATTGTAGCATCAGTAAATGAAGAGGTGAGTCGCCATATTTTGCCATTTTAAAATGCTTTCAAAGCCTTACAAAAACTAAAAAACTAAAAGAACTCTATGACTCACACTCTACACTTGAAGTTGTTCAACTCATGATTAAATTGTTCAGCTTTGAATTACAAAATGATGATCCTCTTGCTCTTGCATCAGAAGTAAAATCTATTATGTGTGATATCAAAGTCACTAATGTTGAACTAGACATTCATCTTCTAGCTTTTCTCAAGGCAGTTTATCCCACTTACTCAAATTATCTTGAGTCATTGCAAGCAAATGGAAACCTCAAAGATATTACCTTTGACTCCCTTGTGAAAAAATTTGCTGAAAGAGAGAAAGATTTTGGGAAGAAGACAGCTCCTCAGTCTTTCGAAGAGGTTGTGTGTCTTGCACATAGACAGAAGAATCTTGCTCAAGATTCTTCCACAGGAAGAGGTGGTCGAAGAGGAAGAGGAAGAAGAAATTTCAGAGGCAGGGGGGAAGACACTCTCAAGGAGAAAAGTGAGATTTACATTGCATATGTTGCAAAAGAGATGTATCACATGATGCATCCACATGCAAGTTTCTTTGGACAAAGTTGAGTAGGAAATAAACCAACCCAAAGGTAAAACTAATGACAAGGAGAAAGGTAAAGCACCTGAATCTACTCACTATGTTGTGGCACACTGTAATATTGGAGTAAACGAAGACTTATTTAAAGCTTCACTTACTGCTTGGAAAAATGATTGGTTGATTGATTCAGGAGCAACTTGCCACATGAATTTTAGAAGAGATTGTTTTGAAGAATTTACTGACAATGTTGATGGAGCAGTATACTTTGCATATAAATCAAAACTCAAGTCGTCAGGGCTTGGTACAATCAGGCTTAAATTGCAAGGTCTTCCATACTTTTTTTGCGTCATGTTTTATATATCCCACAACTAAGAAGAAATTCTCTATCCTTGGTCAACATTTGCTAGTAAGGACACTCCATTCACATGTTTGATGGGAAGGTTGGGGTAAGAAAAGCATCAGACCACTCACTTGTCATGACAGGGATAGAAGAAGAAAGGCTTCTCAAGCTACAGGGTACCTCTGCGCGTGCACAAAATTTCTCATACAATTCTCATTATGATGAAGGTACATTTCCATCAAGATTATTATGGCATGATAGATTTGGACACTTGAACTATGATAGCCTCTGCTTGTTGAAGAAAAATGGTGTTACTGGTTTGCCTACAATTCCTAGGAAAATTAAGCAATGTGATGCTTGCATTCTAGGAAAGCATAGCAAACAATATTTTCATGATTCACATTCCAGAGCACATAGAAAATTTGAACTCATTCATTCATATTTATGTGGTCCAATGCCTGTTCCTTCTGCAAATGGAAATAAATATATGATGACATTTATTGATGACTACACCAGAATGTGTTGGATTTATTTATTGAAGAACAAATATGATGCTTTTCAAACATTCAAGAACTTTCATACATGGATTGAAAATGATGCACAATCTCATATTGGCTCTATTCGCACTAATAATGGAAAATAATACACTTCAAATGAATTTCAAAACTATCTTCGCCAACATGGGATCAAACATCAAACAACTATGCCTTATAATCCCCAAAAGAACGGAGTAGCTGAAAGAATGAATAGGACAATCTTAAATATGGTGCGCTCCATGATGTTTTTCAAAAATGTGAAATTGATGTTTTAGGCTAATGCAGTTCTATGTGCTGTATATGTAAAGAATAGATGTCTATCTAATGCTATTAGAAACAAATATCCTTATGAAATGTGGTATGAACACATTCCTTCAGTAAAGCATCTCAGGATCTTTGGTTCCACATGTTATGCCTTGATACCAAAGGTACATAGAAACAAACTTGGTGGAAGAAGTAGTAAGTGTATCTTCTTGGGGTATTCAAACACCTCCAAAGCATACTATCTCGATGATGAAGTGATCTAGGTGGCTCCAGAGAGACACATAGGACAAAGATGGCTCAAAAATCGAAGTGTTTGGAATGACTTTGAACCAGGACCAGAGTGTAGATCTCATCGTCTTGATCGTGGAGGAGTGAACATTTTGTCAAAATGAGCTCGTATGCGAAAGATAGAGCTCTTCAAAGTTTGACATGACAAGGGAAAAGTGGGACCCACAGTGTGCCACATGGCATCCCAGTAAGCAAGTGGGACCCACATGGCAGCCCATCAGCCATTGACACTTGGCATTCTCTCATTTGTCTCCTAAACCTGCATAGGAGACAAAATCATTTTTATATGGTTATAACCATATAATGACTTTTTTTAATATATATGGTTATTAAAATAACTATATGACACAACAAAACAATCAAACGCATGTTTTTGGCATCGGTGGCAACAACCCCCTCTGAACCCTTTAAACCACCTTATCGCAATATAAATCGCAACAATAAACACACACACACACACACACACACACATATATATATATATATATATATATATATATATATATATATATATATATATAGATAGATATATATATATGGGATTGGGATCGGCAGCAATAACCCCCATCGAACCCTCCACCACAATCGCCGCAAGTTATGTTAACCATATATACCACATATATGTTTAAAACAATGTATTAAGGGGCGGGCGTTGGCCATCAGCAATGGACCTGGCCCAAACCCCAATGGTCCAACCATATATATGCGCCGATTTATATATGCTGCATGTCATATATCGCCCCGACCGACTATATGTATGCCGATTATAATAACGTCGATATCTATATCAGTGATATCCCACATAAAGCACTAATACATACATCGTGTTGATCGCTAATTGTAATATTATCGATATATATATCGACGAAGTCCCGAAAATCACGCTGATAAACGCGCCAGTGGTCGTATTGATTGCCAATTTGATATGCCGATCGCCGATTTTTGCACCAACAACAGTTAAGGGTCTGCCGATAATGCAACAACATGGGGTTTTTGGAGTTTGTGGTTATAAAAATATATATATGGAGAAGGGGGGATTTGATCCCCTGACCTCTCCTTAACCATTTGTTGAATTTAACCAAGGCACCAACTGCTCTCATTGTTAAATCCACCAGGGTTTTTCTTATTTAAACTCAAGCTTTTACCTCTGCACACAATTTGAGATAGAGAGAGACTGCAGGCATAGATTTCGAGGCAAGATGCAGGCATGGATTTTGAGGTAGAAGGCAAATTAATTAATATTTTAAGGCAGGAACCATGAATTTTGCAAGAGGGCAAAATTCTCACTTTGTCAAAATTTGACAAATTTTATATGGTTTTTACACCTCTCATCGCCACGAACACAATGGTGCTGTTCATTTCTTAATCAGAGCTCTGCATTTTTCAGTCATTTCCAGAATGCAAATGGAACCATGATTTTAGCGAAAACATGGAGTGGAACCATAAGCCATGAAATTTTCCCAAGGAGGTAAAATTTTGACATTTCAGAATATAGTCAAGTTTATACTTGCTTTTCATGGTTTTCCATAGGGATTGCAATGGAGAGATCAGATTCGCCATCTGAGTTGCAGATTTACAGTCCATCCATGGAACAAAATCTTTGAGGAACCCTGGGGGAATCTAGAAGATTCCTTGAGCCCAAAATTCTCAACTTCTCAGAATTCAAATTTTGGACAGTTGATTCAGCACTTCTCAACACCACAAATTTGATGGTGTCTTCAAATTTCTTATTCTCTCATTTCTTCTTCTATTCACTTTTCTAAGTGCTTGTGCAGATGTCCACATTCATGTGTAAGCAGCCATCTTCATGCGATCGATGCCTTGAGAGCAATGGTCCGAGCAGCTTCAACAGTGTGACATCCACTTCTTTAGATGGCCCTTGGTTGTGAGGTATATGATGTGTTCATGTACTTCTTTCTGCATAATGTTGTACAGATCCTTGATTGATGTTGATGCAGGATCTTGTTTATTACATGTTGTCATGATTCCTTGCTTCATGTTATGTGAAATATTTTTGGTGATGTACTTGTTGTCATAACTCATCATGTTATGCTTTGAGATCCCTTGTTGTATGTTGTTGGGATACTCTTGTTGTCGTCATGCATGTTTTGTTTTGACATCCCTTTTGTGCCATGTTTGCAAGATGTTCATCATGCATGTTTTTGTATCATACTGATAGGAGTCTTTTGATTAAGAGTTCTAGTTGTGGAACATCTCTTAGAGCCACTCCTGCATGAGGGCATTTTTCCTTGTATGATTGAGACATCATCTCTGTGTACATCACCATTATTGACAACACTTAATGCAGCGGCCTACACCATCTTGACACTGAGACCCAGAGACGTAGTCCATCCTGGACGAACTCCGTTATCAACACTTATGTTTTCATGTGTTGATGATTGTTATTTTCCTCTTATTCTTCACATTCAGATGTATTCATTAATTTCCTTTTAAAAAGAAATTTTAACACATCACGAAAGTAAAAGGTCTTGGAAGGGTCCTTCTTCACACCCGGACCTAGATCAAGTATTATAAGAGCGGTCTTCGCGTTGATGTGAATTGCAGTGTGAACAATGACAGAGGATGAAGGAGCAATGTACGAGAGCATGCTTAAAATTTCCAAGAAAGTGGAAATCCTGTATGAAACTCTACAGAAAGAGACAGAGGAAAAGGAGCGATTGCAGCTTCAGTTGCAAGCCACAGAAGAGGCCATGGATGAACTAAAGAAAAACAAACATAATCTTCAAACAGAGAATGATGAATTGAAGATGCGCTTACATGAAGAGAAAGAGGAAAAACAAAGTTTGCTATGACAGTTGCAAGCAAAGGACGAGGCCTTGGAAAAGTTGCAGCGTGACCCATGCGAGGTAAAAAGTAGTTCTCAATCTTCATGTATGTTTCTTGATGATGATTTTGCTATGTTTGAAAATCACAACACATGAATTGGCTCCAAACTATTGAAGAGAATGGGATATGAAGGGAAAGGCTTGGGCGTTAATGGCCAAGGCATTATCAATCCCATCAAGGTAGAGGAATTATCATGTCAAACAGGACTTGGGTATGTTAGGAAAGAGGTTGGGGAATGCGTTGAGACAGTTAGCGAACCACCAATGACGGATGATGAGAAACCATCATCAGTTCTTTCCAAATTGAAAGAGAAGGTAAAAGATGTTGATTTCCTTTCGATTTCACCTTCACATAGTATGATTTCTGTTGGAGATTTGGAGATGCCCATTACAGGAACAAACATGAGGCTCCTTACAAGGATGAGGCATGAGGAGAAAGAAGAACTTGGTGCTAATAACCAAGGCATCACTCAACCTGTGGAGGTTGTGCATGGACATCAATTTGCAGGCTCGAGATACACTAAAGGAGAGTGTTGAAAGGTGTTATATTTTTCCAAGACATTTTCGAGGAAAGAGTATGATGGGAACACATCCCCATCATCCCATGGTAGTTTCCAATGCAGGGAGAGAGCTGAGGCAATCTCTCATCGCCATACTGACATCAGAGAAAACATGGGAAGGTATAACCATTTTCGATCTTCAAATGTTCATTTTTATTATGATGATGTTTTTAATAATGAATGAAGATTAAGGCATCACAAAACATGTACCTTTTGTGGTTTACCTAACCATACCTTTTCTAAGTGTTGGAAAAGAATAGAAGCACTCATGAGGTGTGAAAGACCCTCTCAACAACATGAAAAGAAACAGGTTAAGCAGATACGGAGAAAGAAAGCCTACTACAGTCATTGCAACAGAAATGGCCATCAGAGAGCCACTTGTTGGAAGCTCCATCCAAATCAACGCCTTAAAGACAAAGCATCAGTGCATGAACCAGGAAGAGCAGTTGTTCGACAAGCAAAGCCACCTCAAGGAGGTGACCCATTCACATTGATAAGTGAAAAATGGTTTTTTTGACATGTTTTTGTTTCATGTTCATTTTTTTGTAAATCATTTGTTGCATTTTAAGGTGTAAAATTGATGATGTGTTTTCCATCACTTGGTCAGCAACAATGATGTCTGGTCATGTTTTGAGTCATATTTTGAGTTGCATGTAAAAACTTTGAAAGTGATGTTATGTTTCCATCACTTGTCAAAACAATAATGTTTGGCCTTATGTATGTAAATCATGTGTTGCAGTGATGAGGTGTTTTCCATCACTTTTCAAAGCAACAATGATAGGTTGGCCTTGTTGTCATAGTTGGGGTATTGCATCCATCTTGTTGTAAACTTGACCACCGAGTATGCATTATAAACTCGTGGCAAGTGTGGGATGTTTGGGTCTTTCGTTGGTCACGTCATTCAAAGCATGTAATTTGCAAACAATGTACTACAGGTTGTAGAAGTAGTAGGTGTCAGTTAGTCGCTTAAGGTTCCAAAGAACAAAGGTGAAGGAGATGGAAGTGAGACCTTTTCAAGACGCTTATGATACAGACAGGGTACAAAGAAAGTGCAGATTATTTTTCATGATTTTGGAGGGCCAAAAGCTCCTCAGTGGGAAGGATCAATTCAGGTGGCTCCAGAGAGACACGGGACAAAGATGGCTCAAAAATCAAAGTGTTTGGAATGACTTCAAACTAGGACCAGAGTGTAGATCTCATCGTCCTGATCGCAGAGGATTGAACGATTCATCAAACTGAGCTCATACGTGAAAGATAGAGCTCTTCAAAGTTTGACATGACAAGGGAAAAGTGGGACCCACAGTGTGCCACATGGCCAATAAGCAAGTGGGACCCACAATGTGCCACATGGCATCCCAATAAGCAAGTGGGACCCACATGGCAGCCCATCAGCGATTGACACTTGGCATTCTCTGATTTGTCTCCCAAACCTGCATAAGAGACAAAATCATTTTTATATGGTTATAACCATATAACGAAATTTGTTAATATATATAGTTATTAAAATAACTATATAACACAAAAGAACAATCTAACACATGGTTTCGGGATCGGCGGCAACAACCCCCACCGAACCCTTTAAACCACCTTATTGCAATATAAATTGCAACAATAAACGCATATATATATATATATATATATATATATATATATATATATATATATATATATATATATATATATATATATATATATATATATATATATATATATATATATATATATATATATATATATATATATGGGATCGGGATCGGTGGCAATAACCCCCACCGAACCCTCCGCCACAATCGCCTCATGTTATGTTAACCATATATACCATATATATGCACTGATTTATATATGCCGCATGTCATATATCGCCCCGACCAATTATATGTATGCTGATTGTAATATCGGCAATATACCACATAAAGCACTGATACATACACCATGTCAATCGCCGATTGTAATATCGCCGATATATATATCGGCGAAGTCCCAAAAATCGCGCCGATAAATGCGCCAGTGCCCGTATTGATCACCAATTTGATATGTCGATCACCGATTTTTGTGCCAATAGCAGTTAAGGGTGTGCCGATAATGCAACAACGCAGGGTTTTCGGGGTTTGTGGTTATAAATATATATATATATATATATATATATATATATATATATATATATATATATATATATACCATATAACGAAATTTGTTAATATATATAGTTATTAAAATAACTATATAACACAAAAGAACAATCTAACACATGGTTTCGGGATCGGCGGCAACAACCCCCACCGAACCCTTTAAACCACCTTATTGCAATATAAATTGCAACAATAAACGCATATATATATATATATATATATATATATATATATATATATATATATATATATATATATAGATATATATATATATATATATATATATATATATATATATATATATATATATATATATATATATATATATATATATATATATGGGATCGGGATTGGTGGCAATAACCCCCACCGAACCCTCCGCCACAATCGCCTCATGTTATGTTAACCATATATACCATATATATGCGTTGATTTATATATGCCGCATGTCATATATCGCCCCGACCAATTATATGTATGCTGATTGTAATATCGGCAATATACCACATAAAGCACTGATACATACACCATGTCAATCGCCGATTGTAATATCGTCGATATATATATCGTCGAAGTCCCAAAAATTGCGCCGATAAATGCGCCAGTGCCTGTATTGATCACCGATTTGATATGCCGATCGCCGATTTTTGCGCCAATAGCAATTAAGGGTGTGCCGATAATGCAACAACGCAGGGTTTTCGGGGTTTGTGGTTATAAATATAAATATATATATATGGATATATATATATATCCATATATATATATATATATATATATATATATATATATATATATATATATATATATATATATATATATATATATATATATATATATATATATATATATATATATATATATATATATATATATATATATATGGAGAAGGCGGGATTTGATCCCCCGACCTCTCCTTAACCATTTGCCGATTTTAACCAAGGCACCAATTGCTCTTATTGTTAAATCGACCAGGGTTTTTCTTATTTAAACTCAAGCTTTTACCTCTGCACACAGTTTGAGACAGAGAAAGATTGGAGGCATGGATTTCAAGGCAAGATGCAGGCATGGATTTTGAGGCAGAAGGAAGATTAATTAATATTTTAATGCAAGAACCATGAATTTTGCAGGAGGGAAAAATTCTCACTTTGTCAGAATTTGACAAATTTTATATGGTTTTTACACCTCTCATCGCCATGAACACAATGGTGCTATTCATTTCTTCATCAGAGGTCTGCATTTTCCATTCATTTCCAGAATGCACATGGAACCATAATTTCAGCAAAAACAGGAAGTAGAACCATGAGCCATGAAATTTTCCCAAGGAGGTAAAATTTTGACATTTCAGAATATAGTTAAGTTTATACTTGTTTTTCATGGTTTTCCGCAGGGATGGCAATGGAAAGATCAGATTCTCCATCTGAGTTGCAAATTTACAGTCCATCCATGGAACAATCTTTGAGGAAACTCGGGGGAATCTAGAAGATTCCTTGAGACTAGAATTCTCAACTTCTCATTATTCGGATTTTGGACAGTCGATTCAGCGCTACTCGACACCCCAAATCTGATGGTGTCCTCAAATTTCTTATTCTCTCATTTCTTCTTCTAGTCACTTTTCTAAGTACTAGTGCAGATGTCCACATTCATGTGTGAGCAGCCATCTTCATGCGATCAATGCCTTGAGAGCAATGGTCTAAGCAGCTTCAGCGGTGTGACATCCACTTCTTCAGATGGCCCTTGGTTGTGAGGTATATGATGTGTTCATGTACTTCTTCTTTCTACATTATGTTGTATAGATCCTTTATTGATGTTGATGCAGGATCTTTTTTATTACATGTTGTCATGATTCCTTGCTTCATGTTATGCGGAATATTTTATGTGATGTACTTGTTGTCATAACTCATCATTTTATGCTTTGATATCCCTTGTTGTATGTTGTTGGGATACTTTTGTTGTCATCATGCATGTTTTGTCTTGACATCCCTTTTGTGCCATGTTGGCAAGATGTTCATCATGCATGTTTTTGTATCATACCGATAGGAGTCTTTTGATTGAGAGCTCTAGTTGTGGAACATCTCTTAGAGCCACTCCTACGTGAGGGCATTTTTCCTTGTATGATCGAGACATCATCTCTGTGTACATCATTATTGATAGCACTTAATGTAGTGGCCTATACCATCTTGACACCGAGGTCTGGAGACGTAGTCCCTCTTGGACGAACTCCGTTATCAATTCTTATGTTTTCATGTGTTGATGATTCTTATGTTCCTCTTATTTTCCGCATGCAAATGTATTCTTTAATGTTCTTTTAAAAAGAAATTTTAACACATCACGAAAGTAAAAGGTCTTGGAAGGGTCCTTCTTATCACCCGGACTTAGATCATGAAGTCAATAAAAGGTTTGTTGTATCTAGAGATGTAATATTTCTTGAATCATCCAAAGCTGACAATGTTGTAGAGTGGCAACTTGATTACTTGCATAGCTTCGCAAATGCAAAATCATATCAGGAATTTGATAATCAGATTCCACATCTTGGAGGGGGGATTACTATACTATATCAACCTGTGGAATCCTCTTCCGAAGCACTCTCTCCCCTGCATGAAACTCCAACAACGGATGATACATTGAGTGATGTGATTGACAGAATTGGGAAACTCAATCTTGATTCAGTCCCAACTCAATCAACTGAGCAGCCTGGACCATCTTAGAAAGGTCCCCGAAAGTGGCTAACAAAGACACTTGAAAGTGTTCATCTTGATGAGGTTGGAAAGACAGGAACCAGAAATTCAACCCAACAAAATGGAGGTGATGTAGATGATTCTGATTCACCTGTTGATATGGATGTTTCTTATTATTGTGAATTGTATTTGTCTATAGATTTTGAACCAACTTCCTTCAAAGAAGCTTCTTGTCATGATGAATGGAAAGAAGCAATGCAAAAGGAGTATGATGCCTTGATAAAGAATGGCACTTGGAAGCTGGTTGATCCTCCTCTGGGAACCAAATCAATTGGCTACAAGTGGGTCTACAAGAAAAAGTATAAAGCTGATGGCTCACTTGACAAGCACAAAGCCAGGCTTGTGGAAAAATGTTTTTCACAGAAGGAAGGGGTCGATTATGAGGAGACTTTTTCCCCCACAGAAAAATGGGCTACCATCCGGACACTTTTTTCCCTAGCAACTCAAAATGGTTGGAAAGTCCATCAAATGGATGTAAAAACTGCTTTCTTGAATGGAGATCTAAAAGAGAATGTTTTTATGTCCCAACTTGAAGGATTTGTTGTGAAAGGATATGAACATAAAGTATGCAAACTTGTGAAATCCTTGTATGGCCTCAAACAAGCACCGCGAGCTTGGTATGAAAAACTAACTGAGCATCTTCTGAAACTCAATTTCAAACATTATGATCTTGATGATGCAACTTTGTTTATCAAGAAATTTGGAAAAATAGTTGTATATCTTGTGGTATATGTAGAAGATATTTTGATGACAGGGAACAATGAGAGCTATATTTCATCCATAAAGAAGGAATTGAGGAAAGGTTTTGAAATGACTGATTTGGGCTATGTTCATTACTATCTTGGTATTGAAGTAACTCAACATCCGAAGTCCATATTCCTTTCTCAAAAGAAGTACATTGGAGATTGGTTGAACAGGTTTGGCATGGCTGAATGCAATCCTTTGACTACTCCAATGGAACAAAACTTAAAGCTCACATCCATTGAAGGAAAAGAATTTTAGGATGCAACAAAGTATAGACAGCTTGTAGGAAGTCTCAACTACTTGACTACTACCAAACCAGACATTTCGTTTGTTGTTGGAATCCTCTCTAGGTTTATGCAAAAGCCTTGTGAGGGATTTTGGTCTGTTGCAAAAAGAGTTCTAAAGTACTTAAAGGGAACTTAAGACTATGGACTCAATTATACACAAGTGGGTGACTTCCGCTTGATTGGATACTCTAATTTAGACTTTGATGGAGACAAAGAAACTGAGGTATCTACTTCTGGTTATGCTATGAGTCTTGGATCAGGAGCTGTCTCCTGGAAATCATGCAAACAATCAGTTCCAACAAATTCCACAACAGAGGAAGAATATGTGGTGGCAGCTGAGGCAACAAAAGAAATTGCATGGCTCAGGAAAATTTTGGAAGATTTGCAGGTAAAACAAGTACATTTGACTCCACTCATGATTGACAATGCCTCGACAATAAAGTTGGCCAAGAACCCAAAGTTCAATGATCAAACAAAGCACATCAATACGAAATAGCATCTGATTCGACATCATGTTGACACCAAAACAATCCATCTTCACCATTGTTCCACTAATGAGCAGATTGTAGACATCTTCACCCAAGCGCTTGGAAGAGAAAAGCTTGAAAGATTTAGAACGATACTTGGACTCACCAACATCCATTCAGATTAAGGGGGGGAATGTTGACACCTAATCATAGGGATTGGGTGAACAACTATAAATAGTGTAAATAAATAATAGAGAAAATGGAGAATCATCGGGAGATGAAACTCAATAGTCACTCCCTCATGTATATAATAATGAACAGCCTAAATGAATAATATAATCTCATTTGAGGAGTTACCTCCTGGTCTGAAAATACTATCCACGAGATCTGATATTGTGTCCCTACTGTGAAAATAGTTTCAATCGCTAAGTGGAAAAATCAGATAACTTACCCATATAACTGCTTATAGGACTTGAGGTTTAAGATATAGTTCATGTAATTATGTGTTAAGTTAAAACTTAACATCACTTGTAGTCATGATTGTGAATCAGATTTTGTTTGATACGAAGGAATTGATCACATGGTTTTCTCAATAATTACATTGGTAATCATGATTAAATTCATACTTTACCCATTTGAACATAACAAAGACATCTACACTCAAAATATTGATGTTGACGTGGTCAACACAATCAACATTTCAAATATTTAAAAATAACCTAATCCCTGACAATTGGCCTGTTGGAGAAATGAGAAAACAACATTATCCTCATTGTCAGAGATATTTTCTTTTCAAACTGTATCAGGTCCCGAAACATTTCTATGAGATTTCACCTATTTATTACAACCTTAAATGTTGACAATGCACTTGTCAGCATTTTTATAAAAAAATACACAAATAATTTTTTTGATGATAACAATTGGCTCCACTGGGATGTTGTCGGTCAATGATGGCAGCAAGAAATTACCCATAGATTAGTCGCCTCATCCATTGAGTGGCTCCCAACCAGTAACCCTGCGACCTATAAATTGCACCACACTGCTGGACACTGCAAACTGAAAATTGAAATTGAAATTTGCTACAAAACATACTCAGAGTGCTGAGCTTATTGGCACACCAACCTACCCTAAAATCCTGAAATAATTTGTCAATCAAATAACACGAAAATGTTAATGCAACCAATCCAGTAGCTACGCAAATACCATGGAATTTTTACTGTGTTTCAATAAAACGAAAACTGGAAAATATAACAACAAT
Organism: Pinus tabuliformis; assembly: GCA_031772625.1. Lineage (NCBI taxonomy): Eukaryota > Viridiplantae > Streptophyta > Pinopsida > Pinales > Pinaceae > Pinus > Pinus tabuliformis. Next base: position 249,655,095 of record CM062805.1, read on the forward strand.
GGCAACTAATAATGGAAAGAGTTTTCACAATGAAATATGATTGAGAATGTAGTTTGAAAAATTCTTCCATATAAAAAGCTACAAGATCTTTGAAATCATAAAATCCACATCTTGTCTAATGATCTAATTGTTCCTTTTGCCTCAACTGTGAACTATCAAGTTCATGATTAAAGTCATAATATTTTTCATTCTCAAAACCAAGGGGTGGATATATATCTTGTTGCTTCTACTAAAATTAAACTTCAAAAGGAAGATCCTGAAATGGAAAAATGTGGGGCAAATTCTGACCTTCTAAAGATTGAATCCTAATTTCAATGTCATTGGCCAACTCTTCTAAGAAATAAATTTTATCTTTCGAGCTACATTTCTATGAATTTAAGTAAGAATACAAAAATGAAGAAAAAATTTCATCCACTTCATCATTAGTGTACATATCATTCCATTCTTTAAAACCTTGAATGGAAATAGGGTCTGCAAATAGGGTCTGCTACAAATTCTGTTTTCTCCATCCATGTTTCCAAAAAGATAAGCCAAAAAGCTGAAAAAGAACTTATAGATTCTGTAGGTAAAGTTTCAACCCAACTTCAACACTCTCCTTGGAATGAATCACAAAAAAGTCTGATAAAGACATCTCCATATTTCACTCTAAGGAGATCAATAAAGTCATGATATTTTGAAATATGTTTCAAAGTCAAGCTTAAATCCTCTCCACTAAATTTTGGACCATTTCTCAAAAAATATTCATCCTTGGGTAAAGGACTAGGGAAATCATGAGTTTTTAAAAAGTCCAAACATGCATACCTTGAAATAATTGTAGCAATATATAAGTCCTTAATTAGTGTAGTGGAGTTACCATGAATGTTTTGAAGCTTTGGATTCCTTTAAAAATGGAGTCGCTAGTGATGCTTCAATTTTTGGATCTCATTGACATTGGAGTCACCAGGTGAATGGTACACAACCTTTCCGTGTTTTTCCTTTGTTCACCATCAAATAGCAAATCCGATCCTTTTCGTTATACCATGGATGATTTTACATGAAACTTTTCCTCCCCAGCAGCAACAGCAAAACGAAAACCATGGTTGCATGGAAAAAACTTAAGGTAACCTCAAACCACTTTTAAGTTGAAAGTTGGGCCTTCAACCCGGAGGGGGATCTCTCTGTAAAACTCAACTACTCTATGGTCACTGTAGTAGAAGTTTTTAGAATTGAGTTTAGGTGGCCATATTTGGGTTTAGGTATAATATGGTTGGATGATCCTCAAAGCTTATCATTAGGCATGGAGTGAAACTATCAACCAAATGAACCTACAGATCTAATGAGAAATTCACACAAATCATGGGAGTAACACGTCCTTCGACTACTTTTGAGATTTCAAAAAAAGATGAACTGGGAAAAAACAATGCTTATAAGAGCTCAGAACAACAAGTATTTAATGACTAAAAAATTAAGAGAGGAGCATCAACTGAAATCCAATCTCATTAAACTAGCATTTCGAACATGAAAGAGACAATTAATAACATAAAAATACTGATAGGAAAATGGAACACATGAGTTTTATACTAGCTTCTCATCAAACATTGCAAATACATTTAAGATTGCTCAAACATATCTAGACTACAAGTAATTTTTCAAAATATTTCCAACCCTTTTCATTATTCATAAACTGTCTTTATAGAGTTTCAGATAACAGTTTGCAAAATAATAGAATCCTCATAATTATGATATTATGGTATTTTAAAATATCCTTTAAGTTCATGCATAAAAATGATAATCTTATAAAATATCTAATGAATCCTAGAAGACAATAGGCAAATCTGCTAAATTCTAGTCAAAAATAAATTCATTTGGTTAACTGTCTAGCTAGAAAATAGAACCCTCTATAGATTTTCAACAAAACAGGTCCCTCTATCTACTTGATCAACACTACCCCTAGATGTCTTCTTCTATTTTGCAATTTTATGGAAACATCACTGACAGACAGGTTGTCAACATTATGATTTTCTGATGTGAGATATAGTTGACAATCGGTAGGTCAATGCTTTCGAATATCCCTCACAACAGAGATGTCAGCATCCTTGTTTCGTTTTATAAAAAATCGTTGACAAGCATGCTGTCGACATTTTCCTATAGGTTCCATTTACTAACCATTATGCATAGTTTGTTCAAAATATTTGACAGACACACTATCAAGCTTTCCAAAAATGTTGACAAAAGCATTGTCAGCTCTCCCAACTTTCATACTATATACAAAAGTAACAAGTCGACTGTCAACGAAATGCAAAAACTGAATTTTTTATTTAAACAAGTGGAAAAAAATGGTTTTATACCCTAACATATGAGCTGAGAGTATTGGCAGATTTTAGTAACACATCCAACTTTTCTATCCTCTACTTCTTGTTCTTTCTAGTCTCCATGGGCTTTTCTTTGGCAACCTATTTATTTCCTTTAGGGTTTTCAAGCTTATTCTCAGACTCTATAGAATTTTTCTTAGATTTTCTAGGTTTCTTATTAATGATTAAGTCTTTTAGAGGCACATCACCTATGAAAATGACTCGTTTAGCTAACTTTGGGTTGCTTCTAAGCTTGATTTTATATCTTAGCTTGTTTGTTGGCCTAGTGTGCCTATTACCCGGTCTAAGAATCTCAGGTGTTGGTTCCCTTTCCTCTGTTATTGGCTTCTTTCCCTTTAAATCTTCAGGAATAAATGTGTCTATAGGGGTGTTCTCCGAGGGTGAAGTCGGAAAAGTAGTGAGGCCAATGTCAGCTTCTAGTATTTTCAATGAAGTAGGCTCTATATTTTCAAGCCGAGCACCCTTCCTCTGATAGACCTTAGGATCTTTTAGATGGGGCTTCTAATTTTTCATGCATGATGGGAGTCTGAACAGGAGCTTGAGTGTGAGTCTTATTCATCCTCTTAATAGTTTGGGGTCTGCCTCCTTTCCTTTTGGAAGGTTGAGGCTGGAACCCTCCCCAGAAAAGGAAACAATTCCAAGTCCTCCCGAGCTTACTCAAATGACTTTCTATCAAAAAATTTATTAGTTCCTTGTGATAAATAAAATATTAAGGGTTAACCCTAGCCTTGAACCTAGAAACCATGTGATTGAGGATTTCTAGCAAGTAGAAGCAGGGATTAATCCTAATCTGCCCATCTAAATGTGCTAAAAAGTAGAAATGATACAAATTGACTTTGTTATAATGACCCTCACAAGTAAAATATTGTTGGAAAAAGCTGCAAGGGAGCATACCATTTCTCTTGTAGCCAGTCTTTTCGAACCCCAACCTTCAAATTTTCTGCTCTATGCTCTTCCTTGAAGAAATATGGAACTTGTATGCTTGCTAGAATATGGTTGTGAAAAACTTTGTCACCGTCCATTGGAAGAGTTGTGGCTTTGGCAATAGTTTTCTCTGTGATTTCAAACATTAAACCACTGACCTCCACATGGCTACCATCGAAACCTGATGTAAATGATTGAGCTACCCAATCATGCTAATTAGAAGACCGATAAAAAACCCGACTCTAACCTGCCTCTTGGAACAAATTTAGGAGATCAGGATAGACAACCAATAGCTCCAATGCTTTAGGCTCAGTTCGGTCTAGCATGACTCCGTTTCCCATTTTGGTTGATACTATCTGTGAGATTCGATGCTAGGTCCCTGTTGTGAAAATAGTTTCAATCGGCAAGTGGAAAATTGGATAGCTTACCCATATAACTTCTTACATGGAATGAGTTTTAAGATACAGTGAATGTAATTATGTGTTAAGTTAAAACTTAACATCAACCTTAGTCATGATTGTGAATTAGATTTCATTTGACATGAAGGAATCAATCACATGGTGTTGTCAATATTTACATCAGTAAACATGATTAAATTCATACTTTACCCCTTTGGACATAATAGAGACATTTGCGCTCAAAATACTGGCGCTAATGTGGTTAGCATAGTGAACATTTCAAATATTTAAAAAAAAGTTAATCACTCACAATTGTGCATCGAAGAAATGAGAAAAAAACGATATCCTCGTTGTCAGTGATATTCAATTTTCCAACTATATTAGGTTCCAAAACATTTCTAGGAGAGTTAACCTATTTATTACAACCTTAAATGCTGACAATGCAACTGTCAACATTTTTATAAAAAATTACAAAAATATTTTTTTTTATGATAAAAAAAATAGTGCTTCCAGATGCGACTTGTAGAAGATGGGGCTTAAACCTTTCAATAAAAAAAATGTGTGTCAAAGACAAGGCCATTCCTGGAAGGTGTTGGTGGGCGGACCCTAGTAGTAAGTCCCGACAGACGTTGGCACAAACATACAACATCATGGGCACTAGAGCACCAACACCAAGAGTTATGCACCACCAAATTATATGGTAGGTGCATTGGGCAACCTGAAAACCCACACACCCTTGCATCACCAAAGTGCACACCTTTTAGAATAACAGAGAGATGTGAGGCAAGATACGTGTTGCTCCATCAGTTTGTTCCCATTGCTCGTAAACTTTCACAAGCAAGTTGTGAAACGATGCAAAGACTGCCACATGTCCCGCCATGCCACCCTCCACATCATAGCATATCATCAATGCACACTACCCCTTCCATTCTAGGTTATCCTACCACTCAACATATAACATCAGCTTACCACATGGAATATCCCACACCATGTGGGCATCATCATAACATTGGCATGATGTCATCCAAATGTTTCCCAATCTAGTCCTGCCACATCTCCACGCCAATTTTTTTTATATAAAGTGTATAGGGGTCCATTTTCCTTGTCATTTTTTCCAGGTCAACTATCCATCTTGACTCGTGTACACTCGTAAAACTTACTTACAAAATTTATTAAATTTTTATCCCTAACCTCATGATTTAAACCGGTGAAGTGTTTCCTCTTATGAATTCCACTTATTAAGACCTCATTTCCCATGAATTTTCAAGAGTTTGGGTCAAATTTAAACCCTAAATATGCCCTACAAAGAAACATGTGGCGCTTTTAGAAAATATCTCATTTTGACTAATAAAACACCTCAATTGGTTAAATTAGCCTTATAAGTGAATTTGTAGGCTGAAATAACCTATGTATTTGCTAAATTCAAGATTATTTGCTTACTAAAAACCATGTCCAACCTTACATGTGCTATTCATTTCCATGGCTCGGATGTTTAAATTTTTTTGCCTTCCAACTGGTTGATTAATCTCATTGTGACACATGACACACCCTCATTAGCCTTCATAATTCTTGAGAATATCGCTTTTGTCATTTCCTCTCTCCTCAATCAACTAATCATTCCTATCATATTTTCATGTTACAATGGCTTCCTCATCTAGTAGAAGTTCTACTGGTATCCTAATCAAAGGAAAGAGCAGAGAACCAAACTATTATGATAAAGATATTAATGTCTGGTACCCACTCATAGAAGCACTTGGACATGAGAAATACCCTCTATATTATGGATGGAAAAGTGGAGTTGTTAAAGGTGCCATAAATTGTTAAGGAGTCATAGGCCTTACTCCCAAACCAGGAGAAGGAGTAGGAAATTACGAGAATAAATCTCTTCCAGGCAAACAAGCACATCTAGAAAATTGAAATTGAACTAGAGCTTCTAAGGAAAGGATACCCCAACAAATCTCCCCTCAAGAAAGCTAAGAAAATAATATGGGAATGTATAATAAGGACAATATATAAAAGTTGTGATCATTTGGAATTGATCCAAGAGATGACTGAGGCCATTAGGGGAGCCTCTCCTTCCAAGACTACAGTGATCATCGACTTTCTTAATGAAATATCCAAGGAAGAGGTAGTGAAGGCCATCATCAACAAGTTTGAATGGGTGGAAAAAGCTAACCAAATAAAAGGAAAGCACAAATTGGTAATATTGGTTGAGAGGAAGATAGAAGCACTAGCAAGAGAGTTATAAGGCTTTAAAGAATAATGTGAGATTCTTTACCAAAAGATGTTTAAGTTTTCTTTAATGGTAATGGGGATCTGTATCCTAAGGAATATTTCATGAAAATCCTAATCACACTTAAAAAGGACCATAAAGGTTTCAATGAAGAGGATTTCACCTTTCACAGAAAATATATTGTGAAATTTTGTTCATACTAAAGAAGATTTTCAAGGAACGAGGAAAATTTTCTTATGATTCAATCACCGACTTGGAAGGAACTATTATAGTTGCATGGTCATGTGATATTCCCTATAATAAATACTGCAAGACTCTCATGGACATATATAAGTTAGCCATTCAAAATGGACCTTTTGAATCATATGTTAGAAGAACAATACCACAAGCACCTCTAGCTGGAGCATGTTCCAGTTCATGATCTCAACTACAAGCACTAGCATCGACATAACCGACACCATCGACAAACCAGCTAAGGTAGCACCCAATCCAAGAAGTGCCTAAGAAAAGAGAGAGAAGAGAACCAATGTACAAGCAAGAGAGAGAATGAAAATATACTTAAGCTAAATTTATAGGGGACCCACAGTACAACTAGCATATCCTTTAGGAAACTTCTAGAAGAAGTTTGTTACAATACAACTAGAATTTTTGTAAATATTTTTGGTGGTTTTCTAAATACCACTAATGGTTTAGGGTAGGGTCTTGAGTCTTGAGTTCTTATACATAGGCATAATTTTGATGTAATTAAGGAAGAAATCTTCTGGTCTAGGGGAGACTATCAAATCTTTTCACAATTTTTTGAGAGTTTTGAAGTTATCTGGGAGGGAATTCAGAAGTGAGTTTTGGGTTGTTTTTCCTTATTTCACATGTAGTTCTATGAACCCACCTTGTATTCTGAATTTTTTCATCATATTAATAAAATTTCAAGGAATTTTCATGGAAAATTATGTTATAAACCTAGTTTTTTATGAAATTGAGATGGGATTGTTAAATTAAATTAAATTTTATAATTGGTATGATTTTTTGGTTTAAGTTTTGCAAAAATTATCAAAATTGTTGAATGGTATCTTGGCTTTTTTATGGGTTTTACACGGGTTTTTAATGAAATGGAAAAATTCAAAATATTATATTTTCATGTGGTTGAATTCTTAAATTCTCAACTACCCATCTAATTTTAACAGGTTTTAAGGAATTCTTAATTACTCTTTTGAATTTGTTAAGATATGTTCTCCATTTTTCTACTTCTCCAAACTCCTTTAGTTCTTTATGTCAAAGCCAAAAATCATGAATTATCTAGTTGAAAACAGTGGATATCTTTCCCAACAAAACTATTTCTAATGGTTCATTTATTTCCTCTACCTAGATTCTCAAAAGAATTCTAAACTTTTAAAAAATAAATTGAGATTTTTCTGGAATGGAACTCATCAATTGTAATTTGTATTTTCTTGAAGAAAACCCATGATGAGTGTTAGAATGCATATGATGTTTAGATTTTAAATGTGCTACTTATGTTAGATGATCATGATTGTGTCTCACTACATTATAACAGATACAAAGATTCATTTACAGAAACGAAGAATTGAACTAAATGGATGAAAATTATCCTTCATGTTCCTTTATTTTCTTGTGACAACTTTATGGGGAAAATAGAGTGCATGATACTTAAATCTGGGACAAACACTGAAGGTAACAACAAAATTTAAGGTAGAATCCGTAATCATTTAACTAAACAATATTCACATAAACTTACATTAATATAGGATTTAGTTTGTTGTAACTTTTGTCATTTTTAGTTTTCTTGTTGAATCCTGGAACCAAGAACGAACGAACAATAATAATAAAACCCAAAGAACGCAGAAACAGATTCAGCAAGATCTAAACTAACAATATATTATTTTACACAAAGAATTTCATCATAAAATCAAACTCATAACAACAAATTAAGATTTCACTTAGATGTTCCCAGACTCTATGGTACAACAGAACATAAAGTGACTCTAGGGCCACAACGTCACGTAGCATCATTGTCAAGGAGCGATTTGATTTAATTCCTTTGGAGAAATGACATCCTATCATATTTTTCTAATGCACAAGATCTAATTTTTTTATCCACGAATTCCGCATAGTGACTCCATTATTCATAACATTAAATAATTGTCAACCACAATACCTTCATCCACTCACCACTATACCACAAAAACAATAGTTTTCAAACTTAGTTAGTTAATTGTACATATCCATTTCATCTGGTTTAAACTTTTCAATGCACAATACATAAATTTTTCACCCACATTATGGATCCTCTGAGGAGACATACCTAGAGTGACCTTGATCAAAACCACACACTTTTGGTCTTCAATCCTAAATGTCTTGTCTATGCCTCCAAATAATGGAACAAGACTTTAGAAGAAGAACCCTCAGGAAATTTAAACATTGACACTACATCTCAACCTTGTACAGCTATAATTTCTCATCCCACTCATTCAGAAATTACCCATACTAGTACACTCTCTCCACAATCAAAATTTCAAACATTTTGAATTACTCAATTCCCCATGTGCATCAAAAACCTCACTCTTGTCCACACCTTGCATAACTCCATAAATTATAGAGAAGACTAGGACTCCCATATTGTCTTCTACTAGCGATTTAATGTTACAACACATTATGGATGGACAAGGGAAACCTTGCAACTAACAAAATCAACACAATCAACCACTATCTTGGGTGATAGCCAGCTATGCACGCTTGATCCTACCTTGCGAACTAAATGAATGATGAGAAATAATATTGCAGCAAGGATGTTGCAACTCCTGGGCTACCAACTTTACTTATCAACCCAGGGTTCGTACAAACTTGGAGGTGACAGTGCTATATGCAAAAGTAAAAGTGAAGGTCCTACCTGTTATCACTATTCATTTAGCGAGAGACCCCAAGGGTTCCAAACCAGACTTCTATAGAGTCAGAAGAAGATTAATTCTTTGATGGAAGAAGAGAAAATCTATTCTAAGAGAGCTACTCTATTGTAGTAATAAAGAAAACAACATGTAATGCTAAATCACACCATATCCTAACTAACCATTTAAACAGCTATGCTAAGTAGAATTGCTAAATCAATGCTAATCTAATGCTACTATCTAAGTTACAGAAGTAAAGAGCATCAAACCATACTAATGTGTAAGCAAGGAAACTAAACTAAATTGATTTTCACTTTTTTTTTTGGTTTTTTTTTTGTGTTTGTGATGATCAGATAGTGTTGGAGTCTGATTGAATAACCAAATCAAATCTCAGGATTGGTAGCATTTAACTAATACGTAGAACAAAGTTCAAGAAGGAGTTAAGCAGAAGAGCAATAGAAGATTGAAATCAGTGAAAGGGAGATGTAATGAAGCAGTAGTGCATAGGAACCATTGGATCAGGCAGATCAATGAATAGGACTAATGGAAGATGAGCGGTGGAGATCTTATCGCAGGAGATGAAGTGAATAGATGGATGGATTGATCAATGAATATGATTAATGGAAGATGAGCGGTGGAGATCTTATCATGGAGATTAAGTGAATAGATAGATGGATCCATCAATGAACAAGATTAACGGAAGATGAGTGGCGAAGATCTTATTGCAAAGATTAAGTGAATAGATTGATGGATCGATCAACGAACAAGATTAACAGAAGATGAGTGGTTGAGATCTTATGATGGAGATTAAGTGAATAGATGGATGGATCAATCAAAGAACAAAATTAACAGAAGATGAGCAGTGAAGATCTTATCGCAGAGATTAAGTGAATAGATAGATGGATCACATCAAGTCACGTGTTGGCAAAAGGGTGGAAAACATGCGTAATGATGGAGCAGTCTTCATAGGTGGTAAGCAGTTTTTTTCACGCCCTAAGAGATGTAAGAGGAATTCCTAAATTTCATGTGATTAGCCTAAGTGGGTGACACATAGCATGGCAAAACCACTTTTCTCGCGTGTTCTCGGTCAGATATCGGTCATGAAATAATCCACACGAGATTGCACAATAAGCATTAGATCATGCGGGTTTGATCAATGGTGGAGATTAGCTAAGCTAGTTGGTGAGTGGGTCACGCGATAGTCATTGGATCAAGCAAAATAGATTGACATTGGAGATTTGGAGTGCCTAAAGTCAAATTTTGAAATGAATATGTTTGCTATGCAACACGAGGTTGACGGTGATTGGTCAAGTTTGATGTGGATCAGATGGTAAGGAAATCTATGAGTATAATCTAATTAATACATGATTTATTAGCTTCTGCATATATTATGCACGAAGAAAGTGCTACAGGAAATGAGAATATGAGTGAGATCTTATTGCAGAAAGAGAGTGATGGAAAAATATGAAGATAAAATGAACCTAGGTACTAAATCAAGACAACAAACTCCAAAGCTCACGCGAGAACTAGAAATCTGTGGTTTTGGGGTTGCTGAAGGGTCCCAGAGAGAGGAGGTGAGGCCGAGACACTTGCTGAAAACCTTATGGTGATCGCTTCCTCCTTGCTAACATGCTAACTAAAAGAAGGCACAAATGGAAGCAAACTAAAACACAACCAATCTACGCTACACTATTGTAATGAAAATGCAGCTACTTAAGCAAATGAACAATTAAACTATGAATCTACGCTAGCATACATGTACAATAAAGAGGAACCTTGACTGCTAGGGTTGGGCCCTAACCCAAGAGCTTCAGCTCTCTGAGTTAACTCAGTGTTGGCTGAAAAAAACTCATTCTTATTATCAAAACAATGGATTACATTGAAAACTGTCACAAGTCTTGCAGCTCAAAAATAGATTAAAGTTTTACAATCAAAAATCTAAATCCTACTGAGGTCCTAGGCCTTTGTACTTATACGTCTGAAGTCTCCAATGACTTCCTTAAAATTAGGAAGGCTTGGCTCCCAAATTTGAGATAAACTAGTGCTTTGACTTTCACTTGCTCGGTTTCCTTCTAGTCCTCATGATTTGGCTCGTTGCACTCCATGCTGATGGAGGAATATTCGAATGGGGGGTAGTAAATGAGGAGGATTTACATCCTATAATTCCTCTCCCTTGTCCCATTCGATCTTTGACCAAGGTCTTTGCCAAAATTCCTTGCTTTTATCCTTTAATCATGCATTAAATGCACATTAGACCACAAAGCAAAATATCCAACTCTAACTCATCTCATAAACAAAATATAATCAAAAGTATGTAATAAGTTGTGAGAATAGTTGGTTTGACTAAGCTAGGAGGTGAATTAAGGCCCACATAATTACCCAATGATGAAGCTCATCATCACCCCCTACTGAAAGTGTTGCTCATCCTCTGAGCAACTTAGTCAATGTCCATGTCCATCATGGCTTTGGTAGCCTCTCTGACATCCCATGCCTCTAATGTGGTCTCTTCTTCTTGTTCATAGAAGCCTGCTTTCCTTTCTACTTCTTCCCACTGCCTCTTTTCCTCTTCTTCTTATTTCCCTACTAGCATCCCTAGGAGTAGTGGTGGACTTAGTTTTAGGCCTATCCAATTGAACTTCAACCTTTGCATTGATTGCCTATACATAGGTGTCCTGTTGAGTTCCTATCTCAACCTTTGAGGGGAGTGATATTCTCTGATCTTCAAGCTATGTGGCAGTGTGTTCCATATCCTTAAGTAGGCATGTATATTATCATCTTCTAGCAGCCTAAACATATTCTCAAAATGTGAAATTGCTTGCTCTTGGGAAGCAAGATATCTAGCTGCCAACCGAGGACCATTTGCAATTAGATTATGGGTGGTGATTAGGGCCATGGGATTTGATTGTTCAGCTCTGATGAAAAGAGGTTCATTTTTCTCTATGGCCAATATTCTTTTCATCTCTGCAACCATTGACTCCTCATGGTTCATCCATGATGCCAAAGGCATTAATTGTAGATCTCCTAACTCGGAATTAGGATCCCAAACATTCATGTCTATGAGGGCCATGTTGTGCAAGTAAAACTCATCCATTTTGGCCCTATCTTCTAGTGTACTTTTATCACAAATATCAATAAACTGCCTATAGTCCTAAAATGGCATGGTGCCCCTTTGTGCTAGTGGTTTAATCTGAAATTTCAGCCATTGTTCTCTGAGGTAAAGAGTATAGGATTTAGCTGGAATCCTACCCTGGATGGCCTCCAAGGAGAAGCTAGCCATACATGCTAGTTTGTTTTCCCATTTTTACAGTTGTCCTCTCGACCATGCATTTTCCTTCTCAAGTTGATCTCTCATTATTGCTTCTCCTTCCCTTAAACCACTTAGCCTTTTGCCCATTTCCTTAAGCTTCTCTTCCATGTGCCCAATATCTTGATCTTTTGTTTCTTGCTAATCCCCTACCTTGCTTTCCAATTTCTGTGCTTCCTGTAGTTTTTGCTGTGGATCCTGTGGCATGGCCTTACCCTTTAAGGAAGTTGATCTGGTACTAGGCCTCCTTACATAGGTGATTGGTGACTTAGGGGACGGCATTTTGTCTCTTGGTGTAGGGGAATCTTCAATCTCAATATGGATTTTTGTTGATATTTGTAGCTTCCCTTGTTTGACTCTTGTGCTCTTTCTTGTTCTAAAATATAGAAGGGGTTGCCTCCTTTTCCCTTTTTTCTTGACTGGGTTGCTAAGAGGAGTGAGGGCAGTTGCTGTCTCCCTCTCAGGGGCCTCTGGAGACACCCTAGGTGACTCCTCCTTTTGTTCTTCCCCTTCTATTTCAATTCCTTCTTCCTCTTTGTTTTTCTTATCTTCTTCCTCTTGCTATTATTTCTCATCTCCATCAGTTTCTTCCTTCGTTTCCTCCTCTATTTTGGCATCATCCTCCTTCTCTTCTCCCCCTTCTTCTTCTGCTTCATCATGTTTCTCTGTATTAGTTTCTTCTTCATCCATGTCATCCCCATCTAGCTCTGTATCTTCTTCTTCTTGTTTTTCCTCCTCCTTAATGGCATAAGGACTAACATCATAAGTTAGGGTTTTGATGTCATCCTCTGCTGGTAAGTCTCTGAAGATTGACCATGTTATAGGGATCCTGAGGTTTTGGAAGACATCCTCAATGAGGATCCTGATCAACCCATGGTGAGCCAATTTATGGGAATTCCCTTCCTTTACTTTGTTGCTGGAGTCTACGAGTGCTTGCATCAAGAAATAGGGTATGCTGAGTCTTTGGTGAACTGGTGTTTCTACCCCAAATCTTAATTCTTCAAGCATCCTAAAATGATAGCCATAAATAACACTGTATCTACCCTCACATGAGATATATTTGATGAGTTGACAACCTACCTCACTCCATGGGTATGGAATACCGTTCCTCCTTCATTTTTATCCTCTATGGTTTCTTCACCTTCTAAAAAGAATTTCCTTTTTGCCACCTGACTGTCTACTTTGTCTTCTTTTCTCCATAGAATTCCTAAGGGAAGTGTGGTGACCCTACTGATGAGATTTGGGGTGAATTCTATAGTGAGCCCTCTAACTATAATAGTGGCATGGATTCTACTGTGTGGAGTGAGGGAATGAGCAAATTCTTGAGCCACTTCATCATCATACCCTGTGAATTTTTCAAAAAACCCCATCCATTGGTGTCTTATAAAGATTTCAAGCACTTCGGGGTGTTGTTGTATCCTCACAGTGTTTGTGGGTTCTCTCCTATTAAACCTTCCTATCATCTTGCTTATGAGGCTTGAGGAGGAAATGAGAGGTTTGACACAAGAATTTTAAATTCAAGAGAAAACAGAGTTTCCTATGTATGTAATTCACCTCCCACAATTGTTATATCCACTAGCTTTTAGAGCATTTCTAGTTCATTTGCTTGTAAATGGGGATTGATTTTTAGATCATACCTCTTTAGAATTGTGGTAGTGTACAATTCTCGTGATATTCCCTCTTGAACCCCTCTCTTCCTATCCTGTAGACTGCCTCTATGTATCCTGTAGACTGCTCCTATAGACTATTCTTGTTGGAATTCCTGTGCATGCTCCTATAGAAATTCTCTTGCAGAATGATAGATCCTTGCTTCTGGTGGGTAGCCAGAGTTATGAGAGCGACTTGAGTGAGGGAGTGTCAAGGAGGTGGAATGCATGAATGCATGCAAATGATGTTTTGTTTCCCTTTATGGCTTTTCAGGGTGACATGGTGTGTTGGCAGCAAAGGTACGTTGTCATTTTTGCATTGTTGGTCCCCACTACCACCTCATCATTCCCACTCCTCGTAATCAGCTCCCACCTTGTAGATCCATAGTTAACCACTTCTCATCCTAATCCTCCTCTGTCTTTTAGTTGACTGTAGCCATGTGTGAGAGGACACCCAGTTTTGTATGTGATGACTGAATGAAGGTGGCCAAGTTAACTGGCCACCTTTTCATGTATAAACCAACTACATTGTAACCCTTACAACCTTTGATCAAATGATTCATATGAGCGAGTGAGCGGCATACTTACCTGTGGTCTCGATGCCATGCTGCAGTTGTTGAAAATCAGAGGTGTTGCGTTTTTTATTTGATGCATGGTCATTCTTCTTCCTCCTATGTTGTTTGCTGTCTGCTGTCTACTGTCTAGAGCTCCTGGATCATCCTAGTGAAGACCTGTAGTTGACGATTGATATTTTGTGGGATAGGCTGCTACAGGATTTCCTACAGGATGTCCTATAACTACTTCTTCCTTAGGATTTCTTAATCATATTACTGGTTGGAGTTGTGAGGATGCTGTAATGAATGGACAGAAGGAGTAGGAGTGTGTGTGGAGTAAGGGACATTCAATTAATTCTCTGACTCTCCTCTGTTTTCCCTTTTTTTCTTTTTATTTTTTTCATAACTGGCAGAAACGATCTCTTTTTGTTTTGAATGGTGAGTGAAAGGATGATGGTAATGGACAAGGTGAGGGGTTGGATCATGTCTATAATGACTTTTGGGGACCTAACCAACCTACCATTCATTCTCGGATTGCTTCCTGTAGGTTTTCCGAGCCACTGTAATTCCTGCAGGATCATCCTATAGAAAACACACTATTCACCTAAATTGAAGAAATGAAGTGGAAAATACAATGGAATTAATGGAGGGATGCATGGTAAGGAGTGGAGAAGATGAATATATGTGAGGCAGGGTTCCCTTTGGATCTTCTCTTTACTCTTTGATTGTCTTTCTCGCCCACCTGCAAATAACAATTATGTTTTTTCTCTCGTTTTTTTTTTTTTTTTGAAAAACACCTAGGCTACCTCAGAGAGGTTTTCACCCTAGATGTTTGCCCTGGGCACCTTAAGGAAGGTTTTCACCCACAGATCTTCTTATTCGTTTTTCATTTTTTTCATCGTTGGGCCACCTCATGAGGTTTTCAACCCAAATATGGGACTCACACGCCTCATGGAGGTTTTCACCTGAATCCGTATTCTTTTTTCTCTTTTTCAGTGACCTAATGAGGGAGGAGCTGGAACTTACTCCACCATCATCACTGTCTTATTAATATTGTCAATGAACTCTTGTTTTGATAAATGCCTCTTGTACATTTTCAATCGGTGTCCATTAACACGAAATGGAATGTCTTCTTCATCTATAGTTTTGATTTGCACTGAACCATTATCATGGCATCTTTCCACCACATAAGGTCCGAGACATCTTGTCCTTAGTTTTCCCTTAAAGTCTGTATACCTAGAATCATATAACAATGCCCAATTTCCCTATTGAAATTGCTTCTCCTTAATATGTGTATCATGCCAGATCTTCCTCTAAACCTAAACTATCTGCATATGTAGGAGGTCATGCATTTTGAATTCTTCTAAGCCATTCAAATGGAACAATCTTTCTTTCTATGCATGACTGAGATCCAAATCTAGTTGGGCTACCATCCTGAATATGTTATATTCAAACTTAGTGGATAGCAAAGCCTTTTTCCCATAGACAGCTCATAGGGTGTAAATCCAGTGGTGGTCTTCCATGTTGTATTATAGGCCCAGGTGGCCTCAACTAGTCTCTATGCCCAATCCTTCCTGCTACTGCTCACTACCTTGGTTAAGATGCTCTCCAGTGCCCTATTGGTCACCTCCATGTTGGCATTATGTTATCTGGTATGACTGTATGTTACAGATGTTGTACTTGATGGCAACTTCAGTGGTAAGGCTCTCAGTTTGTTGAAAAATTAAGAAGGACGCAGGCAATCGGTTCAGAAAGTGCGTCCCCGCAGGTATACCATGCAGAACCCGCGTCCAGGGACACCGGCCAGCCGTTCAGGGGTGCGTCTACCCAGTGCACACATTTCAAGGCAGAGAAAAGCACATGGGGGTTTCTTGTGTGGTATCTAGCCGACGGTTTTATATTTCTATGGTGTCGGCTCGTGGTATTGTTCCATGTTTTGGGGAGGAGCTTGCCTATATAAAGCAAAGGAGTTCATTTGGATTGTGCAATTGTCTTAGGTTGAATATCTTATTTGGTGAGATCTAGTCCAGATCTAAGAGGGCGAATCTTCTAATGGACTGTGATCTCTATGGCGCATGATCAGATCTGTAGATCTGACTGTTTGGGTTTGTCCTGAAGCCTTCATATCATTTATATCTAAAGGGTCGCAGGTTCAATGAAGGGAAAGTGCGCCAGGACGCAGGTACTGTAAAGGGAAAGTGCGCCGAGACGCAGCATAGTAGAGAGAGACCTGCGTGGGGACGCAGGGCGATCAAGTTTCAGGTGCGTCTCTGAAGCAGAAGGACGCGGCGCGATAGTGTTTTCAAGTGCGTCTCTGTAGCGAAAGACGCGGCGCGATAGTATCTTTGGGTGCGTCCCTGAAGCAACAGAACGCAGAGTAGTCAAAGGAACAGTGCGTGGGCACGCAGCGGAGCAGAAGGATATCTGCGTGTGGACGCAGAGTAGCAGAAGGTTAACGGCGTCTGGTCGCAGGCCACAGAAAGAAAAACTGCGTCTCTGTTTTAAGATGTTCTGTTGATTGAATTTCTCTATTGATAAGGTGTTCTGGGTTAGTTCTATTGTTGCTGATCTGATATCTGTAGTGATCTATATCTGTTATGTACTTGTTGATTATCTGATGCTTTATGAAAAGAAGTAGGGGGTTGTAGCTCCCTTCCAGGAGTAGATTGGAAAACGAGAGAGAGAGAGAGTTGTAGCTCTCTGCAGGTTGCAGCCTGCGTACTGGTAAAGGACTGCACCAGTACAAAATCATTGTAAAAGAAGTTTCTAAATTGAAAGAAGATAGAGACATATTGCAACAGGTGGTTTTCACCCACATTGGGTTTCCACCTTACATCTTGTGTTCTTTGGTGTGACTATCTGTTTTTCATGCTCATTATTTTATGGTACTGACATGCTAAAATAATTCAAAGATCAAATAAGGAAGATTTATTAAATTGCTAGATAATACTGATTCACCCCCCCTCTCAGTATTATTTCCAACAATTGGTATCAGAGCCAGGTCCTTCAGAGAAGCTTGATCGCTTGAAGGTAGATCGTTCATCATGAGCAACTACGAGAGAGAAGCATCAATCAGGCCACCGATTTTTGATGGGACAAACTTCAATTATTGGAAGGTAAGAGTTACTGCATATCTTCAATCTCTTGTTACAGAAGTTTGGGACATTGTAGAAACAGGCTATGCTTTTCCTTCAGCTACTCCTACAGATCCAGCTGAGAAAAAGAAGTATGAAACAAATGCAAAAGCAGTCAGTACTCTATTAGGAAGTATATCCCAAACAGAATTCATGAAGGTAATGCACTTCAAATCAGCAAAAGAGATATGGGACAAAATGGTCACGAGCTATGAAGGAGATGAACAGGTAAAACAAGCTAAACTTCAAACTCTCAGGATTCAATATGAGACTCTCAAGATGTATAATGATGAAAGTGTTGCTAATTATTTTCTTCGAGTAGATGAGATTGTTAATTGTATGAAAAATTTGGGTGAAGAAATAAAAGAGGCTATAGTAGTTCAAAAGATTCTAAGATCATTATCCCCCAAGTTTGAATCTAAAGTATCTGCAATAGAAGAAAAGGAAAATCTCCGTGTTCTCACTATGTCTCAGCTACATGGAATTCTAACTGCTTATGAAATGAGAAAGGGAGGTCCATCAGACAGAAGGGAAGCTGCTTTTAAGGCATCAGGCAAAGAAGATTACTATGAAGCAAGCCATGTTCCAGAAGAAGAGGAAGAAGAATCAAATTTTGTCAGAAATCTTCAAAGGGGTTCTGGAAGGTTCAGAGGTAAGCTACCTTTCAAATGCTTTGCTTGTGGAAGAGTAGGTCATTATGCTGCAAAATGTCCTTATAAGGATAAAGGAAAGGAACCTGCTAGATGGAACAAGAAACAAAGTGCAAATAAGAAAAGCTACTACACCCATGAAGATAGTGATGGTTTATCAAACAGTGATGAAGATGAAAAAGGTAATAAATATAAGTTGTTAATGGCATTTGAAGATGATGATTATGAGGATGCTATAGATGTGAATAACCTCTATGATGAAATTACTAGACTCAAGAGATGTATAGAAGAAAAGAATGTGATCATTGATACTCTACAATTTCAAATTGATGAAAAAGAAAAACATCTTGAAAAACTAGAAGGTGAAATTGTTGGTCTCAGAAAAGAAATTGAGAAAACAAAAGCTATTAATCTTAAGTTTGTCAAAGGATCTGAAACTTTGGATGAGATTATCAATGTGCAGCGGTCTCCTCTAAACAAGACAGGTTTGGGTTACAATGGAGAAACCTCTCAAGCATCCACCTCAAAAAGTTATCTTGATGCGGCAAGAAGAAATGAGCAGAAGAACAATGAAGATAATCAGGTAAAGCAGGGACAAAATACAAACAGAAACTATCAGGGGCAATCCATCTTAAGGGTGAACAAAAGCTACAACCAGCCACAGGTAAAATCTTCTCAGTTTGGTTCAAGAATAGATGAAAATAGAAATTACAATCAGTTGGCAGGTAGATTCAATAACCGCAGAAGCTTCTTCAATGGACAATGCTTTTCTTGCCATAATTTTGGTCACAAAGCAGCTCAATGTGTTGCATATAAAACAATCATGACTAGGGAAGCTCAAAAACAAAGAAGTATGACAGGGATGACAAAAAGGACCTATAACAACTTTTCGGTTCTTGAAAATGAAGTCGAATGTTCTATTTGCAATAACTTTGGTCATGAAGAATCTGAATGCAGGAGCAGGTTTCAGCAGAAAAAGGAGCAAGCCTCAAGCACCAAAACATGGAGAATAAAGGAACCTGAAACAGAAAGATGTGGAATAGCATTTTATGCAGAGGGACAGGAAAATCTATGGTACATTGACAGTGGATGTTCGAAGCATATGACAGGTGATAAAGAAAAACTTGAATCTTATTCTGTTCTAGAAAAAGGAAAGAAAGTCTCTTTTGGAAACGATACTCCTGCAACTATAAAAGGAAAAGGCATTGCTCAGTTAAAAGGAAAGGTCAAAGCTGGAAATGTTTTGTATGTTGATGGATTGAAGCATAATCTTCTAAGTGTCAGCCAGATGTGTGATCAAAGAACCGAGGTTATTTTCAGATCAAATGGATGTATTGTTCGTGATCTTGATACAGGTAAAACAGTACTCAAAGGCAAAAGAACTCCAAATAATCTGTACATATTTGAAGAAGGACAACAACAATGCTATCTAAGCAAGGATGAAGAGCACTGGTTATGGCATCGAAGGTTGGGACATCTAAGCTTCTCACAAATAAGGAAAGCATGCAAATATCAGGCAGTTCGCGATCTTCCAGATATCAAAATTCCTGACAACACCATATGCAGATCATGTCAGTTTGGAAAACAAACCAGGACTAACTTTCCAGAGAAAGAAGGATCAGCTAGCATGCCTCTTGAGCTAGTACATACAGATACATGTGGTCCATTCAGGAAAAGAACACCTAGAGGAGAGGAATACTTGATATTATTTATTGACGATTTCTC
This sequence comes from Pinus tabuliformis, assembly GCA_031772625.1. Classification (NCBI taxonomy): domain Eukaryota; kingdom Viridiplantae; phylum Streptophyta; class Pinopsida; order Pinales; family Pinaceae; genus Pinus; species Pinus tabuliformis. Next base: position 249,674,911 of record CM062805.1, read on the forward strand.
CAGGTTTGTCTGGTTAGGACTTATGAAGCACAAAGATGAAGCATTCGAAAAATTCAAATCCTTCAAAGCCTTGGTTGAAAATGAATCAGGTCACAAAATTAAATGCCTCAGATCCGACAGAGGTGGGGAATTTACTTCAAATGAATTTTTCGATTTCTGTGATGAACATGGGATAAGGAGAGAATTCTCTACAGCTAGAACTCCTCAGCAAAATGGAGTTGTTGAAAGAATGAACAGAACAATCCAACAAATGGCTCGTGCTATGCTTGATGAATCAGGAACTCCCGCAACTTTCTGGGGTGAAGCTGCACATGCTGCGGTTGTTATTCTCAACAAAACAAATGTCCGGGTGAACAGCACTCAAACTCCTCATGAGCTTTGGAGTGGCAGGACTCCTTCGGTAAAGCACTTCAAAATCTTTGGGAGCAAATGCTATATCAAGAATATTGATGAGCAGCTTGGCAAACTTGAACCTAGAGCAGATGAAGGCATTCTTCTTGGCTATTGTCCACATAGCAAAGCATACAAATGCTACAATAAAAGACTTGGCAGAATTGTTGACAGCATTGATGTAGTGGTTGATGAGAAGGGATATATTCCTAGGCAAGTACATCATGAAGATATAGAAGAAGATGAAGGCTACCCTCAAAGACAGAATAATGAAGAAGAAGAACCCCAAGGAGAACCTCAAGAAGAACCAGAGGAGCAGACAAGAATAGAAGAGAAAACTCCATCCAGATATGTTCAGAAGAACCATCCAGAATCTCAGATTGTGGGGCAGAAAGAAGCAGGTGTACAAACAAGAAGAACAGTTGCAGAAGCCTCAAGCTATTTGGCATTACTCTCCTCTCCTGAACCACAAAATGTGAAAGAAGCATGCAAAGATGAATGTTGGGTGAAAGCAATGGATGAAGAACTTGAGCAAATCGAAAAGAACAACACTTGGGAGCTGGTTCCTAGACCAAAGGATAAGAATGTTATCGGAACAAAATGGGTCTTCAAAAATAAATTGAATGAAAATGGAGAAGTAATTAGAAACAAAGCTAGACTTGTTTGTAAAGGGTATGCGCAGCAAGAAGGAATAGACTTTGAAGAAACTTTTGCTCCTGTTGCAAGACTTGAGGCCATCCGAATGTTCCTTGCTCTCTCAAGTTTTCAAAACTTCAAAGTATTTCAAATGGACGTGAAATCAGCCTTTCTGAATGGAGACTTGGAAGAAGAAGTGTACATTGAACAGCCAGATGGGTTCATTCTTGGAAATGATCCAAATCTTGTATGCCGATTGAAAAAGGCTCTCTATGGTCTCAAACAAGCTCCAAGGGCTTGGTACTACCGGTTGGACAAATATCTTCATCAACAAGGTTTCTCAAAAGGTTCAGCAGATAGCAATCTGTATATAAAAGTTGAAAATGACAAATTGCTAATACTTGTTGTGTATGTAGATGACATTATTTTTGGCAGCAATGAAGAAGCTATGAGTCAAAGCTTTGCCTCAGTCATGCAGAAAGAATTTGAAATGTCCTTGCTAGGAGAACTGACATATTTCCTTGGTTTGCAAATCCAACAAAAGGAAGGAGGAATCTTTTTATCTCAAACCAAATATCTCAAGCAGATTTTGAAGAAATATGGTATGGAAGATGCAAAACCAGTATGTACACCCATGGTCACAGGATGTAGTCTCAGTGCAAATGATGAATCTGCAGCAGTACATCAACCAACCTACAGATCTATGATTGGAAGTTTACTATATTTGACAGGTACCCGACCGAACATCATGCATGCAGTTGGAATAGTTGGAAGATTTCAGGCAAATCCGAAGGAGACTCATTTTCAGGCAGTAAAGAGAATTTTCAAATATCTTCAAGGGACTCAAAATTATGGCTTATGGTATCCTAGAGATACAGATCTTACTCTTCATGCTTATACAGATGCAGATTGGGCCGGAAGCGTGGATGACAGGAAAAGCACAAGTGGTGGTGCGTTCTTTATGGGTTCCAGACTGGTATCTTGGTTCAGCAAGAAACAGAGTTCCATTGCCTTATCTACAGCTGAAGCAGAATATGTTGCTGCTGCATCTTGTTGCACCCAACTCCTTTGGATGATGCAGACTTTGCAGGATTTTTAAATCACTTGTACTCCACCAATCCCCATCTTATGTGATAATACAAGTGCAATCAGCATCTCAAAGAACCCTGTTATGCATTCAAAAACCAAGCACATACCAATCAAGTACCATTTTCTCCGGGAACAAGTGCTTGAACAGAAAGTCAAGTTGGAGTATGTTCCTTCCAAGGAACAAGTTGCTGATATTTTCACCAAACCATTGCCCAGGGACACATTTGAATACCTCAGGCAAAAGCTGGGGGTTGTTGATGCATCATCTTATTGTTGAACATCTTCTTATTGGTGGTACAAGGCTCAGGGGGAGCACATAATGCATTGTTGGCATTATGGAGAAGGAGATCTTGGAAATAGCTGCAATATGTCTCTATCTCTTTCATGGTGGATTTCTGGTTATTTGTTGCAGATCTGGAGGAGCATGAGCTAAGGGGGAGCATACCCTTTGCCCTTGATGTCAAAGGGGGAGAATGAAGCTGAAGCTTGTAAGATTGAGGTTGCCATCAAGTCCAAAGGGGGAGATTGTTGGCATTATGTTATCTGGTATGACTGTATGTTACAGATGTTGTACTTGATGGCAACTTCAGTGGTAAGGCTCTCAGTTTGTTGAAAAATTAAGAAGGACGCAGGCAATCGGTTCAGAAAGTGCGTCCCCGCAGGTATACCATGCAGAACCCGCGTCCAGGGATGCCGGCCAGTCGTTCAGGGGGTGCGTCTACCCAGTGCACACATTTCAAGGCAGAGAAAAGCACGTGGGGGTTTCTTGTGTGGTATCTAGCCGACGGTTTTATGTTTCTATGGTGTCGGCTCGTGGTATTGTTCCATGTTTTGGGGAGGAGCTTGCCTATATAAAGCAAAGGAGTTCATTTGGATTGTGCAATTGTCTTAGGTTGAATATCTTATTTGGTGAGATCTAGTCCAGATCTAAGAGGGCGAATCTTCTAATGGACTGTGATCTCTATGGCGCATGATCAGATCTGTAGATCTGACTGTTTGGGTTTGTCCTGAAGCCTTCATATCATTTATATCTAAAGGGTCGCAGGTTCAGTGAAGGGAAAGTGCGCCGGGACGCAGGTACTGTAAAGGGAAAGTGCGCCGAGACGCAGCACAGTAGAGAGAGACCTGCGTGCGGATGCAGGGCGATCAAGTTTCAGGTGCGTCTCTGAAGCAGAAGGACGCAGCGCGATAGTGTTTTCAGGTGCGTCTCTGTAGCGAAAGACGCGGCGCGATAGTATCTTTGGGTGCGTCCCTGAAGCAACAGAACGCAGAGCAGTCAAAGGAACAGTGCGTGGGCACGCAGCGGAGCAGAAGGATATCTACATGTGGACGCAGAGTAGCAGAAGGTTAACGACGTCTGGTCGCAGGCCACAGAAAGAAAAACTGCGTCTCTGTTTTAAGATGTTCTATTGATTGAATTTCTCTATTGATAAGGTGTTCTGGGTTAGTTCTGTTGTTGCTGATCTGATATCTGTAGTGATCTATATCTGTTATGTACTTGTTGATTATCTGATGCTTTATGAAAAGAAGTAGGGGGTTGTAGCTCCCTTCCAGGAGTAGACTGGAAAACGAGAGAGAGAGAGAGTTGTAGCTCTCTGCAGGTTGCAGCCTGCGTACTGGTAAAGGACTGCACCAGTACAAAATCATTGTAAAAGAAGTTTCTAAATTGAAAGAAGATAGAGACATATTGCAGCAGGTGGTTTTCACCCACATTGGGTTTCCACCTTACATCTTATGTTCTTTGGTGTGACTATCTGTTTTTCATGCTCATTATTTTATGGTACTGACATGCTAAAATAATTCAAAGATCAAATAAGGAAGATTTATTAAATTGCTAGATAATACTGATTCACCCCCCCTCTCAGTATTATTTCCAACACTCCACTTGTCCATTAGCTTGTGGATGATAAGGAGTGAAGGTCCTATGCTTGATTTTGTGATGGTTGAGTAGTTCTTTAATCAAGTTGGAGGTAAACTAGCTGCCTTAGTCTGTGACTAGCTCTCTGGGGTACCCAAATTTGTAGAATACATTCTCCCTTAGGAACTCAACCACCTTCTCTTCCGTTGCTACCTTAATCACCTTAGTTTCAGCCCACTTAGTCAAATAATCAATGCACACAATAATGTATTGTTTTTTCTTTGAAGGAGGGTTGATAGGCCGAATGAAGTCCATGCCCTACTTGTCAAATGGCTCGAAATTCACTTGAGGTTGTAGGGGCATTTCATCTCTTGGATTTGGCTTTCCCATCCTCTAGCACCAACCACATTGACTAATGTACTTTTTCACATCCTGGTGAAGTGTGGGCCAATAATAGCCCCCTTGTAAGACTTTGAATGTTGTCCTCTTTGTTGCAAAGTGACCTCCACAAGGCCCATCATGACTGGTCAGAAAGATGTCAAAAACTTCCTCTTCCCTTACACACCTTCTCAAGATTTGATCTGGGCCAAGTTTGAAAAGATTTCCCCAAATCTAGGTGAAGGGGGCACTTTTCCTGACTATCTTGCTCTTTTCTTTGGAGGGAAAGTTTGGTGGGAACTATGTTGATACCAAATAGTTTGCTATATCAGCAAACCATGGGGAGAGAACTGAAATAGCAAACAAATTCTTGTCTGGTAACTAGTCATCCACCATTCCTTCTTCACCTGTAGTCAGATTCATCCTGGATAGAAAGTCTGCAACAACATTTTCCTTACCAAGCTTATCAACAATAGTTAGATCAAACTTCTGTAATAAAAGAAACCATCTTATAATTATAGCATTCACATCTGGTTTGTTCATTAAATATTTGATTGCAGCGTGGTCAGTATGTACAAATGTTTGATAGCATGTAATTTAATGCCTAAATTTGTTTAATGAATGCACAAAAACCAGGAGTTCCTTTTCGGTCTCAGTATAATTTAGCTCAACCTTCGACAGGTTCTCATTGATAAAATAGATGGCATTGGGCAATTTCTCCTTTACATGACCTAAGGCTATGTTGAAGCTTTGAAAATCGCTGCAACAACATGGGCAATGACCACCTAGTATGGACCTTAAAGCATCTCCTTTTCTGTTTGGAATGGTGGTTCCAATTGGTTCAACTAGGTCCAGTTACCTTCTCTCAATCTCTAATGGCTTTAAAATATGACTTTCATTCACCAATGGAGAAGAGACATCAGATCGACCCTCTTGCTGATCAGGCAAGAAAGTGATCCTTAAGCTGATTTGGGGCTCAGCCAATCCACTACTAAAGTTTGTCTCTTTGGGAAGAGGACTTAAAAGAATGTAGAAATTAATCTAAATGCAAACTTATTCTAAGATGCAAGCAAAATGAACTATCTTAATCCTATCTCAATTAGGCAGATATAGATCTAACCCAACCAAGAGCAAGATATTTAAAATATTGGGATTTAAATATGTCTTGTTTATAATGAATATCAAGTTAATGAAGTAGTTCAATTAACTGACATTATGGATACCAAAACACATCCTATTGAGACCTCTTAACTGAAATAATCAATCAACAACACTCAGGAAGAAGTTCTTAGAATGATTTTGATCATTTAATCAGTAACTTGAATTATTAAACAATAATATGCGGAAGAAGTTCACAACATATCACTATTTATTAAACTAGTATTAAAAGATAGATTTATGAGTAAATAGTTACTCAGAAATTAGAATTCAACCCATAAGAGCAGAGATAAGTAATAACATAAAATAGAGACAGCTTACCCATACCGAAAAAAGTGCACAAATATGAAAGTAAATTGAGACATTCCTATCATCATAAAATGAAACCAGGATTTAAAATAATAGTATTTGAAATACCAATTTATTGAATTCATTTCTCCAGCTCTGGTCTCTAATAGTTCTTTATAATGCCTGAGCTTCTGCTTTCAAAACTAGAGCTACAATAGTGCAAATTCTGTTCATTATATATAACTTGGAATGTAAAGGAAAAACCTCAATAATCCCCAGATCTGAAATTTCCACTCCACCCACCTACAACTCTAAATCCCTATTACAGAAATGCTTTTAGAATTCTAGAATTGCAAGGAAACCAACCTCTTATTCCTATCTCAATTCTTATTTATAATAGCTCAAAGATATTTTTTAGAGAGTTTGTTGAAGAAAAATTTAGCCAATCCAATTTCTTTTGCTCAAAATTCCAATATTTAATCGCTGGGGCATTTTCATTGATTGAGATCCTTTTCTCCATATCTCTTCCACTATTTTTCTGCAAAAAGAAATCAAAATAAATTAAGATGCAACCATAAAATCAAATGTCATTTCTAGCATTAAAACAAATCCAATCAAATGAAATTTAATTAATTAATTGAAAATGAAATATAAGCTCTCTATTGATGCCGAGGATGGTTTAATTGGCCAAGGATATCATTGATGAATGGATCTGCATTTAGAAGAGGCTTGGACAAATGAAAATGCAGAAAAATAAAACTCAGAAAATTAATTTTGTTTTAAAAATTCAGAGCTTGATTTTCTACCTGATTTTTGACCCAATAAATGACCAAATCTGTTAGTGAAACCTCCTCAGAAATATTCTCATTGATTTTATCTTTCCAATGAGCCATCCTGGACCTCTTTTGGTCAAGTAAAACACAATTGATGAGCCTCCAAAGTTGATGAGTCAAATCTGGCATAATTCTGGAATTTCTGTTACTGGGCTAAAAAATTAGAATTTTAATTAAAAATTTAATCCTAAATTAGAATTCTAATTATCTAATAATTAATTCTAATTTAATTGTTAATTATGAACTAAACTAATTATTTAATAAACTGTTATTAATGAATCTAACTAATAAAATTAATTATTTATAAACTAATTAATCTAAAAAATAATTTAATTTTAATTTAATTAACTTAATTAAATTTTATATATTAATTAAATTAAGTTAAAATTCAATATTAAATTTTAAATAACTATTTTAATATTAAACTAACCTACCACTCCACACTCATTCCACTCACGTATGAGTGAATTTGGAAACTCAAAAATAAATGAATCATGCACCTTTGGTTAATGCCCCGTTGCCTTATGACTTCGGCGATCGCATATCGGGGAATGAGGGTTATCGCAATTTTTTTTAAATGTTGTGATAAGAAATTTGTGATGCGATGCATCGATTGCATTATATATATATATTAAATTTTTTAATTTAATTTAATTAATTATAATTTATATAATAATTAATTTAAAATTTAATATTAAATATCAATTTTTATTTTGGTTTTATTTTATTTTAATGAGGTTAAGTTATGAATTTGTCTAAAGTGTATTTTCTTATCTAAACTATAGCCACTTTGATAAAAATAAAAATATAAACTACAACCACCTTGACATTTTGGGTTTCCGAGATTAATAATTTATTTGAAAATTGGAATCAATTACTAAATTCCCGATTCTTCATGATTTGGTTGCATAAGTAAAAATGAAAAATGTTAGTAATAACTAGCTAGGGGTTAATATTTAAAATAAATGCATTATTAAACTAATTTAATTACAAAAAAGAAATATTGTACATTTTATGCATTTTTAACCCAGGTGGCATAAATGATTAGACTTCAAAGTAGTGCCATTTACAAAACAGTTGACCAAATGAGGTGAAACAAGCATGGGAAGCTTATAAAAATTGATTTTAACAAAGAAATCGAAACAAGAATCTAAAGAAAACGAAAAATTAACAAAATCGTAGGATAATCAACTTAATAAAAATCCTAAAAGACATTTAGCCAAAAATTTATAGAAAGGGTACCCATTATTTGAAGTGAACAAGTCAAAAATGGGGGGCTTGTGTTTTACCACAACAATGGCGATGCACGGGAGAAGAACTAGTTATCTCTATTTAATATGAATAAGATTTTCCCATAATTAAAGTAAAAATAATTAAAGAAGAGAAATTTTTTTTTTAGTATGCTTGACTAGGTTCATTAATCTAAATAAAAGTAAGAATCATCTTATTGTAATTTTTCTTAAAATTCCTCATAAATTAAAATATTTCAAAACTCTATATTAGTCCTTAATTAGTAGTAGAGATAAAGTAGGGGTCACTTTACATCTTAGCTTTTAAAATATACTCATTTGTCACAAGTAGAACCACTACTGCCAACAAACATCTATAGTCTCAATAGGGTTACCTTTTAATCATGAATGATTCAGAATCCCATCTATTTAAGAATTATTGTCCTAGAGATAAATCCATTTATATATGTTTAGTTTCATTTTTTTTCATATTTCTTTTTTAGTTCTTAAAAGCCATTGTCTTAATTTGGTAGTCAGATAGTTGACAGTGTCATTCATTGGTTATAATTGGACTGAACAAGCTAACTCATGATGAAAGCCCTTATCTTATAATTGTTTGCAATCATAAGCCATTACCCTGGTTTGTTTAGCAGTGTTGGTAATGTCAGCCTATTTTTCCCCTATGATCATGGTAAGCAGGCTCATGATGAGACCTCTTATCTTTTAAGTTTAACTATATTTTTGGACTATACTCTAAAAAAATAAAACTTTTTGGATAGAGAGAATCATTGACTCCTTAAGAGTTTAGAATGACAATTTTAGAGTTAAAGGTGTTTTGCTGTAAATCTCAAAATAATAGAACTTTGAAAGATCTTAATAAAATATTGAAATCTCAAAATAATTACAATTTTAATGAAAATAAAAATCTCAGATTTTATGATACTTTGTCAAGTTCTCTTATTTTGTAATCTCTTCCTTAAGTATGTCCACCTTTATAATAAGAAAAACAAATTTTATTAAGAGATTTAAAGAAAAAGCTAATAGTAGACTATTAACAATTTTTCCCTATGTATGCCGACCATTGTTAGATAACAAGAAGGCCTCCCATATAAATCATGGCAGAGTCACCAAAATTAAAATTGAAAACCAAAGAAAAAGAATTCTTAAGCGAAAGTGAAAAAAGAAATCAACAAACAAAAATAAAAATGAAAGAAGTTGAAAAGTGAAAGGAAAATCCAAGTTTTGAAATACAAACTCTAACAAGAATATTTATACCAATGTCTCAACAAAATGAAGAAAAAGAACATAATCATGTAATCATTTATTTTTATGTTGAGATTTAGATAAGTTTTACCTTAGAGGGTTGTAAGCGTTTTAGGCTTTAGATAGCAGTGATGATAAAATTCAGTCACAATGAAAACTTTCTGTCTGATGTCAATCTTCTTGTTTTAAAGCATCATCTTAATGATTTTCTAATAAAAGGAATGCTTAAAGAAACAAACTGAAGGTTCGAAAACTTCCTAGTGTAATTGTTTCAATGAGGATTATTGCTGCTTCTTGAAATCAAACCAGAAGAAGAGTATAGGGCTTCCAAAATATGATGTGGCGGAGGATTGAAAGCTTTTATGAAGAGTTGCAAAACAAGTTTTTATATTAGCATAATTTAAAAACCAAAATGAAACTAAAGTAATGAAATGAAAATTAATGAAAGTGGGTACATGAATTTTACAATTGGATAGTTGCATTTGATCTTACCTAAAAGGTATCAGTTTCTCCAATACTCGCTGACTTCTTCTTTTAGTTAACATTAAAAACTTTAAGAAGTCAAACTAACCAAATTCCTATAAACCAAACTCATTATTTATTGTATTTAAACTAAAGCAAGTAGTAAAATGTAAAAATGGAATGCTTTGTGTTCAAGGGAATCAAAATTAGAACAATGCATCAGAAATGAGAATGAGAATATGTAGTGATGAATGTTCTCAAAATATTATAAGTTTCATATAAACTCCATGATTTTATAAATTGTCCAGAATTAAGACCAAATCCAAGATAATGAACTTTAAATGTGACGATAGAGAGGTCTTTGAATTTCATATTAATTATGGAATTATATATTTAAAACTGAAATATATGAGAAATTGAAATGATTTAAATATGCTACAAATTTTTCATCAATTGCTTTAGTACCATAGCAGTTACCCAAGATTGTTTTTAAAGTATTTCATACAACATAATGCCTTATCGGATGATTCACATTGCATGTTTCTTCACTATGTTTAAAGTTCAATCTGCAAAATTTCACCTTTGTTCATATGCCATATATTGATTAAATGTTAATGGTGTAGAGGCATGAATTGAAGTCTATCGCATCAGAAAATTGCAATGGAAAATTTGCAATATGATAACATGCGATGAGAATATATGTAATGAGATGGAGTGATCACACTATTGAAGAAATGATATATCAAAGATCGGGGAATAGTCACGTCATGCTTTATACTTCGCACATTGCACATCGCGCATTGCAGATTCGGAATAGTGATATGACCATGAATAAAAATGCGATTAAGGGATTGCGATATCGGCATATCGGAATATCGGAAAATAGTCATGTCAAAAATGCCAATATGATTCTTACGATAACAAGAATGCGATGGATGACATGGCTCTTAGGTGGGACCGGCTTGGGACCTCAAAAGAAATCGGCAATCAGCAAAATTAAGTATAGGATGTAATATTCTTGATATGCCGATATGTGATGAAGAATGGACCTGATAGATTTATTATGAGAATTTAATATCATATCGGATCCGAGACATCGATACTTTTAAAATTATGCCCTTACCATTATTGCGATTGAATGGATGCAATATTTTTTATGAACTTGATTTAAATTTGATATCGGGTCCCGAATTATGTGGACATCATAATATTGGTAAAGTCATTTTATCGAAGATCAGTGATTCAAGCTAATGGAAGTATATTCAACTGAAAACCTCTGATATGAAAAATGCAATATAGCATTTTATGAGAGAATGAGTGAGGTAACACATCAAAGGTTTTGCATTAGCAATTTGTTATCAGAAAATGCTAAGAGCTATTTCCGATGAAATATTATGATACAAATGGCTGTGATATGGATGATGTGACATCAGAATGAAATAAATGATGAAAATGAGCAGGATGGAAATATTGTGAATATATATTCACTATAGTATCAGCAATATGAAAATCAAGTTGAAATGTTTCTGATATGAATCTTGTGATACTATTTTAAATTTCAATTGGGTTTTCTAATGAATGAAAGCAAAGTTAAGAATGCTCAAATTCTAATGAATCACAAATAAAATTTCCTTGAACTTGTCGCAAATTTGAAATGGGTTTGCTACTTACTTCAAGTTTTGAAAACAAATGAAAACCTACAAATAAAACAGAACAAGAATAAAAAATAAACTAAGGAAAAGAGAAACTAATAATAGATGAAAATGAACTTGTAAATGCGTACCTGGAAGGAAATTGTTTGTAGATTTTACCTCATGAATCTTCAAATTCTTCTTTTTATTTATCAAAATTCTGACTTTGTTCAAAATCATTTCATCATTTATTCTAAATTAGAGTGGGAAATCAAGCTAAAGGAAATTAATCATCCATGTTCAGAAAACTTGAATTCATAGAATCCATCGGAAACGAAGATGAGATTATGCTCCCTTTTGAATTGCAATAGTAATTATTACCTTTCTCATTCCGAGTTAATCTTGAGAAGAATCTGTATTGTTATAGTGACTACAATAATGCCTTTAGTAAATAAATATGATGTGTATTGTAGCATTAGATAATAAACTAAAAATTAGAATGGGATAAAGCCACTCATTATGAAAGAATATAATTGCAGATTCAAATGTGTGCACATAATAGCATGGACACCCTTAAGGTCATTTTAACTAATTTCGAGGAAAATAACATAAACTTCATGTGATTATAGAGAAAAGTTTGACTGACTAATAATGATTGAATTGGAATTAAGCTTATAATAGACAATCATATTTTCCACGGTGTAATGATGTCAAGAAGCTTTGTATCATCAAAATCTTTAATATATAAATTTCAAAGAAAATCTTAGAAGGAAATCTTGAAATGAAGAAAAGTGGCTTTGAGGCGATCGGTGCCAAGTGCGAACTTAATTAAAGTCAAGACATTATTCAAAATAGACAGAGATGTAGTTATGGGTAAAGGTATTGTAGCAAGAAATTTTTTGATTTAAAAATGGGAAGCAAGAATTAGAAATTTTCTGATGAGATGAAAATATTTCCTTGAACATGTATATGATATGAGAAGGGTCGATTGCTTGCTTTATTTATATCTGCAGAACTATTGAAAATAAATTAACTACATTAATTCTACTCCTATTCTAACCATATGCAGTAAAATGGCTAGGTATAGTCATATTTCCATTGTAACCATTCTTTTATTTTAATTGTTGTATATATACACAGTTCATATGTTAGTAATAAAAATATAAATCTTCCCAGATGCGGGTGCTACGTCGACACACTAGGAGGAGCCACTTGCCACGGATGGGAGGCCACGTGATGGACGGAGGTCTTTATGGCCTCACGCCGCCAACGCCTCAAGCCGGGCATTGCAGTTTAATGGCCTTAATGAAGGCACAGGGAATGATGAAGAGTTTGCTGGTCGCATTCAATGCGGGAGAACTCCAACGGAATGTTGAAGGCATTAAGAAGTTTGGAATGGGGGCAGACGAAGCTCAGTTCGATGGTGTATTTGCCCAGAACCCGGAGCAGAGTGGTGATATCGTCGATTTGGGGGAGGCTGGCAAGTTGCTGGTCCTCCCTGGTTCTTGCCTACGCGCATTTGTGTGCTGTCCTGAGTCAAATTGGAGGGGAATTTTGCCTAAGAAGGAAGCTGCTGGAAGAATGGTGCGAGAGAGGATGCCGTGCAGAAGAGGAAGGAGCTCAGGGCGTGGCAGCTCCTCTCGCTCGCCTGCAGCGGACACTCATCACCACTGCTGCTGTTGTTACTGTCATCGAAGGGTGGGAGCTTCCCCGGTTCAGGCAAGTCAGTTCATGGAAGCTGGAGGGTCCAATGATGGTGCGCCGAGACTACCTGCGTTCGGCTCAGTTATTTTTACGTTGGGCAACTCCAGGGACAATGCGGGTATCAACGCCCACATTTCAGTTCTGTTCACCAGGATCCCTGAGGAAAATGAGGAGGGTATGCAGAGGCCCCTTGCAGTGGAAAATCCCATGGAGAATGAGGGAGGAATTCAACGGCCCCTTGCAGGGGAAAATCCGACGGAGCTTGGTGGAGGGCGGCAGCAATCCCTGGCGGAGGAGATTCGTGAGGCTGACAGAGGGAAACGTCCAATGGGGGAGGCATCAAGTTCGGGGGGTAATTCACTGCAGGAGCCCCATCAAACTCCAGGCCGTGCACGTGAACCTGAACTGCCAGCCTTCATGGATGGATATCCCGAGGGACAAGGATGGGCGTGGATTCGGGAAGCTGAGCCAGAGGAATAGTCCCCTGCGGCACTCCTTCGTTTTTCCAGGATGGGTATGGGATTGTGGACGGTTTAGTGATCTTTCCTCTTGCCTTACGTCTTACATTGCTGGTCTCTTGTTTTATGTCGCTGGTCTCTTGTCTTATGCTGTTACTTGTTCTCTTCTCTGATATGGGTCATTTTAGGAAGCATAGTAGTTTCTCTGTTTTGGGACATAAGCGCAGCTCTTGTAGAATTCTGAGTCATATGGCGTTTGAAATCTGCCCCTGCGTGGGCTTTTTAGAACTGTTTGGAATCATTTTGGCAGATGGTGCACTGGTCAAAACTGGAAGTATCACCAGGTGTAAGAGTTTTTTTGAGTCTGTTATAGCTGCCCATGGAGTCACAGATGGACATGGGCAGCCAGTCATCTCGAATGTAAGTTTTATCTGTACATATTAATAAAATAGTAGGTAGTGTTGCTGAGAAAAAAAAATAAAAATATAAATCTAATTAAACTAAGAGAATTAAATATGTAATCAGAATGTACAGTTATTATTAGTAGTTTATTTACAATCACCTTCTTTTGAAATGTCTTTTCCAACTGAATTCCAATGGATCATCAAAACCTGGATGGGTTTCCATTAAGGACTGGAAAATGTTTAAAAGAGGAGATGACAGGCCAGATTGTTGATATGAGTTTTTAAATTCAAAGGCCTAGAAAAAATTGTTAGTCTTATGTGTAAGTGTTAAACTATTAACAATCTTCCATGAAGGAAAACTTTCCAAATATTTTTCAAATGAGTTAATGAAAAATGGATGGAAATTTGTTAGATATAATAGAAGATTATTAATTGAATTGGATTGCTGGCCAGATTGTAAAAATACATTCTCTTGTTGACACTGCCTTTGAGAAGATAGAAGCTTTTGATAAAACATTAGCATTGATTGAAATTGAGATATTAATAGCTTTTGATGTTCATGATTATAATATGAAACTTCAATTTCCCAATAGGGCAATGCATCAATTGAGTGTTCACTATTAAAGTGCTCAATATGCCAGCGTAAAGTATCAAAAATATGAAAAATAAAATCAGAAATAAAATCTGATTTTAAACAAAATAAGTGAGGAAACAAAAATAAAATAAAATCACTAATGGTACAACTAATGTTACAACACAATTGGGATTGTTTTGAAATAATTTTTTTTTTACAAGGATTGGCTAGAATTATGGAATTTGAGTAATTTCCAATTCCAACTTGTGAATTAGAAAGAGAATTATGATTATGAGTAGGAATGAGAGCTTGATCATGATATGAATCATAAATTGGAATGTTTTCTCGAATGGTGAAATCATGAAGATAATTTGTTGCTCTAGAATGAGGATTAGTTGGAATAATTTCTAAATTGAAATGTTCCTCATTCTTAGATGTTATTTGAATTTTATCATGAGGATAGAAATCAATATCCTCAATGTCAGAGTAATTATCATAAACGTTTTCACAATATTTTCTAGAATTCCCTTCAATATCATCTAATATATCAAAACAAAGAGAATAAAATTTTCATATTCATTAATGATAAAAGAATGATCAATAATTGTTTCTCTATCTTGATAAAAACTTACGGGTAATTCATTTAGATCATCATATTTATTTTCTGAAATATCATTAATACCAAGAGGGGAAAAATTACCATCATTAAAAATATCAGGATAAAGGGAAAAATGTGAATCTGAAATACTACAATTAAAAATGTCTCTGTTTGAGAATTCTTGTACATTATGCTCATTGTAAATTTCAGATTGTAGATCATTCTTTTTCTCTACTCCTGCTTTCTTAAAGAAGGTTGCTTTGCTTCTCTGATTTTGGCATTTGTTTATCATAGAAAAATTCAGACATTTGTACAACAGTTTCCATGTTATTATTTACTTTGATTGCTGCTTGTACTTGTTGATTTGCGATCTGATTTTTTGAATTTAATACAGAGTAATTTTCAGATTTCAAGGTAGCTCTTTCTCCAAAATTGCTGTTGTTATCTTCTTGCATTTGGATAGAAATATTTTCTAAGCTTTGTGAGACCACTTCATCATAATTTATTTGCACATCTATATTGGAATTCTCATTTATGTTGGTAGGGAATGAAACAAAAATTAAATTAATTTCATATGAATTGGGAATGGGAGAAAGAGAGAAAATATGTTCAAACAAATCTGGCGATTCTTCTTCTGTAGGTTTATCTCCAATTTGAAATCTTAAACATTTCAAATGAAATCAAATATTAAAATCTCTAACAAACTCATTTTCAAATCTTCACAAATATTCAATTTCATTACATACCTATTCATAATCATAGCCGTCAAATTTACAAATGAAAATTGCAACAAATTGATCCCAGTTGTGGATTGAGGCAACCGGAAGAGTTCTATACCAGTTTCCGGCTTTTGCTGCGAATGCGAAAATAAAAATTCTGCATAAGATGCCTTCATCAATTCCTTGAAAATCATAATTTGAAACATTTTGAATAAATTGAAAGACATGATTAAAAGCAGAAGAATTTCTCTTACCATTAAACTTTACCTGAGACAAGAGTCTTACCCTTTTGCTGCAAATGTGAAAGTAAAAATTCTGCATAAGATGCCTTCATCAATTCCTTGAAAATCATAATTTCAAACATTTTGAATAAATTTAAAGACATGATTAAAAGCAGAAGAATTTCTCTTACCATTAAACTTTACCTAAGACAAGAGTCTTACCACTTCAGGTGGAGTATTGGAAGATGCACGTCCATGGATACAACACCAAATTAGAAGTTTAAGAGGAGTCATCGTGATTAAATAAAATGTTAAAATTGAAAAGACTCCAAGAGACAACAAGTTTCAGGCCCTCCTTCTAGCGCCAAAATGTTGAAGCCTCAAAAATCACTGCAACAACATGGGGGATGACCACCTGATCCAGACCTTAAAGCAACTCCTTTTCCATTTGGAATGGTCATTCCAACTGGTTCAATTAGGTCCAATTACTTTCTCTCAATTTCCAACGGCTTTAAAATATGACTTTCATTCACCAATGGAGAAGAGACATCAGATCGACCCTCTTACTGATCAGGCAAGAAAGTGATCCTTAAGCTGATTTGGGGCTCAGCCAATCCACTACTAAAGTTTATCTCTTTGACAAGGGTACTTAAAAGAATGTAGAAATTAATATAAATTCAAACTTATTCTAATATGCAAGCAAAAGGAACTATCTTAATCCTATCTCAATTAGGCAGATATAGATCTAACCCAACTAAGAGCAAGATATTTAAAATATTGAGATTAAAATATGTCTTGTTTATAATGAATATCAAGTTAATGAAGTAGTTCACTTAACTGACATTATGGATACCAAAACACATCCTATTGAGACCTCTTAACTGAAATAATCAATCAACAACACTCAGGAAGAAGTTCTCAAAATGATTTTGATCATTTAATGAGTAACTTGAATTATTAAACAATAATATGCATAAGAATTTCACAACATATCACTATTTATTAAACCAATATTAAAAGACAGATTTATGAGTAAATAGTTACTCAGAAATCAGAATTCAACCCATAAGAGCAGAGATAAATAATAACATAAACTAGAGACAACTTACCCATACCGACAAGAGTGCACAAATATGAGAGTAAATTGAGACATTCATGTCATCATAAAATAAAACCAGCATTTAAAATAATAGTATTCGAAATACCAATTTATTGAATCCATTTTTCCAGCTCCAGTCTCTAATAGTCCTTTATAATGCTTGAACTTCTGCTTTCAAAACTAGAGCTACAATAGTGCAAACTCTGTTCATTATATATAACTTGGAATGTAAAAGAAAAACCTCAATAATCCCTAGATCTAAGATTTCCACTCCTCCCACCTACAACTCTAAATCCCTATTACAAAATTTATTTTAGAATTCTAGAATTGCAAGGAGAGTAGCCTCTTAATCCTATCTCAATTTGTTATTTATAATATCTCAAAGGTATTTTTTAGAGGGGAGTTTGTTGAAAAAAATCTGCCCAATCCAATTCTTTTTGCTCAAAATTTCAATCGTTAATTGCCAGGGCATTCTCATTGAATGAGATCCTTTTCTCCATATCTCTTCCACTATTTTTCTGCAAAAAGAAATCAAAATAAATTAAGATACAACCATAAAATCAAAATGTCATTTCTGGCATTAAAACAAATCCAATCAAATGCAATTTAATTAATTAATTGAAAATAAAATATAAGCTCTCTATTGATGCTTGGGATGGTTTAATTGACTAAGGATATCATTGATGAATGGATCTGCATTTAGAAGAGGCTTGGACAAATGAAAATGCAGAAAAGTAAAACTCAGAAAATTAATTTTATTTTAAAAATCCAGAGCTTGATCTTCTACCTGATTTTTTACCAAATAAATGACTAAATCTGTTAGTGAAACCTCCTCAAAAGCATTCTCCTTGATCTTATCTTTCCAATGAGCCATCCTGGGCCTCTTTTGGCCAAGTAAAGCTCAATCTATGAGCCTCCAAAGTTGATGAATCAAATTTGGCATAATTCTGGAATTTCTATTGCTGGGCTAAAAAATTAGAATTTTAATTGAAAATCTAATCCTAAATTAAAATTTTACTTATTTGATAATTAATTCGAATTTAATTGTTAATTATAAATTAAACTAATTATTTAATAAACTGTTATTAATTAATCTAACTAACTAATGTAATTAACTATTTATAAACTAGTTAATCTAAACAATAATTAAATTTTAATTTAATTAACTTAATAAAATTTTTATATTAATTAAATTAATTTAAAATTCAATATTAAATGTTAAATAACTATTTTAATATTAAACTAACCTACCACCCCATACTCATTCCACTCACATATGAGTGAATTTGGAAACTCAAAAATAAATGAATCATGCACCTTTGGTTAATGCCCCGTTGCCTTATGACTTCGGCGATCGCATATTGGGGAATGAGGGTTATCACAGTTTTTTTTTTAAATGTTGCAATAAGAAATTTGCAATGCGATGCATCGATTACATTATAAATTTTATTATTATTATTATTATATATTTAATTTTAATTTAATTAAATTAATTAGATTTTATATAATAATTAATTTAATTAATTTAAGATTTAATATCAAATATCAATTTTTATTTTGGTTTTATTTTATTTTAATGAGGTTAAGTTATGAATTTGTCTAAAGTGTATTTTCTTATCCAAACTACAACCACTTTGATAAAAATAAAAATATAAACTACAATCACCTTGACATTTTGGGTTTTCGAGATTAGTAATTTATTTGAAAATTGGAATCGATTACTAAAATCCTAATTCTTCATGATTTGGTTGTATAAGTAAAAATAAAAAATGTCAGTAATAACTAACTAGGAGTTAATATTTAAAATAAATGCATTATTGAGCTAATTTAATTACAAAAATGGAATATTGTACATTTTATGCATTTTTAACCCAGGAAGCATAAATGATTAGACTTCAAAGGAGTGCCATTTACAAAACAGTTGACCAAATGAAGTGAAACAAGCATCAATGGGAAGCTTATAAAAAATTGATTTTAACAAAGCAATCAAAACAAAAATCTAAAGAAAATGGAAAATTAACAAAATCGTAGGATAATCAACTTAATAAAAATCCTAAAAGGCGTTTAGCCAAAAATTTATAGAAAGTGTCCCCATTATTTGAAGTGAACAAGTCAAAAATGGGGGGGTTGTGTTTTACCACAACAGGCTACACCTATGGCTTTGTGTGAGGCATCAGTATGAATATGAAAAGGGAGGGCCCAGTTTAGGCCTCAAAGAATTGGTTTAGTGGTTAACTTACCCTTTAAAATGTATAAGGCCTCTTAACAGCTTTTTGACCGTAAAAACTCTGAATCTTTGCCCAAAAACCCGAATAAAGGAGAGGCCAACTTACTAAAGTCCTTTATGAACCTTCGGTAGTATCCAGCTAACCCCAAGAAACTCCTGAAATCCCTCTACTTTTGTCGAGGTGGTACCCTTTGGATGATTGTTATTTTGTTCGGGTCCACCTGCAATCCTCGTTGAGATATTGAATGGCCTAGCATGGTCCCTTCAGTCATTAAGAATTCACATTTTTCCGGACTTAGAGATAGGTTCATTTCAATGCATTTGTGTAATAATTTTCCTAGGTTAGTGAGGGCTCCTTAAAAACCATAGCCATAAGGTGTAAAATCATCCATGTAAATATCCACCGCATCATGTACTAATTCAGCAAAAATACTCAAGACTTCTCTCTGGAAAGTGGCAAGAGCATTGCATAGGCCAAAAGGAAGGACCCTATAGGCAAAAGTTCCCCAAGAACAAGTGAATGTGGTCTTATCCTGGTCTTCTAGGAATATTTGGATTTGGTTGTACCCACTAAATACATCTAGGAAAGAAAAAAACTTCTTCCTTGCCAGGCCATCTAGCACTTGGTCAATGAAGAGTAGAGGAAAATGATCCTTCTTTGTGGCTTTGTTCAACTCCTTGTAATCGACACAAATCCTCCACTTACCATTTTCCTTGGGAACTAACACTAAAGGAGAGACCCACTCACTGTCAGAGATAGGGTAAATGAATCTTGCATCTAGCAGTTTTTGTAGTTCTTCTTTGACTATATCTTTAAGAGCTAGATTCATCCTAATTTGTGGTTGTCGGATTGGATTGCAACCTCCTTTGATGTATATGTGGTGAGTACACACTGAGGGGTGTAATCCCTTCATTTCCTTGTAACTCCAAGCAAAGGCTTCTAGGTTTTCTCTCAACATGTTGCATAGCTTTTCCTCTTTAAGAGCAGAAATAGATGGATTATTTTTCAAAGTTTTCTCTGGGCCGAATTCTATAGTTTTGACACGGAGTGGGTTGGAGTCAGCCAAGCATAAGTCAATTGGATGATTTTTCTGGGTTTCCCTTACTTCTTCTTCTAATGGTAACGAAATAGTAGTTGGACTTTGGAGCAGGTGTTCAAATAATTCATCCTCATCTTATTGTCCTCCTCCTATGGTTTCTTCCAAAGCATAAAGTTTCATTGAATAAACTTCATCTTCTTCCTCCTCCAACCATAAAGGTAAATCATGCTCTAAAGAAGGTTGAGCAGGAAGGTATAGGCCTAACTATTTGGACATATGCTTGTTCTTAATGGTTATATTCTCAGCTCTGCAACTAAAGTAAGTATCGGTTGTGGCCAACCATGGCCTCCCAAGGATGAGAGGGTAACCATTAAGCTTAGCCTTAGGCTAGAGAACTAGAAAATCTGCAAGGTACTCCCAAGAGTCAATGGAGACCATCATATCCTCCACAATTCCCTCAGGGGTGATTGTGGAATGGTTTGCAAGTTGCAGAACTGTTGTGGTCTTCGTCAATGACCCTTGGAGTTGAGCTTGAGCATAGTGTCCTTAGTCATCACATTAATGGTAGCCCCAAGATGGATTAGAGTGTGTGGGATGATGGTGCCATTGATGTGCACATCTACTACAGGGCTTCCAGGGTCCAAATATCTCGGACATATTACCTACCCCAACATTAAGTCAGATGGCTACCCAATGACATTAATGGTAGGGGCATCCCTTTTTATTCTTCCTAGATGCTTGAATCATTTCTCCTTAATCAACTTATTGTAAATGGGAACATCTTTTATTGCCCGGAGAAGGGGGATCTTTACACATAGATTTTTCAATTCTCCTAGAAGTTCAGTTTCTTCTGGGGTAGGTTGGAGTGGTTGGGCTAATCTCTCAGAAAAGGGTGGATTTACCTTAAGGTTGCTTTCCTCTATTTCTTCCTCAACCTCACTATGTGGAGAGGGAGGTTTGTTATCCGGGAGAATTCTCCCAGATCTTAGGTTGATCTCTTGAATTTCTACAGCATAAGCTAGGTATGATGTCTCTCCACTGTATACTTGTTGAGTCTGCCTATTGTTCGGGTTCGTATTTGGCTGGGCAGGCATCTGGGGTTGCTTGGGTGGAGTAGGGTGTAGGAGTTGTGGTTTCATAGGTTGTGGAGGCAATAGAGTTGGACCATTATTGTATTGGGGCCTTCATCCCTAGAGTGGGGCATTCTGCTGAAGTTGTGGAAGAACGTAAGGTTGAAACGATTGGCTGGCTAGATGGGAATGACACTAAGATGCATAGGACTAAGGAGGGGGTGTAGACCAAGAAGGATAAGTAGGGAGTCCCCAAGAAGGTATAGTTGTGGTTTGGTTGGCATTGTAATATGCATGGGATGACCCTTGCATACCCTTATGATATGGTCTAGGCCCAAGAGGTCTCCTTTGGTTGATGTAGCAAAGCTACTCAGTGACCCCTTCCACTCCTTGATATACAACTTTGAGTCCAGGTAAAGAAGGGCACTTGTCTATGGAGTGATTTTCTTCACAGACTGAGCAAATCTCAATGCAGTTCAATGGAAATTCGTTCCTGGGATGCCTCCTGGTGCATCTAGGACAAAATATGGCCAAGGCTCTCTCTACTTCGTCTTGCTTCCTTTTGATGTTCATGGTGTCCAATTGAAAGGCAAGGGTTTATAGCATCTCACTTTTGAAATATTCTAGCATATTTCCAATTTCACCCTTAATGGATGAGTTGGAAGATGATGTACTGGCCATAGGTTGACTACTCCTCCTCCTTTTCCTGACTTCCCTAGA
Source organism: Pinus tabuliformis (assembly GCA_031772625.1). Lineage (NCBI taxonomy): Eukaryota > Viridiplantae > Streptophyta > Pinopsida > Pinales > Pinaceae > Pinus > Pinus tabuliformis. The sequence goes on from CM062805.1 coordinate 249,696,960, forward strand.
ATGGTTTCTAAAGACAATCTTGATATCCTCATAGGGTAATTGGTATATATCTCCTTCTGTTAATAAATGTAAGGTATCCAGAAGATCTTCCCTTACTCAACTGAGCAGGACCAGCTTTAGTGACTCGGGGTCAAGTGTGCACCTGGCCTTTTTGTAACTGAGTTGGAATCCTTCTTCATAGTCTTATAAGGATTCATCCTATCCCATGGTCATCCTAAAAATATCATCTTTAGTATCCTTTGGCCTATGGTAGTCCCTATATTTCTTGTTAAAAGCCTGCTACATCTGAGCCCAAGTTGTGATACTATCTCTAGGTAAACCCATTAACCAACGCAATGTTGCATCCTTGACGCTAGATGGAAACAGTTTTATCTTTTTCTCATCATCTATATAGTCATAGGTTCGGCATATAATAGTAAACTCAAATAGGAAAGTGTTAGGGTCCTCTATGGTCAGACAATGGAAATGAGGTAGAGCAGAGGGGCTTATATTCTTCATCTTAGTGTCCCCATTGGTTTCCCTAATGGGGAAGGCACCCTCAATTCTCTCTCTATTTCCTCTGTCATTTCGGTTTTCAGCCATTGATTCAGTAGGAATGGGTTCTTCTTCTTCTTCTTTCCCTATAGGTTCTTCAAATATGTCAGGTTGCTCACCTAAAGGTTCCTCCAGTTCACACCCATCGAAGAAGGGAGAAAGTTGGTTGTTGGATTCAGTGGTGGTATTTGGCAAGAATTTCCCTAAATTGTCCCTATTCCTACGAGGCATGAAAGGAAAAAATTTTGGGTTGGTTTTTGTAGGATTTTTTTGCTGGAAAGCACTTTGCAGAAATTAAATTTTTGATTGAATGAAAAATATTGACAGAATTAAAACTACTTGCTGAATTGAAATTCTACTTCTAGAATGGAAATGAAAGAAGATAATGACAACTGAAAGAAAGGAAGCTACTAGATTACTTTTGCAGAAATAATCTAATGGCAGAAAATTGGAGACTAGAAATAGAAGAAAAGAAAGCAAACTAGAAATATAAGAAAAGAAAGAAGTAATCACATTCTACTCAGACACCTCCCCAACAATGGCGCCAAAAAGTGATGAGTGTCAGTATTGCAGCGAGGATGCTACAACTCCTGGGCTACCAGCTTTACTTATCAACCCGGGTTTTGTACAAACTTGGAGGTGACAATGCTATATGCAAAAGTAAAAGTGAAGGCCCTACCTGTTGTCACTATTCATCTGGCGAGAGACCCTAGGGGTTCTAAGCCAGACTTCTATAGAGTCAGAAGAAGATTAATTCTTTGATGGAAGAAGAGAAAATCTATTCTAAGAGAGCTACTCTACTGCAATAATAAAGAAAACAACATGTAATGCTAAATCAAACCATATCCTAATTAACCATTTAAATAGCTATGCTAAGCAGAATTTCTAAATAAATGCTAACCTAATGCTGCTATCCGAGTTACAGAAGTAAAGAGCATCAAAACATACTAATGTGTAAGCAAGGAAACTAAACTAAATTTGTTTTGACACTTTTTTTTTGTTTTTTTTTTTTGTTTATGTTTGCGATGATCGGACAGTGTTGGAGTCTGATTGGATAACCAAATCAAAGCTCAGGAGTGGAATCGTTTAACTAATACAAAGAACAAAGTTCATGATGGAGTCAATCAGAAGAGCAATCGAAGATAGAAATCAGTGAAATGGAGATGTAATGAAGCAGCATTTCATAGGAACCATTGGATCGAGTGAATCAACGAACAAGACTAATGAAAGATGAGTGGTGGAGATCTTATCGCAGGAGATTAAGTGAATAGATGGATGTATCGATCAACAAACAGGATTAACGGAAGATGAGCAGTAGAGATCTTATCGTGGAGATTAAGCGGATAGATGGATGGATCAATCAATGAACAAGATTAATGGAAGATGAGCGACGGAGATCTTATCTCAGAGATTAAGTGAATAGATGGATGGATTGATCAACAAACATGATTAATGGAAGATGAGTGGTGGAGATACCATTGTGGAGATTAAGTGAATAGATGGATGGATCACATCAAGTCACGTGTTGGCAGAAGGGTGGAAAACGTGTGGAATGATGGAGTAGTATTCGTAGGTGGTAAGCAGTTTCTCGCATGCCCTAAGAGCTGTAAGCGGAATTCCTAAGCTTCACACGATTAGCCTAAGTGGGTGACATGTAGCAAGGGAAAACCACTTTTCTCACGTGCTCTCGGTCAGATATCGGTCATGCAATAATCCATGCGAGATTGTGTGATAGTCGTTGGATCATGTGAGATTGATCAACGGTGGAGATTGGTCAAGCTAGTTGGCGAGCGGGTGGCACGATATCCATTGGATCAAGCAAAATAGATCAACAGTGGAGATTTGCAGAGCCTAAAGTCAAACTTTGAAATGAATATGTCTACTATGTGACACGAGGTTGATGGCGATTGGTCGGGTTTGTTGTGGATCAGATGGTAAGAAAATCTATGGGTATAATCTAATTAAGACGTGATTTATTAGCTTCCGCATATATTATGCATGAATAAAGTGTTGAAGGAAATGAGAATATGAGTGAGATCTTATTGTAGAAAGAGAGTGATGGAAAAAGAGGATGATGAAATGAACCTAAGTACTAAATCAAGACAACAAACTCCAAAGCTTATGCGAGAACTAGAAATCTGTGGTTTTGGGGTTACTGAAGGGTCTCTTCCACAAGTCACGGTCATAGAGGGAGGAGGTGAGGCTGAGACACCTGTTGACAACCTTATGGTGATCTTTTCTTCCTTCCTAACCTGCTAATTAAAAGAAGGCACAAATGGAAGCAAATTAAAACACAACCAATCTACGCTACACTGTTGTAATGAAAATGCAACTACTTAAGAAAATGAATGATTAAACCATGAATCTTCGCTAGCATACATGTACAATAAAGAGGATCCTTGGATTCTAGGGTTGGTACCTAACCCAATATCTTTATCAGTCTGATTTAACTCAGTGCTGGCTCAAAACAAAACTCATTCTTATTATCAAAACAATAGTTTACATCAAAAACTGTCACAGGTCTTACAGCTCAAAAATAGAGTAAAGTTTTACAATAAAAATTTTGAATCCTATTGAGGTCCTAGGCCTCTCTACTTATACATTTGAAGTCTCCAACAACTTCCTTAAAATTAGGGAGGCTCGGCTCCCAAACTCGAGATAAACTGGTGCTTTGAATTTCACTTACTCGACTGCCTTCTAGTCCTCATGATTTGGCTAGTTTCAATCCGAGCTGATGGAGGAATATTCGAATGGGGGGGTAGTAAATGAGGAGGATTTACCTCCTATAATTCCTCTCCCTTGTCCCATTCGAGTTCTGATAAAGTTCTTTGCCAAAATTCCTTGCTTTTATCCTTTAGTCCTACATTAAATGCACATTAGACCACAAAGAAAAATATCCAACTCTAACTCATCTCATAAACAAAATATAATCGAAAGTATGCAATAAGTTGTGAGAATAGTTGGTCTGACTAAGATAGGAGGTGAATTAAGGCCCATATAATTACCCAATGATGAGTTTCATCAATGACATACCCAAAAATTACCTCAAACTATTACCCACATTTAGTTGTGAGAAGAAAGTGGTTGCCGAAGAACATATCAGTGCCTTCCAAGACTTCACTGATAACTTCATGGTGGAGGATGAAGATGTGTTCATGATAATTTTTTTACGAACCCTCAAAGGAGATGTTCAAAAATGGTTTTTCACTCTTCCCATCGACTCCCTGCACTTGTGGGATGATTTAGAGAGAGTGTTTCTTACCCGGTGGGGTGAGAAAAAGGATTTCCAGTACTACCTCACCGAATTCACTTCACTCAAGAAGAAACCCTCTAATAATGTAGAAGAGTTTATTAAGTGATTTAAAAATCTTTACAATAAAATACCTAATGAGATAAAACCTACTCCTATTTGCATTAGGCAAGCTATGTGGTAGCTTACGAACCTGATATTTCTATCGTGTTGAGAGAAAGATGACCTAGAACCCTAGAAAATATGCAATCAAACATGATTGAGGTAGAGGGAAACCTAAGTGTTACAATGAGACCAAAAAGAGCGAAGGCTAGAGATGAGAAATATGGTCTTGGGAAAGAATAGGTAGGTAATAAGGGCATAGGTAAAAAGAAGATAAATGATGAACCTGACGACCCTACGTATAATAATAACCCATCTAAAGAAAATAGGTTGATCAGAAATTAATCCAACAATATTGTTAAACTAGAATCTAAAGGACTGAGTAGAAATAAAAGTCGACCACCCCTTTGAAACCCTACCTTGGTTTCTAGGCCATTCAACCCTTAACATATGAATATGTAGAGAATGCTAGAAGAGAAACTTATAGAACCACCTATGAGAAGGGATTTTAATGTCCAAACTGATCAGTTCTCTAATCAATAATCCAAGATAAATATATAAACTAGGTAGGAGATCAAAACCCCACTTTCTATATCCCTAAAATTGATTAAATAAATTCCCTTGCACCATAAGAGAGGTATGAGTCATACAGTGAGTATGAAATTTCACCTTCATTGATACGGTAATGGTGAAACTTAGGAGAAACTATGACCTATGTCCCGAACTAGTTAGACCACTCAAGGCAAGGTTCCAGGCTAAATCTCTAGTGCCTTTATCTGATTCAAAACCAATTCTTGATACAAACCAAGTACCTCCTAGAAATCCAAGAAAATCACTAGGGCCTTCACATAGGAAGGGGAAGGATATTTAGAATTCAGATCCAATATCAACCCAAGAAACAAACAAACCATAAGATCCCACGCCCTCATAGCCACTAATTCAGTTAGTCAGGGAGGTCAAAAGAAGCACAACCCCATTTTTTAACCTTGAATATGAATTAAGCAAGATAAATGCATCAATACTATTATTAGAGTTGGCTTAGAACCAAATGTATCAACCTCAATTTTGAAATATTTTAAGCCCCGCTAAAATATTTTCCCATGATCACACTTTGAACACTCAGGAGGATCATCCTAATATAGAATGTGGACCACACATGGAAGAGAAAGATGATGGTAGCCCTCCTTTTTACATTACTCTTAACGTTTACACTAAAATTCTTCATAATTACATGTTCAATTCAAGAGAATCACGTAATATCATTCCTAATTCACTCATGGTAGAGCCAGGACTAGACATAACTAAACCATATTATGACCTCTACTCATTTGACTCTAGAGGAGTACAATGCCTTAGTCTCATTAAGGATATAGTGGTCTCTCTCACTCAGATACCTAATAAGAGTCTATCTATGGATATAGTGGCATTATATATTACCACTACATATAGTATGCTACTTTCCATGTCTTGGGTCTGGAAATTGGGAAGAACCCCACAAATGGATTTGTCATAGGCAACCGTACCTATCTTCAGGGGTCAAGAGTGAACATTATACAAGGAGGCCAAACTCCAATGCATCGCGAGTGATGTTAGGAAATCCAAAAACCTACCTATGTACATCGAAAGATAATTTATGGGATGTTATAGCCTGTCCATCAACCTCAAAGCCATGATGGAAACCATTGTACCACTCACTGAGATAGAACTATTGCAAGAGTTACAGTTAGTTTGGAAGTTGTTCTTTGATGGAGCATGTTCGAAGGAAGGAACATGGGTGGGAGTGATCCTAATAACTCCTACGAGATAAATATTTCCTTATCATTTAATATAGAATTCGATGCCACCAACAGTGTATCCAAATATGAGGCATTGATTCTAAGGCTAGAAATGTCCAAGAAAATGGAAGTGAAAAACATCACAATTTTTGGTGACTCGGAACTAGTAATACTCCAAACAAGAAACATTTATACTACCAAACACCCTTGGATGAGGTTATATGGAAATGCGGTATGGGATATTGTTGAGAATTATTTTGATGCTTTTAACATCATAGTTATGAACATGGAAGAATATCAAGATGAAAATTCATTAGACATAGTGTCCAGTACATTCAAGCCACCTCCTGAACCGAAATTGAAATATGAGATAGAAATGAGATACAAAAATTTTGTTCCAGATAATATCTAACATTGGTAGGGTATTAAATATGATCAAAAATTGAAAATATTTGTAGAAATAGTGGATGAATTTTCAACCATTAACATAGATTTCAAAGATCAATCTCTCGCGATAGATCAAGAGGAGGAAGAAGCGCAAGAAGGCAATCGTAATTTTTTGAATTAGATTAGAGACCATGAAGTGATCTTACTGAAGAATAACTTCATCCCAAAAGGACTGGTCCCTCTACAACAAATATTCGACCATAATGATGTGTCCACTAGAATAGTTTTTCAAGCAATAGCCGAAAGCATCAAAGAATATGATTTGGGCACAGAGGAAAATCTAAAAAATGTAAAACTTGCTAATTCTTTGCAACCTGCTTGCAAAAAGAGGTACATTGATTTATTTAAGTAATTTAAAGATTTTTTTGAATGGAGTTATGATGACTTGAAAATTTATGATACTTCCATTATCAGACATAGGATACCATTAAAATAGAATTCTAAGCCTTTTGTGTAGAAACTCGCAAGATTCAATCCAATTTTGTTTCCCACGATAGAGAAGGAAATCATGAATCTAGTGGATGGGAAGATCCTTTTGCTGCTAAGATATTTAGAGTGGGTGGAAAATCGAGTACCTATTAGAAAATAGAATGGTGGCATCAAGTTATGTGTGGATTTCATAAATTTGAATAGATGCTTGCTAAAAGACAATTATCCATTTCCAAGATGGACCACTTATTATAGAAAGTGATAGGACCCTCAAGGATATCAATGATGGATATATTTTCAGTCTACAATTAGATAGCCATGCATCCAATAGATAAAGAAATGGCCAAATTTACAACATTCTGTAGTACATTCATGTAAAATAAAATGCCCTTTGGATTGATGAATGTTGGAGCAATGTTCGAGAGAGCCATGGATGTTACTTTTGTGGGAAAAATGGATAACCTCATAGTCATTTATTTAGATGACCTGATAGTATTTTCCAATATGGATGAAGAACACAATGAACACTTGAGGAAATTATTTTTGAAGTGTAGAAAGTTCGTTCTTTTTATGAATCCCGAGAAGTAATTCTTTTCCTTGCAAGAAGGAAAGTTACTAGGGCACATGGTCTCTAAATATGGTGTCAATATAGATCCAAAAATGGTGGATGTTATATCAAATATTGTTTTACCACAAAATAAGAAGTAAGTCCAACCATTCTTGGGGAAGATCAACTTTATGTGCAAATTCATTGCCAACTCTACAGAGCTCCAAAAGCACATAATGAGTATGTCAAAAAAGAACAATCATGTAACATGGACACCTGAGGGTGGCACGTATTTTGATCAAATTAAGAAAGCTATCGTGGAGGCCCTAGTCTTGGTGAGTCTATATTTTTTGAAAGAGTTCCAGATTTTATTTTTGCATCTGAACATATAATTGTTGGAGTCCTCTTATGAAAGAATCAAGAGGGATATGGGCAGCCCATAGCATTTTTTAACTAAGTACTAGGAGATATAGAACTGAAATATATTATTTTGGAAAAGTAGGGATATGGTGTGGTGAAAGAATTCAAGGGATTTCAAGAATATGTGTTGCATTCCAAATTGATAGCATATGAGTGAGTAACAACAGTGAAATGAACTATCAAACAACTTGATAACGATGGTAGATGAGGAAAATGGGTAGCAATGCTTCAAGAATACGATAGGAGATCAAAGCCACGAAGATTTTTAAAGGCCAAGGGTTGAATAACTTAATTACTGAGTCAAACCATGTTTCACTTGAGATGTGTGTTAATGAATATCTTTGCAACATTTTCAGAGAGGACAATCACAAGAACCTCTTTTTTCAGAAGAAGAAAATCCACAAGAACCTCTTCATCTTGATGGGAAGAATGCCCAAGAATCTCTCATTCTATTAGGAAGGAATACACAAGAACTCTTCTAGAAGGAAATTTCAAAATTCCATTTGGTATTAGAACATCATATTTTTGTTACAAAATATATAATGTCCTCCTGAGCTACCAAAAGCTAAATGCATATCCCTAAAACTAAAACTAATTTAAGTATTGCATTGTGGATAGAGGCCTATATTGGAAGGATCTTGCTAGAATCCTACTAACATGTGTCATTGAAGACAAAACACATGAGATTATTTCATAATTTCACTAGGGAGTATGTGTTAGGTCAATTTACTAAGTAAACTAACACATGTGTTTTACTTGTCAATCTGGGTTTGTAGACTTGGAAGCATGTCCAAAATATATGGATTTTACGTAAAATCAATTTCAGAAGGAAAGAATAAAGGGTTTAAAGGAAGTGCATATTACAAATAAGTTTAAATTTAAAGAAACTAAAAAGTCTTTGATTCAATATGAAATAAGCAAAGGAAAATGCTCCTAACTTAGGAGGTCCTGGTTTTCCTTCCTCACAGTACTGTCCCCAAGAAGAGAAACTAAATAGAAGCAGTTTGTGATGTGTAAATAGAAGGATAAGAGGCTCCTAACTTAGGAGGTCCTAGTTGTCCTTCCTCACAATTCTACTCCAACAACATTACTATTGCATCAAATCATAAACTGGAATTCAAGAAACAATTCAAGAAATGCAAAAGGATGATTTTTAGTTGTAATTCATAATTTAATAGAAAGAGAATTTAACTTAAATCCTTGGTTGTCCTTTCATATGAAAATTATATCTTAAACCAAAATCATCCAGAAATCATAAAGAAATCATAACACATCTAAGCAACTGAATCATAAAACTGAAACAAGAAATACTAAATCAAAACTATGCTAATTTATACAAAATTTAACCAAAGTGTACTTAGCTTGGTATGGGGGCCCTCCAACCTTGCTTTGTACACCTAAAGAACTCTTCAGCTACAACTAACTTGATAAAACACTCACATCATGAACAACAATAAAACAATGGAAATAATTCTTCAAATTTTCTCAAAAGTCTCCAACAGTCTCAATACAAAATTACACTTTGAATGGTTTATGAACTGTGTTTAAATAGGAAAATCATAAAAAAAATTTCTACAATGGCTCTAATAGCTTTATCTATCCTAATCCATCCATACGGGTTGAACTCATCAATTCTGGTTCACAAAATTAGGAAAATCCAACAAAATAAGAAATCTCCCACTTTTTACTAGGGATTTTTGAATGACAGGTCAAGTTTGACTAACGTTGACCGGGCATGTGTTTTCTCAGTTTGACCAAACCAATAGGTATTCCTTCATTCGTGATTCCCAAGCTTTCCAAATATGCGCTTAGATCTCACCCAGGTGTCCTGAACATATGAATTTAACAAAGCTATTATGGGAATTTTTATCACAGTCCAAATTTACTCTTAAAACCCAATTTTTACAAAAAAAATCTAAAAATTGAAAAACTTAATTTAGTTACCTGAATATGAAAAATAGGATGAAAATGAATCATATGGAAGTGAAATAAGATGGATTATGGTGGTAAATAAGTGGATTTAGGATAGGCAAAAATGATCAAAATTAAGGGCCAATATCTCCCCCTTGCTGATGTTCAATCATGTCCTCATGCTTGCTTTCTCCATTTGGATCTCCTGAGTGATGATGCCCCTATTGTTCCTGAACCTGTAGCTTCTTCCTGTGTAACTCGAAGGAGAATATCAATACCCTCATGTTCCTCTACTTTGTAGATGGCAATTTTTACTTTTTGTTTCTCATATTTGTACTGCCATAACTTTTTCTCCTTTAGCCATTTGTAGGCTTGTTTGGAGATGAGCATATTCTGAGTCTCAAGATTTTTAATCTGCTTGCTCAATTTCTTGTTCTCCTTGGCTATGTTTTTGTTGTTTTCTTTGTACATTTTGTTTTCCTTTTTCAAGTGTCTTTCCATGATCTTGTTGTCTTCCAACTCACTTGTCAACTCTACTATTTTCTTAAGATATTCTTCATTATGAAATTCTTTAGACTCTTCCCTTGCCTCTTTGGCATATGAATGAAATGAAGTGGCTCCTACCCAAGCATCCTCAAAATGGTACTCTTTCTCTATGGGCTCACCCCGAGCTTCCTCCTCCAATCTCTGTATAATCTCATCAATTTTCTTTTATGTTTGTGGAGGTTTAGTTTCAATAATTTCAATTTTTGGGTGTTTTTATTCATTGCTTGGTTCTAATGATTTTCTTCTAGACCTCCTAGGAATGGACAAAAAGGATTTTTCTTTCTCTATCATAGTATCATCTTGCTTTTTCTTCAATCTCGTCCTAGGATACAAAGGAGAATTCATAATACTTCTTGTGACATGTAATTGTTCAAGCTTCTCCTCATTTCCTATTGTTTGTTCTTCAAAATGTTCGGCAACCAAAAATTCCTTCCAAAGTATCCCTTTGTTCCATGCCTGATACTCAACAAGTATCTTAATTAACCCACAATGCTAGATATTGGCTCCTTTAACTTCTGTTTTGTTTTTGACATTTTGTATCATTTTAGTTAAGCTCTTTGAAAAGAAGGTAAGTTTATTTTACAATCTCCTTTTATATATTGAAGCAATTTAATATGATAGAGATATACCACACTGTATCGACTATCACGAGTGAAATACGTTTGGATAATCAAAAATAATTCTGACCATGGTTTTTTGAAACAATCTCTTTGAATTTCTTTTGTTCTGTCAAAGGATCCCTTCCTTGGTTTCTCTAGGAAAAAGGTCCATCCCTTCTCCTTAAAATGAAAACCTTTGTGATACTCTTCTCCTATCAAAGGAAGATCTAATGCTTGAGAAAGAAAGGTTGGATTCAATGGTATAGAGGGTTCACCAACTCTAGTTTGTCCATGTTCAAAATGTTTTATGAACTCCTGTGTGATTTTTTCTTTATGATTGTTGAACTTCTTAAGAAACTCCATTAACACTGCTTGGTATAATTTCTCCACTATGTCCTTACTCAAATTTTATATCTTGAAGTCTTTAGGTTCCATTTTGGTTGTCATTTGCATCTTCTATGTGTACCAATTAATACGACATTGTCTAGTAAATAATCTCATTATGAATATAGAAAGAAAAATATATAATTTTAACCTTCTTATTCATGCAATCCTTGGATAAAACTCATGGTAAATGTACTTACTAGATCTCTGTAGCTTTGAAAAAAAATGAGATTACTTCCTCTACCTTTAAATCTTCAATTTCCCTGTCTTCTACTGCAAATGGTATCCAAACAAAATTCTCTGTTTGTAAACTGAATAAAAACTCTTACTGTGTAAAAGACCCAAAATAAAAATATCCACTGTAAGAAAAATATCTCACTGTTTTTCAAAACATATTTAAATATATCTTCTTTTGGAAAATTTCCTCATAAAAATTTATGAAAATCCCTCTCTATTTCAAAAACTATGTATTGTGTATTTGAAATAACGCTCACTGTATTTTTATGTGAAAATTTTTTGACAAAAATTGCATGAGTAAATCATGGTTTTGATACCTGAACTGCAAGTAACGCGTAGAAAACTTGTAGAAATCTCTTGTTAATGGTTTTTCCTTCCTGTGTAAACATATGTTTTAATTAAACTCTTCTCTAGCATCTTGAAAAATCATGGATTCTACGCATGGAAGAGTATATTTATGGTGACAGAGCATTGCAAATCCATAATTTGAGTCTTGTTTCTCTCTCATTATGACACATCTGAACTAAATCTTAAGTTAAACCCTTTCTTCAAAATATTTTAGTTGAGGAGATCCCGGAATTGACTCTTACCTGATCAGAGTGTGATTTTCAAAATTTGTTGGAGAGAAATTTTAGCTCAACACAGAGGAAACAATTACTCTCTTCTTCTTTAAAATGCTTCTCCTTATTCTCCAGGGAGTTCCTCTAACCCCTCCTTGCAATTCCACGCAATTTTTCACACAATTCCTCCAATGCGCAGGGTCCTTCTCTCCCACGCAATTCCCTTCACTTTCTGCATTTTTCTCTCTGTGTATTTCCTTTTCAATTAGGGTTATTTTTGTTTTCTTGAGATATGGATGAATACGCAGAGTTGTCGTCAATTTTGAGATGGGTTTAGCTATGATGATGAAGGATATGATACACAGACAATGTTCAATCCTTTGAAAATATTTTTGACTATTTGCTTGCTGCTTGATTTGACTAGCTGACCTTTTTATTTTTCGATTTTGGTTGCCACTTGTGTTAATGCATCATGGTTCATTTACTTATGACCGTGCTATCCTACACTCCCTCGACACTTGTTTATGTTGCATCATAGTTTTTAGATTAGAGCTTTTAATACTCATCACCATTAGGGCTTTAGCTTATTATTTTTCCATTGCATGCACTATGTTTTCTTATATCCACCATACTTGTTTCCATGTTGCATATTAATGCTTTTATCATTGCATATTTGTCCATTTTCATCATATACTTATGTGTTGATATTTGTTTTGAAATGACCATAATCTTGGGTCATTTCAAATCAAATTCTTTTTGAAAGATTAAGTATATATGTAATGATACTAACCCTCTCTATTCTTGTTTTGTAGGCACATAAACTAATCCTTCTTTGTTGTGTAGACAATTTTTCCATGAGCAACGAATTTTTTCTCAAAAAGGAGATGTGGCCAAAAAGTTTGGTTCAAATTTGCAAGTGATGTGATTGATGATGAGATGAATGAATGTATACAATGTAGGGTAATGTAGGATAATGTAAGATGATATATAAATGGCTAGGAGTATTTCATATTCAAATTTAAACTAGGTTATCAATCTTAGAAAAAAAATCAAAATCGAAGGCATTAAGAATATTTTAAACTTACAGTACTTTCCTTTTACTTGATAGCTCATTGTCAATTCTTTTCTTCTGTTGATGGTGACCTTAGCTCTTTTGTCAATACTTGATCTTGTGCTAATGATAACAATACTTTGACTTCAAAATGAATTCTACTGAATGAGTTTTGTTGGATTGTAGATGCTTGTAGCTACTTCTTAAGTCCCTCTGATGTTGATTTAGGATGAATAATTAGGTCCCTTCTGCAATAATATATGACATTGATCTTGTTCAGGTCCCTTACTGATGAATATTGATTATGATGTCTCAGGTCCCTTCTACAAACTAGTTGCATAGTTTGTTGGTTTATTATGAATCTCCCCCCTTGCTGATCTTGAGACTTGTCCTCAAGTCTTTGAATTTTGGAAGTTGATTCTGAAAAATGAAATTTGAAAAACATAAAAGAGAATTCATATTGGCCAAACAAGTTGGTTTTCCGATATGAATTCGAGTTTGTATTGTGCTAGTATCCTAGATTTTCACAACCAAACTCCTTTATTATTTTTTTAAATTCTTTTTTAATTTTATTCTGGAAGTAGAAAAGGCATATAACTATGGTGTTTGAAAACTTCCATATTGTTTTCTACTGAAACTTTGTTCAGAAAGTCTTCTTTATTGACAGGTTTGTTATAAACTTTGAGCATATGACCATTAACTAGAAATGAAATAACTGCTTCGTCAATTGTCTTAATCTTGACTGTTGTAGTGTCAAAGATTTCTTCTATTTCATATGGCCCAAGCCAATGAGTAGTGAACTTAGCTTTGAAATATTTGTACTTGGAGTCAAAAACAAGTGCCCAATCTCCCTTATGAAAAAAATTGTTTTTGATAAATCTCTCATTCCATTTGATTCTCTGCTACTGTACTAGTGATGTATGCTCAACTGCTCGTTGTCTGATCTCGTCTAGTTCATCCAACTGCATAAGTCTCTACTATTGAGCTTCTGATAGGTCTAATCCCAATTCTGTTGCAAGTTTGAATGTATGAATTCGAAATTCGATTGGTAGAAGAACTTCTTTACCATATACTAGTTGATATGGACTGAATCCAGTAGTAATTTTCCATGTAATTATGTATGCCCATAATGCATCTTTTAGTTTGACTGACCAATATTTGCTATTCATTTTCACTATCTTTGTCATGATGTTTTCGAAAAATTTATTAGTAGATTCCACTTGTCCATTTTCTTGTGGATGATACAGAGTAGACTTTCTATGCTTGATTTTGTGTTTTTCTATAAGATCTCGGAAAAGTTTAGAAGTGAACTATTTTCCATGGTCTATAACAATCTGTCTTGGAGCTCCAAATCTTACAAATATTTCTTCGAAGAGGAATGAAACCATTATTTCTTCTATATCTCGTGCCACAACTTTTGCTTCTACCCATTTTGTAACCTAGTATGTACATACTAAGATGTACTTCTTTCCATTTGAAGGCGGGTTAATAGGTCCCACAAATTCTAGAGCCCATTTTTAAAATGGTTTTATAAGTACTTGTGGTTTTAATGGTTTCATCTGATACTATAGGTCTTCTAGTTCTTTAGAAACTATCACATCTTCTGACATAATTCTTTGAGTCCTTGAAGATTGTTGACCAGTAGTAGCCAAGCTTGAGCACCTTGTATGTTGTTCGTTTATTTGCAAAATGGCCACCACATGGTTCATCATGACATACTTTTAGAATATCAATAATTTCATATTCTCTTACAAATTTTATTATTAAAAGATCAATACTAGTATACAAAAGGTGACCATTGACCCAAGTATATCTAGCACTCTCTCTGATTATTTTCCTTTTTTGTTTACTAGTGAAATGGGATGGTAATCTTCCAGATGATAAATAATTTACTACATCTGCAAACCATGGGGTTTTATCTGTTATAGAAAATAGATTCTCATTAGGAAAGTTGTTTGGAACAAGGATAAGATCATCAGGACAATTAAGTCTTGACAAAAAATATGCCACTTGATTATCTTTTCCTGGTCGATCTAGAAAAGTAATATTGAACTATTGCATTAGTAACAACCATCTAGTAATTCTGCCATTGGTAATTGTTTTGTTCATTAAGTATTTAATGGATAAGTTATTTGTATGAATAAATACTTGATATCCTATTATATAATGCCTAAATTTATTGACTGCATGCACAACAACTAGCATTTATTTTTCAATTACTATATAGTTTAATTCTGCTGGAGTTAAATTTTTGGTTATGAAATAAATGTAATAGTTAAAATGATTTTATTTTTGTCCTAGGGATGCTCCTATAGCTGTGTTTGATGCATCAATAGATATGTTGAATGGAAATGACTAATTTGGTCCTCTGAGAATGGATGCTATAGACAATTTTTCTTTCAATTTTTTAAATGCATTTTGACAATTTGTATTCCGTTGAAACTCAATGTCTTATGCAAGTAATTTGAAAAAGGGTGAAAAAGACTCACCTTGGTTATTGTATTCTAATATCCCAAATAACCTAAATATGGATTAACATGAAACTCCCTCAAGATAATCTTCTTGAGATCAATTTTTTCGAGCACATCGATCCTATCCCAAAGTCTAACCAAACCATTCATTATGAGATGATAGTCCACATCCTCATCACCTGTATCATATTGTAACCAGTGCCTAATCTCCCTATACCTATCATCCTTCCATCCTACCTGCAAGATCTGATCCTATAGGTCTATCCCTTATGTCTTTTAAGATGAACTTTATTAACTGTAGAATAGAACCTGTTTGTCATGGTGACTTCATTGATTACAACACTATAAGAGAAGGATTAACAAGTGAAGTGATATCATTGATCAGGATATGGTGGAGGATAATATACTAATTGATGGCATATATGAAATTTTTGTGTTGAACACCACCAAGGCGTGGTGTTATCCAATCAATGATACAATCCTTGTAGAAATTACGCAGGAAATATGGTAGCACAGTTCCTTATTTGCCCACTTCAATGTCTTCTTGGAAATACACACAATTATACTCCTCTCCTTCTCCTTCTCCTTCTTTGTGTATAACCAGCGATGGCCATTCACCTACTATCAGTTCAAAGGCTTGGTGGGCATGTGGATCAATTGGATCCTCCACCTCCTCGTTAGTCATGTCATATTCAAATTCAGGAATTTCCTCGATGACAATGTCATTCCCATCATCATCATCATCGTGTGATTCTTGTTCAACAAGCCAATGTCCCCTAGAGCCATGGTCATCATCGTGTGCTTCTTCAAGTCACTCGCATTCGCCTCGTACAATCAATAAACTTACTCCAACCAGATGCTCATCCACCTCGTCCCATTCAAAATCCTCTTGGTGAGCTTCTCATTGTACCTCTATGTCCACCAAAGTAGATGTATAATCTCCTAGCTATCTTCAAAGTTCCATCTCCCTCTCTCTCAATTCTTCAGAATTATCTTCTGCACCTCTCACTACTAATCTGTTTCTCACTATATTTGCCAACTCATCTCTGTAACTAAAATTTTTGTACATTTCTTTTTCTTTATCCCTGCCTGCCATTATCTTTGGTTAGAAAATTTAGTCACACTACACTAGACTTGCACGCTCACTTTCACTACTTTGATGTCTGTTGTGGCTTTTGATTGTTATATATAAGTCCCTCGACTGGCTCTCCTTCCCCAATCATTGTTTCTTTTCTCATGCAACATTATTATTATACTTTTCGGAGTCTTTCGAAGATAAACTGTGTTCAAAATAAAAAATAAAAAATTAAATTAAAAATATGGTGGTTGAAAATTAAATTAAAATTTAAAAAACTAGAGAAAAAGTCCCACATGTTAGTATTTATTCCCTACTATTATTTTGTGCCACATACTAGTATTTATTCCTTGTTATTATTCTGTGCCACATACTAGTATTTATTCCTTGTTATTATTTTGCACCACATGCTAGTATTTGTTCCCCACTATTATTTAACAATCATTATACACCCCTGATCTGAATTGGATCCTAAACACTCTCTAATTTTTCATAAGCTCTTTCAAGTTATGCCAAAAGATTCAAGTCTTAGAAATATCAAGCTATCAGAAGGAATCCTCATGACAGTTGAAATTTGTGATCAGCGCAGAGCAACAAGGACCCTCTATCGAGCACGCAGATTGTTGGCCCATGGTAACACGTGCTGGAGCAAATTGGCAAAACCAGAGGCTAATTCAAGAAACGGGGGTAGTTTCTGATACGTGATTAGCGCTAAGCATCCCCCTCAGTGAAGGAAAGCCCCAAAGTGCCCAGACCCGAAATGACTATGAAATGTGGAAAAGTAATTAATTTGGTTCCTTGGATTCCATAAAACTAGCAGGATATCGGAAGGCCTCGATTCAGTAAGCAGTTTCAACCGAGTCCCACCCGATGCCACAAATTGAGTGACACGCATCCAGTAGAAGAGAGAGAAAACCACTCACATTGGATGGGTAAACATCATGCTACTTACCCGCCCAATATGAATGATGACCGTCAGATTTGGGGGGCCCAGATCAACAATGGAGGCACGTCCCGATAAATGATCAGATTTGACAAAGTTATAAAGCAAGATTACATGGGATTTGAAGTCCAACGTGGATGATGAGTTGGCAAAATATTCATTTTTCGTGGGCGATCTTGGAGCAAACAGAAATAATGGTCATTCAAATGTGTCCAAGGAATCTGACACATTCACCCGTTGCAGAGTAGGTGGCCACCTCCCTGTGAAGCATTACACAATGATGATGACACAGAACAGGGGAATTTAAATGGATAGAGGTGGAAGAACCAGAATGCTAGGAAGTGGAAACAAACCATCAGAAAGCAGATTGGCTTGAAAGCCACAAACTGACAGAAGCAGAGAAGAGGCAGCTAGCATAAGGAAACTAAGAGCAAAGAATAGAGAAAGTAAGTCGAGCTGACCTGTAGAGAAAAGGAAGCATCAGGACAGAGCCAGAGAGATTCAGAGAGTCTGTGCACTCCAGAGAGGGCTTGAGAGGTTCAAGTGAGCTCCTCTGTATATGTCTATCATGTATGAGTCTTAGATTGGGCTCATACTACTATGACTAGTACAGGTAAAGTTTCAGTAAGGAGAGTCTGTGTACTCCAATCCTACTGATTCATATCTGTTGAGTGACGCTTAGTTTGAGCTCATTGTTGTAAAATGTCTGCTTTGGAAACATAATAGAGAGGCCACCACTGAAGGCTGGACTAGGAGACGTAGCCCAAGAGCATTGGATGAAC
Organism: Pinus tabuliformis; assembly: GCA_031772625.1. Lineage (NCBI taxonomy): Eukaryota > Viridiplantae > Streptophyta > Pinopsida > Pinales > Pinaceae > Pinus > Pinus tabuliformis. The sequence goes on from CM062805.1 coordinate 249,715,023, forward strand.
TCCTTATTAAACTTGTTGTATTGCATTTTTTTCCTGTTATGTTTTCCCTAACTGCTTCAATGTCAGTATTTCGCAATCTTATCGATCCGTTGCATAAAGTAACATAGGCACATCCATGCACATGAGTCTGTAACAGCTTTAATTCTTTTTCCTTGGATAAATTCCAAATCAAATGGTACCAGAGCTCTAGGTTACTAAGGTTATGCAAGCTTGTGCTAGATTATGTTGTCGAATGCTAACTAGATCAAAGCTTAAATTAAGGGAAGGAGAGTTGGTTGAAGCTAACCCTGAAATTGGAAGAGCCCACTCTAAGAGGAAAATGTCAGAGGAAAACCACTTGGAATCAGACTCCCAGTTCATGGATGGTTTCCTGACCATGAAAGCCATGGTGGAGGAAATGTATAGGGAATTTAAGAGAGGTAGAGAAGGAGATCCATCAAACTCCAAAAAAGTTAAAGGAGTAGAAGAATCTCTCCTCCATGAGCACTCTAAAGGCAAAGGGAAAGAAGAAAAAATTCCCACACCTCCTAGTAGCCCTGAAAATAAAAAGAAAACATCTCTGATTAAATTAGATGTTAAATTTGATTTGACGATATATGATGGAGAGTTGAATGCAGTAAAGCTGGATAATTGGATTAGACAGATTGATGTTTATTGCAGAGTGCAGAGCATCGATTCAGACAAGAGTAAGATTCAGCTAGCCAGCCTGTGCCTTGGAGGCATTGCTTTGGTATGGTGGGAAGGCATGACACAAGCTGACATGAAGAAACATGGTAAAATTCTTTCTATCTGGAGTGAATTTGTTTCTGAAATTAAAAAGCAATTCTATCCACTAGCCTATATGCAGCAAGCCATGATGAGCTGGCAAACTCTTCGCCAATTAAAAGGGAAAAGTGTACAAAGTTACACTCAAGAATTTAGGAAAAGAGCTTTGATTCTAGGAATTTCTTTAGACTCACCTGAAACTCTGTTGAAGTATATAGGTGGTCTATACAACTACTTAAGGCACACTATTCTCATGTTTAATCCCACTAGCACAGATGTTGTATCTGTTCAAGCTACACATCTAGAGGCTAGAGGCAAGAATGTGAACCCAGAAGTTGGGGGATCACCAAAACCCACTGCAAGGAAAAGCAAGGAAAAGAGAAAACAAAAATGGAAAGAGAGGAAGGCCAATACTGTACAAAAGACCAAGTCTTCATGCACTCACTGTAAGAAGGATGGGCATGATGATGAACATTGTTGGATCCTGCATGTAGAGCTGAGACCCAAGAAGTTCAAGGGAAAGAAGAAGAAGACTGATGCAGCTATTCAAAAGGATTTGGGGTTAGACTCAGGAGATGAAACAACAATCGCAGCCACAAGTATAAAAGGCAAAAATTCTGAAGCATCAACTAGTAATTTTGTACAATCTAGTGAAGAAAATGAGAGGAAAAGACATGAGCTTTTTCATATTCGAGTTATTTCCAAGCATCAAAAAATTGATACTTTGTTTGACAGTGGCTCACAAGTAAATTTAATTTCTAAAGCAATTGTAAAGAAGTTGGGATTACTAACCACACCTCACAAAAAGCCATATCCATTAGGTTGGTTATGTGATAAAGCAAGCTACAAGTGACTAGACAATGTAAACTTGGGTTTTCTTTTGGGTCAGCATTTGTAGATGAGGTTGAGATAGATATAGTTCCTTTGGGTATATGTGGAATTGTTTTAGGAAGTCCTTACTTGTATGATAGGAATGTTATTTTCTATAGAGCTGAGAACAAGTATCAACTCGTTAAAGATGGAATCGAATATATTGTAAGAGATCATAAACTCAAGAATAATTATACTCTCATAAACTCAGGGTAGATGAAAATAATTATAAATTCATGCAAACAATTTTTACTGATGGTTGTAAAGGAAAAGAAACCTGATAAAACCAATGCATTTGACGGTTGTCATGCTAAACAGCAAGCTAATTTAGGAAAAGTTGTTTCATAATATGATATATTGTTTCAAGAACCTAAAGGTCTGCCACCCAAAAAGGAAATAGTACATGATATTAATTTGTAGCAAGATGCTCCATTGCCTAACATCGGAATGTACAGTTTGTCCACTTTAGAGAATGCAGAAATCAAGAAGCAGGTATAGGAGCTGCTCGAGAAGGGGTTCATCAGACCTAGCACATCACCATGTGGGTCTCCAATTATCTTGGTGAGAAAGAAATATGGCTTATGGAGAATGTGCATTGATTACCGAGCATTGGGTAAGATAATGATAAAAAATCGTTATCTGCTTCCTCACATAGATGATTTATTAAATCAATTAAAAGAAGCTGTTTATTTTTCCAAGTTGGACTTGCATAGTGGATATCATTAGGTCAGAGTTGCGGAGCAAGATGCATAGACGACTGCTTTCAAAACCAAGCAGGGATTGTATGAGTGGTTGGTTATGCCTTTTGGCTTAACTAATGCTCCTGCTACTTTCAGGAGAGTAATGAATGATGTACTCAGACCTTTTCTTGATGATTTTGTCATTGTATATTTGGATGACATTCTTATATTCAGTAAAACATGGGAAGAACATTTAAATCATGTTAAGCAAACTCTAGATGTTTTGAAAAGAGAAAATCTTTATGTTAACCTCTCAAAAGGTGAATTTGGCAAAACATCTTTGAATTATTTGGGTCACATTGTAGGGGGTGGTGAATTGAAGATAGATCCCTCTAAGGTTGTAGTCATTATAAACTGACCTAAACCCAAATCTGCTACAAAAGTTAGAATCTTTTTAGGAGCAGCACAGTATTGGAGAAAGTTTATTTCTAACTTTTCCTTAATTTCAACTCCCTTACGTGCTTTAACAGGATTGAACAAGGTGTTTCAATGGGGAGGCAAACAGCAGAAAGCCTTCGACACCTTGAAAGAAAAGATTAGTACAACACCAATATTAGCACTGCCCGATCTTCAAAGACCATTTGAGATTGAAATGGATGCTAGTGACTACGCCATGGGAGCAGTTTTGATGCAGCATGGTAAACCCATATGTTATCATTCTGAGACATTTAATTCTGCAGTAGTTAACTATCCCACATATGATAAAGAATTGTATGCATTAGTACAGAGTGTGAAAAAGTGGAAACATTACTTAATGGGCAAAGAGACAATTATACATACTGATCATCAACCACTTCAATATTTTCACTCCCAAACTAAGTTGCAGCAATCAAGACATTATAGATGGATGGGTTTTCTACAACAATTTCATCTAGTCATCAGATATAAAAAGGGCATACACAATAAAGTTGCAGATATGTTGTCCAAACCAATCATAAATGCATCTACTATACTTAAGCATAATTCAGCATTGCATGAAAGCTACATTGAACAATATGCTCAAGATATAGGTTTTAAAGATGTATATGCAACTTTAAGTCATGGAAAACAAGTAGAAGAATTGGATTATCATGTTAAGGACCAGCTCTTGAATCATTTTTGAAACTTATGCATTCCAAACAACTAAAAAAGTAAAGATAATTTGAGAAGCACACACTTCTCTAATATCAGGTCACTTTGGTGTAAGTAAAACAATTGCACAGCTGCAAATATTTTGTTATTGGCCAAAAATGAATGAGACAGTTTCTAGATATGTAAGAGGGTGTACTATGTGTGCTAAAAGCAAGCCCAGAAATAGAAAAATAGGCTTGTACACTTCGCTACCAGTTCCTTCTCATCCTTGGGAAAGTGTTTCCATGGACTTTATTGGAGGACTGCCTAAATCTAGGAAAGGTCATGACTATTTATATGTTGTTGTGGATAGGTTCAGCAAAATGTGTATTTTAATACCTTGTAACAACCAGATTACAGCTAAATAAACTGTAAAGTTGTTCTTTAAACATATATGGGTTCATTTTCGATTACCCACTTCCATTATATCTGATTGATATACCCGATTTGTTGGGAAATTTTGGTCGAGTTTGTGGGAATTGATGGACACCAGACTGAAGAAGAGCATAGCTTTTCATCCACACACAGATGGCCAAACAAAAGTAGTCAACAGGACAATGATCCAATTGCTCAGACGCTATTGCAACAAGCATCCGAAGCTTTGGGATGAACATTTATGTTATGTGCAACATGCTTACAACCGAGCTAAACATTCTTCTACACAGAGATCTCCTTTTGAGACCTGTTTTGGTTTCACACCAAGGTCTCCCTTGGATTTTGTCTTTGGTAAAGACATAATGGTTGATGGACACAGTGATGTGGACAAGGCAACCAAGTTCATTGAACAAATCCAAGAGATTCATCGGGCAGTACAAGAACAACTGGAAAAGAGCCAAGCCAAATACAAGGCAAGGCATGATAAGCATCGGATGGAGCATAGTTTCCAAATTGGTGATCAAGTCTGGCTGTATATTAGTAAAGACAAAATGCAAGGTGAAGGTAAGAAGCTGAAGCCAATAAGGTATGGACCTTTCAAGATACTTGAGAAAATTGGTGAGAATGCTTTTCGCCTTGATTTACCAACTTACATGCACATCTACTCAATTGTTAATGCAAACAGATTGAGACTATTTGAACCTTCATTAATTGAATATCCCGAAGAGCAGATTCAATTGCCTTCTATTGATGATCTATTGCCTGAATATCTTAATGAATTGCAGGAAGATACAGTTCTAGACAGGAAGGTGAGAACTACGCACAAAGGGGATGTTGAGTACCTCAGGATTGGACTCAAAGGTTCAAAACCAAGCAGTGCGAAATGGATAGAAATTGGGCAAGCGAGGAATTAGTACCCTCACTTGATAGATGCTTAAAAATAAACTTTTGGTGGTCCAAAAGCTTTTTTAGTGGGAAGGCCATGATTCGAATTGGATCCTAAACACTCTCTAAGTTTTCATAAAATCTTTCAAGTTATGCCAAAAGATTCAAGTCTTAGAAAGATCAAGCTATCAGAAGGAATCCTCGTGATAGTTGTAATTTGTGATCAGTGTGGAGCAATGAGGACTCTTAGTCGAGCACGTAGACCGTTGGCCCATGGTAACGCATGCTGGCGCAAATTGGCAAAACCAGAGGCTAATTTAAGAAACGGGGGTAGTTTCTGATATGCGATTAGTGGTAAAGCGTTAATCGTGTATCGCAGGGCATCCCCCTCAGTGAAGGAAAGTCTTGAAGTTCCCGGACCCAAAATGACTATGAAATGTGGAAAAGTAATTAATTCGGTTCCGTGGATTCCACAAAACCAGCAAGATATCAGAAGCCCTCGAGGCGGTAAGCAGTTTCAACCAAGTCCCGCTCGATGCCACACATTGAGTGACACGTGTCCAGCGTAAGAGAGAGAAAACCCCTCACATCGGACGGGTAAACGTCATGCTACTTACCCACCTGATATGAATGATGACCGTAGGATTTGGGAGGCCCAGATCAACAGTGGAGGCACGTCTCGATAAATGGCCAGATTTGACAAAGTTATAAAGCAAGATTACATGGGATTTGAAGTCCGGCATGGATGATGAGTTGGCATAAGATTTGTGTTTCGCGGGTGATATTGGAGCAAATGGAAATAACAACCATTCAAATGTGTCCAAGGAATCTGACACACTCACCCGTTGCAGAGTAGGTGGCCACCTCCTGGTGAAGCATTACACAGTGATGATGATGCAGAACAGGGGAATTCAAACAGACGGAGGCAAAAGAACCAAAACACTAAGAAGTGAAAACGAACCATCAGAAAGCAGATTGGCTTTAAAGCCACAAACTGACAGAAGCAAAGAAGAGGCAGCTAGCGTAAGGAAACTAAGAGCTAAGAACAGAGAAAGTAAGTTAAGCTGACCTGTAGTGAAAAGGCAGCATCAGGACAAAGCCAGAGAGAGTTAGAGAGTCTGTGCACTCCAGAGAGGGCTTGAGAGGTTCAAGTGAACTCCTCTGTATATCTCTGTCATGTATGAGTCTCAGATTGGGTTCATACTACTGTGACCAGTAGGGGTCAAGTCTCAGTAAGGAGAGTCTGTGTACTCCAGTCCTACTGATTAATATCTGTTGAGTGGGGCTCAGTTTGAGCTCACTGTTGTAAAAACTTTTCTTTGGAAACATAATAGAGAGGCCACCACTGAAGGCTGGACTAGGAGACGTAGCCTAGGAGCATTAGGTGAACTCCTTATTAAACTTGTTGTATTACATGTTTTCCTATTATGTTTTCCCTAATTGCTTCAATGTCTATGTATTTCACAATCTTATCAATCTATTGCATAAAGTGACATAGGCACATCCATGCACATGCATCTCTAATACCTTTAATTCTTTGTCCTTGGATTAATTCTAGATTAACCCCACTACAAGATTCCAAGGCATATGACACACCAATACTAACATTATCCACTTGTAATATATCTTGAAATACTATAAAGGAGAATGCATCAAATTAAGAACTAATTATTAGGGCCTATAAGGCCCATACACACATAACACCATTTAAATTTTATCTACTTAATAATTTTTCTAATGCATCTACATCATTCTACAATAAGTTAATTTTATTTAGTATCAACTTTCAATCCTCTATGATGTCCCTAATGAAAATGTATATATTAGATATCTATAGGGTCTACCTTCACATAAAATATTAGGATTTAGTCATACAAGTGACATTGTTGCTATCACATTCAATTATAATGACTCTCTAGCCTGACCCTACTTCTATACACAATTTTATAAGCTGAATAGCTGCCTTATAGGAATGAATAACTATCATATACCTTACCTCTAAAAGACGGAAGGAGACCATGATTTTTTCCTCTCTCATCTAACTCACTATAACAACAAATAATTGAAAGACATACTCACTCCTAAAATTCCTTATATCCCCATACCCTTCGTAGTTAGAATCCTCACAACCTTGTATATCCACTAAATTCAATTGTATCATCCATTTCTAATTTCCAATGTATTTTAACTAATATTTTTTATCACAATGCTAAGATGTATCAATACTCAAGAATTTTACTAAATAAACACTAAATTAGAGACCCAAACATTGCTACACAATATTTGTTATCATTGTCCATTGACCCAAGAAAAAATCGACCTTTATTAGTGAGAAGGAAATGCATTTGTTGGACTAGTGCACCTAGAAACCATTTCAACACTATTGGACAAAGAGGTGGTTCATGGATTTTGATAAACCTATTTGTAATAATAAGGAGGTACCATTGTATTTATTGGGGAAATTATGTGTAAAGGTCAAGCTAGGGATCCATGTCAAGAATTTTGACATGGGAGAATTCCAAGAGGTCGTTCATGGGTCTCCAGAAGATGGAAAGAATGCCAGGCATAGCCAAACACTAGTGCCTCATCCAATTAAAGGAAGGCCTAACTCCTTTTCCTAACACCTTCTAGTAGTGAATATGTAACACCTTCCTCCCACATTTACCCATGCTTACCGATCCAATTGGGTAAATATGTGATGAAGACATACTATGATATGAGTCGACCTCCTAGATCACCTTAAGAAAGCGAAACTGATGAACCAACACTTTATAGACCTCCCTCAGGTCCTATAGGACCCGTAGGAGCTATGCAACCACTCCAGGTACCGAACCCCTAATTAACTTAGCCTTTACTGAACGAAAACCCTAGTTGATACGATGAAAAGGAATCCATGTGATTGGGGCCCTCCAGTTGCTCCGACGGGCATGCTTCCTAGCAACTACAGTATTTTTCAGTGAATCTTCTGTAGTAGCCTGCATATCCCAAGGAAATTATTACTTCTTTCTATGTTTTTGGTGGCATTAAGTTTACAATGACTTGTATCTTTGTTGTGTTTACCTTACCTCCAGAAGAGGAAATGTCGTGTACCAACAATATCCCCTCAGTTAACATCATAAAACATTTATCATTACTGAGGGATAAGTTTGTGTTTATGCATCTCTTTAGGAAATTTTCAAGGTTATTTAAACAATCATCAAATGTACTTCAATAAACAGTAAAATCATCAATGTAGACTTCAACACATTCATGTATAAGATCTGCAAAGATAGCTAGGACTGCTCTCTGAAATGTAGCAGGTGCATTACATAATCCAAAAGTTAAAACATTGTAAGCATATGTACCCCATGGACAAGTAAATGTAGTTTTGTCCTGATCCTCTAATGCTGTCTTGATCTGATTGTATCCACTAAATCAATCAAGAAAGGAAAAAAAAAATTTCCCTGCCAATGCGTATAGTACTTGATCAGTAAATGGTAGTGAGAAATGATCTTTCAGTGTTGCCTTGTTCAGTTCCCTATAGTCTACACATATTCTCCATTTTCCATTTTTCTTTGGTACCACAACTAAGGGAGAAACCCATTGACTATCAGAGATAGAGTAGATAAATCCTACCTGTAATAGTTTTTGCGACTCCTCTTTCACTATCTCCTTCACCATTGAATTCATTCTTCTTTGTGTTTGTCTTACCGGTTTGATTGTTTCATGTGTGTAAATGTGATGGATACATGTTTTTGGATGGATTCCTTACATGTATGTATAGTCCCAAGAAAAAGATTTTGAATATTTGTGTAATAATGCAATTACCCTTGTTCTTGTGATGATTGTAGATTATTACCAATATTTAAATTCTTTCCTAGATTGATTTCAATGATTTTGCTTTGAGAATTGGTAATTTAGTTGACAGGAAAAACTCTTTCATATGAATTTTGCAATGATTGAATAGTACAATTTTCCTGAAAACATTGATTTAAAACATGATTTTCAGCTTCATATTGTGTTATTCGTATTTGCTTAGAAATATCAGGTTCTGAGATAAAAAGGTCTATTAATTCCTCGTTTTCTTCTTATTCTCTAAAATTAAAGGCTTGATTAACGCTTAAAACACGTAGAGTTTCTTCTTGTTGGTCATCAGGTGATCTAGGTGGCTCCAGAGACACACACAGGACAAAGAGGACTTAGGAAAGCTCAAAAATAAAAGTGTTTGGATTATGCTCGAACTAGGACTAGAGCGTAGATCTCGTCGTCCTGATCACGGTGGTGCGAACGGTTCGTCAATCTGAGTCTGTATGCGAAAGGTAGAAGCAGTAAAAGTTGGTTTGAATCTTTTATGACTAGCCAGGCTTAAGGAGGCCACAATTTGGACTTTTTTTGGCCACCGGATTCCAGCCAACTCCGGCTAGATTCTAGGCAAAATTATTGCCTGGTTAAATTGTCTCCTTCAACAACAATTTAATGCGTAACCAAAACCTCATTTAATGCGCCCAGTTTTGAATGCGCCACTTAATATAGTTATGGAGGGTATGAGGCAGGCCGCCCAATGTGGACCCGACCGCCTTATAAAAAAAATTCATTCAATGTCAAAACTATAATGTGGTAAATTGAGAGGGACGGGGATTGATCACCTAACCCCTCCTCCACTACTTTTTGACCTTAACCAATCAACCTAATTGCCTTATTGGTTAATATATCAAGAAATATTATATAAACCCAGTATTTTCAGTGCACCTAGGGAACAGATGGAGGAACCAGGAGTAGGCACAAATTTCGAGGCAGAGGAAGGCAGTGCACACAGTTCGAGGTAGAATTTTGCATGGGGGTGGAATTTCACTTTGTTAGAATTTGATAAATTTAATATGGTTTCAACACTTCTCGACACCACGAATGCGATGGCATTTTCCATTTCTCCATCAGAGTTTTTCATTTTCAGTCATTTTGAGTATGAGGGTGGAACCATCATTGCTGCAAAAACAGGGAGCGGAACCATGATCCTTACAATTTTCTTGAGGTAATTTTTCTCCATGTCGGAATATAGTCAAGTTTATAGTCGAGTTTCATGTTTTTCTACAGGGATCACAATGGCGAGCACATATTCACGTTTTGAGTTGTAGATTTCTAGTCCACCCATGGAGTAGAATCTTTGAGGAATCTACGGGGAATCTAAAAGATTCCTTGGGCCCCAGATTCTCACTTTCTCAAAATTCAAAAATTGGACATTCGATTTTGCACTATTCGACACCACAAATCTGATGGTGCATTTAGATTTCTCATTCTCTCATTCTATTCATTAGTCACATTTCTAAGCGGAATGCAGGTGTTAACATCCATGTGCGAGCAGTCATGCGATTGATGCCATGAGATCAATGGTCTAAGCAGTTTGATCGGTTTGACATCCGCTTCTTCAAATGGCCTTGGTTGTGAGGTATATGCAGTGTTCATGTACTTCTTTTGCTATGCATTGCGCTGCACAGGTCGTTGATTGATGTTTGATGGGGGATCCTATTTCTTACTCATTTTTATGATTCCTATTTGATGTGATGCGGAATCGCCTATGTGATGTACTTGTTGTCATGATTCATCATATTGTGTTTTGAGATCCCTTTGTTGTATGTTGATGAGATACTCATGTGTCACCATGCATGTTTGTTTTGAGATCCCTTTTATGCCATGTTGGTCGGATGCTCATCATGCATGTGTTTTGTGCCATACTGATAGGAGTCTTTTGATTGAGAGTTCCTGTAGTGGAACATCTCTTATAGCCACTCCTACATGAGGGAATTTTCCTTGTATGATAGCGACATCATCTCTATGTACATTACCACTATTGAAGCGCTTAATGCAGCAACCTACACCATCTTGACACCGGGGCCCAGAGACGTAGTCCCTCTTGGATGAACTTTGTTATCAACGCTTATGTTTTCATGTGTTGATGATTGTCTTGTTCCTCTTCTTTATAGCATGCAGATGTATTCATCCATGTTCATTTAAGATGCAATTTAACACATCACGATAGTAAAAGGTCTTGAAAGGGTCCTTTGTCACACTCGGACCTGGATCAAGTGGTATCAAAGCGGTCTTTACGTTGATGTGAATTACAGCATGAGAAATGGAATGTTCGGCCATAGAGGATGAAAAAGCAATGTATGAGACCATGCTCAACATTTCCAAAAGGGTATAGATAATGTATGAAACTCTACAAAAAGAGACAGATGAACAGGAGCGATTGTAGCTTCAGTTTCAAGCCACGAAAGAGGCCCTGGAAGAGCTTAAGCATAACAAATATAATCTTCAAAGAGTGAACACTGAATTGAAGACGCATCTACATGAAGAGAAAGAGGAAAAACAAAGTTTGCTACGATAGCTGCAAGCAGAGGAAGAGGCCTTGGAAAAGCTACAGCATAACCCATGGGAGGTAAAAAGTAGTTCTCCATCTTCATCTATGTTTCTTGATGATAATTTCGTTGTTTTCGAAAATCATACCACAGGAATTGGCTCCAAATTGTTGAAGAAAATGGGGTATGAAGGAAAGCGCTTGGGCGTCAATGGCCAAGGCATTATCAACCCCATCAAAGTAGAGGAATTACCATCTCGAACAGGACTTGGGTATGTCATAAAGGAAGTTTTGGAATTCGCCGAGAAAGCTAGCGAACCAACAACAACAGATGATGAGAAGCTCTCACTAGTTCTTTCCAAATTGATAGAGGAGGTAAAAGATGTTGATTTCCTTTCAGTTTCATCTTCACATAGTATGATTTCTATTGGAGATTTGGAGATTCCAATTACAGGGAAAAATATGAGGCTCCTTACCAAGATGAAGCACGAGAAGGAAGAAGAACTTGGTGTTAATAACCAAGGCATAACTCAACCATTTGAGGTTGTGCAGAGACCTCAATTTGTAGGCTCGAGATACACCAAAGGAGAATGCTTGAAGGTGTCAAATTTTTCCAAGACATCATCGAAATCGTCAAGGAAAGAGAATGATGGGAACACATCCCCATCATCCCACGGAAGTTTCCATCGAAAGGAAAGAGGTAAGGCAAGCTCTAAATTCCATAATGACATTAGAGACAACAAGAGAAGGTATAACCAATTTCAACATTCAAATGTTCATTTCAATTATGATCATGTTGTTAATGATGATCGAAGAACATGGTAGTAAAAAACATGCACCTTTTGTGGATTACATAACCATACATTTTCGAGGTGTTGGAAAAGAATGAAAGAATACAAAAGGATGATGCGTGAAAGACCCTCTCAACAGCATGAAAAGAAACAGGTTAAGCAGATCTTGAGGAAGAAAACATATTGTATTCATTGGAGGCTCCATCCAGAGCAATGCCTTAAAGACAGAGCGCCGGTGCCTGAACTAGGTGAAGCAGTTGTTCAACAAGCAAAACCGCCACAAGGAGGTGACCCATTCACATTGATAAGTGAAAAATGGTTTCTAGATATGTTAGCATTTCGTGGTCACTCTTTTGTGAATCATTTGTTGCATTTTAAAATGTAAAAGTGATGATGTGTTTTCCATCACTTGTTCAGCAACAAGGATGTCTGGTCTTATTTGGTGTCGCATGTTAAACTGTGAAAGTGATGTTATGTTTCCATCACTTGTCAAAACAATAGTGTTTGGTCTTATGTTTGTAAATCATGTGTTGCAGTGATGATGTGCTTTCCATCATTTCTTGAAGCAACAATGATAGGTTGGCCTTGTTGTCATAACTGAGGTCTTGCGTCCATCTTAATGTAAACTTGACCATCGAGTATGTGTTATAAACTTGTGGCAAGTGTGGGACACTTGGGTCATTAGTTGGTCACGAAAGTCAAGCATGTAATTTTCGAAACAATGTACTATAGGTTGCAGAGGTTGCAGGTGTCAGCTCGTCACTTAAGGCTCCAAAGAAAAGAGGTGAAGGAGATGGAAGTGAGACCTTTCAGGATGCTTGTGATGGAGACTAGTTATAGAGAAGTTGCAGATTATTTTTCATGCTTTTGGAGGACCAAAATCTCCTCAGTGGGGAGGATTGATCTAGGTGGCTCTAGAGACACACATAGGACAAAGAGGACTCATGAAATCTCACAAATCAAAGTGTTGGGATTATGCTCGAACTAGGACCAGAGAGTATATCTCGTTGTCCTGATCGAAGTGGTGCGAATGGTTCGTCAATACGAGTCCGTATGCGAAAGTTGAAGCAATCAAAGTTGGGTTGACTTTTTGATGACTGAGTAGGCTTAAGGAGGCCACAATTTGGACATTTTCTGGCAACCGGATTCTGGCCAACTCTAGCCAGATTCCTGGCAAAATTGTTGTCTGGTTAAATTTTCTCCTTCAGTTTAAAAATCTAAACTTCGAAAAGTGTGCATTATTTGTTATTAAAACAAAAAAAAGTATAAATAAAGGGGGTGGGGGCCACCAATCGCACCACCCCCAAACCTATGTACCATATACCAAAACAAACAAATAAAAAAGTTAAGGTGAGGCCGGCGCGAGTTGAACCCGCCTGGCCATGTGGGCCAGCCCCCACCGGGCAGCCTCATGCCATTACAAACCCCATTTAATACGTAACCAAATCGTCATTTAATGCGCCCAATTTTGAATGCGCCACTTAATATAGTTATGGAGGGTATGGGTTGGGCTACCCAATGCAGACCTGACCCCCTTATAAAAAAAATCGTTCATTGTTAAAACTATAATGTGGTAAATTGAGAGGGGCAGGGATTGATCACTCGACCCCTCATCCACTACTTTTGCACCTTAACCAATCCACCTAACTGCCTTATTGGTTAATCTGCTGGGAAATTATATAAACACAGTATTTTCAATGCACCTCGGGAACAGATGGAGGAACTAGAAGCGGGCACAAATTTCGAGCCAGAGGAAGGCAGTGCACATAGTTCGAGGCAGAATTTTGTAGGCGGGCGAAATTTCACATTGTCAGAATTTGATAAATTTTATATGGTTTCAGCACTTCTCGATGCTATGAACGCGATGGCATTGTCTGTTTCTCCATCATAGTTTTTCATTTTTTGGTCATCTTCAGTATAAGGGTGGAACCATGATCGCTGCAAAAACAGGGAGCAAAACCATGATCCTTGCAATTTCCCTGAGGAGGTAATTTTTCTCCATGTCGGAATATAGTAAAGTTTACAGTCATTTTTCATGGTTTTCCACAGGGATCACAATGGCGAGGAAAAATTTTCCTTTTGAGTTGCAGATTTCCAGTCCACCCATGGAGCAGAATCTTTGAGGAATCTAGGGGGAATCTAAAAGATTCCTTGAGCCCCAGATTCTCAATTTCTTAGAATTCAAAAATTGGACAATCGATTTTGCACTATTCGATGCCACAAATATGATGGTGCGTTCATATTTCTCATTCTCTCATTCTATTCTTCAGCTACTTTTCTAAGTGGAATGCAGGGGTCAACATCCATGTGCGAGCAATCATGCAATTGATGCCGCGAGATCAATGGTCCGAGCAGCTTCAGCGGTTTGACATCTGCTTCTTCAGATGGCCTTGGTTGTGAGGTATATGCAGTGTTCATGTACTTCTTTTGCTATGCATTGTGTTGCACAGGTCCTTGATTGATGTTTGATGTGGGATTCTATTTCTTACTCATTTTTATGATTCCTGTGTGATGTGACGCGGAATCGCCTATGTGATGTACTTGTTGTCATGATTCATCATATTGTGTTTTGAGATCCCTTTGTTGTATGTTGATGGGATACTCATGTGTCACCATGCATGTTTTTTTTGAGATCCCTCTCATGCCATGTTGGTGGGATGCTCATCGTGCATGAGTTTTGTGTCATACTAATAGGAGTCTTTTGACTAAGAGTTCCTGTATTGGAATATCTCTTAGAGCTACTCCTATGTGAGGGCATTTTCCTTGTATGATAGACACATCATCTCTATGTACATTACCAATATTGATAGCACTTAATGCAGTAGCCTATACCATCTTGACACCAGGGTCCGGAGACATAGTCCCTATTGGACGAACTCTATTATACACGCTTATGTTTTCATGTGTTGATGATTGTCTTGTTCCTCTTCTTTACAACATGCAATGTATTCATATATGTTCATTTAAGATGCAATTTAACACATCACAAAAGTAAAAGGTCTTGGAACGGTCCTTTGTCACACCTAGACCTGGATCAAGTGGTATCGGAGGGGTCTTTGTGTTGATGTGAATTGCAGCGTGAACAATGGAACGTGTAGTGACAGAGGATGAAAAAGTGATGTACGAGACCATGCTCAAAATTTCCAAAAGGGTAGAGATAATGTATGAAAATCTATAGAAAGAGACAGAGGAAAATGAGTGATTGCAACTTTAGTTGCAAGCCACAGAAGAGGGCCTGGAAGAACTGAAGCATAAAAAACATAATCTTCAAACAGAGAACGTTGAATTGAAGATGTGTCTACATGAAGAGAAAGAGGAAAATCAAAGTTTGCTATGACATCTACAAGCAAAGGACGAGGCCTTGGAAAAGATGCAACATAACCCATGTGAGGTAAAAAGTAGTTCTCCATCTTCATGTATGTTTCTTGATGATGATTTCACTATTTTCGAAAATCATACCACAAGAATTGGCTCCAAACTATTCATGAAAATGGGGTATGAAGGAAAAGGCTTGGGCATTAATGGCCAAGGCATTATCAACCCCATCAAAGTAGAGGAATTAACGTGTCGAACAGGACTTGGGTATTTCAGAAAGGAAGTTGTGGATTGCGACGAGATAGCTAGTGAATCAACAACAATAGATGATAAGAAGCTCTCATTAGCTTTTTCCAAATCGACAAAGGAGGTAAAAGATGTTGACTTCCTTTCAGTTTCATCTTTACATAGTATGATTTCTATTGGAGATTTGGAGATCCCAATTACAGGGAAAAATATGATGCTCCTTACCAGGATGAACCACAAGAAGGAAGAAGAACTTAGTGTTAATAACCAAGGCATAACTCAACCATTTGAGGTTGTGCAGAGACCTCAATTTGCAGGCTTGAGATACACCAAAGGAGAATGCTCGAAGGTGTCAAATTCTTCCAAGACATCGTCGAAATCATCGAGGAAAGAGAATGATGGGAACACATCCCCATCATCCCATGGAAGTTTCCATGGAAAGGAAAGAGCTAAGGCAAGCTCTCATCGCCATAATGACATCAGAGACAACAAGGGAAGGTATAACCAGTTTCAACATTCAAATGTTCATTTCGATTATGTTCATGTTGTTAACAATGAATGAAGAACATGGCAGCAAAAAACATGTACCTTTTGTGGATTACATAACCATACATTTTCGAAGTGTTGGAAAAGGATGGAAGCCCCCAAAAGGATGAGGCGTGAAAGACCCTCTCAACAACATGAAAAGAAACATGTTAAGCAAATCTGGAGGAAGAAAACCTATTGTAGTCATTGCAACAGAAGTGGCCATCAAAGAGCCACTTGTTTGAGGCTCCATCCAGAGCAGTGCCTTAAAGACAATGCATCAGTGTGTGAACCAGGTGAAGTAGTTGTTCGACAAGAAAAACTGTCACAAGGAGGTGACCCAATCACATTGATAAGTGAAAAATGGTTTCTAGATATGTTAGCATTTCATGGTCATTCTTTTGTGAATCATTTGTGGCATTTTAAAATGTAAAAGTGAAGATGTGTTTTCCATCACTTGTTCGGCAAGAATGATGTCTGGTCTTATTTGGTGTTGCATGTTAAACTGTGAAAGTAATGTTATTTTTCCATCACTTGTCAAAACAATAGTGTTTTGTATTATGTTTGTAAATCATGTGTTGTAGTGATGATGTGTTTTCCATCACTTGTTGAAGCAACAATGCTAGGTTGGCCTTGTTGTCATAGCTGAGGTCTTGCGTCCATCTTAATGTAAACTTGACCACTGAGTATGTGTTATAAACTCGTGGCAAGTATGGGACGTTTGGGTCATTAGCTGATCATGAAAGTCAAGCATGTAATTTGCAAAACAATGTACTACAGGTTGCAAAGGTTGCAGGTGTCGACTCATCGCTTAAGGCTCCGAAGAACAAAGGTGAAGGAGATGGAAGCGAGACTTTCAAGACACTTGTGATGGAGACTAGTTAAACAGAAGTTGTAGATTATCTCTCATGCTTTTGGAGGACTAAAAGCTCCTCAGTGGGGATAATGGATCTAGGTGGCTCCAGAGACACACACAGGACAAAGAGGACTCAGGAAATCTCAAAAATCATAGCTTTTGGATTATGCTAGAACCAGGACCAGAGTGTAGATCTCGTCATCCTGATCGTGGTGGTGCGAACAGTTCATCAATCCAAGTCCGTATGTGAAAGTTAGAAGCAGTCAAACTTGGGTTGACTTTTTGATGAATGGGTAGGCTTAAGGAGGCCACAATTTGGACATTTTCTGGCCACTGGATGCCGGCCAACTCCAGCCAAATTCTGGGAAAATTTGTTGCCTGGTTAAATTGTCTCCTTCATCTTAAAAAAACCGAATTTCAAAAACTGTGCATTATTTGTTATTAAAACAAAAAAAATATAAATAATGGGGGTGGGGCCACCAACCCCACCACCCACCAACCTATATACCATATACCAAAACAAACAATCAAAAAAATTAAGGTGAGGCTGGCAGGAGCTGAACCCACTCGGCCACGTGGGCTAGCACCCACCAGGCTGCCTCATGTCATTACAAACCCCATTTAATATGTAACCAAAACCTCATTTAATGTGCCGAGTTTTGAATGCACCACTTAATATAGTTATGGAGGGTATGGGGCGGGCCACCCAATGTGGACTGGACCCCCTTATAAAAAAAAATTCATTCAGTGTTAAAACTATAATGTGGTAAATTGAGAGGGGCGAGGATTGATCACCCAAGCCCTCCTCCACTATTTTTTGACCTTAACCAATCCACCTAACTACCTTATTGGTTAATCCATCGAGAAGTATTATATAAACCTAGTATTTTTAGTGCGCCCAGGGAACAGATGGAGGAACCAGGAGCGGGCATGAATTTCGAGGTAGAGGAAGGTAATGCACATAGTTCGAGGCAGAATTTTGCAGGAGGAGCGAAATTTCACTTTGCCAGAATTTGACAATTTTATATGGTTTCAGAAGTTCTCGATGCCACGAATGCGATGGCATTGTTTGTTGGTCATTTTCAGTATGAGGGTGGAACCATGATTGCTGCAAAAACAGGGAGCGAAACCATGATCCTTGCAATTTTCCTAAGGAGGTAATTTTTCTCCATATCGAAATATAGTCAAGTTTACAATCACTTTTCATGGTTTTCTGCAGGGATCACAATGGAGAGGTCAGATTTGCCTTTTGAGTTGTAGATTTCCAGTCCACCCATGGAGTAAAATCTTTGAGGAATCTAGGGGGAATCTAAAAGATTCCTTGAGCCCCAGATTCTCAATTTCTCAAAATTCAAAAACTGGACAGTCGATTTTACACTATTCAATGCCACAAATCTGATGGTGTGTTTAGATTTCTCATTCTCTCCTTCTATTCTTTAGCCACTTTTCTAAGTGGAATGCAGGTGTCAACATCCATGTGCAAGCAGTCATGCGATTGATGTCGTAAGATCAATGGTCCAAGTAGCTTCAGCAGTTTGACATCCTCTTCTTCAAATGGCCTTGGTTGTGTGGTATATGCAGTGTTCATGTACATCTTTTGCTATGCATTGTGCTGCATAGGTCCTTGATTGATGTTTGATGTGGGATCCCATTTCTTACTCATTTTTATGATTCCTGCTTGATGTGATGTGGAATCACCTATGTGATGTACTTGTTGTCATGATTCATCATATTGTGTTTTGAGATCCCTTTGTTGTATGTTGATGGGATACTCATGTGTCGCCATGCATGTTTATTTTGAGATCCCTTTCATGCCATGTTGGTGGGATGCTCATCGTGCATGAGTTTTGTGTCATAATGATAGGAGTCTTTTGATTAAGAGTTCCTATAGTGAAACATCTCTTGGATCCACTCCTACATGAGGGAATTTTCCTTGTATGATAGCGACATCATCTCTATGTACATTACCACTATTGACAACACTTAATGTAGCAGCCTACACCATCTTGACACCAAGGCCTGGAGACGTAGTCCCTCCTAGACAAACTTCGTTATCAACGCTTATGTTTACATGTGTTGATGATTGTCTTGTTCCTATTCTTTACATCATGATGTATTCATCTATGTTCATTTAAGATGCAATTTAACACATCACGAAAGTAAAAGGTCTTAGAAGGGCCCTTTGTCACACCTGGACCTGGATTATTAGGCCATGATAGTAAAGAAGGAGATTGAGAAAGAGGATAGAGTGTAATATGTTTCCTTTCATCTCCATGTGCTATGATCATGCTTCTTGATCTGCATCTAGTGTGGCTAACCATTGTCTACCAAGAATTAAAGGGTCGCCTCCTAAATTTGTTTTTGGTTGAAAAATTAGAAAGTCTACAGGGTATTTCGATGGATCCAAAGAAACAATTACGTCCTCAAGTATTCCTTGTGGCACAACTTTAGATCTATCTGCTAGTTCTAAAATTGTAGTAGTAGGTCAGATATTTGGCAATTTTAAATACGTCATTGTTTCTATTGTCATTACATTTATAGTAGCTCCTAGATCATTTAAAGTTTTAGGAACTGAAAATTTATTGATTGAAATGGTAACCATAGGTATTCTAGGATTGTTGGGACAAGGTCCCTTAGGGTTAGTTTTGGGGAAAAAAGCCCAAGTTTTTTTGTATAAAAGGTAAAGTCTCCGCAAGTTGTGGTCGCGGAGCGCGTAGATAGTAAAGAGTCATAAAGTGTTTCACCCTTCTTTAATGTAAGATGTGTTGGCTTTTATAGATCTACCCATGGTCTGTGAACAATGGGATTGTATTAGTAGGAGAGTCATAGAGAGTCTAAGGAAAATGATCGATGATGAAGATGAATGTAATGGGTTAGTAGAGGAAAGAGCAAATAAGTCTTAGAGTAGAAGAGAGGCTCTACAGCTGTGTGCATAGAGGCATAGATTAAAGTTCGTAGCTGAGTGCACAGACCCATACAGCTGAGTGCGCAGGGAAGTCATGAGTCTGTAAGTAGAGCTGAAGTATTGATAAAGAGATTATTCCAGAAAATCCTATGTTTTGTCTATTTAATTATGTTAGGAATGAATACACTTTTATGGTATGATGAATGATGGTTGTATGAAGTAATACTGTATTGATGCGTGACTTTACATAATTGATGTTGTTATATGAACACACTTGAGATTAACTATTTACGCGAAGCATATCTTATTGCATGTTAAAGTTATCGAACACTTAAACCGATATGGGTAAATACGGGATTAAGGGTAATCACAAAGGTGTGTAAGTGGTTGATTCACCTATTTAGGGTCTAAGAAAGAAAGTCGTGAACGTTTGTGGAGGTATAGAAATTGATTGAGGGAAGTTATATCGATAAGCCCTAAAGGCTTATCAATCTGTGCAAAGGCAAGTTTAGGGCATAAAACGACATTACACTAATCTCTGGGTGTAGAAACTTGGTTCTAGCATCCCCCCATACTGCTTCGAGTGAGACTATAGTCCGTGCTCTGCGGATTGATGTAAAAAGGGCCAATAGTGTAGGGATTTGTTTGGAAAAACTAACTCTAAACTTGGGTCAGGACCCACTAAGCCAACAAATGGTTATGTTGCTAGGATGGGGATCTACATAAGGAGATGTGTGATGTTGCATCACTAGAATCCAACTAAGAAGGAAATTGAGGAGTGGTTGGATAGAAAGATCCACGAATTCGCAGTGTAAGAAAATTGAAATCCGCACTTGACAAAAGAACAATGGTTGGATAGATATTTGTACACAGAAATACACGAATTTTTCTTTTGTTCCTTCCCGATTGAACTATATAAGTGGGTCGATAAATTGGCATACAACCAAGGAAGGTGGAGGCTTGATGGTCCAATAGTGTGGACCTCAAAGCTAGTGTGGAGATTGGAAGCCTTTGAGGATAAGATCGTGTGTGCTTTTGATCACTGGCTTGATTGTGTCATAGGATGATTTGTAAGAATTCGTGATCGATACCTCAGTCAACTATAGCGAAGCAAAGCAACGCTTCTTCGAGGGACGGCGAGGTAAGTATTTATGATCTTTGAATACTTGGCTTAAAATGCTCTTGTGCAAAAAGCAGGTTATGCCATTACATTGATATTTGGAGCTATGTGAAGTGGAAAGTTATTCAGGGATAGAGGGAGAGCAAGCCCTAAATATAGGCCACTGATTGAGCCTCCTCTGAGTGATGATGAAGGAGTAGCACAGGCTTCACCGAAGAGCACTATCTAATTGATAAGGCAAGGGTTTCCGTGAATACCTCACCCACCCACACCACCTCCACCTTCGCCTCCACAGCATACACCTTTGCCCACACCGCCACCACCTCTGCCACTGTTCAATATGTTGAATACAATGATGTTTCCCATTTTCAAGGGCTTAGGAAATGAGGATCCGGACTAGTTTTGGTTCGTTACGAAGGCCGTATGGATAGCCCAAGATATTGCAGATGATCATATGATGAAAGTGCAGTTGGTTACTACTCTACAGGATCACGCGCTAACATGGTACATTAAGTGCTGCACTGATAACTCGATGGCTTCGTTATCAGACACTCAGACCTCACTGAATAAGGAATTTAGTAGGCCCAAGTCTGAATCCAAATCAGTGGTTGGATTCAAGGAAATTATGATGAGGCCTTGCAAAACACACTAGGAGATGGATAAAAGATTGAAATGCCAGATCTGCGAAGCTAACATGAATCTTATGGATCGACAGCACTGTGAATAGTTTGTAGCTTCAATCTTACACCATCTAAGGGTTGCTTTATTACAGCAAAAGATAGGGACCCATGTGGAAGCCCTGAAAATTGTGATGAGGTTGCATGAGACACCAATTCAAGACGTTGCTTTGGGAGTTCAGCAGATTCATGTGGAGTTGCAAAATGTTTTCCTAGAGTTTCAAAGCCTAAAGAAGGATAGAGCAGCTCAGCCAGAGGAGTGTGAAGAAGTTTGGTGCCTGAAATGTAAGAGTCAGGGGCATAATAAAGATCACTACCCTGTCTTCACGAATTATGTTGCAGGAGGTGGACCAATGCCTCTAAGGCCGGGAGCTCAAGCAAGTCCAAGTACACGGCCTGTGCTATGGTGTGCTATCTGTCCAGTAGTTGGAAAACATCTCACAAACAATTGTCACTTGCTGCAAAAATTTGTGCAGACACCGCAACAACTCTTCTACAACTTCTACAAATCGGTGGGCCATGATGAGCGTAACTGCCATAGCTATGAGCTGATGATGGAGAGAAAACCCACGTATCGAATGCAGACAGAGACTCAACCTCCAGATCCAGGTGCGAGGGAGCACACGAAGGATATCAAGGGCATGGACGAGGTCGAGGAGGAGGTGGACTTGGTAGAGGTTGGGGACAAGTCATTTGTTATGATTGTGGAGTTCCAGGACACTATGCATGGGAGTGTACAAGCCTAAAACACCTGTCATGTTGATACTGTATTCAGTTTGATCACACGATAGAAGACTACCATGTATTAATAGCCGAGATGTAGGAGAAGAGGGCACAGCCTCAGCAACATACCCAAAACCTGTAGATGATGAGGGTTGAACCCCGCAAAGAAGATCCTAATGTGAATATCATACTACGAAGTGGAATGATGACTAGCAAGGATAAAGGAACACTGCCTGAAGAAAGTGGCTGGGTCTGCAAGGCTCCAGAAAAAGAGGTTGGGTTTGACTTGGAGTGCATGAAAGAAACATTCATGGAAGCGAAGAAAATCTTCGCTGAGGCCTCTACCTCAGGAAGTTAGGATAAGCCGTCTGAAGAAATGGACCCCTCCATGCTTACTACATTCTTAGAAACCTGTATGAAGTTGTTACGCGATAGCAAGGCCATGGAAGGATTACAAGAGTTGATAAATAAATGTACCAGTAAAGAAAATTCTCCTAAAGGACCTCACGTAGTCAGAATAATTGGTAAGTATAAGGCAAGAACTAGGCGTGAGATGAGGTTCACTGCGCAAATAGGAGAATATGAGTCAGATGCGAATGTTTTTCCTAAACAGACATGGGAGAGGATGGGGAGACCTACACTATAGTGGTCTCTGATTCAATTGAGAATGGAAATTCAAGAGGATATTATCCCCATGGGAAGATTGTAGGGAGAGATGGTAGACATTGAAGACGTGAGCACGTTGGCCAATTTTGAAGTGATAGATATTATGGATGACAACAATCCATACCCCACACTCCTTGGGATTGATTGGGCTATCGACATGAATGGAGTAATCAATCTAAAGAAGGGGACGATGTCATTTGAAATAAAATTTCTCTGCGTGGTAGTACCTTTGGACCCTACAAAAGGACCATGCTATACTAAACCAGTCCGTGATTAAGCAGCAATTATCTAGACCAGATCTATAAAATAACAATGTTAGATCAAGATTGGGTTAATCCGAAGGCTGATGGATGCATTGCATGGGACCACAAAAGTTCTTGTACATCAGATTCAGATGAATATGTTGAGCACTAGCAGAATCGGTTGCATGAAGTATCTACACTGCGCTATAACATGATGACTAAATCGATGTGCTGTGTATCGTCAAAGGTTAGGAGTTTTCCTTATTATGATGGTCTAACTGACATAGATAAATTTTTGGATGCATTTGAAAGGGAAGTACCTAAGAAGCATCGCTTCCAAGCACTGGATTTGTCCCTGCGTGCTACACCTACAAGATGGTGGGGTACACATAAAGACAAATTTGATGGATGGCATGAATACAGAAAAATGATGAGATTACGATTTGGTCACCCAAAAGAATGGCTAAAAAAGAAGTATGTTGGAAGGAATGATCTGTAAGATCACTCAACAAAATGGACTGATGTTTATGGAGCGGAGCAACAACCTGAGTGGGTACATTTATTCTGTCACACTTTGGATGTAATACCAATGAATTGGTACTTGGAAACAGAGCTTCACCATAGCACTGATGAGTGGGATATTTTGAGACAGGGATTTTTGTTGAAATTCAACTTTGAGGATGGATTCGAATGCATTGATGAGGTGTTTTAGGAGGTCAAGGCATCAATCTTCAAAATACCACAGGACCCCTTGGATCCGATTCAACTAGATTGCACCACCCAGCTGCGTTATGCGCTAGAGTGCTATAATGTGATTGTTGGAGAAGAAGACAAGGATCCAAGGAACATTCATATCCCTGAGGCAGAATGTCACTGTGAAGTTGAGGGACCACAAATAGAGAATCCAAATATCACCATGCCACTAAAGACTAGACAGCTGAATATTGGCACAGAAGGACAACCAAAGTTTGCGAATAGTGGGGACTATTGGGATGATGACACAGTATAAAAGTTCACTGAGCTACCTCGCAAGTATCAGTATTTGTTCCCTACAAAGTTCTCAGACTTGAAAGGAATAATAGGGGATGTGGTGAAGTAAAATTATAGGTACGAACACAAACAAATTCCTTTAGCCCGATAATGGGTCTAGCCACAACTGATATATTCTATGGAAGATTTCCTTAGGTTAGAACCAATTAAGAGGGCCTACCTCTTAGTACACTCATCCCGTTTGATGATGTCCTTGTTTGCTCACTCCGACTATCTCTCGCTTCCTTCTTCAAGAACCTAAAACAAGTAAACAAGAACAAACAACAACCGTGATAATAGACAAATTTTAATTCAACCTACGTAAGAAGTCAAGAAACATTAAGCCATGAATATGTAAGATGACAAAACATGTAGGAAATAAATCCATAGTTGCATATATATTGAAGCAAGAAGAGATTACAGCCATTGTCTTGACATTGTTGTTCTGCTCTGACAAGACCAGGTTCCCACACACTTCTGCTAACATTCCATGATGGCCTCAATCAACAATAGTTTTAAGACTCTTCCCTTTAGGCTTCACTCCAAACCAAATCACAATTCTCCCTCACACAACTAGGGAGCTACAACTATGAATAGCTTGTTATTTACTCCAAACCAAAATAGCAGTAGCACACAAACATTAACACTAATTTGTGCTTTGGAAGAAGGGAGGTTTATATAGGATGAATGGATGGGAGATGGATCCTCTTCTCATGGGAGAAGGTCTTATCCCTTGAGGTAGTTCCATCATTATAGTGGA
Source organism: Pinus tabuliformis (assembly GCA_031772625.1). NCBI lineage: Eukaryota > Viridiplantae > Streptophyta > Pinopsida > Pinales > Pinaceae > Pinus > Pinus tabuliformis. The sequence goes on from CM062805.1 coordinate 249,739,954, forward strand.
AAGGAGCCCAAACTCACGTTCTTGACCCCATCCAGCCAAACCATTTACCAGACTTTTGTTACAAAACTTCTAGAGCTAGAAGCTTCAGCTCTTAATTTAAAAAACTTTCCAGAACAGGACCAGTGCAACTGGAACTCAACTCAATCGCTCCAATCGGCGCTATGGACAGTGCTATTCTCTGCACATCGACATGAGGAAGACAAGGGTCATTAGTGCCAGTCTTGTAAACTGGGCAAAACATAATTTTCAGGGGAAATTGTGCAAAAGGGAATTTATATGCTCATGAAGAGGGACACAATGGGGGTTTCTTCATGAAGGGAAAGCATGTACGGTTCATTGTAGAGGTCCTCCAGGATCAAGGAATAGGGAGTACAGGGACAGTGACAAAATGTTGAGTAACAAATTCCCCCTAAAGCATGAAGGCCAAGCTAGAGTGAGGGATGAAATGCTTTATGAATCAGTGCGGGGAACTGTAGTCTGCCATTAGAAAACCTGCAAGAAAGTACAGATACATATACATAACTAAGAGCTCTGTCAAATGATACATGAATCATGGCATGGACACAACCATCCAGAGAACGATAATGTAAATGGATCTAAGTATGGGCACAACCATTCGTCAAAAAGGATCATAATGAAACCAAGGTATGGTCGCAACCATCCAATAATGAGAAGGATCACATATGATAAATCATGGTATAGTCGGAACCATCCATCTAAACTAGACATGTATATCCTCATAACCATGTAGCATCACTTCGCAACCTAGACTTTTGTGATCTGAGCCCAGGATCTTGCGCTCCAACACGACCCGATCAAAGTATAAATTCTAACATGTGAATAGATGTGTTGAAATCAAACATGCTAGAAGGTCGCTTGATTACCAGTCAATGATGTAAATTATTAACAAGCATGAGAGAAACCACCAATAATGACAATGGCCCTGAAGGTACTAGAAGCACAATCCACAGAATGTCAATAGAGGAATTGAAGTCAAACACCTATGAAATCACTCAATTGAAAGCCAATGATGTGAGCATGTGGTCAAGTGCGGAGAACTTGCCATTGGGGCATGCAAGCTCTGAGGTACTCGAAGGGAGTCTCTCAGTCAGCTTCTCGAATAATGAGTTGAAGTCGATAGGAAGTGACCATGTCGAAGGATGGCCCGTGTTGAAGGAGGGCCATAATGCATCCCACATCATCGACGTAAGACAAAAGGATGCAAAATGATTTTGGATGATACAAAGAATTAGAGGTGAGTGTAACTACAGAAGGACAACTCTTGAACATATCGGTGACACAACTAGAAGTGTGGTAGCTTTTGGATCCATAGGATCGGTCATCATGATGATGTGGCAGAGATCAAATGGAAGGAAAAAATGAACGGCCTAACCGAGGAAGGTCAATGGTAAAAGGGGGCGTATCCCAACCCGACACGAAGCAGAAAGTGTCATGTTTAAGGCTGAGCTGCCGACACAACTGATAGATTTCCAAAATTCCCCCCACCATTTCTGGCAGGTACCCGAATTATTTTTTTAATTGCAAGCTTGAAGGGGATAGCATATGCTTGCACTGTAAGTTCATCCTTCGGACAAATTTGACCTAATAAGTTTAATGAGCCCTAGGAAGGAGAATCTCATGTTTTCCATTATGACAAATCCGATGTCGTTTAATAGTTTAATGAGTCCAACAAAGGTGTAACTCAGTGTCCTTTTCATGTTTAGAGAGTTTGAAAAAGACACAGAAAAGAAAACTCCACATGGTCCCTTTTCGTACATTTGTGTCTCTCGAGCCCGAAAAGGTAGAAAACGATACTTGAGAGAACCGCTTGACCATTTCAGTCAAGGAGTACCTTTTTCATAAATAGTGCCTCCCAACATGAAAAAGGGGTAAACTTTTACTGGGCACATGACATTTCGCATCCATTAACAAGTTTGAAACAACAAGGGCTTGGCCATATTTTCGCTTTTAAAGGGTCGAAAAAGAGCTTGAAAGTGGACTCCCCATTTTATTCTCTTTTACGAGTAAAAAGGGAAAATACTTGACAATCTTTTCATATGAGCTTAACGAGTCGAGAAAAGAGCTAAAATGTGACTCGTCATCATTGTCGAACATCCATCACCTATCGTTGTGCGAAAAGGTAAAGTGTATTATCCAGTTCTTGAGGCAAAATAGGTTAAAATATTTACAAAAACCTAATATTTTCATCAAAAAATGAATAAAAAGGAGAAAAGTAAATACATTTTTACCATTTACCGTTTTACCTTGCTATGAAAGATTTTTTACTCACTTTTGCCCTAATTGTTATGGAGCATATTGTGGGAGATCCGGGAGGTCATTCGCTGAGTCGCCAGTTATAGGTAAGATCCAAAGCCCTGAGCTCCATTTTCATGTCCTTTATTCCTGTTTTTAACCATTTTTTTGGTTTTTTGAGGGGGTTTTGCAAAACGTTTTTTGCCCTTGGTCGGCACGACTTCTGGGCACAAAATCATGCCAACCGAGGATGATTAACAAATCTAGGTGCACTGTCAACCCAACTATTTTTAAAACAGGCATGCCAACACTGTCAATAGGGAAAAACCCTATTTCCTCAAAAAATCATCGTTAAAACTGAAAATTTATGGACCAAGAATGATTGTTGACTCAAATTAATGGCTTTTGCAAGAAAGAATCGTCAAAAATGGTGGAATGGAAAGAATGGGAACATGAGGATGTGGACACCCAGGCAATGAATGATCCAAATTGCCTGGAATCTTTGAGAGCTTGTGGGCTCCTCAAATTCTTTCTCACACCAGGGATGTGGGCCTAACACGAGTTGCTTCGGTACATGATTAGTATTTGGGACATTAATCAGGAAATATTTGTCATTAGTGACCAGGAGCTGGAGTTGGAAACTTCAAATATATACTTCATCACTGGAGTGTCCCGAAGAGGGGAGCTAGTTAACTTGTATGGATCACAACCAATTGCGGTAAGCATATCTTCATTGTCTGTTGAGCACTGCCCTAAGGCCCTGAAATCCAAGAGTGGGAAGATTGAGATTTCTAGTGTTCTGGATCTGACACTGAGAGTGCTTCTGTTGACCATCAACAGAGTGGTGGGGTCCCAGGCAAAACATGAGACCAACAAGTTGAAGTTCCTATATGCTATCGACTGTACAACACCTACAATCTTCAACTGGGTAGAGGCCATGAAGATCAACATAAAGCGTCAACTGACCAAAGCTAAGGCGAGAAATATGAAGCAATTTTGCTTTGGATATGTGCTCGTGACCTTTTTCTTGGAATGGGTGCCACTATTCTAGTATCAGTTGACTGAGGTAGATCCTCCTATGCCACATGATCTGCAGATAGCCTGTTGGAGTTGTTTGATCCCAGGATCATTGGGGGTCCACACATGTCATACAGACCTAAATTCTTTTCATGGCTATGACGATAGAAGATCGTTGTGGAGGACAGGCCATACAGTGGCACCGACTTCTATGGAGATTCGTATATGCCCTGACAAGATGGAGAGGATTTCGATGATGAAGGTAAAAAACCAACTTTTTAATTTTGAAAACTTTTAATTGTCTTTGGCATATATGTGCTTATAAAATTTCTCTTGTTAATGCAAACGTTCGACCAGAGCGGCTTGCTGGGATGTCCCAATAGGCAGGCGAATCCCCCACCCGATTGATGTTGTCACTCTTTATTAGGAGGAGAGTGACAATGAGGAGGAGATTGCAAGGAACCTTGAGGGGTTGACTCGTGGTATTCCAGAGTATCCTCAAGTAGGAGATATTCCTCATCAGTACCAGAGACACAAGGTGGGAGTCTCGCATCGGATCCACCAATTGTTGACTTGTGTTGCACAAGATGTATCATGGTACCACGATCACCACGCTAATTAGTCCCTAGGTCTAGCACTTACATTTTTTGAGGTCTGCATGCCACGGATATATGAGGTCTATGAGCTGCCGATGTTATTTTGGACACACATATGATTTTTTTGGGGTTCTGATGTATCAACCATTATCACCATATATATATATATATATATATATATATATATATATATATATATATATATATATATATATATATATATATATATATATATATATATACTATATTTTCTTGTCTACTATGGTACAAATGGTTTGTTTTATCTTTTCACATGTTTCATAAATGTATATCCAACACATAATTAGCTAATGCATCTGTCAATGTATTCATGCGTCTAGGAATATGATGACATGTAATGTAATCAAAATGTCTTTCCAGTAGAAAAATAATGAGATACATTCTCAATATTTGAGGGTTTTTTATGGAATATATCCCGTTGAGTTGAAGGATGACAAGCTGTGAATCTAGGTTGACAACCAACTCTCTAATGTCAAGAGCAATGGCTTCTGACAACATTTTGATAACCGCACTGTATTCAGAAATGTTGTTAGTTGTGTGACCTAGACAGATACCTTGAAGGTCAATCAACTCAATGTTAAGGTCATAAATAGCCCACGCCTTGGATGATAGGTTCTGGGTGCTACGACAAGCACCAACAACGAAACCGATGTGGGGAGTCGAAGACATATGCAGAGCAAGTAAAGCATAGCAAATAAGAAAGTTGTTTGAAAACTAACACACAAAACCACACTGCATAAAAATGAATGACACACTAATGTACACAAGTAACCATGCAAGATGACCTAAGTATAGTACTTCTTGAGGGAGTCCATGCTGGGACTCGGGTAATCGATCAACACAAATGAATGCGGGAGTTTTACCGTTGACATGATGAGTAAGCATCGAGTTGGCCAAATAACATAGTAGAACTCATATAAGGCTTTGCCCCCATGCCCCTTGGGCGAGGGAGGGTTACAAGTTAGATGATAACCCCATGGCAATAATGGGCAATTGGTGAAAACTCTGGGAGGGTGGAAAATCCTAAATCCATGAAGGGATAAAGGGGACCTCAATTGAAAGATCTTGATCATGTCAGGATAAACTGACACATCAATAGACAGCGAAGAAGAGAACTCTTAGAAAGTGGTAGACATGACCATCGGATGAGGCAGGAGCGAGGGGCATTGATGAGTATTGGTCCAAGGTGGTTCCTCGAGAGACATGACTTCCATGATACCTTCATCAGCAAGGAAGTTCTCGGGTAAGGGATTAGGTGATTCCAAAGTGCCAAGCCATGGGGATTGAGAGTACGTATCAAGGGATGTCTTCGACATAAAAGAATCAGAGGATGCGGAACTTGAAGCCGAGACAATTTCCACGTAATTGACTTCAGTGGGACTAAGCATCATAACCTCGCACTAGGTATCAACAAGATCTGGTGAAGGTATGACCCAAGGATCAGATTTGATTGAGACCATGTTGATAGAGACAACATGAGGAGATGGGAGCAAAAAAATTCCCATTAAGTCAAAAATTTTGAAAAGATCTGCCCCACACTCTCATAGGGGGCACCAGTGTGCTTGACGTATAGAACATTGCCATCTGAGGAGGAAGAGGCAAAGAAAGACAGCAAGTTGACAATGACAATCTTCCCTTGATGGGGAAAATGAATCACGTGAAATAAAGAGGAGGCCACAGCATGCATAGCATGGGTCCAAGTTCGGCCAAGTAGAAGATTATAATTGAGAATGGTGTCAACAATTTCTACCTCGAATTGCACTATCTTGCCTTCCAGAGTGATGGCAAGGTTAGGTAAGACACTGAAGGGTCACAAATCACACCCATCGAAAGCTTCCAAAGTGTTCGAAGATTGGTTCAAAGCAGAAGAACCAATAGCCTTCCAACATGCGGTCGACATGATGTAGGTGGAAGCACCTTCATCGATGACAATTCAGTGGATGGTCTTCTCATTGATGATTATCTGAATGAGAAAGGAAACCTGATGAGGGAGGCAAGGAACATGGTTCTCTAGATCAAAACATATCAAATTGGAATCGGTGGGATCGATGCCCCATATAGCTGACAACAAATATTTCTGCTGTGATGGGCCACTTTTGATCACCTCGAGAGCAGACATAGCTAATGGTGCTTGAGCCAAATCCTCAACAATATTATAGTGTTGAGTGGCTCAGGCATTAGGATTTTATGAGGATTTTTGCAACACACATCGAGAGGGTGGCCGTATAGCGGAATCAGGGTTAGGGCGCTCAATATGAAGAGGGCCAGAACTCGGGGTAGAAGAAGAAGGTGCAACTTCTTTCTCTTTCCCAGATGTCGAAGCAGGAGTTTGATAATCTTTCAATCTAGTAGCCACATTAATAAGCGTACTCATCATGAACACTTGAGATCCTAAGGAATTAGATGATTGGGGTTGGTCTACCATTTGGGTTTGCTGAGACGGAAATGGCTCTTTCAGGACAGCGAGGGTCCCTTTGAGCAAGCAACTAACTTCAGACCATCAAGGATAATCCTTAGTGTAGTGATATTCCTCACAAATGAGGCAGGAATACTTAGGTTTTTGTTACAAAGATTCACCAGCAGACGATTTGGGAGGACCCTGTTTTGGGGCATCCGCTTTACCCTTGCCTTTGCCTTTCTTCTTACCTTTCGAGGATTTGTTCGCTGCGATAGACTAGATAGCATGGAACTCTGAGGTTTTACTAGGGCCAGGTGGATTCTGGGAAGAATTATTAGGAACAACATTTGAGACTGACTTCTATTTTGAAGAAGATTTATCAAGGGTTTGGGATACTGAACCAATAACTCCATCGATAGGAGGTACAACTTGTGACTTTGATGCTGTGATATCAGATGATGGCCGTGGAGCATCGGGTAATAACTCATACAAAGTGTCAGACTGAGAGTAAACTAGATCCAAGTACTGGGCACGAGCAATGGCTTGCTCTTCACTGACGCATCCACCCATAGCTATATCACGAGCAATTGGGGCCACGAATGATTTGGTGAACCATTCAGTGAGGAACTAATCAGTAATCTCAAATTTGATCAGGCAACGTCTACATCTCCATTCATGGATGTGATCAAAAATGTGTGTCGCAGTATCTTTCTTAAGCAATGTCAGCAAATAGGTGCCAGTTTCATAGCAAACTGAGAGCTGAAAATGTGTGAGGAAAGCCATGGGTAAAGAGTTAATGTCATGGTAAGTAATTCAAGGTAGCTCAATGTACCACTTGGCTGCAGTGCCTGTGGGGGTTCGCTGAAAAATACGAAGACTAATGGAATCGTCAATGTATGAGTTCGACGAGCACCAGAGGTGATATGCCATCACATGGGCCTGAGGATATTCTTTTGCTTTCCCGTCGAACTTTGGACAATCGCTTGGTATCTTGGACAACACCAGAGGCTAGTATGGCGAATGAAGGATTGGATCATTTGTAAGGTGAGATACATCTGGCAACTCGAGTGTGGCCAAGAATGGCAACTGGGTGTTAAAAGGCATAGGAGGTTGATAAGCGGGTTTGAATGGAGGAGCCCATCTCTTCTGGTAAGGATTTTGGCCATATGGCATCTAATGCTTCCCCCATTATGGATTACCTTGACCATAGGGAGGATTTTGACCTTGAATATCTTGGAACTGTCCAACCATAAGTTATTGATAAGTAACATATAGGTTAAAAGGTTGTTGAGCTTGTTGACCTTAGACATATGGGTATTGGACCTGTTGTCCTTGAACATATAAGTGATGAACCTGTTGTCCCTGAACAAGAGGATTTTGGACCTATTGTCCTTGGGCATAAGGTTGATGCACTTGTTTCCCTTGGACATAGGCATTTTGTACCTGCTACCCTTGACCAAAAGGATTTTGAACCTGTTGACCTAGGGTGTTAGGGTTTTGTACTTGATGCCCTTGGCCAGAAGGATTCTAGACCTCTTGACCCAGGACATTAGGATTTTGGGCCTGCTGTTGCAAGACTTGACCTTGGCCCTGCCCTTACAAGGGTTGGCCCTATTGATATGTATACAAGGGTTGTTGCTGCCCTTGTTGGTTTTGTTGTTGTAGGGGTTGACCTTGTGGTCATAAAAATTTGTCCCTAAGATTGCACAGGTTGGCCCTACGAGGACATGGGCTAGGAGGTGTACGGAGCATATTGCATCTGTTGTTGCATGGTTTTGTGCAACTGTTGCAAGGGTTGACCTTGTGGTTGTTGTAGTTGACCTTGCTATGAGATCATTTGCCCTTGCGGAAACAAAGGTTTCCCTTGTTGTTGTAGAGGCTATCCTTGCTGTTGCAAAGGTACTCGAACAGTGTTTGTAAAATTTCCGAACTGAATCTGGCCATAACCACCTTTGAAGGTCGACGAGCTAGGCTAAATGTACTGCCCAGACTAAAGGGTGTAAGGTTGATTAACCATTCCTTAGGAACCATATGGAACGTAAGGAGTTTGGTATTGGACTTGAACCCCATAAGGCTGCTGTTACTGAACATTGCTTGATCTAGACAGACCAATAGGATTCTGAACCTATTGGTACTGGACATTGCTTGATCCAGTAGGATCAATAGCGTTATCAATAATACCAGAAGAAGGTTGGTTCATACCAACCATGTGAGTTTGTGAGCCACTCACATTGGTGGCACTTGACACCATAGAAAAAATTAGGTTTTGCCCCCTAGGCAGCAGCACAGCTTGGCCACTGACTACAGGGATGGAAGAACTAATAGAGACATTCTTTGAAACTACTGGTTGTGCCTAATGGGTAACTGTGATTGATGATACAAGGGTACTCAGAATGGTGGGTTGCACCAAGACTGAGGTAATGGTCTGTTGGTAAGTCGTGCTCGCAAGGAACGTACCTAAAGTAGGCATGGTGCCTGAGGTTATGATAAACTGATGAAGCACTAGGTGTACCTGAAACCAACTGTGATAAAGACACGTAGTTGGGTGGAAAACTAGTGGGAATACCCCCGATATAGGGGAAACACTTTGGAGGAAAAGGCAGCTCTTCCTCCTCGATAATGTGTGGGGTAGAAACTTTGGACTCTTCCAGAGAGTTGACTGGAGCATCGCCTTTGGGTTCCATATCCAGAAACAAATGACGATGAATGGCTGAAGAAGTACGAGGGGATAGTTCCAAAGGAACACCCGACTGGTTGTACAGACTGTAAAGATGCTGTGGTGATATGACAACAGGGTCAAACAGAGGATTCAGAGGGTAGATAAGCAGTCCAAGCTAATCGTCAGTGGTCGGCGAGTGCTCAGGAGTTTGAACAGGATTGTCCGGAGATTCTGGGCCAAGATTAGCAGATGACCCAATATCAAAAGTAAGTGGAGGACGAGATGACAAAGGTTGAATGCTCAGAACAATTCCGAGTTCAACACCTTGGTCCTCAAGTGACTCTAGAAACTTAGGAAACGAATCTTTAGACAATCTTTTAGATAAAGGAGAGGAAGAGGAACTAGGTGAACCAAATGGTTCAGTCATGATGACCTTGTCTTAGTTGATAGAAAAATTAACTTCAACGTTTTAAAATATTCTTTAAGGGAAACTCATGATTTGGTCTTAGAAAAGACTAACATGGTGTTATCAGATTGTGGGCAATCAATTATTATGACGCATCAAAATACTGTTGCTCTTTCATTTTTTAAGAGTCGAGAAAGAAACAAAGATGACTCTATCACTTTTGATTGCAAATGAGCTCTAAAGGACAAGTGCTCGAATGACATTTTAATTTTAATGAGTCAAGAAAATCAAATGATTGCTCTGGATGATGTAGGTAAACAGGATTACCAGGCAACCGTGAACTGCAGAATACCTCTCGAAGAACTGAGAAGTACGAGCAAGCAATCTCCTCGAATGTTGTGTTTGGTGTATCACATTTACAAGGCGGCTGACTCAGATAAAGGATTGCAGCCTAGAGTGGTCTCCTGTTATATACTCGATGCTACAAGGAGCACAAATGTGTACTAGCGCTATCTAATGCTGAAGCTAATGAAAACTGTTAGGTTTAATGATCTTGGAACACATCTCTAGCCTAGACCTTCTAGATATGATCGTTAAGTGTCAAATGTCCCTTACAACCAAGCAACTAAAAATGAAATGATCTTTCACTACTTAACTTTTCGAAAATACAAACTAATGAAAAACGCACTCGAATTCCTAATTTCCTGACAAGCACATTTCTAATAGTCCTTTCAAAAGAAAAAAGAGTTATTTTCCTTTTTCAAATGCCAATGCAATCCTAGTCTTTAAGTGATGCAAGCTATCGTGGCACAATGATGCAACAAACTAGAATTTCATATTTTTCATGAAGCAATGAAATAAAATTTTCGCATACAATACTTCAATGAACAAGTTTCTGAGACAATCAGCTCTTCAAGCAAATGAAAACATGAAAAGAGAGGCTCATTCAAACTAATGAAGTACTGACTTTACCAACAACAAGACAAGCAATGTAATCCATGCTGAAAATAAATGTTTAAACAAGAAAACGAAAACTTTTCAAGCTTGTGTAATGGAAGTCAAAGTTGTGAAAGGACCGCAAACGAAATGCAAGGAGTAAGTACACCTACAACTCAACTCACTGAGTCCACAATCAACTGAATGGATGACAATCTAAATGCCCTAGTGTCACTGACCACTCAATGACTCAAGAAATCAAGCAGGAAGATGACAAGCCAACAAGAAAACAAAAACAAATGAAAAGTAGCATCCTAGTCAGGTAGAAAACAGTTTGAAAGGATTACGGGGTCAAAATCATGAGAGAAAAACACACTGGCCAAGATTTGGGACAAACCCTAATCTTCACTTACAGGCATTGGCGCGACTGCCTAACTAACAACAAGTTCTAGACGTTGGTCGACACGACTATTTCTCAACAAATTGCACTGATCGGCGCAACTGCTAGTGAATTAAGTGTGCTAATTAGTGCAACTGTTAGCGAATTAAGTGCGCTGATGGAGGGAGCCAAGAAAAAAAATAAAAATTTTGAAATAGGGACCAGATTTGCTACTATGAATTTCAAACTTAGGCCAATCAACAAGAGAAAAGAAACAGAACTAAAGGGAAAAAGTGGAACTAGAAAAGTTCACACGAAATCATTAAGTCCAAGACAAACAAAAGGATTGGGTCCCCACTGGAGTCGTCAATTTGTGGTGAAGTAAAATTATAAGTGTGGACACAAACAAATTCCTCTAGCCCGATAATGGGTCTAACCACAACTAATACATTCTATGGAATATTTTCTTAGGTTAGAACCAATTAAGAGGGCCTACCTCTTAGTACGCTCATCCCGTTTGATGATGTCCTCGCTTGCTCTCTCCAGCTATCTCTCACTTCCTTCTTTAAGCACCTGAAATAGGTAAACAACACCAAACAACAACCGTGATAATAGAAAAATTGTAATTCAACCTACTTAACAAGTCAAGAAACATTAAGCCATGAATATGTAAGATGACAAAACATGTAGGAAATCAATCGATAGTTTCATATATATTGAATCAAGAAGAGATTACAACCATTGTCTTGACATTGTTGTTCTCCTCTGACAAGATGAGGTTCCCACACACTTCTGCTAGAATTCCATGATGGCCTTAATTAACAATAGTTTTAAGGCTCTTCCCTTTAGGCTTCACTCCAAACCAAATCACACTTCTCCCTCACACAACTAGAGAGCTACAACTATGCATAGCTTGCTGTTTACTCCAAACCAGCACTAGCACACCAACATTAACACTAGCTTGTGCTTGGGAAGAAGGGAGGTCTATATAGGATGAATGGATGGGAGATGGATCATCTTCTCATGGGAGAAGGTCTTATCCCTTGAGGTAGTTCCATCATTATAGGGGAAAGGAGCCCAAACCGACATCCTCGAGCCCATCCGGCCAAACCATTTACCAGACTTCCGTTACGAAGCTTCTAGAGCTAGAAGCTTCGGCTCTTAATTTAAAAAACTTTCCATAACAAGACTGACACAACTGGAACACAGCTCAGTCACTCTGGTCAGCCGTAGGGACAATGTTAATCACTACACATCAGCTCGAGGAAGACAAGGTTCATTAGTGTCGATCTTGTAAACTGGGAAAAATAGAACTTTCACGGGAAATGGTGCAAAAGGGAATTGATCTACTCATGAAGAGGGACACAATGGGGGTTTCTTCATGAGGGGAAAGCATGTAGGGTTCACTGTAGAGGTCCTCCAGGATCAAGGAACAGGGAGTACAGAGACAGTGACAAAATGTTGTGTAACAGGGGATTTAGGTGTCATCAATATTACCATGAAGCCAGACGTGAAGCTGATTAAGTAGAGACCATATCTCCTTAATCCCAAATACAAGGAAAAGGTTAGTCTAGAGTTGGACAAGATGATTGCAGCAGGTATTATTGAACCGGTGGAGGAATCTAATTGGGTGAGTCCAATTGTAGTTCAGGAAAAGAAGCAAAAGGATGAAATCAGAATTTGTGTAGATCTCAGGAAGCTCAATGATGCCTACGTTCATGATCCTTTCCTAACTCCATTCACAGATAAGGTATTGGACAATATTGGAGGACAAGAAGCATATTCATTCACTGATGAGTTCTCTAGGTACCATCATATCAAGATCACACTAGAAGACAGGAGTAAGACGACCTTCACAACTGAGTGGGGATGCTTCCAGTATATGGTAATGCCTTATGGGCTCAAGAAATCGCCAGCGATCTTCTCGCGCATAGTCATCACGTCATTCAATGAGTTAACTCACAAATTTATGGAGGTATACTTTGATGATTGGACAATGTTTGGACTGGAAAGTGCCATGTAGCTAGCTTGTGCTTGATTTTGGATACATGTTGAAGGTATTAGATCGTGCTAAACTTGAAGAAATGCTTATTTTGTGTCCCTTTCAGAATCTTGTTGGGTCATATGGTATGCAGACAAGGATTAATGGTGGACCCTACTAAGATCACGGTTATAATTAATTTGGAGGCTCCAAGAAGTGTTAAACAGTTACGCGCAACACTAGGTCATACTGGATACTATTGGAAGTTCATCAAGAATTATGCATAGATTACCACGCCGATGGAAAAGCTACTAAAGGAGGACACTACATTCTGTTGGGATGAAGAATGTCAGCAGAGTCTAGATGTATTATAGGAAAAAATGGTTACCACATCGATCCTAGTCTTCCCAGATTGGAAGAAAGAATTTCGTGTACATGTGGATGCGTCATGTATTGCGCTAGGTGCAGTACTAACATAGGTCGGTGAAGGAGAACTGGATCACACTATAGCATTTATGAGCAGGAAGTTGTTTAAGGCTTAAAATAATTACTCGACGATAGAGCACGAAGGGTTAGCTATGGTGTACGTACTCCAGAAGTTTAGACATTACCTGCTAGGTGGACACTTTAAGATGTATACAGACCATTTTGAATTAAAGTAACTAGTCAACAAGGCTATGTTGAGGGGGGGGTGTATGTAGATGGCCGTTGTTGTTTAAGGAGTATGATACCGAAGTAATTTTGAAGCCCAGGCGATTGAATGCAGGGCCAGATCATCTATCATGCATTGAAACAGGAGAGGAGCCTACCAATTTAGAAGAAGGGTTGCCTGACACACAACTCTTTGCAGTGCGCATAGCCGACAATCACTTTGTAGACATTATCCACTTCTTGACTATAGGAATGGCTCTAGAAGGATACTTTAGTCAACAGAAGAAGGAATTAGTAGTGTACATGACAAACTTTTCTGTTATAGTAGGCCATTTGTACAAGATGGGTTAGGATGAGATACTACAATGCTATGTGCCTGATTTTGAATGAAACGGTGTCCTAGTTGAAGCTCATGGAGGAGCTATGAGAGGCCATTATGCAGGAAAAGAAACAATGCAGATGATTTTACATGCTAGGTTGTGGTGGCCAACTTTGCATAAGGATTCCAAAGCATATTGTAGGGCGTGCGATGCATGTCAAAGAACCGGCAGGTCATCACTGAGGGATGAGCTGCCTTTGAATCCATAGGTATCATTACAACTGTTCGAAAAATGGGAAATTGATTTTGTAGGACCGATTCAACCTCCAGGCAAGAAGACATGTGTGCGGTACATCATCATCATGACTAAGTATTTAACCAGATAGGTGGAGGCACATCCTACGAAGGACTGTACAGGGACAACAAAAATGAAGTTCTTATTTGAATATGTGTTAACTAGGTTCAGTTGCCCAAAGATTTTGATGAGTGATTGCGGTATGCATTTCCTCAATGAAATGATCAACACGCTGATAGAAGAATTCCAAGTTTATCACCAGAGGAGTATGCCATATCATCCTCAGGCCAATGGGACAGTTGAAGAGTTTAATAAGATATAGGAGAATGCACTAAAAAAGGTTTACAATGCACAGAGGAATGATTGGGACGTGCACGTACCAATAGTATTATCAGCTTATAGAACTACTTGTAAGAAGCTTACTGGTCAGACACCTTTTAGGCGGGTCTATGGCATAGAGGCTGTGATGCCTATGGAGTACATTGTGCCTAGTCTATGCATAGTAGTGTTCACAGGAATGGAAGACTGTGAAGCTTTAAAAGAGTGGCTCACGTAGATAACAGAGCTCGAGGAAGATAGGTTTTTCACTGGATTCCAACAACAGGTTCAGAAGGAATTCAAAAAATCTTGGCACGATTGGCACATCAAACTGTGCACCTTCAAGGTAAACAATTTAGTTTTATTATATGACAATAAGTTTCATAAGTTTCCAAGAAAATTTCAGATGCATTGGCTGGGGCCATATGCTATCAAAGAGAGTACCGATGGTGGAGCAGTTCAACTCGTGAAATTGAATGGAGATCCATTTCCAGGAAAGGTAAAGGGAAGCCAATTGAGGCCATACAAAGGAGATCTGACCCAATGACTACATGACGGTAGCACAGACTTAGCACTCTAGGCAACTACAAGGGGGCATGAGACTATAAATTACAATGCTCAGTTTGTAGAGCTACGCGACAAGGGGTCTGCGCGAAACAGGAGGGTGTCACAATACCAAAAGAAGCGTGAAGGGAGTTGCGCTATAGGAGTGGATACCTTGCAGCACAACTAGAAAGTGACTATTACTGTCACTGTTCATGATTTGACAGTGAGGAGACGATTAAGAGGAGCAGGGGCCTAACATTTAAGGCTAAATTTAAGAGTGAAATATTTGGAAATCTACTGCCAATCTAGCATTTATGCACAGATTTTGGGGGGAATGGTTGAATTTGAATTTGAATTCACCTATAAATTATGCATGGTCGTCCAGCGAAAAACACTTTGCATTCCTAGAAATTCTGCATTGAGCTGTCAATTGTTTATGAATCCTAAATTTTATGCAAACTTGGTTGTTGCTTCTATATTTGAGACATTACCTGAAGACACCCAGTAGTTTATCCACAACATAATGTCCACACTAGCAAAGACCGCCAGTACTAGGGAAGTCATTGCCTCTGAGGGAGCTGCTCCAGAGGTTGTGAGTATGGAGGTTCCAACTACAGTGCCTACGGCGTCGAGGTTGCCTAGGCCAAAGCCTATGCCAGTGAGGGAGGTCCCAAAACCAAAGAAAGTTAAGCAAAAGAAGCCTGTGCCGATGCACGAGTCACTGAGGAAGCATGTCGTTAAACAAGCCCAGAGGAAAGAAAAACCGAGCACGAAGGAGAAGGGCAATGTGGTGGATCTGGAGGCTAAGGAAGGTGCAAAAGATATAGACATTGAGGGGATGGACCCTATATTTAAGTTTTCAGAGTATATCCCTCTGCACATGGGAAAAGTGAAGGTCTCGAAGGACCCAAATGCAGGACAATTCCTCCTCAACATACCCCTGTTGCCGAAGAACATCACCTTTGAAGGTTCACACTTGGCGTGGGTCCCACACCTAAAGGTTGAAGGCTGGGATTTGGCAGACCATTAGTGGTTCCCCCACCTTGCTACCAACACCTTCATACAGAGAGTCTTCTATAAAGAATCTGGTGTCACCGCGTTGGAGCCTATCGAATGGATTCATGGAGTAAACAAGTTGGGGTTGCTGAACCTATTGTGGATGTCACACTACCATCGCTCAAATATAAACCTGATCATCATTAAGAAACTGTTGTGCTTAGTGCATTATGGGTGATTATGGTTAAATGCATTGATACCCATCACCGATATGCTAATCCATCCGATCACGCTATTTCCCCATTCAGGGTTGAATTCAGCCAAGGAATTTGGTGAAAAGACGAGTGAGCATGACCTTGCTAACAAGATGAACGAAAAGTTTAAACTTGTGAAGAAGCCATGCGGATACTTGATTACTTCCATTACTAACCCCGCGGTAAGGGTTTCCACACAGATTCTGGCTGGAAAAGTTATGAGAAAGTGCTGCATGGATGAGGTGTCAGCACTAGTGGTTTCGTTGAAAGCTCAGTGTGTAGAGGGCGTATAGTTCAACTAGGCACACTACTTGTGCAATGAGTTCCTTGCGAACTATAGAGAGGCACAGGATGACAGTAAGGCATTCCATTATTCATGGTTGTTTCTCTTGATAGTGCTCATCATGTGGGATTTGCCAGAGGACAACCTATTTCCTCTAGTGGGGAAAGCTTTACTAGAAGCAGTGAACTTTACATCTCTCTGGGCCATGAAAGAGGCTACGTGGGTCACAGAGAGTAAAGTATTTTGGGTGGTGATGGAGGCAATTATTCACATGGCCATCAACCAGATGTTGCGGTTGTCACCAACCGTGTTTGAGCAACTTTCAGGGTATGCGGACTTCCACCATGTCTACATCCAGGTGCGAAAGGAGCCTAAGTAGAAATGGTTGGACCTACCATACCTTGCTACAGATGACGCTATTGAAGAGGTCATCAAGCATTTGCCAACAAATTGGAATTCTCCTTCTGACCTAGCCATAGGAACTAGCAAGTCCACAAAGAAGAAGAAAAAGGAAGTGACCAAGCAAAAGGTTCAGTAGTTGGTTCAGAAGAGGAAGAAAGAGGCTGAGGAAAAGGCCTGAGTAGAAGAAGAGCACGCCGAGAAGGAACAGGCAGAGGAGGAAGAGTGTGGCGCCGAAAGAAGTCATAATTCTCCTTCACCCCAAATGAAGTAGGAAGAGCAATCAGAGTAGGGCGGCAGTGAGTAGAAGGAAAGCACTCCCTTCTGAGTGAAGCGGTACAGGGAGCAGGGAAGACGAAATCCACCAAATCGTCACTAGATTTGATTACTTTGATGGATGGAAACATGGATGAAATTGGAGACAAGGTGTGGGATACAATAATAGCACTACTGCAGTAGTTTCAGCAACAACAAAAGCAGGCACTGAGCATCATCCAAACAAGTCTACGCGAGCTGCAGATCCAGACAACAAGAATCCAGTCAAGTACAGGATAGAGTAGTGTAGCATCAACCAGTTTGGCACCGGGGACCACTCAAAGTAGCAGAGATGGTTTGGTCATTTGATCTCTAGGTAGTCGCACTGCCTGATGGAGCTTTGAGCACGGAGGTGGCCACTGACAAGGCTATTTCCATCACTTTGAAGAATATTGGCCTCAACTTGGCCGACCTCCCCAGCGAGTTTCTTCACACACTACAAGCAGGTGTGATAGCAAAAGTTAAGGCCCGAGAGAAGTGCGTGCTGAGCTTGATCAGCGAGTACAAAGTCAACAACGAATAGATTCTCATGGAAAAATCAGCAGCACTGGAGGCCCAGAAGAAAGTTCAGGCACAGAACTACCAGCTTGCAGTCGTGGTAGCTGAGGCATACGAACTGTCCCTGAATTGCATATCTTGGAGGAAGCGTCGATGGAGGAAAAGATCAGGAAGTTGGCTATAGGTGTGCGCAATGTAAAGACGAAAGTGGACAAGGTTCAATTTGAACTAAATCTGAAAATCACAGAGTTAGAGTTGAAGTCACAACCTTCAATTGCGCCAGAGATCAGAGAACAATGCGAAGCCACTGTGAAGAATAGAGTCGTAGCAATGGATGTCGTGGTGGTGGATTACATTGTGCTCTTCGATCAATCCATGGAGTTAGTCATAGCTCTACAGGAAGATCCTAACCTACATAGGTTAAACATATAGGCCAGTGAATTGCAGTAGCAGTATGATGAAGCGAGAGTGACGACGTGCACCATTGCTATAGCACAATGATTGGCCAAGCTGCATGAGGCAAAACAATTGCTTGAACAGGTGAAAGCAGCACAGAGGAAAGAGGTGGTCCTCAAGGCCAGATTAGGGCCTTGGTTGGATGAGGCCTAAGTTATTTCGGCAAACATTGAGGAGAAGTTGGCAAGCCTACAGAGAACGCAGCATAAAATCAAGGAAGACAACGCGGGACCAACAATAGAGAAGCTGGTGGAGCAGATCAAACAGGCAGCCATGCAGAGCGTGGTTGAGGTAGAAATGGCACAAGTAGAGTTGGAAGGTCTCCATAGTAAGATCTCTGCGCTAGCAGAGTGACTTAAGGATGATTCATGATATTTGTGTTGGGGGCCTATTGGGAAAGGGTCCCCTAGGGTCAGTTTTGGGGTAAAAAGCCTAAGTTTTGTTGTATAAAAGGTAAAGTCTCTGCAGGTTGTGGTTGTGGAGCGCGTAGATAGTAAAGTGTCGTAAAGGGTTTCACCCTTATTTTATGTAAGATGTTTCGACTTTTATAGATCTACCCTGGGTCTGCGGACCATGGGATTGTATAAGTAGGAGAGTCTTAGAGAGTCTAAGGAAAACGATCGATGATGAAGATGAATGTAATGGGTCAGTAGAGGAAAGAGCGAAGAAGTCTTAGAGTAGAAGAGAGGCTCTCCAGCTGTGTGTGTAGAGGCCTAGAGTAGAGTCTGCAGCTGAGTGCGTGGACCCTTGCATATGAGTGTGTAGGGAAGTCTTGAGTCTGTAAGTAGAACTAAAGTATTAATAAAGATATTATTCTAGAAAATCTTGTTTTTTGTCTATTTACTTCTATTAGGAATGGATACGCTTTTATGCTGTGATCAATGATAGTTTTATGAAGTAATAATGTATTGGTGCCTGAATTTACATAATTGATGTTGTTATATGAATGGGCTTGATATTAATTGTTTACACGAATCATATCTTATTTCATGTTAAAGTTATCGAACACTTAAACCGATCTAGGTAAATACGGGATTAAGGGTAATCACAGAGGTGCGTAAGTGGTTGATTCACTTGTTTAGGGTTCACGAAAGATAGTTGTGAACATTTATGGAGGTATAGAAGCTAATTGAGCGAAGTTATATTGAATCCCTAATGGCTTATCGATCTTCGTGAAGGAAACTTTAGGGCATAAAATGAAATTACACTAATCTTTGGGTGCAGAAACTTGGTTCCAACATCCCCCCATACTGCTTCAGGTGAGACTTCAGTCCGCGCTCCGTGGATTGATGCCGAAAGGGATAGTAATGTAGGGATTTGTTTGGAAAAACTAACTCTGAACCTAGGTTAGGACCCACTAAGCCAACAAGGATCAATATACTTCTCAATTGTTCTTTTTGCAGACATGAAACTAGCTAATTTGCCAATGACCTGGATTGTGGGTGGATCTCTTTTCTTTTTTCTATTTTTCTTTTTTTTCTAAAGCAAGAGTTGGTCCTTCTATTATCTTATCACTTAAAATATGTTACATAAAATACATCACACCCAAGGAGGAAGTGGGCTGAAAAAGAAAGCAAATCTTCCAGCTTAGGGAAGAAAGACAACATCTCGAGAAAACTGGCCTAGGGCCTACGAAAAAACCAAACTCACGGCCTCCACCACCTGAGAGAAAAATAAAACGAGAACCCGAAAGATCAATAAACAGACCCCAAGAGGGGAATAGAGACCTTATAAAAAATATTTCGGGTCCGCTGGGGATCACCCAGACCCATAAACCTGCTCATGAAACCTAAGCCATTGATCTGCAGCTCAAAGATCCAACGGCTGAGAGAGATAGCGGGCGAAGAAGAAGTAGGGGGAATACTGGCCCGATGATCACTCAGACCCACTAACCTATTGCCTGAACCTAAGCCATTGATCTGCAACTGCATGATCCAACGGTTGAGGGAAATATCAGGCGGAGAAGAAGCAGGAGGAATACTCGCCTGATGTGGGCAGTATTCTCTCTCCTCCAAGTGCCACGTGTTGAACACTGAGTGGCATCGCATACATTTCTGGGAAACCACTTTGGGTTTTGAGGGCGCTCGATAACCCAGAAACTACTTTGCCACGCGATAACATGAAATCATGGAAACTCTACTCCTGCTACCATCCATTCATCTAAGCCACCTATTAGGATAGATTGACACAAAATTTTAGCTGCCCACTCACTAACCGAGCTCCCAGTAGCACCAATGAGCTGGCTATCTATGGTGTTCCTCTGCGAGACCCGAGTATGCCCAATCTCAAGTTGATTTTCTATCAAACCCCTGTCATCCATTGTTGAAAGGTTAACCGTTAGATACCCTACCTGTGCTGATACTGCTCCTTGTTTGTGTGGGCCAGAGTGTAACATCCCTCCCGTAGTTGACCTGCGGGTACCGACTCCCACAAGCAACACTTGTTGTCTCTTGTGCATCTCACCCCTTCATTGGCTAGCCAGTTCGCTACTCTGTTGGCATCTCTACGCACATGAACAAAATTGAGAGTTCTTAGGTGCGATTGAATTCGGTGATAGAACTGCAAAAGTCTCCAGTGTCTCGAGACTTTGTCTGGTGTAGTACCCGAGCCTAGCCGCTTGACCAAATTAATAATTAATTCTGAGTCAACCTCGATGATAGTATTATGTAAATTGTACTTTATCAGAATTTCCAAGCATTGCTCCATGGCCATGAGTTCAGCCATATTGTTGGTGGCCCTCCCCAGGTGACTGTGAAAGATGACTTTAATGTTGCCCTCTTCATCTCTGATGACTCCTCCATAACCAGCATCCCCAGGGTTACCTTTTGAGGCACCATCTATATTGAATTTTAAAAAGCCATGTGGAGGGGGTTGCCAAAAAGCCTTTCCTTCTGAAATGTGCTTTGTTGCCTTATTTAAGCCCTTAGGGACGTGTGACTGTAGTCCCAACAGTTCCAGAATTTGAGCATCTCGGTGACCCGGGGGCTTTTCAGGAGAATGCTTCGAGAGGGAATTTACAGTTTCTTTGAGCTATTTTAGGATTTGTGCTGTGATGCTTTGAGCTGAACTGGATTTTTTTTGAAGATCCTGTTGTTACGTTCTTTCCAGACATTCTAGATCAGGAATCCTAGAATCGGAGCCTAGGTTGTATTTACTATCTCATTGTCTGAGAAGTCCTTCCTCCAGATATTCAAAGTAACATTGATGTCATTTTCAATCCTGTCTATCTGCTTGAAGATATTTGCTACCCAATTCCATAAGAATGAGGTGAAGGAGCAGAGGCCGAGAAGATGATTCATAGTTTCTTCCTACAAGCCACATAATTGGCATCTTAAAGGACCAGCAAAACCTCTCTTTCTGAGATTCTCCCAAGTTAGAATCTTGTAGTGCTAAACCAGCCACTTAACAGTTTGATCTTCGTCCAGTGTGGGTTGTTCCAAAGGTCTTTCCAAGTCTTGTCGAGGCTTGGGAAGTTAAGTCTTGTGGCTATTCTTTTGGCTTCTTTGAGGTTGAAGATACCCTCGTTATTGCTACCCCATCTTAGCAGATCATTCGAGGTTGAGGTCAAAATTTGTCTCTTTTCCATAATGGCTTCCAGAGCTTTAGCTTGGGTCTTCAACGGGGTCTCATCACTATAATCTGGTAGCTTCCAAATTCTCCATTTACCATTGTCCCTTGACTGATCCCAATAGTCACTTACTTTTTTCAGTCCTTTGTTGATGGTGTCATTTTGGATGATATCTAGTTCCTCTCTACCCAGGTTATTTTCCTGCTGCCAGTTGTCCTCCCAAAACCAGGCAAGATTTCCATTTCTGATCTCCCAGAAACTATGTTTCTGAACTAAAGCTTTGTTCTCCCAGGCCTTGTTCCAAATATGAGAACCTCTGATGTGTCCTGTCATTCTTATGTGGTCTGTTTCTTGCCAATCCATAGCATATTTTTGTTTCCAGAGTTTAGCCCAGGGGTTTCTTATTTCCTTTAGCCATCTCCACCAAATTTTTGCCCCCAAAACTTTTCTTAGAGTATCCGGGTCCTGGAGACCCAAACCACCATGGGATTTGGGTTTGCAGAGCTTTTCCCAAGCTACCAAAGCCCATTTCTTTTTCTCTTCCCCTTTGCCCCAAAGAAAATCCCTTTGAATATTCCTAATTTGCTGTAAGACTCCTGTTGGTGCCAGAAGGGCTGATAACATGTAGATTGGGATGGTTTGAAGTACTTCCTTAGTGAGGACTAGCCTCCCTGCTAAATTCAAGGATCTGCTTGTCCACTTGCTGACTTTGTCCTTCAATTTGTTCATTACAGACTCCCAGATGTCCTTGCTCAGCGGTTTGTCTGTGAGGGGTATTCCCAGATATTTTGAAGGCAGAAGCTCTCTTTGAAATCCTAGGATTTTGGAGAGATTTCTTTGAATTGAAATATTAGTATTGAAAAAGAAAACTTTAGATTTTGTGAGGCTTACCTCAGTACCAACAGCCATAGCAAAATCATGCAAGATTTGTTTGAAAGCTTTGGCTTCCTTGACTGTGGGTGTGCCCTGCAGCATAGTGTCATCCACAAATTGTTGATGGGTCAGAGTATCCCCATTCTGAGTGAGTCTAAGTCCCTGGATTCTTCCTTCCTCCTTGGCTGAAGTGATTGCTCTGCCCAATCCTTCCATCATGAGAATGAAGAGGAAAGGGGAGAGAGGATCACCTTGCCTGAGACCTCTTGATGGCCTGAAGGTTCTGGAAGGAGAGCCATTAAGAATAATAGAACAACTGGTAGTGGTAACAAGAGCCATGACCCATCTTATCCAGTTGTAGTCAAAGCCATATGCTTTAAGAACTTCCCTGATGTAAGACCAGCTTAGTTTATCATAAGCTTTCGCTATGTCTAGCTGTATTATCATGCCTGCTTGCTTATTGGTCTTGAGGGAATGCACCACGTCGTGAGTTTGAATGATGTTATTAAGAATTTGCCTGCCTTCCACATATCCAGTCTGCTCCTCCGACACAAGTGTTGGAAGAAGGGGTTTGAGTCTATTGGAAATTACTTTGGAGATGATTTTGTACACCACATTGCATAAAGCTATGGGTTTGAATCTATCTAGAGTAATGACTTTTTCCTGTTTAGGGATTAAGGCAATGAAGGATTCATTAAGCGCTCTCAGAACAATTTTAGATTTTCTCGAGTCCTCCACAACATCCAGAATGTCATGTTTGACTATTTCCCAACATGTTTTGAAGAAGTCAACATTGAAACCATCTAGGCCCGGAGCTTTCCCATTATGCATCTCTTTGATTACTTCATTGACCTCTCCCTCTGTCACTGGCCTATTGAGATTATAATTGTCTTCCCTAGTTACTAGTTTTGGAATATGCTGGGTAAATCTTTTAGTGAATTGAGATCTGTCAGCCATGGTCTCCTCTGCAATACTTTGAAAATGTTGAACCAGTACAACTTCCATTTCCTTATGAGTATCTTGTTCTATCCCTTGGGGATCTGTAAGTTTTGTGATCCTGTTATGAGCTCTGTGTGCCATGGTAGACTTGTGGAAGAACCTAGTGTTTCTTTCCCCTTCCTTAATCCATTGCACTTTGGATTTCTATCTCCATAAGTTTTCCTCTTGCTAGAATCTGTTATCCCATTCTTGTTGAAGTGAGTCCGCTTGCACTTTTCTTTCCTCTGTGAAGCCTTCTGTGATGAGGATTTGGTTAATTTCCTGTAATTTCTTTTCCACTTCTCCTTTGGCTTTAAAGATGTTGCCAAACTCTTTTTTGTTCCATTCTTTGAGCTTTCTCTTGATGTGTTTGAGTCTATGATGCAGGATGAACATTTTTGTGCCTTGGGTGGGTATTTCTTCAGTCCACCAATTTCCAATGTTAGTGATGAAATCAGGGTGAGTGAGCCAGACATTTTCAAACCTGAAGGGTCTATTCCTTGGGGTTTCAATAAAGGAGGCTTCCAGTTGGATGGGCCAGTGGTTTGAGCCTACAAAAGGGAGGATGTATTGGGTTGTGTTATATTCTTTCCACGTAGTTAACAGGGGGTTTGAAGGGCACCCGTCACCCCACTTTATGGGGTCCCGGGTAGCACCATGGAAAATTTTGGTTTTGGACCCTATGTTAGGTTGGGCGGACCCACCTATGGTTTTGTGCATGATTTTCGCACATGTTTTTTGGACGCAATGGTTTTTGGGTCCATGGCATTGGACGTGATGGTTTTCGGTCCATGGTATTGGACACGATGGTTTTCAGTCCATGGTATTGGACGCGATGGTTTTCGGTCCATGGTATTGATTGCTTCAGCATGTATAAATATGTATTGTAACAATGAAAGGAACATAATGAAAAATCAAGCTGGTAGTCCCGATTTTGGGATCTAGGGGAAAATATTTGTGTATATGTGTTTTATGTGTTATGCTCTAGTATTGTTTACTTTATGTGTTTTAGAATTCGTATGTAGGTAATTTCTATACAGGGTTAAAACCTACATTTGGTATCAGATAAGATCTACAAGTGGGTATGTGTTTAACCTATTTGGAGGTGTAGTCAGTTGGATGAGTAAGAAACAATTTGTAGTGGCACTATCAACTACAAAGGTAGAATACATGGCAGCCACTCATGCAAGCAAGGAAGCAGTTTGGTTGCAGAGATTGTGTTCAAGTATGGGGTTCGTACAGGAAGCTATAAGGATAGACTGTGACAGCCAAAGTACAATTTTCTTGGCAAAGAACCCTGCATATCATTCAAAGACAAAGCACATTGATGTTCAGTATCACTTTGTGAGGGATATGATAGAAGACAAAAAGGTGTTGCTGGTAAAGGTGGACACTTTGAAGAATACTGTAGATGCATTGAAAAAATATGTGAGCTCTGAGAAGTTCTCTTGGTGTAGAGAGACAATGGGAATTTCAGGGATGGGAAAATGACTAAGCTCTCTTGAGGCACCCTGTGGAAAGAAAACAAGAAGTGGGAGAATGTTGGGTTGTGTTATATTCTTTCCATGTAGTTAACAGGGGGTTTGAAGGGCACTCGTAACCCCACTTTATGGGGTCTCGGGCAGTGCCCTGGAAAATTTTGGTTTCGGACCCTATGTTAGGTTGGGTGGACCCACCTATGGTTTTGTGCATGATTTTCGCACATGTTTTTTGGACGCTATGGTTTTTCGGTCCATGGTATTGGACGCGATGGTTTTCGGTCCATGGTATTGGTTGCTTCGATGTGTATAAATATGTATTGTAACATTGAAAGGAACATAATGAAAAATCAAGCTGGTAGTCCTGGTTTTGGGATCCAGGGGAAAATCTCTTTGTATATGTGTTTTATGTGTTATGCTCTCGCATTGTTTACTTTATGTGTTTTAGAATTCGTATGCATGTAATTTCTGTACAGGGTTAAAACCTACATTTGGTATCAGAGAAGATCTACAAGTGGGTATGTGTTTAACCTATTTGGAGGTGCACTCAGTTGGATGAGTAAGAAACAATCTGTAGTGCCACTATCAACTACAAAAGCAGAATACATGGCAACCACTCATGCAAGCAAGGAAGCAGTTTGGTTGCAGAGATTGTGTTCAAGTATGGGGTTAGTACAGGAAGCTATAAGGATATACTGTGACAACCAAAGTGTAATTTTCTTGGCAAAGAACCCTGCATATCATTCGAAGACAAAGCACATTGATGTTCAGTATCACTTTGTGAGGGATACGATAGAAGACAAAAAGGTGTTGTTGGTAAAGGTGGACACTTTGAAGAATACTGTAGATGCATTGACAAAATCTGTGAGCTCTGAGAAGTTCTCTTGGTGTAGAGAGACAATGGGCATTTCAGGGCTAGGAGAATGACTAAGCTCTCTTGAGGCCCCCTGTGGAAAGAAAACAAGAAGTGGGAGAATGTTGGGTTGTGTTATATTCTTTCCACGTAGTTAACAGGGGGTTTGAAGCGCACCCGTAACCCCACTTTATGGGGTCCAAGGCAGAACCCTTGAAAATTTTGGTTTTGGACCCTATGTTAGGTTGGGCGAACCCACCTATGGTTTTGTGCATGATTTTCGCACATGTTTTTTGGACGCGGTGGTTTTTCGGTCCATGGTATTGGATGCGATGGTTTTTGGTCCATGGTATTGGTTGCTTCTGCATGTATAAATATGTATTGTAACATTGAAAGGAACATAATGAAAAATCAGCTAGTAGTCCCGGTTTTGGGATCCAGGGGAAAATCTCTGTGTATATATGTTCTATGTGTTATGCTCTGGCATTGTATACTTTATGTCTTTTAGAATTCGTATGCAGGTAATTTCTGTACAGGGTTAAAACCTATAGGATGAAGGCTATCATGATGTGACCGGTGAGAAGGAGATCCTCCGAGATTATGAACCTGTCTAATCTTGAGGCTACTTGGGAAGTTCCCCCTCTTTTGTTGTTCCATGTGAAAATTCCATTTATTTTATCCATATCCACCATACTCATATTATTAAGGAATTTCTGGAAGGCTATCGAATCTCTACCAAGTGTTCTGGTTCCTCCTTTTTTCTCTATGAGAGATTTGATCATATTGCAGTCCCCCCCAAGAATCCAGGGCATTGCAGGGTGTCTTTCTCTTAGTTCCTCCAGAGAGGTGAGGAGCCTAAGTTTATCTTCCAAAAGTTGAGGACCATAGACATTAGTGATCATGTAACAAGCCTTGTCCCCCACAGGTTGAATAACAAATGAAAGATGGTTTCTAGATGCCTCAGCATCGAGGATCCCAAATTTCTGAGGATTCCATAGAGTGAGAATTCCTCTAGCTGATTTATATGCTTTGACTTCTAGATACTCATACTTAATTAGCCATTTGCTATGCTTTTCTCTAATTTTATCTACTGAGAATTTTGTTTCCTATATAAACACCATATCTAGTTTTTCTTCTTTTATTCTGTTACTGAGATTTCTTTGTTTCCTTTTACTCCCTAGACCTCTAATGTTCCTGGTTGTAAGATTCATAATGATGGGTTTGTAAAGGAGTAACTGGTGAGATCTTTCATCTTACCTGAATTAATCATGAGTTTTCCACACTCTATCAGCATTTCATTCTGCCTCTTCCTTCCTCTTTTCTTGCCTGGGTTTTTGTTGGAGTGTCCTGATATTATCCCCATTGATTTAACCCCTTTGTTCTCCTGGCTGTCGTGGCTCCTTTTGACTCCTACGGCCTTTGTGTGAGACCTGTTGAGGAATAGTTGTTGTACTCTATCAAACTCCTCTTGTGGTAGAGAGTCAATTCCTTTGTTGATTCCCTGCTCTAAAAACTTTTCTAGTTCAAGGTTCTCCCTCTCAAGGATCTCCTGTAGGTCTTGGTCCTCCGTACCTACTTCGCTTGGGGTCATCTCATGGTCCCTTCCAAGTTCCATAGTGCTCGGTGGGTCCCCTTTTTGTTCATTGTGTTCCTATATGATTTCCATGCTGTCCTCTTTTTCCTTCTCTCTTTGATAGTCCTCTGTGTTCTTGTGCATTCCATTTTCTTCTCCTTCTTCTTCTAAAGTTTCAAAACTGTTGTGACTTGGTAACTTGCTTTCACTAGGTTTCTTTTGAAACTTTTTTGCTCCTCCTTTCCCTCTGCCTCCTACTTTGGTGAAACCTTCAGGGTCTTTTTCTTTGTTGGTTCTCAGGAATTGCTCCCTTTTGTTTAGTGGGCAGTCTTTGAAGAGGTGTCCATGTTCGTGAAATTTACGGCATCTGAATGGGATGTGTTCATAGTCAACTGCTTGTACCCATTCCTCATCATAAACTTCTAGGATGACTTCATCCGGGAGTGCTCCTGATAAGTCCATCTCTACACATATGTGAGCAAAGGAGGTATATTTACATCGCAGAGCGCCTATGATATCTTTATAAAATGCCCTAATTTGTTACCTATCGCTTTTAAAGATTCTGGCATCTAATAATCTAAAGGTAAGGGGTATAATCTAATCCATACCGGGACCGATGTGAATGTTTCTTGCTTCGGAACAACGTTCATCACCCAAGGTCGCATGTAAAGGCCTGCGACAACATAGAAGTAGGGTCCTCCTTTGAAAACTTTGTCTTTGTCCTCAAGGTTAGTGAAAACCACTGTGAAGAAACCCTTGGAGCCAAGATGTAGATTTATTTTTCCCTTTGGTCTCTAGTTGTTTCTTATCCATGTGCTCAACGCTTTCTCCATGGGCCATATGCCCATGAAATTATGGATGATCGCATAAATCGCCATGTAGTCTCTGTGCACTTGTAGTGCAGGATCATTTAAGACCACCTGGGGTTTAATATTGGCCTTGGGCTTGCAGGGTCCTATCACAGACATTTTCTCAATTCTCTAACTACTGTCACTAGGATTCGTTTCCCTCCTAGCTTCCTTGTGGGTCCCTTCCATTTCATGGGAATTGCTACTACCCAGCTTGTGAGTGCCCGTTGTCTTTGTCTCTGTCTCCACTGTTTTCTGGAAATTGTTCAGACTCACCTCTTTGCTTCTATTTGAAACCATGTTACTATAGGAGGGAGTGGAGCTCCCTCCTCCAAGCCCCTCCATTGTTTACCAGCTCGTTCGTGTCACTCCCTATTCAAAACCCTAGTGCTTCTTCCTTCTTGATCACCAAGAGTCGACCCCAAAAGGTGAGACTTTTTTCCAGTTTTCTTAATACATAATTCATTTTTTTCTTTTATAGATTGGAATATCTTTGATAGCTTGCAATAAAGAAATTTTGACATAAAATTTCTTTAATTCATCTATGATATCAAATTCAGGAATAGAGATTGAAGTTTTCTAATCCACTAACCTTTCTGGGAAAAGTGGTGTTTGAGTCATAATAGTTTTACTTTTCTGAATTTGATTCCTTGGATTAGATTTTTCAGATTGTTCTCCTTCTTCAATTTGTTCTTCTATGATTGGTGGAGAATCTTTTTGTAGAACTTTTCCAGACCTCAAGTGGATTTCTTGAATAGGAAAAATAGAATATGTAGGAAATAATGTTATTTCTTCCACATTATAGGTTGGTCTTTCCACTCTATTACTTGGATTTTCTACTGGCTAAGTTGGTAATTGAGTTAGTCTGGGTGGTGGTTAGTTAGAAGGCAGCTGAAGCTACTAAGGTTGATTTAGTGCAGGGATTGATTGTTATGTGAATGGATTTGATTGAGGGGATTGTTGGAATTGTTGATATGGAAATGATTATTGAGGATATGGCTGTTGAGGATAAGATTGATATTGTTGTTGAGGGTAAAATTGTTGGGGAGGTTTGGCTCCATAATTATATCCTCGCCAACTTTGTGAAGGTTAGTTTTGGTTTTGCTGAGGAGGCCAAACTTGCCATGGCATAAGAGTATTCCATGAATTTTGATACTAAAAATTCTAGGGAATTTGTTGAGGAAACTATTGAGATGTACCTGCAAAATGTGGTCGCCAAGCTCTTATTGGTGCCATATAATAAAATCCTTGCGTTTCTTCTAATTGACATGCTTGTAACTCTTTTAATGTTGGACAATAGTTTGTAACATGATTTTCTGTACAAAGTCCACAAACATGTATATTATCCAAAGGACATTCTCATAAAGGATGCTTCTTTCTACACTTAGTACAAAATATTGATAGTATTTGTTCATATTCTTGTTGTTTCTTCTTTGCTTTCAATGCATCAAATTGTGTTCCTAAAGTGCTCAAAATATCTGTTTTAAAGTTTTCTAACAAACTTCCTATTTCTTCTCTTGTCACTCCTCAGGTTGCTGATTTAGAAGCTCTTGAAGTTATATCTCTTTTTCCTATTTTGGCTCTACCTCTAGAGTACTTCTCACATAATTCAACAATTTCATCAAATGGTAAGTATCAAATATATCCTTTACCCATCACATTGAGAATATCAAGATACTCATCATGTATTCCTTTGAGAAAAATTGTTGTAATGGTATTAGGATTTAGAGAATGTTGTTCAGATTTTTGCAGGATGTAAAGAAATCGTTCTAAGTATTCTTCCAAACTCTCATCTTCTTGTTGAGACATCCTAAGAATATCTTCGTTTGAATCTCTAGGCCTACAATAGGCTTGATATTTATTAAGAAAAAAATTCTTCATTTCTTCCCAAGATGTAACAGAGTGTTCTCGTAATCCCATAAACCATTTTAATGCAGTTGCTTTAAGAGTCATAGGAAAAAGACGAATCTTATGTGTATCATCAATATAACCATAAGTTCGACATAAGATATCAAATTCAAACATGAATGAATTAGGATCTTTAGAAGACATTCCATAGAAATTTGGTAAAACCGAAGTTGGAATATTCTTCATTTTTACCTCTTCTCCTAGAATTGCTCTAGTATCTACAATTGGAAATCCAAAAGTAGCTTCTTCATCATTTTTTATTTATGCATCCTGTCTTCTCTTATGATCATATTATCTTTTGACATCTTCTTCTCTTTTCCTTTCCAATTCTCTTCTTCCCTTTTCTTCTCTTCTTCTTTTGCCATTCTTTTTGTTGCTTTTCATATTGTAACCTTTGTTCTGGAGTGAGGATGTTAGATCCTTGCCCTTCTTCTGCCATATCTTTTTCAGCAGTTTCAAATGTTTTAGTAACAACTTGAGATTCAACTTGTTTTATTTGTTCAAAGATAGGTTGATCTATTTGTTCAAGAATAGGCTAATCAATTGGTTTTCTTGTCTCTCTTTGTTTTCCTATGGAAGATGTTCCTATGTGTTTTTATTTTCTCTTCACTTCATAAGCTAACAAAGTTTGTCTTTCAACAAGATTTAACCTTTGTCCTGAATGTTGTTTTTCCTCTAACTCTTCCAAAGTTGGTTTTCCAGAAATTGGTGTAGTTAATTCAAATGGAGGTAGTCCTGCTTCTACCAATGGTTTGGTAGTTGGGGGGTCTTGTTTGGTGTGTCTACCCTTTTCATCTCTTTATCTAGGCATAACTGACCATAATGAAAAATCCTATTTAAAATTTTTAATGTATTTTATTTTTATGTTTTCTAAATTATCTTCCTATTTTGATTAAATCTAAATATGCTTCCCCAACAATGGTGCCAAAAATGCCAGGTCAATTTACTAAGTAAACTAACACAGGTGTTTTACTTATCAATCCGGGTTTGTAGACTTGGAAGCCTATCCAAAATATATGGATTTTAGGTAGAATCAATTTCAGAAGGCAAGACTCAAGGGTTTAAAGGAAGTGCATATTACAAATAAGTTCTAAATTTAAAGAAACTAAAAAGTCTTTGATTCAAGTTGCAGTAAGCAAAGGAAGAGGCTCCTAAGTTAGGAGGTCCTGGTTGTCCTTCCTCACAGAATTGTCCCCAAGAAGAGAAACTAAAGAACATTAGTTTATGTTGTGTAGATATAAAGAGAAGAGGCTCCTAACTTAGGAGGTCATGGTTTTCCCTCCTCACAGTTCTACTCCAACAACATTACTATATCATCAAATCATAAACTAGAATTCAAGAAACAATTCAGGAAATGGAAAAGGATGATTTTTAGGTGTAATACATAATTTAATAGAAAAATATTTTAACTTAAATCCTTGGTTGTCCTTTCGTATCAAAATTAGATCTTAAACAAAAATTATCCAAAAATCATAAAGAAATCATAACACATTTAAGCAACTGAATCATAAAATTAAAGCAAGAAATATTGAATCAAAACTATGCTAATTTATAAAAAATTTAATTAAAGTGTACTTAGCTTGGTATGGGGGCCCTTTAACCTTGATTTGTACACCTGAAACACTCTTCAACTAGAGCTAACTTTATAAAACACTCACAACATGAACAACAATAGAACTATAGAATTGATTCTTCAAATTATCTCAAAAGTCTCCAATAGTCTCAATACAAAATTACACAATTTGAATGGTTCATGAACTGTGTTTAAATAGGAAAAACATAAACAAACTTTGATATAATGGCTCTAACAACCTTATCTATCCTAGTCCATCCATATAGGTCAAACTCATCAAGTCCGGTTCACAAATTTAGAAAAATCCCACAAAATAAGAAATCTGCCACTTTTTACTTGGGATTTCTGAATGATAGGTCAAGTTTGATAATGTTGATCATGCCTGTGTTTGCTCAGTTTGACCAAACCAATAGGTATTCCTTCATCTGTAGTTCCCAATCTTTCCAAATACACACTCAGATCTCGCCAAGGTGTCCTGCACATATGAATTTAATGGAGCTATTACGAGAATTTTTAATGCAGTCCAAATTTACTCTTAAAACCAAATTTTTACAAAAAAATCTAAAAAATGAAAAATAAATTTAGTTACCCGAATATGAAATATAGACTAAAATGAAGCATATGTAAGTGAAATGTGATGGATTATGGTAGTAAATGAATGGATTTAGGATAGGTAAACATGACAAAAATTGAGGGCCAATAGTACGCAGAGGATATCAAGCATGTAAATTTACAACATATAAGATTCTTAGAGCTGGATAGTATTGGACTTCCTTTTTCAAGGACATAAATTCTACTTTCAAAGCTTGTCTAAATTATCATATGTTTGTAGGCAAGCAAAAGCTCATATCTCTACCATTAAATCATATCAAATAATTCCAAACTCCATTCCAACAATGGGATAAACTTCATAGGGGAAGTACACTTGAGTTCCAGTGTTCAACAAAGGTACATTCTAATGGCCACTAGTTATTTCACTAAGTGGGTGGAAGTTATTCCGACTTGCAGGGATGATGAGAAGGTTATTATCACTTTTATAGAAGATCATATTCTCTCCAAATTTGGATGTCCTGAAAGGGTAATTATGGATAATGCACAAGCTTTCAAGTATTTCAAGATTGTGCAATTATGTCAGGACTATAGTATGGAACTGGTACACTCTATATCATATTATCCTCAAGGGAATTGATTTGTGGAATCATAAAATAAAAATATTGTGAGAGTCATCAAGAGGATGTTGGATAAGAACATGAAGAGTTTGGATGCCAATCTCAAGTACACACTCTAGGTAGATCGAATCAATACCAAAAGAGTTATTAACACTTCTTCCTACCAGCTAGTGTACAATATAAATTTCATATTTCCTATGAATCTTACTCTATCGGTGATGAAGCTACTACAGGAAGAGGACCTAGACATTAGTTTGATGCATAAAAGAGTATATCAAATGATAGAAGTCCAAAAACTAAGAGAATAAGTTTTGAGCAAGGTTGAAGCATACCAACAAAAGAAAAAAATTATTTTTAATAAGAGTGTGAAGGAACGCAATTTGCAAGGTAGAGACTTAGTAGTGAAATGGAACTCAATCCAAGCTAATAAAGGCAACCATGGAAAATTTGACAATCTCTAGATTGGTTTGTTCCAGTTACAAGAAGTTCTGGATAACAACACCTATTATTTAGAAACTCTCGATGGTGATTTCCTTGGGAATCTTCTCAATGAAAGCTTCCTCAATAAATTTTTCCATAACCACTACTTAATTATGTTGACAAAACATTGAGAGAAAATAATGAAAAATAAAAGATTTTCTTTCAAGAAGTTGTTTCCCATAAGTTTATTTTGAGTATTGTAATATCTCAGTTTTCAATAAAATCATAAGGAAGGGGAAGAAAACATCTTAAAGAAGACTCCACAACCCAATGGAAGAAAGGACTAGAACTACGAGTTCTCAACTAGCCACAGGAGCCCATTGTCCCCCATGGAGTTGATGTTGGTACCATATCACGTCACCTTGAAATTTTATCCATGGGCCTTTGAGAGGTTAAAAGAGCGCTTCCAAAACCGAATTTCAAAATATGAGGCTTTAATCTTTCAATAAAAAAATGTATGAGTTAAAGATAAGGTCCGTGTTTGACGAGTTCCGGTGGGCATGGCTTGGCACCAAGTCTTGGAGGGCATTAACAAAGGCATACAACATCATGGGCACTGGAGCACTAGCACCAAGAGGTGTGTACGACCAGATCATATGGTAGGTGTTCCAAGTCATCTGATGCCCTCAACACTCTTGCATCACCAAATTACATGCTTTTAGCTCGACGGAGGGGTGTGAGGTGATACATGTCATGCTCCCTCGTGTTGTTCACACTGCTCATAATGTTTAAAAGCTTTTCCCGCCAACTAGTTGACCAAAATATTTGTGACATGTGGCATGCCCTCATTGGCCTTCATAATCCTTCAAAATATCCCTTTTGTTCTTTCCTCTCTCCTTAATCAACTAATAATTTCTAGCAAATTTCCCAGTTAAAATGCCCTTCTCATATGCTAGAAGTTCTATTGATATCCAGAAAAAGGGAAAGATCAGAGAACTAGATTGTTATGATGATGATACTAATGTCTAGGACCCGCTAATAACAACATTTGATCTGAGAAATTCCCTCCATATTCTAGTTGGACAATTGGAGTCATTAACAATGTTAGAAATCATGAAGGAGTTGTGAGCCTTACTCTCAAACCAAGAGTGGGAGCTGGAAATCATCAATATAGAACTCCTTCAAGCAAAGGAACAAATCAAGAGAATCAAAATTGAACTGAAGTTTATGAGGAAAGGATACCCCAACAAATATCCCTCAAGGAAGCTAGGAAAATAGTATGGAAAAATATAATAAGGATAGTAGATAAACATTGGGATCATACGGAATTGATCCAAGAGATGATTGGGGTCATTAGTGAAGCCCATAGAGGAATAAAGGGTATTAAGAGAATTTTCAGTGACTCTCCTTCCAAGGCCACAATGATCATAGACTTTCTAAATCAAATGTCCGAGGAAGATGTAGTGAATGCCAACATCAATAGGTTTGAATGGGTGGAAAAATCTAACCAAATGAAAAGAAAGCACAAATTGGTAATATCGGTTGATAGGAAGACAAAGGAACTAGAAAGAGAGATAGAAGGCTTTAGAGAATAATTTGAGATTCTTTACCAAAAGAGAGCGCTAAATTTCTTTGACAGTAGTGGGGATTTGTATTCTAAGGAATCTTTCATGAAAAACATGGTCGGAATTAAAAAGGACCATAAGGTTTGAGTGAAGAGGGCCTTGCCTTTCACAAAAAGGATATTATGAAATTCTGTGATGATCAGTGTGAAATTTTGTTCATACTAAATAACATTTTCAAAGAATGAGGAATAGTTGATTATGAGGCAATTACCTTGGAATGAACTACTATATAGGCATGGTCATGTGATATTCCCTATGATAAAGATTTGAAGAATCTCATGGACTTATATAAGTTAGCCATTGGAAAAAGAACTCCCTAATCTTATGTCAGAAGAACAATACCACAAGCACATTTGCCTGGAGCATGTTCTAGTTCACAACCTTAACTATCAGCACTAGCATCAGCATAACTGGCATCGTTGATAGCCTAGCTAAGGTAAGTCTCAGTCTAGATGGTGCCTAGATAGAGAGAGAGAATAGAAACCAACATACAAGTAAGAGAGAGAGAATGAAAATCTACTACAACCAAATTTAGAGGGGACCTACCCTCCAACTGGCAGATTTTTCAGGAAACTACTAGAAGATGTTTGTTACAATACAAATAACATTTCTGTAAAGATTCTTGGTTTTTTTATAAATACCACTAGTGGTTTAGGGTACAGTCTTGAGACTTGTGTGCTTATATATAGGCCTTATTTTGATGTAATTAAGGAAGAAATCTCCTGGTGTAGGGAGACTCTATCAAAAATTTTCACAATTTTCTGGGAGTTTTGAAGTTTTCTAGGAAGAAATTCTAAAGTGATTTTTGGGTTGTAAGTCCTTTCACATGTAATTCTATGAACCCACCTTGTATTTTGAAGCTTTGCATATTATTAACACAATTTTAAGTAATTTTCATGGAAAATCATGTTGTAAACTTAGTTTGTTATGAAATTGAGATGAAATTCTCAATTTAAAGTAAATTTTGTAATCAATATGATTGTTTGTTTTAGTTTTTGCAAAAAATATCAAATTTTTCGGAGAACATATTGGCTTTTTTATGAGTTTTACAAAAGTTTTTAATGAAATGGAAAAATTCAAAATATTATGTTTTCTTGTGGCTTCTTAATTGCCGAGCTACCCATTTGATTTTAACAGGTTTAGAGGAATTCTTAATTTCTCTTTTAAATTTGTTAAGATATGTTCTCCATTTTTCCCCTTTTCCAAACAATCTTAGTTCTTTATGTCAAACCCAAAGCTCATGAATGTTCTAACTAAAAATAGTGGAAAATTTTCCCAACGAGGTTGTTTTTAATAGTTGATATATCTTTTCTAACCATATTCTCATAAGGATTTTAAACTTTAAAAAATAAATTGAGATTTGTCTTGAATGGAGCTCATCCATTGCACATTGTATTTTCTTGAAGAAAACCCATGATGAATGTTACAATGCATATGATGTTTTGTGACAACTTTATGGGGAAAATAGAGTGCATGATACTTAATATGGAACAAGCATTGAAAGTAACAACATAATTTAAAGTACAATCCAGTCATTTACTAAACAACATTGGCAAAAACCAAATTAATATATGATTTAATTTGTTATAACTTTTGTCATTTTTAATTTTCTTGTTGAATCTTGGAATCAAGAACAAACTAATAAAAACATTAAAACATAAAAAACCTAGAAACAAATTCAATAAGATTTAAAATAGCAATAACATAATTTCATACACAAAATCTCAACCGAAAATCAAACTCATAACAACAAATAAATATCACACTTAAATATTTGTAGATACTACACTACAACATGACATAGTATAACTCTGGCCCCAATAGTAACCATGATAAAGAAATACACAAAAATAAAAATAAAATTAATTAGAAATATATGTAGCACTGTATTCATTAAATAAATTCTAGCATAAATAAAAAAAATTAAAATAATTTAACATTAAAATAATTTTATAATAAATAAATAAAATTTAGAATGGTTTAACATTAACTTCCTTTAGAGATATAGAATTTTCTTAAGAATATCTAAAATATCTCTCTTAAAATAACTCAGAACCACAAGTAACTTCCTAGCTAAATTAACTAATATGAATGATTATTTTTAACACTCGTCACTCTGTATCATCCACTTTTTAGCAAGATAACTTTTAAAAGGTAATATCAATCATTCCTAAGTCCTTTTTGGGAGAATACAATTGTGTCTAACTATTAATTATTAATGGCACAAGTAAATTTCTAGCTAAATTAACTAATATGAATGATTATTTTTAACACTTGTCACTTTGTATCATCCACTTTTTAGCAAGATAATTTTTGAAAAGTAATATCAATCATTCCTAAGTTTTTTTGGGAGAATACAATTGTGGCTAACTATTAATAGTAATGGCACAAGAAAATTGACAACACCATTTTTAATTAGGAGGTGGAGGAATTGCTCTATTAAAAGGTTGGAATTTGGGTAAAAGAATTTCAAAAAATCTTGTAAAGATAGTGTTTGAATCATGTTTTTGATGGTGGAAATGGATGAAGCACCATCAAAAACATCATCTGAAGCACCTAAAATTTTGAAATTTGACAATTGTAACTTGGATCTACAAAAATCTCCGCTATATTTTTTCAAAATATGACCAAAATTTCCATAACTTTCAAGATGTTAGACTACAGATTTTTAATTATATATATTACTCTTATTAGATATGCCATGCTTAGTGTTAACAGAAAGTTTTTCTTAATAATAGAAACCACTTAATTTTGATGATTATTTGCAAAATTTTCAGCAAAGTAACTTGTTATCTTGTTTGTATGGAAGCATTTGTGACATCATTTTTTAATGTTTAACCAACGCTGTAACATCTTGAACTCTGTAATCCAATTCAATTTCACATCCCCACTAAATTCTTTGAATCAACAAAACATCATAATTAATATCTTAACCTTTGAGTAATCTATTTTCCGTTCACGCGGTAAATTTTTTCATGATCAGAAACTGAAATCATGTATTTCTCTGAGCATAACCATGACCTTTTTCCCATAAAAAGCACTCTTCATTAACCACTGAAAACTTTTCCCTTTATGATGGTAATCATGAGCTTTTCAAAAAAGCAATCTTCATATTCAAGCAACACCACCGACTTTCTTAGCCACTCCACAAGCCTATAAAATTAAAATATTAATCTTAAAAAAGAAATTCAACGTTCAGTCCACATTGATGGCAAATAATAATGGCGACGTCTCAGTGCAGAGATGATAGCAATGGCGACATCAGATCGGAGAGGGGGAATATCGCATCATGTGAAATGGGCAATCGAGTGTAAATGCATACACTGCACTATCAAGATTTTTGGCTGTCAAAGGAATCTGCTTTAACGTCTCACTCAACTTTTTCAATCTCATTTACACGTAGAGAGCAGTTCGAAATCCACGGTTGTTGCTTTAACTTGACCTTGTTTCTGACTGAAAGTAATAGATGCCATTTCATCTTTTGGGAAAGAAGAGAATTTGCATTTAAGTATTTTTATGTTTATTTCAGACATAGTAAAACGTATCAGCTTTGGTTAATTTTTGTGTAAAAATGGTGTCCATACATTCAATTTTTCTTTTTCATTTTTATTTTTTTAAAACGATATGAGTTTTGTTAGAGATTTCTGATTTGTTTATATGTTACACAATATTATTCCAGAAATTTCTAACAAAAACGATATAAATTTTGTTAGAAATTTTTAATTTGTTTATATATTACACAATATTATTCCGGAAATTTCTAACAAAATCAATAATTGTAAAAGTCTCCAACCACTCACTAACAAAATCAATAATGGTAAAAGTCCCCAACCACTCAAATCACATAATCTTAACTTTTTCTGTCTTCCTAAATTATTCCAGAACAGCCTCGGATCTTCACTCAAATAACCATTAAATTATCAGGTGGGGATGCAAAGGAGTTGGAATCTATTTTGATTCTATTTTTTCTAAAGAAGGTTGCAAAAAGATGAAATGTCGTAAAGACGATACGTTATAATTAAAAACAAAGAAACGTATCCATGAAGTAATTTTTCAGGGGAGGCTGGAAAGGAGTTGGAATCCAATCCATCTCTATTGAAAGGGTTGCAAAGAGATGAAATGCTATAAAGATGATACTTTATAATTAAAAAACAAAGGAACGTATCCATGAAGCATAAATGTGGTAAATTAGTCGTGAATCACCGGTAAGATTTGAGTTATAATAAATATTATTAATCAATATTTCTTACTATAGCTACATATATATGATAGTATCCAACCAACCATTTCCATCTGTATATGGGATTATCACATACTCATTTGGCTGTGACATCATCAAACCAAACCTCAAACATATTAGTCTCACCCATCCCCAACTTCCTTGAAAGCATATTACTCTCTCAAGAGCTTTACAAAACGGGTTTCTTGTAGCATAGTAACACAGTATGTCACCTTCCCACAAAATTTGCAAAATGGATTTCTTGCAGCATATTCTAATAAAGTAATATGTTGGTTTAGTTGTATATTTATTATTTTGTTTTATATTTTAGTTGTATATTTATTATTTTGTTTTATATAAAATAGAAAATATAAAGATTATATTGATTGGGTTTAGTTTTGGTGGCTCATAAAAATAACTAGATTTTTCACTACTTAAATCCAATTTTCTACAAATTACATAATAAGTGTTGATGTAATTGTTAAGAGCCTTTGATGTAATTGTTTAGAATCTTGTTTTCTACAATATGAATTCCCTATAAATATCTTTTTTTCCTTCCCTTTTTCATAAGCCACTTGTGTGTGAGAGACATATTTGTTAGGGTAATTAGAATAAACTTGACTAGAACATAGACTCAATTTATTGTTGGTCATTTATGGGCTTGAAGTTTTGGTAACTTATAATATTTTCACATAATGTAATCTATTTAAAAGTATGATGATTTCATTGTAAATTGTCTTTTGGATCATTGTCATGATGTATTTAAATGCACACTGATTTCATTGTAAATTTCTTTTTGGATCATTGTGAGGGCCTATTTAAAGACATGCTGATTTCATTGTGAATTTCATTTCAGATCATTGTAAAGGAATACTGCAGAAGATAATGTAAGAATGGCTAATTGTTTATAAGAAAAACTTGGCCATTCCTGGTGGATGTAGCTACTATTGAATGAACCACTTAAATTTTATTTTGTTTCTCCCTTTTTATAACTGGGAAACCAACAATTAATACAAAAATAAATAAATAAATTTATTGAAGTTTAAGCAATTTGTAACATCGCTTCACTTAAAATTATAAGTATTTTGAATTATATAGACTTCTGGTGAAGCTTTCATTAAAGTAAAGTTCCCTAAATATGAATATGACATCGATAAAATAATATATGTGTTTGTAATTGGATAAATACTATATGGAAGATAGACAAAAAGTGAATTCCTTATATTCACGACTAAAAGAAATCATAACTAATAATAAATGTTGAAGTAATTGTTTTTTCTCAAACAAATTGAGGTAGTAATTATTAAAAGCTCATTAACATTTTTTTCATCTGAGGGAATCATGTTAATTTTTAAAATATTTGTGAAATAAAAGAATTGTAAGAACGCGACTATATATTGTGTTGACACCTAATTATTGAGACTGGGTGAACATTTGTAAATAATGTAAATAGTAAATAATGGAGAGTACTAAAATGAAGAGACACTCAGAGGTGAAGTCCAAGAGTCTCTCCCTACTTGTATATAACCATGAGAAACCTTAATGAAGAAATGCAATTCGTTTTGAGGAGTTACCTCTTGGCTTGACATGGTATTAGAGCCAAATCCATTTTTGGCATCCCATTCTACCCTTTTTATTCCCTTCTGCCATTTTTTTTGCAGTCTGTCATATCTACTCATCTCTTCCATTATCCTCTATCCCTCTGCATTCTATTTGACTCTGTGTTAAATCCAATTTTGTGCAATATATTCAAGAGTCAAGTTGCTACCTGAAGTTTTTGTGGTCAGAGGTGTGCTACCTGGAAGTATCGTGGTGCGGTGAGCGTGGAATAGAGGAAGGATTGAAAATTGTGGAAGATTGAACGCTGGTACAGTGACTGGTATAACGCTCTACAAATGACTCGACGCTTCCACCATACCCCTCCATCATACTACTCACGTGTTGAATGTTGGCTCTATGAGATTGACTACTCCCTCCACCCATACTACTGCACAGTTGGCCCATACTCCCTCTGCCCATACTCATGCACAATTAGTGCCAATTGCCATACCATGCATATAACATAATCTCAGCGATTAACCATATATATAACGCATGCCACTTTGCTCGCAGCTCCAAACCTGAAGTATTAACTCGGCCCCTCACCAAACCTGCATTGTGTGTTGCACTAGTTAATACTTCCCCAAATATACCCTCCCTAGTTAATACCCTCCCTAGTTAATACCTTTGTCCTAGAGTGCAATTTTTATTAAAATTACCACTAGAAGTGCATTTTTCCGCTGTAAGAGCGAGTTCTTTTATACAGTACACTATTATTGGAGTGGTTCTCACCAGTAAGGAGAACCATCCCGAGTGGTCTCGGAAGATCAAACACACTCTCATTTTCAATGAGTCGTGGAAAGGAGTTTGTGAAGGTGTAGGAGACAAAGCACCTAAAAATCCCACTTTAGATAAGGAGTTCGCCATTTGTGAAAACAAGAATAGCAAGGCTTATCCCTTGATTGCATCAGCTATAAATGAAGCGGTGAATCGCTATATTTCACCATTTCCAAATGCTTTTGAAGCCTTACAGAAACTGAAGTAACTCTACGACTCACACTATGAGCTTCAAGTTGTCCAATTGATGATTAAATTGTTTAATCTTGAATTACATAACGATGATCTCTTTCTCTAGCATTAGAAGTAAGATCTATTATGCATGATATCAAAGTCACTGATGTTGAACTAGACATTCCTCTGATAGCTTATGTCAAGGCACTTTATCCCACTTATTCAAATTATCTTGAGTCATTGCAAGCAAATGGAAACCTAAAAGAAATTACCTTTGACTCCCTTGTGAATAAATTTGCTAAAAGAGAGAAATATTTTTGGAAGAAGACAACTCCTCAGTCTTCTGAAGAAGTTGTGTGTCTTGCACATGGAGAGAATAATCATGCTCAATATTCTTCTAGATGAAGAGGTGGTCGAAGAGGAAGAGGAAGAAGAAATTTCAAAGGCAGGGGGGGAAACACTCTCAAGGAGAAAAATATGATATTCATTGCATGTGTTTCAATAGAGATGGATCACATGATGCATCCACATGCAAGTTGCCTTGGCAAAAAATTGGGTAGGAAAGAAATCAAGCCAAAGTTAAAACCAATGACAAAGATAAAGTTAAAGCACCTGAATCTGCTCACTATGTTGTGGCATATTGTAATATTAGAGTATATGAACACTTGTTTAATGCTTCACTTACTTCTTGGAAAAATTATTGGTTTCTTGATTCAGGAGAAACTTACCAAATGACTTTCGAAAGATAATTTCTGAAGAACTTACTGACAATGTTGATGGAGCAGTATGCTTTGTAGACAAATCAAAACTCAAGCCATCAGGGCTTGCCACAATCGGGTTCAAATTACCTGGTCTTCCAAACTTTCTTCTACATGATATTTTATATCTCCCACAACTGAGGAGAAACTTGTTGTCCTTGGTCCATATCCACTATCAAGGACACTCCATTCATATGTTTGATGGCAAGATTGAGGTGAGAAAAGCATTAGATCACTCACTTGTCATGATAGGGATAGAATAAGAAATACTTCTGAAGATGCAAGGTACCTTTTCTTGTGCAAAATATTTCTCACATGGTTCTCATTATGATGAAGGTACATTTCCATCAAGTCTTTTATGGCATGCTAGATTTGGATACTTGAACTATGGTGACCTTCACTTGTTAAGAAAAATGGTGTTACTGGTTTGCCTACAATTCCTAGGAAACTTAAGAAATGTGATGCTTGTATTCTAGGAAAGCATATCAAACAATCTTTTCATGATTCACATTCCAAAGCATATAGAAAACTTAAACTCATTCATTCAGATTTATGCGTTCCAATGTCTATTCCTTCTACAAATGGAAATAAATATATGATGACATTTATTGATGACTACACCAGAATGTGCTAGGTTTATTTATTGAAGAACAAATATTATGCTTTTCAAACATTCAAGAACTTTCATACATGGATTGAAAATGATGCACAATATTATATTGGCTCTATTCGCACTGATAATGGAAAATATCACACTTCAAATAAGTTTGAAAACTATCTTCGCCAGCATGGTATCAAACATCAAACAATTGTGCCTTATAATCCCCAACAGAACGAAGTAGATGAAAGAATGAATAGGACAATCTTAAATATGGTACGTTCCATGATGTTTTTCAAGGATGTAAAATGGATGTTTTGCGCTGATGCGGTTCTATGTGTTGTATATGTAAAGAATAGATGTCAATTTAATGCTATTAGAAACAAGACTCCTTATGAAATGTGGTATGGCCACATTCCTTCGGTAAAGCATCTCAGGGTCTTTGGTTCCACCTATTATGCTTTGATACCAAAGATACAAAGAGACAAACTTGTGCAAGGAGTCGTAAGTGTATCTTCTTGAGGTATTCAAATGCCTCCAAAGCATACCATCTCTATGATGGAGTTAATAATAAGTTTGTTGTATCTAGAGATGTAATATTCATTGAATCTTCCAAAGCTAACAATGTTGTTGAGTGGCATCTTAATCACTTAGATAGATTCGAACATGCAAAATCATTCCAAGAATTGGATAATCAGATTACACATCTTGAAGGGGGGATTTCTATATTGGAACAATCTGTGGGATCTCCTTCTAAAGCATTATCTCCCCTACATGAAGCTCCAACCACTAATTATACTTTGAGTGATGTGATTGATAGAATTGGGAGACTCAATCTTGATTTAGTCCCAACTTAGTCAATTGAGAAGCCTGGATCATGTCAGAAAGGTCCCCCAAAATTGTTGACAAAGACACTTGAAAGTGTTCATCCTGATGAGGTTGGAAAGACAAGAACAAGAAATTCAACCAGGAAAAATGAAGGTGATGTAGATGATTCTGATTCACCTATTGATATGGATGTTTCTTATGATTGTGAACTAAATTTGTCTACAGATTTTGAACCAAATTCCTTCAAAGAAGTTGCTTCTCATGACGAATGGAAAGAAGTGATGCAAAAGGAGTATGATGCCTTGATAAAGAATGGCACTTGGAAACTGGTTGATCCTCCATTGGGAACCAAACCAATTGGTTGCAAGTGGGTCTACAAGGAAAAGTTTAAATTTGATGGCTCATTTGACAAGCACAAAGCCAGTCTTATGGAAAAAGGCTTTGCATAGAAGGAAGGGGTCAATTATGAGGATACTTTTTCCACCACAACAAAATGGGTTACCATCCTGACACTCTTTGCCTCGGTAGGTCATAACGATTGGAAAGTCCATCAAATGGATGTAAAAATTGTTTTCTTGAATGGAGATCTGAAAGAAAATGTTTTTATGTCCTAACTAGAAGGATTTGTTGTGAAGGGACATGAACATAAAGTATGAAAACTTGTGAAATCCTTGTATGGTCTCAAGCAAGCACTGCAAGCCTGGTATGAAAAGTTAACTGAGTATCCTCTAAAACTCAACTTCAAACATTGTGATCTTGATGATGTAACTTGTTTTGTCAAGAAAGTTGGAAAAATAGTTGTATATCTTGTGGTATATGGAGATGATGTTTTGATGATAGGGAATAATGAGAGCTACATTGCATCCAGAAAGAAGAAATTGAGGAAAGGTTTTGAAATAAATGACTTGGGCTATGTTCACTACTATCTTGGTATTGAAGTAACTCAACATCCGAAGTATAAATTCCTCTCGCAAAAGAAGTACATTGGAGATCTGTCAAACAGGTTTGGCATGGTTGAGTGCAATCCTTTGAATACTCCAATGGAATAGAACTTAAAGCTCACATCCATTGAAGGAAAAGAATTTGAGGATGCAACAAGGTATAGACAGCTTGTAGGAAGTCTTAACTACCTAACTACTACCACACCAGATATTTCATTTGCTATTA
Source organism: Pinus tabuliformis (assembly GCA_031772625.1). NCBI lineage: Eukaryota > Viridiplantae > Streptophyta > Pinopsida > Pinales > Pinaceae > Pinus > Pinus tabuliformis. The sequence continues at coordinate 249,784,934 of CM062805.1, forward strand.
GAATCATCTCCAGGTTTATGCAAAAGCCTTGTGAGGGACATTGGTTTGCTGTAAAAAGATTTCTAAATTACTTGAAGGGAACCCAAGACTTTGGACTCAAGTATACATAGGTGGGCGATTTCAGCTTGATTGGATACTCTGATTCAAACTTCGAAGGAGACAAATAAACCAAGGTATCTACTTCACGTTATCTTATGAGTCTTAGATTAGGAGCTATCTCCTGGAGATCACAAAAACAATCAGTTCCAGCAGATTCCACAACAGAGGCATAATATGTGGTAGCAGCTGAGGCAACAAAAAAAATAGTGGCTTAGGAAAATTCTCGAATATTTGCAAGTAAAACACATACAATCAACTCCACTCATGATTGACAATACCTTCGCAATAAAGTTGGCCAAGAACCCAAAGTTCCATGATCGAACGAAGAACATCAATACAAAATACCATATGATTTGACATCATGTTGAGGCTAAGACAAGCCATCTACATCATTGTTCCACTAATGAGTAGATTGCAGACATATTCACCAAAGTGCTTGGAAGAGAAAAGTTCGAATGATTTAGAATGATGCTTGGACTCACAAACATCCCTTCAGATTAAGGGGGGGAATGTTGACATCTAATCATTGGGATTGGGTGAAAATTTGTAAATAATGTAAATAGTAAATAATGGAGAATAAGAAAATGAAGTGACACTGGGAGGTGAAGCCCAAGAGTATCTCCCTGCCTGTATATAACCATGAGCGACATTAATGAAGAAATGCAATTCGTTTTGAGGAGTTACCTCCTGACCTGGCATATTGCAAAGTATAAGTTTCTTTGTATGAAAAAGATCAATAAAATTGAATAAAAAAGAAAAATACTTCATTGTTTATGAAAATATTGTATATCAATATAATTTATTTATAGGAGAAATGAAATCCTCTAGTGATAGCTTGAAAATAAGACTTACAACATACTATATAAGGATGCCATGTAAACTTATGAGTTCAAAGGATTCTTTATTGGAACTCTAACGCACCCCGCCCCCCATAAGTGGAAGGTAGGGAGGAAATAAAGAAAATAAAATTGGCCCCGACTATAAGGCCTTCTTAAGTACCCATGTACAACATCTCGTAAGCAGAGAAAAGGAGAAACCCCTCCTAAAAGGGAGTACATAAAAAATAAAGAAAGAAAGAGAAAAATGAGGAGGTGAAAGAAGCAAGACCAAAAAAGATCCCCCCCAAGGAAAACTTCCTTCACCCCAAGTACTTGGCATAATTGAAGAAACCTCGGTGATGCCAAGGAGTTTGTCAAAATATTTTCCGCTTGTTCTTAAGTAGGTACATATTCCAGGCTAATAACGAAATCTTAAATAAGATGATTATAACACCAAATAAGAGGGGTTGACCCGATTGAATGCCAAACTCAAGCAATAATTGTCACATCCAAAGAAATTATTGACTTGTGAAAACTACATCTCGATACTTAACTTTTGCCATAGAAATGAAAACACTGATTGTTTACCGCAAAAACAATAAATAAGAGAAGAACCAAGAGAGAAAATAAATATAGAGGTGGACTTTCAATCATCCATTGATGCAGCCCAGTTAGAATCTGTGAAACCCACCAGCTCAAGAGAAACAATAGTATATTGAACACCAAAATTTGGGAAGTTTCTTGAATATATCTTAGAATATACTTTGTTGTTTTTGTGTGACTTTGATGAGGATCTTGAGAAAATATAGAAACCAACCCTACTACATAAGTAATGTCAAGTAAGGTGTGTGTCAAATAGATTAGATTGCTAACTAGTTGATGATACAATGTAGGATTCACTTGTGGAAAGGTGCAAATGGTGGTAACAATAGCACAAGATTGAAAAGGAGTAGGCACAAGCTTAAAATTAACCATGCCAAAATATTGAAGTAAATGAAGGGAATATTTTTGGTAGAAGATGATGATTCCTTCTGAAGAATCGTGGACATACATGCCGAGAAAATAATTTAATAGACCAAGATCCATCGTAGAAAAATATTTCATTAATTCTTCTTTAAAATTTTAAATCATAGATGAAGAAACCCTTATGAGGATAAAATCATGCACATATATAATTAGAATTAATAAATCATAGCCTTTCTTTGACTGTAAATTGCATGATTAGAATAATAATGGTCGAACCTAGAAGAAAGAATAAAACTATCAATCCTCTCATAACAAGCTCTAGGAGCTTGTTTGAGACCATATAAGGAATTCCAAATTTGAAAACAAGTGAAGGATCCTACACATAAAACAAGGGGGATACTCCATCTAAATCTCCTCATGTAGATCTCCATGAAAAAAGGAACTCTTTACATCTATATGGTAAACTGACCAGCCTTGGGAGATAGCTAGAGAAATAACAAGATGTATAGATTCCATATTGTAAATAGGGGGAAAATTCTCAAAATAATTGATCCCTTCAACCTTTGAAAATACCTTAGTAATAAAACAATCCTTATGTTTTTCAATAGAGCCATCTGCAACATATTTAGCTCTATAGAGCGACTTGTAATGGAAAAACTTATGTCCTTTTGGAAGAGGAACAAGATCCCAAGTATGGTTCTTCATCAAAGAGGAATATTGGTTTGTCATGGAAGCTTCCACTCAGGTATTTCCAACAACATCAAAAAATTGTTGTGGATCTTCTGAAGTGGCATTAACCAAAAAATATATTCCTTTTAATTGTGGTTGATTTGAGGTTGGATAACTAAAATTAATTTCGTCATAGCCATATATATCAGGATGCTTTCTCTTAGAAATGCTCCTCCTGAAGGGTTCGTTTGGAACAAGTTTCTCTTGATTTGAAGGCTTGGGTTATAATGGCGCTATTGGTATATTTTCTTTTGGATGAGGACATTCAAAAAAAAATTCTTCTTATACCATATCTAAAAAATCATCACAATTATTAGAACCATTACCAATAGTTAAGGACGAGGAAGTAGGGGAAGAGGATCTTGGATTGCTATTCTCATCAAATTAAACATATCTTTGCAACAATAATTCCTTATAGGTAGGATAAAAGAGTTAATAAGCCTCCATTTCCTCATAGTAAGCAATAAATATAAGTTGTTAACTCTTCTTTTCAATGGATTTTCACTTTTGATTTGGAATTAGTGCTCAAGAAGCAATGTCAAATACCCCAAAGAAGAGACATTGGGCTTCTCATGTGTCCAAGCTTCCATTGGAGTCATATGTTGAACTTCCTTGAATTCACACAATTAATTTCTACAACCTAGAAGGTAGGTGCAAACTTCTTAGATTGAATCAAGCAAATTTCCATCTCTTTGAGATGTTCAGTTCTTTAATTTAGGAACACCATTTTGTTGAGTAGATTAGGGAAAAAAGTGTTGATGAATAATGCCATGTTCTTTGCAAAAATATTGAAATGCGTTTTGACGTATCCCCCCTCATTATTAGTGCATAAATTCTTGATGAGGCATGATGATTGTTTCTCAAAAAAGGTTTTAAAGGGAATGAAAGCTGCAAAGAATTCACTCTTTTACTTGAGTAAGTACACCCAAGAGTTTCCTGAGAAATCATCAATACGGTTTAGTGAATACTTGGTCCCTAAAAAAGGAGTTGAAAAAGTCATTAAACCATTATAAACCAACTCAAGAGGTGTTTCTTCCCTTAGATATTTCCCTTTCTGAAAGGGATCTTGGTGTTTTCTCCCAAGAGCACAACCTACACATACCCCATTAGTACAAGAAACTTTTAGAAGACCTAAAACCAAATTTTGAGTAAACATCTACTGCAAATATCTATAATTTAGTTGGTAAAATCTTTCATGCCAAAGCCTACTCAATGAAGCTAAAGAAGGCAGAAAGATGGAAAAATTAAATAATTTGGAGGCATGATAACCTATCCAATAGAAGAAACAATTATTGGATCATGTAGTTCTGTAATAACTACATGATTTGGATAAAAATCCATTATTTTCCCATCATCATAATGATAGATATGGTAGGTGCACAATAAATTTGCAAATATCTTAGGGACTAGAAGAACATTGTTGATACACCCATTGGTCTACTGCAAAATACTTGACCTAAAATCCTCAAGTTGAGTAGAGTCATCAACCACAATTTGTGAAATGTTGTTATGGGATGTACAAGGAAGACAATCTCCACAAGGGGTCATATGATGTGAAGCCCATGAATCAAGTTTTCAGTGATCTATAGATGTACCTAAGGATTGGGTCAATATAGCATGTCTTTTTTCTGTTGAGATGTTATGCTTCTTCATGGCATTATCTACGACTTGCAACTATCCCCAACTCTTTGTCTTAATATGCCGAGATTGGCACAAAAGGCACACGTTTCATATGTTTGTGTCTTCTTCTTTTTTCTTTCTTCTTTATCTTCGCGGAGGGTCCATCATTCCTGGAATCTAAAGGTGGAGTCTTAGTATTATATTTAAGCTTGGATGGATACTCACGGGCTTGAATAGAAATTTCATTTTGTTGAGACCAAGATTTATGATAACCTTTGGAGTTATGAGCCACCAACTCTTGATTTAAAGAGATAGAGAGAAAAAATAGCAATTTGTTCTTAGATTTCTCTCACATGAGATGATCACAAAATGTCTCAAGTCTGGGCATTTTGAATGAGTCACCAAAGAAATCACTTTTTGCATAGAAGGTAGATGAGAAAACTTAAAAATGATCCTTTAGTTTTGACAAGATAAAAAGAATACATTATGCTTCCTTTCTCTCCTTTCCACCTGCTTTTAATTCAGACAACAATGACTCCAATTCAATAAAATACTCCTCAATAGAGGCATGTTCATCAAGTAATGGGGTTGATAATCTCTTTTCCAATTTTAAAGCATGAAATTCATGGACACTTCCAAATATAGAGGCAAACATATCTCAAATTTGTTTTGGAGTGATACATTCTTCAAGATTAAACAATAAGTTGTTTGAAACATGCAATCCAATTAACCCCATGACCTCACATTGCTTAATCCTATAGAAAAACATTTCAACTTCTTTTGTAAAAATTGGTTGGTTTTCCATTGTCTTGAGTCTGCCATAATATCAAAACTCTCTTCTTTTACAACAACTCCACTTTAAAACTCTGCCTAAAAAGAAATTGCCCAAAGGAATTGCTCAAAAAAAATTTAGCTTTAAAAATCAAATCTCTTTTACCTCGTAAAAAAATTTATTTCTCCAATAAATTTTTTTCCAAAAAATAATTTTCACTTCAAATTTCCATTTTCTTTTTTAAATAAAAAATTAGCTTGAGAAAATTAATACTTCACAAAAATCTAGTAAACTTTTACCAATTCTCCCCATTAATGAGCAATTTGCAACAAACCTTCCATCCATGACCGAGTGTGAAGCTATGAAGATAAATATGGACGAAATCAGGTCTCGAATGAGAGGAAAACAATCTAGTAAACTTTTACCAATTCTCCCACTTAATGAGAAATTTGCAACAAACCTTCAATCCATGACCCTGTGTCAAGCTATGAAGATAAATATGGACGAAATCAGGTCTCGACTAATGAATGAGATAAAACCCATCGATTAAAATTCTCAAAAAAATATAAGTCTACGAGCTCAAATCTGATGTCAAAAAATCCATCTAGAAGCTCCCAACATGCAGAAAAACTGAGATCTACTGTGATACTACTACTTGAGCTAGTTTCCTGTATTCCATAATGCAAGATCACCCTCGTCCTCAAGCTTTTAGGGTTCCAAGACTTAAAATACCATAACCAACCAAACCCGTTGAGGTCAAGACACCGAATGAGTCAACTGGCTCGCATAATATTAAACCATGTGAGTTTTGTTAGCTTTGAACCATTCTCCGAAGTGCTCAATAGTCAAAATATTAAACCATGTGAGTTTTGTTAGCTTTGAACCATGCTCCGAAGTGCTCAATAGTCAAAATCCTTCCCTGAAAAAAATTAATATCTTTATCTTCAGAACCTCTGAGCTCATTGCACAGGAACATGGCTATGACATTTGGGTAGTCCTTAAAATTGAAGGCCATGGTTTTAAGCCCTTGAATCCATGCCTCCAGATAAAAGTACTGGTCTCTGAAAAAACCATTTGCATCGACGAGAGCACAACACCATTACAGTTTTCTTACGTGATTATCTAGTATGACATGATGTTAACACTCTAGAGAACTGATGATACGTTGGTAGATTTCGACACGAGAGAGCCCTAGGATCTTTGGGTTGTGTGTGGCTACTCTAGTTATTGCCAAAGTTAGGTTAAGTTAGGCAAAGTTCTGCATACTGGTGAGATTAGAAAGGGTTGAATCGGTGACCATGAAAATGGCCCATGTGAGGCGCACACAATTGAAGCCCTGAGAACTAATGATGTTGGCGATATATTGTAGAAGTTGGGTTTTGAGGTCCTTTGGCAAGTGACCCACCTTGCCAGGTTTCTTTACTGGAACTCTAAAAGAAAGATAAATAAGTTGATAAGCAATATAAATAAGTATAAATAAAGTGTAAAATTGTATTGCAGATTTTAGTATGTTGCATGTTTATTATTTTTGACAAAGTTTTTCTTTTTTGTGATTTAGAAGAATCTAGTAACTTGTTTTATATTAATTATTAGTAAATCTCTCGGGTGTCTATCTCTACCTAAACTAAGTAGCAAACAAGAAATTTGAATCAACAATTTCACATATCTTAATTTACCAATTAAATTACCCCAAAAACATTACTTTTAACAATATTAAAAGAGTCTTAATGTATAATAAGAACCAATAAAATCTATGTATGAATTTGAAATATCCAAGTGGATGTCCAAGTGAATTTTGAATTACTCGTTACTGGCTTTTAGAATATTAACTTAACTTGTTTGATTAATTAAGGAAATATATTTTATATATCTTTGAATAAGAACACAATAAAAAATTTAAAAGTTTTTATTTATGTTAAAAAATAAATATTAAAGTTTTTTTTTAATTTAATTTAATATTTAACATTTTAACTAAAAAAAAAGAAATATTCGCCTACATGAAAGAAAAACCTTTAGTAAAAAATTATTGTTATATTTTATAAAAAAAAATGTTTGATTTATTAAAAAATAAAATATAAATAAAAGAGAGTTCCAATGATTTTTCAGTTTAAATAAAAATGTGCAACTTTTAGAAGCACTCAAAAACCTTGTTTTTTTCTATTTAAAAAATGTCTGAGAACTAAATTATATTAAAGTAGTTTTTAATCATAATAAATAACAGATTATTTTAATTCATTTAATCAATTTTTTAATTATTTAAAAATATATATAAAATTGAGTTGAGAAGTTTATTTTACAATCTAGTGTGAAAGTTATGTGTAAGTATGTTTGTCCTTCTTAAAATAAAAATAAAATATTCTCTAAACAAAAAATAATTTCGGTTATAATAAAGAAATAACAAAAGTATACTATGCATATTTAATTAGTTGTATATATGATCTAATATAATTTTATGTGAAGTAATTAAAAGTAAATAAAATAAAATATATATGAATAAGATGTTTAAGCCTTATAGTTTTCAAAAATATTTTAACAAGTGATATCAACTTCATATATATTTATATATAGAAATTATGTTAAAAAGATATATTATAATACTGTTGTATAAAATAAAATATCAAATATGGATTAGCGAATAAAATATTTTAATATGAATTATAGTGACATATACTTAAAATATATTAATAACAAAAAATCAGTTTAATGTGTGCTGATAAAATGACTCAATAAAAATGTTACATAAACATTGTTTTTCGCACTCTAAAAAAAATTTACACATAAAAAAATTGATCCACAAATTCATATTAATATATGATTAAAATAAATCTATATTGATTAACCACATAATAAAATTATTAATTCATAAAATTTACCCTATATTACCCGTCTTTTACATTCTCACGAAACTGTTTTCCTTCTTTTTATTAAAAAGAATCTCAATATCTTGAAGGAGATCAAATTGTCTAAAGTATTTATTGTTTCATTCAAATACTACTATGTTTAAAATTTATGAGAACATAATTCCTTAGGTTTTTCATCCACTTAGTAGGTTGATATGTATTAAATACTTTGAAGATGATAAAAAAGCACCAGGGTCGAATTCCTACGTGGATGTTGCACTAATTTTTGTAAATCATATTGATTTCAGAGATGAAAGTTACACAATTATCTTCAATATCACATATCGAATCATATATTACACTTTACCTAACATCGAACAAATAATATTCAATGAGAAAAGAATAACGAAAAATATGAATAAGTGAAAATATGATGTCTGGATGATGAGTATATCTGTAGACCCTTTACCTTACATCGAACAAATAATATTCAATGAGAAAAGAATAAGGGAAAATATGATGTTTGGATGATGAGTATATTTGTGGAGAACAAACTTCACCATATTGGGGTACATAATTTTCTTTTGCTTCGCCACCAATCTGATATGTATCTGGCCCCATTTTCCTATGAATTCGCTTTTTTGGTTGTTTTCTTCATCTATTCGGTCAGGGTTATCATCTGAGGATACTTCATATACTGTCTACATATAGTTTTGAATTTTTTGAAATGGTTTTGTGGTTGGGGCTATGTTAATGCTGCCCACTTTTTATGTCTGCTAAGTCAAAGATCTGAAAATCTATGTGAATATCAAAATATGAATATGTTGTACTGTTTTTTCCCCTAATAAATTAATAGATATACAGCTTTTTTCGTGCTGAAAACATTTAAATTGATCATTATATGTGTAATATGATTTTAGAAATGCCAAAATTATATATACGACAGACAATAAAGATGAGAATTTAAAGTCCCTTGAACAGGGAATTTTATGCTCACTTTTAAGATGAAATGATTTCATCTTATCATGGTCGATTTTCTATATATATATATATATATAAATGGTATATTAACTTTTATTCTTATTATACTGGTAGGCGCGATATATTGTATTAGGTTTCTTTGTTTTGATTCATTTAAAATTTAATATTAGAAATTAAATTTTATTATTTTTTAATAATGTTTTAATTTATTTATTTTAAATTTTATTAGTTTATTTTTTTTGTTATGTAAAAATTATATTTTATTATCAAATTGTATTTCACTATTTATATATGTTAATGATTATATTTTATTATTAAATTGTATTTTACTATTTACATATATAATCAAATCTTTAATTATGTATCATCAAATCTTAATTTAAATCTAGACATTATTATTTCTTTGTTAGTGCACCAAATCATCAACACAAATGCAAAACATCAAGATAAATGTGTTCAACCAATCTACAAGTTGCGGAGTGACAAGATTATTGCAGTAGCCTGGTCAAGTTGCAAAGTGACAAGATCAACCTTTCCAATCTGTCATGGGCATTGTTTATTTAATTATGAGTAAGTGGATTGTATTTTAATTTTCAAATAGTTATATACTTAAGCTTAGTGTGGAATTGTAATTTAGTAGTTTTTATGGAGAACTGTAAAAAAGGTTGCGGCTTCACTAGGATATTGTCATTTTTATTTTTATTGAATTTTTTTAAGAATGATCGTATAGATTTTCATGATGTATATTTAGGTGATTTAATATTATATTTTATTTTTTTTAAATTCATCATAGATTTAAGCATACATATTTAAACATACTTGTAAAACTAAATATTGAGAAAAATTACAAATAAGTAGTGATGATGTAATTGAAAAGTATATGATTAAATATTTTATAATAACTATAATTAATAAAATGTGAAATCTTAGTAGTATAACGAGTTAAGGATGGGCCTTGTCAACAAGGCGACTCAGGCTCAAACCTCACCAGGGTGGTTGTGCCTAGTGCGAGGGGGAGGTGACGTGCTAGATCAAACCTCGTGGGGGGTGGTTGTGCCCTGTGCTAGGGGAGGCGACATGCTAAAAAATACAGTTAGCTAGCACTGGTGTGGCCCATGCCTCGATCCCCAAGGGACTTTGACCACTTAGATTCCCTTGGTTCTCTTGGGTTGGGGTTCCTCAAGCCACATGTCAAGCCTAGAGGAACACACACAACTTGACAAACAAAAAAGCTATAATTAATAAAAAAATTAACTAATAACTATAATTAAAAAAATAATATAAAGATAATTTAATTTTTAAAATAGAGGTTTTTTTAATGGAAAGATTGTGTTTTAAAATGTGAAGGATAAAAATATAGGTAGTTAGCTTTATAATATATTATAAGAAATTATATATTGAAAAATAAACTTAGTTTAAAAATTGTTAATGATATTTCAATGTGTAAATGTTAAAAATTATAGCAAGTAGTATTGTGAGGTAATTTTTCATTTTTAAAGTGTCAAGGATAAAAGTATAGGAAATTACTTTTATAATATATTAAAAGAAATAAAAGCTATAACGCAATTTCCTTTTTTCCATACAGCCAAAATGGATCAAGTTGCAATGATGGAAAATGCAGAAGACAAGTATTTACATATATTGTTTTTACTTCTCTTTCATTCTTTATTACATATATATAATGTTCCAAGTGAAGATCTCAAATGACAGTTTCTTTTTTATTAACTATGAAAGGTGATTTTTAAAGTTATAAATTAATATTCTTAAATATTTATTTCTAATCTTAAAAAAATATATGATGTCAATGTAGATTTTGACTCTATAAAATTAATTATAGCTTTTTTCTTTTTTTCTAATTTCTTGTTTTCAATTTTTACTTCTTTTTCAGTTATTACTTCTTTTTCTTATACTATTTGTTATTTCTGATATAGGTTTCTATTTTGCCAAATCTTCATAGTTTTTTATTTTAATTTAGCTGTATTTAAACTAAGCCATAGATATTCGCTACTATGTAACTTGTTTAAGTTACATTAATTTTTACCTTGCATATTTATTTTTATTTCTATGCTAAATACATTTTAATATCTTTCTATTGTTTAATTTTTTTAAATAATTTTATTATAAAATTGTTTTTTTGTATTGTGCAATAATTTTAATAATTTTTTTTTATATTTTTACACAGTATATTAATTTTAACATGGTTTTGGAAATACTATTTAATGTTTCCCACTGTATAATTGCTTTTGAAAGATAACCTTGACCTTATCATATCATAATATACCATATTTTTTTTGAAAAATATTAAATTATAAATTATTTAAAAAAATAATATAGAAATTAATAGAAACTTGACTTATGTTATATTCATTTCAATATTACATATTTCTATAAATTACAAATTATTTAAACTTACCCATTTAAGAGAACAATATATAGATTAATAAAAATCTGACGTATATTGCATGTATTTCAACCTTACATATTTTTATGCTGCACTTATCTTAGAATAACATTTATTTTCATTTTTACGGTGGAATGATGAATTCGTTAATTTATTTGTATGTTGCCATTGTTTCAATAGGGAAAACTCAGTTTTAAATGGTGCATTGATTTCAAACCTGATTTGAAAATTAACCTTATCACAAAATTATTTTTAAACTAAGGATTTTGATTTCATCATGTGATAATGGAAAACAATTTTTTTTTAATATTAAATTATATATCGAAGAGAGGAGAGTGGAGGCTGCGGAGACGACTAGTTAGAGTAATGGTTTCAAGCTTCTCCAAGCGTTGAACTCCATGGAGGGGCGGAAAGGGGGGAGCTCCACTCCCTCCTACAGTCAGGCAGTAACTCGCTGAGGTAAGAAACCGATAGAAAATGCCAAAGGTCCTTCAGGAGAAGGGAAAAGGAATATTGAAGAGGAACAGGATTTGACCAATACAAGGGAGGACAATAGAACAATAGAAAATGAGGAACAAGAAAAGAAACAGGAAGCAGAAAACAAAACACAAAACGGTCCATGTAAACCTAAGGCTGACGTCACACCTAGAGTAGTTTTAAATTATCATGCTCTGCAGGCGCACAGGGACCACATGCGGACCTATGCTATCATTTGTAAATTCATGGTATTATGACCCACAAAAAAGGCACTACAAGCGTGGATTAAATACCACTGGAAACCGAAAGGAGGCATAGACCTACATCTTGGGTCAAAGGGTTTCTTCATTGTGGTCTTTACAATCATCGAGGACAAAGACAAGGTGTTTGAAGGAGGGCCCTACTTCTATGCAGCTACAGACCTCTACATGCGGCCTTGGATGATGAATTTTGTCCCAGAGCAAAAGACTTTCACTTTAGTCCCAGTCTAGGTAAGACTCTATTCCCTACCTCTAGATTACTGGAAAACTAAATCTTTATCTCCCATAGGAAATAAATTAGGGCATTTTGTCAAAGCATCTGAGGCCACCAGAAGGGGAAAATTCACTTCCTTCGCATGAATATGTTTGGAGACGGATCTCTCTAGAGCTCTACCGGATGAGGTCATCTTGGAAGTTTTTGACGAAGAATGGGTGCAAACAGTACATTATGAACATATTCCTTTTAGATTTCGTAGGTTCCATGAGCATGGGCACCTATTTAGAGACTGCCCTCTTAGTAAAATAGGAAAGAAAATTAAAGCTACCACAGTGAAAGACACTGAAGACTTTCAAAAAGTGGGATATAGAGGAAAGGGGGGCAAAAGGGGGCCAAAGAAACATCAAACAGAACGGTAATAGGCCAGTATGAATAGGTTTCAAGTACTAGAAGAAGAGGAAGAGACAACAAAGGTAGATCAGGTAATGCAAGGCAACCCAGGGCAGAAGGAGAAGGAAGAAAATAGTGGGCAAACACAGGATATTAATAAAAAGAAAGAGATTATGTTGAGCGATGGGGAACTGGAAATGGACCAAGAAATGACCCAGAGTGAGATGGAAATGGAGGATCATGAGCTACAGGATAATCTTGATAGAGAACACCTAGATCTGGAAGGGTTCTTGAAACAAGGGACCATGGGAGGGGTAGACTCACTACCTCAAGAAGAGTTTAATAGAGTTCAGTAGTTGTTCCTATGGAGAACTCAGGATAATGGGCTGGAAAGGCAAAGAAACAATGAAAGGCAGGGCAATGAAGGTGTGAGATCTATGAAAACCACACCAGGATTAGCTCCTAGAAATCCAAGAAGGAAAAGAGGCAGAAAAAAGCAGAATGAGTTATTGATGGAATGTGGAAAGCTAATGGTAGATTCAGGTAAGATGAAATATATAACCAGCTACTCCTTTACAAATCTTTCATAATGAAGTTCACATCTTGGAATATCAGAGGTCTAGGTAGCATAAGAAAACAAAGGATACTTAGTAATAGAATGAAACATGAAGCTTCAGATATGATATTTATCTAGGAAACTAAATGTTCCATTAAAAAAATAAAAGGAATACAGAGTAAATGGCTCAATAAATATGAGTTTCTAGAAGTTAAAGTAGATAAAACAGCAAGAGGTATACTTACTCTTTGGAACCGCCAAAAGATTGGCATAATAGATGTTGAGGCAACTAGGAATTATTTATCAGTGGTTATTCAGCCTATGGGAGATAGGGAGATTTATTTAATTACAAACGTTTATAGCCCCCAATGACCCGATGATAAACTCAGGCTTCTAGATTCTCTTGTGGAACTAAGAGATAGACACACAGGAGTACCATGGATTATGGGTGGGGACTTCAACATGATCAAATCATTGTTGGAAAAAAAGGGTGGGACCATAACTTTAAGCAAAGACTCTATAGCATTTCATAATTTTTTAGACAACATGAAGCTAATCGACACTGATATGAGTAATGGCCTCTTTACATGGAACAATAAGAGAGGAGGAGAGTCTCAAGTAGCCACTAAGTTAGAAAAATTCATAATCTCAGAGGACCTTATGCTCATAGACAGGGAAATGACAATGAAAATTCCCCCCTTTGGAGGCTCGGACCATTGGCCTGTACAACTTAATGTTTAGGGCATTGGCACCCCTAAGAACAAACCTTTTAGATTTGAGAATATCTGGCTCACCCACCCAAATTTTATCAGCAACATTGCAAAATGGTGGACAGAAGATCTGCATATTCAGGGTACGAGAATGTTTCTTCTACACAAAAGACTAAAACACATCAAGCTCAGACTCAAAGATTGGAATAAGAATGAATTTAGTAATATTTTTGAAGCGAAAAAAGTTGTTGAAGGTAAAATGTAGGAACTCAATCAAGCCCTGATCGTGGATGGATTTGATAGAGTTAGAAATGATCAAGTCACCAAACACCATCAAGACTGGGAGAACTTATGTAAACAAGAGGAGATATTTTGGAGACAAAAATCGAAAGTTCAATGGTTAAAAGAAGGGGAGAGAAACACTAGGTTTTTCCACAGATCCACCATGATGAACAGGTCTCATAACAGGATCTCATCGATTAAGGACTCTGGAGGACAACTACTCAATACCCATTAGGATATAGAAGCTGTGTTGGTTCAGCACTTTCGAAGTGTCACAGAGGAGACCATCTTAGACAGAGCTCATTATATCAGGGACTTAACAAAGCACATACCTAAACTAGTAACAAGAGAGGATAATTTCAATCTCAATAGGCAGGTGACTGAAGAGGAGGTTAGTGAGGTCATAAAAGAAATGCAGAATGGTAAAGTGCCAAGCCCTGATGGTTTCAATGTTGATTTCTTTAAATCTTGCTAGAACATTGTCAAGCAAGACATTCTCAATGTTGTGGAGGACTCTCGGATGAATAGAACCATTTTGAAGGTGCTTAATACATCCTTCATCTCTTTGATCCCCAAACATGACAATGCTCAGACTCCAGACATATTTAGACCGATAGCTTTGTGCAATGTGGTGTACAAGATAATATCCAAAGTTATTTCCAACAGACTCAAACCCCTTCTTCCCACTAGTTTCTGTGGAGCAAACAGGATATGTGGAGGGTAGACAAATTCTCAATAACATCATTCAAGCGCATGAGGTGGTTCATTCATTGTTAAGCAATAGGAAGGTGGGAATGATTATGCAATTGGACCTTGCCAAAGCTTATGACAAGTTGAATTGGACCTATATCAGCAAGGTCCTTCTAGCCTTTAGATATGACCATAACTAGGTAAGATGGGTTATGGCCCTGGTGACTTCATCTAGCTTTTCAATTCTGGTTAATGGTTCTCCATCCAAGAATTTTACTCCTACAAGGGGCCTCAGGCAGGGAGATTCGCTCTCTCCCTTTCTCCTTATCCTCATGATGGAAGGACTTGGTCGAACAATCAAGCATGCTAAAGAAGTGGCTAACATCAAGGGTCTCCAACTCTCCGAGACTGGACAGGCTTTGACCCATCAACAACTTGTTGATGACACCATGTTGCAAGGTATCCTCACGGTCAAAGAAGCACTAGCTTATAAACAAATCCTGAGTGACTTTACCATGGCTACGGGTACAGAGGTGAATCTCTCCAAATCTAAGATTTTCTTCTTTAACACTAATATTCCTATTCAGAGGAATATCTCGAGAAATCTAGGCTTTCAAAGAGATATCCTTCCTTCCAAATACTTGGGAGTTCCTCTAACTGATAAATATTTTCATAAGAGTATTTGGGAGCCGGTGATTAACAAGATGCAGGACAAAACCTAGAAATGGACTATCAGATCTTTGAACTTGGCAAGCCAGCTAGTGCTTACAAAGGTTGTACTTTAAGCAATCCCTGTCTTCATGCTTTTAGCCTACTAGCTCCAAAAGGAGTCTTGCAACAATTTAGAACCATTCAAAGAGACTTTCTTTAGGGTAAGGGGGACGAGAGAAAGAAATGGGCCTTGGTAGCTTGGGATAATATTTTCAAACCTAAAAACCATGGAGTTCTTGGACTAGATGATCTGGAAGTTCTAAGCAAAATTTTAGGCGCAAAATTATGGTGGCGTTGGGTAAAAGATCCAAAGGCTCAGTGGGCTCATATTTGGAAAGAAAAATACTCCAACAATTGGCAAGACAATGATCACATAAGGATGGTTGGAATCATAAAAGGATCCTACATTTAGAATAAAGCTTGCGAGAATAGAGGCTTAGTGTAAAAAAATAGCTTTTGGGAAATCAGAGAGGGAGATCTTGCTTTGTTTTGGGAGGATAAATGGTAACAAGAACCTACACTGCTAAGAGAGGACTTTGTGGACCTCAAGAATGAAACTAATACCAAAGGTTTACTTAGGGTAAAATATTTTTGGGACCAAACCAATAGTGAAGGAAAATGGTGAACCTGGAAGAATATGGGATACAGGGATGATAGCCCCTTCAAAGTAAAAGCTGATGCACTTCTAACAATGTTGGACCAAAGGAAAATTCTGGTATCAGAGGGGCATGACCAACTTAGATGGGGCAACAATAATGAAGGTACCTTCAATCTTAAGGAGGCAAAGAGCATAATCTTGGAGCTTGTTTCTAATGAACCTGACAAGGTTTGGCAAAACCTATGGAGGCATCAAGGATGGATGAAAATCAAACTTTTCATGTGGCTAGTACATCATAAGAAAATTCTGACATGGGAAAACATTTGGAAGAGGGGTGTTCTAGGACCATCTAGATGCCAGCTTTGTGAGTCTCAAGAGGAAACGATGGAGCACCTACTCAATAACTGCATTTTCACCTCCAGGTTGTGGGATTCTTTGGCCACAATTTTTCAGACAGACAAATAGGGACAAAGGAAGCATTATCAATACCCTTAATAACTGGAGAGGAAACTTCTATGATTATGAAATTCTTTGCACAGCTTGGGCTTTAAATCTAAGCTTCATCATATGGAATGTCTGGAAAGAAAGGAACTACAGAATCTTCAAAAATAAAAGAAGTTCCTCCCAAAGCATTATGGCGCAGATCTTAAGGCAGCTTGAGGAGATGGTGGGAACTTTAGTGCGAACTTCCCCAAAAAATCCACCTTCAGAAGAAGAAATGCAGATACTTCTTCAGCTCGGTATGTAGGGGCTTATACCACAGGGCATGGATAGGAAGGTGAAGAAACTAGTCAATAAGCCAGACTGCTAGCATCCTCCCCCTCAGGGTTTTTTGAAATGCAACATCGATGGGGCCTCAAAAGGCAAACCGGGTATTGCTAGTTATGCAGGGGTGTTGAGGGATGAAAATGGTTGCATCCTTTTTATTTTTCATTTCCATTTGGGAAGAGCTACAAACAATATGGAGGAACTAATGGCACTAGAGCAATGTTTGGATATCATGAAGCAAGACAATCTTTAGAATATAATAATTGAAGCAGATTCTAAGTTAATCATCAACTCAATCAAAAGAATCTATTGTGGTGCGAAGCCAGCAAAGGTATAAAGACACTGGAGGCTGCTTCAAGTCTTCCAAAGGATACAGTTTCACCTTTGGTGCTTGCGAACCATGAGTTTCACTCATGTGTGAAGGAAGGCAAACAAATTGGTGGACATTCTAGCCAATCAAGGGGTGCTCTGCACCAAAAGTAGTGTAAAGTTGAGATGGCAAGAGATGCCTCAGGATAGATTGAGGGAGCATTGTCTCAATCAGGTGGATGAGGATAGAACGGTATATCGAAATAGAGTTGGGCAACAGTCGCAGAGACGGGGTCTAGTTGATTCGGATTCAATATGAAGTGGTATTTCAGAAGTGAGGTTACAATTGGGATGCAGGTCTTTGTCTGCTTCCTCAACCCAGGTAAGCACAAACACAGGAGTCTAAGGTGGAGGTTTTTTGGTAGACAACGGTTCTTGGATGATCAGACAAAGGACATCAAGAATTGTAAGAAGATTTTCATCTTCCTTTGGTTCAAGCGCTGGAGGAGTAGGGGTGGTGTGATACCCGGCTTTCTCAACAGACTCAAAACCCCTGCTTTACTTCCCGTGGTGTCAATACCGCCCTAAGGTGGTTTCCAGTATATCACATGCCCTTAAAGCAAGGAGCGATTTCTCGGAGTTGGAAGCGATTCCACTCACCACGCAACACGTGGCCAAGGGTAGGGAGAGAATACCATCATCATCGCGTGGTAATTCTCAGAGCTTTTAGATCATGCGATATGATCCTTCACCGTTGGATTAGGTGAGGAAAATCAACGGTCAGGGAACATCGTGCATGGTGGTGGGTCCAGGTTTTGAAGTGCGTATAGCTGTGCGGTGGGTCACTAGGGGTTCGGGATGGCCACTCATGCATTGTTTATTTCGGATTTGAATTATTTTGGGTCTGTTGTTTGGGTATTTAGGACCTAGTTAGCATCTTTAATATTTTGGTGAGGTTTATACCTAGGGCTAATAGGTATAGACTGTGGGTGTTTGTATTTTATGTAATTTTATCCTTTTGACATTTTGAATAAGAAGGGACGACTCTTACAGTAGAAAAAAAATAATAATATTAAATTATATATTATGTATCTTTGAATTTAATTTAATTCTTCCATGAAACTTGGTAAAAATATCTGCAGCATTGTCACAAGTATTAAAATATTCAATATGGATTTCCTCTCACTAAACCTTCTCCCTAACAAAGTGAAACTGTGTATCAATATGCTTTGTGTTTTTATGAAACACTAGATTGTTTGCAAGTTTGATTGAGCTCTGGTTGTCACATTTGATAATTGTTGCATCTTTTTGTTCTTCTCCGACATCCCAGAGAAGTCTTCACAACCAAACTGCCTCACATGTTTCTACACACATTCCTTAATACTCTACTTCTGCTAAAAACAAGGATACAATGTTATGCTTCTTGCTTCTCCATGCAATGAACCTGGCCCAATGTTGAATGCATAACTTGTTATGGATCATCTGTCATCCAGATTTTCGGCCCAATCTAAATCTGAAAAACTTGTCAATCTAACATCAAATGAATCAGTATATTTAATACCAAAGTCTAAGGTTCCTTGAAGATACCACAAGACACCTTTCGCTGCAACCCAATGACTCTAAAGAGGCTTTGACACTAATTGGCTCAATACAATGACTACAAAATCCAAATTTGGCCTAGTTGTAGTCAAGTAAACTAAACTCCCAACCAGTTGTCTATACAATGTTGCATCGAACTCCTTAGGACCATCATTATTACGAAGTTTGGTATTCTTCTGTAAAGGCATTGAGGCAACTTTTCATTGATCCATTCTAAACTTTTTCAATAATCTCTTGACATACTTTCCTTGAGATAGAAAAGTCTGACCATAATCCCTCCAGACTTTAAGACCCAAACAATAGTGTAACTCTCCAATGTCTTTCATCTCAAAAACCTGTGACGTCTTCTCTTTGATTTCTGTAATGAGTTCATCAACATTTCCTGTAATGATAAGATCATCTACATATAAAGAAATCAAAACAATTTGTTTATTTTTCATCAAACACGGTATACATATTAGGGTCATTCTAATTGTGTTTAATTTAGCTACAGGGGTGAAGGTTTCCTCATAGTCCATGCCTTCTTTCTATGAGCACCCCTTTGTAACCAACCTAGCTTTATATTTATCTATGCTCCCATCTGCTTTAAATTTAGGCTTGTATAACCATTTGCAACTAATGGATTGTTTGCCTTCAGGTAGTTCAACTAGATCCCAGGTTTTTTTTTTTAAGTATTGACTCATAGTCCTTTTCCATGGCTGCCCTACATTCACTATATTGACTTACTTCTTTATAATTCTAGGGTTCAACAACATTTAGCATACTAGTTATAAGAGCATGATCCCTATATCTTGTTGGAAACTGAATTTTCCTACCTAATCTCCTAAGTGGTGGACTGGATTCAAATCTATTTTGATCATCCCTTGGTGGAACTGGCCTATTAACTGCATTTGTACCATCCATTTTTTCCTTTTTCTGTTGTTGTTGCTCATGGTTGTCCCTTGTTTCATCACTTCCATCTTCCACCAGAAAAGGCATGTGTCATTCTTCATTGCCTCTATCATGGTTTCGATCATCAACCTGCTCATGGAATACTACATCTCTACTTGAAAACACTTTGAGTAGAGGGACTAAACAATTTATAAGCTTTAAACTCTGTGCAGTACCCAACAAAAATGCATTTAATGGTCTTTGAATCCAGTTTCTTCCTATCCTCTTTTGGAACATGAGAAAAGTCTTTGGAGCCAAAAAAAATTATTTGATTAAATGTAGGCTTAAAACCTAATAAAGAATCGAATATACTGCAGTATTTATTCCTTCTTCCCAAAAACTATAAACAGGTTCTTACCTTTTAACATGCTTCGTGCACACTTCACAAGGGAAATTTTCTTCTTCTCTGCGACCCCATTCTATGGAGGAGTGTGGGGTGCTATGAACTGCTAAACTATCCCATGGTTCTCGCAATATTTGATGGAACCACCCTTCTTGTATTCTTCCCCTTGATCTGAGCGAAGAATTTTGATGAATTTCCCTGTCTGTTTTTCAATCATGCTTCTGAACTCTTTAAAATTCAAAAGTATGACTCTTCTTTTTGAGAAAATATACACAAGTAAATATCATGCAATCATCAAAAAATGATAAGAGATAATAGGCACCTCCTAATGACCTCGTCTGCATCAGCCCACATAAATCAGTTTGAACAAGATCTAGTATATATCTTTTCTTTCTATCTAAATTTACAAAAAAACTCATCTTTGTGTATATTCCTAAGAGCATATGCTTCACAATCAACATGAACATTCTTTAAAATAGGAAGACCATTGACCATACCTCGTTTTTGAAATAGTAGCAGGTCATTGAAATTGATATGACCAAATATTTTATGCCATAAGTCTTCTACAGTTATAACTGATGAAGTCAAGGCTTGGTGTGGTGCACTACTTGCATTCAGCTTATACATTTATCCCACTCAAATACCGATGCAATTGGCTTCATACAATCTAGCAAATATTTAATAACACAATAAGACTTAAAAAAATCTACCTTAAGATTTTGATATGTTTTTTTGCTAATGAAAGAGTCGGACCTTCAATTTCATTAATCGTCAACAAAAGAACATAAAATACAAGAGTTTCCGCATGGTCGTTGACCATGAAGAGAACACATCAAAACCTGAAAACTGGGATAAAAGAATAAGGCTTCCTTCCTACAACCAAACCATACAATTCTCTTAAGAAAGATGAGCGAGCAAGGAAACAGATCCAAAGAAACAACAGAGTTAAAATAATACGGATTCATTTCCTCCCATCTTCAAAACCCACTGCACAAAGGCTAGAGTAAAAAAGACCAAAGTAACCTGGGATATCCCTTTCCCACTAAAACCTTCCCGTCAAAACCTCACAATCCTTTGATCTCATCTAATGAAACTGTCCGTCCGATCCAACGGCACGGAACCAATTCACTTTGACAAGCAGTCTGCCAATTACCAAAGGGACCCACAGACTTACACGACTAATCCCAATCATTGAGTTGGCATGGATGATCCAACGGTTGAAATGAATATTGCAACCACCTACCTATGCACACTTTATCGTGTGATGAGGGTGGTATTCCACCCGCCTCCACCACCACGTGGCGCACGTTGTATGGTATCGCATCCAAACAGCCAAAGCCACTTACTACTTTTGCGTGCCGCAATCACGAGAAACAGCTTGGGACGTGGTATAGAGACAGCCCAGAAAACGTCGGGCTTCGCGACAACCAATGGACTCCGGCTTACAACCTGTTCCAGTTTCTGTCCTCCTTGACCCGTTCATAGTATTTAGGATGCGGAAGCCACCATCTACACTGTTGAAACTTCCAATGTAAGAATCCCCTGAAATGTCTTTAATCCATCCTCCCCACCCCGAGCGTCGAATCACCCAAATTAACCATACTAAAATGTGCGAAGAGGGTGGTTTTCCAATCCTTCCTCCTCCATGTGTGGGAAGATGTATGGGCTCGCTCCAAATCCTCTAAAACCACTTTCCCTTTCCATGCAATGTGATCAACAAAAAACCTTTTACGAAGTGGTTTTTCTCTCCATGACCCACAAACACCCTGATTCCAACTACCAATGAAAACCCCATCAAGATTGCTTGTCTTTCTAGCCTGAACTTGCATTCCCTGGAGATCAATGCTAACACTCTTACCTCTTCTCAGGTATCTATCACCCTTCGATGATCGACTCTTCTTCAAGGACCTGTAAGCTAGATTCTGAAAACACATGCAAAGGCTTCAACATTAAGGGCTTGCTTCCAGGACTCTATGTCTGAAGACTCTAATGTCTTCCTCCTGTTGTTCACTGCATATAGTTTTTAAACTACTTTGTCTCAACTCCTGCCATCTTATCATAACATTGACATCTGTATTGCTAACCCCCTGATTGGCTAACAGGTCAGCCAGCTTGTTGGCCTTTCTGCGAACATGTTGGAAGGTGACCGTGCGCAAGTTTTGTAGGTGATTCTGAATTCTCTGGAAAACCCTAATTAACTTCCAGTGCTTGGAGACTTTCTCCGGCGCTGATCCATTACTAATTATTTTCACTAAGTTAATGACTATCTCTGAATCTGCTTCCACAATCACATTGCAACAGTTCTCCTGGCTTAGAAACTCAAGGCATTGCTCCAAAGCCATGAGTTGAGCCAAACTATTGGTGGTTGTGCTGAGATGACAATGGAAAATGAAGATGATACTTCCTTTATCGTCCCTGAGTTCTCCCCCATACCCGGCCAACGCCGAATTTCCTTTAGCCGCCCCATGAATATTAAATTTTAGGTATCGAGCTGGGGGAGGCTGCCAGAAATCCTGTTCTCTGTCCCTTACTATAACCTTTCTGTTAAGACCCTAAAGAGAAATATCCTACAGCCCTAATTGTATGAGAATGTTTCTTTCCTGATCCGAGGGAGGATTAATATGGTGGCTGCAAACAGTGGAGCCTACAGTCTCCTTAAGTTGTTTCAGAATCTTCTCCAACAGTACGTGTGGGGGATTCTTCTCCTCCTTAAATATTCTTTTATTCCTCTCCTTCCATACATTCCATATGATAAAGCTTGGTGTAAGGGTCCAAGCTGAGTTGAGAATTTCATGTTCTAAGAAATTTCCCCTCCAGCTGATGAGGGTTTTGAAGATGCTTCCTCTGTCCCTGTCAGTTTGTTGAAAAATTTTAGCAAATATGTCCCATAACCAGGAGGTGAAATAGCAGTAATTAAGAAGATGTTCCATCGTTTCTTCCTGCTTTCCACACAGAGGGCATCTGGAAGGCCCTAGAACACCTCTCTTCCTAATGTTATCCCAAGTCAGTATTTTCCTGTGATAAACCAACCACATGAAGAGTTTGATTTTCATCCACCCCTGATGCCTCCAAAGTTTTTGCCAGATTTTATCCAGAGCCTGGGATTTAGCTCTAGTAGAATACCTTTGGCTTCTTTGAGATTAAAGGTGCCCTCTTGATTCTTGCCCCATCTTAGTTGGTCTTGCCCTTCAGAAACTAAGATTTTCCTCTGTTCCACCATTTTTTTTAGCTCCTCTGCTTTAATGTTCAAGAGTCTATTATTTCTGCACTCCATATTCTTCCAGATTCTCCATTTCCCCATTGGCTGGGTGTTATCCCAGAAGTCCATGACTTTAATTAAGCCTTGTGAGTCTGTCTCCTGTTTAAGCTCAAGGAAGTTCTCGTTTAACAGAATTGGTTCCTGTTGCCATTTATCTTCCCAAAAGAGAGCTTGATTCCCTTCTCTGATTTCCCAGAAACTATTTTCTTGAACTAATCTTCTATTTTCCCAGGCCTTGTTCCAAATATGTGAGCCCTTAATGTTCCCTGACATTCTAATAAGATCATTAGTTTACCAGGCTGTGGCATATTTTTCTTTCCAAATGCTAGCCCATGGAGTCTCTGGGCTATGAACCCAGCGCCACCAAAGTTTGGCCCCTAAAGCCTCGTTGAGTATTTCCTGGTCATCCAAGCGAAGTCCTCCATGGTGGTTGAAGGGAAAGTACCCCTAGAGTCCTTTGGGCTAAGACTCTACCAGACCGAAAATTGCTTATACAAAGAAACACACACACACAACCATCTTTTTTACTTTTAAGCAAATTCTAATGTTTAGGGTACATACCTAAGGTCCTACGTTCGAGAAGACCGTTAGGGTGCAAACCCTTCTTGGAGTTCCCTTCTTCTTTCTTTGACCTGCAAGACAAACAAATCAAAGAACACAACAGTACATGTATAGAAGTTTATATATAAATCATCTTTATGCTATAAAGTTAGTTATAAAAAATCTTTAAGTAACCACTTTCATAAGAATTCAACACAAGAATCTCATAAGCATAAAGAAAGATTATTCGGGAACAAAGACGTGTTTCTTTATATATAAAGGCAAATAAAGTACATATATCGGAAAGATATCACCTGAACACCTTCAGCAGGCTCCAAGCAAGCTTCCTCCGGATTCGTTCCAGCCTCCAGCCTCCAACAAGAGCTCCTTCCAAGTCTTACTCAATGATGATGTCAAGGATGAATGATCACCAATACACATGGAAACAAGGGTTTCCTATGCAAAATGGGGGAAGTGCAGAATGCACCAAGGACTTCAGACCTGGTCTAAGGGAAAAATCTCAGCATAATAATCTTGCTCTCCTTTCTCTCTCCTTGGCCTTCCCTTTGATGTCTTTTTATACCCTCTCCAAAGTAGTTTTTTAGTTAGGAGTTGGTTGGGAACAGTTGGGCCACGGGCACTAACAGGTGATCCAGCAGGTAAACCCGCGATCACCGCCCGAAAAAGAGGAAATTATATTTTTTTAAGTGTTTTAATAGATACACGCGGGTTGGGTATGACAGACCCGCGTATACACGCGTTTAACACAGGGCAAAGTCGCGTATAGGGAATAAAACACTGTTTTTTAAATTTTTGGACCAGGTCTGGAAGGAGGGGTTGCCCTAGGCCATAAGTGCAGCATCACAAACCATAAGAGTGAGATTTGGAGCTATAACAGATGCCCCCTAATGTATGAGATCAGAAGGGGAACATGATGGCCGAAATACATTAAGTAAGTACAAGGAAAGGAACTCTGCCGAAAAACCGAGGAGGACTTCACCAGAATTCAGCCTGCCAAGCCACCGAAAGGAGATCAGAAAGAAACACTGTCTGAGGCGGGCATACCCATGCTCAGGAAAAGTAAAGCATGTCCGCATATCAAGTACAAGTGGATCCACTAAGTATACAAGTATAAATGACTGTAAAATACATAATGGATCATCTGATCATAATGAGTAAGTACATGTCTGAATATCACATATAAAACTGTCAATGATGCTGAAAGATGCAACGGATCACTGAAATCAAAGACTGATCCCATAAGGTACCAACTGAACATGATGGAATAGGATGGTATTACACTGCAAACTCAGGTGCCAGCATATAGAATGTCGCCATGACTGACTGCAACATATAAGGTGGAGTGGTATCAACTAGCAGCAACAGGAGCAACTGTCAAGTGAACCAATGAATGCTGATACAACCTGAGGTCTTCACCGACCGCCGTGGTACATTTCTACACCATGGGAATAAATGATCTGAAGTCGACCATGTGAGAAATCGTTTGATTACCGGTCATTGATGTATACCGTTAACAAACGCGAGACTACTCACCGATAATGATAATGAGCGTCAAGGTACCCAGTACAATCTAACAAGTGTGAATAGATGAGCTGAAGTCGAACACCTGTAAGAATCTATCAATCAGGAGACAATGATGGTTTCCCACTGTCGATAGCGAGGAATCTGCCACTAATGACTGCAAACCCCAAGGTACTGCCAAATGGACTCTAGATCTTTGCCCCAGAGCAATGAGTCGGAGTCGATAGGGAAAGATCCGCTAGAAGGAAGGCATTAAGGCATCCTCCATCAATCTAGCGCGAGTGTAACCCGTAGGCCAATAATGTGGAAGGAATCGGACGAAAAAGATGTAGTAACCCAACCGAAGTACGTTTCCGGCGTACACAAGATGTGGCTAGCGCACGGCAGAAACCCTCTGAACCAACCAATAATGAAAGCTGACACAGAGGCGAGGTATCCACCAATAGGGTCAAATGGAAACCAAGGTACTGCACGAATCCCAATGTGTGATAATGTATGCTGATGTCGAACACAAGGGAAACCACTCAGTCAAAGACCCATGATACTGATCGATGCTAAGCACAAGGTGACCTATCAATAATGAAAATAGGGCCAGGGTGCAGTCTCTAGGTCTGCCCTCAGAGCAATGTGTCGTCGTCGATAAGGACAAGACCCGCCAGCAAGAAGTCAATGGGGACCTTCTCAAACCGGCACGAGTGAAGGACCAATATAACTGATGTGATGATAGACATGACACTGACAACCAGGGATGGCCGACTGAAAAATGAGTCAAGAGACACCGCAGAAAGGCCGACTCAGGCTAACTTCCCTTGAACAAAAGCACGACTCAATGTGACTATGTGACAGCATATAATGAATCTGTATAAGTTCGTCATGCAGGAGGCACGAACGAACCCTCCATATGATTGGAAGAGATAACCAATCGGGGGAGGACTGACTCGATAACAAGGTTATGGCTTACCTAAGTCAAACTAAATCCCACCCATGCGGAGGAGACTTTGTTTTGAGTGCTTTGTTCAAGGGCGACACGACTGACTCTAGCTGCCAACAATAAATGGAAATAATGTCCCTATTCCCGCTCTTTTTGGAATATTTAATTTTTTGTCTTTTTCTGATAAGCCGGAAAAAGAATAAAAGAATGCTATGGTACAGTGGAAAGAACGAGTGTCGGTGAAACAGATGATCTAGTTCCTGGGAAAGGAACGTTCCTATGCTCAATGCAGGGAGGTGAAAAACTGGTCAGTGACACTCAGAGGTATGTTCCTTCCACGGATCTGTGTATGTCAAGCTGCAGAGGTCAAGGGTATGCAAGGTTGATTTTGCAGACGCCATGGTCAAAAGTGGGCTTAAACACGAGTCCAAGTGAAGCCGGCTCTAGGCCAAAAGGTGCAAATGGTCAACATGCAATGCAGAAGTACAACTCAACACACATAGGAGCCTCTAGGGTATAAGGCCAGAACAAGGCGAGGAAGCAAAGAGGAATGAGTCTTCAACGCACAAGTCATGGCGGGACTACAGAGGACTCCCGAGCCTAGTGACAAAAGATCAGCATGAGTGCCAAGTGACAATCAGGTACTAACTAGGGCACCCATGATAAGGTAGGCTCTACCACACAAGTCATGATACTTCTAAGCAATGAGAAGGTTCCGCATCATAACTTGGTGGGGTCGATCCTAAGGCCAAAATGGAAAAGGAAACTGATAAATGCACAATGCAGGCGGAAAAACCTAACCTATATGCCAAGTTCGAGAACCAATACCTGTCAGAACGGACCAACCATAAACTTCCAGAGGAGAAATCTTCCAAGTTCTGTAAACATAAATAGGAACACTAGACACGAAGTTAATACATCCCACATATAAACTTCATATAAAATCTTTGTGTTATAAGATACAAAACTTGAAGATGCGTACCTCATATATACAATATGGTACAGGGAACCACGCAGCCTTGCGGCTTACGCATAATAGTTCTGCTGAACAAACCCCTTGCAGGGCTCAGGCCAAGGGCTCCTTTGGTAGTCATAACTCATGGCTTCAAAGAGTTCCTCCTGTGAAGGCAAAACAAGTTCTAAGAAATCATGAGAACTACAAGGATCAAAAGAGGGAATTAAAGGGTCCCATGTCCTTATAGGAAGAATCTCTCGGTCAACTGCCGGGACCAAGTCCCAAGAAGGAAAATAATAAGTCAAAGGATCCTTCTTAGAAGCGATTGAACATTGAGGACTCAATGCCACATAATTCACCTGTGGCGGGGTAGAGTCTACTTGAACACTTGGAACAAACCAAGGGGCATTCTGCAGTAAAGTCGAATTAGGGTGGTGATTGTCAGATGCAAGCTGATCAACAGTGACAATATTCCCATTATGAGGAAAGCACATTACTCGAAAGAGTGAAGACACCACAGCATTCATAGCATAGACATAATCACGCCCAAGTAGCATATTAAAGTCTAAAGGGCTATCAACCACCATCATATCGATTAAGACAGTCTTCCCACCTAAAGTGATAGGCACTTGAGGAAGAACACCCATAGATTCACCAGGCCTTCTATCATAGGCTAACAACTGACTCTGAGCTGTCAACAACTTGGGGAACCCAAAGCTTTCCAAGTCAAAGAGGATATAATACTTGTAGAGGATCCTTCATCCACCATACATCGATAGACATTTGTGGAATTAACTCTGACCTTTATTTGAAAAGGTACAGCGGAAGGAAGACGAGGCTCAACAAGACTATCCCAATCAAAGGAAACACTCTTAGAACTTGGAGGGGGAACATTCGAAGAAACCGGAATGCCCCCTATACTAGAAGACTCTGTACTAGAGATCAAACAGACTCTTTTGTTAGGCACTTCACCCCCCAAAAGAGGAGTGTAATCGGCCAGCGATTGCACTGGCTTTACCACATTTTCAACTGATGGTTGATGGGATTGATGAGAAACCATATCAAGTGTAGGAGTAGAAGTACTTTCAGACTCGGACCATATCCTTTGAACCTCTGGAATACCAGGGCATAAATGAGTAAGATGGTCTCCCTTGCATATCTTACAAGGGAACTTAGGTTTAAAACTTCTACGTCCAGGTTTCTTATCAACCTCCATTCCACCAACATAACTAGCAGTGGTTTGCGGAGAGTCCTGAACATGACTTGCAGAGGTTGGTGACTCATTGCTAGTATGACTCGCAGTGACTAGACTCGTGCCCCCAGCATGACTCGCAGCGGCTGAAGACTCATCTCCAACATGACTCGCAGAGGTTGAAGATGAAGTGCTAGTATGACTTGCAGTGACTAGACTTGTGCCCCCAGCATGACTTGCAGCGGCTGAAGACTCATCTCCAACATGACTTGCAGAGGTTGAAGATGAAGGGATAGAATTATTCTTCTTCTTTGACTTCCTTTTTCTCCTCTTTTTAGATCTCTTATTACAAGAAGGAGAAGAAGAAGGAATCCCAGATTTCTCTTTGAAAGAAGATGAACAATTAGCACCCATATGATGCCCCTGAAATAAAGCATTCATCTGAGAAGCTTCAAGAGCATTCGGAATATTCGGAGTGGACCACAGCCAAACGGGGAGTCCAACATTCAACCCAGGAATATTCAAAGTGGCCATCAAGGGAGTACCAACGTTTCCAAAGAAAGGAAAAGCACAAGGATCCCCTTTTGGAAGGGTACCTTGGTTGGTTTCCACAGGAATATTAGCCATATCTAACTGATCCAAAGACCCTTTCCCTTGCGGGAACATAGAAATAACTCTTCAAAGAATATGGATAAGCAATCAAAACCTTTGCCCTTGAGGAGGCAACTCCACAACTTCCGAAAGAACGACCAAAAGACTTTCAAGATCGGTAGAGCGGCAAGCCAGTCACTCAGAACACAAAGTCCAAATGTGACTAGACAAAAATACCTAAAGCCAACTATATACAAGGAGCAAAGAGCACTCATTATAAAGTCCCTAAAGAAACAGCCAGTCAAACAACTTCCAAGTATTTCCGCTCCGGGTGGTGAGGACCGGACACCAAAATACAAGAAAGTGGAGTCAAAGGGCCTTCCGAAGATAGTCTGGGATGATGAGGGCCCAGTCCTATCAGCGAAGGTATCAGAGGAAGTTATGCTGACCTCCTAACAACAGCCTGCGCCGGTGCAAGCCCCCAAGCTTCGCAAGGGTGCCCTCCAGAAGTACTGTCGAGAGAGATACAACGTCGACCTCAGGTGCCACGGGATTCCCCTCCGCAGCCACCTATGCAGATCCCTAGGAGAGGCAACTATGGGTACCAACTCGTCGCAGAAGCCAGGCGGAACAGTCGTGAGGTGAGTTCGGACAAGTAGGAGAGGGGGTATCTCTCTTCCCTGTCGTCACAGACCCTCGTGCTTAACTCCCAGATCCGGAGCTTTCCTGGTCTTCCTAACGCTATTGGATTTACTCTCTTTAATCAGACTCTTATGTTTGACGTTTTATGTGGCCTTGGAGAGTTAACTCTCCACTCGCCTAATCCAAGGCCCTAAAATCCTAAACTTGTTGGTGTAATAACTAAAACAAAAAGTTCTAGTGGATTTTAATTAAGCGCTTGATTTTATTAGGCTGTTCTTTAAGTCAAAGGTAACGGAAGTGAAACTTGTGGTGTTTTTAGGACGCAAAAAGAAACTATCCTAACTACATGCACATGCACTTTTTCGTTTCGATGAAGAGCAATTTCTATGAGGTTCAGATGTACTTCAAATTAAACAAAGTTTTTTGCTTTCTTTTCAAACTCCACACTCACAAAAGCTAACAAAACTATGCATGCTTAAAAGAGGATGCAAAGCTATGCTAATGCAAGAACTATATGTGAATGCAAGATTTTAAGACTACTCTGCAAACAAAGAAGGAAAGTTGCTGCTTTACCAAATTTTGTCTTGCCACTGAAATGCTTAGATAGAAGATGATTTGTTACTAATCATTTCGTCCAAACAATAAAAACAAGTTTTAAGATAAAAAACAAAGCACTTTCACTTCGCAAAAAAGGAAATCAAATGAGAAGCAAGTTTAAGAAAGCAAAAACTCAAAAACTTTCAAAAGATTTTCTTTCAATCAAACCAAAAAGTCTTTTTCAAAGGAAAGCTCTCAAAAATACTGACACTAATGATTGATAAACAAGCCACCAAACACTTTTGTGAATTGACACCTTTCAAATGATGAGAACTCAACAAAAATAAAATGTGTTCGAAAACGCTTTTGACAATCAAAAGCAGCAATGAAAGTCCAAAATATCAAAAGACAAGTTTCAAGAAACTGGTAACAAGCAAATTTCCCGAAACAAAGGAGTAAATGGTCATAAAAACGATTTCGTTAAGCAAACATAAATGTCATGAAAACAAAATGGACACAAAGATTTGAAGACAATCTTCCCACTCTGCCGAAACAGAGCAATCAAGATTCTTAAACAGAAACCTTGTGTGTCAAAAATCAATGACGCTTGCAATCAACGAAAAACAAGACTAGCACTCCTTATAACTAGAGAGAGTTCGAAACAAGATACCCCCTGTTAAACAGAGAACTGTCACTGGAAATTGACTATTTTAAACTGACCCAAACCACCAGACAGACATTCAGCAAAAGAAAAATTATAAATCTTGAAAGTTATGTGATATACGCGCCTGCAATTATTTGCAGAATGCGTGTATACGCGACTGTAACTAAGGAAACCTGCGTATACGCGGGTTTACTTAGTGCAACTTGCGTATATACGCTTCTGTAATCCAGAAAAAGTGCGTATATGAAGTGTTTCAAGAAAAATAAAAAACACAAACTGAAAAACTGGAAAAGCTTGGAGTTCAAGAAAATATCAGACAGTCAGAACCAACAAACAGAGGGACTGAGCCTTGATTGGCTTGAGGACTACCCAAACTAGGAACAACAAGAGTGTTGTCCCCAGCGGAGTCGCCAATTCTGGTTGAAGGGAAAGTACCCCTAGAGTCCTTTGGGCTAAGACTCTACCAGACTGAAAATTGCTTATACAAAGAAACACACACACACAGCCATCTTTTTTACTTTTAAGCAAATTCTAATGTTTAGGGTACATACCTAAGGTCCTACGTTCGAGAAGACCGTTAGGGTGCAAACCCTTCTTGGAGTTCCCTTCTTCTTTCTTTGACCTGCAAGACAAACAAATCAAAGAACACAACAGTACATGTATAGAAGTTTATATATAAATCATCTTTATGCTATAAAGTTAGTTATAAAAAATCTTTAAGTAACCACTTTCATAAGAATTCAACACAAGAATCTCATAAGCATAAAGAAAGATTATTCGGGAACAAAGACGTGTTTCTTTATATATAAAGGCAAATAAAGTACA
The DNA here is from genome assembly GCA_031772625.1 of Pinus tabuliformis. Classification (NCBI taxonomy): domain Eukaryota; kingdom Viridiplantae; phylum Streptophyta; class Pinopsida; order Pinales; family Pinaceae; genus Pinus; species Pinus tabuliformis. Next base: position 249,816,678 of record CM062805.1, read on the forward strand.
TATATCGGAAAGATATCACCTGAACACCTTCAGCAGGCTCCAAGCAAGCTTCCTCCCGGATTCGTTCCAGCCTCCAGCCTCCAACAAGAGCTCCTTCCAAGTCTTACTCAATGATGATGTCAAGGATGAATGATCACCAATACACATGGAAACAAGGGTTTCCTATGCAAAATGGGGGAAGTGCAGAATGCACCAAGGACTTCAGACCTGGTCTAAGGGAAAAATCTCAGCATAATAATCTTGCTCTCCTTTCTCTCTCCTTGGCCTTCCCTTTGATGTCTTTTTATACCCTCTCCAAAGTAGTTTTTTAGTTAGGAGTTGGTTGGGAACAGTTGGGCCACGGGCACTAATAGGTGATCCAGCAGGTAAACCCGCGATCACCGCCCGAAAAAGAGGAAATTATATTTTTTTAAGTGTTTTAATAGATACACGCGGGTTGGGTATGACAGACCCGCGTATACACGCGTTTAACACAGGGCAAAGTCGCGTATAGGGAATAAAACACTGTTTTTTAAATTTTTGGACCAGGTCTGGAAGGAGGGTTGCCCTAGGCCATAAGTGCAGCATCACAAACCATAAGAGTGAGATTTGGAGCTATAACACATGGTCCTTTGGTCTACATAGTTTCTTCCAAGACACTGAAGCCCATTTTTTTCTTATTTTCCTCCTTTCCCCAAAGGAAGTTTCTTTGAATATTTCTCAGTTGCTGAAGGACTCCTTTCAGAGCTGGGAGGGTAGATAACATGAAGATAGGGATGGCTTGTAGAACAGCCTTAGTGAGAACCAACCTGCTTGCCAGATTTAGAGATCTGAAGGTCCATTTGCTGACTTTGTCCTGCAACTTATTCATCAAGGGTTCCCAAATGCTTTTGAGCAATGGTTTATCTGTAAGAGGGATACCCAAATATTTTGAGGGAAGGGAATCCCTTTGAAAGCCTAGAATTCTAGAAATATTCCTTTGGATTGCCAAGTTGGTATTAAAGAAAAAGATTTTTGATTTGGAAAGATTTACTTCCATACGTGTGGCCATGGTAAAAGCATTCAGAATATGTTTATAAGCTGAAGCTTCTTTGACAGTAGGGATTCCTTGAAGCATTGTGTCATCAACAAATTGTTGATGAGTAAGAGCTTGACCATTCTCAGAAAGTAGAAGGCCTTTTATCTTACCTTCATCTTTAGCTTGCTTGATGGCCCTGCCAAGTCCTTCCATCATAAGAATGAAAAGAAAAGGAGAGAGTGGGTCTCCCTATCTGAGGCCTCTAGAAGGACTGAAAATCTCAGAGGGAGAGCCATTCACCAGAATAGAGAAGCTGGAGGAGGTGACAAGGGCCATTACCCATCTGATCCATTTATGATCAAAACCAAAGGCACTAAGAACCCTTTTCATATAGGTCCAGTTTACTTTGTCATAAGCTTTGGCTATATCTAATTGCATGATCATGAAGGCCTTCTTTTTGCTTTTTAGCGAGTGAACTACCTCATGAGCTTGAATGATGTTGTCTAAAATTTTTCTGCCTTCCACATATCTTGATTGTTCCCCTGAAACTAGGGTGGGAAGCAAAGGCTTAAGTCTATTTGCCACTACTTTGGATATAATTTTGTACACCACATTGTACAGAGTGATTGGTCTGAACTTATCCCGAATTTGAGCATCCTCTTGCTTGGGTATAAGGGAGATAAAGGAGGTATTCAGCGCTTTCAGGATGGTACTATTCACTCTGGAATCCTCCACCACATTCAAGATATCCTGTTTAACAATACTCCAGCATGCCTTGAAAGGTCCACATTGAACCCATCTGGGCCTGGTGCTTTTCCATTCTGCATTTCTTTGAGGGTATCGTCTATCTGTTTTTCAGAAACTGGTCTATTTAGATTGAAATTATCCTCTCTGGATACCATCTTTGGTATATTTCTGGTTACCTCCCGAATAGATTGTTCTCTGTACAAGTTATTTTCCTGAGTAATACTTCGAAAGTGTTGCACTAACTTCGCTTCAATATTCTCATGAGAAGTAAGAATATCCCCTTCTTTGTTTTTGATTGAAGATATTCTATTATGCATTCTATTTGCCATAATGGACCTGTGAAAAAACTTTGTATTACGCTCCCCTTCCTTCAGCCATTGGACTCTAGATTTTTGTTTCCAGAAGACTTCCTCCTATTTGCACAGATTATCCCACTCGTGCTGGTATTTCTCAACTTGATTGCTTTTGTCTTTATCAAAACCTTCCTTGATTAGAGCCTGGTTGAGTTCCTTAATTTTATTTTCAATTGATTTTTTCTCTGCAAAAATATTGCCAAATTCTTTTTTGTTCCAATCTTTTAGTTTGAGTTTGATATGCTTTAATCTTTTATGCAAAAGAAACATTCTTGTTCCCTGAATCTGTAAGTCTTCTGTCCACCAATTTTTGATATTTTTGAAGAAATCTGGGTGGGAGAGCCAGATATTTTCAAACCTGAATGGTCTATTTCTAAGAATGTCCATACCTTTGATCTCCATTTGAACCGGCCAGTGATCTGAGCCTCCAAAGGGGAGAACTTCAGCTGTTATTTTCTTATTTTCCAACATTAGATTCTCAGAAGTCAAAAATCTGTCTAACTTCGAGGCTACTTGAGAATCGCCACCTCTTTTATTATTCCAAGTAAAGAGGCCAGTATTCATTTTAGCCTCTACTAGGTTCATCTTGTCTATAAAGGTTTGAAATTCCAATGAGTCTTTACTGAGGATCCTCATTCCTCCTTTTTTCTCAGACAAAGATTTGATCATATTGAAATCCCCTCCCATGATCCAAGGTATTCCTATATGTCTGTCCCTGAGATCCTCCAGTGAATCTAGGAACTTGAGTTTATCATCTATTCTTTGAGGACTGTAAACATTGGTTACTAGATAGTGGTGCCTGTCTCCCTCTGGTTGGATGATAACTAATAAATAATTCCTGGTAGCCTCAGCATCTATAACATTTAATTTGTGTGGGTTCCAAAGAGTGAGGATTCCCCCCGCAGTATCCTCTGCTTTAACTTCTAGAAACTCGAATCTACTGAGCCATTTACTGTGGATTTGTCTGATTTTTTGAATGGAGCTTTTTGTTTCTTGGATAAAGATCATGTCCAACATTTCTTGTTTCATTCTATTGCTAAGTATTCTTTGCTTTCTTTTACTCCCTAGACCTCTAATATTCCAATAAATAAACATCATAATTAAAGATTTGTGAAGGAGTAGTTGGCAAGATCTTTCATCTTACCTGAATCTATCATTAGCTTGCCACACTCCATCAAGAGTTCATTCTGCTTTTTCCTACCTCTTTTTTTACCTGGGTTTCTTGTAGCTAGTCCCGAGATTGCTTTTAGCACCTTCACTCCTCTGTTTTCCTATTTATCTGAATTTTTCCCTTTTCCCAATGCATTAGATTGTGTTTTCCATAAAAACAACTGTTGGATTTTGTTAAGTTCTTCTTGGGGTACCGAATCCACTCCTCTCGTGGTTCCACGCATATTCTAGCAAATGAAGTATATTTCCCTCTTCTTGTGGCTTCAAAAATTTTGACAAATCATCCTAATTTATTGCCTATGGCCATTAACGATTCATTTTGCCAGTAATCAAGAGGTAAGGATTAAATTCTTACCCAGACCGGTACCGATGTAAAAGTTTCCCGCTTCGGGACCAAATTCATGATCCATGGCCTCATGTAGAGTCCAGCTGTCGCGAAGAAATAGGGTCCACCTTCAAAGACTTTGTCCATGTCTTCAATATTCGTGAATAGCACCGTAAAAAAACCCTTTGACCCAAGATGAAGGTCTATGCTCCCTTTAGGCTTCCAATGATATTTGATCCAACTCTGTAAAGCTTTTTCAGTGGGCCATATTTCCATGAACTTACAGATAATAGCATATGTCCACATGTGGTCCCTATATGCCTGGAAGGTAGGATCATTTAAAACAACTCTGGGAGTAATTTCAGCTTTAGGTTTGCAGGGTCCCTTTTGTTTCTTCTCTTTAGTTTCCTATTTTTTATCTTCTCCCTCTTTGTCCTTTGTGCCATTGATTCCCTCGGAATGGCCTCCTGCTATATCCTCTTCCATGATTTCTTTTCCTCCTCCCGATGTTCCTTTTGTAGATTCTAGAGGTTTCTTACCTCTGTTAGCCATGACTTCCTTGAAAGAAGGAGAAGCTCTCCCTCCTCTGCGACCCTCCATGGGGAGTGTCGTCTGCAACTCACTCGAACCCTAGCCGTGCGCAGTGTTTGTTTCTTTTGCCGTCTCCGTCGCACCTAAGATTTTGATATGTTATCATAGAGACAGAGATCAGATTATTTTTTATTCTGAGTACATACATTACATTTTGAATATGCCTAATATTTCCATCAGGCAATACGACAGGAGCATTACCATACCCTTTGATCTGGCACCCTCTATCATCACCAAGGTATATATTACCACCACTGCTAGTTTTTTTGAAATTTTCAAACCAATGTTTGTTACTTGTCATGTGAGTGGAAGCTCTTGAGTCCACAAACCAAGTTTTTGCTTCTTCATCCTCAGTAGAGAATGCAGAATCAGATACAAACAATTTGAGATTCTGATTCTGATCTTCATCAGCAAATTTCCCTGCATGCTACTTATTTCTATGTCGACCTTCATCAAGCTTCTTTTCATGGCATTTTTTAGCAATGTGACCAAGTCTACCACAATAGAAACATTTGGGTTCTGAATCACTTCTTTTTGAAGACATACCTTGAGGTGGGTTTCTTTGTGGTGTACCTCCGCCTTTCTGTCCTGCAATTTCCTTCCCTTTTAAGGCCTTCTTCTTCGCCATTAAATCAAGATCTCAACTTTGGGGTTTCAGATTCATCTGCCTTTCTTCCTCTTGCATCAAGATCCCTGTCAATTCTTCAAATTTGGGGGCTTTCTCTCTCGCATTCAATCTTGTGATAAACATCTGATAGTCATCAGTCATACCATTCATGGTAATCGTGACGAGATCAATGTTTGACACTATCTCCCCTATGTCATGCAAGTTATCTCTAAGCTCCTTGATTCGAGAGATGAATGCAACCACTAATTCATTCTCCTCCATTTTAATGGAGAGAATCTTGCTTTTCAGAAACAACAGGCGATTTGTGTTTTTGATCTCGTATAGGTCCTTGAGAGTTGTCCAGATGTCATTTGTTGATTTACATTCTCAGATGTGAGGGATAATACAATCTTTCACTAACAATTTTAACAACACTTTTTCTTTATTCTCCCTCTTTTCCGAGTCCTGGATTGTTGGTGTTGTTCCGGCTGTAGCTATGGTCGGCTTCAACTCATCACTTCTTGCAATCCCCCATGTGTTTTTCCCCTCAAGCAAGGTCCACAGCTTAAATTTCCAATTACAATAATTTGATCCGTCGAGTTTATTACTCTCATTCGAGTATGCTTTTACCATCCGGCTGTTTATAATGACTGATTGATTTGTAGATATACCTCAAAAGAAAACTTCAACCTCCAGCAATTAAAAAATGAGTTCAATCACTTGATCCCTTCTCTGTATCTAGATATATATCCTTTGATACCAGGAGAAGTGATCTAAAAAAATATGGGTGCTTTCCTTTAAAAAAAATATATAAAAACTTTTAAACTACACTCCCTTATAGATGGACACTCAAAACATGCCAATACTACGAATTTCATTCAAGCCCTAAAAATACACGATCCAAACAATAGACACTATTTTTTTCAACCCTGAGAAAAAGTAGAAATAATATTCGTGTAACTGTTCTTTCCACGCTCAGGCCAACGAACTACATCAATTGGCAAACCCACAAGAAGGACGTTTCTTCCACGAGACATGGATACAGCACGTAGACCTCTGGGAAAGTTGTTGTGTCTTCAACGCCGACTTCTCGATGACTTCAGCCTTCAGCCTTCCTACCACGTGCAAAGGTATGTTGTATCAAAGGTATGTTTCATTGAAGGAGGTTTTGAGGTTGCACCCACCGGCTCCTCTTATAGATGCCCCTTGCCAAATCGCAAGCTTCTTCGTACTGAAACACACCCAAATGATCGTTAATTTGTGGGCAATGGGACAAGATCCCAATGTATAGAGAAGGCCTCTTGAATTTAATCCAGACCAATTCTTACAGACGCTCCATCTCTAGACAGATGCCACACCTCCAATGACGGGAAAACAACCACTGCTGCCACCGCTTGACCTTCGGCTACACCGTTGACTCGACCTCTGCTGCACCGCTGGCTCGACCAGTTGCACACATGAGGAAAAAATTTTCACCTCAGTGATCTACACAACCTCCTACACTTGACCACACACTCGACAGATCAGCATAAGGAAGATCGAAAATCCTCCGCTCTAATCATGCCCCTTCACTCTAATCGGCCCCTTTGCTCTAATCACTCTGACTGCAATCCGCTGACTTCTCGGCACACACTACCGGCTAAAATGCTCAGAAATCACAACATCTGAGAAATCCAAGTAATCTGATCTCACTAGATCTACTAGTAGTTATGCCTATCTCGCTTCCACATGTCTCCATAGGTTGGTTCCCACCTTTGATAGCCCTCCACGACCATCACGCAGTCAACCGGCCAACTTTGTCCACGTCGCCTCAAAGCAACACCCTTTCTCTGGTCAAATCCGCGCTACTCAGAATCCGTTAGAGTAAAGGGTGGTAAGCACGACTTACAGCTATAAATCCAGCGTTGCTTCAATTATCCCCGGAAAAAAAAAAATCTCGTGCTATACTTCAACACTTTTTCTCCTCACCCCAGGTGTCACGCCCCTACACCTGCGGTAGTCTTCCAACCGCTTGTAGCAAGGTGCGGCACCACCGAACGCGTTCTTTTCACCAATAGTAACATTCATGGACTACACCTACTTTCACATTAACATACTTAGCTTGTGTTTCGCAACTAAGTAAAAGCAATTATCCTTTATACTTAATGAAGCCCATACTCATTCATTATCATCATGCAATTAAACCGAGAACAACAATTGCAACAAGTATAAAGGGGAGGGGCAACTCCCCGTAGTGTGAGTCTGCCCGACAATTTTATTATATCAGTTTTTCAATAATACAATCATCAAGTATACTTGGCAAAACTCCAAGTCTATACTTAGAATATTTTACAACCAAGGCATAGAACAACCTTTTACAATCATGTGCACCCTTGCACAAAGAGAAGTGCTCACCCAAGCCACTTATACCTCTCTACCAAGTCCTGCACAAATCTGCATCCAAACTGAACCCCGACACGCTTGCCTACACCTCACTTGGCACAAGAATACACCAAAACTGCACCTTGATAGAGCGCATGAGATATGCACAGCTCTATCTCTTCGTTGCGCTGTTTTACCCCTCACTTGTGCGTAGAAGTGATGATCCAATTCGTTGGTTTGAAATGAGCCTCATGCTCACATACTTATACCATATTCTACGTGGGATTACATGTGGTGTGTAGCCCTGTGGCCGACCCCCAAAACCACTATCGTATGCCCACAAGCCATCATTCACAAGTCGGCTTTCATACATCTTTCAACATCGCATATATGTATATGCTCAACGCTTAGTCGCATAAGTGTTCTCCACAACGTCGCATTATGTCCACGGCTTCGTCGCACTTTCGTTACATTTCCACTGCAGCTCCATCACATCGTGCACCCGTGCGCCACGCGGCTGCGTGCCTACCTGCGCGCCCTCGTGCACGACCTCGCCCGGCGCCCGTCGCACCCGCAACTCGAAGGCCTTACATCCTCCTCCACCTGAAATCATTGTCATCCTCGACAACATACCATCCCGGTAGCCATCCACCAAGATCATCACTCATCTGTGATGTGAACTCCTCTTCGCAAGGCAAGCATCCTTGCAACATATGTAGAGACTCTTCTCCACTATGTCCGGCTTAATGACCAACTGCCACCAAGCTCACCATACCAAGGTATGTACCTCCACGGTATGCTCTCCATAAGATATCATCTCAATCCATATGTCATCATGTGAACCTCTGTCATGATACTCCAGCATAATGCTAACATATCTCTGTACACTTCCGGACCTCATGTCTGAACTAGTTGGGTAGCTAATCCAACCATCACGCTCAATCCATGAGAGTGAACATCCTCATGCCATCATCAGCTATTCCTCAAACATCTGCCACATCCTTGACTCCTCAAGAATCCATCTCCATAATCCATGCTTAGGTCCATGGAAACTCCATCCATCTCATCTGCAACATGTCATGATGCTTGATGCCAAGCCATCCCTGCGCCATCAATCATACCTGCTCAAACATGTCTAAGGACTCATTGCCATGAGCAGCTAACAATGAGCCCCATCTTCTTCATCCATCTAAGAATATGTAGAGGGAGTAGAGCCTGAAGGCTCTCCCTCACTAATCAACTCGATCCACCTATCAGGATCCTCAATCTCCATCCTTTGTAGATAAGCAACCCGGTCTTCCTTTTGGACATCCGGCCTCACATATACCTCCTCATCATCATCATCATCCTCCACCAGCTCTAGCCTTCTTTTCAAATCCAAGATGCTATCTGAAAGTGATCTAATGACCAATGACTGCTCCACAAGCTTTGTCTCAATAGTGGACAACCGCTTGTTCACCTTCTCCTTATCCTCCATTTGCATCACTCCCAATTTACAATCAGGTCTTGTCACACTAATGGTTGGAACACCAATGGGTACATCTTCCCTTCCATCATAAATGTAGAGCTTCTTCAAATGTGGAACGATCATAGCATCAAATTTTTTCATGAACTCCATCCCCAATGCAGCTTCATAGTCATCAATCCGCACTATAGTGAAGTCCACCTTCCCGGTTCATTCACCAAGTGTAGTGTCCACCCTCTCAGCTATACCAAGAACCTAAATAGGAGGAGAATTCAATGTCTTCATTTGTGCCTTTGCTGGTACAAACTTCAGCCCAATTCTTCTCGCAGTATCTTCGCCCATGAAGTTGTGAGAAGCCCCACTATCCACCATAGTGAGCACATCAGCACCTCCAACCTTCATTCGAACATACTCCAACTTGTTCCTTTCAAGATCCCTTCTAGAGGCCACTTCAGTAGTAGCAGAAGCACCAAGTATCTGCATCATCCCCACAGAAGCATCTTCATTCTTTCCATCAGACCGTGCAATAGCGGCCAACTTCGGTTTAGAGGGACAATTCTTCACCATGTGTGGTCCTGCACATATCCAACACTTCAATGGTTTCTTCGTCTTCGAACCATCATCTGATTTCGAAGCATCATCCTTATTCTTTTCTTTCAGCTTGTCGGACTTCTTTTTCTCATCAGAAGTCTCATCATAATGATCCACCAACCTATCAACTGCAGCAAAAGCCTCCTCAAGTGTTCTAATCTTCTGCCTCTTCACCTCATTGCATGCCGAAGGCTTCAACCCAATAATGAAGTTGAACACGTTGTCCCTCTCTGCCATGTCGAGAAGTTCCAGAGCTGCACTTGCAAACTCTCGCTGATATGCTTGTAGGCTCCCGGTCTGCTTTATGTACTTAATCTTTGTCCTTGCTTCCCACGTTTCATCCTGAGGACTGAAATGGGTCTGCAAAGCCTTCTTCATGTCATCCCACGAAGTGATGTCATCAGCACTGCCATTGACAATCTGATCCACCCTCCTTCACCACCACATCTTAGCATCCTTTGTTAAGAACTGAGCAGCCACCTTGACTTGTGTCTCACCATCAGGAAGACTCAACCGTTCCAAGTACTGCTCTATGTCCCATAGAAAGTTGCCAAGAGTCTTTGCATTCCTTGTGCCATCATAAGATTCTGGTTCCTTGACCTTCACATGAGGCACTCCTCCACCTAAGTTATGCCTCACGGCCTTCTTCAACACCGCGATCTCATCCTTGGCTTCATCAAGAGATTTATTTACCCTGTCAAGAGATTCCTTCAAGTTCGCGATCTCTGCAAGACCCTGATCCCTTGCTTCTTCAACCTCCTTGACCCTTATCTCGAGTTGTGTACACATAAGATCAGTGTACTCATGCTTCATTCAGAGCTCATCAAGTTCTTCTCTTAGCTTTGAGCTGGCCTCTTGCTCCTTAGTGAGCAAGTCCTCCCTCATTTCCCAAGAAGACTCCATGGCTTCCATCCTCTGCAGTATTCTTTCCATAAGTGATAAAGTCCCGGCTTCATGGCTAGACCCAACATGAGACCCGGCTACCATCTCTAACAGCTTCTTCTTCCTTTGCGATCTAGTCTCCACCATCCAACAGCTTCACCGAACTGAAGCTCTAATACCACCTGTCACGCCCCTACACCTGCGGTAGTCTTCCAACCGCTTGTAGCAAGGTGCGGCACCACCGAATGCGTTCCTTTCACCAATACTAACATTCGTGGACTACGCCTACTTTCACATTAACATACTTAGCTTCTGTTTCGCAACTAAGTAAAAGCAATTATCCTTTATACTTAATGAAGCCCATACTCATTCATTATCATCATGCAATTAAATTGAGAACAACAATTGCAACAAGTATAAAGGGGAGGGGCAACTCCCCGTAGTGTTAGTCTGCCCGACAATTTTATTATATCAGTTTCTCAATAATACAATCATCAAGTATACTTGGCAAAACTCCAAGTCTATACTTAGAATATTTTACAACCAAGGCATAGAACAACCTTTTACAATCATATGCACCCTTGCACAAAGAGAAGTGCTCACCTGAGCCACTTATACCTCTCTACCAAGTCCTGCACAAATCTACATCCAAATTGAACCCCGGCACGCTTGCCTACACCTCACCCGGCACAAGAATACACCAAAACTACACCTTGATAGAGCGCATGAGATATGCGCAGCTCTATCTCTTCCTTGCGTTGTTTTACCCCTCACTTGTGCGTAGAAGTGATGATCCAATTCGTTGGTTTGAAATGAGCCTCATGCTCACATACTTATACCATATTCTATGTGGGATTACATGGGGTGTGCAGCCCCATGGTCGACCCCCAAAACCACTATCGTATGCCCACAAGCCATCATTCACAAGTCGGCTTTCATACATCTTTCAACATCACATATATGTATATGCTCAACACTTAGTCGCATAAGTGTTCTCCACAACGTCGCATTATGTCCACGGCTTCGTCGCACTTTCGTCACATTTCCACCGCAGCTCCGTCGCATCGTGCGCCCACCCGCACGCCCGCGTGCCTAGCCGCGCGCCCTCGTGCACGACCTCGCCCGGCGCCCGTTGCATCCGCAACTCGAAGGCCTTACACCAGGCCTCCTACGTATCACTAAGGGCCACAATCTTGTCACTTAGAAACTCACCCAATCTCGAAAGCACTCTTGGTTTGACTCACTCAGCTCTAATACCATGTTAAAATTGGAAGAAAAAAGATATATTCATCAAACTAAGTAGCTCACAGGTGAGGAGCTTCACCTGGAGACTGCCTTTGGTAGAACGCTCTACATCACATCATTTAACATCATGAATATATATAGTTTACAAGCAAATAGGAGAGTTAGAAAAAACTCCTCAAATGTAGGAACTAAATCCTAATTTAAGGCTTACACATAACAAATGAACGAACTCTCTCCAAGAATACATTCCTCCTTTAATTTCAACACATCCAAGTGGTGTTTCATGGGTAAGGAAATTATCCATTTATTTGTGCAGCTAGGTGAATTTGGCTTTAATTTTTTATTTTTTATTTTATTTTCTTATTTTCTTATTTTTTTTTTATGGGAGGGAGGGAGCACGGTTTAACGTCAAATGAATATGCACAAGCTTGTCACATGTTCCTACTCACTGGTTGGGTTGGATCTACAATTGGAACTAGAAGGTTTAGCACTCTTGCCGTGGGGTTTCTGAGCATGTGAAACATAGGTTAATGTGGAATCCCAAAGTTTGGGTTTGGAGGAGAATTGTAAATGTGTTGGAGTTTTAGAACGTAGTTGGGGATATCAACAGTTCCTCCAAAGGGCTCGATCATGAATGGCATCTTCAGACCTTTCGAGGCAACTAGGTAAGCGTTTGTCTTTATGTGACTATAAAATTTCCCTTGTATTTATTGCTTGGATTAAGATTGAGTTTTTGGGTGTTGTTCTTGTCTGGGGAGTGTTTTTTTCTGGGTCGACTTGCAGCCCTTGGAAGGTGGTTGTTGTCCATCAATTCCTCCCACTAAGAATTTTGCAGAAGAGCCCTCAGTGAGGGTTAACATCAATTGGATTGGAGTTTAGCGTTTTGGTCGCGGAGATGGTCACACCATCTCTTGTGTGTTTATGCCTTCCCCTGCTGCTTGGAGTGGCCAAAGACTTGGGATTAGGTTGAGCATTCTCTCCTTTTGGGAGTTTTGGTGGCTTGGCATGGTGGGGGACATGCTGAGACAATGCAGGCAAGATAGACGTGGTGTAGGCCCTCAAGGCCAATCTAGAGGGAGAGAAGACCACAAGATGGATATGGAAGAAGATGCCATTGGTGAATTTGGCATGGTGGGCGAAGTTTCTTTGGCTCGTGCCTAGTTGTTCGACGATTTCGAATAACCGCCCACACTGGCTTCCATTGTTGAGTAGTTGAGGGACATCTGAGCGAGCTTAAAGATCATCCGCTAGCAGAGATATGATGACCGTAATGAAGCCATAAGATGGATATGGAAGAAGATGCCATTGGTGAATTTGGAATGGTGGGCGAAGTTTCCTATGCTCGTGCCTAGTTGTTCGGCCATTTCGAATAACCGCCCACACTAGCTTCCATTGTTGAGCAGTTGAGGGATATCTAAGTGAGCTTAAAGATCATCCACTAGCAGAGATATGATGACCATAATGAAACAATTGCCTACGTAAACGATGTCCAGTTCAATACCGAAGATATTGTGGACCGGTTAATTTTCATTCGGAGAAGCCAACGCTACTCCAGCGAAAGGATGGACGAGATAGAAGCTCGACTGACACATATTGACTTCCACATCCATGAATATTGTGGCTCTCCAAGCGGTCCTAGTGATGTTAATGAACCACCCTCTCCTCCTTGATATGGTATTTGTTGATTGTTTCTTAATCTTACTAGTTTTTGGGGCTTTCTGGCTTTTCTGGCTCTAGAACTCGTGTAAAAAACTTTAGTTTCTAGTATTTTTTTGCATTGTTCTCCTGGCTAACAAATCCGGCTAGAGTGAAGCCAGGAGAGAAAGGAGAACCTGGATTGTAATCTTCCTCTTTTTCATGAATTAATGAAATTGTGTTGGCCTATAAAAAAATATCATGTTACACATTTAGGAGATGCAACAAAATAGTTATGTTATGGGTAAGATATTTTATAGTGTTTATGGTCTTATAATAAATAATAATCTAAATTATGAGTTTAACATGTTATTTGTGGGAATTTAACTTGGGAGAAGAGGATGACAATAATTCCCCACTATCACTCAAGATAAACCCAAAAAAACATTGAATGGAAGAATTTGTCAACCTTATCACAAACATAGTTGAAAAAAAAAAAAACTCTCAAATTATCAATATTATTTTCACATTTGGTCTAATTTTCAAAATAATCTTTTTATTACGAAGAACATGTATTTTGAGCATATAAACAAAATGATTAAAAAATTGAAAGAATCTCCTGCCATTTTAAGATCTAATAAATTGTGTTGTTTCACTGGATATTAATAATCATCATTACATATATAATTTTACAATTTTTTTATCTAATTAATTTTCAATACAACATATTTTATTTTTATAAATATTTAAAATATTATCAAATAGATTTATCAACAACCTTACCAACCAACGTATCTCTTAGTAAAATCACTCACTTATCCAATGAGAATAAAGCATTTCTTTTTTAATAAATAGTTTTATTAATATATAACGATTTATTAAATATGAACAAAGAAATTATTATCTTTATTATAATTATTTTTATTAGTTTATAATAATTTAAAATTTTGAGTCATAATTTTTAATTTTAATTAATTAATTAATTTTTTGTTTGTTTGTCACTTAATTTGAGTATGAGATGAGTAACACGTTTTTAATTTATAGTTTAAATAGTCATGAAGGAAGAGGATTTTAGATCTCAAAATCACTATGAGATCGCATTCAGTGTTGCTCCTTAGTATGGCTAGAGTTTTGCTCATGACATTTTAAACCGATGATCTTTTCATCATGAGATGTCTTAACAAAATACCATATTATCATCTCTTCTATGTCCCATAAGATTAATTAATTTATTTAAAAACCATAATTTAATTTTATATAATAAAATTCTACAAACATTCCTATAAACCTATTTCATATGTAAAATTTTCAAAACTCTAGAAAAAAAAAACACCATCAAATGATCAACTCTTTAATCGCTAGCTTAGAAAAAAACATCAAATTTCACATATGTAAAACCAAACCTCTCTATCAAATGATCAACCCTTTAATCACTATCTTAGAAAAAACATACAATTTCTCATGTGTATGAGAAGTTACTTTTCAATCATTTACTTTTATGGAGTCGAGAGACTCATTCTATAGGGCAGTATGATGTGTAACTCTCTCTATCCATCATCAAAGTTGAATTTTTTCTCACGTTGCCCAAAACAGAAGATTTAAAAAATCTATAAAAAATAACTACACAAAACATTTAAATAATGTCTACTTATAAAAAAATTGCACGTGAAGAAATTGAATCCCTCTCAGCTCATGTTAGATCTGTATTTAAGATGATCCATATTGGTTAGTGAATAATATTTATTAAAATGAAAATTCCATCCAAGTATTCCAATCAAGGATCTTTTTAAAATTCTAACTATATTTTAAATGGTTCTTTGTCTTAAATCGAACTACATGGTACTAATATTTTTTTTATTTTTTGGTGCATTTTAGAATACAAACAATTAATATTATAAGGATGATGGTATTAAATTATATATAAGTTAGTGGATAAAATTTATATTGCAATGAAAAAGTGTTATATATTAGTGTTTATAAGTGAATGGTTTGTCACTGAGAAAACTAGATTACTTAAATTTCAAAATTAACTTTGTTCATCTGAATTATTCAAAATTGAAATAGAAACCAAAACAAATTTGTATACTAATTTCATCATAACTAGCGTTTCAAAGTTTACGCTCGCCATGTTCTACTAAAAAACTCAAAATAAAACTAGACAAATTGTCAAAATTACACAACATGACTGATCATTCAGAAGGTGAGTCCAATTACATGGTTATAGTTGGGATGATGTCATCCTTTAAGTCCATAAACTCTTGGTTTTCCAGTGCACAAGGCATATTTTTCACCTTCATATCTAATTTCTTCATCTTCCTTTGGGTCTCATCCAACTAGAGAATAATTTCGTATTAGTCCTTTGACTACTCTACCATAATTGATACTATTATATTTTTAATATACATGTATATGTCAATAAACTGTTGTTGTAGCAGCTACAACCACCATCCAAAATTTTGCCTTAGCTTCGTTTCGAAGCCTCCCTACCAATCATCCTCAGTACCATGTCTTGCATTGTCAAGTACATGAGCTTCAGTGGTTTTCTAGCTGCATGATAGCCTCTGTTGGATAGCTTGTTGCATTCCCCTCACAGGTTACTTCCCCAGACTTGGTCTAGTTGCTAGTTGGGCATCTCCCTCAAGAAATTGCGTAATTCTAGAGGGGAACTAGCCTTCCCTCCAGAAATTGTGCAATCCTATCTGGTGGCCTGCTGGGCTCAGAAATTACGCAATCCTGCTAGTTAGCCTTCCGAGAGAAAATTGTGCAGTCTGACCCAGAAGGACTACTGAGCCTAGAAATTGCACAATTCTAAGCAGCAGTCAGCTACTCAGCCTAGAAATTGCGCAATCCCTCTGGGAAGCCATCCCAACTCCCTCTTAGAAATGTGCAAATTTCTCCCTCAGGAAAGTAGGCTATTGCATGTGCCATCAGGTTGACTAGTTCCACCCGAGACTGAGAAAACTTGACTCGCATGCATGGGCTTCCTTTTCTCGAAATAGCAAAAAGTAACATGCAAAATCATCCCTATATTTTAGGGAGATATTTTTAGCAGCTGGAGGTTACATGCAAAGATCGTTTTAGAATCCTTCCACTAAGTGTCACCTTTTCCTAGATTTGTAGCATGTCATGAGCATCAAACTTATTTATTCAACGCTTCTGTTATCACTATAAAAATTCCTTTTAAAAAGAATTTGGATGACCTACACGGTTTCACAATTTTTGTGTCAGTCATGGTCAAGTCATGGTCAAGTTATTTTTATGTTCTGTTTAGAGTCTAAGTCATAAAGTCAGAGTCTCATTTCCATTATCAAATAAAGGTCAACAACCTGGTTTTACCCATTATGGATCCCACATCATTCCAAAAGTGTCATGTGTTTGGTCATTTTAATATTTGAACGCGCTACGAAACTGTTTAGGAGTTTTCGTAGTGCAAAACTCTGAAAATACACTACATGCGCTACGAAATTGGGGATTCGTAGTTAGGAGTTTTCGTAGAGCTAAACCACGAATTTACACTAGATGTGCTACGAAATCGGGGATTCGTGCCAAATCTTGTCTAGCTGTCAAATCCACCAGAATCTGTTAATGTTGCATCATCAGGTGTCAATCCATGAACCTTACTTATCACATGAAGCCATTCACGTTCATCATTAGATTTGTTAGGAGTCATTTGTCCACACTCATTTCAAATTTAAAAGAAAAAGGGTAAGGCTGAATTGGTCTTGGTCATTTTCGTGTCATTTCCATGCATGAGAAACATTTGATGATTTCCTTGAGGTCGAGTTAGAAAGCCCAGGGTGAGCATAGACTAGAATTCTTCCGTAACTCTTCATCCACTTCAAGCGAGGCAGTTCTTCATCCAATTCAAGAGAGGCAGCTTTCAAACTAAACAGGGTAGTTTCTTCCAGGTTTCCTTTACATGGATTTCAAAGAAGAAATGTCTACAAAGAAGAAGAATCATAGATCAGGCCAGTGTTTGAGAACTGAGCCTAAAGGCTTATATGCTCTCACAAAGGATAAATAAGTTGAAGAAGCCTTCAAAAAAGTAGGCTGCTAGAGGTTTTTTGAAAAAATACAAGGAGGTCACAACCAAGTAAGCAAGGAATTTGCTCTCAATTTCACAAGTTTGAATACAAAGGTTGGAGTATTAGAATTACCAGTTTCTCCTGAGGTTATATCTTTAGTCACAAAGATTCCTAGAGGTCAGGAGAGATGGTTTAAGAATTTCAAATTTGAGATGGCACCCTACAAGATATTCTTGAAGCCAGATTTTATAGACTCCGATTTAACTAAAGCAATGCCCAGCAGTTATGTCAAAGATTCATTTGCCAAATTACTCTCATGCATACAAAGGTATTTTACCCATGAAGGAAGATACCACAAGCTGTATTCTTACCATTTCAAGCTCTTATTGCATTTCACTGGAATAATATCTCTAGACCTACCTTTTTATCTGTTTCGAAGCTTAGGCAAGATGTCTGATAAAATACAGTTGAAGAAAGAAGCTTGTGAAACATCATTGTTCCATCATGGCTTAATCAAATTAATTTTCTTGCATGAACTTCAGAAGGTAGATAGGTATGCTTTTCTATTTATGTCTGGTTTTAGTGCTGAAATGGGACTTAGCCCTAGGGCTAAGGAAATATCATCACCAATAGCTAGTCACCAAGAAGAAGCTAGGTCAAGCAGGTTTGTGAAACTAAAAGCTAGAAAGAAAGTTAAGGAACCAATGACACCACTGATTACTCAAGATACCCCTCAACAGTCACAGAAGAAGAAGGTTCAAATCAAGGTACCAGCACAAGAACAGTCCATTGGTGAAACAGTCCAGAGAAGAGTAACTAGAAGCCAATTAGCCAAGGAAAAGGGTAAGACAGTGGTTACTGATGAAAGCACAACTTCAAAGGGTAGTTTGAATGATCTTGTCCAGGCCATTGACATAGAAGAGTCTCCTCTAGTCCAAGCAGACTTAAATGAAGCAGGTGAAAGCAGGTCAAGAAAGATGAAATCTTCCAAAAAGTTATAGTTTGATGATCAGGTTTCAGAATTTGTTTTTAAGCCCAGAAGGCCTGTGACTAGGCGGTCCAAAAAGTTACAGGAGGTAGAACTGGAGGTGATTCAGACAGCGAAGATATCATAGTTCCATGAAGAGCCTGTGGTTCCGGTAGTGCAATCATCACCAATGCATGAAGATGACAAAAATAAGGCAGTTGGTACTCAAGAAGAAGAATGTAGCTCTGATGAGGTCAAGAAGAAATTGAAGCTTGCCAATCTTGAGAATGCTCAAATTAATAAAAGGGCAAGGAAACATGCAGTTGAAAAAGCCAATTTCAAAAGAGTAAAAGCCATGTGGGAGGAAGGAAAACTTCCAAGATCTGAAGTAGTTGGCAGTCATGCTCAATATTTCCCCTAGACTATCCCTACAATAAAGGAGGCAAGATATATCAAAATGACCAATGGTAGATTAAGAACTAATATTAGGGTGATGAAAAGACAAATTGAAGACCTGGAGATTCAACTGAACAAGTCTGGAGGACAGCCTCAACACAAAAGAACCGGACAATAAGTGATGGAGCCTTAATACAATTTTGATTAGGACATTACTTTTTGAAGTTGTTTATGGATGGATAATGTCAAGTATATATGTGGCCTATTGGCATAAGGTGAATCTGTGAAGAGATCCCAAGAAAGACAATTTCTGAAAAAAAACTATGTATTTTGATTCACTTAGCAATTTCGTAGTGTGCTACAAAGATGTTGTAGCTGCAGTTTTGTTTTTGGATTAATCTTCAAAGGAAAAAGGGGTTATTTTTGGAAAAGATGTTGCTGCAGAGATGTAAGAAGATCATTTGAGAATGTTTACATCCTAAGTAAAGATGAACTCAAGGAATGCAAGATATATGCAAGAACTAAGCCTTGCGCTACGAAAATAATAGTGCATTTCGTAGCTCATCCAGTTTGTCTTCCTTCAGGCAACTTCAAGGAGTTTTGTTTTGGCACAAATGTAAGAGCAGGGTCCTATGACTAATTCAATATGTGTCGTGTGACTAAAGAGATAGTGTGATCAGCAGAAACTTCGAAGAATATCCTTGAAGACCAAAGCAGCATTGCAGGGGACAGTTGGCTAGTTTTCAAGACAGTCAAAGAAGAGGTGATTTGAAGGCCAACATGGAGATTATAGTCATCACCAAAGTCGAAGTTAAGGAAGAGGAACAACTATCAAAGATCAATTTATTCCAAAGTCTAGGTTGTTGCCAGCATAATAAGGAGTTGTACTCCTAATTGTATTAGGACTCTAGGACTGTTAGTTAACTACCACTTGTAATTAATAGTTTGTTTAAAGTATGAATAGGTGTCAAGTCAAGTAAATTCGAATTTCCCTCATGTTGGAGGAAGGAATCCAAAATTGTAATGAACACTATAAAGAGCAAGAAGTGTAATGCACCAAGGGTTGGAGATTTTTAAAGAAACATGCATATTATGTTATTGTAGAAGACTATATGTTTGATGTTAATACAGAAGTTTGGCTTTACTACTCAGGATTCAGAGAGGGTTTTATGTGTTTGATTTTTCTCATGGCTTTCCTCATTTGCTTACTTGCAGTGGTATGAACACATGTTACTTAGAAATCATTGATAATGCTCTAACTTCCTTCATGTGTTTATAAACTGTGTTTCCTATACTATGTCTCTGTTTTGGTGATAGATTAAAACTCTCTATTCCCTGACTTCCATGTAAGCTAATCTGTTTTTGTAGTAAAAACATACTTTGACTCCATAGCCCAATGGATTTTTATTGATTGTGTTCAACCATTTATATTTTTCATTTGTTTTTTCCATAGATTTAGCCATCTAATCTTTAAACTAAAATCTTTAACCTAGTGAGAGAGCCCTCTCAGGTTGAGGAGGCTAAGCCTCAGCCAAAAGTTTGGTTTGAAATAGTTACTCAAAGTCTTCCTGATCAGTAGCCTATCAGGGTCTAGTTTTGTGATAACATTTTGGTGTGTTTGTCGGGAGTCGAAGATTTCTCATTCCCAAAATCAAGAAGCTAAACTTCTGAAGGTAGCAGGAGCCCAGATAACTTTTTGAGGCTGCAATCTACCTTGATGACTCCATACATTTTCAAATTTTTAAAGGTGGCTTCGAGAAGGAGATATACACTGAGCAATCCTAACCCCAATCCACCTACTCCTGTGGACAATCCAAACACTATTTCAAGAGGCAATCGAAGATTTTCAGAAATACAAGGTACTCCATCTTATTCAAAATCTTTTCTCTCTGAATTCTCAAGAAGTCCTGAAGACAAAATAGTTGATGATAAAATTCATGAAGTGTTGTTTAGATCAGAAAATGAAGAAGAACTCATTGGTATTATCTTAGATCTGCAAAAGAGAGGAATTGATACCTCAGCCCTAGTATCACAAGAAGACAAGGAAGAATTTTGGGAAGTGGTTACCTCTGAGCTACTGTTAGAAAGGGAAGCCTTAGATAAACTAAAAGAACTTGATCCTTTTGAAGTCTTGTTAAAATCTAAAGCTGGTTTACCTCTTCCAAATTGGAGTACATTTGTCACTGGTTTGCAGAGCCCAAGTAGTCCTCTTCGTATTAGTTCCTCATCTTCTATTTCTGCTATTCCTAGTGGCTTTTAGAAACCAAGTAGTCCTCCTCATATCAGTTCTTCATCCTTCATCCCTTTTATCCATGTAACTACTGTTCCTCCTTTAATCATGGATGTACCTGCTATGTATGCTCCACTTGCACTCCCTGCTGTTTTGCATGATCTTCCTAGCAAATATGCTGCAAGAATTCCAACATGGGGTGGTGATGAAGAAATTACAGCAGAAGAACATGTAGACAAATTTAATGACTTTTCTGACAGAGAGGAAGTTGATGATGAGGATGTGAAGCTAAGACTATTTGCACAGACCTTTATTGGTGAAGTTAGAAAATGGTTTAAAGCTCTTACAGGAGGAAGCATTCATAATTGGGTAGAATTTGAAGATAGTTTTCTAAGGAAATGGTGAAATAGAACTAATACAGTTCAAGCACTCACTGAGTACAACAATCTTAGAAGGGCACCTGATGAAACCATTCAAAATTTCTCAAAAGAATTCAACAAAGTGTTTAACTCAATCCTAGCTCACTTGAAACCTCCAAAAGCCTTAGCACAAATGAGATATGCTGAAGCATTTGATTCTAATTTTTCTCTTTTGCTAAGAGAGAGAGAGAGTCTGCCACACTTGCTGATATGCAGAATGACACAATAAATGTAGAAGTAAACATGGTAGCTACCAAAAAATCAAAGATGGGAAAAGCTAAATTGAAAGAAGAAGAGAAACCTTCCTCTTCAACTCCTGAAGATAAGTTAGATTCAATGATGAAGACCATGGAGAAGTTGATGGATAGGTTAGCTCTTGGAAACACCTCTGCTTCCCCTGTGCAATAGGAGACCTCAAAACCAACAAAGACCAAGAAAAAATAGGAATTAGTAGCTTGATCCTCCAGTGAGACCTCCTTTTCAGTAGAATTTGGTTGATGAAGAAGATGATCCTAAGATTCCTGAAGAATCTATCCATTGTCTTGATGAAGAGATGTCAGGAATTTTCTTGACTAAAGAAGAACATGATGAGTCTGGTTTGACCAAGCAAGGAGAAGAGCCTTTAGATTATTTAAAAGGGTATCAACATGCTATCTTTGAAATGCAAAAACAATACAATCTTAGAAACAGAAATGTACCAATTATTGCAAACAAAACATAGCCCAAGAAAGATGTTTCAAAGGCTGTTGAAAGCAAAAAGGATACCCCAAAGGTTGCTGAAGGTAAAAATGATTCTCCACTTGGTAAAAAGGACAATCAACCTCCACCTTCTATCAAAGAAGCTGAAAAAACTGTTTCTGCTTTCAACCTTGAGAATGAAATTGCAAAATTGAAAATTATATCAATCCCTTTTAGTGGGATTCTCAAGGTAGGTAAATACAGAAGCAAGATTGTAGAGATGTTAAATTCACAACTAGGAGCTGCTGATATCTTAAATGTGCAAGAAGATAATCCTACTATATACTTGGGTCCAAGGTTAGAAGATGATCAAAATGAAGTGTTTCCTCCTTTCTATGTAAGCATTAGTATTCATGATATGACCTTACATAATGCTATGTTGGATTCAGGGGCTTCTCATAATCTCATGCCCAAAGTAATTATGGAGAGGTTAGGTTTACAGGTAATAAGACCATATAAGATTTATTCTCTTTTGATTCAAAAGAGTCCAATGTATTGGTTTAATCAAAGATGTTGTTGTTGGTCTAACACAAATCCCAGAAAAGATAATTATTATGGACATTGCTATGGCTGACATTCCACCAAAGTTTTGGATGTTGCTATCAAGATCATGGGCAACAAAAATCAAAGGCACAATGTAGATGGACCTCACCTATGCCACCATCCCTGTTTTTGGTGAGCGAAGGAGATTGTATCAAGAGACCAGAATGGCTTATATGGTAAGTAGCAAAGTCAAACCTCAAAATTTTCCTATTTATTCATTTGATACTGAACTTGGATCTGCTATTCTTTTTAATGAGTCAGTTGATAGTGGACCAGAAGAGATGGAAATAGAAAATCAGCACTCAGAAAATCAGCAAGAAGATGAGAAAGAGATGAAGGGATGGTGGTCTTTGCACTTTGATGGATCAGCAGGAAAAGAAGGAGTAGGAGCTAGAATTTGGATCACAAGTCCAAGTGAAGAAAGTAAGTTTTAGTCTTACAAACTGAACTTTGATTGCACAAATAATATGGCTGAATACAAATCTCTGATTTTGGGCCTAGAAATTTTGGTAAGAATGAAGGCTCAGAATATTTCCATCTTTGGAGATTCTGAATTGGTCATTAGACAAGTTGAGGGTGTCTATCAAACAAAGGATGTAAGAATGAGAGCATACAAAAATCTAGTTTTAGATATGTTGGAAAAGTTTCAAGCATATTCTTTCACTATCAAAACTAGAGACCAAAACTCCATTGCTGATTCTCTTGCTCTTTTGGCAAGTTTGTTTGTCATTCCTATTCATTCTTCTTAAAAATATGAGGTTGAAGTTCGTCATAGACCAGCTATACCAGATAACATCACCAATTGGCAAGTCTTTGAAGATGATCAGCAGGTAAAGAATTTTATTAAATTGAAGGAAGAATTTGAAAATACTCAAGTAGATCAACAAAACATGCTTGTTGAGTCTAAAGAAAATTCTAAAGTTTTACAATTAAAAAATAATTCAATACCAAAGGGACTAATTCCTCTTGTGAAGTTGTTCGATCAGAATGATGTGTTTAAATCACCAAAGATCCAAGCTGATGAAGAGGAAATAGAAAGCTACAATCTAGGTACTTTAGCTTTACCAAAGATGATTGAAATTTCGAAGTTTCTTTCAACTGAAATTAGAGTCAAGTATGTTCAGATGATGATAAGGTTTGTTGATGTTTTTTCTTGGAGTTATGTTGACTTAAAGCAGTATGATCCTTCCATTATTCAGCATACTATTCCTATTAAAGAGAATGAGAAACCTTTCAAACAAAAGTTAAGAAGAATTAATGCGGTTCTCATGCCATTGATTGAAAAGGAGATTAAGAAACTCTTTGATGATAAAATCATTGTCCCAATCAGATTCTCAAATTGGCTTGCAAATTTGGTTCTAGTTAGAAAGAAGAGTGGAGAAATTAGAATTTGTATTGATTTCAGAAATTTGAATAAGGCTTCATTAAAAGACAACTATCCTCTTCCCAAGATGGATTCAATTCTGCAAAATATTGTTGGTTCACAAAGAATGTCTATGCTTGATGGTTTCTCAGGGTGCAATCAAATTCTTGTGCATCCGGATGATCAGGAGAAGAAAACCTTCACAACACCATGGTGCACATTCATGTACGCCAAGATGCCTTTTGGTCTCATGAATGTGGGAGCCACCTTTCAAAGAGTAATGGATATTTCTTTTGCTAAAGAAAAGGATAAATCAGTGGTTGTTTATCTTGATGGCATCATAGTCTTTTCAAAGAATGAAGAAGATCATTTGAAGCACGTTGAGAAAATTCTACTGAAATGTAGAAGGTTTGGTATCTCTCTTAATCCTACTAAAAGTATCTTTGCTTTAACATCCGGCAAGTTACTTGGTCATATCATTTTTGAAGAAGGAATTAGGATTGATCCTAATAGAGTTAATGCAATTCAAAAGGTAGATCTACCAAGAAGTAGGAAAGAGATTCAATCTTTTCTTGGAAAGGTGAATTTTGTTAGGCACTTCATTCCTAATTTTGTTGAGATTGTTAAGGATATAACAAGGATGTTAAAGAAAGGAGTGGACTTTAAGTGGATAGCTGAAGCAAAGAAATCTTTTGAAGAAATCAAGAAGGCACTTACACAAGCACCAGTACTCATCAATCCATATTTTTCCAAGGAATTTCTTATTTTTACATTTGCTTCTGAGAATACAATTGTTGGAGTTTTGCTATAAAAAGGAAAGCAAGGTACTGAACAACCTATTTCTTTCTTTAGTAGGACAATAGAAAATTCTGAACTGAAATACAATATTCTACAAAAGCAAGCTTATGCCTTGGTGAAAGCTATAAAACATTTCAGAATCTATGTTTTGCATTCTCATATTGTGGCATATGTTCCAAGTGTTGTAATAAAAGATATTCTAACTCAAGCAGATCCTAATGGTAAGAGGGGAAAGTGGATAGCCAAATTGCTAGAGTATGATATAGACATCAAACCAACCAAATTGGTGAAGGGTCAAGGCTTGGCAAAGCTAATGACTCAGTCAAATCTGGACTGTCTTGACATAAATCTAAATGCAAAAATCTCAGAAATTTCTGAAAATGAGGAAGAATTGGTCCAAATTAATGAGAAATTCTTGGTTTCAGAATGGTATAAGGATGTGGCTTTTGTTCTATAGCATAATAAAGCTCCTACCAATCTAACGAAGTCCAAAGCAAGGTTTGTTAAGCTGAAGTCTTTGAGATATTTTGTATATGATCAACATATGTTTTGGAAAGATACAGGAGGAATTTTGCTGAATTGTCTCCTTGAAGAAGAAGCTGATAAAGTTATTGAAGAATTTCATAAAGGAGATTGTGGAGGACATCACTATTGGAAGGCTATAGCAACCAAGATCCTAAGAGCTGGGTATTTTTGGCCAACAATGTTTAAGTATATCTACAAGAAGATCATTGCATGTCATGAGCGCCAAATTTTTGAAGGAAGAAGGAAGCTTGTGCCTTTGTCTTTGATCCATATTTAAGTAGAAGCTC
The DNA here is from genome assembly GCA_031772625.1 of Pinus tabuliformis. Lineage (NCBI taxonomy): Eukaryota > Viridiplantae > Streptophyta > Pinopsida > Pinales > Pinaceae > Pinus > Pinus tabuliformis. The sequence goes on from CM062805.1 coordinate 249,841,938, forward strand.
CTTTTCAGCAGTGGGGGCAGACTTTATTGGAGAGATACAACCTTGTTGATCAGGGCAGCATCGCTAGATTCTTACAACAACATATTACTTCACCAAATGGATAGAGGCGATTCCAACTAGGAAAGCTAATGATTCAGTAATTATTTCTTTTCTAGAAAATAATATATTGTCTAGATTTGGCTTCCCAATGAAGATTATAACAGATATTTCTCAAGCTTTCAAGTCCAAGAAAATGATTATTTTTTGTCACCAATATCACATTACTCTTGTACATTCTACTGCTTACTATCTACAAGGCCATGGTCTTGCTGAATCATAAAACAAGAGCATTGTTGCAGGAAAACAAGAAAGCTTGGCACTTAAAGTTGAAGTATGCCTTATGGGATGATAGGATTTGTACAAAGATATCAATTGGGACTTCGCCATACGAATTAGTTTACGGTGCTGAAGTTATATTTCCAACATCACTTGGAGTACCGGTAATGAAACTAATTCAAGGACTTGAAGAAGAACCAAATTCCATTGAGAGGAGAATCAACCAGATGATAGCCTTACAGGAGAAGAGGAGTGAAGTCTATGATAGTCATCAACATGCTTAGAATATAATTAAGAGTACATTTGATAAAAATACCAAAGAAGACAGTTTTCAGATTCAAGACAAAGTGCTGAAATGGGAGGCCAGAACTGAAGAAAAAGGCAAGCACGGTAAGTTTGAGAATTTAAGGGTCCTTTTCAGATTGTTGGTTTTCATGGGAACAACACTTATATAATGCAGGAAATTGATGGAGGATCATATGCTGGAGGGCCTATTAATGGTAGGTTCCTAAAGCATTATCATTGTTGAAATATTACCAATCTCTCATAACATTGTATATATCCATTTTTGTCAATTTTTGCCAATAATGACAAGCTGAAACATACCTATTAAGCTCGAGGTGAAGGCCCAAAAAGTTTGAAGAGGATGCTTTTCAAGTGGAGCCACTGCTATCACTGTAAAAATTCCTTTAAAAAAAAGGTTGGATGACCTACATGGTTTCTCAATTTTTGTGTCAATCATGGTCAAGTTATTTTTATGTTCTATTTAGAGTCTAAGTCATAGACTCAGAGTCTCATTTCCATTGTCAAATAAAGGTCAACAACCTAGTTTTACCCATTATGGATCCCACATCATTCCAAAAGTGTCATGTATTTGGTCATTTTAATATTTGAATGCACTACAAAGCTGTCTAGGAGTTTTTATAGCACAAAACTCTAAAAACACACTACATGCACTATGAAATTGGGGATTCGTAGTTAGGATTTTTCATAGCCCAAAACCCCGAATTTGCACTGGATGCACTACAAAATCGGGGATTCGTGCCAAATCTTGTCTAGCTGTCAAATCCACCAGAATCCATTAATGTTGCATCATCAGGTGTCAGTCCATGAACCTTACTTATCACATGCAACCATTCACATTCATCATTAGATTCATTTGGAGTCTTTTGTCGTACTCATTTCAAATTTAAAAAAAAACGGTAAGGGTGAATTGGTCCTAGTCATTTTCGTGTCATTTCCATGCATGAGAAACATTTTATGCTTTCCTTAAGGTCAAGTTAGCAAGCCCAAGGTGAGCATAGACCAGAATTCTTCTGCAGCTCTTCATCCATATCAAGCGAGGCAGCTCTTCATCCAATTTAAGCGAGGCAACTTTCAAACTAAACAGGGCAGTTTCTTTTAGGTTTCCTTTACAGGGATTTCAAAGAATAAATGTCTGAAGAGAAGAAGAATAATAGATCAGGCCGGTGTTTGAAAATTGAGCCTGAAGGCTTAGATGCTCTCAGAAAGGATAAAGAAGTTGAAGAAACCTTCAAAAAAGTAGGCTGCTGGAGGTTCTATAAAAAACTACAAGGAGGTCACAGCCAAGTAAGCAAGGAATTCGCTCTTAATTTCACAGGTTTGAATACAAAGGTTGGAGTATTAGAATTACCAGTTTCTCCTGAGGTCATATCTTTAGTCACAGAGATTCCTAGAGGTCAGGAGAGATGGTTTAAGAATTTCAAATTTGAGATGGTACCCTGCAAGATATTCCTGAAGCTAGAATTTATAGACTCAGATTTAACTAAAGCAGTGCCTAGGAGTTATGTCAAAGACTCATTTGCCAACTTACTCTCATGCATACAAAGGTATTTTACCTACGAAGGAAGATACCACAAGGTGTATTCTTACCATTTCAAGCTCTTATTGCATTTCACTGGAATAATATCTCTAGACCTACCTTTCTATCTGTTTCAAAGCTTAGGCAAGATGTCTGATAAAATATAGTTGAAGAAAGAAGCTTGTGAAACATCATTGTTCCATCATGGCTTAATCAAATTAATTGTCTTGCATGAACTTCAGAAGGTAGATAGGTCTGCTTTTCTATTTATGTCTGGTTTTAGAGCTGAAACAGGACTTAGCCCTAGGGCTAAGGAAATATCATCACCAACAACTAGTCACCAAGAAGAAGCTAGGTCAAGCAGGTTTGTGAAACTAAAAGCTAGAAAGAAAGTTAAGGAACCAATGACACCACTGATTGCTCAAGATACCCCTCAACAGTCACAGAAGAAGAAGGTTCAAATCAAGGTACCAGCACAAGAATAGTCCATTGGTGAAACAGTCCAGAGAAGAGTAACTAGAAGCCAATTAGCCAAGGAAAAGGGTAAGACAGTGGTTACTGATGAAAGCCCAACTTCAAAGGGTAGTTTGAATGATCTTCTCCAGGCCATTGACATAGAAGAGTCTCCTCTGGTCCAAGCAGACTTAATTGAAGCAGGCGAAAGCAGGTCAAAAAAGATGAAATCTTCCAAAAAGTTACAGTTTGATGATTAGGTTTCAGAATTTTTTTTTAAGCCTAGAAGGCCTATGACTAGGCGATCCAAAAAGTTACAGGAGGTAGAACTGGAGGTGAGTCAGATAGCGGAGATATCAGAATTCCATGAAGAGCCTGTGGTTCTGGTAGTGCAATCATCACCAATGCATGAAGATGACAGAAATAAGGCAGTTGGTACTCAAGAAGAAGAATGTAGCTTTGAGGAGGTCAAGAAGAAATTGAAGCTTGCCAATCTTGAGATTGCTCAACTTAAGAAAAGGGAAAGGAAGCATGCAGTTGAAAAAGCCAATTTCAAATGATTAAAAGCCATGTGGGAGGAAGGAATAGTTCCAAGATCTGAAGTACTTGGCAATCATGCTCAATATTTCACCTGGACTGTCCCTACGATAAAGGAGGCAAGATATATCAAAATGATCAATGGTAGATTGAGAACTAATATCAGGGTGATGAAAAGACAAATTGAAGACCTAGAGATTCAACTGAACAAGTTTGGAGGACAGCCTCAGCACAAATGAACTGGACAGTAAGTGATGGAGCCTTAACACAATTTTGATTAGGACATTACTTTTTGAGGTTGTTTATGGATGGATAATGTCAAATATATATGTGGCCTATTAGCATAAGGTGAAGCTGTGAAGAGAACCCAAGAAAGACAATTTTTGAGAAAAAACTGTGTATATTTATTCACACAGTAGTTTCGTAGTGCGCTATGAAATTGCTGTAGGTGACATGCAATGCAGAACAATTTCATAGTGTGCTATGAAACTGTTGTAGCTGTAGTTTTGTTTTTGGATTAATCTTCAAAGGAAATAGGGGCTATTTTTGGAAAAGATGTTGCTCCAGAGATGTAAGAAGATAATTTGAGAATGTTTAGATAGTAAGGAAAGATGAACTCAAGGAATGCAAGATATATTCAAGAACTAAGCCTTGCGCTAAGAAAATAACATTACATTTCGTAGCCCATCCAGTTTGTCTTCCTTCAGGTAACTTCGAGGAGTTTTGTTTTGGCAAAAATGTAAGAGCAGGGTCCTTTAATTCAATATGTGTCATGTGACTAAAGAGATAGTGCAATCAGTAGAAAATTCAAAGAATATCCTTGAATACCAAAGCAGCATTGCAGGGGACAATTGCCTAGTTTTCAGGACAATCAAAGGAGAGGTGATTTGAAGGCCAGCATGGAGATTATAGTCATAACCAAAGTCAAAGTTAAGGAAGAGGAACAACTTTCAAAGATCGAATTTATTCCAAAGTCTAGGTTGTTGCCAACGTAATAAGGATTTGTCCTCCTAATTGTATTAGGACTCTAGGACTGTTAGTTAACTACCACTTGTAATTAATAGTTTGTTTAAAGTATGAATAGGTGTCAAGTCAAGTAAATTCGAATTTCCTTCATTTTGGAGGAAGGAATCCAAGATTGTAATGAACTCTATAAAGAGAAAGAGGTGTAATGCACCAAGGGTTGGAAATGTTCAAAGAAATAGGAATATTATGTTATTGTAGAAGACAGTATGTTTGGTGTTAATATATAAGTTTGGCTTTACTACTCCAGATTCAGAGAGGGTTTTATGTGTTTGATTTTTCTCATAGCTTTCCTAATTTTTTCACTTGTAGTGGTATGAACACATGTTACTTAGAATCCATTGATAATGCTCCAACTTCCTTCATGTGTTTATAAATTGTGTTTCCTATATTATGTCTCTGTTTTGCTGATAGATTAAAACTCTCTATGCCCTGACTTCCATGTAAGCTAATATGCTATTGTACTAACAACATAATTTAACTCCATAGCCCAATGGATGGTTATTTATTGTGTTCAACCATTTGTACTTTTCACTTCTTTTTTTTCCATAGAGTTAGCCATCTAATCTTTAAACTAAAATATTTAACCTAGTGAGAGAGCCCTCTTAGGTTGAGGAGGCTAAGCCTCAGCCAAAAGTTTGGTTTGAAATAGTTACTCAAAGTCTTCCTGATTAGCAGCGTATCAGGGTCTGGTTTTGTGATAAAAGCTGCATATATCACTTCTTCACATCGATCTTGGAGCTATGACATCCCACAATACATCTGGGAGTGTTTGACACATCGAGCTCAGTTATTTACAGGTAAGTCCGCTTGACTTGTCTTTTGCAACATTTTTGTTGCTTTTTGTGTTTTTGCTTGTGTGAGTGTTGTTTGCTTGATTTCTGTGAACTCTTGCTGTCAGTTCCATGTGTATTAGCTTGTACTAGCACAATTTCAGTTTTCGTTAACATCTCACTATTGTCGCATGCATGACACTGTTTTGCACGAACGGTCACCGCTTCAGCGACTCGCTTCACACACATGCATGTCATTCTATTTTTTGAATATTGCATTCACTGTTCACATGCATGATCATTCACTCCTTCTTAGACTTAGTACCGCCATGCATTCACATTCACATTTGCTTTCGGTTTCCCATTGGAGGGTCTGCGCAAACTCGGCCCAGACTCTGCCTCACCAAGACAACATTGCACAATCCTAAGAGGGAAGGCTTTTCCTTTTGCCCAAAATATGCACATTTCTACCTAGTGACTATCCTCCAATCTTACATTGTGCAATTCTGAGAGGCAGTGATTGTTGGCCCAGAAAATTGTGTAATGCAATCACTGGGCCTGCAACCCTTGCTAGTTGAAATTTCACATTGTGCAATTCCAGTAGCCAATAGGGTAGTCTAGATTGTGCCTTGTACAATTCTAGCAGCCAGCCAACCTCCCAGTATCCCAGACTTCCTTTTGTGTCGTTTCGACATCCAGTCTCCTGGTCTCCTGGAAAAAAATTGTTCAATCCTTTCTAGTCAATCCCTAGGTGATCAGGAGCTTAGGACCAAGTGTCATAAAATGGTAAAAAATGAAAGTGATCAAAACTGGTTTGAACCTAAACGACTAGATAGAGCTCGTCTTCCTGATTCCGATTCCGCAAACAGTTCGGAAAACGGTCGCCATACGAGAAAGTTATGCCAAAAAGAAGAATCGTCCAATAACATTGAAATTTTGATTTTTTTCAAAAAAAATTCAAAATAGAATATTCTTTGGAATATTCCGTTCTGGGCTGGCCAATAGCAAGCTTCCACGTGGCAGGCTCGGAGGCTACCACGTGGCCCAGATGACGTCAGCAAGCATGTTGGGGTGCATGTTTAAAATTTTTGGTGGCAACGGAGAGATTTGAACCCATGACCTACCATGTAACAATTCCATGTCTTACCATTAGACCATGTGGTTAAATCTTGTAAGCAATGGTGGAGAAACCTTTGATAAAGTTTAAACTGGATTTTGGCGGGCCCGAAGGGGGCCAGCCCCCATACACGTGACCAACATGTGCAAAACCGTGGGCCTAAACCCTTAACCGCCGGGTATTAAACCATTCAATGGTTATGATAAACACGTGGTCACATATCCCATTAAGCGCGGGTTAACAAACAGTTCCCACTCCCCGTTTTCCACGCTATTCAATGCATAACTGCTGACTATTCACATGTGCCATTAAAACAATCTGTTAACCGGCAGTCTGTCTGGTGGAGAATTTGGCAGAGCACTCCAAAAATGGCGGAATTGCCAAATTTAGAGGGGTTATCTGGCAGTTAGCCAATTTTAACTGGAGTTTTTCTAGGGGCAGACTGGAGAAACTTTAATGAGCCATAACTTAGGCTAGGAAAGTCCTTTTTGGACAATTTTTTTTTTGATTTTGGGTCTCTTCGACCTTCTGAAGCCATTGGCATAGGTTTCATAGACATCTGAGGTCATTTGTAGGTGATGTTGCTTCGTGGCAGTTCCAGGAGCCACTAGGGCCAAATCAGTTTGGGAGCTGCATTGGGAATTGTGCAGCCATTGAATGTGGAACGAAGGTCATTCCTAAAGGTTTTCAGCATTCTGAATCTATTTCTATAGCTTGTTTTATCTATTGAGGCATTCTTCTCACTGTTTAGCTTCAGGGAAGCTTTCAGGGCCACGAGGGCCATTTCAGTGCTTGAGCTGTTTGGGGCTATGTTCATCCATTTTTGGTGATTCAAAAGCCTATGTCTACTATTTTCGACCTTCTGAGTCTAATGGTAGAGGTTTCAAAACCAATTGAGGTCATCTTCATCTCAAAATTCTCCATGCAAGTTTAAAGGGCCACTAGGGCCAATTGGGGAAAGTATTGTATCAGGTACAATTTCACTATTTAGTGTTTGGGAAAGGGCATGTTTAGATAATTCCTATCTTCTGATTCTGTATTTACAGTTAGATCTGTCTTTTGAGACACTCATATTCTTGTATTAGCCTTTGTATCATTTTTAATACAAGAGGACAAGCCTAGTTGGAGAGGCTTGGTCTAGCATATGTAGCCCAGAAGGGGTGAACTGCTTTATCATTTTGATGTCTTTATTTGCTAAAGATGCTATGCTAAACAAAACTGATATAAAGTGTTAAACAACAAATATACATAACTTGCATACACACATAATCACCTATTCAGCTGCAAAAATTTATTTGTCTTATTCCACAAGACATCAAACTTCAAGTATGTGTATGTCGAAGACTTCTAAGTGTTTACTTCATTATTTCTTTAGGGAGAGCCTGTAGAGGGCCAAGTAGCCTCTGGAACTCATCCTCTCTTTAGAGCTGGCATGTCCGGTGAATGCCCCTACAGTCTATCTCTGTATAAGAAATAAGAAGTTTTCACATTTTCAGAGGTCACTTGGAGTGTATAGCTCACATTTGAAATTATGGGAAATGGATACCTTGCACCCTTAAACAAGTACATTCCATTTTCAGATCAAGATGGTATCAGAGCACTAGGTTTTCTTGACTGACATCACTAGCTTGATTGTGTAGCTTGAAAGGTGTCTTAAACAGTGTTGAAGATTGACTGCTTTATTATTCTGCAAACTACTTGTTGTTTGAGTTTTCTAAAGCTCTTTTGTTCATTTTTATAATGACAACTTCCATAAGTGAGTTCTCAAAATCATCCTCCTTCACAAGATTTTTTGATGAAGGCTTGAAGCAAGAATTTTTCATCATGATGAATATGGTAAGAGGAAGTTGAAGGATAAAATGCATGCATGAGAATGATATGCATGAGCATAGGGATCATGATGATTTCCTTGTATTTTAAACATGTATGTGTGATTAACTTGAACGGTTGATTACTTTGTTTTTAACCATGCATGTAATGTAATATTGACTTGGAAAAAGTTAATTTCATCTTCAAGATTGTAAAGAGGAGAAATGATGAAGTGTTTCATCTTTGTAAAATCCTTCTCATTTGGGAGGCAGCTCTTCTTCTGGAGTGGAGGTGCAATGGATGGGCATCGTGATAGTTGATAAGGCATGACATTTTGGCATCAGTATGCTCTTTTGGCTGAACGAAAGAGGATATTTCTACTCCTCAAGTGCTGTATAGTTCAGATCAGAGATTCAGTAAGCTTTTGGGGACCAAAAACCTTCTGATTTGGGAGGTGTGATCATGAGCTCAAGACCAAGTGTCGTAAAATGGTCAAAAATGAAATTGCTCAGAACTGGTTTGAACCTAAACGACTAGATAGAGCTCGTCTTCCTGATTTAGGTTCCGCAAACGGTTCAGAAAACGGTCGCCGTATGAGAAAGTTATGCCAAAAAGAAGAATGGTCCAATAACATTAAAATTTTGATTTTTTTCAAAAAAAATTCAAAATAGAATATTCTTTGGAATATTCTGTTCTGGGCTGGCCAATAGCAAGCTGCCACGTGGCAGGCTCGAAGGCCGCCACATGGCCCAGATGATGTCAGCAAGCATGTTGGGGCACGTGTTTAAAATTTTTGGTGGCAGCGGAGAGGTTTGAACCCACGACCTACCACGTAACAATTCCACGTCTTACCGTTAGACCATATGGTTAAATCTTGTAAGTAGTGGCGGAGAAACCTTTGATAAAGTGTAAACTGTATTTTGGCGGGCCTGAAGGGGGCCAGGCCCCATACACGTGACCAACATGCCCAAAACCATGGGTCTAAATCCTTAACCGCTGGGTATTAAACCGTTCAACGGTTATGATAAACACGTGGTCACATATCCCATTAAGCGCGGGTTAACAAACAGTTCCCACTCCCCATTTTGCACGCTATTCAATGCATAACCGCCGACTGTTCATTGTGCGATTAAAATAATCCGTTATCCGAGCGCTCCAAAAATGGCGGAATTGCCAAATTTAGTGGGGTTATCTGGCAGTTAGCGAGTTTTAACTGGAGTTTTTCTAGGGGCAGACTGGAGAAACTTTAATGAGCCATAACTTTGGCTAGGAAAGTCCTTTTTGGACGAATTTTTTTTTTGATTTTGGGTCTCCTCGACCTTTTGAAGCCATTGGCATAGGTTTCACAGCCATCTGAGGTCGTTTTCAGGTCATGTTTCTTCGTGGAAGTTCCAAGAGCCACTAGGGCCAAATCAATTTGGGAGATGCATTGGGAATTGTGCAGCCATTGAATGTGGAACGAAGGTCATTCCTGAAGGTTTTCAGCATTCTGAATCTATTTCTACAGCTCATTTTTCCTGTTGAGGCATTCTTCTCACTGTTTAGCTTCAGGAAGCTTTCAGGGCCATGAGGGCCATTTCAGTGCTTGAGCTGTTTGGGGCTGTGTTCATCCATTTTTGGTGATTCAAAAGCCTACGTCTGCTATTTTCGACCTTCTGAGTCTAATGGAAGAGGTTTAAGAACCAAATGAGGTCATCTTCGTCTCAAAATTTTCCATGCAAGTTTAAAGGGCCACTAGGGCCAATTGGGGAAAGTACTGTATCAGGTACAATTTCACTATTTAGTGTTTGGGAAAGGGTATGTTTAGCTAATTCCTATCTTTTGATTCTTTATTTACAGCCAGATATGTCTTTTGAGACACTCATATTCTTGTATTAGCCTTTGTAGCATTTTTAATACAAGAGGACAAGCCTAGTTGGAGAGGTTTGGTCCAGCAGATGTAGCCCAGAAGGGGTGAACTGCTTTATCATTTTGATGTCTTTATTTGCTGAAGATGCTATGGTAAACAAAACTGATATAAAGTGTTAAACAACAAATATACATAACTTGCATACACACATAATCACCTATTCAGCTGTAGAAAGTTATTTGTCTTATTTCGCAAGACATCAAACTTCAAGTATGTGTATGTCAAAGACTTCTAAGTGTTTACTTCATTATTTCTTTAGGCAGAGCCTGTAGAGGGCCAGGTAGCCTCTGGAACTCATCCTCTCTTTAGAGGTGACATGTCCGGTGAATGGCCCTACAGTCTATCTCTGTATAAGAAATAAGAAGTTTTCACATTTTCATAGGTCACTTGGAGTGTATAGCTCACATTTGAAATTATGGGAAATGGATACCTTGCACCCTTAAACAAGTACATTCCATTTTCAGATCACTAGGTATGTTGCATGTCATCCATCAAGTTTCATTTGGTCTTAGCTGACAGATTTGTTGCCATTCATGTCGTAATGTCTCGAGATCTAGCAAGTGTTTGCTTGCCTCCTAGGAGTTCACGATCAATGGCCTGCAAGAGAGTAGGATCAAAGGACACTTATGGAAGTGCAATTGTAGTAGCAGTTGAGTGAGTGTCTACAAGTTTTCCGATCTACAAAGACACCAAACTTATTGTAGACAAGGACATCAAGGTGAAATGGCAAGAGGTCAATGATGCATTTACAGGCACTTTGCAGGCAGATTTGAGGAAGACCTCGAAAACCACCAAGTCTATGTGAACATTCACAAGTCTAGCTTGTACTAGATTGCATTCAGGTATCCCGTGTTCCCATGCACAAACATGATACATTGGATCATCTCGTGCACTGATCCCAAGACGATGACATTGAGCAGTATCAGCGGGACGAAGATTGCTACCTTCAGGGCATAGGATTATGAACAGATGTACCATATGTCAAATCCAGTGATCACCATGGAGACACCCTTCATCATACCCAGAATCAATGGCAACTCCAGGGATATCTTGAAGAACTTGGTAAAGGAGTCAACCAAATTCAGGATGACACCCAACTAGGTTTACAAGATGAAGATACTCCAGAAGGTGTATCAATACTTGGTCATTTTTGCATGTCGCTTGTATGGCCAAGATAGCACGGAAACCTTCCCGCAGAGTTGGGTGAGCGCATTGGACCAACTAGCCAGTGAATGCAAATCATGCAACTAGTCTTACATGTTGGTTCACAGGCTGAAGGAACAGGTAACAAGAGCTCGACAACTACCCAAAGGTTAGCAAACAAAAATCTACATGTCCACTTTAATCTTGGATGCAATCTGTGCCCATGAGGAGTTCCTGGGCTTGAAGTGGGCATGGACATTAGTGGAGACCTTTGAGAACACTTAGTGTAAGATGTTTTCCAACTGTAGCTTTAGAGGAGTTATCACACAACTGTTAGATCATTTTGTCACCCCGGTGTACAAGATGATATTTGAACAGGATCCACCTTGCATGTCGAAGGCAGAAATGGAGGCACTGATTGATATAGCAGATTGGTATGCCTCACTGTCCGACATGTTCATACAGATGTACAACGTAGAGAAGCCTCCACATGTTCTATTGAAGTTTTCCATGGAAAAGTTTGTCATGCAAGAGGTATCATACCACATCTCAGCAGGATTTTTAGCTAGGATGCACCGAAAGAAGAAGGCACCTTGGCCCACTCTTTCATTGCGGATTGGGTTATACGAGATACAGAATTTCAAGCATGCAGATTTGAAGCAGAGGAGATCAAGAAATATCCATTCAACACCCAAAGTTACAATCTGTATGACCCACATTGTTTTGTAAAAGATCATTTCACGAGAGGATTGATGGAGATATTGTTATAGCTTCTCCAGGCCCAATGAACCGGTCGACATTGTTGTGGAATGGTTAGTGAAGTAGCATGAAGCATCATCCAGGAGAGCACTAGGAGTAGCAGTAGCAGAGGTAAACATACCAGTGTGCGACAAAGGCAAGAGGAAGATTGTCGATAGCGCGGAGGCAAAACAAAGCTACAAGTTCTGAGCATACCCACTTGTGCAAAAAGCAAATTTGGTCATACAGGTGAAGAGGAAACATCACAATAGGAGGAACGCGCAAAGGAAGAGAGAAAAATGCAAAATGGAGGAAATAGAGAAGGAGTTGCATGATTTGAAGGAGAAACTCTAGAAGGAACATGAGTTGTGAAGACAGGAGAAGGAAACACAACATGAACATGTATAGTAGGGGGTGAAATATGTACAAATAGCTTAAAATGTGCCTGTACAAGTACTCGACTCATCTGAATAGTTGGCACCAAGCAAACAGGGTGAGCACTCACAGGAGTAGGACTTTGCTCAAGAGATTGAACAAGAACTTGCACAAATGGATACAAATATGGAGCAACAGGAGTTAGAGAAATACATCAACCTCATGCCTCACCATCAAGAAGTCGACCCACCAGCTTCACTAGATTCAGAAGAGAAGCAAGTCCCAAGTGACCAAGGAGACATTGAGATCCTTAGAGACAATCAGGAGGGAGAGCTGCACAACATCTCATTCAATGAGTTCCAACATAGAGTTGTGCAATCTCGCAGAGTGTCAACTCCAGATGATCAAACATCTCCTACACAGTTTGAGGAACGAGTGATCGTGTCTAATGTGTGAAAGAATCTAGCACCATTAGCTGATGCTACCAGAGCATATGCAAAAGCAACTAGCTCGAGTGTGTGCTTCTTTATAGCTAAGAACAAGTGAATGGTAAAGGAGTTACAGATGGCCAAGCAGGGAGGAGAATTGGTGACAGCATCCGCCCGAGCCAAGTTGAAGAAGGAAATATTGGATGAAGTATTGTCCTTTGAAATATTCATGCAAGCATTGTATTTAATGTTTGGTACTGTTCATAAGGTAGTTGTCCATCTCAACCTCTGGCAGCAGCGATGTGCGAGGAGAGCATGTATCTTGTCAAACATGCATGCTGTTGTCGATTACATACAAACATGGACAATGAGATACAAGAGAGCCCCATTACACTCGCCCAAGATGATGAAGCTCGGAGCAGTTGAGCTGAAGGCATGCATCTAGAGTCAATTCCGGAACTATGAAGATCTCCCCAACTCATCACTAGTTCGCAAGCTTCCCATGCACGCATATTAAGGAGCATGGATGTTGTTGTGTGCGCACATGCGATCCCATCTATTGGGACACTCACCGAGACAAAGACAAAGGCACAGGTATGATTGGACCTTGATTCGTACTTTGACGAGTTGATGCACATAGCCACTAGCCCATACTTGGTGATTAGTGCAGACACCATGCATCAGTGTGTCATTGGTCCGACCACACTCAAGACAATGATGCACATGTTATTAGATGATTTGGATAGAGGAGATCCAGCAGTGTACCCGGATGTTAGGAAGGCAAGAGTTCATTTCTAGAAAGATGTCACCTTAGCATACATGGACACCATCACAGAATACCAAGCTTGGCATCAGATCGCTACTGTCGACCACCGTGAAGATGTCGAAGAGTTGGTCTTCCCACAATTGTCCGAGTCACAGTGATGTCTTGCATGGATTGCTCAAGCCTATTTTTTCTCACATGGGTACATGTGCAAATTGTATGTAATGTCTTGTCAAGTGTAAGTTCAAGTGTCGATAGTTGGATGTAACAGTCATAGAGTAGATGAAGAGGCATGAGGAGAGATGAACAGTCACAAAGGGGAATGTCGAGGGCCACCCCATTGTAAAGGCTTTTGTTCAGCCAAGCTTTCGATAGGAGTATCTTAGAGAGAGATAGGACTGTATTGTAATGATCCTTGGCTTCTCCACTGTGCAGAGCTAGTATATCTCTTTGGAGGAGCAAGTGGCAATGATTGTAATGTTCCACTGTCAAAACTAGTGGTTGTTCATGGTTGTGTTATATGACTAGAAATTACACTTCTTAATATAACAGAGCCAACACATTTCATGCATATGTCGTATTGTATTTAAGCTATCTTGTTTGCTCTAAATAATATATGTATCTGCTTGCTTATGCATGCATGTGTAGCTACTTTCTATATATGTATGTATGAATCTTACTGAAATGTTACGTTGGTTTAACCATCACTTTGGATTGCTCGCTTACTTGCCTTCCATGTTGTGATTCATCGTTTCTCGTGCATTCCCTTTTTAACTACATGCTTTCATAGGTTTCCAAGGGGAATGCTCACCTCACACTCTGTTTGTTAGAACCGCTCATGCACCTTCCTTGACTTACTGCATTTGTCACACCCCTGCTACCAACAAGGACATCTTACTTCCCTATGTGTGAAGACGTGGTCAAGGTGATATAGTACGACCCACCGCTGGGAATCATACACCAAACGATCTGAGGCCTAGTTGGGACTTCTTACCGGGGAGATCCCTTGACATGTTGGCAGGTCCAGCACCATCAACATATCTGGCACTAGAAGGAGGGCCAGATGACAAGCTGTGTCCCCTCATCCTGTTTTGAACCTTTGCACATCTATCGTGGATTCTGTCACACTCACCCCTCCATGATGTTTTTTGCATGCCGAACCTAGCCAGTGAAGGCAAAGCATGCAACTGGTCTGACATGTTGGCTCATAGGCTGAAGGAACATGTAACAAGAGCTCGACAGCCACCCAAAGGTCAACAATCATAAATCTACATGTTCACGTACATCTTGGATGCAATCTGTCCCCGTCAGGAGTTCTCGGGCTTGAAGTGGGCATGGACATCAATGGATACCTCTGGAACACTTATCATGGGATGTTGTCTGAATGTAGCTTCAAAGGAGTTATCACACAGCTGTCATATCATTTTATCACCCTAGTGTACAAGATGATATTTGAACAGGATCCACCTTGCATGTCGAAGGTAGCAATGGAGGCATTGATCGACATAGTAGATGGGTATGCCTCGTTGTCTAGAACCTTCATACGGATGTACAACACAGAGAAGCCTCCACATGTTCTACTGAAGTTTGCATTGGACAAGCTCGTCATGCAAGAGGTATCATACCACATCTTGGCACGATTGTCAGCTAGGTTGCAATGGAAGAAGAAGGCTCCTTGGCCAGCTCTTTCGTTGTGGATTGGGTTATATGAGATATAGAATTTCAAGCATGTGGATGTCGAAGTAGAGGAGATCAAGAAATATCCATTCGATGCTTGAAGGTACAATCTGTATGACCTGCATTGTTTCGTAAAAGATCATTGCACGAGAGTACAGTTTTAGTGGATCTGTGGGGTGTGTCACTGGGCAGAGGAGGACCCATGGAGATAATGTTACAGCTTCTCCTGGTCCAATGAACCAATTGGAATCATTGTGGAATGGTTAGTGAAGCAGCATCACCAGCAACAATAGCTGAGGTAAACATACCAGTGTACGACAAAGGAAAGAGGAAGATTGTCGATAGCGCGGAGGTAGAACAAAGCTACAAGTTTCAAGTAGACCCACTTGTGCATAAAGCAACTTTGGAAATAGAGGTGAAGAGGCAACAAAATGATAGGAGGAACGAACAAAGGTAGAGAGAAAAATAGAGAATGAGTTGCATGACTTAAAGGAGAAACTCCAGAAGGAATAGGAGCTGTGCAGACAGGAGAAGGAAGCGCAACAGGAACACATACAATAGGGGGCACAACCTATACAGACAGATGGAACTGTGCATGTACAAGTAGTTGACTCCTCTCAACTGCTGGCACCAAGCAGATAGGGTGAGCACTCACACGAGCAAGACTTTGCTCAAGAGATTGAACAAGAACTTGTGCAGATAGATATGGATATGGAGCAATGAGAGTTAGAGCAAGACATTGACCTCATGCCTCACCACTGAGAGTCAAACCACCAGCTTCACTAGATCCGGAAGCAGAGCAAGTCCCAAGCGACCAAGGAGACACTAAGATCCTTAGAGATAATCCGGAGGGAGAGATGAAGAACATCTCATTTGATGAGTCCCAACATAGAGTTGTGCAATCTCGCAGAGTGTCGACTCCGAATGATCACACATATCCTACGCAATTTGAGGAACGAGTGATCGTGTCTGACATGCACAAGAATCCAACAGCATTGGCCGATGCTACAATAGCATAAGCCGAAGCTACTAGCTCAAGTGTGTGCTTCTTGATAGTTAAGAACGATTGAATGAAAAAGGAGTTATAGACGTCGAAGCACAGAGGAGAATTGGTTACAGCATTCGCCCGAGTAGAGTTGAAGAAGGTAATATTGGATGAAGTATTATCCCTTGTCAGAATCATGCAGGAATTGTATTCCAAGTTTGGTACCGTGCATAAGTAAGTTTTCCATCTCAACGGCTGGCAACAACGTGTGCGAGGTGAGCATGTATTTTGTTGAATGTGCATGCTGCGTTTGATTACATGAAAACATGGAGAATGAGATACAAGGGAGCCCCGTTACACTTGCCCAAGATGATGAAGCCTAGAGTGGTCGAACTGAAGGCATGCATCTAGAGTCATATCCGGAACTATGAAGATCTTCCACATCTCATCACTAGTTTGTAGGCTTGCCATGCATGAGTATTCAGGAGCATGGATGTTTTTTTGTGCACACACATGATCCCATCTATTGGCACACTCACCCAGATAAACACAAAGGGACATGTCGGACTGGAGCTTGACTCGTACTTTGACAAGTTGATGCACATAGCCACCAACCCAGACATGGTGATCAGTGCAGACACCATGCATGAGTATGTCTTTGGTCTAGCCACACTCAAGACAATGATGTGCATGTTATCAGACGATTTGGACAGAGGAGCTTGAGTAGTGTACTCAGATGCTACAGAGGAAACAATTCATTTCCAGAAAGATGTCACCTTAGAGTACACAGACACCATCGCAGACTACCAAGCTTGGCATCAGTTTGCTATTGTCAACCACCATGAATATGTCGAAGAACTAGTTTTCCCATAGTTGTCTGAGTCATAGTGATGTCTTGCATGCCTTATTGAAGCCTATTTTTTCTCACATGGGTACATGTGCAAATTGTATGTAATTCCTTGTCAAGTGTAAGTTCAAGTGTCGATAGTTGGATGTAACAATCATAGTGTAGATGAGCAGTCACAAAGGGGAATGTCAAGGGCCACCCCACCCTTTTCTATATATAGTCCCTCATAACTCATTGTAAAGGCTTTTTGTCAGCTAAGCTTCCGATAGGAGTATCTTAGAGAGAGCATGGACAATATTGTAACAAGCCTCGACTTCTCCACTATGCAAATCTAGTATATCTCTTTGGAGGAGCAGGCAACATTGACTGTAATGTTATGCTATCGGAACTAGTGGTTGGTCATGGTTGTATTGTATGGCTGGAACTTACACTTCTTAATATAACAGAGACAACACATTGCATGCATATGTCGTATTATATTTCAGCTATCTTGTTTACTCTAAATGATATATGTATATGTTTACTTACGCATCCATGTGTAGCTATTTTCTATTATGTATGTATGAATCTTACTGAAATGTTCTATTTGTTTAACCATCACTTTGGATTGCTAGCTTACTTGCCTTCCATGTTGTCATGCATCTTTTCTTGTGCATTCCCTTTTTAACTACATGCTTTCATAGGTTTCCAAGGGGCACACTCACCTCACACTCCATGTGTTAGAACCGCTCATGCACCTTCCTTGACTTACTGTACATATCAAACCCTTTCTACCAACGGGGACATCTTACTTGCCTCTGTGCCAAACTGCAGTCAAGGCGATACCGTATGACCCACTTTTGGGACTCCTACACCAAACGGCCTAAGGTCTAGTTGGGACTTCTTACTGGGGATATCCCTTGACATATCCTCATTGTCCTTCTGTCAGGGACCATTTCCCAACTTGATGATCTGAAAATGAATATCTTAGATTAATTTTAAGGTATTACAGACTCATGTGCATGGATTCGCCTATATTACTTAGTGCAATGGATCGATAAGGTTGCAAATAACATAGACAATGAGTAGTTAGAGAAACAAAATAGACAAACACACATAACACAACAAGTTTAATATGGAGTTCACCCAAAACTCTTGGGATACATCTGCTGGTCCAGCCTTCAGTGGTGACCTCTCTATTATGTCTTCAAGAGCAGAGTTTTACAAAATGTGAGCTCAAATTGAGTCTCAACACAACAGATACAAACAGTAGGAATTTGCTTGAATCCCTCAAGCCTCTATGAGTACACAGACTCTCCCTCTCACTCTCTGTCTCTGTCTTTTCTTTGTCTCAGCACTGCTTGCCTCTGTCTTCTATCTTCTATGGCTTTTAAGCCAATCGGCACTGTCTGTTCGTTTCCTCTTCTGGGCTGTCTAACTTTCGGCCTGTCTGCTCAAATTCTCTCTTAGCACTAAGAAATCATTATTAAATGTATTTGGGTATGGTGGCCACCTGTTTTGTAACAGAATGGACCATCAGCACCTTTGAAACACTAAGAATAGTTTTTCTCTATTTACACAAAGAAATACACTAAAACACAGGAAAATCTGCCAATCTTCTATTTATCGGACCTGAAATATCATTAAATCCGCCCTAGACTCCTATCGGGTCTACCTTTATATTTCTATCACATGTCCATCGTTGATTTGGATGATCATGATCCAATAGTTGAGATTCATTTTGGGTGGGTATGGCATACAGAGATTACTCGCCCGAAAAAGCGGTTTTCTCAAGCCACGTGTCAGCCAGTGGATGGGATTGGATGGAGCCCGTCTAATACCACTTATCGCCTAAGTCCCGCCCGAACTCCCGCTCATTATGGAACTCAAATACATTAAACTACATGTATAAACCCTTTCAGGTTCATTTTATTTCTTTATTCGCATTTCCTTTGTTTTTCATTTATTTAATGAAAATGCGAAATACATTGAAAAAACCCATTTACCGGACTTGAAATATTATCAAATTTCATCCATAATCCTATTGGGTTCGGCTATCACAGTCGCATATGTATTGGCCCCACTCCTTTGTGTTGCTACGATGTGATATTGCGATGCAATATGTTGCAATCACATATTTCATAGTCCCCAAGTCATTGGTAAGCATTCCTTGTATTTTGCTGATGCGATATTACAGGTTAACCTGGGTCGTCGATTTGCTCACTTGATATATGGTCCTCATTGACTCACGTTGATTGCGATCACAACTTTCATATGGTAGCCTCTGATATCCTCCGCTTGCCATCTCCGATTGTGATATGTTGATCGGATCCGGACTGTTGATCAGCCAAATCTGACGGCTCCTGTGCATCATTGTCCAAGCCCTTGATAACTCTGTTTTTGGCCATTTCTTCTTGTTTTTCCTTTGCAATAGTGTTTTTCGACCTTTTGTAAATGTTTTTCTTTGCGATAGTTTTTAATCTTATGAAGACTTAAAGGGTTTTAGGATGCATTTTGGATCACGCCTTCTCACTGAAAAAGATTTTCGACCACCAAAAGTTGGTTTTTAAGCATTGATCAAGTGAGGATACAACTTCCTCACTTGCCCAATCTCTATCCATCATGCACTGCTTGGTTTTGAACCTTTGAGTATGATTCTCAAGTACTCAACATCCCCTCTACACATAGTTCTCACTTTCCTGTCCAGAACTGTGTCTTCCTGCAACTCATTGAGATATTCAGGCAACAGATCATCAACAGAAGGCAACTAAATTTGCTCTTCGAGACCTTCAATCAATGAAGGTTCATATAGTCTCAAGTTCTCTATATTAATGACTGAATAGATATGCATATAAGCTGGCAAATCAAGGCGAAAAGCATTTTCACCCATTTTCTCAAGTATCTTGAAAGGCCCATACCTTATTGGCTTCAACTTCTTACCTTCACCTTGCATTCTGTCTTTGCTGATGTACAGCCAAACTTGATCACCAACTTGGAAGCTATGCTCAATTCGATGCTTGTCATGCCTTGCCTTGTACTTGGCCTAGCTTCTTTCCAGTTGTTCCTGCACTACCTGGTGAATTTGTTGAATCTGTTCAATGAACTTGGTTGCTTTTTCCACATCACTGTGTCCATCAACTGCTATGTCTTTACTAAAGACAAAATCCAAGGGAGATTTTGGTGTAAAACCAAAACAAGTCTCAAAAGGAGATCTCTGAGTAGAAGAGTGCTTAACACAGTTGTAAGCATGTTGCACATAACACAAATGTTCATCCCAAAGCTTGGGATGCTTGTTGCAATAGCCTCTGAGCAACTGGATCACTATACTATTGACCACCTATGTTTGGCCATTTGTTTGTGGATGAAAGGTTGTGCTCTTCTTCAGTCTGGTGTCCATCAATTCCCACAGTGTTATAGGCATATTTGGGCACTGCAACCCCAATTACATATGTCCATAAACCAAGGGCTTCTAAACCCCTAAAAGTGTTGTTTCATACCCTAAAGGAACAAGGTCATATGATTACATCATCTCCCAGAAGTTCTCCATGAAAAACTACTCAAAACTGGTCAAAACTGGACCATACAGACTGCTCCAAGCATAGGGTGCGATGCCTCACCTATTACACACGGGGGGTGTGATGCATACTAGAAAGCCCTTCTGTAGGGTGCGATGAGAGAGAGCAGACAAATGGCGGAAGTAGTTTGCTAGGTGGAAACCCAGAGAATCTTCTAGAAATTGCTCATACGACACTTGCCTCTCTGAATTCGCCCAAAGATGAGTAAGAGATCTAAAATCTCCAAGTGGAACCAAGAACTATCAGTGAAATGACACTAATCAAAATCCCAGAAGCTGACTCACTCTCCTGTAAACATCTATATATGTATCCATCATCCTAGAGATCCAGAGGCTGGAATTTTGTAATTTGCAAGGAAGTGCTGTTGATTTCTCTTTGAAGACATTGTTGGGTGATCTTGCTTTGTATGAGGTGAAGAGGGATTTCACGCTGGGAGGATGATGCGAGACCAGATAGCTTGGTTGTAATCCTCTCTTCTACTACTTCTATCAATAAAGCTATTTGAGTTTTCCTCCATATGCTTGTATATCTCTGAATCTTGTTTGTGTATGCATTTATATGGTTAATGTACATCTGATCCTACATTATTTATGGTTATAGATCTCTATGCTTTGATGGTATTTTGCTGCCTTAACTCTACAGGTGTTCTTTGAAGTGAGACAAGTGAAAATGAAGTGGCGAAAGCTCTATCAAAGGGGAGAGGAAACAAGCAAGGAGACTAGCAAAAGACTGAGGTTGGTGCTCTCTGCTTCTTTCTCATCTATCTCTCATAAAGGAAAACACAAGTGACTTTAGTTTGTTTGTTTTTAAGATAGCTACCTGTCTTAGTAGGACTAGCAACTATGAATGGACACTAGTTTTCCTAATAACAAAATGGAAACTCTGCTGGGAAGCGAATAGTTTGTTTTTTTTGTTACTGTTGTTTGCTTTATAAACCATAGATGAAGCCTGAAGTTAAGGCAGCTAGCCTTCGAACTGCTTTTGCTATGCAACTGCAAAGTAGATCAATGCTGCTTCAGTCAATCTCTGGGTTGGTTTATGAACTGAACATCTATCTTGCAAACATCCTAAGTGCCTTGGCGGTAGCTCAAATAAACTCATTAGATCAGCCCCTATACTTTGTGTTTACTGACAATCATTAGCTCAACCTAAATCCCTGAACTTAGCTACAAACTGTGAGTGAAAACCAAGCATAGTCTCATCCCTGGACCATCGCACTGTCTCTTCTTGGCAACCTAGATGCATCGCACCTCCCGTGTGTTGCAGGTGAGATGCATCCCTGTTTCCCTGTGTTACAGGTGCGATGATTGAATGAGATTGTTTCTGCCTCCAGATTTTGGTTTTTTCTTCATTGTCTTCAGCTTTATTCAGTAGTTTTGCTGTCTATGATAAGTATATCTCTGTTGAAACCATCTTCCTTTGCATTATTCAGCCTCCATCAGAGGGAATTATGAATTTTTTTTTTATGTATTTTTCATCATTTACAATTCTCCTTTGCAAATAGTAGCTTAATTGAACTGTCGTATTTTGATTTGAAAGTCTCACAAGTGTCGTTTTCAGTCAAGAAAAAGAGTGTCACAAAGAATTCCTCTTTTAGGTAGTCGATTACACTTTTGCCATTGTATTTGATTTGAATCATTAATATTTCAAGTGTCGAAAGCAATTTTAAATTTGAAATCACAAAGTGTCGTCTTGGCTTTACTTTCATTTTTTAGAAAAAGAAAATTGTTAGTACTGTCGCTTTGAAAGAAGATATTTCAAATCTATACTTAGTTTTCTTTTTGTCATTCTCAAATTAAGGAAATTGAAAAAAAATACATGCATGTGCATTTTCATTAAGACTGCATGCTCAAATTGATTTAGGAAAAGTGCATCTAGTGTGTGCTCTCTGCTCTATGTTGAAAGAATTTCATTTCTCTTTCCTTAGTAGCTAGGATTTTCATTGCAAAAAGAAAGTGGATGATTGTTTAACATCTTAGATTGCATATTTATGAATTGTATATCTACATCACACAGTGAAACTTAAAGGCAAACTTCTTAAGAAAGATCAACTGTAAAATAAACTTCAATGAACATAAAAACGCTTTGGAACTTAATGCACAACATTTAGAAGTCTAGGCTAGAGACGTATTCTAGTGTCGTAAAGCTTGGTAACTATCGCTTTCATCGTAGGTTGGGTGATTCCTCCTGTTTGAGACAACAACTACCAGTACGGACTTGTGCTCCCATGTACCATCGAGTATATATTGGGAGACCATAATAGGCTACATCCTTTATCCTTAGGAAGTCGTGTCTGCCGCCCTATTGATCGCAATGCACTGAACACAACATTCGGGAAGATTGATTTCCGTACTGTAAAAAGTATTTTGTAGTTTTGCGATTGGTTTGGTAATCCCTCTGTCTAGATTTCCAGATTAGTCACTTTCATTCCGTTTCAGACTCCTTAAAAGAAAAGGTCCATCTGAGCACTTGTCACTTTAGGCTCATTAAAAATCGAAGGTGACTAGAGTCATCTTTAGCTTTTTCTTGACTCTTAAAAATTTTAAAAAGCAAGTTGTGTCAAAGCATCACAAAATTCATTTAATTTGGAATAACATTTTCCCCTTTTTATTTTGAGTTGATCAAGTAATCCGCAATCGTGGAAGAAAGTCAATCAAAACCCCATTGTTCGTGGAGACTAACGAGTCAACCGTCTTTGACTCCAGAAACAAAACCATTCTAAGCCAAGCGATCTCATTTAACTGGGTCAAAGTCTCCTGGTTTGTTTAAAAATTGTGTTTCAACATCCTCAGGAACTCCAGTTACTCCAACTATTTATGGTATCCCTGCCTCTACAGAAGAAGTTCCATAGTTACAAGAGGACACTAGAACTGATCCTACTGTAACGGTAAACACATATATTCCTGAACTAGCTCCATCTAGGACTGATTTGGAAGGTGTTGACCCTCCAACATCTGTCACTGCAGAGTGTGTACCTTCTTTGGCACTAGAAATATTTTATAGACCTGACCGTCTGCCTCTTGGAACTAGGATCCACCTATATCATTCTATTTCATAAGATAGTCAACCTTCATCGCAAGTTCCTGTAGAATCATTAGGAAGTCTTTTGGATAGACTCAATATGTCTGAACAACCATCAACATCCAGGACTATGTCATCTGATACAGCAGTAGCAGAACTTCCTACCACTACTCCGAAAATGTTTGCTGGTGTACCATCTGTCCCAACTAGCTCTCAACCGCTAGATGGAGTCCAGCCAGGGACTATTTCGACAGTATGGTCTGTTCCCGTTTATTCATCTGGAATAATATCTGGAATTTCCTATGTTGAGTCTCAGCAAATTCATCCTCCACAACAATATCAATTTGTGCGGTCCAGTCTACAAGGACCAATTTTTCCTTTGAACACTGGATTGCCACCATATGGGGGGTAGTATGCCTTTTCATTGTTACCTCCAGGAGAACAACCATATGAGAGTTCACAACATAATTTGGGTCAAGCTGGAATTGCATCCAGTGGTTGGGTGCCAACACTGCCTCAACAGCCAAGAGTTGTATATTCAATGCAACCAAATCTACCTGTGTGGAATATTCCCACTACACCAGCTATTGTAATGGTGTCGCAAGTACAAGCATTGCCTGTTGTATGTCAACCTCAAGTCTCCCAGGTCGTAATACAATAGCCTCTTGTCTCAATGACTCAACCACAATGGCCGATTAGTGGTTCCTTAACTGAAGCGACTTAGGCTCAAATGGGTACTATCACCCCTCATCTTGGTCAAACATCCAGTATTGGACAAAATAAAATGGCTTCACAACCATGGCTGGCGCAATATGAACAACCGCAATTCCAGCAAGCTTACTAAGGACCTGAGCAACAAAGCTTTGTGGGTAATGGGCAACTGTATATTCAAAACAATCACCATCAATCATATCATAATGGTTATGCCCATCAACCTTATCAAAGTTATCAGCATCAAATACATTATGCTGGTATGCAAAGACCCACTACTCCGGCGATCCCATCTTATCCTAGGTATGCTTCCCAAACCTGAATCAACAGTTGCCTTTCATCGCAACGTTGGAATTACCAGATCTGAATCAGCTAACAAATGATCCAATTGCTTATGCCCCTTAGTGGCTAGCGATTCCTCATAAACTTCTATTAGATATTCCTAAATTCAATGGAAATCCGGGTGAAGATCCATTGAATCATGTGATGACCTTTCATCTATGGTGTTCGTCCAACACTCTCAATGATGATTCGATTAGACTTCGCCTCTTTCAGCGAATGTTAACTGGTCCTGCAGCAAAATGGTACATCGAATTGCCTAGAGCTTCATTCGATAAATTCAGCACCATTGCCACAACCTTTTTAACCCATTTTCAGTTACCCATAAGGTACAAAACCGGAACGGAGCTTCTTACCAATTTTAAGTAGACGACAGCCACTCACATATCTGATCACATTCATGAGTGGCAACATCGTCATTGAATGGTAAAAACATATGTCCCTGATCAACTACTAGCTGAATGGTTTATTAAGTCATTATTACCTTCTATTACAGAAGATGTTGCTAAGGGGGGAGTTGTCACTGAAGAGCAAGTCATTGCTCATGCACAATATCTAGACTTGATTTATACTCAGTCTGGCATGCTCTACGACAAAATCCCTAATACTCCTAGACCAGAGTTTTTCATTGCTCCTCCTCCTAAATCAAACAAGGACTCTCATGCCGATGATGGTGTGATAGGCACAACCAGCACGAAAACAGCAAAGGCTACAACTAAGAAGGACCGTACAGTTTCTTGTCAAAATGAAAATGATGAACTTATTGCCTTGGAGGTTAATGCTGTGTCAACCGACAAAGGCAAAGAACCAAAACAACCAGAGAGCAAGAAGAAAGGGAAAAGCAAAAAGAAGAAACAGGATGATTCATCTCCTAAAAAATCTTCTGAAAACCCTTCTGGGCAAAGAAAACCTCCTGGACCATGTCAGATATGTGATGAGGACCATTGGATGAAAGATTGTTCTTATAAAGCTGAGACTAAGAAGTTCTTTAAGAGTTCAAAAACCTCAGCGGTATTGACTGATCCGTTTCCAAACCCAGAAACCAATTTGGTTGCTAGCGACAATGCTTCCCCTTCCTAAGTGCTTATGTTGTCCATTTCGAAACAAAAAAATGATGCTTTGATATCGACAAGGAACAAAGATTATGGGAATCCACAGCTATTGAACAACAAGGCTCCAGATCAACCTAGTAGTTTGACAACAACTTCAATTGAAGTTGTGCCACCCATCATTCTTGAGCTAACAATAAAGCCGCCAAAGGGAGTAGTACACAAATCGAGATTTAATCCTCGTGCCTGAGCATCACAGAATTATAATATAGTAGAGGATCTAGCCCAATCGCCATCTGCTATGTCAACACTTGAAGTACTACAAAATTTCCCCTCCCAAAAGCAGGCTCTATTATCAGTAATAGGTGGGATTTACCCAACAGATTCCAATCTTGTGGCCTTTAATCATAAAGGATTTCAACCTTAGTTACCAGCTCACCTCACTTTCCTCATCTAAGTGAAAGCCCTCAGCAAAACTGTTCATCGAACAATTATTGATGAGGGGGCATCTACCTGCATTATGTCAATGAGTTGCTGGAAAACTTTAGGATCACCACCCTTGTCAAGATCATCAACGACATTAAAAGCATTCGATGGATGAACATACACCCCGTATGGGATCTTAAGTAACTTACAAGTTGAACTGGGGGGCAAGACAATAGAAATTGACATTGAAGTTATCGATGGAAACCTTGATTACAATATCTTACTAGGAAGGCCCTGGATTTATGCCATGGTTGCTGTTGTATCAACTTACTTTAGAAAGATTGCATTTCCTTTCCAAGGAGGAATTATAATCATTGATCAACAAACGTTTCTCCCCAACAGTTTACAAGTTACAGGAAGCATTCCAATGATCCATGGAAGCTCTCATTCGCTTCAAAATGTCGGAGTAGGCCTACTGAAAGACCCTACCTTGATGGGTACTTTTTCCCTACTGCCTCCGAGTAATCTGGTAGAAGTGGAGATAGTAGGAACCTGCAATATGATATCTTCCATTCAGAACATTTCCAAAAAATTTATTAACATGGATCATCAACAGGTTTTGCCTCCAAGCCCAATAGAGATTTTGTAGCAATAAATTTTCTCAGCTTGGGTGGCAAACCCAAATCAACACTCATCGAGTGTTTGGGTGGATAGGTCAAAGGAATATGGCACCTCTTCAGATCCTTGGTCACATGTACATTCTACTGATGAAGGAATTATTCAGTCGATGATGATAGGAGAGGCACCATGGGAAGATTACCACCATTGTTCCCATCCTTCGGATTACAACGAAGATTATTCCATCGACCTTGATCATCCTTCAATTTTTTATTTTCTATCAAATACTATAAATACGGTGCATTCCTAGCAAAATCTGTCCAATATTGAAGAAACTATCGCCATAAATATCTCGATCAAACCTAATGTTGTAGAGAATATTCATGTCGACAAATCTTGTTCTTCTTCAGAACTGGAAATATATTGCGCTCTCTTTCGTGAATTCATAGATGTCTTTGCATGGTGATACGAAGAAATGCCAGGCATTGACTCGAGTATAGTTGAACACGAAATCAAGATGTATGCAGATGTCAAACTAGTACGACAACGGCTTCAGCAGGTGCACCTGAAGAAAGCCGCTGCCATTAAGGTAGAAGTTTAAAATTTTTTACATGCTGGTTTCATTTACCCGGTTCCTCTAACTGATTGGGTATCGAATATTGTTCCTGTGATGAAAAAGCAAGGAACAATTAGAGTGTGCGTTGATTATAGGGATGTAAATCAAGCTTGTCCAAAGGATAACTACCCTACACCCTTCATCGACCAGATAATTGATGAATGCGCCGAATGCGAAATATTTCCATTTATGGATGGATTTTCTGGGTATAATCAAATAAATATCCGCCCACAGGACCAGCCAAAGACTACATTTATATGTCCATGGGGCACATTCGCCTATCGCAAATTACCTTTCAGTTTAAAGAACGCAGGGGAAACTTTTCAGAGGGCTATGAATTATGCCTTCCATGACATTAAGAACATTGTTCAACCATATCTCGATGATCTTCCAGCTCATTCGCGAAAGCGGACTGATCATCCGCAGCATTTGAGAGCTATATTTTTACGTTGCCGACACCACAAGATACGACTCAATCCACACAAGTGTGTGTTTTTTGTTGGTTCTAGTCGTTTACTTGGCTTTGTGGTTTTTAAGGACGGAATTCGACTCGACCCATGTAAGGTTCAGGAAATCATCAATATGCCTCCACCTTCAAATTTGCTTCAGATTCAGAAACTCCAAGGGAAAGCAAACCTTTTAAGGAGGTTCATTCCAAATTATGATGAACTTGCTAAAGGTTATACACGCCTTTTGAAAAAAGAAGTACCCTTCAACTGGGATCAGGTTGCAAGCTTCCTTTGATGCTCTAAAGGAATCCCTAATAAAAGCATCATTAATGTATGCTCATGATTATCAAAAAGACTTTAACCTGTACCTAGCTGCAGCAAATACAACCATCGCAATGGTTTTAGTTGAAGAAGAAAATAGAATCGAACATCCTGTCTATTATTTAAGCTGAAACTTAAATGATACAGAAAGAAAATACTCCTATGTTGAAAAGCTGGCTCTTGCAGCTATTCAAGCTATACAGAGATTTCGACACTATATCCTCTTTCGCAAAACTACCATTTTATCAGATTGCAACCCTATGACTTACATTCTGTTACGTCAGTTACTTGGGGGCAAATATTCAAAATGGATAGCTATTTTGCAAGAGTTTGATCTGGAATTCATAAAATCCAAATTAAAGAAATCTCTAGTTTTTGCGGAGTTATTATGCGACTTCCCATCGTCGTCCAACGATTCAACATCCAAAGAAACAATCATCGATGAATCTTTGTTTTTGATATCGTCAAGCGATCCATGTTATTGAGATATAATCATCTATCTCCAAACCCAAACATACAGGCCTAATACCTCACTCTGAACAACAACGTACTCGATACCAAGCAAAAGGCTACATGATTGTCAGTGATATGCTTTACCATCATGGTATCAATATTGTTCTGCGAAGGTGCCTCACCCATGAGGAGGCCGAAAAAGTCCTGAATGATTGTCATTCAAGTGCGTGTGGGGGGCATCAATCTGGTTATGCTACGACACAAAAGATTTAAGAGCAGGTTACTTCTGGCCAACAATGTTCAAAGATTGCATAACCACAGTCAGAAGTTGGCATGCTTGTCAAATCTTTGACCGCAAAACCAAGATACCACCCACACCTTTGCAACCAGTAGTTGTTGTTGGGCCATTCACCAAATAGGGCATAGATTTCATGACATGTAACCCCACCTCGGCCAGGGGGCATTGGTATATCATAGTCGCAGTTGACTATTTTATGAAATGGGCTGAGGCGATGCCTACATTAAACAACAGCGGTGAAACGACTGCTCTATTCTTTTTCAATCATGTAGTCTCTAGGTTCAGTGTTCCACAAACTATAGTCACAAATCATGGATCACATTTTCGCAATCACATGATGGTCAAATTGGCTGCGAAACTAGGATTGTCCAACAATAGTTCTACTCCGTATTATCTGCAAGCTAATGGACAAGTTGAGGCCATCAACAAAGTCTTAAAGCACATGCTGCAAAGGATGATTGGAGTCCACAAACGGAGTTGGCACCTAATGCTATACTCAGCCTTGTGGGCATATAGAACCTCAATAAGAAATGCGACCGAGATTACACCCTTTCAGCTGGTGTATGGCCTGGAAGCCATCTTACCAATTCAATGTGAGATTTCATCTCTCAAGCTTGCGATCGACCTTCTCCCGAAACTTCAGAGGAAGAGGCTCATTTCTTGGAACTAATCCGATTGGATGAAACCCTTCATGACGCCGCCTTGGCTAACAAAGCCCATAAGAAATGAGTTAAGGTGCAGTTTGACAAAAATGTCAAACCCCGTGTCTTCTTAGAAGGTGACTTGGTCTTGATTTATGATCAGGAATCTGATAAATTGGGAGCGGGTAAGTTCCAATCTTTGTGGATGGGTCCCTACATTATTAAACGAGTGTTAGTAAAAGGAGCCTATGAGCTAGTAGATTACGATGGAATTCCACTGGTGCAACCCTGAAACTGGTTGTACCTTAAGCATTACTATGCTTGAATAAGTGTAGTAACCTCTTTATATGCTTTTGTTACATTTTTGTTTTCGTCAAGGGCGATCATTTTGGTTAGGTAATCCACTTTTACATTTTTTGTAGATGTCAAATCTATTGGAATCATTCATTGGATATGCTGACGGAGCTAGTCGTAGTACACGGAACCTATCTTCTGCAGCCTGGGCCATTTTTGATCCAAGTGGCGAATTAGTGTGTTTCAAAGGAGTATGTATCGGTCGATCCATGAACAACATTGCTGAGTATAGCTTGTTGATAGAACTTCTCTCTGATGCCATCACACATGGCATACGCTGACTTTTTGTCAAGCTAGACTCACAACTTGTCATCCTACAACTTACTGGCATATATTCTATTCGGAATCCAGTGGTCTATCGTATGTTCCTAAGGGTCATGATTTTCGAAAGGAAGTTTGATTTTATTCAATATAAACACATTTCCAGAAACTTAAACACATTAACTGATTCATTAGCAAATTATGTGTTAGATAAACATTTGCAGCATTTATAAAAGAAAGCATTTCAATCAACATTTGCATCAGGATCATATAACTTAACCAAAGTAAAGCTCTGAAAATAAAAAATATATATAACTGTTTATAGTTTATCAAAGATGTTCTGTGTCCAAGAAAAAATTAGTCACATGACCCATAAACTCAAAAATGCAGAAAAGCACCCTAGACTAATGGTGACGGTGATAAAAAGTCATCGCTTGTGTGATCATACGTAAAAGCCTAGTCCATCGACTCAGCACGCCAATAGTATGGCGCTGTAATCTCAGAGGTAACTCGTCGGTCCTCACATCCTAGATACCAAGGGTGAGACCCTCGATCTAATCCTGCAATACTGCAATGGTCTCGGCTACATCCAGATCGCGAAGGACAACCCTTCCCACAACCTCTCCTGCTGGAACAACAACTGCTACCCTCGGGCGCACTGCCGGTCGCACTGGTCCAATATCTGCACAAATATATGAGTTTTATTAGTCTTGATAGCATTTAAAAAACATAAGAACATTATAAAAACAATAAACAGAGATATGGTCAGATCTTTTACCTATAACACCCCACTACTCACCAGCTGGCAGCACCAAATCTAGGTCACCCCGGAAATCCATCTCAGCATATGGATACTCAGCAAAGACCATCTCCTGATGGTCGAACCATTCAAAGAAGGCATCAAAGAATGAAATCTGTGACTGACTAGCATGTTTGGCCATAAGATCGACCCATCTCTGCATCCGTGGTTCTGTCGATACTAGCAGTCCGAGTGAAATGTACTGTGGCTGCATCAATGGATCTTCTCCAAGGCGAAAGCGGTCAGAATAGAACCATAACCAAAGTTCTTAGATCTTCCATTCTTCACCTTGGTAAGTTGTTCTTTTATAACCGGAAGTACTGCATCACACCAGTTGAATACCTTTAGTTCAAGGAATTCCAGAGCATATTGCATATAAGACCTATTGGCCAAATGAAGAGTCGCACTACTAGCTAATCTAACAAAGGTGAATAAAATAGTCCTCAAGGACCCATCAGTGACATCTCGAATACTTATCTTACCGTCCCTGCTCGGCTGAGATACATCTCTACAGAATCAGCAAATGTAATCCCTCACGGATTCACCTCCATGGGTGGATCTTGATAGTGAGAGAGGAACACCATGCCTTGATAAACTGGTCAAGAAGTAGATATCCTCAACTATCAAAGGAATGGATTTACCTCGAATCTGGAACACTTGGTTGGTAGGATCCCATGCATCGAGAAAATATTGCAACAAATTAATTTGTTGCCTTATGCTAGATATGCGGAAGAATTTGAGCAAGCCACAGTTCCGCAATGCAGTCACCGTACCCAGATCATGTAAAGCAACCATGTCCTCTTCTTCATGCTCATGTTCATGCCATGTAATGACCATCTTGATCCAATGAATCTCTGAAAAACAAACAAGAGAAGAATTAGGATCTTGATTCAAGAAAAAATAGGCAAAATTTCCATGAAAAAACAGTGCATAAACTTTCCCTTTTGTGCCCATCGCACCCCAGCTGTGTACTAGGTGAGATGCATCCTGATTAGCAAATGGCTAGCTTAGTATGCATTGCACCTTTCGATGTACATTAGGTGCAATGGGGAGAGAATGAATTGTTCAAACCCTAGAGGCCTAGAAGAACAGGAAACCATGCTCAAAATCAGAAAAGGAAAGAATGCAATTGAAGAGCTCAGGGTTAGCTCCTACCTAGTCTAGATGGTGCCAAAAATAGTCCACAGAATCTCCCAAAATCAGCTAGTGAAAATCAAGGGGGAAAACACCTCCAGAGCTCCAAAAATCCCAAATTTGAATGAAATGGTAAAAATGAGAGGCAAAAACTATTATTATGTTACTATTCACGTCGTTCAAGTCAAATATTGTTGTTTAACTCATTTTTCAAGCATGTATTTACATTTCTAATCAATTTGATGGAGTAATTGAACAAGCAACACGACCGTCAAAGGAACATATTGTTAATGGTGAAATCAACGTCTCTAACTAATATCATGAGCAGTTTTACGCAAAGTTCAAGCTCGTTAAAAAATAAACCTAGCCATGAGCAGTTTTACGCGAAGTTCAAGCTCGTTAAAAAATAAACCTAGCAATGAGCAAGTGTTTCCATAGAGTTTAAGCTCATTAAAAAGTGGACCCTACCTTTAGTAAATAATCTTTGTGATCGCAAAATTATTAGCTTTTAAATCTTGGTCGTGTTCTTACCATCACCTCCACTCTTTTTTAGCTGATCATACGCCTCCATTTGATTGTTTACCCTTTTGAGGAATAGTTGTGATGAGTGATTCTATTAGCCACCTTCTTTACACTTCCGTGATTGAAAAGTTCCAAACATTACCTGGAACCAGTTGCTATCCAAAAACATCACTCGTTCCTCAAAAAACGAGTCTCCTTTAAGCTCTTTTCATCGGACTCGTAAAATATGAAAATATTGCTGAGAAATTGGCCTCTCCAGCTTGTTAAGGTGATCAGAAGTGCCATCCCTTCGCTAGATTTTAATCTTTTTGGACCTGAGGTATTATTACATAAAAAGATCGAGCGCTTGTCTTTTTTGGCTCATTAAAACTATCGAAATGGTCATCCCTTTCGTATTATTTTATACTTTTTTGGACTTAAGGGATTACATTACGAAAAATTACCACTGGAGTTTCCTTTCCGTCCCTTTTTAGACTCTGTAAAATTGAAAAGGACCGAGTTATCTTTATCGTTAAACTCGTTAAAACAATAGCGACAAACTTGTCCATGTAGATAATAGCGAGTTTCACTGTCACTAGCCTCGTTAAAACATAGCGACAGGTTTTCCCTAAGGGAAAATTATAGAACAAGCATATGCTATCCTCCTCAAGCTTGACAAAAATAAAGAGATACTGGTCAGCAATGACTGGGGAAAAAGGGAAGAAAAATTGAATAGCTTCATTGGTAGTAGGTCGCTCTTGAACATGACACTTTCACTCCATCACCATGATTGAGTTGGTTTGGGTTATTCCATTCACTAGTCATATCACCATTGGTCCATCGTACCATCCACCTTGGGGTTAACGCTACCAATCCGTTTCAGTGTCACCGGTATGTTCAAGTGAAGTCGCTCAGAGAATTCGCCAACCTAGCTAATGCCTCATCCACTGCAATAACTTCGCTCTCCATTTTTCATGACCGCCACCCTGAACCTTATATCATCAGATCATTTTCACCTCCACAAAATCATTTGCTCCGATCCATGTTGTAGATGTGGGATTCAATAAGGCCCTCCTACAATGGGTCACTTCTTGTCGACATCAGCTCATTATCCAAGAAGTTGACTTAGGAACAACCTTTTCAGTACTTTGAAGCTTGCATGCCTCAATGGAAAGTTTCTCACTTCCAGCGACAAGTTTACATCAATGGCCTTCGACCAAAAGATTTTATGTGGAGTTTGACATCAACTCATGTATTCACACCACGTGAATTGTACTACAGTACCTTGAGGGTCATCATCATTATCAGTGATTCCTCTCACGCCTGTTAACAACTTATATCATTGGCTGGTAATCAGGCGATGTATTTCATGTTCGACATCAGATCATCTTTTGACATGGATCAACTTGTACTTCGGGTGAAGATTGAATGAGTTTGAATACCCTAGATCTAGTTTCATCCATTTGGGTTGTGATAGATTCAAGAAAATAAAGACATCAAATGTACACCACAGCTGCACAGATAATCATCCAAACTAAATGATGATGGCTCTACCAGAATAATCAGTCAGCCACACAGATGATTGTCCATCTTATGTACATGAATATGAATTTATAAAGCTAAGCATGGGAATGTTTTCCTCAGCTAGATCATGAAAATATTGTGAAAATAATGTATTGTATTGTATCTTATTACAGGTCACCTTCCAGTTCGAAAAACCTCGGATCCTCATTATAAAGTATTTCACCCGACATCAAAAGATTTATGACCTCATGCTTTAGGGGGCAACTGTTATAGACATATTTGGGCACTGCAACCCCAATTACATATGTCCATAAACCAAGGGCTTCTAAACCCCTAAAAGTGTTGTTTCATACCCTAAAGGAACAAGGTCAACTGATTACATAATCTCCCAGAAGTTCTCCATGAAAAAATACTCAGAACTGGTCAAAACTAGACTATACAGACTGCTCCAAGCATAGGGTGCGATGCATACTGGAAATCCCTTCTATAGGGTGCGATGAGTGAGAGTAGACAAACGGCGGAAGCAGTTTGCTAGGTGGAAACCCAGAGAATCTTCTAGAAACTGCTCATATGACACTTCCCTCTCTGAATTTTCCCAGGGATGAGTAAGAGATCTAAAATCTCCAAGTGGAACCAAGAACTATTAGTGAAATGACACTAATCAAAATCCCAGAAGCTAACTCACTCTCTTGTAAACATCTATATATGGATCCCTCATCCTAGAGATCCAAAGGCTGGAATTTTGTAATTTGCAAGGAAGTGTTGTTGGTTTCTCTTTGAAGACATTGTTGCGTGATCTTGCTTTGTATGAGGTGAAGAGGGCTTTCATGCTAGGAGGATGATGCTGGATCAGACAGCTTGGTTGTAATCCTCTCTTCTACTACTTCTATCAATAAAGCTATTTGAGTTTTCCTCCATATGCTTGTATATCTCTCAATCTTGTTTGTGTATGCATTTATATGGTTAATGTACATTTGATCCTACATTATTTATGGTTATAGATCTCTATGCTTTGATGGTATTTTTCTGCCTTGACTCTACAGGTGTTCTTTGAAGCGGGACAAGTGAAAAAGGAGTGGCGAAAGCTATATCAAAGGAGAGAGGAAACAAGCAAGGAGACTAGTGAAAGACTAAGGTTGGTGCTCTCTGCTTTTCTCTCATCTATCTCTCATAAAGGAAAACCCAAGTGACTTTAGTTTGCTTGTTTCTAAGATAGCTACCTGTCTTAATGGGACTAGCAGCTCTAAATGGACACTAGTTTTCCCGATAACACACAGACTTGACCAAAACCTCCCAACAAATTAGGAATCTCGATCAGATACAATGGAAGTCGGTAACCCAAAATGAACCCATACATGCTGAAAGAACAACTTCGTTGTTTGTTCAGCTGTAATCTGCTTATTACAAGGTATTAAAATGCACATTTTGTTGAACCTGTCCACAATAACATATAAATAGTCATGACCTTTTCTAGATTTTAGCAATCCCCCAATAAAGTCCATGGAAACGCTTTCCCAAGGACGAGAAGGAACTGGTAGTGGAGTGTACAAGCCTAATTTTATATTGCTGGGCTTGCTTTTAGCACACATAGTACACCCTTTAATATATCTGGAAACGGTTTCAGGCATTCTTGGCCAATAACAGAACCTTTGCAGCTGTGCAACTGTTTTACTTACACCAAAATGACCTGATATAAAATAAGTATGTGCTTCTCGGATTATGTTAACTCTTTCATTTTCTGGAATGCATAGCTTTCCCAAATGATACAAGAGTTGGTCCTTAACATAATAATCCAATTCTTCTACTTGTTTTCCATGACTTAAAGTTGCATATACATCTTTAAAATCTATATCTTAAGCATATTGTTCAATGTAGCTTTCATGCATTACTGAGTTATGATTAAGTATAGTAGATGCATTTATGATTGGTCTGGATAACATATCTGCAACCTTATTGTGTATGCCCTTCTTATATCTGATGACAAGATGAAATTGTTGTAAAAAACCCATCCACCTATAGTGTCTTAATTGCTGCAATTTAGTTTGTGAGTGCAAATACTGAAGTGGTAGATGATCTGTATGGATGATTGTTTCTTTGCCCATTAAGTAATGTTTCCACTTTTTCACACTCTGTACTAATGCATACAATTCTTTATCATATGTGGGATAATTAAATACTACGGAATTAAATGTCTCAGAATGATAGCATATGGGTTTACCGTGTTGCATCAACACTGCTCCCATGGCATAGTCACTGACATCTGTTTCAATCTCAAATGGTCGTTGAAGATCTGGCAGTGCTAGTACTGGTGCTGCACTAATTTTTTCTTTTAAGGTGTCGAAGGATTTCTGCTGTTTGCCTCCCCACTGTAACACCTTATTCAATCCTGTTAAAGCATGTAAGGGAGTTACAATCAAGGAAAAGTTAGTAATAAACTTTCTCCAATATTGTGCTGCTCCTAAGAAACTCCTAACTTCTGTAGCAGATTTGGGTTTAGGCCAGTTCACAATGACTTCAACCTTAGAGGGATCTATCTTCAATTCACCACGCCCTACAATATGACCTAAATAATTTAAATAAGTTTTGCCGAATTCACATTTTGACAACTTCACATAGATATTTTCTCTTTTCAAAACATCTAAAGTCTGCTTTACATGCTTCAAATGTTCTTCCCATGTTTTACTGAAAACAAGAATGTCATCTAAATATACAACTACAAAATCATCAATAAAAGGTCTGAGTACATCATTCATAACTCTCAAGAAAGTGGCAAGAGCATTAGTTAAGCCAAAAGGCATAACCAGCCATTCATACAGCACTTGCTTTGTTTTCAAAGTAGTCTTCCATGCATCTTGTTCTACTACTCTGGCCTAATGATAACCACTACGCAAGTCAAACTTAGAAAAGTAAATTGCCTCTTTCAGCTAATCTAATAGATCATCAATGCAAGGAAGAGGATAACGATTCTTGATCGTTATTTTATTCAGTGCTCTATAATCAATGCACATCCTCCACCAACCATCTTTCTTTCCCACCAACACAATTGGAGATCTACATGGTGATGTGCTTGGTCTTATGAACCCTTTATCGAGCATCACCTGTACCTACTTCTTAATCTCTGCATTCTCTAAAGCAGATAACCTGTACATTCCGATGTTAGGCAATGGAGCATCTTGCTGCAAATGAATATCATGCACTATTTCCCTTTTGGGTGGCAGACCTTTAGGTTCTTGAAATAGGATATCATATTCTGAAACAACTTTTACTAAATCAGCTTTCTGTTTAGCATCACAACCTTCAAATACATTGGTTTTATTAGGTTTCTTTTCCTTTACAACAATTAGTAAAAATTGCTTGCATGAATTTACAATTCTTTTCATTCGCCCTGAGTTTATGAGAGAATAGTTATTTTTGAGTTTATGAGCTCTTACAATATATTCTATTCCATCTTTAGTGAGTTGGTACTTATTTTCAGCTCTATAGAATATGGCTTTTCTATCATACAAGTAAGGACTTCCTAAAAAAATACCACATTTATCCAAGGGAACTATATCTAACTCAACCTCATCTACAAATGTTGACCCAATGGCAAACCTAAGTTTACATTGTCTAGTCACTAGTAGATTTTCTTTATCACATACCCAACCTAATGGATATGGCTTCTCATGAGGTGTTGTTAGTAAGCCCAACTTCTTTACAATTGTTTTAGAAATCAAGTTTACTTGTGATCCACTATCAAATAAAGTATCAATCATTGGATGCTTGGAAATAACTCTAATATGAAAAAGCTCATGTATTTTCCTCTCATTATCTTCATTATCAATAAATTGTTCAGAATTACTTGTAGATGCTTCAGAATTTTTACCTTTTATACCTGTGGATGTGACTATTGTTTCATCACCTGAGTCTAACCCCAAGTCTTTCTGAATAGTTGCAGTAGTTTTCTTCTTCTTACCACCGAAATTCTTGGGTTTCAGCTCTGGATATAAAGACTAGTAGTGTTCATCATCGTGTCCATCCTCATTGCAGTGAGTGCATGAAGGTTTCTCTTTCTGTACAACGTTTGCCTTTCTCTCTTTCCATTTCGGCTTCTTCTTTTACTCGTTTTTGCTTGCAGAGGGTTTTGATGATCTCCCAATCTCTAAGTTCACATTCTTACCTCTAGCCTCTAGATGTGTAGCTTGAACTGATACATCATCTAGGCTGGTGGGAATAAACATGAGAATGGTGTGCTTCAAATAGCTATGTAGACCACCTATATACTTTGACAAAGTTTCAGGTGAGTCTAGAGAAATGCCTAGAGTTAAAGCTCTTTTTCTAAATTCCTGGGTATAGATTTGTACACTTTGGCCCTTTAATTGATCAAGAGTTTTCCAACTCAGAATTTCTTGCCGCATATAAGCTAGAGGATAGAACTATTTTTTAATGGCAAAAACAAATTCTTTCCAAGTAGAAAGAATTTTACCATGCTTCTTCAAATCAGCTTGTGTCCTGCCTTCCCACCACACTAGTGCAGTTCCTTCAAGGTGAAGGTTGGCTAGCTAAATATTTCTCCTTTCTGAAACAATGTTCTACACCCTGCAATATACATCAATCTGTGTAATCCAGTTATCTAGCTTTTCTGCATTTAATTCTCCATCATAAATTGGCAAATCAAACTTTAATCTAATTTAATCAAAGATGTTTTCTTCTTTTTCTTTTCAGGGCTATAAGGAGGTGTTAGTGGAGGAGATGATGGAGGAGGGTCTTCCCCTTTCCCTTTGCCCTGTGGATGGGCATCTAGAAGGGGTTCCTCTACTCCTTTGCCTTGTTTGGGTGTTGGGGTGCTTTCACCTCGACCCTTCTTGAATTCTCGATACATCTCTTCTACCATGGTTCGCATGGTCATGAAATTGTCTATGAACTGAGATTCTAATTCCAATGGGACTTCTCCAGCCATTCTCCTCTGAGAGTAGACTCTTCCAATCTCTGGATCAGCCTCAACAAGCTCTCCTTCTCTTAGTTTGAGCTTTGACCTAGTTAGCATTCAAGGATCCAACACAAGCTTGTCTAACTTTAGTAAACCTAAAGCTCTGATACCACTTGATCTGAAAATGAAGATCTTAGATTACTTTTAAGGTATTACAGACTCATGTGCATGGATTTCCCTATATTACTTAGTGCAACAGATCGATAAGATTGTGAATAACATAGACAATAAGCAGTTAGAGAAACATAATAAACAAACACACATAACAGATCAAGTTTAATATGGAGTTCACCCAAAACTCTTGGGCAACGTCTCTTGGTCCAGCCTTCAGTGGTGACCTCTCTATTATGTCTTCAAGAGAAGAGTTATACAAAATGTGATCTCAAATTGAGTCTCAACACAACAGATACAAACAATAGGAGTTTGCTTGAATCCCTCAAGCCTCTCTGAGTATATAGACTCTCCCTCTCACTCTCTGTCTCTGTCTTTGCTCTATCTTAGAACTTCTTGCCTCTGTCTTCTGTCTTCTGTGGCTTTTAAGCCAATCGGCGCTGTCTGTTTGTTTCCTCTTCTGGGCTCTTTGGCTTCCGGCCTCTGTCCACTCAAATTCCCTTTGAGCGTTAAACAATCACTGTTAAACATCTTTGGGTATGGTGACCACCTGTTTCGTAACGGAATGGACCATCGGCGCCTTTGAAATCCCCAGAATAGTCATTCTCTATTTACACAGAGAAATACACTAAAACACGGGAAAATCCACCAATCTGTTGTTTATCGGACCTGAAATATCATTAAATCTTCCCTAGACTCCTATCGGGTCTGCCTTTATATTGCTATCGCATGTCCATCATTGATCTGAGTGATCTTGATCCAATGGTTGAGATTCATTTCGGGCGACTAAGGCATACAGAGATTACCCGCCCGAAGAGGCGGTTTTCTCAAGCCATGTGTCGGCTAGTGGATGGGATCAAGCAAAGCCCGTCCAATACCACTTACCTCCTAAGGCCCGCCGAAAATCCCACCATTACAGAACTCAAATATATTAAACTGCATGTATAAACCCTTTCAGGTCCGTTTTATCGCTTTATTTGCATTTCCTTTGTTTTTCGTTTATTTAATGAAAATGCGAAATACATTGAAAAACCCTTTTACCGGACTTGAAATATTATCAAATTTCATCCATAATCCGGTCAGGTCCAGCTATCGTAGTCGCATATGTATCGGCCCCACTCCTTTGTGTTGCTCCGATGCGATATTGCAATGTGATATGTCACAATCCCATATCGCGTAGTCGTCGGGCCGTTGGTAAATGCTCCTTGTATTTTGCCGATGCGATATTGTGGGCTAACCTGGGCCGTCGATCTACTCACTTGATCGGTGGTCCTCGTTGATTCGTGTTGATCGCGATTGAAACTTTCATATGGTAGCCTCTGATATCCTCCACTTGACATCTCCGATTGCGATATGACAATTGGATCTGGACCGTTGATCGACCAGATCTGACGGCTCCTATGCATTGTTATGCAAGCCCTCGATAACTCTGTTTTTGGCCATTTCTTCTTGTTTTTCCTTTGCGATAGTGTTTTCTGCCTTTTGTAAAGGTTTTTATTTTCCGATAGTTTTTAATATTATGAAGACTTAGAGGGTTTTAGGATCCATTTTGGATCACTTGTTCAAGCACTTCCTCATTGGAAAAATCCAACATTCAACCCAAGCCCCATCCTTTGTCTGCCTTAACCTCTTTCTAGACAACTAAAATAGTTGTGTTATAATAAATTCAAGTTAAACTCTTCATTTCCCTCTAAGCTCTTGATGTAGATGCCCTAAGAAATCTCATCATCCCTTATGAAAATGACCACCCCTACCATGCGTCAAGGGAATAAAAAGGCAACAAGGATGTATCAAACAACTAGGGGAGAGTAGATGGAGCTTGTATAAAGATACCACAATATAACTAACCAAAGAGTTACAAAGGGAGTGTGCTAGGAAGGACTTTGTTGAGGAAACCTTATGGAAATATCTTGAGATACAATTATTGATGATGCCATGAAACTTCAACCCCAAATTTGTTAAGGACTTGGTATCGAGAATGACCTTCCAAATTTATTGCATGTGGATAAAATACAGTGAAACAAGGCTTGATACTGAAACCAATAGTACTGTAACTTATAGCGATCTAGGAGAGAGGGATAGGGGCATGGGATGAGGGTTATAAACAAATACTAGTTGAACAAAAATTGACAAAGAGTTTTGAACTAAAAGAACCGATCTTAGCCAACCAATATCAACTAAAGAGATAGACCTAGGATTAGAAAATGAATGCCATCCTTTCCTTTTAGACCTGCCTTTGCATATAAAGCATACCACCATAGTAGAATGCACAAAAACGGAAAACAGGTTTAAAGCATAAATACTACTTGGAAGTGAACATGAAAAGTCGAAAGGAAACAACCAAAAAGAAAGGAGAATAACCTATTTAATATTGATTTAGAGCATAAATACTACTTAGAAGTGAACATGAAAAGTCGAAAGGAAACAACCAAAAAAGGAAGGAGAATAACTTATTTAATATATTACGGCTGAATAATAACTCATTCATATGAAGAAGAACTAGATCCTCTTTTCTCTACATAGACTCTAGCCACCCGTCCCATCATTATTGCTTTTAATATTATTCAAACCCTATGTAGCTACCTCCATGATGCACTAATACTACTCAACATCTATGGAACTACCTTTCCTCATTTGAATTTTCATGTGAACAATCATTGTAGCTAATTGGAATGCAAGAGATGGTGGAGTTGAATATGGCATCCCCACATTTTAATTTAATCTTATTATTTATCTGCCAAGTGAAGGCTATCTTACCCTCGCACCTCCTCCTCACTTGACATATCAAGTCAATCATTAATTCCTTGTTGGAGCAACCACCCTAGGTATATATTGATATATATTACTTGAATTTAGATTTTAGGATTAAATGATAATATTAAAAAATATTTTCAAGATATTTAGGCATTTAGGGGATTGAAATGAGAATAATGTGAAAATATTTTATCTTAAAAATCAATTAAGGTAGTTAAAAAAATTATAAATTTCAACAAATAATATTATAAAATGTTGATGCTAAATAAATGAGAAAAATATATCTTATAGAAAAGGTGCAAAAATAAATTCATTTTAAATGGTAAAAATATTAAATTCATTCCATTGATATGAATTAGTGTATAGCTCAAGGAGGAAAAAATAAATGGTAATAAAATATATCTTATAGAAAAGGTGCGAGAATAAATTCATTTTAAATGGTAAAAATATTAAATTCATTCCATTGATATGAATTAGTGTATAGTTCAAGGAGGAAAAAATAAATGGTAATAGGTAAGTTATTAAGGTAGTCCTGTTGTAAAGGTTTTATGTTTGAAACTCCGTGAACACAAATTCAACAATTATCAAGAAAATAATTATTATTCATCTCATCTTTAAAAAAAAAAATCAATAGTTTCTTTCAAAATCATAGAATTATTAGTGTTGAGGTGACTTTGCTATGATTGAAATGGAGTTGTCTTTAGTGCGATTTTTTGGAAGTTTTTATTGTGGGTTTTTCTGGTGTAATTTTTCTAAAATCCAGTAGGAATTTATTGAAATCACAAGCTTCATGGGTACTCCTGTGCAATCGATGTGCACTAGGGGTTTTTTAGGGCATTGAATCCATATATGAAGTCAAAAAACTAGTTTAAATAACACAAACCAAGATTTCACCTCAAAATTTGCCACAGGATTCTGCTACCAGAAAGTCCAAAAAGTCACTCTAAAGAAAACTCCGATTGAAATTCTTTCACAAAATTTTCTAGAGAAAGAACGAGTGTCCCAAGAAAGGAAAAGATTTGACATAAAGGCTCATATGGAATTTTAATTTTCCTCAAGGTCAACATGGATTATTACCATGCTAAGGGATTATCAAGGAAAGACTTCTTTATCAAAGAATATCTTTGGAACAACAAAAATTCTTTATAGTACATGTACTACTTTTTTGGAATAAAAAAGAAGACACGTGGAACATATAAGGGATTATGTAGGAAAAACTTCTTTATCAAAGAATATTTTTGGAAAAAAAAAATCAATATAGTACATGTATTACCTTTATGGAATAAAAAGGAGTACCCATGAAACATATCTAAATTAAATCTGATATAGTTAGTATTAGTTTTTAAAATTTCATCTCTTATATGTAATAAGATACTGGAGGCATTAATAGTGGAGCAATAGAAGTATTTCAACTATGTCACTAAAGAGTTGTGCACTAGAAGGAGATTTGAGATACTTAGTTAACTTTAAGTTCTTTTGGCTTAACCTAGAATTAGGGTACCTATGAATTTAAGGGGAGTTACTAAAATGGATGTCAAAGATATTGATCTTGGAAAATTCAAATTGGCAGTTTATTAAATCAATTTTCCTTAATCTTAATACTTTCTTATGAAATTTATTATTTTTCTTGTGTTTTTTATTACATCTTCTTTATCAAACAAATATCAAGAGAAAAATAATAAAGACAGTGGACACATAAATTACACCCTAAGCTTCGGCAAAACCTCTCTAACAGGAAAATGCATAAACCTAGAAAAATCAATAATATAGATTAGTAATAAGCTAAGATATTTTGGAGAAATCACATAATCATTTTAGGGTCGACATGTTTTGAACCTTTATCTAGGTTCATGAGCAGGATAGGGATGAGGAGCAAGATCAATAGACCATTAAATTATATCATAGATGAAATGGTAAATTTCCAACGTTCAAAAAGAAAAATAAATGCAAAGATCATTTAAGAGATAAAAACAATTTAACTGTTAGTTATTTTTGAATTTTATACTTAATTTGTTTAATTTTCAAACTTCAGAAATTATTATATACTCAAACAATTTTTTTTTAATTGTTATGATTCAAATATCATATTAATTCAAATTATATTAATTATAAATAATGATTTATGAAAATAAATATCTATATAATAAGCATGGAAATTTTTATAATAATAATAATAATAACCAATAAAATTATATCTATCTAATAATATAATAATATTATTATTCATAAAATCAATAATAAACCAAAATTCAAAATAAAATCCAAGACAATTACAATAAAAGAGAAAATAGAACCGGACACATACCAATCCAAAAAGGAGAAAGACCAAAGGACGAGAGAGAAACCCTAGGGAGGTTTAAGAACAAAGAGAAAGTACCCATGAGCTACTTAAATTCCTTCCATCATCATTATTAAGAGTCTTACTTCTCTTTTCAATTTCGACAACTTCCCTTAATTTTCAAAGGTCGAAATGATCAACCCTTGTGAGGACCTTAGAATCCTCTGAAAAAATATGGTGTTTTTTTAATTTAGCATGTTCCGCTAGAGAAGAGGAGTGAGTCCTACAGTGCCTAAGATCTATTGTGTGCTCCTAAATCCTTTGAGA
Organism: Pinus tabuliformis; assembly: GCA_031772625.1. NCBI lineage: Eukaryota > Viridiplantae > Streptophyta > Pinopsida > Pinales > Pinaceae > Pinus > Pinus tabuliformis. The sequence continues at coordinate 249,886,160 of CM062805.1, forward strand.
AATGGAACAACCAGTTTATCCAATGTAGGCGGTTCCACAAGGACATGGAATTAAATAAACACTCTTCATGCTTTTGGGATCAATCGAGTCCTTGACGGATCTTAAAGAGCCACGAATGGTTTTCAAAGGTCTAAAGGTGGATCCAATCTTATGATTCTTCAGGATCATAACAATCTTGTCAGTCATCCCCTGGATAAAGCGAAGTTGGATACTAGATGCCACCTCAACCTCTTTCTTAGTTCTAAGTCCCTGACTAGCTTTGGAAGAGGCCCATAAACCCTCAAACTTATTATAGCCATTCTTCTTGAAGATATTAAAGAGATGGGTTTTCTCAACCCCCATATGTTCTTCATCAAAAACCCTTAAAGCCCTACTAGCTAGAGTGTTGAGAACCCCTAGTTTTTGGGTTGGAAAGTGATGAGATTTAGAATGAAGATATTGTTCTGTGTGGGTTTCCTTACAAAAAACTTGGTGGGAGAAACACACATGGAACAATATCTTCATTCTAAATCTCATCACTTTCCAACCCAAAAACTAGGGGTTCTCAACACTCTAGCTACTAGGGCTTTAAGGGTTTTTGATGAAGAAAATCTCGAGGTTGACAAAACCCATCTCTTTAATTTCTTCAAGAAGAATGGTTATAATAAGTTCCAAGGTTTCCAGGCCTTTTCAAAAGCTAGTCAGGGACCTAAATCTAAGAAAGAGGTTCGGGTGGCCTCTAGTATTCAACTTGCCTTTATCCAAGGGATGACTAACAAGATTTCTAGGATCCTGAAGAAGCATAAGATTGGATCCACCCTTAGACCTTTCAAACCCATTTGTGGCCCTTTAAGATCTGTCAAGGACCCCATTGATCCCAAAAGCATGAAGGGTGTTTATTTAATTACATTTTCTTGTGGAACCCCCTACATTGGAGAGATTCGTCATTCCATTTATCAGAGGATTCAGGAGCACGCAACGGATCTTAGGTGTTGTAGGACTCGCTCCTCTGCTCTAGCAAAACATGTTGAATTAGAAAAACACCATATTTTCTTAGAGGATTCTAAGGTCCTCGCGAGGCTTGATCATTTCCATCTCCGAATATTAAGAGAAGCCATCAAGATTGGAAAGAGAAGTAAGAATCTTAATAGGGATGATGGATGGAAGTTTAGCAACTCATGGGTAGGCTCTCTTTTTTCTTAAACCCCTCGTGGGTTTCTCTCTCCTGCTTTCGTCTTTCTCCTTTCCCGATTGGTATGTGTCTGGTTCTATGTTTTCTTTTGTTATAATTGTTTTGGATTTCTTTTTGAATTTTGGTTTATTATTGATTTTATGAATAATAATATTATTATATTGTTACATAGATATATGTTTATTGGTTATTATTATTATTAGTATAAAAATTCCCCTCCTTATTACATATATATTTCTTTTAGTAAATCATTATTTATAATTAATATAATTTGAATTAATATGATATTTGAATCCTAAAAATAAAAAAAATGATTAGAGTATATAATAATTTCTCGAGTTTGAAAATTTGACAAATTAAATATAAAATTAAAAAATAATTAGCACCATTTGTAAGTCCCTTAGATCTGTGAAGGATCCTATCGACCCTAAGGACATGAAAGGGGTATATATTATTCCTTGTTCTTGTGGGACCCCGTATATTGGTGAAACTAGTCGCTCCATTAATCAAAGGATTAGTGAGCACGCAGCTAACCTTAAGCATAGGAGAACCAAGTCTTTTGCTTTGGCAAAGCATATGGAGAAAACCAATCATCATGTATGTATCGAAGAGGCTAGTGTTATTGCTAGAGTTTTGCATTTCCATCATCGGAAATTTAGGGAAGCCCTTGAGATTGAAAAAAAGCTGAACAATCTCAATAGAGAGGATGGCTTGAAGATCAGTAGTTGCTGGGTCCCAGCCCTCTCCTCCTAGTCGTTTTCTTCCTTTGGTTTAGCTTGTTCTTGTTGTCTTCTTATTTTTCCCCTTATTCCCTGTATCGTGTGGCCTTAGTTCTTTGAGATGTAGTTGTTATAGTTTGAGATATTTTAATAGCACTTAATTTATGATTCTAATAACATAAGAAAAATAATCTTGAAACTAATCTTTAACCCTTAATTAAACTATTAATTAATTTTAAATATTTAAATATTATTTCTAACCCTTAAATCACTCTAACATTTATATATTTAATAACCTTTATATATAACTATTAATTTAAAATTAATTTATTTTACAGTTAATTTAGTTTAAAATATTAATTTATTATTAAGATTATTATTTAATAATTTTAATAAATCAAAAATTTATCAGAACATTCTTGTGAGTTTGGATCATTTATAACCTTTATAAATAACTATTAATTTAAAATTAATTTAGTTTAAAATATATATAAATATAAGTATAGTCACTTTAACTTATATTTGAAAAAAAATATAACTAACTATTTTACTCTAATATTTATATAATAATTTTTGCAACAAACTACTAATTACTCTATTATTTATATAGATGATTACCTTGTCAACTTATTAACTTATTTTATAATTTAGTTTTTTTATTATTTTAAATTATATTTATAATTGTAAAATGGTCCATTTACTTTAATAAGAATACAACCTTCCAAATTTAACTTATTTAATTAAATAAAGGTTATCCCCCTAGTCAAACTCACTGTTCCCCGGTCAAATTTAGTCGTTGCCATCATAGCCGTTACCTGGTTATGAAATATAGCCGTTGGATATTCTGCTAGGGCTATTTAATATGCAAAGCGAGATCTGTTCATTCAACTTGTCCTGATGATGAACCGCACTGGTTGGTTCGAAACACGTCAACATAAGCATCCTGATGTGATTTTCGCTGAAGAATTCTCTCTCAAACTTGATATGGATCACAGAAGCCTAAATTCAATAGTTAAATTGTTTTTATCCCTTAAAGATCTTTGCATTTATTTTCTTTTCTAACATTGTGATTTTCGCCGAAGAATTCTCTCTCAAACTTGATATGGATCATAGAAGCCTAAATTCAATAGTTAAATTGTTTTTATCCCTTAAAGATCTTTGCATTTATTTTCTTTTTTAACATTGGAAATTAATGGTCTGTTGATCTTGCTCCTCATCCCTATCCTAAAAGTTCGACTCGTCTCTAAAAAGGTTATGTGATTTCTTGGGAAAATCTTAGCTTATATCATGAATCACAAAAAGATCCAATATAAAATGAATTAATAATATTAATAATACATAATGTTATACATCACATTAATCCATAACAATAAATTTGAGTATTACATATTCAAATTTATTATCACTTTCTATATTAATTATTCAAATTTATATATTCTTAATTTAAATAAAAAATTAATATTGAAATAATTTTTATTTTTTTATTTTAAATAATGAATATCATTCTCCACCTATTTATTTTTCTTAACTTGAACTTCATTTATTTTATAGTGATCTTATTGTTATTAATTTTATTTTAATAATTATAATGAATTATTTATTAAGTGTGAAGCCAAATTCATGCAGGATCCTAAATCCTTTTACACTGCCATTATAATTTTTAATAATTATAATGAATTATTTTTCTATTAATCTCCCAAAATTTAATAAATAATTTATATTAATATTGAATTTTTTTCATTAACCTATTTTTACTTCCGAAATCTTTCCACTAATTTATAACATTAATTTTGACCAAATTTAAGAGAGATTTACAAAAGTGAGACAACACTTTGCAAAAAAAACAACTATTAAATCGCACAATTAAATTCCCAGAAAGAGCTATTATATCGACATCTAAATTTACATTTAAAAACAGAGAGACACTGTTACATTACAGAGAGACGCTCAAAACAGTATTGTGTGAAGTGGGGATTTCGTGAGAAATGTAGAGCATGTTCTTTAGGTGGTATCAAGTTCTTGAATTCTAAAAGGAATCTGCTTTAAGCTCTCTCCCGACATATTAATCTAATTTACAAGCAGAAAGGAGCAAGAAATCCGGGCGGATTTTCTCCCCATTGACGTTGCTTCCCGGCCGAATGTAAAAGCAATTTTTTTTCTCAGAGAGCAGATGCCAACAATCCGTCCTCTGCAAAATCTGCAATTATTTTTGTTACCTTTGTTTTCAGAAATAGTAGAGCATACCATCATTCTTTAAACTTTTGTTTTCAGAAATAGTAAAGCATACGAGCTTGAGTTATAAATTGTTTTACCCTATTCTCTATTCTGTTAAAACGAATGTAAACTTATTTCCAACTCTGAATTTATGATAACTCAAAAAGATAAAATATTTTGAATTTTTGTTTGTTCATCTATAAGAAACAAGACAAAACTACACCTACAACAAAATAATACCATATAATTTCAGAATGAAAAAAAAAGATAGAAATCTTGTTAAATTGTTTACAAGTTATAGTGAGGTTAAAAGAAATAGCCTAAAAAGATAGAAAGCTTGTTAAACTGTTTACAAGTTGGAGTGGGGGTTAAAAGTACTAGCCTAAACCTGAAAATTATTATATAGATAAATACATAATCAACAAAAGGGAAAGTAAGGTTTCTGCTTAAATGTGCTTGGTTGCCACTTTGACTTTATTTTAGTTGTCTTTTTACTTTATTTTTGGAGTTGAATTATGTTAAGTACTACCATTGTCATCCATGATCTAATGTCACATTGTGTCAAAGATTGTCTCAATATGAATATCAACCATGGTCAATTTTGGTCAACTATGGTCAACCATGGTCATTAATCATGGTCACATTGTGACGATGATTGTCTCTTGGTTCAACGTCACATTATGACAACCGTGATCATCCATGGTAAACAATGATCAACTATGGTCCATCATTGCATTATGACAAAGATTGTCTCAATATGAAAATCAACCATGGACAATCATGCTCAAATGTCACATTGTGAGAAAGATTGTCTCAATATGAAAATCAATCATGCTCAACAATAGTCCATCATTGCACTGTGACAAAGATTGTGTCAATATGAAAATCAACCATGGTCAACAATAGTTAACCATGTTTATTTTACGGTTTTTAATATTTATCTTCGGGTTTATATACCTTGGGTTTATAATATTAAACCCTTGGATTTAATATTATACTCTTGGGTTTATAATCCCTTAGTTTTTTAATATCGATCCCTTGTGTTTCTTAGTCTCTTTCCTTTATAATATCAATTCCTTGGGTTTATTAATCTAAGGGTTCATATTCCTAGGGTTTAATATTATTCATATGGTTTATATATAAATTCTAGGGTTTAATATAAATCTGTTCGGTTTATATTATTGTCAACTATGGTCAACCATTGTCCAACGTCACATTGTGACAAAGATTATTTGAATATGAAAATCAACCATGTTCAATCATCATCAATCATGATCCAACATTACATGGTCAATATTAAAATCGACCATGGTCAACCATGTTTAATCATGGTAACCCATGGTCAACCACGGTCCATTTTCGCATTGTTACATTACATTGTAATTTATTCAATGTGGCATTGTTATTACAATACAAAACTTGGGTTTAATACAAGGTTTATAATATTAGGGTCTTTCAATATCCAGTGTATAATATTAAAGTTTATATTGGATCCCTTAGGTTTATAATATTAATAATTAATTGGGTTCATTAATCCATTGGATTTATAATATTACTCTCTTTGGTTTTTAATCCTTAGGGTTTATAATATTAATCCTTGGGTTTATTGATCGTTTGTGTTAATAATCCCCAACATTTATCATATTAATCCCCTCGGTTTATAATATTAATAATTCATTGGCTTTATTAATCCCTTGTGTTTTTAACTTGTTTGGTTTTTAATATGAATAAACCCTTGGGTTTATAATATCAATCTATTTGGTTTATAATATTCATCCTTTTTCTGAACAATAATTATAATTATTCATAATTATAATTTTTAAATTATTAATTGTTATTAATTAATTAATTATTATTAACATGGCTATGGTTTTCAGTATCAATCTATTTGGTTTATTAAAAAACTTTAATAATTTAGAGTTAATAATTATTAATATTATAATTATTTATAAATAATATAAATAATATTAACCATATTGTAATTAAGAAAAATCTTTTGATAGAAACCACATAAGACAAAATTTTGGCTGACGTGTTTCGAACCAACCAGTGTGGTTCATCATCAGAACTAGATGAAACGGCAGATCATGGCAAAGGCTTGACTTTGATTTTTGATTCTTGTTAGTTATATTTTTTATTATTTCCCATTAATAGAATTTTTAATAATATTTTATTTTAATAAATTATTTTAAATATTATTTTTCAAAAACTAGCCATTTAATATAGCCGTTACTTAATAATATTTGTCTTTAATAAATTAATATCATAATTTAAATATTATTTTTAAAAAATAACCATTATTGAAATTATGGTCTCTTCATTGTTCTCTATTTAAGCATTTTCCATAGTCTGCCTCTTAATCTGGTCCCAATGATGAACCACACTCGTTGGTTCGGAACACGTCAGCCAAAAAGTTTCTCTTGTACGATTCCTACCGAAAGTCTTTTCTTAATTCATTATGGATCACAGAAGCCCGAATTCAAAAAATATTTATATTATTTATGAATAAATATAATATTATTTATATTATTTAGATATAATTGTATTATTATTAATATTTATTTATATTAATAATATTTATTTATTAATTTATACTGTTTATATTTATTAAGATAGAATGCTTCCTGAAAATCACATTTTGATTTTTGTTGTCTACTTGTTTTGAACTACTAAGTGGGTTAGATGATGAACCCACTTAGTGGTTCGAAACACGTCGACAACAAAAATTGAGATGTGATTTTCCAAAAACATTCTATCTTAACATTACGAATCACAAAAGTTTTCATTATAAAATAATTATTTTTATATTATTTTTTTAATTTTTAATTTTTAATTATTAATATTATAATTATTTATAAATAGTATAAATATTTAAATAATGTTAATATTATAAATAAGGTTAATATTATGAAAAATATTATGATTATTTATAACTAATATAAATATGTATATTTGTTTTATTATTAATTATTATTATTTATATTTATATTATTTTCAAAATGGTTTTTTTTTAAGTATCAAATAATAAAAATATTGTCAATGTTAATAGCAATTTATTAATATAAATAATAATAAAGGTGGTTGATATACACTTATCGTTGTTTATCAACCACATTTATTAATGTGGTTGTGCCATTTTTATAAATCAAATACATAACTAACAAAACTTTGTAGAAAAAACATATGTAAAAGACTAAGAGGAGGTAAGATTTCCACCTAAATGTGCCTGGTTGGTACCTTGATATTAAGAACTAGGCCTACTTCAATGCAAATAAGTTGTCCCTTAGTTTATTTTTGCAGTTGAATTATGTCAAGCACCACTAGAATTCTATCATGTACCAGACAATAATCCACACAGAGTTTACCATGCAATGCCTTTAGGTGCCAATATAAATTAGTTGTACAAAGGTATTCATCCTATCCGCCTCACATGTGCCCAATGTCTAGCACTTAGTAAACATGTTCCTCCATCACCTTTATTTTAGGGTGTCATTGGCATTTGAGCTACACACATTCATTTTGTTTTCCAACTCTGGTTGCATTTATGGAAGAGTTTGGTCATGGTAAAGTTGTTAAAATATAATAATGTCATGTATATTTAGAATTTAAGTTTAAAGAAGTAAAATTTATTTCATTTATTAGGTTTTACGAACCAAAAATATAGTTTCCAAACCTATTGTAATAGATCCCACTTCACATATGTTTCTAATAGATGAGGTCGTTGTGCAGGTGGTGTAAGCCATAATGTAATAATTCTCTTGAAGAATAAAATCGTAATTTCGTTTCTCTTGGTGGTTCCCCTAACAAATCATTAGGGTTTTACGACATAAAAAAAATTACCCGTATATATTGTGTATGGCATTAATTTGTGTATAAGTTTTAAAAATTGACTTTGAATAACAAGTGGTATCAAAGTAGAGTTAGCGAAGTTTAGTTGATTCTTGGGGGTTGTGAACAACATGTTGCTCATAGAGGAAGAGTTAGGGCCACAGAGACCAGCGTAACTAGTCATTAAGGGGAGAATAATTCTAAGGAAGAGTTAGGGCTAGAGTGAACAGTCAGAGATTCAACTATTAAAAGAGGTATTTGACTCTGACCAATCATACATGTCAGCACAAGAAGACACAAGCGAAAAGGAAAAAGAACCGACAAAAAAATGTGTTGTGTTGTTTTTCGTTGAAACCCTAGTTGTCGTTAGTCGAATTTTTATGTACCGAGAATAAAGGAGCTTGCCACCTATTTGAGAAGCACATGGTTGTGTAAAACTAAAAGCTAAGTTGATAGAGCAAAAATTGAATTATTATAGGTCGAGCCTGTCCATGTGTAGAGGTAAATATAGAGAAGCCATGGTGAAAGAGCATGGAATATTTCCAAGCAAAGGCCAAGTCAGTCCACGTGCCAAACACTGGATCAAACCCTAACTATCGAATTCATAGGGAGATGAGTATTATTTTTGTAAATCCTAGCAACATTCTTTTTCTCGAAGAAATTTTTTTTATTTGAAGGAAGGAATTTTTTGTGGAAGGAAAAAGGTTCTAAGGAGACTCAATTTTTTTCTAAGAACCAGGTTTTTTGTTTTCAAAATGCAGTAGGGTTTATAAATGACATATTTTTAAATAGGGCCTCTAAAAGGATTTTTTTGAAAGCATTTATTTTTCTATTTGATTAAAATTTCACTAATTTTGGAAGGAAAATCTATTTAACGACTTACGGAAAATGAAAATCTAAAGTTGAAAATTTTAATGAGAAAAATAATTTTTAATTATGGAAGTTAATGTTGAGATTTTCTATTTTAAATTAATTTTAGAAAAAATCTCATGTATGTGACAACAATAGGATTAGTTGCTATATTAGCTCTAGTATTTTTTGAGGAGGAGTTAATGCATCCTATATTTGTTGTGAGGGAATTTATGATTCAGTTTTATACTCCAGCTATAAGAAATGTAATCCCGTAGAGGATTGTGTGAGTGTAGAGAAAATAGGGTGAGCTGAGAGTATGTGTGAAGAATTAAAATTGTTGTAATCTCCTGTTGAATAATAAGATTGCCGATGCCTCTGTTCTGGTGGATGTAGCCCAGATTGGTTGGGTGAACCACGTTAAAATCTTTGTGTTATGGTTTTGTGATTTTGTATGTGCTGTGTATGTATGTTTATTTTTATTTCCACTGTGCATTGTTTGGTATAACAATTGGTATCAGAGCAGTGCAGCGGAAGCGTGGAGGGCCCATAACCTACAGGTCTCTGGTTGTGGAGCTAGTACGTGTGACAAAGCTGCAGAAGGTGGAGCTTTGTCGTTGGCGCGGTTTTGTCAGAAACAATTGTGCCAATTTTGATAGTGAACGGGTTGGTGCGAGTTATTTTGGAACATGCGCGCCAATTGACACGGTTCCGAGTGTAATACTCGCGCCAGTGCACCAGGATCCCAATTGGCGTGGAAACGACAGGTATACTCACGCCAATTTTGTGACATACCGTTTTTGTGTCTGGCGCGGACCTTTCGCTGTCAAGGAAGCGCCAAGTCCCTTTCGGCGCGCCAAGCATTTTTCGCTTTGGTAAAACTGCAATTTTTTGTTTTTCTTTTCAAATTGTAATTACACGGTATGACAAAGGCATTTTATAGTATAAAGAAAAGGCATTTTTTAATTTGGAATTGGAGATTCTGTTTGTTACAACATGGCAAAAACTCAAAGTGCTCGTTTTGAGATCGAGAAGTTCAATGGCAAAAATAACTTCGAAATCTGGAAAGTGAAGATGCATGATCTACTTGTGCAACAAGGCGTGGCGAAGGCGCTGTTGGGAAAATCCAAACAGCCTTACACCATGACAGATGATGAATGGAATGAATTGGATGGAAGAGCTCTGAGCGGTATTCGACTGTGTTTGGCGGATGATGTTTTGTTTAACATTGTGTCAGAGAAAACTGCTGCTGGTTTGTGGACAAAGCTTGAGAAGCTGTACATGACAAAATCCTTAACCAATAGGATTCTTCTGAAGCGACAATTGTACAGTCTGCGCATGAAGGAAGGTACAACTATTATTGATCATTTGAATGTCTTTAATACTCTCCTGGTGCAATTAGAAAGTATAGAAGTAAAATTTGAATCAGAAGATAAAGCTATAACTTTATTATGCTCGTTGCCCAAATCATGGGATCATTTTGTTACCTCTATAAGTCTAAGGATATCAGAAACCCTTGAATTTGATGATGTTGTTGGAGATTTGTTGTCTAAAGAGACAAGGAAGAGGTCAAATTCCGAAACCTCTACATCAGAAGCAATGATGGCTAGAGGTCGTTCTAGAGAAAGACGCTCCGGTAAGCACAGCGAATCGCGTTCAAAATCGAAAGGGAAGAAGAGTAAGGTAAAGTGCTGGTTTTGTGGCAAATTGGGACATTTGAAGAAGGACTGTTGGAAGAGACAACAAGCATCCAAAGAAGACTCTTCAACAGAGAAGAAAGAAGCAAACACGACAAATACAGGTTCGACATCCAAGACAGGTATGAGTGATGAAGTGTTATCAGTTGATTTGTCTAGTCATGATCAACATTGGCTGTTAGATTCTGGTGCATCAAATCACATGTGTATTCATAGGGAATGGTTTAAAACTTATAAACCAATCAATGATGGAGTAGTTTACATGGGAAATGATGTCACATGTAACATTGTGGGAATTGGAACCATTCAGCTTAAAATGTTTGATGGGACAAATAAAGTTTTAACTGATGTAAGACATGTACCTGAACTAAGGAAAAACCTCATTTCATTAGGAGTACTAGACACTAATGGATATAAAACCTTTATTCAAGGTGGAGTAATGAAATTTTATAAAGGAATTTTACTAGTAATGAAAGCAAAGAAGGTTGGAAATATTTTTCAGTTAGAAGGAAGAATAGAGTCAGATCATGTTTCTACAGTGTCTAAAAACGACAATAATTCTATTCGTTTATGCATCAAAGGTTGGGCCATATGAGCGAAAGAGGTTTAAAGATTTTATCTGATCGTAAGTTACTTCCTAGTTTAAAGTCTGATAAGTTAGATTTTTGCAAACATTGTCTGTTTGGGAAACAAAGCAAGCAGAAGTTTCAAACCAGAAAACATACTAGTAAGGGAATCCTTGATTATATCCATTCTGATGTTTGGGGTCCATCTCCTACAACCTCATATGGAGGTTCGTCATATTTTGTATATTTTATTAATGATTTCTCTAGAAAAGTGTGGGTCTACATGTTAAAGAAGAAGTCTGATGTGTTTACAGTTTTCAAACAGTTTAGAGCATTAGTTGAAAACATCACTGGAAGAACTATTAAATGTCTAAGAACTGACAATGGTGGTGAATTTACTTCAAAGGAATTTGATAATTATTGCAAGGAAGCTGGGATCGAAAGACATAAAACCACTGTGTATACTCCTCAGCAAAATGGAGTTGCTGAACGCATGAACATGACTGTTTTAGAGAGAGCAAGAAGTATGCTGAGTAACGCCAATTTGCAGAAGGAATTGTGGACAGAAGCAGTTGCTACAAGTTTCTATTTGATAAATCGATCACCATCAACTGCAATAGGATGCAAAATTCCTCAAGAGGTATGGAAAGGTCATCCTTGTGATTATTCTAAACTGAAAGTTTTTGGTTGTCATGCATATGCTCTAGTTCCAAAACATCATCGTTCTAAATTAGATCCTAAATCAAAAAGATATATCTTTGTTGGATATGGTGATGGGACTAAGGGATACAGAATGTGGGATCCTACTACTCACAAGATCATCATTAACAAAGATGTTAAATTTAATGAATCCTCACTTGAAAGTTCAGATGTAGATGATAAATTGAAACAGGATAATGTATCTAAGCTTCAACACATTTAGTTTAAAACCAGTTCAAATACTGATGATGATCAAGATGAACATGCTTTAGATGCTAGTCATGAACAAGTTTCAGATGTAGATCATGAACTTATTTCAGATGCAGATCATGAAGAAGTTCCTACAGATAATAATCAGCAAATTGTGGAAGTACCAGAAACATCTTTGAGGAGGTCCACAAGAATTAAACGTCCTCCTAGAAGGTATGATGATTATGTTACTTCAGTTGCTTTAACCGCTAACGATGATGAACCTTTGTGCTATCAGGAAGCTGTAGAAGGTTCTAAAAGTGAAAAGTGGAAAGAAGCTATGAAGGACGAGATGATGGCATTAGACAAGAATGACACATGGGAACTGGTAGAACTTCCTAAAGACAAAAAAACTGTGGGATGTAAATGGGTGTACAACTTGAAAAGGGGTGTTGATGGTTCAAAGGATAGGTACAAGGCAAGGCTGGTCGTGAAAGGTTTTTCTCAGAAAGCAGGCATTGATTTTCATGAGATATTTTCACCAGTTGTAAAAATTGTTTCAATTCGAATTGTATTAGCATTAGTTGCCTTACTTGATTTAGAATTACAGCAATTAGATGTTAAAACTGCATTTTTACATGGAGATTTAGATGAGGAGAATTACATGGAACAACCGGAAGGGTTTGTTCAAGATCGCAACAAGAAATTTGTCTGCAGGCTCAAGAAATCATTGTATGGTTTGAAGCAATCGCCTCGACAATGGTACAAGAAATTTGATTCTTTCATGTTGAGTCAAAATTATATAAGAAGTGAATATGATCGTTGTGTTTACTTTAAGAAATTAAGTAATGGCATGTTCATTATCTTAGTGTTATATGTTGACGATATGCTTTTAGCAAGCAAAAGCATAACAGAGATCAACAGGTTAAAGGCTCAGATGGCTAGGACATTTTATATGAAAGATCTAGGAGTAGCAAGACAAATTTTGGGCATGGATATTTTCAGAGACAGGAGCAATGGTAAGATGTGGCTATCACAACAGAAGTATATTGAGAAAATACTCTTGAGGTTTGGTATGTGAAGCCTGTTTCAGTCCCTTTAGCTTCCCTTTTAAGATTTCTTCAAGTTTATGTCCTAATACAAATGAAGAAAAGGAATATATGTCTCGAATTCCATATGCCAATGTAGTAGGTTGTTTAATGTATGCGATGGTTTGTACTCGACTAGATATTTCACATGCAGTTGGGGTTGTCAGCAGGTATATGGAAAATCCAGGAAAAGAACACTGGTTAGGAGTGAAATGGGTGCTTCGGTATTTGAGAGGCACAAGTAATTATTGTATCACTTATAACAGAACTAGTGAATTTGTTTGCAGATATGTTGATTCCGATTTTGCAGGTGACTTGGATAAGGGAAGGTCAACTTCAAGGTATGTCTTTACTCTTACAGGTGGAGCTATTAGCTCGATGTCAAAGCTACAAAATATTGTTGCTTTATCCACTATTGAAGCAGAATACATAGCTACTTCGCATGCTTGCAAAGAAGCGGTTTGGTTGAAAGGTTTGATTGGTGAGTTTGGTAGGTTACAGGACAACATCAAGTTATTTTGTGATAGTCAAAGTGAAATTCATTTGGCTAAGAATCCTGCCTATCATAGTAAATCAAAGCATATACCTATCAAGTAACATTTTGTAAGACAGGTTATCACTGAAAGGGGAGTGTCCCTTGAAAAAGTGCATACGAAGGAAAACTGTGCAGACATGTTCACGAAACCAGTTTTGTTAGAGAAGCTACGTTGGTGTCTGGCTTCTCTTGGCTTGCAGAAAAGATACAAATAATAAATGAACAGGGTATCAAGCTACTTGTTGTCAAGGTGGAGATTGTTGAGATTTTTTGTTTTAAATTAATTTTGGAAAAAATCTCATGTATGTGACAACAATAGGATTAGTTGCTATATTAGCTCCAGTATTTTTTGAGGAGGAGTTAATGCATCCTATATTTGAGGGAATTTATGATTCAATTTTATACTCCAGCTATAAGAAATGTAATCCCGTAGATGATTGTGTGAGTGCAGAGAAAATAGGGTGAGCTGAGAGTATGTGTGAAGAATTAAAATTGTTGTAATCTCCTGTTGAATAATAAGATTGCTGATGCCTCTGTTCTGGTGGATGTAGCCCAGATTGGTTGGGTGAACCACGTTAAAATCTTTGTGTTATGGTTTTGTGATTTTGTATGTGCTGTGTATGTATGTTTATTTTTATTTCCGCTGCGCATTGTTTGGTCTAACAGTTAAGAACATGTTGAATAAGTCATTGGGTGGTAGAAGTAACAAGCCTGTGACAATGACCAATGATGAATGGTAGGACTTGGATTCCAAATCTCTCAGTACAATATAGTTCTTTCTTGTTGATGATGTTTTATTTAGCATTGTTTGAAAAGTGATGGCAGCAGGCTTGTGGACCAAGTTCGAATGTCTATATATGATCAACTCCTTGACAAAAAAATCTACTTAAAGAGGAAATTGTACAACTTGAATATAAAAGAAGATATGAAAATCATAGATCACCTAAATGTGTTTAGTAATATTATTTTCTAATTAAATAACATAGATGTAAAACTTGGTAGCGAAGATAACATAATTACATTGTTATTTTCACTGCTTCAATCATGGGACCCTTTTGTAACCTCTATCAACTTAATCACAACTTAAAATCTTGAATTTGATGTTGGTGTTAAAGCTCTATTGTTTGAAGAAGTGAGGAGGAAATCAAGTGTTGAAACCCCGATGCTAGAAGCAAGAGTGGCTAGAGGTCACTCTATAGAAAGAGGAGAAGAATCAAGAGGTTCTTCAAGTCAAATTTAAAATAAAAGAATGAGGAAACAAAGATGTTGGTTTTGCAAAAAATCAGGGCATCTTAAGAAAGATTGTTGGAAAAGACAAGAATCTAAGGAGAATTCAAAAAGGGAGGAAAATCTATTCCAATTGAGTTCAAGTATGATTGATGAAGTATTGTCAAATTGTGATGTTCCTAAATATTATGAATATTGACTATTATATTCTAGTGCATATCATCATACATGTTTACATAAACACTCGTTTTCAAATTATGAATTTTTTGATGGTGGATTTGCTCTTATGGGTAATAATATTTCCTGTAAGACTGTTGGGGTTGGGAGTGTCAAAATCAAGGTGTTTGAAGGTATTATGCGAACATTAATAGATGTAAGACACATACCTGAGTTAAATAAAAATATAATTTCATTGGGAGTATTATATTTTGGTGGTTATAAGTTCAAAGGTCAAGGAGGAACGTATAAATCTCTAAGGGCGTTTTAACGGTCATGAAGGCTACAAAGATAGAAAACCTTTACAAGTTCATGGGAAGTACTTAGATCAGAAAAGTAACAATGTAATCTAAGGACGAAGTTGAATACACTCATTTAAGGAATTAGTGAATGGGTCATATTTGTGAGAATGGGCTTCAGGTATTGATTGGATGCACCTTAATTCCAAATTTTAAATCACTAAATTATTTTTTTACAAACATTGTATATTTCATGAAAAATGTAGATAGAAATTTAAAGTAAATAGTCATAGCAGTAAAGGTATTCTTGAGTACATTCATTTTGATGTTTGGGGGACATCCCCTACTATTTCTTTCGAAGTATGATCAAATTTTATCTCAATTATAAATGTATTTTCTAGAAAGGCAATTTATTTATTAAAAAGAAAATTTTATGTGTTTAAAACATCTAAACAATTTAGAACCATGGTAGAGAACAGAACTAGCAAGGAAATCAAATGTCGAAGTAAAAATAATGAAGGTGATTTTTCATTTTTAGATTTCGAAGAATATTGGAAGGAGGTTGGGATCATGAGACACAAAACCATGGGTAGTACTCCTTGGTAAAATAGTGTGGAAAAATAGATGAATAAGACTCTTTTAGAAAGAGAAAGGAGCATGCTAAGAAATTCCAGTTTTCAATGAGAGTTTTGTGTAGAAGAAGTTAATATTTCTTGTTATCTAGTCAATCGATCACCATTTGTTACAATAAACTACAAAACTCCTGAAGATGTATGGATAGGTCATCTATGTGATTATTTGAATTTGAATATTTATAGTTGTGATGTGTATGCTCTTATTTCTAAGAATCAACATTCTAACTTACACCCTAAATTAAATAAATAAATATTTTTTAGTTATGATCATGTTGCTAGGGGATAAAGGTTGTGTGATCCTATTTCCGACTAAATTGTCATAAAAAAAGATGTGATATTTGATGATATTTATCTTACTAAATGAGATCATGCAAAAGATGTTGTGAAACAAGAACAATCGCCAAACCATCAAATTCAGTTTGAGACAGAACCATCTAGAAAAGCATGGAAGAAAGAAAAAACTTCTAAAGATAAAATTTTGTAGATGTTGAAGTCACTCAAGCAAGTGTTGAAGTTCCAAAACCTACACTAAAAATATTTACAAGGGAGAAAAAAGATCCAAAATGGTATACTGAATTTGTTTCATTTACTAAATTGGTTATTGAAGTTGAGCAACCTTCTTGTTATTAGGAAGTAGTAAATGATATCAGCAATGACAAATGGAAAGCAACGATGAAGAGGAAATGGATGTCATGGAGAAAACCAATATGTGGGACCTAGTAGAACTCCCAAAATATAGGAAGGTTGTTGGATGCAAATGGGTTTTCAAATTGAATAGAGGATTTGATGGTAATATTGAGAGGTATAAGACCAAACTGTTTCCAAAAGGTTACTCACAGATGGAAGATATACATTTCTAGGAAATATTTTCACCAATTGTTAAAGTTGTTTTTGTTCACGTGTTGATACTAGTTTCTTAGCTTAATTTAGGGTTATTAAATGTTAAAGGAAAATTTTTGCATGGACATTTTTATGAGGAGGTTTTGTTCAACATTGTAATGAAATATTGGTTTGTAATCTCAATAAATCACTTTATGGCTTGAAAGATTTTCCTAGGCAATGGTATAAGAGGTTTGATGCGTTCTTGATGAGGTAGAATTATACTAGAAGTGAGTATGATCATTTTGTGTACATTAAAATTTTGAATGGCATATTCATTATCTTTGTGTTGTTTGTTGATGATATTCTCATTGCATGTAAAAGAATGGAAGAGATAAATATGTTGAAGTCTTAGATGGATAGGATGTTTGATAAGAAGGATATTGGAGCTACAACACAAATCTTGTGTATTGAAATACATAGAGATAGAAGAATGGTAAGCTCAAGTTTAAATAGCGAAAGTATGGAGAGAAAATACTTGAGAAGTTTGGGATGAACAATGTGAAACTATTTATTAATAATTTTTAAATATTTATTAATAATTTTTTAAATATTTATTAATAATTTTTAACTAACTATTATCATAAATTATTTTTAAATACTAATTTAACTTATAATTTTTAATTAATTATTAATAATTTTTAACTAACTATTATCATAAATTATTTTTATATATTTTAAGGGATTGGTCCCCCTAGGATAACTTATTTCCCTTAAATTATTAAAAAGTTTTGATCCCGGTACATTAGTCAAAAGTAGCCGTTGGTCTAGTTAGCCGTTGGAGGCTCTACTCAGTCTATTTAACTTGCTAAGCTGGATCTGTTTCTTCAACTTGTCCTGATGATGAACCACACTGGTTGGTTCGAAACGCGTCGACAAATGGTGTTTCATGTGATCTTCGCCAAAAATTCTTTTGTAAACTTGATATGGATCACAGAAGCCTCAACTCTACTAATGTGAAACTAGTAAAATCCCTATATCACCTTGGTTTCGAAGGAAAATGCGGAAAAACCAAGTGGCTTCATACCTATCGCTCTATGCAATGTTATTTCCAAGATTATTACAAAAATTATTGCTAACAGGCTAAAGCATCTCCTCCCCAATATTATATCTCTTAAACAAATAGGGTTTATGGAGGGGTGAAAAATCCTTGAATGGATCATGGTAGCTATAAACTATTCCATTCATTAAAGCTATAGTGAAAACTAGGGATGCTCTTGAAGCTTGATCTCTCTAACGATTTTGATAAGCTCGGTTGGAGTTATTTTCTCCAAATTATCTGGGCCTTTGGATTTTCCCCTAAATGGAATATGTGGATTAGAAATATCCTATCATCTACCTCCTTTTCTTTCCTTGTAAATGGATCTACTTTAGAGTAATTTACAACTACTTTGTGTATTAGAGAAGGTGATCCACCATCACCATTCATGTTCATTTTAGTGATGGAAGGTCTATGGAGATATATCAAAGTAGTAGTATGTGAGAACCAACTCAAAGGCCTCTGAAAATTTGGTGATGATCTTCCACTCACTCACCAACAATTCATATATGACACAATAGGCATGGGAACACCCACTATCTTAGAAGCTCATTCTTTTATTCATGTTTTAGAGACATTCTCTCTTTCCTCAAGTATGGAAGTAAAAAATTATAATTTTTTTTTTTTTTTTCAATTATTTAACATGTTTGTACCTATTTAGAGACATATTTCCACTCTTATGGGCTTGTAGCCAAGAAAAATACCATAAAAATATCTTAGTGCTTTATTGGTTAATAACTCCTTGAGATGGTGATTATGGGAAGATATCATGCAAAATATTCATAGCAATATAGAAGGATGGGCTTTTAGGTCTTTGAATATTGTAGGGAGAGAAGTTCTACTAAAATAATTTCTTTAAGGCCTTCCCATATACATGTTATTTGTGTTGATGGCATCATCCTCGATCGTCCAAGAACTAAAGAGAATCTGATAGCAAATTCTTTGGGAAGGTCCTAATATGGAGTGAAAATGAGCTATGGTTGCTTGGGATAAAATATGTAAACCAAAACTAAAAGGATCTCATCAACTGTGAGACCCTGCAACCATGGTTGTAGTCCTTTGGGTGAAAATATGTTGGAAATGTATTCAGGGAGGAGTATACCTTTGGAAGTGGCTATGGAAAAGAAAATATGCCACCAAAACTTAAATTCAAGATATGATGAAGCTAAATCACTTAGTAACGGGTTCATCCATTTGGACTTTGGATAAAAATGACATTTCCTTAATCTAACAACACTGCTTTTGGGAAAAAAAGGTAATAATTTCCACTATTTTTGGATGATTCTTAGATATATCTCCCTAAACTAATTGATGATCTGAATAATGCAAGACATGATGGAAAAATTAAGAGATTGAGGATATAATAAGTTTGTACATTATTGGTCCTGTGAAGCCACATATTCTTGATGATGTCATTAGTAGATGATAGATTTTTGGCATCCTAAGCTAGAGGAAAATAAATGGAAGCAATTTTGGACTTCTCTGCAACATAGAAAAATCTCCATTTCCATTCAAACAGATAAATTTTGGGATACTCTTCAAAAGGAACCTTATATGTTTGGGAAGCTTGTCATTTAGAAGTAGGGTATCATTGATTACCAGTGGAATAATTCTAGATAAATATATATAGAAGTAACACTCATGTTCAAAAGTAACATTTTCCCTCTAACTGCTCTTCCTAAATAAACCTTTAACCTAGGATAATCTTATCAAATGGTACCATGAAGGCCCATCTCACTGCCCTTCATGTCTTCATCACTCAGAGTAAATGGGTAACATGTTTAATAATTTCTCTTATACTCTATTCCTCTAGGACCACTTCAATCAAATCCTCTCATGCTATGACACAGAACCCCATATTATCCTCAACAATATTGCTAATTAGTCTTAAGGAATATTTTCCAATCCCATCCTAAATTGCATATGGACTCTTGCCCTTGGTTTCCTACTTTGGGATGTATGGAAAGAAATGAATCACATAATATTTAAAAAATCCTCAATACATGAAGCTTCTTTTTGAAGTATCACCTAGACTAACATTAAGGAACCGATAATTGCCTCATTTTGGTCCTCTATTGACTATCAAGCTCAGGGATTTGAATATAGTATCCTATATAGTTAGCATCTCGCTCCATACTCCCTTCTCCCTCTCCCTTCTTCCCCCCTCCATTCTAGGCCAATAGTCCCCCTTATTTCCCACCAACCAACCCCCCCCCCCCCCCCCCCCCCCATATTTCCCCAAACTCAATTTCAATGAAGAAGCAAATGGTAACCCAAGTCTCTCTAGTTTTAGTGGCATAATCAAAGACCATCAAGGATATGCCCTTCACCTCAATGCTAGTTCCTTGGGAATAAATAGTAATATGGTCATAGAGTTTACAAGGCTTGTTTTAGGGTTAGGATTAGCTTGGTCTCTAAGATGCACTTAAGGCATTATGGAAGGAGATTCTCATATTATTATCAACAGGCCAGGAAAATTCAGAATGGTACCCCTATTTCTAAAATATTAGCTAGATGGATATTGAAGGACGTTATTTTCCATGCCTCCTCCATCATGGGCCTCCTCCCTATCACCATCCCTTCACATGTTCAACATGCAGGTAACAAAGTGGTGGATATGTTGGAAAATCATAGGTGTATGGATTCCAAGTACCAATCTCTTATCCTAGGAACCTTGTGACCAAATCCCATCTCAAAGAACATTGGAAATGGTTGATAAAAAAGGATGTGGACTCTCTATATGATGTATCTTTCCCCCTCGATTAGATGACATGAGCATGTAAAAAGGGGTGGTGGCAACATACTCCCAACAAGAGTTAATGCTAACATGCGTGGCCATTAATCCATCCCACTATTTTTGAATGATGAGATGGCATCCAATATTAAGTGGGAAACTAGAGAAAATGAAGCATGCGACACTCATGATGATTTCACTTAATTATCTAAGGGTCAATGAGGGGCGTGAAAATGTAGACCTCCAAGCAAGATGGATCTTGATGGATGGATATCATTATGTTTGGCACTCCAAATTTCAAATTCTCAGGTTGAATGGTTTGAATTGAAAAACAAGGAACATGGGCTTGGGCAGCTGTAGTGTCTATTTATATCTCATTCCCACCTCTTGGTGTGATATTTATCCCTAATGTTTTGTTTTTACATGTCATTTTGTCTCATTAGGAAAAAGACCATCAATATGGATCTTTCACTATCCATCAAAGTGTTCTAAAGCATCCCCCTGCAAGGCTAGAAACCAAAAAATCCCAAATAGAATGAAAATCCTGGATCTCGAGGCCCAAAAACCCATTTTTGGCTTCCTGCGCAATTCCCTTGTCAATTTTTGTGCATACGTAGAGGAGACCATTATAAGTTGTGCAAACGTGCACTATATCTTAGAAGGTGGCCCGTGTACATGACTTAAAGCAAGTAAAAAATAAAAATTAAAGTATACAAGCTTTGTTATTCTAACCTTTCCCAACTAACAACTTCGAATGGATGCCTACTCAAGATTGATCCCTCCCTTCATGGAGCTATTTCCATCTCTTTGTAGATCCCCTTTCCCACCATTTGTGGATCTCACCCCTTAGGAAGATGTTCCCAAAACTCCTCCTCTTGGCCTATAAATCAAACACAGGCCAAAGGATTGAGGAGGACCATTGAAGGTAGGGTTATGCTATAGAAAGAAGGATTTTTATCCAAGGATAAGGTTAGAGATTGTGGGAAGAATCTTGTAACATCAAGGCTTTGAGGTTGTAAGTTTTTCTCCCTTTTATTTAATAAAAAAGAAATTTTTGTTTCCTAATATTGTATATTCTAATACCATTTATGGGATACATTGATGGCCCATAGGTTATGATTGATTACTGATTCAATATATGATATATGTTGAGTCAAGTATTTCATTTATATTTCATTCTATACACTAGATTCTTTGATCTTTTGCGTGTTTTCATCTATCTATATCTCCTTAGAAACATCATGGAGAACATGTGGAAAGTGTTGGAATGGTCTCAAAAGTAGCAAGGAGAAGATAATTATCGAAGGCACTAAAAGGACTTCAACAGGCATTTTGTTAAACCAGTAAGTGATCCCTCACATATTACCTATTTCAATCAATCATAAGCTAAGGAATGGTAGCAATTCTTTTCTTGTTTGTTACTAGATTTCATTTGAGATTTAGGGAGAACTGTCTTTTCCATAAGAGCGATTATTCCACCTAAAAAATTGGCGACTCTTCTGGGGAATTTCTCACTCTCCATCATTCTCTTTGTTTTGAATTTTGATCCTTTTGTCATAGCCCTCTCTGAGTGTTTGTAAAATATTGAAATTATGGATTTTATTATTTGTTTCGATTATTTTTATTTTTTCTTTACTTTTCTTGTTGTGCGCACTTTATATTTAGGCTCACATCGTACTTCTATGCACTTAGATTTTAGCAACAATGCATATACACACTAAACTATATTGATTTTCTGTGCACATGTAGGTTTTTTTTTTTGTTTAAGCTTTCTCATTGCTGAGTCCATGACCTTTTGATTTTTGTGTTTAATTAGGTCTGTTTACCTTTTTGAAATGTACCCCTTATTTTGATTTGATGTTTTGGGTTTCCTTTTCGAAGAATTCTTTAATTTTGCAAATTAGGGTTCAAAGTTTGATCTAGTGAATTCCTAATTAATCAAAAAAAGGATCATTTATTGCTAAGATAGTTTGAGTGTGTCCTTTTTTATGTCAAAAGATCAGATTAAGTACTTTTTTTCTCAATTGCAAAGTGTCATTGGTATTAGGAAAATTTTAGGGTTTTTCAAGGCAACACTTGTGATTGGGAGTTTGTTGTTTTTTTAAAGTGAATATTGATTATTTCTTTTTATATGACAAAACAATATTTTGATTACAGTGATTTATAACTCACTATGTCAAATTGAAGTTATAGTTTGTGTATGTTGACGGAAGAATTCATTGTTTGTTTTTGTGTATGAAATAAGTTGATAAGATTAAAATTTTCTTCATGCAACTTAGATTTTGAAAAATTTAGGTCACATTTCTCAAAGAAGAGCCAAGGATCGTGTATTCTGTATTCTCTTTGACTTGTGTCTTGAAAATGATTCATTGATTCTTGTATTTTTGAAAAGTTAATGAAACTTCTTCACTTATTTTAGTTACAATTAATCGAAATTAAAAGACTACAATATCATGTTCGATTGCATTGAAATTTTGAGCCAGGTCATAACACCATCTATTTCACATCCATTTACCCTATGAGTAAGTAGCAACTCTTAAAAGCAGCACTAGTAAAATCAATTTTAGAAATTTGTATTATTTTAGGGCTCTTTTCCACCTACATTGGATCAGTTTGTAGGGCTTTGGAATAGGGAAGTGAGTTAATTTTCCAAAGCTGCAAACAAACATTAGCATCTTGCTATAGGGAGTAAATCCATTTATTGCAATTTGGCTCTGGGAAGCCCCCCTTACAAAGGAGTTAAGCATGAGATCATGTTCAACCTAGTGGAGTGATCGAATCCACTTCATTGGTTATGGTAGAGTGATTTAAATGTAATAAAATTGGTGCTTAAATGTACTTAGGAGTCACTTGGAAGTAAAATTGATATTAACCATGTTGAGGAACTTTCAAGGGGATTGAGATTTGTTACTCTGCCCTTGCATGTGCGTCTGATCTGCAACTGTCCTGTTGGGTTAAATTGTTTTAAGTGGTAACCTTAGAGACCATAATCTTAAGGCTATTACCCAAGGTGATGGAGGAGGGGAAGTCTCCTTTGTACCTGGAACAAACATTGGTTAGACTCACTTGGACCTTTTTGGAGGGTATTCTTCACTTGAGATGGCATAAGTGAATATTACTTGCACCAGATCATGTACATTAAGCAGGTTTTCAGTGTAACAGGTTCCACCCACTGTATCTTTAGCCACGTTTCACATTGATCTCTACGGTGTTGGGTTTCATCACAAACTAGTGATTTTTCTATGAAAGTATTGTTTGCATAGTTTGATTCCTTAAATTTACTAATGCATGTTATTTTCTTATTTTTACTTTCTACAGACCTTAGGTGTGGATTTTTATTTTGAATCGTTAATATTGGTAATAAATTTATCTAAGTTGAATCTAATGGCAATCATTTCGTAATTTACCAATAAATAACCCCATTTTTATAGGAATCCTAGTCCTCTCCCTGGCTTTGAAAATGTTGGTCCTCCTTATATGGCTACGTTTTCACTTTCTTAATCCTAAATACCCAAACTATTTTAGCTCAGCCAAGTTTTTCACCTCAACGGAGTTCAAAATATCAACATCGCCAACCTCATGTTGGCCCTTTACCTTATTCACCCAACATGTCATCCTCTATTTCTTATTCTTCACTTGGTAAAAGCCTCAAGTGATGTTGGTAACTGTGTGACTAAGAAGGAAAAGAGAGGGAATAAGAAGAAGAAGCAAGATAATAAATATGTCAACCAATCAACCATGGATGTAGGTATTGATAATGTTAAGGAAGCTTCCAGCATGCATCACAATCCCAAATACCCTTGCAAGCTTTCTAAGGGTGACCACTTCCTTATCTATTGGCCTAGTATTACTAAGGTCTTGGAAGTATGGTCAGAAAATTATTATCAACTTACTATTGATCCATCAACCAGTGATTGTGAGGTTCCTGGGAAAAAGGGTAAAATTAGGTTTCCTTGTAGGTTATGCAAAGGGATTCATCATAGTCAACTTTTCCCTCATACAAATGAAGCCTCAAAATTGTTGGAAAAAATTACTATTTGATAGAAACAACTTCCAACTAGTTACTGTAAACTTTCTCCCAACCTACCATCGGTTAATGGAGTGATTGATCTAATTCCAAGTAAGATCAATCCCACTCTTCCATGGGAAAGTGAAACACATATCACTCAAGTTGATGAACCATTGGTTGATCAAGTGGTCACTTGATTCCATAGTTAGTCTATCCGCTTTCCCTTTAGAGACTGAAATTAACACCACTCAAGTTCTTCTTGTTACCTCAGATTCTTCTACACATGGGGGAATTTCACCTATTTGCATTGAACCCCCTCCAAGTAATGAGGCTATTTCCTTTGATTGGAATAGATTGATAGAGCCTCTTATTCCTTCTTCCACCCCTTTTCCAAATCACTGTGAAAGCGTATGGTAAAAATGTGTGTCACATAAACATCGACAAAGGTGCTTATGTCAGTATTTTATCCTCATTCACTTGGCAAGCTTTAGGTTCCCCTCAGCTTGTGCTTGTTACACAGAAATCCATCAGCGAACCTTTACGGATCCTTCCTAAGTTACCTATTACTCTGGAAGGAAAGATTGTCTATATTGATATTATGGCAGTCCAAGGCCCCATGGATTTCAATTTTATCGTTGGGCGAGACTATGTCTAATCCATGAAAGCCGGCATGTCCATACTCTTTCGAGTGATGTCTTTCCCTCACAATGGAAACATTGTGATGATTGACTAGATTTCATTTGTTGGTCTTGACTCGACTACCTACCATCTGACATCCCTTTAATGTTCCTTACATGCACGTGGTATCTACCCCACCACAAGTCAATTATGTGGCAACTGCCCCATGATTTTAGTTACCAATGTAAGCAAGCCTCTCACTACTTTCTGGACTTCTTATGACTTAGATCAGGTAATTGACATAGGGATCCTTATGGGGTAATTTGAAATGGATTTTCTTACCCCTTTTGATTCTCTTCACATGTCTTCTTTCTAGAGATTTATTATTCCTTCTGATGAATATATCTTTGAAACCATGGTTGGGAACTATGCCTTGGCATGTGTTTGTTCTAAATGGAAGCCATGATCTAGGCCAAGCAAAGGATGGTTCTTTTACCATGTCAACCTCGTTAAAAATTGAAACAAGTTCTTACAAGAATAGTTATTTTTTTTCAAGATTGCATAAACATGAAACAACCCCTGAGGATGGTTCTTTTACTATTTCAACCTCGTTAAAAAATGAAACAAATACTTGAGAGTACAGTTCTCCTAATATATCAACCTCGTTAAAAATTAAACAAGTGGTTATGAGGATAGTTATTTTATTATGTCAACCTCGTTAAAAAATGAAACGATTGACTATGAGGATGGTTCTTTTGTTATGTCAACTTCATTTTAAACAATGAAATACATTTCCTCTGAGGATGGTTCTTTTGTTATGTCAACCTCACTAAAAAATGAAACAAATTCATGAGCATAGTTCTATTTCAAGCTCGTTAAAAAATGAAACAAGTCCCTTTTTAAACTGAGTCTTTTATGTGAGTTTTCAATAAACCTTTATTTTAGCTTCCTAATAGCACTTTACCCTTTACTTAAGAAAATCAAACAAAGCTCGGGGTGCATGTGCCTCTCCATGGGTACATTTTAATTATGTTTCGTGCGTGACATTGTTAGCATGTTTTTATGATTTTCTACTACTTCTCCTGTTTATCTTGGAACACGTTTTGATTATTGATGCATTGTCTAATTATGTGTTAAATTGGAATTTGTAAACAATTGTGAGAAAGAAAAAACAATATTAATCCATATAGTGTACAAGATAGGCTAAGATAACAGTAATAGTTTCATTAGTCAAAATGTCCGTAAAAAGTGTGGCCTTGCAAAATGTCATCCAAGACATGAGGCCCCGTCATCAAAAAAAAAAACTAGCCCTAAGACTAGCATCCACGCATGATTATCATGGAACCAGACAATAGTGCGAGCTATTCGTCATAGCAAGCGACTAGTTAGTCTAGGCATCCCCATAGTGTGCCTCTGGTAGTGGAGAGGGAGGTCATCAATCCCAACATATGGGATGTCTAAGGTCAACCCCTCTAGGTTTTTCTCTAGCTCAAATAAAGCCTCTACTGCATCGAGGTTTTGTACTGCAAGAGATGCTAGCTAGTCAATGCATTTGTTGAATCTAAATAGTATTGTTGGTATCAATAGGCCCACATCTACATGAACATTTCATATAGTTAGTTTTGGATACCAAAAAATAGAAAAATATGGAAAACACAAAATGACCAAAATGTGAAGTTTTTACCTAGGTCACCCCACTGCATCCCAGTCAGAAGTGGGATATCCGGATCACCCATGTAATCCATGCCCACATATGGAAAGTCTTCAATCATAATGTTTTAATGTTCCAACCATCTAAAGAAATCAGGAGTATATCGAACAATTGGGCCATCACCACCTTTGTGGTGTGCCATCAATGTGACCCACTTCACCATACAACAATCCTGTGGTCCTCTTACATCTATTGCTACGTGTGGGGCGAGAAGGGGGATCCTCTCTAGAGAGAACTAGATAACAAAGGCCCCATATGATTTTCTCCTCCATGGGTACATTGTAATTATGTTTTATGTGCGACATCTTTTAGCATCTTTTTACACTTTTCTACTAATTCTCATGTTTATCTTGGCTACATTTTGATTACTGATGCATTGGCTAATTATTTGTTAAATTGGCGTTTGTAAACATCTGTAAGAAAGAAAAAAACAATATTCATCCATATATTGTACAATATAGATTGAGATAAAAGTAGTAGTTTTCATTAGTCAAAATGTTTGTAAAAAGTGTGCCTTTACAAAATGTCATCCAATACATGAGGCTTTGTGGCCTTTATTATCCGAACATGCTGATACATAATCAAAAAACAAAATCTATCCCTAATCCTAGAAACTACAGATGATCATCATGGTAGAAGAAAATAGCGCGAGCTACTCATCATAGCAAGCGACTAATCGGTCCAGGAACCCCCATAGTGTGCCTCTAGTAGCAGAGAAGTAGGTCATAAATCCCAACATCTAGGATATCTAGGGTCAACCTGTCTAGGTTGTACTCCATCTCAAACAAATCCTCTATTGTATCAGGGTTCTGTACTACAAGAGTTCTAGGTTGCTCATTGCGTCTGTCGAATCTGTGTAGTGCTAGTCTCACTGGACCCACATCTACATGATCATTTCGAATAGTTGGTTTTGGATGCCAAAAAATTGAAAAACATAAAATGACCAAAATGTGAAGTTTTTTACCTGGGTCAGCCAATTGCATTCCATCTAGAAGCGGGATATCTAGATCGCCCATGTAATCCATACATGCATATGGAAAGTCTTCAATCATAATGATTTGATGTTCTAACCATCCAAATAAATTAGGAGTATATTGAACAGTTGGGCCATCACCACCTCCGTGGCACGCCATCAACATGACCCACTTCATCATACGAGGATCTTGTGGTTCTCCTGCATCTATGGTTACCTGTGGGGCGAGAAGGGGGATCCTCTCTAGAGCGAATGAGATAACAAAGGTACCATACCCAACATTTTTTAGTTTGCAGGTTTTCACTCTAGTTAGTTTCCCTTTGAGGTTGGAAACTACCCCTTCACACTAGTTAAATATCGTAGGTTGCAAGCATTCTATGGAAATATGCATCTAAGCCTTGGTGAGTAAGTGAAGTGTTGCACTCCCACATAATCATGCAATTGTAAAACCAATAGTCCTCAAAGGAAGTTGGTCAATGGTTTTGATATCAATTCATCCATCTTTGAGTGCGGACCCTAGAGAACAATGTTGTGCTAGGTAAGTGGTAGTTGTTTCACCACCTCATCTATGCCCATACAAAGAAATGTCCACTCCATGACATGGGAGCCCAGACAAGAAATAGATGTCATCAGCATCTATCGTGAGTCTATGATCCCTGATCATGAAGCACTCTTCTTGTACATTCCATTTTCTCACCATCCATTCCAGCAAATCTAGTTGGGCCTTCATGCCTGGGATTGTGAAAAATTTGTATAGGCCACAGTTTCTCAAAGCCTGTAATGTTTGTGGATGGTTTAAAGTTTCCACATCTTGTTCTTCATGTTCACGCTCTCTCCACTCCATTTTTGTAGATCAAAACCCTGCAAATAAACATGGAGGATCATTAGAAAATGTTGTGGTGATTTTTTGCAAACAAATTGGGCATTTTTCATGATTTTTTCGAAGCCCTCGGTGTTGTGTGTGACCGCTTTTGAAGAGTAGTGTGGATTTTCATGGTCATATCCCTAGAAACCGCGTAAATCTTGTTTTTATGTGTAAAAATATTGGTCAGTTTACGAAGGCCCGATGAAGAGGAACTGCACACACTGAGGGCAATTTTTGAATTTATAAAATCCCCCTACAAACCTAAATACATGGTGAAATAAAAAAGAAAACAACGAAAATAAAGATATAGGAGAGTTCATTTACCTAGAGAAGACAGATCGTGGTTTGGTCCAATGGTTTTCCCAAAATCTACCTCTGAAATTTTGGTGAAAAATGTGCTCTATCACTCTCAAATTGTAAAAAACAAAAACGGTAAAAGGTTTTTTTAGTTTTTAGATTTTTATAAGTTTTTTAGGCATATTAAAATATTATTATTTTCCTATTAGGCACTGAAATCCATTTTTTTTAATTTTTTTACGATGTTTTTGAGGAGTGGCCATTATTTTTTAGTTTAAATGTGCAGAACATAGGTTATTTACAAAAATGAATAATTTTGGTGATGATTATATTTTATCACTTTTTTGAACTCGTTAAAAACTTACAAAAAAGAGAAATCCATGAATTCTCCTTAAGCCCTTTTCAGGATCCCTAAAAGATCGTTGAGTACTTGACTATTTGAACTCATAAAAGTAAATGAACAATCGTCTATTGAGTATAAGATAACCCCTTTTATAAAATGAATTAGACTATTTTATGAAAAAGGTATACGTTGACTAATCATGGTCAATAGAGTTCTCTCTTTTATTATTTTACCCTTTTTCGGGCTTGAGAGACTAAATTTACGAAAAAGGACACTATGGAGTTTACTTACATTTTTCTCTTGACTCCCTAAAAATGAAAAACACTGAGCTTTATTTTCTCCAGGCTCATTAAAATTTTACATTGAAAGGACTAAATGAGTTTTCCTTTTGTGCCTTTCTAAATTCTTTAAACATGAACACGACATCGAGTTACCCCTTCACTGGACTCGTAAAACATAAACAATGTAGGACTCGTCAATCATGACGAAACCAAAGCAATCCTTCCTAGTGTTTGTTAAAAATACTCTGAAGGACTCATCCGAAGGATCAGCTTACAGGACAAGCATATGTTATCCTTCTCAAGCTTGCCAAAAATAAAGAGGTACTTTCTAGTCATGGTGGGGGAAAATTTGGATAAAACATTTGTTTATATTGCAAAAGGTAGTATGTTGCTCTTGAACATGACACTCCGTCACTTTTGTGTCTAGGTTGGGAAATCCATTTGCCTCTCAGTTTACCATAACATTTGGTATTATTTTTTAGCCAAATGTTTCCAAGTCAGAATTTCGTGTCACCGATATTTCAAGAGAAGTCCAGCCTCAGTCCAAATTAATTTTCTATTTATAGCGTTCACTTGCATTAACCATCCCTGAGTCAGTTCTAGATTACTCCAAACTATTCTTCTTCAAAAAATGACATGATTTTTTTTGTCGTAGGCCCTCCTGTGACAGCTCACTTCCTATGAACTTCAACTCACTATCTAGGAAGTTTATCTAGAAACCTTTCTCAGTACCTTGGAGCCTACATGCCTTAATGGCCGGTTTCTCTCCTTCGATAACAGGTTCTAATCATTGACCTTCAATCAAATGATTCTATGAGTGTTCGACTTCAAGACATCTTTTCACATTTCATAGATTGTACTGGAAGTACCTTGAGAGCCATTGTCATTATTGGTGGTTTCTCTCACACTTGTTAATGGTTCACATCATTGGCCGGTAGTCAAGTGGTTTCTACCATGTACAACTTCAAGACATTCACTCACATGGTTAAATTCTTACAACAGATTGAGAGATGGAGATTAATGCCATGGATCTATTTTCATCCATCCAAGTTGCATGTAGTTATTAAATATTCATGATTGTAAACATAGATCCATTGATGGCTGCATCCATACTGTGCCTTTTGTTGACATGGATCTTCAAATGTATTTTTGTACTGGTTCTTTGAGACATTTATGTTATGAGTATGGGAATTCCTACCTCAGTGATGATTTTATATTTTCATTTTAACATTTGATTGATTGTTTCAAGTCTCCAATTGTATTCTCTAACCCGAACCTTGGCATGATAAAGCACTTCAGTCATCAAACATCTTTTCTGGCTTTGCACTTTATCGGAGATCTGTTACATGTCATTTTCTTGCATTAGGAAAAATACCATCAATCTGGATCTTTCGCTATCCATCAAAATGTTCCAAAGAAGTCCAACAATCCCAAACAATCCCAAAGAGAATGAAATTCCTAGATCTCAAGGCCCAAAAACCCATTTTTGGCTTCCTGTGTAATTCCCTAGTTAATTTCTGTGCATACGTAGAAGATACCATTAGAAGTTACAGAAAAGTGTGATTTGTCTTACATTGTGGCCTACCCACATGACTTAATGCAAGTAAAAGATAAAAAGTAAAGTCCAAAAGCTTTGTTAGTTGAATCTTTCCCAGCTAATAGCTTAGAATGGATGTCTACTTAAGCCTGGTCCCTCCCATCATCGAGCTACTTCCCTCTCTTTTTGGATCCCCTATCCCACCATTTGTGGATCTCATCCCTTAGGAAGAGGATCCAAAACCTCCTCCTCTTGGACTATAAACCAAACACAGACCAGAGGATTATGGAGGACCATTGAAGTAGGGTTATGTGACAGAAACTAAGCCTAGAAGGATTTTCATCCAAGGAGAAGGTTGGATATTGGGGGAAGAAGCTTGTAACATAAAGGCTTTGAGGTTGTAATTTTTTTCTCCCTTTTATTTAATAAAAAAATAATTTTTCTTTCCTAATCATGTCTATTCTGATATCATTTGTGGGATTCCTTAATCACCCACATAGGTTATGATTGGTTACTCATTCAATTTATGATATATTATGAGTTAAGTATTTCATTTATCTTTCATTTTATGCATTAGATGCTTTGATCCTTTATTTGTTTCTGTCTATGTAGATCTCCTTCGAAACATCATGGAGAAGTTGTGGAATGCACTAGAATGGTATTTAAAGCATCAAGGAGAAGCTAACTATCTAAGGAAATAAAAATACTTCAATAGGCATTTGGTTAAACCAGCAAGTGGTTGCTTGCATATTACTTGTTTCAATCAATCGTAAGCTAAGGAAAGGTAGAATTTCTTTTCTTGTTTGTAACTATATTTAGTTTGAGATTTAGGGAGATTCATCTTGTTCGAAAGAGGGATTAGTCCACCTAACATGTCGATTTCTTGTTCTTACTCATTTCGAGTTTTAAATTGTATTATTAGAGGTGATGTTTTCACTTTGATATTGGTTTTGGCAGTAATCATTTCCCCTGGTTTGCAAGTAGTTTTTGTATGGATTCCCTGGTGGGTTGTACATTGTCCTTACGTTGTGTTTTGGGAGGCCCAAAAAAAGGGGAAGAATTCTAGTTCCCCATCATTCTGTATGCACTTCCATCTCAATGTCTTTTGGGATCTTCGATGTTTGAGACACATCTCCTAGTCCTTGGATTGCTTTATTGGACAAAAGATGGCATTTTGGAGCCTTGACAATAGGTTGTAATATATGGTCCTTCTACTGGTGCAAGCATGAATCTATTGAGATCTTAAACACTTCTTCCTTTGTAGGGTGAATGGGGTTATGAGGTAATTCATGTACTTCTATATTCAAAAGAAAAAATTGGTTCATGAGTGGTTCATCTATTGTAAAGTTGTTAATTTTGGACCCAGTGTTGTAAAGAGGCTTGGTGGGTGAACACATTTGGTGTTGGTTTTGTTTTGGCTTTCTGATATTTCTTTGTGGGGTTGGTTTCACTATTTTCTTCTCAGAGTGTCTCTAGATTATATGGTCCTTATGTTGGTGTAAGCATGTATTTGTTGGCAACTTGGAGATTTCCACCTTTGCAAGTTACATGGTTGTACGAAGTGATTCCTCTATTGTAAAGCTAGTAATTTGAGGCATCAGTTGCATAAAGAGGCTTGGTGGGTTAGCAAGTCTAGTGTCAATTCAGGTTTATCTTTTCGACACTGGTATGTGCTTTTGGTTTCACTATTTTTTATCATAGTTTCTTTGAGATTACTCTATTTTAAGGGATATCTTTAGGAAATGGGATGACAGGTGGTCTCATATAATTTGGTGGTTCGCAGTGTGGTTACAAGAACTATGGAAATTGTGTTATTGCACTAGTTTTTATTCTGGATAACTTTTGTAACCTCTACATTTGAGTCATGGGTATTATTAAGCTTAGGTATCTTCCTTCCTAGTCCCTCCAATCTATCTCTAATTGTTGGGTAGAAAATACTACCCCTGGTTTCATGGCTGTTTATTTCCACATGCTTTCTTATCAAGAACTCACCCCGACTCATGTTTAGGATGACCTCGCTATTATGGAGGAGGAAGAATCTTCTAATCATTCCTCCCCCTCAAGCATAGAGGTCGTAGCTTAGATGGATGACTTGATCCCAACCATTGGCCACATGAAAGGGATATTTAATCATTATATGTAGGAAATTGAACTATATTGAAAAATGAAATTTTAATGTTTCATATTATCTTGGATTACCATGAACCCCATTTGGATATCCTCCATTACCTTAAGCAAATTCATAAGCATCTCAACACTCTTGACAAAACAATGGAGTAGAATGAACACCATCTTGGAATTCTCTCCAGAATAAGGGAGACTTCAGTAGATTCCACAACTCCCATTGTGGTAATAGGATATGATTCAAAAACCTCAACATGGTGCACAAAGGTTTTGTCGTGTGATCAAATAGCTATAGTTTCTTTTGTAATAGGCCAATTAGGCTTGGATATTAGATGTAGGTTTCTTATTTTTGTAACTTTCAAGTTTCATTTAGCTCTCATTTCCTTAAGGAGAGACTATTTTTTTCTCTGGTTCAGTCTCCCTTGTGATAGACTGACCTAAATTTTGGAAACAACTATGTA
Organism: Pinus tabuliformis; assembly: GCA_031772625.1. Taxonomy (NCBI): domain Eukaryota; kingdom Viridiplantae; phylum Streptophyta; class Pinopsida; order Pinales; family Pinaceae; genus Pinus; species Pinus tabuliformis. The sequence goes on from CM062805.1 coordinate 249,919,903, forward strand.
ATTCCTAGGTTTATTAGTTAATAGAATTTACCCCACAAAAAAAAAAAAACAATGAGAAACCAAAGAATATCCTTTTTCTTCCCATTTTAATCTTTCTTCGAGTCTATGTCTTAACAATAAAGAAGAAAAGGTTTATATGTCTCGTGTGTAATATGCTAATGCAATAAGAATAATGATGTATGTGATGTTTGTACTAGACTTTATATTTCACATTTCTAGGTTAGATTTGAATGGAAAGAAGAGAAAAAATTATGTTGGTACTATAAAAGGATGGTGTTGGGTCCCTATAATACTAGTGATTACCCCATTACTATTGTAGTTTCATCCCTTATTAATATTGTTGTGCCCTTATTATCCCCATATTGTTATCACTGTGCCCCATAGAATCCCTCTATTGTTATTTTTGTGGCTTTATATTATTATTGTTAGGTCGGCTGGGTTATATTGTGACTCCTTAGACTCCTATATATAGAAAGGAAGTTTTTTCATTTGAATCATCCAAGAATTGTTCATTTATGTAATGTAAAGGAGGTTGCCCCCTCGAAGAGGCTGAATTCTAAGGTGTTCATCTATCTCTTCTATATTTTCTTGAGCTGGTTTCATAATAGATGGGGAATCTAAAAAAGGATTTTTAGAAAAGGCAAGAATCCAAGGAAGACTCCAAAGGGGAGGAAAATCCAATTGAATAAGGTTCAGGTATGATTTATGAATTATTATGTATTAATAATGTTCCTAAGTACTATGAAGAATGGTTTTTATAATATGGTGCTTCTTGTCATGCGTATCTACACAAAAAATGGTTTTCCTCATATGAAGTTGTCGATGTTTGAATTGTTATTACTGGAAATAACATTTCTTTATAATACCATTGGGGTTGGAAGTGTTAAAATTAAAATGATTGATAGATTTAAAAGGACATTGATAGATTTTAGACATGTGCCTAAATTAAAGAATAATTCAGTTTCTTTGGGAGATTTAGATTCTAAAGGTTGTAACTTTATAGCTGAAGGAGGAGCACTAAAGGTGTACAAGGGTGCTTTAGTGATTATGAACGATACTACAATAGGAAACCTTTACAATTTGGATAGAAGTTCTCATATCATGACATATTAATTAGATCATATCAATAAGAAAGGACTATATGTACAAATAAACTGCAAATTACATCGAAAATTAAAATCTCCAAATTTTAATTTTTGCAAACATTGTATATTTAGAAAGTAGTATAGACAAAATTTTAGAGAGTCATTTTAGTAAAGGAATTCTCAACTATATCCATTTTGATATTTAGGGATCATCCCCTATAGTTTACTTTGAATGATAATCATATTTTTTAACATTTATAAATGATTTCTCTATAAAAGTGTGGTTTTATGTTTTTAAAAGAAAAGTTGATGTGTTTAATATATTTAAACAATTTAGAGTTTTTAATAAAAATAAAACTAGTAGAACAACCAAATGTTTATGAATGCATAACAAAGGCAAGTCTACATCTTTAGAATTCAGAAAATATCACAATGAAACTAGGATCATAAGACACAAAACCACTATATATACTCCCTAACAAAATGACATAGTAGAATGAATGAACATCATGACTCTCCTACAAAGAGCAAGAAGCATGCTCAATAATGCCAATTTGCAACAAGAGTTGTCAGCAAAAGTAGTTATTACTACTTGTTTCCTTGTAATAAATCACCATTGACTGTAATAAATCATAAAATCCTTGGAGAGGTATGGACAACTCAGCCTGCCATTATTCAAATTTAAAAAAATATGGTTGTGAATCTTACACACATACTCTTAAGAATCAATGTTCTAAGTTAGACCCCAAACCAAGGAAATAGATATTTCTTGGTTATGATTATGTAGCTAAGGGATATATACCATGGGATCATATTTCCCATCAAATGATCATTAGCAAGAATGCAATATTTGATTAACCTTTTTTATTTAAATAAGATAATGTAGAAGCTAATTTGAAACAAGAATAAGTACCATTAAATCAACAACTCCAGTTCGATACCCAGTAATCTACAAACAAAATGAAGAAAGAAGAAGTTTCTAGTGATAATGAAGTCATAGATGTTGAACACATTAAGGGAAATATGAAAATACCACAATGAACACAAAGAATGTCAAAATGAAGGAGAAGTCCTCCTAAAAAATATCAATTTTACTTCTTTTATTGCTTTGGTTACTATTGATGAGGAAATTTTTTATTATTAGGAAGAAATAGATGATATCAATAATGCCAAGTGGAATGTGACAATGAAAGAAAAGATATGTTCCTTAGATGAAGGGAAAACTTGAGACTCAATAGAAATTCCTAAACATGGAAAGATTATATGATTTAAATGGGTCTAATATTGAAGAAAGGAATTTATAGTAATGATGAAAGTTATAAAGTCGTACTAGTTGCAAAAGGTTACTCTTAGATGGAAGGTATAAATTGCTTTGGATTTTTTATTTTTTTGTTAGAGTTATTCAACTTGCGTTTTTTCATATTATGTCAACATTAATTAATTTTTGATTTAGAGTTAGAAAAATTAGATGTTAAAACAAAATTCCTACATTGATATTTGGATGAGGAGATAGACATGGAATAGTTAGAAGGTTTTTTGTAACATCCAAAAATAACATTAGTCTGCAAGCTCAACAAATAATTGTATGTTCAGAAGGTATTGACCTAAGCAGTGGTACAAGAAGTTTCCTTCATGATAAGCTAGAATTATACTCAAGCTGAGTATGACCATTTTGTGTGTTTTCAAAATTTTGAATGGTATATTCACTTTCTTAGTGTTATATGTTTTTGATATGCTTACTGTAAGCAAAAGCATGGAAAAGATCAACAAGCTGAATGTTGGGTCCCTATAATACTAGTGATTACCCCATTACTATTGTAGTTGTACCCTTATTAATATTTTTGTGCCCCTAGTATCCCCATATTGTTATTACTGTGCCCCATAGAATCCCTATATTGTTATTTTTGTGGCTTTATATTATTATTGTTAGGTCGGCTGGGTTATATTGTGACTCCTTAGATTCTTATATATAGAAAGGAGGTTTTGTCATTTGAATCATCCAAGAGTTGTTCATTTACGTAATGTAAAGGAGGTTTCCCCCTCGAAGAGGCTGAATTCTAAGACGTTGATCTATATTTTCTATCTTTTTCTTGAGCTGGTTTCATAACATTTGGTATCAGAGCTTTGGATTCTAAGGTTTCGCTGCTCCAAACAGGTCATCATGGCATTTTCGCTATAACTTCTTTCTGTGACGTTTCAGAAGTTACAAAAAAAACTCATTTGAGAAGAAATCGCGCTAAACCTCGGGTCCGAATTTCAGAGCTGTTCGTGCTATATTTGCGGAGATATGATCTGAGGAAGTTGGTCTTTTTGCAGACTCCTAAATTACATTCCAAATATGTGACCTGGGGAAAAGCATCATAACTTTCTCTCTGGGGATCAGATTGAAATTTCGTAAGAAGGTACAGAAAGAGGACGGAGTTTAGTTTCTTGTATGAAATTTTCAGATCCAAAGGTCGAAATAGTGACTCATGGCAAGTCATACAAGTTCACTCTACTGAACTAGTCTATAATCAAGTCACTGTGGGAGATTTCGCATAACTCTTCCTTGGAGAATCCAATTTGGGTCAGACTTGTGGCATTCGAAAAGAGGACACAGATGGCTACTGCAGATCACAAATTCAGATCCAGATGATTGGAAAGTACAGAGATACATCAGAGGCAATATCAAGCTCCTACAAAGTGAAAAAAGGGTGTGTAGATTTTCTTAAATTTTTGCTTAAGCTTGGTTTGAAAATTTATTTTGAAGGAATTCAAAGGGCATAGTAGAGCATTATTATCGGTAACTGATGCCCTAAGGAAAGAAATGCAAACACCTAGTAAGGAACCTGAAATCTCTAGCATGACTCATGAAGAAGAGGAAGAAATGCAACATGATATATCAAAATTACAAGACCAAGTGCAACAATTGTCCCTTACACAAAAAGGAACAAAATCTAAGATGGATGGTTTAAAGGAAGGCGTAGAAGCTAAGATGGATTTTTTAAATAAAGGTGTAGAAGCTAAGATGAATGACGTGGAAGCTAAGATGGATGATTTGAAGATAGATTTGAAGACAAACATGGAAGAATTGAAGATAAATATGAATAAGTTGCTACAAGAAAGGGTCAGTAATGGTGAAAGGGTAGTAAAGGAAACTCATGATGAGAACAAAAGAAATGTTAGTCATGATTCCATAGACTCTAATGTTGGATCAAAGACCCACCATATTCCAAAAATCGATATGAGGAAGTTTGATGGCAAGGATCCCGCAACATGGATATTACAGATGGAGCAATTTTTCGATCTCAATAATGTGCAAAACACACAAAAGGTACGTATTGCAACTTTATATTTGGAACCAAATCAGTTTGTATGGTATCAATGGCTTTGCTCTCGTAAACAATTTATCACTTGCGCAATTTTTACGGAAGAATTGATAGCACATTATGAGGATACAAAAAGCAACACTTTTTTTAGCTAATTGATCAGTCTCAAACAAAAGGGTTCAATAATGGAGCACACTGAGGAGTCCAAAAATTGAACATAAGGGTAAAAGATATTCTAGAGGAGCATAGGATTGATGTGTTCATAAGGTCTTTAAAGGATAATATCCAACATGATGTTTGCCTTTGGGAACCTGATTCATTAGAGAAGGCATTCAGGTTAGCAAGAAAAATGGAAAACAAAATTATGGCAACCAGGAAGCATACCACTCACAACTATAAAGACGGAAGTGTTGTTGCCGCTAGTCTTCCACAACCTATAAGGTTGACACCACAACAATTGGAAGAAAAAAGAGAAAAGGGGCTTTGTTACAGTTTTGATAGCAAATACTGTTGGCATTATGATTCAGGTGTTGTCCTTGATGGCAAACCCATTCAGGTGATAAATCAAGAAGGACGCTGGAAATATGTTCAGCCAGTGCGTCCCCGCAGGTATACCATACAGAACCCGCGTCCAGGGACGCAGGCCAGCCGTTCAGGAGGTGCGTCCGCCTAGTGCACACTTTTCAAGACAGAGAAAAGCCGTGGGGGTTTCTTGTGTGGTATCTAGCCGACGGTCTTGTGTTTCTATGGTGTCGGCTCGTGGTATTGTTCCATGTTTTGGGGAGAAGCTTGCCTATATAAAGCAAAGGAGTTCATTTGGATTAAGCATCATCTTGGTTGAATATCTTTTGGTGAGATCTAGACAAGATCTATGAAGGCGAATCTTCTAATGGACTGTGATCTCTATGGCGCATGATCAGATCTGTGGATCTGAGTGTTTGGGTTGGTTCTGAAGTCCTCTTATCTTCTATAACTGAAGGGACGCAGATTCAGTGAAGGGAAAGTGCGCGGGACGCAGTACAGTAAAGGCTCAGGTGTCTCTGAGGCAAAGGACGCGGCGCAACGGTGTTATATGGGTGCGTCTCTGAAGCAAAAGACGCGGCGCGACTGTTTTATTGGGTGCGTCTCTGAAGAAAACGACGCGGCGCAACAGAGTCTTTTGGTGCGCCGTCACAGCTAAGCATAGAGGAACAGTGCGTCTGCACGCAGAGCAGCGGAAGGTAGACTGCGTCCAGTCGCAGGCCACAGAAATAAAATATGCGTCCCTGTCTTGAGATGATCTGTTGACTGTATATTTCTATTCGTAAGGTGTTCTGGGTTATTTCTGCAATTACTGATCTGATATCTGTAGTGGACTGTATCTGTTGTATACTTGTTGATCATTTGATTCTTCATGAAAAGAAGTAGGGGGTTGTAGCTCCCTTCCAGGAGAGACTGGAAAACGAGAGAGAGTTGTAGCTCTCTGCAGGTTGCAGCCTAACGTGCTGGTAAAGGACTGCACCAGCACAAAATCATTGTAAAAAGAATTTCTTGAAAGAAGATAGAGACATATTGCAGCAGGTGGTTTTCTCTCCCGCATTGGGTTTCCACCTTACATCTTGTGTTCTTTGGTGTGACTGTCTATTTTCTTTATTCATGCTCATTGTTTTATGGTACTGATATGCAAGAATAATCAAAAGATCAAATAAGGAAGATTTGGTAAATTGCTAGATAATACTGATTCACCCCCCCCTCTCAGTATTATTTCCAACAATTGGTATCAGAGCAGGTCCTTCGGAAAAGCTTGATCGCTTGAAGGTAGATCGTTCATCATGAGCAACTACGAGAGAGAAGCATCAATCAGGCACCCGTCTTTGATGGGACAAACTTCAATTATTGGAAGGTAAGATTACTGCATATCTTCATCTCTTGGTACAGAAGTTTGGAACATTGTAGAAACAGGCTATGCCTTTCCTTCAGTTACTCCTACAGATCCAGCTGAGAAAAAGCAGTATGAAACAAATGCAAAGCAGTCAGTACTCTATTAGGAAGTATATCCCAAACAGAGTTCATGAAGGTCAATGCAACTTCAAATCAGCAAAAGAGATATGGGACAAAATGATCACTAACTATGAAGGAGATGAACAGGTAAAAGAAGCTAAACTTCAAACTCTCAGGATTCAATATGAGACTCTCAAGATGTATAATGATGAAAGTGTGGCTAATTATTTTCTTCGGGTAGATGAGATTGTTAAATGTATGAAAAATTTGGGTGAAGAAATAAAAGAGACTATAGTAGTTCAAAAGATTCTAAGATCATTATCCCCCAAGTTTGAATCTAAAGTATCTACAGTAGAAGAAAAGGAAAATCTCCGTGTTCTCACTATGTCTCAGCTACATGGAATTCTAACTGCTTATGAAATGAGAAAGGGAGGTCCATCAGACAGAAGGGAAGCTGCTTTAAAGCATCAGGCAAAGAAGATTACTATGAAGCAAGCCATGTTCCAGAAGAAGAGGAAGAAGAATCAAATTTTGTCAGAAATCTTCAAAGGGGTTCTGGAAGGTTCAGAGGTAAGCTACCTTTCAAATGCTTTGCTTGTGGAAGAGTAGGTCATTATGCTGCAAAATGCTCTTATAAGGATAAAGGAAAGGAACCAGTTAGATGGAACAAGAAACAAGCGCAAATAAGAAAAGCAACTACACCCATGAAGATAGTGATGGCTTATCAAACAGTGATGAAGATGAACAAGGTAATAAATATAGGTTGTTAATGGCATTTGAAGATGATGATTATGAGGATGCTGTAGATGTGGATAACCTTTATGATGAAATTACTAGACTCAAGAGAATCTAGAAGAAAAGAGACATGATTATTGATACTCTACAATTCCAAATTGATGAAAAGGAAAAACATCTTGAAAAATAGAAGGTGAAATTGTTGGTCTTAGAAAAGAAATTGAGAAAACAAAAACTATTAATCTCAAGTATGTCAAGGAACTGAAACTTTGGATGAGATTATCAGTGTGCAGCGGTCTCCACTAAATAATGACAGGTTATGGCTATAATGGAAAACTTCTCAAGCATCCACTTCAAAAAGTTATCTTGATGCAGCAAGAAGAAATGAGCAAGAGCACAAGGAAAAAAATCAGGTAAAGCAGGGACAAATGTCAAACAGAAAGCCTATCAAGGGCAATCCAGCTCAAGGGTGAACAAAAGCCACAACCAGCCACAGGTAAAATCTTCTCAATTTGGTTCAAGAATAGATGAAAATAGAAATTACAATCAGTTGGCTGGTAGATCCAATAATCGCAGAAGCTTCTTCAATGGACAATGCTTTTCTTGCCATAACTTTGGTCACAAAGCAGCTCAATGTGTTGCGTATAAAACAATCATGACTAGGGAAGCTCAAAACAAAGAAGTATGACAGGGATTACAAAAAGGACCTATAACAACTTTTCAGCTCTTGAAAATGAAGTTGAATGTTCTATTTGCAATAATTTTGGACATAAAGACTTTGAATGCAGAAGCAGGTTTCCGGAAAGAAAGGTACAAGAGCAGAAAAAGGAACAAGCCTCACGCCAAAACAAGGAGAATAAAGGAACCTCAAACAGAAAGATGTGGGATAGCATTTTATGCAGAAGGACAGAAAAATCTATGTACATTGACAGTGGATGTTTTCGAAGCATATGACAGGTGATAAAGAAAAACTTGAGTCTTATTCTAATTTAGAAAAGGGAAAGAAAGTCTCTTTTGGAAATGATACTCCTGCAACTATAAAAGAAAAGGTATTGCTCCTTTAAAAAGAAGATGTTAAGGCTGGAAATGTTTTATTTGTTGATGATTGTAAGCATAATCTACTAAGTGTCAGCCAAATGTGTGATCAAAAACCGAGGTTATATTCAGATCAAATGGATGTCTTGTTCGTGATCTTGATACAGGGAAAACAGTTCTCAAAGGGAAAAGAACTCCAAATAATCTGTACATATTTGAAGAAGGACAACAAACAATGCTATCTAAGCAAGGATGAAGAGCACTGGTTATGGCATCGAAGGTTGGACATCTAAGCTTCTCACAAATAAGGAAAGCATGTAAATATCAGGCAGTTCGCGATCTTCCAGATATCAAAATTCCTGACAACACCATATGCAGATCATGTCAGTTTGAAAACAACCAGACTAACTTTCCAGAGAAAGAAGGATCAGATAGCATGCCTCTTGAGCTCGTACATACAGATGTATGTGGACCATTCAGAAAAAGAACACCTAGAGGAGAAGAATACTTGATATTATTTATTGACGATTTCTCCAGGTTTGTTTGGTTAGGACTTATGAAGCACAAAGATGAAGCATTCGAAAAGTTCAAAACCTTCAAAGCCTTGGCTGAAAATGAATCAGGTCACAAAATTAAGTGCCTCAGATCTGACAGAGGTGGGAATTTACTTCAAATGAATTTTCGATTTCTGTGATGAACATGGGATAAGGAGAGAATTCTCTACAGCTAGAACGCCTCAGCAAAATGGAGTTGTAAAGAATGAACAGAACAATCCAACAAATGGCTCGTGCTATGCTTGATGAATCAGGAACCCCTGCAACCTTCTGGGGTGAGCTGCACATACTGCGGTTATTATTCTCAACAAGACAAATGTCCAGGTGAACAGCACTCAAACCCCTCATGAGCTCTGAGTGGTAAAACTCCTTCGGTAAAGCACTTCAAAATCTTTTGGGAGCAAATGCTATATCAAGAATACTGAGGAGCAGCTTGGCAAACTTGATCCTAGAGCAGATGAAGGTATTCTTCTTGGCTATTCTCCACATAAAAAGCATACAAATGCTACAATAAAAGACTTGGCAGAATTGTTGACAGCATTGATGTAGTGGTTGATGAAAAGGGATATATTCCTAGGCAAATACATCGTGAAGACATCGAAGAAGATGAAAGCTACCCTCAAAGACAGAATGATGAAGAAGAAGAACCGCAAGAAGAATCTCAAGAAGAACCTCACGAAGAAGCAAAGAACGAACAAGAATAGAAGAAAAGACTCCATCCAGATATGTTCAAAAGAACCATCCAGAATCTCAGATCATGGGACAAAAAGAAGCAGGTATACAAACTAGAAGAACAGTTGCAGAAGCTTCAAGTTATTTGGCATTACTCTCCTCTACTGAACAAAAAATGTGAAAGAGGCATGCAAAGATGAATGTTGGGTGAAAGCAATGGATGAAGAACTCGAGCAAATCGAAAAGAACAACACTTGGGAGCTGGTTCCTAGACCAAAGGATAAGAATGTTATCGGAACAAAATGGGTCTTCAAAAATAAATTGAATGAAAATGGAGAAGTAATTAGAAACAAAGCCAGACTTGTTTGTAAAGGGTATGCACAGCAAGAAGGAATAGACTTTGAAGAAACTTTTGCTCCTGTTGCAAGACTTGAGGCCATCCGAATGTTCCTTGCTCTCTCAAGTTCTCAGAACTTCAAAGTATTTCAAATGGACGTAAAATCAGCCTTTCTGAATGGAGACTTGGAAGAAGAAGTGTACATTGAACAGCCAGATGGGTTCATTCTTGGAAATGATCCAAATCTTGTATGCCGATTGAAAAAGGCTCTCTATGGTCTCAAACAAGCCCAAGGGTTTGGTACTACCGGTTGGACAAATATCTTCATCAACAAGGTTTTTCAAAGGTTCAGCAATAGCAATCTATATATAAAAATTGAAAATGACAAATTGCTAATACTTGTTGTGTATGTAGATGACATTATTTTTGGTAGCAATGAAGAAGCTATGAGCCAAAGCTTTGCCTCAGTCATGCAGAAAGAATTTGAAATGTCATTGCTAGGAGAACTGACATACTTCCTTGGTTTGCAAATCCAACAAAAGAAAGGAGGAATCCTTTTATCTCAAACCAAGTATCTCAAGCAGATTTTGAAGAAATATGGCATGGAAGATGCAAAACCAGTATGTACACCCATGGTCACAGGATGTAGTCTCAGTGCAAATGATGATTCTGCAGCAGTACATCAACCAACCTACAGATCTATGATTGGAAGTTTACTATATTTGACAGGTACCCGACCAGACATCATGCATGCAGTTGGAATAGTTGGAAGATTTCAGGCAAATCCGAAGGAGACTCATCTTCAAGCTGTGAAGAGAATTTTCAAATATCTTCAAGGGACTCAAAATTATGGCTTATGGTATCCTAGAGATACAGATCTTACTCTTCATGCCTATACAGATGCAGATTGGGCCGGAAGCGTGGATGACAGGAAAAGCACAAGTGGTGGTGCGTTCTTTATGGGTCCCAGACTGGTCTCTTGTTCAGCAAGAAACAAAGTTCAATTGCCTTGTCTACAGCTGAAGCAGAATAAGTTGCTGCTGCATCTTGTTGCACCCAACTCCTTTGGATGATGCAGAATTTGCAGGATTATCAAATCACTTGTACTCCTCCAATCCCTATCTTATGTGACAACACAAGTGCAATCAGCATCTCAAAGAATCTGGTTATGCATTCAAAAACCAAGCACATACCAATCAAGTACCATTTTCTCCGGGAACAAGTACTTGAACAGAAGGTCAAGTTGGAGTATGTTCCTTCTAAGGAACAAGTTGCTGATATTTTCACCAAACCGTCGCCCAGGGACACTTTTGAATACCTCAGGCAAAAGCTGGGGGTTGTTGATGCATCATCTTACTGTTGATCATCTCGTAATGGTGGTATAGGCTCAGGGGGAGCACATAATGCATTGTTGGCATTATGGAGAAGGAGATCTTGGAAATAGCTGCAATATGTCTCTATCTCCTTCATGATGGATTTCTGGTTACAGATCTGGAGATGCATGAGCATAGGGGGAGCATACCCTTTGCCCTTGATGTCAAAGGGGGAGAATGAAGCTGAAGATTATGAGGTTGCCATCAAGTCCAAAGGGGGAGATTGTTGGCATTATGATTCAGGTGTTGTCCTTGATGGCAAACCCATTCAGGTGATAAATCAAGAAGGACGCTGGAAATATGTTCAGCCAGTGCGTCCCCGCAGGTATACCATACAGAACCCGCGTCCAGGGACGCAGGCCAGCCGTTCAGGAGGTGCGTCCGCCTAGTGCACACTTTTCAAGACAGAGAAAAGCCGTGGGGGTTTCTTGTGTGGTATCTAGCCGACGGTCTTGTGTTTCTATGGTGTCGGCTCGTGGTATTGTTCCATGTTTTGGGGAGAAGCTTGCCTATATAAAGCAAAGGAGTTCATTTGGATTAAGCATCATCTTGGTTGAATATCTTTTGGTGAGATCTAGTCCAGATCTATGAAGGCGAATCTTCTAATGGACTGTGATCTCTATGGCGCATGATCAGATCTGTGGATCTGAGTGTTTGGGTTGGTTCTGAAGTCCTCTTATCTTCTATATCTGAAGGGACGCAGATTCAGTGAAGGGAAAGTGCGCCGGGACGCAGTACAGTAAAGGCTCAGGTGCGTCTCTGAGGCAAAGGACGCGGCGCTACGGTGTTATTGGGTGCGTCTCTGAAGCAAAAGACGCGGCGCGACTGTGTTATTGGGTGCGTCTCTGAAGAAAACGACGCGGCGCAACAGTGTCTTTTGGTGCGCCGGTCGCAGCTAAGCATAGAGGAACAGTGCGTCTGCACGCAGAGCAGCGGAAGGTAGACTGCGTCCAGTCGCAGGCCACAGAAATAAAATATGCGTCCCTGTCTTGAGATGATCTGTTGACTGTATATTTCTATTCGTAAGGTGTTCTGGGTTATTTCTGCAATTACTGATCTGATATCTGTAGTGGACTGTATCTGTTGTATACTTGTTGATCATTTGATTCTTCATGAAAAGAAGTAGGGGGTTGTAGCTCCCTTCCAGGAGAGACTGGAAAACGAGAGAGAGTTGTAGCTCTCTGCAGGTTGCAGCTTGCGTGCTGGTAAAGGACTGCACCAGCACAAAATCATTGTAAAAAGAATTTCTTGAAAGAAGATAGAGACATATTGCAGCAGGTGGTTTTCTCCCGCATTGGGTTTCCACCTTACATCTTGTGTTCTTTGGTGTGACTGTCTATTTTCTTTATTCATGCTCATTGTTTTATGGTACTGATATGCAAGAATAATTCAAAAGATCAAATAAGGAAGATTTGGTAAATTGCTAGATAATACTGATTCACCCCCCCTCTCAGTATTATTTCCAACAAATACACTAAAGGTCATAAGTGTGCTGAGAAGAAATTATTCTACATAGATTGTGAAGAGGAAGAAGAAAAGGAGTAAGAAAGGTCAAAAGAAGAGGATATACTCCAGGAACAAAGCCTAGATAAAGAAGAAATGAATCCGACCATATCTTGTAATGCATTGGTGGGAATTACCACTCCTCAAACCATCAAGATAGAAGGACAAATCAAGAAGAAAAAGGTAATAGTGTTGATTGATTCAGGAAGTACCCACAATTTTATTCATTGTAAGGTAGCAAGAGAATTGAATTGCTTCTTATATCCAGCATCAGAGTGTCAAGTGATGGTTACAAATGGAGGAACAATAAATTGCTCGGGAAAGTGCCATAATATCAAGTTATCCATGGGAGAATATATATTGACTAGCCCAATGCTTTCCATTCCAATGGGAGGTGCTGATGTTGTACTAGGAGTCCAATGGCAACAATCCTTGGGTACAATAGCTTTTAATTTTCAAGAACTTTTCATGAAATTTTCTATGGAAGGAAAGGATGTTGAATTAAGGGGTATTGCAGGGAAACCGGGAAAGATAATCAACTCTAATGGTATGATAAAGCTTCTAAAAAAGGAACAAAGAGGTATAATTGCACAATTATGTTCGCTAGATGTGTCCACAGTGGAATCATCTATTTCTCCAAATCTCCAAAAGGTCTTGGACAATCATTCCAAGGTATTTGAGACTCCCAAAGGTCTCCCACCTATTCGTGATCATGATCATGCTATTCATTTGATTCCAGGAAGTGTTCCTCCAAACATCAGGCCGTACAGATATCCCTATGCCCAAAAGAGTGAAACTGAACGTATGGTTGCAAAAATGCTAGAGATTGGTATAATTCAACCAAGTCAAAGTTCTTTCTCTGCTCCAGTCGTATTGGTGCACAAGAAGGATGGATCATGGCGCATGTGTCCGGATTATAGGGAGCTCAACAAGCTCACTATTAAAGATAAGTTTCCCATTCCTATCATTGATGAATTACTAGATGAATTGCATGGATCAATTTACTTCACCAAGTTGGATCTTCGTTCAAAATATCATCAAATCAGAATGAAGATTGAAGACATTCCGAAAACAGCATTTAGAACTCATGAGGGTCATTATGAATTTTTGGTCATTCCTTTTGGCCTTACCAATGCACCTTCAACATTTCAAGGTTTGATGAATTCAATTTTCAAACCATTCCTTAGAAAATTTGTGTTAGTATTTTTTGATGATATACTAATCTACAACAAGTCTTGGAAGGATCATGTTGAACATGTTGACAAGGTGCTACAACTATTGGAGGAGAAACAATTATATGCAAAAGGATCCAAATGTTTCCTTGGAGTACAAGAGGTGGAATATCTAGGTCATATTGTATCTCATGAAGGAGTTAAGGTAAACCCTAGCAAAATTAAAGCCATTAAGGAATGGAAAATTCCCACATCCATAAAGCATCTTCGAGGATTTCTCGGGTTGACAGGGTATTATCGCAAGTTTTTTAAGAATTATGGGAGAATAACAGCACCTCTAACAACATTATTGAAGAAATATGCATTTTCATGGACTCCAGAAGTAACAAAGGCATTCGAACATCTTAAAGAGGCAATGTGCCAAGCACCGTCTTAGCTACACCGGACTTCACAAAAACCTTTATTGTGGAATGTGATGCTTCAGGAAATGGAATTGGTGTTGTTTTAATGCAAGATGAAAGACCCATTGCTTTTGAAAGTCGTCCAATCAAGGGAAAGTTTTTACACAAAGCTATTTATGAGAAGGAAATGTTGGCAATACTCCATGCACTTAAGAAATGGCGACCCTACCTAATGGGAAGAGACTTCAAGGTAAAAACGGATCATGATAGCCTTAAATACTTTTTAGAACAAAGATTATCCTCTGAAGAGCAACAAAAGTGGGTCACAAAGATGTTGGGTTATGACTTTGAAATCATCTACAAAAAAGGGAAGCAAAATGTGGTGGCAAATGCACTCTCAAGAAAGGATGAGGATGTGGAAGCATTGTTGTGCACCATTTCTATTATCCAACCAGATTGGATAAACGAAGCAAGGGAGGAATGGAAGAATGACGAAGAAGTGTGGGCACTTGTTCGAAAGTTACAACAATATTCCAGTATGTCTGATACATTTAGCTGGAAAAATGATTCGTTATGGTACAAAGATCGCTTATACCTCTGTAAGAATTCCAAGCTAAGACAAAAGATTCTTATGGAATTGCACACTTCTCCCTTAGGAGGGCACTCAGGATTTTTAAAAACTTACCACAGGGTTAAGAAGGAATTTTTTTGGGATGGCCTTAAAGAAGATATTGAAAAGTTTGTGGCGGAATTTTTGGTTTGCCAACAAAATAAAGTTGAAACAATTAAGACACCGGGTCTATTACAACCTTTATCCATTCCAAGCCAATGTTGGGAGGAGGTTTCAATGGATTTTATCACAGGTTTACCCAAGTCTGAGGGAAGAGTGTCATCATGGTGGTAGTTGACAGACTTACCAAGTATGCACACTTTTGTGCATTATCACATCCATTTAAAGCCAGTACAATTTCTACTGCATTTATGGAAACAATTCAAAAGCTACATGGAAACCCAAAGATTATTGTAAGTGACAAAGATCCCATTTTCACTGGAAATTTTTGGACAGAATTATTTTCTTGTCTTGGTACTCAGTTAGCTAATAGCTCATCTTATCATCCTCAATCTGATGGAAAACTGAGATAGCAAACAAATGTTTGGAAGGATATCTTCGCTGCTTTGTATCTGATAAACAGACACAATGGGTCAAATGGTTGCCTCTGGCTGAATGGTGGTATAACACTTCCTTCCATACAGCAACAAAAATGACCCCATTTATGGCACTTTATGGGTATCAACCACCATCCATCACATCATATTTAAGAGAAAATTCTAAGGTTCAAGTAGTGGAACATCACATTGAACATCAACAACAAGTCCTCCAACTCTTAAAGGATAACCTCGTGTTGGCACAAAATAGAATGAAACAACAGGCAGATCAACATCATAGCGAAAGAAGTTTTGATGTAGGTGATTGGGTATTCCTACGGCTACAACCATATAAGAAAATGTCCCTCAAGCAAGCTAAGAAGGATAATAAATTATCACCAAAGTATTATGGTCCATACAAGGTGTTGCAAAAGATTGGTACTATGGCATACAAATTGGAGCTTCCTGCAGCTTCTCAATTGCACCCAATTTTCCATGTTTCATGTTTAAAGAAGGTTTTAGGTGATAAGCTCCCAGTTCAAACAATATTGCCAGAACTTGATGAGGAAGGAAAAATTATATTGGAACCAAAAGCAGTCACAAAAACAAGAACTCGACAGCTACGAAATCGATCAATTTCAGAGTATCTTATCATGTGGAAGAACTTATCCGCTGAATATTCCACATGGGAGGATGAGAATTTTATACAGAAGCATCCAGAACTTCTCAAGCGTTGAGGACAACACTTTTTTTATGGAGAGGGGCATGTTGGGTCCCTATAATACTAGTGATTACCCCATTACTATTGTAGTTGTACCCCTTATTAATATTGTTGTGCCCCTATTATCCCCATATTGTTATTACTGTGCCCCATAGAATCCCTCTATTGTTATTTTTGTGGCTTTATATTATTATTGTTAGGTCGGCTGGGTTATATTGTGACTCCTTAGAGTCCTATATATAGAAAGGAGGTTTTGTCATTTGAATCATCCAAGAATTGTTCATTTACGTAATGTAAAGGAGGTTGCCCCCTCGAAGAGGCTGAATTCTAAGGCGTTGATCTATCTTTTCTATTTTTTTCTTGAGCTGGTTTCATAACACTAAAGGATCATATGGGTATGAACTTCAGTATGAAAGATCTAGGGGCAGAGGACAAATCCTGGGCATTTAAATAAACAAAGATAGAAAAATGTTATGCTTCGGTTTTTACAAAATATATATATATATAAAATACATGTAAATTTTAAGATGAATGATGTGAAAATATCCCTTCACTTCCCATTTTATGTTTTCTTCATGTTTATGTCTTGGTAATAAGGAATAAAAGGATTATATGTCTCATGTACCTTATTTTAATGTGGTATTGAGTATGATGTATGTGATGGTATGTACCATACCAAATATTTCACATGCAATGGGTGTTGTAAGTAGGTACATGGAAAATCTAGGAAGAGAACATTGGAATGCAATTAAATAGGGTTCTTTGATATCTTAGAGAAAGAACTAATTATTGCGTCATTTTTTGTTGTAGTACTCATTCTATATGCATTTATGTTGATTTAGGTTTGGCTTCTGATATGGACAAAAGGAAGTCTACTTCAAGTTATGTCTTTATTCTTGAAGGAGGGTCTATTAGTTAGATGTCCAAGGTTCAAGAAACAATTACTTCATCCACTATACGATAAGAAAATATCATTATGCCACATGCTTGCAAAGAGGAAAATTGGTTGGTTGAAGTTTCTTAGTGATGTTGCAAAATATTAGAACAATGTAAATGTATTATGTGATAGTCAGGGTGTTATTTAATTTGCTACAAATATAGTTTATCATAGTATGAAGAAGAATATTGATATCAAGTATTATTTTGTAAGATGGATCATTCATGAAGGTGGAGTAGATCTTAGAAATATCCACACTCAAACAAACTTTGTAGACATGTTTACGAAACTAGTGTTGTTAGATAAATTGTGGTGGTGTTTAGTTTCTCTTGACTTGTAAAAGACGTGATGAATGGACTTGAGAAATGTATTAGGTTGTGAAGATTTAGATTGTTAGAGTGAGGTTGGGATTGAGAAATGTATTAGGTAAATTGTTGTCAAGATGCAGATTGTTAGAGTAAGATTTAAGCCAATGATCAATTTCATAACTAATATAATGATTCCTACTTCATTTTATCATTAAACCCTGACTAGATTATAAAAATAATGTTAGTCAATAGGTTTCTTTAATAAATTGTTAAAATTTTACCACATATTTATATTATATATTATTCTAAATTTTATCATAATCTCATTGCTCATATTAATATTCTTTACAAATTATTAAAACCAACCAAATCTATTTTACAAAGCTCTTATGAACAAATAACTTTAGGAAGTTGCTATTTGTATTTGATGATGTCTCAACCCACATATCAAATGTGAAATTGATAATCATATATAACATAATTGGCAGTAATTAGATGCAATTACTTACACAGGTATAGGTGATTAAAAAAATGTAGTATAGCACAAATCTCAACAATAATTTACAATTATAGTTTATGAAAATGTATTATTCCATTCAGCATTGACTACTTATAGTAGATTAAAAAAATGTATTATAGCACAAATCTCAACAATAATTTACAACTATAGTTTATGAAAACTTATTATTCCATTCAGCATTGACTACTTATTAATTTCTACTTTAACCAAAAATTAAATCATATTATATAAAATTTATATTACCAAACAATTTTTATTTTTTTTTAAATATTTAAATTTTATTTTTTTGAATTGTTATTGGTTTACTCCTTTCACTCTTATTGTGTAACCATATTAATATACCATCAAGCATGTTAGAACATGCAATTTCCCGTACTTGTCTTGAGGCATGACCTAATTTGGAAAATTTCCCTTTTAAATGAACACCATAAAAAAAAAAAGTGGAAACCGAGCATGGTGCCCACATTGGTTCAACCATTATTTTTTTATGTTCCATTTATTCAACTCTCTGGGAAGTTGATGGGTTCAATTTAAAAAGTAAATATTAAAAATTTGTTTAATTAATTTTCAAAATTAAATACTTATTTTATTTTTAAATAATTATTTTTTCAAAAAAATATAAATGAATATTTTAATTATTTTTTTAAATTTATTAGAATTATAAACGGTTATGGTAATTTCATAAATAAATAGATCATTTGTAATTTGAAATGATTTATTATTATTTATGTTTATATTTTACAAGCAATATGTGTATCATAATATTAATTACATATTGGTTTTAGGTTGACCATATATTACTTTGGTTAAACTTATTAAATAATTTTCAATTTCATAAAGTAAAATTTTACAATTTTATTTTTTTATTTATTGCAAAAAAAGTATGATTGATATACAATTTAGTGTTTAATTTTTATTATTCAAATGGTTTTGGAAATAAAATTCAAGATGTTGAGATTGAGATGTAATAGTAGAATTAAGTTCAAAATAATTATTTAGAATATAAATGTAATGCTCTATGTAGTAATTACTGACTAGTGAAATTATACTAGTGAAATGAAAAGAGTCAGTGATTAATGTCATTGTATAAATATAATAAATTTGTCTTTACCTAGTAAAATAATAGTGTATTTTTAAAAACATCCATCTTTCCTAAAAAAATATACTTATAGTTATGAAATAATATGTCCATGTGCTTTTGCAATTTTACTATTATTCATATTTTTTAAAGTTCAATAATGGAACTTAACAGCAAGAACCGTACCTATACAACTTTAATTTACAACTACCATCCCTAAACAAATTTTATTTTACTACATTTCTACTTCATGAATACCTTCCTTTGCCAACAATTATAATATTTTATTGTTTTTTTGCCACCTTTAAATAAAATAGATTCCAACTCCTTTGCAGCCTCACGTGATAAACCATAAGTGATAAATGTAAATTCCCTTCTTTCCTAATGACGTATGGAACTGGAGTAGATCAAAAGATGAACTGGCATCTATCACTTTCAGTTGGAAACAACGTCAAGGTGAAGCAACAACCGAGGATGTCGTTCTGCTCTCTCTTCGAGTAAATGAGATTGAGAAAGTAAGATTGTGACATTAAAGCAGATTCCTTTGACTACCAGAAAAATGATTTCCGGAAAAACGGTGTAAAAATTGTTGTAAAAATTGTTGACATTTTCATGTTGATTGTTGATTTTTTGAATATTTGGGAATGGTATTGACATATGTATGACGGACATGATATAAGTGAGTCTGCCTAATTCCTGAATGTTTAGGGAATCAATAATGGACATAAATATTTGGGAATCAATAGAGACGATGTCCATCCAATTCTGGAATATTTAAAAAAACTAACAATCGACATTACCTCAGAAGAAATAGAGAAGATGATAATAATGAGTAAAAAGTTTACTTTAAAAATCAGAAATTTTAATCATTTTTACCATTTTTCTAATTTTTTTTTTTTTTAATTTTGAATTATAACTATGAAAATCTACCTTCCAAAAATCTTTGATGAAAATCCTAACGCACATTATGCATTCACACTGGACTGCTCACTTCACGTGACGCCTTATGCGATGTCGTCCTTGTTATCCTCTCTGCAATGCGACGTGGCCATTGTTATTCGTCATCAATGTGGACAAGACATTTTCTTTTAAAAAACATTAGTATTTTAATTCTATAGTATGTCTGGAGTGGCTAAGAAAGTTGGTGGTGTTGTTCCTAAGTCATTAGTATGCATGACATATTTCTTAACTTTTGTAATGTAGGCCTACTAACTCATATGACGATGTTGCTTCGCTTATATGTATGCCTACTTAACTTTCTTAACTTTTATGACATAATATTTTTTATACAGTTATTTTATAAAAATAAGTTTATTTTTTAAGATTTTAAAATTATGATTTTTATATAGTTCTATATTTATATATGTTTATATATATATATTTTATATTAATGCATTATAATTTTAGTGATATTTTAAATGGATATAAATTTTAATAAATAAAAATTAGGTTTAAATTATTTTTATTTATTTGTAATTTATATATTTATATATATATATATATATATATATGTGGAACCATTTTTTAGGTATGGATATTAATTTTAAGTTACATTTTATGAAATCAATAGACAATATTGTAATTATAACCAACATACATTTATCTTAATTTAGGATCTAGTGTTAAAAGGGATAAAATATTTCAAGGTGGAAATCTCTATTTTTCAGTGCAAAACTTGAGGGAAGGTTTGCACTTTTGAGAGATGATTTTTCTCGTAAATTTATAGATCTGGATTTAAGATGGATCTAGGTTGGTTATATCTATATTCTTGTCAGTGAAACCATTTTATTTCAAAGATCATTCATCTTAATTAGCCTATTTAGATGACGGAGTGTCGTCAACAGATTTATATATGTATCTTACATTGCATCGTAAATGAAAATGATTTAATTTATTTGAATTGGGGAATTGGTTTAGGTTTTTCTTCCTATATCCAAGCCTACATGTTATACTGGTGTAAATGCATATAAATTGTAAGGATGGATGCAACCCCTATCATTTATTTCACTCTAGCCTTTTTAATAATTAGGTGGGAGTTGTTTTCCACCCTAGTGCATGACTACAACATTAGATTTTAATACTAAAAATGTAGACATTTGGACAATTCACAATTGTTTATTGATCATGATATTTTATTGTGATCTTATGATTTACCTTGTTTAATAGAATGAAAAATACCAAGCTTGAAAAAATCTATTAAAAAGAATAATGGAAAGAAAAAATTGCAAATAAAAATAAAAGAACACAATGAAATTGATAACGAGGTTCACCCAATGTAGGTTACATCTCTGCGTTTACTTTCAATAGAGTGGCCTCTTCAATTATGATCCAAAATTACTCAAATTACACCAAATCCCCAATCTAAAGTTGGCTCTCTATTATGCAGCTTTACAAAAAGCCTCAAAGAACACCTCATGAAATATTTGATTTCTTATATCTCTAAATGGGCACAAAATCTATGTATTATCATGCAAACATTGATAATCACACTACAAAACTAAAGGGAGCAGCCTTTTCTTACAACTATAACCTATGTGGAAAAGTAGAAGCACTTTTACATATAAATAGTGTTGGGGGTCTGCAGCCTTGTGGTCGATCCCACAAAGCTTATGGCCCCTTTTGTTGGCATCATATAAAAATAACAAATATTAAAAAAAATTATAATCATATAATATATATGGTCCATTGTTATACCATTGTGTTATAACCAAACCATAGCAAATATACCATTCAAACACTATTGGTGGTCGATCATATGGATTATCAATATTGTCAACATATTTTTGGTTGACAAGGAGGTCACGCAGTCAAATCCATGTCCTTCCTCCCATCCTTTTGCATGCAATTACAAATAAAGTTTAAATTTAGAGTATGTTGTTACATTTCAACAAACAACCCAGGGCTCATTGGTGGAGCCCTTGGCTTGTCGTCACCGAGGTAAGGCTTTCAAGCCTTGTCAATCCAACCATTTCAACGAATCAATTTTTTAGTGTTCGAAGGTGCCATGTGGCACCCCCTGATTGGGCCACATGTTGCCACCTAATAGGTCCACCTATCCTACCAACTCAATGTCACTTAATTTCCATGTCACCTTGTGTCTGCCACATGTCAAGACTAGGTGTTGCCATATCATTACATAGGTCACACTCAGATACTGCCTGATCATCCTGTTTGTACTGCCACATGTCAAATCGAGATGCTACCATATGTCCTAATAACTTTTACTTTTACCTATGGGTCAAAATCTTCAAAATGTTATAAATTCTTCATATAGACTTCATTTGACTCTATTCTAGTTGCATTAGAATCATCTCATTGAGTTCTTCAACATGGTGTTATTTCCATAAATTTTGGGGACTTCAAATTTTAGGCGTCTTTGGATCCTCCTAGACCAATCCTCCCCACTGGGAAGCTTTTGGGCCACCAAAAGATAAATTATTCAACAAATAGGTAAGGGTATTTGTCCCTCACTTTATATATCTTGATCTTCCAGACTTTTCTTGGATTATTTCCCTTAAGACCCACTCGAAGATATTCCACATTTCTTCACCGTGAAGTCCTCGTCTTCCTATCTAGAATGAAATCTTCCTGCATCTTCTTTAGATATTTGGGAGAAAAATCATCAAGGGAAGGAAATTGAATACTCTCATCCTGGTCTATGATAATTGAAGGCTCATATACTTTCAATTTATCCACTTTCAAAATTGAATACATTTAAATATACAACAGTAAATTTAACTTTAAAACGTTAGTTCCAACCTTCTCCAAAATAGTAAGTGGGCCATACCAGATTGGCTTAAGCATCCTACCTTCTATTTTTAACATATCTTTGTTGATATTAAGCCAAAATCTATCACCAACTTGGAAATGATGATCCATCCTATGTTTATCATGCCTAACCCTAAGCTTGACTCTTCTGAACTATTCATGTACTGCTTTATGCACCATTTGGATCAAATTCTGAGGTGTTATCTTCATATATTTTCTCATCAAAATCAATATCTTTCCCAAAAACCAAATCCAATGGAGACTTTGATAGGTACTCAAAATCATTTTCAAATGGAGAGATATGTATAGATGACTGCAATTCTTAGTTGTAGGCATGTTCCATGTAGTGTAGTTGTTCATCCCAGAGCTTATGATTCTTGTTGCAGTGTCCTCAAAGCAAATGTACCACGGTCATGTTGACCACCTTCGTCTATTTGTTGGTATGACAGTTAAAATTACTACTTATCTTCATCTTGGTGTCCATCAATCTCCATAAGCTTGACCAAAATTCTCCCTAAAAGGAATCTCGATATAAAATAATAGAAGTGGGAAATCGAAAGTGAACTGAAACATGCTGAAAGAATAATTTCACAGTCTGTTCAGCTATCACCTGCTTTTTGCAAAGTGTCAAAATAAAAATCTTTCTAAACTTATCCACAACTACATACAAGTAATCTTGATCTCTTATGGACATAGACAAACCACGTACGAAATCCATAGAGATTGTTTCCAACGAATGAGAAGGAACTAGAAGAGGTGTATAGAGACACAATTTTTTATTAGTGGGTTTACTAGTAGCACACAATACACACCCTTTGACAAACCTCGACACCATTTCTCTCATTCAAGGCTAATAACAAAATCTCTACAAATGAGCTACAGTCTTTCCTAAACCAAAATGCCCTAAAATAAAAGAAGTATGGGCTTCTCTAATCACACACATTATTTCTTCCTATGGAATACATAATTTATTAACATGATGGAGTAACTTAACTTGAAAATGGTAATTCTTCACTTGTGAACCATGAGTTAACCTCTTGTTGATTGGCATCTAGATTAGGGGCAAAAAGTTGCTCAAAAATCAAATTTCTCATAATCGCTCAAACACTGAATGACTGCATCCGTATCTATGATACGATCCCAACACAACTCGTTTTGCCAAATAAAAGAATTTTGAAAAATAAAATTATAGTCACTGCACAGTCAACAGTCCGTACTGCTGATGTGGCAGGTGACTATGCAGGACAAAATTGGGTTAACATTCAATGAGGACACACCAAGTGGTGCTTTATGATTGTTCGACAGTTTGATGTGTTGGTTTTGTATTGGTTGTTGGAGGACCAATGAGAAGGTGACGTGGCAAGCCCGGAGGCCAACATGTGTCCCTCCCCAAGGGCTTAGCAGGTTGGTGTGCAGTGTAAAATGTTATTTGGCAGGCCAACAGAGTTGAACCCATGACCTCACCCACACAAGCCCCATGCTTTACCACTATGACACCACCATTTGACTTAAAAAATAATGGGTGTGATTTTTATTTAAAAGGGTAGCACATGGCGGTTGGGGGAGGAGAGGGCCAACCCCCTTTTCATATGACCAACACCTCCAAACCGAAGGCTAGCACTTAATGCTAACCGTGTGTTTAATGTGATAAGTGGGGATTAGCACTAATTAAAACATGCGTATCCGTTAATTAATCACGGATTAAGTTGGCAGTGGTTTTAGTAGGCCCGATAAATCTGGCGCTGCTCCAATTTTGGTGGGGCTAACTAGAGTTTCTCTAGATTTTATGGACTTTTCCTAGGGAAAACTGAAGAGACCATGACTTTTGCAAAATTTGACCAATTTTGGCTTAGAAAGAGTCATTCCTAGATTATTTGGATGTTAAAAACACAATGGAATAGGTTGTAGAGGAAGAAAGGCACTTTTGTACGTGATTTTGCTACGTTGAAGTTTAAGGAAGCCTACGGCCACCAGGAGAGGGGGTCAAGCCTAGATCAGCTGAAGTCCAATTGCAGAGCTTGGATATTCATTTTTTGGGTTTTTGGGCCTTCTGAATCCAATGGAGTAGGCTGCAAAGCCATTGGAGCACTACAAGTGAATGTAATAATACAATTGACCATTAATCCAAAGAGGACCTAGCCATTGAAGCAGGTCCAAGGAGATGTAACCCAGGATGGGTGAACTCCTTTATCAGCATTGTGTTATGAGTTACTCTATTTTACTTCTCTGCAATTTAATTTTTGTATATGTGTTTTAAGCAGCTAATTAACCTCATAAATTGCTCATAAAAGACACTCAACACTTGACACATAATTCCGCATAGTTTAGTTAATTTGAGATGATCCTAAGCACATTTTTTAAAATATTTATGAGAGAGATTGCATAGCATTAAAAAAAATTCCCAACATTCAAATCAAGTTGGTATCAGTGTAAGGTTAGCTCATTCTAACCCTAAGATGGTTTGCCAAGGTTAGCTATAAAAATAGTTATTGGTTTTGTATTTGTGCAAGGAGAATTTAACCATGTGCAAGTTTATGTGTGTAAGCAAAAGAAGGGAGATGGTATGAGATGCTTTTTTGTTGAGAAACTTTTTGAAGCTTTGTGAAGCTTTATGATGCATTACAAGTGTGATGGAAACTTCAAAAAGTGATGTTTCTAATACATCTTCCTTAGCAAGACTCTTGATAAAGAGATGTTGCAAGATCTTATCATCATGAGAGATATGGTGCAAGAGATGAATGAATATAGGAAGGAGAAAACTATACTTAAAGAGTTGATGGCCATGAAGGAGGAGAAGCAAAATCTTCTTGAAAAGATGCATGAGATGGAGTTCAACTCCATGATGCCAAGGAAACCCTAACCAAGTATGTGCATGAAAATGAGGTATGAAATTCAATTTTATCTTCAATTTCCTCTCAAAATGATTGCTTAGGTGCTTTTGAAAGACACACTAGAGGAATAGGGTCCAAATTATTGATGAAGATGGGTTATGAAGGTAATGGGTTAGGCAAACATGCACAAGGCATAGTTGAGACAATTGTTGTTGAGAAAAGGCCTAGGTATTTGGGTCTTGGTTATGGACAACATGATGGAGAATGCTCCAAAGTAAAGGAGGCACATGAAGGTGTTCCAAAAAGGACTTTAATCACATGTCCATTACCTCAAGCTTGTGAAGTTTGTGTTCATGAGGAATGAAAAAGTTTTATACCTACTTTGCAAGAAGATGCTCATAAGCATACAACTAGTGGAAATGGAAAACAAGAGGATGTTGAAAGATCCAAGGCCATTGAAACCATTGTTGGTTTTTCGAAGAGAGCCACTACCTCATCGAATTTACCTCTTCAATAAGGCGACAAAGGTGAATGTGCAAGGTATGAATCCGCCTTTAATCAAGTTTCATTTGATTATGATAAACATGGTAAATCTTCACATAAGATTTGGAGAAAATTTACATGTTCCTTTTGTGGTTTGAATAACCATACTATTTCAAGGTGTTGGAAGAGGATAACCATACACAAGAAACTTTCAAAACAAAAGAGACAGAAAGCCAAAGGTCCATTGGATAATGGAAACCATGTTGAAAAGAAGATGCAATTATTTTGCACTCATTGCCATAAGTAGGGTCATCTTGTAGACAAGTGTTGGACTTTGCATCCAACAAGTCATCCATGACATTTGAAGAAGGTGGAGAGAGATTTTGGCAAGAATGGAAAAGAGGATTCCATAATTGATGTGAGTGAGGATGATAAACATTATGAAGTGTAGCTGAAAGAAGCACCATTGAAATGGTTTGGAAAGAGATGGTTATATTTCTTAACCAATTAAGGCCTTGCATTTCTTTTGATAATTGATGCAAATCTTGCCTTATTGATGAATTTTCTTGTTATTTGGATGCATTTATTTTCTCTTGAAAGTATGTTGCATATTGCATCAAGAAAGATGTTGGAAACATAGAGTTATATTGACTCACTTAGATACAACAAAGATGGCAATTTGCAGCTACAAATTTACATGCATGTTGCATTCTTGAACTTGCATGTTTACACCAGGAAGGTATTCAAAAGTGGAGTATGTTGACTCACTTTATTGTAGCAAAATTGGTCATCTTAGCTCTTTAAGTACTCGTACATAGCAATGGGATTCTTTTACTTTTGATTGTGCTTCTGAGAGAGTTGAGAATTGTTATACATGCATGAGAGTTTGTGTATGTGAACAGTGGAATTTTAATAGTTTCATTGTGCTTGAACATGCATGAGTGATTGACTTGTGTTGGTTGATTACTTTGTTAACATGTATGTTGTCAACTTGAGAGTGTTGTTCATTTGCACATGCATGAGTATCAACTTGTGTGGTCGATTGATTGTTACATGTATGTTATATCAATGTGGAAAGGTTGATTTTGTCTCCAAGGATGAAAGGGAGTTGTGACGAATTGTTTCATGAGAATATGGAATTCTTGTTGTAAATCATCAAGTTGTTGTACTTGCTTTTGCTTGACTCGAAAGTCAGTTGTTTGAAAAAGCATGTTTTGTCGACTTGTGTTTAGTCGATGGTTTATACACCAAGATGTAAGAGTACATGGTGATGTTCACATGATGTGACATGTGTTGCTTTGAAGAAGTAAAAGGAAGAGGTCATCAAGTTCTATTCTTGCATGTGTGTTTTTCAAGGTTAATGGTGTTTCTTGTGACAAGATGTCGCGGGATTTTGGAAGGTCCATGCTTGAGGAAGAGGCTCATGATTAGCCTTCATTCTCAAATAATGACATTAGAAGCATGTTAATACTGGAGGATGATGGAATCAAGAAGCAAAAGTGGACAAAAATGCCAAAAAAAAATTACAGCCATTGTAGACCATTTGATGTGATGACGCCCAAAAGCAAAAGAGATGGTGAATGCATTCTTCCAGATGTGGAATTTGGAACCATGGAGGTAAAAGAATAGTTATTAATTTTCTTGTTATTACTGATACTGGAACTCATTACTATAGTTCACTTAGATGGGCTTAACTTGGAAAAGTAGTTTCCAAGGAGAAGCTTGCATTGAATGCATGTGTTGCAAATGAGGAACATGATTCTCAGTGGGAAGGTCATCAGTTAGCTTTCCAAGAACTGAGGGATTGCTTTGGTACAACAGGGTGGTTAATCAACAAGGATCTAGCAAGTGTTGGATTGGGTCAACAACAAAAGGAGAACATTGGTTGAAGTACCAAGCCATTTGCAAGGCAAGGCACATCAGTTAACCCAAGTGGTTTTCATGGAGAATTTTCCAAGTAGAATCAATTGATAAACTTAGGGAGGAGAAGAGTATTCGGCTCTCATCAGATAACCAAATTTTGTGGGTCCAAAATCCTTTCAGTGAGAAGGAGTGATCGGAATTTGGATTAGGAGCAAAAGATTGCTCAAAAATCAAAGTTCTCAAAATTGCTCAAAAACTCAATGACCACATCTGTCTCAGTGATATGATCCCAATGCAATGCGTTTCACTCAAAATAGAGCTCGTGTGAGAAAAATAGAGACTTCTATCTTCTTTGCCAAACAGAAGAATTTTGCAAAAGAAAAAATGTAGTCACTGCCCAGTCAACAGTCTATACTGCTGACATGGTAGGTGACTATGAAGGTAAAAATTGGGTCAACATTTAATGAGGACATGCCAAGTGGCGCTTTATGATTGGTCGATAGTTTTATGTGTTGGTTTTTTTAATTGGTCGTTGGAGGACCAATGAGAAGGTGATGTGGCAAGCCCAAAGGCCACCACATGTCCCTCCCCAAGGGCTTAGCAGGTTGGTGCACAGTGTAAAATGTTATTTGGAAAGCTGGCGGAGTCGAACCCACGACCTTGTCCACACAAGCCCCACACTTTACCACTATGCCGTCACCATTTGACTTAACAAATAATGTGCACGATTTGTATTTAAAAGGGTAGCATGTGGCACTTGGGGGAGGAGAGGGCTAGCCTCGCGGACCATCCCCCTTTGCATATGACCGACACTTAACTCTAACCACGTGTTTAATGCGCTAAGTAGGGATTAACAATAATTAAAACCTGCTTATCCCTTAATTAATCACGGATTAAGTTGGCGGTGATTTTAGCAGGCTTGATAAATCTGGCGCTGCTCCAATTTTCGCAGGGCTAACTAGAGTTTCTCCACAAATTTGGTGGTGTTTTCCTAGGAAAAACTAAAGAGACCATAACCTTTGCAAAATTCAACTAGTTTTGGCTCAGAAAGAGTCATTCCTAGATGATTTGGATGTTAAAAATACAATGGAGCAAGTTGCTGAGGCAGAAAGGCACTTAACATAGTTACCAAACAAACGAGAAAATGACCCAGTAGCCATTTTTTTAAGGTAGCAAAAAATCGCTCGATTTTGAAAAATGGTGATTTAAAATACACATTTTTTTTTAGCATATTTTTTCCACTTTAATTTTTTTTATATATCAAGTATGAACAATTTTTTTAAATGTTAGTGATTTTCATGTTGATTTTCAAGAGTGTTGATGCAACATCAACACATGTTTTTAGAGGGCTTATTTTTGACACTTTAAATATTTTTATGTATCAAATGTGAACATTTTTTTTTTGTTAGTGATTTTCATCTTGATTTTGAAAGTGTTGATGAGCATCAACTGTTTTTGTTTAAAGGGCTTAGTTTTTACACTTTAAATTTTCTAATAAATTAAGTGTGGATATTTTTTTTTAAATGTTGGTGAATTTCATGTTAGTAATAAAACATAAAAATAAAAATAAAAAACATGACAAAAAAAATCAAAATCAAATACCAAAAAAAAAAAAAAAAACTATAAAAATGTAAAAAAGAAACAAAAATGATCTCATAAAAATAAAAAAATTGAATAAAAAATTGACAAGAAAAAAAAAATAAAGAAATATCAAAAAATAAATAAAAAATGAAAAATTTTCAAAAAAAAAAAATAATTTAAAGAAAAACAAATTAAACCAAAAAAAAAATCTAAAAACATTTTTTTAAGTTAAAAAACAAATAAAAAATAAAAAACCTCATTAGAGAAGAAAAAACTTAAAATAATTACCAAAGAAAAATAAATTAATTAATTAAAAAATAAAATTAAAAAATAAAAAAAATTTTAAAATTAAAAAAAGAATTCAAGACAAATAAAAAATAAATATTAAATTGCTTGAACAACAGGGCATGGTGGCATCCTGCATGACTGTGGGAGCATCTATGGAGAGAAGTGGCACGATTATGAGGAGAGAGGTTGGCAAGAACGGTGACCGCAGATGGATGGGACGTAGGGTAGGTGGGAAGGGATACATGAGGATGGCAAGAGGAGGGAGAAAGCATAGAACATGGAGACGAGAAGACGGGAGCAAGGCAGCACAAACGTTGGGGACCTTAGGGGCTGAGCATATTTTTGGGTATGTTTCTACAAGTTTACCTCCTGTAACTCCTATTGAGAAGTATGTTAGAAAATTATATATTACGGAGCAATGGAACACATAAAATATTGCAGAAGTATAAACACAGAAAATGCATAAAACAAGAGAGACACAAATATACGTGGTTCACCCAGTTTGGGCTACGTCCACCCCGAACAACCAGTCCTTCCTTTCTATTATCCAGCAAAAATGAAGAGACACAACCTACAGCAGATCTAGTGTAATACCCTCTGTTTTCTCTCACAGTCTCACCTCTCTGCTTCTTGCTCGAAGAATACACATATATATTACATAGACTCAATACAATTCCCTCATACAAAGAAAGGGGTTTCCTTCTAGGCAAAAAAATGCTAAACTAAACATAAGTTCTACCATCAGATCATCTGCCTAATGAACGGCCCAGATTGACTAGAAATTACTATACTTTTACAAGGCAATTTTACATCTGCTTTTAGCATCGGGGGCACTACCCCCCAAACCCCCCGCTTGGGGGGGGCTCCGCAATGGTCGCAGCCACCCCCCTTGGACCCCCCTTGCAGCGAATATTTTATGGGCAGCGTTGCCACTCTATTTCGAACTGGGGTCCAATGTGGCGATACCTTTGAATACAAAAGATAATCAGGCTCCACATCCAACAATCTCCCACTTGGAGACTGATTATAGCAACTCCATCGCTGCTTCATTTGCTGGACGATGACTCCTCTTAGGACCTGGCCGTTTCTCATCTTCATCATCATCCTTGAAGACAATTGAAACTAAGCATATTCTCAATTTCTCCCTGGTTACAAGTTTTGTTAGCATATCTACAAGATTCTGGCTAGTGTGTATCTTTTCCAGTTTCAACTCTCCATCTTCAAACACTGATCGTATGAAATGGTACTTAGTCTTGGAATGAAATGTTGAGTTCTTTACAAGATGAATGGCACATTGGCTATCACTGTATAACGTGCCCATATCATGCTTCTTATCCAATTCACCCATAAGCCTTTGTAACCAAATCATTTCTTTACTAGCCTCTGTAGCAACAACATACTCTGCTTCTGTTGTTGAAAGTGCAACAACACTTTGGATTTTTGAAACCCAACTGATAGTTGTTCCACCAACAGTAAATACATATCCTGTAGTGCTCCTCCTGTTATCTCTGTCACCTGCCATGTCTGCATCAACATATCCCTGTGGAGAAATGTTCGAACCACCAAAGCATAATGCTTGATTTGTGGTACCTTTCAAATATCTGAGAATCCATTTCACTGCCATCCAATGTTCCTTTCTTGGATTGTTCATGTAGTTTCTTACAACTCCCACTTCATGTGCAATATCAGGCCTTGTGCAGACCATTGCATACATTAAGCTTCCAACTGTTGATGCATATGGAACTTTAGACATATAATCCATGTCTTCTTGGGTCTTTGGGCACATTTCCTTACTAAGTTTGAAATGGCTAGCAAAAGGTGTACTAACTGGTTTTGCATTGTGCATATTAAATCTTTTCAACACTTTTGTATGTACTCATTTTGAGACAATATTAATTTACGATTTTTCTTGTCTCTAGTTATTCTCATACCAAGGATTTGTTTTGCAGCTCCCAAATCCTTCATTGCAAATGAATTTGCCAATTTTCTTTCGAGCGCATTTATTTCCTGCATGTTAAAGCCTGCAACAAGCATGTCATCTACATACAATAAAAATATAATATAGCTGCCATCATTTTGCTTTTTCAGATAAACACAATGATTCGAGTGACATCTAGTATAACCTTGTTCAGACATAAACTTGTCAAATTTTAGATACCACTGCTTTGGAGCCTGTTTTAAGCCATACAAGCTCTTCTTCAACCTGCACACTAGTTTCTCCTTCCCTTTCACTTCATATCCTTGTGGTTGCTTCATATATATCTCTTCCACCAAATCCCCATGGAGAAAGGTTGTCTTTACATCTAACTGCTCAAGATGCAAATCTTCAACTGCTACTAGACTTAAAATAGTTCTGATTGAAGTCATTTTAACAACAGGAGAAAATATTTCATCAAAATCAATACCTTTCTTCTGTGCAAACCCCTTCACCACAAGTCTAGCTTTGTACCTCTGTTTTCCTCCATCTTCTTCTGTTAGCCTATAAACCCATTTATTCTTCAATGTAGTTTTTCCTGCAGGCAACCTGACTAAGTCCCAAGTCTGGTTATGCATTAAGGAGTCCATCTCTTCTTCCATAGCTACCTCCCACTTCTTCTTGCTTTCAACCTGCATTGCTTCTTCATAACATTTGGGTTCACCAGAATCAGTCAGCAATAAATAATATAATGAAGTAGAGTATCGTTTAGGGGGTCTACTTATCCTGGTAGATCTTCTAACACCACTTTCAGGTGTTTGGGGTGCCTGTTGCTGTTGTGGTGGTTTTTGTTGTTGAGGTTGTTGATTATTATTATTTTTAGGCACCTTACTTTTTTAGTGATTTCATCAAGAACTACGTATTCCTTGTTTTCTTTTTCCTGTTTCTTTTCCTGCAACTGATTCTTATACAAGACCCTTTCATTGAATATTACATCTCTGCTCCTAATGATTTTGTGATTTTCGTAATCCTATAAGCAATAACCAAAATCATTAACATCATATCCAATAAAGGTATATTTCTTTGACTTTGCCTCAAGCTTTGTTCTATTTTCTTTATCAATATGGACAAAGGCCTCACAACCAAAAGGCTTTAAAAAAGAGTAGTTTACCTTTTTACCTATCCATGCTTCCTCTAGAACACCACCATCCAAGGAACTTGAAGGCCCTCTGTTTATTAGACAGACAACAGTATCTATATCATCTACCCAAAATTGTAAAGGCAATCCTACATGCAATCTCATGCACCTTGCACGCTCCATGATTGTTCTATTCATCCTTTCTGACACAGCATTTTCTTGTGGTGTTCTTGGAACTGTCTTCTCTCTGCGAATTCCATGCTTTGAACAGTACCTATCAAACTCTTTGCTGCAATATTCACCTCCATTGTCTAATCTGAGACACTTTAATTTCTTTCCTATCTCAATTTCAACCAAAGCTTTC
Source organism: Pinus tabuliformis (assembly GCA_031772625.1). NCBI lineage: Eukaryota > Viridiplantae > Streptophyta > Pinopsida > Pinales > Pinaceae > Pinus > Pinus tabuliformis. The sequence continues at coordinate 249,952,999 of CM062805.1, forward strand.
CATTTCTTGAAAGTATCAAATACATCAGATTTTATTCTTAATACAATAAATCCAAGTTTTTCTAGTTGCATCATCAATAAAAGTAACATAATAACGAGAGCCACTGAGAGATGATACCTAAGCAGGTCCCCATACATCTATATGCACAAGCTCTAATTTTTCGCTCTTCTTTTGTTTCCCAACTCTAAGAAATCTGACTTTCTTCTATTTTCCATAAATACAATTCTCATAGAAGTCCAAATCAACATTCTTCAAACCCAGCAACAAATTCCTTGAGTGAAGAATCTTCATCCCCTTTTCACTCATGTGTCTGAGCCTATGATGCCATAATGCTGCATCTGCTCATTTGGAAGTTAAAGCATTAACAGAGTTAGAAATACCATTTCATAAATACAATGTACCAACCTTTTCACCTTTTGCTATTACTAGTGCTCCTTTGGTAACCTTCCAAGCTTTATCTGTGAAAGTTGTCACACAACCTTCACCGCCTAACTACCCTGTTGAAATCAGATTTTTCTTTAGATCTAGAACATGCCTTACCTCCTTTAGTAGCCATTGGTTTCCATTCTACTATTTTACAAGAATCTTACCCATTCCAACAATTTTACAGGGTTTATCATCACCCAAACAAACTTGTCCAAAATCTCCCTGAACATAGTCATGAAAGTATTTCTTATTAGGTGTGGCATGGAATGAGGCCCCTGAATCTACCACCCAGGAATCAGTAATATTTTCGAAGGAAAGAATCAAAGCATCTTGTAACACCTCACTTGTCACAGTTGCTTCATGATTGTTTTCTTGCTGTGCATCTCCTTATTTTCCCTTCTGATATCTACAATCTTTCTTTAAGTGTCCTTTCTTTCTGCATTTCTAGCACACTATCCCTGATCTAGACTTGGATCCGCCTTTCCTTGATTTACTGTGATCCTAAGCTCTTTCCTCTTTCCATTTTTCTTCCTCTAGACTTTGCACCCAAAGCATTACCCGATGTCTCACCAGCTCTTTTCTGTTGCATTTCCTCGCTAAGGATAGCACCGACAACATCATCAAACTTTAAAGTACTAGATCCAGAAACAGAGTTACTAATGGCCATTACTAAACCATTCCAACTTTCTGGTAATGAGCACAAGAATAACAGAGCTCTAACTTCATCATCAAAGTTTACCCCTATAGAACATAACTAACTTGTAATAGTATTAAAATCATTTAAATGGTCTGCAATAGATCCACCTTCCAACATCTTCATATTTAATAACTGTTTCATAAGAAACACCTTGTTTGAGGCCGAGGGTTTTTCATATAGTTTCTCCAATGCCTTAATCAAACCCTCTGTCATTGTTTCCTTCGAAATGTTGAAGGTGACCGACACTGCAAGGCACAACCGTACTGTTCCAAGTGCCTTTCTATTGAGAAGGTTCCATTCTTCATTTTTCATTCCTGTCGACATCTTTGTTTTTCCGCCCAATGGTAGGTACACATCTTTCTGATATAGATAATCTTCCATCTTCATCTTCCACAGCAAGAAGTTTTGGCCGTTAAATTTCTCAACCCTAAACTTACAATCTTCCGCCATTGCTCCCACTCGAATGAGAAACCCTTCTTTCCTATGAGTTTATCAGCCAAATAGACCTTCGGCTCTGATACTAGTTGTTAGAAAATTATATATTACGAAGCAATGGAACACATAGAATATTGCAAAAATATAAACACAGAAAACGCATAAAACAAGAGAGACACAGATATACGTGGTTCACCCAGTTTGGGCTATGTACAACCTGAATAGCCAGTCCTTCCCTTCTATTATCCAGCAAAATGAAGAGACGCAACCTACTTCTCACAGTCTCACCTCTCTGCTTCTCACTCGGAGAATACACATATATTACATAGACTCAATACAATGCCCTCATTCAAAGAGAGGGGTTGCCTTCTAGGGAAAAAAACCCTAAACTAAACATAAGTTCTACTGTCAGATCATCTGCCTAATGAACAACCCAGATTGACTAGAAATTTCTATACTTTAACAAGGAAATTTTACATTGTTTTTAACTTCAAGGGCGCTGCCCCCAAAACCCCCCGCCAGGGGGGGGCTCCCCAAAGGTCGCAGCTGCCTCGCCCCCTTGGACCCCCCTTGCAGTGAGTATTTTATCGGTGGCATTTCAAACTGGGGTCCAATGTGGCAATACCTTTGAATACAGAAGATAATCAGGCTCCACACCCAATAAAGTATAGTATGTTGAATGAGGGGTGCAAGCTTGGGTATGCTGGGAAGGGGCTGCAACAGGGTTGACCTAAGGACAGGGAAGAGAGATAGAGAGATAGCTGAGATCAACTGCATAATAGAAGCTAGGGCATAGACATGAATGAGGAGGGAAATTTCAGGATAAAGGGTCGGTCCTGGGAGAGAGCCATGACTCTACAGAGAGACGGGGGGGATTGAATTGGGTGGGAAGTCTTAGAAAGAAGAAGATGTTGCAAGATTGGATGTATGAAGATTTTCCAAATCTAATTTTTTACGTTGATAATTGTAAGCAGGAGTTGGAAAACAAAGAGATGGCTTGCCTAGGCAGAGGTAGAGGCTGAGGAGGTCAAGGGCGCTAGAGCCAGACAACAAAAAAAGAACCTACCACTTCGGAGAATGCAGGGCCCAGAAAGGGTAGGAAACCCATCGAGGTGGCAGTCAATGAGGCAGCAAGAGCATACAAAGAAGGAACAGATGCCGACATTCGTAAGCTGATCCAGGAGATGGAGGACAGTATCATGGAGGAAGACTCAGAGCCGGAAATGGAAGAATGGGGGGACCTTGTCCCCGACCCAGGGCATACCAGGGGCAGGATGTCTCTATTCAAACAAACCCTGCACATATACTGGGTCATGAAACGCTTGTTGGCCAGAGCTCTGGAACAGGTGGCGGGGGAGATGGCGGAAATTGCCCAAGGCATGCCCAACCTCAAAAAGGATATGAAGAATCTGCAAATGATAATGTTTATGTAGGATAGCAAGCTGGATAGGATCCAGCAACGAATGATGGAGCTGTCTCCGGTGCCGGGTGACTCTGCTGCAGCACTGGCTATTATGGATTCCGAACAGGATGATAGCAAGGAATAGCATTTTACCTTCCAGGTTTTACCAGACTTTTTAGCAGATAGCCTTTACTTTTCTTGTCTTTGTATGTCAGTTTAGACCATAAACTGTGTATCTAGTTGTGAAGTGTATTTAGCTTGGGTTGAAAGACTTGTAAAATTTTGTGACTGGATGGCTTATAACAGACTAAGGTGGCCAACAAACATGGTTTCCCATGTGGGCAAGTTGAGGTCACCAAGATTTTGTATATGGAACAACTTGCTTTTATAAATAGAAAAAAGAAGGAACTACCGTAGCTTACAAAAAAAATAAAATATTAAATTAAAATTAAAAAATAAATAAAAACATTACAAAATATATAAAATAATAATTAAAAATAATAATAAAAAAGAATTAAAAAAAAAATACAGCCACTTTCCTCCCTACCCCTCCCCTCAACCCTGTCCCTTCTAGCCTCCCCCCTCCATTCTCCCCGCACCCCTCTCTCACACCTCTCCCCCTCCCCCCATTCCCCATCTAGCCCCAAGCTTGCAGCCTCGAGGCCGCTCACTAGGGACTAGGAGGTGAGGGGGGTGAGGGAAGCGAGAGAAGCGAGGAGGGGGGAGGTTGGGGCTAGACCCTCACTCACCCCCCGCTTACCTCCCCTCTTCCCTACCCTCTCCACCCCCACCTCCCTCACCTGCCTCACCTCTCCCTCTCCCCCAATGACCACCTGCCCTCCCCCCCTTCCCTCAGCCCCTCCCCTCCCTCCCCCCCTCAACCCCCACCCCTCTCAGCCCTCAGCCAGCGGCCTCCAGGTCGTTGGCTAGGGGCCGGGAGGGGGGGGGTGAGGGAACAGGGGTGGGGAGCAGGGAATGGTGGGGAGGTGGGTGAGGGTAGGTGGTCGAGGGTGGTGGGGAGGGTAGAGGGGAGGCAGGTGAGTCAAGGGTAGGGGGAGAAAGGAGGAGGTAGTGGGGAGGGAGGTGAGTGAAGCAGGGGATGGGGGGATTGTAGAAATTTTGAATAATTTAACACATATTCAACAGAGATTATCCTGATCATGTACTATTGTGGAATACATACACAATACATAATCTCCTCTACGTTGATCATCAATATAGCAGCATCAATAACAATAAAACATCAAGAGCATTCACACATTAACACAGTATGTAACCCGGGGAAAGCATCTCGCTAAAAACCCCACACTATCTGTATATTAATGATTGAGACCATGTAACATTACAAAGTACAATGCTTATCACAAGCAATCCAGTACCAGCTCCACCTGTTACACACAATACAACTAAGATCTGATCTCCAAATCTATTCCACTGCTTGCCTGCCTCCACTGCTCAATACCTGCCCAAGAATGAATGAGAATGGTCTACCAAACTCGTACTTCACCTCCAAAGAATCACTCACAATGTGTAAGACATGAGCAGAAGCTACAAACTGGGCAAATACATGAGCAAACTCATTGGCATACTCAATCCCTTAATTGTGCAAGATCTGATGCACAACTATAGTCACAACTGATAGCAATCTAATTCTCTAACACCTGTCCCTGCTGAACTGAACATGCACTGACATGAAACTGAGTTAACTGATGTATTCTATAGTTGTATTATGAGTTAATAATTAGTTTAACAACTCATCATTAGTCTATTTGCAGTTAGACTAACTACAACTAGTTTAACCAAGTCAAACTGAACACAACTCCATCAACTCCACCAAACTCAACTGATTGAGTTCTAACTGAAGTCATGCATGCAACAACTCAACTGTCTCATAAGAAAAGCGTACTTCCTTCTGACAGCTGCATGGGCCACATCTGTAGCTCAAACTGAAGTGCTCCAAGAGAATAAGATCAAGTTTATAGTCCAAATATTATTATGAGAAAATAATATTTGACTTTTCTATTTTTGACAGCCAGTCTAAAAATAGACTTTGATCACCCACACTGTGGTCACCCACATTTTGGTCACCCACATTGTGGTCACCCACACTTTGGTCACCCACATTGTGGTCACCCACACTGTGATCACTCACACTGTGATCATCCACACTGTGATAAAAAATAGAACTTGCGCCATAATTTGCCTGCGGGCCCACTTAGTGAAGGCGACTCTTTTCACTAAGCTCCATCATCTTGTTGCAATCTCAACAGGGATTTGCGGGAGGGGGGAGTGGGATGGGAAGGGGAGAGCGGAGAGGGGTGAGGGCAGGGGGTCCGAGGGGGGAGAGGGGAGAGGGGTGAGTGAGGGCAGGACAGGGGTGGTTGATAGGGGAGACGGGGGGTTACCTTTTTATTTTTTTATTCTTAATTTTTAATTTTTTATTATTTTCATTATTAATTTTTTTAATGTTTTTTTTTTTTTATTCCTTTTTTTATTTTAATTTTTTTTATTGTCTTGATTTTTTTATAATTTAAATATTTATAATTTTTATTTTTATTTTTTTTATAATTTAAATTTTATAATATTTTTTTTTAATGTTATGTTTTTATTTTGTTTTATTTAAATTTATTTTATGGTAATTATTTAAATTTTTTTAAATGATGTTTTTATTTTTTATTTAAATTTTTCATTTTTACAAGCTAATTTTGATTTTTTTTTTCATATATTTTATATATATATATATATATATATATATATATATATATATATATATATATATATATATATAGTATATTTTTATTTTATTTTTTGTTGTGAATCGTCCCGTTGAAACCCTGGTCAGTTGGGCCTCGGGGCGGTCGGGAATTTTTTTTTTTGGTTTTTAATTTTTTTTAATGTCGTATTTTATTTTTGAAATTTTCAGATTTTGTAATTTTTAATTTTTTATTTGGTTTTTATTTTATTTTAATCATTCTTTTCCCGGAATCGACTTGCCATCCCCTGTACGGGGTTGGCCGTGAGAAGGGAGGCACGCACCCGCACTCACGGCCAACCCTGCCCATAGGTGGCCGATTTTTTTTTAATTAATTTTTTTAATTGTTTCTTATTATTTTATTATTTTTTTTATCTTCTTTTTGTTAAATTTTAAATTTATTTTTTTTAATTGTTTTAATTTTTTTTTTTTCAATTTTTTTTTTTTTTTTTTTTGGTTTTTAATTTAATTATTTTTCATATTTTTTTAAATTTTTTTAATTTAATTATTTTTTTAGTTATGTATTTTTTTTTTATCTAAAAAAAATTATGTTTATTTTGTTAATTTAACATTTTTTTGGTTAAATTGTGTCTTTCTTTTTAATTATTTTATGATTTTTTTTTGTCTAATTTTTTATATTTATAAGTTAATTTTATTTTACTTTTTACATTTTTTAAGTTTCTTTTTTCTTTTGTTGATTTTTTTGTGATGTTTTTAAGTTTTTTTTTTTTAATGCTTTATTTTTTGTTATTATATTTTTTTTAAATTATGTTTTTTGTTTATATATTTGAATTTTTGGTGTCTTTTGCATTATTATTGTGTTTTTTTATTGTTTTTTTTTTTTATATATTTGTTTTTTTTTTCCTTTTGTATTATTTTTTGTGTTTTTTTTAATTGTTTTTATTTTCTTTTCAATATTTAAATTTTGCCTTCTTTTTATTAATTTTTGTTTTTTTTCATTGTTTTTTCTTTTTATCAATATTAATTTTTTTTATTTTTCTTTAGTATTATTTTTGTGTTTTTTTAATTATTTTTATTTTTTTTAACATTTGAATTTTTTATTTCTGTTGTGTTTTCCATTTTTATTTCTTTATACATTTACTTTTTATTTTTATTTTTTTTCTACAGGGTCTGTGTCAATGCTCATCTAGCAACCCAATCCCATTATGGGCAATTTGATAGTTGATTTTAAATTTTTCGTTATAATGAATCGAGTTTGCACGCACAATGTATCAATTCTTGGTTTGTCTTTAAGTTTTCATTACAACGGGTCGAGTTCACATACACTGCGTGTCAATTTGATGGTTGATTTCTAAATTTTTGTTGTAATGTATCAAGTTGTCTTAGGCTAAAATTTTAAAATCGCTATATATTTAGCATTTAAAGAATAAATTACTCTTGGGTGTTCATGTTTAAAGCTTTTTGTCATAAAAAATTTCCATAATGTCATGCTTGAAATATTTTGAAAACTTGAGATTTCTTTGTAATCATAACCTTTGTTTTTAATTGCATGGTTGAAAAGTTGTCAAGATTTTAATGTTTTTCTAAGTCATGATATTTTATCTTCAATGTTGTGGTTGAAAACAATTACAATTTCAGGGTTTTTTAGAGTCAAAATATTTTATCTTTAACAACATGGATGGAAATTGTTGGAACTATCAGGATTTGAGATATGATATTTTATCTTAAACATCATGTCCAAAAATTGTTGGAAATTTACAGTTTTTCAAAGTCCAGATATTTTATCTTTAATTCCATTACTAAAAAATGTCAAAATTGTAACCCGATTTTTTTTTGTTATTCCAGAATCAACACTTATTTTTTTAAGGGTGTTTTTTCATCCATTTTGAAAAAAATATGGTTTTTACTTCCATTTAAAAAAAATGTTGAAAATTTACACAATAAAAAGACATCGTTCCCGAATACACATTTTCAATTTTGGGTTGTTTTTTCATGTTTTTTGGAGTTTTTTGGGCTAGAGTACCCATTTTGAGGTAATAATTCCCGTTTGATCAGTAACTATGTTACTTCTATACGTGATTTTGATACGTTGAAGTTTAAGGAAGTATAAGGCCACCAGGAGAGGAGGTCAAGCCTAGATTAGCTGAAGTCCAATTGCAGAGCTTAGATAGTCATTTTTGGGGTTTTTTGGGTCTTTTGAATCTGATGGAGCAGGTTGAAAAGCCATTGGAGCACTGTAGATGCATGTAATCATAGAATTCACCATTAATCCAAATAGGGCCTAGCCACTGAAGTGGGTCCAAGGAGATGTAGCCCTGGAGGGGTGAACTCCTTTATCAGCTTTGTGTTATTAGATGTTTTGTTTTACTTCTCTGCAATTTACTTGTTGTATATGTGTTTTAAACAACTAATTAACCTCATAAATTTCTCATAAAAGACACTCAACACTTGACACATAATTCCTCACATTTTGGTTAATTTAAGACGATCCTAAACACATTTTTTTTAATATTGATGAGGGAGCTTTCATAGCATTAACAAGTTTTCCCAACATTCAAATCACTTGTACACATCCTTAAAGTTTGCATCCCTAGCATACTGCTCAACATAATTGTCAAGTGCTAAAGAATGATTTTACAAGACTATAGATGCATTTGTTAGAGCTCTATTTAGCATAACAACCACTTTGTTACTTATACCCTTCTTATACTTGATGACCAAATGGAGCCATTGTAGAAAACCCATCCACTTGAAATTCCTTGGTTGTTGTATCTTAGACTTTGATTGCAAATATTGTAATAGTTGATGATTTTATGTATTATAGTTTCCTTCCCCATTAAGCAATGATTCCATTTTTTAACACTTTGTACAAAGGCATACACCTTTTTATCATATGTAGGAAAATTAACAATAGCTTTAGAAAAGGTCTAAGACTGATAACATATTGGATTATGCAGTTGCATCAAAACTGCTCCGATGGCATATCCACATGAATTGGTCTCTATCTCAAATAGTTGTGCAAGTCTGGCAATGGTAACACCAGTGTTGTGCTGATCTTTTCTTTCAATGTATGAAAGGCTTTGTGTTGCTTGTCTCCCTGCCAAAATACATGTTTCACACTAGTCAAAGCATGTAAAGGAGATGCAATGAACAAAAATTTAGCAATAAATTTCCTCCAATACTATATTACTCCTAAAAAGCTTTGAACTTCCATTATTGATGTAGGCTTGGGCTAGTTCACAATAACTTCAACCTTAGAGGGATATATTCTCAATTCACCACCCCTTATGATGTAAACCAAGTATATTAAAGATGTCTTTCCAAAATCACACTTCGAAAATTTTACATATAACTTCTCCTTTGTCAAGGTATCAAATACTTGCTTGACATGGTCATCCGAAATTCTACTAAATACCAGAATATCATCTAAGTATACAATCACGTATTCATTAATGAATGGTCAACAAATGTCATTCACCACATGCATAAAAGTTGATGGGGCATTGCAAAGCCCAAAATCCATCACTAACCATTCAAACAAACCATGCTTTGTTTTAAAAGTGGTTTTCCAAAAATCACATTCTGCAATATGAATCTAATGATAACCACTTCACAAGTCTATCTTAGTAAATAAAATTGCATCTTTTAGCTAATCTAACAAATCATCGATATGAGGAAGAGGGTATCAATTATTTATCATGATTCTATAGATCACACGAAAGTCAACACACATTCTCCATGTACCATCTTTATTCAATACCATTTCAATAGGATATCTACATGGAGAGGAACTAAGCTTGATGACTCCCTTTTCAAGCAATTCTTGAACTTGCTTCTTAATCTCTACATTCCAAATCACCAACATCCTGTACATACCAACAATAGGAAGATGGGCATTTTATTGTAGCTAAATATCATGTTGAATCTCCCTATTCAGAGGCAATCCTTCAAGTTCTTAAAAAAAATCATCATAGTTAGAAATAAGTTTAACTAATTCAATTTTATGAGAAAGATCACAACCCTTAAAAGCATCAAATTATTTAACATATTTTTCTTTAAGAACCAAAAGTACAAAATTATTGTTGGAATTTATGAGCCTCTTCAATTTCCTTACACAAACAAGTGATAAGTTAATCTTCATGATGTGTTCTCTTACAATATAATCAACCCCATCTTTGGTGAGGTGATATTTTTTCTTCTTCCTGAATAATACGGCTTTCCTTTCATACAAGTAAGGGCTACCCAAAAAAAATTTTGAAAATATCAAGAGGAACCACATATAATTTAAATCTAAGTTTAAGTTGCTTCATCACTTGTAACTTTTCATTATCACAACCCAACCAAGAGGATGAGGATTCTTGTGAGGTGTCATTTCTAATCCCAACTTCTTGAAAATCGCTTCAGATATTAAATTCACTTGGGAAACAATATCGAAAAGAGTATCAACTTTCATATGCTTAATAATCACCCTTGCATGCAAAAACTCACTTCTTATGCTTTTAGCACTAGGACATGGAATAGAAGAACAAGAACTAGCATGAGAAAATGATTTACCTTGCACTTCTATAACTGTGACCTAATTTTCATCCCCTAAATTAGATCTTAAATCTTGTTGCACTATTGCAACAATATTTTTCTTTCCTTTGATCCAAACCTCTCATGCCTTAGTTCAGGGTGTAGCTTCCAATAGTGATCATCATCATGCCCTTCATTCTTACAATGAGAGAATGTCGGCTTTGCCTCTTCTTTCTTCACTATAGCAACCTTCTTTCTTTTCCTATTTCCGTTAAATTTTCCTTCAACGAACTTGTATGGTTGCTTCTTCATGAAATCACTCTGCAAATTTTTTCCCTTGGACTCAAGATGAGTAGTTTGGACACATACTTCATCCAAATTAATGGGATTAAATAAAAGAAGAGTATGGAAAAGATATTAACTATGCATTGCACTGACATGTTTCAAAAGTGTATATGGAGAATCTAATAGAATATTTAAAGCCAATGCTTTATTGCTAAATTCTTGAGCAAAAAGTTACATGCCTTTTACTTTTCCTTGTCTTAAATTTTTCCCTTCTATGATTTCTTTCTGATTATAAGCTAAAGGATAAAACTATTTATTTAATGCATTAGTGAATTTTGACCATGAATAAAGACGCTTACCATTCTTTTTTCTACCTTCTCGAAGTTTAATTTCCCACCAAAGAAGCCAAAGAGAGGTTAACTGAATCTTTACCTCTTCTTCATCAATATGTTGAATACAACAATAAAATTTTATTTTTTGAATCCAATTATCTAATCATTTGGCATTAAGCTTTCCATTATACAGTAGTAAGTCAAACTTAACATCCAACTTCGACAATTGCTTCTTTGAAGCAATCTTCTTATGAGGAAATGACGACAGAGAATTTGATGGAGAAGAAGGAGATGAAGAATGAGTAGGAGAAGGAGGCCTTGAAGGAGGAGGAGAAAATAAAGGAAGAGGGGGTTGATCACCCTCGTTCTTTAATTGACTAATTCGTTCTCCTTTTTGAAGTCCTCTTTCCTTATAGAGATGTTCCACCTTTTACTACAACTTAATTAATGTCTCGAGAAAATGTGACCCAGAATTAAAAGGATTATCTCATCTTGGTCAATCCGTCTCTCCTCTTTCATTCAAGCTTCTTGAGCCAACTTCAGGATTCTAAGCTTTAAATTCGCCTTCTCCCTTCTTAAGATTTAGAACTAGAAATCATTCACACTTAAGAATGAAATCAAACTAGCTCATTTAAGCTTTGATACCAAACGTGATCAAGATATTTTATTGTGAGCCTATGATTTATTAGCTTTAATTCGAATGTGAAATACAAAGCTTGAAAAAAAGTTACTAAAAGGAATATGATAGAAAAAGCGACTACAAATAAAAATAAAAGAACACAACAAGATTGATAATGGAGGTCACCCAATGCAGGCTACGTCTTCGAGTATGATTCCAATAGAGTGGATTATTCACTTATGATGCAAAATGACTGAAGTTATAACTAAAGTTTAAATTTATAATATCTTGTTAAAACTAAAGTTTAAATTTATAATATCTTGTTAAATTTCAATGAACAACCTGTGGCTCATTTGTGGAGTTGACAGCTTGTCAACACCAAGGTCGAGGGTTCAAACCCTGTTGATCCAACCATTTCAACGAATCAAAATTTTGGCGTTTTGAGGCACCATGTAACACCCCTTGATTGGGCCCTTTGTTGCTACCTGATAGGTCCACCTACCCTACCAATTTAGTGCCACTTAATTACCATGTCACCATGCATCTACCATGTGTCAAGGCTAGGTGTTGCCACATCATGCTCAGATACTTCCATGTCACCCTATCTCTTCCATGCTACCTTATCCTATTGGTCAAAATCTTCAAACATCATAAATTCTTCATATGGACTCTCTTCAACATGATTCAAGTTGCATTGGAACCATCTCATCAAGCTCTTTTACATAGTGTTATTTTTGTCAAATTTTGTGGACATTGAATTTTAGGCCTGTATGGGTCCTCTTGGATAATTTATCATGGGTTGTCAATCAATGTTATTAACTCTTTTATTGCAAATTAACTACCATTGAAAAGTTTATAAATGTTTGAATGCGCTTCAACTCAAATAGATTCCTAAAATTCTGCATAGGTTCCATTAAAAATGGAAATATAAGCAAGAATAGTGATTTTCACTTGGTGTGGAGAATAACTGCATCACTTTCTTATATTATATGTCATTGAAATTTTATACCTTTAAATAGACTATATTAGAGAATAATACCTTGAGAAAAATCATGTCTTATCAAAACATGGAATCTGAAAACCACTCGTAACTTAACCAAATCAAAATGTTTACATAACATTACAATATCTCCTCCATATTAAGTTGGAGAGGGGCCTCTCAATGCAATCAAGATTTTTTTTCAAACCACACAAATCATAACTATCAAATATTTGGTGATGATATATATATATATATATATATATATATATATATATATATATATATATATATATAGTCATTTGCTTGTCTCAAAGATTAAGCCATGCATGTCTAAGTATGAACTAATTCAGACTGTGAAACTGCGGATGGCTCATTAAATCAGTTAATATATATATATATATATATATATATATATATATATAAACCAATAATCCATTGATTTTCTTTTCACTACTTTACCATTAGTGTAACAAGTATATCATTGACAATAATTAAAATAAAATAAAGTAATTTTATAATTTAACTATGTAAAATAAGTTATTAAACTATACTATATCCCTGAGTATTAGTTTCAATTGACCAAATTTGTTATTATTTTGAATAACCCACATAACACTCATTGCATTGAGTGATGTTCATACTGGTGAAAAAATAAGATTAATACTAACAATTGCACAACATCAATCATCAATAATAAAAAAATTGAAAAAAAAAAATAAATAATAATTAAAAATATCTTAAAAGAATAATTATAATAATATACAACATAAAATACTAAAATAAAAATATTTTTAAATAAAAAAATTATAATTTTCTGGACTATTGAAATTAACAATTATTTATTTGATAAAAACATTAATTAAATATATTATATATTTCTCCAAATTATCTATCTATATATAACCATCAACAATCAGGAGATCAAGGTACGCTAAGTTACTGCCCGACTTGCCTGACAATAATAGGTTATTTATTGCTTACCTACCAAAGGGTGGGGAGGGCAAGGAATCAATTAATAAAGCTAGAGATGCACCGAATTCTCCTACGTATTACTCACTTATATTTGACTTTAACTATACCCAATAAAAATGTTGTATTAAAGAGGAGCGTAGAGAGGTGAGTTGCCTAGATGAGTTGTATTAAATGTTGTATTAAAGTGTTTACAAGACGCGAGAAAGTGTTTACAAAACAATATTCTTACAGTAATAACAACCAAAATCTGGGAGATAAGCATACACCATTTCAGGAACTTTAATCATGGTATTTTACTTTTTACATGATCGTCTTCGTAATCGGAGTCATTAGGTTTGCAATGTTGAAATATATAAATATATATATATAACCCTGATTGATAACTAACATATTCAATGTTCATTACTATTATACCATATTTACTCATAATTATAAATTAATATGCAAAATGCAACAAATTTCTTAACTGTTTTAACATCCCACCTACAAAACTTAAATAAGCTAAATTCCTTGACCGGTGTTCAAAAGATTTGGATGTCCGTTGGGATGGTAAGCTATCATGGTACTCATCTGTTTGATTAAATGATTGATAAGTTACAAGTCAATTTTTTGTTACACGCTATAAATTATATGGTGTAAGTTGTGCAATAAGTTTATGCAGAATTGCATTTCTTTTCTCACAAGTTTTTTATTGGAATTATATACTGGTTGGTATTTTTTTTTAAGGTGTAGCTAAATTTTATGATAAACAAATATATATAAAACTGATATTGATATAAATTAGTTAACATAGATTTTTAAACAATTTATTTAAATATCTTGTTAAAATATTTTTAAAAACTATAATATCATATCATTTTACTTTTAATTATTTTACAACAAATTTATTTTTTTATTATAACAAAAATTATTTTTCTTACCCTATAATTTTAATTTTTTTTTAATTTTACTTAAAAAATGAACATACTCGCAAACTTATACATTCCCTCATATTTATCTGTAAAATAAGTCTCAAAACAGATTTGCCTTGTGAAATCAGGTTGCCCAAATATATGTATTTTGTATTAACTTTAGACAGCGCTTGTGCAAACGCAGTAGCCAACTTGGCAATCTAGAGGAGGAACTGGCACTGACCCCTTGCAGTTCTATGACTACAACTAAGTGGTGAATGGGAGATCTTCAGGATGAATGTTTCGTTTTTCTTTTAATTCAAAGAATAAGGAGCGCCTTGACAAACTGCGATACGCCTCGTTAGCACAAGAAGTATGTCCTCAGTTCTGGAATAGATTCATAGATTTTAGAGTTGTAAAGGTTGGATTCATTAGAGATATCGCATTATATAATTGCAGGTTTAAATGTATAGGAGTAGAGTATGTACATATATATATGTGGAATGAAGAATTTTCAATATAGATAAGGATTTTTTTATTAAGAAAAATAATATGTACATTTAGTGTTTTATAGTAATTATAAAAAGATATTATTATTATTATTATAAATTAAATAATTTTTTTTAAATTTAAATAATTTAATATGAATATTTTTTATTTATATATTTTAAAAATTTTAAATAAATAAATAATGTTTCAATAACTTATAGTTTCATATCTTTCTGTTGGGTAAAGTATATAGTTTTAGGAAATCCTGAGTATAAAGTATGAATAGTCGTAAAAATAGAGCAAAACTTGACTTGCATTATAATGAGAGATTAAAAATACAAATTAAAAACATGGATTATATAAGTATAAATAACCATGTATAAATAACCATGAAACCATGAACTATATGTAAATGGTGACTTTCTTATTTTAATTTTCAACTTAAAATTTTATGTCTATAATGTATTAAATTGTTTATCGCTCAATATTATGTTATGGCTTAGTTAGAGTTCTTCTATAATAGTATAGAAATCAAATTCTCCTTGAGTGTAATCTTCATGCATATTCAGCTAAATCTTAAGAGGGATTTTTCCTCAGTTGTCCCCGCCTGCTATTGACGACATTCAATGCTATGATTCTAGGAGGCCCATGTGCTTACTGAGTTAGGCCAACTCGATTTATTAAAAAGATGATAAAATCCCCAAGATTGCACTACATGCCAACCAATCTCATGCAATGTCTTTAAAGTTGACAAATCGAGGTTTAGTAGGGGCCCTCACCTAGGCCTTTGAAACTCGAGATAAACAACAATTGGTGCCCTCTCATCAAAAAGGTAGATTTTACTCTCATTTTGTTTTTTAAACTTTTCTTTTTCTTTTTTTTTTTTTTAAGAAAAGGAGGATAAGGATCTTGTTTTCAATATCAAGCCATATTTTTATGAGGCATCAAGGCCTTTATCTAGACAAGTGGAGTATTGATTTTAATCTTGAAAATGATGTGCCCTTTGTAGTCACTATGTGGGTTAAATTTCCTCACTTTCCCCTTTAGTGTAGGAATAAGGAGATATCTAGAAATATCAAGAACTCTCTAGGGTGTTATATTAATTGGGTCGAGCCGTGAGAACAAATGCTTTCCTATGGCTAGATATGTGTTGAAGTGGAACTAGATAAGGGTTTACCTATAATGGTTCATCTAAATCTAGACACTGTACCTTACTCCATGAACTTAATTTAGATCAAATTCCCTTTAAGTGCAAGTCATGCCATGAGGATGAACATTTTGCTAGGGATTGCAAAAAGATGGAGGGACAACAATTATAAGATAAGAATGGGGAATAATGAGAGAAAAGTGTAGAAGAGGTCATATATGTCAAAATGCAGCAACAAAAGTCACATGATGAAATGGTGCTAGTAATAAGGCCCAAGTTTCTCCTCAAAAAATATCTTCTAATGAGGCTCAAGCATTCTCTTCAAACAAGAAAAAATGATCTAGGATCTCAAGGTAATAAGTCTGAAGTTTTGAGGAAATTGGAAGAAGAAGGGGAAATTGAAAATAAAGAATGTACTCTAGAAGTCTCTCCAAATAAGAGTATTTATGGAAGAAATGAAAACATGATGTCATTAGAAGATGTCCCACATCATGAAAGACTCAATGTTGATGTGGATTCAAAAGAAGAAGAAACATTCCTCTCTCCCAAAAGTAAAATGAACACTCAGGGGTCCTTCTTTTGTGGATCAACAAATGAAAATTTTAAAGGGGAAAAAGTCAAAGAACACATAAAAAGGTAGGAAGGAAATCCAATAGGGATATCAAGAATGAATGAGAGGCCAAGGATAAGGAAATGAGAAACCAAAAGAAATCAAGGTTTCATTTGTTAAAGAACTATGGATTACCAAGAAAGGAAGTGATTTGACCCCTGCTTAAGGGGGCACCAAATCAACCAGGAAATTATGAAAATTGTTGAAAATGCAATAAGAGAATCCTAATTTAATTTTGTCCTTGCATTACATTAGGAATAAAATTGTAATTCCACATCTCATGACAACTTGTATTAGTTAACTAAGTTAATTTGACATAGCTGGCTCATTTAATTTTAGTTGAGGGTCTAACTTGAGTCCTGTAGATTGTCTCCTACATTATAGGAGCCCTAGTTTAGTTTATTTTGAGTTGGAATTAACTAATTCAGTCTAACTGAGTTAAAATCAGTTAAACTAGTTCCAACTGTTGGATGAAATAGTGGGAGGTAGTGTAGTGTGGTGTTGCCTACAGTGATTAACCAATTAACTAATGATTCACTCATAAATAGCTCATGCATGTTAGATTTGAGAGTTACCCAGTTGAGATTGGAGTTCAAGGACAATGTACTATCAGTTATATAATCATCCGAATTGTACAGGTGGTGCATGTAGTCAGAGGAAACCTTATGATGGATTCCGCAATTCCTTTGAGGAATTTCCCTAATTAATAGGGGGTTAATTCCCAAGGAAACAACACAAGGAAATAGGGGCTTGGGTAAGCGATAAATTGGTTAAGCATTGGCCTAGGCTTGTCTAGGAAGCAATGAGATAAATAGAGATAGTGCAGAGGTTGCTCGAGCTTGAGAAAAGCATTGTAATCTTCTCATATTTTTTTACTAATGCAATATATAGATAGCAAGGGTTTTTAGTTGTGGATTTCCACAGGAAATCATTGTGTAATGTGTTCATTGAATTCTTTCTCTTGTATGCTTCATAATTTCATGATCGTTTAATTGTTCCCACTGATGAGTAGAGTAGATTCAAGTTAATTATTTTAGCATATTACAATTAGCAATTTGAATCTACAAGGGATTTCTACATGGTATCACAACTGAAATCACTATAGAAGAGGAGAATATGAGTTTGTCTTTTGTAGGTGAAATCAAATTTGCAGAATCATACTTCAAAGCTAACAGGATGTCGTTCTACATATTGAGGCTCGATTATGACCTTGAGCGTAGTTCGAACTATATTTCTTTGAAGGAAATGATGGAGGCAGTGCTGGAAGAAACCATGCTTAAGGAATTTATAGATAAAGATATTCCTAAACCTCCAACAACTGATGCTCAAAATCAGGCAAAGTGGAGAAAATGTGTTGCAAAGGCGACAAGGATTATCCTAGAAGGAGTTTGAGATCGTTTTATCTCAAGCCTTCACAGTAAGGAGACTCCATATGCAGTTTGGAAGGCCTCAATAGACCTGTTTCAAAACAAAAGTGACCACAAGAAGTTGGCACTGAAGGAAAAGCTCAGAAAAATAAAGATGAAGAAGGGCAACACAATACCAAAGTACTTGACCAAGTTCACCCAATGTCAAGATGAGCTTGCAAGTGTTGATGTTATAGTTTCTAAAGATGATCCCGTCAACCTAACACTTCTAGACCTTCCTAAGAGTTGCCATAGATACCATGACTCGACAAATGGGAGGGAGAATCTACCATAGTGAAAGTGTTTGTGGTCTGACTTGGTGCAAGAAGAGATTCAACGGAACATCAGAGATGGATCTTCATCCAAGCATGATGATGAGGATAATTGTGCCTTTTCTGGAAATGAAAAGAATGGGAAAGGGAAGTCATCCCATTCCAAATCAAATTCTAGTCAAGGCAGCAAGAAGAAGTACTTGTTGAAGATTAAATGTTTTCACTATCATGAGCTAGGACACTATACCACAAAGTGTCCATGCAAGAATCCCTCAAGAGGAGCTATAGGTGAAGCTCTTGCTTCACAATTCGAGTTGGATTTCACCCTCATCACTTGCATGGTGACATCCATGATGGGTAGTGTGTGGTATCTGGATAGTGGAGACTCATTCCATATGAACAGAAATAAATAATTCTTCAATGACTTGGAGGAGATGGACGTCTATATGTACATTGAAATGACATGTATAATGTGACCAACATCAGTACTATTACCTTTATGAGGGAGTCTGGTTCTCCTCTCACATTAAAATATGTCATGTATGTTCCAGGTTTGAAGAAGAATGTGGTTTCAATTTCTATGTTGGAGGACTGTGGTTATGATGTGATATTTAGCAATGGAAAGAATTTCCTTCATCACATAGCCTCAAGACAAGTGAAGCGGATCAGGGTTGAGGTGAAGAACCTATAAAAATTGGTTGTAGAATATTGTGCTACCTTGAGCACAAAAGTAGAGAAGGTGTAGAGTCGAGACATCGGTGAGTTGTGGCATAAAATATTTGGGTCACTTTCACCATGAAGCCTTGAATATCATGTAGTATATTTCTATAGGACTTCCCAAGGGTACACTAGGCAGAGAGATACATGAAAAGGATGTATATTAGGAAAGTACACCAAAGCCATCTTTCATGAGAAGGACAGTCAAGCGCAAGTGATCCTTGAAATATTTCACTCATATGTGTGTGTGCTGTTCTCGACAGCCTCCATGGTCAAGGACAAGTATTATGTAATATTTGTAGTTGATTTCTCACATAAATGCTAGATTTTCTTCACGCAAAAGAAATATCAGACGTTTGCTAAATTTTGTGAATTTAAAGAACTTTTTTAGAAAGACGCTGGCAGGAAAGTAAAAGCTCTCAGGAGTGATAACAATGGAGAATATGTGTCAAATGAATTCAATATTTTTTTTTCGTTAGAAGGAATTCAGCGGGATTTAATAGCACTCCATAACCCATAACATAATGGGGTGTTGAAAGGAAGAACACAAGTATTATGGGAGATGCACTGGAAATGCTACATGATTAGGGCTTACTATTGCACTTGCGGGCTGAAGCATACAACAAAATTGTATATGTGAAAAATAGGAGTCCTCATCAAATTCTTGGGATGAGTGCACCAAAAGAATCATTTTTAAGGTAAGAAACCAAATGTAGCACACTTCATGATCTTTGGTTCGTCAGTTTGTTGTCATCTTACCGAGGATGCACAGAAAAAGCTAGAACCAGCAACTGAGTTGGGAATATTTGTGGGGTACACTGATACACCTCACAACTATTAGGTGTACCTTTCATCACACAGGATGACAATGGTTCATAGAGTTGTGAAGTTCAAAGAAGAGAATGCCATGATATGTTCCCTTGAGAGGTAGCTTCAGTTGCATGGAGAACATGATCTTTTAACTTGAAATGAAGATCCTCAGGATGATGTGGAGAAACCACATGCAAAGGAGAAGACAGTGGAAGCACCCACTCATGCAGAGACTTACAGAGATGTAAGGAAGCACACCAGAGAGGTTGGAAGATTGATGCATGATGTTAGAGAGAATGTGGGAGCACCCACATCACAACGTAAGCGAAGGAGGTCACTAGATAAATGCACTAGCTACATGGCTGTGATGAGCAAGATTGTAGAGTTTGAGCCATACTCATTCAAGGCATCAGTGCAACAACCAATATGGTTTGATTCCATGGTTGAGGAGTATGGCTCCAATATCAGAAATAGTCAGTGGTGAGCTCCATATGGCTTTACAAGGTAAAGTAAGCAACATATGGGAATGTGGAGAAACACAAGGCCATATTTTTTGCCATAGGGTTCTTTGAGGTGGAGGGAATTTATTACAAGGAGACCTTTTCTCCAGTAGCATGATACTCTTCAATCAAATCTATTCTGACACTTTCAGCACATATGGGATGGAAGATACATCAAATGGATGTGAAGACAACATTCCTCAACAGTGTGATTAAGGAAGAGGTGTACATTAAGCAACCAGAAGGATTTGAGACCTTCAACAAAGAGTCGCACGTGCACAGACTTGAGCGAGTGTTGTATGGATTGAAACAAGCACTTCATTCTTGGTACACCATGGTTGACAACTATTTCACCAGGTTGGGCTTCACCAAAACTGAAGCAGATGCAAACCTTTACCATATTGCGGTTGAAGGTAAATTGTTGATTATAGTATTATATGTGGATGATTTAATTCTAGTAGGTGATGGGAAGCTGGTAAAATCTTGCAAGAGAATTCGAGATGAAGTACCTGGGGCTCATGCATTATTTCCTTAGTATGGAAGTATGGAAAGGAGATGAGGAACTATTTGTATCTCAGTGAAAGTATGCCAACGAGATACTGAAGAAGTTCCACAAGGAGAGCAACAAACCCTTGGGGACTCCTCTAACAGGGAACTCGAGAAAGGAAGATGCTACATCAGGAGAAGTAGTGGAGGCTACTATTTACAAGAGGCTTGTGGGTTCAATTATGTATTTGGTGAACACATGACTAGACATATGTTTTGTAGTTAACCAACTTAGTCAAACAATGGTTAAGCCAACCAAACTCTATTGGAAGGCAGCTAAACATGTGTTGATATACCTCAGAGACACCACTCAGTTTGGTATTTAGTATAGATGGATAGAGGAAGTGAAGCATCAAGGCATCAAAAATTCATATTGGGTAGAGATTCCGTCCGATGGGAAGAGAACATCAGGGGAAATCTTCAGTATTAGGTCAACAATAGTTTCTTGGTACAACAGGAAGTAGAGATCAGAGGCACTGAGTTCAGTAAAAGTAGAGTACATGGATGCTAGTAAAGCAACTTGTGAAGCTATCTAGATGAGGAAGATCCTTGTTGGGTTATTTGGTCAACAAATGGATCCTACAGTGATTTACTGTGACAATCAAAGTTGTGTCAAACTCTCCGATAATCCCGTTTTTCATGATCAGTCCAAACATATCGACATTCAATATCACCATCTACGAGATTGTGTGCAAAGGAGAATCATGTTGCTGGAATACATTCCTACAAAAGAACAAGATGCAGATATTTTGACAAAGGCATTGTCAAGATGAAAATTCAAGTTTCATAGAGGCAGGATCGAGGTAGCAGATAATAGCTTTCTTTCGTAGAGGGAGTGTTGAAAATGAAACAATAAAATCCTAATTTAATTTTATCCTTGAAGTAAATTAGGAATAAAATTGTCATTCCACATATCATGACAAATCGTATTAGTTAACTAAGTTAATTTGACTTAGTTGGCTCAATTAATTCAATTTGAGGGTCTAACTTAAGTCATGTAGAGTGTCTCATACATTATAGGATCCCTGATTGAGTTTATTTTGAGTTGTAACTAATTAATTCAATCTAACTGAGTTAAAGTAGGTTAAACTAGTTCCAACTGTTGGAGCAACTAGTGGGAAGTCTAGTAGTGTGGTGCTACCTACAGTTATCAACCAATTAACTAATGATTCACTCATAAATAACTCATGCATGTCATATCTAAGAGTTACCCAGTGGATATTGGATTTCAAGGACAATGTACTATCCGTTGTATACTCATATGAATTGTATAGGTGGTGTATGCAGTCAAAGGAAGTCCTATAATGGATTGTGCATTTCCTTTGAGGAATTTCCCTAATTAATAGGGGGTTAATTCCTAAGGAAACAATGCAAGGAAGTAGGAACATGGGAGAGAGAAAAATTTGTTAAGTACTGGCCTAGGCTTGTCTAGGAAGCAGTGAGAGAGATAGAGATAGTGCAAAGGTTTCTTAGGCTTGAGCAAAGCATTGTTATCTTCTCAAATTTTTTCACTAATGCAATATACAAATAGTAGGGGTTTTTAGCTATGTTTTTCCTCAGGAAATCATTGTGTAATGTGTTGATTAAATTATTTCTCTTGTATTCTTCATCATTTCGCGATCGTTTAATGGTTTTCGATGATGAGTAGAGTAGATTCAACTCATTTTTTTTAGCATATTACATTTAGCAATTTGATGTATAAGGATTTTCTATAAAAAATTATCTCTTGGCATTCTAGGGGCTTAGGTTTAGAAAATAAATTGTAGAAGTGAAAAATTATAATAAGGGAAGAACCTATAATCCTCCTTCTTTAGGAGATGAAATTGGGAGATCAAGAAGCTTCTGAACATGTGGGCATCTATGGCATGGGTGTGTGGCAAAGGAAAAAAACTCTTATGACACTTCAGGAAGTTTATGTATAATATGTTCTTATTCTTTCTTTTTAGTTCCTTTCTCCCTAATGTTCTCTCCATTGGATCATTGTTTGTTTTCTTTACCTTCCAAATCTAAAGGTATTTTATACTGTCAATGTTTACATGCCAATTATTTATCAAGAAAAAATACATTGTTGGTAATATCTAATTACTCTTGGGGATTCAATGTTCAAATAAAATAATATTTTTGGGGAGGAATTCAACACAAATCTATATCCTTGGGTAGAAAAGAAGGTTTCCTCATTAGAGGCCCTTTTTAGGAGATGTTGGAAGACATGATTTCTATCGTGGAGTTAATGGATATCAAACAAGTTTCCAGTAAATTCACTCAACTCAAGTGCATGGCTTTGGGGCATATTCGAATGCAAATCAATATATTTTTAGCCCAATATGATTTCCTAGCTGAATGATTTTCTTCCTCATCTAAAATTTTGGAATGGAGAGAATAAGACCATCAACCAATCACTTTGAATCTACATTCTCATGTTGATTATGGTCATTTACATTTCTATTTTAACCCTCTATGGATCCCAAAGCAAGGATTTGTAGAGCTAATTTCCAATGCTTGGGTGTAATGGGTCTTCGGTTCCCAAATTTTTATATGGGAACAAAAAGTTAAAATGCAAAGATAGCTCTAACATAGTGAGCAAAAGAAAACTTCCATGATTTCAAGAAAGTATCTCTCCAACAAAAATTCAATGTATAATGCATACAACAAGGAATTGAGCATGATTCCATTTATTTTATAGATCATTTGGACCTCCATGGGGTCGTCTTAATTATCAATGATTTCCTCCTCCATTCAAGTTAAATTTACGTGACTAGAGCTTAGCTATTGTGACAAGGACAATTGTCCCAAAGTAGCTATCATGAAGTGAACCATCAAGTTGACAATATTAATTGATGTGAGAAAATTGGTGCAGTCAAAATGATTTATTAATACGAAACAAAAGAATACAAAAATATATATGTTAAAGGCATTAGCAAGAACATATATCTCTAAATTGTCATATGTATATCCATCTTTTCTCAAAACACTTTATGGATATAAATTTAAGATGGATCATTTTGCGATCGTTTAATGGTTTTCGCTGATAAATTTGATTTAGTATCATCTATAATCTAGATTTATAAAAGTCACTTCAAACATTAAATGAGGATTAAGGTGAACATAACTATGTTCAATGATAAAGAAGGTGAATAGTATGAAAAAAATAAGATGTATATGATAAACAACAAATAGATTAGGTGGTGGTCAATATCTGTTAGAATAATGTTTTTTATTGATGTCAAAGGAGACACCATTTCGAAAAGATTGTCACATAGGAATGTAAAAGAATTCAATCCCTTTCCAACGAGTATTTACTCATCCTCTAACTCCTATTCCTTGAGGAGATTTTGAATTTTTAAATAAAAGGAATATATTTTTTTATTTTCCTTATGTTAGCCTACATGAATTCAGGTTGACCCGTCTCCAATGGATGTGTCTCTTCAAATCATGGTTGAACAAGTATAGATAGAAGTTTTGGTTCCTCATTTGCCCCATATAACTCAACCAAGAGACAAGAAATAGTTTGGATCTAAAGTGAAGGAGTACGAAACTCATGAACTAAGGATTTGTTCAAGGAGGTAAGATAAGGTAGATTTTTTCTTTTGGTTTCTTTTATATGGTTCATTTTGGAGCAGTAGTCATAATTTTGTTGGATTCGTTTTGTTATTTGAGGACTCTATTATGCATAGACCACCCTGCCCTTGGAGAATAATTTTTTGCGTATTAATTTTGGCCCTTTGAATTCACCAAACCTAAGATCCTATAGTTTAGCCCTAACAAAAACAAACCATAGTCACTTACTCATAATTCAACCCTCTATGGATAAGCCCTGAGGCTAGTAAAGTGCCTAGAATTCAACCCTCTATGGCTTGGCTGTGAGGCTAGGACAATCATCAATCCTCTACAAAGCACGACCTTCAGAGAAGTACTATTTGTGCTATAGTTTTAGTCTTGTGATCTATTTGAAGATAATTCTTATTGGAGCTAAAGTTTAAGTCCTGTGAACAGTCTTATTGGAGCAGAAAGTGTCAGTATTGTGATACTTTTAAATAGAATTCCTATTAGAGAAAAAAAGTTTAACATTGTATTCCCTTTTAAAGATCATACCTGTTGACATTACTTGAGCTTAATTGGGCTAACCTGGAGGTCACTATTGAAGTGTCCCTTTAGGACACCTTGCTGAAAAATATTTTAAGAATGAGTTTTATGCATACTTGAAGACGGAGTTGAAGTTGTTAGGAAGAAAAATTTGAGTCTTTTTTGGAGTCATCCATGGAGAACTTTTAAAGACTAGTTTTGTAGATATCTTGAAGATTTTATGAAGCACCCTTGAAGATCAACTCAAGCATTCTTGAGGATTTGTTGAGGAAACATTGTAGACTAGTTAGAGTTTTATGAACCATTGATTAAAGACATCCTTTGAAGTAGCCATGTTGAAGAATTATTGAAGAAAATATTGAATTATTTTTTGTCAGACATTTTGGAACCCTTTTGAAGTAATCATTTCTTGTAGAGTTTTGATTTGACCAAGTTGGAGCTTGGAGTTGAAGGATTGGAATACTAATTTTTTACCAAGTTTGAGCTTAAAAGTTTTTGAGAGGATTGGAGTCCTCATTTTTACCAAGTAGGAGCTTAGATCTATTCAAGGTTGGAGCCTTGAAAAATTCAAAGATATTATTGTATATGTTGGAGCTTGATTTTTTGTATAAGAGGATTGGAGTCATCACTATTTTGATCAATAAAATTAATTTTTTATTTTATCTCTTGTGTTTTAGTATATTTTGTGATAAAAATATTAACTAGTATAAAAAAACAATAGAAAGAAATATTGATTCAACCCCCCTCTCATTATTTTCAAAAATCTCAGTCTGTTTTCTTCATCTTTTATTTTATATACACCTACTACTTTCTCATTTACCCATGTCTACTAGTTTTTAAAATTCTATTTTGATCATATAAGCAAGGAAGTTTATTTTGAAAATCATTAAAACACTTAATTCTTGCTACCCTCTCTTTCTTATTTGAAATATTTATAACTTATTTTCTAGTGTCTCAAGTGTCTCATAGTTTTCTTTGATCCAATTACATGTTTTTAGATTTAATGTATTGTATATATCAATGCGTTCTAGATACCTTAACCCTAGATGGGATGATTAGGGAATAAATAAGATTTGAGGGTGGGATAGCCACCTTCACCTCAAGCATTAACTGAGAGGGGGGTTCCTTGCACCCTCTATAATGAATGCAATCTATAAGGAGATGTGATACATCAATTCAACAATTTAATGGAACTTAATTTGGATCACGCTCTTCCCACATGTGATGTGAGACTTGAAAGCATCGCAAAAGGATATGGGAAGCTTTCAAAAAACCTCTCTCTTTCTTTCGTGATGTTTTTGGATCTTTATATTGGTAACTTCCATACGTTAATTGTAAGCCTTGTGCACCCTCCACTCTTTTATGTTTTTAATTTGGTAGTTAGACTTTGTATCTATAAGTGAGATTCATGGAACTGAAATGATTTTCTTGAGAGTGGTATAGATGAGATACCAGGCCCCCCATATTTCATCCATAGGCTTTGTATTTGATATTTATCATCTTTTAATATTTTCTTACCCTTGTTAATGATTATTCTTTAGTGATTGTCTAACCTAAAGATGCATTTAAAGTTGTCTTGGTTCTGGCTTGTTTGGTGTTTTATGGTTGGATGTGAGGGATTTGTATGTTTTGTGGTGCTATCTCAGAGATGATATCATCTAGGGGTAGAAATTCTAGTGTGCTACTTTTGTATTAAATAAAGCTGGGAAGCTATATGGGTGGTCATTTTTGTTTTTCCTAATGATCTGTGGTTAGAAGTGCGAGACTTGATGGTTTTTTGGCTATATTTCAAAGAGGATAACAACAGGAGGTGCATATTTTAATTTCCTTTAGTCTATTTTGGTGGTAGACTATGTTAAGAGGTGGTCCAATCATATCCTCACATAATTTCAAAACATGAAGCTACTAGTGAGGTTTTTCTGGTGTCAAAGACAAATTGATATCAAAGATTGTTTTTCATGGTCTAATGTCTACGGTTTTCTAGCTTGGATCAAAGTTTCTTCATCATCCTACCTCCCCATTATGCATTAAGGGAATTTTGAGGTCTAAAATGGGTCTCCTATGCAAAATAGTAAAATAATAAATAAAAATTGCAAGTTTTTTAAACGAAAAGAAAGAAAAATATATTTATTTATCATATTTGACTTATATGTCTATAGGCTTACTCAATTTCAAGTGTGGGCACTTGTTGGCTACAAAATCTAATTTTACATCTAAAGGGTACCCACTCTTCATACTTATGAGTAGAACCACACCAAGGAAAAATGAAAATACATGTAAAAAATATGTTTCTTTTTAGAAATGTGTTTCTTTCATGTATTTTCAAATTTTTTTTTGGAGTGGTATTACTCGAAAGTATGAAGAATGGGTCTTGGCTGGATGCAAAATCTGTTTTTATCAACAAGCACCCACACTTCAAATTTGAGTAAATGTATAAGGAGATAAATCAAGAGAAAAGAGATTAAAACTTGTTTAAGAGAATATACTACCATCATAGAAATGATAAAATTGACGAAGGATTACATTGACCACTTCCAACACAAAGAATTTTACAAGATAGAATGCTCCTACAGAAATAGTTATATTGGAGAAACTAGGTGCTCCATAAGAGATAGGATCAAGGAACATGGTGCTAACATAAAACTTGAAATATTAAAAACTCAATTATTTTTTAACATGCTAAGAACACAAAATAACATATATACTTGGAAATTTTCAAAATCCTTTCCATAAAAAAACATTATTATAGAGGTAGGTTAAGGGAAGTATTGGATACTTAGAAACTTTCAAAATCCTATCCATAAAAAAAACAAAAACAAAAAAAAAAAACAAAAAAATCTAATTTAATAGAGATAGTGGCCTTGAGATAAATAAAAAATGGTGGCCCCTACTAACCATCAATCATAATATTTAGTCCTTTTTTTTAAACTTTCCTATGTCATTTTTCCTTCCTCCTCTCTTGTTTGTGATCTCTCTCAATCCTTGCATCCCTCCCCTCCCTCCACCCATTTTTCCCCAGTTTACGTCTTTCTCTCCCTTATTCTTGGCCCTTCTCCTCTTTTCCTCCTCCTCTTCCCCATTTACTTATTTTCCCTTCTCTATCTTATCGTATCGCTCCTTTCCTTCCTTCCTCCCTTCCCGCACCACCCTTCTGTTCTCTCTTTCTCTCACCCTTTTCCCTTAATTTATTATCATATATTTATTTTCTTCCTTAATATTTATTGACCATACCCTTATTTTAGACTTAAATAACTTTATATTAGCTTCTAGATTATTTAGTTTAATTATATATCATTGAAATTCTATCTACTATTTACTATGTATTATATACTACTATAGAATTATATATTTATATACAACCTAGCACATAATATAATTTACATATAAATTGATATTATACATTATATTATCGCATATTTATATATAAAAAAAAAATATCTATTTATTATTTCACCTTACATTTTTCTTTCTTTACAATTTTTAAATTATTTCAGATCAACCATTACAATTTTCAATAACACACCTCCTAACAAGCAATGATAACACTATTTATCTGTACTCCCACTTTTCATATTTTCTCAAGTCTTGAAGATAGACCCAACTAGTCATTCTAAAACATTGACTAAACTCACAAATCTATGGATCTTCCATCATTATTCAACAATCCAAATAAGCATATAGTGTTTATGGCTCCCACGCGAGCTAGTGCGAAGGTTCTTGCGCTTACTTCTCAATTCAACTCTTTTTTATGCAAACCCTTCCTAAAATTCAATGATAACTTAGGGAAGGCAAGGAATATATCATTACTGAGTGTGATTTTCATT
Organism: Pinus tabuliformis; assembly: GCA_031772625.1. NCBI lineage: Eukaryota > Viridiplantae > Streptophyta > Pinopsida > Pinales > Pinaceae > Pinus > Pinus tabuliformis. Next base: position 249,981,671 of record CM062805.1, read on the forward strand.
TCTACTCTAAAGTCATAGCAATGATGGTTGATTGGGTACCATGTACTAGATGTCAAAATTAGTACGACTAATAGTGGTTGGTTGAGTTCCAAGTACTAGACATCAAACTTAGTCAAATCACACTCTGTACCTCTACTAGAAACTGAATATGCTTTTGGTAATGGTGCTTTTTTATCAATATGATGGAAAATATGAAACTCTCTTGATGTTGCATGAACTTTAGTTTGAATTCTAATCCATGGGAAAATGTTTGGCCAAGATCAAATCCATCTTACTATATAACAAATGGATTTCTCCTCTATGTAGTTTAGGTGATCTAGTGCCCATTGATGGGGACGTTTCAACCACCTCCTAGTTTTTACATGATGGTGTCTATATTTTGTGTTTAGTCTTATAGTTTTCTTCAACATACTATGGTTGTTTATCTCTATCTAGCTGATATGGTATTTTTCCTTGTTAATTAGGCAATACACTATCATATTTTTTAGGAATTAAGGTGCCTATGGTAACTTCATATTTCTGAAGAAAAAAAAAGAAGAAAAAAACAAAACAAAAACAAACAAACAAACAAACAAAAGCAAAAAACAAACTCTTTTATTTCCAAGGGTGTGGTTTCTTGAGTGGTAGGCCAAAGTCACATAGGATTAAATACAATATTTTATCATTTCCTATTAATATATCCCTTTAATTAACAAAAAAAAATTGTAATACTAACATAGGAACGCCCAAACAAAGAAAGTGGTGGACTTTAGTTGAACACTAATAATCCTTTTTGCAACATCATAATATGAATCTTGAAATTGTTTCATAATAAAATAAGTGCACCTAATCATTTTTGTCATATTATTTCTTCAAGTAATGCCCTAAGTATTTTTTCATTATAATATTATCACTTAAATCAATGTACCATCCATAATTTTTTTGTAAAACATGGGTCACAAAATGAAAATGTACTATGCAAACCAATTTTGGAAAAACTAATATGATTTAAGATGATGATATCATCCCTAGGGGTAAATATTTTTTGAGAAAAAAGAACAAAATTACCTTTTTAATGTTATTTTTGGCTTATCTCCTTATAAGTTTACACAAATTTCAAGAATTGGAACTTGTTGGAAGTTGAATTTGAGTTTTCATCTAGTGGGTACCCACTATGTATAACTTTGAGTAAATGCATACCAAGAAAAATGTGAATACATGAAAAACTTGTTAGCTTCAAGAAACACATTTTTTCATGTATTTGTGTTTTTTCTCGATGTGGATTTATGCAAAAGTATGCATAGTAGGTACTCATTGAATGTAGAATCTAATTCCACATCCAATGAGTGCTCACTCTTAGAATTTGAGTAAACCTATAAAGAAATAAGTAAAAAATGCAAAAATAAAATAAATAAATAAATAAATAAATATATTTTTTTTCACTTTAAAAGTTCATAACTCTTATTTGACTACTATTACTATTCTTTTATTATTTTCCTTAGGAGGCTCATTTTGGACATTGAAACTCCCTTAATGATTTTGGGTTATATCATTGTTGATATCAATGCAACTACTAAATTGTTCTAAATTAGAGCAGATTTATCTTAAAGTTGCATCTATCAAACACCAAAAGGGATCAAATCCATCATGAACATGTACTTTCTTATAGTGCAAGACATGAGGAAAGGTTTCCCCTACTAGTCACTATATATATAGAGTTAAAATAGATATAGATTAGTTTTAGTAGTGAGCATCCATGTCAAAATTTAAGATGATGATTATTATCTATATGTTTTAGATGAATTGTTCCATGTAAAATTGATTGAAAATTATTTATAATTCAAAAAACTTACAAAATTATAAAAAACCTAATAAAAATGTAATGATATTTAATAATAAAAGAGCTAACTAATAAGAAATAATAACAACTAGATTTAGTAAAGACAATATCAATCTTTCTTTTTTAATATTTCTTTTAACCACGCGTACTAACATTCTTTCTCATTTTTTTTTTTCTTTTCTCCATATATGTTATTCTATTTCATTAAAAAAAAATGATTTTGAAAATTTTACAAACATATAACTCTACCTCTATCTATCCTTATTTGTAATACCAATAATTTATTTCTTCATTATTTTAAGTTACTCATAATTCTAAATATCATAATATTCCAAATATATTTATAGTTAATGGTTTTGATGAGTAAATTTTAACAAAGAAATAAAAACCGATCACAAGAAGGGTGAACTTCAATTTATCACAAAGATGCTCTTTCACAACATTATAATATCTATTTTAAAATCGATAATGCCCACACATGCTTGCTTTCTTCATTTTTCAAAATTACCTAAAGTTGAAAGCCTTGCTACTTTCTCTCGCTCATTTTCGTTGCAATATCAATAATTTTTTCTTCATAATTTTAAGGTCTTTATATTTATCTCATTCTATTATATCTCTTATTTTAGTTTAAATGCATTCTAAATAGCTTAACATTATATATATCCTTATAGTATAATGGTTTCGATGTACAAAAATTAAAAATAAAAATAAAAATCACACCTATTCACAAGAATTGCTCTAAATTATTATAACTATTTATTGATTAATGAGTTTAAAATTATTATAACTAATGAAATTAATAGATCTTCTTAATTTTTCATTATATATTATTAAAATCAATACGAATTTTAAATTTATAAGCATATGTTATAATATTGGTAAAATAAAATAGTTATGTATTATTGTTGAAATGAAGACAATTAGTTCACCCATTATAGTGTTGCAATTAATTATTACAAATAAACTTTATTTTATGTAGATATTGTTTAAAAAAACTATATTATTATTGTTTTATATAAGTTATTAAAAATTAGAATTACAGTAAAATATATATTTTAAATTTACATTTATTTAATATACAACATAAAAATATATGGTCAATTAGTGCAAGGAGAAATGGAGAAATGAATAGATAGCTAGATTCAATTTATGTTAGTAATATAATGGATATTAATATACATATTATTATTATTCAAATAAATAAAATAAATCTATTAATTGTAATATTACAATATAATCTTTATAAATAAATATAAAGTTTATTATGTGTGTGTGTGAGATGATGATGGCCAAAATTTGGTCTGTCAGACCTAAAGAAACAAATTATTTAGTTTGATTTAAGATTTTATTCCTATTCTTAAAAAGCTTGGAGAGAAGCCGCTCGAGCTCACTATAATTTTGACAACATAAAAGGCTAGGAAGGTCAGTATTGCGACAAAGATTATGAAACTGAGATCTAATGTGGTTGTACGCAGGGAACTCTAAGAGGAAGTGGTTTTCATCGTCGATATTCCTATTCTCATAGAGATGGCATATCCTTTCCATCCATGGTGTTTTAGGAGCTGCCCAACGACCTGTTTCACGATGGAGCTCATGAGAGTTCATTCTAATCTTCGCTATATTAGTTTTCTTCTTTGAGCTAGTTAAAACAGAGAGATACTTTTGATCTTCTAGGGTGGGGTTGATGACCTTCTTATAATAACTTAATTTTCTTTTAGCTGCTAAATCTTTCTCACACAACATTTTTTCTTTGAACTTAGAAGTAACAATCTTTTTAATGTTATTAATGTTTTGCAAAGCATCATTCTCGTTGATCTCTCAAAGGTTTAACCAGGCCTTCGTGTCTTTATACCACCCCTGCTTGAGCCTTAGGTGGTTTTGGCTAGAATTTAAAGCTAGCTTAGGAAGTCTATCATATCCTATGTTATTGAGTTTGTGCTTGTACAACAGAAGCCTAGTCATAGCTAGGCTCTCGATAGGGGAAATACCTACTTCTATAAGGAGAATAGGATAGGGTGTATTTCTTTTAATTTTCAGGTTATACGTTATAAAACACTTCTAGATTTGCTTAATCTTTCTCCAGGATTCTCTAGAGATGTTGCAACCCTAGACCTCACATCCATATAAGATAACAGGAGTGACTAAAGTTTCAAAGAGGAATTTCTTTTTATCCCACATTACAAGGTTTTCCATTTTACAATTATTTTCAAGACCAAAATAAGCTTTCCACCCCCCATTAATCCTTTTCTCAATGCTATAGTTCCAGTTGAGCTTGTGATGAATATCAATTCCTAGGTACTTGTAAGAATACACTTCCTCCAAGTGTCCTTCTTGCATTTGATAATCATAACTTTTGTTTTGTCAGTGTTGACAGTCATACCCATGGTAGAGCAGAAATCCTTAAGAAGCCTAAGTTGCTTATCAGGATCAGATGGGCACCTTGCGAGAAGAACAATATCGTCATCATAGAGAAGAAGTATGATGACTATGTCAGCTAAGATAGTGCCAGCACAACCTACTTCCTCTAAATAACCTTCAAGCTTGTCGATGTAAATGCCAAATAGGGAAGGGGAGAGGGGGCAACCTTGTTTAACTCCAATATTACATTTAATATCTTTCGACCACCCCTCATTGCTTTTTAGCTTGGCAATTACATTATCATATAATATTATAGCGGTAGCTCTCAACTCGAAAGGAACCTTTAGCTCTTCTAATCTATTCCAAAGGTTTTTTCTAGGAACTATATCGAAAGCCTTTCTAAAGTCCACAAAGCAACAAAAGAGATTGGATTTATCATTACGACATTCCTCCACAATGATCTTAAGCGTAACGAGGTGGTCTGTTGTTGAGTGATGCCTTCTAAAACCTGCTTGGCCTTTAGCCCACTTACCTTCACTTTCAAATTTTCCAAAATAATACCATATAGCTTGGCTAAGAGAGGGCTGATCATAATGGTTTGATATTTAGAGGGGTTATTTGTATCCCCACTTTTAAAAATAGGGATAATGAGGCTTTCAATCCATGGTTTAGGGAACCCTTGCTTGACTGCTTGATTGAAAAGCTTTTGGATGTGGGGGATGAGGACAGGACCTCCAATTTTTAAGATTTCTACCTGGTAACCTTCAATGTCCTTAGCTTTCCCATTTGCCAGGTGTTTAACCCCAAAATCAATGTCTTCTAATGAAAAAAATTATTTTGTTGTGAGCAAGGTTTCAAAGTTATCCATGACATTTGGAGATTCATAAATCTTTTTAAGATAGGAATTCCAATCGTGTAAAGCAATTTTATTATTATCTTTAATTTTCCTAGTCAAAATTTGCCTCCAAAATTTCTTAGGATCTACCTTAGAGAGGTCTAAGAGATTCTCTTGTCTTTTACGAATGTACTGCTTCTTTTTCCTTTTAGTTAGGGCTTTGTATATTTTTATCTTACCCATTTTAAGAGATTCATCAACAACTTCCTTAATTTCTCTCCTCGCACTTTTACAATCTTTGTCATACCATGGGTTGGTTTTGCTATTTCTTTTATTATTTGAAACTTCAATTGAGAACTTGTTAATATAATATGAGAGGGTTGTAGTAAAATTATGATAGAGATCTGCTATGTTGTCTATACTAGATAAAGGAAGCAAATTAATTTTTAATTCATTTAGAAATAGATCATTTTTATTTCTATCAAATATTAGGTTCTTTGGGCTATAAGGATTATTTTCTATGGGATCTCTATGCATAACAAAATTGAGAGTTATAAGTAAAGGCCTATGATCAGAGTCAGGCTCATGGTCTTTTAAGATGTCAAAATTTATTATCAACATCTATATATATATATATATTAATTTAATTTAATTTATTTAATAAAAATATTAAATTATTATATTTATATAACCTAAAAATATATTGATTGGCCATAATCTTAACAATGAAAAATATATATATATATATATATAGATAAGTTACAACAATGACACCCTTGTAAATTTTGCAACTACTACACTTAAAATTTGAATAGCTAGTTATTTATATACAACTATATTCTCATAATTAGATCTTTCGCATTTTGATTTTGAATATATATATATATATAAAACTAAAATAAATATTTTACCTAATTATTATACTAATATATAATTATCACTAAATTGAAAAGATTAAAACGATATAATTAATATATCTACTACATTGATGATCATCTTCAAATCCAAAATCTTATTTTATATGATGATTGATATTTATTATCAAAATCAAAGTCTTAACATTGACATTTATTATAAAAGTTAAGGATTTTGAAAAATAATTGAAAATAAATAAGAAAAATTTTGTATTGTATAATTAATTATATTTTAAATTGAACTTTTGTCTTTTTGCTCAAGTTTTTAGCAGATTTTATAAGAGCTAAAAAATAAAAATTAAAATAAAATATGAAAATTATTCGTCCATCATAAAATTTATATTAAATTTCTATATTTCAAAAAAACAATATTTTTAATAACATGTCAATAATTTTTTCTATGTTTTCCAGAGACTAGAGTTCGGTCAAGCACATAAATCACTCAGGTAGTTTCATAGAAGAGACTAGTCAAACAACCTCATACGAGTTATGTCACCGACTCTTCCCAACCTGAGTCAATTAAAACAAATTATCTAAACAGAGAGGTGATTCTTGTGTGGGAGTTATGTCATTGACTTCTACTACTAAGAGTCAACTAAAACATGTTATCTAAGTAGAGAGGTGATTCTTTTGTGGATGTGCCTCGTGGGCAGGTGATTCACAAACTATAGTGAAACTATTTAGAAATTACATTATTTTGATGGGAAACAAAGTGCGAGTTGTTGCTACAAGCATTTAAAAATATAAAAATGTGATCTATACAGAGTTTGCTAAGAGATCGGTCCACAAACCCTATATCTGAAGAGTAAACGTTCGTTCTAACTTTTCATTCGTTTATTCATTTCACCGTTTAAAATATTATAAAGTAAGGTGGAAAATTAATGATGAAGTAATGCTACGTTGCCTTTAAGCCTTGTGATCATTAATTTATTTTCTTACTTCATGCAATTTTAATTTTATTTAAAGTAAATCCTTCAACCGGATTTTTTCAATTTCAACTTGGTTTTTCTTGTGTATGGAGAAGGTAGTAGTTGTTGGTAGTTTCAAGTTTTAATTTCAACTTTCTAGTGACAAAGTTTAGGTATTTAAAAAAAATTATGTTAAATGTCCACTCATTGATGTAATGGTTGGTTTTGCTTGCTACTTGAATCTTTATGTTCTTTTTTCTTGATTATCAATTTGATTTCATAATTTGTTAGGCTTCATTCATGCACTTGGGTAGCTTAGGAAACAAGTATGCTTCAACCTTTCCATTGATGGTGTCCATCCCACTCCATCTAATGACCGGGGTGTGAACATATAGTCTTGTGTTTTTCACTCATAGTATTAACTGTAAACAAAAACAATGAATTATGAATTTCTTATTATTAATATTTAACATTCATATTGCATTTTAAATTATTTCTGATCATCGTAAAGTTGAAAGTAACACTAGATGGAATGTGAAAGCATCACTTAATAGAATATGGGGGGGATTATGTCCATTGTGAAGAGAGCCATATGTAATGGTAAATATTTGTGAGAAGGAAACTATGTTTTGAATGTTATGTGATGATTGTTTTGATCCCTTCTATGGGACCATCATCAAGAGACTTAATGCTTCATGATGATCCAACATAAGGGATCAAAACATCGAGCACATAAAATTCAGAATGTAGTTTTTTTCTCAAGTTATGTCCATATTATTTTAGTCATGTTCATAACGACATATGTACAATAGCAATTTTCAATAGATTTTGACTTAGAAATATAATTTTTTATCAATGAAAAACCTTTAGAAAATAATTTATCATTACAAAAGTAATGATGTGGCCCTCATGCGCTTTTGAGTTTCATGAAACACATGTACAATAAGAATTTTTAATAGAGTTGCATATAGAAATCTAAAATTTTATTATAGAAAATCCTTTATCATTACTTTAAAAATGATGTGGCCCTTATGCACTTTGAGATGCAGGAAGATAAAAAATAATTGTTGTTAAGACTTTACCTCTGTTCTCACCTTATGATAGAGTATTTAATATTGCAACCATACACCTTTATTTATCCTTTGCATTTTTTCTTCAAACTTTTCTTTTAAATGAAAATTTCTTCTAAATCAATTTTCCCTCAACAATATTTTTTTTAATCTTGCTTTAAAATGAAATTTATTATTATTTATTTAAAATGAGTCTTAAGGTTTGGAATTTATGTTTTCAATTTTTTAGGTTTGAAATTCATTATTGTTTTGAGCCTCTCGGTTTTGTTTATCAAATATGGTACACAGATAATTAAGAATCATATTTATATTTAGATTTATATTTGTAACATTTAAGATTCGATATTTTTCTTTATTCAAAATTGTCAATTTATTATTATCCATATAAATTTAAATACAAAAAATTCTCAATTTGTTATTCAGTTTCAAAATGGCCATATAAACCTAAAAATAAACATGAGTGAGTTTGAAATATTATGGAGGGTGGACGAAGTTATTTTTGTTTAACATAAAGCTCTAAAATGTGTTTGACTAAACAAATTTATAAGATCTATTTACACTTATTTCAAGTTTAACATGAAATTCTAGGTTGTGTTTTACAAAACAAAAGCATAATTGGAAAAACATAAATATTTGTAATCCTGAATTTTGAAAATGGTTATTCATATATACAAGATTATCCAATAAATAATCTATTATATTAAAAAAATATATAATCGTTTTTTTTAATACAAAGTTGTTGTTGTTTATTTCACCAACAAATATGTTATTGCTTTTTAATTTATGTATTTATTTGTTCTATTTCTTTTATTGATTGAATAGGTGTAAATATTGAAAAATATCTCGTATCGGTTGCCCTAAGAAGGATAAAAATCAATTGTCTATTGTTGATGCATTTGGTCCCCCACAATAATCTAATCAACCATATAATCTTCAAAATGAAGTTTATGCTCATCTCCATGAATATGATGAATGAGATAGCGTAGAACTTGTTGAAAGAGAAAACCCATCAAATAAATACTAAAGAATATTCAAATCTAAATGGAAGACAAGATTTCCGTGGGATTATGTTGTAAAAGACTGTAATGGTAATGAAAGGATAAAATGTTATTGATGCATTAAAGTTAAAAGAGACACTCCATTTGCAAAGAGGGAAGTACCACTCTTTAAGTTAATGGTCTAAGTGGCCATGTGAAATCAAAAGCTCATAATTCTCTTTACAAATTTTGGAGGGAGAAATAAAATGAAGTAATATTCTAATCACTAAAAATGTCGAACTAATAGTAGATGTTTAGAAGGAGAGAATTATAATAGTGATTGAAAACATGTAATTTGTTGCTATATATGATTTATCTTTAGAAAATTTATAAGTCAATATATGACTTGAATAGGTATAAATGAACTCTACACATGCCTTTAACAGATGAATATTATACGTACACAAATACAACATTAGGAAGATAGTTTCTTCAACCTCCTAAACATGAGGTTTTACATATCTCATTTTACTCATTTTTTGTTGATGAAAGCACTGATTGAACCATGGAACATCATTTGATTGTTTGTATTACATATTTAACCAATGGAGTAAGAGGTCAATATGTAACAAAGTTTATATGTTTGCTTCAAATAAAGGATGGAATAGCTTAGTGTATGTATGATGCAATGAGAACTCTTTTAGCATAAATTGATCTATCTTTGATGAAGTTAATTGGTCTTGGATCCGCTAGTGCATCTTCCATGAGGGGTATTCATGAAGGTTTATCTTCTAATCTTCATCGACTTGCTCCTCATTTACTACATATACATTTCATAGCTCGTAGGGAAGAATTAAAATCCCATGATGTTTCATCTCTTTTTCCAAAGTTGCAATATATTGAAAAATTTGCAAACAAAGTTTATTCATTGCTTGGGAAATTAACTAAAAGACATTGAGAATTGAAAGATGTAATGGATCACTAAGTTAGAAGTTTTACAAATTCATCAAATAAGGTTGCGCTCTAGAGGAAAAGTCATGGAAAGGCTTGTTAAACTCATGTCTTCTTTGTTAAAGGATTGAGAGTTAGGGGAGAAAAAAATGTATAAGTTGGAAGCAATATTTCAAGTGCAATTTTGCATCCATCTACTTGTAGATGTGCACATTGAATTAAATAAGTTGAATCAAATGTTCTAAGAGGATCATGCCAATATTACATCTATTGGCACTACTTTAGATGTTTCTATTAAGATGCTTTGCAAACGATTTTTGGGAAGCATTTTTGGGGTAGGTGTAGTACGCATGTCATGTTTTTTGGTTAAAGAACGAGGAACCCTTTAATTTGCAGACAACATAGGTATGGTACATTTACATCCATTGAGGTTTGAAACTTTTCCAAATATGCTAAGCTCGAGGACACTAGATGATTGTATGTTTTTGAGAAAATGTTCTGTTGTAAAGGTGATTGAATATTTAGATAGGAGATTCACATATTTACATGTAGTTAATGTTGTGAAGTTTTTCAGTCCTGAACATTACTATGAAGAAATTAATGATAGCGATTGTCAAACAAAAATATTGCTGAAATTTTTACGTGAAAAAATTAGTTTTCGAGAATCATCAATTGTGGATACTTCTAAATGTTTGGGTGAAATGGATGAATTTATTTGTACTATTTCTAAATCATACCCCAAAAATCATATGTATGGAGCATGGGATATATGTGGAGATGAACCTGAATGGTTTGAAGGCTTTCCATATTTGATGCAATTTTGGCAAGCTATTCTTGTTATCCCAACAAGCACAACAATGTGTGAAAGAGTCTTCTCAAAATTAAATAGGATAAAAAATGATGATAGATCAAGACTTTCAATGGAGACACTAGATATGTTAATGTTTTTGTCTCTTAGTGCACCTCATGCTCTAAATGTGGTAAACTGAAATGTCCTTTATGATGCATGAAAACAAATGAAAACTACAAATCTTTTTCCATTGAGTAAGTACATTTATATTTTCAATGATGTAAGACCATATAATTTTAAAGATTATCCAATGAATAGAAGAAACATATGTTTACCTTCTTTTAGTGGAATTTGACAAAAATGTTTGTTTATTTACTAAGTTCTATTGATATTTTTTAATGTTTTAATGTAGCCACTCTTTAAATTTTTAAGATTTTGAAGGACACAATTTCATTTTGGAAATTTTTTTAAGGGTTTTAATTAGTATAGGCTTGTGAATAGAAGTATAATTTTTTTTTATAACTTTTCATCCCTTAGATGATATATACCCTTCCAAATGAAATTAAAACCAACCCTTCATATATATATATATATATATATATATATATATAGATAGATAGATAGTTATTTTAATATTTTTTATGTTAATTTATATGTTTTTGCGATTTATTATGAAAATGTATGTGTAATTCTTTTAATACAAGATGGGGTCAAGCTAATCCACCCAATATATATATATATTAAACAAACACATTTCAATGTTTATTTTAAATAAAATATTTTTATATAAATTTTCTCAAAAGATTACTTAAAACATTTTAATATGTATTTTTTATAAGAAGGGGAGATGTGTATTGCTTATGCATTTGAAAAATAACACATATATAAAAGTTGTAACATATTTGAAGAAAAATTATACATATATATTTCAAATTTATTAATATTTATTATATATTAATAAAGAGAATGAAGAGGATGGGTAATGTGGGTGGCCGAAGTTGGCTGACTAGCACACGAATCTCATTAATTTCCGTCTTCCCATGATCTCGAGTTTAATACACTCCACCATCTCCCATTACTCCATAGGCTGGGAAGGCACCATCATTACTCATTTCAATTACATTGAATTGCTTGTAGTTCTTTGAGCTCTGCTCCTCTCGCTTGTTTTTTTCATTGTCTAAACTTTTCCATTAACATCATGTATTTTCTTAGAAATGGGCATTTATTTGTGGCCTTCCATACTGACAATTTCTATTCATCCTCCATGTTTTGGCTGTTTTTTTTACATAGAACCAAAGCCCTAGAAAGAGATAATGGGCTGCATAAGAAGCTATTAGTTTTATAAGGAATGCAAAATCAAGGGGTGATTTTGTTGACCTTTCAAACAGAACATTTGCATCTCCATATTCTTTGTCCGAAAAACAACAACTTGCTTTTGAAATTATCTTAAGGCACTTTGTTGAATATGAGATTCGTGAAGCTCTTCTTATGATTATTCAGGGCACTACGGGCACTGGGAAGTCTTTTCTTATCCATTGTATTTTTGAAGCTCTTTCTAATTCATCTAGTAATGGAAGAATCCCTTTGCTTCTTCTTGGCCCAACATGAATAAGTGCTTTTAATATACATGCAAAAACAATACACTCAGCTCTGAAAATTCCAATTAAAGATATGCAGCCACTACAGGGGCAGTCACTTGCAGTATTCCAAGAAGAAATGTGACATGTTAGATATATATTGATTGATGAAATGAGCTTTCTAGGATCAAGGTTTTTTATGCAAATAGATGATCGATTACGAGAAGCATTTCTAAAGAAAAAGAATTGTCCTTTTAGTGGCAGATCCATCATCCTTGTGGGTGACCTTGGCCAATTGCCTCCTGTGAGTGATAAGCCTTTGTATGCAGGTAATACAACACGGAAAGTATTGTGGAACAAATTCAACATTGTTGTCACTCTTGACACAATCTTTCGCCAACAAGGGAATAATGAGAAACAATCTTCTTTTCATAGAGTCCTCAATAACATAAGAAATGTAGAACCTGTTCTTGAAGATTGGGAGTTTTCTTATGTAACAAGCTGGTATTAGGTTACATCCTAGAGAAAGAGATTTATTTAATGCAACAATTCACATGTTGCCAACAAATAATTTTGTCTCCTTCCATAATAGGCATATGCTAAAATCATTAAATTCTCCAATTGCACGATGTGTTGTTGAGCATTCAAGGCGATCAAACATCAATGGTGTTGATGATGATCAATTGGACTGTGAAGTTTTGTTGTGTCGTGGTCAGTGTGTTATGTTGACATCTAATTTATGGGTTGAAGCTGTCTTGGTGAATGGTGCACTTGGTTATGTTAAGGATATATTTTATCCGCCTACCTCTAAGCCACCTCAACTTCCAATGTTCACAACTATTGTTTTTTATAAGTATGTTGGTGTTCCATTTGATGCAAGCAATCCAAACATTGTCCCTATCATACCAATCATAAGAGGAAATCGAAAACAAATTCCTTTGAATATGGCATGGGCTCTTACAATCTACAAGTCACAGGGACTGACTTTAGAACGAGCGTCAGTTGATATCGGGAATAAAGAGCAGCAAGGCCTTACCCTCACAGCCATATCAAGAGTGAAATCAATAGATGGTTTACGCATTCCACCACCTTTCTCTTTTCAACGTTATGCTAAGATGAAAGATAATGCATATGTTACAATTAGGAAGAAGGAAGAGGAGAAATTGAAGTCCATATCACTATGACATACAACAAATAACGTTGTGACCTTTTTTATAGTATGTTTTTTTAATTGCTTTTATTGTCCTCTTGATTTACTTTTAATATAATAATCATTTTCATATATTTATGAGATTAATAAATTCATCATATTCATAGTAATATTTGAGAAAGTTGTTTACATCGTTTTTCATGTTGTTCAATTTACTTTTTTTTTTTAAGTTCTTATTGTTCTTTTCTTTGCAACAGACCATTCAAACATAAACAACGAGTTATATGAACCAATCATTCAAAATCATTTTTATAACTAGTTCATATTGATATTAATATTGTGGATTCATATTACATCATGAAATGCAAAAATGGAGGTTTTGAATATTGGCCATCACCATGGCCAATATTCATTTTTTGAATATTGGCCATGGTTTTATTCTATTTCCACAGTTTTTCTATTGTATTGTGAAATGAGGCTTATATTTGTAGAAATTTTTATATCATTTGGTTCATGTAACACTAGATTGTTTTTTTTCATGTAACACTATAACATTATGTTTTTTAACATAAATACAAATGGGGTGTTATATTTTATGTATATACATACATATATATATATGTGTGTGTGTGTGTGTGTGCTTATTTATTTGTGCATGTCTTTATTGATTTTGATTTTGTTTTTTTGTCTTTCAAATGCAGATATGGACAATAATAATGTCATCTATTATTTCAGAACAGTACGCGATATTGCAGGAGCTATAATCTTTCTTTCCTATCTTCAGAACAAGTTTGATAGAAAACATGGGTTCCATCCTGCTTTTATTGATGATCATATTCGTGAGCTAGATCAAATGAAAACACATGTAAAATACTTGAAACATGTGCACCAGAGGGAGTCTGGGAGGAGAACAAGAAGGAATTGGTTGGAAAGTGTTAAGTATCGTGATCATTATCCTATTGATTTGAATTGGTGTTGATTTTGTCATCGGTCTGGTTGTGTTTGGAAGAGGCCACTCCATAGATGACTTTTGATGGAGTGTTTCAAGTTCAATTTTGTAGTGGAATTATTTGATGTAAAGAAAACAAAAAATATATGTTAAGACTCAATGTTCTTTCTGGTCTAGTTGTGTTTGGAAGAGGCCACTCCATAGATGACTTTTGATGGAGTGTTTCAAGTTCAATTTTGTAGTGGAATTATTTGATGTAAAGAAAACAAAAAATATATGTTAAGACTCAATGTTCTTTCTGTGGTTGCAATGTTGGTTAAATTGAATTTTTTTTCTCGTTGTTGTTTTTATGTACAAAATTGTATATCTCTAGTCTTAAAATGTCCTATTATGTTGTTCTTATTTATATCCAATGTGTGCAATTTAGATGTGTTTTTTACATTTATATTTCTTTGCTCCAATGGCAGTGTTACTATTTTATTTCTTTCTCTTGCATTTGTGATTTTTGTGGTCTTTTGTGTGGATCCCTTCACTTTGTTCACGTCTTTCATAAATGAAAATATTGTTTACATTTATAATATTATTGTTGGGCTTTCATGTTCTAGGTATTTATATCGATATTCTTGAGATTTATACTATTAATACATTCATGTATTGATATCAATGTATTTATGGCTTAACATTTATTTATTGTTTATAATATAGTGATATACATGTGTTATTATTAATGTGATGATGATTTATCATGTTTTAATGCTTTATGGTTTGCAATGTGGTTCTTATATTGGTTTTGGTTTATGTTTTTTATTATTGTTTTATTTTATAGCATTATTTATGTTTATAATATTGATGCCATGGATTTAGGGCTTAGGTTCGGTTTACTATTTCCTTGCATTTATAATATTAAATGATTAGGTTTATTTATTCTTTAAGTTTGTAATATTAATAATTCCTTCGGTTTATTATTTATTTCCTTTGGTTTATCATTCCCCAATATTAAGGTTTAAATAATAGTCCTAAGGTTGAATGTTAATCCCTTACATTTACAATGTTTATCCCTTCAATTTATTAACATGTTTCTTTCATAATATTAACAATCCCTAGGGTTTATTGATACCTTAGGTTTATAATATTCATATTCATGTAGGTTGATCAATCTGTTGGGTTTAAAATATTAATTCCTATTAATCCCTTTAGTTTTTAATGTTGATCCCTTGCCATTTTTTATCCCTTGGGTTTCTAATATTTTTCCCTTGGGTTTATTAATTCCTTAGATTTATAATATCAAATGCTTGGGTTTATTTGTTCTTCAAATTTTTAATATTAATAATTCCTTGGGTTCATAATCCCTTAAGGTTTTAGTGTTAATCCCTTGGATTTGTTATTCCTTTGGGTTTATAATATCAATCCCTTGGGTTTATTATTCCCTTGGGTTTATATTTTTTAGCCCTTTTGTTTAATAGTATTCCCTTAGGTTCATAATCCCTTGGGGTTTTAGTATTAATCCCTTGGGCTTATAATATTAATCGTCTGGGTTTATTATTCCTGAGTGAAACATGGTTTATTATGATGTCGACCATGGTCCGGCATGGAATTGTAATAAGGATTGTCTCAATATGAAAATAAACGATGGTCGATCATGTTTATTTTAATGTTTATAATATTTGTCTTAGGGTTTATATACATTGGATTTATAATATTAGTCCATTGGGTTTAATATTATTCCCTTGGGTTCATAATCCCTTGGGGTTTTAGTATTAATCCCTTCATTTTATTATTCCTTTGGGTTTCTCATATTAATCCCTTGGGTTTATTATTCCCTTAGGTTTATAATATCGATCATGGTAAACCATTGTCAATCATAGCCAACCATGGTCAACCATGCTTGAATTTCACATTGTGACAAGGATTGTCTCACCATGAAAATAAATCATGTTTATTTTAGTCTTTGTAATATTTATATTTGGGTTTACGAATGTTGGGTTTATAATATTAGTCCCTTGGGTTTAATATTATTCCCTTGGGTTCATAATCCCTTGGGGTTTTAGTATTAATCCCTTGGGTTTATTATTCATTTGGGTTTATAATATCAATCCCTTAGGTTTATTATTCCCTTAGGTTTATAATATCAATCATGGTCAACCATGGTTGAATGTCACATTGTCACAAGGATTGTCTCACCATGAATAAATCATGTGTATTTTAGTCTTTGTAATATTTATATTTGGGTTTACAAATGTTGGGTTTATAATATTAGTCCCTTGCTGGGTTCATAATCCCTTGGGGTTTTAGTATTAATCCCTTGGGTTTATTATTAATTTGGGTTTATAATGTAAATCCCTTGGGTATTATTCCCTTAGCTTTATAATATCAATCCCTTGGGTTTATTATTCATTTGGGTTTATAATATCAATCCCTTAGGTTTATTATTCCCTTAGGTTTATAATATCAATCGTGGTCAACCATGGATGAATGTCACATTGTGACAAGGATCATCTCACCATGAAAATAGATCATGTTTATTTTAGTCTCTGTAGTATTTATATTTGGGTTTACGAATGTTGGGTTTATAATATTAGTCCCTTGGGTTTAATATTATTCCCTTAGGTTCACAATCCCTTGGGGTTTTAGTATTAATCACTTCGGTTTATTATTCATTTGGGTTTATAATATCAATCCCTTGGGTTTATTATTCCCTTAGGTTTTTAATATCAATCATGGTCAACTATGGTTGAATGTCGCATTGTGACAAGGATTGTCCCACCATCAAAATAAATCATGTTTATTTTAGTGTTTGTAGTATTTATATTTGGGTTTGTCAATGTTGGGTTTATAATATTAGTCCCATGGTTGAATGTCGCATTTTGACAAAGATTGTCTCACCATGAAAATAAACCATGTTTATTTTAGTGTTTGTAATATTTATATTTGGGTTTACCATATTAGTCCCATGGTTGAATGTCCCATTTTGACAAATATTGTCTCACCATGAAAATAAATCATGTTTATTTTGGTATTTGTAATATTTACATTTGGTTTTATGAAGGTTGAGTCTATAATATTAGTCCCTTGGGTTTAATATTATTCCCTTGGGGTTTTAGTATTAATCCCTTCGTTTTATTATTCCTTTGGGTTTAGAATATCAATCATGGTCAACCATTGTCAATCATAGCAAACCATGGTCAACCATGTTTGAATGTCGCATTGTGACAATGACTGTCTCACCATCAAAATAAACCATGTTTATTTTAGTGTTTGTAGTATTTATATTTGGGTTTAACAATGTTGGGTTTATAATACTAGTCCCATGGGTTTAATATTATTCCCTTGGGTTCATAATCCCTTGGGGTTTTAGTATTAATCCCTTGGTTTTATTATTCATTTAGGTTTATAATATCAATCCCTTGGGTTTATTATTCCATTAGGTTTATAATATCGATCATGGTCAACCATTGTCAATCATAGATAACCATGGTCAACCATGGTTGAATATCACATTGTGGCAAGGATTGTCTCACCATGAAAATAAACCATGTTGATTTTCATCTTTCTAATATTTATATTAGGGTTTACCAATGTTGGGTTTATAATATTACTCCCTTGGGTTTAATATTATTTCCTTAGGTTCATAATCCCTTGGGGTTTTAGTATTAATCCTTTGGGTTTATTATTAACTTGGGTTTAGTGTTTGTAGTATTTATATTTCAGTTTATCAATGTTGGGTTTATAATATTAGTCCCATGGGTTTAATATTATTCCCTTCGGTTCATAATCCCTTGGGGTTTTAGTATTAATCCCTTCATTTTATTATTCCTTTGGGTCTAGAATATCAATTATGGTCAACCATTGTCAATCATAGCAAACCATGGTTAACCATGTTTGAATGTCGCATTGTGACAATGATTGTCTCACCATCAAAATAAACCATGTTTATTTTGGTGTTTGTAGTGTTTGTATTTGGGTTTAACAATGTTGGGTTTATAATATTAGTCCCATGAGTTTAATATTATTCCCTTGGGTTCATAATCCCTTGGGGTTTTAGTATTAATCCATTAATTTTATTATTCCTTTAGGTTTATAATAGCAATCCCTTGGGTTTATTATTCCCTTAGGTTTATAATATCGATCATGGTCAACCATTGTCAATCATAGATAACCATGGTCAACCATGGTTGACTGTCACATTGTGACAAGGATTGTCTCACCATGAAAATAAACCATGTTTATTTTAGTCTTTCTAATATTGATATTAGGGTTTACCAATGCTGGGTTTATAATATTAGTCCCTTCGGTTTAATATTATATCCTTGGGTTCATAATTCCTTGGCATTTTAGTATTAATCCTTTGGGTTTATAATATCAATCATGGTCATCTTTATTAATCTCTTGTGTTTGTAATATCAATCCCTTGTGCTTCTTGATCCCTTAGGTTTTTAATATTTAACTGTTGGGTTCGCTAATTCCTTGGGTTTATAATATTAAACGGTTGGGTTTATTAGTTCCTTGGATTTAGAATATTAGTCCCTTTTGTTTAATATTATTCTCTTTGGTTCATAATCCCTTGGTATTTTAGTATTAATCCCTTGGGTAATAATAAACAAAAGGGACTAATATTATAAACCCAATGTATACAAACCCTAAGATAAATATTAAAAATACTAAAATAAACATGGTTGAATTAATAAAGCCTAAGAATAATAATAATAATAATAATTATTATTATTATTATTATTATTAATTAATATTACTAATGTTATTATGAGTTTATATTATTAGAATAATATTAATATAATAATCATAAATATATAAATATATAAGAATATGATTGTTATTATTTATATAGTTATTAATTATCATAAATAGTTGGTCTTTAAAAATTACACATAATAATTCAATATAATTGTGATTATTATTATTATTATTTTATATTATTGTTATAATAATATAATAATATTCATAATATATAATAATAATAATAATAATAAAATAATATAATAGTAATTATTATTATTAGCAATATAATAGCTATTATATTATTATTGATGTAGATGATGATGATGGTTAACGTCCACTGAGACCAAAGTTTGGTCTATCGGACCTAAAGAAATGAATTATTTAGTCTGATTTAAGATTTTATTCCTATGCTCAAAAAGCTTGGAGAGAAGCCTCCTAAGCTCACTGTAATTTTGACAATGTAAAAGGCTAGGAAGGTCAGTATTGCAACAAAGGTTTTGAAACTGAGATCTAATGTGGTTGTACGTGGGGCACTCTAAGTGGAAGTGATTTTCATCTTCGATGTCCGTATTCTCACAGAGATGGCAAAACCTTTCCATCCATGGTGTTTTAGGAACTGCCCAACAACCTGTTTCACTATGGAGCTCATGCGAGTTCATTCTAATCTTGGCTATATTAATTTTCTTCTTTGAACTAGTTAAAACAAAGAGATACTTTTGATCTTCTAGGTTGCGGTTGATGATCTCCTTATAATATCATAATTTTCTTTTAGCTGCTAAATCTTTCTCACACCACATTTTTTATTTGAACTTAGAAGTAACAATATTTTTAATGTTATTAAATGTTTTGCAATGCAACATTCTCATCGATCTCCCAATGGTTTAACCAGGCCTTGGTGTCTTTATACCAACCTCGTTTGAGCCTTAGGTGGTTTTGGCTGGAATTTAAAGCTAGCTTAGGAAGTCTATGGTCTCCTATGTTATTGAGTTTGTGCTTGTATAACAGAAGCCTAGTCATAGCTAGGCTCTGAATAGGGGAAAGACCCACTTCTATAAGGAGAATAGGATAGGGTGTGTTGCTTTTAAATTTGACGTTATACATTATAAAACACTTTTGGATTTGCTCAATATTTCTCCAGGATTCTCTAGAGATGCTACAACCCCAAACCTCACATCCATATAAGATAACCGGAGTGACTAAAGTTTCAAAGAGGAACTTCTTTCTATCCCACATTATGAGGTTTGTCATTTTACAATTATTTTCAAGACCAAAATAAGCTTTCCATCCCCTATTAATCCTCTTCTCAATGCTATAGTTCGAGTTGAGCTTGTGATGAATATCAACTCCTAGGTACTTGTAGAAAGACACTTCCTCCAAGTTACTATTGTCATACATAAGATTAGCATAAGTGTCCTTCTTGGATTTGATAATCATAAATTTTGTTTTGTCAGTGTTAACAATCATACCCATGGTAGAGAAGAAATCCTTAAGAAGTATAAGTTTCTTATCAAGATGAGATGGACAACTTGCGAGAAGAATAATATCATCAGCGTAGAGAAGAAGGATGATGACTATCCTAGCTAAGATAATGCTAGCACATCCTGCTTCCTCTAAACAACCTTCTAGCTTGTCGATGTAAATGCCAAATAGGGTAGGGGAGAGGGGGCAACCTTGTTTAACTCTGATATTACACTTAATATCTTTCGACCACCCCTCATTGTTCTTTAACTTGGAAATTACATTCTCGTATAACCTTATAGCGGTAGCTCTCAACTCAAAAGGAACCTTTAGCTCTTCTAATATGTTCCAAAGGTTCTTCTAGGATCGAAAGCCTTTCTAAAGTCCACAAAGCAACAAAACAGATTGGATTTATCATTGCGGCATTCCTCCATAATGATCCTAAGTGTAACAAGGTGGTTTGTTGTTAAGTGCTACTTTCTAAAACCCGCTTGGCCTTTAGCTCGCTTACCTTCACTTTCAAGCCATATGCTCAGCTTCCTTTCCAAAATAATACCATATAACTTGGCTAAGAGAGGGCTGATCATAATTGTCTGATAATTAGAGGAGATATATTATTATAATAATATTAATTATATTATTATTATAATAATTATTATTATATTTGTATATTATTATAATAATGTAATGATAATATAATATTATTATCAGAAGATATTATTATTATTATTATTATTATTATTATAAATATTTTTTTATTATAATAATAATACAATATAATTGTTATTATTATTTTTATAATTTTATATTATTATTATTATAATATAATAATAATTATATTATTATATATTTTTTAATAATATAATGATAATCTACTATTATTATGAGTTTATATTATTATTACAATATTCATATAATAATATATATAAATAATCTGGTTGTTAATATTTATATAGTTATTAATAATCATAAATAGTTGGTGTTTAAAAAAATACCCATAATAATTATTAATGTGGTTGATATAAGCCTATCGGTGTATATCAACCACATTGGAAAATGTGGTTGTATATATGTTTCATATACGCCTATCAGCGTTTATCAACCACATTAGCAAATGTGGTTGTGCTGGTAATAAAAAGAACAAAGAGAATGGGCAATTCCTGTGGCCAAAGTCACCAACGAGCACACGAATCTCATTAATTTATGTCTTCGCATGATCTTGAGTTTAATACATTCCACCATCTCCCATTACTCCATAGGCTGGGGAGGCACCATCATTACTCATTTCAATTACATTGAATTGCTTGTAGTTCTTTGAGCTCTGCTCCTCTCGCTTGTTCTGTTCTTTGTTTGAAATTTTCCATTAACATCATGTATATTCTTAGCAATGAGCCTTTATTTGTGGCCTTCCATGCTAACAATTTCTCTTCATCCTCCATGTTTTGGTTGTTTTTTTACATATAACCCGGGCCATAGAAAAGACATATGGTTTGCCATGATTATCTTAAACCATTTTCCTAGTTGCATTTTATCTCAACCCCTTAGTGAGCTGGTATCTCAATACAATGCATTTTTTCCTTCCATTTGTTGCCATGACATGTAGCATGCGAGATGCAAGTGAGGTGGTGGAGGTCATGAATCTTTAAGTGGTGTGTTGCTTCATTTTCGCGTTGAGTCCTCTGATCAGCTCTACTATGATCATACTCCCACAAAAGTATAACAAGAACTAGCAGACACAGTGGATGATGTGTAGCTCAAACGCCAATGACATCCAAATATAAAGGTGATGGAGGTACTCATTTTCTAGGTTCTAGACATTGCACACATGCGAGTTGGATAAAATTAGTAGCTTCATACTCTAATTTATATAGATTTTTTTTCTTTGAAAGTTATGGAAATTCAGCGGTATTTTAATAAAATTTGGCTAGGATTTTTGTAAATCTAAGTTACACTTGTCAAACTTTAATATTTAAGGTGCCTTAGAAGCTTTTGATGGTGTTGAATTTATTTCCACCATCAAAAACATGATTCAAACACTACTTCTACCAATTTTTTTGAAATTATTTTACCCAAATTCCCACCACTTTTAATAGTCTAGCCAATTCTTTTTCCTCCATATATGACTCCACTTAAAAAATGCCAATGTGAGGCAAATAGAATCAGTATCTTCATACAACTAATTTATAAACATTGTTCAGTAGAGTCTCTTTGAATTGTGATGTGTTATAGGATAGAATTCTAGCAATGGTCGACATAATTCAACTCCAATTGATAGATTAGAGGTACAACTTGTTTGCATTGAAATAGGTGTGGCTTGTGTGCCTACATAACATCAAGGTGGCAACCAAGTAGATTGAGGTAGAAACCTCCCCTTCTCCTTAGTTTTTTATCCATGTGTTTTTAAAAGTTTTTGTTGTTTATCTATTTGATCTATGTCATAATTTTTTATTTTGAGCCCATGCTTTTAACCTCAGCATAAGTTGTAAATACTTTAGCAAGCTTTCTAACCTTTTTTTTAATTTTATAATTATATGGTGTTGGTGGATTATTATTTCGTTGTTGGTCTCAGTTTTCCATGGCATTAAATTCCCATCCATAATATTGATGCTTATTAAAATACATTTTTTCGCATATAAGAAAATATTTCATATTTCTGTCGATAGTTGTTTTCTCCGTGGGGTTTGGGTGGGAAAACACTGTTCACCCAGCCAATTGGAGAGTTTAATTTTTGTCATTAGAGCCAATTACATTTTGACACATGGTGTTTATTGTGTTTCTCTTATGTCAAAAGAAACATGCTTTCCTGTTGTTGGAAGTTCCCAATAGTGTTAAAATTGGTTGCCTGTTGTGTAGCTGCGAATGCCAGGAACCTCTGAGATCTTTCATCCTTAATGGGAAACAAAATCCCCTTTTCACTCAAAGTGACATCCGCATTGTTGTCGAAGTCAAAATTTATAATCAGAAGGTTGACCTGGTTGGAGCTAGATAGGTCATAGCAGGTGTCCATGAGCGAATTTGGGTCTAGGTCCGTGCTCGGAAGATGTTGGGTCTTTCTCCAGAACGAATTTTTTAGGGTAATGTATACATTTGGGGCAAGTTGAGTTATGACAGTTCCAGAGTCCACAAATGTGCCTCCTCCTCCAAGAGCAACACACAAAATCGAGAGCCTCTCACCCCCAATGCTTATTTCGTTCAATCCCATGAAATAGAAGTTGGGATAATTAGAATTTGAGATAAGGGGTGAAAGTAGCAGTGGGAGGAATCAAAATTTGACTGATACTGAGCGAGCATATTGCTATGGATGATAGTAAATCTGGAAGACAATATGAGAGTTCGCTGCCATATTTTCTTTTTTTCTCGGAAAGGAAAGGCAAGTACAATCCGCCCCAATCCTGAAACCTTGGTGGATCCTTTAAAGCCCCCTATATTGGAATGTCCACATCTGAAGGCAAAGCCCTGGAAAGAATCAGAACCTAGAGTGAAGATCTCCTCGATGAAATTTCCCTAGGTTCTTGATCCATCTGTAGAAATTCCCACTGTAGATCAACAGATTATGCAATATAATAAAGCAAAATACAAGATCTACTTCTACAACAAACTTTGTGGAAGCTTAATCAAATTGAGAAAGATCAAATAGAACACATATAACTAAGAACAAGAAATCGATCATACATGAACACAGAAGAATAACCCGGGGAAAGCCTTAGCCTAAAACCCCAATCTCTGTATTATCATACAAGTGGAAATATGTTCAGATTACAAAAAGAATCAAGTCACAAGCTGTCCTTCTCTCTCTACAATCTAACTGTTGCTCATAGATATTCAAAGGCTTCTCACAAACCTTCTCCTCTGCCCTCCAAGCCTCCTATTTCCTTGTACATTTTTCCTTGGGGTCCAATGCTGCCACCTCTGTGAATTGGCCTCTTCACACACTCACTACCCTCTGATCTAACTGTGTAATCCTGAAGGAGATAATTCCTTATGCATGGATGAGTTTCCTATATAGGAAAAATCCTCCAACTGATAGTACATTATCCCTTCCTCTGATCTCAACTGGTTCTCTGAATGAACTGACATGCATGAGCTATTTAAGAGAGAATATTCAGTTATCTGGAGAGCAGCAGTTATGTGCATGCAAGCATTAACTAACTGAACTCACAATTAATTCAAAATACTATTTGAACTAATCTAACTAGACTTGACTTAGTTAACTGAGCCAACTAATTACAACTCAATATCACAACTCATCCTTATCTCTTTAACTGATGGATAAATTCATCAATCAATGGAGAAATGGTTGCATCTCTTCACATAGACTTCATGTTTGATTTTCTACAACTAATTAACTCAAGATTAATTAATTAATTATTTTACAAGCAGCTGCTAAGATCAAATTCGAATTTTACTTCTCTATTTTAGTTCAGGGACTAACTAAAATAGGAATCCATCTCAAAATTCTATTTATAGCAATGCTATTTTTAGCACTTCCATTTTTCATTCCTTGTTGCTATGTCCAACACTGGTACTCGAACTTCTATTTATAGCAGTGCTATTTTTAGCATTTCTTGTTGCCATTTTCAACACTCCCTCTCAACAAGAAAGGCATTCAACTTCAACCAGATCTTAAACCTTTGGAATGTTCTACATACAACACTTCTCCTAAGTGTTGTTGCTCCAGCAACTCTAGAAACAAAAAAATCTCCCAACTGACCTCCCTGTTGGGCTAGAACCATCCTCTAATGCTGAAGCTCCCTCTGCCGTTGATAAGTGATCCCTCTCTGACCTCTGATCTACTACAACACTCCATGGATCTTGCACTGTTGCACACCTCTCTATGCCATCCTGCACTGGTGCAACACTCATGTGCCTCTCGCATTGTTGCAGCCTGCTAGCTCTGCATTGTCTTGGGATTCCTACAGTGTAGCTATCTCTTCCGCTCCATCTGCATCTGTCTCTACCCACTCAGCCAGTCCTACTACTCCTTTTCAGGTCTCCCGTAGCAAGGTCTAATCAAAGAGGTTGGTTACCTCAATGATCCTACGCCTATTCCAGCCTTCTTGGGACTATCACTCCACATTGCCCCACCTCCTACCTAGAGGTATAGATGCATGTGATACCTCTGCCCACTTGGCTCAAACTTTCCCCCTATTGGAGGTGTGTGCATGAGTGGATGCCTCCACTCGGTCTCCTCTCAGCTTCTCCAGTTGTGGCTGCTCCATAACCTCCTGATGCTGCTTCACCAATTATGGCTCCTCCACAATTTTCTAAGACTTCTTCTGGCAGTGCATGTTGAGAGGTAATGTACTCTCCCTCTCAATCACCAAGTCTCCAAAAGTTTCCTTGCTCCTCAAGGCTTTGCATGCATCTTAAACCTCAAGAGCATACAGGTTCTTGACTCGTGAACCGATCTTCTTCACCTGTCTAGTGGTGATGCGTCGAAGGAAAAAATTTCCCTTACTGATGACTACATCATAGCCTTTGTCTTCCAGCATTGCAATCGACACCAAATTTTTCCTCAGTCCTAGTACATACTTGACATCGGTCAAGGTAATGCAATCTCCATGCTCCCTCTGAAACATAACCGTGCATACACCTGAGACACTATACTTTTCATCATTACCCATCGCTATGAGTATCTAGAGATCTTTCTCCTCCAAGGTACTGAACAAACTCTTGTCGCCGATCAAGTGGAAAGAAGCTCCACTGTCAAGAAACCAACCACATCCCACCATGGATGAAACCATGCATGCGAAGAGGGTGAAATCCAAATCAAACTGTGAGGCCAATGCTTCACCTTCAGATCCTTCCTTGGATCCCATCTTGGATTTATTTCGTGGAAAATTTGTTGCAAAATGGCCCACCTCATGGCAAGAAAAGCATCACACTTTCGATTTGTCAAACTTCTTCCAACCATGGGAAGAACTCGATTTTGGATGAGAATCCTTCTCCTTCCCTTTCTTCACCTTACTCACTAAGGTGCAATTCTCTTCATCCTCCTTGGATGAAGAACCATCTCTAGTGCTTCTTCTTGTCTCCTCCTGCATCAGATCTGACCAAAGTCGTTCCCAATCTGGCAGTTTCTCTCTTCCATTAACCGAGTCTTGGTAGCTATGCCAACTCTTAGGAAGATCGAGGAGAGCAAGACTCACCATGTCATCATCGATTGTCGTGATCCCTACACTTCCAAGCTCATCCCTGTAGGTGGTGAGCTTGTTCAGATATGTAGAGATTGTGTCACCCTTTTCGCACTTGATTTTCCGAAGCTTGTCTTTTAGTGCCAGCTTCCTCTGATCGTTTCTGTTCTGATATAGATCTTTCAATGTTTTCGACATCGAAAACATTGTCTCCTTCCCATGGAGACTCAAGACTATGTGGTCTCGAAATCCCTCCAGAAGGATTCTCCTTGCTCTAGCCACACATTTCTTCCATTCCGCCAATTCTATAGCATCAGTCAGCTTAGGGACTTCTTGATCAATGAAGTCCTTTAGACTGTTATCCTCTAATACTGCTTCCATTCAATCCTTCCAGGCTATATAATTCGAGCTACCATCAAGGGTATACTCGATTCTTAAACCATTGAACTCCATTGGTGAAATTGAGATGTGATAAGAACTCGATTTCTATATTTAGGAACCTCAAAATTTGAACTTCTCCCTTCTTGTATATTGTTCTTCACTTTGATCACCTTTTCTCCGATACCATAAAGAAATTCCCACTGTAGATCAACAGATTATGCAATATACTAAAGCAAAATACAAGATCTACTTCTACAATAAACTTTGTGGAAGCTTAATCAAATTGAGCAAGATCAAATAGAACACATATAACTGAGAACGAGAAATCAATCACACATGAACACAGAAGAATAACTAGGGGAAAGCCTCAGCCTAAAACCCCAATATCTATGTTATCATACAAGTGGAAATATGTTCATATTACAAAAAGAATCAGCTCACAAGCTATCCTGCTCTCTCTGCAATACAATTGCTACTCATAGACAGTCAGAGGATTCTCACAAACCTTCTCCTCTACCCTCCAAGCCTCCTATTTCCTTGCGCAGTTTTCCTTGGGATCTAGTGCTGCCACCTATGTGAATTGGCCTCTTCACACACTCACTAACCTCTGATCTAACTGTGCAATCCTGAAGGAGATAATTCCTTCTGCATGGATGAGTTTCCTATATAGGAAGAATCCTCCAACTGATAGTACATTGTCCCTTCCTTTGTTCTCAACTGGGTCTCTAATAGAACTAACATGCATGAGTTATTTAAGAGAGAATATTCAGTTATTTGGAGAACAACAGTTACATGCATGCAAGCATTAACTAACTGAACTCACAATTAATTCAACAAAGTGTTTGAACTAATCTAACCAGACTTGACTCAGTTAACCGAGCCAACTAATTATAGCTCAATATTACAACTCATCCTTATCTCTTTAACTGATGGATAAATTCCTCAATCAATGGAGAAACTGTTGCATGTCTTCACATAGAATTCATGTTTGATTTTCTACGACTAATTAACTCAAGATGAATTAATTAATTATTTTACAAGCAGCTAAGATCAAATTCGAATTTTACTTCTCTATTTTAGTTTAGGGACTAACTAAAATAGGAATCCATCTTGAAATGCTATTTATAGGAATGCTATTTTTAGCACTTCCATTTTCCATTCCTTGTTGCTATGTCCAACACTGGTATCCGAACTGCTATTTATAGCAGTGCTATTTTTATCACTTCTATTTTTAGCATTTCTTGTTTCCATTTTCAACACCATCCCCAAATTTGACTTCATAAACACAACCCACAACACTGTAGGGGTTCCGATTTCCTTCTAAAGTGATCAATTTAGTATAGGAAGTTGATTGAGAGAATAAGTGTTTATAAGAAGATGATTGTTGGGATCTACCTGTGAATAATAGTCTAAACTGTTGGAATAATGTTGGAATAATGTAGAAATGATATGTCCAGATAGAGTTGATGAGTTTTATTCTCGTAGTTAGTGTTGATTCTATCTTTCATGAGTTGTGTAATCATAGTTTGTGTTGTGATTTGGTGATCCAAATTATTTGGATCTAGATTGTCCTAGAAGTTGTCTATGTGTGCCTATATAATGTACTGGTTGTCCAAGCAGTTTGATCAATGAGATTTGATTTCATTCTTATGCATCTCTTTGATTTTCTAATATGGTATCAGAGCCAGAGAGGGAGATATAGTGAGGCCTCAAATCTAAGAGCAAGAGGGCCTAGATCTATGAGAGCTATGAGATCTTGCTGGTCATGGTTCATTACTGCCAGTTATATTAAATGTCGTGCAAGCCTAGATCTGTGAGAGCTCTGAGATATTATTGGCCATGGTTCATTGCTGCGAGTTATATTAAATTTCATGGATCAATGATTTGCAGAAATTTTAAAAGAACAAGGTTGTTAGATGCAAAGGTGTGATTTGTGGCATAAAATTGTGGACACTTTGATCTGTTCGCTAAATCAGGGGTGACATGAAGTTTGTGAAGTTATTTTTTTCCTACGTAGCAGAAGGTGTGAGAAGCAGTTGAATATTTTATTCAACTCGTATTCTCTCCACGATGGTCAGTCGTTGGTCTGATTATTATGCTTCCTCCTCCGTGAACGTATTCTCTACACGACGAACGTATTCTCTCCACAGTGGTGAGTGGAAGTTCTGATTTCATGCTTCCAAAACTTTGACTCCTCTGAAGTTATATTCGCTGAGCCTTGGATATTACTTTTTGTTTTCTTCATGGTGTATATAAAGTTTTCATGAGGAAGTTTTATTCATGAATGTGAAGGAATTTATTTGGAGATATAAGGAATTAAAACTTTTTTATGGTAAAAAAAATAAAAAAATTGGTGAAAATAATTCATATCAAGTTTGTTTTGTTTTTTGAGCGAAAATTCGGTTTGGTAAAAAAAAAAGGTGAAAGTTAAAAATTGGGTGGATTTGATTAAAAAAGGAAATTGATGTTTTGGAAACATGGTTTGGTAAGAAAAAAGGAGAAATAAGAAGTAATTTTAGCTTTGTTTTCTTATTAGAAGCAAGATTAAGTCTTGTTTTCTTAGATCTCGTGCATTTGGTTTTGGACCTGGTGAATTTTGATGTAGATCTGGTGAATTTGGGTGTAGATCTGGTGGATTTGGGTGCATTTTGATGTAGATCTGGTGAATTTGGGTGTAGATTTGGTGGATTTGGGTGCATTTTATTGATTGGGGACAATGTTTTTGTCATTATGTCAATTTTTTTTGTTCAAACTTATTTGAATGAGTCTACAAGACTTGATGGAAGAAATTATGAAAATTGGAAATTCAAGGTATTAACAATTTTAGAGGGAAATAATTTGTCACCCATAGTGAGTGGGGCAGAGCCCAAACCCACTTCTGTTGCAGCTATTCTAGATTGGGAAAAAAGGGAAATAAAAGCAATGGTGTTGCTACAAATTTCAGTTAAGGACAACATAATTTCTCATATTATGGATTTTAAAACATTGAAAGAAGCATGGGATGTTCTCAAAAGCTTGTGTGAAACATCTAATACTAACCAGATTTTGTTCTTGAAGACCAAGCTTTTGTCAATTAAAATGGAGGCCAATGAAAGTATAAGAAATCTCATTTCCCTCGTCAAAGAGCTAAGTGATAAGTTAGGAGACACTGGTGAAAAGGTGTCCAATACTGACTTGGTCACCATCACATTAAATGGCTTAGTGCAAGATTATCAAATTTTTGTTTCAAGTCTTTCAGCTAGAGAGAAGCCTCCTATTTTTGATGAAGTGACAAGTATTCTTCTCCAAGAGGAAGAGAGGATGAAGCAATTCAATTTGGGCTCAAACAATTCAGATTTTGCATTTTTAGCGAAGGGTAAGTAGTCATACAAAGGCAAGCCATGGGACAAAAGCAAAGGAGGAAAGTTTCAAGCAAATCAGAAAGGTATGCCACAATCTAAATTTCCAGTTCATGATAAAAGAAATGATGATTGTTATTATTGTGGAAAACTTGGACATCATGCTAAAGATTGTTATAAAAGGAAATATAATGAGTCTAAACAGAGAAACAGAAGGCATAATGGGAATTTTGTGGACAAATACACCTCAATCAATGATGGATTTAAAAATCTCAAATTGTTTGTTTCTAATGCTGCATTATCTGTTGAGACTAATGGTGTGAATGCTTGTTTCATTGATTCTAGTGCATCACTCCATATGTCTTGTAATAAGGATTGGTTTGATGAATATCATGAGAACATTGATGGAACATGTGTTTATCTAGGATATAATAGATCCCTTCAAGTTCAAGGATATGGAGTAATAGGTGTGATGTTACCTAATGGAAAAGAGAGACAGATCCATGATGTGATGTATGTTCCTGGTATAAAAAATAATTTATTTTATGTTTCTACTATTGTTGATCAAGATCTAAAGGTGGAATTTGTCAAATCACAGTGTGTTGTTAAAGATATCCAGGATCGCTACAAGTTTATTGCCACAGGTACTAGAGTTGGAGGCTTGTATAAGATGAATGTGACCAGGACAAGGCATCAAGCATTGGCATCTATAATAATGTTAACAGAAAATTTATGGCATCAAAAGTATGGTCATTTAAATCACAATGATTTAATGTTACTTCAAAGAAAAACAATGGTTGAAGATCTTCATGTTATGAAGAATAATCATGTTGAATGTGAAGCATGTGCACTTGGAAAGCAACATAGAGAGGAATTTCCTATACATGAAGAAAAATGGCAAAGAGAAGTACTTGAATTAATTCATACTAATGTATGTGGACCCATGTAACCTAGATCTCTTGGAGGAGCATTATACTTTCTTATTTTTGTTGATGATAGATCTAGATACACTTGGGTCTATTTCATAAGAAATAAAAGTGATGTTTTTGAATACTTTAAGGAATTGAAAAACATGGTGGAAAAACAAACTGGGAAATACATCAAAATTCTCAGATCTAATCAGGGAGGAGAATACAAATCAAGATCTTTTAATCAATATTGCAAAAGTCATGGGATTCTACAACAATTTATAGTGCCTCATACACCTCAGCAAAATGGAGTTGTTGAGAGGAAAAATAGAACACTAGTGGAATGTGCACGGAGCATGCTTCAAGGTAAAAATATCTCTAATGGTTTTTGGGCTGAAGCCATTAATATTGTTGTTTATTTGAAAAGTAAGAGTCGAACCAAAATTTTAGATCTAAAAACACCTTTTGAAGCATTTTATGGATATAAACCAAAAGTGAATCATTTAAGAGTTTTTGGATGCAAGGCATTTGCACATATTCCAAAAGATGAAAGAAGAAAACTTGATGCAAAATCAATTAAGTGCACATTCATTGGTTATTGTGATGATCAAAAGGCATACAAGTTGTTTGATCCTAATTCACATAGATTGCTTGCAAGTAGGGATGTGGTGTTTAATGAAAATGTAGATGAAGGTGATAAAATGAATAACGCAGATGTATGGCATGATATTGATGATTATGTCAAAATAGAAGCAAGTTGTGAACAGGAACATGAACAGGTACAACAACAGGTACAGGTTCAAGAGCAGGAATCATCCAGCAGTCATGACACTCCAAGAAGAGAACAAGAGACTCCACAAAGCAGGAAGAAGGATGAAAGCAGTAAAAATCTAAGGAGGTCATCACATCAAATTCAGCCACCTATAAGGTATAAAGATTATGCATTAATGTCTCATGTAATGAATGTTGTAGAACCCTCAAGTTATGAAGAAGCTAAAGAATATAAAGAATGGAGAGATGAAATGAATGAGGAATACAACTCTATAATGAAGAATGACACATGGGAATTAATACAATTTCCCAAAGATAAAGTTCCCATATGATGAAAATGGTTGTTCAAACCAAAGTTTAATGCTGATGGTAGTATTGATAAGTATAAAGCTAGATTGGTTGCAAAAGGCTATTCACAAAAAGAAGGCATTGATTATGAAGATACTTTTGCACCTATAGGTAAACTGAATACAATTATAATCATGATTGCATTAGATGAAAAATAAAATTGGGAAATGCATCAGTTAGATGTCAAATATTCTTTCTTGAATGGTGAATTAAAATAAGAAGTTTATTTGGTTCAACCTGAAGGGTTTGTAAAGCAGGGAGAGGAGCATCTTATTTGTAAGTTAAAGAAAGCTTTGTATGGTTTGAAACAAGCACCAAGATCTTGGTATGTGAAAATTGATTCATTCTTTTATGACAAAGGTTTTGTGAGAAGCAAAAGTGATCCTAACTTGTACATCAAGAGAGATGAAGATGGGAATATTGCCTTGATATCTTTGTATGTTGATGATCTTATCATAACAGGAAGTGCACTCAGGTTGATTGAAGAAATTAAAATTCAGTTGTCATAGGTATTTGAAATGAAGGATCTTGGTGAATTGCATTATTGTTTGGGTCTTGAAATTTGGAGGGAATCTGGTAAGACAATCATCACACAAAGAAAATATGCAAAGACAATCCTTAAGAGATTTCATATGTTTCAATGCAAACTAGTGTCAACGCCTTTGGAACAAAATACCAAGTTGTATAATGATGATGGATCTAAAGAAGTGAATGGAACTTTGTATCATCAACTAGTGGGAAGCTTGAACTACCTCACCACTACCAGGCCATATATAGCATATTTTGTCAGCATCTTGAGTAAATTTATGGCTAAGCCTCATGAAAGCCATTGGAAAGCAGCAAAGAAAGTCCTTCGATATCTAAAGCGAACAATTTATTTTGGTATTTTGTATATTGATGAATCTTATGTTGAGCTGGCAGGTTTTTTTGATTCAGATTAGGCTGGAAATCCTGATGATAGAAGATCAACCTCTGGATATGCATTCAATTTAGGATTGGGGCCGTATCTTGGAGCAACAAGAAACAGCCAAATGTTTCTTTTTATTCCACAGAAGCTGAATACAAAGCTTTGACCAATGCAACTTATGAAGCTATTTGGTTAAGGAGGATTCTTGAAGATGTTGGAGAAAAACAAAGAGGAACAACAAGCATTAAATATGACAATGAGAGTTCCATGAAGTTGGCAAATAATCCAATTTATCATGCAATAACAAAACATATTGAAGTCTAACATCATTTTGTGAGAGAAAAGATACAATCAAATGAGATTCATTTAGGGTGTTGTAATACAAGTGAGAATGTAGCTGACATCTTTACCAAGCCTCTTGGAAAGATGAACTTTTAAATATGTAGACAACAACTAAGCATTGTTGAAAATCCATTTCTCCATTAAGGGGGTGTTATGCCCCTATACCAATAGGTGTCATATATCATGATTGACTTGGCCTAGTTCTGAAATATGTTCATACCTTTACTTGTTGCCAAGGTTTTCCATATTTGTAAATAATCAAAAAAATAAAAAAAATGTAAAGAGGGTATACCCTAAAAAAAAAGAATCAAAGGGTAAAAAGAATAAAGAAAAGATCAAAAATGAAAGAAAATGAACCCCAACAAAAACAAAAGACCATAGACCAAATGCCACTACTATTTTACTTTGTAGAATGATGATTGTGTGCAACTTGTTACTTATGCCACAATCCATGGTAACCAAATAGCTTAATCTTGGTTATTCCATGTTTTCAATTTCATGTTTTAGATATAGGGAATAAAGGTCTCACCAAATAGTTTAATCTTGGAAAATAGGTAGATAGGTAGAGTGAATAAAAGGAGCTCAACAGTTTAATATGAGCCCTTGGATGTAATAAGTGTAGACTTAGATAGGAATTCATATGTAAAAGAAGAAAAACTTTGATAAGGGTTTTCCAGTCTAAGTTCACCCTAATAAAGAAGTGAAAATGCTAGGATAAAGTAGATAGGGTAAGTAGATGATGGTTGCATGAAATGGTTAAATACAATGCTCAAATCCTTTACTTTCACCACTAAGCAAGGCATGTATCACGTGGAAAGGCACATCAACATTCAAAGTCAAAATAATTAACTTCCCTACTCATTCCCCTAAAATCTTCACTAATTCCCTAAGTGCTAAAGGTAATTCCCAAAGTTAGAGTGGCTCAGAGCATTTCTTTGACTTTTGGAGGGACCAGACCCTTGGCCCAATAATTGGAAATGCCTAAAGTACTTAAGTCCCTTCCATCAACATTACCTCCCCATAAGATCACTCATTCCTTTGATAAAACTTTTCCTAAGTAAAATCATATTTTACTTAGGGAAATTGAAATAAATCTTCATAAAAACCCTTTTATACACTTTAGCCTAAGTCAATATGTTATATGATGAAATACTTTCGGAAAACATTGGACTTAGCGCTTTCCCATTCATTTGGTCATATTAACCATTAATGTTTTATTATATAATTCCCAAATAAAAGAAAATTACACATGCCTGTATTATTATATTATGCAAAGCCCCAAAGTATTACATATCCCGCCCTGATGGTTAAGTATAACCGTAAAACAAATAATAAATGGGATTAATTAACTAATCTATAGTTGATTAAGAACCCGACCCTGCCACCATTTAATGAGGATTAATTTAGTCATCCGGACTAATTAATAACTCTCTCAACCAATCAAATTGCCCCCAATATGATTAACTCCTTTAATTGATATCGGGCCCACCCCTGTTATACATCAGTCACGTCATTACCCCGACCACCATCCGATTGGATCCTTCAGATCCCACGACCTTTGCTCATATCGCGCGGGCCTTTTGGTCGACCTTTAGTGCGCGATGTGAGTGGTTTCATGAATAGTGCCGATGCTACGTGTTGAAAGATGTATGGAATAGCACTGCTCCCCCGAAATACCACTTACCCTCCATAAGCACTATGATGAAACTTGCTTACCGCCTCCTGCTCATGACAAAACGTCAAGTCCCCCCCCGCTAATGCCACTTGTCCGTATCACGAAACCTGCCAAAAACTTTGACTTTGCATAAAAAACAAAGTTAACCTATTTTCCGTCCTTACTCAAAAAACTCACGCATGCAACTAGAACATGAATTCGACCAGCTCGTACTCCAACCATCAACTACCCCGAAAATTGCAGTCCGGCGCCGCTCCAGTCCACCATTTGCACCCAGTGAACCAGTACTCCATTGCTAATCACTCCATAAACAGATATTTACCAGTTTCCTTCCAGAAACACTATAAATACTTAATTTCCTTTGTGATTACGTTGAAAACCCCAAAACTCAGTGTAATTCAGCTGCGGAACTTAAAATTAAAGACTCCCAGGACCCTCTATTTTCACCAAATTTACTCAAAAACCCCATTTCCATCTCTGATTCCACAAGAGCTAGAAATGGAAACCCTCGTGGCCCTCAACGTAGTTCCAATTACCATTGCTCACAGGGATTTGGACTACCTTCCCTTAGTTGATAGGGACTTCCAAATCAAAGACCTCACATTTGATGATTCCCCCTTGAGACTGCATTGTAAATACTGCGATCTTTACCTCAATAATGTAGACAATATTGGACTATGGGAATCAAATCTCCCAAAGTACCAATTCCCTTCTGTGCACATTTTCCCAGACATTTTCCATCAATGCCATGCCAATTATAACCCCAATCTTAGAGCTGTAATGTCCCCTAACCAGCAAATTCTTTTTACCATTACAACAGACTCCATCAATGAAATGTTGCAGTTGCAACCTAGTCAGAACCTTACCCCTCTGTCTATCGCTGATTTACTTGACAAATATTCCAAACTATCCATCTCAGAGATTGCCAGAGTTTACCAAATGTTCATGTTAGAGCAATACATTTCAGAAAACCCTCCACCCTACATGACAAGTTCTTTTACAAGCTTAGGGAGGGATATTATCACCATGATTGCCTGTATTCTTGGTTTCACAACCAATGAATATGTAGATGAAATGACCTTTGCTTATATGAATATCTTCACCCCTGGCCAGCCTCCTGCTGCCAAGTATGATTATGCTGCATTCATAGCTGAGAAAATCCATGATCAGTTCATGAGATTGGAAAATGAGAGGGTGTTCAAGTATTCTACAGTCTTGTATCACCTCTTCTTGTATTACCAAACTGACAAATTCCCATTCTCTGTGAATAAGCTTGATACCAGAGGTAATCCTAGATCAGTCATTTTTTGGACTTCCATCTTCCACTACTCATACACTTCTCCCTATTCATACAATGAATTCATAGATCAATTTGTCTATCCTGTAACCACCATGCTGACAAGACATTCTCCCCCAAGAATCAGTGATGATATCAAGAGAATCCTGCAACTGTCAAAGCAGTACAAGATAGGTGACTGGTACTTGTACCAGAATCACACTGAGATCCGAATCTATGGTTGTGAGCTCCCTCCTTTCAAGCTGCCTAAATATGTTCCTATGAGATTGTTTGCCTTGGAATATTACAGGCACATGATAAACTATGACCAAATTCATTTCACCAAGGCAAAGAAAAAAGCCCAATTAAGGATTAAATACCACTTAGGCCCATTTGTGTGAAACAATAGAGAAGCAGGGAAAAAGCAGAAGAAATCATAGAAACAACAATGAGACTAAAGGAAAGCTTTGTTTGGATTTATGACCCTCATGGTTTCATCAGTAACAGAACAACAAAACATAAACTTTCACCCTACATCCATCACAGAATTCCTGAGATAGAAAAATATGCCAACTTGAATGAATGGAAGGAAGGAACTTTGATAGAACAGGATAGTGATCAGGTTGAGGTTGAAAATGTGATGAAATATTTGGAGAAGAGACTTGACCTGGGCACTTTTGAATAGGTGGCAGCAGAAACTTCCCAAATGCCAGCCCAAGAAACAAATGCCCCTACATCAAGGAAACCACTAGCATCAGAATAGTCAAAGAGATCAGAACAACGTAAAATCTCTGAAGAAAGAGCTCCACCGCAGTGACACCTAGCTCCTACAAATATGGGAAATCCCCCAATTGTGTAGACTCCTCTGAATGAGGAAAAGAATTTAAAAAGAGATATGGAAGTAGCTACCCCTTCTAGCAGACCTATAGATCAAACCTTTGCTAAGAGGCAAAGGTTGAATCCTTATTCAGAGGAGGATTTCATAGATGAAACTACAGAAAGTATGAGAAAAGAAGGGACAAATAGTTTTCAAACATTCCCAACAAGTGGACACCCTCAAGTTCATAGAGGCAAGAGCTAGAAAGACAACAGAGTATAGAAGTTTCATCTCTCAGGTCTTCTTCTGAGAAAATTATAGATATCAAAGGAAAGTTTAAGGAAATCAAGACAAAGAATGAGCAACTGAAGGCCTAATCCTATGCTCAGTACTTAAAGATGGCCCCCTCAAATCAAACCAGATTGATGATGTCAACCTTTGACATCAAAGAGGAAAAAATATAATTGAGCTTTCTAAAGCCCATTGTGTTGCAGCCAAAATCTTTGGTAGATTATCTCAAGACTAACTTTGAAGTCATGGCTAAAGAAATCCACCCCATAGACCAGATAGAACTGCACAAACAAACATGGGAATGGTCTATTCTACACTCACTAGCAAGCAAATGATGGCACATGGGTAGCAAAATTCACTGAGCAACACCACTGCCCAATTGCAACTAGAAAAAGCCTCCTCACAAGCGAAAGACAATAGAATCAAATCATTGGAGGAGTTGATTATTGAGTTGGGCCATAACCCAAAGGATGTCAAGGCAACAAAGAGCCTAATAAAGAAAAAGAATGAAGATATAGTTGCACTGAGAAAGTAGTTGAAATTACCACTCATTCACCCTCAGACTACTGAAGTGATTGAGAGGAAAAATGAAGAAGAGCTTATGGACTTGGTCCTTAAGCTAAATGAGCAACTAAAAGAGACAGAGCAAGAATTGGAGAAAACATTACAGTCAAGGGAGAGTGAGTCAACCACACAGCCTCAAACTGCAGTACCAGTGGTTTCAACAGCAGTCCCTTCCACATTGGCATCCGCTTTAGCACCAAATATTCCTTTGGCAATAGCTACACCCATAGAAGCAACATGCACATCACAAACAATTACACCAACACATAGTACAAAGGACTTGATTAAGTCCATGGAGGAGATGAAACTCCAAGTCACAGAACTGTAGAAAGTGAAAGAGAAATTCACTGCTTTGGAGCAGAAATATGATATATCAAAAATCAATTATGCAGAAGAGACAAGAAAAAACAAAGGCTTAATCCAACAGATTAAAGCACAGGAGAAAGACCTTACATTTGAAAAGCCTTTAACAGACATTAGGAAGATATTGTGAACCAATGTCATTGGTTCCATCAATGATATTTGGTCATCCATTCAAATTATTTTTGAACAAATTGATTTGGTTAAACCTTCTCTTGAAGAAGTTCAAAGAACCAGAGAGGAATTGGGTAGAAAGCCTGAAGAGGAAATCCAGTTAATCAATTTTCTAAATAGTAGAAACATGCAACAATTGGAACAATTAAACACCGAGGATAGGACTACTACCATCCTCGAAATAAAGAAAGTGTTGACCAAAAGGAATCTCATGCAAGGCCTGGAATGTAGACGTCTAAGCATGCAGGAAGATATCGATGAGTTCATGAGGAAATTTGGCATCTTACAAAGTAAA
The DNA here is from genome assembly GCA_031772625.1 of Pinus tabuliformis. Classification (NCBI taxonomy): domain Eukaryota; kingdom Viridiplantae; phylum Streptophyta; class Pinopsida; order Pinales; family Pinaceae; genus Pinus; species Pinus tabuliformis. The sequence continues at coordinate 250,020,742 of CM062805.1, forward strand.
GGACTCCCAAGTCCTTTAGTCATTAATGACAAGCTAATGGCTCAAATAGACTACTTCAACAAGTTGCATCATCAAGCTGACAGTCAGGCCAGTTCATCTACAGTCAAGGCATTTCCCACAGGGAAAGTTCTCTATGATGGTTTGGAGAACCTTTTTTACATTGAACATGAAGTAAAGCACCTGTTCCCAGTGCAACCCAATTTTGTGAAAAATACTGAAGCAGATGAAATCTATAGGAAGCTGACAAGGACAAGAATACCAAAATATGAGTGATGGTCCAGCATGACTAACATCCTGTAAATTACCATGACTTAAGTGAGGTAAAAAGAAATAATTACGACAGTAAATTTTGGTAAAAAAGGGTGGACAATGGTGAAGAGGTGAAAGAGTATCAGTGAAAAGATAAAATCAGATGTCCAGCATAGAGTTACTAATCACAATAGCAAGATGCACATTCATAGGACCTGCCTCTAGCTCCTTCAACAAAAACAGGAATAGCAACAATCAATTCACATTATGTTTCTACATTCGAGACCATCTGTCTCTATATTCATGTAAAAGGTATTTCGTTTTCCTAGAATATGTCTCTCTTAGTTAGGAGATATTTTGATGTAAACATTTGGATAAATACTTCCTCATTCGAAGTATTGAGGGTGGATTCTTAGACATTTCTATAGACAATGTACTTTTGGAATTGAAGTGTTGTTGAACAGCTTTAGTATGGCTGGCTGGAACAAAGTAATAAAGCAAAGGACTTTTACAGGATACCTGTGTCAAACGAGAAAAAAATAAGTATTCTATATCCTGTGTTTTTACAGTTTTTCTGGTTTAATAAATATTCACATGTGTTTCATATCTGAATGATAAACAAAATTTATATTTCAAAAATAGCTTTACTGCATTCTGTCTTTAAAATCGTTTATATTCTTAATGTTTTCTTCGAGGCTATTATAGGTAGGGTATTCTTAAGTGCTCCCTACCTTCATAGTTTATGTTGGGTCCCTATAATACTAGTGATTACCCCATTACTATTGTAGTTATACCCCTTATTTATATTTTTGTGCCCCCATGACCCCCATATTGTTATTAATGTGCCCATAGAATCCCTCTATTGTTACTTTTGTGGCTTTATATTATTATTGTTAGGTCGGCTGGATTATATTGTGACTCCATAGACTCCTATATATAGAAAGGAGGTTTTGTCATTTGTATCATCCAAGAATTATTTGTTTATGTAATGTAAAGGAGGTTTCCCCCTCGAAGAGGATGAATTCTAAGGCGTGGATCTCTCTCTTTTCTATCTTTTTGTGAGTTGGTTTCATAACATTTGGTATCAGAGCTTTGGATTCTAGGGTTTCGCTGCTCCAAAAAGGTCATCATGGAATTTTCGCTATAACTTTTTTTCTGTGACGTTTCAGAAGTCGCAAACAAAACCCATTTGAGAAGAAATCGCGCTGAACCTTGGGTCCAAATTTCAGAGCTTTTCGCGCGATATTTTCGGAGATATGATCTCAGGAAGTTGGTCTTTTTGCAGACTCCTAAATTACACTCAAAACAGGTGACCTGGGGAAAATCGTCATAACTTTCTTTCTGAGCATCAGATTGAAATTTTGTAAGAAGGTACAGAAAGAGGACGGACTATAGTTTTCTTTTATATATTTTCAGTGTCAAAGGTTGAAACAGTGACACGTGGCACTTCATACAAGTTTGCTCTACTGAACTAGTCTATAATCAGGTCACTGCGGGATATTGGGCATAACTCTTTCTTGGAGAATCCAATTTGGCTCAGACTAGTGGCATTGGAAAGAGGACATAGAAGGCTACTACAGGTCACAATTTTAGAACTGGATGATTCGAAATTACAGAGACACATCAAATTCAATATCGGGCTTCTACAAAGTAAAAAAAGGTGTGTAGTTTTATTTTTTATTTTTGCATAAGCTTGGTTTGAAGGAATTCAAAGGGCATAGTAAAGCACTACTATCGGTAACTGATGCCTCGAGGAAAGAAAATGCAAACACCTAGTAAGGAACCTGAAAGCTCTAGCATGACTCATGAAGAAGAGGAAGAAATGCTACATGATATATCAAAATTACAAGAACAAGTGCAACAAATGTCACGCTCACAAAAGCTAACAGATGCTAAGATAAATGGCGTGGAATCTAAGATAAAGGGCATGGAAGCTAAGATGGATGATTTGAAGACAGACATGGCAGATTTGAAGACAGATTTGACAAATTTTCTACAAGAAATACTTACTAATGGTGAAAAGGTTGTAAAGGAAACTCATGATGTGAACAAAAGAAATGTTAATCATGATTCCATATACTCCTAATGTTGGATCGAAGACCCACCATATTCCAAAAATCGATATGAGGAAGTTTGATGGCAAGGATCCCGCCACATGGATATTACAAATGGAGCAGTTCTTCGATCTCAATAATGTGCAAAACACACAAAAGGTACGTATGGCAACTTTATATTTGGAACCAAATCAATTTGTATGGTATCAATGGCTTTGCTCTCGTAAACAATTTATCACTTGGGCAATTTTTACGGAAGAATTGATAGCACATTATGAGGATACAAAAAGCAACACTTTTTTTAGCCAATTGATAAGTCTCAAACAAAAGGGTTCAATAATGGAGCACATTGAGGAGTTCCAAAAATTGAACATAAGGGTAAAAGATATTCCAAAACAGCATAGGATTGATGTGTTCATAGGGTCTTTAAAGGATAATATCCAACATGATGTTCGACTTTGGGAACCCGATTCATTAGAGAAGGCATTCAGGTTAGCAAGAAAAATGGAAAGCAAAATTATGGCAACCAGGAAGCATACCACTCACAACTATAAAGACGGAAGTGTTGTTGCCCCTAGTCTTCCACAACCTATAAGTTTGACACCACAACAATTGGAAGAAAAAAGAGAAAAAGGGCTTTGTTATAGTTGTGATAGCAAATACACTAAAGGTCATAAGTGTGCTGAGAAGAAATTATTCTACATAGATTGTGAAGAGGAAGAAGAAAAGGAGAAAGAAAGGTCAAAAGAACAGGATATGTTCCAGGAACAAAGCCTAGATGAAGAACAAATAAATCCGACCATATCTTGTAATGCATTGGTGGGAATTACCACTCCTCAAACCATCAAGATAGAAGGACAAATCAAGAAGAAAAAGGTAATAGTGTTGATTGATTCAGGAAGCACCCACAATTTTATTCATTGTAGGGTAGCAAAAGAATTGAATTGCTTCCTATATCCAGCACCAGAGTGTCAAGTGATGATTGCAAATGGAGGAACAATAAATTGCTCTGGAAAGTGCCATAATATCAAGCTATCCATGGGAGAATATGTATTGACTAGCCCAATGCTTTCCATTCCAATGGGAGGTGCTGATGTTGTACTAGGAGTCCAATGGCTACAATCCTTGGGTACAATAGCTTTTAATTTTCAAGAACTTTTCATCAAATTTTCTGTGGAAGGAAAGGAAGTTGAATTAAGGGGTATTGCAGGGAAACCAGGAAGATAATCAGCTCTAATGGTATGACAAAGCTTCTAAAAAAGGAGCAAAGGGGTGTAATTGCACAATTATGTTCGCTAGATGTTTCCACATTAGAATCATCTATTTCTCCAGATCTCCAAAAAGTCCTGGACAATCATTCCAAGGTATTTGAGACTCCCAAAGGTCTCCCACCTATGCGTGATCATGATCATGCTATTCATCTGATTCCAGGAAGTGTTCCTCCAAACATCAGGCCGTACAGATATCCCTATGTCCAAAAAAGTGAAATTGAACGTATGGTTGCAGAAATGCTAGAGGCTGGTATAATTCAACTGAGTCAAAGTTCTTTCTCTGCTCCAGTAGTATTGGTGCACAAGAAGGATGGATCATGGCGCATGTGTCCGGATTATAGGGAGCTCAACAAGCTCACTATTAAAGATAAGTTCCCCATTCCTGTCATTGATGAATTACTGGATGAATTGCATGGATCAATTTACTTCACCAAGTTGGATCTTCGTTCAGGATATCATCAAATCAGAATGAAGATTGAAGACATTCCAAAAACGGCATTTAGAACTCATGAGGGTCATTATGAATTTTTGGTCATGCCTTTTGGCCTTACCAATGCACCTTCAACATTTCAAGGTTTGATGAATTCAATTTTCAAACCATTCCTTAGAAAATTTGTGTTAGTATTTTTTGATGATATACTTATCTACAGCAAGTCTTGGAAGGATCATGTTGAACATGTTGACAGGGTGCTACAACTATTGGAAAAGAAACAATTATATGCCAAAAGATCCAAATGTTTCTTTGGAGTCCAGGAGGTGGAATATTTGGGTCATATTGTATCTCATGAAGGAGTTAAGGTAGACCCTACCAAAATTAAAGCCATTAAGGAATGGAAAATCCCCACATCCATAAAGCATTTGCGCGGATTTCTTGGGTTGACAGGGTATTATCGCAAGTTTGTTAAGAATTATGGGAGAATAGCAGCACCTCTAACAACATTATTGAAGAAAGATGCATTTTCATGGACTCCGGAAGCAACAAAGGCCTTTGAACATCTTAAAGAGGCAATGTGCCAAGCACCGGTCTTAGCTACACCGGACTTCACAAAAACCTTTATTTTGGAATGTGATGCTTCAGGAAATGGAATTGGTGCTGTTCTAATGCAAGATGAAAGACCCATTGCTTTTGAAAGTCGTCCAATCAAGGGAAAGTTTTTAAGCAAAGCTATTTATGAGAAGGAAATGTTGGCAATACTCCATGCACTTAAGAAATGGCGACCCTACCTAATGGGAAGACACTTCAAGGTAAAAACGGATCATGATAGCCTTAAATACTTTTTAGAACAAAGATTATCCTCTGAAGAGCAACAAAAGTGGGTCACAAAGATGTTGGGTTATGACTTTGAAATCATCTACAAAAAAGGGAAGCAAAATGTGGTGGCAGATGCACTCTCAAGGAAGGATGAGGATGTGGAAGCATTGTTGTGCGCTATTTCTATCATCCAACCAGATTGGATAAATGAAGCAAGGGAGGAATGGAAGAATGACGAAGAAGTGTGGGCACTTATTCGAAAGCTACAACAAGATTCCAGTACGTCTGATACATTTAGCTGGAAAAATGATTCGTTATGGTACAAAGATCGCTTATACCTCTGTAAGAATTCCCAGCTAAAACAAAATATTCTTATGGAATTGCACACTTCTCCCTTAGGAGGGCACTCAGGATTTTTAAAAACTTACCACATGGTTAAGAAGGAATTTTTTTTGGGATGGCCTTAAATCAGATATTCAAATGTTTGTGGCAGAATGTTTGGTTTGCCAACAAAATAAAGTTGAAACAATTAAGACACGGGGTCTATTACAACCTTTATCCATTCCAAGCCAATGTTGGGAGGAGGTATCAATGGATTTTATCACAGGTTTACCCAAGTCTGAGGGAAAGAGTGTCATCATGGTGGTAGTTGACAGACTTACCAAGTATGCACACTTTTGTGCATTATCACATCCATTTAAAGCCAGTACAGTTTCTACTGCATTTATGGAAACAATTCAAAAGCTACATGGAAACCCAAAGATTATTGTAAGTGACAGAGATCCCATTTTCACTGGAAATTTTTGGACACAATTATTTTCTTGTCTTGGTACTCAGTTAGCTCATAGCTCATCTTATCATCCTCAATCTGATGGGCAAACTGAGATAGTAAACAAATGTTTGGAAGGATATCTTCATTGCTTTGTATCTGATAAACAGACACAATGGGTCAAATGGTTGCCTCTGGCTGAATGGTGGTATAACACTTCCTTTCATACAGCAACAAAAATGACCCCATTTATGGCACTTTATGGGTATCAACCACCATCCATCACATCATATTTAAGAGAAAATTCTAAGGTTCAGGCAGTGGAACATCACATCGAACATCAACAACAAGTCCTCCAACTCTTAAAGGATAACCTCGTGTTGGCACAGAATAGAATGAAACAACAGGCAGATCAACATCGCAGTGAAAGAAGTTTTGATGTAGGTGATTGGGTATTCCTACAGCTACAACCATATAAGCAAATGTCCCTCAAGAAAGCTAAGAAGGATAATAAATTATCACCAAAGTATTATGGTCCGTACAAGGTGTTGCAAAAGATTGGTACTATGGGATACAAATTGGAGCTTCCTGCAGATTCTCGATTGCACCCAGTTTTCCATGTTTCATGCTTAAAGAAGGTTATAGGCGACAAGCTCCCAGTTCAAACAATATTGCCAAAACTTGACGAGGAAGGAAAAATTATATTGGAATCGGAAGCAGTTATAGAAACAAGAACTCGATAGCTACGAAATCGATCAATTTCAGAGTACCTTATCAAGTGGAAGAACTTATCCGCTGAAGATTCCACATGGGAGGATGAGAATTTTATGCAGAAGTATCCAGAACTACTCAAGCGTTGAGGACAACACTTTTTTTAAGGAGAGGGGCATGTTGGGTCCCTATAATACTAGTGATTACCCCATTACTATTGTAGTTATACCCCTTATTTATATTTTTGTGCCCCCATTACCCCCATATTGTTATTAATGTGCCCATAGAATCCCTCTATTGTTACTTTTGTGGCTTTATATTATTATTGTTAGGTCGGCTGGATTATATTGTGACTCCATAGACTCCTATATATAGAAAGGATGTTTTGTCATTTGTATCATCCAAGAATTGTTCATTTATGTAATGTAAAGGAGGTTGCCCCCTCGAAGAGGCTGAATTCTAGGGCGTGGATCTCTCTCTTTTCTATCTTTTTGTGAGTTGGTTTCATAACAGTTTATCACTGTGACCATTTAACAAAGAATACTTAATTTCTTTTTGGTAATGAGCACCCCCTTTTCATCGTCTTGAACCCTGTTGAAGAATTCTTAGTTGCCCTTCCTCCCTGTTCAAGACCATTTCACCCATTTGAAGTTATCATTTGTCTTTTGTTTAGCTATCTCTCCCTATGAAACTCTCCTTTGTTAAATCAACCTGATCCAATTAAGCCATCATCCAGTTGGCTCCATAGCCCATTGGCCTGAAATACCTTGTTCTATCCATCTGCTCCTAAATTCCACCACCAAACAAAATCACAACCCCCCAAGCTGTCATAACTAGCCTAATACCCCAAAAAACAAAGCTAAAACTCAAAGAGAGAGCCCTCTCTGAGTATAGGTTGGCTAGAACTTGTACTTAAAATATTGGTTTGTGGTTACCTCAGACCCCTTTCCTTCTTCTAACAACTTCAAGGAAAATCTAAGTGATAACATAGTGGTGACCATACTAGGGAATGAATAATTCCTTAGTTAAAACAAATCTTTAAGAAATTTAAACCTTAAATCTAAAAGCATCTTAAAGAATTCACAATAGTTGTTTTGATATCTATTAAGAAAACAAAAATAAAACCTGAAATATGGCTTCAAAAAGAACTCGGTACACTAGGGCTAATCGTGACCCTAATCCACCCCAAGTGTTTGAGAACCCCAATCTGATCCCCAGAATTCTTAGAAGACAATAAAGTTTTGTTAGCCCTCGACCCACCTTTAGATCTCAATCTTGTCCTGCTAAGTGGCTTTACATAGAAGACCTACCCTTTGATGAGTACTTTGAAACCTCTCTATTTCGAACTTCATCTAACTCTGAATTAATAGACCTAGTCCAAGACCTAGAGTTCATCAGAGAAATCGATGTCCAAAGAGCTAATTTTTTGATTGACCAACATTTCCAGAACTCACCTCATTCTGATCTTACCACTGAAGAAGCCTCTAATCCTTCCATAGTCACTTCTGTTTCCGCTAGTTCATCATCTTTTCCCCATATTTCTCAACCTCAAACCACTCAACATTTGATTTTAACCCCTAGTCCTCCATCCACACCTCAAACCTCCACCGTTACCCCAACTCCAACCTTTGTTTCAACACTACCTACAGCAATGGCTAATAGATATGCTCCCCTTGTGCTGCCAGCCAATTTAGGTGCCATGCCCCAAGACTATCAAAGTAAGATCACATCCTTTGATGGCACTGGAACCTACACAACCCAACAACATACTAGGAAAATGACTGATTATTTCGAAATGTATGAAATAGACATTGTTGATGTGCAAATGAGGATTTTTGTGCAAAGCCTTATCGGAGATGTTAGAACCTAGTTCAGAGCCTTAACACCCAATAGCATAGACAATCTAAGAACCCTCTATCAATAATTCTTGAACAGTTGGGAGAAAAGAAAAGACCCTCTTCAGATCTTATCTGAATACGAGAACCTCAAGAGAGGACCACAGGAAACTGTACAAGACTATTGCACTAGATTTAACAGTGTGTATAGTGTCATTCCTCTAGATCTTAGGCCCCCTCCTGGTCTAGCCTTAATCAAATTCACATATGGATTTAATTCTGACATGACTTTCCAGCTGAGAGAATGAAACCCCCCTACTTTGGAAGATATTCAAAGCATAGCAGTCAGTGTTGAAGCCAACCTACTCTCTAAAAGATCCAAAACTAGGAGTGAAAGAAGGATACCATTAAAAGAAGAAAGCTCACCCTTAGAACAAAAGCTAGATGCCATAATTAAAGGAATGGATAGACTAGGAGACAGAGTGGAGATAATTGAAAGGAAATCTTCTTGGGATAACCAGCAAGCTAATGCAGGGAGAAATCCTAATTTTAGGAAAAATCAATACCAGAACACTGGAAAGAATGGTCCTGACCAAAACATTAGACCCCCTTTCCAGGAGAACTATGCAGAAGCTTCTCACTCTGAAGGCCCAGAAGAGATACTCAAATCAATTTGATGGGGTTTGATGATGAAGAAGAAGTTTTCTTATCCTAAGATGATCAAGAGGCCCACGTACTTAAACAGTTTAAAACCCAATCCGGAGAATCTTTCGACTTTAGGTAGGGATATGACTCAACTATCTTTGAGGTGCACAAGCAATACAATCTAAGAAGTAGGAAAATTGATGTCCCTGAAACAAACAAGAAAACAGTCCCAAATTAGCCCAAAAAAGGTAAGACAATAAACAAACCATTGCAAATTCTTTCTAGACCAAATACTAATCCTCCTGACCCCATAATTGAAGGTGTCTCTGATAATCAACCAAACAATAAACAACCTCCCACTTCCCTTCCTTCCAAGGAAACTGTGGAAGAACCTCCAAAGGTTGATTTAGGAGAATCAACGAATCATGACTCTAATCCTGAAAAGGAGAAAGACATAGAAAACACGGTTGTTCAAAATCCAAAAGCCCAAATAGAAAAGTCCTTTAATCTGGAAGCAGAAGTTGGCAAGCTGAAATTTTTTGTTCCATTATCTAAATTAGCTAAACATGATGTTTATCGAACTCAAACCAATAGATCACTGAAAATTATTGGAACTGAAGACTCAGATAATCTTTATGATGATAAACCTGAGTTAGTCTTTGGTCCAGAAGTGAATTGGAAACCATTGGAAGTAGGAATTCCTCCCTTCTATGTTAGCCTAAACATACATGATAAGATTCTTCAAAATGCCATGTTTGACTCTGGTGCATCTCATAACCTCATGCCCAAGTCTGTCATGGAAAAGCTAGACATAAACATCACTAGACCATACAAAGATTCGTTTTCTTCTGATTCTAGCTAGGTGAGATGTTTAGGATTGATAAAAGACTTATGTGTTTCATTGGTTCAATATCCTGCAAAAATAATATTAATGGATATAGTGGTGGCTGATATACCACCCAAATATGGCATGCTATTGTCAAGATCCTGGGGTGCTAAGCTTTAGGGATCTCTTCAACTATATATGTCATATGCCACTCTATCGGTTTTCAGACAACCCAAGAAACTATACAGAGAAACATTGATGAAATATGTAGTAAGTAGTTATGAAAGACCCTAAAATTTTCCCGTCTACTTAGTACACTCTAATATGGATTCTTTCATTCTTTACAACGCGGAATCTGATCCTCCAAATACCTTAGAGGTTTTAGCAACAGAACCAAAAGAAATTGAAAAAGAAAAAACAACTGTTCATATTCAGGAAATATCAAATAACCAAGAAAAATCAGATGACAATGAAAACCCAAATGCCATGGTTAAACAAGTTCCTACTACCCCAGACACAAATTATGAACATGAAATCCTTTGGCACTTAGAGTTTGATGGCTCGGGAAATAAACTGGGAGCAGGAGCAAGAGTTTGGGTGTACAATTTAGAAAATGATCATGCTAAAGGCCATGCCTATAGATTAAATTTTAGATGCACCAATAATATGGCAGAATATGAGGTTGTCTTGTTAGGTCTTAAAATTGTTAAAAGATTAGGAGCTATCAGGGTGTCCATCATGGGAGATTCAGAATTAATAATTAAATAGATTAAAGGTACTTACTCAACCAGGGATCCTAGACTAGGATATTATAGAGGAACAATCATAGAAATCCTCAACACCTTTTTGGAAACCCTGCTTGCAACTATTCCTAGAGAACACAACATGCAAGCCCACAGCCTGGCCATGTTTTAAAGCACCTACAAATTACCTTTTCAACCTAATCATCAGTATACTACTGAGATTAGGTACAGACCAACCATACCTGTTAATCTTAAGAAACTGGCAGGTTTTTGATAGTGATAAGCAGATCAATAATTTTTTTAACTTTAGGTGAAGAGTTTTCTAACATTAACATAGATGTTGATACAGTTACTAGTTCTAATCAAATAAATGAGGTAGAAATTAACATCTTAGAAGAGAATTCAATAAATATGCTTCATCCTACCAAATTCACACAAAAAGAAATTCAAGACCTGAAACAGATGGACCTAAATGAAATAATTGAAGAAGAAACAGAAGTTATCAACCTAAAGGACAATCATTTACCCAAAGGATTGACTCCTCTAGAAGATTTGTTTGACTCGAATGACATTCCAAAGAGACCTAAGATGGATCCTTTGAAGGCAGACATCGAAGAGTATAACTTAGGAACACAGGATAATCCCAAATTGATTAAATTGTCAAAAACTTTACCTCCTAATCAGAAGCTAAAGTAAGTTGAACTTATAAGGGAATTCCGGGATGTCTTTGCCTGGAGTTATGAAGATTTGAAGTCCTATGACACCTTTATCATTCACTACAACAAAACAGGCAATTTACGCCAGATTTAGCACCAAATTTTAGTGTATTTTTCTCTCCATTGGGATAAGCAGCCTGGAACTAAATCTGGCTCTATTGTACAATTTTTAAAGCGTCCTTTTTTGCGCCAAATTTTGTATCTTTTTTTTACTCCAAATTTTGCATCATATTTTGCACCAAGATTTGCATTTGGTTTTACAATAGGTTTTGCTTCTAGTTTTGTGCCATTTTTTGCATCTATTTTTGCATCATTTTTTGCTTCCTGTTTTGTGCCATTGTTTTCTTCTATTTTTGTGTCGACATTTGCATCGCGTTTTACACCATCTTTTGCTTCTGATTTAGTGCCTTTTTTTGCATCGAGTTTGTGCCAGTTTTTGCATCTAGTCTTATGCCATTTTTTGCTTCTAATTTTGTACTTATTTTTACATCTATTTTTGCACCAATTTTTCTGTCTTTTTTAACACTATTTTTTGCATCTAATTTTGCACCATATGTTGAATTTGATTTAGTGCCAAATTTTTCATCCATTTTTGAACCATTTTTTTCATCCACTTTTTCATTTCATTTGTCTCCCTTTTTTGCATCCTATTTTTCACCTAATTTTGCATCATTTGTTGGATCCAATTTAGCATCATTTTGAACAACATTTCTTGCATCCAATTTTGCATCCTTTTGAACATCTAAATTTTCACCCTATGTTGGACCATGCATTGCGTCCACCTTTGAATCCTATTTTGTGTCTAAAGTTACGTTCAATTTTGAACCATTTTTTTCATCTACTTTTGCATTTGTTTTTGCACCAAGTTTTGAATCATTTGCTGCACCTCATTTTGCATCCAATGTTTCATCCAAATTTGAGCCATTTTTATGCCCATTTTCGCACCATTTTTTCTACTTTTGTGTCCAAATTTTCACCATTTTTTATGTCCAATTTTGCATCCTTTTTGGTGTCTAATTTTGCATCCTTTTTGGCATCCAAATTTGCATCATTTTTTCTGCCACATTTTGTGTTCACATTTGCATCTCATTTTGCACCTAGATTTTAGTTTGAATTTTTATCTTGCATAATTTTTGGCATCCTTAGTTTCACCTTTTTTTAGTCCCATTTTGCTTCTTGTTTTGTGTCTTTTCTTACATCCTTTTTGCACCCAATTTTGCATCCTAATTTTACACCATTCTTTTCATCCTCATTTTAGTGTCCATTTTTGCATCCTTGTTTGCGCCCAATTTGGTATCTTTTTGTATGCCCTATTTTGTTCCCTTATTTGTGTCTAGTTTTGCACCTCTTTTTAATTCTACTTTAAAACCCTTTTTGTCTCATTGTTTGCATCTTGTTTTGATGGCTAGTTTAACATCCAATTTTACTCTCAATTTTGCATCGATGGTTACATTCACTTTTGGCTTCTTGTTTAGAGTTTTACTTTTACTTCCATTTTATTAATTTTATTACATAGTGAAATATATTACAGTTTCTATATATCATTTTGCTGTAGGATTTAATGCACAGTTAGATGAACGTAAAACACTTTCAGCTTATCCCAGAAACCTAAGATAGACTGATTAAGAGAATGGTTGTTCTAAGGCTCAGGATTCTTAATATGTCAAGATATAGAGTATAGATTAAGAAAAGAAGAATGAATTCATGTGAGTCCTCGCATGCAGGTCTTGTTGGAGTTTTTAGTGTAGCTGGGAAGTGCTCCTAGATAGCTCCAAATCTTGGACCTACACACAAGAGAGAGAACAAAGAAAACTTCACAAAATAATATCTTCATAATTGAGACTATCATAAACATATAAATATTACTGAATAAATAAATATAAACCAAAATCCCATACATTCATTAGTTAAATAGTATAAGTAAAGAACAAATAGTAGCTTATGGAAGGAAGAAAAAATAATCTATATTAATAAAGGAGTTGGAGGAAATTTACAACCATGAGATGCAGTTGCAACAACACCTCCCCCAACTCCTAGCTCCAAAACTCTCCCTCTCAAGATAGATCTCAACAGCGTGACAATACACGAATTCCCATCATTTCCTCAATGGCCAAGCCTCCAATATATAGGAAAGTGAAGGCTATGAAGATTTCCCAAATTCCTCATTAGTTCAATTTTGGCAAAAGCTTTTGGGTGAATAATGTTTGCTCATATAAAGATGGCATTTTCCACTTTTTAGATGCTTTTGTGCTTAGGAAAAAGCTTCCCCATGCTTTATGGCTCTTTCCCACTTTTGTATGCTTTTATTTTTTAGGAAAAATCTAAAGATGAGGATAAAGAGATCACATTCCACCTTATGAGTTTCTGAAAGTGAATTTCCATGTCATAATGTGTAAGCCAATCAAAATCCTTTAAAATTTAAAAGACATACATGTGTGACTAGGCAGTGGATTTTTTTTTAATAATATAACTTACCTAATTTAACTGTGAATGGTGCCTAAGTGACCCAAAACTATATTAAATATTAAAAATAAAATTAATATCCTAATCTATAAAAGTTAGAATATCGAGATTTAATGAAGGGTAAATCATGGCCTGTTAAATAAATAAATTTAAATATAAAATCCTAAATCCTAAATTTAATTTAAATTTTAAATTTACTTTCTTAATTTATTTTATTAAATCTTGTATTGATAAATTAATTTAAATATAAAATATAAATATATGGTTATTTTGATAAAAGTGCATTTATTTGGGTAACTTAAATTTAAACTTAACTTAAATTTATATTTCAAATTTTCCTTTTAAATTTAAATTTTCTTAAATCTTGTGTTAATAAATTAATTTCAATATAAAATACATGTAGACGGTTATTTTTTATAAAAGTGATGTTTTTCTGGGTAATTTAAATTTCCTTTAAATTTTGAATTTGCTTTTTTAATTTAAATTTTCCTTTTTAATTTAAATTTACTTTTTTAATTTAAATTTTATTAAATCTTGTGTTAATAAATTAATTTAAATATAAAATATAAAATACATATACAATTATTTTGATAAATGTGACATTTATTTGGGTAATTTTGGTAAAAGAATAATAAAAATGATATATTAAAAAATTGTCTACATGGCATTATTTTATTAGTTTCTTAATTTTTTCTTAGGTGGTTATTTTTTGAGTTGAAGATTCCTCTAATGCGAGAATTTTGATAACAAAATTTAGATGAAAGGGACAACTTGTTATAGACTAGGATACCGTGGTTCTCATGGTACATAACTTGTATTATACGCTTATGTAGTTTAGGAGAAAGGGGTATTTCAACCAACATCATAGTATTCTCCTCCAAGATGATCAGGAGGTATTTTCATGTATAACACATTTAAGAATATATCACAGCTCAAATTCATAACTTAGTATTTGTAAACAAATTTAAGAGTAATTGACAATGTTCATAAAAAATATAGCAGTATCCTCATATATAAAAATTCTCCATCAAAAAATCATTGACAATTTTCAATATACATATATTACTACTAAATCAACACTTATGGAAAATATCATTATTCCAAGGTAAATTCACAACATTACATCAAAAAATAGTAATATCATCATACATAATCACTCCCCATAAAAAAGCATTGACAGGTTTCAACACATATATAAAGTAACAAGATAATACTAATAATGTCCTCATCATCTTTAATAAATTCAACTAAGATTCAAATGTGTGATTGTCATATCAAAATATTTCATCAACACCATTATTCTAAGGTAAATTCACAACACCCATCAAAAGATAGTAATACCATCATACATAATAATTCTCCATCAAAATAATGTTGATAATTTTCAATATATACATAAAATAACAAGATAAAAATGATAATATCATCATCATATTTAATCAAATCAACTAAAATTCAATGTAAGATTACCAAATGAAAATGTTTCATAGATATCATTATGCCAATGTAAATTCACAACATCCATAAAAGAATAGGAATCTCATCATACACAATAATTCTTTATAAAAAAAATTGTAAACACTTTTCAACATATTCATAAGGTAAAAATATAGTACCGATAGTATCATCATGATTATTCAAATAAACTAAAATTCAAATGTATGATTACCATATTAAGACATCCAACTAAATATAAAAAATAACACATGACTAGCTAGCACCACGAAAATCATAGTCAAGCTCATCCTGATGATCATTTCCATGATCATCATCCTGACCATCCTGATAATATCATCCACTTAATCATCACCAATGCCATCGCCATCCTCCTCATCATCATCTCTGATATATGATGTAATCTAAACATAGTCTATATCATCATCTTTGTGGTCATTACCTATAACTTTCTGGAAAAAAAAATCAATATTACATGTTAGTACTAATTCTATAGAAAAATGCATATTTTTATTACAATGCTAATAATAAAATGAGTTAGGACATAATAACATTTAATAATACTAAAAATAAAATGAAAATATGGCTTAAGATATATTGGAGATCCAACTAAGATTACACTTGTAATTCACATTAAGTAGTAGAAGCATTTTTTAATCCATATGAAGTAGGTACCCATTTGTTCTTCATATTATATTGTAAATGTTTCTTATGATTTCCATGCAGAATTGGTAAATTAATATTTACTCGAAGCTTTATTTGAAATTACAATTGTAATTTAGATTAGAAATAGAAGAAATTTTAACAAAAAAATAATGTCACATGAAAAATTAAATTGTTTTTAATGAAAAATAAGTCGCATACAATATGAATGTCACATGAAACATTGAGTTTTTTTTAATGCATTTACTTTTCTCTATAATAAGATGGATCCTAATGTTTGTTCAAGAACAAATGCTCACAAATAATTACTTCATTTTATCCATTATCACACTTAATCCATTATGCCTAGTGACGACAATGATTCCATTCAAATTGCTTTGAACTCTCTAAATATAATGTAAAAGAGAAAACTCCACGACCAAAACCATGACGACAACCCCCTCCCTTGCCTCGTCCACCATCAGAGACAATGAACTTGGAGTTATGACCACGATAGCAACCCCTCCCTTGCCTTTTGTCCACCATTAGAGGCATTGAACTTGGAATTAAGAGTACTCATGTTTTCTTTGCTCTAATTAATCTCCAAGGAATCAAAACTTGATCAATATATCAAGGACTCCATCACGGAATAGATATATCATAAGAGAAGCTCAATAGGCTTTGTGAAAAGAGTGTGAAATAACACTTATCTCTGTTTTATGAAATAACTTGAGTGAGTGGAATGAATGGTGGGAAACACTTACCAAGGAAAGGCATATTTTTGGTCCGTCCTTATTTCTATTATTATTTTTGCTTCTTAGAATGGAGGGAAGTGTTTAAAAAATATTAAAAAATATTTTAAATTTAAAATATATATATAGATATATTGTTAATTTTAGTTTTTTTTTTAAATATATATTCAGTTTAGTAATTTTTTATTTTCTAAAAAAATATATTTATTTTATGGTTTTTTTATAACAAAAATTATATTTTCTTTTTATAAAAATGGATTTTAAACATCCATTCATGCAAAATTTGTGATTTTATGATATAAGTTTATATTATATATAAAAAAGTAACTTAATGCCATGCGTTGTGTTGCTAAGATGGGTATTATACATCTCTTCCTTGCTAAGTTAAAGAATGTGCTTGGGTTTTCTTAATGCAATAAAATTAATTCTTCTCTTCATTATATCTTGAGATGTTCAACTTGCACCTAATAAAACAATAAAGTTAAAATAGGTTTGCCTTTGTCCTTTGTAGATTTCTTTCCCCATTAATCCTTGTCTTAATAGATTAATTGTCTTATGCTGGCCTTGAGTGGTCACTCCCATTAGTTGCATACTTTTTAGTTTTATGTTAGTGACATTTCTTAGGATTGATAACATATTATTTAATTTATGAAAATGTGTTATTTTCCATATTATTGTTAAATATTAATATTAAATCTGTTGGTTTTGAAAATGGTTTAGCAAAAAAGTTCCCAAAAGGTTTATAGATTGTAATTTATAATGTAATGCTTCATTGCTTGATGAAATTGTTTTAGATATATTTTTTTTAAAGATTCATTGATTGATGAAATTTTTATGGATATTTTTTTTAGTATATTAACTTGTATGTGATAAAGTCAAAAGTCACCTCCTTTTGAGATTTTCATTGGTTAATTTCCCTTAAGGCTATCAAGTTCACCATTTAGTCCCAGGTTAAGGAAATATAGGAGTCATGAAGTGGCATTGTCCAATAACTTAAATCTTGGAACATGTTTTTTTTAGTCACATTATACTTCCTTTCTGTGTAAATTCTCCACGACAATAGTCTCATGGAACATGAGGGACCTCAATAGTAAAGGAAAACAAATACTCCTAAAAGGAAAATGGTCCGCAAAGCACCCATCAATAATGTTGATATAGAAAATAAAAATATTAAGTGAGGTTCTACCTCATATAATTAGAAAATGGGGGAGGAATTTCCAAATAGTAGTGATTGATGATTAGATATACTTGGGTGGAATGGCCATTATTTGGAATGATCAAGACATCAAGGTTACCAATATGTTTACCTCTTTTTGCATTATGACAATATAAATTTAGTTAATTGACATTGAGGACTACTACCATGTATCCAATGTCTGTGACTCCAATATCACAAATGGAAAACCTCTATTTCTCAATTCTATTTCTAGCACAAGTAATTTATACTCCCCATCTTCGTGGATTATTGGGAGTGGCTTCAATATTATCAAGTGTCTCAAGGAATAGAAAGGATGAATCACAATGTTTACCAAGAGATTTTGTAAGATATACCATCAAGGCCCTAAAGTAGTATCCATTAAATTTCTCAAGCAATGAGTCTCCAACACACACATGTGGATCAATGACATGTAATGCATGTGTGTGTGGTGACTAACTTAATACATTGTTCTAATAACTCCACAAACTTAAGTATTTCACTCCATCACATGATTGACCGTAGTGTGACATAAGTAAACCAAAAGTAGACATGAAACCCTTAGGCAAGAAAAATTCCCTAGATCCTCAATTAGGTTCTTAAATGATGAAGTGAAAATGAAAGGGAAAAGAGGACTTCATGATTTAACCATCACAAACATGTGATCAAGTGTGACTAGGAGTGTATATATTCATATGTTTTCCAAAGAGGGTGTGAATACATGAGTTACCATTCATTGGACCTTATTTTTCTTTCTTTTGATTTTTCTTATATATAGGACTTAGGGAATAAGGTTTTCATAAGTTTTGAACAACTCATAGATATAATATTTACATAAATTTTCACTTTAACCTTAGAGTTTAGACTTAGATAAATCATTATAGTGTATCTTTAATGATTTTGGCTTTCACTTTTTTATTTTCTTTCATCACAAATGACAAAAGGGGAAATATTTTGCCACAAATCTATGAATGCTTAATCATAAAGGCGTCATGCGATGAAAACAAATTAATGATGTTATTCCCTATGAAAATGATGGGTGTTCTTGAGAAACACTTATGCTTGTGGATGTCTCCTCCCTAGTTGAGAGGGAGTGAGCATTGACACCATATTATCCATTTTTCATGTACTACGGCCGAGACTAACAGTTGTAAGCCTACTAAAGACACCAGTAGGGAGAATGGTGGATTAGATAAACATATGGGACCAATATTCTTTGAGAATTTGTGCTTTGACTAGGACTAACCACCATAATTCAAGTACATTAATCCAAGATAAGAATAGTCATGAGGATTGACATTTCCTGGTGTCAAATATTATGAGAGTGGATTAGGGAATGATCATGCGAGGACATTATTGATGAACATCCTAGTGTGGTAAGTGCTTAAAGAGGCAGTGGTGTCCAAATTTATGCCTCCCAACATCGTGCTATGATCTAATGGAGAGATATAACTTGTTAGTCAAGGCCTTTCTATTTTGACAATGTTGGCTGCGATGATGTAAATCATCATTGACTCTTATCAATCCAGATCCCTTCTTATATGAATATTTCAACTTGAGAGTACCCTTTTGTCTCATTATGTGTATCTCCCTAGTTTAGAGGGAGTTTCATCATCTTCATTATCATCATCATCACCACCACCATCATTCTCATCATTGCATTATCGTCATAATCGCCATTCATGTCATCATCATCATTATGATTATGGACATTGTCGTCAATTGTTCATAATTATAGGTGTCGTAAGAAATATCATCAACCCAAAAAATATTACGAGTGCTCAAAAAGGGTTGTTAGGACACATGATATATGCAAGATAAATGACAACTTTATTTTTTAGAGATGATCGATGATGATCATCATCACTACCATTATCATCGTCATTATAATTTTCATCATCCCCATCATCATAATTAATGTAATTTCTATCATCATTGTTGTCAACTTCGTCATGAACATCATAATCATCATTCATGCCATTATTGTTGTTGATGATGACCAAGATGAAAATAATGATAATGATGATGACTTGGAAGATGACTCTAAAGATAATGATTATGATTATGACCATGACAACATTTAAAAATTGGGAAGATTGTCCAAGGTCATTAGCATCGCCATCATCATTTTCATTATAACCCCCATCATCTTTATCATCATTTTGATTATCATAATATTAATCAAAACTCCTGTCATCGTCATCATCTTCATTATCATCATCGTCATAATTATTGACATTGTCATCAGTTGTTCATAATTGTTAATGTCATAAGACATATCATCAATGAAAAAAATATATGAGTGTTGGAAAATGGATGCAAAAGTCAAAAAAAAATGGGGGCAACAATAGACGTAAAATTGGATGAAGAGTGGACACAACATAAGTAGATGCAAAACAAGACAGAAAAATTGACACAAAAGTGGATGAAAAAGTAGATGCAATAGTTGATGCAAAATTGGACACAAAATAGGATGCAAACATGGATGAAAAAGTGGAAGAAAACATGGGTGTAATAGTAGGCATAAAACTTAGCATGAATTGTTGTGAAATAAATATGGATACAACAATGAACAAAAAAAAAAAGACACAAACTTGGATGAAAAAAGGAGGAAAAATTGGATTAAAAAATGGATGTAAACATGGAACAAACATGGGTGCAATAGTGGACACAAAATTAAATTCAAAATTGGACACATCAGAAGTGGATGTAAAAGTAGATGCAAAATGGAATGCAAAAAACATAAAAATTATTTGGTGCAAACTTGGACATAAAAGAGGATGCAAATGTGGATGCAAAATTGGAGGAAAATGTGGGTTTCAATGATAGGCACAAGATATGGCACAACAAAAGTGGTTGAGAAAGTGGATGTAATAAAAAACACAAAAAAAGATGCAAAAGTGGATGCAAACATGGGTGCAACAACAGAAACAAAATTGGATGAAAAATTTGGATGCAATGGAAGTAGATGTAAAAGAAGATACAAAATGAGATCCAAAACCCAACACAAAAGTGGATGCAAAAATAGATGCAATATTTTAATGCAAAAGTTGATGTGAAGATGGATGCAAAATTAGAAGCAAACATGGGTACAACAGTAAGTGCAAACCATGGTACAATTAGTGTCACAATAAAAGTGGATGTAATGATAGATGCAAAAAAAGAAGCAAATGAAGATGAAAAATAAGATGCAAAAAGGGATGCAAAAGTGGACGTAAACATGGGTGCAACAATGGATGAAAAATATGAAGCAAAAGTTGATACAAAAAAATTCGATGCAAAAGTAGATGCAATATGAGACACAAAACCTTATGCAAATCTGGATGCAAAGGGGATGCAAAAAATGATGTAAAAATGGATGCAAAAAATGATTTAAAAAATGATGCAAAAGAGGATGCAAGAGATGATGAAAAAGTTGATGCAAGTGTAGGCACAAAAAGTGGATGCAATAAATTATACAAAAGTTGGAGAAACAAAATTAGGTGCCAAACTTGATGCAAAACATGGTGCAAAGGATGGCATAAGACTTGGCATAAAACATGGCATAAAACCTAGTGTAGAACCTGATGCAAAACCTATTACAATACTTGGTGCTAAACTTGGTGTAAGACTTGGTGAAAAACTCGGTGCAAAATTTGCATCAATTTTTGCACCATATTTGATAAATGGACACAAATAGCACCAAAAATAGGCTCTAGATGCAAAAAAGGAAGAAAAAAGGGACGATAATCACAGGGTTTTGTTGTAGTGATTCAACACACTATACCTCTGAAAGAAAATCAAAAACCCTTTAAACAAAAACTCAGAAGAATTAACCCTGTGCTATTACCATCAATTGAGAAAGAAATGAAATGCATGTATGAAGCATGGATTATTGCCCCTATTAGGTTCTCAGAATGGGTATCTAATCTAGTACCTATTAGGAAGAAAACAGGGGAAATAAGGTTATGTGTTGATCTGAGAAATGTAAATAAGGTCTCTCTTAAAGATAACTATCCTTTACCCAAAATGGATCATATTTTGCAAAGGGTAGTGGGTTCTTCTAGAATTTCACTTTTAGATGGGTTTTCAGGTTATAACCAAATTTTGGTTCATCCTTATGACCAAGAGAAAAATGCTTTTACAACACCCTGGGGTACTTTCATGTACATTAAAATGCCATTTGGACTAAAAAATGCAGGAGCAACCTTCCAAAGAGCAATGGACATTGCCTTTGCCAAAGAAATTCATGATTTTCTTGTTATATATCTTGATGATCTCACTGTTTTTTCTAAATCAAATCAGCAGCACTTGGAGCATCTCAGACAAGTTTTTTTAAAGTGCAGAAAGTATGGCATTTCCTTGAACCCAAAGAAGTCCTTGTTCGATCTGGAGGAAGGAAAACTTTTAGGTCACATCATTTCGAAGGATGGCATTCGAATTGACCCTTCCAGGATTGAAGCTATTTTACAGATACCCCATCCAAGAAGTATTAAAGAGTTTTAGGCTTTCCTAGGGAAGATAAATTTTTTAAGGAGATTCATTTCTAACTTAGCTTAGCTCATTAGATTATTAAATAACGTGCTAAAAAAGGATTCAAGTATCAAATGGACAGTAGAGGCCAAGCAATCATTTGAAGAAATCAAAATGGCCTTAACCAGAACACCAGTCCTCACAAGCCCACAGTTTGATAGAGACTTCATCATTTTTTCTTTTGCATCAGAACACACTATAGCTGCAGTTTTACTACAAAAGGATGATCAGGGATGTGAAAAACCTATAGCCTTTTTTAGTAAAGAACTTAGAGATGCATCATTAAAATACAAAATAATGGAGAAACAAGATTTTGCACTGGTAAAAGCTATCAAAGATTTCAGAGACTATATATTATAATCTCATGTAATAGCTTATGTTCCTAATGCAGTAGTCAAAGACATCCTAACTCAGGATGGAGTTGATGGTAAAAGATGAAAACGGATAGCTACTATATTAGAGTATGATATAGAGATAAAACCTACCAAGCTAATTAAAGGTCAGGGATTGGCTAAACTCATGGCAGAAACTAATTGTCAAACCCTAGACATAAACCTTGTTGCAGAGTTGGATAATGTGCAGGAGATGGTGACTCCACATATGAGCCAAGCCTTTTTAGATTCACCCTAGTATGCTGATATAATTTATGTTTTACAAAACCTATAGCCTCCTCCAGGGTTATCCAAAACCAAGAATAGGTTTTTGAAAATGAAAGCTTCAAAGTTTTGCATCTTAGATAATACTCTTTTTTGGAAAAATCATGAAGGAATTTTGTTAAATTGTTTATTAAAAGATGAAGCTAACAAGGCTCTCCAAGAATTTCATGCAGGGGACTATGGTGGACATCTATATTGGAAGTCAACTGCTAACAAAATCCTATGGGTTGGATTCTATTGGCCAACCTTGTTTTCAGATGTGAAGAAATTTGTAACTTCTTGCCATAAGTGTCAAATCTTTGAAGGCAAAAAGAAAATTGTTACCTTTACCCTTGAAACCTATTTCCACCGAGAAGCCTTTTCAACAATGGGGTCTTGACTTCATTGGAGAAATTCATCCACCCTCTTCTGGTCAACACAAATGGATACTCACCACAACTGGTTACTTTACTAAATGGATGTAATCCATTCCCTCTAGACAAGCCATAGACACTGTCATTATAGGATTTCTAGAGGCCAATATTTTTTCAAGATTTGGTTGTCCCACTAAAATCATTATTGATAATGTTGCAGCCTTCAAGTCAAAGAAAATTATTAATTTCTGTAACAAGTATCACATTACAATGGGTCATTCCATAGCCTACTAGCCTCAAGGGAATGGACTTGCAGAATCTTCCAACAAGAGTCTAATTAATATCATCAAAATACTGTTGGAAGAAAATAAGAAAACTTGGAACAAAAAATTGATCAATGCTTTGTGGGCAAATAGGCTTACAACCAAGAAATCCATTGGAACCAATCCCTATGAACTTGTTTATGGTATGCAGGCAGTTTTTCCCTCATCTTTAGGGATTCCTGTTATGAAATTATTGCAAGAAGCTCAAGTGGAACCTATTGATATACAAAGAAGGATAAACCAGACCATCAATTTGTAACAAACTAGGGAGGAGGTGTACCAGAGATCTCATGTACTACAAGAAAAACTCAAGAAGATCTTTGACAGAAGGACCAAGGCAGAAGATTTCTACCTTGGAGATAAAGTGCTGAGATGGGATTCAAGAAGAGAGGACAAAGGAAAACATGGGAAGTTTGACTTCTTGTGGAAATGACCATATATAATATATGCTTTCAGAGGAAACAATGCATATTTTCTTAAAGAGTTAGATGGTACAGAAATTGAAGGAAGACCAAATAATGGTTGGATGTTAAAACATTACTTTGATCCCAGTTTTTAACTCTGATTAGATTTCTAACTGTACATAATATATCCTTTATAATGTCAGTGTTGATTGGATGGTGAAACTGTGAAGTTGAAGCCTGAAGAGAAGGCCCTAAGCTTCAGAAGCATTACTGTCATACATATACATAAAGCAGCAGGCAAAAGAAGATTGCAGAGAACAGTCAAAGTCATTCAAAGGCCATTGATCTACTGTTCTTGACTTTCCACCAGGAAAAGCCACCCCCAAGTGGAGCCACTATTATTCCCCTATACCAACAGGTGTCATATATCACGATTGACTTGGCCTAGTTCTGAAATATGTTCATACCTTTACTTGTTGCCAAGGTTTTCCATATTTGTAAATAATCAAAAAATCAAAAAATTAAAAAAAATGTAAAGAGGGTATAGCCTAAAAAAAGAATCAAAGGGTAAAAAGAATAAAGAAAAGGTCAAAAATGAAAGAAAAAGAACCCCAACAAAAACAAAAGACCATGAAAGTGTGCAAGACCAAATGCCACTACTATTTTACCTTGTAGAATAATGATTGTGTGCAACTTGTTACTTATGCCACAATCCATGGTAACCAAATAGCTTAATCTTGGTTATTCCATGTTCTCAATTTCATGTTTTAGATATAGAGAATAAAGATCTGACCAAACAGTTTAATCTTGGCAGACAAGTAGATAGGTAGAGTGAATAAAAGGAGCTCAACAGTTTAATCTAAGCCCTTGGATGCAATAAGTGTAGACTTAGATAGGAATTCATATGTAGAAGAAAAGAAAGTTTGATAAGGGTTTGCCAGTCTAAGTGCACCCTAATAAAGAAGTGAAAATGCTCAGATAAAGTAGAAAGAGTAAGTAGACGATGGTTGCATGAAATGGTTAAGTACAATGCTCAAATCCTTTACTTTAACCACTAAGCAAGGCATGTATCACGTGGAAAGGCACATCAACATTCAAAGTCAAAATAATTAACTTCCCTACTCATTCCCCTAAAATCTTCACTAATTCCCTAAGTGCTAAAGGTAATTCCCAAAGTTAGAGGGGCTGAGAGCATTTATCTGACTTTTGGAGGGACTGGACCCTCAACCCAATAATTGGAAATGCCTAAAGTACTTAAGTCCCTTCCATCAACATTACCCCCCCATAAGATCACTCATTCCTTTCATAAAACTTTTCCTAAGTAAAATCCTATTTTACTTAGGGAAATTGAAATAAATCTTCATAAAAACCCTTTTATACACTTTAGCCTAAGTCAATTGTTGAAAAATGTGCAACAAGAAATGTTAAGTTTAGAATGTGCTAAAAATAGACCGACTAAAAATAGCATGTCTAAAAATAGCAGTTTGGCCAGTGAGGTCATTGGCCACATTGGGTGAGAGGTGAAACTACTAAAAATAGAAAGTTCTAAAAATAGCATTTTTGGGTCCCTTCCTATTTATAGTAGTCCCTAGTCTATCTATAGGAAGTAAAATTAATTTTGGTCTTAACAACAATTGGAAATATTAATTAATTAATTCAGTTGAGTTAATTGATTAAGGAAATTCGAATTTGAAGTCTTTGTGAGCATGCACATGAGTTTCCTCCACTGATTGAGGGAATAAGCATGAGTTCTATAATGAGAGAATCAGTTGACTTAGTTCTAACTAGTCAAATTTAGTTAGATTATTTTAAGAAGCTGTTAAAATATAGTTTGTTAATGCTTGCATGCATGTGAAAACTATTATTTTAGATAATTGAGGATTCACTCATGGATAACTGTTGCATGTAACTTCTGTCAGAGACCCAGTTGAGATCAGATGTCAGACATTGTACTATCAGATGTTTAACTATTTCTAGTAAGTAGTTTTTGCATGGTTGAGGAACTAGTGTTCTCAAGGAATACGTAGTTGGACCATTGGTTGTTTTTGGTATGTTGGAATTAATAGCATATGCTTTTGCTATTATTTCCGAAGGAAACTACGTAAGGACCATAGGGAAAGACTATATAAACAGGGCTTGGGTGGTTCATGAGACATATCTTCATATCTTCATAGTTCATTGAGAACTGAATAGCTTGAGAGCTAATTCTTTTTGTATTGTGAAGAGGATTTCCACTTGATTGATAATACATGATTGGGGTTTTATGCTGGTGCTTTCCCCTGGATATATTTTTTGTTATGTGTGATTATTTCTCTTGATCAGTTATGCATGTTTCTACTTGATGTTGCTCATGAATTCAATTATGCTTCCGCTTAATGTTTTGTAGAAGTAGAACGAGTATTATGCTTTAGGACATTGCATATATCGATTTGTTCTACAGGTGAAATTTCTACATGGTATCAAAGCTAGCTGATTTGTAGAAAAATTCTACACGGTATAAGAGCTGACTGATTTGTAGAAAAATTCTACAAAATTCTACATGGTATTAGAGCACAGGTGATCAAGCAAGAATAGTATACTAGCAAGAGAAATTTGAAGTTTATTATTCGGGATATAGATCTCAAGTTCTTATCACATCTATTTCATCGATGGCATTCTATGGTTTGAGGCTTGAGTATGCCCTTGATGGCAGCTCAAACTATATAGCCTAGAAGGATCGCATGGAGGAAGTTTTGGAAGATATTGGTCTTAAGGATTTCACTGATCAAGAAATTCCTAAGCCTACTGACAAGACTGAGGAGGTGGAATGGAGGAAGTGTGTGGCTTGAGCTAGGAGAATTCTCTTGGAGGGAGTGTGAGATCACATTGTCTCAAGCCTCCATGGGAAGGAGACTCTGCATGCAATGTGGAAAACATTGAAAGATTTATATCAGAATAGCAATGATCAGAGGAAGCTGGCACTGAAGGAAAAACTTCGAAAGATCAAGTGTGAAAGGGATGAGACAATCTCTATGTATCTAACCAAGCTCATCACATGCAGGGATGAGCTTGCAAGTTTAGGGGTCGTGACATCGGATGAGGATATGGTGAGTCTAGCACTCCTTGGCCTTCCTAAGAGCTGGTATAGCTACCAGGACTCGGTGAATGGAAGGGAGAAACTGCCAAATTGGGAACAACTATGGTTGGATTTGATGCAGGAGGATATCAGACGGAGCACCAGAGACACTTCTTCATCCATGCATGATGAGGAGAACTGTGCCTTAGTGAGTAAGGCGAATAAGGTGAAGGAGAAGGTTTCTCTTTCCGAATCTAGTTCTTCTAATGATGGGAAGAAGGTTGACAAATCAAAAGTGCAATGCTTTCATTGTCATGAGGTGGGCCATTATGGTGCAAATTGTCCACGGAGGAAATCCAAGAAGGAATCTGAGGAAGGATCTGAAGGTGAGGCACTTGCTTCACAATTTGAGTTGGATTTCACACTCTTCACATGCATGGTTTCATCCATGATGGGAAGTGGTTGGTTTCTTGACAGTGGAGCTTCTTTCCACATGACTGATGACAAGAGTTTGTTCAGTACTTTGGAGGAGAAAGATCTCCAAATACTCATAGCGATGGGTAATGATGAGAAGTATAGTGTCTCAGGTGTAGGCATGGTTATTTTTTAGAGAGAGCATGGAGCTCGGCTTACCTTGACCAATGTCAAGTATGTACCAGGACGTATGTACCAAGACTGAAGAGAAACTTGGTGTCGATCATGATGCTGGAAGACAGAGGCTATGATGTAGTCTTCAATAAGGGAAAGGTTTTCCTTAGACACATCATCACTAGACAGGAGAAGCAGATTGGTTCATGGGTAAAGAACTTGTATTCTCTTGAGGTTCAACATGCATGCAAAGCCTTGAGAAGCAAGGCAACTGATGGAGACTTGGTGGTTGAGAGGGAGGGTATGTTACCTCTTAACATGCAGAGCCAGAAGAAGTCTCAGACGACTGTGGAGGAGCCTCGATTGGTGCAGTAGCTTCAGGAGGTTGTGGAGCAGCCACAACAGGGGAAGCTGAGAGGAGATCGAGTAGAGACATCTACTCATGCAGAGACCTCCAATAGGGGGAAACTTCCCACAAGGTGGGCTGAGGGATCACATGCAGCCATACCTTCAGGTAGGAGTTGGGGCGATATAGAGTGATCGTCCCAAGGAGGAGGGGTAGGATCCTTGAGGTACCCAACCTCTTGGATGAGACCTTGCTACAGGAGCCCCGATGTGGAGTAGCAGGAACTGACTTATTGGGTAGAGACAAATGCGGATGGAGGTAGTCCATGAGCAACAGTGCAGGTAATCCCAGGACAGCGCATAGCCAGAAGGTTGCAACAATGCGAGAGGCACAAGTGTTTTGCACAATGCTAGGTGGCACAAAGAGGTGTGCAATGGTGCGAGATGCATGGAGATGTTGCAGTAGCGCAGATGTCGGAGAAAGAGCACTTGTCAACAGCAGGTAGAGCTTCAGCATCAAAGTATGTTCTAGGCCAACAAAGTGGTCAGTTTGGAGTGTTTTTGTTCCAAGTGTTGTTGAAGCAAGTGGACCGGGTAGATGTGTTGCATGCAGAACATTCCAGAGTTACAGGATCGAGTTCGAGAGGAAGCCTTTCTTGTTGAGAGGGAGTGTTGAAAAAT
The DNA here is from genome assembly GCA_031772625.1 of Pinus tabuliformis. NCBI lineage: Eukaryota > Viridiplantae > Streptophyta > Pinopsida > Pinales > Pinaceae > Pinus > Pinus tabuliformis. The sequence goes on from CM062805.1 coordinate 250,049,237, forward strand.
GTGCAACAAGAAATGTTAAATTTAGAATGTGCTAAAAATAGACTGACTAAAAATAGCATGTCTAAAAATAGCAGTTTGGCTAGTGAGGTCATTGGCCACATTGGGTGAGGTGAAACTGCTAAAAATAGAAAGTTCTAAAAATAACATTTTTGGGTCCCTTCCTATTTATAGCAGTCCCTAGTCTATCTATAGGAAGTAAAATTAATTTTAGTCTTAACAGCAGTTGGAAATATTAATCAATTAATTTAGTTGAGTTAATTAATTAAGGAAATTTGAATTTGAAAGCATGCACATGAGTTTCCTCCACTGATTGAGGGAATAAGCATGAGTTCTATAATGAGAGAATCAGTTGACTTAGTTCTAACTAGTCAAATTCAGTTAGATTATTTTAACAAGTTGTTAAAATATAGTTTTTTAATGCTTGCATGCATGTGACAACTATTATTTTAGATAACTGAGGATTCACTCATGGATAACTGTTGCTTGTCAGTTCTGTCAGAGACCCAGTTGAGATCAGATGTGGGACAGTGTACTATCAAATGCTTAACTATTTCTAGTAAGTAGTTTTTGCATGGTTGAGGAACTAGTGTTCTCAAGGAATACATAGTTGGACCATAGGTTGTTTTTGGTATGTTGGAATTAATAGGATACGCTTTTGCTATTATTTGCTAAGGAAACTACATAAGGACCATAGGGAAAGCCTATATAAACAGGGCTTGGGCGGTTCATGAGACATATCTTCATATCTTCATAGTTCATTGAGAACTAAATAGCTTGAGAGCTAATTCTTTTTGTATTGTGAAGAGGATTTCCACTTGATTGATAATACATGGTTGGGGTTTTATGCTGGTGCTTTTCCCTGGATATATCTTGTGTTATGTGTGATTATTTCTCTTAATCAGTTATGCATGTTTCTACTTGATGTTGCTATGAATTCAATTATGCTTACGCTTAATGCTTTGTAGAAGTAGAACAAGTATTATGCTTTAGGACATTGCATATATCAGTTTGTTCTATAGGTGAAATTTCTACATGGTATTAGAGCTAGCTGATTTGTAGAAAAATTTTACATCAATATGGTATATGATGAAATACTTTTGGAAAACATTGGACTTAGCGCTTTCCCATTCATTTGGTCATATTAACCATTAATGTTTTATTATATAATTCCCAAATAAAATAAAATTACCCACGCCTGTATTATTATATTATGCAAAGCCCCAAATTATTACATATCCTGCCCCGATGCTTAAGTATAACCATAAAACAAATAATAAATGGGATTAATTAAATAATTTGCATTTGATTAAGAACCCGACCCCGCCACCATTTAATGATGATTAATTTAGTCATCCAGACTAATTAATAACTCTCCCAACCAATCAAATCGCCCATGATATGATTAACTCCTTTAGTTAATATCGGGCCTGCCCCTGTTATCCATCAATCACGTCATTACCCCGACCACCATTTGATCAAATCCTTCAGATCCCACGGCCTTCGCTCATATTGCATGGGACTTTTGGTCAACCTTTAGCGCGCGATGTGAGCGGTTTCATGAACAGTTCCGATGCTACATGTCAAAAGATGTATGGAATCGCACTGCTCAACCCAAATACCACTTACCCTCCATAAGCGGTGCAATGAAATCCGCTTACCACCACCTGCTAACGACAAAACATCAAGTCGCCCCCCCCCCCCCCCCCCACACTAACGCCACTTGTCCGTATCATGAAACCCGCCAAAAACTTTGACTTTGCATTAAAAACAAAGTTAATCTATTTTCCATCCTTATTCAAAAAATTCATGCATGCAACCAGAACGTGAATTCGACCAGCTCGTACTCCAACCATCAACTACCCCGAAAGTTGCAGTCTGACGCCACTCCAGTCCACCATTTGCACCGAACCAGTACTCCATTGCCAATCACTCCATAAATAGGTATTTACCAGTTTCCTTCAAAAAAACCCTGTAAATACTTAATTTCCTCTGTGATTACGTTGAAAACCCCAAAATTTAGTGTAATTCAGTTGCAGAACTTAAAACTAAAGACTCCCAGGACCCTCTGTTTTCACCAACTTTACTCAAAAACCCCATTTCCATCTCTAAATCCACAAGAACCAGAAATGGAAACCCTCGTGACCCTCAACGTAGTTCCAATGACCACTGCTCACTGGGATTTGGACTACCTTCCCTTAGTTGATAGGGACTTCCAAATCAAAGACCTCACATTTGATGATTCCCCCTTGAGACTGCATTGTAAACACCGAGATCTTTACCTTAATAATGTATACAATATTGGTCTATGGGAATCAAATCTTCCAAAGTACCGATTCCCTTCTGTGCACATTTTCCCACACATTTTCCATCAATGCCATGCCAATTATAACCCCAATCTTAGAGCTATAATGTCCCTTGACCAACAAATTATTTTTACCATTACAGCAGACTCCATCAATGAAATGTTGCAGTTTCAACCTATTCAGAACCTTACCCCTCTATCTATCGCTGATTTACTTGATAAATATTCCAAACTATCTAGCTCAGAGATCACTAGAGTTTGCCAAATGTTCATGTTAGAGCAATACATTTTAGAAAACCTTCCACCCTACATGACAAGTGCTTTTACTAGCTTAGGGAGGGATATTATCACCATGATTGCCTGTATTCTTGGTTTCATAACCAATGAATATGGAGATGAAATGACCTTTGCTTATATGACTATCTTCACCCCTGGCCAACCTCCTATTGCCAAGTATGATTATACTGCATTCATAGCTAAGAAAATCCATGATCAATTCATGAGATTGGACAATGAGAGGGTGTTCAAGTATTCTATAGCCTTGTATCACCTCTTCCTGTATTACCAAACTGACAAATTCCCATTCTCTGTAAATAAGCTTGATACCACAGGTAATCCTAGGTCAATCATTTTCTGGACTTCCATCTTCCACTACTCATACACTTCTCCCTATTCATATAATGAATTCATAGATCAATTTGTCTATCCTATAACCACCATGCTGACTAAACATTCTCCCCCAGGAATCAGTGATGATATCAAGAGAATCCTGCAACTGTCAAAGTAGTACAAGATAGGTGACTGGTACTTGTACCAGAATCACACTGAGATCCGAATCTATGGTTGTGAGCTCCCTCCTTTCAAGCTGCCTAAATATGTCCCTATGAGATTCTTTGCCTTGGAATATTACAGGCAAATGATAAACTCTGACCAAATTCATTTCACCAAGGCAAAGAAAAAATCCCAATTAAGGATTAAAGACCACTTAGGCCCATTTTTGTGAAACAATAGAGAAGCAGGGAAAAAAGCAGAAGAAATCATAAAAACAACAATGAGACTAAAGAAAAGCTTTGTTTGGATTTATGACCCTCATGGTTTCATCAGTGACAGGAGGACAAAACATAAGCTTTCACCCTACATTCATCACAGAATTCCTGAGATAGAATAATATGCCAACTTTAATGAATGGAAGGAAGGAACTTTAATAGAACAGGATAGTGATCAAATTGAGGTTGACAATGTGATGAAATATTTGGAGAAGAGACTTGACCTGGACTCTTTTGAACAGGTGGCAACAGAGTCTTCCCAAAGGCCAACCTAGGAAACAAGTGCCCCTACACCAATGCAACCACTAGCATCAGAACAGTCAGAGAGATCAGAACAGCCTGAAATCTCTGAAGAAAGAGCTCCACCACAACCACACCTAGCTCCTACAAATATGGGAAATTCCCGAGTTGTGCATACTCTTCTGAATGAGGAAAAGAATTTAAAAAGAGATAGGGAAGTAGCTACCCCTTCTAGCAGACCTACAGATCAAACCTTTGCTAAGAGGCAAAGGTTGAATCCTTATTCAGAGGAGGAGTTCCTAGATGAAACTACATAAAGTATGAGAAAAGAAGGGACAGATAGTTTTCAAACATTCCTAACAGGTGGGACACCCTCATGTTCAGAGAGCAAAGAGCTAGAAAGACAACAAACTATAGAAGTTTCATCTCTCAGGTCTTCTTCTGAGAAAATTATAGATATCAAAGGAAAGTTTAAGGAAATCAAGACAAAGAATGAGCAACTGAAAGCCCAAGCCTATGCTCAGTACTTAAAGATGGACCCTTCAAATCAAACTAGATTGATGTCAGCCTTTGACATCAAAGAGGACAAAATGCAAATGAGCTTTCTAAAGCCCACAGTGCTGTAGCCAAAATCTTTGGCAGATTATCTCAAGACTGACTTTGAAGTCATGGCTAAAGACATCCACCCCATAGACTAGATAGAACTGCACAAACAAACAGGGGAGATGGTCTATTCTACACTAACTAGCAAGGCAATGATGACACATAGGTTGCAAAATTCATTGAGCAACGTTACTGCCCAATTGCAACTAGGAAAAGCCTCCTCACAAGCAAAAGACAACAGAATCAAATCATTGGAGGAGTTGATTATTGAGTTGGGCCATAACCCAAAGGATGTCAAGGCAGCAGAGAGCCTAATAAAGAAAAAGAATGAAGATATAGCTGCACTAAGAAAGCAGTTGAAATTGCCACCACTCATTCACCCTCAGACTGCTAAAGTGATTGAGAGAAAAAATGAAGAAGAGCTTATGGACTTGGTCCTTAAGCTAAATGAGCAACTAAAAGCGAGAGAGCAGGAATTGGAGAAAACACTATAGTCAAGGTAGAGTGAGTGGACCACACAGCCTCAAACTGCAGTACCAGTGGTCTCAACAGTAATACCTTCCACATTGGCATCAGCTTTAGCACCAAATATTCCTTTGGCAATAGCTGTAGCCATAGAAGCAATAGGTACATCACAGACAATTACACCAACACAGAGTATAGAGGACTTGATTAAGTCCATGGAGGAGATGAAACTCCAAGTCACAGAACTATAGAAAGTGAAAGGGAACTTCACTACTTTGGAGCAGAAATATGATATATCAAAAATCAATTATGCAGAAGAGACAAGAAAAAACAAACACTTAATCCAATAGATTAAAGCACTGGAAAAAGGCCTTACATTTGAAAGGCCTTTGACAGACATTAGGAAGATATTGTGGACCAATATCATTGATTCCATCAATGATATTTGGTCATCCATTCAAATTATTTTTGAACAAATTGATTTGGTTAAACCTGCTCTTGAAGAAGTTCAAAGGACCATAGAGGAATTGGGTAGAAATCCTGAAGAGGCAATCCAGTTAATCAATTTTCTAAACAGCAGAAACAGGCAACAAATGGAACAATTAAACATTGAGGATAGCACTGCTACCATCCTTGAAATAAAGAAAGTGTTGACCAAAAGGAATCTAATGCAAGGCCTGGAACGCAGATGTCTAAGCATGCAGGAAGATATCTATGAGTTCATGAGGAAATTTGGCATCTTACAAAGTAAAGGACTCCCAAGTCCTTTAGTCATCAATGACAAGCTAATTGTTCAGATAGACTACATCAGCAAGTTGCCTCAGCAAGCTGACAGTCAGGCCAATTCATCTGCAGTCAAGGCATTGCCCACAGGGAAAGTTCTCTATGATGGTTTTGAGAACCTTTTTTACATTAAACATGAAGTAAAGCACCTATTCCCAATGCAACCCAATTTTGTGAAATGTGCTGAAGCAGATGAAATCTACAGGAAGCTGACAAGGACAGGAATACCAAAAGATGATTGGTGGTCCAGCATGATTGACATCCTGAAAATTACCATGACTTAAGTGAGGTAAAAAGAAATAATTACCATAGTAAATTTTGGTAAAAATGGGTGGACAATGGTGAACAGGTGAAAGAGTATCAGTGAAAAGATAAAATCAAATGTCCAGCGCAGAGTTACTAAGCATGACAGCAAGATGCACATTCATAGGACCTGGCTCCAGCTCCTTCAACAAAAAAAGGAACAACAATAATCAGTTCACATTCTGTTTCTACATTCGAGACCATTTGTCTCTATCTTCATGTAAAAGACATTTAGTTTTCCTAGAATATGTTTCTCTTAGTTAGGAGATATTTTGATGTAAACATTTGTATAAATACTTCCTCATTCGAAGTATTGAGGGTGGATCCTTAGACATTTCTATAGACAATGTACTTTTGGAATTGAAGTGTTGTTGAACAACTTTTGTATGGCTGGCTAGAACAAAGTAATAAAGCAAAGGACTTTTACAGGATACCTGTGTCAAACGAGAAACAAATAAGTATTCTATATCTTGTGTTTTTACAATTTTTCTGGTTTAATAAATATTCACATGTGTTTCATATCTGAATGATAAACGAAAAGTTATATCTCAGAAAGAGCTTTAGTGCATTCTGTCTTTAAAATCGTTTATATTCTTAATGTTTTCTTCCAGGCTATTATAGATAGGGAATTCTTAATTGCTCCGTGCTTTCATAATTTATCACTGTGACCATTTAACAAAGAATACTTAATGGCTTTTTTTAATGAGCACCCCCTTTTCATCATCTTGAACCCTATTGAAGGATTCTTAGTTGCCCTTCCTCCCTGTTCAAGACCATTTCACCCATTTGAAGCTATCATTTGTCTTTTGTTTAGCTATCTTGCCCTGTGAAACTTTCCTTTGTTAAATCAACCTGATCTAGTTAAGCCATCATTCAGTTGACTCCATAGCCCAATGGCCTTAAATACCTTTCTCTATCCATCTGCTCCTGAATTCCACCACCAAACAAAATCACAACCCCCCAAGCTGTCATAACTAGCCTAATACCCCCAAAACAAAGCTAAAACTTAAAGAGAGAGCCCTCTTTGAGTATAGGTTGGCTAGAACTTGTACTTAAAAGATTGGTTTATGGTTACCTCGAACCCCTTTCCTTCTTCTAACAACTTCAAGGAAAATCTAAGTGATAACAGGGGGGATGTTGGAATAATGTAGAAATGATATGTCCAAATAGAGTTGATGAGTTGTATTCTCATAGTGTTGAGTCTATCTGTCATGAGTTGTGTCATCGTAGTTTGTGTTGTGAGTTGGTGATCTGAATTATTTGGATCTAGATTGTCCTAGAAGATATCTATGTGTGCCTATATAATGTACTGGTTGTCCAAGCAGTTTGATCAATGAGATTTGATTTCATTCTTGTGCATCTCTCTGATTTTCTAATATGAACAAGGCTTACTTTGTATCCATGTCATATTATTTCCCTTGTCAATTACCAGCAACAAATTCTTAGTAGGTGTCCTAAACCCTGTTTTTAAAATATAGTTTCTTGTACCAACTTTTCTTCCACATTGAAGAAGAACATTGCTCACTGGAGAATAAGTGTCGTTGTTTATGAACCTTACTGTATTCAAACGATCATTGTCTCGTTCAAAAGTCTAAGAGACCAAGTCTATCCATGAGCTCGAGTTGATGGGCCTAAGAGGTGAGCAAGCCCCATGAATATGATCTAGTCTTATCTTCACTCCTTGCTTTAGAGCTTCCTGACGTACACACACAAATTCTAATTTTTTATTTGATAGAGCACACGAATATTGCAAATATACAGTGTTCTAAGTTTTGGTTTGACCAAACATGAAAAAATTCAAGTAGTCATGTGATCCAATTCTTATTAATATAAACCAAACATAAAAACCTTCACATGCAAGTAATTGGGTGGTCGGATTTGTATTGACATAGCATTCAACACGTAATAAATATATGGAAATGATACCAGGTGACTCGACAACTTAGCCAAAATGTTAGTATCACTAAACATAAAGATAAGTGGTAGTGTCTAAAAACATCCTTGTTAGGATCTCAACCTTCAAAATCATGAATTCTCATCCAACCCATCAAAACCAAGAGTTCTCATAGCCTGAAAATTGATCCAGTAAAATTTACTCGAACCACCCTAATACAAAAAAAAAAAAAAACTTCAAAAGGTATTTCCTCTCCATAAACTGAAAACAAAGCTGAGCACATGGAAAATTCCTGGGAATTTCTTCATTTGAAGTTTGAGGATGAGATAGTGTGGTAATTTGGTGGTCTTTGGTTGTTGAACTACCCATGAACCTCTATTGAAGCATAACAACAGCCACAATTAAACATAACATTAGAGAATGTGTTATTTGGATATCTATTGAGATGGACTGAGTAGATAGGAAAGGAAGCTGGGATGAGATGACATGCAAGTATTAAGTTACTAAGACAACTCAACCAAAGGAATTCTCCCCCCAGCCAAAAAAAAATCTAGAAGCATTTGGAAAATCCCTACATATGAATTGGGATAGTATGGTGATTCTCATGATATTGAGTTTCTTAACTGCCTATGAGCCTACATAAGCATATCAGTGGTTTCTATTTAAACAAAACATGAGAGAGGTTGTGTTGTTTGCCTATCAATCCACATAAACTCATTAAATATAAATTTCCCTACTTCTATATTGTCAAAATTCATTCAATCAACTTCCCTACAAATCATGTTGGGCATTTGGAAAATCCTCGTGTGTCTTTCCATTAGAAGTGTTCAATTGTGATAGGGTGGTAATTCTCATGGGATTTCTAAACTACACATGCACCCTTATTAAAGCAAACTAACAACCACACTAAAAAATGTGTAGCTTAGCTATCCATTGAGATTTATAGAGTAGATATGAAAGGAAGTTGGTCATGGAAATCAAAGTAGATATGAAAGAAGTTGGTCATGGATGAGGTCAAATGCAAGTTCCAGGTGATTTATGCATCTTGGTCAAAGAATTATCTAAGTACTTTGAAAAAATAAAAAAAAAGAATTACCTCACCTATGAATGAAGCTAGGCATTTGGAAAACCCCTATGGCTCTTTCCATTTGAAGTTTTCAACCGAGATAGTATGGTAATTCTCATGGTCTAGGGTTGTTGCACTACCCATTTGCAGGCATTGAAGCATTAAAACAGCAACCACCCTTATACAAAAGACCAGAAAATGTGTTGTTCGGTTACCCATTGAGATAGAGTGAAGGGCTATGAAAGGAGGAAAGAATAACAATGGCTATTAATTACATCGATAGTCATTTTCTTTGCGGGGTTCAGGTGGGCAAACATTGTTCACACGGTGAATTGGAGAGCTTCATTTTAGTCGTTCAAGCCAATTACATTCTAACACGTGGAATGAGTTCCGAGCAAGTTTTGTAGAGTTTTGGGTGAGAACCAGTCTCAAGTTGAGTTTTCATCGAGGACTCATTTCACGAATGGATTCAGCATGACTCATGAGTCTTGGGCAGTCTCTGTAATCCATCATTATGCTGCTCTAGCAAGCCAATGAAAGGGATATGGCTAAATCCTACCTTTGTCTCTTATAAGCAACTCACCAAGTGTTAATTGACAGTGATTATGGAGGAATTTCCCCACCAGGGTTCAAGGGTGTTGTAAAAAATTTCTTATGTTGTTGTTGTGGTCATGGGAAAGTTTTGCAGAGTTTTGGGTGAGAACGAGTCTCAAGTTGAGTTTGGATGTGACTTTGTGTAGACCTAAAACAATGCTTTCATATTCCAGAGTTCATTTCCAGTGTATGTGTTCATACTCAAGCATGATTGTTTGAGGAAGACCTTTTTGCAAACCAGTTCGATGTAAGTTTCACTAATAGAATGAAACTCTCTCTCATGAAATTGAAATAAACTAGCTAATAACATTGCCCATGGCCTTCAAAGAAATTTGCACCCAAATATGTAGGGACAAGTTCTGTAGTTTTCTTGAGATTGGAATGGTTGGAAACTCCAAAAATGCAAGATGGAAGTCTTCAGATCAAGGTGTTATGATGTTGTGTGATGCATTTCCCTAAATGACAATCTACCTTCAAGGATCTTACCTCTTTAGGTTGAGACATCCACCTAAGGCATGTTTCCAATGGCGAGGATATAGGTATCTGATTGAGTCCTTGACCACCTGACTAGAATTAATGACCATGATGGCATTCATCGAACAACAACCTCCTTGTGGGGGATTGAGTCATTGACCACCTGACTAGAATTAATGACCATGATGGCATTCATTGAACAACAACCTCCTTGTGGGGGTTCACAGACCCACTTTCTTGGTAAATGTCCACATGATGTAAGAGGCTTTGAACCCTAATGGGTGTTATAGTTGTGCCTTACTTTCAATGACTCAACTCACCTCGTGTGGCCAAAATTATACTTTGTTATTAAAACAGTAGGTTGACTACATTTTGAAGAGTTGCACTATCTCTTTTTCCATTGTCATTGTTTTGGAGCATTTGTGTGACTGTAAATTTCTCCTTAAATTTAACCACCTGCTACATTTTTTGGAAGAGATTTAGAAACTCAAATTCTGCTTATATTTCATTGTCCATATGTTTAGCTTCGTTATTGTCTTCCACATTCCCCACTCCTCTTCCACATTTTGTACCTCTCCATGCCATTGCTAATTTTAAGTTAGCATAAATTCAGAGTTGGAAGTAAATTTACATTCATTTTAACATAGAGAAGAGGGTAAAACAATTTATTACTCAAGCTGGTATACTTTACCATTTCTGAAAACAAAAGTAACAAAAATAATTGGAGATTTTGCGAAGGACGAATTGCTGGCATCTACTTTCCAGGAAAAAACTGTAACTACTTTCGGTCGGGAAGCAACCTCAATGAAAGGCAAAAACCCCCTGGATTTCTTGCTACTCTCTACTTGTAAATAGGATTAATATGTCGGCTGAGAGCTTAAAGAAGATTCCTTGTACAATCCAAGAACTTCATACCACCCAAGAAAGCAGGCTCTACTTTTCTCCCCAAATACCAACTTAACACGATACCATTTTGAGCGTTTCTCTGCACTGTAACCTTGCCATTGTTATTCGTAATAATATCATCAACATATCGCATTGCTAAGTAAGTTGTGTGTCCAAGCCTTCGATCCGACGGAGAAAAGCCATGGAAGGGATCATGCCCCGGACCTCCTCAGGCAATTTTCACAGGGAGTTGCGAGTTCCTGGTATAGCTATTTCAGCACTTATAGGAACGAACGGAACAAACATTCGGAGTTTCCGAAACTCCCCGGGCATCTCATCCCTTACACTCTCTAGTGAACCTGGAAAACTCGATATACATGGTGAATCAGAGGAAGCCGTAAATGGCGTTGCGTGGGCCCTTGAACTCCGTGTATGCTCTATTGTTAACAAAGCCAAGGGATTCAATATTGATTTTATCGTCTTCTGTTTCTGTAAGTCTCTCGCACAGCCCCTGCTTTCTGTGGACAAAATTTGTTTTGAAATGGTTTCAGAAGAATCGATTCCTTCTTTTAAAGAAGACCCCATACCGTATCTGTGTTTCAAATCTGGAGAGACATGCGAGGGGTCGACGTTTGTGAGGTCTGTATGCGATAAAATTCAATATAGGTATAAATCTGATTTGAGTGGCCTGTCTTCCCGGTTTGCAAATAATGTCGCTGTTTCAGAGAATGCCTTATATTCGTATTGGGACTTTTCGGCTTATGGAAATAAGCTGCTTTCATGCCTTCGTTCCCTGCGCTTACAGGATAGGGAAACGAGTACAACGAGTGCCCATACAGTTAAATTGAATATTCGATTTGGAAAGTACCTTCTATATGGGCCTAATTTATGTGATGGATTAGGCAATGGAGATTTCATTTCCTTGTCACGCCTCCAGGAACTCTACAGGCGACGAAGCTTCAATTATTTCTTCTCCACAGCATGTTCAAAAACAGTCATAAGAGATGTCAGGCTTCAGTTAGAACGGCTGGAATACGTCAAAGTTTCCACTCGAAAGAAAATTGAAATTGAAGTGGCAGATCTGGATGAACTAATGCAGCCTCCCCGGTTTGTTGTAACCCTCCACTGTGACGGTCATGAGGGGTTGTTTTATAACGGTGAGATCAAACGCATTTCTCGTGCAAAAGATTATTTTCAGGTGAAATATCGATAATACCCAACTTCAATGATTAAGGGTTTTTTTTTAATGTTTTGAATGGTTGAGTAAAAGGTTGGTTTAGCTACTAGGTTTATTTTACTTGTCTGATGCTTAAATACCCAACTTCAATGATTAAGGTTTTTTTTTTTTAATGTTTTGAATGGTTGAGTAAAAGGTTGGTTTAGCTACTAGGTTTATTTTACTAGTCTGATGCTTAAATTTTTCAGTTTAGTATGATATGTAAAGTTGTTAGTTTGTAATCAATGTAAATTTTATAATCAAATATGATGTATAAATAACTCTAACACAATTACGTTTTAAATTTCATGTTAAATCTTTATTTAAAATAAATCTATACCAATATTTCTGTTCAAATTATTGATATAAAGTGAGTGGATACAGGTGCTAGATGTGGATAGGGGAGCGTCGGATCATGAAGTTAAAAGAGCCTACCGAAGGTGTTTGATACGGATCCAGTTTAATAATGGGTCTGAATCTGAAAATGCTACAAGACTTGCTGAAGAAGCTTATGTTAGTCTACTAGATCCTGCAAGACGAGATCGATACCTACAGAAAGGCATGGGGACGAGCGAACCAGAACCCCTAACCAGTTCCGAAGAAAGGCCAGTAATTACGAGAATTCGAAGTCGAGCAAAGAGACATGGGTTCGTGACCTTCTGTAGAGAAGGGCAGACAACGATGGATTTCAGGCTGGGAGTTGTGAGTCACGAAGCGGACTTCAATAACATTCCCCCGGAAATAGTTGAATGGGTCGAGCAAGCATGGAGGGATCGAACGCCTGATCAGTTACTTGTTTTTCCGGGGCCAGGCAGGTTTCTGGTTGTGTACATCGGGTATACAGAGATTGAAACGTATGCTACAGAAGATTGGGAATTTCGTATTTCACGTGTAAGAGACGGGAACAGGATCGGTGTGGCGCAGAACGAGAAATGGGAGTGCGCGTTGACAAGCAGATGGTTGGAGTCGAAGGATGAGGTTGGGGTCAGCACGAGTATGGATTCCGCTGTGAAGACTCATGTGGATGCCCTCGTCAAAGAAGCCTCGAAGTTTAGTGAAGTCACTTCATGATATGAATACAAATTGCTGTGTATAATACAGCTTGCACCAACAGAGGTGGTAGTTTACGAGGTGTTTTTGCGAGATAAACCTTGATCATTCTGAAGTTAGTTTTGAAATGTAAATTTAGATGTGGATATAATAGCTCTTTCAGTGAGTTTAATGTCGATATAGTAGCTCTCTTTCTGCATAAGTGTTGTCCCAACCTTGTAAATCTCTCATATCATATGAACTATTTTGAACTTTATGGGGAATCATCTTTGCATGTGAAGTATAAATACCTTTTATTCTAAACTTTCTTTATGTTATAAAATGTTTACCATAATACTTATTGTTTTGATGCCTTACATTATAATAAAAAGGTACAATGTGACTGAATTACTTTATGTTTTTTTAAGTGTCAAATCATATGGATTCTTTCTATTTATAATAATATATATTTTTATATTTTATATGTATAATAGTTTTATTTTTATATTTTTATCGATTTTTTGGCCTATGCATTTCGAACCAACAAGTGTGGTCCATCATTAGGACCAGATGATGAACCAGCTTGTTGGTTTGAAAGTCGTCCAAAAATTTCTCTTATGTAATTTCTACCAAAAAACTTTTTTTAATTCTTTATGAATCACAAAAATTGGATTTAAAAATCAATTTTGTTGTTGATATTTTTTGTTTGTAGGTAATTTTGTAGAATATAGAAAATGTTAGTTTTTTTGGACCAGACGATGAACCAGCTTGTTGGTTTGAAAGTCATCCAAAAATTTCTCTTATGTAATTTCTACCGATTTTTTTTTTTTAATTCATTATGAATCATAGAAATTGGATTTAAAAATCAATTTTATTGTTGATATTTTTTGTTTGTAGGTAATTTTGTAGAATATAGAAAATGTTAGTTTTTTTGGGTGGATGCTATGCTCATTATATAGGACACTTATAACATTTAATGAGAGTAAAGGGGTGTATGAACAAGATACAAAGAATGTTAGATTAATGGTAACATGAAGAGATATCTTAAGATTAGTTAAATTTGGCCAAAATTAATATTACAAATTAGATGAAGGAATTTAAAGAATGTTAGCTTAATGGTAAGGTGAAGAGATATTTTAAGAATGGTTAAATTTGGCCAAATTTAATATTACAAATTAAATTAAGAGATTTGGGAAGTAAAGATGTTTTAATGAAAAGAAATTAACATTAATATGAGTTATTCATTAAATGTTGGGAGATTATTACAAAAAGAATTTATTATAGTTATTAAAATAAAACTAGTAACAATAAGATCATTGTAAAATAAATGAATTTAAATATGTGAAGAATGATCTTCATTATTTTAAATTAAAAATAAAAATAAAAAATGGAATATTGATTTTTTTTATTTAAAAAGAAGATTATATAATTTTGAATAATTAATATTTAACTTTATAATAAATTTGAATATTTAATAGTCAAATTTACTATTATAGATTAATGTGATGTATAATATTATCTATTATCAATATCAATAATCTATATTATTGATTAATAATATTAATTATAAGTTTTAGCTAATTAGTAAGGGAGAAAAGAAAAGACAAAAAAAAGATGAGAAATCACATCTTTCTAATATTAAAACTAGCAATTGCACCACATGTTGCAAAGGAAACCTCGTAAGGTAATAACATAGGGAAGAATAACATAGATGAGAAAAATGTAACATGTTGTGTGATTTACATAAATCACTAACCCTAACAACATGTAAGAAGTTGAGAGTTTAGTTGTTATAATATACCTTTCAATATAAGTGTCACATACCCAAACCCATATAATAAATATATATATAAAAAAAAATTACGATAAGGTCATAACTCCATTATCGTTATAGTTCTTGGTTAGCATGGACCGATAGGGTCATGTATTATATTCACGGGCTGATAGTGTTTGTATATGTTATATTTGTTAGACTTAATTTATCGCCCCACTCCATATGTGAAACACATCGTATAACCTAAGTGCTGCAGCATTTGGCATTCCGAGACAACTCTGACTGTCAACACCGCTGGCACCATCAGCATTGGACATATGGACGCGACAATAAATTCCGCCGGCCTGTTCACGTGAAGGGGTGTGGTTCGGGGTTAGAGAATTACCGCTTCTTTTTTTGCCGCCTCAATCGACGGTAAGGATGTTCCAGAATGGATCGGAGGGTGGAGATGCCCCCTTGACATCACTTCTGGAGGTTGATGCTATATAAACCTTCCTCTTCTCGACTCTTCGAGCTTTCCGGCATAACTCGGCGACTCTGCTGTTCTCCGCTCCCCCCCCCCCCCCGCCACAGTCAGTGGATTGATTGACGACTTTGCGCCGAGCGAACACCTACCCTCTCCGCCCAGCGCGCATCCTCATCGCCGAGCGTCCGTCCTGTGTTTTATAAACATCCGAAATGACTTCTGGTAAGTGTTGCAGTCGTTAACATATGAGTTTGGTTCTATTAAGTTTATCGTTTTTTTGGTTCTCTTGGTTTTTTCCCTTAGGAAATCAGGACTAACGATTATCCTCTGTCGTTTAATGCATAATGTAGATGTCCACCTCTGAGATTGACTCGGGCAGGGAGGTCCTCTTCAAGGTTATGGAATGCCGACGGTTCAACAGGTGCGACCCTTCAACTTTCTGTTGTTGTATGTATTTTAATCCGGGTTAAAAATGTCCCTTTCTTTTTGTTCTTCTATCTATTGGCAGAGGGTTACCCCTGCGCCTGACCGAAGCCCCAACCTTACTCTTCCATGGTTGGACGCAGATGGCGACGGGAGGTTCTTCATTGACCTGTTCCAATTCTTCTTGGTTTCGTGATATGGGTTCTAGAGAAACCCTAACGCTTCCAACGGTTCTGGGTTGGAAAGCTTTCAGTTTATGAGACTGTAGTTCAATCTTTGAATTGTTGTAGTTTTAAAACTGTGTATTGCATATGAATCTTGAGTTAAATTTCAAACGCGACTCTTCTGGTTACAGATGTTGGGTTCTAGACCCATTTGCTTCTGGAAACTGGACTGTTACAGCCTTGCGGCCGTATCTATTTTGACTTAAAACTCTGTATTTATATTTTCATATCAGTTGCGAGTCTCTTTCTTTGTTTTAAAAGAATTTGTATGGATTCTGTCACTCGAATACTGCCCAGATTCGCAATATAGATCACCGTTCAGGAAATGTATTGATTATTCTTCTGGTGTTTTGGTAGAGATTTACGTATGTTTGTATACGCTTGTTCAGCAAGTCTTTTATTACATGTTTATGAGTAATTACGCATGCATCACGGTAAAATAGTTGTTTCGGTCGTTTCGACCCTATGCCTTCTGTATGTAAGTGAATGATTGATCATATATGTTTATACCAGCGAGTCTGGATGTTTAATCGGTTTCCTAACTCGTTATATATGTATCACTGTAACTCGTTATATATATATCACTGTAACTCGTTATATATATATCACTGTTTTTTTTTAAAAGAGATAGCTCTTTGTGTAACAGTTTAGCTGCTGCTCGGTCTTCTTTTAAATTTACTTAAATGATAACTCAATAAAGCTTCGATTCCTGCTCTTTGAGTTTTTCGGTTTTCCGGGTGTGCGGTCCTATTTCAGGTATACACCACCCATTTGGGTACTCACCATGCACAAAATGATTGCGGAGCTCATTCTATACCGCAGGAGCTTACCCGGCTCTGAGGGTTATGTTTTATTCTTCTTTCTTGACCTACCTTATTTCCTGAGTTCGGTACAAATCTCGGGAAGATACTATTTTCGTGTATTAAGTTTTGGGTTATTGTTATTGTCATTCCACACCGCTGTTCTACTATTGATAGCTTCTCTTAATATTGACAAAACCCTTCTTTTTTAAAAAGAAACTACCCATGAAAACAGTTTTCTACCATCCTGTTCACAGTCGGGGTTTTAATCTTATCTTTTTTTCTAAGTGCGTTGACAACGAGGCAGTAACCTCTACCGCCAGGTTTCTGTCCCGCACTGTTCTTATCTCTTTTCCCTATTCCGGGTACAAGTACTACAGTTTATCGTATCCGAGTCACAATCGTTTGCAGACCTCCTAGTACAGCAATAGGTAGTAACATTTGTATTTTCAAGGAAACAATGTCTTATATAACACACAGATAACTTTCAGATGCTTTAAGGTTTAGTTTACTTACCTGGTCACCGCCAATACTTTAATCCCTTAGTAAATCACCTGCAGATTCTATGCATAGCTTGTTTAACCGCCCATCCATGAGACTTGTCCTCCAGGACCAGAGTCTCCCCCCAAGCTTCCTCTTGCCGGATCACTATCCTCAGCAAGGTTGCACTTCGTGCTCGACTATCTGATCCTTACCAGACTTAGTCTTTTCGTGTTTTCTTTTTCCTCTTTTCTCTCTCTGCCTGTCTCTACAGCCCAGAGTTTTGCCAACCCCCTTCCCTTTTCCCTGGAGACCCTTCCAGTTAGGGAAGGTGGTTATTTGCAGTTTTGATAACTGACTTTCTTTTCCAATTCCCTCCCGGGAGTTGCCAACACTATCATAAGTATTTCTTTATTGGAATAATTATTCTTTTAGTGCACATATAAAATAGCAAGAAATACTACTAAGGTTTTTTTAAACAAACAGTCTTCCATTGTTATCTTAATTCTGTCTTTTACCACAGTAAGATTTAAATATTTACACTTTTCCGGGGGTCATCACAATAAGAAAATTAAAATAAATTTATATTGAGAATTTGTGAATTATTGTAGTTGTGATATTCAATTTTTGTTCAATAGTGACCCAATGGTCAGGGGTAGATTGATTTGGTGTATATTGATTTAAACACTCCAATTACCAGATATTAAAAAAAAACCACTAAATTCCTAGAGAAAGTCAACCATCGGCAAAATTATGGCCTACTTAAACAAGTCCTTTTAATGTTTTTGGATATCTTGGTGTGTGATTAAGGGTTAATTTTGTTTGGGGATGTTATTATAACTTTAAGGGTTAATTTTTTTGGGGATATCTATAAGTGGTGTGTGATTAAGGGTTAATTTGATTTGGGATGTTATTATAACTTTAAGAGTTGGTTTGATTGGTAATGTTTGAATGTTAAATATATATTAGATTTGTCTTGTCATATGGATTCGATTTAAGACTCTTTTGGAATAACATTGTTTTTACACTTAGGTAACAACTACAACTCTTTTGATATATCAATGTCATTACTTCTGATTTTTGGATATATTTTTCCAAAAACATATTTTATATTATTGTTTTATTAATGAATTTATAAAAAAATAAAAATTATTTATAAAAATTATTAGTTAATGATTTAAAATTTAATTTAATAAATTTTCAATTATGAAAATATGTACCAATTTATATAGTTTATATTATTGTAATTTATATTTTAAAATAATTTATTATAAATTTTAAATTTTAATAATATATAAATACTTCATATAAATGATATTAAAAGTGTTAATAATATAGATGTTTTAGTGGATGAAATTCAATTATTTATTTATTAATTAATATTAATTAAAGTTGAATATGTAAGTAAGAGGAAAATATTAATGTAATGTAAAAATATTTAAAAAAAATCAGATTATTTCACTACAGATTTTTGCTTTTTTATTTAAGTTTGGTGATATGCTTTTGATGAAGTGTCATTTCTTCTTCTTTATATAATTATTTTTAAATAATTAAATATATTTTTAATTAAAAATAAAGTAATTAACAAGCAACACAAACTAAAAAATATATATTGCTATATATATTTTGTCCGAAATAAAAAATATAAATATGCAATAAACATATAAATAAATACATTTCACATAATAACAATCTATTTATAAATAAATTAATTGTTGATTGCAAACAATTCATAAAAAATACAATAACTAAATGCAAGTAATTTATAAAAAAAAAATTGAATTTCAGAAACTCCATTAATGCCTAATAATTTTCCAGTTGACACTATACTCTTCTCATACACTATACTCTTCTCATACATAAGACACTCAATCTTGTTCACCACATTTTGATTTTTAACTCTAGTATATAACTATCTAAATATAAAATTATTTTTTTTATTCATATAAAACGTTTTCAATATATAAAATAGGTGCATTAAATTGGGCAGATATATAACATTAAAAACATTTTGCTTCGACAAAGTACTTTGATGTTCTTCAACTTCCACTTAAATAAACAAGATCCGCAAGCAGGGGTAGTCCCTGTCGGGCCTGAAATCAAATAATAAACTAATTACAGCTTATCTGCGTTGCTAATTTGACCTGCGTGATTACCAACGCCAGCACTGGTCTCTTTATTTACATCTCTTGTTTCCTCATTCTTCTGCTAATTTGTCAACATCCCCATCCCTAAATTGATCAGTGTTTTTTCTCACATTATCTACGTTGCTAATTTGGCCTGCGTGATCACCAACGCCAGCACTGGTCTACTTATTTACATCTCTTGTTTCCTCTGTTCTTTGTACTGTAATTACTTGTGATTTTACTGAAGAAGAAAACGATGGAATTTCCTTTCAATTCGAAAATTTTAATGCATAAGAGATTGATAATGTCAAACGATGGTGGTGCTGACAAGAAATTTATTGAAGGCAGATGAATGCTAACGCTCTACCTATCAGGGAGAGTTGTGCGCGCAGTTATATATCCATCCTAGAATGAAATATTAATGGCAACGAACGTTATAAATAGATAGAGATATGAATGAAATCTTAATGGCAATGAAAGCTATAAAATAGACACACATTGTTTACTAGGTATATATGTAATTAATTTCTGTTTTATTGATATTAGTCGGAATATATACAAAGAGGGTAATGTGTCAGTTAATTAATCATACTTTATAATTTGCTAACACCTGTTAAACCTTGAAAAGTTGGAATTACCCGTAGCCATAATCAAATAACATGTAATTTTATCCTCATAAGCTTTCTTGGTGCCTAGAGTAATATAAAATGATATGTGCATGTGTTACACGTAACGGTAATATAAAGCTGCAAATTTTATCTACCCTAAACCATTTGAAATTTCATCATTAGTTATTTCTGTGACGTTAATGGCCTCTGGCTTCTTGGATTAGAATTCTAGCGAGCAAGCTTGCAGTGGGCTCCCCACATATGTTTGGGCTTTCGGCATATGTTTGAAGATGGCATTCGAGACGAAGGAATATTTTAGAAGGTTCATAGAACCATTTCTGAGATCAGAAGGTTCATGGCACATGTCTGCGTTTGCTGCCGATTCCTTTGAATA
Source organism: Pinus tabuliformis (assembly GCA_031772625.1). Lineage (NCBI taxonomy): Eukaryota > Viridiplantae > Streptophyta > Pinopsida > Pinales > Pinaceae > Pinus > Pinus tabuliformis. The sequence continues at coordinate 250,069,432 of CM062805.1, forward strand.
GGACCTATGAACTATTCTTTTGCTGTCGGGGTCTTGCTGCCAGGGTCCGCATACCTGGACTCATGATAAGAGTTTCTTTTATCATCTGCAACTTCTTTGTTCATGCCCAGCTGTTCATTTCTTGTTTCATCCCTGCCACGGGTTTCTCTTCGGCTTTACGACCCTTTTATTTTGTTTTTATTTTTCCTAGAACCTTCACTCTGTTACTGGAATTTGGGTTAGCTGACCAGTTTCTTTCGAGTTGCCTCTTTCTCTTCGGAGCCTGCCTCTGCTCCTTTTGGGGTTTCTGTTGTCTTTGTTATCAGCGTATTTTTGCAGGATTTGTGCCATCCTTGATGGGTTGTGAAGATAGTTTTTCAATGTATTGACTGCCTGTTACTGGGATTATTCAGCAGACCTGTGTGCTCTATATCATGTATTTTGTGTCTGGAAAATTGACGAATGACTGCCATTGTTTGGGCTACATCCGGTGAATCCCTATGGGATTTTTTTAGGCTACCCACAATTGGATTATGCAGGCCTGTGTGCTCTGTATCATTTATTTTGTATCTGTCAAATTGATGAATGACTCCCATTGTTTGGGCTATATCCGGTGAATCCCTATTTTGTATATGCCAACTTGATGAATGACTCCCATTCTTTGGGCTATATCCTGTGAATCCCTATGGGATTTTTTTGAGGCTGCCCATAGCACATTAGTTTGATATTAGTTATATGCCACATGATTAGGTAAATATCTTTATCTAATAGAAAAATTGTTTTTTTCCTCTTAACTAAATAAGAAAACAACAATCTGTCTACTAGTTAAATGCTGGGTGCTGCTTCTTAGCGAACATGCATGATAGACGCTGGACAAGTAGTCACAAGATGGGCCCACAAGATTGATCCCAAGGCATGACAACAGTCAAATACATGAGCAATGTGTTGCGAAGCTCCCAGGTGGAGCCTCAACAGCTACATGGCACTGGTGTTGGCAGTCTCTGAGCAATGCCACTCAGAGAAAAACAACAAATCACACTGAGAGAAAAATGACAAAATCACATCCTAGGAAAAGACGAAAAGAAGCAGAAAATCAGAATGCAGTAAGGATGCACTTAATAGTAGAGGATGGGGCTCCTTCTCCCGAAGGAGATGTGTGGAAGAAAAGGAAGAATCAAATGTCTCAGTTTTTCAGAAGACTTTGAAGAAAATTCAGATAGTGAATCCTCCATACTCATTCTCCAGAGCTTGTGGCGAGTCACAGTTTAATAGTGTAATAAAAGGCTCTATACCTACATCAAAAATCAGATCAATGTATAAAGTAGGAGACATATGTGATGGGAAGAATCAACACAGGAAAGCCAGTGCCATTTTTTGTATGTGATTTTATGCCAGATAAAGGTATTATAAGCATAATTCCCTTTCAAATAGCATTTATAATTTCCTTTCTAATAGAATTATTTTGCATCTACTTAATCAATATGCTACAAGAACAACATAATAGCTTGCCTGCACAACATACCTGCCCATAAATTAAAATGCACAATTTTCATTCTATTGTTCTGCATGTGCATCAGGCAACGCCTTTCAAAAATAAAATTTGATAGATGGTCTTGCCTCTCTTCCTATCCTTTAATTTCCAGGCATACAAAATTGCGGGGATACAAAATTCTAGGGATTCTTTAAATACTTACCGAAAAAGCAATCTTATAACAACGCTCCAAAATTTCTCCGAAGAAGCGAAACTGCCTCCACATAATCTTTAAGTAACCTTCAGACATGAACAACTTCTCTGTAGAGAAATCAACACCCCTTGTCTTCATAGAGTAGCAGTATGAATGAATTTGGAGATAGCGGTTGTAGGCCTTTGCATCCATGGCAATAATGAGAAAAAAATTCGGCAATTCTTGTGTCCCTTCACCCACAATGAAGCTCTCTCGGAATAGATCAATCGTGGTATTTGGCAATGAAGCTCTCCCGGAATAGATCAATTGTGGTATTTGGCTCGGCCCAAGCCACGTTCAAGATTGTGACGACATGTGGAGGAGGCAGGTGTTGAGGCTGTAGGTGGCGAGACAGGTTTTGTGGTGACACGATAGGCCATAGCATAATTAGGGGCAACAAAAAAACTTTGGATATAGAGGCTCCAGCTAAAAACTTTGGATATGTTATGGACAGAGAACTTCGTTTTTTTTGGATTAAAAAAAACTTTGGATAAAGTCACATTAGCCATTGTAATGTTGCCTGGAGGCCTGTGACTTCTGCAATAAGAGGTCCATTGGAAAAGTTTGGTTAAATTTTACTGAGACAATATGGCCACCCAAAAAGTTTGCTTAAATTTGAGTAACGCGCTTAGTCAACCTAAATTAATAGGCGGTCAACGTCCTATCGAACACTATAGTCCCTGCTATGCCGGAGGCAGGGACAAATAAGAGCTAAGTCGAGCCTTTCTAAACACAACTATTCAACTTCCACCGCAGATATACATAACAATTAATAGGCAATTCAGTTGATTTAAAAGTATATATATATATATATATATATATATATATATATATATATATATATATATATATATATATATATATATATATATATATATATATATATATATATATATATATATATATATATATATACATATATATATATATATATATATATATATATATATATATATATATATATATATATATATATATATATATACATATATATATACATATATATATACATATATATATACATATATATATATATATATATATACATATATATATACATATACATATAGATATATACATATACATATAGATATATATATATATATATATATATATATATATATATATATATATATATATATATATAATCCATGTTGGCCTATGAATTTTCTCGACAGAAACGTCGCAACCCTCCAGCTTCCGCCCATCCCTTTCTTTGCATCTTTCATACACTTGCCCTCCCTTCTCATCTGACGGTCAACGGAACCCTCTGTCGATTGACCTACATACCACATCTACCCTCCCCACCACCTTGCAACATTTGTGATGTTTGCCTGGGCTAAGAGAAGAGCTCGTCCAGCATAGTCGGTAGGTCTACCTGCATGGAACCGCATGCTTCCCTTGACCTCCGTCAAGCCACCAAACAGACAAGAGACAAGACCAATAGGGTTTTCTCGCACCATGCTGCACATCGCCTTGTTTTCCTTTCCTTCAACCATTCTTCCATCCTCTCCTCCCAACCACAAACCAGGTAAAGTTTTTTAAAGTTTATTTCGCTATCACTCCTCTACTACCGCGACATATGCCAAGCCCTAATAGTTATGCTTTTTGTATTTGGAAATGATGGTATGAGCGGCACAGCTCTAGACAGGAGAGGACCGGTGGCAACATCGGCCATGCCTACTAGAATTTTCTCCATTTCCGCTGCCAAATTTGAAGGGCTGACACCAATACGGTTTCTACATCACGGATTCATTTTTTTCACTGTCCTGCCCAACGGATCTCACTAGGGATTTCCTAGATAAGGTTTCCAAGTTAGGGTTCACTAGCTTAAGGTTTCCTAGTGCAAGGTTTGCTGGTCTCATCAAGGGGGTTCCAAAAACACAGATTTTATCTCTTCTTCGCACTTGCATGTCCAAAGTCATGGGTCTTTTTTCTCAATTAAGGATGTTTTTTCTTTTAAATAACTTTTTATAGAAGGTTTCACATTTTTTTGTGCCATGGACGCTCCATAGGGGCTTCACTCAATGAACCTTTTACATTTCAGAGTGTTCGTGGCATATTAAACAATACCCTTAATTTGACTACATATTGCAGAATACCTCTAAAAATCACATTATTTAACCCCCTAACAATATGAACCCAATACACCCTCCCAATTTAAGAACCCCTACTTTCACTAGATATTGTAGCTATTCATTTTTTCATTAGCATTTTTTATAACCCTTTATATTGTTCCACTAACTTTGGGCTCCATTTTTTATACCTACCAATATAAAAACCCTCTACCCCCTATATATCCCCCAATATATTATGTCATTTTTTCCTCAATAAGTACCCCCCAATATGAACCCACATGGTATGATATTGCTCCCCTAGTGAAACCCCTATGAGATGCTCTTTTTAAATTTTTCCTCTGCTCGACTGTTATTTTTGCAAAAAATAAATATTTTTTTTTTCGATGCAATTTTTTATTATTCATGTTCTTAATTTACATTTTGTCCCTTTCTTCAACTAAAATCTATGCATAAAAATTTAAGATCTCATTTTTTTGTGAAAAAAATTGTAAATTTTTTTTAATGTACGCTTATTATTTTTTTCCCCTACCATTATATTTCGCGACTATTCAATGGCATGTTTTTTCCCTCTGGGGAAAAAGGGGGTTTTTTCCTCCCTGCAAAAGAAATCTGTGTAAATAATGAAATATTGACTTTGGATAAAAAATTAAAATAAAATTGAAATAACATGGAATAAAAAATAGCTAAAAAAAATGCAGCTATTTTGATTAATTAGGTAAAACAATGAGGCTAGATTGCTAGAAATATTTGGCAAATTTAATTTTCGTTTTCGTGGAGGGGAGAGGCAGAGAGTTATAACTTTCGCGAAACTAGGTTCGTGCACCGCGAAGCAGATTTCATGGAGCTACCTTCGCGAACCGCGAGGCTAATTTCCCAGACTTGGATTTCGCGCACCTCGGAACTATTCCAGAGACTTAATGAATACTCACAGTAAAAATAACAAGATAGGTTTGGAGCAACACACTAAAACTTAGTATTCATTTCTTAAACATGAAAATACATCTACATGAGACTGCGGCTCATTTACAAAATAAAATAAAATTTTACAGAGATTTAAACTTACGCGGAGTAACAAACAGTAAAACAAAGTAACTGTTGTTTTCACGCACCCACCAAAAATCGCTCCACCATTTTCTCCACAGATACTTGTGCTATTTTCTTACTTTTTATTCTCTAACCTCTCTACACAGTCTAACTCCTACAAAATGACTTTTACATTCATATATAATTCAACATACAATTTTACATTTAATTCATGACAGAGCGAAATTAATTTTGATGTTGTTATTGAGTGTGATCAAAGTCGTGCGGGTGTTTCTGGAGTGCGGGCAAGGTTGTTGAATTAATGCTTGCCCATATCTGTTTACCTAAGTACATAAATTCTTTAAATGCCTTTATTGGGTTTCTCAATGGTTCGCGTCTGACTTTAGACCTTTTATCTTCACGTTGAGACAAAACCTGCAAAAATGTGTTCAAGTAGAGACGCAACCTGCAAAAGTGTCTGACATGTATGGCTTCAAAAGTGTCTGACATGTATGGCTATTGTCGGGCTATTTATTGCGGTGGTTGGGATTATTATTTCCAATAATTCCCTTTAATCACAACTGCCGCCATTGACAATTCCCAAACAGTTTCTCAGATAAACAAAATTTTCTCCTGCCAATGGCTTTGTGAAAATATCAGCAAGTTGTTCCTGTGACCTGCAGTGCTGCAACACAATTTCATCATTGTTAATCAACTCTGCAATAAAATGATATTTAGCATCAATATGCTTGGTCCTTTTGTGGAAGACAAAATTCTTTGACAATACAATTGTTGAGGTGTTGTCGCAAAAAATAGTTGTCGCGCCCTCTTGGTCATGACGAAGATCCCTCAACATCCTTCTCATCCAAACTACCTGACACACTGTTGTTGCTGCGACATATTTAGCTTCTGCTGTTGACAGTGACACTATTGGCTGCTTCTTGGAGGCCCATGAAATGGCTCCGGAACCCAAATGAAAAACATATCCTGACGTGCTCTTTCTGTCATCGACACTGCCTACCCAATCACTGTCAGTGTAACCAACTAGCTTGAAATCACTGGTTGCTGTGTACAAAATGCCATATTGTTTTGTCCCATTGACATACCTCAGAATCCTTTTCGTTGCTTACCAATGTGTCTCCTTGGGTGTCTCCATGAACCTTGACACCAAACTTACTGCATGCATTATATCTGGTCTAGTGGCAGTCAAATACATGAGGCTGCCTATCATGCTTTTGTATAATGTCAGATTGACATTGCTGCTGCAATATTCTTTACTCAACTTCGACCCTATGAAAGTTGGAGTGGTGCAGACTTGTTGTTCTGCATTTTAAACCTCTCCAAAAATTTTGCCACATACTTTGCTTGAGAGATAAAAATGCTATTTTCTGTTTGCTTCACTTCTATGCCCAAAAAATATCTTAGCAATCCCAAGTCAGTCATTTCAAACTCACTCTTCATTACTTGTTTAAAATCAGTGATGAGGAAATCATCACTACCCGTAAAGATCAAATCATCTACGTATAAGATGACAATGAGAATCTTACCTTCGCTCTCTTTGATGTAGAGAGTAGGTTCACCATCACATTTGTCGAAACCATTGTCCAACAAGTAAGCATCTATCCTACTGTACCATGTGTGCGGTGCTTGCTTCAACCCTTAAATATCTTTCTTTAACTGATATACTTTGTCTTCTTAGCCTTCAATCTCATAACCAGGCGGTTGCGCGACATACGCTTTCTCTTTCAGCACTTCATTCAAGAACGCTGACTTTATGTCCATCTGATACACTATCCATTTATGCTACGCAGCGATTGCCACAACTGCACGCACTATCTCCATCTGTGCGACTGGTGTGAACGTCTCCGCGTAATATCTTCCATGCAGTTGCTTGTATCCTTTGACAACTAGCCTTGCTTTGTGCCTTTCAATCTTTCCCTCAATGTTTCTTTTGGTCTTGTAGACCCACTTTACCCCAATAACATGTTTTCCTTTCGGAAGGCTCACTAACTCCCATGTGTCATTCCTTTCTATTGCTTCTATGTCTTCCTCCATTGTCGCAACCCATTTTTATTCTTTGACTGCATCTTTAAAGTGGATTGGGTCATCTACATGGCAAAATAATGCAAATAAGGAATTCAGACCTGCGCCACTATCAACTTCATATTGCTCATAAATTTCATTTAAATTTCTGAATTTTGCCCTTCTTGTGCTTGCTGAAGATGGACTTGATATGTCACTTGGTGTCACGCTTCGCGATGTGCTTGGAGAAGCACTTGCTTGGCTACGCAAAACTGTCCTATTACTTGTTGGTGGCGTTGCTTGCTGCCTGCTTTGGTGCACTTGAATAGGAGTAGAGGGAGTCACTGTTGAGGAATTACTTGCTGCTGTTAATTCCTCTCTATCCTCATGTGGTATGCATGCTTTGACATTGATTGTCTTTTCTAAACTTCCATCCCATGCTTCCTCTTCTATGAACTGCACATCTCTGCTAATTATGACCTTCTTGGTAAATGGATTGTATAGTTTGTATGCCTTGGATTCGTGATTGTATCCAACAAATATGCATTTCTCCCCCTTGCTATCCAACTTCTTTCTCAACTCATCTGGGACATGTGCATAAGCCAGACATCCAAAAACTCTCATGTGAGTGACACTATGCTTTCTTCCACTCCATGCCTCTTTAGGAACAATGTTCTGGACACTTTTGGTTGGACATCTATTCAAGATATATGTTGCACAAGCGACAGCTTCAGCCCAATAGTCATTTGGCAAATGCTTTGCCTTCAACATACTCCTTTCCATCTCCATAATGGTCCTATTCTTCCTTTCTGCCACACCATTTTGCTGCAGTGTATATCTTGTTGTAAATTTCTTATGAATTCCATGTTCCTTGCAAAATGAAGGAAGTCATTTGAGATGTATTCTCCACCTCTGTCTGTCTTAAGGAATTTGATGAAATGTCTGCTTTACTTTTCAACAAGAGCCTTGTATTGGCGAAAGCGCTCAAACACTTCACTTTTCTATTTTAGGAGAAAGACCCATGTCTTCCTTGTGTAGTCATCTATGAAGGTCAGTACATAGTGACTGCCACCAATTGATGATGTCTGCATTGGTCGACATAAATCTAAGTGGACAGTCTCCAAAGGTGTCTTTTCCCTCACCGACTTTCCTACTGGAAATGTCTCACTATGTTGCTTGCCCAAGATACATCCTTCACATATGCTGTCTGGTTTTCTATGAGTGGTAAACCCTTCACCATTGCTTTCCTATGCAGCAAATTCAAACCGACAAAGTTGAGATGTCCAAATCTCAAGTGCCATAACCAGTTTTCATCTTTTACCTTTGCTTGAAAGTTTACTTGTGTGACAGCTACCTCTTGTCTTCCATCTTCTTGTGAGTTCATAGATAGTTGTGCTTGTGCACCTTCTTTCTGTAAATCTGATATTATTTTAAGGGGAAACATTCTATTGTCTGTCATCTGAACCCTTGCAATCAACTATCTGCTTGGAGGCCTATCCAAAATTGTGCACACATCATTTTTGAAGAAGACATTGTAGCCTTTCTGCATGAGCTTTCCAACGCTTATGAGATTATGTTTCAGACTGGGGAGAAAGTAAACATCAGAGATGTATTTCTTCTCCTCCTTCTTTGTTAGGATATTAACTCTACCTTTTCCCATGACAGAGACTTTGCTATCATTCCCTAATGTCACTTCAGATTTCACACTTTCATCTAGATCAAAAAACATTTCTATGTTTCCTGACATGTGGTTGCTACACCCTGAATCTAGATACCATATATCACTCTCTTTTTCTTATGCTATATTACATGCTAAAAACATGTTATCATGGTTCTGATTTTCTCTTGTGAAATTTACACTTGGTTTGCTAGTAATGTCATATTGCTTCTTTCTACATTCATTTGCATACTGACCATACTTTTCATAGTAATGGCATTGAACTTGAGATTTATCATACCTCTGACCTTGTGCTTGATTTTGGCTTGGGCCTTGACCTGGATTTTGATTTTTGCCTCTTCCATTTGAGCTTGAAGGGTTTCTTCTTCCACCTCTATGTGGGCTTCTTCCTCTTCCTCTAGCATATGATCTTCCTTTGCCTCGACCTTGACCAAATGATACTTGTGTCTTGAAGGCATACTCCAATGAGGAGCTTGCTGCTCTATTCAGTCTATGTTCATGAGAAATTAGTGATGCATTAAGCTCATCCAATGTGAACTGTGAGAGATCGTTTGTCTCTTCTATGGCCACAACAATGGCCTCAAACCCTGCTGGTAGACTTCTCAAAACTTTCTCAACTATTCTTCTTTCCTCAAGTGTCTCATCATGAGACCTGATTTGAGTAACCAGCCCACATACATGTGTAAAAAATGAGTCTATATTATCAGACTCTTTCATACAAAGTGTTTCAAAATCTCTCCTCAACATTTGTAGCTTTGTTGTCTTAACTTTTTCCATGCCTTGGTAGGTTGTCTGCAGGATGTCCCATGCTTGCTTGGACTTTGTTGCTGCTGCAACCCTTGGGAAAATACTTTCATGAAATACTTGAAAGATATAAGATAGGGCTTTTGAATCCTTTTTCCTGTTGTCCCTTAACACATCTCTTTCTTGTTGAGATAAGGCATTGTATGCTGCTGCATCTGCTGGTTCTTAAAAACCATTCTCCACCAAATCCCAAATATCTTGAGAAGAAAACAGGGCCTTCATTGTAATAGCCCAATAATCATAATTTTTGCCATTAAACTGAGGTATTTGAGGATTAGTCAAGCTTGTGCTTGATGTTGCCATTTCTGAGTGTAAAAACAAACTTTCTACCTGCTGGTAAATATGATAAACACAATCCGCGCTCAAAACAATTTTCACTGTTAGTAAAAACACTTGTTTTTAAACTAACAGATTTTAACCTACTCTAATACCATGTTAGTAATATTTGGCGAATTTAATTTTCATTTTCGTGGAGGGGAGAGGTAGAGAGTTATAACTTTCATGAAGCTACTTTCACGAAACTAGGTTCGCGCACCGTGCAGCAGATTTCGTGGAGCTACCTTCGTGAACCACGAGCTTAATTTCCCATACTTGGATTTCGCACACCTCGGAACTATTCCAGAGACTTAATGAATACTCACAATAAAAATAACAAGATAGGTTTGGAGAAACACACTAAAACTTAGTATTCATTTCTTAAACATGAAAATACATCTACATGAGACTGCAGCTCATTTACAAAATAAAATAAAATTTTACAGAGATTTAAACTTACACAGAGTAACACATAGTAAAACAGAGTAACTGTTGTTTTCACGCACCCACCAAAAATTGCTCCACCATTTTCTCCACAGAGACTTGCGCTCTTTTCTTACTTCTTACTCTCTAACCTCTCTACACAATCTAACTCTTACAAAATGACTTTTACATTCATATATAACTCAACATACAATTTTACATTTAATTCATGACAGAGCGAAATTAATTTTGATGTTGTTGTTGAGTGTGATCAGAGTCGTGCAGGTGTTTCTGGAGTGTGGGCAAGGTTGTTGAATTAATGCTTGCCCATATCTGTTTACCTAAGTACATAAATTATTTAAATGCCTTTGCTGGGTTTCTGAATGGTTCACGTCTGACTTTAGACCTTCTATCTTCACACTGAGATGCAACCTGCAAAAATGTCTTCAAGCAGAGACGCAACCTGCAAAAGTGTCTGACATGTATGGCTGCAAAAGTGTCTGACATGTATGGCTATTGTTGGGTTGTTTATTGCGGTGGTTGGGATTATTATTTCCAACATATATTTCATCAACAATTAGACTATTTGTTCGATTAGCTCTAAATAAGCCGACATCATGAGATATCAGTTATCAATCTCTAAGATATAGCGGACGAAATCAGACTATTTTTCTCGATTAGCTAAAAGTACAAAACCGATATCTGAACTAAATCAGAACCAATGAGAGAAAGCAGTGTATGAAATTTAACCTCATGTCAATTACGGACCAATTAAAATGCCTGGCAAAATCAAAGATGATATTTGACCTCAACAATACAATGAAAGTCTCTCTCGGCCATCCATATACAACATCACAGACATAACCTTAAAAATACTTAATCTGAGTGATTGTGTATAGTATCAGAAATCCAATTTCAATATTTACAAACTATTGCAGTGAAGATCAGAATTGGATGAGAATGCTCTACAAAAGCCGAAGCTAAACATTTTTCCTTCCCATGAAAATATTATCCTTCAGATGCAAAATATCTCAATAAGATTGAACTCCTCACCTCTGCCTAGGTAAGTGCTCAGAGATGTGAGCCTGTGGCTGCATATTACATTCCTCACCTCTGCCTGGGCAAGTGCATAGAGATGTGAGCCAGCAGCTGCATATTACATTTAGCAATGGTATCGGTGAACAAGCACATATCTTCGGGGCTATTCTCCTCAGACAGGTGCGCAACATATGATTCGATCACCAGCACCCCTGCCTTCCTGTCCGCATCACATATTTTGACAGTGGAACAGTATAAGATCTTCCTCAGAAAAGCTCTGGCTGGAATTGACATACCCATAATCAAAGTAATGAACTTACATCTAAATATCACCAAGTTTCCACTGGAAAGTGTCGAGAGAAGTCACTTTAGCAGTTATGATGGACGATTAAGGGAATGCGAGGCAGGTGGTTACAGATCAATGATTTGTAAACACGTAATGAGCTTCTCTTTAAATATTGCCATGTTTCCATTGGAGGGTAGTAGGTACAATGAAGTGCATGCAAGGAAAGTCATTACAAATGAACAAGTAATTGCATTCGATGCAGGTCATTACAGATGAACAGTTGAACAAACTCTATTAACCGATGTAAACCAAGAAGTCAGTTTAAATTTCAATAGATGAACAGTTGAATAAACTATTAACCAGCGTAAACGAATTCAGTTTAAATTTCAATCGATGAATAAACTGTTAACGAGTGTAAACGAATTCAGTTTATGCCAGAGTGGTGCAGATTATGCCAAAGTGGCATGGGAGGGGAGTTCAATTCAGAGGGAACGCCTTACGACGTAATTAATACAATTATAATAATATAATTATAAGTTAAATTGAGAGATTTAAATTAATTTAATGTAAAGAAATGGATTTTAATATTTATTATATATTAATGCAGTCATATAAATTACATAACTGATAGATGTTTATAAGTATCAAAACACTTATTTATAATACATCTCATATTATCAAAAATAAAAATAAAAAGTAACTATACTATTATGATTGGAATTAATATATGAGTTAAACATATATACATTTAAAAAGAATGTATAACTAGAAAATCTATATAAATTAAATGGATGGTAAATTTCAATAGTCATCAATACAAAAGAGACACTAAAACACTTCATAATATATTTCACATTGTTAAAATTAAAAAAATCATAAAATTAACTCAATTATAACTTTATTTAAAAAAAATTCCCAATGGGGTGTTTTTTCAAGATTAATGGGATACCCCATAACAAAGAATGCATTAAATATTAGGGATGGTGTGGAAACCCCCATGAAAGTTAAGACATGTGAACGTTAATTTCATTGGGTCATATGGTTTATGAGGAAGGGATTCCTTCAAGTAGATGTGTCTATCTGCAAAAGTGGCAAAAAAAGAAAATTCCAGGTCCTCCATTGCCGCAAGCCTAGCTAAGGGAAACTTCGAATGTGGTGATGTTTATCCATAAGAGTTTACAACTATTTGTAAGCTTCCCTACTATACTTTTGGGTAGCATTTTGGGCAGGGGAATTATTACCCTAACTTTGTATCACATTAGTTGGGTGGGAGAAATTATATTGGTCAACAACACTCGTAATCCTTTGCAAACGATAATATGAGGGGGTGGTATCTGTGATGTAGGATATAGCTTCTTGGACACACTTTATTCCTATATTGTTTCTAGCTACTTGGTCGCCCTCGAGGCTTTTTCATCGAAATTTGGAATTGTTTTCTAATTTTGGGTAATTCACAACCCTTTATCTCTTTATCATTCTATTTATAACGTTCCTATTTGAGCCCTAATATGAGATTGAGGTGATTATTAATTGGTCTTGGTTGTATTTCTTTTCCTTTGATTGCACCTGTGGTCTAGCACTCCCATCTTGCGACGCACTTTTGTTTATGCATCCTTCTAGTTGTTTTATGAGGTGTTGTTATTTTGTCTATGGTCAATTCCTCCTAACCTCGTCGCTTACCTCATCTTGCTAGCCTTTCTAGCCCTTTCCCTAGATTTGGCTAAGACAAGCTATCCTAGTAAATCTCACGACTCTATCACATTATATACTTGCACAACTTGTTGGTATTGACTATCCCTATTGATCATGCAAAGGAAAATAATGAGAAGTAGATGGGGAGGGTGTGGTCACAGTCCTCATGGATGCAACTAAGCCGAGTAGCAGGCTCAAGAGGTTGCTACTAGCTATCACTCAACTCTTCCCCGGAAACAAGGAAGGAAATTCACCAATTGGAATCCATTGTAGCTAGGGAAAGAAAATCCTTTTCAGACTCTAAAATACTAGAGAATATTTCTACTTGGATTCCTAACCCTAGATATAATATAGGACTATGGAAGCAATACTTCCATGCCTTTTCTTTGTATTGGCAAATGATGACCCTGTTGGGCAAGGTACTGAAGGATAAACAAGAAGAATGATATAACATTTTTTCCAACCAGGAAAATGTCAAAAGAGTCCATAAGAACCATAGAGTTTGTTTAAAAATAATGCGACATGTGGCTGGACCATACATAGTTTCATCTTCATTAGGAACCTACTCCTCCAGCGCCTCTGAGGGTGAGGGGCAAAGTTCTAGCACTTGTTATCTCTTCTCAATCTTGACTACCAACATGTTGGTTTTTTGTTTTCTATTTTATAGTATTGTAGGGGATACTTTAATCATGTTAGAACTACTGAAACTTCCTCAATTTTGGACAAACTAATCTATAGGTAGGAGGTCAATAATATATGTTTCTGCTTGGTAGATCAGGCCCACTTATAAGTGATATGTTTATTCTCATGGAATGGATGATGTATTTATCTTGAATGACTATCGGGAAATGCAACTTCCGCTTACCAAAAAATACTTTATTTTAAATTATTAATATATAGGTTAAATATATATACATTTGAAAAAACATGGAACACGACTCTTATCCATGGAGATTTATCTCAACTTTATTATGGAGATTCTTAATCTCTAAATAGTCTTTGTTGCAATACCATGACATATCAATAACATGTTCCTAAGAAATCATAACTCATTTTAAATGACACTTGTTTATATGACATCTTTTTAACTAATCAATTTAATTAAAAGATAAGAAAAAACCATAACTACTTTGGGATAAATCTCACCTTTGAGTTGTGTAAACTACTAAGAATATTCTAAAAAATTTGATGGAGGTTAAATCCCTACCATCCACCTAATAATTATTGATAATTAAATTAAAAGTTTGGATTCCCAATTCCAAAATAGACATGCCTATCAACATGACAATATTCTTAATCATGAAGATCACCCCCCACTTTACTATGGAGATTCTTAATGTGTAAATACACTTTGTTACAATACCATGGGCCAATACCATGGTTTACAAAATAGTACCACATGCCCACAAAAACATAACTAAGTCATGTTCACATACCACTTACTCATATGATATTTTTGAATTAATTAATTTAATTAAAGGACAAAAATGGCATAACTACTTTTGAGATAAATCTCAACTTTTGATTTGTGACTACTGAGAATATTTTAAAATATTTCGTAGAGGCTAAATCCCTACCATCCACTTGATAATTATTGATATTCAAATTAAAAATTTTAAAACCCTACACCAAAATAAATATACTTATCATTATAATCATTACAAAAAATCAATATTTATTTTAAATAATAAAATTATTTAAAAAAAAACTATATAAATTTTATTAATAAATTTGAATATTTAATATTTAAAATGAGCAATAATGTTTCTAAAGTCCAATAATAATAATAATAATAAAACCTATATATAAATTTTATTAATAAATTTAAATATTTAATATTTAAAATGAGTAATAATATTTCTAAAGTCTTAAACAAAAAGAAATCAAATAAAAGGGTGAAGAAAGAGCAAAAATAAAAAGAGCCGAGAGAGAACTTTGCTAAAGGCGCAGAGAGAATTTAATATGCATGCAAGAAAATGATTAAATAATTTAAAAAAAAATAGATTAAAGTGTATATATATATAATTTTAAAAATTTATAATAATTACAAATTTTTATAGGTTTATGGAGTATCAAGTAGACATTGAAAGGTGTTTTTGTTAAGTTGCTTCACAAGAATCATCTGACTAGAAGTTGCTATGCAAATGTTATGCTATTTAGAAGTTGATTTTTCAGTTTTCACCACCATAATTTGAAAGGATGCTAGGTCATCCTCATTATTCATGAAAAATGGGCTAGCCATATGATTATGAGGGAGAATACTCTAGAAGAGTCTTTACTGTAACTAAGGGTTGAGGTTGCCAAACTTAACCACTAGTAGGCTATAAAGTTGTGTTATAACTAGGCCACTAGGAGGAAAAGGGGTTACATCTTTTCAAGTGCATTTGTTCCATAGTTAAGCAAAAATAGCCAAG
Organism: Pinus tabuliformis; assembly: GCA_031772625.1. Taxonomy (NCBI): domain Eukaryota; kingdom Viridiplantae; phylum Streptophyta; class Pinopsida; order Pinales; family Pinaceae; genus Pinus; species Pinus tabuliformis. The sequence continues at coordinate 250,084,908 of CM062805.1, forward strand.
AGGGATAGGAAATATAAAAAACAAAGAGAATTTTTACATTGTAGTAGCCCATGAGCCGCAAGCCATACTTCTTTGTTCTAGAAACCATATTTCCATTCAAACAATGGGAGTATAGTAGCTTCACCTTCCAATTGAGTTTGCCTCCCAAAAGGGTTTTCCCAAGTCCTATCATGTGTCAAATTTGTTTGTGAGATTTTATTTTTCCATTCTCTATTGTCGGCATAATTTTAACTCGTATGCATAGCTATTAACAGTAATCTACAGATCTATAAATCTAAATAGATATAAAATTGTAATAGTGCTTATTTTAGATTTTTAAGTATAGTTTTATAAAATCTATTGAGACAAACTATTTAATAAATTATCCAAAACAATTTACAAATCAAATTTGATATAACCTTGATCCACAAAATAATCTCACAAATCATAAACAAATTAACAAACTAAAAAAATATAAACTAGTTAATATTAATAATAAAAATAATGGTTTGTAGATTTTTGTGGTGTGGTTTTTGAGATTCTCCGAAGTCTTCATTTTTATGTTGTCTACATTTCGAGTCTAGAACAAGACTCATCCTCATGTTTGATTCTACAAATAAGAGAAATGAGAGTTATAAATATGATCTGGTATGTTGTCAAGTTGAGAAGCCAACCAGCTCAAGATGAATGATCACTTTTAATTTAAACAAATTTTTATTTCAATTCATTTTTATTATCTTGTTATTTAATTAATAAATTATTTATTAATAAATCTTTCTATGATACTCTATTTTATTTTAATAATAATTTTTATGGATTAATGTTTAAATTTTTATTTCAATTCATTTTTATTATCTTGTTATTTAATTAATAAATTATTTATTAATAAATCTTTCTATGATACTCTATTTTATTTTAATAATAATTTTTATGGATTAATGCTTTAATTATTGCTAATATATTTTAGTATGAGTTATATTATACTCAATTAATATAAATCTAATCTTGATATTATTAATCTCATTACTACATTTATGTTTTCAAATTTTTGTACTAAGTTTTTTTTGTTGATTCTTTAATAAATTAATTTTAATTAAATTTTATAATTTATTTTACCTTTTATTTATTGAAGAGAAGTATTAATATATTAATTTATTAATATTTTTATTTTTGATTTATTTAAGCCTATGTTATTAGTTTATTGATAATATATTTTAATATGAATCTTAACTATACCTAATATCAAATCATGTTACTAGATTATATAAGTAATATTATTTAATAATACTTAATATTATTTTTAGGGGTAAGAGAGGGGTGGAGCTGGGTTAATGAAGGATTGGGTCAAAGGAGGGAGGGGTTCAAAAGGGGCAGGGTTAAAATTCACAAGGGGAGGAGCATGAGAGGGTGATAGGGAAATTTTAGGAGGAGATGGGGAATGTGATATAGGAGATAATTGGTAGGGGTAGGGGGTGAAGGTACGGGAATGATGAAGAATGGTAAGGGTGATGTGAAAGGGAGAGAATTTTATTCATTGCAAGGGAGAAGGGAAATCCAATTTCTACTAACTTCCAAGCCTCCATCCCTATTGAGGTTGTACGGGTGCTTGATGATTTGAAGTGCCTCCCGCACTTTACATTTAAAATGATGTTTTACATAGGCAATTATCTTTGTGTCTTCAAGGCATATACGGTGGTTTGTCTGTCCTGCATGCTCAGCTAAAGCTGAAGAACGAGTTCAGGCTTAAGAGCATGGTGCAGATATCTAAAATGAAAGAACTCAACTTAAAGAGCATGGTGCAGATATCTGAAATGAAAGAACTTGTTCTTCAGCTTTAGCTGAGCATGCAGACAAGACAACCCACCATATCTATCTTGAAGACACAAAATTCATTGCGAATGAAAAATATCATTTTAGACGTAAAGTGTGGGAGGCACTTGAAATCATCAAGCACCCATACAACCTCACTAGGGATGGAGGCCTGGAAGTTAGCAAAAATTGGATTTCCCTTCTCCCCCGCAATGAATAAAATGCCCTCCCTTTCACATCACCCTTACCATTCTTCATCATTCCCACACCTACACCCCCTACCTCTCTCAATTCTCTCCTATATCACATTCCCCATCTCCTCCTAAAATTTCCCTATGACCCTCTCATGGTCCTCCCCTTGTGAATTTTAACCCTACCCCTTTTGAACCCCTCCCTTCTTTGACCCAATCCTTTGTTAACCCAACTCTACCCCTCTCTTACCCCTAATAATAATATTAAGTATTATTAAGTAATATTACTTATATAATCTAGTAACATGATTTGATATTAGGTATAGTTAAGATTCATATTAAAATATATTATCAATAAACTAATAACATAGGCTTAAATAAATCAAAAATCAAAATATTAGTAAAGTAATATATTAATACTTCTCTTCAATAAATAAAAAACAAAACAAATTATAATTTAATTAAAATGTAATTAAAATGTAATTTATTAAAGAATCAACAAAAAAGCTTATTACAAAAATTTGAAAACATAAATGTAGTAATAAAATTAATAATATCAAGATTTATATTAATTGAGTATAATATAACTCATATTAATTTATATGAGCAATAATTAAAGCAATAATCCATAAAAATCATTATTAAAATAAAATAGAGTATCAGAGAAAGATTTATAAATAAATAATTTATTAATTAAATAACAAGATAATAAAAATGAATTGAAATAAAAATTTGTTTAAATTAAAAGCGATCATTCATCTTGAGCTGGCCGGCTCCCCAATTTGACAATATACGAGATCATATTTATAACTCTCATTTCCCTTATTTGTAGAACCAATCCTAGGATAAATCTTGTTCTAGCCTCGAAACGTAGACAACATAACAATGAAAACTATGGAATATCCGAATCTAGAATCTCAATAAAAATAACTAATAATAAAAATAACTAGCCAATAATCATCATATATCATAGTAAAACTCTATATAAAAATATCAAAAGAAAAACCATTAAGATTGATTAAAGTAACTAAACTTTAAAGTAACTAAACTATTTTAATTTCTAAATGAAAATTATATTACTTCAAAAATTGTAAAAGAGTTATAATAAATAAACATCTAAGGGTTATATGAAGATCATCATCCTATGAAAGCTAACAAGCCTAGCATATGAGCATTTGCGTAATAAGTGAGGAGTTTAGGTCCTACATCACATCAAACCTAGTGTTAACATGAATCACTAGATCATTTTAAAATGCTCCCATCTCAATGTTTTTTTTGTGCATGGCTACATTTTACCTGTGATTTGTAAAAATTCCCTAAAATATCCTATAATTGGACGCAACGGCAAGACATTCTCTTTTCCAATACCATTTTAATATCAACTCAAAATAAATCATAATCATCATTTTCTTGATCGGATCTTTCTTTCATTATTAAACATTGAAAGAAAACTAAACAACTCAAAATATTTCATGTAAAAAATAATGAAGCCTTCCCATATGTTTGACTTCCATTTTAGGAACTCCCTTTAGAGTAACATGTGCCCCACTTCTTCTCAAGCCAAGAGAGCTAAAATGGCACTAGGTATCTCATATGTCCATATAGTACACAAACCTTTAATGACAGTTAAAATACTTCTACTCCACTATTAATGTTTCCTCTATGATATTACATGTAAAAGACGTTGACTTCCATTTTAGGAACTCCCTTTAGAGTAACATGTGACCCACTTCTTGTCCAGCCAAGAGAGATAACATGGCACTAGGTACCTCATATCTCCATATAGCACACAGACCTTTAATGATAGTTAAAATACTTTTACTCCATTATTAATGTCTCCTCTATGATATGTAAGAGCTAACATGGCACTAGTATCTCATATCTCCATATAGTACACACACCTTTAATAACAATTAAAATACTTTTACTCCATTATTAATGTCTCCTCTATGATATTACATGTAAAAGATGAAATTTAAAATTTAAAGAAGTAATAGTATCTATATTAAATTTAATCTAGATATGAACCATATATATCTATATGTATTCTTTCTTGTATTAAAGATATTCAAAGAAGTATTATTTCTTATACCAAAGATATTCAAAGAAGCCGTAAATGCACCATATGGATTTTTCTTTCTTCCAAAGATATTATTTCTTAAAAAAGCCCTTTCTAATAATCCCTTATCATGGTAGTAATCCAAGTTGATCTTGAGGGGAAGTAAAATTCCATATGAGCCTCTATCCCACATCCTTTCTTTCTTTGGGACCCTTATTCTCTTTAGGAAGAAATTTTGAAAAGAAAAAATCAACCGTAGGAAATTCACCTCAACGCTATGAATTTTATGATTTTGAAGGAAAGCCTTGAACTTCCTTGAAAGACAGATGAATAATAATTATGTTCTTGAAAATCATTATATTTGTGTCCATGAAGTTTCAAACTTAAAACATTTATACAAGGAGTCCCTGAGCAACTTACCTATCACTATTTGTTTTATGCCCCTTTAGCTATACAATAGTCCATCTCAATTTAATGTATCTAATATTTTTTCCATTTAAAATGAAAATAAATTTATTTTCACACATCTTCTATAGGATATATTGTTCTATCTACCACCAACATTTTATAATATTATTTGTTGAAATTTATAATTTTTTTAACTATGTTAATTGATTTTTAAGATAAAATCTTTTCACATTATCCTCATTTCAATCCACTAAATGACTAAATATCTTGAAAATACTTTTCAATATTATTATTTTATTGTAAAATCTATATTAAAGTAATATATCAATATATACTATGGACACGGTATGTCAACTGAGGAAGAGGTGGGAGGGTACAATAGCTTTCCTCTGGCACATGATCAACAAGATTAAATTGAAATGTGGACCTTTCATCTTTAGCTCCACCATTTCATGCATTTAAGTCAGCTAAAGTGGCAGTTCATACATGACAATTCAAAGGAGGACACATAGTTCCATAGATGTCGATTAGTATTGGTGCATCATATAGGTAGATATAGATGGTTCAAATAAGGTTAAAAGCAATAGAGATGGGATGAGGTGGCTAGAGTCCCTATAGATAAATGAGGGTCAATTTCTCCTCTTGATGAATGAGTCATTGTTTAGCCATAATATATTAAATAAGGTGTTCTCCTTCATTCCTTATTTGTTTCCTTTCATATTTATCTATTCCATTCTAGTAACATCTATGCTCTGAGTCTTTTTCCAGTTATGTGCATTCTCCTATGGTGGTATGCTTTGCATGGAAAGGGGGTTCCAAAAGGAAAGGATGGGATTCATTGTCTAATCCTGAGTCTACCTCTTTAATTCATATTGGTTGGTCAAACTCTATTTTTTTAGTTCACATTCCTCTATTGATTTTTGTTAAGCTAGTATATGTTTTTAATCCTCTCCCCAAGCCCCTATCCTTCTCTCTTAGATCCATATTAACTATAGGAATATTGGTTTTAGTATCAGGGATTATTTCACTCTAGTTTATCCAAAGGAAAGAAATTAGGAAGGGCATTCTCGATACCAAGTCCTTATGAAATTTGGGGTTAGAAAGAATTTTTAGGGCTTCATTCACAATTATATCTCATGGTATCTCCACGAGGGTTCCGCAAAATAGTCCTTCATGGATCCCTCTCTCTATAACCCGTCTATGAGTTATATTGTGGTATCTTTATACAATATCCATATACTCTCCCCTAGTTGTGTGATACATCCTTGTTTCCTTTTTATTCCCTTGACAAATGGTAGGGGTGATCATTGTCATAGGGGATGATAAGATGTCTTAGGGCCCTCTACATATAGAGCTTAGAGGGATGTGAAGAGGTTAACTTTAATTTATCATAACACCACTCCTTTGGTTGTCTAGTAAGAGATTAAGAAGGAAGAAGATGGGATTTGGGTTGAATTTTGGAATTTTCCAATGAGGAAGTGCTTGCACGGGTTGGGAAATGGTCATTCACACATGGACAATAAGGACATGTAGTACTAAATGTATGTAGGCTATTAACATATATTGGTAGGTAAAAAATATAATAGTATGAGTTTTGGTCGAGTGATCAGAGGACCAATAACAAATTCTTCTATGTTTGGATGAGACCCAAAGGCCAATGAAGAAATTAGATAAGAAAGTAACAAATATGGCTTGTGCACTAGAAAACTAGGAGTCTATGGCCTTAAAGGATGAAACCAACCAACCTGTAACCATTAAAGTGGACTCACTCTCTGAATAATCAGTGATATTGTTTAATTTTGACAATTTATCTAATTTTCTTCTAAACTTTTTAATAAAATGTGGTAAATGTAATGTTAGAAAAACTAGTAAAAATAGAATTAGTACACAAAATTGTTTTAATTTCTATTTTGATTTTGAATAGTTCAAATAGACAAAATCAATTTCAAAATGTGTCTAATTTAATTTCCTCAGTAACAAACCAATCATATATAAACATTAATATATAATACTTATGTAGTTCGATTTAAAACCAAGAACGATCTAAAATGAAGAAAAACACATCATTACTATGTAGCTTGATTTAAAACAAAGAACAGTTTAAAATACAGTTAGAAAGAAAAATATAAAAAACAAACATCCGTGCATGGCATACTTAATGGAATTTTACTTTCAATAAATATTGTTTACTAATAAAAGTAAATGGTTGAATACGTACTTCTTATACATATGACACATTGAATGTTTTTTCGAATAGTGATTAAGGGCTGATCATTTGATGGAGAGGTGGTTGTGTTTTTTTTTTTTTTTTTTTCCTTTTCTTAATTTTGAATTTTGAAATTTCACATATCAAATAAGGTTTGGTTTACAAGAATGTTTGTATATTTTTATTATATATAATTAAATTATAATTTCTAAAGTAAATAAATTAAAACTAATAATTATGGTTTATATATAATTAAATTATGATTTTTAAAATAAATAAATTAAAATTAATAATTATGGGTTAAATTTTTAAATGATTATAAATTAATAAAAAATATTATAATAAAAAAATCAAATATATATAGTAATTTAGAAGAATAATTATAGTTTAAATTTTCAAATAATTATAAATTAATAAAAAAAATTATAATATAAAAATCAAATATATATAGAAATTTAGAAGAATTTATGATTAGGTTGTTTAAGGGTTGATTTTAGTTGTTACCATTATGTTTTTGAGCATTAAGACTTGTTTTTTTCTCCTTAAATTGGGTCACAACTATGAGATTAAATTTTGGATTTCTTAATTTTCACATATTCACATCATGTGGATCACCAATTGAGGTGTCCCCTTAGGACAAATCATTATATATTAATAAAATTATTTATAATTAAAAAAATAAAATAAAAAATAAAAAATCTTTATTCGCATTTGATAAGTAAGTGATTTTACTGAAACTGGTCATAAGTTGGTTAATAAGGTTGGTCATCAATTTTATTTGATAATATTCCAAATATTTATAAAAATAAAATATATTGTATTAAAAATTAATCAGATAATTTTTTTTTGTAAAATTGTATATATGATATGATGATGATGATGATTAACACCTAGTAAAATCAATACTTTCTATTAGACCTTAAAAAGATTATTCAAAATTCTTTATTATTTTATTTTTATGTATAAGAGAGTGTTTTTTATTTTCAACATTTTTTTGTATGATAAAGTAATTAACAAACACTTCTATTCAATATTATTTTAAGTTTATCTTGAGTGATAATGAGAAATGATTATCATCCTCACAACCCAAATTCAATTTTTACACATAATATATAAAACTTATAAAATTCTATTTGGTTATAAAATCATGAACATTATAAAATATCTTATCCCATAAAATAAAATGTTTTGTTATATATATATATTCCTCACATCATGATATTAAGTTCAAATACCTAAGACACATAATATGTATTTTAATTATTTAATATTTTCTAAAGGAACTTATCATTACCACGTGATGAAGTCAAGATCGTTCTTTAAAAGCAGTTTTATCAGGATAAACATTATTTATTAAAAAATTCTTATTTTTTAAATAAATAAAACATAAGTCATATCTCCATTAATATATTGATATATATGTTGTGTTTGTAAATGGTAACATGATATTAAATTCAAATGTTTGATACATATTATAAGTTAATATTTTTTATTTAATAATTTAATATTTTCCAAAAAAATTTGTGCATTGTAACATCCTTAAGATAACTCATCGTAGAATCAAAAGTTACGAATCAGTTATTAAACTAATTTTTTATAAGATAACTCATCGTAAAATCAAAAGTTACGAATCAATTATTAAACTAATTTTTTATTTAATAATTTAATATTTTCCAAAAAAAAATTGTGCATTATAATATCCCTAAGATAACTCATCGTAGAATCAAAAGTTACGAATCAGTTATTAAACTAATTCTTTGTAGTTGTGAAATTGAATGGGAATCCCAGGCAAGAAACAAGGAAAGTCTCCCACGCAATGGGAGGGGGAAGCTAGTCCATACTTCGGGTGAGCGTGGCTTAAGCTTGCATGGAGTATCAGAGCTAGCAGTGGCCGAAGCTTTTCTGAAATGGCAGCAGAGACTCCTTTGCACTTGATGTCTACTCTGACTTTATGAGACTTCCATTTCCCCATCCTCACTCTCACACGAGTCTGCAAATCCAGGTCTAGTTTGACTTTCCCCTTTGACTGTGCGGATTTCAGATTCTTGGCATCGGAGGAACTAAGGGCCAGGTTTTGACTCTTACGATAGACTGTGGTGTTCTTGGTCCCATGAAAGAAACCAGGGATGGAGCCGTCTGCCAGATCTACGTCACCCAAGGAAATTTTCACAAAAAAGGGATCGTAATAAAAGCTTACCTTCTTGTTCGGATTCCTTGCATCTACTTGCAGTACAAACTCATAGTTGAGGTGGGAATCTTTGGTGACATTGAATTTGGGGATCTGCACTGAGCTCACTGCAAAGCTGGGCTCGTGAGGCCTGTAGACGATCCAGATAACCAGTGCAATGATCCATATATTGGAGCGCAGAAACATTCGGCTCTTCGAAGGGCAGCCTAGAAACCCATTGGGAAGCATATTAAGGTTCAATTTTATAACTTAGTTCACCAATGAGGATGATATCCGGATTGGAATGGGGCACATAGTGTTGTGGCGTGGTTCCTTGTTATTGGAATTCTGCAATCGTGCTATACAGCAAGTTTATCAGCTATTCTAACAGCCACACGTTTAGAACCAACCCTTAACGACATCAACAGTATAGTGGCCAGCAGTCTAAAAATTGGTTAGTATATATATTTGCAATATTAAAAGATAAGTAACTTGCTCCCCTTCTAGCAGGAAAAATATATGTTTGTTTTATTTGGGTATCTTATTAAGTATTTCTTACCAGATATAGATAACATATGCATAATAGTATGCACTAAAAGATTAAATATTTTACATGTTTTCTTGGTGAAGAAAACATGTTAATGCATGCAGTAAAAGATTAAATATTTTATATGTTTTCTTGGTGAAGAAAACATGTTAATCCATGTAGTTAAAGATTGAATATTTTATATGTTTTCTTATGTTTTCTTGGTGAAGAAAACATGTTAATGAATGCAGTGAAAGATGATTAATTTATATGTTTCTTGGTAAAGAAAATATGTTAATGCATGCGGTAAAAGATGATTATTTTATATGTTTTCTTGGTAAAGAAAATATGTTAATGCATGCGGTAAAAGATTGAATATTTTATATGTTTTCTTGGTAAAGAAAGTATTTTAATGAATGCATATAAAAGAAATAGAAGTTAAGTTGGATTTTATTGAGAAATGATATATGCTTTATTGCATTGGGATACTAGCTAATCTCTAAGTTTCTAGCTAATGATGTGTTTCTAGGCACATAGATATTCATTTCTATAGTTTCTTTTCAGAAAAAGAGTGCATACTTCATGTATGAAGATGAAGGCTTTTATGAGAGTTTTTTTGAAAATAAAAATAAAGGTTCTTTCCTTTAAAGACACATATGAATAGCGTTCATACAAGAACCAGAATCCATACTCGTTTCATGAAAAGACTATGTGCATTGAAGTAAAAATAATTGTGCTAGGAAAAAACACATGTTGCATGCACATAAGGGTAAGGGTAGTGATTGTGACTTTGGAAATATGAGTCTGTGTGTACAAAGAGAACGTGATCATGTTAACTTTCTTGAAAATAATAATCTATTGAAGAGATTGTCTTGTTAGATGAGTTGTGTTGATTTCTTGATTTTAATGCGTAAAAGGTAAGTAAACCTTGTTGTTGTATCTTGATTTTTATGCATAAAGATGGATATCTTTAATAATTTCTTGAAAGAGAAGCTTGAGAAACCCTCATATAGGAAGATAGAGAAATGAGGTTATAATGACTTCCTTTAAGAAAGAGGTATGTGGTTTTTTGTATGAAATGATGGTAGTATTCTAGTGAAGGGAATATGTGTTGCATACATTAAAGAAGGGTTAATATGATAAGCAATGGTATGAACAAGGAATAGTCATTGTGATATGGAGTTATGTTCTTTTCATGTTAGAGAGACTATGTTGAGTTCTCGAAAAATAACTATGTGAAAAGAACGTATGTGCTTAAGCATGGAAATAACAATTTATTACATGTACGAAGATATAACGAATGTGTTATACGTGTTAGTAGAACTAATGAGTTAGAACTCTTAAAGAGAATTATGCATTAGTGTAAATAAACATTGTGGAGGTCAAACAATATTTACTTGGGTGTATGTACTAGTTAAATAGTATGTCATGCTTGCTCATGCATATGAGTAGATGCTAAAAGATCTCTTTTAGAGGTTGATTACTAATTCATTATTATGGTATCTAATCTTGTTGCCAAAGCTTGTTGACGACAACATTGACAGGAAATGATGGCGGTTGGTGCCAAAGAAAAGTGATGTTAACATAGTGGCAGGAAAGTGATCAATGGTCCATGCAGATGAGTTCGAGTTGCAGGAACATACATTGCTAGAACAATCATGCCACAAGGAATGTTGTATGTGGCAGTATGTAAGTAAAAGATTACATGAAAATTGTATTAGCTTTTAGCTAGTTATGTGACAACTTAATGATAATTCATTGTAATGATTTTATAACAATGGTTAAGGGATGGAATCCCTTATAAGCCATTGAGTGAGGGGTGAAATCCCTCACGAGCGTTTAATAAGAAGATTAAACGTTTGCTGGTTTTCACCCTACGGGGTTTCCAAGGTATATCGGTGTTCAATGGTGTGATTGCCTTTAGTGTTAGTTGGATGATGTTGAATCCTTGATGATGATGTTTCTCTATTTCGATGTGACAATCATAATGTCCTAGTACGTGATTATTTAATATGGTTAAGGAAAATCATAAAATGGACGAAAGGTTCATGAGACAGTTTATGTTATTACACTACCACAGTGGTGGTTAACGGTTACGCAAATGCTATGCAACTTACTATCTTCTATTGCAATTTACTTTATGTACTAATGAACATTATATTTAATGGTTAATGAAGAATGTGGAGTTGTGAATTGGATAATTACTTGCGGGTAATTTGTATAAAAAATTCTAACTCCTTGCTTTTACATGTGAGGTTACCGCGGTACATTACATGCATCTTCACAAATCAGGAACCTTCCTTAAAAATAGATTTTTTACCATAAATATTATTTATTTAAAAAATATAATTTTTAAGTAAAAAAAATAAAACATATTTTTATTAATATTTTTATTTATATGTTATTTATTTAAAAAATATAGTTTTTAAATTAAAAAAATAAATCATATTTTTATTTATATGTTGAAATTAAATTCAAAACCCTAATACATAATATGTAATTTAATATTTTTAAAAGACACTTATTGTGCATTATTACATGATAAGTCAAAATCCTTATTTAAAGATAATTTGATGGAGTCAAAATATTTATTTAAAAATAATTGTGTGATATAGTCATAATTTTCAAATCAATGCAATGTAAACAAAATTTCCCTCATTGAAATTATTACACAATACAAATAAATTAGCTAATTCAAGTTAAAATCATTGCATCATTTAAAGAAAAATGTATTTATTTAAAAAATATAGTTTTTAAATAAAAAACTAAATCATATTTTTATTAATATTTTCATTGAAATTATTACACAATACAAATAAATTAGCTAATTCAGGTTAAAATCATTGCATCATTTAAAGAAAAATGTATTTATTTAAAAAATACTAGTTTTTAAATAAAAAAACTAAATCATATTTTTATTAATATTTTCATTAAAATTATTACACAATACAATTAAATTAGCTAATTCGGGTTAAAATCATTGCATCATTTAAAGAAAAATGTATTTATTTAAAAAATATAGTTTTTAAATAAAAAAACTAAATCATATTTTTATTAATATTTTTATTTATATGTTGAAATTAAATTCAAAACCCTAATACATGATATGTAATTTAATATTTTTAAAAAACACTTATTGTGCATTATCACATGACAAGTCAAAATCCTTATTTAAAGATAATTTGATGGACAAAATTTCCCCATTGAAATTACTACACAATACAAATATAGTCATAATTTTCAAATCAATGTACGATGTAAAACAAAATTTCCCACATTACATTATTACACAATACAAATAAATTAGCCAATTCAGGTTAAAATCATAGCATCATTTTTAAAAAATGAAAAAATAAAAATAAATAAATAAATGTAGCATAAAAATAAATGGAAATATGTAATATTGAAACGAATCCAACATAAATCAAGTTTTTATTAATTTATATTTATTTTTCAAATAATAAATTAGCCGATTCAAGTTAAAATAATTGCATTATCTTTAAAAAAAAATGAAAAACAAAGTTATTTTAAAATAAATGTAGCATAAAAATAAATGGAAATACGTAATGTTGAAATGAATTCAAGTCAAGTTTTTATTAATCTATATTTGTTTTTTAAACTAATAAATTAGCCAATTCAGGTTAAAATCATTGCATCATCTTTAAAAAACAAATGAAAAAAAAAATTATTTTAAAATAAATGTAGTATAAAAATAAATGGAAATATGTAATGTTGAAATGAATCCAACCCAAGTCAAGTTTTTATTAATCTATATTTGTTTTTAAAATGGGTAAGTTTAAGTAGTTTGTAATTTATAGAGATATATAATATTGAAATGAATGTAATATAAATTAGGATTTTATTAATTTATATATGGTTTTTCTAAATGTATGATTTTAAAGAATTTATGATAATATTTTTAAATAAATTTATTGTATATTATCATGTGATGAAATTAAAATTATTTTTCAAAAACAATAATTATTGAAAACATTAAATCATTTTTTTAAAATCAAGTTAAAATTAATATACTATATAAAAATATAAAATTCCTCAATTAAAAATATTGCAAAATACAACTAAAATCAAACAACTTTATATTAGAACCATTTTATCAATAAAAACAATAGAAAGATATTATCATAAAATGAAAGTCATATTATGAAAATAATATTAAAATATATATATCATCATAAAATAAAGTAATATTATGAAAATAATATATATTTATATATATATATATATATATATATATATATATATATATATATATATATATATAATATTATATTATATTTTATTTGAAATCAATACAACTTAAATTTAAACCAAACAATTGTGAAATTAATATACTATAAAAGAGACTTCATGACTGCACTAGTTAAAAATTAAAAACCAACGACTCCATGTTAGATGAAATCATTTCATCTTAAAAGTGAGCATAAAAATGCTATGTTGGAGAACTTATTAAGAAAATTAAATGAAAGTAATATTAAAATGTATATATGTAATGTTTGAAATCAATATAACTTAAAAGGCTAAACAAAATCATTTTGAAATTAATATACCATAAAACAGATTCCATAAATGCAATGTAAAAGCAATGACTCCATGTGAGATGAAATCATTTTATCTTAAAGGTGAGCATAAAAATGTCATGTTGAAGAACTTATTAATGGAATTTAAATGGTTAAACAAAACAATTTTCAAATTAATATACCATAAAAGAGACTCGATAAATACACTGTAAAAAAATAAAAACCAACGACTCCATGTGAAATGAAATCATTTCATCTTAAATGTGAGAATTCGTTAATGGAATTTATGGAATTTAATGGTCATATTTATCGTCCATAATATACTTCAATCTAAATGTTTTTAGATATTTTTATGTAATTGAATGTTATTTGTTTGATGTTATCTAAAATGTTTTATATATATCTATATATAAGGAATTCCAATCGTGCTTTTCGATGTTTTTAAAGTATTTAATAAAAATCAACCAACTAAATGGATGAAAAAACTAAGAAATTATGTTTTCTCGTAAATTTTTAGTATACTAGCATTTGAAAAAACCAATGAATACTCTAGCTGATTTGACTTAAAATATACTGGAATTTGAAAAAAACAATAAATACTTTAGGTAATTTGACATTTTTCAAGGTATCGAGATTTAAATTGCAAAGGAAGGAAAGCGGTCCCTTTTAATGAGAATGCAAAAAGGGAAATCTGAGATAATTCTCAGGAATTAATGAATTAAAGAATTTGATTGCGTTTTTAATCGGGATTTTTTTGCTAATTAAATTTTTGGATAAGTTAAAAGAATTTAGTTTAAGTTGTATAGATCATGATTTGTTTAGGTTTAAGTTTCTAGAGACATGTTGGCCTCTATAGTGGCAACACTACTAATTGTGCCTAATATAATTTAGTCTTCATTTTTTATTTAATTTTTTTAATAAATTGGATAATTTTTTATAAAATTAGTTTTTGATTAAATGTTGTATATTCATTTCAATCGGTGTTTATTTTTTAACTAAATGTTCAATATATATATATATATATATTAATATTAATTAAATATAAATGGAAACTCTTAAATCTTTCATTTCGTTCTTACTCAAAACTATACAAAATATGTTTCCTTACTTAGCCATACAAGTTAAGTTAATCCAAACAATTTAAGTTGATATTTTAGAAGTCAATAATGAGTAATTCAAAAAAATCACTAGGAAATTTGTTGGATATTTCAAAGTCATACATACATTTCATTGCTTTTCATTATAATTTATGACTCTTTTAACATTGTTACATGTAATAAATGTGCAACAAATTAAAATTTCTAAGATAGTTTTTGCATTTGATTTAAATCTCTTATAAACCCATCATCTCTCTTTTAGAATTCCAATAAACAAGCCTTGGAACTCTGTTACAAGTCTTATCTTCTAGCTATCTTTAGGATATTCCATTGCACTTATAAAATAGAAGGATGTATAGAATTTTTCCTCAAGCACTGAAGTATTTTTCTTCATTCTTCAATTTTCTTGATCTTTTTCGTAAAAGGTTTTTAAATCTTGCAGTCTAATCCATGGGTGTTTTTCCACTCTTACATGGTATAAGAGCTTCACTACAAGCTCCTTCTCATTTTTTTTAGAGGTATATTGTTATAATCAGTGATTGGACCATATATGCTCTAGAATGGAGGTTGAGTTTTTTTATATCTTTTTTTTCTATGGTTTCCCTATGGTTAGGTTCAAGTTTGATTAGGCCCATAACTTATTGAAAGCTTGCAATATTTTGGAGGTCATGCGTGAACAAGGCGGGTCACTTGGAACTTGTGTTGTTGGAGGGCCTCAATACCCAACTTTTGAAATATATCGTTAACACCATCAACTCTCTAGGATTTAGTTGTGTGCACCTCACATGGTCCATTTTCATGGTCACCAATTTAGCCCTTTATAATTTCACCATTGTGTATACCTTAACCTCACTTAACATAACTTTGGTAGTAGATGGAGTAGCCACACACAATCCAAGGCTCCTGGGGCTCTCTCATATCAAAACCTACCATCATATCATCATTTCTCTACAAAATGTTAGAATCATTTCATACGAGATAATCACGTAAGAAAATTACAATGGTGTTTCCCTGTTGTCAACGACAATAGTTTTTCCAAAGAACAGTACTTTGATATGCAGGCATGGATTCAAGGGCTTAAAACCATGGCCCCTAATTTTAAGGACTATCCCAATGCCATAGCCATGTCCCTGTGTAATGAGCTCAAAGGTTCCGAAGATAAAGATATATTTTTTTTAGGGGAAGGATTTTGACTCTTGAACTTCAGAGCATGGTTCAAAGCTGACAAAGCTCACATGCCTTAATGTTATGTGGTCTAGTTGAGTCATTGGGTGTTTGGATCTCATGGGGTTTGGTGGGTTTTGGTATTTTAAGTTATGGAACCCCCAAAGCTCAAGGATAGGGGGTAATATTTCATCAATGGAATATGGTAAGTTAGCTCAAGTGGTAGCATCACCATAGATCTCAGTGCTTCTGCATGTTGGAAGCTTCTGAACATATTTTTCAACATCAAATTCGAGCTCATATGCTTATATTTTTTGATAATTTTAATGTATGGGTTTCATCATGTTTTTTCAATCCATACTTGTACTCATCTATATTAATCTTCATACATTAACACTGGGCCATAGATTGAAGGTCACTTCTTGGGAGAATTGGTAAAAGTTTACTAGATTTTGTTAATTTTTTAATTTTCCCAAGCACTTTTTGTTAAAAAAGGAATGGAAATTTGAAGTGAAAAGTCATTTTTTCAGGGAAAATGTTTATAGGAGAAATAATTTTTTTACCAGGGTAAAGAATTTTGATTTTTGGAGCTAAATATTTTTGCAATTTTTTTAGAATTTTCTTGGGGGAAGTATCAAAATTGGAGTTGTTGTAAAATAACGGGGTTTTGATATTATGGTAGATTCAAGATGTTAGATATTCTTACTCTATATAATTATCATACCTAGGAAAGGAAAATGCAACAATTGCTCAATTGAAGGGACTGTGGAAAATGTTAAGTGAACCCCAATTAGTTTTTACAAAAGAAGTTGAAAGGTTTTCCTATAGGAATAGGCAAGATGAGGTCATGGGGTTATTTGGGCTACATGTTTCAAACAACCTACTATTTAATCTTGAAGATTGTACCATTCCAAAACGGATTTGGGATAACTTGGCCTCTATATTTAGAAGTGTCAATAAATTTCATGTGAATTGGAAAACTAGATTATCAACCCTAACACCTGATAAGCATGCCTCTATCGAGGATTATTTTCCTCAATTCAGGTCATTCATATCCCAATTAAAAACATGTCATAAGGAGAAAAAGGAAGCACAATGTATTTTTTTTTATCTTGTCAAAACTAAAGGGTCCTTTTCAGGTTTTCGCATCTACCTTCTATGCAAAAAGGGACACCCTTGGTGACTCCTTTAAAATTACCATCTTTGAGACATTCTGAGGTCATCTCATGTGATAAAAATATAATCTCAAAAAACTAGATGTTATCTCTAGCTCTTCAAATTAAGCTTTGGCAGCTCATAACCATGGGGGCTTCAGTGACAAAGCACCATACCATGTGCATTTATATTGGGGCATAAAAAATGAGGGAAAATGAAATAATATATTTATGATATAATAGGGGGTAAAGGGTTTTTATATGTTGTATAGAAATATGTGTATGATAATGTATTGTTTATACAATACATTGGCCACACGAAGTCAAAAAACAAGCGGGATAGAGAAATAGAGGTTCAGGAGTATTGTTGGAGTATCGAGAGTGGCAAGGAGAAAGAAAACACTATGGTAATATTAGGTCCAGAGTAACCTAATATTCAAGCCTACGACCCTAGTATTGATATGCAATTCATGGTAATGTTAAATTCATTTTCTCCTTTCTCGTTTATCTTTCATTTTCATCATTTTACTTAAATTTTTAACATTACCATGAAATGAATCAAGATGTTTGAGAGTGGTTCCAACCTCATTAGATTTCATACAGAGAAAGTAGAATTTTAAATCTCACTCAAATTTCAGGATTAGGAGGATTGCAATGTTTCCATTGGATTTTGTCATGTACTAGGGTATGGAACTCGTATTTAATCAAGAAAACCAAGCCCTCTATGTACCTTGATGTTAGTGACATTGGTTATCAATCTCCTCTATCATGACCCTACTAAAAATGAACCCACACTCAAACAAAATATGGACTTGACATGCTACATTTTTTTGATCTTATGTTAATGTTTAGAGGGTGATATAAATGACAAATATCCTAATATATGGAATGATTTTTATGATATGTAGGTATTTGTTGTAGCATGATTGTTTTGGATGTTAGAGGCCATCCAGAGCCTATTTGCTTGTTGATGTATTTTCAGTTTAGAGATGGATTACACTCAATTTTATTTTGGTCATGTGCACCCTTACATGTTATATAAATGAGAACTTGTAATTTATCGACATGTGGTCGATGAATATTATAACTACTAGATGAATGATGTTATATGGTTTAATCCATGTCTTTATGTTTTTTTATCACAAATTCATCATTCTACATGCTTTTGTTGACATATATGCATCAATATATATATATATATATATATATATATATATATATATATATATATATATATATATATATATATATATATATATATATATAATTTTCTCCCAAAATCGCTCCCAACCCAAGAGCTTTTGAAAATGTCACTTCTCACTCCCATTTCCACTTCCGCTCCCACTTTGAAGCATCCTTGCTCCAGAATAGACATGCATCACATTACCAATACCTCTATGATGTATGTCTAACGCATGTGTTAATATTTTTTACCTATTTCTTAGCTATTGATCCTCCTAATGATGAGATAGTAGAGAAGACAACAAATATGGCACCTTCACCCTTTCCTTACATCATTGATGAACATATTGAATGAAAGTGAAGGAGACAATGATATAGACTATTGAGTAGTAAAGGTCACATGCATGCCACAAGAGACGGTGAAATAGACTATTGTTTGGAATAGGGTGCATGTATGCTAAGGATACGCATGCCACACCTTCAATTAATTTCAGTTTAGATGTTGTTTCAAATTTAGCAATTTTAGTTTTTGAGTTTTTCTATTATTAGAAATTTTCTTTTCTTATTTTTAGCATGCATGATCTATTATTACTAAAAAGGTGCATATCCCTAGTTAATTATAATACTTATGCATGAAAAATTCCCATCTTAGGTAGAGGACACAAATCTCAAGGAAAGGATGCATGCTTGTGTTCTCTAGTTCATCTTTTGATGCAGACAAACTTACTTGGCACTCTTACCATGAAACTATGGTGCACTAAGTGATCATGTTAGGGCTATTATTTGACAAAGTCCAACCAGATAAGCTTTTGTGTGTGTCCATATTCATTGTACTTTCTCTCCTCTTCATATTCTATAAGAGAGATGAAAGGTGCGCCATTGTGTTGGTTATCGAGGTTTTGTTTTGAACTGCTATAATGTATATTTTTCAGTATTCAATAGAATATAGATGTGATTGAGAGTTCAGACCTATGTATTTTGCATTCAAATTTTCCACAGTTTGTATTTGTAAATCAACCAACTTATATGTAGCTCTTTTTTATTGAAATTTTCAAGTTTTCAGCTACCTAGTATTCAAGTTATTCTTTGTGCATAATTTTCTTACCATTATTAATGAAAATAAAGGTATATAAATATAAATGGTTATAAAAAATGTTAAAGAAAAAATGAATACCTACAATATCTAGTGAGAGTAGGAGATTTTTAAACTGGGAAGGTGCATTAGGTTCATATTGGTAGGGGTTTAAATAAAGTGATTTTTAGAGGTATTTTCCAATACGTAGTCAAATTTAAGGTATTGTTTAGTATGTCATGAATGCATGTGCTATGTCAGAGGTTCATTGAGTGAAGCCCACATGCTCATAACACATAAGCCTAGGTCTCAAAAAAAGAAAAACTACACTCAAGCCCATGAGTCTCCCTCCAAGACTCAATAGAATATTCAGTCTCTTCCTTCAACTTCTAAGAACAATGGATCCTCCTCCAACACAAAGAAGAAGCAAAAAGAGAAGAAGATGAAAACAAATGAAACATGTCTCTTTTGTGTCAAATTTCGGCATATTTAAACAAAATGTTGGGAAAAGTTGCAAGTCATAAATGATTCCATGAACAAGCACAATATCTGAATAGGTAAAAGACATCCTTTATGGACCCAAGACCTAGGTAGATCCATAGATCACTGAAAACAGGATTCATGGGCATCACATAATATAAATCCTTGTCAATATTTTCTTCTGTATACATCTCATTGTAACATTACACAAATTGTGGTTAACGACTCTACTCAACTCAAGGTTTTGAGATTAGGTATTGTGTAGTTGACCAATGGATGAATTGACAATGTGCTTCTAGTCCTTGACATATCTCCAAATTTATTGTCCATCTATCAGGTATGTAATTATGGTGATGAGAAAACAATGTATTTTTCTCCAAATCAGGTAGTTATAAGAGAAATACATGATGCAACAATAGTTTTTGCTATTGGATAGGTTTATCATGCCTCCATATTATATAATTTTTCCATCTTTTGGCCTTATTTAGATTCTTCTTTTAGATGCCATATTGACTCCTTGAGTAGGATTTGGCATGAAATATTTGACCAACTAAATTATAGATATTTGTAGTAGGTGTTCACTTAAAATTTGTTTTTAGGTCTTCCAAAAGTTTCTCGTAATGATGGGGTTCATGTCGATTACACTCTTAGAAAATAACTAACGGAAATGTGCTTTGATACCAATTGTTGGAAACCTTTGAGCACTACTGAGATGGGGGGGTGAATCAGTAGTGTGATCTATATATGATTTTTTGCCTTTTATTAACTTCAGTTACTGAATCACCCATATATGCACCAACAACTCATTAGACTATCCACGCATAAACATATAAGAATCTAAATTGTAAACCATGTGAGCAACATAAACAATAAACAATCACACAATCACATCATCACACATGAGACACAATATTTCTGGTGGAAATCCTTTGGGGAGAAAAAGCACCCTTATTATTGCTTGTCTACTTTGAATTTATATTATGTCAAGAAATTGATCTTTTACATAGTGTGTTAATTCCCATTAGCATGGAAACTCGACCTCATATACAAATTCTGACTCTCATTGGTTAGCAGAATCGATACTACTAATCAGCTGGAAGACTCTATTCTCTATGGATCTATGGACTACTATATGTTGAAGCCCACCATGATCAACGATCCTCGCCTGGTTACTCTTGAACTAAAAATTGACACTGCAAACTCTGATGTGCTAGTCACCACCATGAGCAACGAGCCTCACCTCCATATAAGCAAAAAGAAGCATATATATCTAATCAACATCCAGAGAATAATACCATCCAACAACTATTAGGAGTAAGAATCATCATGCCAACATAAGGAAACCATCATCAACACATGAAACGCCATAATAACAACTATGAGTAGCATCAAGTATATCATGTACATGCACATGAACATCACTACATCACTCCTCCATATAGCAACATCATATGAGGAAACCACACACACAATCTCTCCCATAACTACATAGTAGCAACTACTATAACATCTCATCACATAAGGCCAAGAACCCCACTGTCATAGCATAGTATGAGGTATATCATGAACACCTCCAAGTGGATCATAATGCCAACAATGTATGGCTGAGGTAAATAGGAAAGAAATAGTTCTCCCCCTGAACATGTGCCATATCCAATTTCTAGAGATACCAATTGTTGAACTGAAATGATCGCTTCCACTGCAAACAATGCTTCCTTTGGAAAATAGAAGCACCATATGGACCAAGACTCCACATGACCATGACTCAAGTGACGTATATAATGAAAAAGATATGGCTTTAGAAATTACATAATACCTCATACATACTCTCATATGACCACAACACGACCTCATGACTCATGGCTATGAGACCCAAAAGATAGTAGAACATAAGTACATGGCTCCATGGTAATTATACATAGATTTTCAATGAAATACATGGTTGTTATGATCATATCATATGTACCAATGAATTAAATACATAAAAATCATGATCATTACATCATAATTAGCCCATACACGTGGTTGCAATATGACTCCAGAAGACTCTTCCATAACAATCCTATCACCATGATGACTCGTCATACTATTGACTAGACTCAATACTAATACATAATGATGAAAAAATAACAAATACATGGTTGTAGTAAACATCATACAATAACTCATACATGGTTGGTCCATGTCACAATTCATCTCAAAACATCCTGGAGTCATGGCCACAATCTATGCATGGCTACACATATTTTCAACCAGTTGTTAGTGGAAACCAAAAACATATACATGGCTGAAAAATGTGCTCATTTTCACTCATCAATACATATGTAAAGTTGTTATAATGACATGAGTGAAAAGAAAATAAAGAGACAAAAAAAATCATGCGTCTCCATACCATGCATAACTCC
The DNA here is from genome assembly GCA_031772625.1 of Pinus tabuliformis. Classification (NCBI taxonomy): domain Eukaryota; kingdom Viridiplantae; phylum Streptophyta; class Pinopsida; order Pinales; family Pinaceae; genus Pinus; species Pinus tabuliformis. Next base: position 250,107,345 of record CM062805.1, read on the forward strand.
CCTTAAGCTCAATGTACCTCCAATAGATAAGCTGACTGTGTGGACCTAAAAGTGCATGAGGCTCATATGAACTCCTCATATGTTGTTGCAACAATAATCAAACACTCCCCTTGAAGTTATGCACCTCTCTTGATCTGCAGTCCTCTATTAGCATGAATAATCATGGACTGCAAGAGGGAATTCTCTTCACTAGATGAAGAGTAGTTTCTCCTTCTTTCTCCACACAGTTTTGCGCTCCTTATTTTCGTCTTTGATCTACTTCTTATCTTCCTTCTCTTGATTTTTGCTAGATCCTCTTGGTTTTTTTTGCCTTTGGCGGTTTTGTCTTGGGTAAGGGGGAAACAAACAATCTCTTTCCATATGGCCAAATCTATGGTAAATATAACACTCCACATGGCCAAGATATGAAGTAAGACGACCAAATCTCCTACTGCTTATGCTAGATCTAAACTATGCATGAAATGTGTCTCTCCTCCAATGGTTAGACCTAAAATCCATTGCCTTATGGCCAAATAGGTGACATGAGTTACAATAACTACAAAAATAATATTTATACCTATTATCCATTCTCCCTGGTTGTTGGAATTGTTGGAATGTTTGAAGATATGGTCTATACAATCTACTCCAACAATTTGTTGCAATATGCCCAAACTTATGACAGTTGTAGCATTATATCTCATGTATCGAAGGAATGCAAGGAATTCTCTTCCTTTGAAATCTAACAGAGCTTCCATGACCATCTCTAGGAGAAAAAGGTCTTCTAAAAGTAGGTGCTCCTTGAGATTTTCTTTTATGTTGTTGGTTCTTCTTGTTTCTTTGTTGTTGGTTCTTTTGTTTGCTAACTAGTTGTTGGATCAGCTTCTTATTACCTTGGATCTCACTTTTGCTATTGGTATTATTTGCTACAGACTTTTTGGGTTATTCTTTGGTGCTTTTTCCCACACACAAACTAGACTCACCCTTTTTAAATCCAAGACTGGATTTATCCTATGGTGATATTTGGATCTCAAGAAAATTATCCAAGGCAACAATACTCTTCTCCATCTTCTGCTACTTTCTCAAGGAAACAATTTAAGCTTCTAATTTTTCAACCTCTTCTACCTTTACTTCATATTGTTTCCTCATACCTTCCTCAACGTTTTTCAGATTCAGCCAATTTAACCTTTAAGCTCACTATATCTTCCTTGAACTTAGCCTCCTTATCATCACAGATCTGTAACAATTTTTCTTGATCCTTGCATGCAACTGTTAGTATAGAAATCTCAACTCTAATACCCTTAATAACATTCTCATCTTAGCTATGTGCTTCAACATGATCTAGATATGAATCAAAATTATAACTCAACAGAAAATCATTAAGATTTATACCTTCATGAGAATGACTTCTTTTATCTCTTCTCATCATTTGTTGAATCATGTGCACTGGAAGAATGAGACTCTTGTGGCTAAGATTCTTGCTTTTGGAGGCTATTCTTCTTATTATTCTTTTTGTTCTTCTTATATTTCTCTTCTTCTCATTTTCCTCATTGATGTTTGTGCCATCTCTAAAAATGGATTCTAGTTTGTCCCACATGTCCCACATATCTTTGGCATGTTTCAAACCCACTAGTCTATTCATATCATCATTATTAATATTCTCATAGATTATAAACTTTGCTTATGCATCCTACTGCAAAACTTTATCTGGAATTGGATATTTGCCACAACCTTCACACACTACTTTCCAAATGTTAGATCCATAAGATAAAAATTGAAATTTTTCATTTTTGTGCCATACCTTGTAATTTGCAACAGTGAGGACATTCATTTTGAAATAAAAAAAAATCAGTTTATGCCAAGAAACCTCGAATCTACTCTCCAACAATCAAGTTGAAACCAAGAGCCCCACTTTGATATGAATTGTTGGAAATGTGCTCTGATACCAATTCTTGGAAACCTTTGAGCACTACTAGGCGAGGGGGATGAATCAGTAGTGTGATCTATATACGATTTTTTCCTTTTATTAACTTCACTTACTGAATCACACATATATGCATCGGAAACTCATTATATTATCCATGCATAAACATATAATCAACCAAAACATAAAACATGTTAGCAACATAAACAATAAAAAATCACATCATCACACATGAGACATAAGATTTCTGGTGGAACCCCTTCCGGGAGAAAAAGCACCCTTGTTATTTCTACTTTTCTCTGAGTTTCTATTATGTTAAGCAATTGATCTTTTACATCGTGTGTTGACTCCCATCAACATGGAGACTCGACCTCATATAAAAATACCAACTCTGATTGGCTAGGAGACTCGATACTACTGATCAACTAGAAGACTTTGTTCTCTATAGATCTATGGACTACCATCCGTTGAAGGCCACCATGATCAAAAATCCTCTCCTAGTTAATCTTGAATTCAAAATTGACTCTATAGACTATGATCAGTTCGTCACCACCATGACCAATGAGCCTCGCGTAGTTTCTATCAAACTATCCAACCACCATTGGATAAGAAAATCGTTCATTTGTTGAAGCTTAGTTATCACTTATCCTCTCTCATGAAGTCACTACTCCCCTAGAACTATGTTGACCTCCTTTTATGTATTTTCAAACTAGATCCTAAGACATTATCCTCAACCAGAAATCAACTCTCCATACATGCTCTCAGCAGCAAGACATCATCATCAAAATAAGTATAAACACCATAAATAAAATGTTCTCCAATTTCGGAAAACTATGGCCACACAAATCTGAAACAATCAGACCCTCACAACAATAAAATGCTTCATAATACAAATAACATCATAAGACACATGGATATGTGCTAAATGCATCAACAAATCCTGCAAAACAAGTGTGAGAGGATCACTAACATATACTCCAATAACATACCAAACTCTCCAAACGATCTCTACTCCAGTAGCATCAAATCAAATCTGATCTATTATGCAACATTCATCATATTTGGACATTATTCAAACATAAATAGTCATGAACTGAGGCATTTGTGCTCTTCTCAAGATCTAAAGCATAATCTCACTATTCTTCCTTCTCTCCACACATACACTCAACATCTAACTCCATTAACAGTGACAAAGCTCACAATGCAAGAATATAAAACATGTAGGGTGAAATTGAGCTTGGGGCTAGGATCAAAGGTGCACAAATTGGACCAAATCAATCCACTAAGGTCACTACTAGTGCACTAAATGCATTCACATCATGAGATGACATTTTAAAACCATTTTCGACCTTTTTCACTTTTCCTGGAATCCTCTGAGAATTTCCAAGATAATTTCCTTCTAATCAATGTGATGAATGTGTCGAAAATATCGTGGAAACCCTTAGTCACTCCCTTGACACTGTTTGAACTCAACTAGGGATATAGTTGCTCCCATATGCCTCTGTCCATGTGACTAGGGCTTAGGCTCAGCAAAACATCATTTCTTTAGTCTAAAACCTCTGTCGCCTGTTAGATCACCTTCCCCTGCATATGTACTAGCCTTTAGACCTTCGACATGGACTTTGACACCTCTACAAGTTGATCAAACATGCCTCCTAAGTTTCACTTCCAAGTTGACCTAGAAGGGCCAACAAACAAGGTTTGCAAGTATGCCAACAAGTCCTCCCCTCTCCATCAAAACTTTAAACAAGCCACAACACATCCGAAACACCTATGCAACCTCTACAACACCATCATCAAGCCATCACATCACTAAAACAAGTCCCCTCATAGGCATAGACATGAAGACCTAATGAATACCTAGTTGACAACTCAACTAGTGTCCCATGAACAATCTCCATCACATGTAGATATGCATGATCAACATGTAGTAGTATCTAATTGTAGAAGTATAAAAAATCATCATGACATGTCCATTAATGTACATGCCAACACATCCAACTCCTCCATGACCATTATGCTAATATCAATCTCCATCAATGCCAACATATACCTATACACACCATGGTCCATGAATCTACATCATCATGAGGTTGACATAAGTGCATGACCTCTAGAGTTGACATCAATGCCAACAATACCATCTCATTTTCAATACTTCAATGCCAACCAATAATAATGTTAGAGTTGGTTAATTTATTAGTCGAAGGTCTTCGAAAATTCATAGTTTTGCTGTCATACAAAGGGTCAAACTCACAAACATTTTCACTATTATGAGTTTGACTAACCACTGCCTGGGAAGTCATTATGAAAGTGGTTTTTCATTTGGTCATCAAGGTCTTTATCATTAATGGGAAGGGGTGTTTGAGTTTGAAAGCTTTCATTATGATTTTTGAGTCGGAATTTTGGGGGTTTGTATGTCAATTTAGCCTATGATCACTATTGTCATAGTCTAGGGGGTCATTACATGGGGTTTCCATTTATCACAAGTTAAAACCATAGTAGTCAAGTTTCATTTGTTAAAGTTTTATAGGTCTATTAGTGGTGTCTATTATATCCCCATGTTACCATTCCCATGTCCATCATTCACAATTTATCATTCACCTTTATGTACTCCTTCCATGCGCCATTTATCATCATTTCATCCCTCAATTCACACCTCATCATCATGCCATTATACCCCCCTCTAAATTCATAATCCATCCTCATAATTCATAATTCATAATCCATGTGGAAGAAGGTTGTTGTGCAACCGTTGCGCAAACTAGGATCAGTCATTTTGGAAGCCTGCAAACATGGAAAGGAGAACTTAAAGGATTATACACCATCACATATACATTTAAATCCTACCCCTTTGATCCATTTTTCTAGAGGATGTGTGCAAACATACATAACATGGAGGGCTACTTGGATTCGTTACACAGTGCTGCGCAAAATATCATGTTTTAGACATCATTTTGAAACATTCTTTTGCGAATGCATGTAGCCAAATTTCAAAAAACTGAAATAGTTTTTTCTCAATAAGAGACCAATTAAAAATAACCTCTTCATGTTTCTGCACGGTTGTAATATATCAAGAGTTTCGAATGAATCTTCAAAGCTCATTTTCATAATTCGTAAATTTCTTGTTTTAAGTCATTGTTTTGTAGAGCGTTTACTAGGAAGATGGGGAATAATTTGGAGAAACTGAGAGAGGCTTATCTTCACAAAAGTATCATCTACAATAACCTCCTTCAGTTATTGCACAAATATTAATTTTTGAGAGCTACACCCAAAACATTTTCCCGTTGCACAAGCGCTACACAGTGTTGTGCAGAGGCTACCAATGTTCGCGCAGTGCTGCGCAGAGGGTTATCATTGTCGCATAGTGTTTTCTGAGTTTACCAGTGTCGTGCAATTTAATTTCAGTTTGTGGGAGGTGTTCACAGGTGCGACGAAGATGCCAGATGTCAAAGTTTAAAGGGGTGAACATGTAGTAGAGGTGGTATCCAACTCAGACCATCAGTTTCCAGCCACGTGTCAATTTTGAAAGAAAAAGTGCCAACACAGTTGCTGCCCAACTGTTACCCAGTCACTACACAGTCAACAACCAGTTGTCATTCCTTTTGTTGATTTTGATCCATGAAGATATGCTTCAAAAACAAGAGTGCTTTTACAGTGATTTAGTGTTTTTTTTAAAGATATGAATGCTTTATGTTTTTTATTTTTTATCATTAGAGGAAAAATACTTTAAAATAGCAAAAAGATTTCCTCTTTTTACTTTGATTCGATCCTCTGTTGGATCAATGATGTGATGCATCTAGACACTTTGGATTTGTTATTGTATGTCTATTTAAACTAGAAAAATAGATTGAAAAGGTTGTTGATGGTTTCATTATTGTTGGGGAAACTATTGCAGTTTGTTGTTGTGATCTGTGTTAATGCATGTGCTTGAATGTTGAAGAGATTCAAGTGGATTTACAGAGATACTTATGGTATGGATGTTTCAGATTTTGTTTCTTCTTAGTTATATATTATCCTTGTTGTGTTATCTTGCTAAACTAATTTGAAGGTCTATGGAATAGTTACACTTAAATTCATTTTATATGCTCATGTCTAGTTGTGCCAAATATTTCAATTTGCAAATGGAATATGTATGTCTTTGAAAATTTTGTGTTATCTTCTTAATAGACATTTATCTAAGTTGCAGTAATGAACTGTTAGTTGTTCTGCTATTTCTGATGAATGCCTTGATATCCCCATCTTCACTATGCTACAATATGTATTCTAATCTGAAATCCATATTAATTGAGCCTTTGTACATGAAATTGGTTAGAGACACATCAACATGTTGTACCATGAAGGTTATGATCACATTACACTAGTTTTCCTAGAATACTCTACTACCCCTATACAAAAAATTTAAACATTTCCAGAACTGGTCTATGTCAAAAATCATATTCACAAGTTTTATCTTTGAGTCTGCTAAGTGAGGGAGCCCCGTCAGGTTGAAGAAGACCAGTCATTCAACCAAAAAAGGTTTTTGGTTTCCTCTGAGTTTTCTCTTTTCAGCATGGAGAAAACTACGAAGTTCTAACAAGGACCACCGAGTCAAACACCATCACACATGCATATGAAAAGTATGAGCATGACCATGACCTTGTTGACATCCATGCCAACACAACAATGCCAACAATGACACCAAGATCCCTTTCCTAAAGAAAAATATTTAAATGGAAACAATGTTAGAAAATTATATATTACATAGAAATGGAACACATAAAATATATTGCAGAAATATAAAAACAGAAAACACATAAAATAAGAGAGACACAGATATACATGGTTCACCCAATTTGGGCTACGTCCAGGGAGAAACAACCAGTCCTTCCTTTCATATTATCTAGTAAACTGAATAGATACAACCTACAGCAGATCCGATGTAATTCCCTCTTTTCTCTCACACAATCTCCTCTCTCTTTCTCACTCAGAATACAGATCTACATAGACGCAATACAATTCCCTCATATATAGCGAGGAGTTGCCTTCTAGGGACAAAAACCCTAAATTAGACATAACTTCTACCGTCAGATCTCCACCTAATGAATGGCTCAGATTTACTACAAAATTACAACATTTTACAAGGCAATTTTACATCTATTTTTTGCTTCGAGGGTAGCACCCCCGATCCCCTACTAGGGGGGGGGCTCCCAAAGATCACAACTGCCCCCCCTGGACCCCCCTTGCAATGCAAATATTATGGGCAGTGTTGCTGCCACATTATGAAATGGGGTCCAATGCGGTGATACCTCTGAATAAAGAAGATAATCAAGCTCTAGACCCAGCAAACAACACCTCTTTAGTTGGTGCATAATGATTTAATGAATTTTTCAACTCCTTTTTCAGGGACCAAGTAAGCACTAAACTTTACTGATGATTTCTCATGACACTCTTGGCTATACTTCCTTAAGTAAAAGAGCGAAGTCTTCGTAACCTTCAAGACCTTTCCAACCTTTGTTGAGAAACAAGAACCATGCTTCATCAAGAAGATACACACTGATAACAGCGGGAATACATCAATAAGCCATTTCAAGATTTCTATAGAGAACATCACATTCTTCATTAGTACTTTTTTTCCTACACTCCTCAACAAAATAGTGTTGCTAATATAAAGAATTGAACACTCAAAGAGATGACAATTTGGATGATTCAATCCAAGAAATTTGCACCTACCTTCTAGGTCAAAGTAGTTAATTGTGCCAATTATATTCAAAATAGGATTCCTCATAAGGAACTTCAACATATGACTCCAGTTGAAGCTTGGACACGTGAAAATCCTGGTGTCTCTTCTTTAGGGTGTTTCGTAGTCCTACTTGGGCATTAATTCCAAATGAAAAGTGAAAATCCATGGAAAAGAAGAGTCAAAAAATAATATTTATTGGTTACTATGAGGACATGAAGGATTATCAACTCTTTGATCCTACCTCTGAGGAATTTTTGTTTCGAAGAGAGTTTCATTTTGATGAGAATAACAATCCAAGATCCTCTTCCCCTACTTCCTCATCTTTAATTGTTGATAATAGTTATATTCATTATGATGGTTTTTTAGATATGGTAGAAGAAAAAAGTTTTGTTGAATTTCCTCATCGAGAAGAAAATATACTAATAGCACCATTATAACCCAAGTCATCAAATTAAGAGCAACTTGTTCTAGATGAATCCTTGAGGAGGAGCTTTCACAAGAGAAAGAATCCTGATAGATATGGTTATAATGAAACTGAATTTAGTTATCTGGACTCAAATCAAATACATTCAAAAGGAATCTCTCTTTTAGGTAATTCCATTTCAGAAGATAAACATTTTTTTGATATTGTTGGAATACTTGAGTGGGGAGCTTCCATGACAAATGAGTATTCTTCTTTGATGAAGAATCATACTTGGGATCTTTTTATTCCAAAAGGACGTAATTATGTTCGTTTCAAGTGGTTCTATACTAAAAATTACACCAGATGTTGCAAAGGAAACGCCATAAGGCAATAACATATAGCATTAAATTATGCTTATTTGACAATTGTTGAAAGATAGGAAAATATCAACAAAAGGAAATGACCATGCTACAATGAAATCTTGTTGTTGCTTCCTTGAGCCTTTCAAATCATGAGGCCTATGTTTAATTTAAAGACCTTGTGTGATTATGAAAACATGAATGCCTTGTAAATAATTAAATAGATCGTGATTTGTTACCTTCTAAATCAGGGGTTGTTTTGGTACAATTACTCCATATTTCTTCTTGAAATGGGTGATTGTGCTCTAGATTTAGGTTTTGTGAGTTGGCTAGGATAAAAAATAAAACAAATAATTTTATCAATTAGTTAATAACAAATTTTCACATATTTCATAATATAAATTTCCATGGAAACATGCTTTTATGGCATTACAATTAAAATATACATGATGTGAGGGCTTCCTTAAATCTTCAATACAAAAAAAATTGTTAATTATTTCAACCATCACTTGATCTTTGTCATTTATTGTCCATGCATGAGTCTGTTCAGCTGTCTGGTCACTTTGTTGTATTCCATACACTATGGATGGGCATTACGTTTGTTGTAGGTGCTTCATTGGCCCCTTGCATTAGGGGAATTTTGAGGTCTAAAATGGGCCTCCTAATGAAATTATAAAATAATAGTGGAAATAATAAAATAATATTAGATTACATCATCAAATTTTGGAGGGAAAAGGAAAAAGCTATATTTTGAACTTATCTCCCTATGGGTTTACTCAAATTTCGAGCGGCAACACTCTTTAGATGTAGAATTTTTTTCCTCACCCAGGGAGTACCCTGTTGCGTACATTGGATGGACCCTACTACACGAAAAATGAGAAATACATGGAAAATGTGAGTCCAATCACGTGTTTTCATGTATTTCTTATTTTTCATGTAGCGGGGTCCATCAAAAGTATGCAACATCGGTACTCCTTGGATAAGGAATTAAATTTTGCACCCAATGGTACTCCCTCTCGAAATTTGAGTAAAACCTTAGGGAGATAAGTTGAAAATATGAGTTGAAAAAGTAGTTTAATTATTTTATTATTTTTTTAATTTTTTACTTTTTTACTCCAGAAATAGTGAATCATCTCCCATGGTTGACATCATCATCTTGAATCCTATTGGTTCTTATAAAGTCTATTTTGGTTGTATATTTTTCTTAGGAGGCCCATTTTAGACGTCAAAATTCCCCTAATGGTATGCAGATGCATGATTCACAACCTTAAGAGTTGTTGCATCTCTTGTGTGATCTTTAAACATAACTAATCAATTATTTCCATTTAGCCACACTAGCTCACACCCATCTTCAAACCTGAATATTAGTGAACTCACGTTTGCATTGCATGGTAAATCAAATAGGAAAATGACAAGCCTTAATAGAGATGATTTAAAAGGTAAAGGACGCACCTTCCCTATTCCAGGAATTGAACCCCTGAAATTTTTCTACGACGCAGAGGGGATTTTGAGTTTTGTGTAGCTTGTACAATCAAAACACATGTTGGTTCCCTTCCTACAAAATATATAGACAGCTTACATATTTCTGCAAGAAGATTCAATGTATCCCTTTTCTCCTTGGGAATTGCACATAAAACATGCAAACAAATTCCTTTTATTTTATACAAAACCAATAATCTAAACATTTCGTCAACATCTAAGACCCATTTTGGCTCTCTGGTTATCAAATCTAAAATCTGTGAATTCACCCCTGATATATCAGCCTTTTTTGTGTAGGGGCCAAAGGCATACTTCTTTAACTTGTCACACTCATCATTACAGACAAGTTGACTTTGCCCAATAGGTACTATGTTTAAATGTGATTGTAATGGTTGAAGAGGAGAAGAAAATTTGTGTAGAAATTCTTCAAAAAATGGATTACTTTTCATATTGTTGCCTCTAGCATCACATGGCACCTGTGATGTTAATCTACCATAGGAACATAATATTTGTACTGGAGATTTGCATCTTCTATCGAGGCATGGAGTATATGGGTGATATGGAGTTATGAAAGTGTGTTTTCAATCTGTCCTTGGAGCTCCAAAAATTTTCCAACATGACATTCTAACAGATGATGATGAGATTGAGTCACAGGGAGGTAAATGGAAAGTCCTAATACATGCATGGATTCCAAATTTCCTTGTTTTACCATAAGGCCTGTTGCACAAAATATCATGAGAACCACATGGTAAATCCTTCACAAATGTTTTCCATAAGAAAGATCCTTTTTGCTTATCTCTGAGCAGGTTGGCACAAGATCCATGCAGCTCTTCCTCTAGTTATTTTGCAGCTGGGTTTTACCATAGGGACAAGGCTTAATCTTATCAAGTAAAATTTCACATACTCCACACTCTCTAGGATGGCATCTCTAGCTACGCTTGTGATTCTGACATGAAATCATCTTCATACACACATTATCACATTTAAACACACCATTCTTTGAATCTAACTCACCCAAGATATCCACATCTCCTTAGATTAAATTCTACTATTTTTCTAACAAAATGATGAAGCATTATTTATCAAAAGCTTGTAAAGATCATAAGGACCTTCATCGAAAATATTCTCATAGTAATGGCGTCAACATTCGAGAGGCTTTTAACACTTCTTTCCACATGATGATTCAATAGAATTATGATCATTGGATCTCCTTGTCATCATTGTTTTACCACATGGGCAGGGCCAAGAGAGGCTCATTGTTGTGCAAGTTGTGTGTGGACCTAGATGTTAGTGAAGAGTACATTTATTGGAGCAAGGAGCCTTTGGTGTCTTGTTCCCTTTGTCAAGTGGCTTCCCACATGGTACTCCACGTGAATGTGGAGTGATATCCCTAGTCAGTATGAGAAGGGTTGTAGAAATGAAGTATGGATTTTCTCATGCAAAATGTAAAGGACCACAATTATCCATCCAAGACCGATCAGGTAGCCTCTCTTTCAAATACCAACAATTTTAATCAAAATAGTCTTAATATGTTAGGAAAGGCAGACACTCTAACTGTCGGCTCCTTAAATAACGCTTCCAATCTCCAAGAAAAGTATATATACATGGGTTTCCAGCTAGCCCAACATGATTACATCGACATTACCCAATTATCCTTGCATGCTTAACAACCCCTGTAAAATGAAAGAATTTAGAAATTTAAAAAGAAAATATAACCGAAGTACTTGAAGTCATAATTACGATATATGCGGTTCATAGTAAGAATGAGATGAATCAATGTCCTCTGATTCAGGCAAAAAAATTGGTTATGTCAGTTGTTAGAACTTCGAGCCTATAAACCAAGATTTGTAACCAAAATGAAATTTAACTTAGAAAATTTATAATAAAATACCTTGTTGTACTACATAAAGGCCCCATTGAATAGGATGAATGATCATCATAAGATTGTGCAAGGCATTCCAGGACCTAGCAAACCAAAATATACATTTCTTGGTAAAAAATTGTGGCCAAAGACTTTTTCATAGTGTTATAAAAGTGAAAGTACTCCAAAAGATTTGTCTGACATCTCTAATGTTAATAGGACCTCTATTTATAACCTATCATATTTCTTGTTAAAGCTACCCTTGCTTTAATAAGTCTATAAGCTAGGATAATGGATACCACTAGATATCATAATGAACACAAATAGGTGCACAACAACATGAATTTATAAAATTCCATCAAACTATAGTGCATAATAATGAATAAATAACAAATCACGACAAGAATAACGAACAACTTACTTGTCGCTCCAAACTACAAGAGAGCTTCTTGTCTACCCCAACAAGCTTTCCTATAAGACAATTAGGCAAGTACAATGCTCATACACCAGAACACGGAGTGGAAAATAAGATTCCATGAGATATATAATAAATTTTAAGAGAATTTTTTTATGCTTGAAATGTTATGAGGAGTCACAATATGTTATTTGTTTTGGTTTTGGTTATTATGTATAAATGGAATTTACATGCATAAAAAAATTGAACTAACTTGCAATTTCATCAATTAATCTATGTGTCAACCATAAGTTCTCCATAGTTATAACAATGGGTTAGCTCAATATCTGTTAGCTACTATGGTACATAAAGGAGATACAAATATGTACACCATGAGATGTAAACTAAAAACCCTTTTTTTTTAATGTGTGACTCAACAAAATATTAATTGCAAAACTTATCGAATACGGTTACAAACAAAAACAAAAAACAAAAAAGTTTTGTGATGGTGTTTTTGCTCGATCAAAGGCAATTTGGAGAATTAATAAAAAAAGACAGACAAAAAATATTTAAGGGGTGTTTTTAGAGAACTATGTTAATTCACACAAATGGAATACCCCTCACTTCATTATAAAACACCCTTTATCAAATTCACAAATCGTAATTAGACGACCAAATCCTGCTCAAATTTCAAAAGAAATTTTCATGTCTTTTTTATAAAAGGTCATTCAAACAAATAAAATGCAATGGAACCTCACCATTAATTAGAATGTAGGTACAAAGTTGACAAGTAACAGTAGTAGCATTCCGCTTCTTTCCATTCAACCAATGGATTCATGAAAAACTCTAAAGATGCTAGACTCATAATGACTACATCATCTACAACCTCTATATACATGATTGAGTTGCTCCAAGTATTTTGCATGGGTCGACTGGGTTCAGAATTGAATACAGAGTGGACATGGCATGACAAGGGTCAAAAGTTTTTAACAGGTGCAATGTAGATCAATTTTCCTTTGTATAATATCTCTTTAGGTATAGGTGTACCAAGGGCACCTCAACTTACTCAAGGTTCATTAGGGATTCCATCCACCAATGTGATAGGAAGTTTTCCTTGGAGCCAAATAATTTTATTAAACATTGCCCCAAACATAAACAAAAAAAAATAGAGTTTTGATTGATTTTTTGTAAATATTTAGTACCTCTAAAATGTTTCTAATGGATTATAATTGATCGTATTCTATAAAATGATTCATTTGAGGCAACATGCAACGCAAGGTAACCCTAAGATAAAGGTACCTTGTTTCTTACTTCATGTCGTGATACTGAAGCTAATATAATGTTTTTTGGAACATTAGAGTGTAAAATATTGTATTCTGATGTGAAATAATATTCATACACACATTCTCACATTGAAACACACCATTCTACGAATCTAATTCACCCAAGATCTCCACATCTCCTCAGATTATCTTCTCTTATTTTTCCCACAAAATCATTAAGCATCATTTATCAAAAGCTTGCAAGAATCACAAAGACCTTCATGGAAAATATTCTCACAGTAATGGTGTCGACATTCGAGAGGCTTATCACACTTCTTTCCCCATGATGATTCAATAGAATTATGATCGTTGGATCTCCTTGTCATCATTGTTTTACCACATGGACAGGGTCAAGGGAGGGTCATTGTTGTGCAAGTTGGGTGTGAACCTAGATGCCATTGAAGTGTACATTTATGTGGGGAAGGAGCCTCCAGTGTCTTGTTCCCTTTGTCAACTGGCTTCCTGCATGGTTCCCCACGTGAATGTGGAGTGATATACCTAGTCATTATGAGAAGGATTGTAGAAATGAAGTATGGATTTTCTCATGCAAAGTGTAAAGGACCAGAGTTGCCGATCCAAGATCGATCAAGTAGCCTCTCTTTCAAATCCCAACAACGTTAATCAAAAGAGTCTTAATCTGATAGGAAAGGTAGAGACTCGAACTCTCGGCTCCATAAATAACACTTCCAATCTCCATGAAAATTATATATACACAGGTTACCAGCTAGCCCAATAGGATTACATTAGCATTACCCAATTATCCTTTCCTGCTTAACAACCCTTGTAAAATGAAAGAATTTAGAAATTTAAAAGGAAAATATAAGCAAAGTACCTCAAGTCATAATTAGGATATATGTGGTTCATAGTAAGAATGAGTCAAATCAATGTCCTTCGTATGGGGCAGAAAAATTGGTTATGTCAGTTGTTAGAACTTTGAGCCTGTAAACCAAGATCTGTAACCATAATGAAATTTAACTTAGAAAATTTATCATAAAATACCTTGTTGTACCACATAAAGGCCCCATTGGAGAGGATGAACAATCGTCATGAGATTGTGCAAGGTATTCTAGGACATATCAGACCAAAATTTACATTTCTTGGTAACACATTAAGGCCAAAGACATTTTTCAGAGTGTTATAAAAGTCAAAGTACTCCAAAAGACTAGTCTAACATCTCTAATATTAATAGTATATTTGTCTATAACCTATCATATTGCTTATTAAAGCTACCCTTTCTTTAGTAAGTTTATAAGCTAGGATAATGGATAACACTAGATATCATAATGAACACAAATAGGTTCATGATAACATGAACTTATAAAATTGACACCAAACTCTAGTGCATAATAATGAATCGATACCAAATCACAACAAGAATAACAAACAACTTACTTGTCGCTCCAAACTGTGAGAGAGCTTCTTTTATACCCCAACAAGCTTTCTTATAAGACAATTAGGCAAGTACAATGCTCATACACCAGAACACAGAGATGGAAAATAAAATTCCATGCGATATATATATTAAATTTTAAGAGAATGTTTTTATGCTTGAAATTTTGCAAGGAGTCACAATCTATTAATTGTTTTGGTTATGATTATTATGTATAAATGGAATTGACATGCATAAAAAAATTGAACTAACTTGCAATTTCATCCATTAATTTGTGTCAACCACAAGTTTGCCATAGTTATAACAATGGGTTAGATCAATATATGTTAGCTACTATGGTACATAAAGAAGATATAGATATGTACACCACAAGATGTAAACTGAAAACCCTTCTATTTTAATGTGTGGCCAACAAAATATTAATTGCAAACCCTATCGGATATGGTAACAAACAAAAAGAGAAAAAGTAAGTTTTGTGATTGTGTTTTTGCTCGATCAAAGGCAATTTCGATAATTAGTATTAAAAAAGGCAGACAACAAGATTGAAGGGGTGTTTTTAGATAACTCTATTAATTCACACAAATGGAAGACCCCTCACTTCATTAGAAAACACCCTTTATCAAATGCACAAATTGTAATTAGATGATCAAATCCTGCTCAAATTTCAAAAGAATTTCTCACGTCTTTTTTATAAAAGGTCATTGAAACAAATCAAATGCAAGGGCACCTCACCATTAACTAACATGTAGGTACAAAGTTGACAAGTAATAGTAGTAACAGTCTTCTTCTTGCCAGTAAACCAATGGGTTCACAAAAAACTCTAAAGATATTATCCTCATAATTACTACATCATCTACAACCTCTATATACAGGATTGAGTTGTTCCCAGTGTTGTGCATGGGTGGACTGGGTTCATACTTGAATACAGAGTGGACATGGCATGACAAGGGTGGAAAGTTTTTAAGAGGTACAATGTAGTTTAATTTTCCTGTGTATAATAGCTCTTTAGGTACAATTGTACTAGGGACACACCAACTTACTCAAGGTTGATTAGGGATGCTATCCACCAATGTGATAGGAGGTTTTCATTGGAGCCAAATAATTATATTAAACATACCCCAAAACATAAACAAAAAAATAATAGAGTTGTGATTGATTTTTTTGTAAATCCTTAGTACCTCCAAAATGTTTCTAATGGATTATAATTGATTTTATTCTATAAAATGCTTCATTTGGTACAACACACAATGCAAGGTAGCCCTGAGATAAAGGTGCCTTACTGCTTGGTTCATGTTCATGATAACGAAGCTAATATAATATTTTTTTGGAACATTAGAGTGTAAAATCTTATATTTATACGGGGATATGTTAAGTTTGATTCAAGTTTACATATTCTTAAATTTGGGCATAGAAATACATACATAAATGTAAAATTTATATACCAATATTGCACTAAATTCCTTACAATTGACATTTACCCAATACAAGTGAAGTTTTGAAGTAGATGTTGAGAAACCATACTTAGGATGTCATAATCATGAGACCAAACTTTTAATTCAATTCATTCACTACATAGCATAAAAAGTAGGAAACAACAAAGCTACAATACTTATGACTTTCCAATGCATTTTAGCTCACAAAACCTGGGAATCCCTTTTCATTTATCCCAAAAAACCTCAACTTCCTACTACTCTAGATGAGAATATAAAAATAAAGCAGGTGCATTAGCATACGGGGAACTGTGAGGCTGTTGAATTTTTTCATGTACACGGGGTCACAAAATTTGTGAAGGGGACAAGGCATTGCACCGTAATATTGTATGACAGAATCTCATTACGCATTCTAACTAACTAATACCGGTTTTCAATCGTATGGCAGATAATATTTCAATCATCTAACACCAAAATCAATGATCAGATGGCACAGGTGGCATGGGAGGGGATTTCTTCTCAGAGGGAACACCTTACAACATAATAAATAAATATAATATGATAATGCACACATGTATATAAGGGTGAATCATATTTTAATTATATAAATTAATAAATAATGAATAATTATTATTTTATTGGAATTATTTGGTTTTCAAGGAAGAACGGTGGGGGCTGCTCTGCAATCTAAGCTAGGGTTGAAGTTAGGGTTGTATCGTTGGGTACCATGGCGGGACGCGCAGGGGGGAGTGTCGCTCCCTCCTACAGTCAGATAGTGGCCGACAGAAGCAAGGACACTAGAAGGCATCATTTCAAGAAACCTATGGAGATGGAAACAGAGGCTATTAACACAGAAAAAATGGGAAAGAACAGACCTCAGGAATAGGAAGGGGATCAGCATGAAGCCAGTAGAGAGAAGAGGACAGGGGGCAACAATCAGAAAACTGCTCCCATGAGCACAACTGGGGCTTGCAAACCTAAGTCGACCATAATTCCTTGGGTCATTTTAAGTGATCTAGCGCTACAAGCGCATAGAGATCACATGACGAAGTATGTGGTTATATGAAAATTCATGGGGATATGGCCAACAGAGAAGGCACTGCACATATCGATAAGGAGCCACTGGAAACCCAAGGGTGAAATAAACCTTCACCTAGGATCCAAGGGCTTCTTCACAGTGGTTTTCACAAGCCTAGAGGACAAAGATAGAGTGTTCGAAGGAGGACCTTATTTCTACGTTGCTACAAGCCTCTACATGCGACCATGGATGATGAACTTTGTCCCAGAACGTGAAACATTCACATCGGTACCGATATGGATTAGACTCTACTCCCTTCCTCTGGATTATTAGTTGTCGGAGTCTCTGAAGACAATAGGCAACAAACTAGGGCATTTTATAAAGATCTCAGATGCGACTCTGAAAGGAAAATATACCTCCTTCGCCCAGATATGTGTGGAAATTAACTTATCTGGGGCACTTCCAGACGCGATCATTTTAGAAGTGTATGACGAAGAATGGGTGCAGGCGGTGGACTATGAACATGTCCCTTTTAGGTGTCGTAAATGCCATGAACATGGACATCTATAGAGAGACTGCCCAACAAACAAAATGGAAAGAAACATCAAAATCACAGCAGATAAAAATCCTAAGGGTTTCACCAAGGTCGGGGGCAAAGTGAAAGGTAGGAAGTAGCAACAAAAGAAGACTGATGAGGACAAACAACAGAGCCAAAATAGTTTTAAGATCCCAGAAGAAGAAGTTGGAAACAAAGGAACAAACCAAGAATCGGAGATCACTCCTACTGAGAAGGAAAGGGATGCAAGCATGGAAAATATGACAGAGAATAGCCAGCAAAAGGAGGATCTGCCAAGTAGTATGGAGATAAGTAGGGACCATGAGATGACACCAAGTGAGGCTGGAACAGAGGACCATGAACTGCAGGAGATTCTAGAAAGGGAGAATTTAGATCTAGAGAAGTTTCTGGAACAAGGTATCACCAAAGGAGTGGATTCCCTGCAAAAAGAGGATTTTGATAGGGTTCAACGGATCTTCCTCTGGAGATCACAATAGAAGGGCTCTGGAGTCAAAATAAATCATGAAAGCCAGGAGCATAAGGGGGTCAAAATGATGGAGGACTCACAGATACAATCTCCCAAGAACCTGGGTAGGAAGAGAGGAAGAAAAAGACAGAATGAGCTACTGAACGAATGTGGGAAACTCATGATTAACTCAAGTAAGATGAGAGATCTCACTAGTTATTCCTTTACAAATCTTTCTTAATGAAGCTTACAACCTGGAACATTAGAGGTATAGGAAGTACAAGGAAACAAAGGAATCTTAGCAGTAGAATAAAAGAAGAAAAACTAGATATGGTTTTTATTCAGGAAACAAAATGCTCAATGGATAAGATTAGAGAAATACATAACAAATGGTTAATCAAGTATGAGTATCTAGAGGTCAGAGCAAAAAAATCGACCGGGGGGGGTTCTTACGCTCTGGGATCCCCAGAAATTTGGAATCCTGGATGCTGAAGCATCCAAGAACTATCTTTCATTGGTGTGTCAACCTTTAGGGGATCATGAGAGTTACATGATCACAAATGTCTATGGGCATCAAAAGTAAGAAGACAAGCTCAAGCTTCTCACAACCCTTGAGGAGCTAAGAGCGAGACACCCTGATGTGCCCTGGATTGTTGCAGGAGATTTCAATATGATCAGATCTCTTACAGAGAAAAAAGGGGGTATCAGACAACTAGGCAGAGACTCCATTGCCTTCCAAAACTTCATAATGAACATGGGGTTAGTGGACACTGAAGCTTTAAATGGCACCTTTACCTGGAACAATAAGAGAGGAGGGGCTTCTCAAGTCGCCTCTAAGCTGGATAGATTTCTCATCTCAGAGGACCTCTTTCTGTCAGGCCCTGCCATGTTAGCTTCTATCCTTCCCTTTGGAGGCTCAGACCATTGGCCTGTACAACTTGAGGCCACTTTTATGGGCACACCTAGAAACAGACCTTTCAGGTTTGAAAATGCATGCCTCTCTCACCCTAAATTCACCAACAATATTGACACATGGTGGAGGGAGGATCTGAACATTCAAGGCACTAAAATGTACTTGCTCTAGCAGAAACTCAAACACAACAAATCCAAGCTTAAATATTGGAACAAAAAGGAGTTTGGTAATATTTTCAAAGCCAAAAAAGAAGTTGAGCAAAAACTCCAGGAGATCAATCAAATCATCATCATGGATGGTTTCACTGAGGAGTAGAAAAATCTAGCTAATTCTCTACAGAAATAATGGGAAGATAGATGCATGCAAGAGGAGATTTTCTAGATATAGAAATTGAGGGTGCAATGGATTAGAGAGGGAGAAAGAAACACAAAGTTCTTTCATAAATCTACCATAGATCACAGGGCACACAACAGAATCACAAAACTCAAGGATTCTCAAGGGATAGAGCTCGTCTCTCACAAAGAAATGGAATTTGTCCTTGTTCAACACTTCCTCAACATAGCAAAGGAGCCTCTGGTCAATAGATATAGGTTCATCAGTAATTTCACAAAGTACATCCCTCAGTTGGTCACCAAAGAAGACAACCACAATCTTAACAGGCCAATGTCGGAAGAGGAGTTCAGTGATGTGATCAATGAAATGCAAAATGGCAAAGCTCCAGGCCTGAATGGTTTCAATCTAGACTTCTTCAAAGCCTGTTGGAGAACAGTCAAACAGGATATCCTTGAGGTGGTGGAAGACTCATGAAGATCCAAATTGGTTCTAAAGGCTCTTAATGCTTCCTTCATAGCTTTAATCCCAAAATAGGAAAAATCCATGGCTCCGAATCATTTTAGACCCATAGCTTTATGTAATGTGGTGTACAAAATTATTTCCAAAGTTATCACCAATAGACTCAAGCCCCTTCTTCCAGCTCTCGTCTCAGAGGAGAAAACTAGCTATGTGGAGGGAAGGTAGATTCTCAATAACATCATTCAAGCTCACGAGGTGGTACACTCTCTCAAAAGCAATAAACAAGCTAGTATGATCATTCAGTTGGACCTAGTGAAAGCTTCCGATAAGCTAAGTTGGTCTTATATAAAGGCAGTACTAAGAGAATATGGCTGCCACCACAACTGGATAAGATGGGTTATGGCATTAATATCCACAGCTAGTTTTTCCATCTTGCTTAATGGTGCTCCTTCAAGAACCTTCATGCCCTCTAGAGGTCTCAGACAAGGGGATCCGCTCTCTCCCTTCCTCTTTGTTCTTATGATGGAAGGGCTAAGCAAAGCAATCAAAACAGCAAATGCTGAAGGAAGAATCCAGGGTCTCAAACTTACCCTGGATGGAGTGGCAAATACTCACCAACAACTCATGGATGACACGATGTTGTAGGGTACACCCATAGTCGGGGAAGCCAGATTGATCAAACAAATCTTAAACGACTTTGCTATGGCGACTGGCACAGAGGTAAGCCTCAACAAATCAAAAGTTTTCTTCTTTAACACTGACATTGCTATTCAAAGGAACATCACCAACATCCTTGGGTTTCAAAGGGACCAGTTACCTTCCAAGTAACTGGGAATGCCTCTTACAAATAAACCTCTAAGTAGGGGAGTGTGGGAGCCGATAATGAATAAGCTTCAGGACAAGATCAAGAAATGGACATGCAGGTCTTTAAATTTGGTGGGACACCTTGTGCTCACACAGGCTGTCTTGCAGGCTATTCCCTTTTTCATGTTCTCAGCTCTTCCGACTCCTAAAGGAGTTATGCAACAAATCAGGAGCATTCAAAGGGATTTTCTATGGGGCGGAGGGGAAGAGAAAAAGAAATGGGCTTTATTAGCTTGGGACAAGATTTGTAAACCCAAGTCCCATGGTGGTTTGGGGCTTCATGATCCTGAAACCCTCAGCAGAGTTTCGGGAGCTAAACTTTGGTGGAGGTGGCTCAAGGAATCGGCAACCCCTTGGGCCAAGCTCTGGAAAAAAAAATATGCAAAAAATTGGCACGAGAGGGATCACATCTGAATGTCAGGGTGCATTAAGGGCTCCCACATTTGGAATCTTACTTGGGAGAATAGAGATATTGTCCAGCAGCATAGTTTCTGGGAGATCCGAGCTGGGAACCTGGCACGATTTTGGGAGGATAACTGGCAACAGGAACCCAATTTGTTTAAGGACAAATTAGCCGCTCTCAAAAATGATACTGACAACAAAGGATTACTTATGGTAAGTGACTTCTAGGATTAGGTAAGGAACAATGGTAAATGGAGAATTTGGAAGGATTTAGGCCACAATGAAGATAGCCCTCTAAAGGCCCAGGTAGATTCTCTTGCTTGGTATTTGGAGCAAAGGAAGATTTTGGTGTCCTCCTTGTCTGATCAACTAAGATGGGGAAGGAACACCGAAGGAAACTTTAACCTCAAAGAAGCTAAAAGAATAGTCACAGGGTTTAACACCAAAACCCTGATTAGGTATGGAATAACCTTTGGCAGAACCCTCAATGGATGAAAATAAAGTTGCTCATTTGGCTTGTTCAACCAAAGAAAATTCTAACTTAGGAGAATCTGCTGAAAAGGGGTTTTGCCAGCCCATCCAAATGCCCACTATGTGGCTCACAAGAGGAGATGATGAATCACCTACTCAACCTCTGCCCTTTCACCTCCATCGTGTGGGATTGGGTGGCTTTAGTCTTCAGGTATATTGATCAGGATAGACTTAGCATAACCAACACTTTGAAGAATTGGAGGAAAAACTTCTCAGGCAATGAAATCGTCAATAAAGCTTGGACTCTGATTCCAGGCTTTATCATCTGGGATGTCTAGAAAGAATGCAATGGTAGGATTTTGAAAAGCAAGACAAGCACATCCCAACACATAATTGCACAAATTCTACGACAGCTCAAAGAAACAGTCAGAGGTTTGTTGTGGAAACTTCCGGAGAATCCTCCTCTACCCCAGGAATCTTGTATACTACTGCAGTTGGGCCTCCAGCCAATAGTCCCACAGGGCATAAACAAGGGTGTGAACCAAACAAATGCAAGTATGGATATTTGGAAGCCTCCTCCACAAGGCTTCTTAAAAGTCAATATAGATGGAGCGTCCAAGGGCAACCTAGGGTTAGTTGGTTTTGGGGGTGTTACAAGAGATGAGCAGGGATGCATAAAGGAGATCTTTCATAGTCACTTGGGGAAAGCCACTAATAAGATGGCAGAACTCATGGCCTTAGAGCAATGCTTGGAAACCCTGGTGAATTTAAATTCACATAATGTCATCGTTGGAGCAGATTCAGAATTGATTATCAAAGCGGCCAAGAAAATGTGTAATGGAACGGCACTAGAAAAAGTGTTGAAACATTGGAGGCTATCACAGGTATTTCATCGTATACACACCCACCTGCAAACCTTAAGAACCGTCAACTTTGCCCATGTGAAAAGAAAAGAAAATATGCTAGCTGATCGTCTGGAAAATGAAGGAGTGATTAGTAAGGGAAGTGGTATTCGGCATGTTTGGGAGTCGATACCACCAAGCAAACTATGTGATGATTGTCTCTGTATGGCTACCAAAGATATGGAACACTTCTGGACCTTCAACAGAGAGAAGGAGGAAGACTAGCGAAAGTCGAGAAGAGCAGAGATCCTTGGGCTGCGGTCTCTCCCAATCAGTAAAACTCAAGGAAGAGAAGATCAAAGAAGTGAAATGGTTATATAGTTACTGGTGGAACAGAGGTCGTGGGTTGTTCTGGATGAGCTGCTTTAGGAGGGTTTCAAAATGAATAGCGGATCTCAGTTTAAACACGAGAGGATCAGGAACAAAGGAAATGATCTGGAATGATCGGGAATGATGGATCGACAGGATGGATCGATGGTGCTCAGGAGAACTGTGGGAGTAAAACGCTGCTTAACTCGCTCGTCAGTTGAATGGTCGCAGTCCGCAGGTTCTTTTGGCCTCAGTCATCCGACAGATTTCGGGCCGAAAAGAGATCGAACGTTAACCACCTGGATGAACCTAAAATCCTATAGGTTGAGGATCTCTAATACATTTTGGGTCCGGATTTGTGTTATTCATCGTGCTAGTGTTCAAGCTGAAATCATGGTGGACCGTTGGATTAAATAGACTTTGATCGACAGTGCCGATTCTCTACGCAGCTCTTTTGATCGGAGGATTTGTGGATCGTCGGATGGAAGTTCAGTTCAACGGTGGGGATTGTGCGTTCAGGTTTGGTCTTGGGGAGCGGTCCGAAGAAGGTTGCTTGGCGCGATTTTGGTATTTTTTGAAGTCCGTTGGTCTTCGCAATTTGTATGAGGAACCGGTGAATAGAAAGGAACTTGTTCCTTAGTCGTGTGCTGTAGAATTGATGTAACCCTGCGAAATATTGTAACCTCGTGAGATGTTGTGTGATCTTGGGTTTTGTAAGCCCTGTTAATGGTAAACAAGCAACAGGCTTGTCTAGTGATGGTAAACCAGCAACGGGCTTGTCTTTGCACGGGGACATACGTGTATCATATGTATTACACTTTTACAGTTAATAGAAGGTTCCACTCTTACTTGACCAAAAAAAGAATAATTATTATTTTATCTTATATGTATTTTATATATGAAATTTTTGTTGTTAAAATTAAATGAGGGAACCATCAAATTTTTACTTCTATCTATTTTTGTGCTAAGAAATGCATAAATATGTTTGGTAGTGACTCTCAGTAAGTACTCCTAGTAAGTGTGCTACCTATTTTGGTAGAAAGACTTGCTTAAATTATGGTAGCCAATAAATCTAGGTAAATATTCATTTACGAATACTGCAACATCCCTCCTTCCTAAATTTTTAACATTTGTTTATCCTCATTTTCTCACACTACAACATCTCCTCATATGGTTCATTTTCTCACACGAAAACATCTCCTCATATTAAGCTACTATATTGAGCTATAGAACACCTTTCAATGTAATAATAATAATAATAATAATAATATATTAAAAAAATATTATTATATATTTAAACCTTTTATATATAAATAATTCTTTCTACTCATTATAACTTTTTTAATATAAAAAATTAATAATTTTTTCATAATATAAAATATAATTTTATAAAAAACAATTTTTTTTTAATATTGTAAATTTCTTTTCACTTAAGTCCACTGGTATGAGGCTACTATTAATTATGTTATTTCATTCTCTTTTCAATTTTGATGTTTCATTATTTTAAAACAATTATTGGTTATTTCAATTTTGTAAATTCATTATTCTTCACAAATGGTTTTGGAATAATCGAAAACAAATAGCTCATCTTTAAAAAAAATATAAATAAATATAGAATTTAAGCATCATATTAAATAATTAAAAATAAAAATAAAAAATTATTTTCATTCATATACAAATCAAAATACATTATAATTTAACAAAAATGTTATGCGTAATCGTCAAATGTTGCAAAAGAAACACCCTAAGGTAAATATATATTTTTATGTTAATGAATGTATTTTTAACTTCCAAAAATATAATATATCTTAAATATAATGGTTAAAAATGTGCCTATAGGTTAAAAAATGTGTATGTATTTTTTTCATACAATATTATATCTCAAATGCAAAGGGGTAGAATAATTAGCTTTATGGTTTGGCAATGAACTTCCCATTAACTACTTATTATTATAGGCTAAAGAATTAAATCATTAAAAATATCTCATTTTTTTATGCAAGGAATATGAATTTTAATATTATGATAATAATGTCTTTGTATTAATTTATGTCTTCTATAAATAGTTTCTACAACATTTTACAGTTTTATACTAATAAATCAATTTTCTTGTTTTTCTTTTCAAGCGTTTAGAGGATCAAATCTCTCACTCGAGAGGGTGAAAAGAGATTTGATCCTGCATAATCCATGTTTAGTTAACACAATAAATCAATTTTCTCATTTCCTTATTATTTTATTTTGTGATTAGTTGTTAAGTGAGTTTTATCTTATTACATTTTAAAAATAAAATAAATGGAATTTTTAGGTGTTTTTTTTAATATATTATTATTTTTGTTAGAAAAAATAATTGTGATAATAAAATTAATAAAAATAAAACAATGAATAAAATTAAAAATCATTTACATAATTACACAATCTATTTACAAAATATAAATAATTTAATATATTTTATTGTAATGAAAAAAAAAATTAATTAAATCTTAAATATATATATATATATAAATTTATTTTAATATAATATGCATGTTATGATTTTCTGTTAAAAAAATATTTATAATATTCATAAAAGAAAAATAACAATTCACTCAACTAAATTAAATTCAATTGGATTGAATTTGAATTTAATTCATTTATAAGCTGAAATGAATTCATTATCATTGGTTAATTTTTTATATAATATTAAAAACAATTACGGTATCTCGCTCCATATTTGGCTACGAGCTGCCTCTCCATACAGAAACGAGAGAGAAATAATACATGCTGAACATATAAAAGCATATTTTATTTTAGAAAAATTACTTAAACAATAAGTCTAGATTATTATCTTATTGTTTCAAAACAGCTATAGATCAAAACTACCGCTTTAGATTAAAATCGAAAAAGTAATATAGTGATTAAATTTGAATGGAAAATTTAATTAAAATGAAAAAGTAATATAATGATTAAATATGAATAGAAAATTTAATTAAAATGAAACAATAATATACTGAGCAAACATGAATGAAAAATTTACTGCAAGAACTTGAGGTTGGAAGGGTTGATGAACAAATAGACCAATCGTGCAAGAAATTTTTTTTTTTGGAGAACCCAAAGGGAAATAAGCCTCAACCTTAACCTATCAAGAAATTTCTCAGGAAGAAGCAATTGTTTGATTACTTTAAGCACCCTAACTATTAGTTTTCTTTTAACTATTAGCTATTAATCCGTCAACCTAAAAATCTTCAATCGTCTAACATCTCATCCAATGGTGCACACTGGTACACAGTGACCACTGGGGGAGTTGTTCTCAAAGGGAAACTCCTTGCGTAATAACCAAATATGCTAAATATGGCTATGTTGACAAGCATAAGGAACATCTTGTGGCCAAGGTATTTTCAGAGGTTGAAGGGATCAATTATTTCAAGACTCTTTCCCCTTTTTCCAAGGTGGATTCCATGTTCTTTCTCTAGCTACCTGCCAAGGTTAGTTAGTTTACCACATTGATATAAATATTTTCTTTCTACATGAGAAGTCTTAGATGGAGTAGCCCCTTATTTATTTTTTGCAGGATCCTTCACTTTTTTGCAGCTTTGTAATTCCTTATACGGTCTCAAACAAGTTCCTATAGCTTGGAATGAGAGGATGGATAGTTTTCTACTTTCTTCTAGGTCCAAAAATTATTATTCTGATGTCATACTTTACACATTGAGATAAGGCTTTCATTTATTGATTATAGTTTTGTATGTGGGTGATTTAATCCTCAGAGGGATTTCTTCATCATTGATTTAGAATATTGAAGAAGAATTGATGGGATAGTTTTCTATGATGGATCTTGGTCTGCTACATTACTTTCTTGGATTGTAGGTTCACTAGTCTTTCAAAAATAATTGCCATCTTCTAGATAAAATATTCCCTTGATTTACCTCAACATTTTGGCATGGTTAATTGTAAGCATATGTCTACTTCTTTTCAGTCTCATGTTATTCTTACCACTCGTTGCACCTCACCACTAGTGGATCCTACATTATATCGTCAACTAGTTGGCAGTCTACTCTATTTGACAGACACCCAACCTGACATTACTTACTTAGTAGGGATGGTTTCTATAGTTTCTTAAGATCCTCATCAAATTCACTGGAAAGTATCAAAACATATTCTGAGATATATTTAGGGCCCTTCCATTTTTGGGGCGAAAGCATGAAGATGGGTTACACTTTTGGGCCAAATGTGTCAATGAAATTTAAGTTTTCGCTCTTTTATCGAATCACATCTCTGAAAATTCATATAAGAATTGTGAATTTTGCTTTGGAGTAAAAAAACACAGTATGTGGATAATTATCTTGTTGCCCTAATGATATATTTTCAAAACAAATTAGTGTCATATAATCTCTCAATTTTCCATTAAATGCAATATATGTCCTTGTAAATTTTCACATAACTTTGTCTAAAATGTGTAAATTTTAAAACTAGATATAGATGTAGTATATATATATATATATATATATATATATATATATATATATATATGAGAATAATCTACATGGGGAGAACTAAGTTTTTCATATTAAGAATTTAGTTTTTTTGAAAAATTATACTTTTTATTATTTTTCGAAGTTGTTGAAGTAATATTTCAATTGCATTTTGGAGACACATGCCTTCACATAATATTTTTTTCAACTCTTTAAATATATTAAAAAACCAACAATACTCTTTTGACGAGGACTCGTAAATGAAGATAGTGGTATTTTTTGAAATTTTTATGTTATGTATATTTTATGTTATTGATTTTTTATTCAACCCCTTTGAAATTGTTCAAAAAAGTTTCAAACATTATGTTTAAAGGAAACTAGATAAAAAATAACATATGAATTCAAAAATGTCAAACTCATATACCATTGGATAGAGGGTTCCTTAAGGGACCAACTCCACCACTTAGGGAAAGTTTTGTTTAGAGTTTGCTAGGGTACAAAATGGTGTTGCAGAGAAATTTGGGGAGCTAAATCTCTATTTTTATGCCCTCAACAGCTTCATCAAGCACTTAAAATGTTGATCAAGTATTTGAAATTCAAATTTCAAATAGCTCAATCGAGCCCTTAACATGGTTAAATAGAGGCTCGATCGAGCTATGCTATCATAACTATCTAAAAAAAACCTCTCAATATTTGTCTTTAAGCGAAGTTTTGATTTTAAATATTAGATATTTTTATACTTAATCATTTTATAATTTTTTTATGTAGAAATTTTCAATAAAAATAAATCAAATTATAATAAATAAATAAATAAAAACAACAAACTAAACTAAACTAAATTTTATAATATTATTATTTTAAAAATAATTTCATACTCACATTTAAATCTAGATTACTCAAATTCAAATTAGTCAAATAATGCTTTAAAATTTATGGTTTCCATATGTTTTTATTATTTTAAAAATATGTATTACAATCCTTCGCACTTTTGCAGACTAAGGACAAAATTGAGTGCAATCACATTTTATAGGTTGAGAGAGATTTATAAAAGCAGATACGATTGCATCCATTACAACTATATTCAATTATAACTTACAACTACTACAACTACGTTAATTATTACTACACTCATTTTTTTCATGAACAAATAGATATTTTTTTCATGAACAAGTAGATATTACTGCACACACATATATATATAAGTTTGATTTTGTAGATAATATAAGTTTGATTTTGATAGATATGATTATGACCGAGGAAATCATGTTTATTAACTCTTCAATGATTTTATGAATATACATTTCCAACACCATCAAATTCACATTTTTGAGTTACACTTATTCATATAAAAAATTATAATATTTATTAAAATCAAATTGATACATTTTCTTATATTATTATTTAAATTATATTTATAATAAATTTATTATTTAAATTATAACATTGAAAATTTAAATCATAGTAAAAACTAATTTTTAAGTTACTAAATTATAAATATAAGAATATTACAATTTCAATTGCAAGTGGGATAAAATTGTTTTTCAAATATATACACCAAAATGCTAGAAATTTAATGAGAAATTAATCCACACCATTGTTAATTACCCATTCAAGTGTAATTAGTAATTAAATTTGGTTTTTTTTTAACTATCAAATACTTACAATTTTAAAGTTTACATATCATTATTCATATTTATGTAAATTTAAGTTTTGCAGCTTTAAGACTCGATTGAGCTTTAGGGCTCGATCGAGCCTGTTATAGGCCATTTTGTCGCATCCAATAAATAGGTCTCCTAATTGGGTGAATCAGCATCCTATTCCCCCTTGTCATCATCTTACACAAATCCCTAAGCATGCCTCTTTCATTCCCTAGAGTTTCTTCATGTAATTGCATCATCTAAGCCAGTTTTAGGACCAACGCTCCGTGGCCACTTGTTGGACTGCGTTCACCTACAAGTTGCTCCACTATGGCCTATGTTGATCGCCTACAGGTTGCTTCCCTTTGCACTTGTGTTGGTTCTAGAAATTCGGGAAAAAGAGAGAGAATCCCGAAGCCTCCATTTTCATAAGCTTCCAGGATCTGTTGTAACCATTTACCTGAGATAACAATTTTGAATCCTATCCTATCCTACCTTGGAGTTTCCATCCCTTATCCTTCGATGTCATCCTCCCATCAAGAGTGGATCTCAATCCCAAGATTGGTAAAAGGATAAGAACTCCCAGCTTACCTCACTCCTATATATATTTACAGCCTTCCATATGTAAAGGGTTGGCTTTTGGAGAGTGAATCTACCCTTATTTGCTACTGTGAGAGTTATTTTTTCATGCATTTAAGGTGATTGGAGGTGCATTTTGTGACAAACAAAGGACAAGTCGACAACTTGGAGGAGATATTCTACAAGATCAACACATATTTATGGTTGTAACTCACTCCATTTATATCAATACAAATAGTTCTTTGTTTTCCCATATGTGATGTCGTTATTTCATGTATTTCAATACCATGTTGATCTATTGAATAAAGTATATAGATGATATTGCATAGATCTCGTAGTTTCTTGGCTTGTGTCCTCTGACTGTGCATGTTCTAATTTTTGAAACCAGAGCTGGAATTGGAGCATTCAAGCTAAAGAAGGAGCGAAGCCTGCGACAGATTCTAGATAGGATTCACACCATTATCTATTTACTCTAAGGAAAGAATTGGGTTCCTTATCTTTATATTGTTCTAGGTTAGCCACCAAACCTAGGGGAGATACGTTTGTCCACAATCGTAAATCTCATATAACAGAGCCATAAAGCTCGATCAAGCTCCTAACCTAGGGTTACGCAAGATCTCAATCAAGGGTTTCTTTTAAACGCTTGATCGAGATATTTTTAAGTGCCTCAATAGCTCGATCGAGCATCCTTTTTTCACAAAAGCGCGCCCTCGTTTCACCAAAAAGTGTAACCCACCTCCATGCTTTCACCCTTTGGCATTTAGTATATTGTTGGTTCTCCTGATCTTATGGGTTTCACTGATTCTATCTAGGTTAGATCAATGGATGATCGAAAGTCCACCTATAGATTTATTTTTTGTCTTGGTTCTACTTCTATTACTTGATCCTACAGGAAATAGTCAGCGATTTCATTTCTATGACAAAAGTTGAGTATCGAGCTCTAGTTTTTCCAAGTCAATAATTTCTTTGGTTGCGACAATTATTGCTTGATTTAGGCATTCAGCAAGATCAATCTTATATTATCTAGTGTGATAATCAGAGTGCAATACATATTTCTAGAAATTCTATGGAGCATTAAAGGACCAAACATATTGAGATCCATATGCATTTCATTCACCATCTTATTCAAGATGTCATTCTTAGCTAGGAGTATGTACCTACTTAATAACAAGTAGAATATATTTTTACAAACTCCTTGGCATCACCATGGTTTCTTCAATTATAGAAAATTCTTGCAGTGAAGGAAGTTGTCTTTGGGGGGTCATAGCGAGTCCTCCTTCCTTCACCTCCTCATTTTTCTCTTTCTTTGTCTCTTTTTTTATGTACTCCCTTTTAGGAAGGAGCTTTTTCCTACTGTTTTTTCTCCTTTTATCTGCTTATGAGAGATTATACATCGTACCCAAGAAGGCTTCATTGTGATAACCCATTCTTTGTTTTTTTTTTTTTTCCTGTATTTCCTCTCTACATTTCACTTATGGAGGTGGGGAGTATTGGACTTCCAATAAAGAAGCCATGGAACTTGTAAGTTTACATAACATCTTTATTTATTTATTTTAAGTCTTATTTTCTAACTATCACTAAAAGATTCCATTTCTCCTATAAATTAAGTGGATATACAGTATTTTTCATAAACAATCAAGTATTTTTCTTTGTTCTTCAATTTTCTTAATCTCTTTCATTAAAAAAAACTTTCATATCTTACAACGTAGAGATGTTTTTGCACCCTTACATTCTTTTATTTCACAAATCTTTTAAAAAGTTCACATGAATCCATGAGAAAAGGTTTCCACATATATAAAAAGTCATTGCATATCACCGCACACAACAGTGTGAAATCAAGAGAAGTTCGATGACCTTTTAATAATTATAATCTCAGTTTGTTTGAGAAAAAATAATTATTGTAACATTTATTATTAGGTTTGATATTTCTATGTCATTAATATAGGAATTCACCTGTTGTCTTCATTCTATATATTATTTCTCGAATTAAAGATATAGATTTGTGTTATTTCCTATATATTATTTCTCCAATTAAAGACATAGCTTTGTGTTATCGACGTTATACTTAGGGAAATTTATTTTCACGAAAGTTTCACCAAGATGTTATGTAATTAAAAATATTTATAATTTTAAAGTGAAGTGATTGTTACAAATTGATTGAACGTCAATATGTATTTATTTATTTCATATTAATTGTTGTTTCTCTATTTTGTTATAATTGTTGTTTTTGTAGATTAGAATAGTATAGAAATAAAAGCATCTAAATAAGTGATAGGGATGATGAGTTGTCAAAATTGTCATAGGTTGTTATTATAATTGTTGTTTTTGTAGATTAGAATAATATAGAAATAAAAGCATCTAAATAAGTGATAGGGATGATGAGTTGTCAAAATTTTCATAGGTTGTTATTAAGACATTTGCTATTTTTTAATGTGTTAGATCCGGATTTCTTGGATATAGATTGTCCAAAAGACCATACATATAATGTGAAATCATTTCCATAAATAAAAAGTAGTTTTATGTGCAAAATCATTTTCATCAATAAAAAGTAGTTTTATGTGCATTATATCTATGCATTTGATATTTTGAGTTGGTATTAGAGCCTTCCTGGAAGGACTATGTTGTAAGTGTGAGGAGTAGTTGAGAAGATCATTGTGAGAGCTCGTGCAACACTATTGATCATTGTGGTATATCTTTTGGTTGTTGAAGTTTGTTGTTTGCTAGCATGTGAACGCAGATGTCGAGTGTTGGGGAATACTTGCAGCTCGTTGATATGTTGAAATGCTAATTCCAACTACAATGTTTATTTCAGAAAACCGCCAAAGTTACCCGCACCGCCATTCACGGAATAGTGGTAATTCTCCAAGGGCAGTGATCACACCCATTGGCTGGCACGTGGCGTGAGCAGTTTTGCAAAACTACTTTCCCCGGCATGTAAAGTTCAGAAAGAAGGGCCATACGATATTGATCGACTACCGTCCGATTAGTGTGGGCCAAATCTACGGTTATGGTAGCGGTAGCTGCGCTGAGCAGGAGAGGCCTGTTCCGGTTCATTGTTGTGTGTACGACGCAGTCACTTTAGGTGTCAGGGGACCATCTCCCGCAGGTCCAATCGGATCCTGTGAAAGCCGTATGACAGAGTTAATAAAAAAATTATATCACCACGTGAAGTAGTTAATATGAATTCATTACGGTTGGTAAATGTAGGTGGAAAATTTAATTGTTTTTTAATTCACGGGAGTATGGGACAAGTAAAAGGTAAATATCATGTTTTTGTTTTGTTGTTGAATATGTAATGCAAGAGAGCAATACGCAGCATAGCACGAATGTAATTTTTTTTGTTGACGATGAAACTCAATACGCAACAGCGTGTATGTAAGGAGTGAAAAGAAAATTTTTACACACAACAATTTTTATTTTTCCAGCAGAGACAGAGCATTTTTTGTAATGCACAGTAGTGCAGAGACAGAGTAATTTTTATTTTGAACTATGTCTGAAGCAGCCTTGGTGTAATCCCTCTGTTGGAGGAAGAATTCCTTTTGTAACAGCAGTCTTGTTAATGAATGAAAAGTTTCTTTTTTGTGCCTCAAAAACTCTGTTTCCTGTGTTAAAACAGAGCATTATTCTCTATTCATTTTGTTTGGAATTATCAGAAATTCCCAACCTGGTATCGAAGCTTGTTTAGGCTCTTTGAAGGTGTCAAAGAAGCTGAAGGAAGGATTTCTTGCTGCAACAGCTTCTCCAGCGGAGTGAAGACTCAGTCAAGAAAGAATCCAAGGTATTTCTCAAGTTAGTTTTTGTGTTACTATTGAGGACAGTCAATTATTTTAAATACACAGTCAGATATTTTGAAGCATAGTTAAGAGTGCAAGAATGGCTGGAGCCAGCTTTAGCATGGGTATCTGTAATACTCAGCTCCCACAATTTAATGGGAAAAACTGTGACTATTGCGAAATAACTATGAAATCTTTGCTTGCTTCCCAAGACTTATGGGAATTTTTTGAGGATGGCTTTGAAGAACCAGCAGATGAAAATGAGTTTAATAATTTAACTCAGGCAGAGAAAGATCTTTTGAAGAGTAATAAGAAGAAGGATTCTAAAGCCCTCTACTTTTTGTATCAAGCAGTGCATGAGAGTGTGTTTCCAAGGATAGCAGCAGCCAAGAGATCCAAAGAAGCATGGCAAACTCTCAAGATAGCCTATCAAGGCATGGAGAAAGTGAAGACAGCAAAACTACAGTTGCTGAGGAGAGATTTTGAGACTCTCTGCATGAAGGAGTCAAATAATATTGACTCATTCTTCACACATGTGATTGGTCTGGTCACACAGATAAGGTCTCATGGAGAGATTCTTGAAGAAAGGAGGATTGTGGAGAAACTATTGAGGATCCTACCCTCAAGGTTCGATGTGATTGTCACCACCATAGAAGAGACAAAGGATCTCACAAACTTCTCAGTTGATGAACTACATGCATCACTAATAACACATGAGCAGAGATTGAGTAGAAATGAAAACTCATATCTAGAGAATGCCTTTAAGACCCAGATGTGCTTTGGAAGAGGAAGAGGTCAAGGCAGAAGAAACAAGAGAGGAAGAGGCAGAAGCCAAAACAGAGGTGGAAGAGAGAGTCCAGCAAATGCCCAAGGAAGAGGCAGCAATCCAAATCAGAACCAAGGCCAAGACAGCAGCCAACAAAGTGGACAACATCATGCTCAAGGATAAAGGTATGATAAATCCAATGTCCAATGTCACTATTGTCAAAGATATGGGCATTATGCAAATGAATGTAGGAAGAAGTAGCATGATATGAGTAATAGAACTAATGCAAATTTCACTAGAGAAAATATCAACCAAGATAATTTGTTTTTAGCCTATAATATGGCTGAAGAAAAGAGTGAAGATGTATGGCTTCTAGACTTCGGTTGCAATAACCATATGACAGGAAACATAGCCCTGTTTTCTATGTTAGATCAAAGTGTGAAGTCACAAGTCACACTAGGGACTGATAATAAATTTTCTATTATGGGAAAAGGAGAAGTAAGTGTCTTAACAAAGAAAGGTGAAAAGAAAACCATATCAGATGTTTATTATGTTCCTGGAATGAAATGTAACCTTATAAGTATTGGACAGCTTATTCAAAAGGGGTACAATGTTTTCTTTGTGGATGATGTATGCACCATCATGGATAAAACACCCAGTAAACAATGTATTGCTAAAGTGAATATGACAAGGAACAGGGTGTTCCCTCTCAGAATGAAAGCAAATTTAAAAAATGGAGAAGAAATAGCAGCAGTGACACAAGAGGCTTTCCAAAGCGAACCAAAAGATGAAAATTAGTTGTGGCACTTGAGATTCGGACATCTCAACTTTGGAGGTCTTAACTTGTTGAATAGAAAAGGAATGGTAAGAGGATTACCATTGATAGAGAAACCAGACAACCTTTGTGAAGGTTGTATCTTGGGGAAACAACACAGAGAAATTTTTCCATCTGGGAAAAGAATAAGGGCAAAAGCACCCTTAGAGATTGTCCACTCAGATTTATGTGGACCGATGCAAACTCCATCACTTGCAGGAAGCCACTATATACTAGCATTTATTGATGATTTTACTAGAAAAACTTGGGTTTATTTCCTGAAGAACAAAAGTGAAGTGTTTGAAAAATTTTGCAATTTCAAAGCACTTGTAGAAAACCAAAGTGGGCTGCATATCAAAGTTCTAAGAACTGATAGAGGAGGTGAGTATATCTCCAAAGAATCTCTACGTTTTTGTAGAGAAAATGGAATTCATAAGCAGTTTACCACTAGGTACACTCCGCAGCAAAATGGAGTTTCCGAAAGGAAGAATAGGACAATCATGGATATGGCGAGGAGTATGTTAAAGGTAAAGCATTTGCCAAATGATTATTGGGCTAAAGCTGTACACTGTGCAGCGTACATTCTGAATAGATGTCCTACAAAAGCAATCATGAACAGAGTGCCGGAAGAAGCATGGAGTGGGATAAAGCAAGGAGTCACCCACATGAAAGTTTTTGGATGTGTGGCTTATGCACACATTCCAGATCAACTAAGGAAGAAGTTGGACAGCAAAGGGGAGAAATGTATTTTCATTGGATACAGTGAGGAATCCAAAGCTTACAAGTTGTATAACCCATCCACCAAGAAGCTTATTGTGAGTAGAGATGTTCAGTTCATTGAGGAGGAAGCTTGGGATGGAAGCATAGAGAAAACAGTGAATGTTAAAAACTCTTTGTCACATGATGAAGATGATGAGGAGATGTCTGAAATACATCCCCAAACAGCAGCACCAACACCAGGGCAGCAAGAGATACCCTTGAGGAGAAATGAAAGTGCTTCTCCAAGCACACCACAAGGAGGAAAGTCAAGTGCTTCTTCTAGCACTTACACACCAAATGAAAGAGGTAAGAAGTTCATATATTTAAGTGAAATTTATGAACAAGAGGCAACAAATGAAGGTATGAACTCTTTGTTTGCTTTATATTGTCATGTTGATGACCCTGTTCATTTCGAAGAAGCAATTAAGGATAGGAAATGGATAGAAGCTATGGATGAGGAGATCAATGCCATAGAAAGAAACAAGACATGGGATTTAGTTGAATTACCAAAAGGAAAGGAAGTCATTGGAGTTAAATGGATCTACAAGACCAAGAGTAATGCGGAAGGCAAAATAGAAAGACACAAGGCAAGACTTGTTGTCAAAGGATATAAGCAGCAGTATGGGAGAGACTATGAGGAAACTTTTGCACCGGTTGCTAGAATGGAAACCGTGAGAGTAGTGCTGTCCATAGCAGCACAAAACAAGTGGAAAGTTTACCAAATGGACGTGAAGTAATCATTCCTAAATGGAGCGTTAATGGAAGAGGTTTAAATTGAACAACCTCTGGGATATGAAAAGAAAGGTCAAGAGCACAAAGTGTGCAGATTAAAGAAATCTCTTTATGGGCTGAAGCAAGCACCAAGAGAGTGGTACAGTAGGATAGATTCCTATCTACTGGAAAATGGATTTGAAAAGTGTGAGGGAGAACCCACCCTCTACATCAAAGAAAAGGATGGTAAATTACTAATTGTTGTGTTATATGTTGATGATGTTATTTTCACAAGTAATGATGATTACCACATTGAAAATTTCAAAACAGTCATGAAAGAAGAATTTGAAATGACTGACATGGGTTTGTTGAGGTACTTCTTAGGAATAGAAGTAGAACAAAATGGAAATGGAATTTTTATCTCACAAGCAAAATATGTTAATGAGGTGTTGGAAAGATTTAATATGCAATAGAGTAAATCAGCAATCACTCCCACAGTGATGGGATTAAAACTCAGCAAAGAGGACAACAGCAAGGATTTTGATCCTAGTTTGTACAAGAGCATAGTTGGTAGCCTCATGTATTCGACTGCAACTAGGCTGGATATAATGCATGTTGTTAGTTTAATTTCCAGATTCATGGAGGGGCCAAAAGAAGCACATTGGCAGGCAGCAAAAAGGATTCTGAGGTATGTTAAAGGTACTAAAAGGTTTGGCATTTTATATACTGCTTCAAAATGTTTAGATTTAATTGGATACACTGATAGTGATTGTGCTGGAAGTGTAGATGATTAGAAAAGCACATCCCGTTATGTTTTCCACATGGGTTCAGGAGCCATTTCATGGGCTTCTTAAAAACAGCCTATTGCAGCGTTGTCTATAGCAGAGGTAGAATATGTGGCAGCTACAGCAGCAGCGTGTCAAACAATTTAGATGAGAAGGATGTTAAGGAGTTATGCCAAGAGCAAGCAAAAGGAACTATGATTTTTTGTGACAATAGCTTAGCTATTACATTATCCAAGAATTCTGTGTTTCATAAGAGAACGAAACACATTGACACAAAGTTTCATTACATCGAGGAATTGGTAAACAATGGAGAAATTGTTTTAAAACACTGCAGAACTCAGGAGCAGGTTGCAGACATTCTGACCAAACCATTGGGATAGAAAAGTTTTGAATTTTTGAGGAAATGTCTGGGTATGACTGATAACCCAGCAATTGAAATTAAATGGGAGTGTTGAAATGCTAATTCCAACTACAACGTTTATTTCATAAAACCGCCAAAGTTCCCCGCACCGCCATTCACAAAATAGTGGTAATTCTCCAAGGGCAGCGATCGCACCCATCGGCTGGCACGTGGCGTGAGCAGTTTTGCAAAACTACTTTCCCTGGCGCGTAAAGTTCAGAAAGAAGGGTCGTGCAATATTGACCGACTGTCATCTGATTAGTGTGGGCCAAATCTACGATTATGGTAGCGGTGGTGGCGCTGAGCAGGAGAGGCCTGTTCCAGTTCATTGATGCATGTACGACGGGGTCACTTCAGGGGTCAGGGGACCATCTCCCGCAGGTCCAATCGAATCCTGTGAAAGCCATATGACAGAGTTAATAAAAAAATATATCACCACATGAAGTAATTAATATGAATTCATTACGGTTGGTAAATGTAGGTGGAAAATTTAATTGTTTTTTAATTCACGAGAGTATGGGACAAGTAAAAGGTAAATATCATGTTTTTGTTTTGTTGTTGAATATGTAATGCAAGAGGGCAATACGCAGCAGAGCGCGAATGTAATTTTTTTTGTTGAGGATGAAACTCAATACGCGTTAGTGCGTATGTAAGGAGTGAAAAGAAAATTTTTACACACAGCAATTTTTATTTTTCCAGCAGAGACAGAGCATTTTTTGTAATGCACAGTAGTGCAGAGACAGAGTAATTTTTTTTTGAACTGCATCTGAAGCAGGCTTGGTGTAATCCCTTTGTTGGAGGAAGAATTCCTTTTGTAACAACAGTCTTGTTAATGAATGAAAAGTTTTTTTTTGGTGCCTAAAAAACTCTGTTTCTTGTGTTAAAACAGAGCATTATTCTCTACTCATTCTGTTTGGAATTATCAGGAATTCCCAACATGATATTGGTTGTTGTGTTCTATCTTGGCAAAAGGAAATATGAAACATGACGGAAAAATCACAAAGGAGAACTATCGTCATTGTCAGAAAGGTTGTGAATGTGTGAAATTGTTGAGGAGTTTCCCAGTGAGAGGTGACTGTGGACAAGTGTTGTCGGCTAATTGAAGGCTGCTATCAATTGTGGTTTCATAAACATGTTGGATTGGAAACCTGCTACACCTCAATAATTGCAGAGGTCAACACCTGCACACTGGGAGGAAGCATGATGCAAGGTGCATCAGAGGCATTACAGCATGACTTTGAATCGTTGTTGTTAAAATTCAAAGCGAAGAAGGGAGTAGCACGCAACAGCGTAAGGTTTTGATTGTAAGTTGATTGTGTCAGATATTACCTTAGGAAATTTATTAAACATGTCGAATCCACTTGTTGAAATTTATTTGAGTGAGTCCTCTAAACTTAAACAAGGAAGTTTTATGAAAGGCTTCAATTCATTATTTTTACTCATACTTGTTCGGCATAAATAGCCGTTGTATACACTTCAGATCCTATAGTTTAGGCCTAGAATAAGGAAACCGATACAATCACAGGAGTCTGTACAGCGAATTTTTCAGGAGTGATTCTTGTCTATCTGTACAGCTAGTGGCAGAGACAAATTAGGGATCAGCTAGTGGCAGAGACAAAGAAAAATTAGGAATCAGAGCAACAGAGATAAATCAGGAACTTGAATTACGGAGAACCAAGTTGGAGACAATTGCTCCCAATTGTCAACACTCCCCCTCAAGTTGGTAAGTAGATGTCACTCATGCCAAGTTTGTTGAGATAGCCATTAAATGCTTGGTTTGACACTGCTTTGGTCAGCATATTAGCAAGTTGGTCTTGAGATCGAACATGAGGAACTTCAATCAACTTTGCTTCTAGTTTCTCCTTGATAAAATGCCTGTCAACCTCAACATGCTTAGTTCGATCATGTTGAACTGGATTATGAGCAATATCACATGCTGCCTTGTTATCATAGTATAACTTCATAGGACTGACTTGCTTCATATGTAAATCCTGCAACGGATTTCTGATCCACAACAACTCACATATTGCCTTAGCCATTCCTCTGTATTCGGCCTCAGCACTGGATCTAGCAACTACCTCTTGTTTTTTACTTCGCCAAGTAACCAGATTTCCTCCTACAAAAGTAAAGTAGCCTGATGTAGAACGTCTATCCTCAATTGACCCAGCCCAATCAGCATCTGTACAACCTTTAATATCCAATCTATTACCTTTTGTGAATAAAATTCCCTTTCTTGGAGATGACTTCAAATAGCATAAGGTCCGGATGACAGCATTCATATGTTCTTCACTTGGGGAGTGCATGAATTGACTAACAACACTTAGTGCATAGGCTAAATCCGGCCGAGTATGTGCAAGATACATTAATCTTCCAACCAATCTCTGATAGCGCTCCTTGTTAGTAGGAACTTGGTTTGGGTGCACACCTAGCTTCAGATTTTCTTCCATACGGGTACTAGCTAGACTACATCCTGTCATGCCAGTTTCCTTCAATAAGTCTAAGACATATTTCCATTGTGACAGAAAAATACCTTTCTTTGATCTTGACACTTCAATTCCAAGGAAATACTTCAATTTCCCAAGATCCTTCATTTCAAACTCACAGGCAAGCTACTCTTGCAGTGCTTTGCTTTCTTCAAGATCATCTCCAGTTACTATCATATCATCAACGTACACAATGAGGGATGTGATTCGTTCTCCATTATGTTTCAAGAAGAGAGTGTGATCTGAGTTACTTTGCTTGTAACCAATAGACCTCATAAAGCTAGTGAACCTTCCAAACCACGCTCTAGGAGATTGCTTCAAGCCATATAAAGATTTTTTCAATCTACAGACCTGTTTATTGCCTTTAGTCTGTAGGTTACAACCAGGGGGCAATTCCATATATACTTCTTCTTGGATATATCCATGCAGAAATGCATTCTTTACTTCGAATTGATGTAAAGGCCAGTCAAAATTCACTGCAAGAGATAGTAAAATACGAACTGTATTAATTTTGGCCACTGGTGCGAATGTCTCCATATAATCAATTCCATATGT
This sequence comes from Pinus tabuliformis, assembly GCA_031772625.1. Classification (NCBI taxonomy): domain Eukaryota; kingdom Viridiplantae; phylum Streptophyta; class Pinopsida; order Pinales; family Pinaceae; genus Pinus; species Pinus tabuliformis. The sequence continues at coordinate 250,148,005 of CM062805.1, forward strand.
TTGAGTATATCCCTTGGCGACAAGTCTTTCCTTGAACCGTTCTATGGTTCCATCAGCTTTGTATTTAATGGAGAATACCCACCTACATCCAACAGGTATCTTCCCTTCAAGCAAGTCAACAACTTCCCACATTGAATTCTTTTGAAGAGACTTCATTTCTTCATTCATCGCCTCCCTCCATCTAGGATCTTTCAAAGCTTCTTGCACATTGTTAGGAATAGCTACAACAGATAATTGACTCACAAATGCCTTACTCTCATTTGACAGTCTATGGTAGGATACATAATTGCTTATGGGATACTTAGATTTGGAGTTGAGAACAAGTTCATAGTTAACTTTAGGTTTCCCTCTTGTGACTCGATCTGGTAACTTTTTTGATTGAGGTTCAAATTTAGAGTTTACCTGAGACTCGAGCATGGAATCGGCTGGAGAAGATAATTGGTTTGGTGGTACATCATGAGAGGAGGAAAACACAGATGGCACTTCCACTTCCATTTGATCTGGAACCTCATTCTCCATAACTTGCTGCCCATCTGGACAATCACCTCTATGAGTTACAGCATCACCATTACTTGTTTCCAAATGGTCACATTCACCCCTAGTGTCCAAATTATCTCCACTTATAAGATCAAGGTCCAAAGAGCGATGCAAAGTCTCCATGTCATCTCTGTTCTCCCCCTGAAGTGGAGACACAGAGGCAAAATAATACATATCATCTTCATGAAAGACCACATCACAAGTAACATGAATTTTACGAGAAGGGGGGTAATAACACCGATACCCTTTTTGATGCAAGGCATAGCCAACAAAGACGCAGCGAAGGGCACGGGGTTCCAGCTTATTTCTCAAGGGTTTGTGAAGGTGCACAAAGGCTACACACCCAAAAACTTTAGGGGACAGATTCAGTATGGTAGGGGCACTCACAGTATTATGGAGAACATCAAAGGAGGTCTAAAATTGTAGTGAACTAAAGGGTACACGGTTAATGAGATAAGTTGCGGCCGCAATGGCTTCTCCCCAATAACTAACATGCATATGAGCCCCAAATAAGGAAGCACAAACAACTTCAAGAAGGTGACGATTTTTCTGTTCTACTATCCCATTTTGTTGAGGGGAGTAAGGGCAAGTCGTCTGATGAACAATGCCATGTAAATTCAGGTATTGTTTCAAGTCTTAATTAACAAACTCTCCACCATTATCAATATGAAGAACCTGAATATTTGATTTATATTGGGTGGCTATTATTTTGTGAAATTGCTGAAACAGGGAACTAACTTCATTCTTTGATTTCATTAAACAAACCCAAGTCATGCGAGTATGATCATCAATAAAAGAAACAAACCAATGTGCTCCACTCAAAGAAGAATTTTTTGCAGGTCCCCAGACATCAGAGTGAATAACCATAAAAGGTGCAGGACTTTTATGCATACAAATGGGAAATGGTACACGGTGACTTTTAGCCAGTTCACAAATGTCACGCTTAAAATCCGAAACATTTAATTGAGAAAAGAGCTTTGGAAACAGCTTTTGTAAATATCCAAAAGATACATGGCCAAAACGCCTATGCCATAACCAGAATTTTGAATGCTGATGTGTGTCAGACTTATTAGCTGAGAAAACTTGAGCCAACTGATTGGAGCTTGCTGGTAGTAGATCAAGATAGTAGAGCTTTCCTCTCCTAGTACCATAACCAATTGTATTTCGAGTCCGAATGTCCTTAAAAACACAAAGGTTAGGCAAAAATATCACAATACAGTTCAAAGTGAGGGTTATTTGAGAAACAGATAATAAGTTATGATTAAGAGAAGGAACAACTAGAATAGACTCCAAATTCAAATTTTGGGTAAGAGGAACTAAAACTTCTTCAACCACGGGAGAGGGAGTACCATTGTCTGTGGACACTATATGATGATCTGAGGATTTCATGGACTGAATATGTTTACCGTCAAAGGTCATGTGATCTGTGGCACCTGAATCAATTATCCATTCACTATGACTAACAGGGACAGAGGTATGAAGAGACTTACCAACATTCCCAGTAGTAGCAATGAAAGAAGAGGCTTCCTCAGTAGTACTGGTGTTGGTGGAGGGCTCAACCACAGCAATAGAAGCATGATGATTTGACTTTGAATTTCACTTGCGAGGTGCCTTGGCAGGATCCCACCATTCTGGATATCCAATTATTTCATAGCAACGTGACTTTGTATGCCTGGTTTCTCCACAGTGAGTACATACACGTTCTGATTTTGCAGCTCCTATTTCATAGCTACGATTTTGTGATCCAGATGACCGACTTTGGTCATTTGTGTGATTCGGCGGACCAGAAGTGCAATCTGTTTTTTTGCAATTGGTAAGGCTTGCCCTGGCAAGCCACCATAGCAACAGATTCAGAGTGTTCAGGTTCACCTTGAACTGTACCTCGATGAACGACATCATAACAAACATATGCATAAGTTGCTTCAAGATCGAGTGCAGGGTCTTTCCTGAGAATCTCACCTCGAATTTGTTCAAAGTCTACATCTAGTCCATTCAAGAAGATATGCACCCGCAGTCTCTCAATTAATTTTTTATAGGCGACAACATCTTCGGGATCCTTCATGACAATCCTATCATGATGATCTAGTTCTTGGAAGATTTCTACTAGATCACCATAATAGGTGGAAAGAGAATGACCAACCTGTTTGGTGGAGAATGCCCATCGATTCAGTGCAAAGAGCTGCGATTCATCTGATCCATCATAGAAAGCTTTAGCAAGAGCAGTCCAGATTTCACGTGCAGTAGACAGTCTAAGATAGCACTTCATAATCTTCGGTGACATAGAAGTCAACAACCATCCTTTGACCTTTTGATTTTCAACATACCATTTTGCATAGGCAACATCAGTAACCTGCGGAATAGGTGTTTTACCTGTGAGGTATTCAAGCTTCTCATGCCCTACGATCTGCATTTCCATGATTTGGGACCAGAAATCATAATTAACTTTGGTAAGGATGATATTGGTGGTGAAACTGGGGTTTTCTGATTGAACATGAATGACTGGTACAAAAGATGATTCAGGTTGATCCTTAGTCATGATGCGAGAGGTATATGAGAATTCAGGCACAGAGGTGAAGAACTCTGGCTCTGATACCAAGTCAAAAAACAAGGAAGTTTTATGAAAGGCTTCAATTCATTATTTTTACTCATACTTGTTCGGCACAAATAGCCGCTGTATACACTTCAGATCCTATAGTTTAGGCCTAGAATAAGGAAACTGATACAATCATAGGAGTCTGTACAGCCAATTTTTCAGGAGTGATTCTCGTCTATCTGTACAGCCAATGGCAGAGACAAATTAGGGATCAGCCAGTGGCAGAGACAGAGACAAATCAGGAATCATAGTAACAAAGATAAATCAGGAACTTGAATTACGGAGAACCAACTTGGAGACAATTTCTCCCAATTTTCAACAATTGAGTCTGTTGGAAGCATGGAATTTGTGTTCTATAATGAGTGGCGATGAATTCAAACTCACAGGTGTTGATGTTGCTATTACATATTGGGAGAAGTGAGAAATGAAAGTGAGGGTGTCACTGCGAATGTCGGTGAAAGACCGGTGAGCTTAAGTCGATTGCAGATTCCCAGAATATTCGAGAATCTGACGGACATGGGCGCGGTCGAGTTCTGAATATTCCAGGAATCTGCAATCGACTTAAGGATGGCCGTGAAAGACTAACATAATCTCGCACATCAGAGACTACAACACATCCAAAAAGATATGGGACATGCTTAAAGATTTGTATGAGACAAAGAATGCCAATTGAATACTATACTTGAAAAGCAAGCTATTGTACATTAAAATGGGGGTGAATGAGAACATAAGAACATACATTTTCAGAGTCAAATATCCGAGTGATTAGTGAGGCTCAATCGGTGAGAAGGTGTCCAACGCTAATCTGGTAACGATTACATTAAAAGGTTTTCTGAAAGATTATCAAGTGTTCATTTCAAGTCTTGCAGTGAGAGCACAACCTCCTACATTTACTAAATTGATAGGAGTCCTCCTACAAGAGGAATAAAGAATTAATACTTTTGATACGGATACACGCTCTTTAGATTTGGTGCTTGTATCAAAAGGAAAACAACCATTCAGGGGAAAGCTATGGGACATGAGTAAAGGAGGAAAGTTCTAGGTGAAGCAAAAAGGTATATCTCCATCCAAGTTTGAATCCATTGTTAATAAGAATGGTGAGTGTTTTTATTGTGCAAAACATAGTCATCATGCCAAAGACTGTTATAAAAGAAAAGCACATGAATCCAAACAAATATATAGGAAATATAATGGCAATATTGTGAATAATGACACATCTATAAGTGAAGACTGTAAAAACCTTAAATTGTTCATCTCTCAAGTTGCAATGTCTATTAAAATCAATGATAAGAATGAATTGTTTGTTGATTCAGGTGCCTCTACTCATATGCTATGTAACAAAAAATGGTTTGATGAATATTATGGGAATATAGATGGAACATATGTTTAAATAGGATATGAAAGATCACTGAAAGTGCAAGGTTATGGAATGATATGTCTAAACATGCCTGGTGGCCAAATGAAAGAAATTCATAATGTAATGTATGTCCCTGGAATAAAAAAAAAAAAAAAAAAAACTTAATATTTGTTTCTTTAGTTATTGATCAAGATTTGAAGGTATAATTTGTGAAGTCAAGGTGTTTTGTGAAGGACATCCGTGATCACTACAGGGTCATTGCAAGAGGAACCAGAGATGGAGGATTGTACAAGTTGAATGTGACCAAGGTAGTACATCATGCATTGGCATCAATAATAATGTCAACTGAAGAACTATGGCACTAAAGGTATGGACATCTTAATCACAATGACTTAGTGTTGCTTCAGAAAGAATCCATGGTTAAAGGCCTTCTAATCTTGAAAAATGAACATTTAGAATGTGAAGCATGCACTCTTGGGAAGTAGCATAGAGATGAATTTCCTGTTCACAAAGAGAAAAGGAAAACATATATACTTGAGTTGATTCATACAGATGTTTGTGGACCAATGAAAACAAGATCACTTAGTGGTGCATTGTATTTTTATCTTTTTTGATGACAGATCTAGGTACACTTAGGATTACTTCATGAGGAAAAAGAGTGATGTATTCGAGTACTTCAAACAGTTCAAAACTGTGGTAGAAGAAAAGGCAGGTAAATGCATCAAAATCCTCAAATCAGATCAAGGGGGAGAATGTTCATCAACAAAATTCATTGATTATTGTAAAGGTCATGGAATTATGCAACATTTAATAGTGCCACACACACCTAAACAAAATGGGCTTATTGAGAGAAAAAATAGGACATTGGTAGAATGTGCTCGCAATATGTTGATAAGTAAAAATATTTCAAATGGTTTTTGGGAAGAAGCCATTAACATTGTTGTGTATTTAAAGAATATGAGTCCTACTAAATGTATAGATTGTAAAACACCATTTGAAGTTTTCCATGGTTACAAACCTAAAGTTATTCATCTTAAAATGTTAGGATGTAAAGAATTTTCCCATATTCCAAATGATGAAATAATAAAACTTGATGTGAAGTCAAGAAAATGAATTTTTTCATTAGATATTGTGATGATCATAAAGCATACAAATTGTTTGATACAATTTCACACAAGTTAATTGCATGTTGAGATGTAGTGTTTCATGAGAATGTTGTTGAAAGTGATAATATCGGTACATGGTCCACTTTTGCAATGATCATATCAAAATAGAAATAGAATCTCAAAAGGAGTAGGAAAAGGAACGTGAACAAGAACATAGATAGGTTGAAAGCAACATGGATACTGAAAGAAGTATCGACACAAAAAGAAGTGAAAATGAGAAAGCCTAGAGTAGGAGGAGAGATGAGAGAAACAAATCACTAAGGAAGTCATCTCGACTGACACAACTGCCCTTAAGGTACCAAGACTATGCATTAAATATTCATGCTTTAAATATTGTTGAGCTAGTAAATTATGAAGAAGCTAAAGAACATAAAGAATTGAAAGATGCAATGAATCAAGAGTATGAATCTTTAATAAGGAATAATACATGGGAAATAACAAAGCTACCTAAAAACAAATTCGCCATAGGATGTAAATGGATTTATAAACCAAAATTTAATGTTGATGATGCTGTTGATAAATATAAGACTAAACTATTTGCTAAATGCTACTCATGGATAGAAGGTATAGACTGTGAAGATACATTTGCATTGGTACCAAAAAATAACACAATCAGATTGATGATAACACTAGCCACTAAACTTGATTATGTACCACATCAGTAGATGTGAAATCATCTTTTCTAAATGGTGAATTAAAAGAGGAAATATATTATGTTCAGCCGGAGGGGTTCATTAAGCCAAGTCAAGAACATTTAGTTTGAAAATTAGAGAAAAAATTGTAGGGTCTAAAACAGGCTTCCAGATCATGCTACACAAAAATTGATAATTTCTTCATCAAACCGAGGTTTCAAGAAGGTAACAATGATCTAAGAGAGATGCAGAAGGGAAGATAACCTTGATTTCTATGTATGTGGATGGTCTCATTAGTACAAGAAGTTTTGATGAAGTTATTACATCCATAAAGGATAAATTGTATCAAGTATATTGAAATGAAAGATTTAGGACAAATGCATAATTGTTTGAGTCTAGAAGTATGGAGAAACAAAGGTAAGATTGTTGTCACCCAAAGAAAATATAAAATGGATGTTCTCAAAAGGTCCAAGATGAATGAATGCAAGGCACCATCTACTCCAATGGTACACAATGAAAAACTCAGTAGCTATGATGAAACAGAAGAAGTGGATGGTATAATATATTGACAGTTTGTGGGAAGTCTCAAATACCTCACCAATACCATACTAGATATTGCATACTCAGTTAGCATGCTCAGTCAATATATGGCCAAGCCTTGTGAGAGTCATTGCAAGCTGCAAAAAGGGTCCTTCCTTATTTGAAAGGAACATATAATTATGGAATTGAATTTACTAATGATTTTGATGTTCAATTAACAAGTTATTTAGACTCATGTCAAGCAAGGGATCTTGACAAAAAGAGGTATACATCTGGCTACATATTCAAGTTATGATTTGGTACAATACCCTAGAGCAGTAAAAAGCAATGTATTGTTTCCCTGTCATCCACTAAAGAATAATACAATGCATTGTGCAACACTACCTTTCAAGTTCTGTGGTTACGAAGAATCCTTGAAGATGTTGGAGAGAAGTAGAAAATCTCAACATTTATCAAATTGGACAATTAGAGTACTATCAGATTAACAAACAATCCAATGTACCATGCTGAATCAAATCATATTAAAACTTAGCATCATTTTGTCAAAGAGAAGCTTCAATCCAAAGAAATTGATTAGATATATTTTAATAGTGATGAAAAAGTGGCTAATGTGTTTACTAAGCCAATTGGCAAGGCCAAGTTTGAATATTATAGGTCAATGTTAAGAGTTGTTGAAAACCCTTTTCTACATTAAGGGGGGGGATATTAGAATAATGTAGAAATAGAAGTAGCTAGGAATGATGAGTTGTCAAAGTAGCCATCCATTGTTATTAGTACATTTTCTATTTTTTAGCGTGTTAGATCCAGATTTCTTGGATCTAGATTGTCTGAAAGACAATCCTTACATGCCTATATATATATATATATAGAAAGAATTTTCACCCATAAAAAGTAATTTTATGGATGTTATATATATATATATATATATATATATATATATATATATATATAAGTGTGAAAGCATTTTCATCAATAAAAAGTAGTTTTATGGGTGTTATATGTGTGCATTTTTTATATTTCAAGTTTGTATTTCTAAGAAGGAGAGATAAACAAAAATATAATAGATATATAAATAAATATAAATCTTGACAAATAAAATTTAGGTGGTTTATTCAATATCAATTACATCTACAAGAAATGGCCGAGCTTTATAATGATAAAAAGGACAATTCACAATGAAATCAGCATGCCCTTAAATAGTATCTTACAATGATCCCAAAGGCAATTTACACTGAAATCATCATGCGTTTAAATAGGCCCTCACAATGATGCAAAGGGAAACTACAATGAAATCATCATGTCTTTAAATGGTTACATTATGTAAAAATACTGAGTCAAGTTTACTCTAACCTCCCTAACAAATACTTCACACACACATCATTGGCTTATAAAAAAGAGAAAAGAAATATATATATATATATATATATATATATATATAGAAAAAAAAAAAAAAAGAAAAGAAATATATATATATATTAAAACAAGACCTAAAGCAATTACATCTTGATTTGAGTAAAAAAGATTCCAATCATTTTTCTCAACCACTATAATATAAACCCAATTAATACAATCCTTATATATTTTATTTTATAACTTTTTATAATAAATATATAATTAAACCAACTTTATATATTCTATTTTATATTTTTTTATAATAAATATATAACTAAACCAACCTATAATTAATGTTAACTAATTTTATTCAATAAATTTATTGGATAAACTTCTTGACCACCTTTTACAAAGATCTCCAAAATTTACTATGCTGCGAGAAATCCTTATGCTTTGTTACTATGCTTACAAGAATCCATTTTGGAAAGCTCTTGGAGACAGTAATATGCTTTCGAGGAAGTTGTGGATAGGGAGACTGATATGCTTGAGGAAGTCACAGAATGAGTATGCGATAATCCCATAAATGGTGGGCCGATATCATATATATGTGGCTATTGTCAAAATTATTGATTAAAAATATCTATTAATAACTCAAGCCTCAGCGGTGATTCACAAATAGCAATTATAGTAGATGAGCCTTTAGTTTACAAGTACATTATTTTACCACATTTATGCTTCATAGATACGTTGCTTTGTTTTTTAACTATAACGTATCGTCTTTTTATATAATTTCATCTTTTTGCAACCCTTTTAAATAAAAATGGATTCCAACTCCTTTGCAGTATTGCCTAATGATTTAACAACTACAGTGTACGATATTGTTGGTGTACATGCACTTAGACTAGCTGTGTTGGTGTACATGCACCTAGATTAGCTCCAGTTAACTTATTGCTTGCATGTGGCACATGTACACATTAGCATAAGATAAAGCACACTTAGCTTTAGTTAGCTTTAGTTATTGCATGTACAACTAAGCTTAACTTAGTTGCTTTTGTATATTTATTCTAAAACTAATATTGTAGAATTCAACTTTTCATTCTTTTCTCAATTCTTGCTTGCTTTCTTCCTTCTCTTGCAAGCTTGTTATTGTTTTGCAGATCTAGATCTATCTGTGTTTCTCAAAAATCTTATATGGTATCGGAGCATAGGGATTTGTAATCAGTGCACAAGCAATTTTATTTGCAAGTTCAGAAGATTGAAGCAACAATAAAGAATGGAGTCTAAATTGGAGTTTCCACAATCGGCAATTCTCACTCCATATAATTATTTCGAATGGAAGCCAAAGATTCAACTTCATCTCAGAAGTAGAGGCTTATTTCAAATAACCATGGGAACAGAAGTTGAACCAACATCGACAATGGAGAAAACAAGATATTTCAATCGCATGGACGAGGCCTTCGGCATCCTATGTTTATCTATTTCTCCGGAACTGCTATTTCATGTTGAATCATGCTCAACTCAAAATGAGGTATGGAAAATTTTGGAAGAATTGTTTGGAAAACAGGATGAAATGCTTAGAATGATAAACGATTCGATCGCAATCTATAGAAATCGTCCTGAAATCTTTAGCTTAGAACCAGAGGACCCGCATGTCGCCAGCCTGTATGCCACCAACTACGTCCAAGGTCTCCAAGAAACCGACGGTGGTGACCCTAACCAGTTGGAGGGCACCATCAGAGGCACTGTCTACGCACCTGGCTGTGCAAACGTTGCATGCACGGGAAACAAGCCAAAGAAGGATAACGTAGAAGCCATGGCCGCGTCCCTCGCAACAGGATTCATGCTACAAGCTGCGGCCACGCTTCTCCAACCAACAAAGCTCAGCGTCACGCGTAGCTCCTCCAGGCTATCGTCCTCATCCTCACATGTCTCAAGGGCCTTCGGATTCGAAGCCGCGACCTCTGCGCGGGTGTCCTGCTCCTTGCAGGACGACGTCAAGGAATTCGCCGAGAAGTGCACCGGCGCAACCAAGATCGCAGCAGTCACCCTCGCTGCTTCCTCCCTCGTCGCCTTCGAGGTCCCGAGTTCGAATACCGTCGAGGCCACATTCGTGAAGTCTATTTATTCCGATCCCTACAACGTTTCCGTTGTCCAGATCAGCAATATGATGTCACCGCTGGGGCTGTTCACGCCTTCAGTTCCGGCCTCCTCCGTGAATATTTCCTCCCTGCTGGCCAACACTGGGCACGCTGTCTTTGCTCGGCTGATAACGACGGCGGGCGTGTTGGACACGTACCAGGAGATCGTTGACGGCGGGCTGACGGTTTTCGCACCCATTGACGGGGCCTTTGACGGTGCCATGACGGAGATCCAGAAGCTGTCGAGAGCTCAGCTGGTTTCCATGCTGGAATACCACGCGCGACCCGTTTATAGCCCTCTCGGGATGCTGAAGTCCACTAACGGCGACGTCGTGACGACCATCGCTACTAACGGTGCCGAACGTTATTTGCTGACTGTTGGCCTTAACGGCGACAACGTTATTCTCGGCACCGACGTCAACAGCGCCGCCATTACTAGTACTCTGCTTGACGACCAGCCGCTGGTGGTGTTCTCCACTCAGCACGCCATTAAATCTCGGCCAGCTAACGAAATAGGGAAGCTACAGTGGCTTCCCGAGAGCAATCTCCTCCTGGCGGCGACTCTGTATCCTCGAAGTGATCATGGTTACATCGGCTTGATGGATTTCCGGGAAAAGAACAGCATAGTCTTGCCGTGGACAGACTGCCATCTTTTGGACGACAATGTGGTGGTCGACACCGTGGGCATGGAAGATTGCAGAAGCGTATGCGTGGTGAATCAATATGATAATCTGGGATTTCTGGATATGAGATCCATGAACCATGTCAAGTGGTGTCACCGGAATCGGCCCGGAAAGATGGTTTCTCAAACAGTTGAAGAGGAAGAAAGATTGTATTCTAAATTGGCAGCCTACAGACTGCAGCTTTTCTCGACAAAGAAGGAGAAGGTGGAGACTATAAATCAAGATAACAATGAGACCGTTTGTTCGTGGGACCGCCGGGTTCCGACTGCCTTCGATTTCGACGTGGAACTGAGAGTGCCCATTTCACGCCTCCCAGAAACAATTATCGATATAAAGAAGCTCAGAGATTTAAATCCTCAAAGCATGTGTGAAATCTATGTGTCTTTTCGGTCTATTAAGAAATCTGATGCATATTTGGGACCAGTCGCAGATTTGCGACACCTGGAAGAAAACATGCTGAGCAGAAGTTTCGATTCCTGCGAGATCGACTCGGGGTGAAGGACACGACTGCCTAGCAGTTGTCTTTTCTCTATTTTTGCATTATATTTTGAGGGGGGGTTTTCTTCCCACTGGGTTTTCCCTCTTTCCTCCTTTTTATGCATTGTATATGGGTACCTAAAATGGCCGTGTTGCCGGGACTCATTCATTTTGCATCACACTCACCTAAGTTATGCTTAAGGGGGGGTGTTGGTGTACATGCACTTAGACTAGCTGTGTTGGTGTACATGCACCTAGATTAGCTCCAGTTAACTTATTGCTTGCATGTGGCACATGTACACATTAGCATAAGATAAAGCACACTTAGCTTTAGTTAGCTTTAGTTATTGCATGTACAACTAAGCTTAACTTAGTTGCTTTTGTGTATTTATTCTAAAACTAATATTGTAGAATTCAACTTTTCATTCTTTTCTCAATTCTTGCTCGCTTTCTTCCTTCTCTTGCAAGCTTGTTATTGTTTTGCAGATCTAGATCTATCTGTGTTTCTCAAAAATCTTACAGATATCTATTTAACATTTTTGCTTCATGGATACGTTTCTTTGTTTTTAATTATAACGTATCATCTTTATGACATTTCTTCTTTTTGCAAACCCTTTTAAATAAAAATAGATTCCAAAACTCCTTTGAAGCCTCGCCTGATAATTTAATGGTTATTTGAGTGAAGATCTGATGCTGCCCTTCCAAAAAGAAATTAACCAAAGCTGATATGTTTTGCTATTTCTGAAATAAACGTAAATATAATTAAATGCAAATTCTCTTCTCTCCCAAAAGACGGATGGAACTGAGGTTGATGAAAAGACAAAATGGCATCTATTACTTTCAGTCAGAAATGACGTCAAGGTAAAGCAACAACCGTGGGTTTTGTACTGCTCTCTACGTGTAAATGAGATTGAAAAAGTTCGAGTGAGACTTTAAAGCAGATTCCTAATAAGTAATCACATTTTATGGAAAGCAAAGATTTATATTGTTCCTTAATTTCTGAGAAAAAATTTAAAGAAGTTTTAGAAGGGTGTAATTTTTGCACTTTTGGAACAGTGGAATTGGAAAAACAATATTTCATTTTGAAATGTGATATTTCTAAAGATATCAGAAACAATTACAACATGATGTTAACATAAATTCTTAATATTATCTTTTCTTTAAAAAGAATCAACTCATCATTAATTTAAATAAAAAAAATTAAATTACAAAAAGCTAAAAACAAAAAAACTAATAAACTATTTTTAAACGGGGTAAACATAAAAATTTCATTCATTCTCAACTGCCCATTTAACATGATGGGATATTCCCCTCGGATATGCAATGTCCATTGTTATTCTCTCTGCAGCGCGACGTGGCCATTATTATTTGCCATCAATGTGCACCAGACATTGATTCTTTTTTAGGATTAATATTTTAATTCTAGGGAGTTTTGGAGAAGCTGAGAATGTGGTGGTGTTTGAACGTGAAAATAGTCTTTTTTTTCCCTAATCTCATAAGTACCATCATGGAAGGAAAAGGTTTTCTTCATGGTAAAAAGTAAAAGATTTTAGTTATTTTAGTTTTTGGTAATGAAATAATTTACAGCATGAATAGAAAATGAATTAGCGAAAAGTTAAGAGTGTTTAAAACTATGTTTTTTTGCCTTGAAAGCTATGGAAATTTTGGTCATATTTTAAAAAAAAATTACTGGGATTTTTGTAAATTTAAGTAAAAATTGTAAAAATTCATAATTTTAGGTGTATTAGAAGTTTTTGATAGTGTTGAATCTATTTTCACCATAAAAAACCATGATTCAAACAAGGCTTTTACAAGATTTTATGAATTTTTTTTCTAAATTCCGACCACTTTTGACTATCTGAATAATTCCTTTATAAAAAAATTAGTTATAATGTTCGGCAAATTCAAAAAATTTAGTGGAAGAGTGAAATTCAATTGGATCACACAGTTAAGGGTGTTGCAGCTTTGGTTGAAAATTCAATATGTTGCAGGTTTGGTTAAACATTCAAAATGTTGCCATAAAAACAATGTACTTCGCTGAAATTTCGCAAATCAAGATAAAAATTAAGTGATTTATATCATTAAGAAAAACTTTCTCAGTCAACGCTACGCACGACATATTTATGACAGATTTATTAGTTCCTGCATAGGAGTAATGCATATAATTAAAAATGGTGTTGTGGAGTTTTCTTGTGCCATTATTATTATAAGTTTGGGAAATTGTATTCTCCCAAAAATAAAAATGGTGATTGAGGAATTGCTGATCATACATATAAAAAGCATCTGGGTAAAAAATGGATCATCTATGGTAATGGTGTTAAATGGAATTGCCGATATTATATTTAAAAAAATCATTTTGTTAAATAATAGATTATCATCTCAAGCATGAATTTATATATTTATATATATTTATGTGCAAATATTTTTTAAGTATAAATTTTAGAAAAAAAATTGCATTTCTCTTATTAAAATTCGGGAAAAAAATAATAAATATTGTTCTCTTTCAAATGTAACAACACTAATATTGTATAAGAAAAAATATCTATCTCTATCTCAACTTTTTATTTTTTATTCCAGTATGTCCTGTTAATTTTCCATCAGGGGTATCACATTAATCAAATATAATATTACATATATACAAAAGTACTGTCTCAAGATAGGGAAACTATCTTGGACACAATCAGTTGGTTGAGAGAAATCTCAACTACACACCAAACCACGGAAACCACTCCTATAGAATAGGAACATACTCTTTACATAGAAAGTCACAACTTAGATAAGTAAGAATTAATATTCCAACACACCCCTTTAATGAGTACTTGTCTCGATATCAATCTACAAAGTCTAGTTGTGGTCAAACATACCAAAAGAATATGTTGATGTCCATATAAAGGAGAAACCATCCACCGGAATGCATGGGTGCTAACTGTTGCAACCGCGAGTCTTGTAGGATGTCCTTCGCATACTTGGTTCTCTCAACCATTATAATTGCATACATGTACCTATATTTGTAAATCCCCCTCCATCATCATGGTTTTTATCAGATTACCTGTAACCATGCTCTCGGTTTTATCGGATCACCCTCAACCATGCCACCAAGGGCTCTTAGCCTCCAAGTCTAAACTCAACCATGAAGGCTCAACACAAACACGAAGGCTCTCTAGCTACTCTAGGCCACAAATCTACCACTAAGGCACTCCAGCCACTCTGGGCCACAAACCTGCCACTAAGACACTCCAGCCACTAAGGCTCACCAAAGACCGGACTCAGCGAGGCCGAGGGTTTTCTCGGCTAACCCTAAACCATGCCAACAAGAATCTTTGTCCCACTTCACCCTTACATGTGGTTTCTGGCTTACCACAAATAGACATTGTAAAGACAAAGTGGTTTTTAGATTACCACGAACTGTATGGGGATACACATGCCTCACAAGGTTTACAACACAACTCCAACTCTTGGAGTTACCAAGTACATACATTACAAAGACCACTACAAAACATCCTAGACTTGCTTACAATTAATATGTGTGACTCATAATAATATTGAGTCTGGTTTATTTCAACATACACTCCTTTACCTTGTTTGTCCATCTAATGTTGCTTCAACAAACTAATATCCACTGCCACAATCAACTTCTTCTAAAATCATATCCAAACTTGGTATCTTCATCTTGAATCTTTCCAGCTTTAATTTGCAGTTGTTAGAGTGATCAATTCTAACAAATAGCATTTACATGTTAAGTTGATCAAGCTCAACATGTCTCAGTTATAAAACCCAAAAATAATTCCAGAAAAGATTCATTTTACTAGTGGCTCCAAATGGTGAGGCAACTCTCACACGGAGACACTGCCCACACTAACTCTTCAGTGGATTGAAACAAAGCGTGTATGTTCCTCAATGATTGAAGGCAGGTTCAGTGGCACCTTATGGTCTGCAGAACTTCAAATGGCTACACCAAGCAACACAATGGATCCATGGTTCTAGCAGCTCAATGCACAAGCAGTGCACAACACACCACAATCACCATCAGTCGATCCAATTCACAAAGCCCAGTCACATGCTCACTTCAAGAAAACTGGTCTCAACGTTTAAAGATTCATGCAGGCACGAACTGTAGGCAGGCACCATTGATCCTTCTCCAAGGACGCAGTCGCAGAGGAATCATTCAGCCAAATGGAAAAGGGATTATCTCCACTAATAATGGCAAATTAATGTCAGGGGGTCTACAAGATACTGTTTTGTCTCGCGGTTTCGCAATCTTTGTGGGTGCTTGAATCCATCGAAAGTGGGGTCGAAGGATTCTCCATGGACAGAGCTTAAATTCTCGACCAAATCGAGTGCAACTCGAAACAAATCCATTATCTTTTGCGAAGAAAAACTCTATCACTTCTCTTACTCATGTACTGCACAACAAATAGAACTCCCCTATTTAATCACCTCGCCTGGATGTTGTTACCTTGGATGAACATACCGAGAATATTGGCCTGCAAAGAAAAAAACGGGAAGGCACCATACATCTCCTACGACCGCAATCACTCCAGATCTATATCCCAACTTTTCTCCACGTAGCAATCCCTCACTGACCACACACACAATAGTACAGGCTTCACACCATAGCAAGTGACATCCTCAACTGGCCCTCAACTCCATACTGCAAGCTCAACACTCAACGACCATGCACTCTAGAGCATATCGTAGAGCAAAATCTCTAATGCCCGTCAGTATATCGCATATTTATGCTCTGTTGCCCACAGCATCTCTAGAGATACGTATTCCTCTATGCCAAGGAACGAATTCAGCCTACCAGGGAAAATGTTCAACGACCCAGGCCATGATTTTCTCTATCTCCACATGCTCGAACAAGCTAGGTAGAAAAAATGATCCTCTAGGCTAGAGATAATGTTTTTCTCAATGTGCGCCCTTCTAAGATCTAAGGAATACCAGAACAATTTCCAAGAAGATGGTCTCCCATACAAAGTTTGCAAGGATATCGAAATTTGTGAGGCTTATTAGACGGTTTCTCATTAGAAGTTGCATTCAAAGCAATGGTTGTGTGGTTGCCCCCTTGCTGAATTTTCTTCTTCTTCTTCTTCTTCTTCTTCTTCCCTTTCTTCTTCTTCTTAGCCACCTAGTTACTAGTGCCAATACTTGCACCAGGTGAAGAGGAAGAAGGGGAGTAAGAAACAACCGAGGAAGAAGGCAAAGGGTCAACTTTAGGATCAATTGGAGGTTGATTTTGTCCAGTTGGAGGAGTACTCGATTACAGAGAAATCATGACATTTTGAACCAAGGAGGTTGAAAACAACCATATTGGCAAACCAATGGTAAATCCAGGAAGGGACAATGTAGCCATATAAGGAGCACCAATATTTTTGAATGGAGGAAAAGGACTAGGATTCCTATCAAAAGGATTTCCTTGATCAGTGGACTCCGGAGTTGTTGACATATGTCTTAACCTGAGATCAACTAAGGAGTGAGTGTGGAGGATGTTATATGCGGTCAATTAATTTTATTTTAATCAAAATAACATAATAAAACAAAAGATGGATAATCTAGGAAAAAGGATTACCAAGCAACTATGAACTACAATACACTACCTCAGTAAACCAAGGACTTAACATACGTGCAGGAAATCTCCTCGAATGATGTGTTCAGTGTATCACAGTGTACAAGGCAGCCGACTTGGTTACTTAAGGATGGATAGCAACCTAATGTAGTCCTCCCATATATACCCGAAAGTATGTGGAGGCCCAATCTGTGTTAGCTCTGTCTAATGCGAAACCACATAGTGAGAGCATTCTTTTATACTTTACATATTGTAACACCACCCTATATACCTCAAGGTACGTGGATGAGCTACGATATACTCACATACGTGGAATGAGGTATCACACTCGGAATGTATCATAGACAAGTTAGCGACAACTGCTATGTTTTACGACACCAAAACATGTCTCTAGCCTAGACCTCTAAATGTTCTGTGTTAAGTTAAAATTCTCCATTGGGTTAATTGAGATAACTTTTAAGTTGATCTTCTTAAGAATTTTCCTTTCAAAGTTCACCACGTGATGTATGTTTGCAATTCCTAGAATGCAACTAACATGAGAAACATTCTTTCATTCAATTAACAATGAAAACCATAGCTAGTAAGGGATAGAGCAATCAAATATTTGACAAAGAGAAAATAGCACACCTAATGCAATTTCCCTATCTATTCCTATCAAGCATTCACAAACTACAATATGAAAAATTCATTTTTTTCTTTTCAGTCCGTTTAGTGTTTAGATGAAAAAATGAACTAGTTGCATAAACAATCAATCAATACTTTTCACAAGAAACGAAGACTTTACGACAGTTTCTTTTTCAAAGAAATGAAGACTATACGACACTTGCTTTTTAAAAAAGATTAATCGATATAAAATAACTCTGACAATGAATTGATAATGATAAATAAAACTCTTAAGAAACACTAAACAATCAAGGTCAAAGTAGGGCTAGGAAAAGAGATACAAGTTCATTTCAGAACCATAAAAACATTGATCTTTAAACAAACAACTTCAGAAGCAAAATTGGAAAAATCCAAGAGAAAAAGGGGTTTTTAAGCTTAAGGAGGATCAGTGTAGGTCAGAGTGGGAGTAACTGTGCTACAGAGCACTGTCTCTAAGCCAAGGGTGCTCTACAGAGCACTGTCCCCTGACCAAGCCTGTGCTGGTGCTAGAGAGGCCAATCAAAAGACATCTAACCTCAATTTTTTGACCAAAAACACTTCAAAAATACTGAAATAATAACAATGAAAGCAAGTAAAGTCTACTAGGGTGTACTATGATGAGGATAAACTAACCAGAATGATGTTCGTTCCCCAGTATGGTCGCCAGTTTGTTATGTGGAATTTTTCATCTACGGATAAACACAACTTCCCTAAGTAGGTAGCTACACTTAGAACAACAGAATTAAAGATTTTAACCTTTTCCTATAGAAGATAATAATACAAGGAACCTACTTGTTATCTTTCGCTTCCCTTTGTCTCCTTTGAATATCTCTCGTCGCTCCTTCTCAAACTGAATGCACTGGTGCTAGAGAGGTCAATCAAAAGACATATAACCTCAATTTTTTGACCAAAAAAACTTCAAAAAGACTGAAGTAATAACAATGAAAGCAAGTAAAGTCTACTAGGGTGTACTATGATGAGGATAAACTACCCAGAATGATGTTCGTTCCCCAGTATGGTCGCCAATTTTTTATGTGGAATTTTGCATCTACGGATAAACACAACTTGCCTAAGTAGGTAGCTATAGTTAGAACAACAAAATTAAAGAGTTTAACCTTTTCCTATAGAAGATAAATAATACAAGGGACCTACTTGTTATCTTTCACTTCCCTTTGTCTCCTTTGAATATCTCTCACCGCTCCTTATCGAACTAAATCCGCTCGATCAGTACCTGCAATCATAAACAAAGGACAAAAACCAATAAAAGCAAGATATCTATCTACTATAAGAAAATGGAATCGAAATAATTTAAACATATAATCATCATACATAAAGACAAGAATATGGGAAATGGTGTAAACAACTTTATTAAGTAGAAGGAATAGTTACAACCAAAGAAGTCTGATCCCATGTCACTCATCTAGCTTGAGTTCCATCCTTCATCACACTGAAAGAATAACACTCCAATAGCATAATCATACTTACTTATGATCTCAAACCTCAAACCAATAGTATCTCCTTACAATTCTTCAAAGTCCGGCCCTTAATCACTATGATGAGTGCTCAATTTATAGGGAAATGGAGGTGGTTTTGTCATAAATTGGGCATTGAATGGCTTTCCAATTTGGGAGTTAGTTTCCATAGAGGAAAGGATGAGAGGATAGGAGGTTATTTGATTCATTCCCTATCCAATTTCGAGCTCATAGGAGAGGATAAGAGGTGGGAATTTTCTAGAATGGTCTAGAATGTAGGAATATTCCCAGAACCTTATGAGGATTTTGCTCAATCTCACCCAACGCAAGTCAGAGTGGGCCTAGGTTCTCTACAGAGCAGGCTTGAATGGGCCTAAGTGCTCTGCAGTTCATTTACCCCTAACCAAGGCTACGTTGGTCCCTTAAGGAGTCATTTCAGGATGTCTTCAGGCTAGGAAACTCTCAGGAATGATGGCATTCAATGTGATGACTTTTCTAGGACATGTAGCAACTAAATTAGGGTTTGATGAGCCCTAAAAGTACTGATCTGAATGTTGGGAGTGATGTGCCTAAATAGACCTGTAACAATTGGGCATTGGAATGAGGAAACTAATTTAGGCTAGGTTTTCACCATCTTCTTGGGGTGCAACAATCAGTCGATATAGTGGATATTCTCCCAAACTAAAAAATGCTAGAGTTTTCCCATTTCAAACATTGAAAATGGCCACCAATAATTTCTTCAGGGACAATGAAATTGGCTCAGGAGGTTACGATAAGGTATAAAATTGTAGAATTTTCATATAATCTAATTTGTAGAGTATAGAACAAACTCTAACCTTAATCTCGGATAACTGAGAGCGATAAATTAGTCATCGCCATCACCGGAATAGGGTGAAGCATCCAGACATGTTAGTTGTATAATGCTTAACTAAAGTGTGTCATCTTTCTTTGGAATCCTGGGTATTAAGCAATGACCCAGTTTAACAAAAAAACCATTTGCCTCTCTTCCCTCTTTTTCTTTATTTTTATTTTTAATTTAATTTTTAAATATCTATATATAATAGGAACACAATATTTTTTTTGGAAATTTGGGATATAATTTTTTTTAGAGGATTGTAATTTTTTATTATTTAAGATGCGTTTTGTTGAATAATACAATATATATTTTGGTGATTTTTGAAAAAAAAATTGTATTTTTTATTTAAAATGTGTCTTAAATATATAATTGAATTTAGCTTTCCCAAAAAAAAAATTGATCATTCTGATTTTTCAAATTACAGAATTTAAATTTATAATGATAAGTGCCTTAGAAAAATCTAGTTGATTTTCTAAATTACACAATTTAAATTTACAATTTTAAGAAATCCCTATCAAAATTTTTAGACAAAATCGATAAGCAAAAATACCCCTGAATAATAACAAAAACTTCAAATAGTTAATCATTAGACTGTAAACGGACTTTCATTTATAGCTATCCTTAATTCTGTTTTTTTATTAATGAAATCATTTTATTTAAAATTGTAAAACTATTTTATATAAATTAAAATTTTAATGTAGTTTAAAGATGGTAGCTCAATTGACACTTCCATCAATTAAATCCTCCCACATGGAATGAATGAAACCACTTTGACAAACATTCAATGCATATCAATTTTCTTTAAGACAATTCATAATTTCAATTTGTTAAAAGTGGAAAAGAGGGGATTTTCATTTGTGACTCGAAAGTATTTAGATATGTGAAGTAATGATAGGGGTTAAAAATCCCAACCACAAATCTTCTACTAACTTTAATTAGGATGATTGGATCCTAATTTAATATTAAAGACTCTAACTATGCATAACTTCTGATTAAGTGGGGGAAATGGTGGTTTGGTACACCAGAGGATATGGATTTATGAAGCAAAGAGATGAAAATGAGAGGGATAAAAACACCAATGCCAAATCGATGGAATTTAATGGGATGAATTTAAATGGATTTACTTTTGAATTGAGAATGGTTTCTTTTTCTTATCAAATGGGAAGAAGTGTCAAAGAAAAAAAAACATGTCGGTTCCTTTACTATTTCTTTCATTTTGTAACATTGTGCCCATGTTGTTATTTTGTGTAGGGATATTATAGATGTTCATGCTAATATTGTGTTTACAAATAGTAACGAAGAAAGGGCTTTGTGTGGCTTTAGTTCAAGCAAAATTCGAGCATTAGTCGTTGATCTAGCCAAAATATTTTCACATTCTTTGTTTTCCAATAACTAGATTGCAGATATGTGTACAAATATTCAATCAGATCAGATTTCAAGTATTTGAAGAGGGAAAACTAAAATAGTTGAAGCTTCCTACATTTCCTAAAACATGTTCAAGGATGACATTTCTAAATTATACTCAATTTGCATCTTAAGGTTGTTGGTTGTGGTAGGTTGTATTTACTAACTAAAACACGTGTATTTGTCCATGATGGAAAGACAATTGAAGTCATATATATACAGATACTAACTTTTGCTTACCATAATTGATTTTTTAATAGCATATGCATTTTAGGTGGAAATCTATTAACATTCCTTGTATGATCTATTCAACCATCTGAGGTGTAAATATGTACTGAAACTTATGGATTTACTAATTGAATGTCTATATAGGTGATCACATCTTTCATGAAAATGAAGGCTTACCACTAACTTCTTCTAAGTCCAAAAAATGTAGGAAGCAAATGGATTCATACTTTGAATAAATATGGAATATCAATGAAGAATGAATGAGTGTTGATTGAAAGATACTTTGGAAAGGTAATAAGAAACCTCGATACTTGAAAACATGATGTTTGAAGTATCCAGTCTGATTAATGTGAAACCAATAGCTTAGAGCTCTTAGCAATTGGGTATATATTATATTTTAGTGTGTTTCTATGCAAGAACAATATTTCACTTTGGCTCATCCTACCAATATGTAGGTTTTTATGGTGTAGTGGGTTAGCTCAATTTGTTCAAGCACACTGTTTCAAGGCACAATTATTTCGGTTGATCCTTAAAAGGCATATTGAGTGTTGATTCCAAAATGTAGTTGTAATAGGAATGCATGTAGTTATAATAGAAATGATTTTCTTATCAAGATCAGATATAACTTAAATTTAATAGATCAATTATTATTCGCTTGATTGTGGAAACAAAAATACTTTTTATTTAAATTTAACAATCCTACCGGCATCTTTTTGCACCTGAATATGAAAGAAAGAATTCAATTGTGATTTCATTCTCCCTTTCTAGATGGTTTATTCATGCTTTGGGTTTTTTTGGGATTTTTATTTCTGGGACATTATTAGGTGTGATTTCCTTAATGAACAATCCTTTTTTTATCACGCACGTGAACCATATTATAGGTTATGTGATTAGCACAAGTATTTTTGAATTGCATACTCATATTCTAAAGATTCTTTTGGTTTCATGATTGCATATGAATTCACTGGTCATGTGACAGTGAAGGGTGATGTTTTCAGTTATGGAGTGATATTTATGGAGCTCATAACAAGAGAAAGAGATTTGGATGAAACACAACCCGAGGAGAGTGTGCATCTAGTAATGTCGTTTATACATATGCATATAAGTAAAGAAACCTTTAGGAATGCAATTGGCAAGGCTCTAGAAGTCATAGATGGTACATTCAAGAGTATTTGCACTATTGCAAAACTAGCACATCACTACAATGTACGAGAGCCATACCAATGACCAGATATGTGTCATGTTGTTAATGTTCTATCTCCTTTGGTTTCTCATTTTTAAATTCCTGTAGTATAATATCAATTCCTATGGGGAGCTAGGATTGACTTGGTGTTAGGGTATTGTTTCAACTTTCTGGGACAGGTTTGAAGCAAGATTTGTACAACAAGGTCTCTTCTGATCGAGAATTTGAGAAACAATATCTAAAAAGATATAGCAGGATTTTGTTTTCCATATTATGGTTTTTATGCAGTGTGAAGCTACATAGGAACTCAAAAATGTATAATTTAGGTACTGTGCATGTACAGATACATTTTCAACATTTTTCATTTTGAAAGGAAAGTTCCCTTTCCACCTCTAATTTCTCTGTTTTTTTAGCATTTTTCATTTTGGAAGGAAAGTTCTTTTTTCACATTTGATTTCTCTGTTTTCACTCTTGAGCATGCCAACTGCAACTCTTAGTGGGAAAACCTCTTCCTTTTTTTTATAATAAAAGTTGCATTGATATTTGAAAGTGGAGTTCAACGAGTAGTAATGGACACAAGGGAAGCGAGAGGCATGAATGCTATCTCTTGTGATTGCATGCACAACAATCTCTACTTGGCAGTGTTGAATTCACTCGTAAAATGTGCTTTTACAACCATATGAAAGTTTCAGTGTTCTTCATGCTATGTTTATAAAAACTAAACAAGTTACTTAGACTTCACATTTTCCTAACCATATAGTGAAAGCATATCAAGCTAATCTCTGAGAATAAATATGTTTTCAATGCATTTAATTTCCACTAAGAGTGCCTACAGGTAGGTGTCGTCCATGGTTTAATTGATAGTCCTTGTATTGAGAAAGAAATGATCCATATATTTATGTTTCTCAATTGTTCGTTGCTTCCAGTATAACTTGGAAGGGATGAATATTATCAAATACTAGCTTTTGAGGTCACATACAAAGATATTATAAATTAGACAGGACCTTTGTTTTTTCAGAATGTGAACTATTTCCATTTTTTAGTTTTTACTATTTTATAAACTTAGATGTGTTATAAATGGAAGTTTCATAAGAGGAATTTTGAGCCTCCTAAGGAAATTATAAAATAATAGTCGAAATAATAAAATAAGATTAGATTACATCATCAAATTTTAGAGGAAAAAAAAAAAAAAAACTTTTTCAATTCGTATTTTTAACTTATCTCCCTATGGGGTTACTCAAATTTGAGTGGGAACACTCATTGGATGCATAACTTGATTCCTCATGCAAGGAGTATCCATGTTGCATACTTTTGATGGACCCGGCTACACGAAAAATGAGAAATAAATGAAAAGCATGATTGTAATATTTTTTTTTTTCATGTATTTCTCTTTTTTCGTGTAGCAGTGTCCATAGAAAGTATGCTAAATTTTGCATCCAATGAGTACTTTTGCTTGAAAATTGAGTAAAACATTAGGGATATAAGTTGAAAATATGATTTGAGAAAGTAGTTTTATTATTTTATCATTTTTTAATCTTTTTGCTTTTTTACTCCAAAAATGTTGAATCATCCTCCATGGTTGACATCATCACCTTGAATCCTATTGGTCCTTATAAAGTTTATTTTGGTTGTACATTTTTCTTAGAAGACCCATTCTAGACTTCAAAAATCCTCTAATAGTGAATGCATTGCAATCTTGCTATTGGTTTCTCATTTGTTTGTGCTTATTTCAATCAAGAATTATTCTCATTAAAGTTGTTAGGGGTGATTAAAGGATAAATTGTTCCATAGACAAAAACATGAGGTTATAATTATGATATTTGGGTTGGTAAAGGGGTGGTTTAAGGGTGATTAAATTCCTAACCACTGCACATACCAAAAAAAAAAGAAGTTTACTATAATATGTTGGGTTGATAAGAAGAGTCTTGCAGAGACCCAACAAAACAAGAGTTAATTATAATATCTGGGTTGATAACAAGGCCATTAGTAAGTCAGATGCCAACCATATAATTATGATATTTGGGTTGATTATAAGGCTATTGGAGATCAAGACACCAAACCAAATTGGTGCATTATATAAGACTTTATAAGGTCCTTTTGTGAGATGAGAAATATGTTTCATATAATTATAATATCTGAGTTGATAATGAGGTCATTGGCAAGTCAGAATACTAAAACAAATTGGAATATAAGATCAACGTGTTTCATATGATATTTGGGTTAATAATAAGGTCATTGAGAAGTCATGACACCAAACCAAATTGGTGTATAGGACTCCATAATGTCCTCTTGTTTGTGGGATAAAATATGTGTTTTAAAGCAGTGATTTACTCTATGTTTTAACGCAATGATGTACTCAAATCTACAATCATTTACTATGTGTTTTAATGTAGTGATTTACTAAAATCTATATAAATGTAGACAATTCTCCTTTAAATTTGCACCTATACATATAATTTTTTAAGAAGAAACTTTTACTTCTTTTTTTAAGTATAATTTTTAGTAAAGTGTTGAGCTTGTAATCATGATTTATATATTTTTGACCTTTTAAGCACATAGGGTAGTGAGGTAGTTAGCTTTATGTATTCAATTTTTTTAATTGTATTTTATAATTATGGTATGTGGACAGATAAATAATTTATTACAAGAAAGAATTAACATGTCATACATGGTCGAAAGGATTAACATGTCATACATGCTCTCTTAAAATTATGATAGCGAGTTTCAATGAATCAATCTTTATTAGCATCACGAGAAGCATGAAATAATTTGGGATGGAGAACAGTTGCATGCATTAATCAAATTTAATTACAAAAATGGTTTTTTATTTACTTTATCATCCAAATTTTATTCATATGGATTCATATTTAAACAATAACCAAAGCCTAGTCAATGAAAGTATTTAAAAATATTATTGCTATACAACTTAAATAATAAATATAAATTATGTTAATTAGCTAATTATTATAATAATAAAAAAATTGGTAAACTTGGCGTGCAAAAATTTAGAAGAATAATATTTAAATAATTCTTTTAAAATAAATTTTATATTTATTATAATATAAAAATTCAATTGGAGAATTGTTATTTTGGGGGAATCAAATGGGAGAAAAAATGGTTTACTTTTTTGTTTCTAGGTTTTTCCCGCTTCACATTTCTTGCTTGGATGTTGTCATCGCTTACCAGGGTCTGGATTACATTGTTGGGGAAGGGTCGATCAATGGAGACTGGGCCCTTTGTTACCTCAAATAAATCAAATGTGGGGGGCTTCGCGTTATGGCTGAGGAGGATCATCCCATCATATATCGCATCGGGAACATAGTCTTACTTAGAATTTAAGGAGCCACAAGCCGAAACTAGGATTTAGATGTCTGGAGAGCATCACATTAGATTCGCCGACAAAGTTTTCATCCCATTGTGCCCATATTTCCTTCCATAACTACAAAGACCTGAACATGCATAGGTATATGTTTGCATGGCTCCTCATAGTGTGGTGGGTTTTTTTTGTCAGTTGTTGGATTATGTTGCTTCTAGTTTTTTCATTGTCCATGCCTATGGTTCAAAGCTTTTGCCCAAGATTCATGGATGTGAGGGTTATGGGGACCACACCCTACTGCTTTAGATGCAGATGGAATACTCTACAGATCAAGAGGCAGATCTACCCAAGGTTTCTACAAATCTGGTAGCTTTCTTCTATATAAGAACTAATCTTTTCTTTTTATCTCAGCTCCTGATATAAGCTGATGAAACCGACAAGGATGGTATCCCAAGGTCATTGAAATCTAGGCGAGAGACATTTTTGATCCCCGACGAGTGCCTGTTAGAGAAAAGAGATAAAAAAGGACCTATCATGGGCAAAGGTATAGTGTTTCAAATTTTCGTCAAAATCCCATCTGGAAGCTCAATCCTTACAGGGGTCCAAAAGGATCTATTAGTACGAGATTTGAAAAAGGAAATTCATCATAGATCCGACATTCCAATGGAGGCACAGAGCCTAATTTATGCTGGTAGATCTATGAAGGATGATCAACATCTATAGTACTATGGTGTAGATAGGAACTCCATAATCACCATAACCTTGAGGCTATGGGGAAGCTTGTCTGGACCAACACATGGATCTACCTCCTTCAAAGATGCCCTTAAATGGAAATCCACTGCAACAAGTAAATTTGAACATACCCTAAACACTCCTAGGCCATATATTATGGAGGAGACAAAACAAATCTCGACAATGACAATAGATATCACAAAAACAACTAATCATCTTTCAACCTAACAAGCACAAGCAATCATTTGTAGTTTAACGGGTTTTGGCCAAACCTTTATCAGTGGATTTTTACGACTTGGACATAAAATTGTGGGATTCACCTCTATTCAAAGGGCTTCTTCATAGTAAAATTTGAAGCATCAGATATCAGAGAAGTTGTTATAAAAGAGGGTCCATGGTTCCAGGGTAATGCGGGATTGTTCATCACTCCATGGTTCCCAGATTTTGATGCCAATTCAACGGTGGTATCCAAAATTCCAATATGGGTAAGATTACATAACTTACCTCTTCATTTCTGGCATCCAAAATTTCTAGAAGGAATAGGTAACTTGTTGGGGAGATAAATTAAGATGGATGCGCAAAGAACAAAAGAAGCAATATATACTTTTGCTAGAATTTTCATAGAGGTAGTCCTCAACAAAAGTCTCCCTAATTGCATTTTTCTAACACACAACAATCAGTGCTAGACTCAGTTCCTAGACTATGAGAATATGGCATTCAGGTGTAGGCTCTTCCTAGAAATTGGACATTTACAAAGAACATGTCTCCTGGCAAAGAAAGACCCTAGGAAGAAAAAGAAAACAAAAAAAATCCGAAGGGATGGAAATTCCCAGCACAACAACTTGATGAAGAAGAGGATCAAGATCCCATAGTTGAGGAAAAATCAAATCCACAAGCTACTCTATCAAATGAAGGAACTAATTAAGAAGGAATGCTGACAGCAGATTCACACAATCCAAGTGTGGAAAGGAATATTGATCAAGACTTGCAGAAGGAGAATGAAATTGGAGGATTTAAACGTCCTTATTCCTTTGAGAGCTCTTAATCAGATAAGGAACATCTGAAGGAAACGATAGAAAACCAACTAATCATTGTAACACCCATTCCTAATCAAGGAGGATGGAAAAAATTTGAGAAGAAGAAGGGTAGAAAAGGGTAACTAAGCATTTTCTCTTAGTCCCAATTTATCCTTATTCTTTGATTGGTTTTATTTTGGGTATCAGTTTTTGGTTGACACTTTCTTCGAAAGATTCATGTAACTTTTTACTTTTTGTTTTTGTTTTTATTTTTTTGGGCTTCGGCTGGAAGGCTAAGCTAAACAAATGCCTTTGGGCATCTACAAAAGTTAATTTTGTTCCTTGATTTTCATGTTGAATAAAATTATGATTTTTCTTCTGGGAAAAAAATATAAAACTTGAATTCTATGATGAAAGTTAGAAGATGAAAAAAAAAATTGAACAAGGTACACTATTTTACATTAAATAAAATAATTTATAACACATCCAAACAATAACTTTATTTTAAATTAAAATCTATAAACATTAATAATTAGTCTTACTTAAAGTTGTGAAACAAAATAAACATGGGATCTAATGCATGATTTTTCATGTTCAAAGATTGACCTTGCCACCTTCGAAAATGCAGAACATATGGCATACATGTCTACAAATGCATTTCTCATAAAAAATTTCCAAATTAACAAACCTATCGGCCTCTCTTTGCACCTTTTGGGGCAACTTCTAGTTATATCTCCTTGGAAGTTATACGATTCTCGGCATAATATAATTTAGCATGACTCCTATCCTTCATTTAACTTATATTAAAATGTGTAAATATTAGGAAGGTTCTCAAAAATCTCGTTGTCAAGTGTATCATCTACTCGAGCTTGATTTAATCTAGAAATGTGTCATTGTTATCACCATTGATTCCCTAGGGTTTCAATCGAACGACTCAGACTAAGACTAGGTAGTTAAGGGGTAATTACCCCCATTTCGCTCTGCCACACTGTTGGCACATTTGCAACTCTCAACTTTGCTCCCTCGAGCTCTACATATCAGCATCTCAAATTCTAACAAGTTGTCTCTTCTG
Source organism: Pinus tabuliformis (assembly GCA_031772625.1). Classification (NCBI taxonomy): domain Eukaryota; kingdom Viridiplantae; phylum Streptophyta; class Pinopsida; order Pinales; family Pinaceae; genus Pinus; species Pinus tabuliformis. The sequence continues at coordinate 250,176,947 of CM062805.1, forward strand.
TCAATCCCACCATCATTTCTTAATGTCAGGTGAGTATTCGTAATTTTTTACTATAGTTGTGTTTTAATACCCTTTACTTTTTCACACTATATTTGAATATGAGGTCAACTGCAAAAAAAATTTAGTTACTTTTTTCTACTTACAAAATGCGAAAATTCTTATCTTGACCAGGCTTCTCAACAACAACACATGGATGGGGATCCTATGCACTCAACTATTATGGTAATTTAAAGGGTGAATTCCTTTTGTTTTTCTTTTATGATGTATAAACCCTCTCGCTAAATTCGATCTAAAATATTTTCCCCGTTCTTAACTCTCAAGGTATATACTTCATGAGTGGACTAATGCTTCCTACTGTTAGTCACCCATATTAGTGTCTTGGAGTTCTTATTGCCAGGATATTTTAAATATTATTCTCAATAGTATATGTATTCTCTTTACTTGATTATTCATAGTTGGTTTATAATGTCTTTACTTTGCAATGCGGGACCTGCTTGTTGTCAGAGATACCCTTAAGGTAAATGTTTTCCCACTTTTGATTCACTGTCTCATTCCCATGTATGCCAAAGTCATCGGTTAACCTAATAGTTGGGATTTTTTTTAGGTGAGAGCTATAAAGCTCCCGCTGAAGAACATTAAAATTTATTCTATTCCTGGTTCTAGAGTTTGTTCACTCGAAACTAGGTTTTTGTACAATACTTTTCCTCAAGGTTTCATATGGATTTATTCCCTTGGTTCAAGTGTTGTTTGGAAGTTGAGATATAACATTCAAGCTTATAGCCTGTATAAGGTTTTACTGATTCGAGGCCATAGATTCCTCTTGGACGGCTACCATATCCTTGTCTGGATATCCATTTAAAATAGGACATTTAGGGTTTAATTCAAAATGTAAACTTGCATAGAGGGATTCCATCTCGAAAAATTATTACTGATACTATTATTTCTTAAAGAAGAATTTTCTTCCTTTGGTTATTGAATTTTTTCACTTAATATTTTGTGTTTTACTAACCCTTTAGGGTTTGTTTTAGGGCTTTTAAATAAAAACCTTATTTCATTCATACAAAAAACTTACTTATAATTGTTCAAGAATTGTTAAGTTTATGAAGAAGGGTCATTTTTTTGGTTCTATTCGCCAGTTCTAGTTGTTGTATACTTTTTTTATGAATATTTATGGAAAAGACACCAATTTGGTGTAATGTATTCCAACAGTTATCTTGTATGTTCACTCCAATACCAAGACCACTTCAGCTTTCCTTTAACTTCTTTATTAGTTCTACTCATGTATATATATGTGTGTTTCAGTTCTCACAGAATTCAAGCGGTACTTTCTTATATTGTTGGAACTTTACTTTAAAGGTTTAGTGCGACCTTCATAAGCCTATCTGTTATAGACATTTTTGGGAACTGCAACCCCAATCATATATGTCCATAAACCAAGGGCTCCTAAGTCCCTAAAAGTGTTGTTCCATACCCTAAAAGAACAAGGTTAGCTGATTACATCATCTCCCAGAAGTTCTCCATGAAAAACTGCTCAGAACTGGTCAAAACTGGACCATCTCACTTGCTCCATGGTCAAAGTGTGATGCATCCCACCTAATGTACACGAGAGGTGCGATGCATACTGAAAATCCCTTCTATGGGGTGCGATGGACAAGAATAAACAAGTGGCGGAGACAGTTTGCGAGGTGGATGATCATGGAATCTTCCAGAAGCTTCTCCTGTGACACTTGCCTCTCAGAATCGCCCAAGGATGAGTAAGAGATCAATGAGATCTCCAAGTGGAATCAAGAACTATCAAAGAGAAGACACTAATCCAAAACCCAGAGCTTACTCACACCTCTGCAAATATCTATATATAGATCTCTCATCCCAGAGATCCAGAGGTTAGAGGCTGGAATTTTGTATCTTGTAAGGAAGTGATGCTGGTTTCTTGGTGCAATATCATAGTGTTGGGTGATCTAAGCTTTTCATGAGGTGAAGAAGGGCTTTCTTGCTGAGAGGATGATGCTGGGTCAGAACAATTGGTTGTAATCCTCTTTGCTCTTTCTCGATTATCAATAAAGCTATTCAAGTTTTCCTCCACATTTTTGTATGATTGATGTTATGTGCATTTGTGTGGTCAATATATATCTGGTCCTATATTGTTTATGATAATAGATCTATGTTCTTGGATAGTGTTATGCTGCTTTGATTCTACAGGTGCTCCTTGAAGCTGGGTAGACAAGGAAGCGAGTAGCAAAGATCTATCAGCAAGGAGAGGAATCGAGCAAGGAACCAAGTGCAAGACAGAGGTTGGTCTCCTTATTCCCCTCTTATCTATTTCTCATAAAGGAAAACGAAAGTAATTTTAGTTTGTTTGTTTCTAAGGTAGCTACTAGCCTTAGTGGGACTAGCAGCTCTGCATAGACACTAGTTTTCCTGATAACAAAATGGCGACTCCGCTGGGGAGCGAATAGATTGTTTTTTTATCTGCATTTGTTTGCTTTATAAACTTACAGTCGGAGCCTGAAGTCAAGCCAGCTAGCTTTCGAACTGCATTTGCTATGCAAGTGCAAAGTAGATCAATGCTGCTTCAGTCTATCTCCGGGTTTAGTTTATGAAATGAACAATTGGTTTACAAGCTCTCTAATTGCCCTTGTGGTGGCTCTAGTAACCTCTTTAGATATACCCCTATGATTGATTTACTGATTACCACTTGCTCAACCTAAATCCCTGAATTGAGCTGCAAACTGTGACCCGGAACCCAGTTAAAGTCTCGTCCCTGGTCCAGCGCACTGTCTCTTCTGTGAATTCTAGATGCATCGCACTTCCCGAGTGTAGTAGGTGCGCTACATCTCCAGTTCACTGTGTTACAGGTGCGCTGATCAGACAAGGCCTTTCCTGCTCCTATATTTGGTTTCTGTGTTCACTCTTTTCAACTCTATTCAAGAGTTTTGCTGCCTGTAGTCAGTACACCTCCGTTGAAACCCCCTTCTTTGCCATTATTCTGCCTCTAGTGTGCAAAGGACTGTAAATGTTTTTATGTATTTTGAGCCATTTTCAGTTCTCTTCTACAAAGAAGTAGCATAATTGAACTGTCGTTTCTTGATTTGAAAGTGTCGCAAGTGTCATTTTTAGTCATAGAAGAGAATCCGATTGTTCTTGATAGTCGATTACACTGTTACTCTTGTACTTGATTTGAATTAGTAGTTTTTCAAGTGTCGAAAGCAAGTTTTCAATTCCAAATAGCAAAGTGTCATCATTGTCCTCATTTTGTCTTGAAAAGAAACTTGTTAGTAATGTTGCTTTGAAAAATAATCCAGATTTGCGCTTAGCTTTCTTTTTACCATTCACACATTAAGAAGGCTAAAAACAAATACATGCATGTGCATTTTCATTTAGACTGTTTGTTGGTTTGATTTAGGACAGTGCATATAGTGTGTGCTCTCTGCTCTATGTTGAAAGAACGTCATCTCTCTTTCCTTAGTAGCTAGGATTTTCATTGCAAAAATAAGATTAAACAATTGTTTATCATCTTAGATTGCATTTTAGGAATTGTACATCTACATCACACGGTGAACCTGAAAGGCAATTTTCTTAAGCAAGATCAACTGTAAAATAAATTTAATGAATCTAAAAACGCTTTGGAACCTAACGTACAACATCTAGAAGTCTAGGCTAGAGACGTATTCCGACGTCGTAAAGCCTGGTAACTGTTGTTTTCATTGTTGGTTGGGTGATTCCTCCACTTTGAGACGATAAGTGCCAGTACGGACTTGTGCTCCCACGTATCATCGAGTATATATTGGGAGACCACAATAGGCTTTATCCTTTATCCATAGGAAGCCCTGTCTGCCGCCCTATCGATCGCAATGCACTGAACACAGCATTCGCGAAGATTGACTACTGTACCGTAAAAAGTATTTTGTAGTTTTTCGATTGGTTCGGTAATTCCTCTGTCTAGATTTCCAGAGCATTCTCTTTCATTCCTTTTCAGACTCCTTAAAGGAAAAGGTCCATCTGAGCACTTGTCACTTCAAGCTCATTAAAAATTGAAGGCGACTAGAGTCATCTTTTGTTTTTTCTCGACTCTTAAAAATTGAAAAAACAAGTTGTGTCAAAGCGTCTAAAATTTATTTTAATCAGAATAACGTCACTATTCCCTCGTTGGTCCTTAGAAGTTAGTCTCCCTTCATTGCAAGTTCTTGTAGAATCGCTAGGAAATCTTTTGGATAGACTAGATATGTCTGAACAACCGTCGACATCCAGGACTGTGTCATCTGACGCAGCAGCAGTAGAACCTCCTACTGCTACTCCAACAATGTTCGTTGATGTACCATCTGTCCCGGCAATTTATCAAAAACAAGCCGGAGTCCAATTAGGGACTATTTCAACGACATGGTCAGTTCTTATTTCTTCATCTGGATTATCATCTGGTATTTCTTATGTTGAAACTCAACAATTTGATCCAATGTGTCTTCAAAGGCCAATCTACCCTTTAAGTACTGGATTGCCACCATATGGGGGGCAGTATGCCTTTTCATTGTTCCCTCCCAGAGAACAACCATGTGGGAGTTTACAACAAAGTTCAGGTCAAACTGGAATTACATCCAGCGGTTGGGTACCAATACTGCCTCAGCAACCAAGGGTTGTATATTCAATGCAACCAGTCCGCCCTGTGTCGAATATTCCCACTATACTTGCTATGGTGACTGCATCTCAAGTACAAGCGCTACCTGTTGTATGTCAACTCCAATTTTCTCAGGTTGCAATACAACAGCCTCTTGTCTCAACGACTCAATCACAACCTTAGGTTAGTGCCTCCTTATCTGGAGCGACTCAGGCTCAAACAAGTACTATGACTCCTCATTTTGGTCAATCATCCAGTATTGGACATCAGAAAATGGTCCAACAACCATTGCTGGTTCAATCTCAACAACCGCAATTCCAGCAATCATATCAAGGACCTGAGCAACAAGTCTTTGTAAGTAATGGGCAACCGCATTTCCAAAGTGGTTATCAACAACCATACTATAACGGTTATGCCCATCAACCTTATCAAAGTTACCAGCATCAAATACATTATGCTAGTATGCAAAGACCCACTGCTCAGGCGATTCCATCTTATCCTGGCATGTTTCACCTAACCTGAATCAACAGTTGCCCTTTGTAGCAACTCTAGAATTACCAGATCTAAGCCGGCTGACGAATGATCCAATTGCTTACGCCCCTTGGTGGGCGGTGATTCCGCATAAACTTAGTCAGATATTCCTAAATTTAATGGAAATCCGGGTGAAGACCCGTCGAATCATGTGATGACCTTTCATCTGTGGTGTTCATCTAACACTCTAAACGATGATTCGATTAGGCTTCACCTTTTTCAGCGAATGTTAACTGGTCCGGCAGCAAAATGGTATATCAAATTACTTAGAGCTTCATTCGATAACTTTAGCACCCTAGCCACAACCTTTTTAACCCATTTTCAGTTACCAATAAGGTACGAAACAGGAACAAAGCTTCTTACCAATTTCAAACAGACAACGGCCATTCACATATCTGATCATATTCATGAGTGGCGACGTCGTTGCAGAATGGTAAAAACATATGTTCTTGATCAACTGCTAGCTGAATGGTTTATTAAGTCATTATGACCTTCTATCACAGAAGATGTGGCAAAGGGAGGAGTCGTCACTGAAGAGCAAGTTATTGCTCGTGCACAATATCTAGACTTGATCTATACTCAGTCTGACATGCTCTACGATAAAATACCTGACGCTCCTAAACCGGAATTTTCCATTCCTCCCCCTCCTAAATTAAACAAAGACTCTCATGCCGGCGATGGCGTGATAGGTACGACAAGAACGAAATCGACAAAGGCTACATCTAAGAAAGCCCGTAAGATTTCTGATCAAAATGCAAATGAAGAAATTCTCGCCTCGGAGGTAAATGCCGTGTCGATCGACAAGGGCAAACAACTAAAGCAACCAGGGGGCAAGAAGAAAAAGAAAGGGAGGAAAAAGAAGCAAGATGAGTCATCTCCTGAAAAACCTTCTGCAAACCCTTCTCGGCAAAGGAAGCCCCCTGCGAGGTGTCAGATATGTGATGAGGATCATCAGACGAGAGATTGTCCACATAAAGCTGAAGTTAAGAAACTATTTAAGAGTAAACCTCAGCAGTATTGACTGATCCGTTTCCAAACCCGGGAACCAAACTCGTTGCTAATCAAAATGCTTCCCGATCCCAAGTGCTTATGTTTTCTATCTCAAAGCAGCAAAATGATGCTTTGACAAGGAATAAAGATTACAGGAATCCACAGTTGTCGAATAACAAGGCTAATGAACAACCTAGTAGTTCGACAACAACTTTGACCGAAGTTGTGCCACCCATCATTCCTGAGCCAATGATAAAGCTGCCAAAGGGAGTAGTACACAAATCGACATTTAATCCTTGTGCGAAAGTAGCATAGAATTATAATATAGTAGAGGACCTGGCCCAATCGCCATCCGCTATGTCGACACTTGAGGTACCGCAAAATTGCCCCTCCCAAAAGCAGGATCTATTATCACCAATAGGTGGGATTGACCCAATGGATTCCAATCTTGTGGCTTTTGATCATAAAGGATATGGCCCTCAGTTACTAGCTCAACTAGCTTTCCTTATTCGAGTGAAAGCCCTCAACAAAACTATTCATCGAACAATTATTGATGAGGGGGCATCTACATGTATTATGTCGATGAGTTGCTAGAAAAATTTAGGCTCACCACCGTTGTCGAGATCGTCAATGATGTTAAAAGCATTTGATGGACGATCATACACTCCATACGGGATTTTAAGTAACTTGCGAGTTGAACTGGGGAGCAAAATAGTAGAAATTGATGTTGAGGTTATTGATGGAAACCTCGATTACAACATCCTAATAGGAAGGACCTAGATTCACGCTATGGCTGCAGTTGTGTCGACATACTTCAGAAAGATTGCATTTCCCTTTCAATGAGGAATTACAATCGTCGACCAACAAACATTTCTCCCCAATAGTTCACAAGTTACGGGAAGCATTCCAATGATCCATGGAAGCAATCATTCACTTCAAAATATCAGAGTAGGCCTCCTAAAAGACCCCGCCTTAATGGGTACTTTTTCCCTACTGCCTCCGAGTAATCTGGCGGAAGTGGCCACAGTGGAAACCTGCAATATGAAATCTTCTATATCTAATGGATTCGGAAGATTCCTAAACATTTTGTCAGCATGGATCATCGCCATTTTAGAAATATTGTAGCAATCAATTTTCTTGGCCTAGGGGGCAGACCCAAATCAACGCTCATCGAGTGTTTGGATAGCTAGGTCTAAGGAATATGGTACCTCTTCAGATCCTTGGTCGCATGTACGTTCTACAGACAAAGGAATCATTCATTCAATGATGATAGGAGAGGCACCATGGGAAAATCACCACCATCGTTCCCGTCTTCCAGATTACCATGAAGATTATTCCAGGAACCTTAATCATCCTTCAGTTTTTGATTTTCTATCAAATACTGTAAATATGGTGGATACCAAGGATAGTTCTTATCTCGTGTCGACCTCGTTAAAAAATGAAACAAGGAGTCATGAGGATAGTTCTCTTACTGTGTCAACCTCATTAAAAAATGAAACGACTCCCTTTCCAAATCGAATCTTTGATTACGATCTCATAAAATCAAAGTCGAGTCTTTTGAAAATCTCGAAGGTAAACCTTCATTCCAACCACCGAGATGAATGCAATGAAGCTTGGGGGGCATGCACCTAGATTTGTGTTATTATGCTGGGGGCATGCAAACTTATCATGAGCAATGTTACCGTAGGGTTCAAGCTCATTAAAAAATAAACCTGCCACGAGCAGTGTTACCGTAGGGTTAAAGCTCGCTAAAAAATAAAACCCGCCACGAGCAGTTTTTATGTGAAGTTCAATCTCATTAAAAATTAAACCTAAGCAATGAGCAAATGTTCCCCCAGAGTTTAAGCTCATTAAAAAATGGACCAATTTCCGGTAAATAACCATCGTGAATGTATTATCATTAGCCTTTGAAGCCTTGGTCGTGTTCTCATCATCACCTCCACTTTGTTTTGGCCGATCATTCACCTCCATTTGATTGTTTACCCTTTTTGACGAACAACTGCGAAGAGTGATCCTGTTAGCCATCCTTGTGACACTACCGTGATTGGAAAACTCCAATCCTTACCTGGAATCAGCTACTACGTGAATTTATCACTTGTTCCTCAAAAAACGAGTCTCCTTTAAGCTCTTTTCAACTAACTCGTAAAATATGAAAAGATTGCCGAGCCATTGGCCTCTCCAGCTCGTTAAAGGGACCGAAAGTGCTATCCCTCCTTTAGATTTTAATCTTTTTGGACCTGAGGGATTATTACACAAAAAGATCGAGCACTTGTTTTGTTCGGCTCATTAAAATTACCGAAAATTCATCCCTTTTGTATTATTTTATACTTTTTCGGACTTAAGGGATTATATGATGAAAAAGGATTGTTGGAGTTTTCTTTACGTCCCTTTTCAGACTCTCTAAAATTGAAAAGGACCGAGTTGTCTTTTTCGTTAAACTCGTTAAAACGGAATAGCGACAAACTTGTCCATACAGACAAGAACGAGTTTCACTATCGCTAGGCTCGTTAAAACATAGCGATAGGTTTGCCTGAAGGGCAAATTATAGAACAAGCATATGTTATCCTCGTCAAGCTTGACAAAAATAAAGAGGTACTGGTCAGCAATGACTGGGGAAAAATTGGGAAGAAAAATTGAAAAAACTTTATTGGTAGTAAGTCGCTCTTGAACATGACACTTTCACTCCGCATCCGAGCTGGGTTGGGTTGTTCTATTCACTGGTCATATCACCATGGGTCCATCACACCATCCACTTTTGGGGTTAACGCTACCAGTCCATCATGTCAGTGTCGCCAGTATGTTCAAGAGAGGTCGCTCAGAGAATTCACCTGTGTCTCATCCACTGCAATACATTCACGCTCCATTCTTTCATGACTGCCACCCTGAACCCTGTATCATCAGATCGTTTTCACCTTCAAAATCATTTACTCCATTCCGTGCCATATATGTGGGATTCATTAAGGCCCTCCTACAACGGGTCGCTTCCTGTTGACATCAACTCATTACCGAAGAAGTCGACTTAGGGACAACCCTTTCAGTACTTTGAAGCTTGCATGCCTCAATGGCAAGTTTCTCACTTCCGGCGACAGGTTTACATCAATGACCTTCGACCAAAATATTTTGCGTGGTGTTCGATGCCAAGTCCCTTATTCACACCACGTGAATTGTATGGTAGTACCTTGAGGGTCATCATCATTATCGGTGATTCCTCTCGCGCCTGTTAACAGCTTACATCATTGGCTGGTAATCAGGCGATGTCTTTCCATGTTTGACTCCAGAGCATCTCTCACATGGATCGACTTGTACTTTGAGTGAAGATCAAACGAGATTGAAGACCCTGGATCTAGTTTCATCCATTCGGGTTGCGATATATATTCAGGAAAATAAAGACATCAAATGTACATCATTGCTGCACAGATAATCATCCAATCTAAGGGATGATGGCTCTACCAGAATCATCAGTCTGCACACAGACGATTGTCTGTCTTATGTACATGAAAATGAATTTATAAAGCTGAGCATGGGAATGCCCGCCTCAGCTAGATCATGAAAATATTATGAAGATAATGTATTGTATTGTATCTTATTACAGGTCACCTTCTAGCTCGAAAAAACTTTGGATCCTCATGATAAAGCATTTCACCCGACATCAAAAGATTAACGACCTAATGCTTTAGGGGGCAATTGTTATAGACATTTTTGGGCACTGCAACCCCAATCATATATGTCCATAAACCAAGGGCTCCTAAGTCCCTAAAAGTGTTGTTCCATACCCTAAAAGAACAAGGTCAGCTGATTACATCATCTCCCAGAAGTTCTCCATGAAAAACTGCTCAGAACTGGTCAAAACTGGACCATCTCACTTGCTCCATGGTCAAAGTGCAATGCATCCCACCTATTGCACATGGGAGGTGCGATGCATACTGAAAATCCCTTCTATGGGGTGCGATGGACGAGAATAGATAAGTGGCAGAGACAGTTTGCGAGGTGGATGATCATGGAATCTTCCAGAAACTTCTCCTGTGACACTTGCCTCTCAGAATCACCCAAGGATGAGTAAGAGATCAATGAGATCTCCAAGTGGAATCAAGAACTATCACAGAGAAGACACTAATCAAAAACCTAGAGCTGACTCACACCTCTGCAAATATCTATATATATCTCTCATCCCAGAGATCCACAGGTAGAGGCTGGAATTTTGTGTCTTGTAAGGAAGTGCTGCTGGTTTCTTGGTGCAATATCATAGTGTTGGGTGATCTAAGCTTTTCATGAGGTGAAGAAGGGCTTTCTTGCTGAGAGGATGATGCTGGGTCAGAACAATTGGTTGTAATCCTCTTTTCTTTTTCTCGATTATCAATAAAGCTATTCAAGTTTTCCTCCACATTCTTGTATGATTGATGTTATGTGAATTTGTGTGGTCAATATATATCTGGTCCTATATTGTTTATGATAATAGATCTATGTTCTTGGATAGTGTTATGCTGCTTTGATTCTACAAGTGCTCTCTGAAGCTGGGTAGACAAGGAAGCGAGTAGCAAAGATCTATCAGAAGGGAGAGGAATCGAGCAAGGAACCAAGCGCAAGACGTAGGTTGGTCTCCTTATTCCCCTCTTATCTATTTCTCATAAAGGAAAACGAAAGTAGTTTTAGTTTGTTTGTTTCTAAGGTAGCTACCAGCCTTAGTGGGACTAGCAGCTCTGCATAGACACTAGTTTTCCTGATAACACTATCCCAATTATTTATGGTTATAACCATCATCCCAAAATTGTTCTTGGCTGCAAGTTTTAACTGACTAGGCCTTAGAACTAAATTGGTTCCATACTGAGGGTTTATTAAAATGGCTATAATTTTCCCCTTTTAGTAATTTTAAAATGTAAAATTTCTAATTGAAACACAATAGTTCCTTATATGACACTTTAAAGTTTGATATAACTATTGTTACCACTAAAACTAGTAGTGGGCATGAAAGGGGCTCCTAAAGGGACAACTGTTAGATCAAAGGGAAACGATGCAGACTTAGCCCATTATTACTTCAGCTAAGACTCCTTACTCTTTAAGAATTTTCACCGATGGGAGGATACCCATTATATAGAAGGTCACATGTGAAATGTGAATCAACCAATGGATGTGAAGTGACCCTAATAATTCTTTTCCTAGAAGGGTTTTAAGAATAGAACTTACTTTCTTGTTAAATAAGGTACAAATATTTATAGGATGAGGTGGTAAGGATTTGAGGGTTGGGCTAGAGGAATATGCATTATGAAGTAGCTTCCCAATCCTAAAATCCTTATTGGACTTGACTTCCCGAATGGTTCTTGAAGATTTGACTTTTCAAAAGTGCGGGACCAAGTGGACCCAGCCTAGGTTAAGGGGAAATAATTTAAGAACCAATGATGTTGTTAACCCAGACAAGGAAGGGGGAAGGATAAAAGAAAGAATTCTACTTAAATGTTTCAAATTGATCCTATGAGGCACTAACCTTAGGGATGCTAGGGAAAAATTTAATCTCGGAATTACAGCTTGGGTTATCTCACAACTCCACCATTGGAACGACTTCAAAATTGGAGGAGGCCTTGAGGACACACCAAAGCAGGAGAGGCTAGTAGATCGAACTTTTTGGAGTGCTACTTCATAGAGAAAGTGATGCCCTAGGTGAACCAACTCGGCTAGACTTAGAAGAAGGTGAAAAGGAGTTCATTTTTTGAGTGACCACCTCTTGGTAGATCAGTCCTTAGTATTGGTAGAATGGAGTCTAGGACAGATATGAATGAGGATCTTGTCTCTTAGTCAAGGAGGCCTTAACACTACTTTTCTTTCCTTCTAGGGCAAGGGGAAGCAACCTTACAGCTTTATACTTTGACTTGCAAAAGATGATGTCTTATGAAGATGAATTCAGTGATACAATTAACCCTAGGAAATTTCATTCAAAATTGCATGGCCCATACATTTAGAGAGATGCTATATAGAGATAAAATTCAACAATTTAAGCAGTAAATGCATGCAGCAATTAGCCCCAAAAATAGTGAAATTCTCAATCCAATGTACAAAATAAGATTAGAATTAGAAGTGTGTACTTACATATAATATAACATATCCAACCATCAACAATTTTACAATAGAGAATCTCCAAGATAAGATAAACCAAATCCAAACTTCAAAATTCATCCATGCTCCAATTCATCCTCCAAGAAAAAGAGTGAAATTCTCTAAAGAGAATAGAGATCGAATCCAAAGTGATGATGACAAAATTAAATCATCTCACTTGTATTTATACACTAATGAGGAGTTTGAATTAGTCTCCTAAGCATACATAAGCCCCTAAAATAAAATAATGTGCTAATAACCTAACTTTTGGTGACAAGCCCACCAAACTAGCTCACAAATAAAATAATAAGCCTTTTAAGAGGTCAAATGATCAATAATACATGTCGTAGGGCCCTCTAAGAGGCCTAATGAGGTCCATAGGTTCCATAATGAAGAATAGGACCCTCAAAAGTGATAGACAATGGGTTGCCCCCTTGTTCTTCAAACAATAAACTTGTGGTGCTCCTAGTGGGTGTGGGGGCACAATAATAACCTCATGGATCTCCAAATGAGTCGAAGATGATTGTAGATAATATGTACTCTGATGATGGTGTAGGTGATTCCACATCATACTACAAATCTTGGGTCAACTTCCAAGTGCATGGTACATCTGTGGGGCTAGTTGGGCAAAGGTGAACTACGTGCATCTTCCTCGTCCAATAGGTGAATCTCGAGTAATCTCTAGACATCCTTAGGGACCCATGGAGTGTTTTCTACTATTTTGGAGGCCCATGGATCTCAACACACATCCTACATGTGCCAATGTAGCCCTCTACATGGTTAGGACCCCATATAGGGAGACCAAACCCAAGATGGAAACCATCTGCAATCCTGTATAAGATCCAATGTGTCCCCTAGCCTTCTAGTACAACAAGTCATTAGAGAAATAATGTAAAGAGATTACAAACCATGGACCACATGTGGGGACTTCATAATGGATTTCCCTTCCATAATGGGCTTTGCATGTGCTAATGTCTCCAAACTCCAAATTGGGTTAACCAAGTATCCTATTAGGTGGTTTCTACTTCTAAAGGGGATAATATGTTCAAGGAACATCCTTTAAAAGGTGGTGGTATGTGATAGAGAGGAGAATGAAGTAGGGGATGAGAACGGGCATCCTTGGGCCACGTGTTAGGGTTCAAGGGTAGCTAATAAAAAGGAATCCCACACTTGGGTATATAATGTATAGGAGGGAGAAATTGAGGTACATGAGGTACCCCAACCTTGATTTTTCCACCCTTCTTTATATGTATTTTTCCTTTTTATGATTTTTGTTTCATTAATTGCTCAAGGCTGAAGGGGTAAGAGCCTGATGTGTGAGATATAGTAGTGGATACCGCTTTTTAAGGTAGGGTGGTTCATTGCCCACCAGGAGTTGGGACAATCATGGGTTCCTATATGATGAAGGAGGCTCTCAGAACCTATAGGAACTAGCGTGATGGACATGATGATGGAGTAGAACTCATGTATTGTATTTTTCCCACATGCTAAATGTGTTTGCCCAACCATCTTTTTCATTTTCTGGTACAATTTCCTATTGAATGTGGCCAATTATACGTTTTCTTTTCTTTTTAGCTACATCAAACTCTAAGGCATCATTCCAGGCCTAACCCAAGGTGTGGGCAAGGCGAAGAGGAGAACTAGCCCAATGTGGACCCAGTGGAGGAATATGGATCCAGATGGGAGAAATGATGAATTGAGTAATAATGAGTGGAAAGGAGGGTAATATATGCAGATGAAGGAGCGATACCACGCAACCAAAATCAGCATTTCCCATGAAATACCATCCCTAAATCCAAATGGTCAATAAAAGAGATCCCACGAGACTAGAATCTAAGGTTATTATCAAAAAGGAGTCTAGGGGACAAGAGTACACACCTAGCCCATTCTTTCCACCAAATCTCCCGATTAATCCATGCCCAAAAATGTCCATGATAAGTAAACTATAATACTCAATTACCAAATGACAAGGCATACCTTTAGGTTCGAGAGGCCCACCTTCAAACATACGATCATGGAAGATGGGTGAGGGACCACATGTTTGGCTCAGGTGGCAGAGAAAAGGCACAATGATCTTGTTGGTGGTTGTAAGGGGTTGTTAGGTGCTGGTTGAGGACCATATTGGAAAAAAAAATCTCCCAAGTCTGATATCACCCACAAAATGGTGAGTAACATATGAATCCAAATGGGATGTGATCTCTCAAAGAAGTGGACGAAGCTACTCGAACGGAAGGTCACAAGAACTCCAACAATCTCTTTGTTACCGTAGACCTGTTACATGTACATATAATAGATTAAGAACATGGGGAAACATGCTTTCGCGATGTCTCATGATCACACATGCTTAATGTTAGGACCTAAAATCAATAGGAAAATAAAATACGTAAAGATGCATTTATTCTACCAGGAGAAATACCATATGACGTTAGTTCTACTGCAAAAATCAACATGCAATGCATCCTACTCTACCATGCATATTATACAATATCAAGTCTCAAGGAAAGAGGTGATACGACTTAATTTAACCGGCTCAAACCACAGTTCATCATTGAGTTTGGCAATGTAATAATAATCCTCCCCAACCTTTCCATGAATCCTAATAGGTATTGGATATTTATCAACCAAGACTAAGTCCCCAACCTTGTACTTTTTTTTAGGATTCCACCTTTTGCTTACTTTAGAGATTGGTTGCTTGAGGATACAGACTTCTTGAGCCAAGGGAATAGGTGAAGGCTTCTCGATTTCATATGTTTCATAGTATGGTCCAGGCTTGATCACATGAGGTAATTAGGTGGGTTCCCTATAAAGGATAAAAGGGGTGCCATCAAATTACAGAATGGTGGCATATGATAAGTCCATTTGAGCATGAACCCAAATGGTAGCCCCCCATTTCCTAGATAGTAGCATCCCCCACATATTAGGAATATCAATGAAAATAACATCCATGAGGAGGGATATATCGAGATTCCTAGGCAAAGAAACCTTAAGGTCCTTGATGATACCTTCCACTTCCACGTGATTTGAGTTAAAACCACACACCCTTTTGTACAATCAAGTTGTTAGGTCCCTATAATACTAGTATATCCCTTATTGTTATCTTTGTGCCCATATAGCCCCCATATTGTTATTGTTGCACCCCATAGAATCCCACTATTTTTATTTTTGTGCCCCATAGAATCCCACTATTGTTATTGTTGTGCCCTTACATTATTATTGTTATCTAAGCTCTGATTATATTGTGACCCCTTAGACTCCTATATATATAAAGGCGGTCTTGTCATTTGTATCATCCAAGAATTTTTCATTTATGTAATTTAAAGGATTTTTCGCCCTCGAAGAGGATAACTTTTAAGTCATTGATCTATCTTTTTGTGAGTTGGTTTCATAACATTTGGTATCAGAGCTTTGGATTCTAGGGTTTCACTTCTTCAAACAAGTCACCTTGGAATTTTCACTATATTTTTTTTCTATGAGGCTTCAGAAGCTTAAATGTTTACCACATTGAGTCGAACGCTTATTGAACTTTGTGTAGTCATTTTAGAGCTCATGTCTAAGGAAGTTAGGGTTTTTACAGGCTCGATAATTGTGTCTCAAATAGGTGACCTAGGGAAAATCATCATAACTTTCATTTTAGGCATTAGATTTGAATTATGTAAAAAGTGGCTAAAATTTCAAAGACATTAGTGTTTTGTGTATCAATTTTAGGGCCTAAGGGTGAAAACAGTGACACATGTCATCCTGTAGAACTTTTTTCTATTGAACCAATCCATAATCAAGTCATTGTGGGAGATTTGGCATAACTCTTTCTTGAAGAATTCAATCACGATCCAAATTGTGGGGTTGGAAAGAAGACTCAGAGAGATACCACAACAATAAACTTTACAACTTGGAGATCTGAAATTACAGAGTTACAATGATTTCAAGATAGAGCTCCTAAAAGCAAGAAAAATGTGTGTTTGTTTTTTAAAATTGCATAACTTTTGTTTGAAAAATCAGTTTGACATGATTCCAAGGGAATATTGAAGCATATATATCATAATTGGGTTAAAAAATTCCTTCTAAGAATATTAATTCTACACCCATTAATCCCTCAAAAATATTTACCATGACACATGAAGAGGAAAAATTGATGCATGATATATCAAAATTACGGGACCAAGTGCAACAAATTTCGCTCTCACAAAGAGCAACCAAAGATGAACTAAAATGTGACATGGATGGTTTAAAAAGAGACATGCATGGTTTAAAAGGTGACATGGATGGTTTAAATGGAGACATGAATGGTTTAAAACCAGACATGGAAGGTTTGAAGGAAGGTTTAACAAAGTTGTTACAAGAAAGGCTTCGCAGTGGTCACAAGGTAATCCATGAAAATCGCGATGAGGAAAAAATGAATATGAATTACGATTTTATAGACTCCAATGTGGGGTTTAAGAAACACCACGTTCGAAACATAGATATGAGGAATTTTAATGGCAAGGATTCGTAACATGGATACTACAAATGGAGTTGTTATGAAACCAGCTCACAAAAAGATAGAAAAGATAGATCAACGCCTTAGAATTCATCCTCTTTGAGGGGGAAACCTCATTTACATTACACAAATGAATGATTCTTTGAAGATACAAATGAAAACACCTCCTTTCTATATATAGGAGTCTAAGGGGTCATAATATAATTAGAGTCGACATAACAATAATAATGTAAGGGCACAATAATAACAATAGTGGGCTTCTATGGGTGACAATAGTAACAACATGGGCACTACATGGGTACATCAATATAATAAGGGGGTTGTACTAATAACAATAATGGGTTACACTAGTAGTATAGGGGCCTAACATGCCCCTCTCCTTCAAAAAGTGTTGTCCTCAATGCTTGAGTAGTTATTGATGCTTCTGTATAAAATTCTTGTCCTCCCATGTGGAATCTTCAACGGGTAAGTTCTTCCACTTGATGAGATACTCTGAAATTGATCGGTTTCCTAGCTATCAGGTTCTTATTTCTGTGACTGCTCCAGGTTCTAATATGATTTTTCCTTCCTCTTCAAGTTCTGGAAATATTGTTTGAACTGGGATATTCTGCAACTTTTGAATGAGTGGCCACACTTCTTTGTCCTTCTTCCATTCATCCCTTGCTTCATTTATCCAATTTGGTTGGATAATAGAAATAGCACAAAATGATGCTTCCACATCCTCATCCTTTCTTAAGGGTGCATCTACAACAAACTTTTTCTTCCATTTTCTATAGATGATGTCAAAGTCATAACCCAACATATTTGTGACACATTTTTTCTATTCCTCTAAAGATAATAGTTGTTCTAAAAAGTATTTAAGACTATCATGATCCATTTTTACCTTGAAGTCTCTTCCCATTCTGTAAGGTCGTCATTTCTGTAGTATTGCCAACATTTCCTTCTCACAAATAGCTTGCTTGAGATGTAGCAGTAAAAATACCCAATCACCTACATCAAAACATTTTTCACTACGATGTTGATCTACCTGTTGTTTCATTCAATTTTGCACCAAAGTGGCATTATCCTTTAAAAGTTGGAGAAGTTGTTGTTGATGCTCGATGTGATCTTTCACTGCTTGAACCTTTTTCTTCTTGATATGTCCTTCTATATTTAGAGTTTGAGGAGTGGTAATTTCTTCCAATCCTTGACAAGATATGGTCGGATTCATTTCTTGATGCTCGATGTGATATTTCACTTCTTGAACATTTTTCTTCTTGATATGTCCTTCTATCTTGATAGTTTGAGGCGTGGTAATTCCGACTAATGAATTACAAGATATGGTTGGATTCATTTATTCTTTCTCGATGTGATCTTTCACTTCTTGCACCTTTTTCTTCTTGATATGTCCTTCTATCTTGAGAGTTTGAGGAGTGGTAATTCTTGCCAATGCTTTACAAGATATGGTCTGATTCATTTCTTCTTTCTCTGGGGTTAGGTCCTAGCGTATATCCTCTTATTTTGATGTTTCTTGATCCTTTTCTTCCTCCTCTTCATACTCTATGTAAAATAATTTCTTCTCAGCACACTTATGACCTTTAGTGCATTTACTATCACAATTGTAACAAAGTCCTTTTTCTCTTTTTTCTTCCAATTGTTGTGGTGTAACGCTTGTAGGTTGTGGAAGGCTAGGAGAAACAACACTTCCATCTTTATAGTTTTGAGGGGTAGACTTCCTTGTTGCCATAATTTTACTTTCCCCTATGTAACAAAGCCCTTTTACTCTTTCTAAGTGTTGTGGTGTTGCTCTAAAGAAGGTGTTGCTCTTTGTATCCTCATAATGTGCTATCATTTCCTCTGTGAAAATTGACCACGTAACAAGTTGTTTAAGTGAAAAAAGCCCTTTGTACCATAAAAATTGGTCTAGTTCTAAATATGAAGATGCAATACATACCTTTTGGAACAGTGGTACACCATGTAGATCAAAATATTGCTCCATCTGAAGTATCCAATTTACTAGATCCTTACCATCAAACTTCCTCATATCACTTTGTCTTGGTTTTAGGAGCTCGATTTTGAAATGACTATAACTCTGTAATTTTGGTTCTTCCAGTTCTGAAATTGCGACTAACAGTAGCCCTTTGCATCCTCTTTCCAATGCCACTAGTCTGATCAAATTTAGATTCTCCAAGAAAGTGCTATGAACAATCTCCCAAGATGACCTGATTATATACCTTTTAAGAAGATAGAACTTGTATGAAGTGCCACGTGTCATTGTGTTAACCTTAGGATCTGAAAAATATAAACAAGAAACTACAGTTCGTCCTCTTTTTGTAACTTCTTATGAAATTGCAATTTGATGCTCAAAACAAAAGTTATGTTGATTTTCCCGAGGTCACCTGTTTGGAATATAATTCGGGAGTCTACAAAAATGCCAACTTCCTCAGATCATATCTCCGAAAGTATAGCACAAAAAGCTCTGAAGTTTGGACCTGTGGTTCAAAACGATTTCAGCCAAAATGTGTTTTTTTTAGCGTCTGAAACGTCGTAGAAAAAAGTTATAGTGAAAATTCCACAATGACCTATTTGGAGCAGCAAAACCCTAGAATTCAAAGCTCTGATACCAAATTTTATGAAACAAGCTCACAAAAAGATAGAAAAGATAGATCAATGCCTTAGAATTCAGCCTCTTCGAGGGGAAAACCTCCTTTACATTACACAAATGAATGATTCTTTTATAATACAAATGAAAACACCTCCTTTCTATATATAGGAGTTTAAGGGGTCATAATATAATCAGAGTTGACATAACAATAATAATGTAAGGGCACAATAATAACAATAATGGGCTTCTATGGGGCACAATAGTAACAATATGGGCACTACATGGGTACATAAATATAATAAGGGGGTTTTACTAATAACAATAAGGGGTTACACTAGTAGTATAGGGGCCTAACATGATCAATATTTTGATCTAAAGGATGTGAAACCCTCATAAAAGGTAGGTATTGCATCTTTATATTTAGAACCCAATCAATTTGTATGGTATAGATGGCTTTGTTATCATAAACCACTTGTCACTTGGTCAATTTTTATAGAGGAAATGATAGCACATTATGAATATACAAAGAGAAACACTTTCTTTAGCCAATTGATAAATCTCAAACAAAAGGGTTCAATGTCACAGCACATTGAAGACTTCTAAAAATTGAGTATTAGGGAAATGATAATCTAGATGAGCATAGGATTGATGTATTCATAGGGAATTTAAAATATAGCATCCAACATGAGGTTCACCTTTGGGAACCTGATTCATTGGAGAAGGCATTCAAGGTGGCAAGAAAAGTTGAAAGAAAAATTATGGAAACAAGGAAGTCTACCACTCACAACTATAAAGACGGAAGTGTTAGTATTCCACAACCTACAAGGTTGACACCACAACAATTGAAGGAAAAAAAAAGAAAAAGGGATTTTTTTATAGTTGTGATAGAAAATACACTTAAGTCCATAAGTTTTCTGAGAAGAAATTATTCTACATAGATTGTGAAGAGGAGAAAGAAAAGGAACAAGAAACGTCAAAAGATGAGGATATACACCAGGAACCAACCCCAGAGAAAGAAGAAATGAATCCAACCATATCTTGTAATGCATTGGTAGGAATTACCACTCTTTAGAATCTCAAGATAGAAGGACATATCAAGAAGAAAAAGGTAATAGTGTTGATTAATTCGGGTAGTACCCATAATTTTATTCATTGTAAGATCATCAAGGAATTAAATTGCTTCCTATATCCAACACTAGGGTGTCAAGTGATGGTTGCAAATGGAGGAACTATAAATTTCTCTAGAAAGTGCCATGATATCAAGATAAACATGGGGAAATATGTATTGAATAGTCCAATGATTTCCATTCCAATGGGTGGTGTTGATGTTGTACTAGGAGTCTAATGGTTACAATCTCCAGGGAGACAACTTTCAATTTTCAAGAACTTTTCTTGAATCTTTTTTTGGAAGGAAAGGAAGTTGAATTAATGCGTATCATGGGGAAACCATGAAAGATAATAAGCTCTAATGGAATGGAAAATCTTTTGAATAAAAAATAGTGGGGCGTAATTGCACAATTATTCTCACTAGGGGTTCAAAAATCGAAATCATCTATTTCTCCAGATCTCCAAAAAGTATTGTACAATCATTCCAAGGTGTTTGAGATTCCCAAAGGCCTCCCATATATTTGTGAACATGATCATGCAATTCACTTGATTTCAGGAATTTTTCCTCCAAACATCAGGCCTTATAGATATCCTTATGGCCAAAAGAGCGAAATTGAATGTATGGTTACAGAAATGGTAGAGGTTGGTATAATTCAACCTAGTCAAAGTTCTTTCTCTACTCCAGTAGTATTGGTGCACAAGAAGGATGGATCATGGCGTATGTTTCTAGATTATAGGGATCTCAACAAGCTCACTATTAAAGATAAATTTCCCATTCCTGTCATTTGATGAATTGTTGGATGAATTACATGGAGCAATTTACTTCACCAAGATGGATCTTCGTTCATGATATCATCAAATTAGAATGAAGACTTAAGATATTCTAAAAACAACATTCATAACTCATGAGGGTCATTATGAATTTTTGGTCATGCCTTTCGGCCTTAGTAATGCACGTTCCACATTTCAAGGTTTGATGAATTCCATTTTCAAACCCTTCCTTAGAAATTTTTTGTTAGTATTTTTTGATGGTATACTAATCTACAACAAGTCTTGAAAGGATCATGTTCAACATGTTGATAGGGTGCTCAAATTATTGGAGGAGAAACAATTATATGCAAAAGCCTCCAAATGTTTCTTTTGAGTATAGGAGGTGGAATATTTGGGTCATATTGTATCTCATTAGGGTGTTAAGGTAGATCCTAACATAAATAAAGCCATTAAGGAATGGAAAATGCCCACAACCATAAAGCATCTTCGATGATTTCTCAGGTTGACAATGTACTATTGCAAGTTTGTTAATAATTATGGGAGAATAACGACACCTCTAACATCATTACTGAAGAAAGATGCATTTTCTTGGAATCTAGAAGAAACGAAGGCCTTTGAACATATTAAAGAGGAAATCTATCAAGCACCGGTATTAGCTATGGCAGACTTAACAAAAACTTTTATTATGGAATGTGATGCTTTAGGAAATGGAATTGGTGTTGTTTTAATGCAAGAAGGAAGACCCATTTCTTTTGAAATTCATCCAATCAAAGGAAAGAATTTACACAAACCTATTTATGAGAAGGAAATGTTGGAAATACTACATGCACTAAAGCAATGACGACCTTACCTAATGGGAAAACATTTCACACTAAAAACATATCATGATAGTCTTAAATAATTTTTTGAACAAATATTATATTCAAAAGAATAGCAAAAATGGGTGACAAATATGTTGGTTTATGACTTTGAAATCATCTACAAAAAAGGGAATCAAAATGTTGTTGCAGATGCGCTCTCAAGAAAGGCTGAGGATGTGGAAGCATTGCTTTATGACATTTCTATTATCCAAACTAAGTGGATAACCGAAGCAAGGGATGAATGGAAAAATGATGAAGAGGTGTGGTCACTCATTCAAAAGTTGCAGCAAGATCCCAATACATTTGATACATTTAGCTAGAAAAATGATTCATTGTGGTACAAATATTTCTTATATCTTTGTAAATATTCCCAACTCAAACAAAATATTCTTTTGGAATTCCATGCCTCTCCCTCAAGAGGGCACTCAGGATTTTTAAAAACTTACCATAGGGTCAAGAAGGAATATTTTTGGGATGGCCTTAAAACTGATATTCAGAAGTTTGTGGTAGAATGTTTGGTTTTCCAACAAAATAAAGTTGAGACAATTAAGACCTCAGGTTTGTTACAACCTTTATCCATTCCAAGTCAACGTTGGGAGGAGGTCTCAATGGATTTTATCACAGGTTTACCCAAGTTTGAAGGAAAGAGTTTAATCATGGTGGTAGTTGATAAAATTACCAAGTATGAACACTTTTGTTCATTATCTCATCTTTTTAAAGCTAGTGTAGTTGCTACTACATTTGTGGAAACAATTCAAAAGCTTCATGGAAATCCAAAGATTATAGTAAGTGACAAAGATCCCATTTTCACTGGAACTTTTTGGAAGGAATTCTTTTCTTGTCTTGGTACTCAATCAACTCATAACTTATATTATCATCCTCAATGTAATGGGAAAACTGAGATAGTAAATAAATGTTTGGAAGGATATCTTCATTTCTTTGTATCTGATAAACAACCATAATGGGTCAGGAGGTTACCTTTAGTTGAATGGTGGTATAACACTTCCTTCCATACTACAGCAAAAATTACCCCTTTTGTGGCACTTTGTGGATATCATCGACCATCCATCACATCATATTTAAGAGAAAATTCTAAGGTTCAAGTAGTGGAAGATCACATCGAGCATCAACAACAAGTTCTCCATTAAAGGATAACCTCACTTTGACGCAAAATCAAATGAAACAACATGCACGTGAACATTGTAGTGAAAGAAACAAATGTCTCTCAAGCAAGATAAGAAGGATAATAAATTATCACCCACGTACTATGGTCCTTACAAGGTATTGAAAAAGATTAGTACTATCGAATACAAATTGGACTTGCCTGCATCTTCCTGAGTACACCTAGCTTTCCATGTTTCATGCTTAAAGAAGATTATCGGTGACAAGATTCTAGTTCAAACAGTGTTTTCAGAACTTAACGAAGAAGGAAAAATCATATTTGAGCTTAAAGCAGTCATGGAAACAAGAACCTGACAGCTATTGAATCGATCAATTTTAGAGTATCTCATTAAGTGGAAGAACTTATCCGTTGAAGATTCCACATGGGAGGATGGGAATTTTATACAAAGGCATCCAGAACTACTCAAGTGTTGAGGACAACAATTTTTTGAAGGAGAGGGGCATGTTAGGTCCTTATAATACTAGTGTATCCCCCCTTATTGTTATTTTTGTGCCCCTGTAGCCCCCATATTGTTGTTATTGTGCCCCATAGAAGCCCAATATAGTTATTGTTGTGCCCTAACATTATTATTGTTATGTAGGCTCTGATTATATTGTGACCCCTTACACTCGTATATATACAAAGGAGGTTTTTTCATTTGTATCATCCAAGAACTGTTCATTTATGTAATATAAAGGAGGTTCCCCCCTCGAAGAGGATAATTTTAAAGTTTTTGATCTATCTTTTTGTGGGTTGGTTGCATAACACAAGTGATGTTGAGACCCAATTACTTCATAACTTATAAAGGCATGATATTTATGGAATCCCTCGAGTCTAACATATAATTGTGTAAGAAGAGGTCATTGATAGCAAAAGTGAGCAAGAATGGTTCATGCCCAAGGTTTCGGTTAGGAATATGGATGTTTTACAATTCTTCACGTAATTCTTCTTCTTGAATTCCAAGGGATTTCTTGATTTGTTGTTGTTTCTCAAGAAGTTTAGCAATATCTTTCTAAGGAACGGGTACCTATGAAAACTCCTATGTCGATGTCAATTTTCACCTCTTTCCATTTTTTCTTCTTCTTGATGATGTCCTTTCTTGGATGATCCTTTTTCGAATTGGATTTTGTTGCGGGATCCTTCTTGGGAGGAATTTCAGGGAGAGATTCTTTAGGAGGGGCTTGCTTAGGTAATGGATCTTCTCTATATGGTTCCTTAGAAGTTCCGAGGTCTTTGTTATTTTATTTTTGTGAGTATTTGACCCCTTTGAACCTTCCCTTGCTATCATAGTTGAGAATGGATTCTTCCTTTTCCTCTCTAAGGGTGACCTCACTAATGAGAGGATGTGTATATGACCCTCCTAGAAAAATGTTGAAGATGTCAGATTCCACAAGGTTGGCCTACTCATCAGTTTGTTCATCCTCACTCTCCTCCCCTTCACTTTCCTCATTCTCAAATGAAGATTTTGGCTCAACAACATTAGTTGGAGCCAAAGTGTTTGGTAATTGAGAAGATCTTGGCCTATCTTCTTCACTTTTCTTTTTGGAAAAAAGGTTTTTCTTTCGGGATATAACTGGATTTTTGGGCCCTTTCCAAGATGATGATTTTTTCATGATAACCTTCCATATGCATTTCCTTCTTCAGTGAATTTGTCCATCCTCTTAAGGATGGCAAGGAGATTTTCCTCATGTTGATCTTTAGACTTCTACTTCTTGACCTCAACTCTAGCTTTAGGGTCATCATTGATATCTACCTTCAAGATTCATATGTTTTCTTCAACTTCCATTGTTATATTTTTAGCTTCAACCAAAGTGGAAGGTTTCTTATTCCTTAAAATATAGGTGAAGTGGCCACCCAATGCTTTTATGAATTTATCAAGAATATTGGCTTCGGATGGCTTCAAATGATCAAGTATATCTTTGACTACCCTATCAAAATTTTGAATGAATTCTCACACATCTTCCCTTCCCTTGACTATTTGGTAGAAATTTTCAATGTTAAAGGTCCCTTAAGCATTGCATGACCACCACTTCATGAATAGGTCTTCAAAGTCATCAAAGTATTTTATGCATGCCGGGGGAAGGCTAAGGTACCAATCTCTTGCTTGTCCCTCAAGCGATAGAGAAAAAAGAATCATGAGCCTATCTTCATTAAAAATAATTATGGGAGACATTTTGCAATATAATTCCTCAATAAAACCATGGGAAGTCCAATTAGTATCCCCTTTGAACCTTTGAAACCATCGGTTATATTTTTCAGGCAGTGGTTTGAGATCATCACTCAATTTCAAAGGGGAAAAGACACTAACCAAGTGTCTTTCACTCTTGGTCATCTTGTTTTGGGTCAGTGTTAGAACTATATGGAATCTTTGGAGATGGATCAATGAATTTTTCAAATTTAGGGAATAGGGTGATTCCAATAGTGTATGGTGTTTTCTCTCCCCTTTTTGCATTAGACCCAGTTAAAGGACGAATGTTGTCGCCTTCGAATAAACTAGGTGACTCGACAATGAGTGGAGTCGCCAGAAAAATGCTTATAGATGTTGTGAATTAATAAATTCATCAATGATTCACTAGGGAGGTAAACCTTCTTCCTCACTGGAAGCGGCGCCAAAATTTTACCACTCAAACTAGAAGGGGGCATGAAAGGGACTCCTAAAGGGACATTTTCTATATCAAAGGGAAACAATGGAAACTTAGCCCACTATCTCCTCAGCTAAGACACCCTACTATTTAAGGAATTTCACCGATGGGAGGATACCCATTATATAGAAGGTCACCCTTGAAAGGTGAATCAAGCAATGGATGTGAAGTGATCCTCATAATTCTTTTCCTAGAAGGGTTTTAAGAATAGAGCTTACTTGCTTGTTAAACAAGGTACAAATATTTATAGCATGAGAGGGTAGGGATTTGAGGGTTTGGCTAGAGGAATATGCTTTATGAAGGAGCTTCCAAATCCTAAAATCCTTATTGGACTTGAATTCTCGAATGGTTTTTGAAGATTTGAATTTTCAAATGTGCGAGACCACACGAGACCAAGTAGACCTAGCCTAGGTTAAGGGGAAATAATTTAGAAACCAATGATGTTGTTAACCCATACAAGTAAGGGGGAAGGATCAAAGAAATAATTTTACTTAAACGTGTCAAATTGATCCTATGAGGCACTAAACTTGGGGATGCTAGGGCAAAGTTTGATCTCAGAGATAGGGCTTGGGTTATCTCACAACTCGACCATCAGAATGACTTCAAAATTGGAGGAGGCCTTGAGAACACACCACCGTAGGAGAGGCTATGATATTGAACTTTTTCGAGGGCTACCTCATCGGGAATGTGATGCCCTAGGTGACCCCATTTGTCTAGACCTAGAAGAAGGTGAAAAGGAATTGATTTTTTGAGTGACCACCTCTTGGTAAATCAATGCCATAGTCTTGGGAGAATCGATTCTATGATAAATATTAATGAGGAAATTATTTCTTGGTCAAGTAGGCCTTAACACTACTTTGGTTGCCTTCTAGGGTAAGGGGAAGAAACCTTACAACTTTATACTTCGACTTTCAAGGTGATGGCTTATCAAGATGAATTCAGTGAAAAAATTATCCCTAGGAAATTTCATTCAAAATTACATGGAAAACACATTTAGAGAGATGCTATATAGAGACAAAATTCCACAATTTAAGCAGTAAATGCATGCAGAAATTAGCCCTAAACATAGTGAAATTCCCAATCTAATGTGTATGACAAAGTAAAATAAGATTAACATTAGAAGTGTGTACTTACATGTAATAGAACATATCCAACCATCAACAATTTGACAATAGAAGAGCTCTAAGATAAGATAAACCAAATCCAAACATCAAAATTCATCCTCTAAGAAAAAGTGTGAAATTGTCTAAATAGAAGAGAGATCTAATCCAAAGTGATGACGAGCAAATGACCTCATATCACTTCTATTTATACACTAATGAGGAGTTTGAATTAGTCTCCTAGGCCTACATAAGCCCCAAAAATAAAATGGTGTGCTAATAACTTAAATTTTGGTTACAAACTCACCAAACTAGCTCACAAATGAAATAATAAGCCTCTTAAGAGGTCAAATGATAAATAATACATGTCGTAGGGCCCTTCAAGAGGCCTAATGAGGTCCATAGGTGCCATAATGAAGAATAGGACCCTCAAAAGTGATGGACAAGGGGTTGGCCACTTGTTCTCCAAACAATAAACTTGTGGTGCTCCCAGTGGGTGTGGGGGCACAATAATAACCTCATGGGTCTCCAAATGAGTCAAATATGCCTATAGATAATTTGTACTTCGATGATGGTGTAGGTTATGCCACATCATCCTACAAATCCTGGTCATCTACCAAATGTATGGTACATCTGTGGGGCTGGCTGGGCAAAGGTGAACCAGGTGCATCTTCCTCATCCAATAGGTGAATCTTGAGCAATATTTGAACATCCTTGGGGACCCATGGAGTGTTGTATACTATTGTTGAGGCCCATGGCTCTCAACGCACACCATACATGCACCAATGTAAGCCTTTGCGAGGTTATGACCCTTTATAGGGAGTCCAAACCCAAAATGGAAACCATATGCAGTCTTGCATAAGATCCAATGCATCCCCTAGCCTTCCAATACAAAAAGTCATTAGAGAAATCGAGCAAAATAGATTACAAACCATGGACCATGGGTGGAGACTTCATAATGGCCTGCCCTTCCATAATTGGCTTTGGCATGTGCTAATGTCTTCAAAATCCAAATAGGGTTAACCAAGTATCCTATTAGGTGGTTTCTACTTCTAAAGAGGACAATATGTTCAAGGTACATCCTTTAAAAGGTGGTTGTATGTGATAGATAGGTGAATGAAGTAGGGGATGAGAAGGGGAAGTCCTGGGCCACATGTTGGGGTACAATGGTAGCTAATAAAAGGGAAGCCAACACTTGGGTATATAATGTATACAAGGGAGCAATCATGGTACATGAGGTGCCCCGATATTGATTTTTCCACCCTTCTTTATATGCCTTTTGCCTTTTTATGATTTTTCTTTGATTAACTGCTCTAGGCTCAAGGGGTAAGAGCATGATGTGTGAGATATAATAGTGGTTACCTCTATTTAAGGTAGATTGGTTCATTTCCCACCAGTGGTTGGGGCAATCATTGGTTCCTACATGATGAAGGAGGCTCATAGAACCTGTAGAAACCAGGGTGATAGCCATGATGATGGAATAGAGATCATGTATTAGTTTTTTCCCATGTGATAAATGTGTTTGTCCCAACCATCTTTTGCATTTTGAGGTAAATTCTCCTATTGAATGTGTTCAATTATGCTTTTTCTTTTCCTTTTAGTTGTATCAATTTCTGGGGCATTATTCCTAGTTTGACCCAAGTTGTGGGCAAGGGGAAGAGGAGAACTAGCCCTGTGTCAACCTAGTGGAGGAATGTGGACCCAAGTGGGAGAAATGATGAATGGGGAAGTAATGAGTGGAAAGGTGGCAATATATGTTGATTAGGGAGGGAGGCCACACAACCAAAATCAAGGTTTCCTATGAAATACTATCCCTAAAGCCAAATGGTTAGTAAAATAGATCCCACGAGACTAGAATACAAGGTTAATATCCAAAAGGGGTCTAAGGGGCAAGAGCACAGACCTATCCCATTATTTCCGTTGAATCTCCCCATTAATCCATGCCCAGAAGTGTCCATGATAAGTAAACTACAATACTCAATTACGAAATGAAAAAGTATACTTTTAGGCTCAGGAGGCCCACCTTCAAACATATGATCATGGTAGATGGGTGAGGGACCACATGGTTGGCTCTGGTGGTGGAGAAATGACATAATGAGCTAGTTGGTGGTTGCAATGGGATGATGGCTGCTAGTTGTGGACCATATTGGAGAAAAATTTCTCCTAGGGACATCACCCACAAAATGGTGGGTAACAAGTACCATTGTTTGGGTTCATTTACCATTTTTATTACTTGCTAATAGTACTAGTATTCCAAGGGTCATTGGAACCTAGTCCATCCAGGTTATGCCATTCACCCGACTATAATACTTAAGTATGTACCTTTACAGAACACGGAATTTTTCAAAGAAATAACCATGTATGTTACATTTAAGACTAACCTATTTGGTAATAATACATACTAGCTTTGTTAAACATGGAGGTACTGCACATCAATTTTTTTTCCATGATCACTCTGTCCTAACATAGATTCTTTCATATAAAAATGATCCCATCTCCTTACAATTAATGTCTAATACAATAATTTATATCACCATCACTATATAGAGTTTCAATACTCTGTAATTACAGAGAAGATCTATCATACCACTTGACTATCCAACATAGCTACTCATATCATAAACTTTACAAAAAATATCCATACCACTGTAATTAAAGAAACAATTTTAGGTTATGGAGGAGCAAAAACACTTATCTGCTTAGGGTTAGGCTTCTAGGGAAATCACAAAGGATTAGAATCACTTCTCCCAGCCAATGAGAATGGTAGACATTACCATTTCTTCCCCCATACTAGTTTCCACTTCCATAACAGTGATAAGCAGAGACCTCACCGGGTCTTTCCTCAAATTCCAGGTCTGATTAGGGATTCCACTACCCAACCAGATCAAGAATACCCCATCTGACAATGTCTTGCCTTCTTCAACAGTGTCATGTTTGAGGAAATCAAATTTACTCTTTCTCTTCTCCCTTGTCAGATTCCTCAGTTTTTCCTCATACCATCTTGGATTCTTTTCCCCAACTGAGATGATTTATCTCTGGGGATGGTAGTAACTGTCTCTAATTGTTTGGTAAGTGAAAATTTCACTTAGTGAGTTTTCCCCATAAATTCCCTCGCTAACCATATCCAAGTTTAAATAAAATCAAAATAAACTTTAAACATTAAATTTTCTACCAAGCTTCCACACAACCCACAATTTACTATGTTATTGCAGTAAAAGTAAATTAATTATTTACTTTCACTTAGGGGTGTTACATCTTCCCCCCTAAGAAAAACACCATCCTCGGTGTTTCTTAGCCATCAAAATAGGTTGGAATGTGTTGCGCACATAAAATATCTATTCTCATATTCACAGGTAGCCTCTCATGGCTGAAGTGCTTCCACCACACTTAAGTTGGGTAATTGCTCGCTTCTATGACATAATTTTCTCTAGTTAAGAATGTACAAAGGTTCAACCAAGGTTACTTCACCCAATTTGATGTACATTCACAATTATTATGCTAATTAGTTTCCATCCATTATAATTTAAGAATGTATACACACACACACACACACATATTAATTAATATATTATTTTAATCTTCATTACCAACACTACCAATTGTTGTTTATATGCCCAACAAAGGTTATCAATATGCATCACAAACCAACAACGGTCAGTAACCTGCACTTCATTAAAAGTTAGCAACATCATTGTCAACTCATCATTGTAAATTATTTTACTTACCTAATGGCTAGGCAACTGACAAAGACCCCATCACATGGTTCCAGTATAAGTTTCAGACCATAGAGGTATTAGTTCAACCTGTACTTATTTCCTAATAATTATAGCATGTTTAGAAATCATTTACTGTTTTTTTTTTTCTCTTATGAGAGATTGTACTAAATAGCACTACTATACCTTTATTTTGATTCAAATGGTACATATGCATTGACCATACATGAGTAGAGTTTAGGATAACTTTGTTTTCTTGACATACTCAAATGGCTGTAATGTTTTCTACTTGCCTCGAGTAGCTTGATTATGCCCATTTTAGATTGCTTTACTATTTTCTTTCAATACAACACCAAAAGTCCCCTAGTAGCATTTTCTCAGCTTGGACCTCTTTGTCATGTTGTATTATAGATTATGGATAAATGTTGTGCGCACTTTGCTTCTATGCTCAATCATGGAATTTCTATCTTTATATTTGTACATCTATTAACTATCCCAAACTCCCTTGTTGATATAATATGGTGTTTTTTTTATAAATGTCATTTTTTAACATGTCATACACTTCATTCAATTAGCATGTTACTTTAATACATTTAGCCTATAAGATCTTGTGGATTGTTAAAAATAAATAGTAGTCTTAACTCATTATGGGGATAACTATTCATTTCACAACAATCATTCATATTATCATCATTCTTATTATCATCGTTCATTTTTCTTTATTTAATTAACATGTTTTGTTTATTCGTTATGTTCAAGGGAGATTCCCTCATATTATCACCATGACAATTTGCAACTAAAGATCAGTTCTTTAGACAACATAATAATTCCAAAATATCAACTACGTCACAACAAAACATTACCAAGGTTTTATGACAATTTCTTGATTTACTATTTCCAAAGCAAGTGATTACCTTCGTCTTTTTTATGTTAATATGATTTTTTTCCTTTTCTTTTGTGCTTCCCCAGTACCACCGCAACTTAAAAACACAATTTAATATTAATGGAGTCACCATGATGACTTAAGAACACACTTGAAATAATCAGCCAAAAATTCACATTACCAAATTTCACAACGGTACTTCTCAACCCTACCTCCCTCATGAGTTACCCTTAAATTTCCTTGGGGATTCACATCCTTTCTGCTCTGTAATTATTGATTAAGGTGCTTGGGGAACTATTTTCACCTTGTGTTTGTCAAACTTCTTAACATATTTTATTAATGTGGTTGTCTTGACATGGTATTAATAAGAAAGAATTCATTTTAGCCAGTTATTTGACCAACCTTAGTTTGTGTCCATAGGAGTCGTATTTGAGGTATTAATCCAAGGTAACATTGACTAGTGGCATACTGCATTTCCATGTAAACAATTATAGGTAACATTTCTATTAATGTGCTATCAAAATTCTCTTTTACTTATTTTTATTTTTTCCTAAAATGAGATACCATATGCCTCGGTTATCTTACTCGACTATATATCCATTTCTAATTTTCAATTTACCTAAACCTGCCACCTATTCCTCAAGACATATTAAGACAATTGATTCTTATATATATTCAATATATCTGTTTGTTGTCGTGTGTACTTTATACACATATATACATGTACATATATTCTTATGTTGTCATTTTCAACTTATGATATTGGCCAAAATTTTAAAGGAAAGGCATTAAACCAGCAAGGTCTTGTTAAGGTTCCCCATCATAATTACAACTATACTAGTTGATATATATATATATATATATATATATATATATATATATATATATATATATATATATATATATAGATATATAGATATAGATATAGTTTTCCTGCAGTTCTAATTTTTCATGAGGTTCAGTGTGCATTTACTCCTATTCACCTTATTGTATCAACTTATCTCAAATATTTAGACATCATAACTACAATTATTAGTCATTTTATGTTAGGCCCCTATACTACTAGTGTAACCCCTTATTGTTATTAGTACAACCCCCTTATTATATTGTTGTACCCATGTAGTCTCCATATTGTTACTATTGTGCCCCATAGAAGCCCACTATTGTTATTATTATGCCCTTACATTATTATTGTTATGTTGGCTCTGATTATGTTATGACCCCTTAGACTCCTATATATAGAAAGGAGGTATTTTCATTTGTATCATCCAAGAATTGTTCATTTTTGTAATGTAAAGGAGGTTTCCCCCTCGAAGAGGCTGAATTCTAAGGCGTTAAACTATCTTTTCTATCTTTTTGTGAGTTGGTTTCATAACATTTGGTATCAGAGCTGTGGATTCTAGGGTTTTGCTACTCCAAACAGGTCATCGTGGGGTTTTCGCTATAACTATTTTGCTACGAAGTTTTAGAAGCTAAGAACCAAACCCATTTGAGATGAAATCAGTCTAAACCTTGGCTCCCAATTTTAGATCCTGTCTCACGATATTTTCGGAGATATAGTCTGAGGAAGTTAGGGTTTTTGCAGACCCCCGAATTACATTCCAAATAGGTGACCTGGGGAAAATCAACATAAATTTCTCTCTAAGCATCAGATTGAAATTTCACAAGAAGTTACAGAAATCAGACGGACTTTAGTTTCTTGTGTACATTTTTTAGATCCAAAGGTCGAAACAGTGAAACGTGTCACGTTATACAAGTTCGCTCTAAGAAACTAGTCTATAATCAAGTCACTGTGGGAGATTTGGTATAACTCTTCCTTGGAGAATCCAATTTGGATCAAACTGGTGGAATTGGAAAGAGGACACAAAGGGCTACTACAGATCGTGATTTCAGAACTGGAAGATCCAAAATTATAGAGTTACATTCATTTCAAGATCGAGCTCCTTAAATCAAGAAAAAGCAAGATGAGGAAGTTTGATGGTAGGGATCCGATAAATTGGATACTACAGATGGAGAAATATTTTTATCTACATGGTGTACCACTGTTACAAAAGGTATGTATTGCATCTAATTATTTAGAACTAAATCAATTTTTATGGTATAAAGGGCTTTGTTCTCGTAAACCACTTGTCACATGGTCAATTTTCATGGAGGAAATGATAGCACATTATGAGGATACAAAGAGAATCTCCTTCTTTATCCAATTGATAAATCTCAAACAAAAGGGTTCAATGGAAGAGCACATTGAAGAATTTGAAAAATTGAATAGAAGGGTAAATTATATTCCAGAGAAGCAAAGGATTGATGTCTTCATAGAGACTTTAAAGGATAACGTTCAACATGAGGTTCGTTTTTGGGAACCTGATTCATTGGAGGAGGCATTCGAGTTGGCAAGAAAAATTGAAAGAGAAATTATGAAAACAAGGAATCCCACCACTCATGACTATAATTATGGAAGTGTTTCTTCTCCTAGCCTTCCACAACCTACAAGGCTTACACCACAACAATTGGAAGAAAAAAGAGAAAACGAGCTTTGTTACAATTGTATTAGAAAATGCACTAAAGGTCATAAATGTGCTGAGAAGAAATTATTTTACATAGTGTATGAAGAGGAGGAAGAAAAGGATCAAGAAACATCAAAATAAGAGGATATACACCAGGACCCAACCCTAGAGAAAGAAGAAATGAATCCGACCATATCTTGTAAAGCATTGGCAAGAATTACCACTCAAACTCTCAAGATAGAAGGACATATCAAGAAGAAAAAGGTTCAAAAAGTGAAAGATCACATCGAGAAAGAAGAAATGAATCCAACCATATCTTGTAATGCATTGGCCAGAATTACTACTCTTCAAACTATCAAGATAGAAGGACATATCAAGAAGAAAAATGTTCAAGCAGTGAAAGATCACATCGAGCATCAAGAAATGAATCTGACCATTTCTTGTAAAGCATTGGAAGAAATCACCACTCCTCAAACTCTCAATATAGAAGGAAATATCAAGAAGAAAAAGGTTCAAGTAGTGAAATATCACATCGAGCATCAACAACAAGTTCTCCAACTTTTAAAGGATAATGCCACTTTGGTGCAGAATCGAATGAAAAAACAAGTAGATCAACATCACAATGAAAAATGTTTTGATGGTATTTTTATGGTTACATCTTAAGCAAGCTATTTATGAGAAGGAAATGTTGGAAATATTACATGCACTTAAGAAATGGCAACCTTACCCAATGGGAAGACACTTCAAGGTAAAAATGGATCATGATAGTCTTAAATACATTTTAGAACAAATATTATCATTAGAAGAACATAAAAAATGGGTCACAAATATGTTGGGTTATGACTTTGACATCATCTACAGAAAATGGAAGAAATTTTTTGTTGCAAATGCACTCTCAAGAAAGGATGAGGATGTGGAAGCATTGTTTTGTCCTATTTCTATTATCCAACCAAATTGGATAAATGAAGCAAGGGATGAATGGAAGGACAAAGAAGTGTGGCCACTCATTCAAAAGTTTTAGAATATCCCAATTCAAACAATATTTCCGGAACTTGAAGAGGAAGGAAAAATCATATTGGAACCTAGAGCAGTCACAGAAACAAGAACCCGACAGCTAGGAAATCGATCAATTTCGGAGTATCTCATTAAGTGGAAGAACTTACCCGTTGAAGATTCCACATGGGAGGAAAAAAAATTTATACAGAAGCATCAAAAACTACTCAAGCGTTGAGGACAACACTTTTTGAAGGAAAGGGGCATGTTAGGCCCCTATACTACTAGTGTAACCCCTTATTGTTATTAGTACAACCCCCTTATTATATTGTTGTACCCATGTAGTCCCCATATTGTTACTATTGTGCCCCATAGAAGCCCACTATTGTTATTATTATGCCCTTACATTATTATTGTTATGTCGGCTCTGATTATGTTATGACACCTTAGACTCCTATATATAGAAAGGGGTATTTTCATTTGTATCATCCAAGAATTGCTCATTTGTGTAATGTAAAGGAGGTTGCCCATCGAAGAGGCTGAATTCTAAGGCGTTCAACTATCTTTTCTGTCTTTTTGTGAGTTGGTTTCATAACATTTTAATTAATCAAAATTCTATTGTCATCTTGTTTTCGATCATACTTAGCCTTCCCAATTTTGAGTTGGTTATAAAATAGACCATCTAGAGAATCATTCTAAAATTTTGTATTGTGAGTTTGTAACTCACAAAATTCTTGAGTCCTCTGCATTCACCAGGCACATAAATTTTCAAAAACAACTGGATTCCTATCCCATGTTTAGGGCCATTACACTCCTTAGTAAAGTTTCATATCTTCAATTATGGTCTTACTCACTTTACACTTGTTAAATTTTGATGTAATGTGAGTTTCTCTTTTGGATATAAACAACATTTTTCTGATGTAGTTCCATCATATTTGTGACAAACTATCTTCATTTCGTTGTTCCTTGATGAGGTATCTTATCCAACAATTCTACTACAAAATGCAACCACATTGACTGTTATGGTCCTCCGTGTTGATTTTTTGTGCTAATTGTTCTACTAAGATAAACATTCTTTCTGTGGCTTTCTTTTAAGAAACTTCTTCATGCAAAAGTTCACTAATTTCTTTACCAATTTAGACTTTATCTCCATCAATAATGAAAGTTTTTTTAGCTAACATGATTTTATTGGAGTTATTTATACCTAAGTTATACTATTACCATTTAAAATTTTTGTCGTTTATTGTCACCACTGTCAATATCTGCCATATTAATTGTAAGGATACCAACCATTCCACCAATCACCCATCATTGACTCATATTGTACATATATTTGATAATCATAGGCATCCTATATACCCATTTAACTTGGACAAAAGTTATCCTCAAATGTGCTCAACTAACTTCCTTGGGGTACATTAGTATGTCGTACTTTTGATGTATATATTACAAGGTTCTTGATATTTTTTTTAATGCATTCAACATGTTGAGGGTTTTTACGATGTTAATATAATTTTCCATTCACTAATAAGATTAAAATTTTTAGGTTATCACCAATGATTTTCTTCACTCCTCCTTTCAACAAGGTTTATAAACTATGTAACCTTAACAGGTAGTTGTCTTGTAGATAATCCTAGGTTCCTCAAAATGATCTCCTAGGAAACACCTACCTCCTTCTCAAACATATCCATAGTGTAGGAATGTTACTTTATTGATTTTATCAGTATTCATCTTTTGATTTGTTGGTGTATAAGCTTCCTCATCATTCCAGATCATGAACCATAGTAATGGAATATGATTTTCTTTGTTATCACTTATTATTGTTAGAAAATTATATATTACGAAGCAATGGAACACATAAAATATTGCAGAAATATAAACACAGAAAACGCACAAAACAAGAGAGACACAGATATACGTGGTTCACCCAGTTTGGGCTACGTCCACCCCGAATAGCCAGTCCTTCCTTTCTATTATCCAGCAAAATGAAGAGACACAACCTACAGCAAATCTGCTGTAATATCCTCTGTTTTCTCTCACAGTCTCACCTCTCTGTTTCTCGCTCATAGAATACACATCTATCACACAGCCTCAAATACAATGCCCTCATATAAAGAGAGGGGTTGCCTTCTAGGGAAAAAAACCCTAAACTAAACATAAGTTCTACCATTAGATCATCCGCCTAATGAACGGCCCAGATTGACTAGAAATTACTATACTTTTACAAGGCAATTTTACAGCTGTTTTTAGCTTCGGGGGTGTTGCCCCCGAAACCCCCGGCCAGGGGGGGGTCCCAAAGGTCGCAGCTGCCCCCCCCTAGACCCCCCCTATAGCGAATATTTTATAGGCGGCGTTGCCGCCCCCATTTCGAACTGGGGTCCAATGTGGCGATACCTTTGAATATAGAAGATAATCAAGCTCCACACCCAACAATTATCAAATAAATCTTTCAACAATTTTTTTGTTCTCATAGGACGTTAATAAGCCATTTTTTTAGGTAATAACTTTTGTCAATATTTTATAACCAAGGTTACCCATATACATTTAGTTTAATCTATTTCTCATTGTCAGTTCTTAATAGAGGATTTATGCCCTTAAATTTTAAACAACATAGTGAATATGGACTCACTGTACCCATATCTCAAAATTGAATTAAGTAAGGGTCATGTATGTCAATTTGCCACATTTCCCATTCTTCTTACTATGAAATACAACATGGTTTATTACTATTTTCCCTTAAATATGCTGCAATGTTGAACCCTTCAACTCCAATACCACTTATAACAACCCCAATACCGTATAAAAAGATTACTATGTAACTACATTCTATCTCAACTTTAGTGCCATCATTCTAAACATTACACATTCTTTTTTTAATTCTCGGTATGTCATAACCTTGCCACACATGATCTTATCCTATGGTTAATTAATCACTTTGGATATATATATTTGTATATTATTTACCTGAATAAATTTAATATATCTCCTTCGAACTTATACGACCCTCAGCATAATATAATTTAGCACGACTCCTATCCTTAATTTAAGTTATACTATAATATGTAAACACTGGGAAGGTTCTGGAAAATCTAGTTGTCAAGCATATGGTCTACTCAAGTTTGATTTAGTCTAGAAATGTGTCATTGTTATCACCATGGATGCCCTAGGGTTTGAATAAGACAACTCATATTGAGAATAAGAAGTTAAGGGGTAACTACACCCTTTCCCCTCTACCATACTACTAATTCACTCGCAATTCTCGACTATGCTCCCTTAAGACCTACGTATCATCATCTAAAACCCTTACTAGGTTGGCTTTTTTGTACATCCCACCATCATTTCTTCACATCAGGTGAGTATACATAATTTTCTATTGTAGTTGTGTTCTAATGCCCTTTACTTTTTTAGGCTATATTTGAATACGAGGTCACCATAAACTTTTCTTTACGCATGTGATTTACGCCGAAATATTTCTTATAAACTTTTTCTTTAGTTAATTTTCTTTGGCTTAGAGAGCGGGAAATTTCTTATTTGGACCAGGCTTCTTAACAACAACACACAGACATAGATCCTATGCGCTCAGCTATTATGGTAATTTCAAGGGTGAACTCCTTTTGTTTTACTTTTATGATGTATGAAACCTCTCGTTAATTTTTATCTGAAATCTTTTCCTTACTTTTAGCCCTCAATGTATATACTTCATTATTGCATTGATGCTTCCTACCATCAGTCATCGAGATTAAAGTCTTTGAGTTATTATCGCCAAGGTATTTTAAATATTATTCTGAATAATATTTGTATTCTCTTTACTTGGTTATTCATAGCTGGTTTATAATCTCTCTACTTTGTAGCACGGGACTTGCTTGCTATCAGAGATACCCTCAAGGTAAATGTTTTCCCACTTTTAATTCACTGTCTTATTCCTATGTATGCCAAAGTCATTTGTTAACCTGACAGTTAGTTTTTTGCTTAGGTGAGAGACAAAAGTTCCTACTGAAGAACATTAACATTTATTATATTCCCTTTTCTAGAGTTTGTTCACTCGAAACTAGATTTTTATAATATAATTTTTCTCCGGTTTTCATGTGGATCTATTCCCTTGGTTCAGATGTTGTTTGGAAGCTGAGATATAAACATTTGAGCTTATAGCCTCTATATGGTTTTACTGATTCAAGGCCATAGATTCTTTAGGGGAATTTTGAGGTGTAAAATGGGCCTCCTACGAAAAATATACAACCAAAATAAACTTTGCATGCGAACTTTTTGAGCATGGTTCCTTGTCTTGTGTCAAGCTCGTTAAAAAATGAAACAAGGGTAGGTTAAGTAGGTAGATTGTAGAGAGTAGTCATGAGCATAGTTCCTTGTCTTGTGTCAAGCTCATTAAAAAATGAAACAAGGATTTTAGAGCATAGTTCCTTGTCTTGTGTCAAGCTCGTTAAAAAATGAAACAAGGTTTTTAGAGTAGAGTTTTTTGTTAGGTAGATTGTAGAGAGTAGTTACGAGCATAGTTCCTTATCTTGTGTCACGCTCGTTTAAAAAATGAAACAACTCCCACAAGTCTTTCCAAGACTTTGAAAGTAAAGCTTCATTCCATCCATCTCATTGAACGCAATGAAGCTTGGGGGGCATGTACCTCGTTTTGCGTCATTATGCTGGGGGCATGTGAACTTATAACAAGCATAGTTTTTCGTTTCAAGCTTGCGTAAACATGAAACCGAATCCGAGCATAGTTCTTTTCCTGTGTCAAGCTCGTTAAAAAATAAAACAAATCCTCCTCTACTTGAGTCGAGAGATTGACTAGATCTCATAAATGTTAAGTATTTAGGTTAGTTATTTCAGTTTTTGCATAATTTTCTTACAGTTTTAGGTCAAGTCTTTCAAATGATCTCGTACATAAACCTTCATTCCATCCAGCTTGTATTTAGTTGAATGAAATCAAGATGGGGGGCATGCACTCTAGCAGTTATGCTTAGGGGGCATCAAGCACAGTTTTATCTCTGTTTCAAGCTTGTGAAAAAATGAAACTACTTTGAAGCATAGTTTTTCTCTGTTTCAAGCTTTTGTAAAAATGAAACCTATGTCGAGTCAATTTCAGTTATTTTCAAGACTCGTTAAACTCATGAAAATACCGAGATTATTTTGCTATCTTTCATTCTCGTAAAACAAATGAAAATGCCGAGTTCTTTCCGTCTTTTCCTGCTCGTAAATTAAATTGAAAGTCGGCCATATGAGTACATTTTTATCCCTTTTTCGAACTCATTAAAACTTACGAAAAAAATGAAAACCATGAGTACATTTTTATCATTTTTTCGAACTCGTTAAAACTTACGAAAAAGTGAAACCTTGGAGTTCTCTTTTAAGCCCTTTTCAGACTCCTAAAACATGAAAAGATTGCCGAGCATTTTTTTACACTCGTTAAAACGGAATTAAAAGACGGTCCTCTTACAGCCCTTTTCTGACCGTAAAAACACGAAAAGATTGTCGGATTTTTGTCGTTTCAAATTTGATATTGGAAATAAAACGACGTGTCCTTGATCGCTTTTTACTTTTCAGGTCAAAGACACTAATCATGAAAGTACTCCTTGGTCGCAAGATCAAGCGGTTCTCTCAAGTATTATTTTATACTTTTTCGGGCTTGGGAGACACAAATCTACGAAAAAGTTCAACTTGGAGTCTTCTTAAGTTTTTCAAACTCTCCAAAATTGAAAAACACCGAGTTTCTCCTATACTGGGCTCGTTAAAATTTCACAGTAAAGGACCTGTTCAATTACAAACAGGAACGAACCACTCCTTCCTAGGGTTCGAATCAAAACTAGGTTGGACTCATCCGAAGGATGAGCTTATAATCAAGCATATGTTATCCTCCTCAAGCTTGTTAAAAATAAAGAGGTACTTGCCAGAAATGGTGGGGGAAAAGAGAGAAGAATGAACCTGTTTGTTATCTTTTGTCTCAGAAGAAACTTTATTACCACTCTTGAACACGACACTTTTCATTCACCTGGGTTTGGAAATCCTTTACCTCACAATTGATCAAACCACATTGAAAGTCTTCAGCCGGGTTCCGGGGATTAACTTTGAGTCATTCGTCACCAAGCCATCTGTTGTGTCGTTATGTGTTCAAGAGGTCTGCAAGCAAAACTTTCATCTGCAAAATACTTGTCATCCATTTGACCATCCCTGAGTCAGTCCTTACAGCAACATTTCTTCAACTTGAACAATGATTTCGTGTTGTGGGCTTGCCTGCAACGGGTCGCTTTCTATCGACATCAGCACATTATCTAGAGAGATGACTTAGAAATCGTCAGTACCTTGAAGTCTGCATGCATCAATGGCAGGTTTCTCGCCTTTGACGTCAGTTTACATCATCGACTTTCGATCGAAGGATTCTGTGAAATGTTTGACATCAACTCATTCATTCACATCTCATGGATTGTACTGGGTACTTTGAGAACCATTGACATTACTGGTGGTCTCTCTCACACTTGTTAACAGTTTACATCATCGACTGGTAATCGAGTGGTTTCTACCATGTTCGACATCAACTCATTTATTCGCATGGCTAGAATCGTACCAATTCGGGAAGCAGAAATGAAGACCTTGGATCTAGTTTCCACCATCCAGGCTGCGAGGAGTTTTGTATTCATTATCTAAGTAGACTAATCATAAACAGATGGCTGCGCCCATACTGTGTCTACAAAAGTCTATGATTATGATGTACTGCAAGATCATTCCTGTATCAGAGTAGTTAGTCAGTTAGTTAAAGTTTTGATCTGAGTATGGGAATGCCTACCTCAGTGATGATATAATCTTATACATGTATTTTGTGTTGAAAATTGCAGGTTCTGACCAGGCTCTCCACGAGATAATCCTTGAAATGATAAAGCGCTTCACCCTTCCTAGATTTACAAAACCCTAATCTATTACAGGCTTCGCACTTTAGGGGGCAATCTGTTACACTAAAAAATGTCACCATGACTATTTACAGTTAGTATGGCTCTATCAACAGTCATGCTATCCTTTTAGGCAAGTCTTATGCCTCTGCTCTCCATGTCAAACTCCAAAAAGAGAGAAAGTCTTTATAAATGTATTTATCTCTGGGTACGCAGGTTCTTCTCAACCTTACCTGCGGGTACGCACCCAATGTTCACAAAAGCTGCGTCCTTGGACGCTCTGTATGTAAAGGGGCAGGTGCGTCCCCCTGTAAAGGTCAAAATGCGCAAGTTTCATCTTTAAAAAGTTACTTGTGGTCATTTCTAGAGCATTCTAGAATGTTGTTCGACGTGTATTGAGCGCCTCCAGATGGTTCATGTACCCCTACCAAAGAGGAACTTATCCCATCAATAAGGGAGCTATCCCATCCAAAGAGGGGATTATCCC
Source organism: Pinus tabuliformis (assembly GCA_031772625.1). NCBI lineage: Eukaryota > Viridiplantae > Streptophyta > Pinopsida > Pinales > Pinaceae > Pinus > Pinus tabuliformis. Next base: position 250,219,331 of record CM062805.1, read on the forward strand.
ATTGATGGTGGACCTGATTAACTTCCTCTTGAGCACTATAAATACAGGCATTGGGCCAGAAGGAGGGGAGGTTGAAAGCTAAACATTTCTAAGGGTAGATGCTGTAGGAATTAGGACTCCCATTTAGAAGCTTGTGAGGAGAGATTGTCATCTTTACTTGTTCTATTTGGAAGTGGGTGAGCTTTGTCAAAGTAAAGGAGAACTCTTGATGGACCCTGGGAGGGACTTGCACAACACCAAGGCTCAGGTTGTAATTGTTCCTTTTGTTTCCTATTAATGCAAATGAGTCCATTCTTCTCAATAACTTGTTATTTATGAGTTGTTTCATGTACTCCTTGGTCTATGTGTTAAATATGTTTTATTCTATGAGATTATCAAGTGCTATTTAATCGTTTGATTGTTAGTGTATGCAGGTTTCAAAGTGAAGGAGGAGCTCATCCGGATCTGCGGAGCTGGACTGCTACAACAGCGTTGGACTATAGGTAGGATCTAAACACTTGATTTCTTATATAGTAAATGCATGTTTAGAGAAGGATTGCTCTTGTTTGTCTTGTTTGTCACTAGAGAGTCTTAGGCTCCTAGGGAGGTTGATTTGTGTCCGCACTATCGACTCTTTCCGCCTGACAAAATGGCTCAGGCGGAAAGAGTCGATAGTGCGGACACAAATCAACCTCCCTAGGAGCCTAAGACTCTCTCCGCCTGACAAGACAAACAAGAGCAATCCTTCTCTAAACATGCATTTACTATATAAGAAATCAAGTGTTTAGATCCTACCTGTAGTCCAACGCTGTTGTAGCAGTCCAGCTCCGCGGATCCGGATGAGCTCCTCCTTCACTTTGAAACCTGCATCCACTAACAATCAAACGATTAAATAGCACTTGATAATCTCATAGAATAAAACATATTTAACACATAGACCAAGGAGTACATGAAACAACTCATAAATAACAAGTTATTGAGAAGAATGGACTCATTTGCATTAATAGGAAACAAAAGGAACAATTACAACCTGAGCCTTGGTGTTGTGCAAGTCCCTCCCAGGGTCCATCAAGAGTTCTCCTTTACTTTGACAAAGCTCACCCACTTCCAAATAGAACAAGTAAAGATGACAATCTCTCCTCACAAGCTTCTAAATGGGAGTCCTAATTCCTGCAGCATCTACCCTTAGAAATGTTTAGCTTTCAACCTCCCCTCCTTCTGGCCCAATGCCTGTATTTATAGTGCTCAAGAGGAAGTTAATCAGGTCCACCATCAATGGGATAATCCCCTCTTTGGATGGGATAGCTCCCTTATTGATGGGATAAGTTCCTCTTTGGTAGGGGTACATGAACCATCTGGAGGCGCTCAATACACGTCGAACAACCTTCTAGAATGCTCTAGAAATGACCACAAGTAACTTTTTAAAGATGAAACTTGCGCATTTTGACCTTTACAGGGGGACGCACCTGCCCCTTTACATACAGAGCGTCCAAGGACGCAGCTTTTGTGAACATTGGGTGCGTACCCGTAGGTAAGGTTGAGAGAACCTGCATACCCAGAGATAAATACATTTATAAAGACTTTCTCTCTTTTTGGAGTTTGACATGGAGAGCAGAGGCATAAGACTTGCCTAAAAGGATAGCATGACTGTTGATAGAGCCATACTAACTGTAAATAGTCATGGTGACATTTTTTAGTGTAACAATGCCAAAGTCATTTGTTAACCTGACAGTTAGTTTTTTGCTTAGGTGAGAGACAAAAGTTCCTACTGAAGAACATGAACATTTATTATATTCCCTTTTCTAGAGTTTCTTCACTCGAAACTAGATTTTTATCATATAATTTTTCTCCAGTTTTCATGTGGATCTATTCCCTTGGTTCAGATGTTGTTTGGAAGCTGAGATATAAACATTTGAGCTTATAGCCTCTATATGGTTTTACTGATTCAAGGCCATAGATTCTTTAGGGGAATTTTGAGGTGTAAAATGGGCCTCCTACGAAAAATATACAACCAAAATAAACTTTATAAGAACCAATAGGATTCAAGATGATGATTTAGACCAGGGGGGATCATTCACCATTTTTGGAGTAAAAAAGTAAAAATATTAAAAGATAATAAAATAATAAAACTACTTTTCAACTCTTATTTTCAGCTTATATCCCTAATGTTTTACTCAAATTTCAAGCGGGAGTAATCATTGGATGTAAAATTTAATTCCTCATCCACATGTTGCATAGTTTCAATGGACCTTGCTACATGAAAAAATGAGAAATTCATGAAAAAACGTAATTACAATCATGTTTTTCATGTATTTCTCATTTTTCATGTAGCAGGGTCCATCAAAAGTATGCAACATGGGTACTCTTTGGATGAGGAATCAAATTTCGCACCCAACGAGTGTTGTCACTCAAAATTTGAGTAAACCCATAGGGAGATAAGTTGAAAATATGAGTTGAAAATTTATTTTTTTATTTTTCCCCTCTAATATTTGATGATGTAATCTAATCTTATTTTATTATTTCCACTATTATTTTATAATTTCCTTAGGAAGCCCATTTTAGACCTCAAAATTCTCCTATTGCCTCTTGCACATCAACCATATTCTTACCTGAATATTCTTTTTGAATAGGAATATTTAGGCTTTACTTCAAAATGTAAACTTGCATAGAGGGACTCAATCTGCAAAATTTATTAATGTTACTATTATTTCTTAAAGAAGAATTTTCCTCTTTTCGTTATTGAACATTTTCACTTAATGTTTTTTATTCTACTAACCCTTTAGGGTTTGTTCAATACTTTTAAATAAAAACCTTATTTCATTCATACAACAACTTACTTTTAATTGTTCAAGGATTGTTAAGTTTATGAAGCGGAGTCATTTGTGTTGTTCTATTAATGTATTTCTCCAATTCTAGTTCATGTATATTTTTTATTATGAATATTCATGGAAGTTATGCCAATCTGGAATCATGTATTCTAATAGTTAGCTTGTATGTTCATTCCAATACCAAGACCGGTCTAGGTTTCCTTTAACTTCTTTATTATTTCTACACGTGTATATACCTATGCATTTAAATTTCTCATAGGATTCAAGTGTTACTTGTCTATATTGTTGGCACTTCACTTTAAATGTTTATTGTGACCTTCACTGTAACCACCCCCTCCCAAATTTACCTAATTTCATTGGACTTATAAGATAAACATGAGACGAAGAGCTACTATGACATGACTCAACCCCCTGGATCTGCTTAAGGAAGTAGGGTTAACCAATGACCACAAACTGACCACTTGACACCTCCTATAGGAGCTACAAGTCACTTAGGGGATGAATAGCCACCCCAGGTGGCCAAATTTTCTCAACCCTAGGCTCTCAACCACTCCCACAACAAGTCATCCATGTGGTTGGAAGCCTCCAACCACTCCCACACACCTGCATCCCAATAATTGCAGCTCAAAACATTCAATTCAAAGCATGCAGTCTCAGATTCTAAGCCTAAATTCCAGGTTTTCCTCTAGAAAATTGCCCATAACTCAATGAAACTTTCCAGAATGATAAATGACATCAAGGAAAAGACATTCATACAAAAGTTTCTCAAATACTTGACCTAAGTAGGCCTAACCATGACAGTCATTTCGTCAAACACATTGTGAACATGTAATCTACAAGTCATGAATGCATATCTGAACATAGGGGTTTGATACTTATCTAAGAATCATCAAGAAGGTCTAATGCCCTCTCATAATAGCTGCAATAACATCTATTAGGTCATGCATTCAATAACCATTCATTTACCAATAAAAACATGACAAGAGACATAACTAGAATCTGTCATGAAACCTTGATTATAACCAACATATAACCAGAATAGTAACAATGATATTGTAATGTTCCCAATTTTTGTGAGTACCAAATTCACTAAGTTTTGCCAATTTTTGGTGATATTAAATAAAAAGAAGAAAATATTATTTTGTGGGAGAAAAGTGGAAATTATTATTTTAATGAAGAATGGCAAAAGAGTAATATAAATAGATCTTGGAGGCCTCCATTTGGTATCTTGGACATTTGCAAATAACTACTCATATGTTCACTCTACTCTTTAGTGAGTCTATCGGCTGTTTAGCCACGAGTCTCTCAAGCAGGAGATTCAACCTCTACTTCGGGGGACAATCCATGCCTACCCTAGGGAGGTTGTTCCACAAGACTTTTAAGGAGTTCCAGAGCAGCAACATACACCAGCAGCTAGCGCAAAGCAAGAAGTGTGTATTTCTGGGTAGCCAAGAAACATGCAGAGGGAGATTGAGGCAAGAAGAGATCTGACTGCTTGTTCAGGAGTTGAGGAGCTAAGGTAGCAGCATTAGACCAGTGCTCTTGTTGGGTTTTACATCCATTTGAGCCAGTATTCCAGCAAGTCGAACTATTGGGCTGAGGGACAATGTAAAGAACACTCAGCAGATTTTTGTGGTGCTTGGGAGCAACTGATTTGGGCTAAGATATCATCTAGGAAGTTAGGGACTGGATAGAAGTGGTGAACTTAACATTTTGGAGGATTTTTTAGGTGGATTTATAGGCAGTTTCCAGCAGGCCGAGTTTTGTAGCTAAAACTGAGGGGAGGCTTCGAGGGGGTCGAAAATCAGAAATCAAAACTAGCTAAAATCCCTTTTAGGTTTTTTCTAGGTTTTCTCCAAGGAGTCCAGGGTTAAAAGAATATAATTTTTTGGGCAGTTTTAGTGCAATTTCCAGCCATTCAAACTTTAGCAGAGCAGAAGTTTTCTAGGCAACGCAGTGCAAATTGCTGCAGCAGATGGGAGGCCTTCAACTTAGCCATTTTCCTACTTGGGTTTGGTCCTGCTTGTCCATTATGACAAGCCTAGGTGCACCATTCCATCATATATTGTATTTGGCTTGTAGAAATTAAATAAAATGGCTCAGAAGTTCTCCATTTGCAACTTTTATATGGGTGTTTACTGAATATTTTATTTTTGTAATTTGTTGCATATATTATTTGTTTATTATCACTTGTATTCCTATTTAGGATCATTACAGATATAAAAACCATCAAAGCCACATAATAAAAACTATAAATACTCATGAAATACAAGAGGAAAAGAGCTCTTACTAACATATGCAAAAGCTAACGAAGTCAGGGACTTCCACATACCACTCGACCATAGTTTGGGCTAAACCAAATCTTTCTTTCATCTAATCACCCTTGTTCCACATTCCAAGTATAAATGTGGGACTCACAACAAAATAACCAAGGCTTCCTCTGGCTTTACCATAATTCCACCAAAATCGGTCAAGGTACTCCTACGCTAAAAAAAAACACCTACAAAGCCAAGATTTACCTCAATCCCACCAAAAACGATCAAGGGATCACTAGGACCAAAACAAGAAAATACACTACTAGGATTTACTATAACCCTTCCAAAACCAGTTAAGGGATCACTAGTCCCAAAAAAGGCTTGGATGCCTCAAGATTTCTTCACTAATACCTTAAGGAATTTTCTCGTCCCCACCTTGAGGCTTTATGGCAATCCCACCAAAACCAATCAAGGGATTCCTAGGCCCTTGGTAATATTCTTGAGAACACCTCACTTGGTTCCAAAACCATCTGGCAATCGAAAGCTCAACCAAATGAAAGAACCTTATCACACCATGGTTATCCGGAAATGGAATGACAAGGCTGAAACCTTTGTCACACCTGGAAAAGTCATGCCAATAATAACAAGATAACCCAACACACATATGAATGTACCATGCATGCCAAAAATAGCAAGGAAATCATACATGAAACTCGATACCTACAAATCAATCTCGTTTTAACCGCTTGAGCCAACTTTTCGTTGCTTGTCCCTTTCTTTCATTTGCTTCATTGTCCTTCCTTTTCCTCCCTTTCTCCAATTATAGAGTGATCTAAGATTACCCTAAATGTGCAAGATTATGGGAGAGAAATAATAGAGAGATAGCTCCAAGCTAAAAATAACAAAAGGTTAAACTAACAAAAGCTATGAATTGATCCTCAATTTTTTTTATTATCATTGAGGCCTCTATTTTCTTCAATTTCCTCCTCACATGCAAAATGTGACCTTTCATCTCCCTTTTCTCCTAATTTCCTCCATTTTCATAAATAAAGTTCCAATTAATGCCTCTTTTATTTTCAAGCCTTTGCCAATTCCTTTTTCAATTTCCTTAGCCATAATAAACCAAGTGAACACCCACTAGGATTTTTTTCCCAAAATTCAACTTGGAATACATGTCCCGCGACCTTGGTTTTATTTTTCCTTTATTAACTTTATTACATGAACTTTTAACTCAAGGTTGTTATATACCCCTCCCCCTTAGGGTAACATCATCCTCGATGTTCTATGACACCTATAACTAGTAAGACCACTAAAAACCAAAACATACTTCCCATGGAGTATCAAACTTAGCTCAATGCAGTATTTACCATGAACAACTTGCTAAAAATAAAAACCAACATGACAACCATATCACTTATTGGAGCTTTATAATACAACTCATTGTGGTATTTATAATAACAACTAAAATATGTACATATACCAAAACTCATTTTCCTAAACTGGTAAATAATGAAGGATACATAGCCTGCATCTAATCAACCATCTACCAATTAGCTCATTAGGCCCAAAGTCCTTCCACTGCACTTTAACTTGCTCGATTGCTTTGTTCCAAAGAATGAGTTGTTTTTGCTAAAAAATGCACCGACGTTCTGACTAGAATTCTCCTTATGGCTCCACCTACAATACAAACAATCAATCACATGGCCAACATCTTTCACATATCTTTTAAGCAAATGAAACATGGAAAACATCATGTACTTTCATTGTCGAAGGTAATGCAAGTCTGTAGGCCACTGGTCCAATCCTCTCAAGGATCTCGAAATGCCAACAATATCGAGGTGCCAACTTGGCACATGATCCCATCCTCAACGAGATCCTCTTAGACTTGATGTGCAAGTACACATTCTCTCCAACTTGAAACTCATTAAATGCTGTGTGTCGATCTGCATAGCTCTTTTGTCTATCTTATCCTACCTTTAGATTCTTCTTGATAAATTTACTTTCCTATTCCATCTTTGCCAACATGTGTGGTCCTATTAGTACTTTTCTCACTCGATTACTCCAGTTGATGGGAGTGTTACAACTTCATCCATAAAGTTCCTCGAACAAAATCATCCTCAGTGACTCCTAATAACCATTATTGTAAGAAAAATCAACCATTGGAAGATACTCCTCACACCTCCTCTGTTAGTGCATAACATACATTACCAACAAGTCTTATATTTTCATTTTGACCCTCTCTATCTGTTCATCTGTCTATGGATGATAAGTTATAATGACGGCCAACTCTGTACCCAAAATTGCAAACAAATCCTTCCAAAACTTGAAGTGAACTTGGCATCTTTGTCTAACACAATCTTCTTAGGAATACCATGCAATTTCACTATCTCCCTGATGAATACTTTTTCTACCTCACTAGCTAAATAAGTAGACATAATTTTTGTGAAGTGAGCTACCTATGTCAACTTGATAACCACAACCATAATAGAATTAAATTGCTTATACGTTCTCAACAAACCTGTAATGAAATCCATTAAAATGACGTCTCATTTCCACTCTAGAATCGGAATTGGATGCAATAGACCACCTAGATGCTTTTACTTGATGACAATCCAAACACTTATCGATAAACGCAACTAGCTCTATCTTCAAATGCAACCAATAATAGAACCTATTCACAGTTGTCAATGTCTTATGATATCCCAGATGACCTCAATACAACTTAACATGAAATTCCCACGAGATAAACTTCTTGAGTTCATCATTGTCCGACATATATATCTTGTCCCTAAATCTCACCAAACCATGCGCCGTGAGATGATAGTCTACATCCTGATCATTTGTACCCTGTTGCCATAACCTATGATTAAGATCCCTATACCTATCATCATGTTGTCTTGCTTGTAAGATATGATCTTGCAAATGTGTCCCATATGATCTCATAGCTTATGTGATTCACCTGCATTCTTTTGCTAAGATCATCTTCCACCCTATTCGCCTTTCCCTTAATGTACCTGATCTCGAAGTCAAACTCATTGAGTGTGGACAACCATCTAGCTTATCATGCATTCATATTTGGTTGGTCAAATAAGTGCCTCAACCCACTGTGATCACTCATTAATACAAACTCCTACCAAGAAGATAGTGCCTCCAGATCTTCAATGCATGAATCATCGATGCCAACTCAAGATCATGTGTCACATAGTTATGAATGTGCTCATTCAATTTCCTTGATTCATAAAATACTACATGTCCCTCCTACATAAGGACTCCACCAATTCCTCTCTTGTAAGAATTTGTACATACCACAAAATATTTATCTAGATTTGCAATATTTAAAACTGGAGCATTTGTAAGAAATTGCTTCAACTACTCAAAATTTGTTGCACATTCTTTTGTCCATTAAAATTTCTTTTCCTTTCTCTACAATGATGTAATAGCATATGAAATCCACAATATGTTTTTGATGAACCTCTTGTAGTAACCTACTAACCACATGAATGACCTAATATCATCCACATTTCTAGGAGCTTCCCATTCCATGATAGCTCTTATCTTTTCCAGATCCACTACTATGCCTTCCTTGGAAACAACATGTCCCAAGTAATGTACCTTTGTCTGAAGTAAACTACATTTACTAAGCCTGGCATACAACTGATACTCTTTTAGAAATATCAACACTATTGCTAAGTGTTCGACATTCTCTTCTTCATTCTCAGAATATATCAATATATCATCAATTAATACAATCACAAACTTTTCCAGATAAGGACACAACACACTATTCATCAAACACATGAAGGTAGCTAGAAAATTGTTCAAACCAAAAGGAACCACAACAAACTCATAATGCCCATACCTGGTCCAGAAATAAGTCTTGTATATGTCCTCTTATTTGATGTGTAACTGATGATATCATGATCTCAAATCAATCTTCAAGAACATTGTTTCTCCCTTCAACTGATCAAACAAGTCATCGATCCTTGGCAACAGATACATGTTCTTGATGGTTACCTTGCTTAGTTTCCTATAATTAATAAAAAATCTAAGAGTACCACCCTTATTCTTAAAAAACAACAATGGTGCACCCGAAGCCGATATACTTGGCCTAACGTATCCCTTATCAATAATTTCCTTCAGCTACAACTTCAAGTCCACTAACTCTAGAGTGCCCATCTTTTACAGTGCTTTTTATGTTGGTATTGTTCTTGGTACCCACTCAATAGAAAAGTCCACTTCCCTATGATGCGACAACTTTGAAATCTCTACTAAGGATACATCCTGAAATTGTTGCAAAAATGGGTACCTCTTCAAGACTTCTACATCCTTAACATCCTTACCTTTATCACTAGAAATATGCACGACAAACAATACACACCCTTTATTGCGACTACACTTTACTTGCATAGCTGTAGCCATGTCTCTGCAAATCTAACAAACTCTAAAAGATATCTGGATTGACCTTTGGTTGTTTCTCTTGTGCCCTGACAAGTATTTCTTGTGACTGAATGATTCCTTCATTATCTACTTTGAAACTTCTGATATCTACCTTCAAGATTCTCAATGTGTCTATTATTCCGGGAGAATACTCATCTCTTAGCTGCTCATTTGATCTATAAGGAGAGTCGCGTGAACTCTATTCCACCATTTTGCTAGTCATATTTGATCCTCTTCTTCTTACAAACATACCATGTCAGGTAAACCCAAATGCAAACATAATAAACATACCTTGGTGAAGTTTAGGGGAGGCTATCTCATCTACAAAATCATTCTATATTAGCACGATGCATGTATAATCATAATCATATCAACATATCAACTTCATGCATGATAATACCAACTACATACCATGACCTCATGTAAAACAACCATAACCATGAAAATGCATTCATAACGAACATATAGAGAACATGCATGCATGAAAAACACATTTCTCCCATCCAGTCCATGTATTGAACCATTCTCTAATACCAACCTGGTATCATATATCACCCAAAGAAAATAGAACCCGCTCTGATACCAACTTGTAACCACCCCCTCCCATATTTACCCAATTTCACTGGCCTGCCAGGGTAAACATGAGACGGAGAGCTACTATGACATGACCTAACCTCCTAGATCTACTTAAGGAAGTGGGGCCAACTAATGACCATAAACTTACCACTTGACACCTCCTACAATAGCTTCAGGTCACCTAGGGGTTGAATAGCCACCCCAGGTGGCCAAACCATGAGCTAGACCTCTTTTCTCATTTATGGGATCTCAACCACTACCACATCAAGTCATCCATGAGGTTGGAAGCCTCCAATTGCTCCCATGAGCCTGCATCACAGCGTTTGCAACCCAAAAAGTTCAATCCAGAGCATGTGCTCCCAATTTTTTAGCCTAAATTCCAGGTCAGGCTCCAGACCATTACTTGGAATATGGTGAGACTTTCAAGAATGATAAATGAAATTAAGACAAAGACATTCATACAAAATTTTCTTAAATACTTGACCTAACTAGGCCTAACCATGACAGTTATTTTTTCAAACACATTGTGAATATGTAATCTACAGGTTATGAATGCATATCTGAACATAGGGGTTTGATACTTATCTGAGAATCATCAAGAAGGTCTAATTCCCTCTCATAATAGCTTCCATAAATCGATTAGGTCATGAATGCAATAACCATTCATTTACCAATCAAAACATGATAAGATCCATGTCTAAAATATGTCATGAAACCATGCTTATAACCAACATATAACCAAAATAGTAACAATGGTAGAACAACCATCAAAGCCACATAATAAAAAGTATAAATACTCATGAAATACAAGAGGAAAATATCTCTTATTAACCTATGCAAAATCCAACCAAGTCAGGGACTTCCACGTACCACCAGACCATAGATTTAGCTGAACCAAATATTTCTTTTAGCCAATCACCCTTGTGCCACATTGCAAACATGAATTTGGGACTCACAAAAAAATAACTAGGGTTTCCTCAGGCTTTACCACAATCCTGCCAAAACCGGTCAAGGGACTCTTAGGCCTAAAACAAGCACTTAAACAACTTGGCTTTACTTCAATCCTGCCAAAACCAGTCAAGGGATCACTAGGCCCAAAATAAGAACATACACTACTAGGCTTTACCGTAACCCCGCCAAAACCATTCAAGGGATCACTAGGTCCAAAACAAGCTTGGATATATCCATACTTCTTCACCAATACCTTGATGAATTTTCCCATCTCCACCCTCATGCCTTACCACAATCCTACCAAAACCAATGAAGGGATTCGTAGGCCCTTGGGAATTTTCCTGAGATCACCTCTCCCAGTTTCAAAACCATATGAAAATCCAAAGATCAACTAAATGAAAGAACACCATCACACCATGTCTATTTGGAAATGGAAAGGCAAGGTAGAAACCACTATCACACTTAGAAAAACATATGCCAATGACAGCGAGAGAACCCAATACACACATGCATGCCAAAAATATCAAGGAAATCATACATGAAACTTGATAGCTACAAAGCAATCCCATTTTAGCCTCTTGATCCAACTTTTCCTTGCTTGTCCCTTACTTTCATTTGCTTTCTTGTTCTTCATTTGCCTTCCTTTCTCCAATGCTAGAGTGCTCCAAGAATACCCTAAGTGTGGAAGAGTATGAGAGAGAAAGAATAAAGAGAAAGCTCTAAGCTAAAACATACAAAAGGTTAAACTAATAAAAGCTGTGAACTGATCCTCATAGTCCTTTTTATCATTGAGGCCTCTATTTTCTTCAATTTCCTCTATTTTTCCTTCAATTTCCTCCTCATATGAAATATATGACCTTTCATCTCTCTTTTCTCCTAATTTCCTTTCTTTTCATAAATAAAGTGCCAATTAATGCCTCTTTTCCTTTTCAAAGCCTTTTCCAATGCCTTTGCCATTTTTCTTAGCCATAATAAACCAAATGAAAACCTACTAGGATGTTTTTCCCAACATTCAGCTTGGAATACATGTTGCATGACCTTGGTCTTATTTTTCCTTTATTAACTTTATTAGATAAACTTTTAGCCCAGGGTTGTTACATTCACTGGCCTATCCCAATTCATTAAGGTTATAACCATCATCCCAAAACTATTCTTGGATGCAAGTTTTAACTAAGTGTGCCTCAAAACTAAACTAGTTCCATATGGAGGGTTTATTAAACTGATTACATTTTTGCCCCTTTTTGTAATTTTAAAATGTAAATTTGCCAATTGAAACACCTCAGTTCCTTATCTGACACTTTAAAGTCTGATATAAGTTTTGTTGTTTGGGTTCAATTACCATTTTTATTACTTGCTAATAGTACTAGTATTCCAAGGGTCAATGGAACCTAGTCTATCCAGGTTCTTCCATTCACACGACTGTAATACTTAAGTATGTACATTTCCATAACAAGGACTATTTCAAATTGATAACCCTATCTGTTACATTTAAAACCAACCCATTTGTTAATAATCCATACTAGATTTGTTAAACACAGAGGTGTTCTACATCAATTTGTTTCCATAATCACTCTATCCTAACATAGATTATTTCATATAAAAATGATACCATCTCCTTACAATTAATTTCCAATATAGTAATTTATACCACCATATTTACAGAGAGTTTCAATACTCTATAATTATAGATAATATCTATCATACCACTCCACTATCCAACATAGTTACTCATATCATAAACTTTACAGAAAATATTCATACCACTGTGATTATAGAAACAATTTTAGGTTATGGAGGAGAAAAAATATTTATCTACTTAGGTTTAGGCTACCATGGAAATCACATAGGATTAGATTCACTCCTCCCAACCAACGAGAATGGTAGCCATTACCATTTCTCCCCTTGTGCCAGTTTCCACTTCCAAAACAGCAATAGACGGAGACCTCACTAGGTCTTTCCTTAGACTCCAATTCTGATTAGGGATTCCACTGGCCAACCAGCTCAAGAATGCCCATCTAGCAGTGTCCTGCTTTCTTCAACAACATCTTATTTGAGGAAATTGAATTTACTCTTTCTCTTCTCCCTTATCATATGCCTTAGGTTTTCCTCATACCCTCTTGGCTTCTTTTCCCCAACTAAGATGTTTTATCTCTGGGGATGGGAGTAACTATCTCTAGTTGTCGAGTAAGTGAAACTTTGACTTAGTTACTTTTCCACGTAAATTCCCTAGCTAACCATAACCAATTTTAAATAAAATCAAAATAAACTTTAAACATTAATTTTCTACCAGGCTTCCACACAACCCATAGTTTACTAAGTTATTGCAGTAAAAGTAAATTAAATATTTATTTTTCACTAAAGGGAATTACATAGACAATGTGTACAATTTTTCATTGATTTAAATTGTATTTTTGAACGTTACATAGAGTAAATAACTTAAACTTGTAACTCCAAAAAATATTTTAAGAAAATACCTAAAAGGAACCAAAATGTAAAATAAAAAGACTACTCCAAAGATCGGTGACCACTATGTCGATAAAAATGATCCTGGGTAGATCCACTCGAAGAGATCAGTCCCACCAACTCATTTTGGAGCCTAACCCCAAGGGTATCGAGAAGAATTGACCATGTGACCTCTCATAAAAAGGTGCTTATGCAATGGGTACTCGACCAATTGTGCTAACCCTCGAGGCTATATTAAAATATTTTATTAATGACTCACATTGAATTTTTTTATTATTATGAATATTTTTAAATGTCACATATTAATTTTATACTAACAATTTAATGTATTACACATCTCCTTCTTACAATTCTTATTTAAAAATATTTGATACTTTTTTATTTTATTTTTTAACTTCCACTTTTTTCTTTGAAAATTGAATATTTTATTGGGCCAAAATGTTAGGGTCCCACCCTAACCCCCTTATTTATGTAGTAGGATCGAGTCATAGTTATAGTAAAGTAAAGAGTCAATAAAGCCCATATTAATAATTGTAAGTGGTTAACCCGCAATTAATGACGGGACCACAGTTAGTTGCAAATGGGCCATGGTATTAGATAGATGGTATTAATAAGAACCATGGTATTGATCCATGGTATTGCATGTATGAGTCATATATAAAGGATAGAGATTCCCTGCGAGGAGCAGCATGTCTTATTTTGTAATCGAGCTCTGCTCTATTGGAGGTTGCCCCCTCGAAGAGGCAAGTGAACATTGCTTTCTGAATAATAAAATACTTGCTCTTGTTTCTCACTATTCTATGTTCTGGGTATATTTCTTCACATATTTGGTATTCTGGTAATCATCTTGCAGGTTAAGAGCATAACAAGTGGTATCAGAGCACTTTCCAGGGCAGGTGGGATCTCCATTTCTTAGCAAATTTTTTTTTTGGCTAGAGACGTGTTCCGGCATCTTTAAACCATGGGATCTGTCGTTGAGCGCATAAACCTGCAGATTTGGGGAGGCATGCATGCAGGAAATACAAGAGGTGGTCACGCTTGTTGGACTCCCTTGTAACCCCTGTGGGTACCCCTTCGAGTAGTAGCGCATTAGATAGAACAGCGCATGGACTGTCTTCCAAGTACCCTCTGGGTATATCGAAAGTCCCCTAGCTCCTTTGAAACCTTTCCATAGATAAACCGTCGGTCGTCTTGCTACTACAGTACACCGAGAACAACACTCGGAGAGATTACTCGCCCGTACGATAGGGTATTCAGGTTGTATGGCTAAGGGTACGGTTGATTCTCCTTAGTTAGAGCCCTGAAACATTGGGCCGAGTACTACTGTCAGACCCTTATGTATATTGCGATCTGTAGCACCTGACACTCCTCGAGACCATAGTTCCCTTTTCTATCTTGGGATCACGCATAATCTCTGCCAAATCAGATCTCGCAAGGGGGTTTGCAGCAGCAGCAGACATCAGTCCTGCAGTTCCGAGTTAGCAGACCAGCCTTTCCGATCTATTAGATCCATCAGATCCGCAGCAGCAATCTGTCCGCCGATCAGAGCTATCCGATCAGCCATTCAGATCTCTCAGATCCACCAGATCTGAGTAGTTGTGTGGGGTTCCTATACCAGGGCGTGATTTTCGCAGGACTTTTGGCAGCATTGACATTTTGAGGATTCGGCTACTGCAGTATTCCATTTTCAGAAAAAAAATAAAAATAAAATAAATAAATAAAAATAAAATAAAATAAAATAAAAAATAAAAATAAAAAATAAAATAAAATAAAAAATAAAAATAAAAATAAAATAATAAATAATAAATAAATAAATATAATATAATAAATAAAATAAATAATATATATATATATATAATATAATATATATATAATATATATAATATATATAATATATATATATATATATATATATATATATATATATATAATAAATCTGAGACCCCCGGGGCGCTTATTGGTGATTTAGCCCATAAGAATCAGGACGACGAGCTGAGCAAGGTGGTACCATTCAATTGTTAGTGAAAAAAAATTCGGGCGGTCCCAAATTTCAAGTACATCGGATCAGTGCATGGTAGCAACTAGAGCTCAAGCTATGGCCAATGAGAAGATCGACAAACTTGAACAATCCTTGCAAGCCATCCAAGCTCAGCTTGACAAACTAACTGACGCACTCTCTAAGGGCAAGGAGGAAGCCTGCAAGGAGGCGTATATTGGCAATGGACACAGTGAGGGTGAGTCTAGCCACTCTCTTCACCTCTGGGGCACCCACTAACAATCCTGTCCACAACCTCCCAAGCTGGATATGCATAAATTTGATGGTTCTCACCCAGTCGCATAGGTAGCACAAATGGAGCAGTATTTCAATCTGAATAACATCTTAGATAATGAGACTCAACTTATGGTGGGGAGCATGTACATGGACAATGAAAGATGGCAATGGTGGGAATGGCATCAACGTTGCAATGGAAGTTTTTTGACTTGGGCCACCTTCAAAAAGCTCTTACAGAGCGCTTTGACCAGGAATCTGCTTTTTTGGGTCGTCTCACTAGCTCCGATAGACTAGCACAGTGGATGAATATGTTACAGCCTTTGAAGCCTTAGCTTTCTGCACTAGGGATCTCCCAGATGCATTCTACACGGAATGTTTTATCAGCAGTCTTAAAGAGGCCATACAAGCCCACGTCCAACTACACCACCCTCCCACATGGTCGGAGGCTTTCAAGGTAGCTTGTAACGTGGAACGTGCATTAGCAGCCCAGTCCATTCGCCCAAATTTCACCGCCAAGGGTCGCCCCCCACAGGCTCACAGCACGACTCAAACACTTAAGGTTCAAAAAGTGTCACCTGCAGAAATGGCCAAAAGAAGAAAGCAGGGATTATGTTACTAGTGTGATGAAAAATACTCCCCAGGTCATAAATGCAAGGAGCCCAAATTTTTTCAAATTGATGCCACTGGTTACAGCTCATCGGAGGAAGCCCCACCACTTGAGGAACCAGAGGAGGTAGAAGAGGACAACTAGAAGGACAATGTCCCTGACGAACCAATTATTTCGCTGCATGCTTTGGCAGGGATTTCTTCACCTCAAACTCTCAAAATCAGAGGTTTTATTAAACATCGCCCAGTAGTAGTCTTGATTGATAGTAGAAGTACACATAATTTCATCCATCAAAAAGTCGCAGAAGCAGTGCATTGTTTTGTACGAGCAGTTTCTAACTTCCAAGTCCAAATTGCGGATAGGGGAACAATGAAATGTGAAGACCGCTGTGAAAATGTCAAACTTCAAATGGGGGATTATCAGTTGAAGACAGACATGTTTGCCATACACATGGGAGGGTGCGACATTGTCCTCGGTGCTGAATGGCTTCGCACTCTTGGGCCAATCACAATGGATTTCCAGGAGTTATATATGAGCTTTAAGCATAACAACTCCACACATACCCTCCGTGGACTCCAGGCGGGAGCTCCCTCTATCATCAGCTCACATAGGATGGAAAAATTGCTAAAAAAGGGCCATCATGGAGTTATAGCTCAATTTAATGCCATCCAGGCCATCGAACCCAATTCTCTGCCAATTCATCCTGAGATGCAACAGATTTTAAATAACCATCTGCCAGTCTTTGACAAGCCTCATGAGCTTCCACCCTCGGGAGGGGAATATGATCATAGCATCACCTTGGTTCCAGGGACCCAACCACCAAATGTGCGCCCATACAGATATCCATTCACCCAAAAGAATGAAATAGAAAAAATAATCAAGGAACTTTTGGAAGCAGGTGTCATTCGTCCCAGCATTAGTCCTTATTCATCACCGGTGGTCATGGTGCTCAAGAAAGATGGGGAATGGCGGATGTGTCCATACTTCAGGGCCCTCAATAAGTTGACAGTCAAAGATAAATTTCCCATCCCAGTTGTTGATGATTTGTTGGATGAACTCAATGGGGCTCAATTCTTCACTAAGCTCGATCTTCGCTCAGGCTACCACCAAATTCGCATGAAGGAAGTCGACATTCCAAAGACTTCTTTCAGAACTCATGAAGGCCATTATGAGTTCCTAGTCATGCCATTCGGTCTTTGTAATGCCCCATCTACTTTTCAGAGCCTTATGAACCACCTTCTCAAACCATATCTCAGGAAATTTGTCCTTGTCTTCTTTGATGACATCCTCATCTATAGTTGCACTTGGGCCACACATCTTCAGCATATAGATCTTCTCTTGCAACTACTCTGCAAGCATAAATTATTTGTTAAGATGTCTAAATATTCTTTTGGCATGGAAGAAGTTGAGTATTTGGGCCACATTGTGGGGCGTGAAGGTGTCAAGGTGGACCCCAAAAAGATCCAGGCAATGCAGGAATGGCCTCAACCTAAGACCTTGAAGAGCCTGAGAGGATTTTTGGGTCTCACAGGCTATTATCGCAAATTTGTCCACAATTATGGCCGCATTACGAAGCCCCTCACTCAACTCCTCAAGAAAAATTCATTCTTCTGGAATGATGACGCACAACAGGCATTTACAGCTCTCAAAAATGCCATGTGTTCCACTCCAGTCGTAGCACTACCTGATTTCACCAAATCTTTTGTCATTGAATGTGATGCTTTGGGTACGGGTATTGGGGCGGTCTTAATGTAGGAAGGTCCACCCTTGGCCTTCACAAGCCAACAACTAAGTGAGAAGAATCTGGGACAATCTACCTATGAGAAGGAAATGATGGCCATCTTACATGAAGTAGATACTTGGAAAGCTTACTTACTGGGGCGACGTTTCCAAATCCGCACAAACCATCACAGCCTTAAATATTTTTTGGAGCAACGCCTATCCTCCCCACAACAAATAATGGCTCGCCAAAATGCTGGGATATGATTATGAGATCATTTACAAGAAAGGGTGCGAAAATAGTGTAGCAGATGCATTATCTCGCCAATTTGAGGAGGAAAGTACCTTGCTCGCAATTTCCATTCCCATTCCAGAGTGGATTGAAGAGGCTCGCAGGGAATGGTTTTCACATCCCTAGCTCTCCCAACTCATTACTCAATTGCAGGCGGATCCAAATTCCACCAAGGGCTACTCATGGCAGGATGAGATTCTTTGCTACAAGGACAAAGTCGTAATATCACCAACATCCACCCTCAAAAGCCGCATTTTGGTAGAATTTCACTCATCCCCCATTACAGGACACTCAGGCTTTCAGAAGACATATGCTCACACTAGAAGATCATTTTTTGGACAGGCATGAAAAAGGACATCCTTAATTTTGTAGCGGAATGCGATGTCTGTCAATTCCACAAAGGGGAGACAGTCAAAGCACCAGGCACATTACAACCGTTGCCCATCCCAGCATCTATATGGATGGAGGTTTCTATGGATTTCATTACAAGTCTTCCAAAGTCAGGAAACAAGTCAATCATCATGGTGTTTGTGGACCAACTTTCTAAGTATGCTCATTTCTGCGCCCTACCCCACCCGTTTACACCGACTTTGGTCACTCAATCTTTCATGGATCAGATCTTCAAATTGCATGGCATGCCCACTTCTATTGTGTCTGATCATGACCCGATCTTCACCAGTAATTTTTGGCAGGAACTCTTCAGGCTGCAAGGCACCCAACTAAAACTCAGTACTTCCTATCATCCACAAACGGATGCTCAAACTGAAGCCGTCAACAAATGTCTGGAAACCTACCTTAGGTGTTTCACTTCAGAAAAGCAACATCTATGGGTACAGTGGTTGCCTCTAGCTGAATGGTGGTATAACACCAACTATCATGCCACCACCAAAGTGACTCCCTATGAAGAAGTTTATGGTCAACTCCCTCCTTCCCCTACTTCTTATATCAAGGGGTGCTCAAAGGTACAAGCAGTGGATCAACTTCTACAAAACCGCACAACCATGCTCGCCCATCTTAGAGAGAATCTTCATCAAGCTCAAAACCGCATGAAGCAACATGTAGATCAGCATCGCTCAGAGTGCCAATTTCAAGAAGGGGATCAGGTATTTTTGAGGCTGCAACCATATAAGAAAACTTCACTCAAGGACAAGGGTTGTCATAAACTATCTCCAAAATTCTACGGACCATATCAAGTACTTCAGCGCATTGGAGAAGTGGCCTACAAGCTAGCTTTCCCACCCACTGCAAAAATCCATCCAGTTTTCCATGTCTCATGCCTTAAGAAAGTGATTGGGAGCAATTGTAGAATTCAAACCAGTCTACCTGAATTGGATGAAGAAGGGTCAATCTGGCTCCAACCTGAACAGGTCCTAGACACACGAGAATGGCACCTGCGTGGCCGCATGATCAGTGAAGTCCTCGTCAAGTGGAAAGACACCTCTCCAGAAGATGCAACCTAGGAACTAGCCACTATTCTTCAGCAGTTTCCACAGCTTCAGCCTTGAGGACAAGGCTATTCTTAAGTGGGAGGGCATGTTAGGGTCCCACCCTAACCCCCTTATTTATGTAGTAGGATCGAGTCATAGTTATAGTTAAGTAAAGAGTCAATAAAGCCAATATTAATAATTGTAAGTGGTTAACCCGCAATTGATGACAGGACCACAGTTAGTTGCAAATGGGCCATGGTATTAGATAGATTGTATTAATAAGAACCATGGTATTGATCCATGGTATTGCATGTATGAGTCATATATAAAGGATAGAGACTCCTTGCGAGGAGCATCATGTCTTATTTTGTAATCGAGCTCTGCTCTATTGGAGGTTGCCCCCTCGAAGAGGCAAGTGAACATTGCTTTCTGAATAATAAAATACTTGCTCTTATTTCTCACTATTCTATGTTCTGGGTATATTTCTTTGCATATTTGGTATTCTAGTAATCGTCTTGCAGGTTAAGAGCATAACACAAAAAGGCCCATTTTACAACCCCATATGAAGGGGATATGTGATTCCATCCATGCTCAAAGTGGAGTTGACATATAAAAATAAAATTTTCTCAAATAGAAAAGCTCTAAATAGAAAAGAAATTGGGACTATACATAAAAAAATGAATATATGGATGTTTAGTTAGTTTTAATTAAAAGCATTTAAAAACATCAATAATCCCAACCTCACTATGGTCACTAGATTTTTTGTTGATATTACAAGCCAATGTGGTAAAATTATTTCACTCAATCTCAATCATAAATAAATTATTTCCATGTCCACATGAAGTAATATAATTTCATATCAACTTTAAAATGAAATAAAGTAATAAGAAGTTAAAAAAAAAAAGTGTGATTAAGATGCTAAAACCTTGTAATTTTCAAAAATATTTCAACACAAGATTTAAATAAAAGACATATGTTAGACAATTTATGTTAATATCAACTTCATATATATTTAAAAATATTTTAATGTGGTATATAATAAAATATTCAATGTTCCAAAAAAATTTGAAGTTAAAAAATAAAATAAAAAATTAAGAAAATTCTTTCGTATGACACTTGTGTCATCTGGTCCCATGGTAAGGAATAGTTGGAACTATTTTTCCTCCATCTTAACAACCAATCTAGTTCCATAAAGTTCACCATGGAATTTGAAAGTAATGGTAGTCTGCCCTTCCTTAACATCCTCCTCTCAAGGAATGATGATGGCTCTTTTTCGCATTAGGTAAATTTCGTAAGAAAACTCATATAATACAATATCTTCATGCTAATTCTCATCATTTCCCAGCTCAAACTCTTGGTGTTCTCAACACCTTAGCAACTAGAGCTTTAAGAGTTTCTGATGAAAACCATCACAATGAAGAGAAAGCACATCTCCTAAGTGTTTTCTTTAATAATGGGTATAGTAGACACCAATGTACTAAGGCATTCCTCAGAGATGAAAAATTTACTAGTGCTAAGAAGGATACCAAGGATCAATTTTCTGGTGTTCATCTTCCTTTTACCCAAGGTACCATTGACAAGATTGCGAGGATCCTAAGGAAGCATAAGGTGGCTTCAACCTTTAGGCCTTTAAATACCATCCAAAGCTCCCTTAGATAGGTAAAAGACCCAATGGAGCCCAAAAATATGAAGGGTGTTTACGTTATCCCATGCTCTTGTGGGACTCCATACATTGGTGAGACTGGTCACTCAACTAATCAAATGATTCGTGAGCATGTCACTGACATCAAGCATGGCAGGACCCACTCTTCTGCTTTGGCAGAGCATGCAGATAAATCTAAGCATAACATCTACATTGAGGAGGCCCAAGTCATTGCTAGGGTTAGTCATTTCCATCATCATAAATTGAGGGAGGCCCTAGAAATCGAAAAAATACCCAATAATTTGAATAGAGACAATGGTTGGATTATTAGTAGAAGTTGGGTCCCTGTCCTGTCCTCCTAGTTTTTTAGGTTTCTTTTTGGGATTTATTTTGTTTGTTTATTTATCTATGTAGGTATTGGTGTCCTTTTTATAGTATTTGTTGTTGGTTTATTCTTCATTAAAGTTTATATTCTTGATCCTTCGTGTTTTCTTAAGTATTTTATCATCCTATTTGTTCTTAACTCCTTTTAGTATTTTTGTTATTTATTTAATGGGCCTCAGCCCTGTATTTTATTGTTGGTCATTTTTTATTTATTGATTACTTTTCTTTGAATATATATAGCGACTTGTGTATATTTTTGTTTTATTTCATTCATTTTACATTAATTATTTTTATTTTAGTTTATTTTATTTCCATTAATTATTTTTATTTATTAAATGATCTTGTCTCGATTAGGGTCTTGACTCCTTTTTATAATTTTTGACTTCCCTCCTTTTTGGGAGTTTGATTTTATTTTTTATTTTTTATGTTTTTATTTTGTTTATTTATTTTTTCTTGTTATTTTTTTCAATTATTTCCCATTAATAGAATTTTTTAATAATATTTGATTTTAACAAATTAATTTAAATATCATTTTTCAAAAACTAGTTGTTTAATATAGTTGTTACTTAATAATATTTGTTTTTAATAAATTAATATGATAATTCAAATATTATTTTTCAAAAACTAGTCGTTTAATATAGTTGTTACTTAATAATATTTGTTTTTAATATATTAATAAATTAATATCATAATTTAAATATAATTGTTCAAATATAGTCGTTACTTGAAATTAGGGTCTCTACATTGCTCTCTATTAAAGCTTTTGCCATGATCTGCCTCGTCATCTAGTCCTGATGATGAACCACACTTGTTTGTTTGAAACGCGTCATCCAAAAATTTCTCTTATGTGATTTCTATCAAAAGACTTTTCTTAATTCATTATGGATCACAAAAGCCTGAATTCAAAAATAAAAATAAAGAATACCAAGTATTTCCTAGTAAGAATAATAAAAGAGAGATGTGTAATTCATTCAATTCTTAATATAAAATTAATATATGACATTTAAAAATATTCATAATAATAAAAAAATTCAATATGGACAATCAATCAAATATTTTAATATGTTTGATTAACTAATATTAACTTCTACTTAAAAATATATTAATAACAAAAAAAGAAAACATTTTCCATAAATAAACTATCTCAATGCACATGGTATGTAAAATATTTTAATGTCAACTATGTTTATATTATATATTGTTTTAAAAAAATGTATATATCATATACAACAATTGAAAAAAAAAAAAAAAATCTATGGTTAAAATTTTGTACTCTCAGTGTTTTACATTTTGGTCCCATTTTAGGTATATTTTTAAAATATTTTTTAGTCTTACAAGTTTAAGTTATGTACTTTATATAACATTCAAAAATACAATTTAAACAATTGAAATCTATTAAGGGATGAGAGAGATGCAAATTTCTTTCAAATTTTGCATTCTAAAAAAGGTTTGCACTTAAAGAGATTTGATCCCTCTTGATGTATTTTAGATTAGTGGTTAAGATCTATCTATACTTGTTATATACAACATTAAAAAAATATTTTAATATTTTATTCTTATATATAGATATATATGAATTTGATATTGACATATGTTTAATTAAATTATGTGTTGAAACATTTTTGAAAAGTATAAGGTTTAAACATCTTACTCACACATTTTTCACTTCTAATTATTTTACCTCTTTCTAAAGTTGATATAAAATTATATTACGTCATGTGGACATGGAAATATTTTGTTTATGACTAAAGGGGAGTGAAATAATTTTACCACATTGTCTTGTCATATCAACAACAAATCTAGTGACCATAGTGAGGTTGAGATTATTGATTTTTTCTAATGCTTTTAATTAAAACTAACTAAACATGCATATTCATTTTTTTAATTATAGAGGACATTGCTTTTATATTTAAAAGGGATGCATGTCAACTCCACTTGAGCACAGAAGAAATCACGTATCAACCTCACACTGGATTGTATAATGCATCTTTTCAATGCAAAAAAATATTTATATTAATTAAATTAGAAGACCATGTAATGCTCCATTTGATTCCAACTGGTTTCTTTTCTCTATTTGTCTGTTTATCATCATATTAGAGAAGCCATAAGCCTATTCACATTGTGGAGATAAAATCATAAAAATATGAAGGTTTGAATTATAGCATATGAGATTGAGGGATTTTTCTTCTTTTTCCATCAGTTGCAATCACCATCGATCTATCTACAGTCACATTGATCCAGAGGAGTTGATCATATCAGAACAAGGTTAAAGACCAAAGTTGGTTCCCTATGCAATGTGATCCATTGATTTAGTGTTCACTACCACCGCATTCTATAGAGCCCCTTAGCCATGGAGGTAGTCATTTATCATTGATAAAGAGCTACCCCAAATTGCCTTGATCATTGATATAGTTACCTTATTCATAAATAAATAGGGTCCACAACCATAACCACCATAACCACTAAAGCTATCAAATGGAGTTTGTTCAAGCTGAAGTTATTTTGAAGTTAAAATACCACCAATAAATCCCTAAAGTTTAATTTCATGAAGGCTTTAAAACTCAAATATTAAATAAATATACAAAGCTTAATTTTTCTCAAGTTTGAATATTTTTTCAAACATATTCAATTTATTTAATTCTCCAATATATTAATTGTCTATGTGTAGATACATTTTTTGATACACATTAATGCATATGCATATTATTTCCCTTATTATTTAATTGGGAAATTAGTTTTGGAGATATTTTTGAAGGGGTTAAACATGTGTATTTTGAGTCAAAAAGGAGGTGTGGGTGCTAGTATATTAGAGAAATTGAAAATAATTATTTTGACATTGCAAGAAACTTTTATATTTTTTATAAGTAATTTTGGGCAAACATGGGAACCAATTCTTGTTGGAAAAAACTATGAATTTTTGTCGATGAGATTGAAGACCTATTTGCAGGTACAAGAATGTTAGGAAGTAGCAGACAATGGGTTCACAAAGCTTGATCAAACAACTCTATATGTAATTTCTGATGTACAAAAAAATCAACTTGTGGAAATGAGGAGAAAGGACAACATGACCATGTTTTGGATCTAGAGTTCAATAAATGACTCAATATTTCAAAAAATCATGGTATTATACAATATAAAGAAATCCTAATATATCCTGGCATTAGCATATCAGAGTAATGAAAAATTTAAAACTGTGAAGTTTCAAACCCTTAGAAGAGAGTTTGAAACATTGAATATGAAAGAGATGGAGAATGTTGACAAGTTAATAACTAGAGTGACGAGAGTTTTGAACCAATTCAGGGATCACAAAGCCTATAGTTGAAGATTAGAGAGATGTAAAGAAATTTCTCAAGAACCTACCTAAGATGTTTGAAATGGTTGTCATTTCCATATAGGAGTCTAAATATCTAACAAAACTAATAGTAGAAGAATTTATGGGACCTATTTTATAATATGAATTAAGAATTAGCATGGAATAGTTCTTAAAACACATCATCAATACTCAGGCATCCATTGGTAGATTTATATGCATATGAAGTAGAGGTAGAAGTAAACATCAAGAAGAAGGAACAACTCCACCAACATGGTTAGCAAAATCAAATCAATCTAAACACTCTTAGAATTAGAGGGGGAGAAGAGAAGATGGATAGAAAAATCCAAGGTACAATCGTAATTATGGCCACTATGAAAGTGAATGCAGAAATAAGTAGTTGGATTAAATAAGGGAACAATAAATGTCTCCAAAAATAAAGAAGGAACAAAAAATACAACATCCCATGTCAAATCACTGAAGAAAACCATAACAAGGACATTTGGTTGCTAGATAGTAGTTGCAACAATCACAATAGGTAACACAAAGTTGTTTTCTAGTATGTATAACTCTCTTGAATATGAAATTATTTTAGCACATGATTATTATGCCAAGGCCATATGAAAAGGTGTTGTGTCTAAATTCACTAAGAAAAAGGAGAGGAAAGATATTTATGATGTCTTTTGTTTACCAAAATCTTAAATATATTTTGTTAAGTATTATCCAGTTGAGTCAACATGGTTATGATGACAGATTCAAAGACTCCACATGCACAATATTATACAAGTCACATAGTAAAAAACTTGTTGTAAAGGTCCAACTGACCAAGAATAAGACATTCCCATTGTATCTCAGAAGTGTAAATATGTCACTGTCATATGCAAAAATTGTCTCAAGAATAGATGATACTTGGTTGTGGCATCTTAGGTATGGTCACCTACCTTTTAGGAATCTTAATCTCTTGCAAAAATAATCAATGGTTAGGACATTCCCATATTGAATGAACAAACCAACACTTTTTAAATTTTCATTCTTCGGAATCACCAAAGGTACCTTTTTCCATAAGTGTCCTATAGGTCCAAGGATCATCTAGAACTTGTCCACATAGATCTATGTGAACCTGTGCAAACTTAGGCCACTGGTGGAAGATTTTATTTTCTAGCATTTATTGATGATTTTAACAATAATGTTTTGGTGTATTTCCTCAAGAACAAATAGTGGCATTCACATTTTCAAATAATTTAAGGCTATAATAGAAAAGCAAAGTGGAAAATATGTGAAAGTGCTTAGGTCAGATGGAGGAGGGGAGTATGACTCAAAGAAGTTCGCAAAGTATTTGTTGGAAACCTAATACGCTAAGGGTTATGGTGTGCAAGGTGAACCATGGAGGGGAGTCCAAGAGACCTTGAAAGATGAATCCAATGGTTACAAAATGTATCTATATATAGCATATTTATGAATAATAATCTAATTCACACTTATATTTCATATTTGGTTGCTCATTCCAATAGTGGTATCGGAACATGTTTTGCTCAGAATCTTATCAAATATGCCTCTCTAAATTTTTCAGATTTGTCATTCTGAGCAATCTTGAAACTCTTAGCCATTTATACACCTTTCTTTGACTTTTTCTCATCCTTATTCTCGCCATTTCTCTATCATTCAATCAACCCATGAGACTATGCCTACATTACCTGTCAACATGGTACAATTTTTGGAAGCTGCAACATATTTTTTTCTTTATATTGTAATGAGCATTGAACCCTAAGCGATCCAACACTAGTTCTTCTAAGATTTGTCACAACCTTTAGTCTTATAAATGAATAATTAGTCTTCTCTCTATGCTCATAAGATTTTTTGAGTGTTTCATATCTTTGTTGTTCACAATCTCATCCATAATTTTTGTAATAAACCCTGGGGACACTCTCATATGACAAACTCTCTCCTTACCTCAGTTTTAATTATCAAACAACTTCTTCATATAGAGTCATCTCCACCACTTTCGTCTCAATCCAATATTTGTTGTTAAATTAGAAAGTCAAAAGGGTGAAAGTAAACCTAAAGAATGAGTCTCAGTCAACGGATTTGCATGAAGAGAATCCTTTACAGTGAGCAGGTTTGCCTGTTGTAATAGGTAATAAAAGGAAAGTTACTTGCAGATTGTTTGTTGGAGGAAGAGGAATATATGTTTCCTTTGTTGGGTCATTTTCATCCCTAAAGCATCCTTCTCAATCACACATATCCCCACTTCTAGCGACTCTCAAACTATAGGAACAATTGGTTAAGGTTTTGAAATATTCTATGCATCGGGTGGCCAACGATGATAATGTGAAATCCCTCTATGACAAAATGGCTAGAAATCATATTACCCAGCAAAAAAACATTGTTGTAGATGTGGGTGCATATTATTACAATATTTTAAGGGCAAGAAATATAGTGGATTTGAGTTTCCTTTGGCTAAGGGAAGAATATGTTAAGTGTGTTCATCCACGTGGTTGGTGTTTATGTGGGTATGTTGTAGTAATGCAAAGTTGGGAAGTATATTTCAACAATATGAATACCAAGTAAGTGATGTACAGTTTAGGTTGTTGGTGACATGGAATTGTGCATTGAAAGAGAATGTTAATGCTACCTTTTATTTTTGTGATGATATGCATGATCTGTTATGGGGATATTGTACCCACCAGCATATATCCATCTTAACCATGGATCTAACATGAGTCGTGAGGGATCAAATTCCTTTAGGTGAAAACTTCTTTTAGAGTGAAAAAAAATGTGTAATTTTTTATTTTTTAAATTGTATTTTTGAATGTTATAGAGATTACATAACATGTGTATTGAACTGGTTTTTTTGTTATTAATATATTTTTAAGTATACATCAATATTAATTCATATTAAAATATTTTATTCATAACCCACATTGGACATTTTATCCTAAACAACATTAAAATATTTTTTTAACATTTTTTTTCTATATATAGATATATATGA
This sequence comes from Pinus tabuliformis, assembly GCA_031772625.1. NCBI lineage: Eukaryota > Viridiplantae > Streptophyta > Pinopsida > Pinales > Pinaceae > Pinus > Pinus tabuliformis. The sequence continues at coordinate 250,247,465 of CM062805.1, forward strand.
AGTTGATATCACATGTTAAAATATTTTTTAGAAGCATAAGGTTTAAACATTTTACTCACATATTTTTTTTTACTTCTAATTACTTTACATGAAATTATCTTAGGTCATATGGAAAACTAATTAATTATGCATAGTGTATTTATTTTTCTTTTTTATTATAGCTGACATTGCTTTTCTATTTAGAGAATATTTTATTTTAATTTTAAGAGGGATGGACATACTTACACATTGCCTTCACACTAGATTGTAGAATGAGCCTCTCAACACAACAAGTTTTTTGATTCCTCACTTTGGCCATTCTTCCTTCAGTTTTAGAAGCATTGTACTTCTTGGGCATTCAAATTAAAAATAATGGTAACTTGTAAATGGTGTTTTTTGTATGTTTTCTAGTGAAATTTCATTGTAAATGGGTGCTTTCTCGGTATAAATTGACACCCTTCTTGAGTTCTGTACATGGAGAATCATGGTTTTTTTATCTTCATCCATGTGAACATTTTATAAACATATTCATTCTCTCACCTTGTATGGGATAATAGGGGATTGATAGTGAGGCTTTTAGTTTTGAAACATTATCAATCAAATATATACAAGAAAGCCTAAGAAACAATGATATCATCTTCACACTTTGTATCTAATAGGGGGAATTGATGATCATCTACAAGTTTCGAAGAGCCTAACTCATAGCTTGAGAAATAGTGAAAATTATAGCTTCAAACCTAAACCAAAATCAAAGTTGCAACCAGAGTCAAAGTTATGAGTGTGATTCAATTTACAGTCATCATCAAACTAGTATCACAGGCACTTCCACTAGTAGAAGTCTTTAGCATCTACCTAGATTTGGAATTGTTCTAGGAACTACTTCAAGTGTTCTAGAGTTGGTTGAGACCTAAATGGTCTCCTGTCACTTTTGGGTTTGTGGTATTCCTTAAAAACTGCCTTTTCAAAGAATTAGGGAGCACTTCCTCTAGCAGAATACTTCAGCTTCTAGCCATATTTGGAATTGTTCTAGGAATTTCACTAAGCAGTCAAGTGTTAGTGGTCATACTTAAACCACCGCCAATTGGTACCTTGAGTTCTCCCACCTTATACTATCATTTCAGAGAGCACAATTAGCCAATTTCTTCCATGCATTTTTTTCATTTTTGTATTTCATCTCTCTTATTGGACTCATATGTACCCCTTCGGATTAAGGGGGGGATGTTGGACACTTAATCCACTAAGGGTATGGTGTGGAACGTGAACCATCAAGAGGAATCCAAAAGACCTTAAATGATGAATCCAACGGTCACACAATGTATCAATATGTAACATCTTTGTGAATAATAACATAATTCGCTCTTATCTTTCATTATTGGGTTCTCATTCCAATATTATGGTAGTCAACAAAGAATTCAAAGGTGATTCACCACTAGATATACTCCATAGCATAATGGAGTGGTTGAATGAAATAATAAAAAAAATTATGAACATGGAAAACAGTATGCTCAAAGGTAGAAGTTTGTGCAATTATTTTTGGGTTGAGGTTGTTTCTTGTTTAATCTATAAATTGAACAAACCTCCAAAAAATAGCTTGAAAGGTAAAGTGATTCAAGAAGCATGGAATGGTAGAAAGTGTATTTTATTTCAGATTTTTTTTTTTTTTGTATTTTTTATGCACATGTGCTAAAATAGATAAGGAGGAAACTTGACGATATGAGTGAAAATATTTTCATTGGATATAGTGAACAATCCAAAGCCTATAAGTTATAAAATACAGTCACTAAGAAATTTTTGATGAGCAGAGATGTAAAATTATTGAAGGAAAAAAATATTGGAATTATAAAGATAATTAGGAAATGGATAGTATACATCCATATTTCCCAATAGATTAATAAGTAGAAATATCAATACAGTAAGTCACATCTATCAAGATTACCAAGGTTACAAGTGCAAATTCAAGAAGCTAGTTCTTCTTCCAGTAGAGAGTCAAAAGATTCAGTGAAAAAAAAAGTACTCTTTCTTCTATTAATGATATAAGATATTTGGTAAGAAATAGAAAAACAATGAGCGTAAGGGAAATATATTAATAGTGTGATGATATGGATTTACAGACTAGTTTTTCCTTATTATCCTATCAGTGTACTTATTTTCAAGAGGTGATGAAAGAAGAGACTTGGGTGCAAGCCATGAATGAAGAGGTTAAATCTATTGAAAGGAATGATACACATGACCTTATTGATCTCCCAATAAGTAAATCTAGTATCGTTGTTAAGCGGGTGTACAAGAAAAAACTAGATGAGAAAGGTAATATACATAAATATAAGGTAAGGTTAGTTGCCAAAGGATTTTATTATAAACCAATGATTGACTATGGTAAACCTTTGCTCCAATAGAAATATTTGATACTATTCAAGCTATGTTAGACATTGCATATAGAACTAATGGAAAGTTTATCATATGGATGTGAAGTCAACCTTCATGAATGGAAAACTATAAGAGGAGGTGTATGTTGATCAACCTCTAGGATTTGAAATAAAAAGAAAAGAGTACAAAGTGTAGAATTTGAAGAAAATCTTGTATGGCTTGAAGCAAGCTCCAAGGGCTTGGTACATTCATATTCATTCATATTTACTCAACAATGGGTTTAACAGGAGTAGTTATGATCTCACTCTCTATACCAAATCAAATCAAGGTAAATTCCTTATAGTTTGTATTTATGTTAATGACATAATATATACTATTAATTTGATGTTAGATGATTCTAAAGATGCCATGAAAATGGAATGTGAGATGATAAACCTTCGTCTCTTGAAGTACTTTTTAGGAATTGAAGTTGCAATTTGCTTAAGGGATTTTCATATGGCATGAACCTTGTTCGTTAAAAATGATAATAAACCAATAATTAGAGTCCTCTTAAATGGGGAAACCTCTTTTACAATGAATACAATGTACAAAGACAATATTTGAGGATTTTAAGACTAGTTCTCCTTAGTGTATATATAGGAGACAAGGGGTAGAATTATAATAAAATGTGACCATGAGGGGTTCTAGCCTAAATAACAATAAAACAATAAAAATGTAATCACTCAATATCTAGTGCTTAATAGTGGGTTTTAGGGTTAATGTGGGTCTTATATAGGGCTTAAAATGCCCCTCCACATCAAACAAGTGTTGTCCTAAACTCTTCAATAATTACTAGTGATTTTACAAGACAGGTCATCTTTCCATGTCATGTCATCCATTAGTAGATTCTTTTGTTTGATGATGTATTGCACAATTGTTGAGTTAATCAATTATTTAATCCTTGTTTCAAGGATTGTTTCTACTTTTAGTATGATTTTCCCTTCTTCATTTATCATTGGTACACTTCCCAACTATAATTGAATAGCATAGTCATCATCTCAATTAAGTGGAAGAATCTCATTCATTAATCCAAATACTTTGGGATGGTTATTGACAACTTTATATAAATCCCATGACATAGATTATATTGGCATTTGAACATTTAGTGTACATAATCATGCCATTTCACCTTAGTGCCCCTTTATGAGTAATTTTTTATTTCCATTATATCTTATCACTTTATAGGGTTTCCCATGGATACTTCTATGATAAATTTCATCTCCTTTTGAGGTAAATATTATGAAAAGATATTGAAAATTGAAGGTCATTATTCCTAATTATTGTAACCATTGGACCCCTGGTACAATATCCACAACACCCATTTGTATTTCAATCACGGGACTATCCAAAAAATACCCCCTCCCCCATATTTAGCTTAATACTATGGCATATCCCTAAAGAATTTATGGTGCCTCCATCCACAATCATTACTTGAAACTTTGGTGCTAGATATATAAAACAATTTAGAAGTTTTGCTAATTTTTAATTAATGAAGTTATGAATATTTCTAAAATCAATAAATATGATTACCTTTTATTTTTATATATCCTTCTATATTGAGGGTTTGTGGAGTATTGATGCCATCTAATGCGTGACAGGATATTATTGGAGTAGTCTCTTCTAGCTCTAGATCTTGTGATGATTCCAATTCTTGATATTCTTCCTCTTTAGAGTCTATGTAGAAGAATTTATTCTCACTTCATTTATGCCCCTTCATGTACTTATTATCATAGTTGAAATATATGTCCTTTTCTCTTCTTTCATCCATTTGTTGAGGAGACAACCTTGCCAGTTTAGGAGAGGGGGCATGCTTTTCTCTATATATAATTACTAGTGACATATTTTGGCCATAATTTTACTTTCAAATTTTCTTGCCAAACTAAAATCGTACTCTAGAGATTTAGGTTGAAAGAGAAAAACATCTTGTTAGATTATTTCCTTTAAAGCTCCCATGAATAGGTCTAACAAATTATTCTCTGAAAATTTTGTACTTTTAGACTAAACTTTCAGAATTATTCAATATGCTCTGAAACTCAACCTTTTTTTCGAGGATTTACTAATTTATTTAAGAATGTATTTCTATTGATACCCCCTTAATGTGTTATCCATTCTTCTATAAAAACCAACCAATATAACATAATAATTTTTCCTTTCACAAATCCATTGATACCATACATGTTGGTCTTTCTCTAAAAACAAGGATGCAATATTTACCTTTTGTAAGGATGCCACTTAGTGAAGATGAAAGTATTTCTCCATTTGAAATTACCATGTTATAGGATCATTACCATCAAACTTCCCCATTTCAATTTTTTGAATATATTAGTTCTTTGGAGCTGACTTAAATCCTTGATGATGTATATCTTGGATTGAAAATTCATGATTATGGTTCTTCAAATCAATATTTGTTCTCTCCAATTGTGATATAATACTCCCCATATGAGCTTGATTCTCAAAATTAAGTGTCTCCTTATGTTCATGATTTCCATGTATCTTTACATCCCTCTTATGGAGATCTTTTTTCTTTTAAGAAGCAGGTATGAGACTTTTATTTAAAGAAGAAAGTTGGGATCTGACCTGGAACCATTACATTTCTTTAGAGTTTCCAATATCCCTTGTGGGTTTGAGATTGAGCATGTTGACTCAATCCAAGCCCTTAAGCGAGAACTCCATAATACAAAAAAAATATTCCCTTTCCAACTAATTATTTTCCAAAATAATCCCTCAACCCAAATACACTTTCTTTCCATTTCTTACTACTTATCAACTTGACTTTGACTAACTTCTCATTTTCCTTACCAATATTTTTTTGCACTTTTTCCCAACTTGAATCCAACCCATATTTTTTAGTAGATTTGGAGAGTTGTTCTTTTGAGAATGGTCTTTGTCGTATTTATCACCTTTTCCATATGTTTGATTAGCCAAAGAAATTGCATTTCCATATTTGTTTCCTAAAATTTCAATGTGGGATCCAGAGTTCACAAGAGTTTCTTGGGCTTGATCCTCCTCTATTTCTAAATTTAGTGGATCCTCTTTGACATGCATTTATTCCCAATTGTATTCTTCCTTCAATCGATCCTATTTCACAAGCACTTCTTCTTGACTTTATTTTCCTTTCTCTTTGTCCTAAGCCTCTTCATTCTTGTATACAGTATAATGTTCTATCTTAGCACATTCCCACAATTTTAGCGTTCGACTGTTTTTCTGGTTCTATTATCCTGCAATCACTTGGGGAAATTCTTGATTACATGCCCTATTTCATAACACACTCGATATTAGAAGGAGACATTTTCATAGTCAAGATTTTGAACCCATACAAATACAGAGCTATCAGAATTATGTCAGTGAGAAAACCTTTATTAAATCCATTTGCATGCATATTCAAGCATAATTCTTAAGGAAATGCTTAGTTTCTCAACTACCACAATAAAATTTCCCTATTACATTTCCAATGGAGGTTAACATATGGAGATCCCAAAGATGCAGAGGAAGGTTTGAAAGCCTTACCCAAAATGAAACCCAGGAGATTGTTTTTGTAATCAGATCAAAAGAAGAGACCAAGGCTACATGAAAAGACCAACTTTTCCCTAGAACTAGGGCCCTCAACCCTAAATAGTCTTCTTATCCTCAATATTATCAAATACAATAGCACAAAAATATTGAGCTAGAGGATAAATAGTCAGCTCATCAAACAAAAAAAGTTTCCATAAATTAGAAATCCATTTATTAACATTAATCAGCCATTGCCAAGATCCATTAAATCTAAAAACCATTCCTTATTTTGAAAAAAAAAGCACCACTAAAGGATTCTTCCCCTAGGGGAACATCAAAGGAAGAAGCTTCTTAAACTATTGGGAGAACAAGTTTGGATTTCAACATGATAGATGTATGATCCAAAGTACATAAATTAATATTTAATTATTTAGAGTTTCTTAAATTAATTATTTAGATTTTTAAAGTCTTCTTATAATATCTATTTGTTATAAAAGATATGACATCTAGAAAAGTGTCATTTCATAGCAACTAATTTAGGAAAATAGTTAGGAGTGTCGTCACAACTGCATTAAATGTAAATAGACACTTGTAAATGAAATAAGTGATCCATAACAAAATTATTTTATGACACAAGCTTATTTAAAAGTTGTTTCTCTCCACTTGCAAGTGTGTGGAGTGATAGTGTGTAAGAACTCGCAGATTTTATGTAATTTTTGTTTTCCTTATTAATAAAAATTGTGTGTCTAAGGAGACTTTTGATATTATTATGGTATCAGAGCTTCAATGACACAGATGATGTGAAGAGAAGATTCCAACTCTATGGCTTTTGGAAAACTCCATCAAATTGATTGGTATGAAAAATGTTCAACTTTTATTAAGGAAAAGAAATTTTGTTTTTGAATTAGTAACTGTTTCATTTTTATTAATAATTATCTAGATTATTAATAAAAAAAGAGACTTTTCTTTTTCTTTTTCTTTTTTTTTTTCTTTTCTTTTTCCGCTATGTATTAAAATTTGTAATCCCAAGTTGCAGAAGAAATTTAGATTTGTGCCCAGGAACATATATTTGAATTAAGACTACAACACCATAGTTGACACCATAGATGTCTCGGCACCACAGAACCTCAAAGCCTTCTCTCCTTGGATCAACACCACAACGAAATATCACCCAACTTTAATTGCACCTACAAAATCTATCTATGGGGAGATCGAATCTGGTTTTATATGTTGCATGTTGAATTGAGCCTAGAACCTTCATTTTAGATCATGTTCTCACTGTGAATGTTGGCCATCATACATGTTCAAAACCAACCCATAGCTCACATCAAATACCATGCAAAGGACCAGTGAAGGACCAATGTAAATACTTCACGATTGGAGGAGTGGTCAATTTTTCTCTTGAATGTTACTATTAAGGTGAAATTCAACGTTTGAGTATAGTGGAAGCCTTCATTGATATATATTTTTCATGAAATTTGGTAAAGAGTGTGCCAGGTGTCTTTCTCAATGGATCTATGGTTGTCAATCGCATAAACTGGTAAGCTTCTTATTCAAGATTTGCAATGTTTGAAGGTGCAACTCGCCTTAATTCATCTCCAAAGATTTTTCCAGCACATGGAATTATAGTACACGCACATGGGCATTTATGATAATCAATGGGAATTAATGAACTTTTATGAAATGTTTAAACATGGAGAACTCTTTCTAGATATAGAAGTTAATGTTTAGTTATGAAAGGAGCACTCTTTTATGTTAGTAAAAAATATGTTACATTGTTCTCCCAAAAAGGAAATGTGTAAAGTTTTTTAATGGAGTGATAAGGTGTAATTATATTTTGAAATTTTTAATTTTAGTGGAGAGATAAGGTGTGAATCTTATTGAAATTCGTAATTTTGGAGTAGTAAGGTGTAATTTTGGAGTGATAAGGTGTAAACTTTTGAGTGAAACAAGTTTGTAATCTAATGTAAGTTTTACATTGAGGCTAGGTACAATCAAAAAAGTCAAATTGCAAGTTGTAAAAGTCAAATTTTGAAAGTTTCATTGTAAAATTTTAGAGAAGTTGACTATAGCCAAGTGAAAAGCTCAGTCACTTTTCTCCTCAAATGACTATACGAGGGTCGAGGCCAAGCCTTGATAGATCATTTTTTGTGTGTGGCCCTATGTGTGGTGTGTTGTCCATGTTATTTTTGTAGTGCATGATCTATCTTTGTGCATACATTTACTTTTACAATGTTTGAGCTAGTAAATTTATTTTGTGAGTCTGTCAAACTTGAAGGATCAAAGAATTATAAGACACGGAAAAGACACATACAAAGCATTTAGATTTACAATAAACTTTGGCAATATGTATGCGACAGTGATGTTAAACCAAACAAACATATAGATGCAATGTCACTAGCTAAATGGGAGATAAAGAATGCCAAAGCATTAACATTAATTAAATCTTTGGTTAATGATGAAATGTATGTTCAAATTTAAAATGCTTCTAATGCATGGTCTTCTTGGAAGAAATTTAAAGATTTATTCGATACACAACCAAAATCTAAGAGAGTTGATCTTCAATTGAAGTTGCTTCAACATAAATTGACAGAAGGGGGAGATGTACTTGAGTACATTTCCAGACTTCAAAATATTAAGCAAGAAATATCAAAGGCTAGATTTCAAGCAATGGATAATAGTTTCATGACCACTATTTTGATTACTGCTTTTCCTTATTCATATACACATTTCTTGGAAACTTTGCAAGTAACTGGAAAGATAGAGAAGTTAAATTTTGATGAATTAAGTGAAATACTAGCTCAACATGACAAATATTTTGGAAGGAAGGAACGGGTTGGAGAAGATGTCTTCTTTACAGAAGCTAGCACTAGTAAATCTTCAACTAAGAGATCCATGGGTAGAGGAAGAGGGCACAACAATCAAAATCAAGGAGCATATAGAGGACAAGGTCCTGGTATAATTTAAGACAGAGGGAACAACTTCAGCAGAGGCAACAGTTTTGGCAGAGGCAACATTCAAGGCAAAGGAAACAATCAAGGAAGAGGAAAAATTCAAGGCAGAGGACAAAATCAAGGTAGAGGACAAAGTAGAGATAGAGGACAAATTCAAGGCAGAGGCAGATATTTCAATCAAATTGTTTGTAAAATAAGCAATAAAATTGGTCATTATGTTGAATTTTTTTCGAACTTCTATTGAAAAAATTTCAAAGTTTCAACAACATTTGGCACATTTTCTAATGATAAAGAAGTTGATGACTCATAATATGTCTTCACTACACTTCAAAGTTTAGAATAAATAGCATTACAAGTCTCCACATATCTTAAAAGTGATTATGAAGATGTTTGGATCATAGATACATGGGCAACACAACATATGACTTTTCGACGTGACTTCTATTGGAGTTTTCAACAGTGCCAACTCAACTCAATATTTCTTGCAGATGATACAAGACACACACCTTATGGAAAAGGTGTAGTAAAATTTTATCTTCCTAGCATTGGAGAAAAACTAATTTCAAATGCTTGGTATGTCCCAACATTCCAGAAGAATTTGTTGTCATTAGTCATGATTCGAAAATAAAGACAATAAGTTGTTATGGAGGATAGCTTCGTAAAAATTAATTCCATTAAACAGAAGATGAAGACAGTCATGAAAAGATATGGAGATGGAAAACTTCTAAGGATGAAAGGAACAGTCATTCCACAGAAGTCTGATTTTGCAGGAGCAACACGTATAGATATTTCAACAATAAAGTTGTGGCATGTTAGATATGGTAATTTAAACTTTGAAAGTATCTCTCAACTTCAAAAGAAGGGAATGGTTAAAGGACTTCCAACTTTTAATAAATAAAATGCAAGATGTGAAGCTTTCATTTACGAGAAACAAAGTCGAGATATTTTTCCAACAAGTTCATAGCGTGAAAACAGGCATTTGAAATTGGTTCACATTGACATTTTTGGACCTCTACAGACTTCTATAGGAGGATGTAGATACTTTTTACTCTTCATTAATGATTTTAGTAGAATGACTTGGGTTTCTCTTTTGAAACAAAAGTCAGAGACCCTTAAAAAATTCAAGACTTTTAGCTAAGACTTTTAGCCAACTACTTAAGAATGAAGTTAAAGAGAAATTTGGCACTCTTAGGATAGATAATGGAGGGGAATTCACTTCTAATGAATTCCAAACTTATGGCAGGAAAAATGGTATCAAAATACAACTTACAAATGTCTACACTCCACAAAAAAATTGGAGTAGTAGAGAGAATGAATCACACCTTTTTAGGGATGAAAAGATCCATGTTAACTTAAAAAAATTTAAGTCCTTCATTTTGGGCAGAAGCAATACATACATCAGTTTACTTAAGGAACAGGTCTCCTACTACTTCTTTGGATGGAATTAGACCATATGAAGCATGGTTTGGTTTCAATCCTCGAGGCAAACATCTTAGCATTTTTGGTTAAATATGTTATGCCTTAATTCCAAAATATAATCGAACTAAGCTTGAATCATGAAGTGTGAAGTGTACATTGATTGGGTATCCTGCTAAAAAGAAGGGATATCATCTTCTATCCAATGGAAATTGTATTGTCAGTGAGGATGTTATATTTGATGAAACAAAAAGTAAGAGTGCCACAGAGATAGAAAGTCTTCTACGGAAATTTGAAACTAAGGGAGACAAAAAGGAAAGAAAAATACAAAATCAAGCAATTACACAACATTGGTATGATATTGAATTGACTTAATCAGAAAATGGTTCATCCAGCTCACCTACTTCACCTAGAACATTTGGATATTCTAGAAGATCATCTGAATCTTCTAGCAGCAGTTCATATGACAGTGACTCTCCACCCCCTAAACCTTCAGATGATTGAAGAACATCTTTTTTATATCGATCCATTTTATAATGATGGTTATTATTCATATCCACAAACAAGTGAACATCAAATGCATAAATGAGCTATTAAACTTTTGAAGGATGTCAGGCTAGATGAATAAAACAAAATAGGAACAAGAAGTTCATAAAGAAATGAAAAAAAAATCCTTAATAACAAATGATTTTACTGAGCCCTCCACACAAAAATAGGCAGTAACACATGTAGAATGGAAAAATGTAATCGTTGAAGAATACAAGGCAGTGATGAAAAATAACACTTGGAAACTTGTTAATTGTCCTAAAAATGTGAAACCCGTCAGATGCAAATGGGTTTACATAATTAAGTATAATCCATATGGAGACATTAACAAGTACAAGACAAGGCTTGTTGCAAAAGGTTTTGCACCATAAGAAGGAATCATCTATGATGAAACACTTGCACCTACAACAAAATGAAACACCATCAGATTAGCACTTGCATTAACAGCTCAAAAAGGATGGAAAGTACATTAGATGGATGTTAAAAGTGCCTTGATCAATAGAAACTCGTAGGAAGAAGTATATATGACTCAACCTCCAGGTTTTGAGATCGAAGAGAAGGAACACAAAGTATGCAAAGTGAAAAGGCTTTATACAGATTAAAACAAGATCCATGAGTTTGGTATGCAAAAATGGATGAGTACATTTGCAAGGTTGGATTCAAGCAAAGTGAATCTAATGATACCTTATATGTACACCAACAGGGTAAAATTCTGGTGATTCTAGTTATGCATGTGGATGACTTGATCATTACTAGGAACAATAATGATCATATTATGCAAGTAAAGAAAGAGTTACAGGCTAGATTTAAGATGATTGATCTGGGATTACTTCACTACTATCTTGGAGTTGAAGTATTCCAACATCCAAACAATATTTTCATTAGTCAAAGAAAGTATGCATATGAACTACTAAGAATATTTTGGATGCAATATTGCAAGTCGGTTCTCACCCCAATGGATTAAAACTTAAAACTTTCAAAATTTGTAAGGGGGGAATTGGTGAACGTTACTACTTATAGACAATTGATTGGAAGCTTGATCTATCTGACAACCACTAGTCTTGAATTATCTTATGCAATTAGTATTCTCTCACATTTTATGCATGAACCAAGGGAAAGCCACTGGAATGTAGAAAAGAGGGTCCTTAGATATATCCAAGGGATGAAATATTTTTTTCTTATTTACAAAAAGACTAAGAATTTTGTACTTGGTGGATATTTAGATGCAGATTTTACTGGAAGTATTGATGATATGGCATCAACATCAGGTTATTTGATGAACCTGGGTTAGCTGCAGTTTCTTGGAGTTGCAAGAAGCAAGCTATTGTGGCCACTTCTTCGACAGAAATAGAATATATATCAGCATGGGAAGCAACATGTGAAATTGTTTGGTTGTGCAAAGTTTTGTAGGATTTAGGTGTTCCTGAAGAAGAAGCCACATCTTTATTCATCGATAGCTATTCATCCATAAAACTTGCCAAAAATCTAGTTTTCCATTCCAAAACAAAGCATGTGGACACAAAGTATCATTACATCGAGATACTCATCGCAAAGGACATCATCAAACCAGTATATTGTTCTTTAGAAGATCAAATCTCATATATTTTCACAAAACCACTTGGCAAGATCAAATTTACTAAGTTTAGGGAAGAGCTTGGTATTTCTTGTAATGTACCTTTGGATCAAAGAGGGGAATGTTAGATGTATGATCCAAGCTACATAAATTAATATTTAATTATTTATATTTTTATTAGATTAATTATTTAGAGTTTCTTTAGATTAATTATTTAGAGTTTTAGAGTCTTCTTAGAATATCTATTTGTTATAAAAGATATGGCATCTAGAAAGGCATCGTTTCTTAGGAACTAATTTAGGAAAATAGTTAGGAGTGTTGTTACAAGTGAATTCAATGTAAATGGACACTTGTAAATGAAGTAAGTGATCCATAAAAAAATTAGTTTAGGACACAAGCTTATTTAAAGCTTGTTTCTCTCCAATTGCAAGGGTGTGGAATGATTGTGTGTAAGCACTTGTAAATTTTATGTAATTTTTATTTGCCTTATTAATAAAAAAATTGTGTCTGAGGACACTTCTACTATTACAACATGGCACTGTAAGAAACCTTGGCTTGAGTCGCCTAAGAAGAATAGCTTATAGAACTAGTTGTCATTCCTTAAAGAGTGACTATCTTCTCCACTAAGTCACAAAGATTCTCCATTATCTGAATTTCTAGAGTCATGTTGTGGAAATCTATGAGGAGATTTGTGTAATCATAGAGAGTATTGGTTAGCTAGGGAGAAACCCTATTTGTTGCAAGCGTCTTCAGATCTTAGTCCACCATTCTATAGTACATTCTTAGCGAGATCTTTTAATAGAATGTTTTGTAATTATTTTATTTCTTCCCTGGTGGATTTTTGCATTTCTTCCTTATTTTCATTCATCTTCTTTTCTACTTGTCTTTTAATTTTTTCATGAGAACCTGATAAATCCACCTTTTTCAACATACTACCATATATTTCATTAACTTTCTTCTCTAATTGAGATAACCTAAATTTTCAATCTTCACTTTCTTCATGAGTCAAGGATAAGCCTTTAGTAGATTTAATTGTTGCAATAACCTTCTTTGGAGGAATGTTGAGAAATAGCAATAGTACTTCAATATATTAAAACTTTTAGTTCCCCAAAAAAATGAGATCTTCTTATCAATGGTTAGGTCAACTGAAAGCTACGTACCTTAATTTAGAGAATATTTGAATGTACAAAGATTTTTGTGATATTTCTCTAAGATTTAACTCCTTTTGGATCTAAAACTTTGGTATGTAATACTGTGTCTTTCTTGCAATTCCATAAGTGCAAATAGAATTTGTTGGGCCAAGTGAAAGTTATGCTAATTTTCCTAAAACTTTCTAATTTTTGGCTTCCCCCCATGAAAAACTTGTATATCATGCCACGTATTTAGTTCTCCAAATGCCATTCTAAAATTTGTACCTAAGTTACTTTTGTATGTCTCCTTAAATTAAAAAATATTTCATAGTTTGAAAAGTCCCGGAAAATAATATAAAGCAAAATACCAAAGCTAACATGTTTAGAATTTATTTCAAGATTGTTCACAAACCCTAATTTCCACAAAGTATAACTCTAAAAGTATAGTGAACGAAATTATGAAAATTGAACCATATGTTCCCCAAGATTTTCTTATTATGGTCCAAGTTTCACTATTTGAACAATTCTAGAGAAAAAAAATATTTCAAAAATCACAAACTAACCCATTTGAAATTAATTTTAAGAGCATTCAGTAACTTGGAATTCCTTAGAACATATGTCCAAAACTATAGTGAACCAACATCTAAAATTTGAACTAAATGTTCACCAAGATTTCACCTCAATGTGGTCCAAATTTAATGGTTTAAAACCTCACAGGAAAAAAAGCTGTAATGGAAATTTTGAACTGACCTTATTTCAGGAGCATTCAAGAACCCTAACTTCATTGGAGTATATCTCCTAAAATATAACAAACCAAGATTTGAAATTTGAATTCAATATTCTTAAAATTGCTCCTCAATATTCTCTAAGTTTCGCCATTTTAAACCATCCAAATAAAAATTTATAGCAAAAATGTTGTGTTAACCTATTTTATGCAGCAAAACCCTATGATCGTGAGCTCGGATGCCAAATGTTATGAACCTTGCACCATAAAAAGGATAAGAAACAAATAATTATAGCCCTCTTCAAGTGGGAAACCTACTTTTACAATAAACACTATATACAAGACAATATTTGACGATTCTAAGACTAGGTCTCCTTAGTGTATGTGTGTGTATGTAGGAGACAAGGGGTACAATTACAATAAAATGGCACCATGAGGGGTTCTAGTCTACATAAAAACATAACAATAGAAATGTAATCACTGAATATCTAGGGTTTAATGAGGGGTTTTAGGGTTAACAAGGGGCTTATGTAAGGCTTAACATCATATGTTAACAAAATTATGCTATATATACCTTAAGGAATATCACTGGAATGATGGGAAAAAATTGAGGGATAATGTAGGTACAACTAATTATGGATTGTGGTACACAAGTTCTAATGATAACATACTTACAATATTCAAAGAAAATGATTTTGTTGTCATTATTGATGATAAGAAAAGCACTTCAACGTATACTTTTCAATTAGGCAAAAATCTGATCTCAAGTGATTCTAAGAAACAACTAATTGTCTCAATCTCTTCCAAAGAAGTAAAATATGTAGCAACCCCTATAGGAATGTGACATGTCGTATGGTTAAGAAGACATTTAAAATACCTTGCACATGCGGAGGAGTCAATTTCCATATTTTGTGACAATATTTTAGCAATTGAATTGTAAAAGAACCATGTGTTTCACAAGAAAAGAAAGCACATTGACACACACTATCTCTTCATTAAGTATCTTTCCAATAATGATGATATATTTCTTCAATTTTATGGATCTAGAGATCAACTAGCAAACATCTTCACCAAACTATTGGAAATAAATTTTTTGAATTTTAAAGACAACAGTTAGGCACCATCAATGCTTATGAACATAATAGTTGATGTTAAGGGGGAGTGCTAAAAAAATCGCTCATGCTAGCTAATCTAATCAAAAATTTAATTGTCAGTCCAAATTATTTTTAAAAATATATCTTTAGACACTATTAGTCCATATCTTTTAGAAAATTATTGATATTTCTATAAATAATTAATATTATATATTTTAAAACCATTCTTAATTTAATTAAAAACTATTAATAATTAGAAGAGCATACAATGCTCTATGTATTTTTAATGGATTTTGTTAAATGATTAATATTATATATTTTTAAACCATTCTTAATTTAATTAAAAATATTAATAATGAGAAGAGCATATGTATTTCTAATTGATTTCATTCCTATCTATGTCAACTTGCTTATTAATGCATAAAATTTATGTCAAATTTTAAATAAACATGGTGTATTTTGAATTTAAAATGAGTAAAAATTTGAAAATATTTTTAATTCAAAATTTTAAAATTTACACTATTAAAATCAAATTTCCTCTCTTAATTAAAAAAAATAAAAAAAAATAAACCATATATCATTGAGTTCCATTTAAAATTTCACTTCTTTGAAAGGTCAACCTAGATTATTTTCTTTCTTGATAACTTTACATGCAAAATATTCACTAAAAAGTAACATGATTTGACATTAAAGTCGATTCAAAGTTTTACTTCTTCCCAAAGACTTGGCTTATTAGAAAGAAAATATTTACTAGACCAGGCTTCTTATTTTGCTGAAGAGATCTTTGAAATAAGTAACAAATATGTTGAACGTTGAGATTTCATTTTATATGGGAGGAAATATTTCTTTAACTTCATCTATGTGAATGTATATCATATCAAAGGGAATATTTCTCTTAACTTTTCATCAAATAGATTATAAGTGGAGAAATAAGAAGTACTTCACATTAACTGTTTGTGCATCAAATGGAGACCTAAGATCACTTGTGCTTCGCGTTTAAATAAGAAATGGATCATCTGTGACTGTTAACATATTTTTGAAAATGATGTTACGCAGATTGCAAGTTATGAAAGTTGTTTGAATGTAAAGTGAGATTATTCGGTGCTTTATAAAAATCATATTCTGTTTTATCCAATTATATATATATATATATATATAATAATTTTTTTATTTATTGTATTGGGAGGTGGCAGTTTAATATGGAGGAAATGATGTAACAATTCTAAAATTAAACATTTTTAATAAATAAATAAATAATTTTAACAAAAGATTAATTATATTTAAATGTCGATATAGTAATAATGAAAATTACGCACACAGAAAACCCAATGCTTTATAAAATAAAATAGACGGTTGAAATGGTTGAAAATATATTAAAGTATAGATGCACTAAGACCTTTTAATACTTCTCTTTGAAAAAATAATAGAAAATCACTTAATTATTTTAAATAAATATAAAGTAAAATAACATAATCACATGATTGTTGCAATTCTATTGGCAACATCTATATGTAACATAGTTCAAAATTAACATAGCAGAAATTTTGGCACATGTATTATGGAAAAAATTCATTTGTTGTAATAGTTGATTTGGGACAAACATGACATAAAACAATTTGTTCAACATAGTTTAAAAGTAACATAGTAGAAATGATGGCACATGTGTATTTTGGAAAAAATCCATTTCTTGCAATTATTGATTTGGGACAAATATGACATAAAATAATTTGTTCATGTGGATATAGTACCACTTGAAACATTTTGAGATAGTGGTCACCATTTTGATCTAGATTTTTGAAAATTTTGTTTTGTATTTTCAAATTTAGGGTTTGGATTAGTTAAATTATTGCATTATGTTTAGTTAGATTGCACCAATGGATAGTTTTGATGTTGTTGTACTAGTAGAAATATTGTGCTCGGTGTATTTAATTGTAGTAGAAGACAATACAATACCTGAAATTAATTTAAAATGAGGTTCATTGTTCCTATGAAACACTTTAATATTTTCAAAAAATATGTAAATATTTTTTCCGTGGTCCATATTGGTAGGTATTTTCTATTTATAATTACAAAAATCCTTTTCCACCTGTAAACTTGGAGCTTAGAAAGCAACAATATTGATGCTAGGAGTTGTTTAAAAAGAGAATGGCCATTGATGCAGGAAGCTACTGAGAGAAGGAGACGGAGGGAATATAGTTTATATTCTATATTGAATATGTTGCAAGTACCCAAATGTCCTATGGATCCATTAATTGGTTTTTGAGATCCAAAAAGCCACAATCTCATCATATGTGATGAATTTCATCATATAACCTAGTTTGTGCAATGAACAATGAAGAAAGTGCTTGAATATTCATCTCCTTCGAGTTTCTCATATTAATCATGTATATGAAATACCAAATAAACCATTAATTATTCCTCGTTGTTATTAATGTTAATAACAAATTAAACCTCAAAAATTTGTAATTAAGTGTATTCAGGAGTGAGATCTATGTCAACGTTAATCTGCATTGACATTTAAGATAACATTTAGACATGAAATAACGCTCCAAAAAAGTTAGATCTAAATGAATTTTAAACTTGGGGATGTTGTTGTACTTCCAAGACTTTTTCTGCATTATAGTAGTAGTGTGTTGATGACACTTCAATGGAATGGAGTTTAATAGCACAATCGAAGTCCAACTAATCGATTGGTGAGATTTGGTGTTCTAACCATTTATTAAGTTGTAAATATATGAGAATTAGATAGACTTACCATAAATGTGATCTTGCTTTGTTATTTGTAGCAAAATTAGGCTAAATTTTTTTAACGGAAAACATATAAGACAATGAAAATATAAGTACTTAGGTTAGATTTTCACTATATTTGCATATGCATAATAGAAGATGATCAAGTGAGGTATCACATTATCAACCTTATAACTATATGTTACTTTATTTTAGACTCTCCATTCTTTTGATATGTCAATTTCTTTGAAGGTTTTAAGTGGATGAAGTCAATCCCCTTTCTAAGATTTTGATGATTTTCAATAATCTTGATAATATGTATTATGGATCTAATATGTACGCTTAATATATTATATTATTATAATATTAAATCTTAATTAACCATAGAGAAATATTTACATTATATATTATAATATTATGTTAAGTGGATGAAAGCAATCTCCTTTCTAGAGTTTTGATTATCAACAATCTTGATGACATGTCTTATGGATCTTATATATATATATATATATATATATATATATATATATATATATATATATATATATATATATATATATATATATATATAGATATATATATACACATATATATACACGATGAAAAATCACAACTTTCTACCAAGTTAAATCAATATATGCACAAGTGCATTCATATATTGTCCCTAAAGATCATTTTTATGTGCTTGAAACACTCATCGTAGCCTAGCTACCAATAATAACATATACCTAGGTAAATTGGCTTTCTCTTTTTTACATTTTTACCTTTGAACTTTGTGCCAAATCCCAGAATTTGGAGTGGCCATAACAATTACCAATTCTACTCCTTCTAATTTTTCTAACACTTCCTTATCTGAGTCTGAGCTCTCAGAAACACATGTTTTCTTTATTCCAACTTCTCCTTGGCTATTTTTTTTCCTCGCGTTGTTTTCCAGGAGTCTAGATAACCACTAAATCAGTGCTTTTCTTGGTATGATTAGCAGGATCCTTCTCCTTCTCTTCTCCTCCCTCCTCCTCTTGGGAGCCTTCTTGATTATGTGCCTCTAGTTGTTGTTGACTCTCATCCATTTCTTCATATTTTTCATCTGAAAAAGGTGGATCTAAAAATTTCCATCCCTTTAGATTTTTTGGTCTCCCCTTTGTTGTTTTTTTGCTTGAGGGCATGAATTTTGCAGGTGCCTTGTATGATGGAAAATCCAACACCCGAAGGTAGTGTTTTCAAAATCTAACCATGATGTCAACTTGAAGCCTTGATGAGTTAGATGGATGCAATCTAGTAGGCCTTTTCTTAGGTCTATCTCCAGTAAAATGTAGGAAAAGGTAAAGATACATTTGTCCATTCTTTCTTGATCCATATTTAGAAATCTTGCTAGTGAATTTCCAGTGCCTTCTAAAACTTGATTGTGCCAAAAAGGAAGAGGGATATTATGTAACCTTACCCATACTGATATCTTCATAACCACCATTGTTGTGGCATCAAAATCTGGGAACCATGGAGTTACAAAGAGACCCACTCTTCCCCAAAACCATGGTCCTTCATTTATGACATATTCTAGGTCTTTCTGATTATTGTATTGAACCACAAAAAATCCCTTCGTGCACTCGTAAATATCACAGTTCTTAGTCCAATTGAGGTATATCCATTGATGTAAATCTTCATACTTGGGATAGAAACCATTAAATGAACATATAATAGCTCTGGCTTATAGAACAATGAAAATACCACTCACTTCTAGTAATTCTACTAATAGATCTAGTGCTTTCTCCATCTTCTCTAGTAGTTATGGACCTATGATTATTAGATTTAGGGTTTGTCTATCTAGTGTGACAACTTTCCCTCTCACTAAGTCCTTAAAAGAAATTGTACCCTTGATAGCAAAAGATGATTTGGGTGGAATGCTCATTATTGGGGCTCCACTTTGCAACCTCAAATTTAAAATTATTGTCGAATTATGTTCTTGTTACAAGTCTATTTGGGCACATCACTCCCAAAATTCAGATGAGTACTTTTAGGACTCATAAAACCCTAATTCAATTGTTACATGCCCTAGAGAAGTCAACTCATTGGATGCCTCCTTCTATGAAAGTTTCATGGCCTGAAGCCCTCCTGAAAAGCCTCCTTGGGACACCAGCGCAGCCCAAGCCCTGAGATAGTGCACTACAGAGAAATCAGGCACACTATGGCCTACACTGCAGTGCACTTAGGCCCTCTTTAGCCTGCACTAGGCGAGATTGAGCGAAATTTGCATAGGAATCTGGGAATATTCCTTCATTCTAGATGATTCTAGAAGGTTCCCATCTCTTATCTCTCCCTATGAGCTCAAAATTGGATAGGCTAAGGATCAATTAACCTCTTATCCTCTCATCCCTTGCTCCATGGAAACTAACTCCATGTTTGGAAGGCCATTCAATACCCTCATTTATGACAAAACCACCTCCATTTCCTATAAATTGAGCAATCATCATAGTGATCAAGGTGCTAGAATATGAAGTTTGTAAGGAAATTCTATTGGTCTAAGGATTGATTTTATGTAAAGAAATGTTATGCTGCTAGAGTGTTGAGCTTTTGATGTGGCGAGGGTTGAACTGAAGCTGGAGGAGTGGTACAGAATCGAACTGTATTGGGTGATACTCTTCCTTCTACATTAATAAAGAGCTTATTCCTTTTCTCATATGATTTTCATATCTGTGATGATTATGTGTTTCAATGTATTCGATTCCATTGTTTTAGAGTTGATAGTTCATATATGATTTGATCGTTTCTTGTTTCTGTTTCTCTTGATGCAGGTACCTTTTGAGTAGATTTAGTTCAAGTGGGAGCAACGGGAGTGATTCAAAAGAGATTTAGGAAGTGAAAGGTAACAAGTAAGTTCCTCTATCTCATCTATCTTCTATAAGAAAAGGTTAAACTACTTTCATTCTGTTGTTCTAGGTGTAGTCATCCACCTAGGGAAGATGTGTTTATCCGTAGATGAAAATTCCATGTAACAAATCGGTGACTCCACTAAGGAATGACTGTCGTTATTTGTGTCTTACCCTCATCATATCACACCCTAGTAGACTTTTATTAGCTTTATTGATCTTATTTCAGTCTTTTTGATGTGTTTTTAGTCAAAAATTGTGCTTGAATGTCCCTTGAATTGACTCTCTAGCACCAGTGCAGTATTAGTCTTGACATAGTGCACTGCAAAGCAGCTCTTGCCTTAGAGACAGTGCATTGCAGCACATTGTCTCCCTCTTTGGCCTGCGCTGTTCCATCTTAGGCTAAAAAACACACCTTTGGTCTAATTTTTCCAAAGTTGCTTCTCTTGTTGTTTGCTGAAAGATCAATGATGTTTGTGGTTCTGAAATCAACTTGTATTTTTCCTCCTAGCCCTATTTTGGCCTTGATTGTTTACTGTTTCTTAAATGATATCTTTATCATTATCAATTCATTGTAAAAGTTAGCTTATAGTCGATTAATCTTTGCTAAAAAGAAAGTGTTGTAAAAGTATTCATTTCTTTCGAAAAGGAACTGTCGTAAAGTCTTCATTCTTGCAAAGGATTGACTAATTGTATGTGCATTAGTTTCCTTTTGTTCATCTCAACATTAAGGGAATTGAAAAGAAAAAATTGCATCATGCATATTGTAGTTTGTGACTTCTTGATAGGAATAGCTAGGGAAATTTCATTAGGTGTGCTCTTTGCTCTTTGTCAAAGATCTGATTGCTCTATCCCTTACTAGCTATGGCTTTCATTGTTTAAATCAAATGAAAAGAATGTTTATCATCTTAGTTGCATTATAGGAGTTTCAAAAACATCGCATGGTGAACCTTGAAAGGAAAATTCTTAACAAGATCAATTTAAAAGGTATCTCAATTAACCTAATGGAGCATTATAACTTAACACATAACATTTAGAGGTCTAGGCTAGAGACGTCTTCCGATGTCATTAAACATAGCATTTGTCATTAATTGTCTGCGATACATTCCGAGTGTGATACCTCATTCCACGTACATAAGTATATCGTAGTGCATCCATGTACCTTCGGGTATATAGGGCGGTGTTATAGTATGAAAAGTATAATGGAATGCTCTCACTGTGTAGTTTTACATTAGACAACGCTAATATGGATTGGGCCTCCACTTACTTTTAGGTATATATGGGAGGACTACATTAGGTTGCTATCCATCCATAAGTAACCGAGTCAGCCGCCTTGTACACTGTGATACACCAAACACAACATTCGGGGAGATTCCCTAAACGTATGTTAAGTCCTTGGTTTACTGAGGCAGTATATTGCAGTTCAAAGTTTCTTGGTAATCATTTTGCCTAGATTATCCCTCTTTTGTTTTGTTATGTTATTTTTATTAAAATAAATTAATTGACCATGGATAACGTCCTCCACGTCACTCCTTAGTTGATCTTAGGTTGAAACATATGGCAACAACTCCGGAGTCCACCGATCAAGGAATTTCTTTTGATGGGAATCCTAGTCCTTTTCCTTCTTTTGGAAATATTGGTGCTCCTTATATGGCTACATTGTGCCTTCTGGGACTTACCATCGGTTTTCTAGTATGGTTTTTCTCAACCTACTTGGCCCCACAACTGAATATTCCTACAACTAGACAGAATCAACCCCCAGTTGATCCTAAAGTTGACCCTTTACCTTCTTCATCGGCTATTTCTTCCTCCACTTCTTCCTCTTCGCCTGGTGAAAGTATTGACACTAGTAACTAGGTGGATAAGAAGAAGAAGAAGAAGAAGAAGAAAATTTAGCAAGGAGGAAACCAAACAACCATTGCTTTGAATGCAACTTCTGATGAGAAACGGTCTGATAAGCTACATAAACTTCGATATCCTTGCAAACTTTGTATTGGAGACCATCTTCTTCGAAATTGTTCTGGTATTTCTCAGATCTTAGAAGAATGGTCTTCTCATTCACATCATCCTGTGTCATCAACTTATGGAGATCATATTGGTGACACACCATCAACTAGTGGTAGTAAAGTTCATGGAAAGAAGGGTAAAGTTAAGTCTATAGTTTATGTGAAGGGAATCACCCCATTCCTTTGTACCTATCTGGATGAAGCCCACAAAGTGTTGGATAACCATCCTGCTTCTCCGCAGTGACTTCCATCTAGTTACAGGAGACTCTCGCTTAATCCTTCACTAGTTGATGAAGTGACTGGCCTAAATCAACCATCGGTCAAACCCACTCTCTCTGAATGTGAATCCCATGAGTCTATACCTGACCGATCACAGGTCGAGGAAACAGTTGACCCGATTTCACCTTCAATTAATTGTACCTTTCCCATAGAGAGTGAGTATGATAACACTGAAGTTCTTTTCGTTTCTTCAGATTCCAATGAGCTCGAAGTCAACCCTCTTATTCCATTAAGACAGGAGGAAAATCCTCCCGTTCTCGTAACTCAAGGGGTTAATTCTCCCGTTCTTACGGTACCCCCTCCAAGTAGTCTGGTCACTTCCTTCGATTGGAATCAACTGGTAGGATGTCGTCTTCCTTCTTATGTGCCTTTCCAAGTCATAGTACAGGTTTATAATATGATTGTATCTGGCACTATTATAGATGAAGATGCATCTGTAAGTATCATTTCCTCCACTGCTTGGCAGTTGCTTGGTTCGCTGCCACTTGTGCTTGTTACCCAGAATCTGTTGGATTTTAACAAAGTAACCAGTCAACCATTAGGGATCCTTCCTCAGTTGCTTATTACTTTGGGAGGAAAAATTGTTTATCTCAATTGGATGGTAGTCCCAGGCCCTTTAGATTACAATTTACTTCTTGGGCGTGACTATGTTTATGACATGGGAGCTATAGTTTCAACACTCTTTCGAGTGATATGCTTCCTGCATGAAGGCAGAATTATCACCGTTGACTAACTATCATTTCCCGGTTCAAATATGGCTTCCTGTCAACCATCTTCCCTAACTGGTCCTTTTGTCCCAATGGTATCTTCCCCGCCACGGGTCAATTGTGTGGCAACCTGTTCCATGCCTACATCAACTGACGATCAATTCTGTGATGTTTTGCATTATGTATTGGGGGCATTAGAACCAAATCTCCCAAATGGATTCCTTGCTATGTATCCCTTTCAGAGCATTGTTCTCCCATCTGATGAGAACCTCTTGGAATTCATGACCTCTTATGGGTTGTGATCAAGGAATCATGAGGATAGTTCCTGGTCTTGTGTCAACCTCGTTAAAAAATGAAACAAAGGGTATCAGTATAGTTCCTTGTCTTGTGTCAACCTCGTTAAAAAATGAAACAAAGAATATGAGCATAGTTCCTTGTCTTGTGTCAAGCTCATTAAAAAATAAAACAAGGAATATGAGGATAGTTCTATTACTATGTCAACCACATTAAAAAATGAAACAGGTCCCAGAGCATAGTTCCTTGTATTATGTCAAGCTCATTAAAAAATGAAACAAGGAATCTGAGCAGAGTTCCTTGTCTTATGTCAAGCTCACTAAATAATGAAACAAGGTCCCCTGGAGCAAAGTTCCAATTCGAGCCTTTGATTAGATCTCGTAAAATCCTAGTCGAGTCTTTCATTTGATCTCGTAAATGAACCTTCATTCCATCCACCTCATAGCCACGAGTAGTCTACTTAGGTCAATGAAATGAAGCTTGGGGGCATGTACCTAGAATCGACTCATCATGTTGGGGGCATGTAAACCAATCTCAAGCATATTTTTTTGCTTCTTTCAAGCTTGTGTAAAAATGGAATTGAATCCAAGCATATTTTTCATTTCAAGCTTGTGTAAACATGAAACTGAAACCAAGCATAGTTCCATATGGTTCAAGCTTGTGTAAAAATGAACCCATCTCCATTTTAACCCTCATGATTTCCATTCTATCAGCCTCTTCCGTCATATGAGCCTTGGTTTTTCTCCTTCCATTGTCACTATCTGCTTGGCCGATCATACACTTTCACTTGGTTGTTTTACCCTTTTTGAGGAATAGTTTCAATGAGTGGTCTTATTAGCCAACCTCTTCACATAAATCAACATGTTTTGAAAAGTTCCAACATCACCAGAACTAGTTGCTATCCTAGACACCACTCGTTCCTCTAAGTGGAGTCCTCTTTAAGATCTTTTCATACTCTCGAAATATGAAAAGATTGTTGAGTGTGTGTCCTTTTCAGCTCGTTAACGGATTGGAAATGACATCTACACAGTATAAGTTTAACCCTTTTTCGGACTAAGATAGATTATTTATGAAAAAAGGAATACGTTGATCAAACATGGTTAATAGGTTCTCTCTTGTATTATTTTACATTTTTTTTAGAATTGAGAGAAACAATTACAAAAAAGAACCTGTGGAGTTTTCTTTTTGTCCCTTTTCAAACTCTCTAAACATGAAAAGGACTGAGTTCTCATTGTCATTAAACTCGTTAAAACATCAAATAGCGACAAACTTGTCCATCATGACAAGACCGAGTTTCACCTTTGCTAGGCTCGTTAAAACATCACATAGCGATGGATTCACCCGAAGGGTGGAATTATACTAAAAGCATATGTTATTCTCCTCAATATTGTTAAAAAATAAAGAGGTACTAGTTAGCAATGACTGGGGAAAATGGGAAAACGGATAAATCACTTTATGGTAGCAAGTCGCTCTTGAACATGACACTTTCACTTCATCTCTATGAAAATTTAGGTTGGGTTATCTGCTTGATGGTTATCATACCTATGGTCTATCACACCATCCATCACTTTGGTTTTGGGTCAATGATGCCAATTCATTTAGTGTCGCCGACATGTTCACGAGAAGTCACTCAGTAAAACTCATCCTTTGCAATACTCATAAACCTTCATTTTCATGACCACCATTTCTGAACCTTGTGTCGTCAGTCACATTCCTTCTCCAAAATAATTACACTTGTTTCGTGTCATTGATATGAGATACATCAAGTCCCTCCTGCAACGAGTCACTTCTTGTCGATATCAGCACATTATCCACAATGTTGACTTAGAAACACCCTTTTAGTACCTTGGAGCTTGCATACATCAATGGCAAGTTTCTTGCTTGCGGCGACATGTTGACATCACTGGCCTTCGACCGAAAGACTTTGTATGGTGTTCGACATCAAAACATCTATTCACACCATGCAGAATGTACTACTGCAGTACCTTGATAATCATCATCATTATCAGTAATCTCTCTCGCGTTTGTTAACGGCTTACATCACTCGCTGGTAATCAGATAGTGTCTTCCCATGTTTGACTTCAGATCACACATTCACATGGTTAGACTCGTACTTGAGAAAACGATTGAATGAGATAGAAGACCTTGGATCTAGTTTCATCCATCCATGTTGTGATTTCATGAAAATACTAAATCATCTGTATGATGGATTTATATTGATGGTCATCCCATCATGGGTCTATATTTGTAGACGACTATCTATGTATATGTAATGAAAGTTTATATGTTGAGTATGGGTATGCCTTCCCTCAACAATTCATGAAAAAAATCAAAATATCATGATGTAATGTATTGTAATCAATGCAAGTCACCATCCTCTTCAGTTCCTCTCCGTCACATCATAAAGCATATCACTCGACATTATCATTTTCGACTTCATGCTTTAGGGGGCAACTATTATAGGCCTATTTGGGCATATCACTTCCAACATTCAGATCAGTACTTTTAGGGCTCATCAAACCCTAATTCAGTTGTTACATGCCCTAGAGAAGTCAACTCATTGGATGCCCCCTTCTATGAAAGTTTCATGGCCTGAAGCTCTCTTTAAAAGCCTCCTTGGGACACTAGTGCAGCCCAAGCCTTGAGACAGTGCGTTGCAGAGCAGGCAGACCCACTGTGGCCTGCACTGCAGTGCACTTAGGCCCTGTTTAGCCTGCGCTAGGCAAGATTGAGCGAAATTTGCATAGGGTTCTAGGAATATATCTTCATTCTAGATGATTCTAGAAGGTTCCCATCTCTTATCTCTCCCTATGAGCTCGAAATTAGATAGGTTAAGGATCCATTAACCTCCTATCCTCTCATCCCTTGCTCCATGGAAACTAACTCCAAGTTTGCAAGGCCATTCAATACCCTCATTTATGACAAAACCACCTCCATTTCCTATAAATTGAGCACTGATCATAGTGATCAAGGGGCTTGTTGTGGTAAAAACACAACCCCCCCATTATTTGAGGTGAACAAGTCAAAAATGGGGACCCTTTCTATAAAATTTTGGCTAAACGCCTTTTAGGATTTTTATTTAGTTGATTACCCTACGCTTTTGTTAATTTTTCATTTTCTTTGGATTCTTGTTTTGATTGCTTTGTTAGAATCGATTTTTTATAAGCTTCCCATTGACATTTGTTTCGCCTCATTTGGTCAACTGGTTTGAAAATGGTACTCCTTTGAAGTCTCATCATTTATCTAGCCTGGGTTAAAAATGCATAAAATGTACAATATTGCATTTTGTAAATAAATTAGTTCAATAATACATTTATTTTAAATATTAACACCTAGTTAGTTCTTACTAACATTTTTTTCATTTTTACTTATACAGCCAAATCATGAAGCAACAGGATTTTAGTAATTTACTCCAATATTTCAAATAAATTACTAATCTCGAAAAATCAAAATGTCAAAGTGGTTGTAGTTTAAAAAGTTTCATAATTTAAATACACCTCATTAAAATAAAACAATATAAAATTAAAATATATATAAAAATAAAATAAAATAAAAATTTACGATCAGAAAATCGCATTGGAAGTTCTCAAATGAAACATTTTCAAACATCCCGATAACCTCAGATCTCTTGATCTCCCGATTGCGAAAAGACATAAGGTATTAAACCAAAGTCTTATAATAAAACCTTGTAATTCGTTTTTCACTCATACATACGTAAAATGGCAAGTTAATTTGGTTTAATATTAAAAAAACAGAAAAAATATTATTTACTAAGTGGAAGATCGGATCGAAGCTCTCAAATGTGACAAGTTTAAAAAGCCCCGACACCTACCCGATGTCAATTTCGATCATAAAAAATCAAAGGGTATTAAGCTTAAAGCTTTATGTTATGTTTTAGTTTCAAACTCATTCGTGAGTGAATGAGTGAAGGTAGTATAGGATAGTTTTAGTATTAAAAATAGTTAATTAAAATTTAATATATAAAATTTTAAATTAAATAAATAAATTAAATATATAAAATTTAATTAATTTAATTTAATTATTATTTAGATTAATATTAATTAGTTATAAATAGTTAATTATAATAGTTAGTTAGATTAATAAATAGTTTATTAAATAATTGATTTAATTTATGATTAACAATTAAATTAGAATTAATTATTAGTTAAATAGAATTCTAATTTAGGATTAAATTTTTAATTAAAATTCTGATTTTTTTTTAGCCTAGCAACAGAAATTCCAGAATTGTGCCAGAATTAACTCATCTACTTTGAAAGCTCATAGATTGAGTTTTACTTGGCCAAATGAGGCCCAGGATGGCTCATTGGAAAGATAAAATCAAGGAGAACATTTCTAAGGAGGTTTCACTAACAGATTTAGTCATTTATTGGGTCAAAAATCAGACAGAAGATCAAGCTACGAATTTCTAAAACAAAATCAATTTTCTGAGTTTTATTTTCTGCATTTTTATTTGTCCAAGCCTCTTCTCAATGCAGATCCATTTGTCAATAATATCCTTGGCCAATTAAATCATCCTAAGCATCAATAGAAAACTTATATTTTATTTTGAATTATTTAATTAATTGCACTTGATTGGATTTGTTTTAATGCCAAAAATGATATTTTGATTTTATTGTTGCATCTTAATTCATTTTTGATTTCTTTTTAGAG
Organism: Pinus tabuliformis; assembly: GCA_031772625.1. Lineage (NCBI taxonomy): Eukaryota > Viridiplantae > Streptophyta > Pinopsida > Pinales > Pinaceae > Pinus > Pinus tabuliformis. The sequence continues at coordinate 250,276,321 of CM062805.1, forward strand.
GAAAACAATAGAAGAGATATGGGGAAAAGGATCTCAATCAATGAGAATGCTCCAACAATTAAAGATTGGAATTTTTTAGCGAATAAAATTGGATTAGGCAAATTTTTTCTTCAACAAACTCTCCTCGCAAAATACTTTTGGAAATATTATAAATAATAAATTGCATAATGTAATAAAGGGCTGCTCTCCTATGCAATTTTGGACTTATAAAAGAACTTCTGTAATAAGAATTTAGAGTTGTGGGAGGGAGTAGAGAAAATCTCAGATCTGGGGATTATTGAGGATTTTTATTTTATATCTTGAATTATGCATGATGGACAAAGTTTGCACTATTGTGGCTTTAGCTTTGAAAGCAGAAGTTCAAGCAATGTAAAGGACTGTTGGAAACCAGGGTCAGAGAAATGGATGCAATAAATTGGTATTTCTAATACTACTGTTTAAAATATTAGTTTCATTTTTATGATAACAGGAATGTGTCATTTTATTCATGTTTGTGCACTTTTGTCAATATGGGTAATTTGTCTCAATGTTGTTATTATGTATTTATGTTCTTATGAATTAATTTTTAATTTTTGAGTAACTATTTACTCAGAAATCTGTCTTATAAAACTGATTTATTGAATGGTAATGTGTTGTGAACTATTTCTGCATATTATTGTTTAATTATTGGATTTACTGATTTGACAATCAATAACATTTTTGTGAATTTCTTCCTGAGTGTTTTTGACTGATTATTTCAGTTAATAAGTCTCAATAGGATGTGTTTTGGTATCCATAATATCAGTTAATTGAGCTACTTCATTAACTTGATATTCATTATTAACAAGACATATTAAATCCCAATACTTTAAATATCTTTCTCTTAGTTGGGTTAGATCTATATCTGCCTAATTAAGATAGAATTAAAATTAGTTTCTTTTTTCTTGCATTATAGAATAAGTTTGCATTTAGAGTAATTTCTACATTCTTTTAAGTCCTCTTCTCAAATAGGCAAAATTTTAGTTGTGGCTTGGCTGAACCCAAATCAGCTTAAGGGTCATTTTCTTGCTCGATCAGCAAGAAGAAGTGATCTGATATCCCTAACTATTGGTAGTGAAAGATACATCATAAACCAATAGCGATAGGGAGAAGACAACTAGACCTAGTTAAACTAGTTGAAGCCACCAAACCAAACGGAAAAGGAGTTGCTTTAAGGTCCGGACCAGGTGCTTATCCCCCATTGTTGTTGTAGCGATTTTCAAGGCATTAACATTTTTGGCGCTAGAAGGAGGGCCTGAGACTTTTTGTATCCATGGACATGTATCTTCCAATACTCCACCCGAAGTGGTAAGACTCTTGTCTCAGGTAAAGTTTAATGGTAAGAGAAATTATTCTACTTTTAATCATGTCTTTCAATTTATTAAAAATATTTCAAATTATGATTTTTAAGGAATTGATGAAGGCATTTTATGCAGAATTTTTACTCTTACATTCGCGGCAAAAACCAGAAACTGGTGTAGAACTCTTTCGGTTGCCTCAATCCACAGCTAGGATCCATTTGTTACAATTATCATTTGTAAATTTGACAGCTATGATTATGAACAGGTATGTGATGAAATTGAATATCTATGAAGGTTTACAAATGAGTCTGTTATTGATTTTAATATTCGATTTCATTTGAATTGTTTAAGATTTAAAGTTGAAGATAAACCTACGAAAGAAGAATCACTAGATTGGATTGAATATATTTTCTCTCTTCCTCCCATTCCTAATCCATATGAAATTAGTTAAAGCTTTGTTCCATCCCCTTCTAATATAAATGAAAATTCCAATATGAATGTCCAAATAAATTATGATCAAATGGTCTCACAAAGCTTGGAAAATATTTCTAATCAAATGCAAGAAGACAACAGCAGCAATTTCGAAGAAAGAGCCGCCTTGAAATCTGAAAGCTACTCTGCAGTGAATTTATAAAATCAGATCACAAATCATGTACAAGCAGCAATCAAAGTAAATAATATCACGCAAACCGCTGTACAAATTTCTGAATTTTTTCATGACAAGCAAATGTCGAAATCATAGCAGCAAAGCAATCTTCTTCAAAAAAGCATGAGTACGCAAAGGAATGATCTGCAATCTAAAATTTACAATGACCATAATGCACAAGAATTTTCAAACAGACACCATTTTAAATGCATTATTTTAGATTCACATTTTTCCCTTTATCCTGATATTTTTGGTGATGGTAATTTTTCCTCTCTTAGTATAAATGATATTTCAGAAAATAAAGAGAGTGATCTAAATGAATTACCAATAAGCTTTTATCAAGATAGAAAAACAATTATTGATCATTCTTTTGAAATTAATGAACAACAAATTTTTGTTCCTCCTTGTTTTAATATATTGGATGAAATCAAAAGGAATTCTAGAGAATATTGTGAAGTTGTTTATGATAATTACTCTAACATTGAAGGTGTTGATTACTATCCTCATGAGAAAATTAAAATAATATCTGAGAATGAGGGACATTTCAATTTAGAAAATATTCCAACTAATCCTAATTCTAAAGCAGCAAATTATCTTCAATGATTTCACTATTCAAGAAAACATTCCAATTTATAATTCATATCATGATCAAGCTCCCATTTCTGCTCATAGTCATAATTCCTTTTCTAATTCACAAGTTGGAATTGACAATTATTCAAATTCCATAATTCTTATCAATCCTTATGAAAAAAAAATTATTTCAAAACAATCCCAATTGTGATGTAACATTAGTTGTACAAATAGTGATTTCATTTTATTTTTGTTTCCTCACTTATTTTGTGTAAATTTAGATTTATTTTCTGATTTTATTTTTCAGATTTTTTATATTTTACGTTGGCATATTGAGCACTTTGCTATCAAACATTCAATTGATGCATTGCCCTGTTGGAAAATTGAAGTTTCATATTATAATCATGAGCATCAAAAGCTATTAATATTTCAATTTCAATCAATGCTAATGTTTCATCAAAAGCTTCTACCTTTTCAAAGGCAATATCAACAAGAGAATGTATTTTTACAATCTAGCCAACAATCCAATTCAAGATAATATATTTCCATTTTATTTGAAAAATTTCTATCCATTTTTCATTAGCCTATTTGAAAATTGTTTGGAAATTTTTCTTTCAAGGAATATTGTTAATAGTTTAACATTTGTATATAACACTAACAATTTTTTCAAGGCCTTTCAATGTAAAAGTTCATATCCATAATCTGGCCTTTCATCTCTTCTTTTGAACATTTCCCAATTATTAATAGAAATCCATCCAGATTTCTATGATCCAATTGGTATTCAATTGGAAAGGAAATTTCAAGAGAAGGAGATTTTAATTAAGTTGTTAATAGTAATTGTGCATTCTACTTACAGATTTAATTTTCTTAATTCAATTATATTTGTATTTTTATTAATAACATTTGAATTGTACATATATGCAGGAATTAAAATGAGAGAATGGTTACACTGGAAATATGACTATACCTAGCCATTTTCATGTATATGGTTAGAATAGCAGTAGAATTAATTTAGTTTGTTTATTTTTATTTCAACAGTTTTGCAGATTAAAAAATAAAACAAAGCAATCAGCCCTTTTCATACATGTTCAGTGAAACATTTTCTTCCTATCAGAAAGTTTTAATTCTTGTTTTCCTTTTTAAAATTTTTTGCAGCAATACCTCTACCCATGAATACATCTCTGCCTATTTCGAATAATGTATTAACAGAATTAAATTGAGTATGCACCTGGCACACATTTAAATCTGTGTTAACATTCTTCCACAATTAGTGGTTTTATCCCATTCGGATCTTTAGTTTATTATTTGATGCTGCAATACACATCATATTCATTTACTAAAGGCATTATTGAACAGTCACTATAACAATACAGATTCTTCTCAAGTTATTCGGAATAAGCAGAGGTAATAAATTGTTGTTTCAATTCAAAATGGAAGACTATTTTCAAGTTTATTTCTGGTAAACTTTATATTTCCTGAACATGAATAAGTAGATTTTATTTAGGCTGATTGCTCACTCCGATTTAGAATAAATAATGAGATGATTTTGAACAAAGACAAAATTTTGATAAATCGAAGGAAGAATTAGAAGATTCATGAGGTAAAAACTATAGAGAATTTCCTTCCAGGTACGCATTCATAAGTTCATTCTCATCTATTATTAGTTTTTCTTTTCCTTAGTTTATTTTTTATTTTTGTTTTGTTTTATTTTGCAGGTTTTCATTTGTTTTCAAAACTTGAAGTAAGCAGCAAACCCATTTCAAATTTGCAACAGGTTCAGGGAAATTTTATTTGTGATTCATTAGAATTTGAGCATTTTTTTTTATTTTGCTTTCATTCATCATTTCAATTTGATTTTCATATTATTGATACTACGGTGAATACATATTCGCAATATTCTCAGCCCAGTCATCTTCGTCAATCATTTCATTCTGATATCACATTATCCATATCACAACCATTTGTATCATAAGATTTTATCGGAAGTAGCTTTTAACATTTTTGATAACAAATTGTTCATAAAAAATCTCCGATGTATTACCTCGCTCATATGTCATATCGCATTTCGCATATCAGAGGTTTGCAATTGAAGTATACTTCCATTATCATGAATCGCCGATCTACGATAATCAACTTTACAAATATTGCAACAACCACATAATTTCAGACCCGATATGAAATTCAAATCAAACTCATAAAAAAATATCACGTTTGCTCAATCGCAATAATGGTAGGAGCATAACTCTAAAAGGGATGATGTCTTGGGTCCGATATGTTATTAAATTTTCATCATAAAGTTATCGGATCCACTCTTCATCACATATCGACATATCAAGAATCCTTACCTCATGTGCTTAAGATCATCGATCACCGATTAGCCACGCCATCCATCGTATCGCCAATATCGCAATCGCTTCATCGCATTTTTTATGTTCACATCACAATTCCAAATCTGCGATATGCATTGTGCGATGTGGGAAGCAGAATGTAAATATTCCCCGATCCCTGATATAATATCTCTTCAATGATCCGATCACTCCATCTCATCGCACATCTTCTCATCGTATGTTTTCATATCGGCAATTTGCCATTACAACCTCTGATGCGATAGCTTCCAATGCATACCTCTAAGCCATTAACATTTAATCTATATACGGCATAGCAACAAAGGTGAAGTCTTGCAAATTAAACTTAAAGCATGGTGAAGAAACATGTGATGTGAATCATCCGATACAGTGATTTGTTATTTTAAAATCGAGTTTGGGTAACCACTATAGTAAGAAAGTGGTTAATGACCAATTTGCAGCGTATTTAAATCATTTTGATTTCTCATATATTTCAGTTTTAAATATATAATTCCATAATTAAATATGTAATTCAAGACCTCTCTATCTTCATATTTAAATTTTATTATCTTGGATTTGGTCTTGATTCTGGACAATTTATAAAATCGTGGAGTTTATATGAAACTTATAATATTTTGAGAAACAATCATTACTGCAAATTCTCATTTTCATTTCTGATGCATTTGTTTTCCCTTGAACACTAAGCATTCCATTTTTACATTTTACTACTTGCTTTAGTTTAAATAAAATAAAAAATGATTTTGGGTTATAGGATTTTGGTTAGTTTGTCTTCTTCATGTTTTTAATGTTAACTAAAAAAAAAAGTCAGTTAGTATTGGAGAAACTGATACCATTCAAGTAAGATCAAATGCAATTATCCAATGGTAAGATCCATGTACCCACTTTCATTAATTTCCATTTCATTACTTTAGTTTTTTTTTAAAGTATGTTGATATAAAAAATCTATTTTGGAATTCTCCATTTGAAGCTTTCAATCCTCTGTTGGATCAGATTTTCGTAGTCCTATACTTTTCTCCTAGCTTTATTTCAAGAAGCAGTGATAATCTTCGTTGAAAACAGGTACACTAGGAAGTTTCTGAACCTTTAATCTGTTTCTTTAAGCATTCATTTTATTAGAAAATGATTAAGATGATGATTTGAAACAAGAAGATTGAAATCAGATAGAAAGTTTTCATTGTGGCTGAATTTTATCGTCACTGCTATCTAAAAGCCTAAAGCACTAACAACCCTGCAAGGTATAATTTTTCTAAATCTCGACATAAGAAGGAATGATTACACAATTATTTTCCTTTACTTCATTTTGTTGAGACATCAGTATAAACATTCTTGTTTGAGTTTGTATTTCAAAACTTGGATTTTATTTCCATTTTTTAAATTTCTTCATTTTATTTTGTTTGCCAATTTCTTTTCTCACTTTGGCTTAAGAATTATTTTCCTTTGGTTTTCAGTTTTGATTTTGGTAACTTTTCCATGATTTATATAGAAGGTTTTCTTGTTACCTAACTATGGTTAGCATACATAGGGAAAAATTGTTAATAGTCATCTATTCGTTGTTTCTTTAATATCTCTTAATAAAGTTTGTTTTTCTTATTATGAACGTAGACATACTTAAGGGAGAGATTACCAAACAAGAGAAGTTGACAAAGTATCATAAAATCTGAGAAATTTATTTTTTCATCAAAATTGTAATCATTTTGAGATTTCAATATTTTATTAAGATTTCTCAAAGTTCTATTATCAGTCAAGAAAAGTTATTTTTAACCAAGTAAAGACACTTTACAACAAAGCACCTTTAACTCTGAAATTGTCATTCTTAACTCTTATTGAGTTGATGATTCTCCTTGTAAAAAAAAAAGTCTTATTTTTCTAGAGTGTAATCCAGAAATATATTCAAACTTAAAAGATAAGAGGTCTCATCACGAGCCTGCTTACCATGATCATAGGGGAAAAATAGGCTGACATTACCAACACTACTAAACAAACCAGGGTAATGGCTTATGATTGCAAACAATTATAAGACAAAGGGTCTCATCAGGAGCCAGCTTGTTCAGTCCAATTATAACCAGTGAATGGCATTGTCAACTATCTGGCTACCAAACCAGGACAATGGCTTCTAAAAATAAAAAAATAAAAATTAGAAAAAAATAAACATATATAGATGGATTTATCTCTAGGTCAATAATTCTTAAAGAGATGGGATTCTGAATCATTGATGATTAAAAGGTAACCCTGTCAAGACTATATATGTTTGCTGACAACAGTGGCTCTACCTATGACAAATGAGTATATTTTAAAAGCTAAGCTGTAAAGTGACCCCTGCTTTATCTCTACAACTAATTAAAGACTCATATAGAAGTATTGATATATTTTAATTTATGAGAAATTTTGAGAAAAATTACAGTCAGATGATTCTTTCTTTTATTCAGACTAATGAACCTAGTCAAGAAATCCAAAAATAATTTTCTCTTCTTTATTTATTTTTACTCTAATTTTAGGAAAATCTCATTCATATCAAACAGAGATAACTGGTTCTTCTCCCGTATGTTGCCATTGCTGTTGTAAAAACACAAGCCCCCCATTATTTGAGGTGAACAAGTAAAAAATGGGGACCCTTTGTATAAAATTTTGGCTAAATGCCTTTTAGGATTTTTATTTAGTTGATTACCCTATGCTTTTGTTAATTTTTCATTTTGTTTGGATTCTTGTTTTGATTGCTTTGTTAGAATCGATTTTTTATGAGCTTCCCATTGACATTTGTTTCACCTCATTTGGTCAACTCGTTTGAAAATGGTACTCCTTTGAAGTCTTATCATTTATCTAGCCTGGGTTAAAAATGCATAAAATGTACAATATTGCATTTTGTAAATAAATTAGTTCAATAATGCATTTATTTTAAATATTAACACCTAGTTAGTTCTTACTAACATTTTTTTTCATTTTTTCACTTATACAGCCAAATCATGAAGCAACAGGATTTTAATAATTTACTCTAATATTTCAAATAAATTACTAATCTCGAAAAATCAAAATGTCAAAGTGATTGTAATTTATTTATTTTTATTTATTTTCAGAGTGGTTGTAGTTTAGAAAGTTTCATAATTTAAATAAACCTCATTAAAATAAAACAAAAATAAAACAATATACAATTAAAATATATATAAAAAATAAAATAAAATAAAAATTTACAATCGGAAGATCGCATCGGAAGTTCTCAAATGAAACACTTTGAAACATCCCGATAACCTCAAATCTCCCAATCTCCCGATTGTGAAAAGACATAAGATATTAAACCAAAGTCTTATCATAAAACCTTGTAATTCGTTTTTCACTCATACATATGTAAAATGGCAAGTTAATTTGGTTTAATATTAAAATAAATAAATAAATTATTTACCCGATCAGAAGATCGGATTGGAGCTCTCAAATGTGACAAGTTTAAAAAGCCCCGACACCTCCCTGATGCCGATTGCCGATCTAAAAAATCAAAAGGTATTAAGCTTAAAGCTTTATGTTATGTTTTAGTTTCAAACTCATTCGTGAGTGAATGAGTGAAGGTAGTATAGGCTAGTTTTAGTATTAAAAATAGTTAATTAAAATTTAATATATTAAATTTTAAATTAAATAAATAAATTAAATATATAAAATTTAATTGAATTATTATTTAGATTATTTAGATTAATATTAACTGGTTATAAATAACTAATTATAATAGTTAGTTAGATTAATAAATAGTTTATTAAATAATTGATTTAATTTATGATTAACAATTAAATTAAAATTAATTATTAGTTAAATAGAATTCTAATTTATGATTAAATTTTTAATTAAAATTTTGATTTTTTTTAGCCCAGCAACAGAAATTCCAGAATTGTGCCAGAATTAACTCATCTACTTTGGAAGCTCTTAGATTGATTTTTACTTGGCCAAATGAAGCCCAGGATGGTTCATTGGAAAGATAAAATCAAGGAGAACATTTCTGAGGAGGTTTCATTAATAGATTTGGTCATTTATTGGGTCAAAAATTAGGCAGAAGATCAAGCTACGAATTTCTAAAACAAAATCAATTTTCTGAGTTTTATTTTTTGCATTTTCATTTGTCCAAGCCTTTTCTCAATGCAGATCCATTCGTCAATAATATCCTTGGCCAATTAAATCATCCCAGGCATCAATAGAAAGCTTATATTTTATTTTCAATTATTTAATTAATTGCATTTGATTGGATTTGTTTTAATGCCAGAAATGATATTTTGATTTTATTGTTACATCTTAATTAATTTTTTATTACCTTTTACAGGACAACAATAGAAAAGATATGGAGAAAAGGATCTCAATCAATGAGAATGTTCCAACAATTAAAGATTGGAATTTTTGAGCAAATAAAATTGGATTGGGCAGATTTTTTCTTCAACAAACTCTCCTCTCAAAATATTTTTGGAAATATTATAAATAATAGATTGCAGAATGTAATAAAGGGCTGCTCTCCTCTGCAATTTTGGACTTCTAAAAGCACTTCTGTAATAAGAATTTAGAGTTGTGGGAGGGAGTAGAGAAAATCTCAGATCTGGGGATTATTGAGGATTTTTCTTTTGTATCTTGAATTATGCATGATGGGCAAAGTTTGCACTATTGTGGCTTTAGCTTTGAAAGCAGAAGTTCAAGCAATGTAAAGGACTGTTGGAGACCAGGGTCAGAGAAATGGATGCAATAAATTGGTATTTCTAATACTACTGTTTCAAATATCAGTTTCATTTTTATGATAATAGGAATGTGTCATTTTATTCATGTTTGTGCACTTTTGTCAATATGGGTAATTTGTCTCAATGTTGTTATTATGTATCTTTGTTCTTATCAATTAATTTCTGATTTCTGAGTAATTATTTACTTAGAAATTTGTGTTATAAAACTGATTTATTGAATGGTAATGTGTTGTGAACTATTTCTGCATATTATTGATTAATTATTGGATTTACTGATTTGACAATCAATAACATTTTTGTGAATTTCTTCCTGAGTGTTGTTGACTGATTATTTCAGTTAACAAGTCTCAATAGGATGTGTTTTGGTATCCATAATGTCAGTTAATTGAGCTACTTCATTAACTTGATATTCATTATAAATAAGACATATTTAAATCCCAATACTTTAAATATCTTGCTCTTGTTTGGGTTAGATCTATATCTGCCTGATTAAGATAGCATTAAAACTAGTTTCTTTTGCTTGCATTATAGAATAAGTTTGCATTTAGAGTAATTTCTACATTATTTTAAGTCCTCTTCTCAAAGAGGCAAAATTTTAGTTGTGGCTTGGCTGAACCCAAATCAGCGTAAGGGTAATTCTCTTTCCCAATCAGCAAGAAGAAGTGATCTGATATCCCTAACTATTGGTAGTGAAAGATACATCATAAACCAATAGCGATAAGGAGAAGGTAACTGGACCTAGTTAAACCAGTCGGAGCCACCAAACCAAACGGAAAAAGAGTTGCTTTAAAGTCTGAACCGAGTGTTTATCCCCCATTGTTGTTGCAGTGATTTCCAAGGCATCAACGGGGCTATAATCTGAAGTTTGTAAGGAAATTTTGTTGGTTTGAGGATTGAGTTTATGTAAAACAATGTTATGTTGCTAGAGTGTTGAGCTTTTGATGTGGCAAGGGTTGAACTGAAGTTGGAGTGGCACAGAATCAAATTGTATTGGGTGATACTCTTCCTTCTACATTAATAAAGAGCTTGTTCCTTTTCTCATATGATTGTTCATATCTGTGATGATTATGTGTGTCAATTCCATTGTTTTATAGTTGATAGTTCATGTATGCTTTGATCGTTTCTTGTTTCTGTTTATCTTGATGCAGGTACCTTTTGAGCAGATTTAATTCAAGTGGGAGCAACAGGAATGATTCAAAAGAGATTTAGGAAGCGAAAGGCAACAAGTAAGTTCCTCTATCTCATCTATCTTCTAAAAGAAAAGGTTAAACTACTTTCATTTTGTTGTTCTAGGTGTAGTCACCCACCTAGGGAAGATGTGTTTATCCGTAGATGTAAATTCCATGTAACAGTTCTACGTCATACTTTTTCAATTTGATGATATCTTATAGTAATTTTCCCTCATAGATTAGGTTATGTATATTGGAAAATATACCCAATTTTTCCTGCACCTTCTTTCTCATATATGATACTAGATCCATTGGTCAAGCCTCTATAAGGATTTATTTTCTGTTTAGGTTCTTCAAATTTGAAACTCTTCCTCACTATCCAAATTTGAAACCCCAATATTGTGGCTCTGATTTAAATAAGTAAGGGCCCATGACATAGATTTGAGATAGATTTGTTTCAATATCCATCTGTCTGATCCATCAGCTATCCATAAACAAGAGTACATCAATACTCGAGCTTCGATAAGAAGTGAAAGTGCACAATGTTGGACATATAACCTTAGACCCAAATCACGGGTGTTTACCAGTGATTAGGTGTAGATCTAATGGGATGTCACTGAACTATGGAATCCGACAACAACAGGAGGCCATAGCATACCCCGCCATCAAAAACCATAGGTAAGAGTCAAAGCTCAGGAGATATTCCAAAAAAAAGGTATCCTGCAAAGGTGTCACCACTATAATATGTCAAGTTTTTTTTCTTATGAAAACCATGCCATCGTTATCTATAGTATTGAATGGGAGCTCGACAGTGTATGTAATGACCTAAAAGCTTGCACAAACCCTAGCCATTGCAATCTCCAAAGCTTCAAAATCTTTATAAACTAAGTCAACCATAGGTTTAATATAATATATTATTATAATATTAAATATTAATTAATCATAGAGAAATATTTATATTATATATTATTATAATCATACTTATAAATGCATGGCTTGATGTTTGAGATAAACATATACCATCAAAAAAATTATAATTTGATTTTATGAGTCATTTGTAGTTTCATAGTTTTAATTAAACATTAATATTATAACATAAAACATAATATTATAATGTTTAAAAATAAAATATCATATAATATTTAATATAATATTATATAATGTTGTGTGTATTGATTTCGGTTTATGCACAAATTAATTATTGACGATGTGTATTGATTTATATGTTATAGTAATCATAAGCTTATATCCATCTTAAATATAAATGAACAACAAAGAGAAAGTCGACAGAGAAAGAAACAAGAAATGAAAATTAAGGATGCATTGATTTCAATGTAGATTTTTATTTTAAACATTTTTTATTTTTTTCACATGCATTGTTTAAGTGTAGATGTTAATTTCTGATCTAATGTAAATAGATTGATGATGTGAATTTATTTCAAAGTAATTACATTAATAGTGTGCAATTTCAATGTATATACAAAGTAATTATTGATGATATGCATTTATTTGTGTGTTATAGTAATCATCATCCTAAATCCATATTAAGTAGAAGTGAACAACAAATAGCCTAAATCCATCTTAATCGTCATCGTAGATCCATCTTAAATAGAAATTAACAACAAAGAGAAAGTCAATAAAGAAATACACAAGAAATGACAACTAAGGAGTGTCAACAATAAAGGTAGAAACAAAGATCACATCAACTAGGATAGTTACAACAAATAATAACTAAAGAATGCCAAGAAAATATGAAAGAAAAATTAAATCACAAAGAACATATCAAAGAAAATATCAAATAGGATATCGACAAAGATGACACAACAAATGACAATTGAAGAATATCAAGAGAAATGAAGAGGAAATCAACAAAAAAAAGGTAGAGGATATGAGAACTAGAGAGCATGAAAAATAAAGAAAACAAAAAGTTGATTAAACACACACACACACACACACATATGCCTAATTTCATCATATAACTCTTGCTGATATGAATATTACACATTGAAAATTTTGTAATAGTATTGATCAGTTATCTCAAGTTCAAATGTGCCCTATGTTTGAGGATTCATATGGTATAATTAAGGTATTTAATAAAAATATAAGTCCAATGTACATGATATTTAGAGCAGAATGAACTCATTAGATTAATCTTAGACATATTTAACATATTTTAAATGATCAAAGCAATCATATGTTCAACACATTTATGTGTCCGCACATGACTAAAACCAATTTAAATCCATCTTATTTTCAGATTTATCAAGCATCAACATTAATCAAATCTCCCAAGGTGCAAACTTTTACTCAAATTTTACACTCAAAAAAGGTTTGCACCTCAAGAAATTTGATCCCCATTAATCAAATCTCCCAAGGTGCAAACTTTTACTCAAATTTTACACTCAAAAAAGGTTTGCACCTCAAGAAATTTGATCCCTCTTGATGCTTGATATATTCAAACATAAAATATTGTAATAAATGTATGCCCCAATTAAACATGGAGATTTTTACGATGTAAATAGGCTTTTTTACAACACTATTGGCCAATACCACAGTTTATCAATACCACATGCCCAAAAAACCATAACTCATTTCATTTGATACTTGTTCATATACTATTTTTTTAATTAATAAATTTAATTAAAATGGTAAAGAGAGCATAACTACCTTTTAGATAAATACCAGCCTAGATCCATTGTAACTCTAGATCTATCAAGCCCAAAGAGGGATCAAATTCTCAAGGTGAAAACCTCTTTTTTGAGTGAAAATTTTAAGGAAAGATTTGATCCCTCTCAAGCTTAATAATTTTTTTTTTTCCTTTTAATTTTATTTTGATATAATTTGACCCAGTCCACATAAAAATGTCATAACATATATATATATATATATATATATATATATATATATATATATATATATCTCATGAGATGAGAGATGGTTTTTGGATATGTGGTATATATATATCATAACAAAGTTAATAGTAACCATGGTAAAGTGGGAGTGAATATCCACAGTTAAAAGTATTTTTATATTGTAAGTATTAAGTTTTTATGTTGTTATTAATAAAATTTAAATGTGGTTACAAAATTATTATTTTAATTTATATGGTAAAATGGATTGTAATTTATAGCTACTATTTATATCTTATATATCTTAATGTGATAGAGGGTTTAAATATATCTCAAAAGTAATTATAATTTTTTTCTTTTAGATTTAATTAAAAAATATTATAAATAAAATTCAAATAAAATATTAATAAAATATTTTGATTGTGAAATGAGAGATGGTTTTTGGTCATGTGGTATTGATGAGCCATGGCGTTGGCCCATGGTATTGTAACAAAGCCTATTCACAACTAATAATATCTATGGTAAAGTTTGTGTGAATGTCCACGGTTAAAAATATTGTTATATGGTAAGTTTAGTGTATCGTGTTAAAGTTTTTATGTGCTTATTAATTAAATTTAAATATGGTTACAAAATAATTATTTTAATTTATAAGGTAAAATGGATATTAACTTATATTTACTATTTATATGTTATATATTTTAATGTTATATGTATATTATTATTTTATTTTTATCTAAAAAGTTATTCGTAAAAAAAAATTACATATAACAAATTAAATTTTATTATTTTTATTACTTTTAATTTTTTTGAGGGATACTACAACATCTCCCTCATAGTGGGTTCTATATTATTTTTAACCTTTTATTAAATGTTTACAAATCCTTTACATCTTATAAATTCAACATATTAAGCCAACATGTAAAAATGTTGACAAACTTTCTTACATTAAACCTAAACATCTTCCTTATACTAGGTTGTAAAGTGCCTCTCAATGCAATCAACTTTTGAATTGTGACAATATTTTACAATTTTCCATTAAGGTTAAATCCCTTCCATCCACCTATTTCAAAACAAGCATGTCTATTGATGGTAAACATCAATAGACATCAATCCACAAGAAGTATCAAAACACTTACTTCATGATACGTGTCACATTGACAAGATTAAAAGGATAATAAAAATAACTAAATTATAACTTTATTTTAAATTATTAATATTATTAATTATAAAATAAATTAATATATGAGTTAGAAATATACACATTTTAAAATACATGTAACAATTTTCTTAACCATGGAGAAATACTCCCCTAAGCATGAAGATTTAGGGTCTATTACGATATCATGGGTCAATATCATGTCTTATCAATACCACATGCCTAGAAAAAACATAACTCATTTCATATGAACTTTTTTTAATCAATCAATTTAATTAAAATGGAAAAGAATACATAACTACTTTTGAGATAAATATCAATCTCTGAACTATTACTACTATCAATACAGATCCATCTTAATCATAGATCTACCAAGGTTCGAGTTGTAATGTCCCCTTGTTCGACCCCTACTTATTGTAATGATGATTGTGACTGCAATACCAACATGGGGTAAAATGATGGTTAATCAAACCTCTAATTTAATATCCAAAAATTATTAATTAAAATAACCGAAGGAAGGACAAACTTACAGATCCTTAGTGTGAGAAAACTTTCATGCTTGTGTATCTTGAAAGCCATGACCCACACCCTACGGAATTAAATGCAATAGTTATGTGTAGCTTAAAGAAGCCATTGTTTGATAGGTTTATTATCATGTGATTGGGTTTGAATTGATTTTAGATAGCCACTAACAACCATTACATAATTGGACTAGGGCACTGGAAGGATAAGCGGTGCACATTCCCCTTTTCATCTCACAAATCAAGAAGAAATCCCTTTAGAACATGGGATGGAAGAGCCAAACTACGAAGGTGAAGAGAACATTTTGAGGAATAAAAGATTGGTGAATGGTGTTTTCATTTATGCCAATGTTGGTCCTTGAACGCGCTCAATATTTTTATATATTTCATTAATTAAAGCTCCAAGGATCAAGATGTCTTGGAATCCCAAATGATACCCCAATTTGATTATGTTTTTGGCTAAGCATATTAGTGAAATTCCAAGTGATACTACCATGAGATGATTGTCCTCTTCGTGTCAATTCCACATTAGGTGGCATGTCACATAGGTCCTCTCGGTTGAAAAGATATGGCTTCTCGAAATTGAAACCCCATTTTTTGGTCAACGAACCCCAAAGGAAGTGCTAAAAGTAATTTTATATTCTAGAAGGAAATTAAATTAAAATGGACTTATCTCATTCTAGTATAAAGTCAAAAAGGGAAAATTTTATCAAGGAAATATGATCACAAATTAAATCAAAGTCGGCCCTAATATTTGTTTGGAATTTTGTCTCAAAAAATTTAAATTTAAATTTAAATTTTTGTGGGTTGGCCTCCCCCCATCAAATCAAGTCGGCCTGCACCTATTGAAAATCCTTCATCAATATAAAATGAGACTTGAATCTGTAGGTTTTAACCCATATAGAAATTACTTGCATACGAATTCTAAAACATATAAAATAAACAATGCGAGAGCATAACACATAAAACACATATACACAGAGATTTTCCCCTGGATCCCAAAACCGGGACTACCAGCTTGATTTTTCATTATGTTCCTTTCAATGTTATAATACATATTTATACATTCCAAATCATCCAATACCATGGACCTAAAAACCATCGCGTCCAATACCGTGGACCGAAAACCATCGCATCCAAAAAACATGTGCAAAAATCATGCACAAAACCATAGGTGGGTCCGCCCAACCTAACATAGGGTCCAAAACCAAAATTTTCTAGGGCGCTGCCCTAGACCCCATAAATTGGGGTTATGGGTACACCTCAAACCCCCTATGACCCCCCTCCACTACACAATTAACGCTATGAAGGGGGGGGCTCTGCCCCCCCTCTAACCCCCCGGTTAACTACGTGGGCTAGTCGTGGAAAGAATATAACACAACCCAACATTCTCCCACTTGTTGTTTTATTTCCACAGGGGGCCACAAGAGAGCTTAGTCATTTATCCAGCCCTGCAATGCCCATTGTTTCTCTACACTAAGAGAACTTCTCAGAGCTCACAGATTGTTTCAATGCATCTACAGTATTCTTCAAAGTGTCCACCTTTTCTAGCAACACCGTTTTGTCTTCTATCATATCCCTCACAAAGTGATACTGAACATCAATGTGCTTTGTCTTTGAATGATATGCAGGGTTCTTTGCCAAGAAAATTGCACTTTGGCCATCACAGTCTATCCTTATAGTTCCCTGTACTAACCCCATACTTGAACACAATCTCTGCAACCAAACTGCTTCCTTGCTTGCATGAGTGGTTGCCATGTATTCTGCCTCTGTAGTTAATAGTGCCACTGCAGATTGTTTCTTACTCATCCAACTGACTGCACCTCCAAATAGGTTAAACACATACCCACTTGTAGATCTTCTCTGATCCAGATCTCCAGCCCAGTCTGCATCAATAAAGCCATGAATATCCAACACTCTGTCCAATCCTGGTCTTCCTTGGTAGCACAAACCATAATCACTAGTGCCATGCAAATACCTAAAAACCCGCTTCACTACTGTCCAGTGCTCCTTCCCTGGTTTTGACATAAGCCTACTCAATACTCCCACTTCATGTGCAATGTCTAGGCTAGTATAGACCATTGCATACATCAAGCTACCGACTGCACTTGCATATGGAACACGGGACATGTTCTCTTCCTCTTCTTGTATCTTGGGACACTATTCAGAAGATAACCTCACACCTACAGGAATAGGAACCTTCACTCGTTTACTATCCTGCATATTAAACCTCTGCAATATTGTTTCGACATACTTCCTCTGGTTTAACCAGAGGTTCCTCTTTTCCCGATCTCTTTTACTTTCCATGCCCAAAATGTAGTTTGCAGCACCAAGATCTTTCATGACGAATTTGGAGGACAATTGGGTCTTCAAATCCTGGATAATTTCTTTGTCATTTCAAACCAGCAACATATCATCCACATACAAGACCAGATAAATAACACGGTCACCAATTAATTTAAAATACACACACTGATCTGCTTTGCTTCTGGTGAAGCCAAGTCCCCATATAAATGTATCAAATTTCTAATACCACATCCTTGGTGGCTGTTTTAACCCATACAGAGACTTCTTTAACTTTCATACCAGTTCTTTCTTACCCTTCATCACAAAGCCTTCAGGTTGCTTCATGTAGATTTCCTCTTCCAGATCCCCATGAAGAAATGTTGTCTTCACATCCATCTATTCTACCTCAAAATCAAAAGTAGCAGCAACAGATAAAAGTAATCTAATAGAAGTTACCTTGGCAACAGGAGAAAAAATATCACCAAAATCAATTCCCAGCACCTGGGAATAACCTTTTGCTACCAACCGAGCTTTGTATTTCTCCACCTTTCCTTCTACATTTGCCTTCTTCTTGAACACCCATTTTCTGCCAATGGGTTTCCTTCTAGCCAGCAACTCCACCAGATCCGAAGCCTCATTTTTGTCCAAAGATGCCATTTCATCAACCATGGCCTCTTTCCAAAGTTTTCCATCCTCTGAATCTACTACCTCCTTCACAGTTCTGGGATCATCATCAGTGACAGACAAAGCAAAATTTGAATAGAAAGCAAATGGACTATACCTTTCTGGCTGCCTTCTTTCTCGAACTGATCTTCTCACACCCAGGGTTTGTGGCTCTTCATCTTCTGATTCCTGCTCTGCTGTAGAGTCTGATTCTTCCTCCTTTAGCTCAAACTCTATCTTCTCAGGTTCCTTTGGTTGGACTTCATGTTTAATAACATATTTTACCTCTCTAAACACCACATCTCTATTGTACACAACCTTCCTTGATACTGGGTTCCAAAGCTTATAACCCTTTAAACCATCCTTATACCCAATAAAGATGCACTTTTCATATTTACTATCCAACTTGGTTCGTTTCTCCTTTGAAACATATACATATGCATCACATCCAAATACCCTCAAATGTGAAAAATAGGGTTTCTTACCAGTCCATACCTCTTGTGGAATATTATCCTCCAACACTGATGAAGGTGACCTGTTGACCAGGTAACATGCAATATCCATCGCCTCTGCCCAGAATTCCTGTCTTAACCCGGCACCACTGAGCATGCTTCTTGCCCTTTCCATCAATATCTTGTTCATTCTTTCTGCGACTCCATTTTACTGAGGTGTATATGGAGCAGTATTCTGCCATGCTATACCACACTTCTTACAGAATTCTTCAAATTCCTTGCTACAAAAAACTCCACCATTATCTGTCCTCAGCACCTTTATCTTCTTCTCTGTCTGATGTTCCACGAGAGCCTTAAATTCTTTAAACTTGTCAAAGACTTCATATTTCTTCTTAAGGAAATATATCCATGTATTCCTTGAGAATTCATCTATAAATGATACATAGTACATAGACTTACCTAGTGATGGAACCTTCATAGGTCCAAACACATCACTCTGCACAAGCTCTAATATCTATTTCGCCCTCTTACTACCAGAGGGGAAACTCACTCGATTTTGCTTCCCATATACACAATTTTCACATAAATCAAAATCCAGAGAGCTATTGCTCATACCTTTACCATGAAGTATTCGAAGGCCCTTCTCTCCAATATGTCAAAGCCTTTGATGCCACAACATGGTCTTCTCTCCAGAGACCACTAGATTTTCTACTCCACTTTCAAGAACCAAAAAATTGTTGCACCCATCAACAATCGTGCTACCTTGCAACTTGTACAGAGTTCCAATCCAAACTCCTTGCATCAATACCAGTGCTTCCCAAACCATCTTGCAAGTATCCTTCTCGAACACTGTTTTTACACCTGCATCATCCAACTTGCTTATAGAAATCAGATTTCTGGCCAATGCAAGAATATGCAGAACTCTCGGAAGTGTTTTAACCCTTCCACCTTGCAGCTTCAACTTTACTTTTCCATGACCAATGATTCTAGCCTTCCTATCATCCCCTAAGAAGACATCACCACCATCATATTTCTCATACTCGCAGAACCACTCTCTATGGGGAGTGAAGTGAAAGGATGCACCTAAGTCAATTAACCATGCCTCATGATCTACATGTGTAATTGAAGAAGCCAAGTACACATCCCCACCTTCATCTAAGGTGGTTTTTTCCTCTGCAGAAGGAGCATCATCAGATCCCTTTCCTTTATTAAGAGCTTTAGATTTACAGTCCCTTTTGTAGTGCCCTTCCTTTCAGCATTTCCAGCACACCACCTTTACAGGTTTTCCCGGAGATTTAGATCTCCCTCTAGATTTAGATCTCCCACTCGATGACTTATTTTTGTTTCCGTTCTGGGACCGTCCTCATACAGACAAGGCATCACCATTCTGGCTCTCCATATATTTCTATCTCATCTCCTCCGTCAGCAAGGCTGAGACTATTTCATCAAAATGCAAGGCAGTTGCATTGCTACCTATTGCAATAACCAGACTATCCCACGAATCTGGTAGAGAACACAACAAACTAAAGCACTTATCTTCATCTAAAATTTTAATATCAACAGATGCTAACTGGCTTACCACAGTATTAAATGTGTTCATATGCTCTATCACCAAGTCTCCATCCTTCATCCTTAGGTTATACAACTTTTTTCGCAAGAACAGTTTATTCACCAAAGACTTAGATTGGTACAAAGTCCCTAACTTGTCCCACAAAGCCTTCGTCGTAGCTTCCCCTGATACATTCAGCAATACTGAATCTGAGACACACAATCATATTGTGCTCTTTGCCTTCCGATCCAACTTCTTCCATTCTTCATAGAACACTCCCGTTGGTTTAGTACCCGGATCTACCGTGATCCACTGATCTTTATCCATCAACAGATCCTCCATCTTGAGTTTCCACATCTCAAAACTTTGACCATTAAATTTCTCAATCTCTATCTTTCCACTGCTCACCATCTTCTTTCACCACTAGAATTGATCTCGCAGATCTCCCACTGAACAGGGTCTACCACAGGCCCGAGCGAAACCCCTCAGCAACAAAGGCATCCCCTTAAAGCTAAAACAACTCTGATACCAAATGTAGGTTTAAACCCCGTACAGAAATTACCTGCAAATGAATTCTAAAACATATAAAATAAACAATGTGAGAGCATAACACATATACACAGAGATTTTTCCCTGGATCTCAAAACCGGGACTACCAGCTTGATTTTTCATTATGTTCCTTTCAATGTTATAATACATATTTATACATTCCAAAGCATCCAATACCATGGACTAAAAAACCATCGCGTCCAATACCATGGACTGAAAATCATCACATCCAAAAAAACATGTGCGAAAATCATGCACAAAACCATAGGTGGGTCCGCCCAACCTAATATAGGGTCCAAAACCAAAATTTTCCAGGGTGCTGCCCTGGACTCCATAAAGTGGGGTTATGGGTACACCTCAAACCCCTTGTGACCCCCCCCCCCCCTGCTACACAATCAATGCAACGAAGGGGGGGGCGCCTCTAACCCCCCAGTTAACTACGTGGGCTAGTCATGGAAAGAATATAACACAACCCAACAGAATCCTCCAAAAAGGACAAATTCAAATTCTAATATTCTATATTATCTCTACAACCTTGGGCAGTCTTGTATATATTAAGCACAAGGTCGGAAAAGGGTTTTTCACTTAATGTTTATGTTTGTTTTTTTTTGGGTATGGTTTTCGCTGGAGTATTGAGAATATTCTGATGCCTACTCAACCCATTTTTGCATATGTCAATGATAATGTCTAAGGATCCTCCTTTTTTGTTTTTTCTGAGGAATATGTGGTTTGTTTAGTCTAATTCTAATGTTATTTCAGAGTTGATTGTGGATCAATTTTGGACAACCTGTGGAAAGGAAAAGGAACAAAACTTGTGTTATTTGTGAGCATTAATAATGGCTCTACATGAAAAATTTTGACACAATCTCGTAGCTATGATGGCACAAGTTATCTGGAGGTTATTTGACTTTATTTTCAACCCTCTTGTCCGTAAAAATTATCGTAATGGTACATATGTAATACATGGTCTAAGAAACCTGTGTGAATACCAGTGCACACTCCAATCTAGATATACAAAGTATGATGGGTGCTTGAAATCTTTAGTGAATTGACTTCCTCCAAGCTCAAAGATCTATAAAAAAGGATACATTAAATTGATATTAATACTGAGAGGTTGGCATGCACACATATGCTTGGATATGGAAAGCAGAATATGAACAAATTAGTGCAGGTACTAACGGATCAATGACATTGGTTGGAATGTGGTGGTTGTTAGGAGTGATTTGTAATAGAATGTTTGAAAACTATGCTAACTTGTGTTTTCAATACGAGACATGTGCCATGACCTCCGTTGAATTGAATCAAGAATGCTTTGTGTATGCAATGTTGTAAAATACCTATACACTATAATGAATGACAAATACACATGAATTGATATAGTAAGTGAATAAAATCAATTTTGGAAATTGATTCTCCTTTGATCTCTGTTCATGCTAAGGTGTGAACATATATCTAAAGTTTGTACCATATCGTCCTATGTAATTGATATAAATTTGGGAGTAAGATCAGTCTATGAGATCGCTTAGAGTATAGAAATATGAGTCATTTCTTGTCGCTATAATTGAATTAGTGCACTTGGATCTTCTGTTGTCATGAGGTTGATAAGGGTTGACACCTTGACATAAGAAATAAAGGACTAAGTACTACTAAGAATCCTTGTTTTTTGTCATGTTGGCTTATGTCAGGTATTATTATGATGATAGTTGAGCATTTATTAAAAGGGAGTATAATGTCAAGATTTGTGCTTAAGGTATGTATTTTATTAATGACAAAAAGTGTTTGTTGCAATGGTTGATGCTATAATTGAACTATGATATTCAACTAGTTATTTGTCAATGAATTTGCAAGGGAATTCTTTCATGTCTTGTAGAACATATGATGTACTACTCGGTGATCTTTATGATAAAGAAACTTTTGTGACAAGGTTGTAAGAGTTGAACAAACACAAAGAGAAGTTTTATGTAGTTGAGCATTGAGAGGACAAAGTATATGTCACTTTGATTGAAAAGTGTTGTGCATTATGTTGTTGGGTTGATGGGATAGGGTTTATGCCTGAGTTTCCTCCCATTGGTAGTTAATGTATCAATGTTGATGTAGAGTTTACCTTGTTTGTTTCTTGGTTCTAGTAGTTTTGGGTAGAGCTACGGTTTCTATGTGGCACTTTCATAATTATGTAGGTTGAGTAGAGTCATTGATTCAATTTTTAATGTTATTGTTAGGGTTATGTCTGCATTTGTATATGAGCCTTGTATTATCATGTTATTGTTGATGAAACTGATATTGGGATAACGTTGAGAGGTATTGGTAGTGTTAATGGTTTGAGCAGAAATGGTTTAGGTTGAGCACATATCAGTTTGGTTATACAAAAGCGAAGGTTGTAATATGTAGCAAGAATTGTCTAGCTAGGGTTTGATGAAATATCTATTAGATTTGTTTTTGTCACAAAGATCACATTGGTTACTAACATGCTATTGATATAATCTATTAGAGTTTGATATTGATGTACATGTTGAGCAGAAGTTGTGTTGCAATTTGTTTTTATTGTTATTAAGCACAAGTGGATTCGATTTAAAAATTGTGAAACATGGCCTTCCATGGTAAACTGAAGGTTGGAGCCTTTATGGAAACTGGTGGTTTTCTTAACAGGGTGGCATGATGGTGCAAGGTAGGATATTGGAGTCTCCTTTAGGTTGGAGACTAAGAAGACTTCATGGTGGTAGGGTGGTGCTAGGGCAAGCTGGAGCATCCTTTCGGCCAGAGTTGATAAAACCAGGGCATCCTGGAGCATCCTTCTAGTTGGAGCTGGTAAACCAAGGTGTTGGAGATTCATTCCGGTTGGTGCTAGTAAGCCAGGGCATTGGAGTGTCATTTCATTTGGAGCTAATAAATCAGGGGGTTGTAGTTTCCTTCCAAATGTATCTAGAGAATATTTGAAGTTGGATCCTCCTATTGATGTAGTTTTTTAAAGACCTAAATTAAAAAGCATTTGGTGGTTTTTTTCCCAAAAGGGTTTCAACCTAAAAATATCTTGTGTATTCCTTGGATGTTGTGCATTACTGAATGGTGGTGCTAATTTATGTTTTCATCTAATGATAATGATAATTAATTATATATAAAGTTGAAATTGACTAATTGAAGTGAAACATTCATTCAACCCACTCTCAGTATTTCCAATAATTAGTATCAAAGTAGGTTCCTTCAGTTGCAACCTAACAACTAGAAGGTAGATCTCATAAATATAGAGATGGAAAAGTCAAAGAAGTGCACACCCAAACAATCAAAGGAAGTCTTTAGAATTGTAGTTATCAACTCCTGAGTTAGATGAAGCCAAATATGAAATATGGGAATCCAAAATGGAAGTATTTTTGAAAGCTCATGGATGTGATGTATGGTGCTTTATTGTTTCTGGAGACACATCTATCGATGAATCTAGAAGGTAAAATACAAAAGCAATGGATGTCATTCTAAGAGCAATGTCAAGCTCTGTAAAAGCCAAAGTAGATCAATGATCATCATCTAAGAAGCTTTGGAAGAAGCTCCATAGTCTCTACTCAAATATGCATGTACATCAATAAGAGGATGATAATGATCGAGGTTTAAATAAATTAGACTCTTAGGTCAATGAATATGACGTAGACGAAGAAGAAGAAGAAGAAGTCGACATGGAGGGAGAGTTTATTAGTTCCTTATGTGATCTTAATAAAGCAAGGAAGAAAAATCAGATAATGGGAGAAGAAGTTTCCCTTCTAAGACTTCAAGTGTAGGGAGCTGGAAAGAAAGACAAAAAATTGACAAGCCAATTAGAGAAATATGTTGAGTATGTAGGAAAACATGGTCAAAATAAAAAGGAACTTAATTCATCTCTAGAAGAAATAAAGAGGATCAAAAATGCAAGTGATAGGCAGAAGGAACAAATGTAATATTTTAGCAAAGAAACAAAAAATGTCACCCTTCGAAATTTGCAAGTAGAGGAGGCAAAAGAAAGAAGGAAAGTCTTGAAAAGCTGGTTTCAGGATGATATTTCTCAAAAGCAAAGAGATCTTGATGCTTCCCTAACTGAAATAGACAAGCACAGGAAATGTGATAAAAAAAATTATTGGTTTTTTAATATTGTAGATTATGCATTGCCTTTTACTTGTTAATGAGGTTAGTAAGATTATGAGGGCTCAATGCAATATACACAAGAAACAAGACTTCCTTTTATTAAAACGACTTACTCTAAGTGCATGGAGGTTGGTGTTTTATTCAAAGGATATTACTTCTTAACCTTAGAATTAATGGCTCTAGTATCACCCAACAATTCTTAAGGTGTAAGTTTCGAAAAAAGTCTCTAGGATATGGAATTTTATAGAGATTTTCAATTCTGTAAAAATTAATAAATAATATAACTCCTTTCAAAATAAAACACCATAAAACCTCTTCAAAATCAACAAACAAATAGACTATAACAAAGAAATTCATTATGCTACTTTACATTCCATGTAATCACACATAACTTGAGAGACACCATATTAAAAAATGAACATAAATTGTTTGTGATTCCCATGTAACTCATCATATGGGTTACACGATATTGAAACAACGCTATGAACGAACTATCCAAAACAAATAAAATAAACAACACATAAAACAAGATTACTCAGTGAATATGATAATCCAACCTGTAAAATAAAACAACCTAAGTAGCCAATCAAAATGATACAAAAATATTTGGCACTTGACCATGCCTTGAGCAAGCCCAACTCAAGCCTCAATCAGTTCCATGAGTCGTTAACTACTCAAAAAAATTCAACATAGACAAATAAATTAACAACGCATACCAGAGTTTGATGAAATATAGATATAGAACTTTGTCAATCACCCAAGCATAAATTTGATTAACTCTAGCATAAAATGATGACATCCTGTACATTTTTGCACTCTGGGCACTCATTTTTATATAAAGTTTACAAAAAAAAGTAAAAATAACCAAGCAGAGTTCACCTTATCTTGGCTAATTGTCTCAAATATAAACATAGTGAATGGTTACAATCATAAATCAAATTCAGTAGTAATTCAATGATCCTATTATATTTTTACTCTTCAACCTTACGAGCTATGGATAGTCTATTTAACTTCTAAACCCTAGATTTAGCCTCTCTCAGATCAATTGAAGCACATATCTTGTGGATGTTTGAAAATCAACATCTTTTATTGTGACTAGTCTGAAATAGCTTATTGTTGTTGGGATCCTCCAACATCATGTCCATTGGTAGGTGAATGACCTCCTATGAATAGCCTTCAACTTGAACCCAGGAGTTATTATAAAATATAATAAATATCTGAATATTCTTCAAATTGATCAATGTATCTATTACTAAATCACAATTGTTTTTGCATACAAATAAAGGTTTCATGTCATTAATCCAATTGTTTGCAATTATTTTCATAAATCTCATAAACAAAACACTAAAGAGATTCCATTAGACAATTGGGTATCTGACTTCAGTCGCATCTGCATTTGGGTAATCAAGGTGGTCAAATAAAAACTCATCGGCAAGCCACTTGGATATTTTATAAGTAGGTTCCATGCATAGTTAGTCCATGCCCAAAATCCATAGTCCCAATTAGTTGTTCTTATGAGCATAAATCTGTCAATAGGCCAACGTGGAGATAGTTGAAGCAATTCACCAATAGGATTTAATCTCTGGAGACTTTTATAATATAACATAAAATCATAAGGATGATTGTCCATAGAACTCCTTGTCAATACAATCAAGGCACGTGAAATCATATGCAACCCTATAGTTAAAATACTTTTAACTTGAGTTAGTAGCCTTAGCCTCTTATTCACATCACACTATATATATATATATATATATATATATATATATATATATATATATATATATATATATATATATATATATATATATATATATATATATATATATATATATATATATCTTATGCAAGACACGCACACATAAGTTACTATTCAATTCCCTTAGTTATTCATTTATAAACAAAAGAGACAAGGTTTAAAAACAATTGCAAATATACCTGTTCTTGGAACATATAAGACAAGACAGAAGTAGGAAATGGCAAGTTTCTTAGGCCAAAATTAAAGGCTTTTATGGAAAAAGTATTGTCATAAGAAGGACTCATCAAAATGGAAAAAGGAGAAATTGTTGGATCATGAAAGGAAGGATAATGTCATTGCTTGATTGAAGATGAAGGCGAAAGAAGAATGTGAAGCCCCATGTAATGAAGGCATAAGTTCCAAGCCCATGCAAGTGAAGATTGACAAGAAGCATGATAGCAAGATCCTTTAAAGGTCAAATCAAGGTCAAAAGAATATTATAGGTAATGTTGCTATAAGAAGTAATACCAAAGTTATGAAGGATAAGGATCAACATCGTAACTCTTCGAAGAAATAATGTTTACAGAAAACAATCAAGACAAGACATCTCATATAGGTACCCTAGTATGTTTAATGGTTATTGTTTCTTATGTTCTAACTTCAGGCATATGACTAGGGATAACATACATTATCAAAACCTAGAAGCAAGCTTGCATGATTGCGGGACAGATTTCAAAAATACCTTATCAACATAAAGTATATGTCACTTGCTCTATCTTTCAGGGATCACATAGAATGATTCTAATGGCATAACTATGGACACATAGCTTGTGATTGCAGATATATAAAAGAAAATAGTTATATTAGGTACAAGAAGGTTGGAGAAGAAAAGAAAAGAAAAGTAAGAAGATTGGGTGAATGAAAAATTCTTAGTAGTCATGCTCTCAGGATTTGTAAAGTTGTAATACTATGATGAATCAACATGTACATTAGAAGATGTCAAGGTTTAGGATGATCCAACTATATAACTGGTTCATACATTATTCTAAAGAATCCATCTTGTTGACTCCATGTCCTGTGAATGTTGAAGAATGGGAGTCTATGTAGAAATGATTGCAGATTTGAAAGTCTATCTTTCCACAGTATGATAAATGACAAATGTAAAGAAGTCATCAATATTATGGGCAAATCAATCAGCTTTGTGTTCAGTGGAGAAATAGGTTTTGGACAGAATTTCAAAATGACTCATGGTAATACAAATGGAATCGAGTGAATGCATGAATATGAGTTACACTTTTGGGGAAAATGTGGTGATGAAAATTCAAAATTTTACTCTTTTATCAAAATGAAGCCCTCAAAATTCATATAAGAGTTGTGAATTTTTATTCGAAATAAAAAGACAATTTATGGAGAATTATGTTCTCCTAGTGATATTTTTTGAAAAAAAAGTAGTGTCGTATAATCTATCAATTTTCCATTAAATGAAATACTTATCCTTGCAAATTTTCATACATCTTAAGAGGTATGTGTGTGTTCACGTAGCATAACTTAGTCTAAATTGTGTATATATATATATATATATATATATATATATATATATATATATATATATATATATATATATATATATATGAGCATGATCTACATGGAGAGAACTAATTTATTCATATAAAAAAAAATTATGAAAAAAAAATTGTTTATTATTTTCTCAAAGTTGGCGAAGTAATATTTTAATTGCATTTTGCAGACACATGTATTCACGTAAGATATTTTTTTACTATTTAAATAAATTTTAAAACCAAGAGTACCCTTTTGAAGATGAAACGTAAATGAAGATAGTGGTATTTAAATATAAAAAAATGTTGTATATATTTCATGTTATTGACTTTTTATTCAACCCTATTGAAATTGTCCAAAAACATTTCAAGTAGCATGTTTAAAAGAAATTAGATGAAAAATATCGTATGAATTTGAAAGTTTCAAACTCATATGCCATTGGATAGAGGATTATTTCATGAATCCAACGTGATCAATTTCGCCACTTAAGGGCAAAGTTTTCCCTAAATCTACCAGGGTACAAAAACAAATTGTAGAAAAAATTATAGAAGGGGTGTTAAAACAATGATTTTTAGTACCTCAATAGCTTGATCGAGCACTTGAGTTATAAAATAAAATATCTTAATCGAGCGTTAAATAAACCCTCGATCGAACCATTGACGTAGTTAACAAAGGCACTGAAAAATTAATTGTGCACCAACTTTTGTTTATGGGATTGATGTTAAATTCTATGAACTAGGAGCTCGATCGAGCTCCTACTGTAGCCCAAAAAAAAAGAAAACAATACAAATTTGAATACATGAAAAAATAGCAACAAACATTCATTCACAAAAAAAAATTAGAACATAGAAATTATGCAGGAATTCACAACAAACATGGAAACTGGAGATTTCAAACTCGAAAATGAGAGAAATTTCTAAGAACAAAGGAAATGTGAAAAAAAACTAAAGAAGGGATGAGAAAAAGACGACAGACATTGAAAGAACAACAAGATAATGCAATTCAACAAATTCATGCAAATACAAGTAATTCAAGTTCTCCCACTTCTCAGATTACCTACTCCATATTGTATGCATTAGGAAATATGATTTAAAACAAGAAAAAAATGTAGAATAAAACAATAGAACTAAGATAAATAAGCATTGAAAGTAACACCATGTAGTTAAAAATTGAGATGTAACAACAACTAAAGAAAAATCACTTGGTGTCATTAATGGTTCATCAGAATTTCCTGAAACCACTTGAATTCATGTAAATTATGAACCACCTTCGAATTGTAATGGCTTAGGATAACCCATAAAAAATAAGGATGTGATTTAACCAAAAGGAATCGTTACATTTCCATATATTAGTTACATGAATTATAATTCATGACAATTTATTTACAAGAGAGATTAGCAAAAATGATTGTCACATAGGTGCTCGAAAACCTATAAACATTAGTTTGATTGATGCTTGATATCCTTGTCGGAGTTAAAAGAGATAAAATGTGTCAATATCTAGAAGGATCAAGAGTATAACCCTCTTTCCAATGTGCATGTTGATAAGATATTCTTTGTTAAACATATAATGACATTAAATTTTGATGATATACATCATCATATATAACATTTAATGGTTCATTCAATCATAAATGATGATCCATACCTTTGAAAACCTCACAAGTTTATTCTTTGAATCCTCACATGTAGGTTATGATATTTTTTCAAAGAGAGCATGTTTTTTAAACACATACAAATTCTAATGTAGATTTGTTCTTGCACAAAAAGGAGTGTATTATTGCATATCAATATAGTGCTCCAACAAAGGCTCATGTGATTAATCAGTATTAAATTCATAAATAATAAATGAAAAATAAATAAATTAGCATGCATGTATTGATTATACGGTAGAAATGTTTACAATCTTAATCTTCTTAGACTGTGGCTATCTAATGTTGATTAAATTTATCTAGTTGTTTATCAACATGTAATCATAAAATATATTGCAAAATATGGTTCAAAATTAAAAAAGAAGAACCTTATTTTAAACTTTGTCAATATTCGATGAAAATAAATGAAAAAATAAAAGACATTGGATATCCTTATTTTCACATGCATAAAAAAGGTTCCTTGTAGAAACATATAGTTTTTTTAAATCCTCTTATCCCTTCTTGTTCCCTACTTGATTGTTGTGCTATAATTCCCATTTACATTCTCCCAAAGAAAACACTCAAATCACTTGTGCCCCTCTTCACCACAAACGATAACAATGTACATCCATTGTTGATAAGATCTTGAAGCATATGCCTTGTTCTCTAAATCCACTAAAACCTCTATCTCTTGATTTCTTTTTGTTTCCTTATTAACAATTTCGTTGGTCTTCTCATACTTCTCATCCCACAATTCTTCCACTTTTTGTTTGGAATTGTGAAATTATCTATAGTTATGATAAGTTCTTCCTTTAAGAAGTTTCTTCCTACTATTGTTTTATGGTATTTTTAGTTACATGTTTTAAAACGCTAATTCTAATGAAGAAAAACTTCCCCAACTAATTTGATCTTGTATAGTAACCTTTCAAATATTAACATACTTAAAAACTAGTTGAATAGGTTCCTTATTGTATCATGGAGTGTGTATTTATGTATTGCATGGTTTTTTAGTCACAAATTATCTTATATAATCAAAATTTGTATAAATTTATAGATATAGAATTTTGCTTCTCTCATGAAATAAATTTGGCCCTTCAATTTGGTAATAACTAACTTGATTTTCAAAAATATCTCATTTTCTCAAATTCAAAAGATTCTCCATATCATTAAGTTAGTAATAATTCCCTCTGAAATATGTATTTAAACTTTATATATAAGAATTTAAACTTTAATTTATATTAGTCATTAGTTCAACAACCTTGCAAATTATTATACAATATCTTCTTCATCAACTTTGCTAGACCTTCATCCTCTTCTAATTTTTGAGCCACTCTCTCTGGCTTCTTTAGTAAACTCTCTAATACTTCTAATTTTATTCCTAACGCCTATTTTTTTTTAACAAATTAAATATATTTCATTCTCTTCTCACAATCCATTTTACTAGGCATTGGATTTTAATTCAAATGTTTGGTAAATGCAATATATGAACAAAAATATAATACCATCCTTGTTACAGTAGTAATCACTTTTAGTCTGATATTTATATAGTATTTTGAAGAAACGAAAAATTGTTGTTAAGAAGAACTAATTTTGAAAAAGGTCAAATGCTTCACTTGGTAAATGTGACTTGTTGTGAAACCAAACAAAGCTCCAAACCTAGATTCACTAGTAAACGTTTGGGGTTATATCTAACAATAGACCACCTTTATCACACACCCTTCAATTCTATGCCCAAATGGCCAAGTTTTTTCATTTCTTAAACATGTGTTGGGGGTAGAGTGAAGAGAAATTATTTCTTGTGGACTAGATTACTTAGGAAATAGATATATTGACAATTTACTCTCCAAATTTTTCTAATTTTATTCTTAACACCTATTCTTTTTAAATCAATTTTCTCTTTCCTTCTCTTTTCACAATCCCTTTTAGTTGGCATTAGATTTTAATTAAAATGTTTGGTGAATGAGATATATGAACAAAAATATAATACCATCCTTGTTGTAGAGATCACTTTTAGTTTAGGATTTATATAGCATTTTGAAGAAATGAAAAAAAAAAATTCCCATGGAAAAATTCGTAATTTCATTCATAGTGAGAAATTACATTTTGTAGATGCATGTGCATATTCAGCAACTATCAATGACATGATTGTCATCAACCAGAGTAGCAATCTTCAGCTCCAAAATAAACAAAAACTAGTTACCTTTGATCCACACAGGGAGGTAACAGTCCAAAATAAACAAAACCTAGTTATCTTTGATCCACGCAGGGAGGTAATAGTTCAAAATATACTGAGATAATCATGTAAAGTAAATACTGTCCATCAGTGCAATATATACAAAAACAAAAATTGTAAATAAACCATGTGCTCTAGTCCATATTGTCCATGAAAGGCCTATGGTAGTATTGATAATGTTCTTCTTCTTTCTGTTCACGGATCAACCAGATACCCGGCTCCCCAATCACAGCTTCTTTGGATAGACGATCTCCAACTGTGTTCCGATCCCTGTAGATATGATTACAAGTAAAAAAATCAAAATGAGTAATCAATCTCAGAGTCTCATCCAGTATATGTCTCAAAGAGTAAGATGAGCATCTAGTGGATCCAATCAACCAGTCACAAACAATTTTCGAGTCCCCAAATAATTGTAGGGCTCGGTAGTTTTTCTCCAATGAAAAATGTATTATATGTTTTGCTGTTGATAACTCTATGAAATTATTGGTGCCCCTCCTTAATCCCATGAGCAAACTACATGAGTGTGTTGTATATATATGAAGTATAACTCCACCCCCACATCCCTCTTCTTGTGCGGCCCCGTCAAAATATGCCCAGAACCTGTGGGGATCATATTGTTTAGGGACGATGTTCCTAGGTCTCGGAAGAGGTGGATCATCAGGTATGTGTGCATAATATGCCAAGATTTTTGCAACAATAATAGACCATCAAGGAGGGGCATTCTAAAATATGAGGTGATTGCAGGTAGTCTAGTTTGCCCAACAGGATAGCAGGGGGAGGTTGCATAGCTTCATGGGAGATGCGTTGGAGAACCATGAGTGCCAGGCCTCTATAACAGAATTAGCAAGCCAGTTACATGGTGGGGATATAGCATCAAAAAGTAGGGACCATAATTTTCTAGCTTCGGGACAAGTGAGAAGAAGATGATTAACAGTTTTTCAATCACTGTTACACAGATAACACCAGTGTGGACCATGAAAAGTGCACTTCATAAGGTTATCCCCAGTGGGGATTTTGTTGTTCATTATGCACCACATGAGCAGTCGCGTCCTAGGTGGAGCTTTCAACTTCCAAAGGTGTTTGCACCATGCCTGTAGGATCTAAGGTTTCCTAGCTTCCGATAGGACCAAATATCCTTCCTTTGGAGTGTATCTGCCCATCTTGGATAATGCCCAAATAAGCTCATCTTCTCCATCTGTAATGCGAATGTGGGCCTCAGATAATGCCTGTGTGAAGCCCTCCCAGTCCTGATGCCACTGTGGGGGAATGTTTAGCTGGTGTACTGATTTCCATGCCTGATAGAGAAATGTGGAATTTACGTCATTAGTAATATGGAAAATGGATGTGATATTGTGTTCCCGAAGATGCTGGAGAAGCCCATATGGCAATCTGTGTGAATTCCCACAACCAATCCAAGGATCAATCCCGATTCTAACACAGTGTCTCGAGCGGATCCTCCATGTAAGGCTTGCCCGAATTAGGTCCAGCGCCTTAATGACTACCTTCCAAATTGTTGAGATTCTAGCAGAGGTCCTATTTGGTCTTCTAATCCAATCCAATATCTGTAATGGTGAAATATATTTGGCAGTAGTCACTCTGGACAAAATGCTATCGGATGTGACAAGATGCCACCCAAGTTTTGCAGCGAGAGCTAAGGAGAAATCATCCAATTTTTTTAATCCCTAGCCACCCTGTTTTTTTGGGAGGTTGAGGGCATCCCATTTGACCCAGGCAAAAATCTTCCCCGGCTAGCTACCCATTCATAGGAATCTGCAACAAAGTACTTGTATCCTAGAAAGAATTCCCCTTGGAATCCAAACCAGGGACATCCAGTATATGGGTGTGGCCTCCAAGATACTCTTGATGAGTGTGAGGCAACCAGCCTGAGATAAATACTTGAGGTACCAGATGTTGAGTCTTTTCTCCAGCTTAGCGATGAGCCAGGTCTAGTCAGCAATCTTGTATCCAATTGGCTTTATCTTATACCCCAAATATTTGAATTCCTCGGTGAGTCTCAGCTAAGTAAATCTGAAGCGTTGAAGTGAAAATAGGATCTCATGTTTATTTCATGCTGCGGTAGTAAGTGTAGATTTGTTGTCATTGATCATCATCCCCGTAGCAGTGTGAAATGAAGAGAAAATTGAACAAATATTAGTCAGGTCACCAATACTTCCATTGACAAAAATTAGTATGTCATCCACAAATAGGATATGTGTGAGTGTGTAGTCCTCTGTTATCTTGATTCCTTGTAGTCTGCCTCTTCTGTGTTCCTCCTTTATGATCCTACTGAGCCCCTCCATGACCAGGAGAAAAAGAAGTGGGGAAAGTGGACATCCCTGCCTCAACCCTCTTTCCGAGAAGAAAAATGGGGATGCACTTCCATTAACCAGAACACTAAATGGAATGTTAGTGATGCAACACATAATCCATTTGATAAAATTGAAGGGGAATCCCAGATGTGTTAAAAGCATCCTAATATACATCCAATTTACTCTGTCAAAAGATTTTGATAGATCAACTTTCAGAATCATACCTTTGTGATTTTTTATCTGTAAGGTATGTAGTACTTCCTGGGCTGTGCCGACAGTTTCATGAATCTTCCTGTCTTGGAGGAAAGCAAATTGTTCAGGTAAAATGTGAGTGGATAGGATGGGCCACAACCGATTCGCTATAGTTTTAGCAATGATCTTGTATAAACAGTTGCAGAGAGAAATAGGGCGATATTCATCAAAAGAGGATGGATTATCAGATTTTGGAATAAGAGCTATAAAAGTAGAGGTAATGGCAGCCCCCAAGTGTCCACTAGATCTAGAGTCCTCAATGACATGCAGCAAATCTATACTGATGATGTAAAAAAAAGCTAGATAGAACTCAATGGTCCAGCCATCAGGCCAAGGGCTCTTGTCCTTTTTGAACCATTTTAATGTGGCTTCCAACTCCTCTAGGGTAACCTCCTTCATCAGATCTATACCCTCTTCGGCCTCCACGAATCGTGGGAAATATTGGGCCACTCTAATTATTTAAGCCAAGTTGGCATCCCTGGGAGCATTATATGCTTTTTTGAAGTGTGATGTGGCTAGAGTAGCTAGTTGAGTAAAGGTGTTAGCAATATGTCCCTGTTCATCCTGTAGCTGCCAGTTGGTATTGATTGGCTTCCTCCCATTTGCAAACTTGCGATAGAATTTGGTGTTGGCATCACCTTCCCTCATCCATATAGCTCGGCTTTTAAGCCTCCAGACTTCTTCCCTGTCCTTAAGAATCTTGTTGCGAGCAAAATAGAGGGAAGTAATCTTCTCCTTATGGTCATCAGAGGTGTATAGCCCATCCTGATCATTTTCAAACTCAGACAACTCGAGTTCTATTTGTCGAAGGGTATGATCATCTTGTGTTCTTTTGTGATGTGCCCAATTCTT
Organism: Pinus tabuliformis; assembly: GCA_031772625.1. Classification (NCBI taxonomy): domain Eukaryota; kingdom Viridiplantae; phylum Streptophyta; class Pinopsida; order Pinales; family Pinaceae; genus Pinus; species Pinus tabuliformis. The sequence continues at coordinate 250,311,788 of CM062805.1, forward strand.
AGACAATGTCTTCAGCTCAGTGAGGTTATTTATAAAGCCCTCAGTTAAATTTCCTCTAGCCCCAGGAGGATTTTCTTTCCAAAAGTTAGTAACCATGCTGATGTAAGAGGCTTCTTTGAGCCAAGCAGAGCAGAATTTATATGGTCCCTTGGGCTTTGCTCTGCCTCCATCCAATTCCATATATATAGGCAGGTGATCCGAGATCCCTCCAGATCTGACCCATTGTCTAATGAGAAGTCCTAATTCCATAACATTCTCCTTGACTAGGAAGCGGTCCAGCCTCCTAGTCAGTCCATGCTCCCCAATCCAATTATTTCTCCAAGTAGCTTGTAACTTGGCAGGAGGGATGTTGATCAAATGGAAAGACTCCAGAATGTTTAAGAAAAATTCCGAGAGGGGGTCTCTCTAAGCACGGTGGCCCTAGGACTCTGAATGTCCTATGGAGAAGTTGAGGTCACCTCCAAGTATGAGATGGTCTATAGAAAATAAAGCCGAACCTAGGAGATGTTCCCAAAATTCAGGCCTATTATGGCATGGCCCATATATGTTGATGATTCTGAAGGACATTCCCAGGTCAGCATAGTGGATATCCACTCCAATGAATCTGGATCCTCCCCAGCTAGAGAGTAACTTAATAGAACGGGTATTGTATCCCAAGGCTAGGCCACCAGATCGTCCATGAGCATCCAGGCCAGTAAAATTCCATCCAGGAAGCATATGTTCAAGGGAAAGGGAAATGTTTATAGTAGGACCGAGGGTTTCCTGTAAAAAGATGAGGTCCAACGAGTCGGTGCCAACTAACCGACGAAATGCTAGTTTTTTCTTAGGCCTAGCCAACCCTCTACAATTAAAGGACATAATCTTCATGGCGGGGGTTCTAAGGGGGTTTCTTTGGCTCTAAGGACCCCAGGAATGGTGGACTGAATACCCAAAGCAATTTCGTCACCCGCTTGTGATCGTGCTATAGAGAGGGAAGAGGGTCGACCTCGATGAAGTTTAGGGGGAGGAGGGGAGGGGACAATGTCAAGTCCGACATGATCCAGCACCTGTTTCTTGGCCTTTGAGTGAGTGAGGTACCCAGAGGGTGGTGTTATAGACATTTTTGTGCCTTATAGCTCTAAGCATGAAATGTCCATAAACCAAGGGATCCTAAGTCCCTAAAAGTGTTGTTCCTGCCCCTAAAGGAACAAGGTCAACAAATTACAGCTTCTCCCAGAAGTTCTCCACCAGAAACTACTCAGAATCAGTCAAATCAGGATCATTTCAGTGGCTCCACTAGCTACCTGCGTTGCATAGCACCCCAGTACACTAGCTAGGTGCGTTGCAACGCACCTAAATGCACTACCAGGGTGCGCTGAGCGGGAAATGACAAATGGCAGTGTCATTCTGCGAGGTGGACAGACAATGGAAGCTTCCAGAATCTTCCCCAATGACACTTGCCTCACTGAGTTCGACCAAGGATGAGTAAGAGGCTCTCAGTCTCCAAGTGGAAGCAAGAAATGACAGAGAGAAGACACTAGTAAGATGACAAGCTGACTCATCTTCTTTGCATACATCTATATATGGATCCCTCATCCCAGAGATCCAGAGGCTGGAATTTGGTATTTTGCAGAGAATTGTTGTTGGTTTTGAGATTGATATCAGAGTATTGGGTGATTTATGCTTTGTTGGAGGTGAAGAAGGGATTCCTTTGCTGGGAGGTTGATGCTGGATCGGGAATCATTGGTTGTATCTCCTCCTAGATCTTCTTGTTATATCAATAAAACTATTTGAGTTTCTCCTACATGCTTGTGTATCATTGATGTTTGTTACATTTGTATGTTTAGCTTAAATCTGATCCTAAGCTATTTATGAATATAAATCCATGTCTTTGTGTAGTTTTCTTCTTCTGTGATCTTACAGGAACTTGGTGAAGCTGGGCAAGTAAGGGAGCAGATAGCTGGAAGCTGTCAAAGAGAAGAGAGATTGGATCAAAAAACTAGCGCAAGACACAGGTTGGTTCATCCTATTCCTCTTCGTTTATAGTTCATAAAGAAGAATACAAAAGTAGTTTTCTCTGTTTGTTGCTAAGGCACTGTCACACCTTAGCGGGATAGGGTCGTTCTGAATAGACACTTTTCCCCACAACAAAATGGCGACTCCACTGGGGACGATTGTCTAATTAGTTTATTTGTGTTTCTCTTGCTGTTTGTTTCATAAACACAGAAGTAGCAATCGAACTGCATTTGCCATTTACAAATGCAAAGTAGACACCTGCTACTTCAATCCATTCACTGGATCTGTTTATGATTTGAACAGTGGATTCACAAATGATCTGATTGCCCTTTGTGATAGCTCTTAGTCCTCCTTTAAATCATCCCTCTGATTGTACCTTACTGATTGCTTTTACTCGGCCAAAAACCATAGATTAAACTGCAAACCGTGACCCAGAACCCGGATAGAAGTCTCGTTTCTGCCCTAGCGCAAGCTTTGTGAAGAGGTTCTGCATTTCAACGCAGGTCCTGAGAGGGCTACCTGCGCTGCAATTCAGTTTCTCTGTGCAACAGGTGTGCTGATCAGCCTTGCCCTGTGCAGCTGAGGTTCTTTGCTTCATTTTGTCCAGTTTTGTCTCTGATTTTTGCAGCCTGTGATCAGTGTGTGTACCTGTCTGAAAACTCCTTTTCTTTGCCTTAATTCCGCCTCCTTTGTACAAAAATACTGTAGATGTTCTTTGTGTGTTTGTTACATCATTTACAGTTTTCCATTGAAAGAGTAGAATAGTCATACTGTCGTCCTTGGATTTAGATCTGTCGTAAGTGTCAATTTTGGTCTTAGGAGAAAGTTTGTTTGTTGTTGACAGTTGATTATACTTTTACTTTTACCTTTGGTTTGAATTTGTCTCTTTCTAGTGTCGAAACGAGTGTTTATTTCAAAATCATAGAGTGTCGTAATCATCTCTACCTTTTGATTTAGAAAAGAAGCTTGTTGGTGTTTGTCATTTGAAAGCGAATTCAGATTTGTACATCAACTTTCTTTTTAGGCATCAATATTAAGAAAGTGGAAAACAAATACATGCACTTGTGCATTCGAAAAGAAGCTTGTTGGTGTTTGTCATTTGAAAGCGAATTCAGATTTGTACATCAACTTTCTTTTTAGGCATCAATATTAAGAAAGTGGAAAACAAATACATGCACTTGTGCATTTGCATATTGATAGTTTGTATGGCTTGATTTAGGAAAAGTGCATTTACAGTGTGCTCTTTGCTCTTTGAGAAAAGATTGTGTCTTTCTTTTCCCCTTGTAACTAGGATTTTCATTGCTGAAAAGAGATAAAAGATTTGCTTATCATCTTTAGATTGCATTTAGGAATTACATCTACATCTCGTGGTGATCCCAAAAGGCAAACTTCTAAGAAAGATCAACTTAAAATAAATTGAATGAATCTAACAATGCTTTGGAACTTAACGCACAACATAGAGGTCTAGGCTAGAGACGTATTCCGGTGTCGTAAAGCCTGGTAACTGTTGTCCTCATGGATGGTTGGGTGATTCCTCCACTGTGAGACGATAAGTGCCAGTACGGACTTGTGCTCCCACGTACCGTCGAATATATATTGGGAGACCCCTATAGGCTTAAAACCTTTTATCCATAGGAAGCCGTGTCAGCCGCCCTACTGATCGCAATGCACCGAACACAGCATTCGGGAAGATTGACTGTCGTACCGTAAAACGTATTCTGCAGTTTTGTGATTGGTTTGGTACTCCGTCTACCTAGATCTCCAGAACAGTCCCTTTCGTTCCTTTTCAGACTCCTTAACGGAAAAGGTCCATCTGAGCACTTGTCACTTCGGGCTCATTAAAAATCGAAGGAGACTAGAGTCATCTTTTGTTTTTTCTCGACTCTTTAAAATTGAAAAAACAAGTTGTGTCTAAAGCGTCTAAAATTCATTTAATTCGGAAACATACTTCCCCTTTTTTATTTTAGTTGATCGAGTAATCCGCAATCGTGGAAGAAAGTCAATTGAAACCCCGTCGTTCGCAGAGGCTTACGAATCAACCGTCTTTGTCTCCGGAATTGAAACCAGTACGGACAAAGCAAACTCGTTTAACCGGTTCGAAATCTCCTATTAAAGTTAGAACAAGTGTTCCAACAACATCTGAGATTCCAATTACTCCAAACATTTCTGGAAACCCTGCCTCTATAGAAGAAGTTCAACAGCCATAGAGGGACAGTGATACTGATCCTAGTCTGAGAGTAAACACTTGTGTTACCGAACCAGTTCCATCTACAATCGGTTTGGAGAATCTTGCTCTTCAAAAATTTGTCACTGTCGATTCCACCCCTTCTTCGGCACCAGAAATATTTTACGGACCTGACGGTCTTCCCCTTCCACCTGGTTTGATTGCGATTGAAGAAATTGTAGAAGATCCTCAAACAAGTACTCCAACGCACTTTGGAGTCGGGGTCACTCTATTTCCTTCTTCATCAGAAGTTGGTCTACCACCAGTGGAAGTTCCTGTAGAATCGCTAGGTAATATTTTGGATAGACTACAAATGTCTGAACAACCGTCAACATCTAGGACTGTGGCACCTGACACAGTGACAGCAGAACTCCCTGTCGTCACTCCGACAATGTTCGCCGGCGTACCATCTGTCCCGACTAGCTCTCAGCCGCTAGAAGGAGCCCACTCAGGGGCTATTACGACAGTATGGTCCGTTCCTGTTTGTTCCTCCGGAATAATATCCGGCAACTCTTATGTTGAGTCTCAACAGATTGATCCATTTGGAGGTCAATTTGGGCAATCCAGTCCCCAAGGGCAGACAATCCCCTTGAGTTCTGGATTACCACCGTATGGGGGGCAGTATGCCCTTTCATTAACCCCTCCGGGAGGATATCCATACGAGAGTTCACAACAATATTCAGGTTATACTGGAATTACCTCAAGTGGTTGGGTACCTATGCTACCTCAACAACCAAGAGTTGTGTATTCAATGCAACAATGTGTACCTATATCGAACATCCCGACTACACCAGCTATTGTGACGGTGTCACAAGTTCAAATGCTGCTTGTTGTATGCCAACCTCAGATTTCTCAGGTTGTAATGCAACAGCCCCTTGACCCTGTGACTCAACCACAATCGCCAACTAGTGGGGCGACACAGGTCCAGACGGGTACAATTACCCCACACCTTGGTCCAACGGTTAGTATAGCGCAACAGCACATGGCTTCTCAACCATGGCTGATGCAATACCAACAACCACAATTCCAACAAGTATACCAAGGTTCTGAGCAGCAAATCTTTGCGAACAGTGGACAGCCATACATTCAAAACGGTCAAAATCAACCATTTTACAATGGTCATGTCCACCAACCTTATCAGTCATACCAGCATCAAATGCATTATGCTGGCATGCAAAGACCAACTGCTCAGGCAATCCCATCTTACCCTGGGTATGCTTCACCTAATCTGAATCAGAAGTTACCATTCGTGGCAACTTTAGAGTTACCTGATTTAAACCGGTTAACAAACGATCCAATTGCTTACGCCCCTTGGTGGCCAATAATTCCGCATAAACTTCCATCAGATATTCCTAAATTTAATGGAAATCCGGGTGAAGACCCATCGAATCACGTGATGACATTTCATCTATGGTGTTCATCAAACACCCTAAACGATGATTCGATAAGGCTTCGCCTCTTTCAGAGGACGTTAACGGGTCCAGCGGCAAAATGGTACATTGAATTACCTAGAGCTTCGTTCGACAACTTCAGTACCTTAGCCACAACCTTTTTAACCCATTTTCAATTACCGATAAGGTATGAAACGGGAACGGAACTCCTTACCAACTTCAAACAAACAACGGCCACTCACATATCTGATCATATACATGAGTGGCGACGTCATCGTAGGATGGTAAAAACGTACGTCCCCGATCAGCTATTAGCTGAATGGTTTATCAAGTCATTACTTCCTTCGATCACGGAAGATGTGGCAAAGGGGGGAGTCGTAACGGAAGAGAAAGTTATCGCTCGTGCGCAATATCTGGACTTGATCTATACTCAGTCCGGCACGCTCTACGACAAAATACCTGACGCCCCTAGACCGTAATTCTCAATTCCTCCTCCTCCTAAATCAAACAATGACTCTCACGCATGCGATGGCGTGATTGGCACAACAAACGCGAAATCGACAAAGGCTACATCCAAGAAGGCCCGTAAGATTTCAGATCAAAATGCAAAAGACGAACTTCTTGCTTCGGAAGTAAATTCCGTATCGACAGATAAGGGCAAAGAAACCAAACAACCAGGAAGCAAGAAGAAACAAGGCAAAGGGAAGAAGAAGAAACAGGATGAGTCATCTCCTGAAAAACCTTCTTCAAACCCTCCTGGAAATAGGAAACCCCCTTCAGGGTGTTAGATATGTGATGAGGATCATTGGATGAAAGAATGTCCATACAAAGCTGAGCTTAAGAAATTCTTTAAAAGTTCGAAAACCTCAGCAGTGTTAACTGATCCGTTTCCAAATCCAGGAACAAATCTGGTTGAAAGTGGAAATGCTTCCCCGTCTCAAGTGCTAATGTTGTCGGTTTCAAAACAGCAAAATGATGCTTTGATTTCGACAAGGAACAAAGATTATGGGAATATGCAGCTGTCGAACAACAAGGATAAAGATCAACCAAGTAGTTCGACAACAACTTCGAAAGAAGATGTAACACCCACCATTCCTGAATTGACAATAAAACCGCCGAAGGGAGTAGTACACAAGTCGACATTTAATCACCGCGCTAGAGCAGCGCAACATTATAACATAGTGGAAGATTTGGCCCAATCGCCGTCCACTATGTCGACTCTTGAAGTACTACAAAATTGCTCATCCCAAAGGCAGGCGTTATTATCAACCATTGGTGGGATTGACCCAAAGGATTCCAATCTTGTATCCTTCGATCATAAGGGATACGATCCTCAGTTGCCGGCTCAACTAGCTTTTCTTGTTCAAATGAAAGCCCTCAACAAAACTGTTCATCGAACAATTATTGATGAGGGGGCATCTACATGCATTATGTCGATGAGTTGCTGGAAAACTTTAGGATCTCCAACCTTGTCGCGATCTTCGACAACATTAAAAGCATTTGATGGACGGACATATACCCCATATGGTATCCTAAATAACTTGAAAGTTGAACTAGGAGGGAAAACAGTAGAAATAGATGTTGAAGTCATCGATGGGAATCTTGATTACAACGTCCTACTAGGAAGACCATGGATTTATGCCATGGCAGCTGTTGTGTCGACCTATTTTAGAAAGATTGCATTTCCCTTTCAAGGAGGGATTACAATCGTCGACCAACAACATTTCCTCCCCAATGGTTCTCAAGTTACTGGAAGCATTCCAATGATCCATGGAAGCAATCATTCGCTCCAAAACATCGGAGTAGGTCTCCTAAAAGACCCTGCCTTAATGGGTACTTTTGCCCTACCGCCTCCGAGTAATCTGGCGGAAGTGGCCTCAGTGGAATATGAAACCTTCTATATCTAATGGATTTGGATTCCGAGGACGGTTCTTATCTCGTGTCAACCTCGTTAAAAAATGAAACAAGGAGTCATGAGGATAGTTCTTTACTGTGTCAACCTCATTAAAAAATGAAACAAATCCCCTTTCCAAATCTCAAAGGTAAACCTTCATTCCAACCATCGAGTTGAATGCAATGAAGCTTGGGGGGCATGCACCTCGATTTGCATTATCATGCTGGGGGCATGCAAACTAATCAAGCAGTTTTAGCACATAGTTCAAGCTCGTTAAAAAATAAACATAAGACCGAGCAAGTGTTTCAATCCGCGTTTAAGCTTGTTAAAAAATGAACTATCCTCCGGTAAATAACCACCGTGAATGTAGCATTATCAGCCATTAAAGCCTTGGTCGTGTTTGCACCGTCACCTCCACTTTTCATTGGCCAATCATTCACCTCCATTTGATTGTTTACCCATTTTGAGGAACAGCTGCGAAGAGTGATTTCACTAGCCATCCTTGTGACACTGCCGTGATTGGAAAATTCCAAACCTTACCTGGAATCAGCTGCTACCCATTTTATCACTCGTTCCTCAAAAGACGAGTCTTCTTTAATCTCTTTTCAACTGACTCGTGAAATATGAAAAGATTGCCGAGTTTTGGCCTTCCAGCTCGATAAAGCGACGGAAGTGCTAGCCCTCCTCTAGATTTTAATCTTTTTGGAACTGAGGGATTATTGCACAAAAAGATCGAGCGCTTGTTTTGTTCGGCTCGTTAAAGCTAATCGAAAATTAATCCCTTCTGTATTGTTTTATACTTTTTCGGGCTTAAGGGATTAGATGACGAAAAAGGAATTCCGGAGTTAACTTTACGTACCTTTTCAGACTCTCTAAAAATGAAAAGGACCGAGTTATCTTTGTCGTTAGACTCGTTAAAAACATTAATAGCGACAAACTTGTCTTTAGACGGGAACGAGTTTCACTATCGCTAGGCTCGTTAAAACATAGCGATGGGTTTGCCCGAAGGGCAAATTATAGAACAAGCATATGTTATCCTCCTCAAGCTTGACAAAAATAAAGAGGTACTGGCCAGCAATGATTGGGGAAAAATTGGGAGAAAACTCAAAGAATCTTTATTGGTAGCAAGTCGCTCTTGAACATGACACTTCCACTCCGTGCCTGAGTTGGGTTGGGTTGTTTCATTCACCGGTCACATCACCATGGTCACACCATACCATCCACATTTGGGGTAAATGCTACCAATCCATCACATAAGTGTCGCCGACATGTTCAAGAGAAGTCATCCAGAGAAGTCATCCATGTCCCATCCACTACCATACATTATACTTCATTCTTTCATGACCGCCATCCTGAACCATATATCATCAGATCGTTTTCACCTCCATCAAAATCATTTGCTCCGTTCCGTGTCATTGATGTGGGATTCATCAAGGCCCTCCTTTGCGGATCGCTTCTTATCGACATCAGCTCATTATCCAAGAAGTTGATCTAGGAACAACCCATTCAGTACTTTGAAACTTGCATGCCTCAATGGCAAGTTTCTCACTTCCGGCGACAGGTATACATCAATGACCTTCGACCGAAAGATTTTGCGTGGTGTTCGACGCCAAGTCCTTTATTCACACCACGTGAATTGTACTGCAGTACCTTGAGGGTCATCATCATTATCGGTGATTCCTCTCGCGCTTGTTAACAGTTTACATCATCGACTGGTAATCAAGCGATGTCTTTCCATGTTCGACTCCAAAACATTTCTCACATGGATCGACTTGTACTTCGAGTGAAGATCGGACGAGATTGAAGACCCCGGATCTAGTTTCATCCATTCGGGCTGCGATATATATTCAGGAAAAATAAAGACATTGACATGTACAGCATTGCAGCACAGATAATCATCCTACCAAAAGGATGATAACTTCATCAAAATCATCAGTCTACCATCAGACGATTGTCTGTCCTGTGTACATAAAAATGAATTTATAAAGCTGAGCATGGGAATACCCGCCTCAGCTAGATCATGAAAATAGTATGAAGATAATGTATTGTATTGTATCTTATTACAGGTCTCCTCCCAGCATTGAAAGAACTTCGGATCCTCCTAATAAAGCATTTCACCCGATAAACGGCCTCATACTTTAGGGGGCAACTGTTATAGACATTTTTGGCCTTACAGCTCTAAGCATGAAATGTCCATAAACCAAGGGATCCTAAGTCCCTAAAAGTGTTGTTCCTGCCCCTAAAGGAACAAGGTCAACAAATTACAGCTTCTCCCAGAAGTTCTCCACCAGAAACTACTCAGAATCAGTCAAATCAGGATCATTTCAGCGGCTCCACTAGCTACCTGCGTTGCATAGCACCCCAGTACACTAGCTAGGTGCGTTGCAATGCACCTAAATGCATTACCAGGGTGCGCTGAGCGGGAAATGACAAATGGCAGTGTCATTCCACGAGGTGGACAGACAATGGAAGCTTCCAGAATCTTCCCCAATGACACTTGCCTCACTGAGTTCGACCAAGGATGAGTAAGAGGCTCTCAGTCTCCAAGTGGAAGCAAGAACTGACAGAGAGAAGACACTAGTCAGATGACAAGCTGACTCATCTTCTTTGCATACATCTATATATGGATCCCTCATCCCAGAGATCCAGAGGCTGGAATTTGGTATTTTGCAGAGAATTGTTGTTGGTTTTGAGATTGATATCAGAGTATTGGGTGATTTATGCTTTGTTGGAGGTGAAGAAGGGATTCCTTTGCTGGGAGGTTGATGCTGGATCGGGAATCATTGGTTGTATCTCCTCCTAGATCTTCTTGTTATATCAATAAAACTATTTGAGTTCTCCTACATGCTTGTGTATCATTGATGTTTGTTACATTTGTATGTTTAGCTTAAATCTGATCCTAAGCTATTTATGAATATAAATCCATGTCTTTTTGTAGTTTTCTTCTTCTGTGATCTTACAGGAACTTGGTGAAGCTGGGCAAGTAAGGGAGCAGATAGCTGGAAGCTGTCAAAGAGAAGAGAGATTGGATCAAAGGACTAGCGCAAGACACAGGTTGGTTCATCCTATTCCTCTTCGTTTATAGTTCATAAAGAAGAATACAAAAGTAGTTTTCTCTGTTTGTTGCTAAGGCACTGTCACACCTTAGCAGGATAGGGTCGTTCTGAATAGACACTTTTCCCCACAATAGGTGGTGCAGGTGAGGTGGATGAGATAGATGGTGGGGGGCATAAATGGTAGAGTAGGGAGAGTGTGAGAGATGGTTGGGCAAGGGGGTGAAATGTCACAATATAACTAAGCAGTAGTAGTCATTGGAATTGTTGAACCCAAACCAAAAGAAAGACTAGATAATAAGATATCATGAATATGAGTGAAACAGTGAGAGGGTACAGAATGTGTGAGATTCTTACCCAATGTATTAGAGTCTCTAGATGCTGCCATGGATGGACCAGGTTGCAGAGGAGGTGGACGGTGAGGAGGTCTGCCCTGTTTCTTTTGGGTAGTCTGTGTAGGTGTCGTAGCCAAATTCTCTGAGCCAGTCAGTATATCCATCCTCTCCATAGAGGATACTATGTACCCTTATCTAATCCTCCTATGTAGGTTCCCCATGATTCTGTTTCTCCTTCTCCTTTGGTGCCTATCGAGTAGCCCTCCTAAGCGACCCTCCATTGAGGGGGCATTCCTTGAAGAGATGCCCCACTTTGTGACACCTCCTGCACCTGAAGGGGACGCCCTCATAATCCAAAAGCTATCGCCTGGTAGTATTTCTCCATTGAATATTAATGTGCTCCAACAGACCATCCGAGAGGTCAAGATGCACCAGAATCCTAGCAAAAGCCATACGCCTCGTAGTTTGAAAGGAGGCGTCAAATGTGAGATAGGTTCCAATAGCGTCCCCGATCTTCCTGAAAATGTCTTCCATCCAAAAATGGAAGGGAAGCCCCGGGAGGTGAACCCAAATTGGCCCTGCATCGACCCTCTCAAGCTCAGGGTCAAACATTGGCGTCCATCATCTGAGGAGAACAGGGGCCTGGTCAATGTGCCAAACTGTGGAGAGAACCCAGTTGGTATGTGCCAAGCAGGTGAACCGCAGCGCGAACCAACCCTTGACGAAAGTCTGTACTCTAGGGGGTTCCTTCAGATGGTGGCCCCAAACCTCCATTGTCCATTTCTATAGTCTTTCCACACTGTAGTGCCGACCTCGAACTCGCCCCACCAGAACTTTCTCAGCCAAGTCCATGGCTTCTAGTAGCGGGATATCCTCAACAAACTTGAGGAAGACCTCACTACTCCATAATAGTAGGCACCGCTTGCACTTAGAACCCCTACTGTTCCTTTTGTTCGCAGCTTCAGGAACCCCAATCGAATGAGTAGCCGCAGAGGATGGGGAAATCCTAGTCGTGGATGGTTTCTTCACCGAAATGGAATTAAAGAACCCAGTAATGGTGCTGATACCAGTGAAGTTGCCAAGGGGTGGGTCCTCCGCGACCAACAGCATGGATGTAGCGGGTGCCTGCAAAGCCGAGTCCAGGTGTTGTGCGACTAAGGGTTCCTTTAGACCAGCCACAGAGGGTTTCGAACCATGAGCCTCTCCTAGGATTTGATGGTCCAGAAGCTTTGTATGCTCAGTGGAAGCCAAAATATGCTACGAGAGATGCTAGGAGATGTACTCGTGGATAGAAGATGCATCAACCGGAAGCGAGATGGATGGAATGCTAGGCCGAGTAAAAGTGGGGAGAGCTTCAACTTCCTCTGTGAGTTCATGGTCGAAAGTAAAAAATCCGTCCGCAGTGGTCCCAGGATTGTTCCAAATGGGCGCTTCCACCGATGGGTCCATAGAATATTCAAGGAGATCATCCATAACTATTGCTTAGTGTGGTTGACAGCTGCCTGCAGGATTGAGCTAGGAAACAGGGAGATGTCGGTGGAAGGGACCGTAACTGTCTAGGTGAGTGACCCAAACCAGTAAATCGAGCCCGTAATCTGGAGTGTTGAAGATAACGGGTGCCGCAGGGAAGGTAGGCGGTTACGGTGACTAGTGGAAGAGAAGAGTAGCAGTCTCTGAAACTTGTGAACAGAGCTGGTTACGATACCCTAACCCCATCGTGCTCTCTCCTTCTAAGATTGCTTACCTCCCACCTTCTTGTTTTTTATTAAAGAAATGAAAAATTGTTGTTAAGAAGAACTAATTTTGAAAAATGTCAAATGCTTCACTTGGTAAATGGAGAAATGGAGTTAGATATATTAAAAAATCTAAAATATTAAAATATATAAATTTATAAATTTAAGTTTTTATTTTTTTACATTACTAAATCAATAAAGAAATTATAATTTTTTCCAATAATAATTTATATAAAGAAGATTAAAATATATCAACAATTTTGAATTATGATAGTGAAAATTTTATAAAAATAAATTTAAAATAAATTATTTAAAAAAATTCAATATTGATTTTATTAAAATTTATGGAAATATATAACCACACATTATAACTATATAATACATATTTCAAATGAAATATTTTAAACACTTAAAATTATAATATATCATTAAAATTTATATATAAATCAATTAATTTTTTATTTTTAACATAGGACCATATTTAAAACATAAAATATAAATTTAAGTGCAAATATTTTACAAATTCAATACCTTCAACTAGTTTGCAAAATTCTTATCCTTTACATGGGTATTCCTCTATTGGGTGTTCTCAGTTGTAGCATCCCTTGAAGTTAAATCATGATTTATGCATAAGCAACAAATTTTAGTTATTTCAATTTCTTGGTATGATGAAATTGATTTGTTCATATGCTTAATCTATAATGGTTTCATGTGACTCTGATTTGTCCAGGCATCAACATGCATAAGTTGAGTAAATATTAAGAAAATGCATATTAATTTAGGAAAGTATACATATATTTGAATGGTTATTTATTTTGGAATATTTAATTAAATCAAGTTACATAATTCAATTTAGTTGGTAATGGAAATATAATGTTTCCCAAAGCACTAATTTTCCATCTCAGGCTATATGCTTACATAACATAATTTGGAAAAGAAAGTGGCTCATTATCGACGTAATCTTTTCTTTTGCAAGGAACAAAAATCACATATTGTAATTAGGGGAATTGTATTAAAGTATCATTAACCACATATCCACATACTTGCAATTCAAACATTGTGTATGTGCACTATCCACCTTGCACACACCATCACTACTAACCAATTTGACTTACTAACCATAAAAAGTAGTTTAATTTCTTATCTTTTACTTTGAAATTTTGCACACAAACATAGCTTAAAATGAGGAGGAAAGAACGTGGTCCTAATCCACATATCATTTTTACTTGTTTTTCTCATACCAATTCACACCACACCTGGCTTAACTAGAAAGAAAGTAAGTGGCCCTAAGTACATACATTTCTTCTTGTTTTCTAAAAAAAACCATTATTTCATTTTATTTTGGGACTAGGAGTTGGTGTTAGTAAATAAATAAATTAGACACTTCCCACCTTTCACCCTTGTGGTAAACCTATGGGGACCATATATGAAATCTTTCTCAAAGCACTAGTTTTTCCATCTCCCTATATGTGAGCACATAGAATAATTAAGAAAGAGTAAGTTGCCCACTATCCACACATATTTTACTCTCTTGAAAAGAACAAACATCACATAGTGTAATTAGGGGAATTGTAAAGAATCATCACATATTCACATCATTTCAATTCACACTTTATATGTTCACAATTTCACTTGCACACACCTTCACTCTACACACTAAGCTCACTTAAACTTGGTATAAAGGGTATCCTCTTTTGGATTCTTTGTACTAATTTTCTTTGAGCTTAGATTTTTTTCACACCCTAAGTGAAGAAAAGAATCTAAAAACAACCTTAACTTGAACACATTAAGTTTCCCACATGGGACATAAGAAAATTTATAGTTCAAGTTAGGACTGTGGGGGTAGGAAACACATAAGTTGCCATGGTTGTTTTCATCTTGAAACATAGAAGTTCTCTTTTAGGGAGCTCAAAATCCTACATCCAGTGACAAATCTGGTAATGAGAAGAAAATCGTGAAGGGGATAAGGCTTAGGTGGAAGATTATCACAAACCTCCTTGTTGTTTCCCAACACTTGGTATGGGTTCTTGTCCAAAACTGATAATGAAAAGTTGAGATTCAGTTATTCCCACTATGTAATAGCCCTGGTCAAAAATCCATGTAAAACATAATAAAGGTAAAATAAGACCTTGGTTATGGGACACGTATTCCAATGATACGAACTTAAATAGGAACACAAAAAATTTCAAATATAACCATAAATACAAAGATGTAGCAGAAATAACACTTCATTTTATCAATATCAAATAATGAAACATGCTCACAAAAATAATGGAAATAAGACTAACTCAAGCGATGGTAGTTTATCTTTGAGAAGAGACGTGGCGGTTACATGCCTCTGAACTATGTTACAATGAGGCTCAAAGGCCTATTTATTATTGAGAAACAATGGAAAACCCTAAACTTCCAAAAACCTAATCCTAGGAGATGAAGTGCCAAAACTATGGGCCTCATTTAGGTAAATTGGTATAGCAACTTCCTGGGGTCGGAACTTTGGCATACGATCTTCGTTTGATGCACACAATACCTCCTTAGAAATATTTATCTGAGGACTATAACTTTCAAGTGGTCAAATTTTAACAAACATCCATGATGGCCCCGATTTTCCCATAAAACGTCATTTATGGCCTCAAAATGGTTCCAAAAGTTCAGGACCCAAAAAATTACCAAAAATAGTAAATTGTGCTACAATTAAGGAAACTGAAAAACTGAAAGAGATAGTGGTGGGGGTCCAAGTGGAATAGGAGGGCAACCACCAACATCCACCTAGATCAGTCCTCCCTCCTTAGGAAGCAATGGTCCCCATTGCATTGAGTGCCTCCATGAGATGAGGAAACTTTTGCTGAAGTTGGTCCCTAGTGAGCCACTTGCCTTGGTGCAGAAGTTCACCAGATTTGACAACCCGATATAGTTGGATATTATTTTGGAAAGTGTTCTTAACCTATGTTTCCATAATCTGATCAGTTGTGGCCTGTTCCATCTAGTATAGGTTTAAATTTGTTGGTGTGAGTTGTTCTGCAATGTCTGATGTGTCCGGTAATGGTGGGAAATATGGTCGAAGGCGGTCCACATTTAACGCTGGGTGAAAACCAAGGAATGGGGGAATTATAAGCTCAAAATAATTTTCTTCCAGAGCCTTTGTAATGGTTTAAGAACCATATCGGAGTGGTTTGAGCTTCCGATGGGCTCCGGTAAGGTGTTTTTTCTGAAAATGCAACCAAACTTTGTCGCCCACCTGAAACTTGTGTGGCACCCGATGTTGATCATGTCGCTACTTGTACTTGGCATTCGACTTCTCCAAGATGTCATGAACCTGCTAATGGATGTGTTGGATGTGTTCAATAAATCTGATCTCTTTATCAGCCTTGGAAAATACATGTGTAGATTCTATCTGTGTAGTCGAATGAGGCATGGAAACATCAATCGGACACAGTGGTTGAAATCCTAGACCCACTTGAAAGGGACTGTGATTGGTTGAGTTATGGATATCTTTATTATAACTGTGTTGCACATAGGGAAGACTCTCATCCTAGGTTCGTGGATTCTTAGATTTTTACATGCGGAGTATGTGCACTATCATCCTATTGACGACCTCCATTTGGCCATTAGTCTGGGGATGGAAGGCAGTCGAAATGGTGAGCTTAGTGTCCAATAGTGTCTAGAGGATTCACAAGAATGTGCTCAAGAACCTGTTATCCCAATCTGTTACAAGGGTATGTGGGATCCAAAAATGTGTCCATACTCGTTCAAAGAAGGGTTTGGCAGTTTCCTCTGTTGTGATACTCTTCTTTCAGGCTACCAATATAGCCATCCTATAAAATATGTCCACGACCACAAATAAATAGTCATTATCATGCTTCATAGAAGGGAAGCCACACATATAGTCCATGGAGATGGATTCCCATGGCTAGTTGGGAGTAGGAAGAGGAGTTTACAAGCCTTTCTTCTTGATGGTTGGCTTGGCGATGGCACAAGAAGTGCATGATCTAATATATTTCCCAACATCTAGTCAGAGTTTGGGCCAATAAAAGTACTTTTGTAGTATAGCCACGGTTTTCTCCACACCAAAGTGTCCTGCGACCTGACTATAGTGCACCTCCCAAATCATCTTAGCACGTTCACTTGAAGGAACACAAAGGTGGCCCAGGTAGCATAATAATGTGTCCTAGAGGTGAAAACCAGGAAATTGATTTGCATCTACTAGCATCTGGTATGTGGAGGTGAACTCTAGATCATTTTTGTATAGTTACAGCCATCCAGAGGTCTCGTGGCCACAAGAGTTGAGAACAGTAGTCAGTACTGCAACTGGGGGTCTACTGAGGTAGTCTACAACATTATTGGTTTTGGACTTTTTGTATTTAATGTTCAAGTGGAATTGTTATATATATATAGACCACTTTTGACGGCGATCATTCTGCAACTTCCCTTGTGTCTGTATAAACTAAAGAGGTCAGTGATTGGTGTGGATGGTCGTCTCCTTCCCCAAAATTTAATGCTTTCATTTTCAGCATGCCTGCATGATGGAATACATCTCTTTATCATAGGTTGGGTACTTCTGAATTGTATCATAAAGTGTCTCACTATGATAGGCCACTAGATGCCCATGTTGGGTGACGACTGCACAAATAGCATATTCTAAGGCATCTGTCTTGATTTCAAATGGCTGTTGCAGGTTTTAAAATGTGAGTACTAGTGCAAAGAAGAGTCAGTGCTTCAACTAAATGAATGCCTTCTATTGGGACTCAAACTAGGAAAACTTTTCTTTCACCCCGCCCTTAGCAAACTGACTCAAAGGCCAAGTGATATGGGAGAATCCCAACACGAAACTCTGATAAAAATTTGCAAGGCCCAAAAAGCTGCAAAGCTCCATTAGAGTAGTCGGGGTTGGCCAGTCCTGAATGACTTGGATCTTAGTCGAATCCACATGCATGCCATGCTCATATATGATGTAACCCAAGTATTGGACTTGACTCATGAAAAAGGTGTATTTCTCCAAGTTGGCACACAGTTTGTGTTGCCGAAGGGTTTGAAGGAACTATCGAATGTGTTGCAAGTGTTCTTCCCAACTCTTGCTAAAGATGAGGATGACATCTAGATAACCAACCACGAATGAGTTGGTGAAGGGCCACAAGATTTCATCCATTAGCCTCATAAAATTAGCAGGGGAATTTTTCAACCCAAAGGTCATAACCAACCATTCAAAAAGGCCTTCCTTGTATTTGAAGGTAGTCTTCCATACATCTGTGGGCTCTATTGGAACCTGGTGATATCCAGACTTCATATCGATCTTGCTAAAATACTTGGCCCCCTTGAGTTGGTCCAAAAGGTCATCAATCTGTGGGATTGGATACCTATTCCTAATTAGTGCCCAATAATCAATGCAGAGCCTCTAGGTCCCATTCTTCTTCTGTAAAAGTACAATCAGGCTCCCACAAGGTGAGGAACTTGGTCAAATGTGCCCTTTTTGCAGTAAATCCTAGATTTTCTGCTTGATCTCTTCATTTTCTAGAAGGGAGCAGCAATATATCGGCTTGTTGGGTAGAGGTTCTCCAAGATTCATATCGATCGAATGCTTGAGATGACAGTGCAAGGGTACCCCTGTGGGTGAGGAGAATATGTCATTGTATTCTTCCACGATCGTATCACCTGCTTCTGCTGCGTAGAGGAACCCTTCCTGGGGGCCATGTATGTGGCTACAATCTTCCCCTTACTTTGAGAGCGAATTAGAAAGAAAACAAACTTCCCAGTCTGGGAGATGATATTACTGCATTTCTTAGCAGAGATCAAAGAGGTGGCAGTAGGTAGGGCTACCTCCAGTATCCTGTATAACTTACTACCCAAATAAATCATAACAGAGTGTGGTCTAGACTCATATACAACATGTTGCTTCCACAAGTATGGTTGTCCTAATAATACATCACAAACTTCAAGAGGAGAAACATAACACATTACCTCATCCGTGAAGGGCGTGATGTTGTAGGGAAGGTGACACTGTTGGCTGACACTAAGATCTCGCCCTCGATGAAGCCACCCGATGGTGTACATCTGTGGATGTTTTTTAGTCAGTAGGCCCAGCCACTTCATGACCTTTTATAAAATGAGGTTCTTTTAGCTCACGTTATCGAAAATGAATTACAATGGAGAACCCTTCACCCACATCTGTGAGTAGGAGAGGCATTCCCCCTCCTCTAGATCTTCAGGATCAATCTTCTGGATCTTAGTGGTGACCACAGTGGCACTAGGCTTGACATCGATGATCTGATTCCCTTTATCATTCCCCTTATCAGGTTCTAAATCAAAGTTAGAACATGCATCTCACTCGGAATGTTATGCAACTAGCTCACAAAATAGAAGAAAAGATAGATCAACGACTTCAAAATCAACCTCTTCGAGGGGGAAACCTCCTTTACATTACACAAATGAACAATTCTTGGATGATAGAAGTGACAAGACCTCCTTTCTATATATAGGAGTCTAAGGGGTCCCAATACAATCAAAGCCTACATAACAATAATATTGTAGGGGCGCAACAATAACAATAGTGAGCTTATATGGGGCACAATAATAACAACATGGGGACTACATGGGCACAATAATACAATAAGGGGGTTGAAATAATAACAATAAGGGGTTACACTAGTAGTATAGGAACCTAACATGCCCCTCTCCTTCAAAAAGTATTATCCTCAATGCTTGAGTAGTTTTGTATGCTTTTGTATAAAATTCTCATCCTCCCATGTGGAATTGTCAGAGGGTAAGTTCTTACACTTGATGAGATACTCTAAAATTGATCCATTTCATAGATGTTGATTTATTTTTTTGTGACTGCTTCAGGATCCAGTATGAATTTCTTTCCTCATCAAATCTGGCAATATTTTTGTGCTATGATCTTCTCACCTATAACCTTCTATAAGCATGAAACATGGAAAACTGGGTGCACTCAGGAAGATGCGGGAAGATCCAACTTGTATGCCATAGTACCAATCTTTTGTAACACCTTGTATGAACCATAATACTTTGGTGATAATTTATTATCCTTCTTAGCTTGCTTGAGGGACATTTGTGTGTATGGTTGTAGTCGTAGAAATACCTAGTCAACTACATCAAAACTTCTTTCACTGCGATGGTGATATGCATATTGTTTCATTCCATTATGTGCCAAAGTGAGGTTATCCTTTAAGAGTTTGAGAACTTGTTGTTGATGCTCGATGTGATATTCCACTACTTGAACCTTAGAATTATCAATTAAATATGATGTGATGGATGGTGGATGATATCCATAAAGTGCCATAAATGGGGTCATTTTTGTTGCAGTATGGAAGGAAGTGTTATACCACCATTCAGCTAGCAGCAACCACTTGACCCATTGTGTTTGTTTATCATATACAAAGCAGAAAAGATATCCTTCCAAACATTTGTTCACTATCTCAGTTTGCCCATCAAATTGAGGATGATAAGATAAGATATGAGCTAACTGAGTACCCGGCCAAGAAAAAAAATTGTCCAAAAGTTTCCAGTGAAAATGGGATCTATGTCCCTTACAATAATCTTTGGGTTTCCATGTAGCTTTTGAATTGTTTCCATAAATTCAATAGCAACTGTACTGGCTTTAAATGGATGAGATAATGCACAAAAGTGTGCATACTTGGTAAGCATATCAACTACCACCATAATGACACTCTTTCCTTTGGACTTGGCTAAACCTGTGATAAAATCCATTGAAACCTCCTCCCAACATTGACTTGGAATGCAAAAAGGTTGTAACAAACCTAGGGTCTTAATTGTCTCTGTTAGATACCTATACCAATAGGTTTCATATTTCATGATTGGCAAAGAAAGTTCCAAATATGCTCTGCTTTGGTGATGCAAAGATCCCATATTTTCAAGAGAAGGCAATATGTGTACATAGCTTGATGTTGAGTGAATTTTGGATGGGTGATCCAACAGCCTAATCTGGATCATGCCATGTTTCAATTTCTTGTCGTAGAATAGAGAAAGAAGTCTGTCCAAACTGTTTAATCTTGGCAGACCAGTAGTTAGGTAGAGAATTAAGGTTCCCAACTGCTTAATCTGGGGCCTTGGAAGCAATAAGGGTGAGTCTAGCATAAAGAAACAATTCATAGACATCAAGACCAAAAATGAACCGGTGAGGTTACAACTGTACAATCTCTTGTTGAAAATGGCTCCTACAAACCAGCAAAGGTTGATGTCTGCATATGATGTGCAAGAGGGCAAAATGATAATGAGCCATTTCATGCCAACAGAGCTGCAGCCACAGTCTGCAGCTGATTATATAAGAACAAACTTGGAAATCTTGTCCAAGGACATCCACCCAATGGACCAAATTGAATTGCATAAACAAACGGGTGAGATGGTGTATGCTACCCTAGCAGACAAAACATTGATAAATTATAGATTGCAAAATTCTTTGAATAATACCACTACACAATTGGAGTTAGAAAGGGCATCCTCCCAGGCTAAAGACAACAGGATAAAGTCTTTAGAGGATATAATCATAGAGTTTGGGCATGATCCAAAGGACCCTAAAGCTATAAAGGAGCTGCTAAAGATAAAGGATTCAGACATTGCAGCCTTAAAAAAGACGATAAAGATCCCAGCAACCCTTCACCCTCAAACAGAAGAGGTTGCCCAACGAAGGTAGGACCAAGATGTAGCAGCCATGCTGGTATCACTCCATAAACAACTTGCCCAGACAGAGGGAAAATTGGTAGAAACAGAGGTTGCACTGTAGGCAGCCCTACAACAGAAAGAAGGAGGTCAAACATCCCAGCCCCCTCCACAAGTAATCAACCTTGAGGAACTTCCTCAAAGTGTCACTCCTCCTACAGGGCAGTCAGTGGAGACAGCGCCATCAACCTCAGTACCAGCACCAACATCAGAACAGGCTGCAAGCCTTGACATGCAGAAATTAAAGAATGAAATTCAGGTCCTAGAAGCCCAGATGGCAGAGCTAAATGAAACCAGGGAGGAATTGGCCAAAATTAATGAGAAATATGACAAATCTAAACAACAAGTGGCAGAAAAGGCAAGGGAAACAAAGACCCTGGAAAGAAAAATCAAAGAGCTCGAGAAAGAAATGGCCATGGGCAAAGCAATAACGGAGCTCAAGAAGATCTTATGGCAAAAGATTGGTCAATCAATCACAGACCAATGGGAATATATACTGACTATCCATGAGCAAATGGATTTGTTGGGCAGGGCTTATGCAGAAAATCAAAAGGCCAGAGCTGCTCTAGGAAGTATGCCAGAGATAGCTAATAGAATGATCAATGTGTTGAATCACAAAAATGGCATACAGCTAGCAAACATGGGTATCAGAGATAGAACTGATACAATTTTGTTGATTAAAAGGGTACTCACCCTCAGAAACTATGTGCAGGCACTAGAGAGAAAATGTCAGGATATTCAAGCAGAGGTAAATGCTTTTGGTGCCAAGATTACAACATTATATGACAGAGGACTTCCCAGTTTAATAAACAGCGCTGGAAGGTTGTGGTCTCATGAGAAATATGCCAAAAGAGTCAACACTTACATCACTGATCAGTTGATTACCTCATCTAGCACTTCAGAAGGAACTGGGCCACCTACAGGGGAAGAATTGTATGATAAACTAGAAAATCTGTTTTATATAGAACATGAAATCAACCATCTGTTTGCATCACCCCCTAATTACTACAAATATACAGATGCTGATGAAACATTACGCAAAATGCAAAGGCACCAAATGCCTACTGATGAATGGTGGACTGGTATGATCAGAATTCTACTTTGATTAATTAAATATTCTGATTAAAGACATCCTACAGCAAGCAGCAAACAATTGAAGAAATCACAGGTCAGCAGTCACGGCCTGAGGGATACAGATCGATAGCTCAAGGATATCCGTGCCACAACGTGTCAACAGCAGTAGCCACAGCCAGCATCAACCGTCGAGAAGAAGCTCAGCCGGCCCTTTGGCCAAAAAGTCAAGTTAATCTGACAAACAGCAGACAGCTGTTGTGTACTTGTGCCAGTAGCTTTAAATTTTGGAACCACCATATTGTAAAAGTTGGTAGAAGCAGTTATTGTTCAATAACTGTTACTTTAGATATTTTCCTTGATATTTTTGTATATATTTACCCCTACGCATCTCATTTGGGGTTGTTGTTTCTTGTTGAGAAAAGAGAACTCGGCTGTAATTTCTGGAAGAATAATACAAACAAAGCTTGGAGTTTACAGAATTTGGGTCTTACTGATGCATGTTGTCTTGGAACCATTGAATGCTACAGGATTCTAGTGCTATGGCTTGATATAATAAGTTTTCTCTATCTCTGTTAATGTTTCATTATCTGTTTAAATCATATCTCTCATGCGTTGTTCTAAATTTAGCAAGAAAGAAAAAGGATAGCTCAGGACTTGTCCATGGAGACACCCTGATTTCAATCTTTCTTACTATTAATGTTTTCTACAGGCTCAGCTGTTTAATTGGAATTCTTAACTGCTCCAATAAATCCTGAATCTTTCACAGTTTCTATTTAGTAATTCATGTATGCTACTAAGTAGAAATTGCTGTTAAATTTGTTATCACACTGTCTGTAATTCCATATCTCACTGTTTCACTCACTAATTAGAACTTATATCAAGGAATAGCCATCTAGCCTTGCAGTAAAACTTTCTCCCTCACAGGCACCAGGACTGTCTCACATTTTCGACTCCGTATGCCCAATGGACTAGCGTTTTCCAAACATTTCATGCCCTTCTCACAACAACAGTTCACAACCAAAATTTCAAACAAAAAACTGAAACTTATAACTAGCCTAAAATCTTCACAAAACAGAGCTAAAACTTAAAGAGAGAGCCCTCTCTGATTATAGGTAGGCTAGGACCTATAATCCAAAGCTTGGTTAGTGGTTACCCCGGCCGTATTGCCTTGGGAGTCAAAGGGAACAACCTGGGTGTTAACAGTCTCAACTTTATTTTTTTGGAAAACCAAACATTCCGCCACAAAATTGTGAATATCGTATTTAAGGCCATCCCAAAAAAATCTTTGTTAACCCTGTGGTAAGTTTTTAAAAATCCCGAGTGCCCTCCTAAGGGAGAGGTGTGCAATTCCAGAAGAATATTTTGTTTGAGTTGGGAATTCGTACAGAGGTATAAGTGATCTTTGTACCATAACGAATCATTTTTCCAACTAAATGTATCAGATGTACTAGGATCTTGCTGCAACTTTTGAATGAATTCCCACACTTCTTTGTCATTCTTCCATTCATCCCTTGCTTCATTTATCCAATCTAGTTGGATAATAAAAATGGCACAAAACAATGCTTCCACATCATCATCCTTTCTTGAGAGTGCATCTGCAACAACAATTTCCTTCCCTTTTTTGTAGATGATTTCAAATTCATAACCCAACATCTTTGTGACCCATTTTTTCTTCTCTTCTAAAGATAATCCTTGTTCGAAAAAGTATTCAAGACTATCATGATCCGCTTTTACCTTGAAGTTTCTTCCCATTAGGTAAGGTCACCATTTCTTAAGTGCAAGTAGTATTGCAAACATTTCCTTCTCATAAATAGCTTTGTGTAAATACTTCCCTTTGATTGGATGACTTTCAAAAGCAATGGGTCTTTCTTCTTGCATTAAAACAACACCAATTCCATTTCTTGAGGCATCACATTCCATAATAAATGTTTTTTTGAAGTCTGGCGTAGCTAAGACCAGTGCTTGGCACATTGCCTCTTTAAGATGTTCAAATTCCTTTTTTGCTTCTAAAGTCCAAGAAAATGCATCTTTCTTTAGTAATGTTGTTAGAGGTGTTGTTATTCTCCCATAATTCTTAACAAACTTGAGATAATACCCTGTCAACCCAATAAATCCTCACATATGCTTTGTGGATGTGGGGATTTTCCGTTCCTTAATGGATTTAATTTTTCTAGGGTCTACCTTAACACCTTAATGGGATACAATATGACCCAGATATTCCACCTCTTGTACTCCAGAGAAACACTTGGAGGTTTTTGCATATAATTGTTTCTCCTCCAATAGTTTGAGCACCCTGTCAATATGTTGAACATGATCCTTCCAAGACTTGTTGTAGATTAGTATATCATCAAAAAATACTAACACACATTTTCTAAGGAAGGGTTTGAAAATGGAATTCATCAAACCTTGAAATGTAGAAGGTGCATTGGTAGGCCAAAAGGCATGACCAAAAAATCATAATGACCCTCATGAGTTCTAAATGATGTTTTTGGAATCTCTTCAGTCTTCATTCTGATTTGATGATATCCTGAACGAAGATCCAACTTGGTGAAGTAAATTGCTCCATGTAATTCACCCAATAATTCATCAATGACAGGAATGGGAAATTTATCTTAAATAGTGAGCTTGTTGATCTCCCTATAATCTGGAAACATGTACCATGATCCATCCTTCTTGTGTACCAATACTACTGGAGTAGAGAAAGAACTTTGACTAGGTAGAATTATACAAACCTCTAGAATTTCTGCAACCATACGTTCAATTTCACTCTTTTGGACATATGGATATCTGTAAGGCCTGATGTTTGGGGGAACACTTCCTAGAATCAAATGAATAGCATGATCATGATCACAAATAGGTGGGAGGCCTTTGGGAGTCTCAAATACCTTGGAATGATTGTCCAAAACTTTTTGGAGATCTAGAGAGATAGATGATTTGGATGTGGGAACCTCTAGTGAACATAATTATGCAATTACGCCCCATTGTTCTTTCTTTACAATATTTGTCATGTTGTTAGAGATGATTATCTTTCCTGGTTTCCCTATGATACCCCTTAATTTAACTTCATTTCCTTCCAAAAAAAAATTCAAGAAAAGTTCTTGAAAATTAAAAGTTATTGTACCGAAAGATTGTAGCCATTGGACTCCTAGTACAACATCAGCGCCACCCATTGGAATGGAAGGCAATGAACTATTCAATACATATTCTCCCATGGATAGCTTGATATTATGGCACTTTATAGAGAAATTTATGGTTCCTCCATTTGCGACAATCACTTGACACTCTGGTGCTAGATCTAGGAAGTGATTCAATTCCTTGGCTATCTTAAAATGAATAAAATTATAGGTACTACCCGAATCAATCAACACTGTTACATTTTTCTTCTTGATATGTCCTTCTATCTTGAAATATTGAGGAGTGGTAATTCTTGCCAATGCATTAAAAGCTATGGTTGGATTCACTTCTTCTTTCTCTAGGGTTGGTTCCTGGTGTAGATCCTCTTCTTTTGACGTTTCTTGTTCCTTTTCTTCCTCCTCTTCACAATCTATGTAAAATAATTTCTTCTCAGCACACTTACGACCTTCAGTGTATTTGCTATCACAACTGTAACAAAGCCCTTCTGCTATTTTTTCTTCCAATTGTTGTGGTGTCAACCTTATAGGTTATGGAAGGCTAGGGGTAGCAACACTTCCATCTTTACAGTTGTGAGTGGTAGGCTCCCTTGTTGCCATAATTTTGCTTTCAATTTTTCTTTCCAACCAGAATACGTTCTCCAATGAATCAAGTTCCCAAAGGAGAACCTCATGTTGGATGTCATCCTTTAAAGTCCCTATGAACACATCAATTTTATGCTCCTCTAGAATATCTTTTACCCTTATATTCAATTTTTAGAACTCCTCAATATGCTCCACCATTGAACCCTTTTGTTTGAGATTTATTAATTGGCGAAAGAAAGCGTTGTTTTGTGTATCCTCATAATGTGCGATCATTACCTCCATAAAGATTGACCGCTGACAATTTGTTTTCGATACCAAAGCCATCGATACCATACAAACTGATTAGGTTCTAAATATAAAGTTGCAATGTGAACCTTTTGTGTGTTTTGCACATTATGGAGATAGAAATATTGCTCCATCTGTAGTATCCAAGTTATGGGATCGTTGCCATCAAAATTCCTCATATCAATCTTTCGAACATGGTGGGTCTTCAATCCAAAATTAGATTCTATGGAATCATGATTAACGTTTCTTTTGTTCTCACCATGAGTTTCCTCTACTACCTTTTCACCATTAGGAAGCATTTCTTGAAGCAACTTTGCTAAAACTCCTTTCAAACCTTCCATTTCTTTCTTCAAATATTCAATGTTTATTTCTAAACCATCCATCTTATATTCCATGCCATCCATCTTAGATTCCATGCCATCCATCTTAGCTTATGTTACTTTTTGTGAGAGTGAAATTTGTTGCACTTGGTCTCATAATTTTGATATATCATGTTGCATTTCTTCCTCTTCTTCATGAGTCATGGTAGCTTTCAAGTTGCTTACTAGGTGTTTCCATTTTTTTTCTTCGGGGCATGAATTAATAATAATTATTCTTCGCTATGCCCTTCGAATTACTTCAAACTAATTTTTCAAACCAAACTTATGCAAATTTTTAAAAAGACTACACACATTTTTTCACTTTGTAGGAGCTCGATATTGAATCTATTGTATCTATGTAATTTTGAATCTTCAAGGTCTAAAATTTCATTCTTCGGTATCCCTCTAATCCCTCTTTGCAACCACACAAGTCTGATCAAGATTGGATTCTCCGAGAAAGGGTTCTGTAGAGCGAACTTGTACGAAGTGCCATCTATCACTATTTCAACCTTCGAACCTAGAAATGATACACATAAAACTATAGTCCTTCCTCTTTATGTAACTTTTTATGAAATTTCAATTTGATGCTCAGAGAGAAAGTTATGACAATTTTTCCATGCTCACCTATTTGAGATATAATTCTCGAGCCTGCAAAAACCCTAACTTCCTTGGATCATATCTCCTAAAATATAGCGAGACAAGATCTAAAATTTGGAGACGAGGTTCATCAAGGATTTGGCTCAAATGCATTTTAATTTCAATTTCTGAAATTTCATAGAAAAAACATTATAGTGAAAATACCATGATGGCCTGTTTGAAGCAACGAAACCCTAGAATCCAATGCTCTGATACCAAATGTTATGCAACGAGCTCACAAAATAGAAGAAAAGATAGATCAACGACTTCAAAATCAACCTCTTCGAGGGGGGAACATATTTTACATTACACAAATGAAAAATTCTTGGATGATACAAATGAAAATACCCCATTTCTATATATAGGAGTCTAAGGGGTCCCAATACAATCAGAGCTTACATAACAATAATATTGTAGGGGCACAACAATAACAATAGTGGCCTTCTATGGGTCACAATAATAATAACGTGGGGACTACATGAGCACAATAATACAATAAGGGAGTTGCAATAATAAAAATAAGGGGTTACACTAGTAGTATAGGGACCTAACACAGAAGCCTTCAGCTCGACAACCAATGACTACTTGGCCTGACACTCACTTGTGTTGTGGGTGGAGCTCTTATGGAACTCACACCACTTTCTTGTGTCCTTCTTTGTCTTCGTGGTGTTGTTCTTTGTTTGCAGCTTCGGTGGGTTATCCTGGGTCACCCTGCCTTGCCTTTTCCATTTTCTCTACAATTTGGGGTTGCCTTTCCCTTGCTTCAAATTCATGGATCCAAAGTCTCGCCTTTTTTGTTTAAACTTCTTCTCAGTCTTGACATTGTATCGGTACGTCGTGTGGAGCGAGTAGTTGTCCAAGAACTCCATCTCATCCTGGATGTACCTGTGTAGGTAGTCACAGTACTTGAGTACCAAATTTTTCTCAGAATACTCGATACCCAACTTCGTACGAAGCGTATGAAAAACATTGGTAAACTTTGTCACGTCTTGGTCCCTTCCCTGCCACAGCGTGGTCCAATCTATGTATTTATCCTCATAGCTCGTGACAGGGTAGTACTGCTCCTTGATGGCATCCTGGAAATAATTCTAAGTGGGTGCGACCGAAAATAGTGATGGTGTACTTTCGTCCTTCTTCTCACAGTTGATTTCCCACCAGTCCTTCACGTGGGGGGTAGCTTTGAGAAGTGAAAAAGTAATTTTTTCCCGGCTGAAAAAATCATGAACCGAAAAGTATCCTTGTAGCAAATTTAACCATTTATCTATGAAGTTTGCATATATCTGACCCTCAAATATTTGGATGTCAAAGTTAACTTGTACCTTAAAGGGTGTGGTGCTTCCAGAGTAGCTACTGGAAGGAGATGTGTTGCCCTTGGGTAGTTGTTGAAGGATCTGGGCAAAGTTGTTCATCATCACATTCCTTTGTCGCTAGAGGGCTTCTTCAAGCAAGATTTTGAAAGGATCTCCTACCCCCTCGTCTTTATTTTCTCATGCCATGGGAGGTTGTCAATATTTGTGAGGTTGGTCTTGAAAAGGTTCGACCAGTTCAAGCCCTACCTCCTTATATCTTGACCTCGATGGGGACATGCAAAGAAAAACAGAGAAAGAGAAGACCGCTCAGATACCACTAATCCGAACTTAAACAAGAATCAAAAAATTATAGATATAACCATAAATACAGAGATATAGCAAAAATAACATTTCATTTCATTAATATCAAATATTGAAATATGCTTACAAACATAATGGAAATAAGACTAGCTTGGGCGATGGTAGCTTATCTCTGAGAAGAGATGTGGTGGCTACATACCTCTAAATTGTGTTACAATGAGGCTCAAAGGCATATTTATTATTGAGAAACAATGGAAAACCCTAAACGTCCAAAAACCTAACCCTAGGAAATGAAGCACCAAAACTATGGGCCCCGTTTGGGCAAATTGGTACAACAACTTCCCGGGGTCGAAACTTTGACATGCGATCTTTGTTTAACACACACAATACCTCTTTAGAAAGATATATCCAAGTACTACAACTTTAGAGTGTCTAATAACAATTAAACACCCACGTTGGGCCTAAGTTTCCCAAAAAACATCGTTTAGGGCCTCAAAGCGGCTCCGAAAGTTCAGGACCCAAAAAAATGCTAAAAATACTAAATTGTGCTACAATTAAGGAAACTGAAAAACAGAAAGAGATGGTGATGGGGGTGCAAGTGGGATAGGTGGGTGGCCACCAACATCCATCTGGATCATCCAAGCTAAATTTTGGGAGAAAACATAGTGATAGGGATCACTTGTGATTAAAAATGGCTAAGGAAATTGGCAAAGGAAATGGCAAATGCATTGGAAAGACATGAGGCATTTATTGGCATTTTATTTATGAAAATAATAGAAATTAGGAGAAAAGGGAGGTGAAGAGTCACAGGTTGCATGTGAGGAGGAAAATGAAGGAAAATACTGGAAAATGAAGAAAACAGAGGCCTTACTGATAAAAGGTTTTTGAGGATCTGCTGGTACCTTTTATCAGTTTGGTTTTGGAGCTCTCTTGCTATTATCTCTCTCTTATACTCTTGGACACTTAGAGTTTTATTAGAGCACTCTTGGAGGAGTGTGGCATAATTGGAGTTTTGAGGAGGAAGGAAAAGGAAGAGAAGGAAAGTGCAAGAGGACATCGGGATCATCAACTACAATGAATTTTGCTTACAGGTACCGATTTGCATGTATGTTTTACTCACTAGTTTTGGCATGGCATGTGCATGTGGTTTCTTGGTTATGATATGTCATTGGTATGGAGGATTTCCTAGATTGATAGTAGATTTTTATAGCCATGCCATTTCCTAGTTAGCCATGGTGATGTTGGTTCCTTTGTTTTGTTTAATGGTTGGTTCTCATCTTACTTTGGTTGTGGATTGAATTACTAGTTCCTAGAAACCTTGGTTGGATAAATGCTCTTAAAGCCCTATAACAGCTTGGGTTGAATTACTAATCCTAAAAACCTTGGTTGGAGAAATGCTCTAGAATCCCTTGGTGGGTTGAGTTACTAGTCCTAAAATCCCTCATTGGACAAACACTCTAGAATCCTGACAATAACTGTGGGTTGAAAAAATGTTATGGAGCCCTCGATAGCATGGGTAGAGTCCAATCTAGTGATGGTTAGTGATGTCCAACCATGAGGTGGAATCACTAGTTGAGGATTAAGGTGGTTTGGCCTCTGCAAGCCCTGGATGGTTTTGATTGAGTTGTTTGATAAGATCCCACATTCATGCTTGGAATATGGCACGAGGGTGACTGGTTCAAAGAAAGATTTGGTTCAGCCTAGTCTACGATTAGTTGGTTCGTGGAAGTCCCATACCTAGTCAGCTTATGTAATCATCAATAATAACTCTATTTCTCCTTGGTATTTTATGGGTAAATATACTTGTTTATATGTGGCTTATATGGTTGTTATATCCTTGATATTTCTGTTGGTTATATGTTGGTTATAAATGATTTTTATGACAAGTGAAAATGTATGGCTCTCATCATGTTTTGGTTAATCATTGAATGTACAATGAATATATGGCTTAATATATTTTAATGCAGTTATTGTGATGAGGCATCAATGCTTCTTAGTGATTCTCAAATAAGTATGAGACACCTATGTTGATATCTCTTGTTTAAACTTGTAGAATGCATATTTGTGACATGTTTGACGAAATGCCTGTCATGGCTATTAGGGGTCCATTCAAGTCCTTTTTCAAATAATTGCATTTGTATCAATGTTCCAATGTTATCTTTCATTTCTAGAAGTTTCATGGAGTTCTTAACAGTGACCTGAGCCATGGCCATGAAAAAGTGGATTAAAATTCAGAGTCACATTCATAGAACTAATTGGGAAAGTCCCCAGTCGCATGCATGCCCATGTTGTGGGAGTGACTATAGGGTTCTAGTCACACTCATGACAATGTTATGGGAGTCAATGAGAGTTTAATGCAGTAAAAGGTTAGTTTGTCGCAGGGGCTAGTCACCTAGAAGGTTTGGATGGCTCCTGGGGGTTTTTCAGTATGCTTGGAAGGTCTATGTAGTGTGTTCCTTCAGTTCCACTTCCTTAACTAACACATGGGGAGTTGAATCATATCCTAGTAAATATTTGTCACATGTTTACCCTAATTGATCAGTTACTTGGGTAGATGTGGGAGGAGGGTGTTACAGAGTCGTATTAGAGCATGGTTCAACTCTCGGACTGGATGGGTCATATGTTGGTCATGCATTCATGTTAGTTGAATATGTTTTACTCATACGTGTGTTCTATGTTCTTGTTTCATATGCATGGTGTTGATCATGGTTGTAGTGATGTTGATTTGTGAAGATTGATGGTGTTGTCATGGAATGTGTTGTCATGAGTGTATGTTGGTTATGCATTGGTTATGCATGTCAGTGTTTATATATCGTTATGCATATATTGAGATGGTTGTTTTTGTCATACATGAGGTCATGATGTGTAGTTGATATGGTCATGCATTGATGACTAGACTATGGTTAGAATGATGTCTATATGTTGTTATCTATATATATATATATATATATATATATATATATATATATATATATCGGTGTGTGTGTGTGTGTGTTATATGCCTATATGTTTTTATGATTATGTTTATACATGTATCACACTAAATCAGTTGATCATGCAGATGATATATCCTCCTTGAATTATGCTAATGTACGTTGGTTTGTTTATGATTTGGTTTAGCTGACATAAGATGCCTTGCAAGAAAGAGATCAAAATGACTAACAAGATGATAGATTGTAGTTCACAAGATTCTCCTTATGGATCATATGAGCAGTGTGGTGTTGGGAATTATTCTAACTTAGCAGACACACTAAGAAGCTTGAAGGCAAAAATAAGGAGCTTTAAAGCATACAATGATAGAATCATACAGGCACAGGAGAAGCAACAAAAGTCAATGGAGTAATCCTTCAGAGTTTGTCAAAATTGTAGAGATAGAGACCACTTTGGATCAGCCATGGGCAGGAGGACATAACTAATGGGGCATATGGAAGTAGATCTCATGATGGGCACATGTTGGATAGAGAGGACACAATTAGAGATGGTAGGTCCTTGGACACTCCAGATACGAGAGGTGATAGACATGGGTATTATTCTAGTTATGGTTCTGAAAGGCTCTATGATCGTCATCATTATCATCCTTACAGGAAGAGTGACAAGGGTTAATTTCGGGATGAGTTTAAGAAAGCAAAGCCACCTACATTTGATGGAGAGATGAAGTATTCACAGGATGTAGAAGCATGGTTTCTTGGAATGAATAAGCTCTTCAGATTGCACGATTATTCAGAAAACATGAAGGCCATAATAGCTACATTCAGTCTTAAAGGTAAAGAAAATATCTGGTGGGAAGATTTAAAGAACGTTAGAGATATTTCTAAGGAGGAGTTGAATTGGAGTGAATTCAAGAGACTATTCAAGAAGAAGTACCTATCAGAGAGGTACTATGACGACAAGGAAAAAGAGTTTTATGAGCTAAATATGGGATCTATGACTGATGAAGAGTATGCTAATAGATTTCTATAGTTGTTGAGGTATGTGCCTTACCTCAAGGAGGAGAAGGGAAAGATTCATAGATTCATCAGTGGGTTACAAATAACATTCAAAGACAAGATTGAGTTTGATGAGCCTAGATAATTGGAGGAGGCCATTTGGAAGCTAAAGCATTGTTATGAGCAATCAAAGCGCACATTTGATACTAGGATGAATTGGAAAGGTAATGAAAATAATAAAGAAAAATGGGACAAGAAGCGAGCAATACCTTCGGGTACAAGTAATAAAGAGAATGCAACGCCATCTAAGAAGTTCAATGCATCTGACAGAGGACAAGTACTTCAATCTAAGGAGAAAAATAAGGATGAAGGTTGGAAGCCTTTGCAGTGTTGGACTTGTGGAGGAGAGCATCACAAGAGATATTTTCCATAGTATCAGGGTGGTAGACTGCATATCTACGGTGCTTAGGAGGCATAGGCAGTGGGAGATGTTGGATAGAGTATTCCCAGAATCTATGCAGCGTTGGATAACAGGAAGGCAGATCACCAGGTGTATACTATCAAGATGGATGGTAAACTTTGTGATCAAGTTGTTTCTATTTTGATTTACCCTAGATCTAATTATAGTTATGTTAATCCTGACCTAGTGGATAAGTGTGGTTTTAATAAAGAAGTAGATGCAAAGTCTTGGTTAGTGCAGTTGGGTACATGTACAAAGAAGAGTGTTCACCATTAGGTAAGAGATTGCACATTTGACTTGAATGGTATATCTATGTCAACACATTTGAATGTATTTCCATTGGGATCATACAATATGTTGTTGGATATGGACTAGTTATATCTTCATAGGACCAAGGTGGACTTTTATGACAACACTATTGAGTGTCTGGATGACAATGGGGAACAAAGATTCTTGCAGGGTAAGAAGAAAGCAACATCAGTGACAATGGTGACAACTATGCAGGCAATGCGTAGTTGCAAGAAATGGTGTGTTTTATTTGCAGTGAATATTTCTAGTGACAAAGGTAAGGAAGTTGACGATGCGGATGTTTTGAGTAGATACCCAATTTTACACTATTTTCAGGATGTATTTCCCTCAAATATTTTAGAGTTGTCACCTCACAGGGAAGTATAATTTTCTATTGAGTTGGTACCAGGGGTAGCACCAGCATCTAAGGCACCTTATAGGATGAGCACACCGAAGTTGGTAGAGTTGACATTGCAATTGAAGGAAATGTTGGACAAGGGATACATTAGGCTAAGTGTATCGCCTTGGGGTGCACCAGTATTGTTTGTAAAGAAGAAGGATGGTACTCTCAGGTTATGCATTTATTACAAGAAGTTGAACAAAGCAACCATCAAAAACATGTGAAAATTTCTAAACAGAAATTCTATTGCAACAACTAATTTATTTCACCTACTTATTATTCACAATAAGTTATTTACAAAAACCCTGCATAAAATATTAAAATAAATTCTACTGTAGTTATCACATAGTTACCCAGAGAAAACTACATGCACAAGAACCAATCACATCAA
The DNA here is from genome assembly GCA_031772625.1 of Pinus tabuliformis. NCBI lineage: Eukaryota > Viridiplantae > Streptophyta > Pinopsida > Pinales > Pinaceae > Pinus > Pinus tabuliformis. The sequence goes on from CM062805.1 coordinate 250,346,246, forward strand.
CACAGATGTTTTTGGACAATTGTCCCCAAAAAAACTCAATGTGGGAAAACCAGTGCAGCAGATGAGGGATTTATTAATCTTCAGCAACAATTGCTCTTACAAGGAATGATTTTACTTTGAAACAGAAAGAAAAAACTGAGAGTTTCCCTTTGATACTTTCTGACACTTTGGAGACCATTCTCCCACTACTGCGTCATCTCTGCATCACTCTGCGTGGCTTAGTGTGGCTCTGAGTGGCTCTGCATCCCTCTGTGTCAGCCTGTGTGAGGGTTGCATCTCTCCTCTGGACTGCGTCTCTCTTTATGTTTTCTCCCACTATCCTTGTGTTACCTCCTCCTTAGTCACTACCTGGTGTTGATGCCCTCCTCTTCCTCCACGCTGTAACTCTTCCTCTGAAATCAATCTCCTTTATTTGAGAATCGATTTTCCTAGAGATACTGAGTATCTGTCGGTGTGTCTCCAAATGATCCTCAAGTATTCTCTTACACTTTTCTTGTTGTTGAATCAATGGTCGATATTAAGTCTCTAATCAATGGCTAAGATTAAAATAGATTTGATCCTCGTCTCTTACAAGCTTCCCACCCTTATCTTTATTAATACCCATTAATATTTTTATTTTCCTAAGTTTAGACTTAGGAACCCATTAAAAATATTAATTATTTTAATAACTCCACATCTGGGTGGAATTTCTCAAAACGATTTCTTGGTCTTGGAGATCTCATGTGCCTTAGCCTCTCCTCCAAATTTCAAGTCTAGAGCACATCCGATGCTACCAAAAATCAACACTCCCTCTTAGCGAGGAATGTGCTCTAGCAATGCTTCACTATAGAAACATCACATTGATCTTCCGCATTGGTACCTGTGATGATGCTTGGCACGCTTTCTCACATCCCCTGCACTACTTCTTCCTATACTGCTACCCATGACACTACCACTTCCACTGATGCATCTGTACAACAACTCCCTCTCAACACGCTCCATCATGCTGCCCATAGCACTGCCATTGCTAACTGTTGCACTGCAACTCCTGACACTTATCCATTTCTGCTATTGAAATGGATTCTTTAACATCCCCATATTCTCCCTAAAATAAAAAAAACTTTGTTCTTTCTATAGCCTTTTGGAGGAAGTCCACCTCCTATTCTCCTGTAGGAGTGTACCTTAACTGTACTCCTCCTCATTGGACACAGTCTCTGACAAAGTGACACCCGATGTCAATGTGCTTCGACCGATGATGAAATACTAGATTCTCAGAGAGCTTGATGCAACTCTGATTATCACACATGATCCTGGCTACTTCCATCCTTCTCCTGGATAGATTCACAAGCAATTTCCTAAGCCATACGGCTTCACACGAAGTTGTGCTAGATACCATATATTCTTCTTCAGCTGAGCTTAGAGCCACAGATTTTTGTTTCCTACTACACTAGGAGGTCATTCCTGATCCAATGTTGAAACAGTACCCAGTGGTACTTTTATGATCTACTAAACTTCCATCCCAACCTATGTCAGTGAGCCTACTCATCCTGATTTCATTACCTCTGGTGTACAATAGTCCATGCTCAATTGTTCCTTGTAAATACCTGAGAACATGTTTGGCTACTACCAAGTGCGCCCTCTTAGGTTCCACCTATTATCACTCAGAATTATCCTTAGAAATTATCAAAAGAAGGAAGCATCCAAGGTAACCACAAACCAATCTTTTAGGCTTAGGCTCTAGCCAACCTAAGTCTAGAGAGGGCTCTCTATATATAATTTAGCCTTATTTCTATTGGATTTTAGGCTAGTTCTTAATGTTTGTTGGGATTTTGGTTTTGAATTGATGGTTGGGTGGTGGAATTCTTGGAGCAAATGGATAGAACTAGGCCTTCAAGCCATTGGGCTATGGAGTCAACAAATGGATATCATAACTGGATTAGATCATTAAAGGGAATGTTCACATGGCAGGCTAGCAAAGCAACATGCAAATATTTAGGCCTAATGGGTGAAGTAATTCTAACCAGGGTGAAAGGGCACTTAAGAATCCTTGGACCGGGATCAAAATGAAGAACAGAGGATGATCATGAACAAAGGGCAATTAAGAATCCTTTGCTATAGATCAGAGGAGAAACTACAGAAGCTAAGGAGCAATTAAGAATTCCCTAGGTAAGATAGTTTAGGAGAAAACATTAAGAATGTAAAATAGTCAAGACAGAGTGCATTTAAGCAATTTCTAAAATATCATTCCATGCAATACAATTAGATTTTAGAGATACAAATAAGATTGTGGAAAAAAAATAAGGAAAGACAACATTTAACATGAAATAATACTTACTTGTATTTCGCTTTACACAAGAATCCTATAAAATATCTGATTTTTATTCCTTGATCCAACAATCCAATCCAGCCATTGATACAATAGAACTTTGATTTGAGAGAAAAAGTCTATAGAAATTTCATGGAATCCACCCTACATACTTCGAAATGTGAAGTATTTATACAAAAATATTTACAAAATATCTCAAAACAACTTAGACTTCATCTAGGAAATAAGAATATCTTCTTGCATGAAGATAGAGACAAATGTTAAACAGCTTCATGTTGTCCCTTTTATTGTGGTGTTGCTAGCTTTTTTCAGTTAAGTTGGAGCCCTTTAAGCTAGTTGATATTTGTAGCACTTCTACGCTGGAATCTTCTTTTCTTTCATCTTTCAACTAATACTCTTTGACCTGCTACTCTTTTACCTTGTTGCTCTGCTTTTACCTGTTTCATTGGCTGCCTTCAAATTTATTGTGTAGTAACTTTCTGATGAAAATTTATCATAGTAAATCTGTCATTTTTTCCCACCATTCTGCATCACATAACTTTCTTTTTACCATCCTTCTATAGATTTCATCTACCCCTATGTATTTTACAAAATTTGGTTTGGTGAGAAACAAATGTTTTACTTCATGCTCTACGAAAAACAAGTTCTCAAATGTATCATATAATACTTTTCCCGTTGGAAAAGCTTTAATAGCCGAAGAGCTGGCTTGTTCCTTGGCCAATTTCCTGAGTCTATCACTATAGTCCAATTGGGTCATGAGTTTTTCATTGATGACCATAGGATGGGCAAGACCTTTGTCCCTTAAGATTTGAAACTTAGCCATGAACCTGTCAATGGCTACCTGCATGTTATGGCACTTCTCTTTTAAGTTATTCATGAGGTTTATTTTGGAAAGAACCTTTCTAATCTCGAGAATGGCTTCAGTCCCATCTTCTATGTTAAGCTCTTGGAGCTTGCATAAGTTCTTGCTATTTAGGAAGTGGATGAGTCGATTTGCATCCTCTAGTTTATCTCCCAATTCTTCCTTCACTTTTTGGATCGCTTCAGTGGCTATCTTCACTAATTCTATCTGCTCAAATATAACCTGAATTGATGGCCAAATATCATTGACAGATTCAATGATATTGGCCAAAAGCATTTCTTTGGTTTTCCCTAGAGGTTTCTGTAATGTTAAATCCTTCTCCAGGATTTTGATTCTTTCACCCATTCTCTAGGCCTTCTGTGTTTCTTCTTTCTGCTGGAGTTGGGCAAGTTTGCAGTCTATTTCCAGACTTGCCACTTTCTCCTTTAATCTCTTTAGCTTTGTATCCTAGATAGACATATCTTCCATGGCTTTCACAAGTTTTGTTGCTTTATTTGTTGACATACTTGTTGCTGTAGTAGATTCTGTATTTTTTGGCAGTGTTGTGGCAGGTGGAGTTGTGGGTGCCAGTGATGCTGCCAATGTGGAAGGAACTGTTGTAGATACTATGGGGATGATAGTTCTAGAAGTTGTGGCTAGGTCACTTTGCTTTGACTAAATTAAAGTGTCCAACTCCTTCTCTATCTCCTTGAGTTGATCATTTAGTTTCAAGACCAAGTCCATGAGCTCTTCATGTCCTTGTTGTGCTTCTAGGACTTCCTATGTCTGTGGGTGATGCAGCTAGGGTATCTTTAGCTACTTCTTGAGTGCAGCAATGTCATCATTTTTCTTCTTAATCAGCTGCTCTATAGCTTTTACATCTTTGGGATCGTGTCCCAATTCAATCACTAAGTCCTCTAAGGACTTGATTCTATTATCTTTAGCCTGTGAGGAGGCCTTCTCCAACTAAAATTGGGCTGATATATTGTTTAGGGAGTTTTGTAATTGGTGAGAAGCAATGGCCTTCCCTGTTAATGTGGAGTATATCATCTCCCCTATTTGCTTGTGCAGTTCAATCTGGTCAATGGGATGAATATCCCTTGCCAGTACTTCAAAGTCCACTTTCTTAAAATCTGATGTTGTCCTTGGCTGCTGAGTGGTTGGCTTGATGAAAGTCATCTGCATTTTCCCCTCTTTGACATCAAAGGCTGACATTAGCCTTGTTTGATTAGTGGGAGTCATCTTTAGATACTGTGCATATGTTTGGGCTTTAAGCCTCTCATTCCTAGCCTTGATCTCTTTGTATCTTTCCTTTATGTCTTGATCTTTATCTACAGGCATCCTGAAGGAAGATACCTCAATACTTTGTTGCCTTTCCAACATCTGAGTTTGTGATGTGGAAGGCTCTAGCATGCCTCTAGATGGAGTAGTAGGCCTGCTCCTATTTCCTTCTGCACTAGTGACCTCTGTTGTTTCCTCTGTGTATTCCTGTTCAGAGACAGGATTCACTCTCTGTCTTTTAGCTTGGCTTGTTTCTGCATAAGCTTGTGAAGTTTCTCTTGTTGAAGTGGTGGCCTCTTCCCTATTTCTATTTAGGTTTGTATCCTTGTTTAGAGGAGTCTGTACAACTGCGGGGGTGCTCATGGTTGTCTCTGGTCTGTCTGGTATGTCTGATTTTTCTAGTACCTTTGATAGTTCTGTCCTGGTTGACTGATCTGCCACCTGCAGGAAAGAATCCTCATCAAGTTGTTTTTCCAGATTAATTAATGTGTTTTCTACAACAACTTCTACATTATCCCTATCCTCTAAAGTGTTTTCCACCCATTGCAATTGGTTGGCATACTTTTCTATCTCAGGGATGCGGTGATGGATATTGGGGGCCATCTTGTTATTTTGCCTTCTTTTGCAGATGAAGTCTAAGGGATCATATCTCCATATGAAGCTCTGTTTTAGTTTTAATCTTTGAAGGATTAGGTCTGCCTCCTTCCCAGCTTCTCTGCTATTAAAAATAAAGGGACCCAATTGTTCTTTGATTTTGAGCTAGGCTTTCCTTTTGGCTTTAACAAAGTTTAACTCATCTGAATTTATTATTTTCCTATAGTACTCCAGGGAAAATAATCTCATTGGGAGGTATTTAGGTAGTTTGTATGGGGCCAGCTCACAGCCATAAATCTTGATTTCAGTGTGGTTTTGGTACAAGTACCAATATCCCACCTGGTGATTGATGTTTAGATGAAGGACTCTCCTAATTTCAGGATTGATTCTTGGTGGAGGGGTTCCAGTGAGCATGGTCATCACAGGGTGGACAAAGGAATCAATGAATTCATTGTATGAATAGGGGGAGGGATGTTGATGAATCAATGGGGTCCAAAAGATAATTGATCTTGGTTGGCCCTTGGTGTCCAATTTTTGCAAGGTAAGTGGGAATTTGTCAGACTGGTAATATAGGAAAAGGTGATACAAGACTGAGGAGTGTTTGAAGACTCTCTCATTACTCATTCCGAGGAATTGTTCATGCATCCTGTCAGCTATGAACTGAGCATAGCCATATATGATAGCAGGAGGTTTTCCTGGAGTGTATATGGACATGAAGGCTAGAATAATCTCATCAATATATTCACTGGTGGTATAACCCAGGACCCTAGATATCATATCTACAATACTTCTGCCCCAAGGAGAAAATAAAGCTACTACATATGGACGGGTGTCTTTGGGGGTATACTTCTCTTTTAGGATGAAGGTTTGGATTATTTGGGCTAATCTTGCAGGTTTGAGCTTGGGAAATAAGTCCAACAGGTCTTCAATGGAGAGGGGAGTCAAGTTTTGGCCAGACTGGAGTTGTAGCATCTCATTTATAGATTCAATGGTGATAGTGAAAAGAATGGCCTAGTTAGGGTACATGACTACTCTTTGACTAGGGACATAGTTGGCATGGAAATAATGTACAATTTCTGGGAAAATGTGGACTCTGGGGAACTGGTGCTTAGGAAAATTGGACTCCCACAGACCAATTTCATCAGCCTGGTTCAAGTATATATCCCTACTTTGACAGTATACTTTGAGCGGAGATTCATGGACAATGGTGTCCTTTATCTGGAAATCCCTATCAACCAGTGGAAGATGGTCTAGGTCTATGTGGGGTGTAGAGATGGGTCTCACATCCATGGCAATTGGGGTAGCCATTCTCAGTTCTTGTGGATTTGAGAATGTGGGTGGTAATTTGCAGTGTTTTTAGGGCAATTGTGTTTAACACAGAGTGGGTTTAAGTCCTTAAGCTTCTTTGATTAATTTTTATCTTTTAACTAAGAAAACTCATTAACTGGTTTTGAAATTGATAGGGTTTCTCGATGAATTGTGGCTTAAATACCTGGAATTGAGGTAAGCTGCCTCTAAACAGGGTGGTTGGTGACTGCAAATGGTCGAAAAGGGATCTATGTAGGCTGCAAGGTTTTCTGAGCATCTTTGGAGTGCAACTGGGTGTGGGTTGACAGCTTCAAATGTTTGTAGACAATGTGCATGTGCGCAGAGGTTTTACCATTGAAATTTCAGAAAAACAAATGATTTGGGGCTTTTGTCTTTTATGCATGGAAAAATTAGTTTGGCAGGTACAGGGATGAACATTGATGGTTTTTTCATGTAGCAGGTGGGTGATAAATGGTTTCTATCACACTGCTTACGGGCGCTCGGTGGTATTGGGGAGAGGTCACCCGATGCCACTCATCGGCAGACACATAGCATCGGAGGTTGGTGGCAAAACCACTTTTTCAGGTGGGTATAGTTCGGCAGATGGGTTGGCACGATATGGATGTGGGCTGTCGAATGTGAAGGAAGACGATCATACAATGATCGGGTAGGGAAACTACACAGAGGGTAGTGGGGGGTCCGGCAGGCACTTAAGTGCAGCGGTATTGGGTTAATGACGGGTTAGGGTGGGATTACACCGTCGGGGTGATTAACGAAGGATTTAATCGGGGTTAAAGATTAAGGGTGGGATTTAAATATTTTTGAGGGATAAGAGGTAGCGATATAGTTTATATTTAAACTAATGGGTTGGGTTATTTTATATATAGGAGCTATATATATACAGGATAGTGGGTTTTTGGGAATTAATATATAAAGTTAATAATTAATATGAATGATCAGAAAAGGGACACAATACACTAAGAAAATTCTTTTTCATGATTTAAATGCTTCTCACATATTAACATTAATACTTAGGGTAATGTGTTTTTGTGGGTTTTTTTGGGAAAAAGGGGTTTTCCATGGGGGGTGATTACTTTCCCTAGGCAAATAGTGTTTTAACCCTAGGAAAAAGGGTTTTATTAGGGAAATGAGGGGAATGAATTTTTATGAGGGGAATTTAGTACTTGATATCCATAAATCATTGAGCCGAGGGTCCGGTCCATCCAAAAGTTAGAGAAATTCTCTAAGCCTCTTTGACTTAAAGGTCTTAAGTACTTTGAATTTTATTATGGGAAATTAGTAAAGTAAAGGGGTAAAATGAATGGGGGAAGTTAATTAATTGACTTTGTGAATCATTTGCATGCTTGATTATTCTCTCATATCTAGAACTTTAAGATGAGAATGATAAATATTCTTTTTGTATAATCAATCATCATACTTATGCAACCTTTCTTCTACTTACCCATCTACTCATCCTACCATTTTTACTTCTCTTTATTAGGGTGCATTTGAGCTAGCAAACCCTTATCAAATATTTTTCTTTCTCTTTACAATAGTGAACTAACTAAATCTAGCCTTATTACATTCAAGGGCTCAGACTAAACAGTTGAGCTCCTTTTATTTACTCTACCTATCTAATTATCTGCCAAGGTTACACTATTTGGCAAAAATTTTATTCTCTATCTACAGACATGAAATTGAAAACATGAAATAGTCAAGTTTAAACATTTTTACCATCATGGATTATGGCAAGGATTACGAGCTACACACAATCATTTATTCTACACAAAAAGTAAATAGTAGTGGCATTTTGGCTTGCTCACTTTCATGGTCTTTTTCCTTTTCTTGGGGTTCATATTTTTCATCTTTTTTGACCTTTTTATTCTTTTTGTCCTTTGATTATTCTTTTAGGACATACCCTCTTTACCTTTTTTAATTTTTCAATATGGAAAACATTTGCAGAAAGAAAAGGTATGTACATATTACAAGTTTTAATCTTAGTCATTCGAAAATTATGAATCCTATTAGTATAGGAACCTAACAGTGGCTCCACTTGGGGATGGAATTTCCTAGTGAAATGTCAAGAACTTTGTAGATCAATGGCCTTCTGAATTTTTGTGATATTACCCTGCAACTTTCCCTTTTATGCTTCTGCATTATTACTATTTATGATGGTAAAACTTTTAAAGCTTAGGGCCTTCTCTCGGGCTTCAACTTCAAAAATCACCATCCAATCAACTCTAGACTTTTGAAAGTAAAATATGTACAAATGATCAGTGAAATCAGTAACTAGGTTCAATATAGTGTTTGAGCATTCGACCATTCACTAGTCCTCCTTCTACTTCTGTGCCATCCATTTCTCTGAGGAAGAAAGCATTATTACCTCTGAAGGCATAAATGATATATGGGCCTTTCCATAGGAAATCAAATTTCCCATGTTTACCTTTATCTTCTCTCTTTGAATCCCATTTTAAAACCTTGTCTCCTAGGTAAAAATCTTCAGCCTTCGTCCTTATATCAAAATTCTTCTTGATCCTTTCCTACACAACCTAAGATCTGATGTACACTTCTTCCCTGGTTTGCTACAAGTGAATTGTTTGATTGATTCTTCTTTGGATGTCATTTGGTTCAACCTGTAATTCTTGGAGGAACTTCATTATTGGTGTTCCCAAGGAAAATGGGAAAACAACTTCCATTCCATAGACTAATTGATAGGGAGAAGTGCCAAGTGATTTCTTTGTGGTTAGCCTGTCTGCCCACAAGGCATTTAATATATTTTTGTTCCATGTTTTCTTGTTATCCTCTAACAATTTTTTGATGATATTTACCAGAATTTTGTTTGAGGATTCTGCTAGTCCATTTCCTTGGGGGTAATAAGCTATGGAAGTGCCCAGGGTTATATGATACTTACTACAGAAATCTATCATTTTTCTAGATTTGAAAGTTGTTGCATTATCAATGATGATTTTGGTTGGGCACCCAAATCTAGATAGGGTGTTGGCCTCAAGGAAGGTTATTATAATAGTGGCAGTGGCTTCCCTTGATGGTATGGCTTCTATCCATTTGGTAAAATAATCTGTAGCAGTGAGGATCCATTTGTGTTGGGTAGAGGAAGGTGGGTGGATTTCACCAATGAAGTCAAGACCCCATTGTTGAAAAGGTGCTTCAGCAGAGATTGGTTTTAGGGGCAGGGGTAAAAGCTTTTTCTTTCCTTCAAAAATTTGACATTTATGACAAGAGGTTACATATTTCTTTACATCAAAAAACAAAGTAGGCCAATAGAAACTAGCTCTAAGAATTTTGTCAACAGTGGTTTTCCAGTAAAGATGTCCTCCACAGTCACCTGCATGAAACTCTTGTAACACTTTGTCAGATTCTTCTTTTAATAAACAGTTGAGAAGAATACCCTCATAATTCCTCCAAAACAAAGCATTATCTACTATGCAAAATTTTAAGGATTTCATTTTTAAAAACCTACTTTTGGTCCTGGATGGTTCAGGAGGAGCTTGTAGATTCAGTAAAACATATATGATGTTAGCATACCATGGTGATTCAATAAAGGCCTGGTTTATTGGTGGAGTCGCCATCTCCTCTCCATTATCCATTTCTGCAATAAAATTTATATCTAAGGCCTGACAGTTTGATTCAGCCATGAGCTTGGCTAAACCTTGGCCTTTGATTAACTTTGTTGGTTTGATTTCTAGGTCATATTCTAATATAGTAGCAATCCATTTCCCTCTCTTTCCATCTGGACCATCCTGAGTTAGGATATCCTTGACTACTGAATTAGGGACATAGGCTATTATATGAGAATATAAAATGTAAACTCTAAAATCTTTGATAGCTTTGACCAAAGCAAAGGCTTGCTTTTCCATTATGTTGTATTTTAAGGGGGCATCTCTCAGGGCTTTGCTAAAAAAGGCAATAGGTTGTTCATAACCCTGATCATTTTTTTGCAGTAGAACTGCAACAATTGTATGTTCTGAAGCAAAGGAAAAAAAAATGAAATCTCTATCAAATTTTGGACTAATCAAAACCGGTGTTTTAGTTAAGGCTAGCTTAATGTCTTCAAAGGATTTCTTAGCCTCAACGGTCCACTTTATGGTCAAATCTTTTTTCAACATATTGTTCAATGATCTAATTAATTCAGCTAGGTTAGAGATAAATCTCCTAAGAAAGTTAATTTTCCCTAAAAAGGCTTGTAACTCCCTAATGCTCCTAGGATGTTGTATCTGCAAGATGGCTTCAATTCTTGCAGGATCTATTTGAATACCATCTTTTGAGATTATATGGCCTAATAACTTTCCCTCTTCTAACCCAAATAAATATTTCTTGGGATTTAAATAAATTCCATACTTCCTGCCTTAGATGATCTAAGTGTTGTTTGTCATATTTTGAGAATATAGTGATCTTATCTAAATATATTACTAGGAATTCATGAATTTCCTAAGAAAAATCTATGTCCATGGCTCTTTGGAAAGTGGCCCCTACATTCATTAATCCAAAAGGCATATTCACATACATTAATGTGCCCCAAAGAGTAGTAAATGCAGTTTTAGCCTGATCATCTGATTGAACTAAAATCTGATTGTGACCAGAAAACCCATCCAATAATGAGATTCTGGTTGACCTAACTACCCTTTGTAAGATATGATCCATTTTAGGGAGAGGGTAATTGTCTTTGAATGAAACTTAATTAAGATTAATGAGATCAACATAAAGTCTGATCCCACCAGTTTTCTTCCTTGTTGGCAACCAATTTGAAACCGAATCAGAGAATCTATTTGGTGCTATTATCTTGGCCTCATACATCCTTCGGATTTCCTTTTCAATAGAAGGAAATAAGATGGGATTAATCCTCCTAAGCTTTTGTATAAAAGGTTTCTAGTTTTCTTTTATGGGGATGGTGTGTTGTATGATGCTGGTGTCATAGGACTTGAGGTCCTCATAACTCCAAGCAGAGACATCTTGTAATTCTTTTAATAGTTCAAGGTATTTCACTTTTTCGGTAGGAGGTAAGGACTTTGAAAGTTTGATTAATTTTTTATTTTCCTTAGTGCCTATATTACACTCCTCAATATCATATTTTAAGGGTTCCATCTTTGGTTTTCTAGGGACATCATTTGAGTCAAACAGGTCTTCCAAAGGGGTTAATCCTTTGGGTAAAAAGTTGCCTTTGATATTAATGACTTCAAAGTCCTCGTCAATTGTTTCATCAACCTAAACTTGCTTTAGGTTTTATACATCGGATTTTGCAAATTTAGTGGGATGAAATCTATCGATCTTTTCATCTTCTATTTCATCTTTAAAATCAGTATTAATGTTATGTCAGTGTTATGAAACCAGCCCAAGAAAAGATAGATCAATGCCTTAGAATTTAGCCTCTTCGAGGGGGCAACCTCCTTTACATTACATAAATGAACAATTCTTGGATGATTCAAATGACAAAACCTCCTTTCTATATATGGGAGTCTAAGGAGTCACAATATAACCCAGCCGACCTAACAATAATAATATGAAGCCACAAAAATAACAATAGAGGGATTCTATGGGGCACAGTAATAACAATAGGGGGATAATAGGGGCACAACAATATTAATAAGGGATGCAACTACAATAGTAATGGGGTAATTACTAGTATTATAGGGACCCAACATGCCCCTCTCCTTCAAAAAAAGTGTTGTCCTCAACACTTGAGTAGTTCTGGATGCTTTTGTATAAAATTCTCATCCTCCCATGTGGAATCTTTAGCAGATAAGTTCTTCCACTTGATAAGATACTCTGAAATTGATCGATTTCGTAGCTGTCGAGTTCTCGTTTCTGTGACTGCTTCCAGTTCCAATATAATTTTTCCTTCCTTGACAAGTTCTAGCAATATTGTTTGAACTGGGAGCTTGTCGCCTATAACCTTGTTTAAACATGAAACATGGAAAACTGGGTGCAATCGAGAAGCTGCAGGAAGCTCCAATTTGTATGCCATAGTACCAATCTTTTGCAACACCTTGTACGGACCATAATACTTTGGTGATAATTTATTATCCTTCTTAGCTTGCTTGAGGGACATTTTCTTATATGGTTGTAGCCATAGGAAAACCCAATCACCTACATCGAAACATCTTTCGCTGCGATGTTGATCTGCCTGTTGTTTCATTCTATTCTGTGCCAACACGAGGTTATCCTTTAAGAGTTGGAGGACTTGTTGTTGATGTTCGATGTGATGTTCCACTGCTTGAACCTTAGAATTTTCTCTTAAATATGATGTGATGGATGGTGGCTGATATCCATAAAGTGCCATAAATGGGGTCATTTTGTTGCTGTATGGAAGGAAGTGTTATACCACCATTTAGCCAGAGGCAACCATTTGACCCATTGTGTCTGTTTATCATATACAAAGAAACAAAGATATCCTTCCAAACATTTGTTTACTATCTCAGTTTGCCCATCAGATTGAGGATGATAAGATGAGCTATGAGCTAACTGAGTACCAAGACAAGAAAATAATTTTGTCCAAAAATTTCCAGTGAAAATGGGATCTCTGTCACTTACAATAATCTTTGGGTTTCCATGTAGCTTTTGAATTGTTTCCATAAATGCAGTAGAAACCGTACTGGCTTTAAATGGATGTGATAATGCACAAAAGTGTGCATACTTGGTAAGTCTGTCAACTACCACCATGATGACACTCTTTCCCTCGAACTTGGGTAAACCTGTGATAAAATCCATTAACCTCCTCCCAATGTTGGCTTGGAATGGATAAAGGTTGTAATAGACCCGGTGTCTTAATTGTTTCAACTTTATTTTGTTGGCAAACCAAACATTCCGCCACAAATTTTTGAATATCCGATTTAAGGCCATCCTAAAAAAATTCCTTCTTAACCCTGTGGTAAGTTTTTAAAAATCCTGAGTGCCCTCCTAAGGGAGAAGTGTGAAATTCCATAAGAATCTTTTGTTTTAGTTGGGAATTCTTATAGAGGTATAAGCGATCTTTGAACCATAAAGAATCATTTTTCCAGCTAAATGTATCAGACGTACTAGAATCTTGTTGTAACTTTCGAATAAGTGCCCATACTTCTTCGCCATTCTTCCATTCCTCCCTTGCTTCGTTTATCCAATCTGGTTGGATAATAGAAATGGCGCACAACAATGCTTCCACATCCTCATCCTTTCTTGAGAGTGCATCTGCCACCACATTTTGCTTCCCTTTTTTGTAGATGATTTCAAAGTCATAACCCAACATCTTTGTGACCCATTTTTGTTGCTCTTCAGAGGATAATCTTTGTTCTAAAAAGTATTTAAGGCTATCATGATCCATTTTTACCTTGAAGTGTCTTCCCATTAGGTAGGGTCGCCATTTCTTAAGTGCATGGAGTATTGCCAACATTTCCTTCTCATAAATAGCTTTGTGTAAAAACTTTCCCTTGATTGGACGACTTTCAAAAGCAATGGGTCTTTCATCTTGCATTAAAACAGCACCAATTCCATTTCCTGAAGCATCGCATTCCACAATAAAGGTTTTTGTGACGTCCGATGTAGCTAAGATTGGTGCTTGGCACATTGCCTCTTTAAGATGTTCGAAGTCCTTTGTTGCTTCTGGAGTCCATGAAAATACATCTTTCTTCAATAATGTTGTTAGAGGTGCTGCTATTCTCCCATAACAAACTTGCGATAATATCCTGTCAACCCGAGAAATCCTCGCAGACGCTTTATGTATGTGGGGATTTTCCATTCCTTAATGGCTTTAATTTTGCTAGGGTCTACCTTAACTCCTTCATGAGATACAATATGACCCAGATATTCAACCTCTTGTACTCCAAAGAAACATTTGGATCTTTTTGCATATAATTGTTTCTCCTCCAATAGTTGTAGCACCCTGTCAACATGTTCAACATGATCCTTCCAAGACTTGCTGTAGATCAGTATATCATCAGAAAATACTAACACAAATTTTCTAAGGAATGGTTTGAAAATTGAATTCATCAAACCTTGAAATGTTGAAGGTGCATTGGTAAGGCCAAAAGGCATGACCAAAAATTCATAATGACCCTCATGAGTTCTAATTGCTATTTTCGGAATGTCTTTAGTCTTCATTATGATTTGATGATATCCTCAACGAAGATCCAACTTGGTGAAGTAAATTGATCCATGCAATTCATCCAGTAATTCATCAATGATGGGAATGGGAAACTTATCTTTAATAGTGAGCTTGTTGAGCTCCCTATAACCCGGACACATGTGCCATGATCCATCCTTCTTACGCACTAATACTACTGGAGTAGAGAAATAACTTTGACTCGATTGAATTATACCAGCCTCTAGCATTTCTGCAACCATACGTTCAATTTCACTCTTTTTAGCATAGGGATATCTGTACGGCCTGATGTTTGGAGGAAAACTTCCTGGAATCAAATGAATAGCATGATCATGATCACGAATAGGTGGGATACCTTTGGGAGTCTCAAATACCTTGGAATGATTGTCCAAGACTTTTTGGAGATCTGGAGAAATATATGATTGCAATGTGGAAACATCTAGCGAACATAATTGTGCAATTACACCCCTTTGTTCCTTTTTTAGAAGCTTTGTCATACCATTAGAGCTAATTATCTTTCCCGGTTTCCTTGAAATACCCCTTAATTCAACTTCCTTTCCTTCCACGGAAAATTTCATGAAAAGTTCTTGAAAATTGAAAGCTATTGTACCCAAGGATTGTAGCCATTGTACTCCTAGTACAACATCAGCACCTCCCATTGGAATGGAAAGCATTGGGCTATTCAATACATATTCTCCCATTGATAGCTTGATATTATGGCACTTTCCAGAGCAATTTATTGTTCCTCCATTTGCAACCATCACTTGACACTCTGGTGCTGGGTATAAGAAGCAATTCAATTCTTTTGCTACCTTACAATGAATAAAATTGTGGGTACTTCCTGAATCAATCAACACTAGTACCTTTTTCTTCTTGATTTGTCCTTCTATCTTGATGGTTTGAGGAGTGGTAATTCCTGCCAATGCATTACAAGATATGGTTGGATTCATTTCTTCTTTATCTAGGCTTTGTTCTTGGAGTATATCCTCTTCTTTTTACCTTTCTTGCTCCTTTTCTTCTTCCTCTTCACAATCTATGTAGAATAATTTCTTCTCAGCACACTTATGACCTTTAGTGTATTTGCTATCACAACTGTAACAAAGCCCTTTTGCTCTTTTTTCTTCCAATTGTTGTGGTGTCAACCTTATAGGTTGTGGAAGACTAGGAGCAACCACACTTCCATCTTTATAGTTGTGAGTGGTATGCTTCCTGGTTGCCATAATTTTGCTTTCCATTTTTCTTGCTAACTAGAATGCCTTCTCTAATGAATCAGGTTCCCAAAGGTGAACATCATGTTGGATATTATCCTTTAAAGTCCCTATGAACACATCAATCCTATGCTCCTCTAGAATATCTTTTACCCTTATGTTCAATTTTTGGAACTCCTCAATGTGCTCCATTATTTAACCCTTTTGTTTGAGACTTATCAATTGGATAAAAAAAGTGTTTCTTTTTGTATCCTCATAATGTGCTATCAATTCTTCCGTAAAAATTGCCCAAGTGATAATTTGTTTACAAGAGCAAAGCCATTGATACCATACAAACTGATTTGGTTCCAAATATAAAGTTGCAATACGTACCTTTTGTGTGTTTTGCACATTATTGAGATCGAAAAATTGCTCCATATGTAATATCCATGTTGCGGGATCCTTGCCATCAAACTTCCTCATATCGATTTTTGGAATATGGTGGGTTTTCGATCCCACATTAGAGTCTAATAAATCATGATTAACATTTCTTTTGTTCGCATCATGAGTTTCCTTTACTACCTTTTCACCATTAGTAAGTATTTCTTGTAGAAAATTTGTCAAATCTGTCTTCAAATCTGCCATGCCTGTCTTCAAATTTGTGTTCAAATCTATCTTCAATTTGTCCATCTTAGCTTTCATGCCATTCATCTTAGCTTCCACGCCATTTATCTTAGCTTTTGTTAGCTTTTGTGACAGTGACATTTGTTGCACTTGTTCTTGTAATTTTGATATATCATGTAGCATTTCTTCCTCTTCTTCATGAGTCATGCTAGAGCTTTCAAGTTGCTGACTAGGTGTTTGCATTTTCTTTCCTTGAGGCATCAGTTATCGATAATAATGCTCTACTATGCCCTTTGAATTCCTTCAAAATAAATTTTCAAACCAAGCTTAAGCAAAAATTTAAGAAAATCTACACACCTTTTTTCACTTTGTAGGAGCTCGATATTGCCTCTGATGTATCTCTGTACTTTCCAATCATCTAGTTCTAAATTTGTGACCTGCAGTAACCCTCTGTGTCCTCTTTCCAATGCCACAAGTCTGACCCAAATTGGATTCTCCAAGGAAGAGTTATGTGAAATCTCCCATAGTGACTTGATTATAGACTATTTCAGTAGAGCGAACTTGTACGACATACCACGAGTCACTGTTTCGACCTTTGGATCTAAAAAATGAATACGAGAAACTATAGTCCATCCTCTTTCTGTACCTTCTTATGAAATTTCAATCCAATACCCAAAGAGAAAGTTATGACGATTTTCCCCAGGTCACCTATTTGGAATGTAATTCAGGAGTCTGCAAAAAGACCAACTTCCTTAGATCATATCTTTGCAAATATAGCGCGAAAATCTCTGAAATTTGGACCCAAGGTTCAGCGCGATTTCTTCTCAAATGTGTTTTTTTTTGCAACTTCTGAAAGTCGCAGAAAAAAATTTATAGCGAAAATGCCACGATGACCTGTTTGGAGCAATGAAACCCTAGAATCCAAAGCTCTGATACCAAATGTTATGAAACCAGCTCAAGAAAAGATAGAAAAGATAGATCAACGCCTTAGAATTTAGCCTCTTCAAGGGGGAAACCTCCTTTACATTACATAAATGAATAATTCTTGGATGATTCAAATGAAAAAACCTCCTTTCTATATATAGGAGTCTAAGGAGTCACAATATAACCCAGTCGACCTAACAATAATAATATGAAGCCACAAAAATAACAATAGAGGGATTCTATGGGGCATAGTAATAACAATATGGGGATAATAGGGGCACAACAATATTAATAAGGGATGCAACTACAATAGTAATGGGGTAATTACTAGTATTGTAGGGACCCAACAGTCAGTATCTATATTACTATTTACAAATTCTTCTTCTAAAGTTAAAAAATTGTTTATTTGTTTGTCATTAGCAAATACTTGCCAGTTTTTCAAGTTATCTGGGATAGCAGGTCTATGCCTGACCTCAGTAGTGTAATGATGGCGAGGTTGAAAAGGTAACTTACAAGTGCTAGCAAACATTGCTAAACTATGAGCTTGCATATTATGTTTCCTTGGGATGACTGCAAGCTTAGTCTCTAGGAAAGTATTCATTATTTCTACAATTGTCCCTCTATAAAAACTTAATCTAGGATCTTTGGTCATATATACAGCATTGATTTGTTTTATAACTAACTCAGAGTCTCCCAAGACAGAAACTCTTTTGGTTCCTAAATTCCTAACTAGTTTGAGATCTAAATTGAGGTCTTCATACTTAGCCATGTTGTTAGTGCATTTAAAATTCAGTCTGTAAGCATGGCCTTCTTAGTGATCATTCTCTAGATTGTATATCCACACTCCTACACCTACTCCTAACTTATTCACTAATCCATCAAATTCAAGGTGCCAAATATCTCATGTTCATAATTTTCACTGTCAGGGGGAACAAAATTTTCATTGTCTGCTGCATTTTGATTATCTTGTTTATTGGAAATCTCTTGAGTTTGAAAATTTTCATTTTTAACTGTAACTGCAATGTCTTTTGGTTCTAAAATAATACTTTTTGAAGTAGTTTGTTGTGTTTGTTCAACATTATACAAAATAAAAGAATCAATGTTCGAATGCATGGAGTACATAGGAAAGTTTTGAGGCCTATCTTGGCCACTCACCACATATTTCATTAGGGTTTCTCTGTACAGTTTTTTAGATTGTCCAAAAACAGAGATTGTGGCATATGACATGTCAAGTTGTAAAGATCCTTGGAGTTTAGCCCCCCATGATCTAGGCAATAGCATGACATACTTAGGTGGGATGTCAGCGACTACTATATCCATGAGAATGCTTTTAGTAGGATATTGTACTAAGGTAACACACAGGTCTTTGATTAACCCTAGACACTTTACTTGACTTGAGTCAAATGAAAATAAGTCCTTGTAAGGTCTTGTTATGTCTAAGTTTAATTTTTCCATAACTGATTTGGGCATTAAATTGTGTGAGGCCCCAGAATCTAACATTGCATTGTGTAATATTTTATCATGAATGCTAAGGCTAATATAAAAGGGTGGTATCCCTCCTTCTAGTGGTTTTCCATTAACATTAGGACCAAATATAAGCTCAGGTTGATCATCAAACAAGTTGATAGAATCTTCATTCCCAACAATGTTTAAGGTTTGGTTTATTTGAGACTTATAGGTTTCACTTTTAATCAACTCTGTTAAGGGAACTGAAATTTTTAGTTTAGCTACCTCTGCTCCCAAATTGAAAGGCAAAGGGGCTTTTTCTATTTGAGTGCTTGGAATTTTCATAGCAGGAGTTTGGGTAGGTTGCTCTTCTTTTTTTGTATTTGGGGTCTTTTTATGCGGATTTTCTAGTATGGTGTTTGGGGATTTTTCCATTGTCTCCTTGGAGGGGATTGAAGAGGATGTTTGATCATTAGGGGGTTGGTCATGGGTTATATCTACAATGGTAGGGCCAGAAGTGTTCTGATTTGGACTAGGGAAGATTTGGAGAGCTATAGTAACTGGACCTGTTTTGATTTTCTTGGTTTGATTTGGCATTGTTTTCTTAGTCTGGTCAGGAGTATCAGAATTATTTTTACTCCTTAAGTTGTATTGTTTGTGTACTTCAAATATGGAAGTATCATATCCTTGTTTATTATCAAATAATTCTCCAGATTGGGTCTGCAATTGTTGCAGCATATGCAGTTCCTGCTCATCTTGGGTCAAGAAGACAGTTTCCTCATCATCCAATCCCATCAAGTTAATGTGTGTGTCTTGTTCAGGGTCATCTGAATGGGATGTTTCAGCATAGTTTTCTTGAAATGGAGGCCTAATATTCTGGTCAGGTCCATTCTTTCCAGTATTTTGATTCTTATTCTTTCTAGAATTTGGGTTTCTCATTAGAGGTCCCTGTTGATTATCCCATTGAGGCTTCCTCTCAATGTTCTCTATCCTGTCCATCAGTTTTTCCATACCCTTGGTTAGGACATCTATTTTAAGGTCAGAGGGTGAGGCTTCATCTTTTGCAGATCCTCTCCTTTCATTCCTAACCCTAGCTTGTTTTGCTAGCAAATTGTCTTCTACACTAACTGTTACACTTTGCATGTCTTCTAAAGTTCGAGGATTTCTCTCTCTGAGTTGGAATGCCATATCAATATCAAACCCATCAAGAAATTTTATCAGTGCTAAGTCAGGTGGGGGTCTAGATTGACTAGTATTGCATTATATATATTGTTAAATCTGGTGCAATAATCCTAGACTATTTCATTTGGTCCTCTTTAAATATTTTCGTACTCTGAAAGAATTAGCAAAGGGTTATTTTTATTTTCCCACCTATTTAAAAGTTGCTGATAAAATATATCTAGACTATCTATGCTATTAGCAGGTAAAGCTCTAAACCATTTCCTAACATCACCAGCTAGAGTCTAAGCAAAAAGTCTCATTTGAACATCTCTAATATCAATTTCATGCAATTCAGAGTAATCTGTCATTTTGTTTACATGATGTTGTGCTATATAAGGTCCTATGCCATCAAATTGGACAATTTTGTTTTGGTAGTCTTATGGCATGGCACCAAGTGGGACAAGTAACACAAAAGGAGCATATCTATTTGCCATGGCTCTAAGTTGGGTAGGGCTAAGATGTGGAGTTGAGGTATTTGGAGATGATACAGTAGTTGATGGAGAACTAGGAGTAATAGGTGATTGATGGGTAATGGTAGGTTGGTAGGGAAGTGAAGGTATAAATAGAGGTGGGGAAAGAACTTTAGAGTTTGAAGGGAATAATGGTGAACTAAGGGTAGTGTACAGTGGTTCAAAAAGCTCGGGGATCTTAGTAGTAGTAAGGGATGATTGAGGGGAATTTAGAATATACTCATCAATTGACTGGTTTGCCTTTTGGACTTAGAGGTTTGCAATAAAATCTGGATCTAGAACTATGTCATCAAGTGCACTTTTAGACTTGGTTCTAAATAAGGAAAGGTCAAATGACAGATCAAAGGGAAGGTATTCTAAAAAAAACCACTGATCAGGGCATGAATCTGCTTTGATTGAAGGTGTTGGACTGATTGAACTTTCTTGTCTTTTGGGTCTTCTCGAAATCAGGTTGGGATTATCCACTACTGGGGCAGGGTTTGGATTTGGATTGGCCCTAGTATAGTGAGTCCTCCTTGAAGCCAGAATTTCAAGCTTTTCTAATTACTTTCCTTTTTTGTAAAATTTTATAAACAACTTCTAATAAACCCTTCAAGAGGCTTGAAACAAAGATTTGAAATTTTCTCAAAGGTTTATTAAGACTAAGGATTTGAGTCCCCAGTGGAGTCGCCACTATGTTATCACTCATAATTATCCTTAGAAGTTATCAAAAGAAGGAAGCATCTGAGGTAACTACAAACCAATATTTTAGGCTTAGGCTCTAGCCAACCTAAGTCTAGAGAGGGCTCTCTCTATATAATTTAGCTTTGTTTTTATGGGACTTTAGGCTAGTTCTTAATGTTCGTTGGGGTTTTGGTTTTGAATTGATAGTTGGGTGGTGGAATTCTTGGAGCAAATGGATAGAGCTAGGTATTTAAGCCATTGGGCTATGGAGTCAACAAATGGATAGCATAACTGGATCAGATCATTAAAGGGAATGTTCGCAGGGTAGGTAGCAAAGCAACATGCAAATCTTTAGGCCTAATGGGTGAAGTAATTCTAACCAGGCTGAAAGGGCACTTAAGAATCCTTGGATCGGAATCAGAATGAAGCACAGAGCATGATCATGAACACAGGGCAATTAAGAATCCTTTGTTATAGATCAGAGGAGAAACTACGAAAGCTAAGGAGCAATTAAGAATTCCCTAGCTAAGATAGTTTAGGAGAAAACATTAAGAATGTAAAACAGTCAAGACAGACTGCATTTAAGCAATTTCTGAAATATCATTCCATGCTATACATTTAGATTTTAGAGATACAAATAATATTGTGGAAAAAACATAAGGAAAGACAACATTGAACATGAGAGAATATTTATTTGTATTTCGCTTTACACAAGAATCTTGTAAAATATCTGATCTTTATTCCTTGATCCAGCAAGCCAATTCAATCATTGATACAATAGAACTTTGATTTGAGAGAAAAAGTCTATAGAAATGTCTTAGAATCCACCCTACATACTTCGAAATGTGAAGTATTTATACCAAAATATTTACAAAATATCTCAAAAATACTTGAGACTTAATCTAGGGAATAAGAATATCTTCTTACATGAAGATAGAGACAGATGTTAAACTACTTCATGTTGTCTCTTTTATTGTGGTGTTATTGGTTTTTTTCAGTTAAGTTGGAGCCCTTTAATCTGGCTGATATTTGTAGCACTTCTGTGCTGGAATCTTCTTTTCTTTCATCTTTCAACTGATACTCTTTGACCCTGCTACTCTTTGACCCTGTTGCTCTGCTTTTACCTGTTTCACTGGCTGCCTTCAGATTTACTGTGCAGTAACTTTCTGATGTAAATTTATCATAGTAAATCTGTCATTTTTCCCACCATTCTGCATCAGGTAACTTTATTTTTACCATCCTTCTGTAGATTTCATCTGCCTCTGTGTATTTTGCAAAATTTGGTTTGGTGAGAAACAAATGTTTCACTTCATGCTCTATGAAAAACAAGTTCTCAAATGTATCATATAATACTTTGCCTGTTGGCAAAGCTTTAATAGCCGAAGAGCTGGCTTGTTCCTTGGACAATTTCCTAAGTCTATCACTGTAGTCCAACTGGGTTATGAGTTTGTCATTGACGACCATAGGACTAGGAAGACCTTTGTCCCTTAAGATCTAAAACTTAGCCATGAACCTGTCAATGGCTACTTGCATGTTGTGGCACTTCTCTTCTAAGTTATGCATGAGGGTTCCTTTGGAAATAACCTTTCTAATATCTAGAATGGCTTTAGTCCTATCTTCTATGTTAAGCTCTTGGAGCTCATATCGATTCTTGCTATTTAGGAAGTGGATGAGTCGATTTGCATCCTCTGGTTTATCTCCCTATTCTTCCTTCACCTTTTGGATCACTTCAGTGGCTATCTTCACTAATTCTATCTGCTCAAATATATCCTGAATTGATGGCCAAATATCATTGACATATTCAATGATATTGACCCATAGCATTTATTTGGTTTTCCCTAGAGGTTTCTATAATGTTAAATCCTCCTCCAAGATTTTGATTCTTTCACCCATTCTCTGGGCCTTCTATGTTTCTTCTTTCTGCTAGAGTTGGGCAAGTTTGCAGTTTGTTTCTAGACTTGCCACTTTCTCCTTTAATCTCTTTAGCTCTGTACCCTAGATAGACATATACTCCATGGCTTTCACAAGTTCTGCTGCTTTATTTGTTGATGTACCTGTTGCTGTAGTAGATTTTGCATTTACTGGCAATGATGTGGGTGCCAGTGATGCTGCAAGTGTGGAAGGAACTGTTGTAGATACTGTGGGGATGACAGTTCTAGAAGTTGTGTCTAGGTCACTTTGCTTCAATTGAATTAAATTGTCCAACTCCTTCTATGTCTCCTTGAGTTGATTGTTTAGTTTCAGGACCAAGTCCATGAGCTCTTCATGTCCTTGCTATGCTTCTAGGACTTCCTGTGTCTGTGGGTGATGCAGCTGGGGTATCTTTAGTTGCTTCTTGAGTGCAGCAATGTCATCATTTTTCTTCTTAATTAGCTTCTCTGCAGCTTTTACATCTTTTGGATCGTGTCCCAATTCAATCATTAAGTCCTCTAAGGAATTGATTCTCTTATCTTTAGCCTATGAGGAGGCCTTCTCCAATTGAAATTGGGCTGATATATTGTTTAGGGAGTTTTGTAATTGGTGAGCAGCAATGGCCTTCTATGTTAATGTGGAGTATATCATCTCCCCAATTTGCTTGTGTAGTTCAATCTGGTCAATGGGATGAATATCCCTTGCTAGTACTTCAAAATCCACTTTCTTAAAATCTAATGTTGTCCTTGGCTTCTGAGTGGTTGGCTAGATGAAGGTCATATGTAGTTTCCCCTCTTTAACATCAAAGGCTGACATTAGCCTTGTTTGATTAGTGGGAGTCATCCTTAGATACTGTGCATATGTTTGGGCTTTAAGGCTCTCATTTCTAGCCTTGATCTCTTTGTATATTTCCTTTATGTCTTGATCTTTATATACAAGCATCCTGAAGGAAGATACCTCAATACTTTTCTCCCTTTCCAACATATGAGTTTGTGATGTGGAAGGCTTTGGCATGCCTCCAGATGGAGTAGCAGGCTTGCTCCTATTTCCTCCTGCACTAGTGACATCTGTTGTTTCCTTTGTGTATTCCTATTGAGAGACACGATTCACTCTCTATCTTTTAGCTTGGCTTGTTTCTGCATAAGCTTGTGAAGTTGCTCTTGTTGAAGTGGTGACCCCTTCCCTATTTCTCTTTAGGTTTTTCTCCTCGTTTAGAGGAGTCTGTACAACTGGGGGGTGCTCATGGTTGTCTCTGGTATGTCTGGTATGTCTGATTGCTCTGGTATTTCTAATTTTTCTGGTACCTCTGATATTTTTTTCCTGGTTGACTGATCTGGCACCCGTAGGAAAGAATCCTCATCAAGTTGTTTTTCCAGATCAATTAATGTGGTTTCCATAGCAACTTCTACATTATCCCTATCCACTAAAGTGTTTTCCACCCATTGCAATTGGTTGGCCTACTTTTCTATCTCAGGGATGTGGTGATGGATATAGGGGCCATCTTGTTCTTCTGCCTTCTTTTGTAGATGAAGTCCAAGGGATCATATCTCCATATGAAGCTCTATTTTAGTTTTAATCTTTGAAGGATTAGGTCTGCCTCCTTCCTAGCTTCTATGCTATTACAAATAAAGGGACCCAATTGATCTTTGATTTTGAGCTGGGCTTTCTTTTTGGCTTTAACAAAGTTTACCTCATCTGAATTTATTATTTGCCTATAGTACTCCAAGGCAAATAACCTCATTGGGAGGTATTTAGGTAGTTTGTATGGGGCCAGCTCACAGCCATAAATCCTGATTTCAGTGTGGTTTTGATACAAGTACCAATATCCCATTTGATGATTGATGTTTAGATGAAGGACTCTCCTAATTTCAGGACTGATTCTTGGTGGAGGGGTTCTAGTGAGCATGGTCATCACAGGGTGGACAAAGGAATCAATGAATTTATTATATGAATACAAGGAGGGATGCTGATGAATCAATGGGGTCCAAAAGATAACTGATCTTGGTTGGCCCTTGGTGTCCAATTTTTGTAAGGTAAGTGGGAATTTGTCAAACTGGTAATATAGGAAAAGATGATGCAAGACTGAGGAGTATTTGAAGACTCTCTCATTACTCATTTTGAGGAACTGTTCACACATCCTGATAGATATGAACAGAGAATAGTCATATATGACAGCAGGAGGTTGTCCTGGAGTGTATATGGACATGAAGGCTAGAATAATCTCATCAATATATTCACTAGTGGTATAACCCAGGACCCTAGATATCATATCTACAATACTTCTGCCCCAAGGAGAAAATAAAGTTGCTACATATGAAGGGGGGTCTTTGGGGGTATACTTCTCTTCTAGGATGAAGGTTTGGATTATTTGGGCCAATATTGCAGGGCTGAGCTTGGGAAATAAGTCTGAGAGGTCTTCAATGGAGAGGGGAGTCAAGTGTTGGCCAGGCTGGAGTTGTAGCATCTCATTTATAGATTCATCGGTGATAGTGAAAAGAATGGCCGAGTTAGGGTACATGACTGCTCTTTAACTGGGGACATAGTCGGCATGGAAATAATGTACAATTTCTAGGAAAATGTGGACTCTGAGGAACTAGTTCTTAGGAAAATTGGACTCCCACAGACCAATTTCATCAGCCTAGTTCAAGTATTTATCCCTACTTTGGTAGTATACTTTGAACAGGGATTCATGGACAGTAATGTCCTTTATCTGGAAATTCCTATTAGCCAGGTTAAGGTGGTCCAGGTCTAAGTGGGGTGTAGAGATGGGTCTCACATCCATGGAAATTGGGGCAGCCATTCTCAGTTCTTGTGGATTTGAGAATGGGGGTGGTAATTTGCAGTGTTTTTAGGGCAATGGTGTTTAACATAGAGTGGGTTTAGGTCCTTGAGCTTCTTTGATTAATTTTTATGTTTTAACTAGGAAAACTCATTAACTAGTTTTGAAATTGATAGGGTTTCTCAGTGAATTATGGCTTAAATACCTGGAATTGAGGTAAAATGGCTCTAAACAGGGTGGCTGGTGACTGCAAATGGTCGAAAAGGGGTCTGTGTAGGCTGCAAGGTTGTCTAAGCATCTTTGGAGTGCAACTAGGTGTGGGTTGATGGCTTCAAATGTTTGCAGATGACGTGCATGCGCACAAAGGTTTTACCGTTGAAATTTCAGAAAAAACAAATGATTTGGGGCTTTTGGCTTTTATGCGCAGAAAAATTAGCTTTGGTGGGTACGGGGATGAACAATGATGGTTTTGTCGCATAGCAGGCGGGTGGTAAATGGTTTCTATCACACCGCTTATGGGCGCTCAGTGGTATTGGGGAGAGGTCGCCCGATGCCACTCATCGGCAAACATGTAGCATCGAGGGCTGGTTGCAAAACCACTTTTTTGGGTGGGTATAGTTCGGCGGATGGGTTGGCCCGATATAGATGAGGGTCGTTGGATGTGAAGGGAGATGATCGTACGACGATCGGCCAAGGAAACTGCATGGAGGGTAGTGGGGGGGGGTGGCGGCGGGTGCTTAAGTGCAGCAATATCGGGTTAATGTCGGGTTAGGGCAGGATTACGTCGTCGAGGTGATTAACGAAGGATTTAATCGGGGTTAATGATTGAGGGCGGGATTTAAATATTTTTGAGGGATAAGGGGTAGTGATATAGTTTATATTTAAACTAATGGGTGGGTTTATTTTATATATAGGAGCTATATATATATGGGATAGTGGGTTTTTGAGAATTAATATATAAAGTTAATAATTAATATGAATGGGTGGAAAAGGGACACAATACACTAAGCAAATTCTTTTTCATGATTTAAATGCTTCTCACATTTTAACATTAATACTTAGGGTAATGTGTTTTTGTGGGTTTTTTGGGAAAAAGGGGTTTTCCATGGGGGTGATTACTTTCCCTATGCAAATGGTGTTTTAACCCTAGGAAAAAGGGTTTTATTAGGGAAATGAGCGGAAATGAATTTTTATGAGGGGAATTTAGTACTTGATATCCATAAATCATTGAGCCGATGGTCCGGTCCATCCAAAATTCAGAGAAATGCTCTGAGCCTCTTTGACTTAAAGGTTTTAAGTACTTTGAATTTTATTATGGGAAATTAGTAAAGTAAAGGGGTAAAATAAATGGGGGAAGTTAATTAATTGACTTTGTGAATCATTTGCATGCCTTATTATTCACTCATATCTGGAACTTTAAGATGAGAATGATAAATATGCTTTTTGTCTAATCAATCATCATACTTATGCAACCTTTCTTATACTTACCCATCTACTCATCCTACCATTTTTGCTTCTCTTTATTAGGGTGCATTTGAGCTAGCAAACCCTTATCAAATATTTTTCTTTCTCTTTACAATAGTGAACTAACTAAATCTAACCTTATTACATCTAAGGGCTCAGATTAAAAAATTGAGCTCTTTTAATTTACTCTTCCTATCTAATTATGCCAAGGTTACACTGTTTGGCAAGATTTTTATTCTCTATCTACAGACATGAAATTGAAAACATGAAATAGTCAAGTTTAAACATTTTGACCATCATGGATTGTGGCAAGGATTACAAGCTACACACAATCATTTATTCTACACAAAAGGTAAATAGTAGTGGAATTTTGGCTTGCTCACTCTCATGGTCTTTTTCCTTTTCTTGGGGTTCATATTTTTCATCTTTTCTGACCCTTTTATTCTTTTTGTCATTTGATTATTCTTTAGGACATACCCTCTTTACCATTTTTAATTTTTCAATATGGAAAACATTTGCAGAAAGCAAAGGTATGTACATATTACAAGTTTTAATCTCACTCATTCAAAATTATGACTCCTATTGGTATAGGAACCTAACACCACCATGAATTGACTAAGGGTGTTGACAGCGTAACAAATGTCTAGCCTAGTATTGACCAGATACATCAAGGACCCTATAAGATGCTTGTACAAGGTGGGATCAATGTCTTTATCTTCTGATGCATCAATCTTCTTCTAGTTGGTGATCATTGGAGTAGCCATAGGTCTACAGTTCTGCATCGTAAATCTCTTCAATATTTCTGTAGCATATCTCCCTTGTCCAAGGAAGATCTCACCCTTCTACTTCCAAACTTCCAACCCCAGGAAATAATTCATTTGTCTCAAATCCTTCATGTCGAATTCCATGGCTAGGTTCTTCATACAGTACTTGATGAGCCTGGATGATCCTGTTAGGAAGAGATCATCCACATATAACACTAGGATTAGAGGCTCATTCTCTACGACAAGATAGTAGAGATTAGGGTCTGCGTCACTCTTGATGAACCACATCTTCTACAAGTAGCCATCAATTCAGTCGTACCATGCTCTAGGTTCATGTTTAATACCATACAAGGCTTTCTTTATATGAATACATGATATTTCTTATCATGTGTCTCAAAACCTTCTGCCTATTCAATGTATACTTCCTCTTCTATTACCTCGTTGAAGAATGTCATCTTGACATCCATCTGATGAATCTCCCACCCCATTTGTGCTGCAAGAGATATCATAGTTCTAATAGAAGTATACTTGGCTACTCGGGCTAAGGTTTCTTCGTAGTCTATCCCTTCATTCTAAGCATACCCCTTAGCCACAAACTTAGCTTTGTATTTCTCCACACTATCGTCTATATCATATTTGACCTTGTAGATCCATCTCGAACCTACCACTGATCTATCCTGAGGCCTAGGTACCACTTCCCAGACATCATTGACCATTATAGAGTTGTATTCCTCCACCATAGAATCTACCCATACTTGATACTAAACAGCCTCCTGAAAACTAGAAGGTTCCCCAACCTGAGCTACTAAGGCCTGGTATCTATCTGGTTGTCCTGGTTCCCTTTTATTATTCCTGGGTGCACCAATGAAGTCCTCTGCATCCCATAGAATCTATCAAAGTTCATGTCTCATTCTTCCATTGGTGGTAGGAAAATCTATCGTCTCTTCATCTTCCTGAGATTCCTCTTCAGGAGAATTTATGGTACTAGTTTCTGCTAATTGAAGTGGTTTGACCAACGGCTTGTCTTTTGACTACTCCTCGGAAGGCATTTCTCGGGATTTCTTGAAAGCTCTGTCCTCCATGAACTTTACATCCCGCCAAACTACTACCTTCCTACTCCCTAGAAGATAAACTCTATATTCCTTAATATTATCGCTATATCCAACAAGATATCATTTCTTAGCAGTTTGATCTAATTTCTTTCTCTTTTCTTCGAGTATACGACAATACGCTAAACTCCCAAATATCCTGAAATGACTAACTTTAGGTGTCTTTTTCCCAATGCCCTGTGTGGAGTCCTGTTCTAGACATAAACTGTCATGCTACATGCTTCTGCCCACAAAACTTTAAGCATATCCTAATCATACAGCATTTCCCTAGTTGCTTCCACAATAGTCTTGTTTTTCCTTTCTGCTACTCAATTGTGCTCCGGATTGTAGGGAATTGTCCACTCTCTTTTGATGCCTTCCTTAGTGAAAAAAATGATGAATTCCTTGTCAACATACTATCTACCATTGTCTGAATGAAACACTTTTATCTTCTTTCTTGTTAGATTCTCCACTAGAGACTTGAACTCTTTGAATCGACCAAAAACCTCATTCTTGGTTTTCAAAAAGTAGATCCAAGTCTTTCTAGAATAGTCATTAATGAAGGTGACAAAGTATTCAGCATCACTAAGAGCTTTTATGGACATTGGTTCACAGATATCTGAGTGTATCAATCCTAGCACACTCTTAGCCCTATTGTTACTTCTGGAAAACATTGCTTTGGCATACTTGCCTAGAGCACACCCTTTGCATACATCATCTGGTTTGGTAGTTAGTTCTAGAAATCCTGATACAATTTTCCTAAGAATTCTCATAGCCCCATGGTGTAAGTGTCCCATCCTCCTATCCCATAGTTCATTCAAATATTTTTTCATATTACAGCCTATCAGTGCCATTGGTGATTCTATCTGCAACCTGTACAACCTATTAATTTTGGTTCCAATATGGGCCTTATTTTTCCAACTCGGGTGTTTGACATATACTTTCTCCTTGATGGAGAAAACACCATAGCCCTTGTTTTGAAGTTGAGATATGGAAAGTAAGTTCATCTCCAATCCTGGCACATGCAACACATTGGTTTATCGAAGCCGATCTCCTGCTTCGGTTTGAAAGAGCACAATACCTATTCCTACTGGAGTACACTTTGCCTTATTTCCCATGGTGATCTGAAAATTCATTATTTCTTCCTGATATTCTAAAAAACATTCTCAGATTCCTGTCATATGCTAGGAAGCTCCCTTTTCTATATACCAAACCTCAAAGGAGGCAAAGCTTGCTAAGAAAGTGACTTCTTCTTCCAATCTGGAAGCTAACATAGAATAATTGTAATTCATGTCCCATGTGCATTCTTCTGGAATATGTGTGAGTCCCCTTGAGTGGATGCCTCTGCATCATGCTCTTGACCCATAGTTGATTTCCCTCTCCTGTTGCCGGATCTCTGCTCTGATACCATTTGAATATTTCTAAACTGAAATTATACTGCAACAACTGATTTATTTCACCTACTTATTATTCACCCCATACAGAAATTACTTGAATACGAATTCTAAAAATAGAAAATAAAAAATGGTGAGAGTATAACACATAATACAAATATACACAGAGATTCTCCCCTAGATCCCAAAATCGAGACTACCAGATTGATTTTTCATTATGTTCCTTTCAATGTTACAATACATATATATACATGCTGAAACATCCATAAACCCCAATCCATTAACCCTAGATTAGAACATAACCGTAGTTCCCTTGACTAGATCTACAAAATACCATGGATCGAAAACCATCACATCCAAAACCATGTGCGAAATCCATGCACAAAACCATAGGTAGGTCTTCCCACCTAATATAAGGTCCAAAAACAAATTTCCCAGGGCACTGCCCCGAACCCTGTAGAGGGGGGCTACCCCCCCTCCCCTGTGACACCCTTGTTGTGCCTGGCATAATGAAGGGGGGCTAGTCACCCCCCCTCTAACCCCTCATATTAACTACTGGGGCTAGTTGTGGAAAGAAAATAACACAACCCAACAACCTCTTCCTACTAGAGTACACTTTGCCTTATTTCCCATGGTGATCTAAAAATCATTCTTTCTTCCTGATAATCTGAAAAACATTCTCAGATTCCTGTCATATGCCAGGAAGCCATTTTCTATATACCAAACCTCAGAGGAGGTAGAGATTGCTAAGAAAGCGACTGCTTCTTCCAATCTGGAAGCTAACATAGAATAATCGTAATTCATGTCCCTTGTGCATTCTTCTGGAAATATGTGCGAGTCCCCTTGAGTGGATTCCTCTGCATCACTATCATGACCCATAGTTGATTTCCCTCTCCTGTTGTTGGATCTCTGCTCTGATACCATGTGAAAATTTCTAAACTGAAATTTTACTATGGCAACTGATTTATTTCACCTACTTATTATTCACAATAAGTTATTTACGAAATCCCTTCGATAAATATTAAAATAAATTCTACTACAATTATCACACAATTAACCAGAGAAAAATACATTCGCAAGAACCAATCACATCAACACAGTTGTTTTTGGACAATTGTCCCCAAAAACACCCAATGTGGGAAAACCGGTGCAGCAGATGAGGGCTTTATTAATCTTCAGCAACAATTTCTTTTACAAGGAATTATTTTATAGAGAAACTAAAAGAAAACACCTAATACTTTCCCTTTGAGAATTTCTAACACTTTAGAGACCCTTCTCCCACTACTGCGTCACCTCTGCATCACTCTGTGTGGCTCAATGTGGCTCTGAGTGGCTCTACATCCCTCTGCGTCAGCCTATGTGAGGGTTGCATCTCTCCTCTGGACTGCGTCTCTCTCTGTGTTGTCTCCCACTATCCTTGTGTCACCTCCTCCTCAATCATTGCCTAGTGTTGACGCCTTACTCTTCCTCTACCATACAACTCTCCCTCTGACATCAATCTCCTTTACTTGAGAATCGATTTTCCTAGAGATACTGAGTATCTGTTGGTGTGTCTCTGGATGGCCCTCAAGTATTCTCTTATACTTTTCCTGCTGATGAATCAACAAACGCGATTAAGTCTCTAATCAATGGCTAAGATTAAAATAGACTTGATCCTCGTCTCTTAGAAGCTTCTCAACCTTATCTTTATTAATACCCATTAATATTTTTATTTTCCTAAGTTCACACTTAGGAACCCATTAAAAATATTAATTATTTTAATATATCCCGATCTCGGTGGAATTTCTCAAAACTATTTCTAGGTCTTGGAGATCTCATGTGCCTTAGCCTCTCCTCCAAATTTCAAGGCTAGATCACATCAGATGCTACCAAAACTCAATAGAACAAGTACCTGTTGTTGAGGATTGATGACATGTTTGATCAATTGAAGGGAGAAACAGTGTTCTCAAAGGTTGATCTAAGATCCAGATATCATCAGGTACACATTAAAGAGGAGGACATCTATAAGAATGTTTTTCGAACCAGGTATGGGAATATGAGTTTTTTATAGTTCCGTTTGGCTTGACTAATGCTCCAACTACTTTTATGTGTTTGAGGAATAGTGTGGTGTGTCCTTATTTGGACAAGATTTTTATTGTGTTCATTGATGATATATTGGTATATTCTAAAAATGAAGAAGAGCATGTTGAACACTTAGCAGTAGTATTGAGATTGTTGAGATAGCATCAATTGCATGCTAAGCTCAACATGTGCAATTTCTTTCAAACAAAGGTACATTACTTGGGACATGTGGTTTCCAAGGAATGCATAACAGTAGATCTAGAGAATATAAGGGCTATCATGAAGTGGGAAACTCCTAGAAAAGTGGAGGAGGTAAGATCATTTATGGGGTTAGCAGGTTATTATAGGAGGTTCATCAAGAACTTCTCACATATTACATATCCCATCACAACGTTACAGCAAAAGGTAAGAAGCTTGAATGGACAGAGGAATGTGCAACAATTTTTTAGCAGTTAAAGAATTTGTGCTCCAGTGTTAAATATTGAAGATACAGACAGAGTTTGTGGTATGTCTAGATGATTACAAGAGAGGGCTTGGTGGAGTCCTTATGCAAAAAGGACATGTAGTGTGTTATGAGTCATGGAAACTAAATGAGCATGATCAGAACTATCCAACACATGATCTTGAGTTGGCAGTGATCATTCATGCATTGAAGATGTGGAGGCACTATCTTCTTGGAAAAATATTTGTATTGATAATTAATCACAGTGGATTGCAATATCTATTTAACCAACTAAATCTGAATGCCATGCAAGCTAGATGGTTGGCCATGATCAGTGAGTTCAATTTTGAGATCATATATATTAAAGGTAAAGAGAACAGGGTTGCAGATGCTCTTAGTAGGCAGATACAAGTGAACCACATAACATTTATGAGTTCTTATGGGATAGATTTAGAGGCTCGGATCTTATAGGTAGGTCAGTAGGATAACAGGTACATGGAGCTCAAGCACAGGTTACAGTAGAGTACAGGTATAGCTATAGGTATAGGTATAGGTACGTGTGTAGGTATAGGTATAGGTACAATTGCAGGTACAGGTGCATGGAATGTGGACCATTATCTCACGAAAGATGGATTGGTTAGGGTTAGAGACAAGATATATGTTCTAGACAATAGTGAGCTCAAGAAGGCAATATTGAGGGAATTTCATGCAAAACTGTATTAAGGTCACCTAGGATATCATAAGACAATGACGATGGTGAAGAAGTTTTACTATTGTCCAAATTTGAAGAGAGATGTGGCAGAGTTCGTGGCTATGTTCTTGGATTGTCAATAGGTGAAGGCAGAGTGTAGGCATCCAGGTGGACTACTACAGCTGATTCTGATTCTAGAGTGGGAATGGGAGGTCATTTACATGGAATTTATCACAAGTTTGTCGAGGAAATATAGGCAACATGATTCCATCGTGGTTTTGGTGGACAGGTTGATGAAGGTATTGCACTTCATTCCAATGAAGTCTACATACTTAGTGAATGATGTAGAACAAGTATTCATCAGAGATCTGGTGAGATTGCATGGTGTTCTGCAGAAGATTGTGTTAGACATGGATGTGAAGTTCACTTCCAAGTTTTGGAAGGAGTTATTTGCAAGATTAGGTACAAAATTGGTCTTCAGTACAACATATCATCCGTAGACAGATGGACAGATAGAGAGGATCAATAGGATATTGGAGGACATGTTGAGGATGTATGTGATGTATCAACAGTAGAAGTGGGAATAATATCTTCCACTGGTTGAGTTCGCTTACAACAATGGGTGGTAGGAATTTTTCAGGATGAGTCTGTTTGAGGCACTCTATGAGTGGAATTGTAATACTCCTGTTAGTTGAAGTGATCCAGTTAACAGGGTGTTGATTGGACCAGACATGTTGGTGAAAATGGAACAAGAAATGCAGGTAATCAAGAAGAATTTGAAAGCAGTATAGAATAGGTAGAAGAGATATGCAGATTAGAATAGGCTGTTTAAGGAGTTTCATATTGAGGAGAAGTTTTACTTTCACACTAAGCTGAAGAAGAGCTCCTTGCGGATTGGATCATGTGCCAAGATGGCACCCCAGTTTTGTGGACCTTTTAGTATTCTTGAGAGGATTGGGCCAGTAGCCTATCGACTTGCACTGCCTTCAATAGTTAAAGTACATGATGTTTTCCATGTGTCATTTCTTAAGAAGTATGTTAAATAGGTTGATCATTTGATTTACTGGTCTGTATTGCAGTTGGAGCCAAAAGAAGAATTATAGCCAAAACCTCAGTGTATTTTGCAAAGAAGGATGCTTATGATCTGGAACCAAGAAATCGACCAGGTTAAAGTGCATTGGAATCACTCTGGGCCTGATGAAGCTACATGGAGATGGCAGATCAGATGTGGCCTATGTATCCTTCTCTACTCGTTAGCTGAGAGAATTTTTTTGTATATGTTTCAGTATATGTTTTGGTATGATGTTTTGGTATATGTACTTATGTATATGGATGTAAATACCACCATGAGTTGTTTTATAAAGCTCCAATAAGCGGTATGGGTGTCATGTCATTCTGATGTTATATCTATCATGTTTTCATGTTGGTTTTCTTCTAAGTAGGTTGATCATTGTAAATAATGTAATGAGATAAGTTATAAAGCTCCATGGGCACTATTTTTTGTTTACAATATTTTTTTGGTTGTAGGTGTCGTTGAACACTGAAGATAGTGTTCCCCCAAGGGGGAGGGTTTTGCAACAGCCATGTTCAAAAATCCATGTAAAAATTAATAAAGGTAAAATAAGACCTTGGTCATGGGACACATATTCCAAGCTGAATTTTGGGCAAAAACATAGTGATGGGGATCACTTGTGATTAATCAATGGCTAAGGAAATTGGCAAAGGCAATGGAAAATGCTTTGGAAAGACATGAGGAATTTATTGGCATTTTCTTTATGAAAATAATGGAAATTTTGAGAAAAGAGAGGTGAAAGGTCACAACTTACATGTGAGGAGGAAAATGAAGAAAATAGAGGCCTCATTGATAAAAAGGATTATGATGATCAGTTGGTACCTTTTTCCAGTTCATTTTTGGAGCTCTCCCTCTATTCTCTCTCTCTCTCACATACTCTTGGACACAGAGTTTTCTTGGAGAACTCTTGGAGGAGTGTGGGATACTTAGAATTTGGAGCAAGAAGGCAAAGGAAGAGAAAGAAAGCACAAGAGGACATCGGGATCAATAGCTACAACGTTTTTTTCTTGTAGGTATCAAGTTGCATGTATGTTTTCCTCACTATTTTGGCATGCATGGCATGTGCATGTGGTTTCTTGGTTATGATATGTCATTTGTATGGAGGATACAGTGGATTTGCCTAGCCTTTCCATTTCTTGGATAGTCATGGTGTTTTGGGTTCCTTTCTTTTGTTTTTTGTTTGGTTCTCATGTTCCTTTGGCTACATGTTGAGTTACTAGTTCTTGGAAGCCTTGGTTGTAAAAACGCTCTAGAAGCCTTGTAACAACTTGGGTTGAGTTAGTAGTCTTGGAAAAATTAGTTGGAAAAACACTTGGAAGCCTTTGGTGGGTTGAGTTACTAGTCCTGGAAGCCCTCGTTACACAAACACTCTGGAAGCTTGGCAACAGTTATGCATTGAGTTACTAGTCCAGGAAGCCCTTGTTGGAACAAATACTCTAGAGCCCTAGACAACTTGGGTAGAGACCAATCTGGTGATGGTTAGTGATGTTCGATTGTGAGGTGGAATCACTAGTTGAGTGTTGAGGTGGTTTTGCCTCTGGAAGCCATGGATGTTTTTGATTGACTTGTTTTATGAGATCCCACATTGATGCTTGGAATATGGCATGGGGGTAATTGGTTGAAAGAAAGATTTAGTTCAACCTAGTCTATGGTCGGGTGGTTCATGGAAATCCCATACCTGGTCAACTTATGCAATCATCAATAAGAGCTCTATTTCTCCTTGGTATTTTATGGGTAAATATAATTGTTTATATGTGGCTTATATGGTTGTTATAACCTTGATATTTGTATTGGTTATATGTTGGTTATGAATGAGTTTTATGACAATGAAAATTTATGGCTCTCATCGTGTTTTGGTTAATCGCTAAATTTACAATGAATATATGGCTTAATAGAAGGTATTGCAGTTATTTTGATGAGGCATTAATGCTTCTTAGTGATTCTCAGATAAGTATGAGACCCCTATTCTTAGATTTGTTGTTTAAACCTGTAGAATGCATATTTGTGACATGTTTGACGAAATTCCTATCATGGCTAGTAGGGGTCCAGTCAAGTCCTTGTTCAAATAATTGCATTTGTATCATTGTTCTGATGTTATCTTTCATTTCTGAAAGTTTCATGGAGTTATGGGCAGTGACCTGAGCCCTAGCCCTGAAAAGGTGGCACAAAATTCGAAGTCCCACACACAGAACTACCTGGGAAAGTCCCCAATCACATGCATGCAAATGTTTTGGGAGAAAATATATGGTTCCAGTCGCACTTGTGACCATGTTATGGGAGTGAATGAGGGTTTAATGCAGCAAAAGTCTAGTTTGTCTTAGGGGCTAGTCACTTGGAAGGTTTGGATGGATCTTGGGGGTTCTGCAGTATGTCTGGAAGGTGTGTGTAGTGTGTTTCATCGATTCCACTTCCTTAACTAACACATGGGGAGTTGAATCATATCCTAGTAAATCTTTGTCACATGCTTACCTGAGTTAGTCAGTTACTCAGGTAGATGTGGGAGGAGGGTGTTACACATTAGACGTAGGTAACTTAGTGGCCAAATATTAAGGCATATTTCCTTATAGGTAGCAGGTGTGTGAGAAAAATCCACCTAAGGCAATTTTGGTCAGGTTACTAGAAGTGTTGCCAAATATTTCAGGACGTATCCCCATTACATCAAGCCACTATAACCCTCTCCATACCTTGGTTGGTTTTTTGGTTGTTAAAAGTGTCACGAATGATATTCATGACGTGGCCCTAGTACCCTATTTAAAATCTTCACAAGGCTCATTTACTACTTGAATGGAAGGACATTAGGTCTTTTTAGGAATTTTTCTCATAAACAAAACCTGACAAAACCTTTATTGTTGATTGTTTCACACATTAGAATTAAAAGAAAAACTAAGAATTTACTTTTTGATTTGTCTTATGTATGTAATTCATTTGGTTTTCCTAAGAAAAATGTTTTTCACCATCTTTTCCCACAAAATTACGAGGGACCCATAGGGAACCCAAGGGTTACCCATCATTATAAGCACCTACAAGATCTCCCACCATTACTAGGAGGAGTGCTTGGTCTCTCACCATTTTGGAACAGAAGAGAGGACCAAGCCACCTTGTTTAGAACATCCATTCTTGGAGCCACCTTATTGGGATCTAACTCCTCTCACCACCAACCCTCGGGTCAGTACAAACACTACCCCACAAGATATTCCAACCAACCCAACCCCACAGGGTACCCCAACCAATACTACCCCATAGGGTACACCAATACAAATACCAACACCAACACAAAAGGTCATTACATCATGGCTAACACCAAAAAGATATCATTTTTTTCTTCTTTAAATATCCTAGATTTGATGAAACTCACAAATGATCCCATTTCCCATAATAAACAATGCCCCCCATGCCAACCAAGTTACCATCGGATATCCCTAAATTCAAAGGAAAACAAGGGGAATACCCTGCCAATCATATCATGACCTTCTACCTATGGCAATTTCTTAAATAAACATGTGTAAATCTAATATTCACTTGTATTATGATGGTGATTCACTTGACTTACAAGTGTATTTTTTATTCCACTATGCATGGATGGAAATTTATCAGAGACATGAGGAACAAGATGTGCCTTATCAAGTTGATCAACTATCATGGGAACAAGATGTTCCCTATAAAACTAATCAACTACTAGAGGTAGAGGATGTGCCCTATCAAGCTAATGAACCACAAAAAGAATGGGTTGTGCCCTCTAAAGTTGATAGGATAACAGGTTTTTGCAGTGATTTGGAAAGGGGTGGAAGGTTTGCAGAAAATTTGGATGCAAGAACAATAGAGGACCTTAAGGAGACTATCCCTACTCACACTATAGAGAGCATGTCAATAACATCATTCAACAATATTTTTAGAAACATTCAATTGCCGCGTAAGCTCAGATGCTACATGGGTTGATCAAACATAAGAAACTAAAATATGCCACAAATATTTTAGGTGTCCAAGAGGTTAAAAGCAGGAAGACACGTATGGATATCCCTGAAAATATATCAAATAAATTCTCTATGGTTGGAAAATCAATAAAACCTAATGTTTGAGATGCTTGTATTACAACTACCACTAAGTCATTGTTGCACCAAGTACATCAAGACAACAAAAGTTGGCAACAATGTCCAATATGCTCCATGTCTCGAGAAAACATTGCGCAAGCATACCAAATTCAGGGTTCGAGTAAATTAAAATGATGAATTATGCTTGTTGGGATCTTATCACAAGGCAACCCTACCATGACAAGCTTACAACAAGTATTAAATCACTTGTGGTAGAGTTTTGGGAGATTCATTAATGTGTTATTCGAGATAGAAAGCATGTCATACAACATCACATAGCTAAAGGTGAGTATGTAGATCACGTTAATCACGTTGTAGAAATGATAGAAGTTGCATTTTTTGAAGAATTTCAGGAAAGCAATCACCATGTGGAGATATCCATAATGATATTTTAAAATTGAAACCATGGTTGCCTAATACAATCTGTGACACGTGTTCTTGTTGATATCATGTTAAATTTTGGCTTCATTATGACACTTTCCGGAAATTTCGCAAGAAGAATTATTACGATGGCCCTCCTCCTCCTACAATGTGCGATTTTGTTTCATCAATATTATGAATAAGGGAGCCATAAGAGTTATTTTACAAGAAAATATGTATAAGTGGGAGAAGATGCACTGAATGTGGTGATTTGACATTGTTCCATAGGAACTTTCCTATTGATCCCAACTAGTCTGGGATGTCAGATGTCACCATCACATGGAAGCAATATGAATATTTCATGGGAAATCAGCCATCTTATTTAACTCTGGCACCTAGGAGGATCAAATATGTTGAGGATGAGATTCCCATTTCACAATTCATGGGGGTGTTTCAAGATTAGATCTATAAATATATCAAACACTCACACTGGTCCAAGTGGCAAGCTTTTGAATTTAAGCATTCTTGTGAAGTATTCCAACTAGGCACAATCTTATTAGTGGTAGAATTTTCTAAGAATTACACATTTTCTCCTTAGACAAATATCCAAAGTGAGTACTATCACTCAGACCAAGTGCTCATATTCATATATATTTTGTATAGATATGTGCAATTGAATGTTAATGGTAGGGATAACACTAACAAGTCACGTGTTGTGATTAAGGAGTTTCACTTTTACATCAATGATGATCGTAAGCATGATATGTTTTCCATGCAACATTGATTTGACCTGATTTATGAATCATTAAAAAAAATGACATTTCATTAAGAAAGAATTGGATATAGTCTGATGGTTGTGCAGGGTAGTGTAAGTCAGCACACAATTTTTATTGGTTGAGTCGATTACACAAGAAGACAAAAAATTAGCATACTTGGAACTATTTTGAAACAACATGGAAAAGGTGAGCATGATGGTGTAGATTTTTGTGTGTAGTGAGCACTTAGGAGGTACCAAATGAGTCATGATGTAGATCGACTCAAATCATTACTAAAAGTGGTCAACTTGCGTAGATCCCATTTAGTACATAAAGATCACAGATCTATTAGGTTTGTGCGTAGTTTATTCTGGAATGTTGAACTTGGTGGATCCATTCCTTGGTATTGAAATGATAAAGAAGGAACAAGAGAATTATACTCAGCAAAGACATGGAAGAAATATTTTCTATTGAGACAAGAAAACTTGCATTTTTTTGTGAGTTTTGCATTGGTGTTGATGTATGTAAACTTGATCACTATGAAAAACATGGGTATGTGAAAGGATGGAAATATGTCCTTCTTAATCCAAAAGGACCTCATATAATTATGACATGGAAAAATATGCATGATGAAGATGTCATCGTTTCACTTGATCATGATTGAGTCTTTGATGTTGTAAGGGAAGGTATGTGGCCCACCTATCATTAATGATTTCATCCATAAATTGAAATCTTGAACATATTTAACTAATACACATTTTTTATTTTGGTTGTAGGCGATTATTTTAATATCACTTCCCCCTTAATAAATGAAGAGAATGTGGCCAACTATTTGATGTGATACACACATGTGAAAAACATGTTGGTACGATTATATGAAGATGGACAATTCACATACGAAATTGGTGACATGGTTGTGGTGGACCACTTTTTTGAAAAGGTTAAAAAACAGGCTGATCACATCATTTATAGAGATTTTATGCCTGAAAGTGTATCTTTCCAATACAATCATCTAGTCATAGCAGCTTGGATAAATATCATAGAAATCAAAACAAAGAAAGGTGAACCAAGGAGATGGAAGATGGCAGAATCAAACCATGAAAATATTATGGAGACTTGCATTGCTATGAGCCATTGGCCAAATCAGTAGATGATGCAAATGGCAATCCCTAAAGTCCAGTCTACAACAGTCAAGTGTCATCTAAACTAGTATAAGATATTGACATATGAATTTTGTAATTTAGAAATGTGACAGTTGAATACTCTTGTAATTTTGTAATTTTGAATAGAGAAATGTTTCCCTTTGGTCTAGGATGGCTTCATAATGGTGTATATATGTTATATAAGGCTTAGTTTCCTTGAGATTCTTAAGTTTCTAAAGTTTTCTGAATTTCAAGGAGATTTTATTTTTAGGGATAGGATCCTTATGTGAACACCATAGATCTAAACTTAAATAAAATATAGAATCAAGAGGGATTTAGATTTAGATTTAATTAAAAAAATTATAATTTTTTTTAAATGTCATGTATAGTATTCATTTTGAGCATGGAAGAAATATTATAGATATACATCATAATGAGTTCTAGAAATTCCATTTCAGTATCTAACAACCAAGTTAATATAATATTATTTTACTTAAAATGGAAATTCAACCATCTAGGTTATGAACAATATTGAAATATTTTTATGTTATTAATAAATGCCATGTGTTAGTTTGATATAAAGCATGGAAAGAGTTACACACATGCTTCATAATGGATTGTAA
Source organism: Pinus tabuliformis (assembly GCA_031772625.1). Taxonomy (NCBI): domain Eukaryota; kingdom Viridiplantae; phylum Streptophyta; class Pinopsida; order Pinales; family Pinaceae; genus Pinus; species Pinus tabuliformis. The sequence goes on from CM062805.1 coordinate 250,387,833, forward strand.
AAGGTGTAACACAAACACACATAAATATCATGGTCAATATTAAATTAACATACATTGGTTGCACTAAAAAAAAACTTTCTACAAATTCAATATTAAACTTATGTACATGATATATTTTAGTTCATTTCAAGTATTAGAGTGACTTGCATCATAGTAAAATTGTACTATCTTTCATAGTCTATGAAACTAGAAATTAAAATTGTTATTTTGCAAAATTTTAATTCTTAAATGTTCTTAATTGAAGGTCTTATGACAAGGAATTGATTGAAATACTTGGACAGTCAAGTAAATTTAGGAAAGTTCATAAAATTATAAGAACATATCATTAATTGTTTAAATTAACATACATTGATTGTACTAAAAGACACTTTCTACAAGTTCAATATGAAATTGATGTACATGATATATTTTAGTTCATTTTAAGTATCAAAGTGACTTGCATCATAGTAAGATTGTACTCATTTTCTTAGCCTATGAAACTAGAAATCAAAATTGTTATTTTGAAAAAATTTACTTCTTGAATGTTCTTAATTAAAGGTCTTAAAATAAGAAATTGGTTGAAATATTTGGATAGACAAGTAAATTTAGGAAAAATCATAAAATTATATACACTTATCTAGAAACATATCATTAATTTTTTTTTGGTAGATTAAATTCTAATACATATGACTTATATCATATTATGACTAAGTTCATGTAGATGACCTCAAAAGAAATAAAATTGAATAAAACTTATTTGTTGTTTACTGGTTGAAAACATATTTTAAAATTGAATTTAAAACTTATTCAATCTTATTTCTATTTTTTAATTGAACCATGATATATTTTAGTTCATTTGAAGTATCAAATTAATTTGCATCATAGTCTAAGATTGTACTTATTTTCTTAGCTTATGAAACTATAAATCAAAATTGGTATCTTTTTTAATAAAGTTGTACCATAGATTTTTTTTTAAACTAGCGAAAGAATTAAATGATCCATAAACTGAAATTTAATGAACATCCATAAACAAGATTAATAAACATCCATAAATTGAAATAATGAATGTATCAATAACTTTCCATATGAAAACATATACAAATTACATCACATGAACATTCATAAACTAAAATAATAATCATCCATAAACTAAAATAATGATCATGCATCCATAAACTGCCCATGTATGAAAATATATAAAATTTATGTCACATGTGAATGTGCTCTATGAAATTGGCCTGAAAATATACAAACTATCTATGATCCACTCTATAAAGCATCAATTCTAAAAATTTTATGTGAGTTCCACTATGCAAAGTAAGCATCCATAATCCAATACTGCAATATAATACATTCAAATTCAAATTATTTAGAACATTATTTGTACAAAATAAACAATCTAAAAATAAATGATTTTGAACTATTCATTTAATTAGTCACATAATTGTGGCTTAGTTGAGTGAAAATGGAAGCTAGGTGGGATAGGGGCCTGATCAATCTAGGTTTGGTGCTCCCCTCCCTATGGCTCAGTCGAGTGCAAATGTTAGTCAGGTGGGATTGGGATCTAATCAATCTAGGTTTGGTGTTTCCCTATCTATGGCTCAAATATTGGGGCCTATGTCAATGGACCGCATCATCAATGCCTCCATACCCAACATCCCACTCATGCGTACACATAACTGCGACATCGAAACCACTTTGCATATGGGCCTATGTACACAATGGAAAAGACAAATTATAATTAGTCTATGAATTAATTAGCATGCATACATGTAACTTAAATAAAGAAAATGCTAAACTCTTGGGAATAAAAATGAATACCTCAACAATTGGTCCATGTGGTTATACATGGTGACTCTCCTCCACATAAGTGTTATGAGGTAGAGGTGGAGACTAAGCCATGGAAACATGCATTGAACGAGGTTGCTTTGGATGATTAGCTACCCCCTCGAATGACCTCAGAATCTCATCCATGTAGCTGAGTTGTGTATGCATGTTATCATGGACTTATTAATATAAATGCAATCTAATACAAACTTATTAACATAAATAATGAATAATTTGACAATAAGAGTCAAAAGTTTTGTATATATATATCTGGTATGTGTCACATGGTTCGTGCATCCTCCATGTGTCATGTATGGTATCATGACACGTACGTGCATATGACAAAATTTGGTCACACCCTAGACGTTGGAGATATCAATCATCATATAATGGAATCGGTTGGTCACAAGGAAATGGAGGTGGTTTTCTCATCTCTCCATGCAATGCAACATGCATACTAGCCAATGTCCTCTGCATTTTATCAGGAATGGTATGCCTCGTCTCAGCATCAAGCTGTGATGGTTGTTCTAGCTTTGTTATAAATACTGCATAGGGTTACTACAAGTCTTGACACGATCATAGCTACGTCCCAAGATGGGTCCATAAAACTCATATCTAGTGTTGGTGTAATCCAGCCTTATTTGTAGCACGAACTCTGCATATATATGTTTTACAAAGTAAATGGGGACCTGTTCATGGTGGGGGAGCTGGCCCTAAGCTCTAATGAATTGATCATAAACAAAAGGGGTTACATCAAAAATATTAAAATATTTGAGAGGAATCGAACCAACATGCCTAGCATGACGGTCTGGAGGGATGTCAAACAACTCCCCATGAACAACAATGTCCTTGGTGGCATCTTTCACTTCCTCCAAAGTATGTGAGCCTCTAACCTCTAGCCTCCTAATCCTATGTATGGAATGTAGGAGGTGGTTTTGTGGACCCACCCTCTGGTATGTCTCGATCAACATATTGATGCCATCCAAAATCAAAGAAAAAATATGCCTAATAGGCGAGCTAACAAAGATTTTAGCCCAGATGATCCATGTCTGCTAGGCCCTAACATCCTCAACTTTGATACTAGCTATAACATTGTTCCACGGAGAGATCGACACTACTCTATGATCCTTAGCGTCGCCTTGCTGAGGGTTTGCAAATCATAAACATAATTGAACATTTATAACAAACTAGAAGCATAATAACATATACATTAAATTCAAACACATCAATTGAAGACGATTTAAAAATTAAAGACAATTTGAAGACATAAACACATAAATTTTAAAGAGGATTTAAAAATGCAGGTGTATTTGCAACTCATGAAAAATGTCCACTATCTGTAATAAGATCATCCACAAATACAAAAACACTGCCTCTCACACTCTGACTGGTGTCGGAGTTCGGATCTATGAGTGGAACACACACTCTAGTTGGGCTACGTGATGTATCACAAACCCGACCATGTATATTATATCCCCCCACACTCTGACAGCCTGCGGTTGGGGAGCATATAGGAGATGCCTATACATATTACATATAATACATGTAATACATATATAAACTAATGCAAGAAAAAAATGTTGTCTAAACTATTACATAATACAAAACTATTACATATAAACTAATCCAAGAAAAAAATGTTGGCTTAGAAAGAATGTTGACAAGAAAACCATTTCGAAACTCAAGTAGAATAACCTAGACTAAAGTCCTAAACTTTAGAGTTCATTTTTTGATAATTTATCAACCAAATTATTGAGTTCCATGTAAACACAATTGAAAGAGGTAATCAAATCTAACTTCACAAATTTTCCCATTTCTAAATAACGCATTTATTCATAGAGCATAAATATGTAAATGTATGTAGAAAATTAAAATAAACCTATTTGTGAAACTAATAAAATTCCATGCCAACTAAATACTCCATCAGACAATTTCTTATAATGTTTGACTTGAACACATGATATGTACTAGATGCAAACACATAGAGACAGTGTTTTTGGTACAACACACTACATAATGAAACAATTTGGTACAAATTAGAAAAGAGTCGAAATGATTTTATTCACTTTAAATGCACTTTTTATCATGGATTTAATGTATCTATCAATGATGCATTGTTGAAATTTGAACTTATATATAAAATTATAGTTATGCTATGTTATGTTATATAGTTAAATAAAATATAGGAAGCGTAAGTTAAATATAGTTAAATAAAATCTATTGTTAATATACAAAGTGTAAGTTACAAAATCATTACTCAACTAATAAATTTAATTAGGGTGGGAACTAAGAGATACGTAGTTGTCATATCATCAAATTAAAATAATTCTACAAATATAAGAAGTGGAGAACAAGTCTTAAAAAAAAAATGATCATCACCCATCTTATATTAATGAAGAACCCATTTTATATATATAGAATGAACTATAATTATAACTATCTTACATATTATGCTATGTTATATAGTTATGCTTTATATATATGATATTTATTGTTATGTTATATATATATATATATATATATATATATATATATATATATATAATTTAGTAATATTTTATTTAAGTAGAATTATTTTTTTAAACAAATTAATATATATATATATATATATATATATATATATATATATATATATATAATGAAATATAATGTTTTATTTGATAAATATAGGTTATATTCATCATGTCAATCACAAGCTCCTAATTTATTTATTTATTGGTTATAGTTTGGTTGTTGTCTGTTTTGGAGTTTTTTGGGAATACTTTTGGTCATATTTGTTCCAAATTTAAAATGCATTCTAAATAAGAAAGAATTTTTTTTTAATTTATTTCACTAAATTCCTAAGAAAAAACTTTAAAACCTAAAATAATTAGAAAATAAAGTTTTTACCATAGAAAAAAATCATAATAAACATGCTACCATTACAATTATTGAAAACTTATATAATGAAATGAAAAAAAATTAAAGCCTAAATTATACATTTTTTGTGGTTTTCAAGGGTTTTCTAGGTTGTTTTTCGTGGTTTTCAAGGGTTTTCTTGGTGGTTTTTTGTGGTTTTATTTGATTTTTTTCGTGGCTTTTTTGTAGTTTTTGTATGATGGATTTTTATTTCAAATTAATTTATTTTATTTTTCAAGAAAATAAATAAATAAAAGAGACAAAAAAGATAGTAGACCTACCTTGGTTTGACCCTCTTGGGACATTGGCAGGGTCGCTAGATCGAGTTCCTCCATCTCGGTCGAGTTTATAAATCCTCCATTGAACTCCTCCTTCCTCGCGGTGTGCACAAAATGGTTTGTGAAAACTACGATCGAGATTTTGATAAGAAATAAGGTCTCGATCGAGCTCCTACCTCAGGTTACACAGGAGCTCGATCAAGGGTTTGTTTTAACACTCGATCAAGTTATTTCTTATCCCTCAAGAAACTAAATCGATCACTTAAAAATGGCTCGATTGAGCATTTAAAATGGCTTAATTGAGCTCCCTTTTTTCACCTAAATGCGCTCTCGATTTGCCAAAAAGTGTAACCCAACTCCATGCACAAACCCAATCAGTTATGGCAAGACATGTGAGGCATAGCAAGTCAAGAGGGGAGAAGCATTAGAAGAAGATATTTCATTGGGGGGAGTAACCATTTCCGATTGATGTCAAAGGGGGAGAGAAATCAAGAAAGGAAGATCATAAACATGGAGACAGGGGGAGAAATAATCGCGGGGGGAGTATGTGTGTTGCCATCAATGAAAATGGGGGATATTTTCTAATGGCATTACCATTGATGCCAACATAGGTCCTTGAAAGCTCTCAATATTCATCTAGATTTCATTAACTAAAGCTCCAATGATCAAGATGTCCTGGAAGCCCAAATGATACCTTGTGTTTGATGAATTTTTTGGCTAAGTAGATCGGTAAAATTGCAAGTGAGACTAGCATAATATGATTTTCCTTGTTGTGCCAATTCTAATGGTAGGTGGCACTTCATGTGGGTCCTCTCAGGGGAGGAGATATGGCTTCTCAAAATTGAAAGCCCATTTCTTGGTTGAGGAACCCCAAAGGAGGTGCTACAAGAAATTTTATATTATACAAGGAAATTAAATTAAATTGGACATATCACATCCTAGTCTAAAGTCAAAGAGCGAGGGGCGAGGTTTATCAAGGAAAAATGATCACAAATTAAATCAAAGTTGGCCCTAATACTTGTTGGGAATTTTGGCTCCAAAAATTCAAATTCAAATTTAATTTTTTGTGGGTTGTCTTTCCCCATTAGATCAAGTCATCCTACCCCTATTGATGATCCTTCATCACTATAAATGGAGACTCAAATCCTCTAAAAAGGATAGGAATTCAACATCTAATCTTCTATAATGTCTCTGTGGCCTTGGGTAGTCTTGCATATCTAAATTAGAAGGTCGAAGATGGATTTTTGGCTTAATGCTTATGTTTTTTCTTTTTGGTATGGTTTTTGCTAGAGTATTGAGCATATTTTGAGGCTTACCTAGCCCCCCTTTTTGTAGACATTAGCGATATTGTCTAAGGCTCCTCTCCATGGGCTTTTTTGAGGCATCTGTGGTTGATTCATTCTAACTCTAACATTATTTCAAAGCTAAATATGGATCAATTTTGGACAATCTATGGCAAGGCAGAGGTGCAAGGTGCTATTTCCAAGCATTACCTAATGGTTCTGCATGCACAATTTTGAGACAAGCTTGTAGCTATGATTCATTTTCACACAAGTTATCCAAAGGTGATTTGACTTTATTTTCAACCCTCTTAATGTGTGAATTTATGTAATGGTGCATATGCAATACGTAGCCTGAGAAACCTGTGTGAATACCAATGCACACTCCAATCTACGTATAGAAATAACGGTGGGTGCTTGAAATTCTTAGTGTATTGACTTTGTCCAAGAGAGATCTATAAAAAAAACATGCACTAAATTGATATCAGTCCTGATAGATTGGCCTGTATACATATGCTTGGAGATGGAAAATAGAGTATGTGCAAGTTAGTGCAAGGACTAAGGGATCAATGACATTTTTTGGAATGTGATGGTTGTTAGGAGCAATCTGTAATATAATGCATGGAGACTGTGCTAACTTGCATCTGGATTGAAGTTTGCAATACGAGACATGTCCCATGATCTTTGTTGAAGAGAATCAAGAACCCTATGCGTATGCAATATTGTAAAATACATATACACAAGAATGAATGACAAATACACATGAATTGATATAGTAAGTGAACAAAATGAAGTTTTAGAAATTGATTCTCCTTTGATATTTGTTTGTTTTGAGGCATGAACATATATATAAAGTTTGTATCATACATCCAGTCTAATTGATATACATTTGGCAGTAAGATAAGTGTATGAGATCGATCGGAATCTAGATATATGAGTTAGCGCTTGTCACTATAATTGAGTTAGTGCACTTGGATCTTATGTTGCCTTGAGGTTGACAGGGGTTGAAACCTTGACAAAAGAAATAAAGGACTGAGTACTGCTGAGAATCCTTGTTTTCTATCATGATGACTTATGTCAAGAATTATTTTGATGATAGTTAAGCATTGATTAAAAGGGAGTATAATGTCAAGGTTGGTGCTTAAGTTTTGTGTTGTCTTAATGAAAAAAAGTGTACGCTGCAATGGTTGATGATATAATTGAATTGTGATATTAAATAGACCATTTATCAGTGAATTTTCTAGAGTATGCTTTCATGTATTGTAGAACAGATGATGTACTGCTCAATGATTTGTATGACAAAGAATATTTTGTGACAGTATTATAAGATTTGAATAAACATAGAGAGAAGTTTTATGTAGTTGAGCATTGAGAGGATAGAGTATATGACACTTCGATTGAAAATTGTTTTGGATTCTTTTCTTGGGTTGATGGGTCAGGGTTTGTGCCTGAGTCTACTCCCATTGGTAGTTAATGTATCAACGTTGATGTAGATTTGACCTTATTTGTTGCTTGGTTTTGATAGTGTTTGGTAGAGCTAGGCTTTGTATTTGGTACTTTCATAATTATGTAGGTTGAGCAGAGTTATTGATTCAGAGTTTGATGTTATTGTTAGGGTTATGTCAACATTTGTATATGAGCTTTGTATTGTCGTGTTAATGTTGTTGACATTGATGCTAGAATAGTGTTGAGAGATATTGGTGGTGCTAATGGTTTGAGCACAAAGGATTTATGTTGATAGATCAATTTAGTTATATAAAAGCATAGGTTGTAATATATAACAAGAATTTTCCAACTAGGGTTTGATGCAATATTCAATAGACTTGTTTGTGTCACAAAGATCACATTGGTCACTAACATGTTGTTGATATAATATGCTACAGTTTCCTATTGATGTACATGTTGATTAGAAGTTGTGTTGCAATTGATTTGTATTGTTATTGAGCACAGGGGGATCCAATTTGAAAATTGTGAAACATGGTCCGTTGTAGTAAAGTGAAGGTCAGAGCCTTCAGAGAAAGTGGTGGCTTGCTAAATAGGGTTGCAGTATGGTGTAAGGCAAGAGATTGGATCCCCCTTTCAAGTTGGATCCTAAGAACACTTCAAGGCAATAGGGTGGTTCTAGGGTAGGTTGGAGCCTATTCAAGGTAGTAGGGTGGTTCTAGGGTAGGTTGGAGCCTATGTAGGGTGTTGGAGCATCCTTTCAGTCGAAGCTGATAAAACTAGGGTGTTGGAGCATCCTTCCAGTTGGAGTTGGTAAACCAAGGCATTGGAGCTTCCTTCTAGTTGGAGCTGGTAAGCCAGGGCGTTGGAGCGTCATTTCAGTTGGAGATGATAAATTAGGGGATTATAACCTCCCAGTTGTAGTTAGAGAATCTTAGAGTTTGGAGCTTCGTATTGATGAAAAAAAATTTAATACCTTTATTAAGAAGCATTCGGTGGTTTTTCTCTTGGAAGAGTTTCCACCTAAAAATATCTTTTGTATTTTCTTGGGTGTTGTACATTGTTGAATGTTGTTGCTAATTTACATTTTTATCTAATGAAAATGATAATTAATTTTCAATAAATTTAAATTTAACTAAATGAAGTGAAACATCGATTCACCCCCTCTCAGTGTTTCCAACAAATACAAGGCTCTCTCTAAGGTCCGAAGGGACACTCTCAAAGAAACATGCAGAGAAGAAGAAGGTGATTCTCTCTCTCTTTCTCAGGAAACATGAAACACATTGAGAAGGATATATACACCCTCATAGTGGATGACATAAGAGCTCTTGCACTATCTCTTGCTTGTACTAGCTCAATCAAGATTTATATTCATTTGGGTGACCTTATTCTCTAGGGAGAACAAAATGCATTCAAGGAAAATTCTAAGGATTGTGAATCCATAGAGCTTAACATGGTAGTGATGGAGTTGAGTTTGAGCTTGTGCTCAATGATCCTAGGTCATAATCCTTATGGTTGTGTTTAAAACCATTTTAGCCCTGTCTAAGCCTGTGTGGATTCTATGAAGCTTAAAGAATGAATGAACCACTAGGTTCTTGTAGTTAGACTAACGAACCACTTAGTGCATGCTAATTGATTTATAATTGGCTGATGAACCACATTCATCAATCATTAGGTTAAAACAACTAGATGCTTGCATTTAGACTAACAAACCACTTAGTGGTTGTGAAGTGTTTTCTAACTAGCTGGTGAACCACCCTCATAATGCAATCAATCCCTTGATCTCAAGCACACTTCCCTCTGTGATTTAGCTAAAACCCCTATTTTTGAAACTCGGAGAGTAAGTGAGTCACTCCAATGCTTACTGCCAAAAGATTATTTCACAAACAATATGAATGGTTGACTCCACATCCCGAGTGTTTGACTAAGACATTGGTGTGAATTTGTTAATTTGGTAGCTTAGTGACAATTTCCAATCATTGGACTAGATTCTTCTTTTCAAGAGGACCAGAATTGACCTTTGAAGCACTGAATTTGGATAAGGAAAAGTGTATTTCTGAAGTCAATCCCACAAGTAGACAAATTGTCAAGGTCGGCTCAAGGACAAATTGTGCCTTCAAAGTTGCATGTAAATACAAGTGACCTCAAGCTCATTTGGACATCACATCACAACATCTCATATTTCTCTCTCAGTCTAATTGGTTCGTACAGATCTGAAGCAACTCTTTTTCACACTTGTGGGCAAGAAGGAGGATGAAATTACAGGTGGCTAAAAATATGAACTGTTATGCACCTTTGACCAGCATTGACCAACGTTGACTTTGACCTTTGAGGAGAGTTTGAATTAGATATTTGGGTGAATCTTTGTTTTCTAGGCCGCATTATTTGGCACAAAAATTGAGGCATTTGGAGCTATTTTACTTGGGTTGACTACAGGAAAATTTGCAGACTTTGACTACAAGAGTTTTTCTCTCATTTTACTGAGTTTGACTGGGCTTTCTTGGGCTATTTTGGGTTGAATTTGACCAGAAATTGAGGCCATGTTGGAGTAATGTTGACTGAGCTCTTGGAAGGTTGAATCGACCATTGGCTTTGACTAGTTAGGGCACTTTTACTATTGTTGACTTGGATGTAATTCATATTAGGACAGTTGACCAGATTTAACTTTTCATCATTAACTTTTTGGATCTTGGTTGGTTGATTTGTTGGATAAATCAAACTTTGACTTTGACTCTCATTTATGGATTTGGGCTCATTATATTCTCTGTAGAACATTTTATGACAATCTAATAGAAGAAGAATTTTCAAAGGGTTTTCCCCCTTGTGGGGTTTTTTTCCCTAGTCTTGTTGGGTGTGTGTTATATTTTTTCCACGATTACCCCACACGCGGGAGGGTGGTAGCTTGCCCTGTACCTTGCACCGGGTGAAACAGGGGGGTCACCGAGGGGGCGGTATCCCCCCTGCACGGGGTCTAGGGTAATACCCCAAGAAATTATTTTTTGGACCCTATAATAAGTGGGCAGACCTACCTATGGTTTTGTGCATGGATTTTGCACATGGTTTTGGGCATGATGGTTTTCTGTCTATGGTATTTTGTAGATCTGGTCATGGGAACTACGATTATGTTCTAATCTAGGGTTAACGAATTAGGTTTTATGGATGCTTCGACATGTATATATATGTATTGTAACATTGAAAGGAATATAATGAAAAATCAATATGGTATTCTTGGTTTTGGGATCCACGGGAAAATCTTTGTGTATATTTGTTTTATTTTTTATGCTCTCACCCTTGTTTATTTTCTGTTTTTTTAGAATTCGTATGTAGGTAATTTCTGTCCGGGTTAAAACCTACATTTGGTATTAGAGTTGTTTCAGCTTCAAGGGGACGCCTTTGCTGCTGAGGGGTTTTTCTCGGAGTTGTGCTAGACCTTGTTCAGTGGGAGATATGAGGGAGCGATTCTTGTGGTGAAAGAAGATGGTGAACAGTGGAAAGATAGAGATTGAAAAATTTAATGGTTAGAGTTTTGAGTTGTGTAAACTAAAGATGGAGGATCTACTGGTGGATAAAGATCAGTGGATCATGGTAGATCTGGGTACTAAACCATCAACAATGTCAGCTGAAGACTAGGCACAGTTGGATCGGAAGGCAAAGAGAACAATACAATTGTGTGTCTTAGATTTAGTATTGTTGAATGTATGAGGGGAAGCTTCGGCAAAGTTTTTGTGGGACAAGTTAGGGACTTTGTACAAATCTAAGTCATTGGTGAATAAATTGTTCCTATGGAAAAAGTTGTATAACCTGAGGATGAAAGATGGAGACTCGGTGATAGAGCATTTGAACACCTTTAATACTGTGGTAAGACAGTTATTATCTGTTGTTATCAAAATTTCATATGAAGATAAGTGCATTAGTTTGTTGTGTTCTCTACCAGATTTGTGGGATAGTGTTGTTGTTGCAATCGGTAGAAATGCAACTGCCTTGCAGTTTGATGAAATAGTCTCATCCTTGTTGTCAGAGGAGATGAGACGAAAAAATATGGAGGGCTAGAATGGTGATGCCTTGTTTATACAAGGAAGGTCCCAAAATAGAAACAAAAATAAGTCCTCAAGTAGCAAATCTAAATCTAGAGGGAGATCTAAATCTCCAGGAAAACTTGTAAAGGTGTGTTGGAAATGCGGAAAAGAAGGGTACTTCAAAAGGGACTGTAAATCTAAAGCTCCTGGGAAAGGAAAGGGATCTAATGATGCTCCTTCTGCAGAGGCGAAAACCACCTCAAATGAATGTGTGGATGTGTACTTCGCTTCTTCTTCAAGTAAACAAGTAGATCATGAGGCATGGTTGATTGACTTGGATACATCCTTTCACATCACTCTCCATAGAGAGTGGTTCTGCGAATATGAGAAATATGATGGTGGTGATGTCTTCTTAGGGGATGATAGGAAGGCTAGAATTGTTGGTCACGGAAAAACCAAGTTGAATTTGCAAGGTGGAAGGATTAGAACACTTCCGGGTGTTCTGCATATTCCTACATTAACCAGAAATTTGATTTCTATAAGCAAGTTGGATGATGCAGGTATAAAAACAGTGTTCGAGAAAGATACCTACAACATGGTTCAGAGAGCACTGGTATTGATGCAGGGAGTTTGGATTGGAACTCTATTCAAGCTTTAGGATAGCACTGTTATTAATGGGTGCAAAATTTATGTGGTTCCTGAAAGTGGAGCAAACAATCTAGTGATCTTTGGAGAAAAGACCATGTTATGCCATGAAAGTCTTGGACATATTGGAGAGAAGGGTCTTCAAATACTTCATGGTAATGGTATGGTAAAATGTGTGTCTAATTGCTCTCTGGATTTTGATTTCTATGAAAATTATGTATATGGGAAGCAGAATCGAGTGAGTTTCCTCTCTGGTGCTAAGAGGGCGAAACATATATTAGAGCTTTTGCACAATGATGTGTTTGGACCTGTGTCGGTTCCCTCACTTGGTAAGTATGTGTACTATGTATCATTTATAGATGACTTCTCAAGGAATACATGGATATATTACCTCAGGAATAAATCTGAAGTCTTTGACAGGTATAAGAATTTAAGGCTCTGGTGGAAAACCAGACAGAGAAGAAGATAAAGGTGTTGAGGACATATAACGGTGGAGATTTTTGCAAGAAGGAATTTGAAGAGTTTTGTAAGAAGTGTGGTATAACACGACATAATACTACTACATACACACCTCAGAAAAATGGAGTTGTAGAAAGAATGAACAAGACATTGATGGAAAAGGCAAGAAGCATGCTCCGAGGTGTCAGGTTAGGATAGCAATTTTGGGCCAAGGCGATGGAGACTGCATGTTACCTGGTCAATAGCTCACCTTCATCAACATTGGAGGATAAGATTCCACAAGAGGTATGGACTAGTAAGAAACCTTCTCTTTCACATTTGAGGGTATTTGGATGTGATGCATATGTACATGTTCCAAACGAGAAAATAAAAAAGTTGGATAGTAATTTTGAAAGGTGCATCTTTATTAGGTATAAGGATGGTTTAAAAGGTTATAAGTTTTGGAACCCAGAAACAAGGAAGGTTGTGTACAACCGAGTGTTGAAAATAGTGTAACTAGGTTCAGTCTTCATCATGTCAAATTTTGTAACAATGTATTTTTGTATCAAAGAAATATTTTTTTCTCTAATTAAGAGCCTAATACAAGTCATGTAAAATGAAGACAGGCATGTATTATTGTTCATGTAATGAATGTAAGTCCTTTTAGATCATCAATGAAATACTCCTACATGTACCCACGAACTTATTGCAAGGAAACTGCTCAAAGAAAAACTATGGAAGCCCTTCTATATTCACATCAGCCTAATTAAGTAATCAAAGGACATTTCGGCCTAATCTAGGCTCATGTCGGCTCAATGGATGAAAGGGAAAGCCTATATATAGGCTACGTTTGGCTCCTCCTAAAACGCAATTCATTCACTCTCACTCATGAAGAGGAGCAGCAACAATAAGGTCGAAGGAAGGAAGTGTAGCCACATTAAGTGAGGAGGTTTGGTCCCTCATGCAAAGACATCAATGAGTCTTCTCTCCCTCGTAGCATTCAGATACTATATGGTTGGTTTGCAGGGATGTTCTAGCTGCAAATACAAGAACGAGATTGCTGTTGAAATGTGTGAGGGTATCGTAGGGCTAGGAGAGCCCTAACTCTATTCTCATATGTGCATTCACTCTGAAATCAAAGGCTTTTACCTTTGTTGTTCTGGATATTCAATACTGTTTCCTTTCGAAGACCTATAATCAAGCCCTAATCATCGCTCTAACAAAGTATGAGGGATCTACATGAAATGTGAGGCTAGAAGAGCCTATCTGAATTGGTTGGTGCAGACTGTCATGCTCATTCACTGCAGAAATGTATAACATGATTGGGTACATGTTTGGAGGTATTTTCATTTGATGTTGAAGGCATTTCTGAGTCAAATTTTGGGTCATGTAACTCCTCAATAAAGATTCTATAAGAAATAGTTCAAAGGGTTTTTCCTCTCAAATTTTGGAGAGGTTTTTGCCTTGGCATGGTGCCAAAAATCTTATGTACTTGTGTATTTTGATCTTCTTGTTTTTGGTAACTGTTTGAAGATAATAACAAATAAGAAGAAAAATTTAAAGAAGTAATATCTCAAGCAACTATCATAATTAAGAGAAATTGAATAATTCAGATTTCCCTTAATTTTTAAACATGGTATCAAAGGGATAGGTTCCGCAAAGGGCATGAAGAAGATTAGAACTTCATACTTTTTGCTTGAAATTTCATGTGAAGGTATACGCAATCTATAAGGGAGACATTTCGCATAAGAAGAGATAGATCTCACATATATTTGAGATTTGGTATGGAGAAGATCCTCATTGAAAATGGTTTAAGTATCTATCTGCACCTTGGACGGGTATAAGGGAAGATAGACTAGGTCTTGGATCTCATAAAGAAAGATGGAGAGGCATGAAGATTGTCTCGGAGTTTATTCCAGAGCGCAGTCATCAACTCGGCATACATATATACATGACATAAGTCTGTGAAGACAGTAACTACTACAATCTCAATGAACAAAGGAATACAACCTATACATATAGTCTCGGTGGATATTACAGTATGTAGATCTATCTCCTTGCGATATTTATATCTATATATATCTATATATATATATATATATATATATATCTATATCTATATATATATATATATATATATATATATATATATATATATATATATATATATATATATATCAGTGCATCATTGTTATAGCCTTGGAATACATGTAGGTGTAGTCAAGAAGGATCTCTGAATGGATAGACAATCTCAGCATAGAGATGTCTCTACTCTTTTGAAGGTATAGTATTGGCATATTGAAGAACCACAGTAACAACAGTGACAAAAATGATCAGAATCATGACAATGAAAGAGGGTAACAGCCTCGGTATAATAAGAAGGAGTAAACATAACAATCTCAGCGTGATTGCAACAAGTAAAAGACTCGGATCTAACAGCTCGGTTGATTCACATAATATCTCTGTTGCAGTATCAATTAACAGTAGTGATAAGGTTTCAAGAAGTAAGTCTTTGGTCTCGACATAACTATGATTGTTTCATTCTTAAGATAAAAGAATCACAAGGATCTACCTTGTCGTCATACTCTTAGTAATGACATTGTAGACGCAGCACATGATGATTACTATATAATGGAATATAATTACAGTCTTAACATATGAATGATCAAGAAGGATCTTTGTGATATATATAAAACCTTATCTCTAGCATAGATAGAATATGGGATCATGCTTTTTGGATATCTCAGTGATTTCATTGTTCTGAGAATGTATATCAATAATGATCCTATGCAAGAAGAACAACAAGTGAAGATGCAACAATAGTGTGATGACAATGGCATGGTAGCAGAGAGGATGATGATCTCAGTAAGGACAAGAGATCTCAAGCAGCAATAATGAAGATCTCAGTGATGCAACACAAATCTCAGTGTTAAAGTTATGGTTCCAGTAAAAGCACAGAGATGATCTTAGTAAAAGAACAATAAAGTTCTCAGTAAGGATGTGACATTAAAAATAACAGTCATGATCTTGTTCTTTTATGAAGACAAGGTCATGGGCATGATCTCGGCTATGATGAAGACAAGGCCTTGATCCCTATCTCGGTGTAGCTATCATAAAAACCTCGTTGTTATAATCTCAATAAAGGTACAACAATGATGATCTCAGTGAACGAGAAACAAGGATAATTGCAGTCATGGTGCAACAGTGACCTAATTGAAATGCTAGAAGACGTACTCTCTAAAATGTAGTAAATAAGGTCATCTTCATGAATCTCAATTGGGAGATCTGAGAAAGATGATAAGAAGACAATCATCTGTTTTTCTTAATAAGAAAGATCTCAAGTGTCCTTGGGACAAGGAAGCTTCCTCATCTAACAACTTATGGTACCTGTCCAAAATGGAAAAAGGATAAGTTGTTGACAAAAGTGTTGAAGGTTAAAAGACTAAAGCATAAGTTTGGTCCTCAAACAAGAAAATTTAGTACAGCTAAGATTCAGTGCTATGGGAAGATTATAGAAAAGATTTCATATCATCTAAAGGATAGAGGAAGCCAAAGGAAAGAGGGAGGAATAGATCTCCAGTATGAATGAGATGGTATCCCTCTCAAAAGGATCTTATCAGAAGTCCTTGCAGATATGATCATAGTAAGAAGATGCATCGTGGCATCATATAGGAATAATGAAAGACATAGCTCTTAGGAATCTCATTGTACATTAAAGGAAAGGAAGAATTCATCCAGGACAAAGGAAGCATTTTCCAGATGGGTATATACAAGATCTTGAAGATTCTCTGATGGAAACCTCAGCGGAGGATCCCCTAGTCAGGAAAGGTGGCAAGTGTTTCATTAGAAAATCCAACTTTTGGAACTCATGAGATGATGGTCCGATGACATGAGAAATGAAGCAGATCAAGAGATTGAAGATCTTTTCAATCAAAGGAATCTGCTGGAAGTAGCAAAGGTAAAACAAGGTGTGTATGCTTGTGTTTATATTTAATATTGTAATATCATGTCATATGGTTGCAGGTAACATAGATCAAGCATGATCAAAAGGAAAAATGATCTCCTCCTCTGAAAGGATGCAGAAGGACATAAGTCACATTAGATGAAATCAACATAATATCCTCATATGAAGTATGAGGTGGTTGACTACGATTGTAGAACTTTGATTGAAATCTCCTAGGATGGAAGATGTGAGGATGGAAGAGATCATGAAGTATGCAACCATGATGAAGGAAATCAACATCTAGAGGATCAGGAAGACTTGACCAGGAAATCTCCTGAAAAGATGTGAAGACTCTGATGTAAGTCTGAAAAGATGAAAACCCTTGACAATAGATATCGTTGGGATATGTGTCAACATGTATGCAAGATGTTGATCCCTACAAGAAGATGTCGCTAAAAAAAAGACCATCACCAAAAGGTAATATGGGATTTGTTCTTTAGTTTATGACCTCTTGGAAAAGTCTAGGTATGTGTGCAGGGCCATGGTAAGAAGAGTTTTGAAGGATGTCATAACTATGTACCTCGTGATCTAGAACTATCACCGTTGAAGGAAAGATGAAGATAGATGGCCCTATGAAAGAAGCCTCAGTTGTAAATCCAAGGAGGATACTTTCTGAGATGACATGATGGAGGAAAGTGATGGATGGTTGAACCCTACATATGAAGAAATTGATGACATCGAAGTCTTGGATCATCAGTCAACTAGAAGACCCTATAAAGGTATTGATGATAGAGTCCTTGGGTAAGAGGGAGCTCTGGGAGGTTCCTATGAGTAAACGAACTCGAGCTAGTTTATGAGTGAAGAGAAACTTGGAACTCATCCCTGGTTAAGAGGGAGAGTTAAACATGACATTCTTGTCTTCAGTTTGGAAGAAATAATGGAGGATTGAGTAATCATATTGCATTCGACACTCTTTGAGGATGTGGTAGGGCATCCAAGACAAGAGTGGGTAAGAGGACCAATATTCTTAAGGGTCGGGAACCCAAGATAAGAATAGTCCTAGTAGGGCATACTCGAAGAACACCCAGGTGGGTATGACCCTAAGAGAGACAATGATGATGTGTGTCTATTAGTCATTGGTCTCACCAACACTGTGTGCTCTGATCTATTTGAGAGATAGAGATTTTAGTCAAGGCCTTGCTATATGGAAACAATGTTGGTTGAAATGATGCTAAAACAAATGGATAACTAATTTGACTCTTTGCTTATGAGAACTCTTGTATTGAGAATGTCCATGTACCATGTATGTATGAATACATCCCTAGTTAAGACGGAGTGTTGAAAATAGTGTAACGAGGTTCGGTCTTCACTATGTCAAATTTTGCAACAATGTATTTTTGTATCAAAGAATTATTTTTTGCTCTAATTAAGAGCCCAAGGCAAGTCATGTAAAATGAAGAGAGTCATGTATTATTGTTCATGTAATGAATGTAAATCCTTCTATATCATCAATGAAATACTCCTACATGTCCCCACAGACTTATTGCAAGGAAACCACTCAAAGAAAAACTATGGAAGCCCTTCTATATTCACGTTGGCCTAATTAAGTAATCAAAGGACATGTCAGCCTAATCTAGGCTCACATCAGCTCAATGAATGAAATGGAAAGCCTATATACATGCTACATTTGGCTCCTCCAAAAACGAAATTCATTCACTCTCACTCACGAAGAGGAGCAGCAACACTAAGGTCGAAGGAAGGAAGGGTAGCTGCAGCAAGTGAGGAGGTATGTTCCCTCATGTGAAGACATCAACGAGTCTGCTCTCCCTCACGGCATTCAGATCTGGATTAGGGTCTTGAGTTTCATAACTGTATGGTTGGTTTGAAGGGTTGTTCTAGCCACAAATACAAGAAGGAGATCATTGTTGAAAGGTGCGAGGGTATCGTAGGGGTAGGGGAGCCCTAACTCTATTCTCATGTGTCCATTCGCTCTGAGATCAAAGGCTTCTACCCTCGCTATTTTGGACAGTCAATATCGTTTCCTTTCGAATACCTATAATCAAGCCCTAATCATCGCTCTAGCAAAGTATGAGGGATCTACATGAAATGCGAGGTTGGAAGAGCCTATCTGAATTGGTTGGTGCAAATTTTCACACTCATTCACTGCAAAAACATACAGCATGATTGGATACACTTTTGGAGGTATTGTCATTTGATGTTGAAGGCATTTCTGAGTCAAGGTTTGGGTCATGTAACTTCTCAATAAATATTCTATAAGAAAGAGTTCAAAGGGTTTTTCCTCTTAGATTTTGGAGAGGTTTTTTCCTGGCATGGTGCCAAAAATCTTGTGTTCTTGTGAATTTTAATCTTCTTGTTTCTGGTAATTGTTTGAAGATAATAACATATAAGAAGAAAAATCTAAAGAAGTAATATCTCAAGCAGCTATCATAATTAAGAGAAATTGAATAATTCAGATTGCCCTTAATTCTCAACACCGAGATGTGGTGTTTAGAGTGGTGAAAGATGTTATTAAACATGAATTCCTACCAAAGGAACCTAAGAAGATAGAGTTTGAGCTAAAGGAGGAAGTATTAGACTCTACAGTAGAAGATGAATTAGAATATGAAGAGCCACAAACTCTAGTTGTGATAAGATCAGTTCGAGAAAGAAGGCAACCAAAAATGTATAGTCCATCTACTTTCTATTCAAATTTTTCTTTATCTATTACTGATGATGATCCCAGAACTGTGAGGGAATCAGTAGATTCAGATGATGGAAAACTTTGGAAAGAGGCCATGGTTGATGAAATGGCATCTTTGCACAAAAATGAGTCTTGGGATCTGGTGGAGTTGTCGGCTAGAAGGAAACCCATTGGCAGCAAATGGGTGTTTAAGAAGAAGATGAATGCATAAGAAAAGGTGGAGAAATACAATGCTCAGTTGGTAGAAAAAGGTTATTCCCAGGTGTTGGGAATTGATTTTGGTGATATTTTTTTTTCCTGTTTCCAAGGTAGCTTCTATTAGATTACTTTTATCTATTGTTGTTGCTTTTAATTTTGAGGTAGAACAGATGGATGTGAACCAAAATTTATTCATGGGGATCTGGAAGAAGAGATCTACGTGAAGCAACCTAAAGGATTTGCGATGAAGGGTAAGAAATAATTGGTATGCAAGTTAAAAAAGTCTTTGTAAGGGTTAAAACAGTCACCAAGGATGTGGTATCAAAAATTTGATACATTTATGTAGGGACTTAGCTTCACAAAAGCAAAGCAGATCACTATGTATATTTTAAATTAATTGGTGATCATGTTATTTATTTGGTCTTGTATGTGGATGATATGTTGCTGGTTGAAAATGACAAAGAAATTATCCAGGATTTGAAGACCCAATTGTCCTCCAAATTCGACATGAAAGATATTGGTGCTACAAACTATATTTTGGGCATGGAAATTAAATGAGAACGGGCAAAGAGGAAGATCTGGTTAAGCCATAGGAATTATGTCAAGACAATATTGCAGAGGTTTAATATGCAGGATAGTAAACCGGTGAAGGTTCCTATTTATGTAGGTGTAATGTTATCTGTTGAATAGTGTCCCAAGACACAAGAAGAGGAAGAGGACATGTCTCGTGTTCCATATGCAAGTGCAGTAGATAGCCTGATGTATGAAATGGTTTGTACTAGACCAAACATTGCACATGAAGTGGGAGTATTCAGCAAGTTTATGTCAAAACTAGGGAAGGAGCATTGGACAACAGTGAAGCGGGTTTTCAGGTATTTGCATGGCACTAATGATTATGGTTTGTGCTACCAAGGAAGACCAAGATTGGACAAATTTTTGGACATCCATGGCTTTGTTGACGCAGAATGGGCTGGAGATTTGGATCAGAGAAGATCTACAAGTCAGTATGTGTTTAGCCTTTTTGGAGGTGCAGTTAGTTGGATGAGTAAGAGACTGTCTGTAGTGGCACTTTCAACTACAGAGGTAGAATACATGGCAGCCACTCATGCAAGAAAGGAATAAGTTTGGTTGTAGATATTATGTTCAAGTATGGGGTTAGTACAACAAGATATAAGGATAGATTGTGATAACTAAAGTGCAATTTTCTTGGCAAAGAACCCTGCCTATCATTCAACGAAAAATCACATTGATGTTTAGTATCACTTTGTGAGGGATATGGTTGAGGATAAAAAGGTGTTGCTAGTAAAGATGGAACCTTTGAAGAATACTATAGATGCATTGAAAAATTATGTTAGCACTAAGAAGTTCTCTTGGTGTAGAGAAACAACGGGCGTTGCAGGGTTAGACCAATGACTAAGCTCTCCTATGGCCGCTTGTGGAAAGAAAACAACAAGTGGGAGAATGTTGGGTGTGTGTTATATTATTTCCATCACTACCCCATGCATGGCGGGGGTGGTATCCTCCCCTGTATCGTTTTCCAAGTGCAACGCCCCAGGAAAAAAAAAATTGGACCCTATATTAGGTGGGCGGACCTACCTATGGTTTTGTGCATGGATTTCGCACATGGTTTTGGGCATGATGATTTTCTATCCATGGTATTTTGTAGATCCGATCAAGGGAACTACTGTTATGTTCTAATCCATGGTTAATGGATTGGATTTTATGGATGCTTCGACATGTATATATATGTATTGTAACATTGAAAGGAATATATTGAAAAATCAATCTGGTAGTCCCAGTTTTGGAATCCAGGGGAAAATCTCTGTGTATATTTCTTTTATGTTTTATGCTTCCACCATTGTTTATTTTCTGTTTTTTTAGAATTCGTATGCAGGGAATTTATGTACGGGGTTAAAACCTACAAGTATTTGACCAAATTTGTGTCTCTTGTTGATGTTCCTAAATTTACTGTTCTATCTTGAATTACTGTTGATTATTGGAAGAATTAATTGTTCTAAAAATATTGCTTATTAAAGTGAATTGGCTTAAAGTAATTTATATAACATATAGCAGTGAAAAATTAATAGATTTGCTCCTATGCAAGCATCCCCTTAGACGTTGGAGCTGAATCAAGGGTGTTCAGCTGCAAGAGATATTGCATTGTACTTGGTGTATGGCTGAGTGACCTGGAAGTTCCTCCTTCAGTTTCCAACTATTTCAACTTATTTCGATAAGTATAATGACTTATATCTATTTAAACTATGGATGATGGAATTTCCTAATATATTGTTGGCTAATTTATGGTTCAACACTACTTATGATAGGTTGTTGAATTCATCACATGTTTATGGTGGACAAAGTATTATATGTCTTTAGTACTATGTGATTGTTATTATCTTAATGAACTACAATGTTACTTATATGAATATGAATAGTTGTATGAGGTCACTCAATTAACATGTTTTTACAAGTGTTTTGAATTATCTGATGTGCTTATGAATTATATGGCTCATTGTCATACTTAAGACTATATATTGTTTTCACATGTCTAGGGGGTAACTATGTATTGTGTGTTAAATGACGTTTCATCTACGGTGACCTGCTTTAATAGCAATGCAATGATTCTATGGTATATGTACACTTGTATAACGTTGTGATATCCCCATATTCACTAATAAAACTCTAGTTTGTAGCTTTCTTGTGGATTCTGGCCTTTGGATCAGTTTATCTCTTTCATTCAGGATCTAAGATATCCTAGTATCTAGGAGATTTCAAGTAAAGTCTCTTGAGTTTCCTTCTCTGCAAACGTTGGTAGTAATTTGAGACTTATTTGAGACTAGATGGCCCTCTTGTGTACTTTGTATATGGGATAGATACTTCTTCAATTACCATGTGTTGTTTGTATATGTTGAAAATGCAACAAGATGATGGAGCTTAGTGGAAAGGAGTTGCCTTCACTAAGTGGGCCCGCAGGCTATTTTTGGCGCAAAGTCTATTTTTAGACATATGGATCATGGTCTATGAGTTGCAGGATGTTGTTTATGGATGATTGGTCATGTTGGGAAAAATAGATGAACTTCTATTTTTGGTTCACAGCGGAGTGATCAGAGACTATTTTTAGACTGCCAGTCTAAAAATAGAAACAGTCAAATATTATTAGCCCTTAGTAATATTTGGACTCTAAACATTATCTTATTCTCTTGGAGCACTTCAGTTCGAGCTACGGATGTGGCACATGCAGCTGAAAGAAGGAATCACATGGTTTCTTATGTGTTAGTTGAGCTATTTCATGGAGGACTTCAGTTAGAACTCATGCATGTGAGTTCTGTGGAGTTGGATGTGGAGTTGATGGAGTTGTGTTCAATTTGACTTGGTTGAACTAGTTGTATTTAGTCTAACTGCAGAATACACTAGTGATGAGTGATGTGAATTGATTTTTAAATTAATTCACTAATTATTAACTCATAAAGCAACTAAAGAATATATCAGTTAACTCAGTGCATGGACAGTTCAACAGAGACAGGTGTTAGAGGTAAGTGAAAGGGTGAGTTGTGATTATCAGTTGTGCATGAGATTTGCACATGCATGGATTGAGTTATGCCAATGAGGACTGCGCAGTGTGAGCATATACCAAGGCAATTGTAGCTTGTGCTCACGTGATTTTCACTTTGCATTGTGCAGTGGAGGCAGGAAAAGCAATGGAGAAGATTTGAACCTGTGACTTGTTTGGATCTGAGCTAGTTTTGTGTGTAATAGGTGGAGATAGTACTGAGTACTTGTGAGGAGTATTGTACTATGTATTGTTACATGTTCTCAATCATTATAATATATAGATAGTGTGGGGTTTTCAGCTGTATGCTTTCCCCGGGTTACATATTGTGTTAATGTGTGCATGCGATTGATGTTTTATTGTTTTTGATGCTGCTAAATTGATGATCAACGTAGAGGAGATTATGTATTGTGCATGTATTCCACAATAGTGTATAATCAAGATAATCTTTGTGAATAAGTGTTTATTATTCAAAATCTCTACATGGTATCAGAGCTGTTGATCATCAGATCTATCATTCAGAAAGTGTTTACATTTTATTTCTTCAGGCAGAGTCTGTAATCGGGCTAGGTAGCCTCTGGATTCATCCTTCTTTTGGAAGGTGAGATATCTGGTGAATGCCCATATAGTCAATCTCTGTACAAGAAATACTTTTTTCTCATGAATTTTAGATCAGAAGCAGTTGAGTTTTGAGCTGGTGGAATGGCGCTCAAGGATAAACTCAGAAACATCAAAGCTGAGAATGGAGATGCCACAGATTGTCTGCAAAAGAAGAAAAATAAGCAAGTTGTTGGATATGCAGTGGGAGAGGCCTTAGCCTCGCAGTTGAGCTAGATTTTTCGCTGATCACATGCTTGGTATCAAGTGTGATGGGATTGGTATGGTTCTTCAACTGTGGTTCGTCTTTTCACATGACAGGAGATCGAGATTTGTTTTCTGATCTGGAGGACAAAGATCTTGGAGTGCACATCGAGATGGGTGATGATGGTAGATACAGTGCGACGGGTATCGGTACCATTTCCTTTGAGAGGGATTCTGGTAAACCCTTCAGATTGAAGGAAGTGATGCATGTTCCAGGATTGAAGAAGAATCTTATCTTTGTGGCAATGTTAGAAGACAAGGGATATGATGTTGTCTTTAGCAAGGGAAAGGCTTTCCTGCGCAGCAAGACAACTAGAGAAACCCGAAAGATAGGGGTTCGAGTCAGGAACCTTTATCAGTTGCGTGTAGATGCACGCAAAGCCTTGAGCAACAAGGCAACTGATGGAGACTTGGTGGTTGAGATGGAGGGTATATTACCTCTCAACATGCAGAGCCAGAAGAAGTCTCAGACGATTATGGAGGAGCCACGATTGGTGCAGCAGCTTCACGAGGTTGTGTAGCAGCCACAACAAGGGAAGATGAGAGGAGATTGAGTAGAGACATCTACTCATGCAGAGACCTCCAGTAGGGGTAAACTTCGAGCCAGGTGGGCTGAGGGATCGCATGCAGCCATACCTCCAGGTAGGAGGTGGGGTGATGTGGATTGATTGTCCCAAGGAGGAGGGGCAGGATCCTTGAGATACCCAACCTCCCGGATGAGACCTTGCTATGGGAGCCCCGATGTGGAGTAGCATGAACTCACTGATTGGGTAGAGACAGATGTGGATGGAGCGGCAGAGAGAGCGACATTGTAGGGAATCCCAGGACAGCGCATAGCTAGCAAGTTGTAGCAATGCAAGAGGCACAAGTGTTTTGCACAGTGCTAGGTGGCACAGAGAGGTGTGCAATGGTGCGAGATGCATGAAGATGTTGCAGTAGCGTAGATGTCAAAGAGGGAGCACTTTTCAGCAGCAGGTAGAGCTTCAGCATCAGAGTATGTTCCTAGCCCAACAGAGTGGTTAGTTGGGATTGTTTTTGTTCCAAGTGTTGTTGGAGCAAGTGGACCGGGCAAATGTGTTGCATGCAGAACATCATAGAGGCAGGATAGGGGTTGCAAATAATCCATATCTTATTGAGAGGGAGTGTTGAAAATGCAACAAGATGAAGGAGCTTAGTGGAAAGGAGTCGCCTTCACTAAGTGGGCCCGCAGGCTATTTTTGGCGCAAAGTCTATTTTTAGACATATGGATCATGGTCTATGAGTTGCAGGATGTTGTTTATGGATGATTGGTCATGTTGGGAAAAATAGATGGACTTCTATTTTTGGTTCACAGCGGAGTGATCAGAGTCTATTTTTAGACTACCAGGCTAAAAATAGAAACAGTCAAATATTATTAGCCCTTAGTAATATTTGGACTCTAAACATTATCTTATTCTCTTGGAGCACTTCAGTTCGAGCTACGGATGTGGCACATGCAGCTGATAGAAGGAATCACGTGGTTTCTTATGTGTTAGTTGAGCTATTGCATGGAGGACTTTAGTTAGAACTCATGCATGTGAGTTTGTGGAGTTGGATGTGGAGTTGATGGAGTTGTGTTCAGTTTGACTTGGTTGAACTAGTTGTATTTAGTCTAACTGCAGAATACACTAGTGATGAGTGATGTGAATTGATTGTTAAATTAATTCACTAATTATTAACTCATAAAGAAACTAAAGAATACATCAGTTAACTCAGTACATGGACAGTTCAACAGAGACAAGTGTTAGAGGTAAGTGAAAGGGTGAGTTGTGATTATCATTTGTGCATGTGATTTGCACATGCATGGATTGAGTTATGCGTGTTGACACCTAATCCTCAATGGATGGGTGAACTGGAACGTGAACAGTCATCAAGAAGATGAACTGTTCCGTCTCCTTTTTTGTATATAATCAATAGTTCTCTAATGAAATTACATATCAGTTTTTCTTCTGCTTATTCTGGAGTTACCCTGGCCTGACATGGTATCAGAGCGCAGGTCCCAGATTCCTTGTAACTCCCATCTCTGTTCTGAGCGCTCCTCTGTCCTGAGCGCTGCTCAGTTCTGAGCGCTGCATCCGTCCAGAGTATTATTGATTCTCTGCGCATCATTGATTGTCTGCGCCTCATGATTCTCTGCGCATCCGTTTTACCGCCTCTCGATTACCGTTCAATTCTCGATAGCCTGAGAAGCTTGATTTCCCTGAGCGTTCTCCTCGCATCGGCCTGGTTTTCGATTTTCAAATCTTTGTTTTCGCATATGCGGTGACGTTTACCAGAAACTTTGTCATCTGTCCATCACCCGCATTCGGGTATCATTTTATTTCATAATATCTTCATTTCTCTCTCAGGACGTCAGGGGTTCTCATTCAGTCCGCTATATGCTCTGCTCTGCTCTGCTTCCAAATTTCTCCTTGCATGCGTCCAAGCCTTTGTTCTTTTTACTCAGAAGTGTCTGTTGTAGCCTCCGGCACTTTGAAGCTGGCTGGCAGTTCAAACCCATATTCTCTCAACCTGGCAATGAAGGTGGACTCTGTGTCGCGAGAGGGCGGTCGTTCCTACGATTTGGAATAAACAGTTCTGCTATTCTCTCCCTTGCTACACACTCCAGCCTATCTCTGTCAAGAGGCTGGTGCGGATCTTTCAGCATGAGGTGAAATTCCTCATCGTATCGTGGCAGGATGGCTCTAAATATATCATCAAGGGGAGGTATTCTTTTTCAAAAACTTGTATTCACTGGTTAGTGAAAGGAAGATCGATTCATATCTTCACGTCAGTTTTCAATTAGAATTCATTCAAACCAGGGAGATTCATTTCAATAGGGAGATGTATTCTTTCTCAAGGCATAGTCCTTCTGATGGATTGAAGTCGCTCTGTAATCTGTGAGTCCCTTAAGTTTGAGAATGCCGATATATGACAAGAGAGATGATTTTAATGGCGGTTCTGGTATAATGTTGTGCTATTGATTTTTCAATATATATTTATGATGGCAGTTTTGAGTATTGCGTTGTAAGCAGTTTTCAAAGGGCTTATGTAAAGCAGTTTTCAAAAGATTTATTTATCATTTTGAGTATTGCGTTGTAAGCAGTTTTCAAAGGGCTTCTGTAAAGCAGTTTTCAAAGGTTTATTTATCATTCTGAGTATTGCGTTGTTCTTCAAAGTATTTATATATATCAATCAAAGTGTTTGATATTACGCAATTTATTACACAGTTTTCTTTTGAATGATAATGCTGCATTGAAAAGTTATCATTTCAATGTTGATGCTTCTAGCAAACATGAGAGGGATTTGAAGGTTGTAACGTAAGGAAATTTTTTTTTATCAGCAGAGATATTTTTTACAGAATGCATTCAATCATCTCTATGGTCGGAATAGTTCTCACTGGCAAGGAGAACTATTCTGAATGGTCTCAGATGGTAAAACACACCCTCATCTACAATGAGTTGTGGAAAGGAGTGTGTGTCGAAGAAGAAGACAAAGACCCTGTGCAGCCTACATCAGATAAAGAACTTGTCATTTGGGAAAACAAGAACAGCAAAGCCTATGCATTGATCGCAGCATCTGTAAATGAAGAAGTAAGTCGTCATATTTCATCCTATTCCACTGCCTTTGAAGATTTACAAAAGCTAAAAGAACTCTATGATTCACATTCTGCACTTGAAGTTGTTCAG
This sequence comes from Pinus tabuliformis, assembly GCA_031772625.1. Lineage (NCBI taxonomy): Eukaryota > Viridiplantae > Streptophyta > Pinopsida > Pinales > Pinaceae > Pinus > Pinus tabuliformis. Next base: position 250,415,576 of record CM062805.1, read on the forward strand.
CTCATGATTAAACTCTTCACTCTTGAACTGAAAAATAATGATCCCCTTTCTCTTGCATCTGAAATAAAGTCTATAATGCATGATATTAAATCCACTAAGGTTGAGCTGGATATCTCTCTTATTGCCTTTCTCAAGGCACTCTATCCTACCTACTCCAATTATCTTGAGTCTTTACAAGCAAATGGAAATCTTAAAGACATAACCTTTGAGTCTCTTGTGAAAAAGTTTGCTGAAAGAGAGAAAGCCTTTGGAAAGAAAACAGTCCCTGAATCTTCTGAAGATACTGTTTGCCTTGCTCATAAAGAAAAGCATCCTGCTCAAGATTCTACAAGAGGAAGAGGTGGACGAAGAGGAAGAGGAAGATACTTCAGAGGCAGGGGGGGCAGACATTCTCAACCAGAAAAGGCAGATCTGCATTGCATTCGCTGCAAACGAAATGGATCACATGATGCTTCTACATGCAAGCTACCATGGGACAAAATTGAGCAGAGAAGAAACCAGCAGAAAGGTAAAACTGATGACACAGACAAAGGTAAAGCACCTGAATCCGCTCACTATATTGAGGCACAATGTAACATTGGAGTAAATGAAGATTTGTTTAATGCTTCACTTGCTTCTTCGAAAAATGACTGGTTGCTTGATTCAGGAGCAACCTGTCATATGACTCATAGGAAAGATTTTTTTGAAGATTTCACTGACAATGTTGATGGAGCAGTATACTTTGCAGATCAGTCAAAAATCAAGCCATCAGGGCTTGGCACAATCAGGCTTAAACTGCCTGGTCTTCCAGATTTTCTTCTGGATCATGTTCTATATCTCCCAAAGCTCAAGAGAAACTTGCTGTCCTTGGTCCACATCCGCCAGCAAGGTCACTCCATTCATATGTTTGATGGCAAGCTTGAGGTAAGAAAGGCATCTGACCACTCATTTGTCATGAGGGGTATAGAAGAAGAAAGACTTCTTAAACTGCAAGGAACTTCTGCTCATGCACAACATTTCTCATATATTTCTCATCATGAAGAAGGTACACTTCCATCAAGTTTATTATGGCATGCTAGATTTGGACATTTAAACTATGACAGTCTCCGCTTATTAAAGAAAAATGGTGTTGCTGGTTTGCCTACAATTCCTAGAAAACATAAGCAATGTGATGCTTGCATTCTAGGAAAGCATAGCAAACAGTCTTTTCATGATTCACATTCAAGAGCACATAGGAAGCTTGAACTCATTCATTCAGATTTATGTGGTCCAATGCCTGTTCCTTCTGCAAATGGAAATAAATATATCATGACATTTATTGATGATTACACCAGAATGTGTTGGGTTTATTTATTGAAGAACAAATCTGATGCTTTTCAAACATTCAAGAATTTTCATAAGTGGATTGAAAATGATGCACAATCTCATATTGGGTCTATTCGCACTGATAATGGAAAAGAATATACATCAAATGAATTTGAAAACTATCTTCGCCAACATGGGATCAAACATCAAACAACTGTACCTTATAATCCCCAACAGAATGGTGTAGCAGAAAGAATGAATAGAACACTTTTGAATATGGTACGATCCATGCTTTTCTTCAAAAATGTAAAGATAATGTTTTGGGTTGATGCTTTTCTATGTGCTGCATATATAAAGAATATATGTCCATCTAGTGCTATAAGAAACAAGACTCCTTATGAATTGTGGTATGGACATGTTCCTTCGGTAAAACATCTCAGGATTTTTGGTTCCACCTGTTATGCTTTAATACCAAAGGTACATAGAAACAAACTTGGTGCTAGAAGTCGTAAGTGTATCTTCCTAGGGTACTCAAACACCTCTAAAGCATACCGTCTCTATGATGAAGTAAATAAAAAGTTTGTTGTATCTAGAGATGTCATTTTTCTTGAATCATCCAAATCTGACACTGTTGTTGAGCGGCAACTTGATCGCTTGGATAGATTCACAAAAACAAAATCATTTCAAGAGTTTGATAATCAAATTCCACATCTTGAAGGGGGGATTCCTATACTAGATCAACATGTGGAATCTTCTTTTGAAGAACAATCTCCCTTGCATGAAACTCCAACACCGGATGATCCTTTAAGTGATGTAATTGATAGAATTGGGAGACTCAATCTTGATTCAGTCCCAACTCAATCAACAGAGCAGCCTGGACCATCTCAGAAAGGTCCCCCAAAGTGGCTGACAAAGACACTTGAAAGTGTTCATCCTGATGAAATTGGAAAAACAGGAACCAGAAATACAAACCGACAAGATGGAGGTGATGTAGATAACTCTAATTCACCTGTTGATATGGATGTTACTTATGATTGTGAATTGAACTTGTCTATAGATTTTGAACCAACTTCCTTCAAAGAAGCTACTTCTCATGATGAATGGAAAGAAGCGATGCAGAAGGAGTATGATGCCCTCATAAAGAATAGCACTTGGAAGCTGGTTGATCCTCCATTTGGAACCAAACCAATTGGCTGCAAGTGGGTCTACAAGAACAAGTACAAAGCTGATGGCTCACTTGACAAGCACAAGGCTAGGCTTGTGGAAAAAGGTTTTGCATAGAAGGAAGGGGTCGATTATGAGGAAACTTTTGCCCCCACAGCAAAATGGGCCACCATCCGGACACTCTTTGCACTAGCTGCTCAGAACGGTTGGAAAGTCCATCAAATGGATGTAAAAACTGCATTCTTGAATGGAGATCTAAAAGAGAATGTTTTTATGTCCCAGCCTGAAGGATTTGCTGTGAAAGGACATGAACACAAAGTATGCAAACTTGTGAAGTCCTTGTATGGCCTCAAACAAGCACCACGAGCCTGGTATGAAAAACTAACTGAGCATCTTCTGAAACTCAACTTCAAACATTTTGATCTTGATGATGCAACTTTATTTGTCAAGAAAGTTGGCAAAACAGTTGTATATCTTGTGGTATATGTAGATGATCTTTTAATGACAGGGAACAATGAAAGCTATATTGCATCCATAAAGAAAGAATTAGGAAAAAGTTTTGAAATGACTGATTTGGGCTATGTTCATTACTATCTTGGCATTGAAGTAACCCAACATCCAAAATCCATATTTCTTTCTCAAAAGAAATACATTGGAGATTTGTTAAACAGATTTGGCATGACAGAGTGCAATCCTCTTTCTACTCCAATGGAACAAAACTTGAAGCTCACATCTATTGAAGGAAAGGAATTTGAGGATGCAACAAAGTATAGACAGCTTGTAGGAAGTCTCATCTACCTCACTACTACCAGACCAGACATTTCATTTGTTGTTGGAATCCTCTCCAGGTTTATGCAAAAGCCTTGTGAGGGACATTGGTCTACTGCAAAAAGAGTTCTAAGGTACTTGAAGGGAACTCAAGACCTTGGAATCAAGTATACAAAGGTGGACGACTTCAACTTGATTGGATACTCTGATTCAGACTTCGATGGAGACAAAGAAACTAGGGTATCTACTTCAGGATATGCTATGAGTCTTGGATCAGGAGCTGTCTCCTGGAGATCACGCAAACAATCAGTACCAGCAGATTCCACAACAGAAGCAGAATACATGGCAACAGCTGAAGCAACGAAAGAAATTGTGTGGCTCAGGAAAATTCTTGAAGATTTGCAGGTAAAACAAATACAATCAACTCCACTCATGATTGATAACACCTCTGCAATAAAGTTGGCCAAGAACCCAAAGTTCCATGATCATACTAAGCACATCAATACTAAATATCATCTGATCCGACATCATGTTGAGGCCAAAACAATCCATCTCCGTCATTATTCCACAAACGAGCAAATTGCAGACATCTTCACCAAAGCGCTTGGAAGAGAAAAGCTTGAAAGATTCAGAACGATGCTTGGACTCACCAACATCCCTTCAGATTAAGGGGGGGAATGTTGACACCTAATCCTCAACGGATGGGTGAACTGGAACGTGAACAGTCATCAAGAAGATGAACTGTTCCATCTCCTTTTTTGTATATAATCAATAGTTCTCTAATGAAATTACATATCAATTTTTCTTCTGCTTATTCTGGAGTTACCCTGGCCTGACAATGCCAATGAGGACTACGTAGTGTGGGCATATACCAAGGAAATTTTAGCTTATGCTCACATGATTTTCACTTTGCATTGTGCAGTGGAGGCAGGCAAAGCAGTGGAGAAGATTTGAACCTGAGACTTGTTCGGATCTGAGCTAGTTTTGTGTGTAACAGGTGGAGATAGTACTGAATACTTGTGAGGAGTATTGTACTATGTATTGTTACATGTTCTCAATCATTATAATATACAGATAGTGTGGGGTTTTCAGTTGTATGCTTTCCCCAGGTTACATACTGTGTTAATGTGTGCATGCGATTGATGTTTCATTGTTTTTGATGCTGCTAAATTGATTATCAACGTAGAGGAGATTATGTATTGTGCATGTATTCCGCAATAGTGTATAATCAGGATAATCTCTGTGAATAAGTGTTTATTATTCAAAATTTCTACAGTATATGGATTAATTCTTTATAACAAATCACATTTGAGGTGGATTTTCCATTTCAGGCACAGATCACATCCGCATCCGATGATTCAGGGGTTAATGAGTTCAATTTTGCTGCAAAAGATTAGATCGTTGTTGGTCCAAATCCCTTTCAATATAGGATTACATCCATGATCCATGGATCCATATGTGAATAGGGTGCTTCCATTAATGAAGTATCAAATGGGAATGAAACCATATTACCTTGGAACGTGGTTGGATCTGGTGATTTGAGATCCAATCGTGGAAAAGAGTGCATAACTTAGTGGAGGCCCAGATTAGAACCAAGCTAAATATCGCTGAAATAAACAGGTGGATCTGTAGATTCCGCAGTCTAAGAGGGTAAACCAATAATGCAATGTCATAGCACCAAACCATACACAAACTAGACTTAGTGGAGAAGTGTTGCTAAACGAGTGAAGGAGAAGAGAGTGCATCAAAAGTGGAACCCTAAGCGTCAAAAATATTTCCATCGCCAAATGATCACCACCGAGAACATTGATGTTGTCAATCTATGTTAATGAATGCACTGACAATGTTGATTGACTTGACCATGGTTCTATCGTGGAACTTTATTCACCGCTCATCATCAGTAGGTGTTAGCACCAAATATCCTTTGTGAAGATGGGCAATTGATGAGGGTGTAGCCATCAAAACAAAACATTGACCACCGCTCACCACCCACTGCTTAGTTTGAAGATATGTTAGCATAGAGAGAGTCACACTAGCTCAACATGACATGGTTCTGTGGATTCCACCAAAATTGGGATACAGACTAAAATGCATTCAATGGGGAAATCCCTACAAGCACATAGGGGGAGGACGCTATGGAGGCCACACCTAGGATGATGTGGAAATATCATGTTGACGTGGACCTGTGTTGAGTTGATGTGGAAGTCAAATAAGGGCCACACATGGGTGCCATGTTGTAGCCCAATGTTGATGTGTCTTTATCTAATTGGTCAAACTTTAAATGGAGATAACTTTTCATCCAGGATTCAGATTGATCTAAATTGTATATCACTAGAAAGCTCTTAATGAGTTAGATGAGATGGTGTTATCATAATTAAATTTCAAAACCTTTGAAAAATAATATTTTTGTAGCCCCATATTCATACAAGACCTTGGAGATAAAGTTCAGTCATAGGTAACACCTCTCATGGCCTGAAGAAGTTCAAGGGTGGGAGGGAGTGTTACATAGTGGTATCAGAGCATTGGTTCAAACACTAGTCCTGGAGGGCTAGAAATAAACCATATGAAGCAAAGGTTCAACAATAGGACTAGATGAGCCTTGAAAGAGAAAGTTAGAATCTATGATATAGAGTGGTATCATTAGAGCTTAGGTTCAACAATAGCCCTAAAAAGGCTTACATGCAAATTTAATAGGATGGTCTAATTAATGCACATGTTGATTTTCCTTGGATTTACAACTAATGGGATTTTTAACCATGACAGAATGCTTAAATATCTTTTTATTTATGTAACTAACATGGGTTTAGATGTGTGAACAAAATCATGTCAACATGCTTCAAATCAACATGCTTAGTGTTCGCATAACAAGGTAATGAGTTAATATGTTTATGCTTAACATAACCAATAGGTGTGTGTGTGTGTGTGCGATAGCACATGAGAAGATACAAATTGCAACAAGAAATAGAGGAATGGACAACATTATGGATTAGAAACATCATGTGGATCCTTCAGTCGGATGACATGTGGACTCTATTGCATATAGTTAGTAGTGACATGGCAGTCTAGACATGTGGAAAGGTTCGGTTGGTTAGAGGAGATGACGGGGAAGCCAAGATGATGTGGAAAAATTAGTTTGGTTAGAGGAGATGACATGGAAGTAGAGATGGTGTAGCATTGACTATTGGGTTTTCCTAGTACTTTAGAATTAGGTATGTGTCTAATCACAATCATAAATGCATTGAAATACGCACAAATACAAGCACATTGCACAACGAAAATGTAACAATAATGAACCGATTAAGTACATAAGAATTTTGAAGACCCAATACTTGTTTTTATTACAACTTTAATAAAACAAGCATAGGGCTCCCATACTAGGGATTGTGGCCCTTACAAAGCCATGATACAAGGAAAACAAGGGCTAGAAGTATACTTATTTTGATTTTCAATCTACCCAAGACAAGAACAACTCTTGACTTGTTAAAGATTCCTTTACAGATCATCCCTCTCAGTCCACTTTGACTTGACACTTGGTAGGTTCTTTGCCTCCTATCTCACAGAGAAATATGCTTCTTTAGTATCTCTACACACCACTCCTCACAAGGGTATTTTCTGCTCCAAATACCTTTCATGCATCAGCTCCAGCATAAGTTTGCTTCTCATAGTAAATAAGCCTCCACAAAATCACTTATGTTAGCTCTAAAACTACCAACAACTCACATTCCCTTAGCTCATCAAGGTGACTTAATATTAGGCCTCAAAAACTAGTTGTCAAACACTCCTTTGTTGGATAGACCTCAAACAATCCACCTTAGCAACCACCTTCAACAAACAACAACTCCAATCTAGTGCACCTTCACTAGCCTCATGAAACACTTAGGTAATATGTTCACAATTCTAGGCCTTTTTTTGGCCTCTTCCTAGGCTAGTGCCCTAATCATAGGACTATTTGGTTGTCTTTTATCACTTTGGATGACTCCTTTAAGGTTTGTAAAAGGTATCAGCCTCTACAAGTAGCTCTCTACTAATACACAAAAAATTTCAACTCTTTTTTCTTGCTTCCTATTGCTACCTGAGGCCTTTTGGCCTATGTCCATAGATATTTAGGGCTTTGGCCATGTCCTCCTATTCAAAAAAAAATCGAACTTGACTTCAAACAATGGATAGATGACTTTCGACAACCTTCATTCTCTTAGACAGATAACTCAACCTAAATTTAACTCAAAAATCCACAACGTATGAAACTCGTCCTTTTTCTATTAGTTGCAACTCTCTCTTGGATGCATGTTCTCTCAAGAATTTGTTTCTCTTGTGTAGTGAGACCTCTTCTTAGGTATCCTATATTTATAATTTTCCATGGTTGTGTTGGGTCATGGAAAAGGTATGCATTTACTATTAAACTCATCATCTTTTTCGTTTATTCTTATCCTTTCTATATCCCAATGTGCTAATCTATTAAGGAATTACATTAAGAAATGAAAAAATTATCTGCAGTTACGACTTAGCTAATTATTACCTTCCTTTATGCAGGAAAACAACAAAAGGGACAAATGTTGTTCCCTAAGAAGGAACAGCAAGAATCAGCAAGCTAAGGAAGGAATGCAACGGTTGCAGATACGGCCAAAAGCAAATCAGCATGACCAACACAGGAAAGGAAATGATATCTGAAGATGGAAAGGATCATGTTTATCATTTATCTTTTTACCCTTTCCAATTATAAAAGAAGATGTTTTGTAAGAAGAAAGGGGAGGAGGAATTTCTGTATTATTGTAATCGTAATTGTAATCACAGACTCTCGTTGTTGAGAAGAACACGAATATATTGTAATGCTCATTCAGTTTGATGATTAATATATAAGAAAGTTGATGTTCCCTCGCACCTCCTGAAGTAACTTAGTAGTGTTTCGTTGGCAGCTAAGGGCCCAGCCTCTAGTGGATTCAACTGCTCTTCTTGTGTCATACATTTCCAATTCTTGCAAGTGTGATGGTTTGATAGTATTCTTGCTTTCTGTGATTTTATCGTTGCACTGTTTATTATTTTCCAGTGTTGACAAAATCTCTTTACTTTATATAATTTGTAGGATTGTCATTGATTCAGTTTGCTTTCATTTCAGATCCAGTTTCTTAGATAAATATTCCGCTTGATATAATCAACTGTAAAGAGTATTAACTATTGCTATTGAACTCTCAAATTGATATTCATTTGCTGTTTAGATTAATTATTGAGGATTGGGTTTGATTTAGATTAAATCGGTTAAAGAGGGATGAGTTATCACTACTGTATTCTCAACTAATGTTGCTGTTACTTTGATGAATGTAAGATTTTATTTACTTAAAAGATTGAGTTTTCTTTAATTACAATTGGAATTTACTAGATGCATCAGTTTACTCTTGTATTTAAAATATCTTTACTGCAATTTAGAAACATTACTCTTTGAGTAAATAACAGGCACACACTGTGTACACTCTTGAAATAAGAAGACTTGCCCGGATTGATAATTAATGTGAGGATAATTAAGAGTTTTAAAAGGCACCTTTTATTGATCAACATTTTGGCACTGTTGCCGAGGAGAGTGTAGCCATTTCTAAAGAGTAATGTACATCTGATGATTGTTGTTGAAGAAGAATTTGGTATTGAAAACGGAAGGTAAGAACCTATGTAACAAGCAAGTAAAGTGCTTGCTCCTCTGCCTACTTTTCAGCACAATTACAGAAAACTAAACTAGGTATTTGCTACTTGTCTGTTGAGAGAGAACTGGGTATTAAAAATGAAAGGTAAGAACCTGCGTATGGAGCACGTAAAATGCCTGCTCCCCTGCTCGCTTTCTAGCAGAATTGTTAGGAACTTAGGGTAGAGATAAACATTTGAATTGTTTGCATGAATGACTAAGAAGAAAAAACCTGAAAACAATCCAATTCCACTACCCAAACCCAATAGATCTAAGGGACCGGTGACCCTTGGACGATCAACTTTCATAGACGACATCTTAAAGAAAGTTGAATCTCAGCCATCAGTAGGTCCCAGAAACGTTGCTTCTAGACAACCTACTGTCTCCCTTCGGGCCACAGGCTCACCATCTGTAGCCTACGCTGAGGTCCACAGCAAAACTATAGGGACTGAGCAGAGTTTTCAAGAGACTGAAAATTTATGCCAAATTTCCTCACAAGAAGGGAATTCTTGTAATATTCATGAAGGAGGAGGAGAAACAGGGGAAACAGAGGAGCCAAGATCCCCTCCTATAATAATTGATCCGTATTTAAACAGGAATGCAACAAAATACAGAGATAACCATATACACATAGATGCAGCGGAAATAATACTTCATTTCATTAATGGAAAATACTGAAATATGCTTACAACCAGAAATGGAAATAAACTAGCTAGGGCTATGGTAGCTTATCTCTGAGAAGAGATGTGGCAGCTACATGCCTATGAATTGTGTTACAATGAGGCTCGAAGGCCTATTTATTGTTGAGAAACAATGGAAAACCCTTACCATCCCAAAACCTAACCCTAGAAGATGAAACGCCAAATTGTGGGCCCCGTTTTAGGTAAGTTGGTACATCAACTTCCCGGGGTCGTAATTTTGGCACCCGATCTCCGTTTGATGCGTACAATAGCTTGTTAGAAAGATCTATCCGAGCACTATAACTTTGGGAAGAGAAACTAAGGACTAATGTTGCTCCTAGATTTCCCAAAAAATGTCGTTTAGGGCCTCAAAACGGCCCCGGAAGTTTTGGACCCGAAAAACTGCTAAAAATAGTAAATTGTGCTACAATTATGGAAACTGAAAAACTGAAAGAGACGGTTGTGGGGGTCCAAATGGGATTGGTGGATGGCCACCAACATCCACCTAGATCATTCCTCCCCCCTTAGGAATCAATGGTCCCCATTGCATTGAGTTCCTCCATCTGCTGAACTTGGTCCTTGGTGAGTTGTTCTACAATCTCGAATGTTTCCAGTAACGGTGGGAAGCATGGTTGAGGGCTGTACACATTGAACACTTGGTGCAGGCGAAGGAATGGAACAATACTGTGCTCCAAAGCATTATTTCCCACAGCCTTAGTAATGGTGTAAGGACCATGTCGGCGTGGTCGAAGCTTCTGATGGGCTCTTGTAAGGCATTCTTTCTACAGATGCAACTAGACTTTGTTGCCCACCTGAAGCTTGTGTGGTACCCCTGTGGGTGAGGAGAAGTTGTTTCTATGTTCTGTCATGATCGTATTCCTTTGCTACTGCTGCTGCATGGAGGAACCCTTCATGGGGGTCATGGATGTGGCAACGACCTTCCCCTCACTTTGGGAGTGAACCAGACAGAAAATAAATTTCCTAGTCTGTGAGATGAGCTTGCTGCCTTTCTTAGCAGCGATCAAAGAATTGGTGGTAGGTGGGGCTACCTCTGGTATAATGTATAATGAATTATTCAAAGAAATAATGACAGCGCAAGGCCTTGACTCATACACAGCATGTCGCCTCCACAAGTATGGCTGGCCTAATAGTACATCACAAACATCAAGAGGTGTAACATCACACAATACCTCGTCTGTGAAGGGCTTGATGCTGTAGGGAAGGTGGTACTACTGGCGAACTTTGAGATCTCGTCCTTCATGAAGCCACCCAATACTGTACGGCTATGGGTGTGGTGTAGTTGATAGGCCCAACCGTTTCATGACCTTTGCTGAAATGAGGTTCTTTTGGCTGCCACTGTCGACAATGAATTGCGACGGTGAACCCTTCACCCACATCTGTGAGTGGAAAAGACGTTCCCCCTCCTCTGGATCTTTGAGCTCATTCTTCTGGATCTTGGTGGTGGCAACAGTGACGCTGGGCTCCGCATCAATGATCTACTTCCCTTTGCCATTCCCCTTGTTGGGTTCTGACTCAAGGTCGGAACATGCATCTGATTCTGAAGCCTTTAACTTGGCCACTAGTGACTACTTGGTCTGACACTCACTTGTGTTATGAGTGGGACTCTTGTGGAACTCACACCACTTTCTTGTGTCCTTCTTTGACTTCATGGTGTTGTTCTTTTCTTACGGCTTCGACAGGTTGTCTTGGGTCACCCCGCCTTGGCTTTGTCCTTTGGTCTTCAGATTTGCAGATCCAAAGTCTCGCTTCTTCTATTTGAACTTTTGCTCGATTTTGACAGCGTATCGATATGTCGTGCCGAGCGAGGAGATGTTCAGGAACTCCATCTCTTCCTGGATGTACCTGTGTAGGCAACCGTGGTATTTGAGAGTCCTTGATACCCAACTGTGTGTGAAGGGTATGAAAAATGTTTGTGAACTCTGGCACATCTTGGTCCCTTCCTTGCCATAGTGTGGTCCATTTGATGTATTTGTCCTCATAGATTTTGACAGGTTAGTACTACTCCTTGATGGCATCCCGAAATGAATCCCAAGTGGGTGCGGCTGAAAATAGTGAGCCTGTACTTTCATTCTTTTGCTCGCAATAGGTTTCCCACCAGTCCCTGATGTGGGGGGATACTTTGAGAAGAGCAAAAACAATCTTTTCCTGACTCGAAGATTCATGAACAGAAAAATACCCATCTAGTAGATTTAACCATTTATCTACAACATCTACATCTATTTGACCCTCGAAGATGGGGATTTCAAAATTAACTTGTACCTTAAACGGTGTGGCGTTTCTAGAGTAGCTGTTGGAAGCCGATGCGTTGCCTCTAGGTAGCCGCTGAAGGATCTACACAAAGCTATCCATCATCACATTCCTTTGTTGCTCGAGGGCTTCTTCAAGCAAGATTTTGATAGGATCTCCTGCCCCCTCATCTTTCTTTTCATTTGCCATGGGAGGCCATTAGGATTTGTGAGGCTGGTCTTGCAAAGGTTCGACCAGTTCAAGCCCTAACTCCTTATATCCCGACCTCGTTGTGAACATGCAAAGAAAAACAGAGAAAAAGCAGACCGCTCTGATACCACTAATCCGGATTTGAACAGGAACGCAACAAAATACATAGATAACCATATACACAAAGATGCAACGAAAATAATACTTCATTTCATTAATGGAAAATATTGAAATATGCTTACAACTAGAAATGGAAATAAATCGGCTAGGGCTATGGTAGCTTATCTCTGAGAAGAGAGGTGGCGGCTACATGCCTCTGAACTGTGTTACAATGAGGCTCGAAGGCCTATTTATTGTTGAGAAACAATGGAAAACCCTTAACATCCCAAAACCTAACCCTAGAAGATGAAACACCAAATTGTGTGCCCTGTTTTGGGTAAGTTGGTACATCAACTTCCCGGGGTCGTAACGTTGGCACCCGATCTCCGTTTGACGCGTACAATAGCTCGCTAGAAAGATCTATCCGAGCACTATAACTTTGGGAAGAGAAACATTGATTCATGGACCCATGTTGTACCCAGATTTCCCAAAAAACGTCGTTTAGGGCCTCAAAACGGCTCCGAAAGTTCAGGACCTGAAATACTGCTAAAAATAGTAAATTGTGCTACAATTACGGAAACTGAAAAACTGAAAGAGACAGTTGTGGGGGTCCAAATGGGATAGGTTGGTGGCCACCAACATCCACCTAGATCAGTAATTCAACAAGGAACACCCAGTATCCCAGATCGAGGGAGTGTTGTTAAGATCAATCCCACCCCTTCTAACCATCCTAGGAACAACTCTCTAGAGATCCCGGAAGGGTACTGGCATATATTTGATAAAATGGCCAAGAACCCACAAGTACCCCAGACCTCTACATTGCAGTATCCCATCGTCTACACAGCTGTCAACACACCCATGAAAGCTATCCCTCTCCAAAACATTCCCACCTTTCATGGAATGACATCAGAGGATCCAGATGCATTTCTATTTGAATTTGATGTATTATGTCGGGGTTATGATTATACCACCAACCCCCAAAAACTAAATTTGTTTCCCTCTACATTAAAAGGATCAGCCTTGCGTTGGTTTATGGGATTAGGTGGGGGTACAATAAATTATTGGGATCAAATGAAAACCGCTTTCCTTAAAAAATATCAGGACTATTGCAGATCTAGGGAATTGAAAGATGAAATATTCCAAATGGTAGCAAGACACAGTGAAAATTTAGAAAAATATGTGGAACGCTTTCAATATAACCTCCAGTGATCTCCCTATGCAACTCTGCCTTTGCCTGATAATGTGCTAAAAACTACACTGATTAAAGGGATGAAAGAACAATGGATAGAGACATTAAATATTATGGGTAAAGGTGATATATATCAAGAAGAGTATGCTGACATTATTAAATTGTGTATTAGGTGCTCAAGAGGCAGCACGAGATTGAAACTAGCAGAACGTGACATGACCTCCAGGGACAACAAAATCTCTGGTGGAGGTATAACTCGTGCAGAAATTGGAAACCTGATAGAGGATTTCAAAACAAATATTTTGGGAACTTTGACAACGCAACTAGACATTATGCAAGCCAAGCAAAAACAGGCTGAAGCAGAACAAAACTTGGTGATATTCTGTCCTAGATGCAGGAAGAAGCATAGTCACAATGAATGCCTACTAGACATGGTGCAAACCTGTGCCATATGTACTAAAGATCATGCCACAGAAAGCTGCCCATCACTCTCAGGGTTAAAAGAAATCTATAAGGAGGTAGAGGAAGAAACAGAACCAGTATACCTGCTAAATCAGTGTCGCCAATGACAACCACGACAAACAGGTACGCCTACTGATCCATCTTCTTTCTTTCAACCCTTGCAATATAATTCACAACAATACCTAGGAGCTATGTGGCAGAACTAGGCACCTTTTTCCAATTTGTCACAACAACCATTCTCTATGCCACCTTGGCCCAACTAATCAATTCAAAATAGCAATTGGCCAAATTCCTCTTACTTCCCACCGTTCTGGCAGAATAATGCATATCAATCTCAATGGTCACCCTCCACTTCACAGAACCAGAACTGGCAGTCAAGCTAGCAAAGACCTACAAACCAGCGAGCAGGAAAAATCCCCCTACCTCAACCTACACTGCCAACACCCTACACATTGCAACAAAACCCTCAAACCAACCTACGACCGTAGCTTCCAGCCCAATCCAACCTGAACCCCAACGACAGACCAATTCAATCTGTGCAAATTATTGAAGGACGAGAGCTAGAAACTGAGTTAAGGGAGTGCAATGAGCTTCAATTAAGGTCTGGACGGATAATAGAATCATAGGGGGATAAAAATATGCAAATTGAAGATCTGTTACCTGTAGAACAAGCACCACAAGTGGAGAACATGGTTAAATAGAAAACTCATGATCAAACGATCACCTCTTCTCCACCATTCCCAGAAAGATTAATCATACCCTGCCCAATCGAATATCCTGATTTTGATCTTTTGGGAGAATTGAAAAATTTGTGTGTAAAAATACCTCTCCTCCAGGTTGTTTAGGACATTCCAATTTATGCAAAAACTATTAAGGAATTGTGTACGAAAAAGCCGAAGACGAAAATAAAAACAACCCGAACTGTCCATGTAGTCGGTACCTTATCTAATTTACTATCAGGAAGAGAAACACTTATAAAATATGAGGACCCAAGAAACCCTATAGTCATTGTGAAAATAAATGGATGCTCCTATCCCAATGCATTAGTCGATTTAGGAGAAACAATCAATATTCTTACGACAACGACTTGTCAAAATCTTGGAATTACATCCTTGGACCCAACCACGACCTTGTTGGAATTGGCTGACCGATCGGTAGTCAAACCAAAAGGCACATTACAGGATGTAATGGTATCTGTAGACTCTTGGGAATACCCAGCAGACTTTATGATCATCAATCTTAGAAACCGGCTCAATGGACATCCCCTAATTCTAGGTAGACATTGGATAGCAACCGCGGATGCTTACATAAGTTGTTGAACAGGCAGCATGACTATACCAAGAGGAAGAAATGTAAAGAATTTAGCCTCATATCCTCTAGCTCAGCCAAGTTTAACAATAATAAAAACTAGAAAACAACATGTATCATATCTAACTGAAAACATTAGATCTCTGCTAACTATAGAAGATGCTCTCGAATTCAAGGATCAAACAGAAGATGACATCATTAACACTTACATTAACCAACCAGATGTCGTATCCCATCCAAAATGTCACATGATCGAAATAGCTCTCGATAACGAAATAGAAGAATATCTCTTAAAAGATATTAACGACCAGTCAATACCAACAACTTTTGTTTATGACAGCAAAACCATAGAAATTGAACCACGAAAAACTTTAAATATTAACAAAAACCTGATAGCTGACCAGGAGCAGAAGCTTGTTCAACTTCTGAGAAAATATAAAGAGGCCTTCGCATGGGATTACCGGAACATGAAAGGGATTGATCCCCAATTATGCATGCACCACATCTATACAGAGAAAGATGCAAGGTGGAAGGATTAGAACACTTCTGGGTGTTCTGTATATTCCTGCATTAGCTAGAAATTTGATTTCTATAAGCAAGTTGGATGATGCAGGTGTAAAAACAGTGTTCGAGAAAGATACCTGCAAGATGGTTCAGGGAGCACTGGTATTGATGCGGGGAGTTTGGATTGGAACTCTATTCAAGCTTTAGGATAGCACTGTTATTAATGGGTGCAAAATTTATGTGGTTCCTGAAAGTGGAGCAGACAATCTAGTGATCTCTGGAGAAAAGACCATGCTATGCCATCAAAGTCTTGGACATATTGGAGAGAAGGATCTTCAAATACTTCATGGTAATGGTATGGTAGAATGTATGTCTAATTGCTCTCTGGATTTTGATTTCTATGAAAATTATGTATATGGGAAGCAGAATCAGGTGAGTTTCCTCTCTGGTGCTAAGAGGGCGAAACATATATTAGATCTTTTGCACAGTGATGTGTTTGGACCTGTGTCAGTTCCCTCACTTGGTAAGTATGTGTACTATGTATCATTTATAGATGACTTCTCAAGGAATACATGGATATATTTCCTCAAGAAGAAATCTGAAGTCTTGACAGGTATAAAGAATTTAAGGCTCTGGTGGAAAACTAGACAGAGAAGAAGATAAAGGTGTTGAGGACATATAACGGTGGAGATTTTTGCAAGAAGGAATTTGAAGAGTTTTGTAAGAAGTGTGGTATAACATGACATAATACTACTCCATACACACCTCAGAAAAATGGAGTTGTAGAAAGAATGAACAAGACATTCATGGAAAAGGCAAGAAGCATGCTCCGAGGTGTTAGGTTAGGATAGGAATTCTAGGCCAAGGTGATGGATATTGCATGTTACCTGGTCAATAGCTCACCTTCATCAACATTGGAGGATAAGATTCCACAAGAGGTATGGACTAGTAAGAAACCTTCTCTTTCACATTTGAGGGTATTTGGATGTGATGCATATGTACATGTTCCAAACGAGAAAATAAAAAAGTTGGATAGTAATTTTGAAAGGTGCATATTTATTAGGTATAAGGATGGTTTAAAAGGTTATAAGTTTTGGAACCTAGAAACAAGAAAGGTTGTGTACAACCGAGTTTTGAAAATAGTGTAACTAGGTTCAGTCTTCATCATGTCAAATTTTGTAACAATGTATTTTTGTATCAAAGAAATATTTTTTTCTCTAAATAAGAGCCTAAGACAAGTCATGTAAAATGAAGATAGACATGTATTATTGTTCATGTAATGAATGTAAGTCCTTCTAGATCATCAATGAAATACTCCTACATGTACCCATGAACTTATTGCAAGGAAACTGCTCAAAGAAAAACTATGGAAGCCCTTCTGTATTCACATCAGCCTAATTAAGTAATCAAAGGACATTTCGGCCTAATCTAGGCTCATGTCGGCTCAATGGATGAAAGGGAAAGCCTATATATAGGCTACGTTTGGCTCCTCCTAAAATGCAATTCATTCACTCTCACTCATGAAGAGGAGCAGCAACAATAAGGTCGAAATAAGGAAGTGTAGCCACATTAAGTGAGGACGTTTGGTCCCTCATGCAAAGACATCAACGAGTCTTCTCTCCCTCGTAGCATTCAGATCTGGATTAGGGTCTTTCATTTCATGACTATATGGTTGGTTTGCAGGGATGTTCTAGCTGCAAATACAAGAACGATATTGCTATTGAAATGTGTGAGGGTATCGTAGGGCTAGGAGAGCCCTAACTCTATTCTGATATGTGCATTCGCTCTGAAATCAAAGGCTTCTACCTTTGTTGTTCTGGATATTCAATATTGTTGCCTTTCAAAGACCTATAATCAAGCCCTAATCATTTCTCTAACAAAGTATGAGGGATCTACATGAAATGCGAAGCTGGAAGAGCCTATCTGAATTGGTTGGTGCAGACTGTCATGCTCATTCACTGCAGAAATGTATAACATGATTGGGTACATGTTTGGAGGTATTTTCATTTGATGTTGAAGGCATTTCTGAGTCAAAGTTTGGGTCATGTAACTCCTCAATAAAGATTCTATAAGAAATAGTTCAAAGGGTTTTTCCTCTCAAATTTTGGAGAGGTTTTTGCCTTGGCATGGTGCCAAAATCTTATGTACTTGTGTATTTTGATCTTCTTGTTTTTGGTAACTGTTTGAAGATAATAACAGATAAGAAGCAAAATTTAAAGAAGTAATATCTCAAGCAGCTATCATAATTAAGATAAATTGAATAATTCAGATTTCCCTTAATTTTTAAACATGGTATCAGAGGGACAGGTTCTACAAAGGGCATGAAGAAGATTAGAACTTCATACTTTTTGCCTGAAATTTCATGTGAAGGTATACGCAATCTATAAGGGAGAGATTTTGCATAAGAAGAGATAGATCTCACATATATTTGAGATTTGGTATGGAGAAGATCCTCATTGAAAAGGGTTTAAGTATCTATCTGTACCTTGGATGGGTATAAGGGAAGATAGACTAGGTCTTGGATCTCATGAAGAAAGATGGAGAGGCATGAAGATTGTCTCGGAGTTTATTCCAGAGCGCAGTCATGAACTTGGCATACATATATACATGACATAAGTCTGTGAAGACAGTAACTACTACAATCTCAATGAACAAAGGAATACAACCTATACATATAGTCTCGGTGGACATTACAGTATGTAGATCTATCTCCTTGCGATATTTATATCTATATCTATATCTATATATATATATATATATATATATATATATATATATATATATATATATATATATATATATATATATATATATATATATATATATATATATATATATATCTCTCTCAGTACCCTTGGAATACATGTAGGTGTAGTCAAGAAGGATCTCTCAATGGATAGACAATCTCAGCATAGAGATGTCTCTGCTCTTTTGAAGGTATAGTCTTGGCATATTGAAGAACCACAGTAATAACAGTGACAAAAATGATCAGAATCATGACAATGAAAGAGGGTAACAGTCTCGGTATAATAAGAAGGAGTAAACATAATGATCTCAGCGTGATTGCAACAAGTAAAAGACTCGGATCTAACACCTCGATTGATTCACGTAATATCTCTATTGCAGTATCAATTAACAGTGGTGATAAGGGTTTCAAGAAGTAAGTCTTTGGTCTCGGCATAACTATGATTGTTTCATTCTTAAGATAAAAGGATCACAAGGATATACCTTGTCGTCATACTCTTAGTAATGACATTGTAGACGCAGCACATGATGATTACTATATAATGGAATATAATTACAGTCTTAACATATGAATGATCAAGAAGGATCTTTGTGATATATATAAAACCTTATCTCTAGCATAGATAGAATATGGGATCATGCTTTTTGGATATCTCAGTGATTTCATTGTTCTGAGAATGTATATCAATAATGATCCTATGCAAGAAGAACAACAAGTGAAGATGCAACATTAGTGTGATGACAATGGCATGGTAGCAGAGAGGATGATGATCTCAGTAAGGACAAGAGATCTCAAGAAGCGATAATGAATATCTCAGTGATGCAACACAAATCTCAGTGTTAAAGTTATGGTTCCAGTAAAACCACAGAGATGATCTTAGTAAAAGAACAATAAAGTTCTCAGTAAAGATGTGACATTAAAAATAACAGTCATGATCTTGTTCTTTTATGAAGACAAGGTCATGGGCATGATCTCACTATGATGAAGTCAAGGCCTTGATCCCTATCTCGTTGTAGGTATCATAAAAACCTCGTTGTTATAATCTCAATAAAGGTACAACAATGATGATCTTGGTAAAGGAGCAACAAGGATAATTGCAGTCATGGTGCAACAGTGACCTAATTGAAATGCTAGAAGACGTACTCTCTAAAATGTAGTAAATAAGGTCATCTTCATGAATCTCAATTGGGAGATCTGAGAAAGATTATAAGAAGACAATCATCTGTTTTTCTTAATACGCAAGATGTCAAGTGTCCTTGGGACAAGGAAGCTTCCTCATCTAACAACTTATGGTACCTGTCCAAAATGGAAAAAGGATAAGTTGTGGACAAAAGTGTTGAAGGTTAAAAGACTAAAGCATGAGAAGGGAAGTTTGGTCCTCAAACAAGACAATTTAGTATAGCTAAGATTCAGTGCTATGGGAAGATTATGGAAAAGAATTCATATCATCTGAAGGATAGAGGAAGCCAAAGGAAAGAGGGAGTAATAGATCTCCAGTATGAATGAGATGGTATCCCTCTCAAAAGGATCTTATCAGAAGTCCTTGCAGATATGATCATAGTAAGAAGATGCATCGTGGCATCATATGGGAATCATGAAAGACATAGCTCTTAGGAATCTCATTGTACATTAAAGGAAAGGAAGAATTCATCCAGGACAAAGGAAGCATTTTCCAGATGGGTATATACAAGATCTTGAAGATTCTCTGATGGAAACCTCAGCGGAGGATCCCCTAGTCAGGAAAGGTGGCAAGTGTTTCATTAGAAAATCAAACTTTTGGAACTCATGAGATGATGGTCCGATGACATGAGAAATGAAGAAGATCAAGAGATTGAAGATCTTTTCAATCAAAGGAATCTGTTGGAAGTAGCAAAGATAAAACAAGGTGTGTATGTTTGTGTTTATATTTAATATTGTAATATCATGTCATATGGTTGCAGGTAACATAGATGAAGCATGATCAAAAGGAAAAATGATCTCCTCCTCTAAAAAGATGCAGAAGAACATAAGTCACATTTTATGAAATCAACATAATATCCTCATATGAAGTATGAGGTGGTTGACTACGATTGTAGAACTCTGATTGAAATCTCCTGGGATGGAAGATGTGAGGATGGAAGAGATCATGAAGTATGAAACCATGATGAAGGCAAACAACATCTAGAGGATCAGGAAGACTTGACCAGGAAATCTCCTGGAAACATGTGAAGACTCTTATGTAAGTCTGAAAAGATGAAAACCCTTGACAACAGATATCGTTGGGATATGTGTCAACATGTATGCAATATGTTGACCCCTACAAGAAGATGTCACTAAAAAAAAGACCATCACCAAAAGGTAATATATGATTTGTTTTTTTAGTTTATGACCTCTTGGAAAAGTCTGGGTATGTGTGCAGGGCCATGGTAAGAAGAGTTTTGAAGGATGTCATAACTATGTGCCTTGTGATCTAGAATTATCATCGTTGAAGGAAAGATGAAGATAGATGGCCCTATGAAAGAAGCCTCAGATGTAAAGCCAAGGAGGATACTTTCCAAGATGACATGATGGAGGAAAGTGATGGATGGTTGAACCCTACATATGAAGAAATTGATGACATCGAAGTCTTGGATCATTAGTCAACTGGAAGACCCTATAAAGGTATTGATGATAGAGTCCTTGGGTAAGAGGGAGCTCTGGGAGGTTCCTATGAGTAAAGGAACTCGAGCTAGTTTATGAGTGAAGAGAAACTTGGAACTCATCCCTAGTTAAGAGGGAGAGTTAAACATGACATTCTTGTCTTCAGTTTGGAAGAAATAATGGAGGATTGAGTAATCATCTTGCATTCGACACTCTTTGAGGATGTGGTAGGGCATCCAAGACAAGAGTGGGTAAGAGGACCAATATTCTTAAGGATCGGGAACCCAAGATAGGAATAGTCCTAGTAGGGCATACTCGAAGAACACCCAGGTGGGTATGACCCTAAGAGAGACAATGATGATGTGTGTCTATCAATCATTGGTCTCACCAACACTGTGTGCTCTGATCTATTTGAGAGATAGAGATTTTAGTCAAGCCTTGCTATATGGAAACAATGTTGGTTGAAATGATGCTAAAACAAATGGATAACTGATTTGACTCTTTTCTTATGAGAACTCTTGTATTGAGAATGTCCATGTACCATGTATGTATGAATACCTCCCTAGTTAAGACGGAGTGTTGAAAATAGTGTAACTAGGTTCCGTCTTCGTTATGTCAAATTTTGCAACAATGTGTTTTTGTATCAAAGAATTATTTTTTGCTCTAATTAAGAGCCCAAGGCAAGTCATGTAAAATGAAGAGAGTCATGTATTATTGTTCATAGAATGAACGTAAATCCTTCTATATCATCAATGAAATGCTCCTACATGTACCCACAAACTTATTGCAAGGAAACCGCTCAAAGAAAAACTATGGAAGCCCTTCTATATTCACATTGGCCTAATTAAGTAATCAAAGGACATGTCAGCCTAATCTAGGCTCACATCAGCTCAATGAATGAAATGGAAAGCCTATATACATGCTACATTTGGCTCCTCCTAAATCGAAATTCATTCACTCTCACTCACGAAGAGGAGCAGTAACACTAAGGTCGAAGGAAGGAAGGGTAGCTGCAGCAAGTGAGGAGGTATGTTCCCTCATGTGAAGACATCAACGAGTCTGCTCTCCCTCACAGCATTCAGATCTGGATTAGGGTCTTGCGTTTCATAAATGTATGGTTGGTTTGAAGGGTTGTTCTAGCCACAAATACAAGAAGGATATCGTTGTTGAAAGGTGCGAGGGTATCGTAGGGCTAGGGGAGCCCTAACTCTATTCTCATGTGTCCATTTGCTCTGAGATCAAAGGCTTCTACCCTCGCTATTTCGGACAGTCAATATCGTTTCCTTTCGAATACCTATAATCAAGCCCTAATCATCGCTCTAGCAAAGTATGAGGGATCTACATGAAATGCGAGGTTGGAATAGCCTATCCGAATTGGTTGGTGCAACGTTTCATGCTCATTCACTGCAAAAACGTACAGCATGATTGGGTACACTTTTGGAGGTATTGTCATGTGATGTTGAAGGCATTTCTGAGTCAAGGTTTGGGTCATGTAACTTCTCAATAAATATTCTATAAGAAAGAGTTCAAAGGGTTTTTCCTCTTAGATTTTGGAGAGGTTTTTTCCTGGCATGGTGCCAAAAATCTTGTGTGCTTGTGAATTTTAATCTTCTTGTTTCTGGTAATTGTTTGAAGATAATAACATATAAGAAGAAAAATCTAAAGAAGTAATATCTCAAGCAGCTATCATAATTAAGAGAAATCGAATAATTCAGATTGCCCTTAATTTCTAAACACCGAGATGTGGTGTTTAGAGTGGTGAAAGATGTTATTAAACATGAATTCCTACCAAAGGAACCTAAGAAGATAGAGTTTGATCTAAAGGAGGAAGTATTAGACTCTACAGTAGAAGAGGAATTAGAAGATGAAGAGCCACAAACTCTAGTTGTGAGAAGATCAGTTCGAGAAAGAAGGCAACCAGAAATGTATAGTCCATCTACTTTCTATTCAAATTTTTCTTTATCTATTACTGATGATGATCCCAGAACTGTGAGGGAAGCAGTAGATTCAGATGATGGAAAACTCTGGAAAGAGGCCATGGTTGATGAAATGGCATCTTTGCACAAAAATGAGTCTTGGGATCTGGTCGAGTTGTCAGCTAGAAGGAAACCCATTGGCAGCAAATGGGTGTTTAAGAAGAAGATGAATGCATAAGGCAAGGTGGAGAAATAAAATGCTCAGTTGGTAGAAAAAGGTTATTCCCAGGTATTGGGAATTGATTTTGGTGATATTTTTTTTCCTGTTGCCAAGGTAGCTTCTATTAGATTACTTTTATCTATTGTTGTTCCTTTTAATTTTGAGGTAGAACAGATGGATGTGAAGCAACATTTCTTCATGGGGATCTGGAAGAAGAGATCTACATGAAGCAACCTAAAGGCTTTGTGATGAAGGGTAAGAAATAATTGGTATGCAAGTTAAAAAAGTCTTTGTAAGGGTTAAAACAGTCACCAAGGATGTGGTATCAAAAATTTGATACAT
Source organism: Pinus tabuliformis (assembly GCA_031772625.1). Lineage (NCBI taxonomy): Eukaryota > Viridiplantae > Streptophyta > Pinopsida > Pinales > Pinaceae > Pinus > Pinus tabuliformis. The sequence continues at coordinate 250,439,002 of CM062805.1, forward strand.
TTATGTAGGTACTTAGCTTCACAAAAGCAAAGCAGATCACTATGTATATTTTAAATTAATTGGTGATCATGTTATTATTTGGTCTTGTATGTGGATGATATGTTGCTGGTTGGAAATGACAAAGAAATTATCCAGGATTTGAAGACCCAATTGTCCTCCAAATTCGACATGAAAGATATTGGTGCTACAAACTATATTTTGGGCATGGAAATTAAATGAGAATGAGCAAAGAGGAAGATCTGGTTAAGCCATAGGAAGTATGTCAAGACAATATTGCAGAGGTTTAATATGCAGGATAGTAAAACGGTGAAGGTTCCTATTTATGTAGGTGTAATGTTATTTGTTGAATAGTGTCCCAAGACACAAGAAGAGGAAGAGGACATGTCTTGTGTTCCATATGCAAGTGCAGTCGATAGCCTGATGTATGAAATGGTTTGTACTAGACCAAACTTTGCACATGAAGTGGGAGTATTCAGCAGGTTTATGTCAAAACTAGGGAAGGAGCATTAGACAATAGTGAAGCGGGTTTTCAGGTATTTGCATGGAACTAATGATTATGGTTTGTGCTACCAAGGAAGACCAAGATTGGACAAATTTTTGGACATCCATGGCTTTGTTGACGCAGATTGGGTTGGAGATTTGGATCAGAGAAGATCTACAAGTGGGTATGTTTTTAGCCTATTTGGAGGTGCAGTTAGTTGGATGAGTAATAGATTGTCTGTGGTGGCACTTTCAACTACAGAGATAGAATACATGGCAGCCACTCATGAAAGAAAGGAATAAGTTTGGTTGTAGATATTATGTTCAAGTATGGGGTTAGTACAACAAGATATAAGGATAGATTGTTATAACTAAAGTGCAATTTTCTTGGCAAAGAACCCTGCCTATCATTCAACGAAAAATCACATTGATGTTTAGTATCACTTTGTGAGGGATATGCTTGAGGATAAAAAGGTGTTGCTAGTAAAGATGGAACCTTTGAAGAATACTATAGATGCATTGAAAAATTCTGTTAGCACAAAGAAGTTCTCTTGATGTAGAGAAACAATGGGCGTTGCAGGGTTAGACCAATGACTAAGCTCTCCTATGGCCACCTGTGGAAAGAAAACAACAAGTGGGAGAATGTTGGGTGTGTGTTATATTATTTCCATGACTACCCCATGCATGGGGGGGTGGTATCCTCCCATGTATCTTTTGCCAAGTACAACGCCCCAGGAAAAAAAAAAATGGACCCTATATTAGGTGGGCAGACCTACCTATGGTTTTGTGCATGGATTTCGCACATGGTTTTGGGCATGATGATTTTCTGTCCATGGTATTTTGTAGATCCGATCAAGGGAACTACTGTTATGTTCTAATCCATGGTTAATGGATTCGATTTTATGGATGCTTCGACATTTATATATATGTATTGTAACATTGAAAGGAATATATTGAAAAATCAATCTGGTAGTCCCAGTTTTGGGATCCAGGGGAAAATCTTTGTGTATATTTGTTTTATGTTTTATGCTTCCACCATTGTTTATTTTCTGTTTTTTTAGAATTCTTATGCAGGGAATTTATGTACGAGGTTAAAACCTAAAAGTATTTGACCAAATTTGTGTCTCTTGTTGATGTTCCTGAATTTACTGTTCTATCTTGAATTACTGTTGATTATTGGAAGAATTAATTGTTCTGAAAATATTGCTTATTAAAGTGAATTGGCTTAAAGTAATTTATATAACATATAGCAGTGAAAAATTAATAGGTTTGCTCCTATGCAAGCATCCCCTTAGACGTTGGAACTGAATCAAGCGTGTTCAGCTGCAAGAGATATTGCATTGTACTTGGTGTATGGCTGAGTGACGTGGAAGTTCCTCCTTCAGTTTCCAACTATTTCAACTATGTGATTGTTATTATCTTAATGAATTACAATGTTACTTATATGAATATGAATAGTTGTATGAGGTCACTCAATTAACATGTTTTTACAAGTGTTTTGAATTATCTGATGTGCTTATGAATTATATGGCTCATTGTCATACTTAAGACTATATATTGTTTTCACATGTCTAGGGGGTAACTATGTATTGTGTTTTAAATGACGTTTCATCTATGGTGACCTGCTTTAATAACAATGCAATGATTCTATGGTATATGTACACTTGTATAACGTTGTGATATCCCCATATTCACTAATAAAACTCTAGTTTGTAGCTTTCTTGTGGATTCTGGCCTTTGGATCAGTTTATCTCTTTCATTCAGGATCTAAGATATCCTAGTATCTATGAGATTTCAAGTAAATTCTCTTGAGTTTCCTTCTCTGCAAACGTTGGTAGTAATTTGAGACTTATTTGAGACTAGATGGCCCTCTTGTGTACTTTGTATATGGGATAGATACTTCTTCAATTACCATGTGTTGTTTGTATATGTTGAAAATGCAATAAGATGATGGAGCTTAGTGGAAAGGAGCGGCCTTCACTAAGTGGGCCCGCAGGCTATTTTTTGCGCAAAGTCTATTTTTAGACTATGTCTATTTTTAAACTATGTCTATTTTTAGACATATGGATCATGGTCTATGAGTTGCAGGATGCTGTTTATGGATGATTGGTCATGTTGGGAAAAATATATGGACTTCTATTTTTGGTTCACAGCGGAGTGATCAGAGTCTATTTTTAGACTGCTAGGCTAAAAATAGAAACAGTCAAATATTATTATCCCTTAGTAATATTTGGACTCTAAACATTATCTTATTCTCTTGGAGCACTTCAGTTCGAGCTACGGATGTGGCACATGCAGCTGACAGAAGGAATCACGTGGTTTCTTATGTGTTAGTTGAGCTATTGCATGGAGGACTTCAGTTAGAACTCATACATGTGAGTTCTGTGGAGTTGGATGTGGAGTTGATGGAGTTTTGTTCAGTTTGACTTGGTTGAACTAGTTGTATTTAGTCTAACTGCAGAATACACTAGTGATGAGTGATGTGAATTGATTGTTAAATTAATTCACTAATTATTAACTCATAAAGCAACTAAAGAATACATCAGTTAACTCAGTGCATGGACAGTTCAACAGAGACAGGTGTTAGAGGTAAGTGAAAGGGTGAGTTGTGACTATCAGTTGTGCATGAGATTTGCACATGCATGGATTGAGTTATGCCAATGAGGGTGCTGCACTGTGGGCATATACCAAGGCAATTGTAGCTTGTGCTCACGTGATTTTCACTTTGCATTGTGCAATGTAGGCAGGCAAAGCAGCGGAGAAGATTTGAACCTATGACTTGTTTGGATCTGAGGTAGTTTTGTGTGTAATAGGTGGAGATAGTACTGAGTACTTGTGAGGAGTATTGTACTATGTATTGTTACATGTTCTCAATCATTATAATATACAGATAGTGTAGGGTTTTCAGCTGTATGCTTTCCCCGGGTTACGTATTGTGTTAATGTGTGCATGCGATTGATGTTTCATTGTTTTTGATGCTGCTAAATTGATGATCAACGTAGAGGAGATTATGTATTGTGCATGTATTCCGCAATAGTGTATAATCAAGATAATCTCTGTGACTAAGTGTTTATTATTCAAAATTTCTACATGGTATCAGAGCTGTTGATCATCAGATCTATCATTTAGAAAGTGTTTACATTTTATTTCTTCAGGCAGAGTCTGTAATCGTGCCAAGTAGCCTCTGGATTCATCCTTCTTTTGGAAGGTGAGATATCTGGTGAATGCCCATACAGTCGATCTTTGTACAAGAAATACTTTTTTCTCATGAATTTTAGATCAGAAGCGGTTGAGTTTTGAGCTAGTGGAATGGCGCTCAAGGATAAACCCAGAAACATCAAAGCTGAGAATGGAGATGCCACAGATTGTCTGCAAAAGAAGAAAAATAAGCAAGTTGTTGGATCTGCAGTGGGAGAGGCCTTAGCCTCGCAGTTTGAGCCAGATTTTTCGCTGATCACATGCTTGGTATCAAGTGTGATGGGATCCGTATGGTTCTTGAACAATGGTTCATCTTTTCACATGACAGGAGATCGAGATTTGTTTTCTGATCTAGAGGACAAAGATCTTGGAGTGCACATCGAGATGGGTGATGATGGTAGATACAGTGCGACTGGTATCGGTACCATTTCCTTTGAGAGGGAGTCTGGTAAACCATTCAGATTGAAGGAGGTGATGCATGTTCCAAGATTGAAGAAGAATCTTATCTCTGTGGCGATGTTAGAAGACAAGGGATATGATGTTGTCTTCAGCGAGGGAAAGGCTTTCCTGCGTAGCAAGACAACTGGAAAAACTCGGAAGATAGGGGTTCGAGTTAGGAACCTTTATCAGTTGCATGTAGATGCACGCAAATCCTTGAGCAACAAGGCAACTAAGGAGACTTGGTGGTTGAGAGGGAGGGTATATTACCTCTCAACATGCAGAGCCAGAAGAAGTCTCAGACGATTGTGGAGGAGCCACGATTGGTGCAGCAGCTTCAGGAGGTTGTGGAGCAGCCACAACAAGGGAAGCTGAGAGGAGATCGAGTAGAGACATCTACTCATGCAGATACCTCCAGTAGGGGGAGACTTCGAGCCAGGTGGGCTGAGGGATCCCATGCAGCCATACCTCCAGGTAGGAGGTGGGGTGATGTGGATTGATTGTCCCAAGGAGGAGGGCAAGATCCTTGAGATACCCAACCTCCTGGATGTGACCTTGCTACGGGAGCCCCGATGTGGAGTAGCAGGAACTCACTAATTGGGTATAGACAGATGCGGATGGCGCGGCAGAGAGAGCGACAGTGTAGGGAATCCCAGGACAGCGCATAGCTAGCAGGCTGTAGCAATGCGAGAGGCACAAGTGTTTTGCACAGTGCTAGGTGGCATAAAGAGGTGCGCAATGGTGCGAGATGCATGAAGATGTTGCAGTAGCACAGATTTCAGAGAGGGAGCACTTTTCAGCAGCAGGTAGAGCTTCAGCATCAGAGTATGTTCCTATCCCAATAGAGTGGTCAGTTGGGAGTGTTTTTGTTCCAAGTGTTGTTGGAGCAAGTGGACCGGGCAAATGTGTTGCATGCAAAACATCACAGAGGCAGGATAGGGGTTGCAAATAATCCATATCTTATTGAGAGGGAGTGTTGAAAATGAAACAAGATGATGGAGCTTAGTGGAAAGGAGTGGCCTTCACTAAGTGGGCCCGCAGGCTATTTTTGGCGCAAAGTCTATTTTTAGACTATGTCTATTTTTAGACATATGGATCATGGTCTATGAGTTGCAGGATGTTGTTTATGGATGATTGGTCATGTTGGGAAAAATAGATGGACTTCTATTTTTGGTTCACATCGGAGTGATCAGAGTCTATTTTTAGACTGCCAGGCTAAAAATAGAAACAGTCAAATATTATTAGCCCTTAGTAATATTTGGACTCTAAACATTATCTTATTCTCTTGGAGCACTTCAGTTCGAGCTACGGATGTGGCACATGCAGCTGACAGAAGGAATCACGTGGTTTCTTATGTGTTAGTTGAGCTATTGCATGGAGGACTTCAGTTAGAACTCATGCATGTGAGTTCTGTGGAGTTGGATGTGGAGTTGATGGAGTTGTGTTCAGTTTGACTTGGTTGAACTAGTTGTATTTAGTCTAACTGCAGAATACACTAGTGATGAGTGATGTGAATTGATTGTTAAATTAATTCACTAATTATTAACTCATAAAGCAACTAAAGAATACATCAGTTAACTCAGTGCATGGACATTTCAACAGAGACAGGTGTTAGAGGTAAGTGAAAGGGTGAGTTGTGACTATCAGTTGTGCATGAGATTTGCACATGCATGGATTGAGTTATGCCAATGAGGACTGTGTAGTGTGGGCGTATACCAAGGCAATTTTAGCTTTTGCTCACGTGATTTTCACTTTGCATTGTGCAGCGGAGGCAGGAAAAGCAGCGGAGAAGATTTGAACCTGTGACTTGTTCGGATCTGAGCTAGTTTTGTGTGTAACAGGTGGAGATAGTACTGAGTACTTGTGAGGAGTATTGTACTATGTATTGTTACATGTTCTCAATCATTATAATATACAGATAGTGTGAGGTTTTCAGCTGTATGCTTTCCCTGGGTTACATACTATGTTAATGTGTGCATGCAATTGATGTTTCATTGTTTTTGATGCTGCTAAATTGATGATCAACGTAGAGGAGATTATGTATTGTGCATGTATTCTGCAATAGTGTATAATCAGGATAGTCTCTGTGAATAAGTGTTTATTATTCAAAATTTCTACAGTATATTGTTATAGACATTTTTGGGCACTGCAACCCCAATCAAACATGTCCATAAACCAAAGGCTCCTAAGTCCCTAAAAGTGTTGTTTCATACCCTAAAGGAACAAGGTCAGCTGATTACATCATCTCCCAGAAGTTCTCCATGAAAAACTACTTAGAACTAGTCAAAACTGGATCATCTCACTTTCTCCATGGCCAAGGTGCGATGCATCTCACCTTATACACACGGGAAGTGCGATGCATTTCAAAAAGCCCTTCTATGGGGTGCGATGGACGAGAGTAGACAAATCGCGTAAGCAGTTTGCTAAGTGGATGATCTTGGAATCTTCTAGAAACTTCTCCTGGGACACTTGGCTCTCAGAATCGCCCAAGGATGAGTAAGAGATCAATGAGATCTCCAAGTGGAATCAAGAACTATCAGAGAGAAGACACTAATCAAAAACCCAGATCTGACTCACACCTCTGCAAATATCTATATATAGATCTCTCATCCCAGAGATCCAGAGGTTGGAGGCTGGAATTTTGCATCTTGTAAGGAATTGTTGTTGGTTTTTTGAGGCAACATCATAGTGTTGGGTGATCTAAGCTTTTCATGAGGTGAAGAAGGGCTTCTTGCTGAGAGGATGATGTTGGGTCAGAACAATTGGTTGTAACTCTCTTGGCTCTTTCTTGATTATCAATAAAGCTATTCAAGTTTTCCTCCATACTCTTGTGTGATTTATGTTTTATGCATTTGTATGGTCAATTTACATCTGAACCTAAATTGTTTATGATAATAGATCTATGTTCTCATATAGTGTTATGCTGCTTTGATTCTACAGGTACTCTGTGAAGCTGGGTATACAAGAAAGCAAGTAGCAAAGGACTATCAGAAGAGAGAGGAATCGAACAAAGAACCAAGTGCAAGACAGAGGTTGGTCTCTTTTATTCTTCTCTCATCTATCTTTCATAAAGGAAAACGAAAGTAGTTTTACTTTGTTTGTTTCTAAGGTAGCTACCAGCCTTAGTGGGATTAGTAGTTCTGCATAGACACTATTCCCGGTAACAAAATGGCGACTATGCTGGGGAGCGAGTAGATTGTTTGTTCATCTACATTTGTTTACTTTATAAACTTACAGACGGAGCCTGAAATCAAGCCAGCTAGCCTTCGAACTGCATTTGCTATGCAAGTGCAAAGTAGATCAACGCTGCTTCAGTCAATCTCTGGGTTTTGTTTATGATTTAAACAACTGATTTACAAGCTCTCTAATGGCCCTTGTGGTGGCTCTAGTAACCTCCTTAGATCTACCCCTGTGATTGATTTACTGATGACCACTTGCACGACCAAAATCCCTGAACTGAACTGGAAACTGTGACCCGGAACCCAATCAAAGTCTCGTCCCTGGTCCAGCGCACTATTTGTTCTGTGAATCTCAAATTCAGCGCACTTCCCGAGTGTAGTAGGTGCGTTGCATTTCAGTTTCACTGTGTTACAGGTGCGTTGATCAGACTAGGCATTGTTCCTAAATTTTGGTTTCTGTGTTCACTCTTTTAAGATCTATTCAAGAGTTTTGCTACCTGTAGTCAGTACACCTCTGTTTGAAACCCCTTTCCTTGCTGTTATTCCGCCTCCATTGTGTAAAGAACTGTAAATGTTTTTATGTATTTTTTGAGTCATTTTCAGTTCTCCTTTACAAAGAAGTAGCGTAATTGTACTGTCGTTTCTTGATTTGAAAGTGTCGCAAGTGTCGTTTTCAGTCATAGAAGAGAGTCTGATTGCTCTTGATACTCGATTACCCTGTTACTATTGTATTTGATCTGAATTAGTAGTTTTTCTAGTGTCGAAAGCAAGTTTTCAATTCCAAATCGCAAAGTGTTGTCATTGTCCTCATTTTGTTTTTGAAAAGAAACTTGTTAGTAATTGTCGCTTTGAAAAATAATTCCAATTTGCGCATTAGCTTTCTTTTTATCATTTACACATTAAGAAGGCTGAAAACAAATACATGCATGTGCATTTTCATTTAGACTGTTTGTTGGTTTGATTTAGGACAGTGCATATAGTGTGTTCTCTTTGCTCTTTGTTGAAAGAACGCCATCTCTCTTTCCTTAGTAACTAGGATTTTCATTGCACAAAGAAGATAAAACGACTGTTTATCATCTTAAATTTCATTTTAGGAATTGTACATCTACATCACGCGGTGAACCTGAAAGGCAAATTTCTTAAGCAAGATCAACTATAAAATAAATTTAATGAATCTAACAACGCTTTGGAACCTAACGCACAACATCTAGAAGTCTAGGCTAGAGACATATTCCGGCGTCGTAAAGCCTGGTAACTGTTGTTTTCGCTGTTGGTTGGGTGATTCCTCCACTTTGAGACGATAAGTGCCAGTACGGACTTGTGCTCCCACATACCATCGAGTATATTTTGGGAGACCACAATAGGCTTAATCCTTTATCCATAGGAAGCCGTGTCTGCTGCCCTATCGATCACAATGCACTGAACACAGCATTCGAGAAGATTGACTGCCGTACTGTAAAAAATATTCTGCAGTTTTGCGATTGGTTTGGTAATCCATCTATCTAGATTTCCAGAGCAGTCCCTTTCATTCCTTTTTAGACTCCTTAACGAAAAAGGTCCATCTAAGCACTTGTCACTTCAGGCTCATTAAAAATCGAAGGCGACTAGAGTCATCTTTTGTTTTTTCTCGACTCTTAAAAATTGAAAAAACAAGTTGTGTCAAAGCGTCTAAAATTCATCTAATTCAGAAATATACTTCCCCTTGATTTTTAGTTGATCGAGTAATCCGCAATCGTGGAAGAAAGTCAATTGAAACCCCGTCGTTCGCGGAGGCTTACGAGTCAACCGTCTTTGTCTCCGGAATCAAAACTGTTACGGACAAAGCGAACTCGTTTAACCAGTTCCAAATCCCCTGGTAAAGTTAGAACAAGTGTTCCAACACCATCAGAGACTCCAGTTACTCCAAACATTTCTGGTATCCCTGCCTTTACAGAAGAAGTTCAGCAGCCACCGAAGGACAGTAGCACTGATCCTAGTGTGAGAGTAAACACTTGTGTTACTGAACCAGTTCCATCTACAACTGATTCGGAGGGTGTTACTCCCCAAACATCTGTCGCTGCAGATTCCATACCTTCTTCGGCACCAGAAATATTTTACGGACCAGACGGCCTACCTCTTCCACCTGGTCTGATTACTATAGAAGAGATTATGGAGGATCCTCCATCTAGTACTCCATCGCAATTTGGAGTCGGGATCACTCTATATCCTTCTTCATCAGAAATTAGTCTACTGCCATCGGAAGCTCTTGTGGAATCGCTAGGCAATCCTTTGGATAGACTAGAAATGTCTAAACAACCGTCAACATCTAGGACTGTGTCGTCCGATACGGCGACGGCGGAACTTCCTGCTGTCACTCCAACAATGTTCGACGGTATACCATCTGTCCCAACTAGTTCTCAATCGCTAGAAGGGGCCCACTCAGGGGATATTTCAACAGTATGGTCCGTTCCTATTTGTTCATCCGGAATAGTATCCAGAAACTCTTATGTTGAGTCTTAACAAATTGATCCTTCAGGGTGTCAATTTGGGCAGTCCGGTCCTCAAGGACAAGCCATAGCTTTAAGTACCGGATTACCGTCGTATGGGGGGTAGTATACCCTTTCATTGTCTCCTCCGGGAGGACAACCATATGGGAGTTCGCAACAAAATTCAGGTTATGCTAGAATTACATCTAGCGGTTGGGTGCCGATACTGCCTCAACAACCAAGAGTTGTATATTCAATGCAACAATGTTTACCTATGTCAAATATACTGACTACGCCAGCTATTGCGACGGTATCGCAAGTACAAGCACTACCTGTTGTATGCCAACCTCAGGTTTCTCAGGTGGTAATGCAACAGCCTCTTGTCCCTGCGACTCAACCACAATCGCCAACTAGTGGAATGACACAGGCCCAAACGGGTACAATTACCCCTCATCTTGGTCAAACAGTCAGTATTGGACAATAGCACATGGCTTCGCAGCCATGGCTGGTGCAATACCAACAACCGCAATTCCAACAGGTATACCAAGGATCTGAGCAACAAATCTTCGCAAATAGTGGGCAACCGTATATTCAAAATGGTCAAAATCAATCATTCTACAATGGTTATGCCCATCAACCTTACCAAAGTTACCAGCATCAAATGCATTATGCTGGTATGCAGAGACCAACTGCTCAGGCGATTCCATCTTATCCTGGGTATGCTTCGCCTAACCTGAATCAACAGTTACCCTTCGTGGCGACTTTAGAGTTACCGGATCTAAATCGGTTAACAAACGATCCAATCGCCTACGCCCCTTGGTGGTCAGCGATTCCGCATAAACTTCCATCAAATATTCCTAAATTTAATGGAAATCCGGGTGAAGACCAGTCGAATCATGTGATGACCTTTCATCTGTGGTGTTCATCTAACACTCTAAACGATGATTCAATTAGGCTTCGCCTTTTTCAGCGAACGTTAACTGGTCCAGCAGCAAAATGGTATATCGAATTGCCTAGAGCTTCATTCGATAACTTCAGTACCCTAGCCACAACCTTTTTAACCCATTTTTAGTTACCAATAAGGTACAAAACAGGAACAGAGCTTCTTACCAATTTCAAACAGACAACGGCCACTCACATATCTGATCATATTCATGAGTGGCGACGTCGTCGCAGAATGGTAAAAACATATGTTCCTGATCAGCTGCTAGCTGAATGGTTTATTAAGTCATTATTACCTTCTATCACAGAAGATGTAGCAAAGGGAGGAGTCGTCATTGAATAGCAAGTTATTGCTCGTGCACAATATCTAGACTTGATCTATACTCAGTCTGACACACTCTACGATAAAATACCTGATGCTCCTAGACCGGAATTTTCCGTTCCTCCCCCTCCTAAATCAAACAAAGACTCTCATGCCGGTGATGGCATGATAGGTACGACAAGCACGAAATCGACAAAGGCTACATCTAAGAAAGCCCGTAAGATTTCTGATCAAAATGCAAATGAAGAACTTCTCGCCTCGGAGGTAAATGCCGTGTCGACCGACAAGGGAAAACAACTGAAGCAACCAGGGGGCAAGAAGAAAAAGAAAGGGAGAAAAAAGAAGCAGGATGAGTCATCTCCTGAAAAACCTTCTGCAAACCCTTCTGGGCAAAGGAAACCCCCTGCAGGGTGTCAGATATGCGATGAGGATCATCGGACGAGAGATTGTCCACATAAAGCTGAAGTTAAGAAACTCTTTAAGAGTTCAAAAACCTCAGCAGTATTGACTGATCCGTTTCCAAACCCGGGAACCAAACTGGTTGCTAATCAAAATGCTTCCTGATCCCAAGTGCTTATGTTGTCTATCTCAAAGCAGCAAAATGATGCTTTGACAAGGAATAAAGATTATGGGAATCCACAGCTGTCGAATAACAAGGCTAATGAACAACCTAGTAGTTCGACAACAACTTTGACCGAAATTGTGCCACCCATCATTCCTGAACCAATGATAAAGTTGCCAAAGAGAGTAGTACACAAATCGACATTTAATCCTCGTGCAAAAGTGCACAGAATTATAATATAGTAGAGGACCTGGCCCAATCGTCGTCCGCTATGTCGAAACTTGAGGTACCGCAAAATTGCCTCTCCCAAAAGCAGGATCTATTATCAGTAATAGGTGGGATTGACCCAACGGATTCCAATCTTGTATCCTTTAATCACAAAGGATATGACCCTCAATTACCAGCTCAACTAGTTTTCCTTATTCAAGTGAAAGCCCTCAACAAAACTGTTCATCGAACAATTATTGATGAGGGGGCATCTACATGTATTATGTCGATGAGTTGCTGGAAAAATTTAGGCTCACCACCCTTGTCGCGATCATCAACAATGTTAAAAGCATTTGATGGACAATCATACACTCCATACGGGATTTTAAGTAACTTGCAAGTTGAAATAGGGGGAAAAACAGTAGAAATTGATGTTGAAGTAATCGACGGAAACCTCGATTACAACATCCTACTGGGAAGGCCTTGGATATATGCCATGGCCACAGTTGTGTCGACCTACTTCAGGAAGATTGCATTTCCCTTTCAAGGAAGAATTACAATCGTCGACCAACAAACATTTCTCCCCAACAGTTCACAAGTTACGGGAAGCATTCCAATGATCCATGGAAGCAATCATTCGCTTCAAAATATCGGAGTAGGTCTCCTAAAAGACCCTGCCTTAATGGGTACTTTTTCCCTACCGCCTCCGAGTAATCTGGCAGAAGTGGCCACAGTGGAAACCTGCAATATGAAATCTTCTATATCTAATGGATTCGGAAGATTCCTAAACATTTTGTCAGCATGGATCATCGCCATTTTAGAAATATTGTAGCAATCAATTTTCTTGGCCTGGGGGGAAAACCCAAATCAATGCTCATCGAGTGTTTGGATAGATAGGTCTAAGGAATATGGTACCTCTTCAGATCCTTGGTCGCATGTACATTCTACAGACAAAGGAATCATTCAGTTAATGATGTTAGGAGAGGCACCATGGGAAGATCACCACCATCGTTCCCATCTCCCGGATTACAACGAAGATTATTCCAATAACCTTAATCGTCCTTCAATTTTTTATTTTCTATCAAATACTGTAAATACGGTGGATTATGAGGATAGTTATTTTACTATGTAAACCTCATTAAAAAATAAAACGACACCCTTTCCAAATCGAGTCTTTGATTATGATCTCGTAAAATCAAAGTCGATTCTTTCGAAGATCTCGAAGGTAAACCTTCATTCCAACCACCGAGATGAATGCAATGAAGCTTGGGGGGCATGCACCTTGATTTGCATTATTATGCTGGGGGCATGCAAACTTATCACGAGCAATGTTTCCTCAAAGTTCAAGCTCATTAAAAAATAAACCTGCCTCGAGCAGTTTTAACGCGGACTTCATGCTCGTTAAAAAGTAAACATAAGCAATGAGCAAATGTTTCCCCCAGCATTTAAGCTCATTAAAAAATGAACCAATTTCTGGTAAATAACCATCGTGAATGTAGTACTTCAGCCTTTGAAGCCTTGGTCGTGTTCTCATCATCACCTCCACTCTGTATTGGTTGATCATTCACCTCCACTTGATTGTTTACCCCTTTTGAGGAACAGCTGCAAAGAGTGATCTTGTTAGCCATCCTTGTGACACTGTCGTGATTGGAAAATTCCAAACCTTACCTGGAATCAGCTGCTACGCGAATTTATCACTCGTTCCTCAAAAACAAGTCTCCTTTAAGCTCTTTTCAACTGACTCGTAAAATATGAAAAGTTTTCCGAGCCATTGGCCTCTCCAGCTCGTTAAAGTGACCGAAAGTGCTATCCCTCCTTTAGATTTTAATCTTTTGGACCTGAGGGATTATTACACAAAAAAATCGAGCGCTTGTTTTGTTTGGCTCGTTAAAAGTACCGAAAATTCATCCCTTCTGTATTGTTTTATAATTTTTCGGACTTAAGGGATTAGATGACGAAAAAGGATTTTTGGAGTTTCCTTTACGTCCCTTTTCAGACTCTCTAAAATTGAAAAGGACCGAGTTATCTTTGTCGTTAAACTCGTTAAAACCTAATAGCGACAAACTTGTCCATAACAGACAAGAACGAGTTTCACTATCGCTAGGCTCGTTAAAACATAGCGATGGGTTTTCCCGAAGGGAAAATTACAGAGCAAGCATATGTTATCCTCCTCAAGCTTGACAAAAATAAAGAGGTACTGGTCAGCAATGACTGGGAAAAATTGGGAAGAAAAACTTGAACAAACTTTGTTGGTAGCAAGTCGCTCTTGAACATGACACTTTCACTCCGCGTCCAAGTCGGGTTGGGTTGTTCCATTCACTGGTCACATCACCATGGTTCCATCACACCATCCACATTTGGGGTTAATGCTACCGATCCATCATGTCAGTTTCACTGATATGTTCAAGAGAAGTCGCTCAGAGAATTCACCTGTGTCTCACCCATTGCAATACATTTACGCTCCATTCTTTCATGACCGCCACCCTGAACCTTATATCACCAGATCGTTTTCACCTCCATTAAAATCATTTGCTCCGTTCCGTGTCATTGATGTGGGATTCATTAAGGCCCTCCTATGATGGATCGCTTCTTGTCGACATCAGCTCATTATCCAAGAAGTCGATCTAGGAACAACCCTTTCAGTACTTTGAAGCTTGCATGCCTCAATGGAAAGTTTCTCACTTCCGGCGATAGGTTTACATCAATGACCTTCGACCGAAAGATTTTGCGTGGTGTTCAACGCCAAGTCCCTTATTCACACCACATAAATTGTACTGCAGTACCTTGAGGATCATTATCATTATCGGTGATTCCTCTCGCGCCTGTTAACGGCTTACATCATTGGCTGGCAATCAGGGGATGTCTTTCCATGTTCGACTCTAGAACATCTCTCACATGGATCGACTTGTACTTTGAGTGAAGATCGAATGAGATTGAAGACCCCGGATCTAGTTTCATCCATATGGGCTGCGATATATATTCAGGAAAATAAAGACATCAAATGTACATCATTGCTGCACAGATAATCATCCAATCTAAGGGATGATGGCTCTACCAGAATCATCAGTCTACACTCAGACGATTGTCTGTCTCATGTACATGAAAAATGAATTTATAAAGCTGGGCATGGGAATGCCCGCCTCAGCTAGATCATGAAAATATTATGAAGATAATGTGTTGTATTGTATCTTATTACAGGTCTCCTTCCAGCTTGAAAGAACTTCGGATCCTCATGATAAAGCATTTCACCCGACATCAAAAAGATTAACAACCTCATGCTTTAGGGGGCAACTGTTATAGACATTTTTGGGCACTGCAACCCCAATCAAACATGTCCATAAACCAAGGGCTCCTAAGTCCCTAAAAGTGTTGTTTCATACCCTAAAGGAACAAGGTCAGCCGATTACATCATCTCCCAGAAGTTATCCATGAAAAACTACTCAGAACTGGTCAAAACTGGATCATCTCACTTGCTCCATGGCCAGGGTGCGATGCATCTCACCTTATACACACAGGAAGTGTGATGCATTTCAAAAATCCCTTCTATGGGGTGCGATGGACGAGAGTAGACAAATGGCGGAAGCAGTTTGCTAAGTGGATGATCTTGGAATCTTCCAGAAACTTCTCCTAGGACACTTGCCTCTCAGAATCACCCAAGGATGAGTAAGAGATCAATGAGATCTCCAAGTGGAATCAAGAACTATCAAAGAGAAGACACTAATCAAAAACCCAGAGCTGACTCACACCTCTGCAAATATCTATATATAGATCTCTCATCCCAGAGATCCAGAGGTTGGAGGCTGGAATTTTGCATCTTGTAAGGAATTGTTGTTGGTTTCTTGAGGCAACATCATAGTGTTGGGTGATCTAAGCTTTTCATGAGGTGAAGAAGGGCTTCTTGCTGAGAGGATGATGCTGGGTCAGAACAATTGGTTGTAACTCTCTTGGCTCTTTCTTGATTATCAATAAAGCTATTCAAGTTTTCCTCCATACTCTTGTGTGATTTATGTTTTATGCATTTGTATGGTCAATTTACATCTGATCCTAAATTGTTTATGATAATAGATCTATGTTCTCGTATAGTGTTATGCTGCTTTGATTCTATAGGTACTCTGTGAAGCTGGGTATACAAGAAAGCAAGTAGCAAAGGACTATCAGAAGAGAGAGGAATCGAACAAAGAACCAAGCGCAAGACAGAGGTTGGTCTCTTTTATTCTTCTCTCATCTATCTTTCATAAAGGAAAACAAAAGTAGTTTTACTTTGTTTGTTTCTAAGGTAGCTACCAGCCTTAGTGGGATTAGCAGTTCTACATAGACACTATTCTCGGTAACATATATGGATTAATTCTTTATAACAAATCACATTTTAGGTGGATTTTCCATTTCAGGCACAGATCACATCCGCATCCGATGATTCGGGGGTCAATGAGTTCAATTTTGCTGCAAAAGATCAGATCGTTGTTGGGCGTAATCCCTGTCAATATAGCATTAATCCATGATCCATGGATCCATATGTGAATAGGGGTGCTTCCATTAATGAAGTATCAAATGGGAATGAAACCATATTACCTTGGAACGTGGTTGTATCTGGTGATTTGAGATCCAATTGTGGAAAAGAGTGCATAACTTAGTGGAGGCCCGGATGAGAACCAAGCTAAATATCGCCAAAATAAATAGGTGGATCTGTAGATTCCGCAGTCTGAGAGGGTAAACCAATAATGCAATGTCATAGCACCAAACCATACACAAACTAGGCTTAGTGGAGAAGTGTTGCTAAACGAGTGAAGGAGAAGAGAGTGCGTCAAAAGTGGAACCCTAAGCGTCAAAAATATTTCCATCGCCAAATGATCACCGCCGAGAACATTGATGTTGTTAATCTATGTTAATGAATGCACTGACAATGTTGATTGACTTGACCATGGTTCTATCATGGAACTTTATTCACCGCTCATCATCAGTAGGTGTTAGTGCCAAATATCCTTTGTGAAGATGGGCAATTGATGAGGGTGTAACCATCAAAACAAAACATTGACCACCGCTCACCACCCACTTCTTAGTTTGAAGATATATTAGCATAGATAGAGTCACACTAGCTCAACATGACATGGTTCTGTGGACTCCACCAAAATTGGCATACAGACTGAAATGCATTCAATGGGGAAATCCCTACAAGCACATAGGGGGAGGACGCTATGGAGTCCACACCTAGGATGATGTGGAAATACCATGTTGACGTGGACCTATGCTGAGTTGATGTGGAAGTCAAATAAGGGCCACACATGGGTGCCATGTTGTAGCCCAATGTTGATGTGGCCTTATCTAATTGGTCAAACTTTAAATGGAGATAACTTTTAATCCAGGATTCAGATTGATCTAAATTGTATATCACTAGAAAGCTCGTCATGAGTTAGATGAGATGGTGTTATCATAATTAAATTTCAAAAACTTTGAAAAATAATATTTTTGTAGCCCCATATTCATACAAGACCTTGGAGATAAAGTTCAGTCATAGTAACACCTCTCATGGCCTGAAGAAGTTCAAGGGTGGGAGGGAGTGTTACATAGTGGTATCAGAGCATTGGTTCAAACACTAGTCCTAGAGGGCTAGAAATACACCATATGAAGCAAAGGTTAAACAATGGGACTAGATGGGCCTTGAAAGAGAAAGTTAGAATCTATGATATAGAGTGGTATCATTAGAGCTTAGGTTCAACAATAGCCCTAAAAAGGCTTACATGCAAATTTAATAGGATGGTCTAATTAATGCACATGTTAATTTTCCTTGGATTTACAACTAATGGGATTTTTAACCATGACAGAATGCTTAAATATATTTTTATTTATGTAACTAACATGGGTTTAGATGTGTGAACAAAATCATGTCAACATGCTTAGTGTTCGCAGAACAAGGTAATGAGTTAATATGTTTATGCTTAACATAACCAATAGGTGTGTGTGTGTGTGTGTGCGATAGCACATAAGAAGATACAAATTGCAACAAGAAATAGAGGAATGGACAACATTATGGATTAGAAACATCATGTGGATCCTTCAGTCGGATGACATGTGGACTCTATTGCATATAGTTAGTAGTGACATGGCAGTCTAGACATGTGGAAAGGTTCGGTTGGTTTGAGGAGATGACGGGGTAGCCAAGATGATGTGGAAAAATTAGTTTGGTTAGAGGAGATGACATGGAAGTAGAGATGATGTAGCATTGACTATTGGGTTTTCCTAGTACTTTAGAATCAAGTATGTGTCTAATCACAATCATAAATGCATTGAAATACGCACAAATCCAAGCACATTGCACAACGAAAATGTAACAATAATGAACCGATTAAGTACATAAGAATTTTTGCAGACCCAATACTTGTTTTTACTACAACTTTAATAAAACAAGCATAGGGCTCCCATACTAGGGATTGTGGCCCTTACAAAGCCATGATACAAGGAAAACAAGGGCTAGAAGTATACTTATTTTGATTTTCAATCTATCCAAGACAAGAACAACTCTTGACTTGTTAAAGATGCCTTTACAGATCATCCCTTTCAGTCCACTTTGACTTGACACTTGGTAGGTTCTTTGCCTCCTATCTCACAGAGAAATATGCTTCTTTAGTATCTCTACACACCACTCCTCACAAGGGCATTTTCTGCTCCAAATACCTTTCATGCATCGGCTCCAGCATAAGTCTGCTTCTCATAGTAAATAAGCCTCCACAAAATCACTTATGTTAGCTCTAAAACTACCAACAACTCACATTCCCTTAGCTCATCAAGGTGACTTCATATTAGGCCTCAAAAACTAGTTTTCCAACACTTCTTTATTGGATAGACCTCAAACAATCCACCTTAGCAACCACCTTCAACAAACAACAACTCCAATCTAGTGCACCTTCACTAGCCTCATGAAACACTTAGGTAATATGTTCACAAGTCTGAGCCATTTTGGCCTCTTCCTAGGCTAGTGCCCTAATCATAGGACTATTTGGTTGTCTTTTATCACTTTGGATGACTCCTTTAAGGTTTGTAAAAGGTATCAGCCCCTACAAGTAGCTCTCTACTAATACACAAAAAATTTCAACTCTTTTTTCTTGCTTCCTATTGCTACCTGAGGCCTTTCGGCCTACGTCCATAGACATTTAGGGCTTTGGCCATGTCCTCCTATTCAAAAAAAATTGAACTTGACTTCAAAAAATGGATAGATGACTTTCGACAACCTTCATCCTCTTAGAGAGATAACTCAACCTAAATTTAACTCAAAAATCCAAAACGTATGAAACTCGTCCTTTTTCTATTAGTTGCAACTCTCTCTTGGATGCATGTTCTCTCAAGAATTTGTTTCTCTTGTGTAGTGAGACCTCTTCTTAGTTATCCTATATTTATACTTTTCCATGATTGTGTTGGGTCATGGAAAAGGTATGCATTTACTATTAAACTCATCATCTTTTTCCTTTATTCTTATCCTTTCTATATCCCAATGTGCTAATCTATTAAGGAATTACGTTAAGAAATGAAAAAATTATCTGCAGTTACGACTTAGCTAATTATTACCTTCCTTTATGTAGGAAAACAACAAAAGGGACAAATGTTGTTCCCTAAGAAGGAACAGCAAGAATCAGCAAGCTAAGGAAGGAACGCGACGGTTGTAGATACGACCAAAAGCAAATCAGCAGGATCAACACAGGAAAGGAAATGATGTCTGAAGATGGAAAGGATCGTGTTTATCATTTATCTTTTTACCCTTTCCAATTATAAAAGAAGATGTTTTGTAAGAAGAAAGCAGAGGAGGAATTTCTGTATTATTGTAATCGTAATTGTAATCACAGACTCTCGTTGTTGAGAAGAACACGAATATATTGTAATGCTCATTCAGTTTGATGATTAATATATAAGAAAGTTGATGTTCCCTTGCACCTCCTGAAGTAACTTAGTAGTGTTTTGTTGGCGTCTAAGGGCCCGGCCTCTGGTGGATTCAACTGCTCTTCTTGTGTCATACATTTCCAATTCTCGCAAGTGTGATGGTTTAATAGTATTCTTGCTTTCTGTGATTTTATCGTTGTACTGTTTATTATTTTCCAGTGTTGACAGAATCTCTTTACTTTATATAATTTGTAGGATTGTCATTGATTCAGTTTGCTTTCATTTCAGATCAAGTTTCTTAGATAAATATTCCGCTTGATATAATCAACTATAAAGAGTATTAACTATTGCTATTGAAACTCTCAGATTGATATTCATTTGCTGTTTAGATTAATTATTGAGGATTGGGTTTGATTTAGATTAAATCGGTTAAATAGGGATGAGTTATCACTACTGTATTCTCAACTAATGTTGTTGTTACTTTGATGAATGTAAGATTTGATTTAGTTAAAAGATTGAGTTTTCTTTAATTACAATTGGAATTTACTAGATGCATCAGTTTACTCTTGTATTTAGAAGATCTTTACTGCAATTTAGAAACATTACTCTTTGAGTAAATAACAGCCACACACTGTGTACACTCTTGAAATAAGAAGACTTTCCCAGATTGATAATTAATGTGAGGATAATTCAGAGTTTTAAAAGGCACCTTTTATCGATCAACATTTTGGCACCGTTGCCGGGGAGAGTGTAGCCATTTCTAAAGAGTAATGTACATCTGATGATTGTTGTTGAAGAAGAATTTGGTATTGAAAACGGAAGGTAAGAACCTATGTAACAAGCAAGTAAATTGCTTGCTCCTCTGCCCACTTTTCAGCACAATTACAGAAAACTGAACTAGGTATTTGCTACTTGTCTGTTGAGAGAGAACTAGGTATTAAAAATGAAAGGTAAGAACCTGCGTACGGAGCACGTAAAATGCCTGCTCCCCTGCTTGCTTTCTAGTAGAATTGTTAGGAACTTAGGGTAGAGATAAACATTTGAATTGTTTGCATGAATGACTAAGAAGAAAAAACCCGAAAACAATCTAATTCCACTACCCAAACCCAATAGATCTAAGGGACCGGTGACCCTTAGACGATCAACTTTCATAGACAACATCTGAAAGAAAGCTGAATCTCAGCCATCAGTATGTCCCAGAAACGTTGCTTCCAGGCAACCTACTATCTCCCTTCGAGCCACAGGCTCACCATCTGTAGCCTACACTGAGGTCCACAGCAAAACTGTAGGGACTGAGCAGAGTTTTCAAGAGATTGAAAATTCACGCCCAATTTCCTCACAAGAAGGGAATTCTTGTAATATTCGTGAAGGAGGAGGAGAAACAGGGGAAACAGAGGAGCCAAGATCCCCTCATGTAGTAATTGATCCGTATTTAAACAGGAACGCAACAAAATACAGAGATAACCATATACACATAGATGCAATGGAAATAATACTTCATTTCATTAATGGAAATTACTGAAATATGCTTACAACCAGAAAAGGAAATAAACCAGCTAGGGCTATGGTAGCTTATCTCTGAGAAGAGATGTGGCGGCTACATGCCTATGAATTGTGTTACAATGAGGCTCGAAGGCCTATTTATTGTTGAGAAACAATGGAAAACCCTTAACATCCCAAAACCTAACCCTAGAAGATGAAACACCAAATTGTGGGCCCCGTTTTGGGTAAATTGGTACATCAACTTTCTGGGGTCGTAATTTTGGCACCCGATCTCCATTTGACGCGTACAATAGCTCATTAGAAAGATCTATCTGAGCACTATAACTTTGGGAACAGAAGCTATGGACCGATGGTGCTCCCAGATTTCCCAAAAAACGTCGTTTAGGGCCTCAAAACGGCTCCGGAAGTTCTGGACCCGAAAAACTGCTAAAAATAGTAAATTGTGCTACAATTATGGAAACTGAAAAACTGAAAGGGACAGTTGTGGGGGTCCAAATGGGATAGGTGGATGGCCACCAACATCCACCTGGATCATTCCTCCCCCTTAGGAAGCAATGGTCCCCATTGCATTGAGTTCCTCCATCTGCTGAACTTGGTCCCTGGTGAGTTGTTCTACAATCTCGAATGTGTCCAGCAATGGTGGGAAGCATGGTCGAGGGCTGCACACATTGAACACTTGGTGCAGGCAAAGGAATGGAAGAATACTATGCTCCAAAGCATTATTTCCCACAGCCTTAGTAATGGTGTAAGGACCATGTCGGCGTGGTCGGAGCTTCTGATGGGCTCTTGTAAAGCATTCTTTCTGCAGATGCAACCAGACTTTGTTGCCAACCTGAAGCTTGTGTGGTACCCCTGTGGGTGAGGAGAAGTTGTTCCTATGTTCTATCATGGTCGTATTCCTTTGCTATTGCTTCTGCATGGAGGAACCCTTCGCGGGGGTCATGGATGTGGAAACGACCTTACCCTCACTTTGGGAGTGAACCAGACAGAAAATAAATTTCCTAGTCTGTGAGATGAGCTTGTTGCCTTTCTTAGCAGCGATCAAAGAAGTGGTGGTAGGTGGGGATACCTCTGGTATCCTGTATAATGAATTATTCAAAGAAATAATGACAGCGCAAGGCCTTGACTCATACACAGCATGTCACCTCCACAAGTATGGCTAGCCTAATAGTACATCACAAACATCAAGAGGTGTAACATCACACAATACCTCGTCTATGAAGGGCTTGATGTTGTAGGGAAGGCGGCACTACTGGCGAACTTTGAGATCCCGTCCTTCATGGAGCCACCTAGTACTGTACGGCTATGGGTGTGGTGTAGTTGGTAGGCTCAACCGCTTCATGACCTTTGCTGAAATGAGGTTCTTTTGGCTGCCACTGTCGACAATGAATTGCGGCGGCAAACCCTTCACCCACATCTGTGAGTGGAAAAGACGTTCCCCCTCCTCTGGATCTTCGAGCTCATTCTTCTGGATCTTGGTGGTGGCAACAGTGACACTAGGCTCCGCATCAATGATCTGCTTCCCTTTGCCATTCCCCTTGTTGGGTTCTGACTCAAGGTCGAAACATGCATCTGATTCTGAAGCCTTCAACTCGGCCACTAGCGACTGCTTGGTCCGACACTTGTGTTATGAGTGGGACTCTTGTGGAACTCACACCACTTTCTTGTGCCCTTCTTCGACTTCATGGTGTTGTTATTTTCTTACGGCTTCGACGGTTTGTCTTGGGTCACCCCGCCTTGGCTTTGTCCTTTGGTCTTCAGATTTGCAGATCCAAAGTCTCGCTTCTTCTATTTGAACTTTTGCTCGATTTTGACAGCGTATCGATATGTCGTGCCGAGCGAGGAGATGTTCAGGAACTCCATCTCTTCCTGGATGTATCTATGTAGACAACTGCGGTATTTGAGAGTCCTTGATACCCAACTGTGTGCGAAGGGTATGAAAAATGTTTGTGAACTCCGGCACATCTTAGTCCCTTCCTTGCCGTAGTGTGGTCCATTTGATATATTTGTCCTCATAACTTTTGACAGGTTAGTACTACTCCTTGATGGCATCCCGGAATGAATCCCAAGTGGGTGCAGCTGAAAATCATGAGCCCGTACTTTCATTCTTCTGCTCGCAGTAGGTTTCCCACCAGTCCCTGATGTGGGGAGCTGCTTTTAGAAGAGCAAAAACAATCTTTTCCCGACTCGAAGATTCATGAACAGAAAAATACCCATCTAGTAGATTTAACCATTTACCTACAACATCTACGTCTATTTGACCCTCAAAGATGGGGATTTCAAAATTAACTTTTACCTTAAACGGTGTGGCGTTTCTAGAGTAGCTGTTGGAAGCCGATGCGTTGCCTCTGGGTAGCCGCTGAAGGTTCTACGCAAAGCTATCCATCATCGTGTTCCTTTGTTGCTCGAGGGCTTCTTCGAGCAAGATTTTGATAGGATCTCCTGCCCCCTCATCTTTCTTTTCATTCGCCATGGGAGGCCATCAGGATTTGTGAGGCTGGTCTTACAAAGGTTCGACCAGTTCAAGCCCTAACTCCTTATATCCCAACCTCATTGGGAACATGCAAAGAAAAACAGAGAAAAAGCAGACCGCTCTGATACCACTGATCCGGATTTAAACAGGAACGCAACAAAATACAGATATAACCATATACACAAAGATGCAACGAAAACAATACTTCATTTCATTAATGGAAAATATTGAAATATTCTTACAACTAGAAATGGAAATAAACCAGTTACGGCTATGGTAGCTTATCTCTGAGAAGAGATGTGGCAGCTACATGCCTCTGAACTGTGTTACAATGAGGCTCGAAGGCCTATTTATTGTTGAGAAACAATGGAAAACCCTTAACATCCCAAAACCTAACCCTAGAAGATGAAACACCAAATTGTGGGCCATGTTTTGGGTAAGTTGGTACATCAACTTCCCGGGGTCGTAACGTTGGCATCCGATCTCCGTTTGACGTGTACAATAGCTTGCTAGAAAGATCTATCCGAGCACTATAACTTTGGGAAGAGCAACATCAGTCCATGGACCCATGTTGCACCCAGATTTCCCAAAAAACATCGTTTAGGGCCTCAAAACGGCTCCGAAAGTTTAGGACCTGAAAAACTGCTAAAAATAGTAAATTGTGCTACAATTACGGAAACTGAAAAACTGAGAGAGACAGTTGTGGGGTTCCAAATGGAATAGGTTGGTGGCCACCAATATCCACCTAGATCAGTAATTCAACAAGGAACACCCAGTATCCCAGATCAAGGGAGTGTTGTTAAGATCAATCCCACCCCTTCTAACCATCCTAGGAACAACTCTCTAGAGATCCCGAAAGGGTACTGGCATATATTCGATCAAATGGCCAACAACCCACAGGTACCCCAGACCTCTACATTGCAGTATCCCATTGTTGACACAGTTGTCAACACACCCATGAAAGCTATCCCTCTCCAAAACATTCCCACCTTTCATGGAATGACATCAGAGGATCCAGATGCATTTCTGTTTGAATTTGATGTATTATGTCGGGGTTATGATTATACCACCAACCCCCAAAAACTAAATTTGTTTCCCTCTACATTAAAAGGATCAGCCTTGCGTTGGTTTATGGGATTAGGTGGGGGTACAATAAATTATTGGGATCAAATGAAAACCGCTTTCCTTAAAAAATATCAGGACTATTGCAGATCTAGGGAATTGAAAGATGAAATATTCCAAATGGTAGCAAGACGCAGTGAAACGTTAGAAAAATATGTGGAACTCTTTCAATATAACCTCCAGCGATCTCCCTATGCAACTCTGCCTTTGCTTGATAATGTGCTAAAAACTACATTGATTAAAGGGATGAAAGAACAATGGATAGAGACATTAAATATTATGGGTAAAGGTGATATATATCAAGAAGAGTCAACTGACATTATTAAATTGTGTATTAGGTGCTCAAGAGGTTGTACAAGATTGAAACTAGCAGAATGTGACATGACCTCTAGGGACAACAAAATCTCTGGTGGAGGTATAACTCGTGCAGAAATTGGAAACCTGCTAGAGGATTTCAAAACAAATATTTTGGGAACTTTGACAACGCAACTAGACATTATGCAAGCCAAGCAAAAACAGGCTGAAGCAGAACAAAACTTGGTGATATTCTGTCCTAGATGCAGGAAGAAGCATAGTCACAAGGAATGCCTGCTAGACATGGTGCAAACCTATGCCATATGTACTAAGGATCATGCCACAGAAAGTTGCCCATCACTCTCAGGGTTAAAAGCAATCTATAAGGAGGTAGAGGAAGAAACAGAACCAGTCTACCTGCTAAATCAGTGTCGCGAATGACAACCATGACAAATAGGTACGCCTACTAATCCATCTTCTTTCTTTCAACCCTCGCAATATAATTCGCAACAATACCTAGGAGCTATGTGGCAGAACTAGGCACCTTTTTCCAATTTGTCACAACAACCATTCTCTATACCACCTTGGCCCAACTAATCAAATCAAAATAACAATTGGCCAAATTCCTCTTACTTCCCACCGTTATGGCAGAATAATGCATATCAATCTCAATGGTCACCATCCACTTCACAGAACCAGAACTGGCAGTCAAGCTAGCAAAGACCTACAAACCAACGAGTAGGAAAAATCCCCCTACCTCAACCTACACTGCCAACACCCTACACATTGCAACAAAACCCTCAGACCAATCTACGGCCGTAGCTTCCAGCCCAATCCAACCTGAACCCCAACGACAAACCGGTTCAATCTGTGCAAATTATTGAAGGACCAGAGCCAGAAATTGAGTTAAGGGAGTGCAATGAGCTTCAATTAAGGTCTAGATGGATAATAGAATCAGAGGGGGATAAAAATATGCAAATTGAAGATCTGTTACCTGTAGAACAAGCACCACAAGTGGAGAACATGGTTAAACAGAAAATTCATGATCAAACGATCACCTCTTCTCCACCATTCCCAGAAAGATTAATCATACCCTGCCCAATCGAATATCCTGATTTTGATCTTTTGGGAGAATTGAAAATTTGTGTGTAAAAATACCTCTCCTCCAGGTTGTTCAGGACATTCCAATTTATGCAAAAACTATTAAGGAATTGTGTACGAAAAAGCCGAAGAGGAAAATAAAAACAACCCGAACTATCCATGTAGTCGGTACCTTATCTAATTTACTATCAGGCAGAGAAACACCTATAAAATATGAGGACCTAAGAAACCCTATAGTCATTGTGAAAATAAATGGATGCTCCTATCCCAATGCATTAGTTGATTTAGGAGAAATAATCAATATTTTTACGACAACAACTTGTCAAAAGCTTGGCATTACATCCTTGGACCCAACCATGACCTTGTTGGAATTGGCTGACCGATCGGTAGTCAAACCAAAAGGAACATTACAGGATGTAATGGTATCTGTAGACTCTTGGGAATACCCAGCAGACTTTCTGATCATCAATCGTAGAAACCGGCTCAATGGACATCCCCTAATTCTATGTAGACCTTGGCTAGCAATCGCAGATTCTTACATAAGTTGTTGAACAGGCAGCATGACTATAGCAAGAGGAAGAAATGTGAAGTATTCAGCCTTATATCCCCTAGCTCAGCCAAGTTTAACAATAATAAAAACTAGAAAACAACCTGTATCATATCTAGCTGAAAACATTAGATCTCTGCTAACTATAGAAGATGCTCTTGAATTCAAGGATCAAACAGAAGATGACATCATTAACACTTACATTAACCAACCAGATGTCGTATCCCATCCAAAATGTCACATGATCGAAACAGCTCTCGATAACAAAATAGAAGAATATCTCTTAAAAGATATTAACGACCAGTCAATACCAATAACTTCTGTTTATAACAGCAAAACCATAGAAATTAAACCAAGAAAAACTTTAAATATTAACAAAAACCTGATTGTTGAACAGGAGCAGAAGCTTGTTCAACTTCTGAGAAAATATAAAGAGGCCTTCGCATGGGATTACCCGAACATGAAAGGGATTGATCCCCAATTATGCATGCACCACATCTATACAGAGAAAGATGCCAGGCCCATTCGGCAACCTCAACGGAGGTTAAACCCTCACCTTAAAGATATTGTTAAAGCTGAACTACAAAAATTGTTAGATATAAATTCCATCCACCCTATATCTTACAACAAATGGGTCTCTCCTTTAGTAGTGGTGCCTAAAAAGAATGGAAAGTGGCGTATATGTGTTGACTATAGAGAGCTTAATAAAGCAACTCAGAAAGACCATTTTCCCCTTCCGTTCATTGACCATGTCCTGGACACATTGGCAGGAAAAAAATTCTTTTCTTTCCTAGACATCTTCAGTGGCTACAATCAAATTCAAATAGCCCTTGAAGACCAGGATAAGACTACCTTTACCTACCCTTGGGGGACATTTGCTTACAGGGTCTTACCTTTTGGGCTGTGCAATGCACCTGCCACATTCCAAAGGATATACTCATCATTTTTCAGATCTGATAAATGAAGGGCTTGAGGTGTACATGGATGACTTTACACCTTACAGAGATGACTTCGAGCCGGCATTACAAACATTAGAGAAAGTTCTGCAAAGTTGAATTGCTACCAAGATCTATTTAAGCCATTGAAAATGCCACATGATGATGACCGAGGGCCTCATCTTGGGTCATTATATCTCAGCAGCTGGAATCCAGGTAGATCCAGCAAAAATTCAAATCATTCTTTTAATACCTACCCCTTTCACACAAACTAAGGTACGCAGTTTCTTGGGATTTTCTGGCTATTATAGAATATTTATAAAGAATTTTTCTCAAATTGCTGCACCATTATATGCATTAACAGGAAATATCGACTTCATTTGGATTAACAAATGTGACATTGCTTTTGAAGATTTAAAACAGTTTGTATCAACAGCCCCAGTATTACGGGGCCCAAACTGAGATTTTCCATTCCATATTTCATCCAATGCTTCAGACATGGCCATTGGAGCAGTTCTCGGCCAGGAGGAAGATAAAAGGCCATATGCAATATATTACATTAGCAAAAATCTATCTCCTGCTAAATTAAATTATATTGTGACTGAAAAATAATTTTTGGTTGTAATCTATGCTATCAATAAATTCAGACATTATACAACAGGATACCCTGTGGTTTTGTATACTAATCACTCTGCTATTAAATATCTAGCTAATAAACCTGTTACAAATGGAAGAGTGACAAGATGGAACCTTTTGCAGTAATTCGACATAACTATCAAATATTGACCAAGAAAAGAAAATCCAATAGCAGACTTCCTTTCACGAATGCCAAAAACAGATGACTCGGCAGCAGTAGAAGACCAGTTCCCTGATGAACACTTATTCGTTGTCACCATGAAAACACCATGGTATGCGGATGTTGCAAACTGCCTAGCAATGGGAAAATTAGCCAAGCACCTGACGCCTAATGAAAGAAAACAAATAGTACAGCATAGCACTCAGTTCTCTTGGATCGGAGGATACTTATTTCATACAGGGGCCGATATGCACATTCGAAGATGTGTTAGGGAAGATGAAGTCTTCAACATCTTGAAAGCTTGCCACGATGGGCCTTGTGGTGGTCATTTTGCAGACCACGGGATTGGTCACAAAGTCTTGCAGACAGACTATTATTTGCCCACCATTTTTAAAGATGCCAAGAAGTTCATTCAGGCATGCGACAGTTGCCAAAGAATGGGATGCCCTGGGCAGCATGATGAGATGCCCCTGCATTCGCAATTAGTCATTGAACCTTTTGAACGATGGGCGTTAGATTTCATTGGTCCAATAAACCCATCATCTAATCAAAAGACATACATATTAGTCGCAACAGAATATGTGACTAAATGGGTGGAGGCAGAAGCATTACCAAGGGCAACAGAGGACTCGGTGATCCACTTTCTTTTCCAACTATTCGTGTGATATGGCTTGCCTAGAGAAATAATCACGGATGGAGGGCCACAATTTATAGGCCATAAGATTGTTGCAACATTAAAGAATCATCATATCATGCACAGAATCACAACTCCATACCACCCACAGGCAAATGGCCAAGTAGAAAGCACCAATAAAGTAATCGAGGCAATACTCACAAAGACAGTTGCATCACATAGATGTGATTGGGTGACCCGATTTCCAAAAGCCCTGTGGGAATACCACACGACATGGAGAAATACCACGGGATATTCCCCATATCAGCTAGTGTTTGGCAAAGAACCTATCTTCCCAATCGAATTTGAAATCCAGACATTGAGGATAGCTTAGGAGGTAGGCTTGGACTTAAATGAAGCACAGATTAATAGGCTACATCAAATCAATGAATTAGATGAAATTCGGCTATCATCTCTTCAGCACACTGCACTAATCCAACAACAAAGAGCGAAATGGCATGATGCCCTTATCAAGAAGAAGATCTTCCACGAAGGAGATTGGGCAATCTTGTATGATTCTAGGTTCTAGGATTTCCCGAGAAAACTCCAGACCAGATGGTTAAGGCCCTATGAGATACAAGAGGTGCATGATAATGGCACCCTCACATTAGCCACCATTGATGGGTCTGGCTACACTTTTAAAGTGAATGGACATCGAGTACGACTCTATCACAAACCACTTACCAAGGAGTCCTTTTGCCAACAATTATGAGAAGATTCCACTATACAAATTCTTGTTGAGGAGGGCAACCCGTCCACAGTATCGGCCCAATGAATAATTCATTCGTTTTTGAAATTTGTACATAAATTTTCCTTTCTATTTTATTGAATTTGCTTGTATAAATTGTATATAAGTTCTTTTTTTCCTTTGATGTTCCCTCTAAGGAACATTTGTTGTTCCCTCTAAGGAACAGCTGTTGTCCCTTCTAAAAGACAGTAATTTAGTGTGCAGATTTTTCTTGTTGTTCCCTTTAAGGAACAGTTGTTGTTCCCTCCAAGGAATAGTCATTGTTCCCTCTAAGGAACATCAATTTTGCAAACAATTTTTCACTTCTTTCTTTTCGTGTTGTTCCCTTTAAGTAACAGTTGTTGTTCCCTCTAAGGAATAGTTTCTGTTCCCTCTAAGGAACAACAGTTTCGCGTGTATTTGTTTTCTCACTGTTCCCTCTAAGGAACAGTTGTTGTTCCATCTAAGGAACAACAGTTTCACGTGTATTTGTTTTTCTCGTAGTTCCCTCTAAGGAACAGCTGTTGTTCCCTCTAAGGAAACGTTGTTGTTCCCTCTAAGGAACAA
The DNA here is from genome assembly GCA_031772625.1 of Pinus tabuliformis. Classification (NCBI taxonomy): domain Eukaryota; kingdom Viridiplantae; phylum Streptophyta; class Pinopsida; order Pinales; family Pinaceae; genus Pinus; species Pinus tabuliformis. Next base: position 250,469,399 of record CM062805.1, read on the forward strand.
CACTTTCGTGTTTTCCCGTTGTTCCCTTTAAGGAACAGTTGTTGTTCCCTTTAAGTAATAGTTGTTGTCCCCTTTAAGGAATAGCTGTTGTTCCCTCTAAGGAACAGTCGTTTCATATGGATTTGTTTTCCCGCTATTCCCTTTAAGGAACAGTTGTTGTTCCCTCTAAGGAACAACTATTGTTCGTTCTAAGGAATAGCTGATGTTCCCTCTAAGGAACAGCAGTTTCGTATCTATTTGTTTTTTCGTTGTTCCATCTAAGGAACAGCTATTGTTCCCTCTAAGGAATAGTTGTTGTTCCCTTTAAGGAACAGTGATTCCGTGTGTCTTTGTTTTCCCGCTGTTCCATCTAAGGAACAGTCATTCTTCCCTCTAAGGAACAGCTGTTGTTCCCTCTAAGGAACAACAATTTCATGTGTATTCGTTTTCTTGTTGTCCCCTCTAAGGAACAGCAATTTCGCATCCAATTTTTTCTTGCTTTTTGTTGTTCCTTATAAGGAATAGCTGTTGTTCCCTCTAAGGAATAGCCGTTGTTCCCTCTAAGGAACAATGATTTTTTTCGGCATGTATTTCCTTTTTTCTTCCCTACAGGGAACAACTGTTGTTCCCTCTAAGGAACAGCAGTTTCGGTGTGTAGTTTTTCCTCTTGCTATTCCCTCTAAGGAACAACAGTTTCGGTGTGCAGTTTTCTTCTTGTTGTTCCTCCTAAGGAACAGTTGTTGTTCCCTATAAGGAACAGCACTTTCGTGTATATATCCTATTGATGTTCCCTATAGGGAACAACACCATTTGTGTGTGTTTTTCATTTGTTTTTCCTTACAGGGAACAGTTGTTGTTCCCTCTAAAGAACAACACCTTTTTGTGTGTTTTTTTCTTGTTGTTCCCTATAAGGAACAACAACCTTTGTGTGAAGTTTTCTTTTGTTGTTTCCTTTCGGAAATAAGCACTTTGTGAATTTTATTTCCTTCCTTTGCTCACTCTTTATGATCCTCTATAGGGCAAGTATACAAATATATGTGTAAGGATACAAATTTGAAGCTTACTGGAACAAGCAAATCGAATATTATCATCTTTAATGAGATTTCTTTGTATTGATCGAAAAAGAAAGGACACAAACATCTATATCACTTCATTGTCCTTATTTTCACTATAAATCGAATTGATTGATTATTTGTACCATGCTGGTTCTTCCCTAACCCCTATAATTATCTCTGTTCATTATCATCAAATAAGGTTAAGGGCATACTTTTTTCTATTGATATGTCCAGACTTCTTCCACCATCCCTACTCTTAATGAGAGTTGAGCCACCCTCTATATGTAAAAAGGAAGTGATGTCTAATATATCCTCTATCTGAAAAATCATAGAATTGTTAATATATATATATATATATATATATATGTGTGTGTGTGTGTGTGTGTGTGTGTGTGTGTTTACTAACAATTCTATGATTTTTCAGATAGAGGATAGGGGGTCTCATCATGAGCCAACCTACCATGATCATAAGGAAGCAGCGAAGTGGCATTCCCACTATGGCCACCACACTAGGGATATGGTCCAATGGATGCATCAGAAGAATAAAGTCCTTGGAACAGGAGGTCTCATCACGAGCTGGCCTGCCCACCTTTCGCTCCTTCCCAGTGAATGACAATGTATTTATCTGGTTACCAAGCCAGCACATTGGTCTCTACTCTGACATTATAATGCACTTTCCTAATTATACATAGAGGATTATGGTTCCAAAGGGTGAAAAAGCAACTCTATCGAGGTTATAAACACCTGCAGGCAACAGAAGCTCTGTTGATGGTATTGGAGTCGTATTTTCAACATCAATAGTTATTATAACTCCCTTTTCTTATTTTTTACCATTACTACAGAGAGATTATGTTCCTAATCTATTTTTGAACCTTTATGCATGCGATATCTTTTAAAAATAAATCATAGTAGTTTAAGTGGAATGATGACGGCAAAGTATCTTTCCTGCGTCAAATGTCCTTTTTCCTTTTTGAATCACTTCACGGCATCTCCACACTTATTGATAATTTTTGTTATATGCATTGATTTCAGCATTCTGATATATTTTGCGATCCTATCATTAATATGCATACCTTGCCACTTTTATCACCCCTGTACTTCACCACCAGCACGTCATTCCTTCACTCATTCGGTCGAAGGCGACCTATCATTTCAAAGGGGGGAGAGGAGCAACCTCCAATGTATTTATGTATGCGTGTCAGTCCTTTATTCGATTGTGCAGGGCAATACGACATTCCATGATTACGGAGTAAGTGGTACAATAGCAAGTCCTAGTTAACGGTATTCATGCCTGTAAAGTATCATCCGAAATAACCATTATAACAACTTGTTGTTCCGTCACTCGGCTCTGTCTATTGCTGTGATATCTCTTCTACACTAACTGTTTGTAGAATCCAGGTAGTATGGGAGGGAGAATAGTATGTAGGGAGCCACTAATACTGGTTGTTTCTGATGCAGCCAGAGAAATTCTAGCCCAAGCCGGGTGGATAACATATTTCACACGATTTCAACAACCCAACGAAGCAATTGCTATTGAATTCCTACAAAATTTACAGAATGGGCAATCTATGATAAGAGGGAGGCAAATCACAGTGTCAGATGCGGTGATAGCTGAAGTGTCTGGATTACCAACAGAAGGACCCGTATGGGCTAATAAAAGATTAAAGTTGCAGGATGCTATTGTAGTCTTCAAGGATGAGGGACAGGACCTGATCATCAAAGGCAAAGGAGTTCGACCATCATCCCTTGGAGAACCGTGGGGAGAACTAGCCAGAGTCATCCAGAACTACATCACATGTGACGGGCGAAAAGACATGGTAAGGCTGCGTCAACTTAAACTCCTAGCAGTTTTGAAACAAAAATGTTCTGTGAATTTGCCTGCATATTTGAATTTTTTGTTGCATGACACCGCTCGAAGCATGAAAAAATCCCAACATATAGAAATCGTCGTGAGCCACCACTGCTTGATTAGGCTAATAGTGAGTTACAACCTCACCCAGCAGCAATCAAGTTGGGAGGAATTAGTATTTTCCATTGAAGGGGGCCTAGCTCTGCCTATGCCTAACCCTGTTCCAAAAAGGAAGAGGACTACCCTTACAGCAAACACTCCCCAAAAGCGCAGACATTCCGCTAGGCTGAGGACAAACTTAGGAGCGGCTGAAAATCCCTAAAGCAGTATCAGCTAGCCCATAGAATTGTCTAGCCTGGGAAATGAACAACAATTGTGGGTAGAAGGCCAAGATAACCCTGAGTCAGACCATGGGGAAGAATCAAGGCATTCTGGAGAAGAAGAAAGAAATGAATCAAAACTCCCCTCAACATCAAGTCCCCTAGGTGATTCACTGCATCATATCGAATTGGCCCAGATTTTGGCCAATATGAATGATTTCATACAGCCCGAAAGCCCGCTCAATTTGAACATTGGAGCAACCCAATCTGCAGAGCACTCTAGACACGATAGAATTATATCAGAAAACATAAGCTGCGAAGCAGAAACAAGGGCAGAGGCCACTCAAGAAGAGGTGAACTAACTTGGTGATATGCCTCTAGAAGAACCCAGTCTGGAAGGCCTAAATACAGAGAATGTAGGCCAAACAAGAGAAATAGAAACAAACTAGGGAGAGGACACAGTTCTTGTAGAACAAAATAAAGATGAGCAATCAACCTCATTAGGAGAAGAGACGATTAGCAGAACAATTGTTCCTCCTAAAAAGTAGAAAAATAAAATTAAAAAGCTTAGGAAGGAACAATAGAGGCTGTGGAAAATAGTAAAAAGGCTCAGGTGAAAGATAAGAAAATTAGCAGTGGGGAAAGTTCCAGACAAAACCCCGAAAACAATCAAAGCAACCATTCAAACTGAATTACATGAAACAAAAGCTACGAGGACTCAAACTGAGCCCATACTCACTGAACTTGTTAGGGAATAGCATGCAATTTTTGCAGAAGCAGCTACCCAAACATAGGCTATACCTTCTCATGACTTAGCTATTTAGACGAAGATGGTACCCTCCTATAACATGGCTACCTAGAGGCTTGGGCCTCCTACAACAAAGAAACACAAACAATAGGCATCCATTCTCATAGCAGGAGTACACAGACAAATACCCAAGCCATAGATATCATGACAAGAAGTGACCCCAACATAGTGAATCTTCAAGAAGATTTAGCTCAGGCTTGGCTTACCATAGAACGGCTTGAGCTAGACACTGTCTCCTAGCAAAAATACCAAAAATTATAGAGGCAACTTCGGGACATGAATACATCAAAAAGTGAGACCTTCGATAAATACCGAAAGGCAGAGGAAAGAATTGAGAAAATTAAGCTCAGATTAGAGAAGGTCATGAGTCAAATAGATACTATTTGCTCATTGTACACTGATGTCTTGGCATGCAGATCCCCTGCCAATAATTATGCTTTATTTTTGCTAGAAAGATACTTGCAGCTGAAAATCAAAGCCGTCAGGGCTAGAAAACCGATAGAATTAAAAACAATTGAGGATTTCATAAACTGTTGCAAACAACATGGGGTAAAAGTTCAGAGATTGCTGTGTGAATTTTATTTACATAATTTTGTATTAGAGGAAGAAATCGAAAAGAACCCCAGTCCTTTTGTGGGGGATGTGCAATTCCAAGCTTTTATTTCATTCATTGTTAATCAACTGAAATGGTTCAAGGCTCATAACACGTTCTAGAGGTAGGAAAATGGACTGGACCTTTGGGTCAGAGGTGAACCAAAACACCCATTACAAATGTTGGCCAATCACAAAAGTTTGATGAAAAGGGAAGGAGTAATCAAAATTTTGGGGCCTATTCAGAAAGAGATTGTCCAGAAGGGAGTAGAATACTTCCTCTCCATTCAGGAAAGCTCCTTGGCTGCAGCCAAGTTCATGTGGTCCTGGACAATGTAAACTTTGAAACGGGAACTATAAACTCAAAACGGGAACTCTGGCCAAAAAATCCCCAAAAAACATCAAAAACAGTGTTGAAAACGAAAAGTGTGTATACTGGAACGATGATTTTATTTTTTAGGGGTCAATTTTGAACATGTTTTAAAAATGGCAGTGACTACAAAATTTATATAAAATTTTCGTGCAAAATATAGCTTCAAAATGAAAAAGTGATGATACTAGAACGATGATTTTTTTTTTAGGGTCAATTTTCAAACTTTTTAAAAAATGCTAGTAAAAACAAATTTTTATGTGCCAAACAAAGTTGTTTATGAGGAAAAAAACACATTAATGTTTTTGGTAGAATATCATTTTTCTTTCCTAAGTATAAATTCAACATGTTTTCAACCATTACATGCCATGGTTATTACACCTAAACATAGATGGACAAATTTACCATATCACATCAAGCACATTTTCCTGATTATCCTTATTTTAATTTTGAGCATGACAAATTCATAGGAGGCCAGGATTTCGCTAAAAAGAGGAACTAGAGTCAGATCACTGTGAATCTCCTCTAATGACCCTCGCTAAACTGATCACCCTCTCCATAAAATATGTTCACAAAAAGTTCACAAGGAATCCCAGAAGCAAGTTTCATTTGTTCTAAATCAAATCAGTTACACCTCAAGAACCTTATTACTCCCTCATAAATGTGTTCCCGAGAAATGAAGGTAGGATAACTTCATTTGCTATCAATAAATCCCAAACCTAGATGCTAGAGGATTTTCTCTCAAGAATGAAATAATTGGAAAAAACAAGCAAGTTCCCAGAAGATAACTCTAGTGTCAATCACAATCCTAATAATGCATCATCAGTGAAATCATACCCCAAATGTAGGGAGAATACGATGAGCTACCTATGACCACTCGATTTACTTTGATTAGAGTATCTAAGGCCATAATAATAATCTATTTTAATTTCTTTCCAAACCTTTAAAGGAAGGTCACTATCATTGTCATCTTATGAACCACAATAATAACTTTGATGGCGTTTTAAATATAGTTACATGGTATTTTTTGTTTGTCTTATTTTGTTGTAGGTGACTCATGAGGAGCACATGGACGCTAATACCACAATGGGAAACACAACCAAAATGAGCAAACTAAGTTTGGACCTCCATTAACATCAATTACCACTGAGAAAGGATTACATTTATCAAATTCACTGCGAATATCTTAACAACAGCATAAAAACATCTCCCTTGGCAACAATTCTAAAAAGTCAATTAGGTCAAGAATTTACACCCAATATAAGGAGACACCCCTATTAATATGGTTATTTAGTGCGTTGCTTCCCCCACTATTATCAATTAGATGTTACCCATCCTCATATCTAAATAAAAGAAAAGGGAGAAATAAAATAAATGAAAAGCACCCCAATGGGGGAAGTAACGAGGGATATAAAAACCTTTTATGGGATTATGAACATCTAGTTGGTAGTAAATGCTTATTATTTCATTGTGGTGATTACATTGTAGACATAGAAACTCATTAATATTGGAAGAATACTTTTAGAAATCCTTGAGTCATATTTAAGGAGTCAATAATAACCCTAATGACTTCACAACACACCCTATTACCAACTATCTTATATCTGACATTGACTTCACAACACACCCTATTACCAACTATCTTATATCCGACATTTAGTCATTAATTTGATCTTGTATCTATCATTTAGTCATTAATTTGATTATTTTCTTATTATTCAGTTATATAATTATATCATATTATGTTTGATCCTAAATCAAATATTTATCAGAGTGAGGAAAAGATACTCCAAACTATACTCACCAGAAACTACAGTAAATAAATGGGAAACCTACATGAATAAAACAAAACTACCTTGCAATTAGATTGAGACTACACTTACTGAGAAATCAGTAGGTGTATGTGTAATCTTTAAAATATCCAAATCGATTTCCCATGTTGTATAATCTATGGGTTTATCCATGAAATTCTCACCATATTCCAAAATCAACAAAGAATGGATTTACGAGACTAATAAATCATATTGTGTTTCATTGATTTATTGTAACTAGCTTCCTTTAAGATGCTTATGGGCTCTTCAAATTATTTTCTCTTGAATAAATAAATATTTGACATTTTCACCATTTATGAAAATCAAATTTCCACCCTCCTCTATTCTTATTTCATTACCTTCTTTTTTAATCTTGAACATTGGTTTTGTCCCATCCTCTTTTTTCTCCTTAGATATTAGCACTTCTAGGTTTTCTTAGGCTTCCACCCCCTTATTTTATCATACCCATATTTCCTTATTTTCGCAATACACCTCTTAAAATATTGTGCCATGGAATATCAATCATCTAAAAGGAACTTTCCAATAGTCCAAATGTTGATTGAATATTACGCATCCAAAGGACATATCCATGTAATTAGCTATGTTTTACATTTAGAATAGCTAGTAAGATAATAAATTTGGTTTTGAGAATTTTTGTATCCATTTATCCACCCACACCATAAATTATATGATACTTAATATACAATGAATTTCCAAAAAATTCCATATTACAAGGAACCATCTAAATTCCACACTACCAAATATTTTAGGTTCATAATAAAATAATATATTTAATATTTACAAAAAAATCTTTAAAAATATACACTAATTACTTATTTATCAAACCAACCACCCTTGTAATTTATAACATAAAGAAATAACATCTATTAATATAAAATGTTGAATATAATACAAAATATTAAACCGTGTAATTTAATATTTAAGCAAAATCTCAATGAAAAAAGTTTGGAAAAAACAAAATTTTCTATTTACTAGGATAATTTAATTATCTTAATTTTTCTCATAGATTTAAATTTGATAAATCTACGCATTATAAATTTATAAATTATATGATTTTTACTTAGCTTTCCAAATTATAAATTTATAAATTATATATTTTTTACTTTACTTTACAATGACATGATTATTATAGATTTCTACATATTTCATTTGCTGTAAATTTCTTATGCATAAAACTACATCCATCCACCATTATCATTTATTAACGTATGCCATTCACAGTAAATGAATGCTCGAATCTGTAATTGTGATTAAAAAACTGCGAAGAATCTAATATCGTGAACTCTAATATCCAGTGCATCGTTCCTAAGCCGAACTCGAATTGCCATTTTAATTCGCAAATCGAATCGAACCGTCGAATTTACGAATTTTTTTCAGCAATACGGCCGAATTTGGTAACTATGGTATACGGCATTTCAAAAGATGAGCTCCGCACACCCATTTCCCGTTCTCTTTTCTTCTACTTTGAGGCGAGTTGCTTGGGCTATTAGAGTATTCGAGCAATCGGGTGGTGGGGTGATTATGAGAATCGCCTCGCCACCGCCCTGCCCACCACCGCCCTGCCACCAGTGGTGGTGGCAGGGTGGTGGCGGGGCGATTCTCATAATCACCCCACCACCCGATTGCTCGAATACTCTAATAGCCCAAGCAACTCGCCTCAAAGTAGAAGAAAAGAGAACAGGAAATGGGTGTGCGGAGCTCATCTTTTGAAATGTCGTATACATGCACAAAGAACTTTGACCATCAGCGCATGGTTCTGCAAATTATAATACTGATGCTGATGGCGATTGTGATTGTGCAGAAACTCTTCCAGGAGCTCCCAAGCGCACTGAAGCTCCAATCCCTGGATCTTCTAATGTTGTTTCAATGAAATATGAGATAGAACATGTTGATGTCAATCTCAATGTTTCAGGAACCCATCAATGCGATAAAGCTCCAGTCTCTGAATCTCTGAATCTTCTGCGGAAATTTGAGGGAAAAAACGTGAATGTCAATCTCAATGTACTAGGAGCCCCCCAATGCAATGAAGCTTCATCCTCGGGATCTTCTAATGTTTCAATGAAATATGAGGGAGAAGATGTGGATGTCAATCTTAACGTTTCAGAAGCCCCCTGGTGTGATGAAGATCCGTCCTCTTCCTCTTCCAGAGGTGCAACTAAATCAGATGTCATTAACACCATATTACATAAAGATATTGAGGAAATCGACGGGAAAAAAGTGGATGTCAATCTCGATAACCTTATGGAGCACATATCTGAGCTTTTGAAACTAAGAGAGGAATGTGGTAACAGGTCCAGATATAACATCTTTCTGAACACCATAAAAAAATAAAAGAAATTTGGGCTTTAATATAATTATACTCGACTTTCAGTTTTAGTAGCAAGTGATGAACCTCTCAATGAGGACTAATTATACACACCAATTTAGAAGCAAAATCTAATGCTGATGACAGTAACTCCTTAAAGTTCTTCAAGTCGGTTCCCCATGACAATATGGCATTTAATTTCTTGAAGCATGGAACATCAGGCCAAGGGAAATTGCTGGGATTCGATGCTTTTTTATTTCGAAGCATTTCCTAAGAAAAAACACGAAATGAATTATATATTTCAAATCCAATATTACAGTAATTATAATACTATAGAATAATATAATTCACAATCTAATTATAATATAATTCTGATGGATATGAAAGATTGTGATGTACCTCCTCTCTTAGTTTCAAAAGCTCAGATATGTGCTCCAAAACAATTTTATTATAATGAATTATTGGCTTTAGTATGCAACAAAACAAGATATCAACAACAAATTACTAATTTAATGAAAAGAACGAAATACGTCAAGATGATATCTTCACTTTTAAGTATATTTTGAGCTATCATCTTCGCTTTTAAGTATATGTTCAACTGTCATCTTCGCTTTTAAGTATATGTTGAGCGGTGATTGCTCTTTGTTGGGAACAATATATTTGTGCATTTACGTGGGGTGATATTTATCTTTAATATTTTTTGCGTTATATATTTATTTTTTTTATTAAAATCTTTTCAAATTTACCCATTTTCATATTAAATGTTTTGAGTTAGTCTAATTACAATTTGTGGTTTATTAATATTGTTATTAATCTTAAAATATTTATTGTAATTTATAACTTTGAATACATTTAACAAATAATGTTAATTAACCAAATTAGCATGGATATTAATTTTTATTTTAGCATTTTAATTTCTTTTGATAAAGTAAGTTTGTAAGTTGAAAAGTTGTATTCACTTTTTAAAAGTCATAAATATTTAAATGGAATATGGTATGTACATCTCCATATCCTAAACAAGAGAATTGTCGCCCAAATTAATTGTATATATTTATTGCTATCCAAAATAAGTTCCAAGATAAGTTTCATACATCTATTATGGTTTGTCACTTTCCATTTTCTCCATTTTTATGTTTAAATTCTTTCAATTTAATTATTATTTCAATAATTTATGAAAGTTACACCTTATTTCTTTTTATTTAAATTTAAGAAGATTTCCTTTTTTCCTAATTGGAATTTTTCTTCACTTGATTAACATTGGTAGTGGATGATATGTAGTGAGTTCTTTTTATATATTACAATTCACCATTATTAAATTAGTTGAGTTTGTTTTATTAATTTTGAAAATTGGTATAAAATTGATATAAAATGTTTTAAAGTGATTTCATGTTTGTGAAAATATTGAATTTTGATAAAAATGAATGTTGAGTAGAATGATAAATAAATTCTATTTTATAAAAGTGACATGGGCATTGAGGAGGTGACATGGGCATTGAGTATGTGCTTGCATTACCATCTTTTCTTAAATGGTATTTGAAATAGTTATTCAATAAAATTTCTAAACATTTCAGCCTTTCATTCAGCAAAGAATTAATGCTCTTCAATTTCTTCCAGATGCAATGCAAGAAATTGGATTGAAGAAAGGGGACTTTAGTGAATCATGTGCGGCAAAAAAGGCAAAGGAACCCCAATCACCATTACATGGAATGTTTGGAAAGACATACATTGGGAGATTCACAGACATCAAAGACCCATTAGAAGACGAAAATGAGCAAAACGAAACAGAAAATATTGTGGAAGAAGACAATGATGAAACTCTAGAGGACGAAGAGTTTGGTTTACGTGACATTGTTGATTAAATTTAAGTTATGCTTGGAAATCGAGCTTTGCAATGTTTTGACTTTGACATTTTATGAAAAGAATAAACACTCAATTAGGGTTGTTATACGTTCAATATTTGTAATATGTGATTTTCGCATTGATTTTTAAGTTAATCATTTTTTTTTGAAAAAAAAAGTGATTATTATTATTTTTTTGACATGAAATTCATAAAAAAAAGCTATTATTGAACCATTTTTAGTTAAAATTATCGTATAAAAATTGTGATTTTGACATGTCAATTCTAGCAAAAAATTATCAAAACGTGTAGTTTTTTAGTTATATTTATGTTAAAAATGGTTATTTTTATGTCCATTGTTAAAAAATATTGTTTTTTAGAAACAATTATTTCATGTGAAGCGAAAAATTAATTAAGGATGTATAAATATGTAGAATATCGAAAATTCTAAATATCGACCTCCTAATTTAAAAATGCAAAACAATAAAAACCTCACTAAAAAAAAGTTAAAATAAAAATAAAAAACAAGAAAATGTGAAGAAAACGACCACTTCAAAAATGATCAAATTTACAAAATAATTATTTACATTTTATACATTAGAAAATTTAAAGCCAAAAAACAGGGCTTTTAAAAAAAGGGGGTGATACAGAATACTCACTTTTTTAAATCAGCATGAAAATCACTACCATTCAAAAACGTAATGTACATAAAACTATCCTTCCCATGACATTCCTTCCAAAAACTATGCTCTAAAAAAAACATGTTCGTTCTGCATCACCCCTTTTCAAAATCAGGTCACTTTTTTGCTATCTCTACGAAACGGGTAACAGTATCAGTTCCTGTTTCAAAGTTTACATTGTCAGGACAGTTTCCAATAGCAATGTACAAAATAGAGAGCCATTTAATTATAAAAATTTTAAATTTTTTGTAGAACACTTTGTCACTTATAGCAATCTCATCTTAAGAGAAGGCCCTTATTGGCTAGGTTGTCGGTTCCGCAGCCCTATTATTTGGTATCTTGCTGAAGGGTACAAGGCTATATATGAACTACCTGAAGGACAGACAGGGCACATCTTTAAGCTCTTGGCTAAGAATCATGGTTTTAGACCACTTTACAACATTCCTTCTCCAAGTTACTCCTTGACTACTCTGCATACGAACTACATGCTTTTCATGAGGACATGAAAAAGGGTAAGCAGGGGAGTATGTTGGGTTATAGAAAAGGTATGTATTTACTATTAAACTCATCATCTTTTTCCTTTATTCTTATCCTTTCTATATCCCAATGCGTTAATCTATTAAGGAATTATGGTAAGAAATGAAGAAATTATCTGCAGTTACGACTTAGCTAATTATTACCTTCCTTTATGTAGGAAAACAACAAAAGGGGCAAATGTTGTTTCCTAAGAAGGAACAACAAGAATCGACAAGCTAAGGAAGGAACGCGGCGGTTACAGATACGGCCAAAAGCAAATCAGCAGGATCAGTGCAGGAAAGGAAATGATGTTTGAAGATCGAAAACTATTGTGAATCCCTCAGGATCGAGAAATCCTGGGGGATCACGTTTATCATTTATCTTTTTACCCTTTCCAATTATAAAAGGAGATGTTTTCTAAGAAGAAAGGGGAGGAGGAATTTCTATATTATTGTAATTGTAATTGTAAGCACAGACTCTCGTTGTTGAGAAGAACACGAATATATTGTAATGCTCATTTAGTTTGATGATTAATATATAAGTAAAGTTGTTGTTCCCTCGCATTTCCTGAAGTAACTTAGAAGTGTTTCCCTGGCGGCTAAGGGCCCGGCCTCTGGTGGATTCAACTGCTCTTCGTGTGTCATACATTTCCAATTCTCGCAAGTGTGATGGTTTGATAGTATTCTCGCTTTCTATGATTTTATCGTTGCGATGTTTATTATTTTCCAGTGATGACAAAATATATTTACTTTATGTAATTTGTAGGATTGTCATTGATTCAATTTTCTTTCATTTCAAATCCAGTTTCTTAGATAAATATTCCACTTGATATAATTAAATGTAAAGAGTATTAAATATTGATGTTGAAACTCTCAGATTGATATTCATTTGTTGTTTAGATTAATTATTGAGGATTGGGTTTGATTTAGATTAAATCAGTTAAAGAGGGATGAGTTATCACTACTGTACTCTCAACTGATGTTGTTGTTACTTTGATGAATGTAAGATTTGATTTAGTTAAAAGATTGAGTTTTCTTTAATTACAATTGGAATTTACTAGATGCATTTGTTTACTCTTGTATTTAAAAGATCTGTACTGGAATTTAGAAACATTACTCTCTGAGTAAACAGCAGCCACACACTGTATACACTCTTGAAATAAGAAGATTTGCCCTGATTGATAATTATTGTGAGGATAATTAGGAGTTTTAAAAGGCACATTTTATCAATCAACAAGTTGTCTTAAATTCCCCTTTAATCCTTCAAATATTCCCTTACGCAAAAATAGAATAAACAAATATTTCTTTTGGGTCTTTAGACCACCAACTTGTGTCCAAATCCCACCACTTGGGTACATTTCCCACAAAACCTCATTTTTGTGGGTCAAATCCACACAACCTAGTACCCCAAGGGTTGTGGGAGTACCTCCCAAGCTACACTTTCAAGACTCTTAGCGAAGGAGGTTCTTTTACTATTCAAAAGTAACTCGTCAACAACACTAACCCAATCTCTAGCGTCCACTACTGCAACATACCCTATAGAATGAACAACACTATCCTCAATAGTTTCCTTAGCACCATAAGCCTCTCGCTTCCTCTTTTCATAATAGGTATTCAAACCATTCCATGGTTCCTTCTTGCCAACTATAGAAGTCTCCTTACTCCCCACTAGTCATGCACTCTTCTTGGGTTGCAGATTCTCACTCTGAACCTAAAAACTCCCTCTTGAAATTGACTCCCTTTGAGCCTTGGGAACCTGCTTCTTTGTTATACAAACAGCTCACAAAATAGAAGAAAATATAGATCAACGACTTCAAAATCAGCCTCTTCAAGGGGGCAGCCTCCTTTACATTACACAAATGAACAACTCTTGGATGATACAAATGACAAGACCTCCTTTCTATATATAGGAGTCTAAGGGGTCATAATATAATTAGAGCCGACATAACAATAATAATGTAAGGGCACAATGATAACAATAGTGGGCTTCTATGGAGCACAATAATAACAATATGGGGACAACATGGACATAATAATAACAATAAGGGGCTACAATGACAATAATAATAAGGGAATACACTAGTATTATAGGGACCTAAAATGCCTCTCTACTTCAAAAAAGCGTTTTCCTCAATGTTTGAGTAGTTCTGGATGCTTTTGTATAAAATTCTCATCCTCCCATGTGGAATCTTCAGCAGGTAAGTTCTTCCACTTGATGAGATATTATGAGATTGATCGATTTCGTAGCTGTCGAGTTCTTGTTTTTGTGACTGCTTCAAGTTCCAATATGATTTTTCCTTCCTCATCAAGTTCTAGAAATATTGTTTGAACTGGAAGCTTGCCACCTATAACCTTCTTTAAGCATCAAACATGGAAAACTAGGTGCACTTGGGAAGCTGCAGGAAGCTCCAATTTGTATGCCATAGTACCAATCTTTTGCAACACCTTGTACAGACCATAATACTTTGGTGATAATTTATTATCCTTCTTAGCTTTTGTTACTTTTTGTGAGAGTGAAATTTGTTGCACTTGGTCTCGTAATTTTGATATATCATGTTGCATTTCTTCCTCTTCTTCATGAATCATGGTAGAGATTTTAGGTTTCTTACTAGGTGTTTCCATTTTCTTTCTTTGTATCACCAATTAATGATAATTATGCTTCATTGTGTCCTTTGAATTCCTTCAAACTAATTTTTCAAACCAAAATTATGCAAAATTTTAAAAAGACTACACAGATTTTTTGTCTTTGTAGGATCTCTATATTGAATCTGTTGTATCTATGTAATTTTGGATCTCCAAGGTCTGACATTTTGTCATGAGGTATCCCTCTGAGTCCTCGTTCCAACCCCACAAGTCTGATGAATATTGGATTCTCCAAGAAAGAGTTATTCCAAATGTCCCACAATGGCTAGATTATAGACTAGTTCAGTAGATAGAAGTTGTACGAAGGGCCACGTGTCACTATTTCAACCTTTGGACCTGCAAATGATAAATAAAAAACTACAGTCTATTCTATTTCTATTCATTTTTACAAAATTTCAATCTGATGCTCAGAGAGAAAGTTATGACGATTTTCCCCAAGTCACCTGCTTGAGATAGAATTTGGGAGCCTGGAAAAATCTTAACTTCCTTGGATCATATCTCTGAAAATGTAGTGAGACAAGATCTGAAATTCATACCCAAGGTTCATCAAGATTTCAGATCAAATGGGTTATAATTGTAGCATCTGAAACATTTTAGAAAAAAAGTTATAGCGAACATGCCACAATGACCTGTTTGAAGCAGTGAAACCTTAGAATCCAAAGTTCTGATACCAATTGTTATGCAACTAGCTCACAAAATAGAAGAAAAGATAAATCAACAACTTCAAAATCAGCCATTTCGAGGGGGAGACCTTCTTTACATTACACAAATGAAAAATTCTTGAATGATACAAATGACAAGACCTCCTTTCTATATATAGGAGTCTAAGGGGTCACAATATAATCAGAGCCGGCATAATAATAATAACGTAAGAGCACAATAATAACAATAGTGGGCTTCTATGGGGCACAATAATAACAATATGGGGAAAACGAGGGCACAACAATAACAATAAGGGGCTACAATGACAATAATAATAAGGGAATACACTAGTATTATAGGGACCTAACTCCAATAACTTCTACAGTAGAGTTAGAGACTTTAGGATTGAGTATTGCTTTCTCATCTCAAAATATCACCTCAAGCCCCTTTGCCTTTGATCATTGAGACAAACAACATGTCACACTTGAGCTTTGGTACCCACAACAAACTTGAACTCGTAGCAACCCACCTATCTCCATCCTAAATGGCACTGATCCAAGTTGACTCAACTCTCGATTTAACCAAGATCTTTTGATTTTATGATGTGATTAGAATTGCAATTAAAATAGCATAATTGAACATATATGCATGTTGTAAAGAAGAGGAACATGACAATCATAAGCAACATAAAACTCAAGACATTGATAACGGAGTTCATCCAGGAGGGACTATGTCTCTGGGCCTTGGTGTCAAGATGGTGTAGGTCGCTGCATTAAGTGTTGTCAATAGTGATGATGTACATAAGAGGTGACGTCGCTATCATACAAGGAAAATGGTCTCACGCAGGAGTGGATCCAAGAGGTGTTCCACTACAGGAACTTTCATTCAAAAAAGACTCCTATCAGTATGACATAAACTCATGCATGATGATAATGAACATCCCGCCAACATGGCATAAAAGGGATCTCAATGCAATCATACATGGTGACACATGAGTATCCCATCAACATAACGACAAAGGGATCTGAATCATGACAACAAGTACATCCCACAAATGATTCTGCATCACATCAAGCAAGAATCATGAGACAAGTAAGAGACAAGATCCCACATCAAACATCAAACAGGGATCTGTGCAACACAATGCATAGCAAAAAGAAGTACATGAACACACTGCATATACCTCACATCCTGGGGCCATTTGAAGAAAAGGATGTCAAACTACTAAAGTTGGTTGTACCATCAATCTCACGGTGTCGGATCTCATGGAATGATTGCTCGCACGTTGAATGCTAACACTCCACTTTGAAAAGTGGCCGAAAAATGAAATGAGCAAATGGAAAATTTGAATATGCCATCAGATTTGTAGCGTAGAATAGTGCAAAATCGACTGCCAATTTTCTGAATTCTGAGAAAATGGAAATCTGGGGCTTAAGGAATCTTTTAGATTCTCCCTAGATTCCTCAGAGATTTCCTCCTCTGGATCCTCTGCAAATCTGTTGCTCAGATCTAAATTATGATTGCGCCATCAAGTTCGTGTCGCTGAGAGGTGTAAGATCAACATAAAATTTGTCCAATTTGGATACTGCAAAAATTTCACCCTCCTGAGAATTTCGCCCATCATGGTTCTGCTTGCCTCTTCTCTGGGCTCATGGTTCCACCTGCAATAAATTAATTAAAAAATTACGTCTCGATTTTCGTGCACGCTCCTAGTTCCTCCATGCTTGGGCGCATTGATGAAATAAGGGTTTATAAAAAAATTTGGGCGGACTTTTCAAAAATGTGGTTGGCGCATTGGTGAAAATAAGTAATCGTTGAGGGGTCGAGGGATCAAATCCCGCCCCTCCTTTTTTTATTACATAATAGTTCTAATTAACCAAAATAGGGGTGGGTTTGCCGATCCGGTGGCCCGCTCCCCATAAATCTCGCCATAATGCCTTACATTTTGGGTGTGGTGCATTAATGAACACATGTTAAAAAGGGGCGTTTGTTGTTTGGTTGGTTGAGTGATGGGGCCGTCGGTGGGGGCCGGCCCACGTGGGTCGGGTGTGTTCAATCCCCATCGGTCCCGCATTGATTGTATGCATGTATGGTATGAGGTTTGGGGGTGTGGACCGAGTCCACCAGAGGTGGCCTGCCTACCCCATGTGTAATATAGTTATGGTGTGTGATTGGAGGGTTCGACGGGGTAATGGCTGCCAACCGAAAAATAAAGTTTGCTTTATATTTTAAATGTGCGGTTGGGAAGGGAGGTGGCGGGGGTCATGGCCCGCCACCTCATATTATATTTATTTTTGTTTTTATTAGAACGGGGTTTTTTTTTAATTGTCTAACATAAGGGGTATTAGACAAATTAAAGAGGCAACAATTTCACCTACTTTCACGAGCTAGGTTTCATGCTCCGGGGTCAGTCAAATTGTAAGACACTTAAACCTCGCCCACAGTGAAACTTTGACCAGAACTTTGACTGGATCGTTCTCCCTCATACGAGCTCAAATTGACGAACCGTTTGCACTGCTGCGATCAGGACAGCAAGATCTATGCTCTGGTTTTAGTTCAAAAGCATTCTGATCACTTTGATTTTCGAACTTCCATAAGCCCTCTTTGTCTTGTGTGTGTCCCTGGAGCTACCTGGATCAATCCTCCCCACTGAAGAGCTTTTGGTCCTCACCCTTGGAGCTACCTTCTTTACAACTTGTCTGCACTTACAAATGTTTAATAAGTCACCCTTCCTTCTCCTTCACCTTTGTCCTTCGGAGACATAAGTGATGAGCCGACACCTGCAACCTCTGCAAGCCTTTAGTACATTGTTTTTCAAATTACATGCTTGACTTACATGACCAACTAATGACCCAAGCATCCCATACTTACCACGAGTTTATAACACATACTCGGTGGTTAGGTTTACATCGAAATGGAAACAATCCCCCAGCTACGAAAACAAGGCCAACATATCATTGTTGCTTCAACAAGCGATGGAAAACATATCATCACTACAACACATGATTTACAAACATAAGGCCAAACACTATTGTTTCCTTGACAAGTGATGGAAACACAATATCACTTTCACAGTTTATCATGCAACTCTGAATAAGACCAACTATCATTGTTTCCTAACAGGTGATGGAAAACACATCACTTTTACATCTTAAAATGCAACAAATAATTTACAAAAGCACGACCATGACAAGCTAACATATCTAGAAACCATTGTTCACTTATCGCTATGAATGGGTCATCCCCCTATGGTGATTTTGCTTGTCGAACAATTATTTCACCTGGTTCATGCACCGACGATTTGTCTTTAAGGTGTTGCTCTGGATGGAGCCTCCAACAAGTGGCTCTTTGATGGCCACTTCTGTCGCAATGAATGCAATAGTTTTTCTTCCTCCATATCTACTTAACATGTTTCTTTTCCTGCTGTTGGGAGGGTCATTCATGTCTTCTCCTTTTCTGTTTCGTTATTCTTTTCCAACACTTAGAAAATGTATGGTTATGTAATCCACAAAAGGTACATGTTTTTCAATGTCATGTTTTACGTTCATCATTAAAAACATGATTATAATCGAAATGATCATTTGAATATCAAGATTGGTTATAACTTTCCTTGCCGTCTCTAATGTCAGTATGGTGATGAGAGCTTGCCTCAACTCTCTCCCTGTAATGGGCATTGCCATGGGATGATGGGGTTGTGTTCCCATCATTCTCTTTCCTCGACGATGTCTCGGAAGAATCTGACACCTTCAATCATTCTTCCTCAATGTATCTCAAGCCTACAAATTGAGGTCTCTGCACAACCTCCAATGGTTGAGTTATGCCTTGGTTATTAACACCAATTTCTTTTTCCTCCTCATGCCTCGTCCTGGTAAGGAGCCTCATGTTTGTCCCTGTAATTGGGATCTCAAAATCTCCAACAGAAATCATACTATGTGAAGACGAAACTAAGAGGAAATCAACATATTTTACCTCCTCTGTCGATTTGGAAAAAACTGATGAGGGCTTCTCATCATCTGTTGTTGGTGGTTCGCTAGCTGTCTTAGTGCATTCCCCAACTTCCTTTCTGACATACACAAGTCCTACCTGACAGGGTAATTCTTCTACTTTGATGGGGTTGACAATGCCTTGGCCATTAACACCCAAGCCTTTTCCTTCATACCCCATTCTCTTCAACAGTTTGGAGCCAATTCCTGTAGTATGATTTTCAAAAATAGTGAAATCATCATCAAGAAATATACATGAATTTAGAGAATTTCTTTTTAACTCACATGGGTCACGCTGCAGCTTCTCCAAGGCCTCGTCCTTAGCTTGCAGTTGTCATAGCAAACTTTGTTTCTCCTCTTTCTCTTCATGTAGAAGCATCTTCAATTAAGCGTTATCTGTTTGAAGACTTTGGTTGTTGTGCTTCAGTTCTTCCAGGGCCTCTTCCATGGCTTGCAACTGAAACTACAATCACTCCTTTTTCTCTATCTCTTTCTGTAGAGTTTCATACATTATTTCCACCATTTGGGAAATTCTGAGCATGGTCTCGTACATTGCTTTTTCATCCTTTGTCACTGCATGTTCCATTGTTCACGCTTGCAATTCACATTCACGCAAAGACTGCTCTAATACCAAACTTGATCCGATTTGACTCAACTCCCAGATTTAACCAAGATCTTTTGCTTCCGTGATGTGATTAGAATTGAAATTAAAATAGCATAATTGAACATATATGCATGTTGTAAAGAAGAGGAACATGACAATCATAAGCAACATAAAACTCAAGATGTTGATAACGGAGTTCATCCAGGAGGGACTATGTCTCCAGGCCTCAGTGTCAAGATGGTGTAGGCCACTGGATTAAGTGTTGTCAATAGTGATGATGTACATAAGAGGTGACGTCGCTATCATACAAGGAAAATGCCCTCACGCAGGAGTGGCTCCAAGAGGTGTTCCGCTACAGGAACTCTCAGTTAAAAAGGACTCCTATCAGTATGACATAAATTCATGCATGATGATAATGAACATCTCGCTAACATGGCATAGAAGGAATCTCAATGCAATCATACATGGCAACAAATGACTATCCCATCAACATAACGACAAAGGGATCTCAAACAAGACATGACAAATCATGACAACAAGTACATCCCACAAATGATTCCGCATCACATCAAGCAGGAATCATGAGACAAGTAAGAAACAAGATCCCACATCAAACATCAAATAGGGATCTATGCAACACAATGCATAGCAAAAAGAAGTACATGAACACACTGCATATACCTCACATCCTGGGGCCATCTGAAGAAAAGGATGTCAAACTACTGAAGCTGGTTGTACCATCAATCTCGCGGCATCGGATCTCATGGAATGACTGCTCGCACATTGAACGCTGACACCTGCACTCCACTTTGAAAAGTGGCCAAAAAATTAAATGAGCAAATGGAAAATCTAAATGCACCATCAGATTTGTAGCGTCGAATAGTGCAAAATCGACTGTCAATTTTCTGAACTCTGAGAAAATGGAAATCTAGGGCTTAAGGAATCTTTTAGATTCCCTCTAGATTCCTCAAAGATTCCCTCCTCCGGGTCCTCTGAAAATCTACTGCTCAGATCAAAATTCTGACTGCGCCGTCAAGTTCGTGTCACTGAGAGGTGTAAGATCGACATAAAATTTGTCCAATTTGGACACTGCAAAAATTTCACCCTCCTGAGAATTTCGCCAATCATGGTTCCCCCTGCCTCTTCTCTAGGCTCAAGGTTTCACCTGTATAAATTAATTACAAAATTACATCTTGATTTATGTGCACGCTCTTGGTTCCTCCATGCTTGGGCGCACTGATGAAATGAGGGTTTCTATAAATTTTTGGGCAGACTTTTCAAAAATGTAGTTGGCGTGTTGGTGAAAATAAGTAATCGTTGAGGAGGGTCGGCGAATCAAATCTCGCCCCTCCTTTTTTATTACATAATAGTTTTAATTAACCAAAACGAGGGCGGGTCCGCTGGTCCGGTGGCCCACTCCCCATAACTCTCACTGTAATGCCCTACGTTTGGGCGCAGTGCATTAATGTACACATGTGAAAAATAGGCGTTTGTTGTTTGGTTGGTTGAGTGATGGGGCCGCCCGGTGGGGACCGACCCACGTGGGCCAGGTGGGTTCAATCCCCGCCGGCCCCGCATTGATTGTATTCATGTATGGTATGAGGTTTGGGGGTGTGGGTCGGGTCCATCGGAGGTGGCCCGCCCACCGCATATGTAATATAGTTATGGTGTGTGGTTGGAGGGTTCAACGGGGTAATGGTCGCTGACCCAAAAATAAAGTTTGCTTTATATTTTAAATGTGCTGTTGGGAAGGGAGGTGGTGGGGGTCATAGCCCACCACCTCATATTATCTCTCTCTCTCTCTCTCTCTCATATATATATATATATATATATATATATATATATATTAGAACGGGGTTTTTTTTAATTTTCTCTAACATAAGGGTTATTAGACAAGTTAAAGAGGCAACAATTTCACTCGCTTTCGGGAACTAGGTTTCATGCCCCGGGGTCGGTCAAATTGTAAGACACTTAAACCTGGCCCACAGTTCAACTTTGACCAGAAATTTGACTGGCTCATTCTCTCGTATACGAGCTCGGATTGACGAACTATTCACACTACTATGATCAGGACAACAAGATCTACTCTCTGGTCCTAGTTTGAAAGCATTCTAATCACTTTGATTTTCGAGCTTCCATAAGCCCTCTTGTCTTGTGTGTGTCCCTAGAGCCACCTGGATCAGGCACAAACTTGGCCCTTTGACAACTTTCTAACTCTTATCATCATCTCCATGTGCAATTTCGAGTCCCATTTAGTTAGAGTCTCAAAAAAATCCTATAAACCTATCATATGCTTCGACACTTTGCGATCCACGAACCATGCACCCTTGTGAATGGTAACGTTGGAGAAATGAGAAACTAGAGAAAATTCTTCCTCCAACCTTCTTGAGAAGTCATCCAACTCATCTGAAGATGTAGTAGCCATTTTTTTCTCCTTCTTCTTCTCATTGTCTCCCTTCTTTTGATGCAGACACTTATTCACATAATGCCCATGCTTGCCACACATGTAACACTTCACCTTACTCAAGTCCTTCTTCACTTTGCCCTTCATATTTCCTACAAGAGCCACATTCTCTTCATTAGAATTCTTCTTACGAAGATCCTCGTCCCGCAGTTCCTCTTGGATGAAATCATCCCATAACTTGTTCTAATATGGTTACTTATCTCGAGCAACTATCCCTTTGATAAACAGCGTCCATTCCTTGATGAATCCCTTTAAGAAATTCCTCACTAGCTCGGAATCTGGAACAATA
Source organism: Pinus tabuliformis (assembly GCA_031772625.1). Lineage (NCBI taxonomy): Eukaryota > Viridiplantae > Streptophyta > Pinopsida > Pinales > Pinaceae > Pinus > Pinus tabuliformis. Next base: position 250,492,165 of record CM062805.1, read on the forward strand.
TCTCCAATGGAAACAAGCTCATCGTGAACTTGATAAATCTTCGTTAGATACAGAGCCACACCTTTTCCATCCAACATCTTGGTGTTCTTGAGCTTATCTCAATACCAACAACCAGTTCTTGTTCTTATTCTATAACCAATCCTGAAGAGCCTTCCACATTTCTCGTGCAGTGTTCTTCCTAGTTAGATGAGGTATCAAGTGATCCTTGACACCATCTAAGATGATGAGCTTAGCCTTTGCACCCAACTCTTCGTTTTCTTCCAACTCCTTAAGGTCTCTTGGTTTTAGAATATCCTTCTTAATGAATTACCAAATCTTGTTCACCAACAAGAACATCCTAATCCTTTCCTTCCAAGGACTATAGCTGGAAGACCCCTCTAACCTATTCTCATATCTCAAACTATTAACCAACTTGGCCATGTTGCTAGTCCTTCAACAACAAGGCATTAAACTCCCTCTTGATTTGTTCGTTGTGCATACTCTGATTCAGTTGTCCCTTCAAAGTAGCTCTAATACCATGTTGGTTTTTCCTAGTACTTCAGAATCATTTCTAGGTCTAATCATGATCATAAACACATTCAAATACACACAACTCCAAGAACTTTGCATAGCGGAAATGTAACAACATTGAACCAATTAAGTACACAAGAATTTTGCAAACCCAAAACTTGTTTTTATTACAACTTTAATAAAACAAACATGGGGCTCCCATACCAAGGATCATGGCCCTTACAAAGCCCTAATACAAGGAACACTATGGCTTGAAGTCAACTTATTTTCACTGTCAATCTATCAAAGACAAGAACAAAATTTGACTTATTTGTTGAAGATTCCCTTACATACATCAACCCTTTAAATCCACTTTGACTTGACACTTGGCAGATCCTTTGCCTCCTATCTTATAGAGAAATGTGCTTCTTTAATATCTCTGTACACAATTTCTCACAAGGGTCTATGTTGCTCCAAATACCTTGAATGCATGAACTCCAACATAAGCCTACTTCTCACAGTGAATAATCCTCCACAAAATCATTGTATGCCAACTATAAAACTTCTAGCAACTCACAACCTATTAGCTCATTAAGGTGATTGCATATTAGGCCTCAAAACTAGATGTCCAACACTCCTTTGTTGGATAGATCTCAACCAATCCATCTCAGCAACCACCTTCAATGAACAACAACTCCAATCTAGTGCACCTTTGCTAGCCTCTTGAAAGACTTAGGCAATCTTTTTACAAGTCTAGGCCTTTTTAGCATCCTAGACTAGTTTCCTAATCACAAAATTGTTCTGCTCTCTTTTATCATTTTATATAGCTTGTTTAGGGTTTGTACAAGGTCTCTGCCCCTACAAGTAACTCTTTGCACATACACAAAAAAAATTGGCCCTCTGATCTTTCTTTCTGTAGCCACTTGAGGCCTTTCAACCTACTTCTGCAGAGATTTCGGGCTTCAATCCTCTCCTCATATTCAATCATAACTAGGCCTTGACTTCAAGCAATGGACATATGACTTTCAATAACCTTCTTCCTTATAGGAAGATAACTCAACCTAAATTTAACTCATAAATGTTAAGTTATGGTATGTTCTATGCTTATAACGGTTTACTTCTTTTTCTTATTATATTCCACCAATTAGCAATCACATGTACATAAAGTAAAGTGCAGATAGAACATTAAACGATCGACAGAAAACAAGCCAAGACAAGAGACACAAGATGTGGCGGCTAGCCAGGGACAAACCCCACAATGTGTGGGGAAACCCTTTGATCAAATCTTCTTTTATCTTCAATAATTCAGCAGAGAGAAATAGTACAATAAATCTAATTCATATCAGCAGTAGCAAACCCTAGATCAGCAGCATCAGTATTAGCGGCTTCATTATCAAACTAGGGCAGACGATATCTCACAAACCGACCGTCGGATTGACTTCATTCCACCACCAAAAGTTTTGGCTTCCAGAGGAGGTTCAGATGAACCTACAGCGCAGTTTAGATGAGGAGATCTTCTAGGCCACGCAATTCAATCTTTGCTTCTGCAGTTGCATCTTCAGTTTCAGCAGTTTCCGGCTTCAAACTAGGGCAGTCGATATCTTGCAAACCGTTCGTCGGATTGACTTCATTCCACCACCAAAAGTTGCGGCTTTCAGAGGAGGTTCAGATGAACCTACAGCGCAGTTCAGATGAGGAGATCTTCTACGCCACGCAAGTCAATCTTTTCTTCTGCAATTGCATCTTCAGTTTCAGCAGTTTCCGGCTTCAAACTAGGGCAGTCGATTTCTTGCAAACCGTTCGTCAGATTGACTTCATTCCACCACCAAAAGTTGCAGCTTTCAGAGGAGGTTCAGATGAACCTACAACACAGTTCCAAAGAGGAGATCTTCTAGGCCACGCAAGTCAATCTTTACTTCTGCAGTTGCAGCTTCAAATTCAACAGCTTCCGGCTTCACATGTGTGAGAGAGAGAGACCCATTTCAGCGCAGTAGAGAAGAGACTCATATCTGCACAGTAGAGAGAGAGAGATGTGATGAGATGAGTGAGTCTAAATGAGGAAAATTCCTCTTATATTTATACACAACGTTGGTGGGTGAATAGATGCGACTGTTGGGCTTCTGAGCCTACATGAGTTGTAGGTCGGCTTGATAATAATTCCATAATCAAAATAAATTCATATCTCCATGAATACTTATCGGAATTGGATGATCTTTATATCAATCCTACACCTCTCGATGAGAGGAATCTAATAAAAATATTATCAGCCATGAATAAGATGACCCACATGAAGTTTTGCCCTGGTTGCCAATTTTAACACTCCCTCTCAACCATGGAGAACTTCATCTGCAATCTGTCTATCGGTCGTTACTATTCATCCATCGAATGCACTGCCTTGTACAGCCTGACCCTTGCCCTGCTCTGCTCTATTCTGCCTGTTCTGCTTTGTCTTGTTCTGCCTGCACTGATCTGTACTGTTTTGCTCTGTTCTGCTATGCTCTTGCATTGTTCTGTTCTGCTCTGCTTTTGTCCGAATTATGAAGAAGAAGAAATGATTGAGGATGTATCATACTGACTCAAAGTCAGTCTCAGAGTATGTACCACTGGTCCCAGACCAGTCTCAACCAACCCAAAGTCAGCGTCATAGTGAGTACAACTCCAATGGTCCCAGACCAATATCATCCTCCACTGACTCAAAGTTAGTCTCAGAGTATGTACCACTGATCCCAGACCAGTCTCAACCGACCCGAAGTCAGCGTCATAGTATGGTACAACTCCTACCACTGGTCCCAGACCAGTATCATTGATCCCAGATCAATGGAGGTCATCCTAGCGTAGGGAGTACGGTAGTTACAACGATGCGTCCATCAGTACTACTATGGTCCCTAACTTCATTTCCCTGCTTATTGATCAGATGAGAGGTACTTCCCATGAGTCCCAGACTGCATGGGTAGGATGCCTCGACAGGAGAACTAATCAATCATGTCCTCACAGGAGAACACATCAATCCTGCTACAATTGCCATGGAGAACACATCAATCCAGGCCTCACAGGAGAACACATCAATCCTGCTACAATTTCCATGGAGAACACATCAATCCAGGCCTCACAGGAGAACACATCAATCCTGCTACAATCGCCATGGAGAACACATCAATCCAGGCTGCCATGCAGAACACATCAATCCAGGCCTCACAGGAGAACTAATCATCCTGCTACACAGGAGAGCGAATCATCTTGTTCCACAAGAGAGCGAATCATCTTGTCCCACAAGAGAGCGAATCATCTTGTTCCAGTGTGCACCACCAGGGGAGGGTGAGTCACCCTGTGGTCATATGTTACTCCAGTAGGAACCGCAAGCCCTTAGAGCTCCCAGAGCTCAATGTATGCAACATGCAGGACCCTTGTACAAAGGTTTCTTGCCGACTCCAAGTCGTTTTGGAAAATCACAGATTAGATCTTTCCTCGGGGCTTTGACAAGGTGTATCAACCTGTACATCATCTTAATGTGATGGAGCTTCCTTGCTCATCAACTTACCATATCCCAGATGATGTCTATCTGCTAGAGCAATTGACGAATACAGGATTCCTCAATAATCGAATCCCACCTCTGGTTGTTACAGAGAATCACAGTGGTATCCAATGTAAATCCAAACAGCTCACTGAAGAGCTTTCGCAACCAGACTGCCTCACACGAGGTTATGCTAGCAACAATATATCCTGCTTCGGCGGTGCTCAAAGCTACCGACTTCTGCTTCCTGCTCATCCAGGATATCGAAGAAGATCCCAAGGTGAAACAGTACCCGGAAGTGCTCTTACGGTCCACCACACTGCCTGCCCAATCAACATCAGTATATCCAAGTAGTCTCACATCTCCGGCAGTGTATCTTAATCCATGAGAGATTGTGTCCTGAAGACATCTCAGAAGATTCTTGGCATCAATCCAGTGAGGCTCAACCAAATATGAGCTCACAATGCTAACTACAAAACATATGTTCGGACGGAGGTTCACCAAGAACATCAATGCGAATGAGTTTTTGAAACTCAGAGGCATTTCCCAAGTCTGGTTCGACATCACTACCATATAACTTCTAAAAGTTAAGATCCTCGAGGTAGTCACAGGCTTGCAGTCCATCATACCGAATCTTTCCAATATATTTACCACATATTTTCCTTGAGATAGGAAAATTTCCCTTGGCTTCTGCCACACTTCAAGTCCTTGGTCCTTCATTTCAAATTCAAAAGCCATCTCCCTCTAACATTTGTGAATGAGAGGGTCTGCACCTGTTAGAAAGAGGTCATCCACGTACAACACCAGTATGAGAGGCTTGTCATCTTCAACCTTAAAGTAAAGGTTAGGATCGGCTTCACTCCTAGTGAATCCCAGCTTCATCAAGTAGCTATCGATCCTCTCATACCATGCTCGGGGTGCTTGCTTCAGCCCATAGAGAGCTTTCTTCATCCTGCATACATGAGATTTTCGATCATAAATCTCAAATCCTTCGGGTTGCTCCACGTAGACCTCTTCTTTGATCGAGCCATGCAAGAACGCAGTCTTGACATCCATCTGATGTAGGTTCCATCCTTGTGAAGCGGCAAGGGCTATGATCGAGCGGATGGTCATATATCTGGCAACAGGTGCAAATATCTCATCATAGTCTATACCTTCCTTTTGGGAGAAACCTCGAGCAACAAAACGAGCCTTATACTTTTCCGTGCTTCCATCTGCTGCATGCTTTATCTTGTAAAGCCATTTGGAAGTAACAACAGTCTTGTCCTGGGGTCTGGGAACTACTTCCCAAACATCATTCTTTATGATAGACTCATATTCTTCGGTCATAGCATCCTTCCATACTTGATGCTTGACGGCATCTGAGAATGACGAAGGCTCATTTTGTATGATCGTGCTCATGATGGTCAGGTATCCTTGATACCTATGAGGTTTCTTACTTTCACGAAAGGTTCCTCGGGGTGCAGCATGTCCTTCAGCATCATCAAGTAACCCCTTAAGCCATGAAGGCCTCTTCCTAGAAGAGGAAGGCTCATATGGAGGAGGATCAATCGGATCCAAGGGTTCTTCTACATCAGGCATTGATTCATCATCCTTTTCTTTCGGTTCCCTAGTGTCGGCTTCTTGAGAGCTCCTCAAAGTCGGAAGATTGATCACCTTGCTGAGATCCATATCTTCGTCAAAGGTGACATCATGACTAATTATGACTTCCCTTTGACCGGCTACATAGATTCTATAGCCTTTAGTATTTTCACCATAGCCCACAAAAATTCCCTTCTTTCCAGATGCTCCCAATTTATTTCTTTTCTCTTTCGGCACATGAAAGTATACAGGGCTTCCAAAAATTTTAAAATGAGAAACATCAGGTTTCTTACCGGTGAATTTTTCTTCAGGAGTCTAGGAACCCAATGCTTGATGAGGGCATCAATTTTGTACATATACGACGGTGATTGTAGTTTCAGCCCATAGAAACTTTGGAAGTCTTTGATCATGTAGCATGGCCCGGACAACTTCCATCATTGTGTGGTTCTTCCTTCCTGCCACACCATTTTGCTCAAGAGTATGTGGTGTAGTCTCCCTCTTAATGCCAGCCTCAGATATGCCTGAGTGAACTGTAATACATCAGAGGTCTTGCTTTGGCTTGAGGGGAACGGTCCCCTTTTGAGCTTTCCTTCGACACATCCCGGACATACACCTTCTTTCTCTACTTGGAATTCGGGCATCCCTGTCACCATTTGTTTTACACCAAGTAGAGCTTTGTAATGAAGGTGGGAAAACCTCTGATGCCAAAGTTCGGACTGAAGCGTTGTGTCACAAGACATGACACCTAGCGAACTTCCACCGACTTGATATAAAGAATCAACTCGAAACCCAAGAGTGAAAGAATCTTTAACATTATTTTTCCATATGCGTACCTTACCATCGCTGAAGGTTACCTTATAGCCTTTGTCTTCCGTTGCCGAGATGGACACTAGGTTCTTTTTGAGGTCAGGTGCATTTAATACATCCTATACTTTTTAGCCTTCTTGAATGGTTGTCCTCTTCCTTGATTCCCAGCTCTCCTCTTACCTTTGCTATTGAATTTGTCATTCCTTTGATTGCCATCGGAGGGATTTTGATCATCATCCCAGTGTGAGTACTTTCTATCAGGGCACTTCCTTGCATAGTGACCTGCTTCATCGCCAATGAAACATCGTCCTTTTCTTCCACCCTTAGATCCATCCTTTCCTTTGATTTAGACCCAGAATTATTTCTTCTCTTAGCATGAGAAGAAAAAGCAGCAGGAGGACCTTTAGGCATGGGCATTTCTTGCTCTTTTTCCCTTGTTTCTTCTTGAATGCATCTAGCCATTAATTCCTCGAAACTAGGAATTACATTATAGTTCAGAAGAGTAGTCCTGAACACGTACCATTCGGATGGTAATCCTCCAAGAGTCGTGAGTGCCATTTCTCTGTCAGTAATAGTTTCCCCAGTAGATAGGAGATCGTTCTTGATCTCGGTGATTCTTAATAAGTATGCTTGCATACTTTCATCTTTACCCTTCTTGATTTCCCTCAACTTATTTCTAAGAAACAAAACTTGATTTGCATCATTAACTTTAAATAAACTCACCAGTCTGTCGTAGATTTCCTTGGAGGTGTCTAGATCAAAGATGTAGGCCACCAAGCGCTTGTCGATAGAGTCCCGGATGATCTTCTTTGTTTTGACTTCTCCATTTTTCCATTTGTTCTAGGCAGCAGCAGATGCATTTGATGAAGGCTCAACAATATTGCCTCTTACATGGTCCAACGCTCCTTGATCTTCAAGGGTTAGATCGATAGACATCTTCCATCCGTGATAGTCAGCTTTCTCACGGAGCTTGTCTTCGGCAGGAAAGAGTGTTGAGGACCCCATAGTTCTTTTAGGATAGCCTTGCCAATCTTCTCTTCAATGATTGCTCTTGCTCTTGCTTGGGCTTTGTCTTCACCTCAGCTTCGATACCATGTTAAGTTATGGTATGTTCTATGCTTATAACAGTTTACTTCTTTTTCTTATTATATTCCACCAATTAGCAATCACATGTACATAAAGTAAAGTGCAGATAGAACATTAAACGATCGACAGAAAACAAGCCAAGACAAGAGACACAAGATGTGGCAGCTAGCCAGGGACAAACCCCACAATGTGTGGGGAAACCCTTTGATCAAATCTTCTTTTATCTTCAATAATTCAGCAGAGAGAAATAGTACAATAAATCTAATTCATATCAGCAGTAGCAAACCCTAGATCAGCAGCATCAGTATTAGCGGCTTCATTATCAAACTAGGGCAGAAGATATCTCACAAACCGACCGTCGGATTGACTTCATTCCACCACCAAAAGTTTTGGCTTCCAGAGGAGGTTCAGATGAACCTATAGCGCAGTTCAGATGAGGAGATCTTCTAGGCCACGCAAGTCAATCTTTGCTTCTGCAGTTGCATCTTTAGTTTCAGCAGTTTCCGGCTTCAAACTAGGGCAGTCGATATCTTGCAAACCGTTCGTCGGATTGACTTCATTCCACCACCAAAAGTTGCGGCTTTCAGAGGAGGTTCAGATGAACCTACAGCGCAGTTCAGATGAGGAGATCTTCTAGGCCACACAAGTCAATCTTTGCTTCTGCAATTGCATCTTCAGTTTCAGCAGTTTCCGGCTTCAAACTAGGGCAGTCGATATCTTGCAAACCGTTCGTCGGATTGACTTCATTCCACCACCAAAAGTTGCAGCTTTCAGAGGAGGTTTAGATGAACCCACAACGCAGTTCCAAAGAGGAGATAATTCTAGGCCACGCAAGTCAATCTTTACTTCTGCAGTTGCAGCTTCAAATTCAACAGCTTCCAGCTTCACATGTGTGAGAGAGAGAGACCCATTTCAGCGCAGTAGAGAAGAGACTCATATCTGCGCAGTAGAAAGAGAGAGATGTGATGAGATGAGTGAGTCTAAATGAGGAAAAGTCCTCTTATATTTATACACAACGTTGGTGGGTGAATAGATGCGACTGTTGGGCTTCTGAGCCTACATGAGTTGTAGGTCGGCTTGATAATAATTCCATAATCAAAATAAATTCATATCTCCATGAATACTTATCGGAATTGGATGATATTTATATCAATCCTACACCTCTCGACGAGAAGAATCTAATAAAAATATTATCAGCCATGAATAAGATGACCCACATGAAGTTTTGCCCTGGTTGCCAATTTTAACAATAAATCTAGAACATATGAAACTTGTCCTTCTTCTCTTAGTTGTGACTCTCCCTTGGATGCTTGTTCTCTCAAGAATGTTTTGCTCTTGTGTGGTGGGACCTCTTGTTAGGTCTCCTATATTTATAATTTTCCATGGTTGTCTTAGGTGCCCATTTGATCCTCCAAGTATTCCCTCATGCAACAAATAGAATAAACAAATGTTTATTTTGGGTCTTTAGCCCACCAACTTGTGTCAAAATCCCACTGCTTTGGTACATTGCCCATAAAACATTATTTTCATGGGACAACTCCACACAAACTAGTACCCTAAGGCTTTTCGGAGTACCTTCCAAGCTACACTTTCAACATTGATAGGGATTGACATGTCATTAGGATGATGTGGCCCCACCAGGGACTACCACTTAGCAAGCACAATTAGCATTTTGATTGGTGAAAAGGGGGACACATGGCACCTCTCATGAGTTTCCATGTGGCATGATGTTGACATTAGCATGTCGATGATCGTGGACTCCTAGGGACTGAGTCACATGGCATGGTCATATGGTAAGAGGGCTAAGCCCTAGTGTCCTTGTGTCACGTCATTAGCCATATGGTTGGCTAAAGAATGGTCACATGGCTTTAAGTTCTAAGATTGTCAGCATAAACAATGACCCCAAGGTTGATCTTGATGAGCCCTAGGACCACATAACCACACACACATATATATATCTATCTATATATATATATATATATATAATTGTAATTCAATCCATACACACATGAAATACGTCTCTGATAACTAGACCAAGGTTGAGCTATGTGGTTGCAGTGTATTTGTGATTTGTTATGCTATGGTTGGTTGACAGTTCGAGTCATTGCAGGTTTTTGTTTATATATATATATATATATATATAGTAGTTACTAGTAAGAGCTCCAACGAGCTATGACAAGATGATACATGTACATGTTATGGTTTTGAAATTCGATGAGCTATGATGGTCTGATACCTAAACATTTTCTATTTTGAACGCCGATGAGTTATGATTTCTTGATGCCTATATGAGCTATGGTTTCAGGATCTGCAAACTTCAACACTTAGTTTGTGTGTATATATATACACACACATTAAGTGTTGAAGTTCACAGATATATATATATATATATGTGTATGTGTGTGTGTGTGTTTTCTTGACAAGTAATGACTCACTAATCAAGTCAGTTAGTCATATGGATTGGTTGGCTTCATAAAGGTTATGGATCTGTGTCTAGTCAGACTTCGTAATTTTTTTTATATATGGGGTTATTGGCACACCAATAATGACCAAATTGTAGAATAGTTAAATGTTTTTGTAAAGCATGCAATATGTCATTTTGTATAATGTACTTGAAATGTGCCATTATGTCAAATGATTAATCTTTCATATACTTTTATATGGTTTTTGGATGTTTTTGGGTTCATTTCAAAGCCAAATTAGATTCTAAAAGAAGCATGACCATGATTTAGTTGTGAACATTTCTAAAGCATGAAAATCCTTGATGGTGTATTTTGAATGTTCAAAATCATTGTTATGTGTTTTGGGGGCTTATGAATAGGTTGCTATAAATATTGTGTACATAGCCAGAATAGGTTCTGAGAAGAGTTTTAGGTGACCATATTGATGAACATGTTGTAGCCGGATATGGACAGAATATGATAGGTTGATGACAAGAGTATCATGATCTGTTTTGAAGACCTATATTGAAGAACATGTGGATCCAGTTTGCAATATTGTGAAAAGTTGTCCACATGAAGTTGAAGGAGGTAGGTGCCTCCATTGAGGTTGATACCTCAATCATATTGAAGCCTACAACAAGTCAAATTTTGTTCATCTCTATGGTTAGTTCCTCAATTAGGTTGTATACTATTGCATGTGGGTGCTTGCACATCTTGGGGGTGGATGCCTCCAGCAGGTTGATGCCTACAAATCTATGTAAATGAATTGAAGAAGAAGAAGAAAGATAATTTGTGGTTTTCTCCCGTAAGGGTTTCCTCGTAAAAACTTGTGTCCTATTGTGTTGATGTGATTACAGTTTTTTGATGCACGGTTTCATTTATGCTGCATATTGTTATGGTACACTGTTACATTTGTTTATTGATGAAATTTTTTGAAATGATAAGTTTTCCACTACACTGATTGACACCCCCCCACTTAGTGTGACATTTAGTCTAACAAGCCTAAAGGGTTACCACCTAAAATGGAAGTGACACATGTGAACAATTGTTGCCTGACTTGCCATTGCTAAGAATAAAATTACCAACTTATCGAGAATTGTGACATGAAAATGATAACTCTAGCCCTCAAAACACATATTTATTCATTGGAAACACCAAAATCAACCCCTGAAGTAAAAAGTGGCACTACTACTGGCACTCATTTTTTCAAACGATTATGATTACAACATTTTTCAAGCATTTCCTTAAAATTTCATATTGTTTCTTAAACAAACAAAAAAACCCTTAAAATAAATCTCTAAATGAAAAAGTGGTACTACTGAGAGATTTTTTTTTAAATGTTAAAATTATAGTTTGCTTGAAATCATAGCATTAAAAATTGGTATGATTGCAACCAAAACTTAAAATCATCCACCAAATCGAAATTCTTGCTACCAATAGCAATTTTTTTTTCTTTTTTCTTTTTTTAACTTAAAATCGCTACAATTTTTCAACATAAGATTTAACAATTGAAACTAATAGTATCCCTTTTCAAGAGAGGCTTAAAATTGCAAAAAAAATTATTAAACCCTGTATAAGCCTCATGTTAACCCTAAAAACCCTTATTAATCCATATATATTGAGTGATTACATTTCTATTATTATATTGTTATGTAGGCTAGAACCCTCCCATGGTTCGATTTATTATAATTGTGCCCCTTATCTCCTATATATACACTAAACTGTAATATCCCATTTATTAACTTTTATGAATTTCTCATGATTTTGCTTAAAAATTTACAACATAAACTTTCTTCTTTTATTGTGATTAAAGTTTCAAGTTTGCACCATAAAATTAGCAACATAAGAAGTGAATTTTGCAATAAAACCCAAAAATGCTACAATGACAAATAACATGACAGATGGGAAATAACATAGATTTATTTATTTATTGAAGCATATTACATACAAAAATATCGATAGAAGATAGTTGTGGTGACAACCACCTGAAGGTCAACTACAATACTGAATCTGGCCTCCAAAATCTGAACTGGAAATACACCCAAATTGGAGATATGGATGATCCCCACTCCAATATTTAGATTTCCTCCAAATTTGATCTCCAAATATGTTTTTGAAGCATTATGAGATTTTTGGATGAAATCTCCTGAATAGTGGGTTGCGTTTTCTTCCAACTCACAATAAAAAACCCAAGGGTTTTCGTCTTGGGGCTTGATGAAAGTTGAGAACCTTGTTCCCAAACCTCTCCAATAAGAAAATGACACAACTCCAAGATGTTCCAAATGATTTTATCTTTATTCTTTTTAAAAATTGGATATATCTCTCTTTGGCCTTCTAGAAACACTTCATTTTGTTATTTTATTCCCACTATAGAATCTTCTCTCGTTTTATTTATTAAAGTAACTTTTATATTTTTTTTAAGTCAATTTTCCCTTTTTGACCTTTTTCTTAATTAAGCATTTTTCCCCTTCTTAATTTAATAACTGACTAATTAAAATCACTTTTAATCCTAGGAAATGATTATTTGGCCACCATACTTTCTCCAACCACTAGAAATTACTTCTCACTATTGCATCTTGTAGATTTTTTCATTCCAGTTCCAATGAGTTATTACAATAAGTGTTTTCTATATAATTTTCTCCAAATTACACCTTTAGTGTTGTTTAATTAAAACATGATGATAATAATCTCATTTTATAGGAATATTCATAATGCCTTGAAACCAAGAAGAAATTGTGCATAACTGGCCTCGGTAATGAAATACAATGAGTGAACCCCATCAGACCTCACAAAACCTCCCAAAATCCTTTCAATCCCACTAATGGGGTAATATCACTCTTGTGACCTGGCTGTCATAAACCCTAGAAATCCATCCTATCTGCATAAAAAGGAAAATTGAAAATGGGGACATTACAAATCTTCCCACCCCAAGATTCCTTGCCCTCAAGCAATTTGTATTTGTTGACTATAAAGGCATATGTACATTGATGCTAGGATCACACACAAACCATTACACCACATCACGTCTATGTGCCATATGAGTGGACCCCTCGATACTTGGATCCCAAACCAACATCTCATTAAACCTGCCATGAATAGATCTTCCTGGATCCCAATGCCATCTTGGCCATCTATCGGTGCTCATGCCCCATGGCTCCAACTGTGCTCCATCAATAGAATACCAACTCATAATCACCCGCAAATCCATCCCATGGAAATGATCGAATGCATGAACACCTACACATGGAACAAGTCTACAATGCCAATGTCGATCCATACTCAACTTATGCTAATCCACCTAGTCAACCAACAAGATCCACCTAGGAAACTTTTCCCCTCTCTCTAATGTACAGAGGTGGGTTGATAGTGTTGAAAGCCCTATATATGTACTTATGAAGAGGGTTGCTCTGAAACTCCCAAGTATACTCCACTTGCTACTTCGCTAAGTACTTTAGTCATTCCTCAATGCTAGACAGCTTGCTCGCTGACTCGGCACACACCACCCTAAGTCCCTCAATTTTACTATTATGTTACAAGATGGTGCCTTGGACTGTCTGGATCCTCTAATTCAATGCCATAAGATCGAATCTTAAATGCTCAATTTTCTCCTATCAACTCTTACCTAAAGGTTTTGTAGCCCCATTATATGCCTTTACATCTATTAGCACCTCACCAAGGGTTGGCCCCAAACACGAATGCTCAACTACCTCAACCATGACTCCAACTTGAGCCTTCAACTGGCTCTCCACAAATGATTCATCATGCACATGATTTAGGCCATACTACTCATGTTCATGCACCTCTGAGTGATCTTCATGTTGGATCATCATTAGTTGCTCATCCGTTGAATCTTCTTGAGTGTCTTCTTCTTGGTCTTCTACTCTCATGGAAACAATATGTTGCTCATTAGGAGTTTCATTTATTTCCTCCATCAAATATATATTCATAGGTGAGTTGTTTCACATGGTTGTCCATGCCTTCCAAGGATGTCTTCATGAAAATCCATGGACTCAACTATAGTAGAGGACCCCATCTCATCCATTACTATCACCTGAGCCTTCAATGGGCTCTCCAAAGGAGTAGACTTGTGATCCTCATGATCTGATTCAAACATTTTTGAGTCATGTATCTCCTCATGATCATGTAAGTTAGAGCATTATGCATGTGACTCTTGTCCAACCATGGACCCTTCAACCCTTTCCACAATCAATTGACTTGAGTTCCTTACCATTTCTTGCTCTGCTTCAATTTTTGTAGACTCATCTGCTTCTCTATCCCTTTTAACTTTACATTGGTGATTTGGTGCCCATGCTTCCTCACATATGAAACAAATATGTTCTCTTCTCATTTAATCTCTTCTCTTCCTTAGGAGTTTTGGAGATTTCTTTTCTTTGGATCCTCGTCCTTTCCAAATCTAGACCCCCTAAAAATTATCCTCATCAAATTCTTCTGGCGGGAGGGTCAACACTAATAGTTTCTAGCTGCCTCAATGAATCTTCCAACCTCTTTTGGCTTTTGGCCAAGTCACTCCAAATCCTTAATAGATCATCCATGAGCCAATAAATTTTCATATTTTCAAATTCCCCTGAGGCATATAAGACTTTAACTCAACACTCACTTACCATTACAAGGCTTGGCATGAATATATGCTTATTCCGACTCAACAATACATCATAACACACCCACTTGACCTTTGTTCTTGGACTTATATACATGTAGCCATACAATGGACAACATTAACAAAAATTAGAATTCATAAGTCTCACTCTTAATCAATACAACCCTCTCACTCAACTACAACGAAAAAACCCTTTTGTTACAACAAATTATGCCTAGTTATGTGGACAACAACATTCACACTCACTAAGACTCGGACCAAAATAAACTGGCTCAACAAAGTAATCTCTCAAAACTTTGACTAGCAGCATACAAAACTTACTCAATTCATTAAGCCACCACACCCTAATGGTAGCATATACAATGCCATAGATTATACATCAACATTGCCATATATGAAAACCCTGCTCAACACATTACATCTCTCTGTCAACATTCTACCTGCAACAAACTAATTACTACAATAGTAGATATAAACCCTAACCTCATACATTAATGCCACAACATATAAATTATAGGGCATATGACATCAATACATACATAGTAATAAATTCTTATTACATGGCTAGCTGACTCAAACTCACATCAAACCCTAAAACATTTCATCAACACTCCAGCTCGGCCATATATATGTCAGACTTGGGTTTACAAGGGTTACTGTAGAAACATACCAACTACTAATACTCAACTCATTACACTAGCAGCAATAAACATACTCAACCATAAATAACAAGAATCTAGATTCCTCTCGGCATTCTGACTGACAATAACAGACCAAGTTAGCTCATGGCAATACAATCTTTACAACTACATAATGCAGGGAATTGTTTCTTGCAATAAACAATGTTAGCACCAATGCTCAGTCCACACACCCTGTTGTGCCCATGTTTCAATACATAATGAACATCAATTTCCCTTTAATCCATATGCAGGCTCCAACATATGGGTATGTCACATCTAAACAATGCCAAACACATTTGATCTAACCTCTGTCATTTGTTATTAGAAATTAAATAACAAAGAAATCGAACATATATCATATTGTGGAAAAACAAACACAGAGAAGCATAAAACAATAGATACACAAATATCTTTGGTTAACACAATTTGGGCTATGTCCACTGAGAAACAACAGCCCTTCCTTTTATATTATCCAACAAAATGAAGAGATACAACCACAACAAATACATTGTAACTTTCTCTTCACTCTCACACAATCTCCTCCATTTTTCTCACATAGAATAATCATACACAATTGTAATAGAATTCCATCATATAAACTGAGAGTTGTCTTCTACAGAAAAAATCTCTAAAATAACATAGCTTCTATCATCATATCTCCCGTCTAATGAATAGACCATATTGACTATGAAATTACAATATTTTACAAGACAATTTTTATTTAATTCTTTTCTTCAAGGGTGTTTCCCTCGAACCCTGCCAAGGGCGGGGCTAAAGGGTTGTCGTCGTCCCCTCGACAACACTAGTGGGGGGGGTAAAGTCCCCCCACACCCACTATCAAGGACTGGGATCCAACCACAACTAAAACAAAACCTATGAATTAGGAAGATAATCAGGCTCTACCACCAACAATCTCCCTCTTGGACACTGATTATATCACCTCCATTGTTGCTTCACTTACTGGAC
This sequence comes from Pinus tabuliformis, assembly GCA_031772625.1. Classification (NCBI taxonomy): domain Eukaryota; kingdom Viridiplantae; phylum Streptophyta; class Pinopsida; order Pinales; family Pinaceae; genus Pinus; species Pinus tabuliformis. Next base: position 250,508,344 of record CM062805.1, read on the forward strand.
AATGTTTCCACTTGGACCTAGTTGTTTCTCATCTTTACCATCATATACTTGAAGACCAATTAAAACTGATCAGAAACTCATTTTCTCTCTAGTTAGCACATTTTTTAACATATCTACAAGATTTTGGCTATTGTGTATAATTTTTAGCTTCAACTATCCATATTCCAAAACTAATCGTATAAAATGGTACTTGAGTTGTATGTATCTAGTCTTAGTATAAAATGTTGAGTTCTTGGCAAGATGAATGACACTTTGGTTGTCACTATATAACCTTCCCATCTCCTACTTCTCGTCTAATTCATCCATGAACCTTTGTAACCAAATTATTTCTTTACTATCCTGTATAACAGCGACATATTCCACTTCTGCTGTTGAAATTGCAATAATGCTTTGCATTTTTGAAACTCAATTGACAGTTGTTCCACTTTCAGTAAACACATACCCTATGGTGCTCCCCCCATTACCTGCCATATTTGAATTGACATATCTATGTAGAATAGTGTTTGAACCTCAAAAACATAATTTTTGATTAATGGTACCTCTCAAATACCCTAAGAATCCACTTCATTTCCATCCAATGTTTTTTTCCTAGATTATTCATATACCTACTCACAACTCCCATTACATGTGAAATATTAAGCATTGTGCACACCATTGCATACATTAAGCTTCCAATTTCTGATGAGTATGGAACTTTAGACATGTAATCCATATCTTCTTGAGTCTTAGGACACATCTCCATAGTATGAAATGGCTAGCCAAAGGTGTACTAACAGGTTTTGCATCCCACATATTAAATCTTGCCAACACATTTTCTATTTACTCACTCTGAAACAATATTAATTTGCAATTTTTTCTATCTCTAGTTATTATCATACCAAAGATTTTCTTTGGAACACCCAAATCTTTCATTGCAAATGAATTGGCAAGTTCTCCTTGAGCACATTTATTTCCTGCATGTTAGACCCTACAACAAGCATGTCATATACATACAATAACAATATAATATAGTTTCCATTTTGTTTCTTAAGATAAACACAGTGGTTAGATTGACATCTAGTACAACCATGTTCAAACACAACAATGTAAACTATAAAATGGGAACTGTACCAAGTACTTATTTTTTTTAGGTAGAAAAAAATCATTTGATTTTGAAAAGTGTTGATTCAAAATACACATTTTTTTTACCATATTTGTGACACTTCAAATTTCTTATGTATCAAGTATGAATATTATTTTTTTTAAATGTTAGTGATTTTCATGTTGATTTTGAAAAGAATTGATGCAACATCAACACCTTTTTTTAGAGGGCTTATTTTTTACATTTTAAATTTTCTAATATATTAAGTGTGAATATATTTTTTTAAATGTTGGTGAATTTCATACCGATTTTGAAAAGTATCAACAATATTTTTTTAAGACATATTTTTGACACTTTAAATTTTTGTATATCTTAAGTATGCACAATTTTTTTTAAATGTTGATTATTTAACCATTTTTTGAGTTGTGTTATTTCTCTTCTTATTTTTTGTCCTAAGATGTTTGTTTTTTAAGGGTTTCCAAACATGTGTTTTTTGTTTTTCTTTGCAATGTTTTTTTATAATAATTTTGTTTTTGCAGAATTTAAAAATGTAATAATAACATTAATATTTTGAGGTTAGGATTTTTTTATATATTTATATATCATTAATTAATACATCAATACACAAAATAATTGCTAGTAAAAAATAATAATTTTAAACATTAGACAAAAAAATATACATTTTGCATATAAATATAATAATAATAAATGTGTATTTCAAGCCCTTTTTGCTAAAAATGACATGTTAAATAGAAAAATTATGAAAAAAATTAATAAAAAAAAAAATAAAAATAGAAAATTTTATGAATTTTATATCGATAGATAATGGCATTTAAAGTTTTTTTTCTAAAAAAAAAATGGTCCAATTAAAATTTTAAGTAAAAATAAAAAAAAAAAAAAAAAATAAAAAAGAAGAAGAAGAAGCACAGTTTAAATAATAATAATCCTTAAAAAAATATTAAAAACATATATATATATATATGAATGATTAATTACAAAAATACATTCAAAAAAATCACAAAAAAATTAAACATTTAAAAATATTAAAACTATTTAAAAAATAAATAAATGAACATAATAAAAAAAAAAAAAAAAAAAACAAAAAACAATAAAAAATGATTATAATTTAATTAAATTAAATTAAAAAAAAAAAAAAAAGAGCAAATGAACAACAGCAAAACAAAACAATTAAAAAAAAAAAATTGAATAAAAAAAATTTAAAAATCGTGGTACTCACCCAGCGTAGTGGCCTAACGGGCCCTGGCCCATGGCAATCTGATTTCCGGAATCAAATTATCATCACTGAGGGTCTGTTTGGTCACTGGGCTGGGCGGGGAGGAGGTCACCAATGCCAGCGCCCCCCCTCCTGTGCCACCCAACCCAGCGACCCAATGGACCCTGGGCCATGGCAGGTTGATTCTTAAAATCACACCCAACCCAGCAGTCCAATGGACTTTGGGCTGTTGGGCTAGGCAAGGGGCATTGGCACTAGACGCTTCCCTCGCCCCACTTGGCCAGCCCAGCAGCCCAACGGGCTCTGGGCCATGGCAATCCGATTCCTGGGGCCGCTAGGCTAGGGGGACCACAATTTTTAATTTTAATTTAATTTTTTAATTTTAATTTATGTTTTTTTTAATTATTTATTTTAATGTTTTTATTATTTTGTATGTTTTAAATTTTATTTTAATGCTTTTTTATTTTGATTGTTTGTTTTTTTTAAATTATCTAATATTTAATGTTTATCTTTTATAATTTAATTTTGTTATTTTTACATTTTTTATGTTTTTTTGTCTTCCTTTTATCTATTATATATTTGTATTTACTATTTCATTTTTTTTAGTTTTTTATTTTTCTCATTGTTTTAATTTTTGTTTTGTTGTTTTGTCACGTTTATTTTTTTATTTTTTTATGTTTTAATATATATTTTTGTTTACTTGTTATTATTTTTTCAATTTTTTGTGTTTTTTTGTTTTTGTTTTTTTTTAATGTTTTAATTTTTGTTTTCTTTTGTATTTTGCATTTTTATTTATTTATATACTTTATTTTTTTTTGTTTTATTTTAATTTTTCCTATAGGGTCTGTCGATCCTCGACTAGCAACCCAACTCCATTATATGTCGATTTGATAGTTGATTTTAAATTTTTTGTTATAATGGATTGAGTCTGCCCCCACAATGTGTCAATTTCATGGTTGGTCTTTAAGTTTTCATTACAATGGGTCGAATTCACCTATATTGTATGTCAATTTGACAGTTGATTTTTAAATTTGTGTTGCAATGTGTCACGCTATCTTAGGCTAAGATTTTAAAGTCATTATACTTTTATCATTTAAAAAAAATAATCTTAGTATAATGACTCTTTCATTCAAGTGTTCATTTAAAAAAAATAGCAATAATTTTTTTCCATAATGCCATGGTTGAAATATGTTAAAAACATAAAATTTTATGTAGTCATGATCTTTGGTTTTAATTCTATAGTTTAAAATTTGTCAAAATTTAAGTTTTTTTGTAGTCATGATATTTGATCTTTAATGTTATGATTATAAACAGTTATAAGTATTTTATCTTTAACACCATGGCTAAAAATTGTTGGAATTTTAAGACTTTTTAGTGACTTGATATTTTATCTTTAATGTCATGCTTAAAAATCATTGGAATTTTAAAGCTTTTTGGAATCATGATATTTTATCCTTAACATCATTGCTAAAAATGTTGAAAATTTACCTCAAAAAAAAAGAAGAAATTATTCTAACATGAACACCTTTTGTTTCCGAGGTGTTTTTTGCACAAAAAAATTGGTTTCTATTGACTTTTACTATCATTTTTTAAAAAGTGTTCAAAATTTACCCAAACAAAAATAATGTTATTCTAGCATTCAACATTTTTCATTTTCAAGCTGTTTTTTCATGTTTTTTTGGGTTTTTTTTTGCTAGAGTTCTCATTTGATAGTTTATGTTGTTACATAACCTGTCAAATTTTAGATACCACTACCTTGGAGCTTGTTTTAAGCCACATAGCTTCTTTTTCAATTTTCACACTAATTTCTCCTTCCCTTTGACCTCATAACCTTGTGGTTTCAACATATTGATCTCTTCCTCCAAATCCCCATGGAGAAAACTTGTCTTTACATCTAAATGTTTAAGATGTAAATGTTCTCTCGCCATTGGACTTAAAATAGTTCTAATTGAAGTAATTTTAACAATAGGAGAAAATATTTCATCAAAGTCTATACATTTCTTTTGTGCAAATCCATTCACCACAAGTCTAGCCTTATACCTCCGTTTTCCTCCATCTTCTTCTTTCAACCTATAAACCCATTTATTATGTGATGTTGTTTTACCTGCAAGCAACCTAACTAAGTCCCAAGTCTGGTTATGTACCAAGGAGTCCATCTCTTCTTTCATGGCTTTCTCCCACTTCTTTTTGGTTTCTACCTGCATCGTTTCTTCATATCCTTTTGGTTCACCAGAATCAGTCAACAATACATAATATAATGAAGGAGAATATTGTTCAGGGGGTCTACTTAACCTAGTAGATCTTCTAACAACACTAGCAGGAGTTTGAGGTGTCTGTTGTTAGAAGCACTGTGTATTATGTGTTCTATTTTTCCTGTTTCTTTCCTTGCAACTAATCTTTGTACAAGACCCTTTCATTAAATACCGCATCTCTACTCTTGATGATTTATGGTTTTCATAATCATATAAGTGATAACCAAAGTCATTAACACCATATCCAATAAAGGTACACTCCTTTGATTTTGCCTCAAACATTGTTTTGTTTTCTTTGTTAAGGTGGACAAATGCTTCACAACCAAAAGACTTAGAAATGAGTAGTTTACCTTTTTACATGTCCATGCCTCCTATGGAATACATTTTACCTATCCTGCAAAGGGTAAAGCATTAGCAGAATTAGAAATACCATTGCATAAATACAATGTACCAACATTTTTTCCTTTTGCTATTACTAGGGGTCTTTTTGTGACATTCCAGGTTTTGTCTGTAAATGTAGTTACACAATCTTCACCTCCCCACTACCTTATTGAAATTAGATTTTTCTTTAGATCTGGAACGTGCCTTACCTCCTTTAGCAGCCATTTATTTCCATTTTGTTTCTTTATAAGTACCTTGCCCATTCCAATGATTTTATAGGGTTTATCATCACCCAGACGAGCATGTCCAAAATCTCCTTATACATAGTCATGAAAATGTTTCCTATCAGGTGTGGCATGGAATGAAGCCTCTGAATATACCACCCAAGCATCAATAATATTTTCTAATAAAAGAATCAGAGCATCTTGCAACACATCAACCATTACATTCGCTTCATGGTTGTTCTCTTGTTGTCAATCTCCTTCTTTTACCTTTCGAGATTTATAGTCTTTTTTCAGCACTCCTTTCTTCCCACATTTCCAACACACTATCTCCAATCTTAATTTGGATCTGTCTTTCCTTTACTTATTGTGATATCCTAGGTTCTTTCCTCTTTCTATTTGTTTTCCTCTAGTTTCTACAGTCAAAGCATTACCTATTGCTTCACTTGAGCTTTTTCGTCACATTTCCTTGTTAAGGATAGCACCAACAACATCATCAAACTTTAAAGTACTAGATCCAAAAAGAGAATTACTATTGTTTTCTGCAACACTAGAGAATATAGGATAGGGTCTTAGAATATCTGACACAACCAACTCAAATTCCACAACAAACTACAAGTTTGTATAGCGGAATAAACGCAGCAGTAAATTAACATGTGCACAAAATAGACAATTTTTTACAATTTTTCAATAACCTAACTTCGTTATATTATCAATCTATAATATAATTGTCTAGGACTCCCATACCAGAGATCATGGCCCTCATACAATCATTGATACAAGAATACAAACTAGGGTTTGGTGTCAACAACTATGACCACCAATCTACCTTGAATAAGATACAATTGACCTACTAGTTGATGTAGTGCACCTCACAGCTCCACTTGGTCGTCCCTTGAACACATCTATTGGTCCTTTTTCTCACAATATAAAACAACATTGATCTACCTCTATCAATGAATCATGCTTCTTTAGGTCACTGAATGCGACTCACCAATCTGCCCTCTAGCTAGGTGTTAGTCCATCAATGAATCAACACATGGTTTTCTTGTGAGTTGTTCACAACTCCTAGGCTACCCACTGTTGCTCCTCATCTCTTTGGGACTTCTCCCACTATTTCCTTCATGTGCTTATCTAATGAAGACAAACTTAGGGCATGGAAGGCTGCCCTCTATCACTGCAAGATGTCCGTCTCTTCAACAAACTTGGACTTAATGATTGGTCCACTTGGATGCCTTGTTTTTTCCTTCAAAGCCTCAATCCTTGACCTCCAAACCATGCCACTTCTAGTATACTTAATGTCCTTCTCAGGTATGCACTTAGGGATTCCTTTGGAAACCTACTTCAGCCCTCCAATCTGACCTCAAGATGGCAAAAAAATATTGTCCAACCTAGGACTCTATCCACTAGCAAAAAACATCAATACAAGAAGGACTAAAACATACCTTGTTTACTAGCCTTCTGCTGCCCTTCTCCTTGGCTTTTGTGCACAATCTCTGAGATTTTCGGCCCACTATTAGGGATTTTGTAACCATTGTTACAACCCCACATCTAGGGACCAAAATGCCTCCAAACATTGTGGCCTCATCTCCTTTACAGGCTCCTCTACTCGTTGACACATCAACCCTCTTATAACCACCTAAAATGATCTTTTTGGCCCCCAAAACAGACCCTACAGGACTCGACCTTTATTAGGGCACACTTCAGAAGGTTCAGACCTGTCCCATGAGAGAACCATCCTCAAACATGCCACATAATTTCTCAGACTTCACCTCCTAGCCGTCGGCTTGTTGCCTTATCAACTCGACCTCACAGAAAGACATAAAACAAACTTCTTTCTCCTTCACTTGAGCTCCTTATGATCTGTGGCTAGTTCAGAGGAAATTTTCCTTTGATGTGTTGCTCGTTGGATGTGTGAATGAGGCTCCTCCTCATCTCCTTTTATATGCTTTTCTAGGGTAACAGTTAGCCCTTCCAAGAGGGGTCTCTTAAACTAAGGCTGACTTGAATTTCTAGCCTTTTAGCCCACTCAAAACACTTAAAAATTAATATCTCCATAATGACAAGGCCTCTTTTGGTGCTTGAAGCAGCCCATTGTTCCTCTAAGGGTGCTCTATCATCTCCAAGTGCCAAGTCATCAAATTTATGCATGGTTTCACACCAACAAGCTTGGGTGCAAGGCCCACATCTTGGGCTCTTAGCCTGCAAGCTCATTTTTGTGGTGCCAATTCCTCCATAACCCTGTACCCTAGGGTTTGGAGTACCTCCCAAGCTACCGATCTAAATGCTCCCTCTTAGCTAGGGAGGTACTTCCAAAACTAGGAAGTATCTCATCTTTGATGAAGCTAGCCCATCTGATGTCCACCATTGCAACATACTATGTATAATGAACCACACTATCTCGGTAGTGCCTTTGCCTCATCTCATCTGAACCTGAAGATATCAACACTTCCATAGGGCTTCTCCCTTTGAAGCTAGACTCTTTCTGAGTCTACATGATCTCCACTAGATTAACCTGCTACTGATCTCATGTCCTACGCGATTAGTTCGAGCTGCGGTCAAACATAGCCCATCATAACCGCAACCCAATCTTGCAAGCATTCATCCTCCTAGGTCAAGCACAACACATGCAAATCCCTCCAATCTTAGATATGCAACAATATTGCCTAAAGAAGAAACTAGCATGCCAACATCATGTCCATCGCATGAAGCCATCTCAATCATGCCAATCTCGTCCATGCCAAAGAAACCCCGAGTAGTCCCAAAGATCTATGACAAGTCATAGGAAGTCCATGATCAACACCCTACCCTACAACAAACTGTTGTTCACCAACTTCACCACCAATCCACCAGAACTCTCAGCCTATCTTGTTGCAAAGCCAATCAAGACCACATCTCCACGTCTTCAGCTTAATCCTTTGCTCCATGCTCTAGACAATCTCCACTCCCTTTAAGTTGCTTCACTATGTACACTTTGATTCACTCATCCCTCAAAGTAGCTCTGATACCATGTTCTTCCACGACACTAGAGAGTCTAGGTTAGGGTCTTATAATCTTTGACACAACGAACTCAAATTCCACAACAAACTACTTTGCACAGTGAAATAAACACAATAGGAAATCAACTCGTGCACTAAATAGACAACTTTTTACATTTTTTCAATAACCCAACTTCGTTATATTGTCAATCTATAATACATTTTCTAAGGCTCTCGTACCAAAGATCATGGCCCTCATACAACCACTGATACAAGAATGCGAACTAGGGTTTGGTCAAAAACTATGACCACCAATCTACCCTGAACAGGATACAACTGATCTACTAGCTGATATAGAGCACCTCAAAGCTCCACTTGGTCGTATCCTGAACACATATGCTAGTCCTTTTTCTCTCAATCTGCAGCAACACCAATCTACCTCTATCAATGAATTATGCTCCTTTGGGTCACTAAACAGGTCTCACCAATTTTCCCTCTATCTGATCATTATTCCATCAATGAATCAACACATAGGGTCTTCTTGTGAGTTATGAACAACCCCTAGGCTGCCCACTGCTGCTCCTCAACTCTTTGGGACTTCTTCGTACTATTGCCTTCCTGTGTTGCTCCAATGAAGACAAACTTAGGGCATGGTAGGATGCCCTCTATCACAGCAAGATGTCCTTCTCTTCAACAAAATTGGGCTCAATGATTGGTCCACATGGTTGCCTTCTTTTTTCCTTCAAAGGGTCAACCCTTGACCTCCAAAACGCTGCCACTTCTAGAAAACTTAATTTCCTTCTTAGGTATGCACTTAGGGCTTCCTTTGGACACCTACTTTGTCCCTCCAATCTCATCTCAAGATTGTTGAAAAGTGTGCAACAAGAAATGCTTGTTGAGAATGCAACAAGATGATGGAGCTTAGTGAAAAGAGTCGCCTTCACTAAGTGGGCCCACAGGCAAATTATGGCGCAAGTTCTATTTTTGGATCCCAGCAGGGATGATCACAACAGGAGTGACCACAGCAGGGATGATCACAGCAGGAGTGACCACAGCAGGAGTGACCACAGCAGGAGTGATCACAGTAGGAGTGATCAAAGTCTATTTTTAGACTCGCTGTCAAAAATAGAAAAGTCAAATATTATTGTCTCATAATAATATTTGGACTATAAACTTGATCTTATTCTCTTGGAGCACTTCAGTTTGAGCTATAGATGTGGCACATGCAGCTATCAGAAGGAAGTATGCTTTCTTTGTGGGTAAGTTGAGTTGTTGCATGCATGACTTCAGTTAGAACTCAATCAGTTGAGTTTGGTGGAGTTGATTGTAGAGTTGATGGAGTTGTGTTCAGTTTGACTTGGTTAAACTAGTTGTAATTAGTCTAACTGCAAATAAACTAATGATGAGTTGTTAAACTAATTCTTAACTCATAATGCAACTATAGAATACATCAGTTAACTCAGTTGCATGTCAGTGCATGTTCAGTTCAGCAGGGACAGGTGTTAGAGGATCAGATTGCTATCAGTTGTGACTATAGTTGTGCATGAGGATTTGCACAATCAAAGGGATTGAATATGCCAATGAATTGGCCAATACCAAGTATTATAGCCTCTGCTCACGTCTTTCCCAGTGTGAGTGATTCTTTGGAGGTTAAATGCGAGTTTGGTAAACCATTCTCATTCATTCTTGAGCAGGTATTGAGCTGTGGAGGCAGGCAAGCAGCGGGGGAGATTTGGAGATCAGATCTTAGCTGTATTGTGTGTAACAGGTGGAGCTGGTACTGGATTTCTTGTGATAAGCATTGTACTTTGTAATGTTACATGATTCAATCAATATAATATACAGATAGTTGGGGTTTTTAGCGAGATGCTTTCCCCAGGATACATACTGTGTTAATGAGTTTGATTGATGCTTCTATGTGCGCCTGTGAATGTTTCTGCTTCTGTAAATTGATGATCAACGTAGAGGAGCTTATGTATTGTGTATGTATTCCGCAATAGTACATGATCAGGATAATCTCCATTGAATATGTGTTAAATTATTCAAAATTTCTACATGGTATCAGAGCTGGTTGATTTGTAGAAAAAGTTCTACATGGTATCGGAGCTGTTGATCATCAGATCTACTATTCAGGAAGTGTTTACATTCTATTTCTTCAGGCAAAGTCTGTAATCGGGCCAGGTAGCCTCTGGATTCATCCTTATTTTTGAAGGTGAGATATCTGGTGAATGCCCAGATAGTCAATCTCTGTACAAGAAATACTTTGTTCTCACAAATTCTAGATCGGAAGTGGTTGAGTTTTTGAGCTGGTGGAATTCAAATTTAATTCCAAAGCAAGAGATAAAACTCAGAAACATTAAGTGTGAGAATGGAGACAGTATGCCCCAGTATCTCACGAAGTTCACCCAATGCCGGGTTGAGCTGGGAAGTGTGGGGGTGACTGTCGGATGAGGATGGTGAGTCTAGCACTCCTTGACCTTCCTAAGAGTTGGCATAGCTACCAGGACTCGGTGAATGGAAGGGAGAAACTCCCAGGATGGGAGAGACTTTGGTCGGATCTTGTGCAGGAGGAGATTAGACAGAGCACCAGAGACGGTTCTTCATCCATGCAGGATGAGGAGAATTGTGCCTTAGCGAGTAAGGTGAAGAAGGGGAAGGAGAAGGGTTCTCTTTCTGAATCCAGTTCTTCCAATGATGGGAAGAAGGTTGACAAGGCGAAGGTGAGATGCTTTCGTTGTCATGAGTTGGGTCATTATGCTACTATTTGCCCAAAGAAGAAGTCCAAGAAGGGATCCAGAGAAGGATCTGAAGGTGAGGCACTTGCTTCACAGTTTGAGTTGGATTTCACACTCTTCGCATGCATGGTTTCATCCATGGTGGGAAGTGGTTGGTTTCTTGACAGTGGAGCTTCTTTCCACATGACCGGTGACAAAAGTTTGTTCAGTACTTTGGAGGAGAAAGATCTCCAGATACTCATAGGGATGGGTAATGATGAGAAGTATAGTGTCTCAGGCATTGTTTTACGAAACGGCCGTACCGAAACGGAAACGGCCGTTTCGTTCCGAGTCAAAAAAAAAATTGCGAAACGGCCTTTGACCCGGCTCGGTTGACCGGGTCAGCTATGACCCGGCCGAGTCAGCCAATGACTCGGCCGGGTCATAGCTGACCCGGTCAACCCGGCCGGGTCCCGTCAAAAAACGGCCGAGTCAATAGCAGACCGGCTGGGCAGCGATTTAAGTTAAAAAAAATTACTTTTTTGCTGATTTGGAGCTGAGGATGTGTGAAGATTAGTTGACAAGTTCTTAGCAGTAGAAGAAGTTGCAGATTGCAAGCTTGATTGAAGACACCAGTGACTCTTCCTCATTTAGGACATCAGTGACCTTGATCTTGATATAACAATAACCATGACAGTGACATTGATACGCACCAGTAATCTTGTTATATTACAGTGACCCTGTGGCAGAATCCTTACAGTGATGTTATCTCTATGACAATGATAGCAGAGTTGAGCTGAATCATTGCAAGCTACTAGGGTTGAGCACAATTCTTAATTCAGAATTTGGATTGGCTTGCTAGTAAAGGAGTTAAGAGTGATGTGTGACAGTCCCCTGTATAGCAATAACCTTGATATGGCAGTGATAGTTGGGCAGTGTGTGCAATGATAGTAGCATGTTTGATGTGGCAATAATCTAGCATAACGGTGACATTGATGTTGGATAGTGAAACTTGCTGATTGTCGGATTGACATGATTGATGACAGCGATATGTGATTGACGGTGATGATGACTGTAATGAAAATAGTGAGATTATGATAGTCCCTTCTTGACAGTAGTGTGCAAGCAACAATAACATGAGTGGAGGTGGCATAACAGAAACAGTGGCAGCAGTAGCAGCAACAAAGGACAGTTGGAGCAGTGGTAGCAGGGGCAGTATGAGGCTTGAGCTTAATGAGTCAAAGAAGGAAGTGGATCACCTCAAAAGCATGTTGCAAGAGGCAAACAATAAGGAAAGCACCTTGACAAACTAGCTCAAGGAAAAGGACCTTTTTAAAATATTTAAAATTATGTTTTTTTATAAAAAAAATAAATATTTAATGTATTTTTTACAACGACCGAGTCATTGAAATCGAGCCGGCCGAGTCATTGCCGTTTCCGTTTCCGTTTCCAAGTCGATCCTCGGCCGAGTCCGAATCCGAGTCCGTTTTGTAAAACATTGGTCTCAGGTGTAGGCACGGTTATTTTTCAGAGGGAGCATGGAGCTCACCTTACCTTGACCGATGTCAAGTATGCACCAGGACTGAAGAGAAACTTGGTGTCAATCGCGATGCTAGAAGATAGAGGCTATGATGTAGTCTTCAGTAAGGGAAAGGTTTTCCTTAGACACATCATCACTAGACAGGTGAAGCAGATTGGTTCACAGGTCAAGAACCTGTATGCTCTTGAGGTTCAAGAAGCATGCAAAGCCTTGAGCAGCAAGGCAACTGATGGAGACTTGGTGGTTGAGAGGGAGCGTATATTACCGCTCAACATGCAGAGCCAGAAGAAGTCTCAGACGATTGTGGAGGAGCCATGATTGGTGCAACAGCTTCAGGAGGTTGTGGAGCAGCCACAACAAGGGAAGCTGAGAGGAGATCGAGTAGAGACATCTACTCATGCAGAGACCTCCAGTAGGGGGAAACTTCGAGCCAGGTGGGCTGAGGGATCGCATGCAGCCATACCTCTAGGTAGGAGGTTGGGTGATGTGGATTGATTGTCCCAAGGAGGAGGGGCAAGATCCTTGAGGTACCCAACCCCTTGGATGAGACCTTGCTACGGGAGTGCCGATGTGTAGTAGCAGGAACTGACTGATTGGGTAGAGATAGATGCGGATGGAGCGGCAGAGAGAGCGATAGTGCAGGGAATCCCAGGACAGCGCATAGCTAGCAGGCTGCAGCAATGCAAGAGGCACAAGTGTTTTGCACAGTGCTAGGTGGCACAGACAGGTGTGCAATGGTGCGAGATGCATGGAGATGTTGCAGTAGCACAGATGTCAGAGAGGGAGCACTTGTCAGCAGTAGGTAAAGCTTCAGCATCAGAGGATGTTTCTAGCCCAACAGGGAGGTCAGTTGGGAGGTGCAGTGTGGATGAAATGCTGCGAGATAGAACTAGCAGCAGCACAGATGCAGTCAGAGATCAAAGTGACAGAGGCTAGAGCAGTCAGATACTGAAGAGCACAGAGATGCATAGTTTTCAGTCGACAGAGGCAATAGCAATCAGAGACTTTGATGACAGAGCAAGTGGACCGGCCAGATGTGTTGCATGGAGAACACTCTAGAGTTACAGGATCGAGTTTGAGAGGAAGCCTTTCTTGTTGAGAGGGACTGTTGAAAAGTGTGCAACAAGAAATGCTTGTTGAGAATGCAACAAGATGATGGAGCTTAGTGAAAAGAGTCGCCTTCACTAAGTGGGCCCGCAGGCAAATTATGGTGCAAGTTCTATTTTTGGATCCCAGCAGGGATGATCACAGCAGGAGTGACCACAGCAGGGATGATCACAGCAGGAGTGACCACAGCAGGAGTGATCACAGCAGGAGTGATCAAAGTCTATTTTTAGAATGGCTATCAAAAATAGAAAAGTCAAATATTATTGTCTCATAATAATATTTGGACTATAAACTTGATCTTATTCTCTTGGAGCACTTCAGTTTGAGCTACAGATGTGGCACATGCAGCTGTCAGAAGGAAGTACGTTTTCTTTGTGGGTAAGTTGAGTTGTTGCATGCATGACTTCAGTTATAACTCAATCAGTTGAGTTTGGTGGAGTTGATTGTAGAGTTGATGGAGTTGTGTTCAGTTTGACTTGGTTAAACTAGTTGTAATTAGTCTAACTGCAAATAGACTAATGATGAGTTGTTAAACTAATTATTAACTCATAATGCAACTATAGAATACATCAGTTAACTCAGTTGCATGTTAGTGCATATTCAGTTCAGCAGGGACAAGTGTTAGAGGATCAGATTGCTATCAGTTGTGACTATAGTTGTGCATGAGGATTTGCACAATCAAAGGGATTGAGTATGCCAATGAATTGGCCAATACCAAGTATTATAGCCTCTACTCACGTCGTTCCCAGTGTGAGTGATTCTTTGGAGGTTAAATATGAGTTTGGTAAACCATTCTCATTCATTCTTGAGCAGGTATTGAGCTGTGGAGGTAGGCAAGCAACGGGGGAGATTTGGAGATCAGATCTTAGCTGTATTGTGTGTAACAGGTGGAGCTGGTACTAGATTGCTTGTGATAAGCATTGTACTTTGTAATGTTACATGATTCAATCAATATAATCTATAGATAGTTGGGGTTTTTAGCGAGATGCTTTCCCTGGGATACATACTGTGTTAATGAGTTTGATTGATGCTTCTATGTGTGCCTGTGAATGTTTTTGCTTTTGTAAATTGATGATCAACGTAGAGGAGCTTATGTATTGTGTATGTATTCCGCAATAATACATGATCAGGATAATCTCCATTGAATATGTGTTAAATTATTCAAAATTTCTACAAAGATGCCCAAACAATATTGTCCAAACTAGGACTCTATCCACTAGCAAATAGCATCAATACAAGAAGGACTAAAACATACCTTGTTTGCTAGCCTTCTATTGCCCTTTTTGTCCTTAGCTTTTGTGCACAATCTCTAAGCTTTTTAGCCCACTATTAGGGCTTTTGCAACCACTTTTATAGCCCCACAACTAGGGACCAAATGGCCGCCAAACACTATGGCCTCCCATTAGAGGAAAGTTTAGCCTAAAAGTGCCCACGAAATTTTCACGTAATTTCCATATCATAATATGTAAACCAATTAAAATCCTTTAAAATTAAAAAGAGGTACATGTAAATATTTTGGAGGGAAAAAAAGAAAAATTACTTTTTTTAATTGTATTTTTCGTTGATCTCCTTATAGGCTTACTCAAATTTCAAGTGTAAACACTCGTTAGATCCGCATCCAACAAGTACCCATTATGCATTTGAGAAGACCCACATTGATAAAAATTGAAGATACATTAAAAAACGGGTCTTCTCAAAAGTATGCATAATGGGTACTTGTTGGATGCGGAATTAAATTCCGCATCCAACGAGTATCTACACTTGAAATTTGAGTAAACCTATAAGGAGATAAGCCAAAAATACAATTAAAAAAGTAGTTTTCTTCTTTTCCCTCCAAAATTAATAACTCTTATTTTATTACATAACTATTATTTTATTATTTTTCCTTAGGAGG